>CM059604.1:10366050-12866050 GCA_030412105.1 Cyclura pinguis
GTTCTCAATGAATAAGCAGCATGGAGCGCATGGGCTACAGCATAGACAGCATTATAGATACTGTAGCTCTGACCAGACATCCTCATTTCAAACACAGATCCAGGAAGGTTCCTTAATTTCTCTTCCCCAGTGCAGTTCCCTATGGCTGGACTGCTCAGATTAAATACTGGGAGAGAGCAAACAAATGTACTGTGCCAAAACTCCCGCATGAAATAAATCTTTGACTGGAATGGATTGAGGTTCTCCAGAAACTCCTGAAATCCTGGTACCATATTGGTGTGGAGGGCAAAGGACAAGCTGCCATTGAAGGATTTCTTTGTGAAACTTTTCCCAGAGAATACGGTTGTGACATCCCACTCAGCAGTTGTGATCCAAATTCTCTCCATCGGTTCCTTCTGAATAAATTCATAGCTTTCTAGGATTATCCGTAAACCCTCCATAGACTGAGCATCCCCATAAACCAGGATCACATTAATTTTCTTTGAAAGAAGGGCAGAGGCAATGCTATTTAGGCTTTTCTGAAGGAATGGGTTTGAGACGTAACTTGTCACTTTGGGAACAGACTGTGTCAAGAAAATGCAAATATCTTTCTGGAGAAGACTTGCACTGAGGGTTCGAAGAAATCTGTCCCCACTTTCGTCCTCTGGAATGAGGAGGCCGATCCAGTTCCATCCGAAATGCTGGAGCAACTGAATAATTCCCAGATACTGAAATGTTTCATCCGGCACCGTTCGAAAGAAAGAGGGAAACTGTGTTTTATCGCTAAAGATGGGATCAAAAGATCCATAACTGAGCTAAAAGTAGAGAACAAAAAATTTAAAAAGCAATACATTTCAGCTTGTGGACAGTGTGATCAGGGCTCTCTGTCTATTTGCTCAGTTTCAGAAGACTGGAAGAGGGCAAATGTTGTCCCCATCTTCAAGAAGGGAAAAAAAGAGGACCCAAATAACTATCGCCCAGTCAGCCTGACATCAGTACCCGGAAAGATTCTGGAGCAGATCATTAAGCAGGCAGTTTCTAATCACTTAGAAAGCAAGGCGGTAATCACGGGAAGTCAACATGGATTTCTCAAAAATAAGTCATGCCAGACTAATCTTATCTCTTTTTATGATAGAGTTACTAGCTTGATAGATGAAGGGAATGCTGTGGATGTAGCATTTCTCGATTTCAGTCAGGCCTTTGACAAAGTTACCCATGACATTCTTGCAAGGAAGCTAGTAAAATGCGGACTGGACAGGGCTACTGTTCGTTGGATTTGTAATTGGTTGACCCACCGAACCCAAAGGGTGATCAGGAATGGCTGCGTTTCATCCTGGAGAGAAGTGACTAGCGGGGTACCACAGGGTTCTGTCCTGGGCCCAGTGCTGTTCAATATCTTCATCGAAGACTTGGATGAAGGAATAGAGGGCATGCTCTTCAAATTTGCAGATGACACCAAATTGGGAGGGGTTGCTAATACGCCAGAGGACAGGATGAAAATTCAAAATGACCTGGATAGATTGGAGAGCTGGGCCAAAGCTAACAAAATGAAATTCAACAGAGAGAAGTGTAAGGTCCTACACTTCGGTAGAAAAAATGGAATACAGAAATATAGGATGGGGGACACGTGGCTGGATAGCAGTACGTGTGAAAGGGATCTCGGAGTCTTAATAGACCACAAGCTGAACATGAGTCGGCAGCGTGATGCCGCAGCCAAGAAAGCCAATGCAATTCTCGGCTGCATCAGTGGTGTGGTGTCCAGATCGAGGGAGGTACTGGTACCACTCTACTCTGCTTTGGTTAGACCTCATCTTGAATACTGTGTCCAGTTCTGGGCACCCCAAGTCAAGAAGGACATGGTCAAGCTGGAGCAGGTCCAGAGGAGGGCGACCAAAATGGTGAGGGGCCTGGAAGCCATGCCCTATGAGGATAGACTTAGAGAGCTGGGTATGTTTAGTCTGCAAAAGAGAAGATTAAGAGGGGACATGATAGCTATGTTTAAATGTTTGAAGGGATGCCATGTAGAGGAGGGAGTGGGTTTGTTTTCTGCTACTCCAGAGACCAGGACAAGGAGCAACGGATTCCAGCTGCAGGAAAGGAGATTCCACCTGAACCTCAGGAAGAACTTCCTGACAGTCAGGGCTGTCCGGCAGTGGAATGTGCTGCCTCCACGGAGTGTGGTGGAGTTTCCTTCTGGAGAGGTTTTTAAGCAGAGGCTGGATGGCCATCTGTCGGGAGTGCTTTGAGGGTCTTCCTGCGTGGCAGCGGGTTGGACTGGATGGCCCGTGTGGTCTCTTCCAACTCTACATTTCTATGATTCTATGATTCTAAGAGTGTTCTATAGTCCTGCCTTTTAAACACTGAGAGAAAAGGATGGGTTTACAAATGGTAAGAAGAAAAAGCCATGATGAGATGGGTTACCAAGGACAACATGAAGTGCAGTAGGGTTTGGAGTTGGTCAGCCGGGAGCACCACTCCATCTTTTAACCAAACGTTGCTCCCAACAGTTCATCATGCTACAGTTGGGAAAATGTTCCCAAAATTCTCTCTCAGCTCAGAGGGTGTTAGTAGGCTGGTGTAGGTGTATTTCAGCAGAAAATCCTTGGACCAAGATTTCCACTGAAAACAGTTTCTCTGTAGGAAGGCAGAGAGGTGTCTGACATTTCGGCTCATGGGATATGGAACTTTGAAGCCTGGATTGTATGTATCTCTCACTTAAACCCATTCCCAGTTGAACTGTTTAGCTAAGCAGTCCCAAAGAACTGACAAGATCATAGCAAATTATCAGGATGATATAGATGTAAAGGAGATGGAGAAACTGCATATCTTTCTGTTCCTGGAAAACTACCACAAGGCATACCTGTGAACACACCTACCTGTGGGATTTTATAGATATTTAAGATGTCAGCTATTTGGCTGGAGGTCTGGGAGGTGAGACCACCAATGATGGTAACAACCTTCATCTCCTTGAAACAGATGTAATTCTTTTGTCTAGGGAAGAGAAGATCCAGGATGGTTCCACTGGCTTTCAATGAATTAAATGCATTGTCATAGATTCTTATTCCCAATGTGGTGTTCAGCAGTAACTTCTCATTCTTGTTGATCTCATCCATAGCGAAAGCAAACACCAAGACAAGCTGGTAGTTCTTAGACAAGATCCTGCATTTAGAACTTCAATTAATCTTACAAGTTTATATCAAAGGTAGAAACGTATTGTATACTCAATATGTTAAGGGAGACTTTGAGATTGAAACATAAGCAGGTGGCCATGACACTTGCGATATCCTCTTTTAAGAAATCTTCAAAAGCTGAATCCCTCAGTTAGAGCCTCATGCAAAGAAATGTGGTTTGCTATCAAAATAACATGAAATTTCTAGCACTTCTGGGAAAGGAAATGCTTCTTGGTCTCTCTAACATATCATCATTTCAAGAATATAATTGGAGGGAAGGATGTCATTTTTTTTAGCCATCCTTAGGTATTTGTGAGTAATTAATCTCCTGCAAATATACCAGTAACTCTTCATCTACATTTCTTCCATTCCTGTATACAGTTCATCACTATGTATCATTTTCCTGGATTTCCCTTTACCCTTGAAGACTTGAGAATTTAGTCTTGGATGTTTTCTTTTTCTTTTATTTTTATTACACAGAGGATGGTATGCTCCATTCTGCATTTATTTGTTTAACATGCTTCCATTCACTCTAGTTTTCCATGATCTGTTTTAAACATCACTTTTCTGATGTGCTCCTACTATGTTGAGGTTGCTGGACTAGCTAGTATGGTCTGATAGAATCAAGCCATGGGCTCTGGGTTACACGAATGCTTCTCTTTCCTTTGATGTTGCCTTGCCTTCACTAGGCAGTCATCTAGACTTGATGACCAACACCTGAATAGGGAAGGGTAATTCCTTAGAAAGCATTGTGCTTAGTTTCTGGGAAAAACTCTCACGTCTCTGTAGTACGTCTGTCATCTCCTATTTGAAAATCTAGACTATCATTACTGGAACCCGGAGTCACCATGTAACATTTTACCACTATCCATCTGTGTCAACACTGAAAGAATTTAACAATTTACATTTTGGTGAATTAAATCCAACTAATTCAAAGTCACCCTTCTGTCTCGTCTTCTTGCTTACCAAGCTTGGTAGGATGATCTCCGGGCTTCTCTAAAGTCATTTAAAGACATTTTTGGTATTGCAATGGACACAAATCCCCCAATGAGAAGATCTTCTCTAGAATTAAGGGAGTTGTGTGGAATTTGCTGCTGCCAAGTGTCCATGGAGCCCAAACTCTTCTTTAAAATATCAAGCAGGAGGAAGACAAGGAGGAACAACCCCTCTGTCAGTGCCATTCTGTCTTGGACTCAATCCCAACTGTGCAGTTGTCTTCTTACCTACACCCCCCTTTCCTAATGTGATCCAGCATCCAACTGCAGAAAACTATTTCCACCCACTCAGCAGTTTATTCTGATCCAAAAACTCCAAATGGAGCATTTGCTCTGAGTGATGAGGGGTCCAAGCATCATCAAACAGAGTCTCCCCTCTCCCCACCAGTCTTCAGCAAACGTTCCTTTCAAAATATCCTTTATATAAGCCTAGTCGCTTTAGAAAATTTAGCTCCTTTGGCTCTTAATTACCCAATCTCTTTTTGAGGTTGCAATTCCACAGGCAGCCAGCATCACAAGTTTGATAATTACATAGTAGATAATCATCATCTCCAGAGCTTTGGAACAAATGCAGAACTGGAGAAAACACGGATGCCTCATCTGCGTTTGAAGGAGTTGTCAAGGTCACATAATGCACTAGGAAATGATCGTGTTTGTTGGGTACTGGACATCTCACTTTCTGAACAGAAAGAAGAAGGAGTGATAAAAGATTCCCATTGGACAGTGCAGATTCCCTATATGTCCACAGTCTCTGAAATAAACATTCAAACATTCTTCAGGACGTCAACAATCTATAACTCTCTTCAAACAAAGCTAGGAACATTTTAGACCACGGTAACTTCCGTTTCCCATGGTTTCTCTTCCCTGCGTCTCCTGTGTCGTTCATCAAATCCACTTTCCCAAACCCTCATTGCCTGAGTAGCGGGACAATGGAGGGGAGAGGAATGCTCCATAAGAAGGAGTGACTCGTCATCTTCTCCCCGTACATTGGTCTGTCCACCATAAAAAAGAGCTGTTCCTTCCCCAACAAAAACATATTTTTTCAAAGTCCTGCATTAATCCCAATGGAGGTTCTAAAGAAAGCCCTGAATGTTACAGGTTGATGCACAATTCTCAGAGTGGTGTGTATGCGTGTAACTAAAATGTCAGTGGTGGATAGAGTTGTCATTTCTGATTGTTTATGAATGTGCATATCCTCTCCATGGGTGCATGGGTGTGGTCTAAGTAGGTCTGTAGTTTACTGAGGCCAATGAGCTTGGTGGGTGAGAATCCTAAATGCCCCTCCCTAAACTGCAAACGCCAGCATTCCAGAGGACGTTGAAGGCGGAATAATGGCACTATAACACTGTAGGGCAGAAATGGTCTTAGTCTTAGTTCAGATGCTCCACGAGTAGATACTGAAGAGGTGAACATTTGTGAGTTGAAAGAGACACGCTCTCTGTCTACCGCCTTTGATTTGTTGACCTGCAGCTACAAGAGGGCTCTGACCCCATTGCAAAGCACTGTATTCAGCATGGGATGAACTCCAAATGCATGGCACCAGAATGCTTTGTAATCTCTGTGGGATAAAAACTGAGAACAATGTGTGCTGTAGTGGGAAAGCAGATTAAGGTTTACCAGTATATCTTCAGCAAATGAGCAAAGATTCGTACTCCCAAGTGTTCAAATAAGGCTACATCAAACCGACAGTCCTCAGTTACGTTCTTCAAATGATGGTTTGACAGATGGACCAGGAACGTGTTCACCAAAACACATTCTTGGATCCAGAATTTTTTAATTCCATGAGTATTCTCAACATAGTTGCATCTGTGTCTGACAGGTGGATTCAGGCTTTTTAATAATATACAGTTCTCCCTCCCTAGGTAACCGCTTTTGGGATGCATTGATCTCTTCTTCTATTTGGATATTGATCTTCTGGACACTTTTCAGATTCATTCGCATCTGAAATCCAGAACAAAGGTCTCAGTGTTAGCAAAATATGCATATATTCAGAAGCACCAATCCTGATTAGAGATTAGAAAACAACTCCTTTCTCATCATATGAGACTTATGGATGTGTTCACACACAGTCCCTTCATTCCTTTATCTGAACTGATCTGAAACTACAGGTACTTTTTAAAAAATATTTATTTAAGATTCTGAAAGCAGGTAATCAGCAGGTAATCAGATTCGTGAGTTACGCCCTGTAAATCCCACAAAGAAACCAACAAAGGTGTTGGCAACTGCTTCTCACGCATTGATGCCAAACTCCCTTGATCACCCAGTGACTTCGGAAAACTCAGAGGCTGCACAAGACTCTTGATGGCTCTATCATCTCCAAGGTCATCCGGTATTCTGTTAAACAAGAGTATACCCTAGGCAAAAATGGGGTCCTAATCCGTGGCACTCGCAAACCATTTCCGCATTAGACTGTGATAGTGTTATTATTCCACTTTCAACATCCTATGGAATCCTGAAGTTGCAGTTTAGGGACGGGCCTCAAAGTCCCCTCCCTAAATTGCAAAGCCAGGATTCCATAGGATGTTGAAAATGGAGTAATAGCACTATCACAGTCCAGTGTGCAAATGGCTGCAGATAAGGAAAGAGAAGCTAGAATTTATAAATGATCTAAAGACAAGAGATAAGCTTACACAACAGAAGCATAAAACACAACTTACATCGGACTTTTGGGACATATTACTAAAATGTGATTCAAGGTCAATTCACTAGATAGAGTACCTTTTATATAATTGCAATGCAGAACAAACAACTATTACTCTTGCCACACCAAATGATGCATCTAGAGTCTATAATGTTAAAACACTACATCTTATGCGATAACGTTATGTGCGTTTCGCCCATCCTGCTTTAATCTTCCAAGGCTAAATGTCCTTTTCCTGGCAGATATGACAAGGTGCATCCCAGGTACCTCTAAGGAAGCTAGAGTCTGCTTTTGTAACTCCTCAGTTATGGAGGATATTGCTCATTTTATTTTACAGTGTCCTGATTATTCTGATATTAGGGAAACACATATCTCCCCACAGTTGACTAGTGTAGCAGGGTGGTCACCCCTGGTAAAACTCTGCTTTTTCATTTGTTAGTAAATAATTTGTAACTTATAGAACTGCTAAATTCTGGGCTTTGGAGTTACACATGCAAGGAAAGACTGAAGGTAATGTTTGTAATCTATTTGTGTAATGGCTGCTTGATTGCTACAATAAAGTTATGAATGACTGAGTGCTTAGGATTCAGGCCAGCAACATGCCAAATTTTGACATCACTGGTTTTAGGATTTCAGCCAGTAATCTTTCATCAGATTGCATCTGAAGCTTTATACTAAGTATGTATTCTTCACAAAGTAACCTATAACGAATTCCATAGAGTCATACTGGGCCCTATTAATACCCTGGTATCTGAGTAGGACCGTATTTAACTGATGCCTGGTATCACTCTGCAGGGACCAGAGCTCAACTCAAGCTACGTTCTTTTTTCTTACCAAAGTGGATGGAAATCCTCCCAGCAGCGCAAGAAGCACAGTCTTAACAACACATCTGGTACCCCATTGAATTATGCTGCTGTACCCAGGATGGCACTTCTCCACACATCTGGCATTTGGTGGCATATATATTGGAAGGAAAAGGATAGATTCTAAAATCTGTAGACATTGTAGACACAGTGGCCTCAGAAGGAAGGAAAAAGAGGCAATATCTGCTAGGCTTTATTCCCTCTCACCCTGCCATCCTCTGTTCCTTTACACTCATGGTGACGGACAGACAGAACTCTCTTTCTTCAGGGTTATCATTTCCAGATTCATTATTTTGATACCTGAGTGTAGTCACTGATTCTCAGCTAGGACAGAAAAGTATTTGGGGCGCTTATTAAAGCTCCCTTCAAAAGACGGATCTGCTTTGCAATGTGCTGGATTTTTCTCCGAGTTGATAAAGAACAACTAGATTTCTGAGGTAAGATGAGGAATTAAGCCTACCTGATTCCACAGGATAGTTGAGAAATTAGGAACCTGCTAGGGAAAATATAACAGATGGAGGGAAAGGCCCCTTCTGCAGCATGTTGTCAGCCCAAATTAGGGATGGGAGAAGTATGGGGCCCAGATGATGGTTCTGAACGACATTGTCCTGGTCCCAAGCTTCTCCCGTCCCCAGCCGGCACCATCATGGCACGAATCATTGACGGATTCCATGAGGATGAAAGCTGTGTAATCACTGGTCATTGACCTGTCAATGACCGGTGATTGCACAGCTTTCACTCTCCAGAGGAGGGTGACCAAAATGGTGAAGGGTCTGGAAGCCATGTCCTATAAGGAGCGGCTTAGGGAGCTGGATATGTTTAGTCTGCAGAAGAGAAGGTTAAGAGGGGACACAAAACTAGAACAAGGAACAACGGATTCAAGCTGCAGGAAAGGAGATTCCATCTGAACCTCAGGAAGAACTTCCTGATGGTCAGAGCTGTCCAGCAGTGGACTATGCTGCCCCAGAGTGTGGTAGAGTCTCCTTCTTTGGAGGTTTTTAAGCAGAGGCTGGATGGCCATCTGTTGGGCATGCTTTGATGGGTGTCCCTGCATAGCAGAGAGTTGGACTGGATGGCCCCTGTGGTCTCTTCCAGCTCTATGACTCCTAAAAAGGGAAGGCAATCCTTGAGCTGGAAAAATTCCCTTTAGAAACACATAGAAGCCATTTAGACCCATTGAAAAAGGCAATGTGGGAAGGAAACATTTGCATTCAACACTGGAAAGATCAGGGCAGTGTTGCTGGATGAGTTTCTCTGGACAGCGACATGTTACCCAAAAGGTAGATGATTCAAGTGTCCACTCATAATGCCAATGCCTGTGTGTAAAGTTGGGAACGGGAGGGGGAGTGCTCACTCAGATAGGGGGAAACTATTTGTGGATTTTCAACTTTCACAACAGTTCTGCACCCTGAACACGAGTGAAATTGGACGGGTCACTGTACACTAAAACATCATCCCAATAGCAGTTTTTTATGTCTCCTCTTCTCCCTTAATAAAAATCATACAGAGAATTTTGGAGTCATTTTCAATCAAATTCAGGGAAAGAATACAGCAGCAGTCTCTATTCATTGTGTCTTTGGCTGACATTTATTTGTTTGTTTGTTTGTTTTTATTAGAATATTCATATCCTGCCCTTTCTCCTAAGATCCCAGGGAGGCTTACAGTAACATTCACTCAAAACAACAAACAATTTTGATAGCTTCAATTACATTAAACCATTCAGCAGTATTTTAAAAAAAGACAATTTTAAACCAGTTAAAGCATTCTTGAATAATATTACCATAAACCGTATAACCACAAAACATGTACAGCCCGCATGAAATCATACTGGCCCAAAGCCTTTTTAAACAGCCAGATTTCAACCTGGTGCCAAAAAAATTTCTCAGCTGGTGCCAGTCAGGCCTCTAGGAAGAGGGAATTTCACAAATGGGTGCCACCAGAGGAAAAGCCCTCTCCGTGTCCTCTCACAATGTATTTCCCGTATTAATGATACACGGTGAAGGACTCCTTCTATAGATCTCAATTCTTTGTACCCATAATTGTGGCAGTACAAATACTGGATGTAATTTGTGGAGTCTGAATGCCCTAAACTATTTTCTTAATTATTAATATGGACACGGGGAAAAAAGAGAAGGAAATAAGAAGAGTAGTTCCATCACACCCAAATCTCAGACACTATAGCCATGATCCGACCTCACTCCCTGACAAAGAGTCATTACCCTTTAAAAACAGACACTCCGAAGAGGATCCAGGCAGAAAAAAAGCCACCGGTGTTGGTGTAAACATCTTTACTTTTTCTTTATCAGTTGCTCTCTCGTATTGAATTCAGGTCTCAGCACAATAATGTAGCATTTGGGGAAAAAGATACAAGCCAATAAACCAAAGCTAGAGACCAAGATGGAGAAGACTTCCACGGCCACCATGTATTTCCCTTTGGTGCTCAGGTAACTTGGGACGAAGGAAACCCAAACACTACAAAAGACCAACATGCTGAAGGTGATCAACTTGGCTTCATTGAAGCTGTCAGGCAGCTTCCTCGCGAAGAATGCAACCGTGAAGCTGACGATGGCCAGAAGCCACATGTAACCCAG
Source organism: Cyclura pinguis (assembly GCA_030412105.1). Taxonomy (NCBI): domain Eukaryota; kingdom Metazoa; phylum Chordata; class Lepidosauria; order Squamata; family Iguanidae; genus Cyclura; species Cyclura pinguis. The sequence goes on from CM059604.1 coordinate 10,376,290, forward strand.
GACAAGGTACAACATGGTGTCAGAACCTTCATTACACTGAAGTATGATCTCTCCTATCTCAGAGTGCATGTCCGCCTCTGGAAATGGAGGGGAGATTGCCAACCAGACCGCACAGATTCCACTTTGAATAAGAGAACAAGAGAAGATCACCGATATTGCCAGCTTCTTCCCAATCCATTTCCTCATCTTATTCCCTGGCTTTGTGGCCACGAAGGCCAGCACCACAGTGAGGGTTTTGCCCAACACACAAGAAATGGCTATCGAAAAGACAAGGCCAAAGAGGGTTTGTCGGAGAAGACAAGAAAGCCTCCCTGGAGGGCCAAGGAAAAGAAAGGAGCACAGAAAGCAGAGAAAGAGAGAGGCAAGTAGAGTCCAGGTGATGGTCCAGTTGTTGGCTTTGACAATGGGAGTGTCCCAGTAATGAAGGAAAGTCCCCATCACTGTAATCACAATTACCAAAAGAAAGAGGACAGAGAACACCAAAGCAGCTCCCAGGGGTTCGGTGTAGGATAAGTAGGTGACTCTTTTGAGAAGGCAATGGTCTTGGTTCCCGTTTGGATACCGATCTTCTGGGCATTTTGCACATTCGCTGGCATCTGAAACGCATATAAAAGTGTTCAGTCTCTCCAAATGATCCTGCAACTACGAAGATTTCATTCGGCATTATCCATTCTGTTTACACAGAAAGAAAGACGTTTCCTATCTCTTCTTTCCTGGGACTATTTGGAGTCTTAGTTTTAAGCCCATTCCTTCCTTTTACCTTGCATGGGAGTCTGCCAATGAAAGCCAGGTGCTGTAGGCTGTATTTCAGAGCAAGGCAATCGCAAACCATCTCTGAGCACTCCTTGCCTAAGAAAACTCTACGACACTCATGGAGTCACCACAAGTCAAAAGGCAACTTGAAGACACGTATACACACACACGACACACATTCAGACTCAGGTTCTTTCCCCACAACGACTGCATCTGACTATGCAGAATGTATTTTTGCATTTTTGCACTTTGTATTCATGATCTGAGAATAACCATAAGAGAGTTACATGCAAGAAAGCTCCCATTTTCCCATTTTTTTATAATGCCAGAATTTAAATTCAAAAATAATATCTGCTGAACAGGTAATACAATGATGACGTGATTACAGAAACTCGCAATGCCTATATATGTGACATCTACATTTTCCTACTTCCCGGGTTAAAATCTTTTAAATATTTGCTGCAGAACATTAAGAAAACATGCTGCATGGCCGAGGAAGGAAATTGTGAGGACACTTCAGAATTTATACTGCATAACTGAAGTTTATTTACCAAGCTGTTTGATCAGTATAAGTATTACTTTGGCTTGTTAGACATTAAACAGCTGGGATTTAGAGTAGTACTCAATATCAAGCAAATGATAGATCCCACATATAAGTCTATATTCTTTTCCTTACCAAGGTGGACTGAAATCCTCCCAGCACTGCATCGAACACAGGCATAGCAACAGACATAATTCCCCTGCTGAATGATCTTGCTGTATCCCGGCTGACAGTTCTCAACACATCTGGAACGGGGTGGCATCTAGGAGGAAGCACAAGGATGGGCATTCAGGATGGAAATACACTCACTTTTGCTCAGTGCTACCATTCCCAGCTTCCTTTCTTTAATACAGGGATGCAGCTAGGGATTCTCATCCCCAGTAGAAACTGATTTCGGGGGGGGGGGGCAGGTAAGGCAACTCTCAAAAGGAAGATATGATTCCCAATCTCCTAAATTCTTCTCTGAGTTACAGAAGAACCCATGTGATGTGAGGGAGAGAAATCTCTGGATGACTTTAGATACTGAAGAAATTAAGGGACTGGTAGAGAAAATACAATGGTTGTGAGAAAATTCCCTGACTTGCACAGGACTGATGAACAATTCTTTTGCCTCCCGTGGCACTCTCATGGTTCTTAGCTTTGACTCACTTTTCTTTCTCTCTTTCTCTGAAAGCTATGGTGAAACCTTGCCCCATTACACTTTGAAACTGAAGAATCTGACAAGTGAATACTTTCTCCACATCAGTTAAGCTAATGCCTCTTAATCTTTGATTGCTGTGAGGAATCTTTGAGTGTAAAAGTGATCACTAGAAGCTAAATCTTTCCAGTTTCATTCCAGTTTGCACTGCCCTTTCAGATTTGTTTTTTTTTTTAAGGAAAATTTACCTGTTGAAACACGTGATTCCACACAATGGCACTGCTATTCAGGGTGAACCTCTGGCCTGCAGGAGCTTGGGGATCAACCCCTCCAACATGGACCTTTTGGAAAGATTGGTTAGGGAAAGTGACCAAGTTGATGATGTCGAATCCGAATGTCATATCCCTATTTTCATCAAAAAAGACTTCCTCCCCAGCACTGTTGTTAAAATGGACGTGTCTCAAAAATGAGCGAAGCTAAATAAGGCAACACACGTATATGGAATTAATCAGCACAATGTGAAAAGGGAAAAAATAAGAAGCAGTTAAATATAGTGTCATGAAAAGCGAGAAGTATATTAAAACCTTTGAAAAGCATTTGAAAACATTACAAGAGAGGGAACATCTGCTATGCAAAGACCCCTCTGCAGCAGGGATTTTTGTAGCCAAAAGCCTGTCTGCAAAGGGTCAATCTGACAAGAGTTAAGGAATCGTCCACTGGAACTTCTCTGGAGGGGAATTCCATGGCCTTGGAGCAGCTGCCAAGAAACCCCCCCCATATGCCTTCTCCAAATGTTCCTGTGCCAACAGTGGGAGTGAAAAGACCTTCAAACACCCCCAAGACCTTCAAACATAGGGGGTCCAAAGAGACAGGCAAAATCCTTTGGCTCCGTACAGATTTCCCAGTCATGCCAAGCACTTTGAATTGAAAAACATGCAGATATTCCATTCATAGAGTCATTGCGAGTTGACAGGCTCAGACACACACTCACGATTTTTACATGAGGTACTTGAATGTACAGAAAGTCTCTCCTTATCTCCCTCTACCTTCCCCACCCAATAAAATATCTGTTGGAAGAAACATTGGAAGAAACAGTTCAGTTAGTACCAGTTTCAGTTCATTTCTATGTTTTTAAAACACTTTTTATTGGAGTTCTTTTTAACTCAGCCCATTTTGCATTACCTGTTCAGCAGATATTATTTTTGAATTTAAATTCTAGAACTATAAAAAAATAGAAAAATGAGAGCAACTCTCATAAGGGGATTCTCAGATCATCAGTCTACATGAAAGAAGATGCAAAAATACAGGTGAAACTTTAAAGGAGCTGGAATACCACTAAGGTGGATCATATAGATTGCAAACATTCTATTCTCTTTGGTGTCAGGTTTGTGAGATAAGTCAGCAAAGTCTGTGAGTTGCTGTGCCTTGTCTTGTGACATTTGAAGCAGGATTACAGGGTCCAATGTCATTTAAAAAGGGGAATTCCTGAAATGGTCTAGGTGCAGTAATTCAAAGACAATCTGAGTTGATGACTCATCTCAGGCTGATCCAAGAATTTAGTTTACCACGTAGACTCTAGGGCCATTTCTGCACTAGATTGTTATAGTGCTATTAATTCCACTTTTAACATCCTCTGGAATCCTGCAGTTTGCAGTTTAGGGAGGGGCCGTAGGCCCCCAGGATTCCATAGGATGTTGAAAGTCGAATAATAGCACTGTATCAGTCTCACGCATAAATGCCCTTGAGTTATAAAGCGACTAAGATAGGAATCTAAAAAAATAAATAGTTTGTTTCAATAGATATTAAGCAATTCCTGAGCAGTATTAACTTACCCGCCAGGGTTGAATATCCAGAAAGGTCCGACTGTTTTCAGGGTGGAAGAATGTAGACTTCATTTTGAATGAATAAGCAGCATGGAGAGCATGAGCTACAGCATAGACAGCGTTGTAAATACTGTAGCTCTGGCCAGACATCCCCATTTCAAACACAGATCCAGGAAGGTTCCTCAGTTTCTCTTGCCCTGTGCAGTTGGGCCAATTTGGACCTTTCAGGTTATAAAGTGGGAAAGAACAAAGAAATGCACTGTACCAAAACTCCTGCATCAAATAAATCTTTGACTGATATGGGCTGAGGTTCTCCAGAAACTCCTGAAATCCTGGCACCGCCTTGGTGTGAAGGGCAAAGGACAAGGTGCCATTGAAGGATTTCTCTGTGAACCTTCTCCCAGAGAAAACAGTTGTGACATCCCATTGACCAGTTGTGATCCAAACTCTCTCCATCGGTTGCTTCTGAATAAATTCATAGCTCTCTAGAATTATGCGCAAACCCTCCATAGACTGAGCGTCCCCATAAACCAGGATCACGTTAATTTTCTTTGAAAGAAGGGCAGAGGCAATGCTATTTAGGCTTTTCTGAAGGAATGGGTTTGAGACGTAACTTGTCACTTTGGGAACAGACTGTGTCAAGGAAATGCAAATATCTTTCTGGAGCAGACTTGCACTGAGGGTTCGAAGAAATCTGTCCCCACTTCCGTCCTCTGCAATGAGGAGGCCGATCCAGTTCCATCCAAAATACTGGAGCAGCTGAAGGATCCCCAGATGTTGAAATGTTTCATCTGGCACCATCCGAAACAAAGAGGGAAATTGTGTTTTATCACTGAAGATGGGATCAAAAGATCCATAACTCAGCTGAAAGTGGAGGGAAAAAAGTAATAAAGGAAGGCTTTTCAGCTTGTGGACAGTGTGGTCAGGGCTCTCTGTCTATTTGCTCAGTTTAAGAAAGTGTTCTATAGTCCTGCCTTTTAAACACTGAGAGAAAAAGATGGATTTACAAATGGTAAGAAGAAAAAGCCAGGATGAGATGGGTAACCAAGGACAACATGAAGTGCAGTAGGGTTTGGAGCTGGTCAGCCGGGAGCACCACTCCATCTTTTAACCAAACGTTGCTCCCAACAATCCATCGTGCTACAGTTGGGAAAATGTTCCCAAAATTCTCTCTCAGCTCAGGGGTTGTTAGCAGGCTGGTGTAGGTGTATTTCAGCAGAAAATCCTTGGACCAAGATTTCCACTGAAAACAGTTTCTCTGTAGGAAGGCAGAGAGGTGTCTGACATTTCGGCTCATAAGATATGGAACTTTGATGCCTGGACTATGCACTTCTCCCACTTAAATCCATTCCCGGCAGTGCTAAGTAAAATAGCCACAATAGACCTGTTTCACTAAGCAGACCCAAAGAACTGAAAAGATTATATCAAATTTGCAAATTAGCAGGAGGATATAGATGTAAAGGAGATGGAGGAACTGCCCATCTTCCGTTCCTGGAAAACTATCCCAAGGCACACCTTCGAACACACCTACCTGTGGAATTTTGTAGATGTTTAAGATGTTAGCTATTTGGCTGGAGGTCTGAGAGGTGAGACCACCAATGATGGTAACAACCTTCATCTCCTTGAAACAGATGTAATTCTTTTGTCTAGGGAAGAGAAGATCCAGGATGGTTCCACTGGCTTTCAATGAATTAAATGCGTTGTCATAGATTTTTATTTCCAGTGTGGTGTTGAGCAATAACTTCTCGTTCTTGTTGATCTCACCAACAGCAAAAACAAAAGCCAGGATGAGCTGGTAATACTTAGGCACAATCCTGCATTTAGAATTTCAAATAATTTTACGGGTGTATATCAAAGGTAGAAATGTATTTTATTTACTCAATATGTTAAGGGAGACTTTCAGATTAAAACATAGGCAGATATGACAGTAGCAGGTGGCCATAACGCTGGCGATATCCTCTTTCAAAAAAATCTTCAATAGCTGAATCCAGCAGTTACAGCCTGGTGCAAAGAAATGTGGTTTGCTATCAAAATGACATGAATTCCTAGCACTTCTCTTAAAGGAAATGGTTCCTGCTCTCTCTATTATATTGTCATTTCAAGAATATAATTGGAGGGAAGGATGTCATTTATTAGCCAGCATTGAGTAATTAATCTCCTGCAAATACACCAGCAAATCTGAATCTGTATTTCTTCCACTCCAGCATGCAGTTCATAACTATGTAGTATTTTCCTGGATTTCCCTTTCCCCTTGAAGACTTGAGAATTTAGGCTTGAATGTTTTCTTTTTCTTTTCTATTTAAGATGATGTCATCGTCTATTCTGCATTTACTTGCTTCCTATGCTTCCATTTACTCTATTTTTCCATCATCTATTTCAAACATCACTTTTCACTGAAGACGTGATGACAGGCACCTGCACAGGGGTTGTTAACCCCTCGGAAAGCATTGTGCTTGCTTTATGGTAAAATCTTCACTGTCTGCCATATCCCATAGGATAATCCAGCCTACTGTTCCTGGAACCTGGAGTCAGCATGTGATATATTTGAAGCCACTATTCATCTGTGCCAGCACTAAAAAGATTTAAACTAAATTTGCTGAATTAAACCCATCTAATTTAAAGCCACCCTTCTGCCCTCTTCTTCTTGCTTACCAAGCTTGGTAGGATGGTCTCCGTGCTTCTCTAAAGTCATTTAATGACATTTCTGCTAATGCAAAGGACACAAATTCCCCAATAAGAAGATCTTCTCTGGAACTGAGGGGATTATGTGGAATTTGTAGCTGCCAAGTGCTTGTGGAGCCCAAACTCTTCTTCAAAATATCAGACAGGAAGAAGGTGAGAAGGAACAAGACCTCTGTCAGTGCCATTCTGTCTTAGAGTCAGCCCAAACTATGCAGTTGTCTTCTTACCTACAGCTCTCTTTCTGATTTGATGCAGGATCCAACTGCAGACAACCACTTCCACCCACTCAGCAGTTTTTCCTGATCCAGAGACTCCAAGTGAAGCATTTGCACTAAGTGGTGTCCAAGCATCAACAGACAGAATCCCTCCCTAGCCTTGAGCAGACGTTCCTTTGAAAATATCTTTTAAATAGGCCAAGTGATTTCAGAGAATTTAGCGTATTTGGCTCTTAATTCCCCAATCTCTTTTTGGAGTTACAATTCCACAGGCAACCACCATCACAACTTTGATAATTATAGAGTAGATAATCATCATTTCCAAAGCATTCAACATCACGCAGGACTGGAGAAAACAAGTTTGACTCATCTGTGCTTGAAGCAGTAGTAAAAGTTACACAGGGGATCACAGTACAGATGGGTCCTGGCCTTCAAACTTTCTGAGCAGAAAGAAGAAGAATGAGTGGAAAAGGATCTCTGTTGGATAGTGCATCTTCACCATACGTCCGCAGTCTCCGAAATACACATCCAAACAGTCTTCAGAATATCAGGAATCCATAACTCTCTTAAAACAAAACCAGGAAACTTTTAGACCGTGGCGACTTCCGTTTCCCACGGTTTCTCTTTTCTGTCTCTCCTGTGCTATTCATCAAATCATATGGAATGTTCCATAAGAAGAAAGAACTGACAGTCTTCTCCCTCTACATTGCTTTGCCCTCCTTTAAAATGAACTGCCCTTCCCCCAGTAAAAAAGTCTGCTTTTTCAAAGTTCTGTATTGATCCCAATGGACGCTGTTAAAAAAAATCCCTGAGCGTTGCAGGCCGAGGGACAACTTTCTGAGTGGTGTGTACATCTGTAACTAAGATCTCATTGGTGGGTATTGTTGTCATTGGTGAGTGTTTAGGAATGTGTGTGTCCTTCTCCATGTGTGCATAGTTGTGTGGTCTGTATGAAAAGCTAAGTGTGTCTCTGAAAATGTGAGATTTCTGCACCCGCTGTTTGAAGGAAAGGAGGCAGCTCTGTTTTGACAGCTTTGGCCAACAGTCAACAGTTACTGTTGCACTCCCCTCCCAACAGGGCTGACACTGGGACCCACACTGGATGTCTCTGCAAGCTGGTAAGGTGCAAAAAGGGCCTTAGAGTGACAGGAACATTTTCGTGGGTATCCTCCATGAACAGTGCATCACTATAATTTAACTGAGAGTAAAATTACTGTATGACAGGCAAGTGCAAAGCAAGAATACAGGTTTTTCAACACTCCACAAGCCTCTTATGGAGGGCTCAGGAGTACATGTGACTCACAGGGTCTCCATATTTTCCAGTTGGCTCTCCTCCCCACCACACACACACACTTTGCATAGCAGTGCAGCCTTTCCGAAGGAGAATTGTCCTACAGTTGGTCACCGAAGGGAAAGGAGACACTGCCTTCACTTGGACTGACTTAGAGAAAGGCTTGCATTTCTTGAGAATTTCAGGAACTTTTCCTCCTGAAAAATAAGCTGACACAGTTAAAGTTAGAGCCAGAATGTCTCTTTCTCTCTGGCACATAAGAGCCAAAGGCCTTCTGCTAGCAGAATCTGGAAAAACTCTGTGGAAGGTCAGCATCTCCTCTGTATAGCACTAATAAATGCTCCCCTTCTCTCTGCTGATCAGGGAGAAGAGAATTTCTGTCACGTGCAAGAGACTGGAGCTATATGCTTTTGCCAGCCTTTCTCCATGGTGTGAAGGGAATTATTTATCTTAAATCTCTTTTTTCAACTCTCAGCTGGACAGACAAATTACATATCAACTGTTTCCCTAACTTCGTTTATTGCCCCTCTATCCAGTCCCCTACCACCTTGAAGGATCCATTCAGAACATCTATTATTTCCTCTCAGTTTGATAGGGAAAAAGAATAGAATGGGGTGTTGTCAGCATATTGTCGACAGGCCAGATTCTCAAACTGCCATATGCACTCACCCACTGGGTTCATCTTGATCATAAATGGTACAGCAGGTAGAATGGAACCCTATGCAGTTTAAAACACAATAGCCAAGGAGTTGACCATTCACCCATGAACAGCACCTTCTAGAAACTGACCAGACACAGAAAAAGAACCCCTGCAGGGAGGGATCACCAAAATCCAGTATAGCCACTCTAGCCAGTATGGTGTCTTGACTCTGGCGGATATGAAGAGCAAAGAGTCCACGAGCAGCTAAGGCAGAAAGATTTGAACACGGAAGAGTGTATGGATTTGTTTCAATGGGGGTGGGTGGGACAAAGGAAACAGTGGGCAAAACAATGATATTGTCTTGTCTGAACTTAGTCTCAGTTTTTCGGCCCTCATACAGTCTGTGACCACAATGATGTCTACATTCAAAGGGCTCGCTGTCTCCCCTGAACTTGATTTGAAAGAAAATGAAACAGAGCAGTGTGCTATCAGGATATTGTTGTCGGATCCAATTTCCAGATGGCCTCATCCAAGGGTTAATGTCAAGTTACAGTATCATGGGAGACAGAAGTATGAATCCTAAGATTTTAATAAATAATTTCCTAGCAGCTTCTTTGCAATTAGCCATATAAGTAAGAAGATACCACTGAAAGCAGTCCCTCCTCCAACAAAGTTCAATCTGCCTATTCTGCAGGACGTCATAGCTCACGGTATGAAAAATGGTCAAAAAGGCTAACAGAATTAATAATACCTTAAACTTGCTGTCTTTTGAAAGATGCCGTCCCACAAGGTAATCAAGGAGAATTCAGTCTGAAAATGAGCCTGAAACTCAACTGAAATACACTGAGAAAAAAGATACACCAAAGAGTTTCCAGAGCTGACTTTGCAGTCAGGCCATCAGACCCAAGTGGACAATATCATGAACTGGGAAGAAGTTTTTTTTTACTCATTTGAGACCCTAGCTGAAGAGCATTCCCATTTGTGAACTTCAGAATCAACCAATTACAACCATGTACAATGTCGCCCAAAGAAGAATGGAAGGTTCTCGTGTGTTAAAATTCTTTGTCTTTTTTTTCCCTGAAATTGGAGGGGAAAGGACTCTGCAAAATTCTCCAGGTAATTTATGTTCAGGGAGTCAATAGCCTTAGTAGGAGACACGGAGAAATAACCAGCTATTGGATGCTTTTTTGATCTAATTTGTGCTTTAGCTTTGTCTCTTAAATAATCATTTGCCTTTAAAACCTGATCCATGAAATGAGATCATGCACAATAAATAAGATGGAGTTTTGTGAAAATATCAAGTCTTTTTCTTCACAAGCTGTTCTCTTGTATTCAGCTCAGGTCTCAGCAAAATAATGTAGCATTTGGGGAAGAAGATAAAACCCAGTAAGGCAAAACTAGAGACCAGGATGGAGAAGACCTCCACGGCCACCATGTATTTTCCTTTGGTGCTCAGGTAACTGGGGACAAAGGAAACCCAGACACTGCAAAAGACCAACATGCTGAAGGTGATCAGCTTGGCTTCGTTGAAACTGTCAGGCAGTTTCCTGGCAAAGAAAGCAGCAGTGAAGCTGATGATAGCCAAAAGCCACATGTAACCCAGGACAAGGTAGAACATAGCATCAGAGCCTTCATTGCATTGCAGGATGATCTCAGCTGGCTGGGACTGCATGTCAGACTCTGGAAATGGTGGGGAGACGGACAACCACAAGGCACAGATACCAGTTTGAACAAGAGAACAGAAGAAGATCACCAACGTTGCCAGTTTTTTCCCAACCCATTTCCTCATCTTATTCCCTGGTTTTGTAGCCATGAAGGCCAGCACCACAGTGAGAGTTTTGGCCATCATGCAAGAGACTGCAATAGAAAAGACAACGCCAAAGACTGTTTGTTGGAGAAGGCAAGAAAACCTCCCTGGAGTGCCAAGAAAAAGAAAAGAGCAGAGAAAGCAAAGCAGCAGAGAAGCGAGCAAGGTACAGGTGACGGTCCAGTTGTTGGCTTTGACAACGGGAGTGTTCCAATGATGTATGAAAGTCCCCATCACCGTGACTGTGATTACTGAAAAGATGAAGGCAGAGCAAGCCAAAATGGCTCCCAGGGGTTCTGTGTAGGATAGATAAGTGGCTCTTTTGGGAAGGCATTGGTCTTGCTTCTCATTTGGGTAGTGATCCTCTGGACACTTTGCACATTTGTTTGAATCTGAAAGACATTTTAAAAGCTTTCAGTGTTTAAAAAGAAAAGAAAAGCAACCCCAGCAAGCATTCGTGTTGCTTCATTTGGAACGATCAGTTCTGAACTGATGTCGCTTTTCAACGTGTCACTCATAAGCTGAATTCCTCCGTGTTTCTTGTTCCTGATTTCACAGTGGGAAAATTCTGTTCAGTCAGACAGAGTTATTCATGTCATGATATTACTAGTAAGGGTCTCCTTAATAGACATGTGAGCACGTCTGCTTTTTCTACACAGCATACTTGCCCTCTCTCTTCAAGGGAACACAGGAAGGGGACGGCTGCAAAGGTAACTCTACTGGCTTGATGCATTTGGATTAAAATATGATTAGGAGGAAGCGAATCCAGACCTCTCTGCGACTTACCAAATTTCTACAAGCTCTTCTTAAGTTTCCTTGTAACATTCATTATAAGGTCCATGATGCGGTGTGAATCTGAGTAGGTTACACTTGAAGAATACCATAGAAAACCATAGAATTGCCCCAGTTCCAAATGGTGTACCTGTGGAATGTCAGCCAGCATAACCGGTATCACACTGTGAGATGGAACTGTGGGAATGGAGGAGAGGGATTACAAACCTCTGCCATCCCTGTGGTTTCATCTTTTGTCGGTGCTGTTCTGGCCACCCACCCCTCCCTCCAGAAAATTTCAACTGGTTATGTTGGACTGGGTAGGATTTTTCCCCCTTTTCCAAGGAGTTTTTTCACTTACCCTACACTGCCTTGGGGGAAACTAGATGATTGCCTTTAGGTGGAACTGTTCGAATAAGTGGTCACATGTCAGGTAGCGGTGAGGAGGAATAGGAATGTCAGTGAATTCTTACAGTTACACATTAGGTAAAGGGGAGGCTGCCAGAATGGCTCCTTTAGCTTGTGAGAACTAAGAGTGAAGAGGTAAAATACTCCTGGAGCTGAGGAGGGATGTGAGGTCACTTTAAGCTGTGGGATTTGATGGAGGGTGTCCTTGGGCTGGACTTCCACGACAGGGCTGGGTGGGGAGGAGGCAATCCAGGCTTCTGGGTTCTCCCTGGAGCTCATGGGCTTCACGGAGGGGTGGCTGAGGAAGAGTTCAGGAGGTGACCATTGCCTGAAATGATCCTAAGCTAGGGTGCCCCTGTCCTTGAAGTTCACCGGTTCAATACAGTTGAAGAATTCAATAAAGTGTCCCTTTTCCATCCACCTGCATGTGTCCGGTGTGTTTATTTCTGTAACAAGTAAGCAAATCAAAAAGGTATTTTGAAAGGCCAGACAGCAAGGTTACATCCACCTTCTCATGTCCTTGTGGAAACAGAAGAAGATACTGGTCAGCCTGTCAGTTTTGGAGCCCATTAATTCACAGCCCACACCAATGGTGCAGCCCCTTTCTGGATGAACACAGTGATGTTTTATAAACTAAAATGGGTGGTCCTTTTTTTCATGCAGACTCCCCTTGGGGATTTTGTATTTAGAACTCTACGCATGCTCTTCCAGCCTCTGATGTGATGACAGAAATTAGCATTGTATTCATAAGTGAAATACCTGTTTTCCTATTTCCTGGGTGAAAATAAGGAAAGCTCTTCGCATGGTGAGGACTATTCAATATATTTACCACTTGACTCAACTGCCACAACAAGCCTTTTGCTAAATCCGTCATTTCTTTGGCGTGGTTGACAGAAAACAGCTGGAACTTAGAATAGTCCTCAGTGCAAAGCCGATGAAATGTTTCCGTATGAAACTCTATCCTTCGTCTTACCTATGTGGACTGAAATCCTCCCATCAGCACATCGAGTACAGTCATAGCAACAGACATAATTCCCCCGCTGAACAATCTTGCTGTATCCTGGCTGGCAGTTCTCAACACATCTGGAACGGGGTGGTGCCTAAGGGGGAAGACAAGGATGGGCATTCAGGATGGAAATACACTCATTTTCCCTCACTGCTACCATTCCCAACTTCACGGATTTAATATAAGAGTGTTGTCAGTGATTCTGAGTCCAGGCAGATAAGGATTCAGAGGACGAGTTAAGGTTGCTTCCAAAGAGGCAAAGTGCTTCACCGTCTCCTGATTTCTTCTCTGACTTGTAGAAAAAGGTCTAAATTCCTTTACGTAAAATGACTGGAGAGAAATCTCTTGATTGCATTGGATAGTGGAGAAAGGAAAGAACTGGTATGGAAAGTACAACGATTGTGAGAAAAAGCACCTGATCTGCCGAGGACCCGGGAGGAATTGTCTTCTCTACCACCACACACAAAAATTCGTGATTTTTAGCTCTTCATTCTCTATAATTACTCACTCCTTCACTCAGAGACATGGAGGAATGCTGCCCTATTGTACTTTGTACTTTGAAACCGAAGACTAGATACCTTTCCCACACGTTACAATCATGATCCAGCTTATATGCAATGCCTGTCCTTCTCTGGATCCTGAAGTTAATAGCTGAGTGCAAAAAGTGATCTGTGGAAGCTTAGCCTCCAAAGGTTGTGTTTTCCAAGGATCCTCCTTTCACACTGAGTGTCAGGATAAAGTCATGCTCTGAGGGTTAGACTAGAATGCCAGGGGACCAGAGTGTGAATCCCTGCTCACCCGTGGAAGCCCACTGGGTGACCTTGGGCAAGTCATACTCTCAGCCTCAGAGAAAGGCAATGGCAATCCTGCTGAGAAATATTGCCCTTCCCCCCAAAATCGTGTATGATAGGTCCATCTTAGGGTCACCTTAAGTCAGAAACAGCTTAAAGGCACTCACCAGCATCAACCATTCCAGATAAAAAAATGTACCTGTTCAAAGTGGTGATTCCACACAATAGCACTGCCATTGATGGTGACCCTTTGGCCTTCGTGGGCCTGAGGATCAATCCCTCCAATTCTGACCTTTTGGTAAGATTGATTAGGGAAAGTGACCAGGTTGATGATGTCAAATCCGGAGGCCAGGTCCCCATTCTCATCAAAGAAGACTTCTTCCCCAGCACTGTTATTAAAACGGACGGCTCTCAGATGTGAGCGAAGCTAAATTAGACAACATATAATTGATAAACTGGTTCGGGCGTAGGGGGTGAGAAGGGGATCTGCATTCCCCCCTCGATTATACTACCTTTTCCTTTTCACCATTAAGTCGACAGGCAACTCGCAGGCACACACACGTAAACACAACACACATTCATGGGAAGATCTTTTATATGAGGAACCTGGTTGTGCAAAACACTCTCCTTCTCTCCGTCCACCTCCCCACTCCAATAAAATCCCTGATTAAATTCTTTGATATGCCTCCTCAAAGTTGGAAGAAACTTTACAGTTGTAGCAATTTCATTTGTAGCACTTCTGCATTTTTAAATAAGTTTTTACCAGATTTTTTTTAACCTGACGCATTTTACGTTACCTGTTTAATAGATACTATTTTTGAATTGAAATTATAGAACTAAAAACATAGAACAACGGGAACTCTCATGAGTGTGACTTTTGTATGGGTCTCTCTGTATCGTCAACAGGCATTAAAGAAGATGCAAAAAAGAAAATGCATGTGAAGCTTTCAAGAAGCTAGAATATCACTCAGGAGGATCACCTGGATTACAGAAATTCCACTCACTTAACTGTCAGGATTATGAGTTAATATAACAAATTCTCTCAACTGTTGTTCACCCTCTCCTAACGTATGAAGCAGAATTACAGGGTCCAATGTCAGAAAACAAATCAACCAAGAAAAAAAGGAACTCTTGAAATGCACTAGGTGCAGAATTCCTAGAGGAGTTGAGTTGGTGAATCATTTCAGGCTAACCCAAGAATTTAGTTTATGAGTTACGCTATAGGAGTTCTGAAGCAACTAAGGGTCTTTCCACACCATTCTGTTATAGTGTTATTATTCCACTTTTTTAAAAAAAATATTTTTATTAAAGTTTTAATTGCATAAAAAACAGAGTGGATATACACCAGTGACAGATATATCCCACATTCCAATAGCTGGTTATTTCTCCATGTCTCCTACTAGGGCTATTCCACTTTCAACATCCAACAGAATCCAGGGGTTTGCAGTTTAGAGAGAGGCCTTTAGAATTCCCAGCCAAAGAGCTTTTGGGCCTCAGCAAACTACGAACCTGAGAATTCCACAGGATTTTGAAAGGGGAATAATGGCACTATAATAGTGCAGTGTGGCAATGGCCTTAAACAGGTATCTAATAAGTGAATAAAGTTTGTTTCAATGGATACCAAGTCATTTATTCCATTTCATTTGTCCTATAAAAAGCATTCGCTTACCTGCCAGGGTTGAATATTCAGAAGGTTCCAACTGTTTTCAGGGCCCAGGGATTTATGTTTAGTTCTGAATGAATATGCGGCATGGAGTGCATGGGCTACAGCATAGACAGCATTGTAGATACTGTAGCTCTGGCCAGACATCCTCATTTCAAACACAGATCCAGGAAGGTTCCTCAGTTTCTCTTGCCCTGTGCAGTTGGCCATGTTTGGCCCTCTCAGGTTATAAAGTGGGAGAGAACAAAAAAATGCACTGTACCAAAACTCCTGCATGAAATAAATCTTTGACTGGAATGGATTGAGGTTCTCCAGAAACTCCTGAAATCCTGGCACCACCTTGGTGTGCAGGGCAAAGGACAAGGTGCCATTGAAGGATTTCTCTGTGAACCTTCTCCCAGAGAAAACATTTGTGACATCCCACCGAGCAGTTGTGATCCAAATTCTCTCCATCGGTTGCTTCTGAATAAATTCACAGCTTTCTAGAATTATTCGCAAACCTTCCATGGACTGAGTATCCCCATAAACCAGGATCACGTTAATTTTCTTTGAAAGAAAGGCAGAGGCAATGCTATTTAGGTTTTTCTGGAGGAAGGGGTTTGAGACATAACTTGTCACTTTGGGAACAGACTGTGTCAAGGAAATGCAAATATCTTTCTGGAGTAGACTGGCACTGAGGGTTCGAAGAAATCTTTCTCCACTTTCATCCTCTGGAATGAGGAGGCCGATCCAGTTCCACCCAAAATACTGGAGCAGCTGAAGAATCCCCAGAGGCTGAAATGTTTCATCTGGCACCATCCGAAAGAAAGAGGGAAATTGTGTTTTATCACTGAAGATGGGATCAAAAGATCCATAACTCAGCTGACAGTCAAGGAGAAAAAATACATAACTTTTAGAAACAAAAATCAGGAATGTATTCATCCTTTCATATAGGGAAACATTTTCCTTTTAGGGTTCGACAATGGAGACCTTAGTTAGATGAATAGATCCATTTATGTAATGGTTGTGAGTGAGGTCAGGGATCAGTATGTGGACCTAACACATCTCAGAATACACACATAGAATACACAGAAATATATACTTTTATTGAAAAAAATCCTCTTTCAAGATATACCTTTTTGGGGAAAAGTGATGGACTTTCATTTTCTTTCCGTTTTTTTTTTGGGGGGGGGGAATGCAGAAATTAATCTGACATACCAGGATAAGAAACTCCAAGATGAGATCAAGCCAGTTAGGAGACAGTGTGGTGTTTCACTAAAAACCATTCATGTAAGTGATAAACTCACAACAGAACTGTTAACTGACAAGGTAAGAAGGACTAACGAGACTATTTCAATTTTGCAAATTATGAATAGGTGGAGATCCAGCACGTTATAATAGATTGAGCATTGGACTGTGTAACTGGAGACACCCACTCAGTCATGGAAACCCACAATGTGACCTTGAGCAAGTCCCACTCTCTCAGCCTCAGAGGAAAGCAAACAAAAATCCCCTCTGAAAGGTCTTGTCAAGAAAACTCCATGATGCATTCACTTTAGGATCACCTTAAGTTAGAAATGACTTGAAGGTACCTAATAACAACAACCACATCCTATAGATGGATTGGAGATGGAGAAACTGCACACCTCTCATTTCTCTAAATATATGCTAAGGAATATGAATGAATACCCCTACCTGTGGAATTTTGTAAATATTTAAGATGTTGGTCATCTGCATGGATGTTTGAGAAGTGAGACCACCAACGATGACCATGAGCTTTTTGTCCTGGAAGCAGCTGTAATTGGGGTAATTCATTTGTCCCTTCAAGAGAAGATCCATGGTGGTTGCAGTAGTTCTCAATGCATTAAATGAATTGTCATAGATTTTTGATGTCAGTGTGGTGTTGGGCAACAACTTCTCATTCTTGTTGATCTCATGAATTGCAAAAACGAAGGCAAAGACAAGTTGGTAGTTCTTAGAAAACAACCTGCATTCAAACTTTGAATTAGACTTACAAGTTTTTATCAGCAGAACGAACGTATTGCATCTAATTAATCTGACAGGGAGACCTTCAGAATACATCACAGAAAGATTGTGGTAGTAGCAAGTGGACTTAAACTGGTACAAATACACATACTTAGAATACAGCTAGAAGTAAAGAACTGTGAACATAGAAATGTGGTTTCTTATCAAAAATCACATGAATTCTTAGCACTTCTCTTCAAAAAAGTTCCTGCTATGTCTGTCACACCATCATCGGGGTATGTTTGTGTGAATGTGTCGGGGGAGGCACCTATCTTTGAGTACCTAGGAGTAATTCATGTACATCAAATATACTGGTAAATTTGCCATTTTGTCCACTGTGGCATTCAGTTCATAACATTGCAACATTTTCATGCTGATGAATTTCCCCTCTCCTAAAAAGTTAACATTCAGTCTTGGATTTTATTTCCTCCTGTACAGAATGATGGTGTGCGCAGTTTGGCATATAGTGATCCCTTTCCACCTAAATATTGTATTTTGCTTCGGCGGAGGTTTCAATATCATTTTTGGAAGTGTTGCAAACTATTTCTTTACCTGAGATTGTTTGATTTGCTCACATGCCTTGATCTTGCAGAACTGGACCTGGGATTCAGGTTGACATGAATGTTTATGGGTCATCTGATTTTGCCTGTATTTCACTAGGCCAGAGCTTTCCAAACTTTTCATGTTGGTGACACACTTTTTAGACACGCATCATTTTGCGACACAGTAATTCAGTTTTACTAGCAAACTGGAGGTTGAACTAACCCCTTATAAGAGATATAGGCACATACATAAATTGTAATACTAAAATGTAAGGGAACACAACATAACTCATGAACCCCTTTCACATATTTTTAAAAATATATGACTTATAAATGATGACATACATTTCCAAGATAGTAGGCAACACAACTACACACTCCAAGCGACACACTAATGTGTCATGGCACACCATTTGGAAAGCCCTGCGCTAGGCAGTCTCCCAGACTAGATGACTGGCCCTTGAATCTAGGATCTGAATCCCATCCAAAATTATTGTGTTTATCTTACATTGGAAGCCCTAACTGGAGTTCTACACCTGCAATATGAATATACCTATCACCGGTGTAAGTTGCATTCACCACACAATGTATTAGCACATCTGGAGCTGTCAAACTAAGTGTACACTGAAATAATATAGATGAGAATGTAGTAATTAATTGGATTAAAACAAACTAATACAAACCCCCTCTTCAGCCCTCTTAGAATTTCAGAGAATTGCTTACCAAGCTGGGTAGGAAGAACCCCGTGCTCCTCTAAAGTCATTTAATGACATTTTTGCTAATGTAATAGACACAAATTCCCCAATGAGAATCTCTTCCCCAAAGCTAAGGAAATTCTGCTGAATTTCTCGCTGCCAGCTGCACAAGGAGCCCAAAGTTTTGTTCAAAAGATCAGGCAGGAGCAAGGTGAGAAGTAGACAAACCTCTGTCAGCACCATTATATCTTGGAGTCGGCTCCAACTATGTACCTACACTTTTACCTACAAATCCCCTCTCCGATTTCATGCAACTATAGAAAAAGAACCAACTATAGAAAAAGAACCCTACTAAAAAACAGTTTCTCCCGAACCAACAGCTCCAGATGAAACCTTCGTATTAGTGATAATATTTCGCAGCACCATTAGATAGATGCCCCCTGATGTTGTGTTCAAAAGAACTTTTATAGACGGCATGTAGCTTAAGAGAGTTTAGCTGATTTCCCTCTTCATCCTGACAGCAATCTTGGCTGAGCTGTTGCAATTCCAGAGGGACCCAGGCTCAGTCCTCACAATTGTGGTAATTATGGGGCCGATAATCATCATCCTCAAAGCTTTCCAATTTGCACAGAACCAGAAAAAACAAGTGTGATCCTATTTGTGGTTGAAGGAACAGTGAAGAACACACAAGGCCCTGGGGAATCATAGTGCGGTGTAGGATGCCCTGACTTTCTCAACTGGAAGATGGGAAAATCTGTGGGAAACGACATCCCCCTCCCCACCCCGCCGACAATCCAGATTAACTGTAATTCCAAAATCTCAGGCAACATACACACACACATCTTCTGAATACCATCACTCCATAAGACTCTTAAAGCCAAACTAGGGAAACTTCGGACCGTGATGCCTCCCAAACGTCCATGGCCTCTCCTCTATTCTCTTTCCTCTCTCCCATTCAATATTTCAGTGTCATTGGAAGGGAGGGAAATTCTCCTGCAGAAGAAAAAGGATGGATTCTGATCGCGCTGGGCACTGTTCCCCCACTTTTCTCTCCAATAATGATTTTTTTAAAGGGAGGGAGGGAGGGAGGATTCTGAATTTATCCAATTTAATATGGTAGGACTCCTGATTTGTTTTCCAAGTTCTTGGCGTATTTTCAGACCGGGATATGTGTATAACTCAGATGTTATTTGTCTCATGTTTGTCAGCAGCAAGTATAAAGGGGTGTGTGTTCCTCTCTGTGTGAATGAGTGTGTGGCCTGTAGGAAAAACTAAGGGAATCTATGAAAAAGGACCGACTACAGTTGAACCTCCACCAACAGCCCAGATACCTTGCATCTGACTCATTATCTTCAGCCTGGCACTACATAGCAGCATTCCAAGAGGTATGTGCTAATAGTACAGTCCTCCCTCCACATGCATGGTTTGAGCTTTGCAGATTTGATTATTCAGAAGGCACATGCTTGCCTTCCTCCACCCCATTTTCCTCCTCTGATTCCCCTGCATCCCTCACCCCAGGCTTGTTATGCTTGTGTTTAAAATAGACTTTTCCCCCTTTTTTCCCCCTTTTTTTGGGTGGGGAAAGCCCTCCCCCCACTGCTGGAGGTGTGTCCTCTCTGCCACATGGCTGTACGGTCTGCTGTGTAATGGCTGCTGATTAGTCAGGTGCTCTCTTTCCTCCTTCAACTTTCTCAAGATGGTAACCAGAAGTAGCTAGAATGCCAGAAATCTGCTCTTCCTCATCTGAGGGGAAAGTACTGCTAAGCCCTTTATCTAGTATTTTTTCTTCTCCCTGGGAATGCCAGGGCCAGAGGCAAAAGAATGGGAGGGGGAGCTACAACATCACTCCCATATGACATTTTGGGAAGAATTCTGATAAAGGTAGAGGTATTTGGGAGTGCTGTTGGTAGGGCAACCTGCAAGGGAGTTGGATGTGGGAATATTAGCCCCTAGCCCTGCAAAGCTTCCCACCCCTCATTTAAATCATGGAGGAGAAACATCTATGGGTGAGACGATGCTGTCTCCCTTCCTGGATGCCCCAAGGCCTTGAACTCATTACTGTGAAACCAAAATTGGCAGTAGGAAAAAAACAGAACAATTTATTTTTTAAAAAAAAATCTGTGTTCTTTCCTCTTTCCCACACATCTTATTTTAAAGTGAAGTTGCTAGGTTAAATACTAAGCTAACAGGTGATGCCTTCTGAGTCATGTAATGAAACAAGCTTCAGAAATGGGCACATGGTCTAGAAATGGCCTGGAAGCCACTTTTTGTGTCAATAATCGAATCAATTTCACCAAGGTCCAACAACCAAATTTGCCATTCTATTTTTGTCTAATAGAAACCAGACATGGGAGACCAATTTTGGCATGAAGATCAGAGTGGCCCTGGGCTAAGATATAAGGGGTCTCATGCCACTAGATGAAACTACTTCCCAAAGGGGTTGGGGACATTCTGACAAGCTTCTCTCCCATGTTCCCACCCATCTCCAAACCAGTGATAGGAACTAGCAACTCAAAATCAATAAAGCTATCAGTTAAATTCAGCAACATCAAAAACCATAGCCATTTTCTTTCAAAATACAGTGTCCTCTTTCTACCATCTCACATTTTTTAAGGAAACTTACTGTGGCAGACAATGTTCTAGCAGGTGCTTCAGAGGGACCTGATGGAAGGAGCCACAGAAATGGGTGTTTTGTATGGAAATGGTCTGGAAGCCAATTTTTGTGTCAACATTCACCAGTCTCAGTGAACCTTCTTACAACCCCATACATCTTCAAACCAAAGGATCTTGTTAACTAAGGTAGAAATTGTCCAGTTGCAAAGGGGCTGACATAAAGACTTGAATACCTACAATCCTCTCAGTCTCACCTCCTCAGCTGATCCAAGCACATGAAGCATTTCATCCACCCAACACTAATAAAGGCTAGATTTCTCTTTCCTGATCTGAGAGAAGAAGTTGGAGTTATACCCTTTCCCCAGCTCCATGGCTGACCAAAGGAGTCTTTCTTGTTGGTAGGAAAGTGAATTGACCTGCTCTCCAATCTGCTATAGGTCAGAAAGATGAGCAAGGGAAAGTGGGGAGGCTAGGAATGGCAGGGCCCTTTGGTGAAAAATTGTCAGTTTGAATGGAGAACCCCTGAATGCCAGAGGTTAGTCATCCCTCATCAGAAGGGAAAAATATATTTTCAAGGGAACCCTGATTGCTGCAGTCTAATTGGCACCATGTGTTGGGAAACCAAATGGCCACCCAGACCTCCAGGGCCATTGTTCCTCCATTGGAAACCCCGAACTCCAGATGGATCTTTTCAAAGAAAAGCGGCTCCATCCAAACATGCATATATGTTTCTCAGCTAAACAGACGAACCATATGCCCTCCACTTAACTAGTGTGAGCTTAGTTTATTGCCCTTCGCCCAATCCATCAAGGCATCCGTACAGAATGCCCAATGGTTCCCTGTATTTGATAATGAAAAAAACATAGGGCTGGAAATCAATCTTCAACCCTAGTTTCATATTTAAAAACATTCTGAGGAAACATCAAATAGAATACTCACAAAGTAGTTGACATTTTCTTGGGTGGAACAGAAGTCAGTGCCCAGTGCTATTCAACGTCTTCATCAATGATTTGGATGAAGGAGTCGAGTCCGTGCTGATCAAATCTGCAAACGACACCAAATTGGGAGGGGTTGCTAATACGCCAGAGGACAGGATTGAAATTCAAAATGACCCGGACAGATTGGAGAGCTGGGCCAAAGCTAACAAAATGAATTTCAACCGAGGGAAATGTAAGGTCCTACACTTTAGGCAGAAAAAACGGAATGTATAAATATAGGATGGGAGACACCAGGCTGGACAATAGTACTTGTGAAAGGGATCTAGGAGTCTTAGTAGACCGTAAACTGAACATGAGTCAGCAGTGTGATGCGGCAGCCAAGAAAGCCAACGCAATCCTTGGTTGTATCAATAGGGGTATGGTATCTAGATCAAGGGAGGTAATGGTACCGCTCTATTCTGCATTGATTAGACCTCATTTGGAATACTGTGTCCAGTTCTGGGCATCTCAATTCCAGAAAGACAACAACAAGCTGGAGTGTGTCCAGAGGAGGGCGACCAAAATGGTGAAGGGTCTGGAAGCCATGCCCTGTGAGAAGCGGCTTAGGGAGCTGGGTATGTTTAGTCTGCAGAAGAGAAGGTTAAGAGGGGACATGATAGCCATGTTTAAATATTTGAAGAGATGTCATGTCGAGGAGGGAGCTGGCTTGTTTTCCACTGCTCCAGAGACTAGGACAAGGAGCAATGGATTCAAGCTGCAGGAAAAGAGATTCCACTTAAACCTCAGGAAGAACTTCCTGGCAGTCAGACCTGTACAGCAGTGGAATATGCTGTCCATGCCTGGGCTGGGCTGGCAGCCAAGAGAATCTGATAATACAGGTCAAGAAGCTCAGGTAGTTAAGCAATTAGTCAATTTACTTTAGGAAGAAAACAACCTTACAAATGAGAAGCAAATAACGATCCCAGCAATGTCCATACATCAACAGCAGGCAATATAAAGACAGATCAAACAGCAGAAAAACAGGCAAGGGAAGCAAACAGAAGCATGGATGGGAGAAATGGTCAGTTGATTGCTGACAAAGGCTAGAGGGGAAAGACTCAGTTCTTATAGGATCCAGGGTCGGAGCAGCTGGTGCCTGATTAATTGGTGCTTAGCATAAATTCACTGGGTGCAACGCTGGAGATCCTTTTGGTGTCTATGCTGGGCAAAGGTAGATATGGATAGATCATTCTATGTGTCAGAATGAACAGGGCTCCCTGCTAGGGCCGGCACTTCTGTCTCTAGGGCGAGTGGTGGTACTGTCTGCGCCGCAGGTTCTGCTGTAGCAGTCTCTGTGCCAGGGCTCAGAGCAGATTGTGCTGCCTCAGACTCTGAGCCTAGGTTCTGGAAGCCCATGACATATGCTGCCTCAGAGTGGCATGGAGTCTCCCTCTTTAGAAGTTTTTAAGCAGAGGCTGGATGGCCATCTCTTGGGAGTGCTTTGATGAGGGTTCCTGCATGGCAGGGGGTTAGACTGGATGGCCCCTGTGTCTTCTTCTAATTCTACGATTCTATGATTCTAAGGTGAGCCCTTTCTTCTCCTTTACTGTGGAGCAAAGGAAAGAGGGGAGGTTAGGGGCCTTTGATGAAAAATTGACAGTTTGGACAGAGAATCTCTGAATGTCATAGGTTAGTCATTCCACAACAAAAGGGAAAGAGATATTTTCAAGGACAGCCTAATTGCTGCAGTCTAATTGGGACCATGGAGGAGATCTCTTCTCACATAGCATCATGTGTTTGGAGACCAAATGGCCACCCAGACCTCCATGGTCATTGTCACTTCTAAAACGTAGGGCTGGCAGTCATTCTTCAACCCTAATTTCATGTTTAAAAAAATCTGAAGTAACATGGAATAGAATACTGACAATGTAGCTGACAATTTGTTGGGTAGAACAGAAGTCAGGAGGAATTTGTGAATGCCTTAAAAATGTGAGTGGGCATAATGTGAGGGGTTCCAATGTGATGCTGTCATCAGAGACCACACAGTTTTGGACCAGCATGAGAGAACCAGAAGGCTAAAGAGTACAGATGATATAAAGAAAGAGGATTTGGAATCTGGCATGTGTAAGAGTACAATAAAAGACCAGTGACGAGAGAAATGGAGAATGAGCAAGGCCTTAGGAGGGATCCTTAGTCCTTCTTGGGAGAAAAGAGCTTAACTAGTAGCAGAGAGAAAAGGTCAGCAAGTCCATGTGAACAAGTGAGTGTGACTGAAAGTGAAGGAGAGTGAGCACACTTTCTAGTGGGGAGGGAGTATCAGGCACGGTTAATCCTAGTTATTTGTTCGTGGAATGTTTTAACTGCCTCAGGGATGGTTGAGGTGTAAGATGGTATAAAATGGAGTATAAAGCTGAGTATACAACTGCAATAAAAGCCATCTTTTCAAGACGCCGATTTTTATGCTATTTTTTTCGTATTCTATTATATGGATTCTCTGTATCTATTTATCAGGTATTTACCTACATAAGTCATTCCACAAACTTAGTAGTCTTTTTTAACACCCTCCGGTCAAAGCACAAAACAATGCAATGTTTGGACATAAGACATGCTATGTCACTGAGTGGAAGAAGTCTACTAAACCAATATTATCTTTACTGAAGGACCTGTCTTTTTCACCTGAAAGTATATCCCAGTCCTAAAGCACTGACCAAACCAAGCTGAAATAAGAAAGATATTTAATGGTGAAATATCTTTCCTTCTGTTTTTTTTTTCAGTTGTTTTGGTTCAGAAAAAAAAGCAGAGCCTTCTAATGGAAGCCTGTAAGATCCAATGGGTAAAATGTGGCCCGTGGACTGCATGTAGCACCCCAGGGAATCTTTAACTCTGAAAGGTCATCTTTAGCCCCCAAAGATCCTGAGCAGTCTTCTCCAATTCTGGCCAAAATAATATTCACAGTTGTAGGAAATGATAGGAGGTCCAGGAGTGGAATGAAGATGTCCGACAATCACAGTCCCACCCCACCTCTTCAGAGGAAATCTTCTCAGGATTAAAGACTGGGTTCAGCAAGTTAGTTGTCCCAGGGCTGGCAAGAGACCGGGCTGTATGGAAGAGTGGAACTCCTTGCGTACCCAGAAAGGGGGAAAAAAGTCATTCAGTCATTTTGAGTCATTTGCAACTTAGGGTGACCCTAAGAGGAACCTATAACAACATTTAGTTCAGATTGTCCATGGCATATGTGTGCATAACTCATGGTTATGCGTGGAGGCTATTCTGTTAACAGAGGAGCGAGAGAGAAAAAGAGAGCCATGAAACTTCTGTTGCAGGGCTTTATGCTCCGCATGCAACAATGCACAATCTCAGCTACTACAGCTAAATGTTATAGTGGTTTGTTTTATTGCAGTAGAACATCTGGGTTCAAGTCACCACTGAGCCATGAAAATCATTTAGGCCTTTTATGCCATTGCTCATCTTTAGTGACCTCCAGGATGATAAATTCCTTCTCCTTCAACTTTAATGTGGACATGGAAAAAGCAAAAGAAATGAGCACACCCACGTCTCAGGCACCAGAGTCCTCATCCAAAATACCCCCCAGGAAGGAAATTAATTAACTTTAAACAAAGTTACGTTAAATGACATTGTGGACAAAATTGAACCTGGAACTCCTTGCAAGGGTCAGCTTTTTTTCTTTACAAGCTGCTCTCTGGCGTTCAACTCAGGTCTCAGCACAATAACGTAGCATTTGGGGAAAAAGATACAAGCCAGTAAACCAAAACTAGAGACCAAGATGGAGAAGACTTCCACGGCCACCATGTATTTTCCTTTGGTGCTCAGGTAACTGGGGACAAAGGAAACCCAAACACTGCAAAAGATTAACATGCTGAATGTGATCAGCTTGGCTTCATTGAAGCTGTCAGGCAGCTTCCTGGCAAAGAAAGCCACAGTGAAACTGATGATGGCCAGAAGCCACATGTAACCCAGGACAAGGTAGAACATGGTGTCAGAGCCTTCATTGCATTGCAGTATGATCTCTGCTGTCTGGGAGTGCAGGTCTGCCTCTGGAAATGGTGGGGAGGTGGACAACCACACTGCACAGATACCAATTTGAAGAAGAGAACAGGAGAAGATCACTGATATTGCTAGCTTATTCCCAAGCCACTTCCTCATCTTACTCCCTGGCTTTGTGGCCATGAAAGCCAGCACCACTGTCAGGGTTTTGGCCAACACACAAGAAATGGCTATAGAAAAGACAAGGCCAAAGACGGTTTGTCGGAGAAGGCAAGAAACCGTTCCTGGAGTGCCAAAGAAAAGAAAGGAGCACAGAAAACAGAGCAAGAGAGAGACAAGTAGAGTACAGGTGACGGTCCAGTTGTTTGCTTTGACAATGGGAGTGTCCCAATAACGAATCAAAGTCCCCATCACCATCATGATGATTACTAAAAAGAAGAGGATGCAACATAACAAAAGAGCTCCCAGGGGCTCTGTGTAGGATAAGCAGGTGGTTCTTTTGAGAAGGCAATGGTCTTGGTTCCTGTTTGGATACTGATCTTCTGGGCATTTTGCACATTCGCCTGCATCTGAAATGCATAAAAGTGCTCTCAGTCTCACCAAATAATCCAGCAAATACTGACATTTCATTTGGAATTATCCATTCTGTTTACACGAAGAAATCAATTTCCTACTTCTTATTTCCTGGGACTTTTCAGTGTGTTAATTTTAAGACCATTCCTTCCTGTTACCTTGGATGAGAGACTGCCAATGAATACCAGGTCCTGTAGGTTATATTTCAGAGCAAGGCAGTAGCAAACCACCTCTGACCATTCCTTGCCTAATAAAACTCTATGACTTTCATGGAGTCACCATAAGTCAAAAGGCAGCTTGCAGAGAGACGGACAGACACACACACACACACACACACACACACACACACACAGACGGATACACACACACAGAGGCCATTTCCGCACTAGACTGTTATAGCACTATGATTCCACTTTCAACATCCTATGGAATCCTGGAAGCCTGAGGCCCCTCCCTAAACTGCAAACCCCAGGATTTGGGTTCATTTGGGTTATAGTTTGTGTATGCATCCAGCATAAATTTGAGAGGACCAGGTAGAGGTGAAATTCTTCTTTAAAACCATCAGTCTTTAATTTGGAGTCCACACAAATGGGTGTGTCTGGACGAACACAGTGATGTTGAAGTAAAATGGATGAGCCTTTCTTTATTGAGACTCTCTTTCTCATGGATTTTGAGCTCAAATAATGTCTTATAAATGTTAACGTGATTACAGAATCTGGCAATGCATATATATGCGACATCTACATTTTCCTATTTCCTCGGTTAAAACCTTTTGAATGTTTGTTGCAGAACATTAAGAAAACATACTGCATGACTGAGGAAAGAAAGGCTTTGAATTGAAAAACATCGTGAAGACTTTTCACTATTTATACCAGACAACTAAAGTTTATTTACCAAGCTTTCAGTAAGTATATGTATTTCTTTGGCTTATTACACATTAAAAAGTTTGGATTTAAAGTAGTCTTCTGTTGAGTGTAGCACATAGGAAGACCCTCCTGAGCACGGCTAGAGTGTCAAGCTATACTATTGTGCTATATTCATCTTGATTGTCCCAGACAGGGGTAAAAAAAACCTCAGACACGTTATGTCTAAACTAATCAGCTATTTTACTACAGCAAAGCAGGATACATGTTACAGACAGCAAGAAAGCAAATCAAAGCATGGATAATAAGTCTGAAAAAGCCTGAATAAAAACTGAATAATAGAACTGAACACACAGAGATCAGAGATCAAGGGAAAAAACAGCGTTAGAGCACTCTCGTACATGTGACACGATGAGACATAAACAATTCACAGTTCCCAGGAACAGAACTTTTCCCATGGAGATAAAAACTTCCAGACAACATCTGTCTTGTAAGGATACCATGACCCACAGCTTACTTCCTGGGAAAAAAAGACTTCTATGCTACAGCTTAACTTTTGCAATACTTTACAATATTCAATGTCCTCAATATCAAGCAAATGATAGATCCCACATGTAAATCTGTATGCTTTTCCTTACCAGCGTGGACTGAAATCCTCCCAGCACTGCATCGAACACAGTCATAGCAACAGACGTAATTCCCCTGCTGAATGATCTTGCTGTATCCCGGCTGACAGTTCTCAACACATCTGGAACGGGGTGGCATCTAGGAGGAAGCACAAGGATGGGCATTCAGGATGGAAATACACTCACTTTTGCTCAGTGCTACCATTCCCGGAATCATTTCTTTAATGCACGGATGTAGCTAGTGATTCTCATCCATGGTAGAAATTGATTGGGCGGGGGGGGCAGTTTAAGCAACTCTCAAAAGGAAGACCTGATTCACAATCTCCCAAATTCTTCTCTGACTTACAGAAGAACTTCTAGATTTCCTATGTAATTTGAGGGAGAGAAACCTCTTGACATTGGACGGTGGAGAAGTGAAGGAACCGATAGGGAAAATACAGTGGTTGTAAGAAAATTACCTGCCTTGTAGAGGACTGATGAACAATTATTATGCCTCCCGTGGCACTCTCATGGTTCTTAGCTTTGACTCACTTTTCTTTCTCTCTTTCTCTGAAAGCTACGGTGAAAACTTGCCCCATTACACTTTGAAACTGAAGAATCTGACAAGTGAATACTTTCTCCATATCTCTTAAGCTATTGCCTCTTAATCTTTGATTGCTGTGAGGAATCTTTGAGTGTAAAAGTGATCACTAGAAGCTAAATCTTTCCAGTTTCATTCCAGTTTGCATTGCCCTTTCAGATTTGTTTTTAAGGAAAATTTACCTGTTCAAATATGTGATTCCACACAATGGCACTGCCATTCAGGGTGAACCTTTGGCCTGCAGGAGCTTGGGGATCGACCCCTCCAACATGGACCTTTTGGAAAGATTGGTTAGGGAAAGTGACCAAGTTGATGATGTCGAATCCAAATATCATATCCATATTTTCATCAAAAAAGACTTCCTCCCCAGCACTATTATTAAAATGGACATATCTCAGAAGTGAGCGAAGCTGAATAAGGCAACACATGTGTACAGAATTAATCAGCTCAATGTGAAAAGGGAAAAAATAAAAACCAATCAATATATCTTGTCATCTTAAAAACAAGGAAGTCAGTTAAAACTTTTGAAAACATTACAAGAGAGGGAACACCTGCTATGCAAAGACCCCTCTGCAGCAGTGATTTCTGTGGCCAGAAGCCTACCTGAAAACAGGCCAGTCTAACAAGATCTGGGTCTTATTAGCTTACCTGCCAGGGTTGAATATTCAGAAGGTTCCAACTGTTTCCAGGGCCCGAGAGTTTAGGTTTGGTTCTCAATGAATAAGCAGCATGGAGCGCATGGGCTACAGCATAGACAGCATTATAGATACCGTAGCTCTGACCAGACATCCTCATTTCAAACACAGATCCAGGAAGGTTCCTTAATTTCTCTTCCCCAGTGCAGTTCCCTATGGCTGGACTGCTCAGATTATATACTGGGAGAGAGCAAACAAATGTACTGTACCAGAAGCTCTGCATGAGATGAATCTTTGACTGGAATGGATTGAGGTTCTCCAGAAACTCCTGAAATCCTGGTACCATATTGGTGTGGAGGGCAAAGGACAAGCTGCCATTGAAGGATTTCTTTGTGAAACTTTTCCCAGAGAATACGGTTGTGACATCCCACTCAGCAGTTGTGATCCAAATTCTCTCCATCGGTTGCTTCTGAATAAATTCATAGCTTTCTAGGATTATCCGTAAACCCTCCATAGACTGAGCATCCCCATAAACCAGGATCACATTAATTTTCTTTGAAAGAAGGGCAGAGGCAATGCTATTTAGGCTTTTCTGAAGGAATGGGTTTGAGACGTAACTTGTCACTTTGGGAACAGACTGTGTCAAGGAAATGCAAATATCTTTCTGGAGAAGACTTGCGCTGAGGGTTCGAAGAAATCTTTCTCCACTTTCGTCCTCTGGAATGAGGAGGCCAATCCAGTTCCATCCGAAATGCTGGAGCAACTGAATAATTCCCAGATACTGAAATGTTTCATCCGGCACCGTTCGAAAGAAAGAGGGAAACTGTGTTTTATCGCTAAAGATGGGATCAAAAGATCCATAACTGAGCTAAAAGTAGAGAACAAAAAATTTAAAAAGCAATACATTTCAGCTTGTGGACAGTGTGATCAGGGCTCTCTGTCTATTTGCTCAGTTTAAGAAGACTAGAAGAGGGCAAATGTTGTCCCCATCTTCAAGAAGGGAAAAAAAGAGGACCCAAATAATTATCGCCCAGTCAACCTGACATCAGTACCCGGAAAGATTCTGGAGCAGATCATTAAGCAGTCAGTTTCTAATCACTTAGAAAGCAACGCGGTAATCACGGGAAGTCAACATGGATTTCTCAAAAATAAGTCATGCCAGACTAATCTTATCTCTTTTTATTATAGACTTACTAGCTTGATAGATGAAGGGAATGCTGTGGATGTAGCATTTCTCGATTTCAGTCAGGCCTTTGACAAAGTTCCCCATGACATTCTTGCAAGGAAGCTAGTAAAATGCGGACTGGACAGGGCTACTGTTCGTTGGATTTGTAATTGGTTGACCCACCGAACACAAAGGGTGCTCACCAATGGCTGCGTTTCATCCTGGAGAGAAGTGACTAGCGGGGTACCACAGGGTTCTGTCCTGGGCCCAGTGCTGTTCAATATCTTCATCGAAGACTTGGATGAAGGAATAGAGGGCATGCTCTTCAAATTTGCAGATGACACCAAATTGGGAGGGGTTGCTAATACGCCAGAGGACAGGATGAAAATTCAAAATGACCTGGATAGATTGGAGAGCTGGGCCAAAGCTAACAAAATGAAATTCAACAGAGAGAAGTGTAAGGTCCTACACTTCGGTAGAAAAAATGGAATACAGAAATATAGGATGGGGGACACGTGGCTGGATAGCAGTACGTGTGAAAGGGATCTCGGAGTCTTAATAGACCACAAGCTGAACATGAGTCGGCAGCGTGATGCGGCAGCCAAGAAAGCCAATGCAATTCTCGGCTGCATCAGTGGTGTGGTGTCCAGATCGAGGGAGGTACTGGTACCACTCTTCTCTGCTTTGGTTAGACCTCATCTTGAATACTGTGTCCAGTTCTGGGCACCCCAATTCAAGAAGGACATGGTCAAGCTGGAGCAGGTCCAGAGGAGGGCGACCAAAATGGTGAGGGGCCTGGAAGCCATGCCCTATGAGGATAGACTTAGAGAGCTGGGTATGTTTAGTCTGCAAAAGAGAAGATTAAGAGGGGACATGATAGCTATGTTTAAATGTTTGAAGGGATGCCATGTAGAGGAGGGAGTGGGTTTGTTTTCTGCTACTCCAGAGACCAGGACAAGGAGCAACGGATTCCAGCTGCAGGAAAGGAGATTCCACCTGAACCTCAGGAAGAACTTCCTGACAGTCAGGGCTGTCCGGCAGTGGAATGTGCTGCCTCCACGGAGTGTGGTGGAGTCTCCTTCTTGAGAGGTTTTTAAGCAGAGGCTGGATGGCCATCTGTCGGGAGTGCTTTGAGGGTCTTCCTGCGTGGCAGCGGTTTGGACTGGATGGCCCGTGTGGTCTCTTCCAACTCTACATTTCTATGATTCTATGATTCTAAGAGTGTTCTATAGTCCTGCCTTTTAAACACTGAGAGAAAAGGATGGGTTTACAAATGGTAAGAAGAAAAAGCCATGATGAGATGGGTTACCAAGGACAACATGAAGTGCAGTAGGGTTTGGAGTTGGTCAGCCGGGAGCACCACTCCATCTTTTAACCAAACGTTGCTCCCAACAGTTCATCATGCTACAGTTGGGAAAATGTTCCCAAAATTCTCTCTCAGCTCAGAGGGTGTTAGTAGGCTGGTGTAGGTGTATTTCAGCAGAAAATCCTTGGACCAAGATTTCCACTGAAAACAGTTTCTCTGTAGGAAGGCAGAGAGGTGTCTGACATTTCGGCTCATAGGATATGGAACTTTGAAGCCTGGATTGTATGTATCTCTCACTTAAACCCATTCCCAGTTGAACCGTTTAGCTAAGCAGTCCCAAAGAACTGACAAGATCATAGCAAATTATCAGGATGATATAGATGTAAAGGAGATGGAGAAACTGCATATCTTTCTGTTCCTGGAAAACTACCACAAGGCATACCTGTGAACACACCTACCTGTGGGATTTTATAGATATTTAAGATGTCAGCTATTTGGCTGGAGGTCTGGGAGGTGAGACCACCAATGATGGTAACAACCTTCATCTCCTTGAAACAGATGTAATTCTTTTGTCTGGGGAAGAGAAGATCCAGGATGGTTCCACTGGCTTTCAATGAATTAAATGCATTGTCATAGATTCTTATTCCCAATGTGGTGTTCAGTAGTAACTTCTCATTCTTGTTGATCTCATCCATAGCGAAAGCAAACGCCAAGACAAGCTGGTAGTTCTTAGACAAGATCCTGCATTTAGAACTTCAATTAATCTTACAAGTTTATATCAAAGGTAGAAACGTATTGTATACTCAATATGTTAAGGGAGACTTTGAGATTGAAACATAAGCAGGTGGCCATGACACTTGCGATATCCTCTTTTAAGAAATCTTCAAAAGCTGAATCCCTCAGTTAGAGCCTCATGCAAAGAAATGCGGTTTGCTATCAAAATAACATGAAATTTCTAGCACTTCTGGGAAAGGAAATGCTTCTTGGTCTCTCTAACATATCATCATTTCAAGAATATAATTGGAGGGAAGGATGTCATTTTTTTTAGGCATCCTTAGGTATTTGTGAGTAATTAATCTCCTGCAAATATACCAGTAACTCTTCATCTACATTTCTTCCATTCCTGTATACAGTTCATCACTATGTATCATTTTCCTGGATTTCCCTTTACCCTTGAAGACTTGAGAATTTAGTCTTGGATGTTTTCTTTTTCTTTTATTTTTATTACACAGAGGATGGTATGCTCCATTCTGCATTTATTTGTTTAACATGCTTCCATTCACTCTAGTTTTCCATGATCTGTTTTAAACATCACTTTTCTGATGTGCTCCTACTATGCTGAGGTTGCTGGACTAGCTAGTATGGTCTGATAGAATCAAGCCATGGGCTCTGGGTTACACGAATGCTTCTCTTTCCTTTGATGTTGCCTTGCCTTCACTAGGCAGTCATCTAGACTTGATGACCAACACCTGAATAGGGAAGGGTAATTCCTTAGAAAGCATTGTGCTTAGTTTCTGGGAAAAACTCTCACGTCTCTGTAGTACGTCTGTCATCTCCTATTTGAAAATCTAGACTATCATTACTGGAACCCGGAGTCACCATGTAACATTTTACCACTATCCATCTGTGTCAACACTGAAAGAATTTAACAATTTACATTTTGCTGAATTAAATCCAACTAATTCAAAGTCACCCTTCTGTCTCGTCTTCTTGCTTACCAAGCTGGGTAGGATGATCCCCGGGCTTCTCTAAAGTCATTTAAAGACATTTTTGGTATGGAAATGGACACAAATCCCCCAATGAGAAGATCTTCTCTAGAATTAAGGGAGTTGTGTGGAATTTGTTGCTGCCAAGTGTCCATGGAGCCCAAACTCTTCTTTAAAATATCAAGCAGGAGGAAGACAAGGAGGAACAACCCCTCTGTCAGTGCCATTCTGTCTTGGACTCAATCCCAACTGTGCAGTTGTCTTCTTACCTACACCCCCCTTTCCTAATGTGATCCAGAATCCAACTGCAGAAAACTATTTCCACCTGCTCAGTAGTTTATTCTGATCCAAAAACTCCAAATGGAGCATTTGCTCTGAGTGATGAGGGGTCCAAGCATCATCAAACAGAGTCTCCCCTCTCCCCACCAGTCTTCAGCAAACGTTCCTTTCAAAATATCCTTTATATAAGCCTAGTCGCTTTAGAAAATTTAGCTCCTTTGGCTCTTAATTACCCAATCTCTTTTTGAGGTTGCAGTTCCACAGGCAGCCAGCATCACAAGTTTGATAATTACATAGTAGATAATCATCATCTCCAGGGCTTTGGCACAAATGCAGAACTAGAGAAAACAAGGTTGACTCATCTGTGTTTGAAGGAGTTGTCAAGGTCACATATGCACTAGGAAATGATCATGTTTGTTGGGTACTGGACATCTCACTTTCTGAACAGAAGGAAGAAGGAGTGATAAAAGATTCCCATTGGACAGTGCAGATTCCCTATATGTCCACAGTCTCTGAAATAAACATTCAAACATTCTTCAGGACGTCAACAATCTATAACTCTCTTCAAACAAAGCTAGGAACATTTTAGACCATGGTAACTTCCGTTTCCCATGGTTTCTCTTCCCTGCGTCTCCTGTGTCGTTCATCAAATCCACTTTCCCAAACCCTCATTGCCTGAGTAGCGGGACAATGGAGGGGAGAGGAATGCTCCATAAGAAGGAGTGACTCCTCATCTTCTCCCCGTACATTGGTCTGTCCACCATAAAAAAGAGCTGTTCCTTCCCCAACAAAAACATATTTTTTCAAAGTCCTGCATTAATCCCAATGGAGGTTCTAAAGAAAGCCCTGAATGTTACAGGTTGATGCACAATTCTCAGAGTGGTGTGTATGCGTGTAACTAAAATGTCAGTGGTGGATAGAGTTGTCATTTCTGATTGTTTATGAATGTGCATATCCTCTCCATGGGTGCATGGGTGTGGTCTAAGTAGGTCTGTAGTTTACTGAGGCCAATGAGCTTGGTGGGTGAGAATCCTAAATGCCCCTCCCTAAACTGCAAACGCCAGCATTCCAGAGGACGTTGAAGGCGGAATAATGGCACTATAACACTGTAGGGCAGAAAAGGTCTTAGTCTTAGTTCAGATGCTCCACGAGTAGATACTGAAGAGGTGAACATTTGTGAGGTGAAAGAGAGACACTCTCTGTCTACCGCCTTTGATTTGTTGACCAGCAGCTACAAGAGGGCTCTGACCCCATTGCAAAGCACTGTATTCAGCATGGGATGAACTCCAAATGCATGGCACCAGAATGCTTTGTAATCTCTGTGGGATAAAAACTGAGAACAATGTGTGCTGTAGTGGGAAAGCAGATTGAGGCTTACCAGTATATCTTCAGCAAAAGAGCAAAGATTCGTACTCCCAAGTGTTCAAAAAAGGCTACATCAAACCGACAGTCCTCAGTTACGTTCTTCAAATGATGGTTTGACAGATGGACCAGGAACGTGTTCACCAAAACACATTCTTGGATCCAGAACTTTTTAATTCCATGAGTATTCTCAACATAGTTGCATCTGTGTCTGACAGGTGGATTCAGGTTTTTTAATAATATACAGTTCTCCCTCCCTAGGTAACCGCTTTTGGGATGCATTGATCTCTTCTTCTACTTGGATATTGATCTTCTGGACACTTTTCAGATTCATTCGCATCTGAGATCCAGAACAAAGGTCTCAATGTTAGCAAAATATGCATATTTTCGGAAGCACCAATCCTGATTAGAGATTAGAAAACAACTCCTTTCTCATCATATGAGACTTATGGATGTGTTCACACACAGTCCCTTCATTCCTTTATCTGAACTGATCTGACACTACAGGTACTTTTTAAAAAATATTTATTTAAGATTCTCAAAGCAGGTAATCAGCAGGTAATCAGATTCGTGAGTTACGCCCTGTAAATCCCACCAAGAAACCAACAAAGGTGTTGGCAACTGCTTCTCAGGCGTTGATGCCAAACTCCCTTGATCACCCAGTGACTTCGGAAAACTCAGAGGCTGCACAAGACTCTTGATGGCTCTATCATCTCCAAGGTCATCCGGTATTCTGTTAAACAAGAGTATACCCTAGGCAAAAATGGGGTCCTAATCCATGGCACTCGCAAACCATTTCCGCATTAGACTGTGGTTGGAAATCCTCCCAGCAGCGCAAGAAGCACAGTCTTAACAACACATCTGGTACTTCATTGAACTATGCTGCTGTACCCAGGATGGCACTTCTCCACACACCTGGCGTTTGGTGGCATATATATTGGAAGGAAAAGGATAGATTCTAAAATCTGTAGACACTGTAGACACAGTGGCCTCAGAAGGAAGGGAAAAGAGGCAATATCTGCTGGGCTTTATTCCCTCTCACCCTGCCATCCTCTGTTCCTTTACAGTCATGGCAATAGACAGACAGACAGACAGACAATCGATAGATATAATAACAATCTTTTTATCATGATATTCAGGATGGATATGAACTCTCTTTCTTCAGGGTTATCATTTCCAGATTCATTATTTTGATACCTGAGTGTAGTCGCTGATTCTCAACTAGGATGGAAAAGTATTTGGAGTGCTTATTAAAGCTCCCTTCAAAAGATGGATCTGCTTTGCAATGTGCTGGATTTTTCTCCGAGTTGATAAAGAACAACTAGATTTCTGAGGTAAGATGAGGAATTAAACCTACCTGATTCCACAGGATAGTTGAGAAATTAGGAACCTGCTAGGGAAAATATAACAGATGGAGAGAAAGGCCCTTTCTGCAGCATGTTATCAGCCCAAATTAGGGATGGGAGAAGTATGGGGCCCAGATGATGGTTCTGAACGACATTGTCCTGGTCCCAAGCTTCTCCCGTCCCCAGCCGGCACCATCATGGCACGAATCATTGACGGATTCCATGAGGATGAAAGCTGTGTAATCACTGGTCATTGACCTGTCAATGACTGGTGATTGCACAGCTTTCACTCTCCAAAGGAGGGTGACCAAAATGGTGAAGGGTCTGGAAGCCATGTCCTTTAAGGAGCGGCTTAGGGAGCTGGATACGTTTAGTCTGCGGAAGAGTAGGTTAAGAGGGGATACAAAACTAGAACAAGGAACAACGGATTCAAGCTGCAGGAAAGGAGATTCCATCTGAACCTCAGGAAGAACTTCCTGATGGTCAGAGCTGTCCAGCAGTGGACTATGCTGCCTCAGAGTGTGGTAGAGTCTCCTTCTTTGGAGGTTTTTAAGCAGAGGCTGGATGGCCATCTGTTGGGCATGCTTTGATGGGTGTCCCTGCATAGCAGAGAGTTGGACTGGATGGCCCCTGTGGTCTCTTCCAGCTCTATGACTCCTAAAAAGGGAAGGCAATCCTTGAGCTGGAAAAAATCCCTTTAGAAACACATAGAAGCCATTTAGACCCATTGAAAAAGGCAATGTGGGAAGGAAACATTTGCATTCAACACTGGAAAGATCAGGGCAGTGTTGTTGGATGAGTTTCTCTGGACAGCGACATGTTACCCAAAAGGTAGATGATTCAAGTGTCCAATCATAATGCCAATGCCTGTGTGTAAAGTTGGGAACGGGAGGGGGAGTGCTCACTCAGATAGGGGGAAACTATTTGTGGATTTTCAACTTTCACAACAGTTCTGCACCCTGAACACGAGTGAAATTGGACGGGTCACTGTACACTAAAACATCATCCCAATAGCAGTTTTTTATGTCTCCTCTTCTCCCTTAATAAAAATCATACAGAGAATTTTGGAGTCATTTTCAATCAAATTCAGGGAAAGAATACAGCAGCAGTCTCTATTCATTGTGTCTCCGGCTGACATTTATTTGTTTGTTTGTTTGTTTTTATTAGAATATTCATATCCTGCCCTTTCTCCTAAGATCTCAGGGAGGCTTACAGTAACATTCACTCAAAACGACAAACAATTTTGATAGCTTCAATTACATTAAACCATTCAGCAGTATTTTAAAAAAAGACAATTTTAAACCAGTTAAAGCATTCTTGAATAATATTACCATAAAATGTATAACCACAAAACATGTACAGCCCGCATGAAATCATACTGGCCCAAAGCCTTTTTAAACAGCCAGATTTCAACCTGGTGCCAAAAAAATTTCTCAGCTGGTGCCAGTCAGGCCTCTAGGAAGAGGGAATTTCACAAATGGGTGCCACCAGAGGAAAAGCCCTCTCCGTGTCCTCTCACAATGTATTTCCTTTATTAATGATACACAGTGAAGGACTCCTTCTATAGATCTCAATTCTTTGTACCCATAACTGTGGCAGTACAAATGCTGGATGTAATTTGTGGAGTCTGAATGCCCTAAACTATTTTCTTAATTATTAATATGGACATGGGGAAAAAAGAGAAGGAAATAAGAAGAGTAGTTCCATCGCACCCAAATCTCAGACACTATAGCCGTGATCCGACCTCACTCCCTGACAAAGAGTCATTACCCTTTAAAAACAGACACTCCGAAGAGGATCCAGGCAGAAAAAAAGCCACCGGTGTTGGTGTAAACATCTTTACTTTTTCTTTATCAGTTGCTCTCTCGTATTGAATTCAGGTCTCAGCACAATAATGTAGCATTTGGGGAAAAAGATACAAGCCAATAAACCAAAGCTAGAGACCAAGATGGAGAAGACTTCCACGGCCACCATGTATTTCCCTTTGGTGCTCAGGTAACTTGGGAGGAAGGAAACCCAAACACTGCAAAAGACCAACATGCTGAAGGTGATCAACTTGGCTTCATTGAAGCTGTCAGGCAGCTTCCTCGCGAAGAATGCAACCGTGAAGCTGACGATGGCCAGAAGCCACATGTAACCCAGGACAAGGTACAACATGGTGTCAGAACCTTCATTACACTGAAGTATGATCTCTCCTATCTCAGAGTGCATGTCCGCCTCTGGAAATGGAGGGGAGATTGCCAACCAGACTGCACAGATTCCACTTTGAATAAGAGAACAAGAGAAGATCACCGATATTGCCAGCTTCTTCCCAATCCATTTCCTCATCTTATTCCCTGGCTTTGTGGCCACGAAGGCCAGCACCACAGTGAGGGTTTTGCCCAACACACAAGAAATGGCTATCGAAAAGACAAGGCCAAAGAGGGTTTGTCGGAGAAGACAAGAAAGCCTCCCTGGAGGGCCAAGGAAAAGAAAGGAGCACAGAAAGCAGAGAAAGAGAGAGGCAAGTAGAGTCCAGGTGATGGTCCAGTTGTTGGCTTTGACAATGGGAGTGTCCCAGTAATGAAGGAAAGTCCCCATCACTGTAATCACAATTACCAAAAGAAAGAGGACAGAGAACACCAAAGCAGCTCCCAGGGGTTCGGTGTAGGATAAGTAGGTGACTCTTTTGAGAAGGCAATGGTCTTGGTTCCCGTTTGGATACCGATCTTCTGGGCATTTTGCACATTCGCTGGCATCTGAAACGCATATAAAAGTGTTCAGTCTCTCCAAATGATCCTGCAAACACGAAGATTTCATTCGGCATTATCCATTCTGTTTACACAGAAAGAAAGACGTTTCCTATCTCTTCTTTCCTGGGACTATTTGGAGTCTTAGTTTTAAGCCCATTCCTTCCTTTTACCTTGCATGGGAGTCTGCCAATGAAAGCCAGGTGTTGTAGGCTGTATTTCAGAGCAAGGCAATCGCAAACCATCTCTGAGCACTCCTTGCCTAAGAAAACTCTACGACATTCATGGAGTCACCACAAGTCAAAAGGCAACTTGAAGACACGTATACACACACACGACACACATTCAGACTCAGGTTCTTTCCCCACAACGACTGCATCTCAGTGTGGGGACATGAGATGAGTGGGGCCATGACATCGTCATGGTCCCACCCTTCTCCCTTCTCCAGCCAGCATAGTTGCAGGTTAAATCATTGACGAAGTTTCTCCGTCAATGACCCTCGATGGCCCAACACTCCCATCCTTCCTCACCATGCAGAATGTATTTTTGCATTTTTGCATTTTGTATTGATGATCTGAGAATAACCATAAGGGAATTACATGCAAGAAAGCTCCCATTTTCCTATTTTTTATAATGCCAGAATTTAAATTCAAAAATAATATCTGCTGAACAGGTAATACAATGATGACGTGATTACAGAAACTCGCAATGCCTATATATGTGACATCTACATTTTCCTACTTCCCGGGTTAAAATCTTTTAAATATTTGCTGCAGAACATTAAGAAAACATGCTGCATGGCCGAGGAAGGAAATTGTGAGGACACTTCAGAATTTATACTGCATAACTGAAGTTTATTTACCAAGCTGTTTGATCAGTATAAGTATTTCTTTGGCTTGTTAGACATTAAATAGCTGGGATTTAGAATAGTACTCAATATCAAGCAAATGAGAGATCCCACATGTAAATCTGTATGCTTTTCCTTACCAGCGTGGACTGAAATCCTCCCAGCACTGCATCGAACACAGGCATAGCAACAGACATAATTCCCCTGCTGAATGATCTTGCTGTATCCCGGCTGACAGTTCTCAACACATCTGGAACGGGGTGGCATCTAGGAGGAAGCACAAGGGTGGGCATTCAGGATGGAAATACACTCACTTTTGCTCAGTGCTACCATTCCCGGAATCATTTCTTTAATACAGGGATGCAGCTAGGGATTCTCATCCCCAGTAGAAACTGATTTCGGGGGGGGGGGAGCAGGTAAGGCAACTCTCAAAAGGAAGATATGATTCCCAATCTCCTAAATTCTTCTCTGAGTTACAGAAGAACCCATGTGATGTGAGGGAGAGAAATCTCTGGATGACTTTAGATACTGAAGAAATTAAGGGACTGGTAGAGAAAATACAATGGTTGTGAGAAAATCCCCTGACTTGCACAGGACTGAAGAACAATTCTTTTGCCTCCCGTGGCACTCTCGTGGTTCTTAGCTTTGACTCACTTTTCTTTCTCTCTTTCTCTGAAAGCTATGGTGAAACCTTGCCCCATTACACTTTGAAACTGAAGAATCTGACAAGTGAATACTTTCTCCACATCAGTTAAGCTAATGCCTCTTAATCTTTGATTGCTGTGAGGAATCTTTGAGTGTAAAAGTGATCACTCGAAGCTAAATCTTTCCAGTCTCATTCCAGTTTGCATTGACCTTTCAGATTTTTTTTAAGGAAAATTTACCTGTTCAAACATGTGATTCCACACAATGGTACTGCCATTCAGGGTGAACCTTCGGCCTGCAGGAGCTTGGGGATCAACCCCTCCAACATGGACCTTTTGGAAAGATTGGTTAGGGAAAGTGACCAAGTTGATGATGTCGAATCCGAATGTCATATCCATATTTTCATCAAAACAGACTTCCTCCCCAGCACTATTATTAAAATGGACATATCTCAGCAATGAGCGAAGCTGAATAAGGCAACACATGTGTACAGAATTAATCAGCTCAATGTGAAAAGGGAAAAAATAAAAACCAATCAATATATCTTGTCATCTTAAAAACAAGGAAGTCAGTTAAATCTTTTGAAAACATTACAAGAGAGGGAACACCTGCTATGCAAAGACCCCTCTGCAGCGGTGATTTCCGTGGCCAGAAGCCTACCTGAAAACAGGCCAGTCTAACAAGATCTGGGTCGTGGTCCATCGGGACTTCCTTGGAGTGGAATTCCATGGCCTTGGAGCAGCAGCCTAGAAAACCCCCCACATGCATTCTCTAACTTTTCGTGCGTCACTGTTGGGAGTGAAATATCCCTCCCCCTGGCAACATCTTCAAATAGAGGGTTTTCCAAAGAGAGAGACAAAATCCTTTCACTCTGGTCAGATTTACTGGTCATGCCAAGGGCTTTGAATTGAAAAACATGGAGATATTGAATTCATAGGGTTACTATAAGTTGACAGACAACTTGCAGGCACGCGCGCACGCGCACACACACACACACACACACAAACACACATTTATGGCAAGATCTTTTATATAAGGTACTTGAATGAACAGAAACTCTCTCCTCTCCCTCCACCTTACCCATCCAATAAAATATCTGTCGGAAGAAACATTTCAGTTAGTAGCAGTTTCTAATGTTTTTTAAACCACTTTTTATCAGATTTTTTGTAACGGCACCTTTTACATTACCTGTTTAGCAGATATTATTTTTGAATTCTATTGAATTAAA
Organism: Cyclura pinguis; assembly: GCA_030412105.1. NCBI lineage: Eukaryota > Metazoa > Chordata > Lepidosauria > Squamata > Iguanidae > Cyclura > Cyclura pinguis. Next base: position 10,417,984 of record CM059604.1, read on the forward strand.
TTCTATTGAATTCTATTGAATTAAATTCTAGAACTATAAAAAATAGAAAAATGGGAGCTTTCTTGCCTGTGAGTCTCATATGGGTATTCGCACATCGTCGATGTATACACGAAAGGAGACACAAAAATACATGTGAACCTCTCAGGAATCTGGAATAACACTAAGCTGGACCACATTGATTGCAGAAATTCCATTATCTTAACATAATATAGTAAAATCTCTGAACTGTTGTACATTGTCTCCTAACTTCTGAAGCAGAATTACAGGGTCCAATGTCGTTTGAAAAAAAAGGAATTCCTAAAATCCTCTAGGTGCTGTAATTCCTAGAGAAGCTGACTTGATGAGTCATGTCAGGCTAACCTAAGAATTTAGCTTACCAATTAAACTCTAGGAGTACTGAGTCAACTAAAGCAGGACTCTTATAAAAGAATGAAGTTTCTTGCAAGAGATATGAAGTACTTCATTGGAGTTCATTGGCTGCTATGAGCAGTATTAGCTTACCTGCCAGGGTTGAATATTCAGAAGGTTCCAACTGTTTCCAGGGCCCGAGAGTTTAGGTTTGGTTCTCAATGAATAAGCAGCATGGAGCGCATGGGCTACAGCATAGACAGCATTATAGATACTGTAGCTCTGACCAGACATCCTCATTTCAAACACAGATCCAGGAAGGTTCCTTAATTTCTCTTCCCCAGTGCAGTTCCCTATGGCTGGACTGCTCAGATTAAATACTGGGAGAGAGCAAACAAATGTACTGTGCCAAAACTCCCGCATGAAATAAATCTTTGACTGGAATGGATTGAGGTTCTCCAGAAACTCCTGAAATCCTGGCACCACCTTGGTGTGCAGGGCAAAGGACAAGCTGCCATTGAAGGATTTCTTTGTGAACTTTCTCCCAGAGAATACGGTTGTGACATCCCACTCAGCAGTTGTGATCCAAATTCTCTCCATCGGTTGCTTCTGGATAAATTCACAGCTTTCTAGGATTATCCGTAAACCCTCCATAGACTGAGCATCCCCATAAACCAGGATCACATTAATTTTCTTTGAAAGAAGGGCAGAGGCAATGCTATTTAGGCTTTTCTGAAGGAATGGGTTTGAGACGTAACTTGTCACTTTGGGAACAGACTGTGTCAAGGAAATGCAAATATCTTTCTGGAGAAGACTTGCACTGAGAGTTCGAAGAAATCTGTCGCCACTTTCGTCCTCTGGAATGAGGAGGCCGATCCAGTTCCATCCGAAATGCTGGAGCAACTGAATAATTCCCAGATACTGAAATGTTTCATCCGGCACCGTTCGAAAGAAAGAGGGAAATTGTGTTTTATCGCTAAAGACGGGATCAAAAGATCCATAACTGAGCTAAAAGTAGAGAACAAAAAATTTAAATAGCAATACATTTCGGCTTGTGGACAGTGTGATCAGGGCTCTCTGTCTATTTGCTCAGTTTGAGAAGACTGGAAGAGGGCAAATGTTGTCCCCATCTTCAGGAAGGGAAAAAAAGAGGACCCAAATAATTATCACCCAGTCAGCCTGACATCAGTACCCGGAAAGATTCTGGAGCAGATCATTAAGCAGGCAGTTTCTAATCACTTAGAAAGCAAGGTGGTAATCACAAGAAGTCAACATGGATTTCTCAAAAATAAGTCATGCCAGACTAATCTTATCTCTTTTTATTATAGAGTTACTAGCTTGAATGGTGAAGGGAATGCTGTGGATGTAGCATTTCTCGATTTCAGTCAGGCCTTTGACAAAGTTCCCCATGACATTCTTGCAAAGAAGCTAGTAAAATGCGGACTGGACAGGGCTACTGTTCGTTGGATTTGTAATTGGTTGACCCATCGAACACAAAGGGTGATCAGGAATGGCTGCGTTTCATCCTGGAGAGAAGTGACTAGCGGGGTGCCAAGGGTTCTGTCCTGGGCCCAGTGCTGTTCAATATTTTTATCGAGGACTTGGATGAAGGAATAGAGGGCATGCTCATCAAATTTGCAGATGACACCAAATTGGGAGGGGTTGCTAATACGCCAGAGGACAGGATGAAAATTCAAAATGACCTGGATAGATTGGAGAGCTGGGCCAAAGCTAACAAAATGAAATTCAACAGAGAGAAGTGTAAGGTCCTACACTTCGGTAGAAAAAATGGAATACAGAAATATAGGATGGGGGACACATGGCTGGATAGCAGTACGTGTGAAAGGGATCTCCGAGTCTTAATAGACCACAAGCTGAACATGGGTCGGCAGCGTGATGCGGCAGCCAAGAAAGCCAATGCAATTCTCGGCTGCATCAGTGGTGTGGTGTCCAGATCGAGGGAGGTACTGGTACCACTCTACTCTGCTTTGGTTAGACCTCATCTTGAATACTGTGTCCAGTTCTGGGCACCCCAATTCAAGAAGGACATGGTCAAGCTGGAGCAGGTCCAGAGGAGGGCGACCAAAATGGTGAGGGGCCTGGAAGCCATGCCCTATGAGGATAGACTTAGAGAGCTGGGTATGTTTAGTCTGCAAAAGAGAAGATTAAGAGGGGACATGATAGCTATGTTTAAATGTTTGAAGGGATGCCACGTAGAGGAGGGAGTGGGTTTGTTTTCTGCTGCTCCAGAGACCAGGACAAGGAGCAATGGATTCAAGCTGCAGGAAAGGAGATTCCACCTGAACCTCAGGAAGAACTTCCTGACAGTCAGGGCTGTCCGGCAGTGGAATGTGCTGCCTCCACGGATTGTGGTGGAGTCTCCTTCTTTGGAGGTTGTTAAGCAGAGGCTGGATGGCCATCTGTCGGGAGTGCTTTGAGGGTGTTCCTGCGTGGCAGCGGGTTGGACTGGATGGCCCGTGTGGTCTCTTCCAACTCTACATTTCTATGATTCTATGATTCTAAGAAAGTGTTCTATAGTCCTGCCTTTTAAACACTGAGAGAAAAAGATGGATTTACAAATGGTAAGAAGAAAAAGCCATGATGAGATGGGTTACCAAGGACAACATGAGGTGCAGTAGGGTTTGGAGTTGGTCAGCCGGGAGCACCACTCCATCTTTTAACCAAACGTTGCTCCCAACAATCCATCCTGCTACAGTTGGGAAAATATTTCCAAAATTCTCTCTCAGGTCAGAGGTTGTTAGTAGGCTGGTGTAGGTGTATTTCAGCAGAAAATCTTTGGACCAAGATTTCCACTGAAAACAGTTTCTCTGTAGGAAGGCAGAGAGGTGTCTGACATTTCGGCTCATAGGATATGGAACTTTGAAGCCTGGATTGTATGTATCTCTCACTTAAACCCATTCCCAGTTGAACTGTTTAGCTAAGCAGTCCCAAAGAACTGACAGGATCATAGCAAATTATCAGGATGATATAGATGTAAAGGAGATGGAGAAACTGCATATCTTTCTGTTCCTGGAAAACTACCACAAGGCATACCTGTGAACACACCTACCTGTGGGATTTTATAGATATTTAAGATGTCAGCTATTTGGCTGGAGGTCTGGGAGGTGAGACCACCAATGATGGTAACAACCTTCATCTCCTTGAAACAGATGTAATTCTTTTGTCTAGGGAAGAGAAGATCCAGGATGGTTCCACTGGCTTTCAATGAATTAAATGCATTGTCATAGATTCTTATTCCCAATGTGGTGTTCAGCAGTAACTTCTCATTCTTGTTGATCTCATCCATAGCGAAAGCAAACGCCAAGACAAGCTGGTAGTTCTTAGACAAGATCCTGCATTTAGAACTTCAATTAATCTTACAAGTTTATATCAAAGGTAGAAACGTATTGTATACTCAATATGTTAAGGGAGACTTTGAGATTGAAACATAAGCAGGTGGCCATGACACTTGCGATATCCTCTTTTAAGAAATCTTCAAAAGCTGAATCCCTCAGTTAAAGCCTCATGCAAAGAAATGTGGTTTGCTATCAAAATAACATGAAATTTCTAGCACTTCTGGGAAAGGAAATGCTTCTTGGTCTCTCTAACATATCATCATTTCAAGAATATAATTGGAAGGAAGGATGTCATTTTTTTTAGCCATCCTTAGGTATTTGTGAGTAATTAATCTCCTGCAAATATACCAGTAACTCTTCACCTACATTTCTTCCTTTCCTGTATACAGTTCATCACTATGTATCATTTTCCTGGATTTCCCTTTACCCTTGAAGACTTGAGAATTTAGTCTTGGATGTTTTCTTTTTCTTTTATTTTTATTACACAGAGGATGGTATGCTCCATTCTGCATTTATTTGTTTAACATGCTTCCATTCACTCTAGTTTTCCATGATCTGTTTTAAACATCACTTTTCTGATGTGCTCCTACTATGCTGAGGTTGCTGGACTAGCTAGTATGGTCTGATAGAATCAAGCCATGGGCTCTGGGTTACACGAATGCTTCTCTTTCCTTTGATGTTGCCTTGCCTTCACTAGGCAGTCATCTAGACTTGATGACCAACACCTGAATAGGGAAGGGTAATTCCTTAGAAAGCATTGTGCTTAGTTTCTGGGAAAAACTCTCACGTCTCTGTAGTACGTCTGTCATCTCCTATTTGAAAATCTAGACTATCATTACTGGAACCCAGAGTCACCATGTAACATTTTACCACTATCCATCTGTGTCAACACTGAAAGAATTTAACAATTTACATTTTGCTGAATTAAATCCAACTAATTCAAAGTCACCCTTCTGTCTCGTCTTCTTGCTTACCAAGCTTGGTAGGATGATCCCCGGGCTTCTCTAAAGTCATTTAAAGACATTTTTGGTATGGAAATGGACACAAATCCCCCAATGAGAAGATCTTCTCTAGAATTAAGGGAGTTGTGTGGAATTTGCTGCTGCCAAGTGTCCATGGAGCCCAAACCCTTCTTTAAAATATCAAGCAGGAGGAAGACAAGGAGGAACAACCCCTCTGTCAGTGCCATTCTGTCTTGGACTCAATCCCAACTGTGCAGTTGTCTTCTTACCTACACCCCCCTTTCCTAATGTGATCCAGCATCCAACTGCAGAAAACTATTTCCACCCACTCAGCAGTTTATTCTGATCCAAAAACTCCAAATGGAGCATTTGCTCTGAGTGATGAGGGGTCCAAGCATCATCAAACAGAGTCTCCCCTCTCCCCACCAGTCTTCAGCAAACGTTCCTTTCAAAATATCCTTTATATAAGCCTAGTCGCTTTAGAAAATTTAGCTCCTTTGGCTCTTAATTACCCAATCTCTTTTTGAGGTTGCAGTTCCACAGGCAGCCAGCATCACAAGTTTGATAATTACATAGTAGATAATCATCATCTCCAGAGCTTTGGAACAAATGCAGAACTGGAGAAAACAAGTTGACTCATCTGTGTTTGAAGGAGTTGTCAAGGTCACATAATGCACTAGGAAATGATCATGTTTGTTGGGTACTGGGTATCTCACTTTCTGAACAGAAGGAAGAAGGAGTGATAAAAGATTCCCATTGGACAGTGCAGATTCCCTATATGTCCACAGTCTCTGAAATAAACATTCAAACATTCTTCAGGACGTCAACAATCTATAACTCTCTTCAAACAAAGCTAGGAACATTTTAGACCACGGTAACTTCCGTTTCCCATGGTTTCTCTTCCCTGCGTCTCCTGTGTCGTTCATCAAATCCACTTTCCCAAACCCTCATTGCCTGAGTAGCGGGACAATGGAGGGGAGAGGAATGCTCCATAAGAAGGAGTGACTCGTCATCTTCTCCCCGTACATTGGTCTGTCCACCATAAAAAAGAGCTGTTCCTTCCCCAACAAAAACATATTTTTTCAAAGTCCTGCATTAATCCCAATGGAGGTTCTAAAGAAAGCCCTGAATGTTACAGGTTGATGCACAATTCTCAGAGTGGTGTGTATGCGTGTAACTAAAATGTCAGTGGTGGATAGAGTTGTCATTTCTGATTGTTTATGAATGTGCATATCCTCTCCATGGGTGCATGGGTGTGGTCTAAGTAGGTCTGTAGTTTACTGAGGCCGATGAGCTTGGTGGGTGAGAATCCTAAATGCCCCTCCCTAAACTGCAAACGCCAGCATTCCAGAGGACGTTGAAGGCGGAATAATGGCACTATAACACTGTAGGGCAGAAACGGTCTTAGTCTTAGTTCAGATGCTCCACGAGTAGATACTGAAGAGGTGAACATTTGTGAGGTGAAAGAGAGACGCTCTCTGTCTACCGCCTTTGATTTGTTGACCTGCAGCTACAAGAGGGCTCTGACCCCATTGCAAAGCACTGTATTCAGCATGGGATGAACTCCAAATGCATGGCACCAGAATGCTTTGTAATCTCTGTGGGATAAAAACTGAGAACAATGTGTGCTGTAGTGGGAAAGCAGATTAAGGCTTACCAGTATATCTTCAGCAAAAGAGCAAAGATTCGTACTCCCAAGTGTTCAAAAAAGGCTACATCAAACCGACAGTCCTCAGTTACGTTCTTCAAATGATGGTTTGACAGATGGACCAGGAACGTGTTCACCAAAACACATTCTTGGATCCAGAATTTTTTAATTCCATGAGCTTTTTAATAATACACAGTTCTCTCTCCACGTTCGTGGGTATCACATTCACAGATTTGATTCTTTGCGAGTCTGCATGCTCCACACCCCAAATTATCCTCCTCTCCTTCCCTTGGTGGAGCAAGCGGGCCACAGGATAGCCCAGGGAGAAGGCTGCTGACCTCCCTGCTGGAGGTGATCCTGGGCTGGACATGCTCTGGCCCCACATGCTTTGTGGTGGGCAATCACATGGCAGAATAGCTCCATTCCATTCCTAAAAGTCCCCTCCCTAAATTGCAAAGCCAGGATTCCATAGGATGTTGAAAATGGAGTAATAGCACTATCACAGTCCAGTGTGCAAATGGCTGCAGATAAGGAAAGAGAAGCTAGAATTTATAAATTATCTAAAGACAAGAGATAAGCTTACACAACAGAAGCATAAAACACAACTTACATCGGACTTTTGGGACATACTACTAAAATGTGATTCAAGATCAATTCACTAGATAGAGTACCTTTTATATAATTGCAATGCAGAACAAACAACTATTACTCTTGCCACACCAAATGATGCATCTAGAGTCTACAATGTTAAAACACTATATCTTATGCTATAACGTTATGTGCGTTTCGCCCATCCTGCTTTAATCTTCCAAGGCTAAATGTCCTTTTCCTGGCAGATATGACAAGGTGCATCCCAGGTACCTCAAAGGAAGCTAGAGTCTGCTTTTGTAACTCCACAGTTATGGAGGATATTGCTCATTTTATTTTACAGTGTCCTGATTATTCTGATATTAGGGAAACACATATCTCCCCACGGTTGACTAGTGTAGCAGGGTGGTCACCCCTGGTAAAACTCTGCTTTTTCATTTGTTAGTAGATAATTTGTAACTTCTAGAACACCTAAATTCTGGGCTTTGGTGTTACACTTGCAAGGAAAGACTGAAGGTGATGTTTGTAATCTATTTGTATAATGGCCGCTTGGTTGTTACAATAAAGTTATGAATGACTGAGTGCTTAGGATTCAGGCCAGCAACATGCCAAATTTTGACATCACTGGTTTTAGGATTTCAGCCAGTAATCTTTCATCAGATTGCATCTTAAGCTTTATACTAAGTATGTATTCTTCACAAAGTAACCTATAACGAATTCCATAGAGTCATACTGGGCCCTATTAATACCCTGGTATCTGAGTAGGACCGTATTTAACTGATGCCTGGTATCACTCTGCAGGGACCAGAACTCAACTCAAGCTACGTTCTTTTTTCTTACCAAAGTGGATGGAAATCCTCCCAGCAGCGCAAGAAGCACAGTCTTAACAACACATCTGGTACCCCATTGAATTATGCTGCTGTACCCAGGATGGCACTTCTCCACACATCTGGCATTTGGTGGCATATATGTTGGAAGGAAAAGGATAGATTCTAAAATCTGTAGACACTGTAGACACAGTGGCCTCAGAAGGAAGGAAAAAGAGGCAATATCTGCTAGGCTTTATTCCCTCTCACCCTGCCATCCTCTGTTCCTTTACACTCATGGTGACAGACAGACAGAACTCTCTTTCTTCAGGGTTATCATTTCCAGATTCATTATTTTGATACCTGAGAGTAGTCACTGATTCTCAGCTAGGATGGAAAAGTATTTGGAGCGCTTATTAAAGCTCCCTTCAAAAGATGGATCTGCTTTGCAATGTGCTGGATTTTTCTCCGAGTTGATAAAGAACAACTAGATTTCTGAGGTAAGATGAGGAATTAAGCCTACCTGATTCCACAGGATAGTTGAGAAATTAGGAACCTGCTAGGGAAAATATAACAGATGGAGGGAAAGGCCCCTTCTGCAGCATGTTGTCAGCCCAAATTAGGGATGGGAGAAGTATGGGGCCCAGATGATGGTTCTGAACGACATTGTCCTGGTCCCAAGCTTCTCCCGTCCCCAGCCGACACCATCATGGCACGAATCATTGACGGATTCCATGAGGATGAAAGCTGTGTAATCACTGGTCATTGACCTGTCAATGACCGGTGATTGCACAGCTTTCACTCTCCAAAGGAGGGTGACCAAAATGGTGAAGGGTCTGGAAGCCATGTCCTTTAAGAAGCGGCTTAGGGAGCTGGATATGTTTAGTCTGCAGAAGAGAAGGTTAAGAGGGGACACAAAACTAGAACAAGGAAAACGGATTCAAGCTGCAGGAAAGGAGATTCCATCTGAACCTCAGGAAGAACTTCCTAATGGTCAGAGCTGTCCAGCAGTGGACTATGCTGCCCCAGAGTGTGGTAGAGTCTCCTTCTTTGGAGGTTTTTAAGCAGAGGCTGGATGGCCATCTGTTGGGCATGCTTTGATGGGTGTCCCTGCATAGCAGAGAGTTGGACTGGATGGCCCCTGTGGTCTCTTCCAGCTCTATGACTCCTAAAAAGGGAAGGCAATCCTTGAGCTGGAAAAATTCCCTTTAGAAACACATAGAAGCCATTTAGACCCATTGAAAAAGGCAATGTGGGAAGGAAACATTTGCATTCAACACTGGAAAGATCAGGGCAGTGTTGCTGGATGAGTTTCTCTGGACAGCGACATGTTACCCAAAAGGTAGATGATTCAAGTGTCCACTCATAATGCCAATGCCTGTGTGTAAAGTTGGGAACGGGAGGGGGAGTGCTCACTCAGATAGGGGGAAACTATTTGTGGATTTTCAACTTTCACAACAGTTCTGCACCCTGAACACGAGTGAAATTGGACGGGTCACTGTACACTAAAACATCATCCCAATAGCAGTTTTTTATGTCTCCTCTTCTCCCTTAATAAAAATCATACAGAGAATTTTGGAGTCATTTTCAATCAAATTCAGGGAAAGAATACAGCAGCAGTCTCTATTCATTGTGTCTTTGGCTGACATTTATTTGTTTGTTTGTTTGTTTTTATTAGAATATTCATATCCTGCCCTTTCTCCTAAGATCTCAGGGAGGCTTACAGTAACATTCACTCAAAACAACAAACAATTTTGATAGCTTGAATTACATTAAACCATTCAGCAGTATTTTAAAAAAAGACAATTTTAAACCAGTTAAAGCATTCTTGAATAATATTACCATAAACCGTATAACCACAAAACATGTACAGCCCGCATGAAATCATACTGGCCCAAAGCCTTTTTAAACAGCCAGATTTCAACCTGGTGCCAAAAAAATTTCTCAGCTGGTGCCAGTCAGGCCTCTAGGAAGAGGGAATTTCACAAATGGGTGCCACCAGAGGAAAAGCCCTCTCCGTGTCCTCTCACAATGTATTTCCCGTCTTAATGATACACGGTGAAGGACTCCTTCTATAGATCTCAATTCTTTGTACCCATAATTGCGGCAGTACAAATGCTGGATGTAATTTGTGGAGTCTGAATGCCCTAAACTATTTTCTTAATTATTAATATGGACACGGGGAAAAAAGAGAAGGAAATAAGAAGAGTAGTTCCATCACACCCAAATCTCAGACACTATAGCCGTGATCCGACCTCACTCCCTGACAAAGAGTCATTACCCTTTAAAAACAGACACTCCGAAGAGGATCCAGGCAGAAAAAAAGCCACCGGTGTTGGTGTAAACATCTTTACTTTTTCTTTATCAGTTGCTCTCTCGTATTGAATTCAGGTCTCAGCACAATAATGTAGCATTTGGGGAAAAAGATACAAGCCAATAAACCAAAGCTAGAGACCAAGATGGAGAAGACTTCCACGGCCACCATATATTTCCCTTTGGTGCTCAGGTAACTTGGGAGGAAGGAAACCCAAACACTGCAAAAGACCAACATGCTGAAGGTGATCAACTTGGCTTCATTGAAGCTGTCAGGCAGCTTCCTCGCGAAGAATGCAACCGTGAAGCTGACGATGGCCAGAAGCCACATGTAACCCAGGACAAGGTACAACATGGTGTCAGAACCTTCATTACACTGAAGTATGATCTCTCCTATCTCAGAGTGCATGTCCGCCTCTGGAAATGGAGGGGAGATTGCCAACCAGACTGCACAGATTCCACTTTGAATAAGAGAACAAGAGAAGATCACCGATATTGCCAGCTTCTTCCCAATCCATTTCCTCATCTTATTCCCTGGCTTTGTGGCCACGAAGGCCAGCACCACAGTGAGGGTTTTGCCCAACACACAAGAAATGGCTATCGAAAAGACAAGGCCAAAGAGGGTTTGTCGGAGAAGACAAGAAAGCCTCCCTGGAGGGCCAAGGAAAAGAAAGGAGCACAGAAAGCAGAGAAAGAGAGAGGCAAGTAGAGTCCAGGTGATGGTCCAGTTGTTGGCTTTGACAATGGGAGTGTCCCAGTAATGAAGGAAAGTCCCCATCACTGTAATCACAATTACCAAAAGAAAGAGGACAGAGAACACCAAAGCAGCTCCCAGGGGTTCGGTGTAGGATAAGTAGGTGACTCTTTTGAGAAGGCAATGGTCTTGGTTCCCGTTTGGATACCGATCTTCTGGGCATTTTGCACATTCGCTGGCATCTGAAACGCATATAAAAGTGTTCAGTCTCTCCAAATGATCCTGCAAACACGAAGATTTCGTTCGGCATTATCCATTCTGTTTACACAGAAAGAAAGACGTTTCCTATCTCTTCTTTCCTGGGACTATTTGGAGTCTTAGTTTTAAGCCCATTCCTTCCTTTTACCTTGCATGAGAGTCTGCCAATGAAAGCCAGGTGCTGTAGGCTGTATTTCAGAGCAAGGCAATCGCAAACCATCTCTGAGCACTCCTTGCCTAAGAAAACTCTACGACACTCATGGAGTCACCACAAGTCAAAAGGCAACTTGGAGACACGTATACACACACACGACACACATTCAGACTCAGGCTCTTTCCCCACAACGACTGCATCTGACTATGCAGAATGTATTTTTGCATTTTTGCACTTTGTATTCATGATCTGAGAATAACCATAAGAGAGTTACATGCAAGAAAGCTCCCATTTTCCCATTTTTTTATAATGCCAGAATTTAAATTCAAAAATAATATCTGCTGAACAGGTAATACAATGATGACGTGATTACAGAAACTCGCAATGCCTATATATGTGACATCTACATTTTCCTACTTCCCGGGTTAAAATCTTTTAAATATTTGCTGCAGAACATTAAGAAAACATGCTGCATGGCCGAGGAAGGAAATTGTGAGGACACTTCAGAATTTATACTGCATAACTGAAGTTTATTTACCAAGCTGTTTGATCAGTATAAGTATTACTTTGGCTTGTTAGACATTAAACAGCTGGGATTTAGAGTAGTACTCAATATCAAGCAAATGATAGATCCCACATATAAGTCTATATTCTTTTCCTTACCAAGGTGGACTGAAATCCTCCCAGCACTGCATCGAACACAGGCATAGCAACAGACATAATTCCCCTGCTGAATGATCTTGCTGTATCCCGGCTGGCAGTTCTCAACACATCTGGAACGGGGTGGCATCTAGGAGGAAGCACAAGGGTGGGCATTCAGGATGGAAATACACTCACTTTTGCTCAGTGCTACCATTCCCAGCTTCCTTTCTTTAATACAGGGATGCAGCTAGGGATTCTCATCCCCAGTAGAAACTGATTTCGGGGGGGGGGGCAGGTAAGGCAACTCTCAAAAGGAAGATATGATTCCCAATCTCCTAAATTCTTCTCTGAGTTACAGAAGAACCCATGTGATGTGAGGGAGAGAAATCTCTGGATGACTTTAGATACTGAAGAAATTAAGGGACTGGTAGAGAAAATACAGTGGTTGTGAGAAAATCCCCTGACTTGCACAGGACTGAAGAACAATTCTTTTGCCTCCCGTGGCACTCTCGTGGTTCTTAGCTTTGACTCACTTTTCTTTCTCTCTTTCTCTGAAAGCTATGGTGAAACCTTGCCCCATAACACTTTGAAACTGAAGAATCTGACAAGTGAATACTTTCTCCACATCAGTTAAGCTAATGCCTCTTAATCTTTGATTGCTGTGAGGAATCTTTGAGTGTAAAAGTGATCACTAGAAGCTAAATCTTTCCAGTTTCATTCCAGTTTGCACTACCCTTTCAGATTTGTTTTTTTTTTTAAGGAAAATTTACCTGTTGAAACACGTGATTCCACACAATGGCACTGCTATTCAGGGTGAACCTTTGGCCTGCAGGAGCTTGGGGATCAACCCCTCCAACATGGACCTTTTGGAAAGATTGGTTAGGGAAAGTGACCAAGTTGATGATGTCGAATCCAAATGTCATATCCATATTTTCATCAAAAAAGACTTCCTCCCCAGCACTGTTGTTAAAATGGACGTGTCTCAAAAATGAGCGAAGCTAAATAAGGCAACACACGTATATGGAATTAATCAGCACAATGTGAAAAGGGGAAAAATAAGAAGCAGTTAAATATAGTGTCATGAAAAGCGAGAAGTATATTAAAACCTTTGAAAAGCATTTGAAAACATTACAAGAGAGGGAACATCTGCTATGCAAAGACCCCTCTGCAGCAGGGATTTTTGTAGCCAAAAGCCTGTCTGCAAAGGGTCAATCTGACAAGAGTTAAGGAATCGTCCACTGGAACTTCTCTGGAGGGGAATTCCATGGCCTTGGAGCAGCTGCCAAGAAAACCCCCCCATATGCCTTCTCCAAATGTTCCTGTGCCAACGGTGGGAGTGAAAAGACCTTCAAACACCCCCAAGACCTTCAAACATAGGGGGTCCAAAGAGAGAGGCAAAATCCTTTGGCTCCGTACAGATTTCCCAGTCATGCCAAGCACTTTGAATTGAAAAACATGCAGATATTCCATTCATAGAGTCATTGCGAGTTGACAGGCTCAGACACACACTCATGATTTTTACATGAGGTACTTGAATGTACAGAAAGTCTCTCCTTAGCTCCCTCTACCTTCCCCACCCAATAAAATATCTGTTGGAAGAAACATTGGAAGAAACAGTTCAGTTAGTACCAGTTTCAGTTCATTTCTATGTTTTTAAAACACTTTTTATTGGAGTTCTTTTTAACTCAGCCCATTTTGCATTACCTGTTCAGCAGATATTATTTTTGAATTTAAATTCTAGAACTATAAAAAAATAGAAAAATGAGAGCAACTCTCATAAGGGGATTCTCAGATCATCAGTCTACATGAAAGAAGAAGCAAAAATACAGGTGAAACTTTAAAGGAGCTGGAATACCACTAAGGTGTATCATATAGATTGCAAACATTCTATTCTCTTTGGTGTCAGGTTTGTGAGATAAGTCAGCAAAGTCTGTGAGTTGCTGTGCCTTGTCTTGTGACATTTGAAGCAGGATTACAGGGTCCAATGTCATTTAAAAAGGAGAATTCCTGAAATGGTCTAGGTGCAGTAATTCAAAGACAATCTGAGTTGATGACTCATCTCAGGCTGATCCAAGAATTTAGTTTACCACGTAGACTCTAGGGCCATTTCTGCACTAGATTGTTATAGTGCTATTAATTCCACTTTTAACATCCTCTGGAATCCTGCAGTTTGCCGTTTAGGGAGGGGCCGTAGGCCCCCAGGATTCCATAGGATGTTGAAAGTCGAATAATAGCACTGTATCAGTCTCATGCATAAATGCCCTTGAGTTATGAAGCGACTAAGATAGGAATCTAAAAAAATAAATAGTTTGTTTCAATAGATATTAAGCAATTCCTGAGCAGTATTAACTTACCCGCCAGGGTTGAATATCCAGAAAGGTCCGACTGTTTTCAGGGTGGAAGAATGTAGACTTCATTTTGAATGAATAAGCAGCATGGAGAGCATGAGCTACAGCATAGACAGCGTTGTAAATACTGTAGCTCTGGCCAGACATCCCCATTTCAAACACAGATCCAGGAAGGTTCCTCAGTTTCTCTTGCCCTGTGCAGTTGGGCCAATTTGGACCTTTCAGGTTATAAAGTGGGAAAGAACAAAGAAATGCACTGTACCAAAACTCCTGCATCAAATAAATCTTTGACTGATATGGGCTGAGGTTCTCCAGAAACTCCTGAAATCCTGGCACCACCTTGGTGTGCAGGGCAAAGGACAAGGTGCCATTGAAGGATTTCTCTGTGAACCTTCTCCCAGAGAAAACAGTTGTGACATCCCACTCAGCAGTTGTGATCCAAACTCTCTCCATCGGTTGCTTCTGAATAAATTCAGAGCTCTCTAGAATTATGCGCAAACCCTCCATAGACTGAGCGTCCCCATAAACCAGGATCACGTTAATTTTCTTTGAAAGAAGGGCAGAGGCAATGCTATTTAGGCTTTTCTGAAGGAATGGGTTTGAGACGTAACTTGTCACTTTGGGAACAGACTGTGTCAAGGAAATGCAAATATCTTTCTGGAGCAGACTTGCACTGAGGGTTCGAAGAAATCTGTCCCCACTTCCGTCCTCTGCAATGAGGAGGCCGATCCAGTTCCATCCAAAATACTGGAGCAGCTGAAGGATCCCCAGATGTTGAAATGTTTCATCTGGCACCATCCGAAACAAAGAGGGAAATTGTGTTTTATCACTGAAGATGGGATCAAAAGATCCATAACTCAGCTGAAAGTGGAGGGAAAAAAGTAATAAAGGAAGGCTCTTCAGCTTGTGGACAGTGTGGTCAGGGATCTCTGTCTATTTGCTCAGTTTAAGAAAGTGTTCTATAGTCCTGCCTTTTAAACACTGAGAGAAAAAGATGGATTTACAAATGGTAAGAAGAAAAAGCCAGGATGAGATGGGTAACCAAGGGCAACATGAAGTGCAGTAGGGTTTGGAGCTGGTCAGCCGGGAGCACCACTCCATCTTTTAACCAAACCTTGCTCCCAACAATCCATCGTGCTACAGTTGGGAAAATGTTCCCAAAATTCTCTCTCAGCTCAGGGGTTGTTAGCAGGCTGGTGTAGGTGTATTTCAGCAGAAAATCCTTGGACCAAGATTTCCACTGAAAACAGTTTCTCTGTAGGAAGGCAGAGAGGCGTCTGACATTTCGGCTCATAGGATATGGAACTTTGATGCCTGGACTATGCACTTCTCCCACTTAAATCCATTCCCGGCAGTGCTAAGTAAAATAGCCACAACAGAACTGTTTCACTAAGCAGACCCAAAGAACTGAAAAGATTATATCAAATTTGCAAATTAGCAGGAGGATATAGATGTAAAGGAGATGGAGGAACTGCCCATCTTCCGTTCCTGGAAAACTATCCCAAGGCACACCTTCGAACACACCTACCTGTGGAATTTTGTAGACGTTTAAGATGTTAGCTATTTGGCTGGAGGTCTGAGAGGTGAGACCACCAATGATGGTAACAACCTTCATCTCCTTGAAACAGATGTAATTCTTTTGTCTAGGGAAGAGAAGATCCAGGATGGTTCCACTGGCTTTCAATGAATTAAATGCGTTGTCATAGATTTTTATTTCCAGTGTGGTGTTGAGCAATAACTTCTCGTTCTTGTTGATCTCACCAACAGCAAAAACAAAAGCCAGGATGAGCTGGTAATACTTAGGCACAATCCTGCATTTAGAATTTCAAATAATTTTACGGGTGTATATCAAAGGTAGAAATGTATTTTATTTACTCAATATGTTAAGGGAGACTTTCAGATTAAAACATAGGCAGATATGACAGTAGCAGGTGGCCATAACGCTGGCGATATCCTCTTTCAAAAAAATCTTCAATAGCTGAATCCAGCAGTTACAGCCTGGTGCAAAGAAATGTGGTTTGCTATCAAAATGACATGAATTCCTAGCACTTCTCTTAAAGGAAATGGTTCCTGCTCTCTCTATTATATTGTCATTTCAAGAATATAATTGGAGGGAAGGATGTCATTTATTAGCCAGCATTGAGTAATTAACCTCCTGCAAATACACCAGCAAATCTGAATCTGTATTTCTTCCACTCCAGCATGCAGTTCATAACTATGTAGTATTTTCCTGGATTTCCCTTTCCCCTTGAAGACTTGAGAATTTAGGCTTGAATGTTTTCTTTTTCTTTTCTATTTAAGATGATGTCATCGTCTATTCTGCATTTACTTGCTTCCTATGCTTCCATTTACTCTATTTTTCCATCATCTATTTCAAACATCACTTTTCACTGAAGACGTGATGACAGGCACCTGCACAGGGGTTGTTAACCCCTCGGAAAGCATTGTGCTTGCTTTATGGCAAAATCTTCACTGTCTGCCATATCCCATAGGATAATCCAGCCTACTGTTCCTGGAACCTGGAGTCAGCATGTGATATATTTGAAGCCACTATTCATCTGTGCCAGCACTAAAAAGATTTAAACTAAATTTGCTGAATTAAACCCATCTAATTTAAAGCCACCCTTCTGCCCTCTTCTTCTTGCTTACCAAGCTTGGTAGGATGGTCTCCGTGCTTCTCTAAAGTCATTTAATGACATTTCTGCTAATACAAAGGACACAAATTCCCCAATAAGAAGATCTTCTCTGGAACTGAGGGGATTATGTGGAATTTGTAGCTGCCAAGTGCTTGTGGAGCCCAAACTCTTCTTCAAAATATCAGACAGGAAGAAGGTGAGAAGGAACAAGACCTCTGTCAGTACCATTCTGTCTTAGAGTCAGCCCAAACTATGCAGTTGTCTTCTTACCTACAGCTCTCTTTCTGATTTGATGCAGGATCCAACTGCAGACAACCACTTCCACCCACTCAGCAGTTTTTCCTGATCCAGAGACGCCAAGTGAAGCATTTGCACTAAGTGGTGTCCAAGCATCAACAGACAGAATCCCTCCCTAGCCTTGAGCAGACGTTCCTTTGAAAATATCTTTTAAATAGGCCAAGTGATTTCAGAGAATTTAGCGTATTTGGCTCTTAATTCCCCAATCTCTTTTTGGAGTTACAATTCCACAGGCAACCACCATCACAACTTTGATAATTATAGAGTAGATAATCATCATTTCCAAAGCATTCAACATCACGCAGGACTGGAGAAAACAAGTTTGACTCATCTGTGCTTGAAGCAGTAGTAAAAGTTACACAGGGGATCACAGTACAGATGGGTCCTGGCCTTCAAACTTTCTGAGCAGAAAGAAGAAGAATGAGTGGAAAAGGATCTCTGTTGGATAGTGCATCTTCACCATACGTCCGCAGTCTCCGAAATACACATCCAAACAGTCTTCAGAATATCAGGAATCCATAACTCTCTTAAAACAAAACCAGGAAACTTTTAGACCGTGGCGACTTCCGTTTCCCACGGTTTCTCTTTTCTGTCTCTCCTGTGCTATTCATCAAATCATATGGAATGTTCCATAAGAAGAAAGAACTGACAGTCTTCTCCCTCTACATTGCTTTGCCCTCCTTTAAAATGAACTGCCCTTCCCCCAGTAAAAAAGTCTGCTTTTTCAAAGTTCTGTATTGATCCCAATGGACGCTGTTAAAAAAAATCCCTGAGCGTTGCAGGCCGAGGGACAACTTTCTGAGTGGTGTGTACATCTGTAACTAAGATCTCATTGGTGGGTATTGTTGTCATTGGTGAGTGTTTAGGAATGTGTGTGTCCTTCTCCGTGTGTGCATAGTTGTGTGGTCTGTATGAAAAGCTAAGTGTGTCTCTGAAAATGTGAGATTTCTGCACCCGCTGTTTGAAGGAAAGGAGGCAGCTCTGTTTTGACAGCTTTGGCCAACAGTCAACAGTTACTGTTGCACTCCCCTCCCAACAGGGCTGACACTGGGACCCACACTGGATGTCTCTGCAAGCTGGTAAGGTGCAAAAAGGGCCTTAGAGTGACAGGAACATTTTCGTGGGTATCCTCCATGAACAGTGCATCACTATAATTTAACTGAGAGTAAAATTACTGTATGACAGGCAAGTGCAAAGCAAGAATACAGGTTTTTCAACACTCCACAAGCCTCTTATGGAGGGCTCAGGAGTACATGTGACTCACAGGGTCTCCATATTTTCCAGTTGGCTCTCCTCCCCACCACACACACACACTTTGCATAGCAGTGCAGCCTTTCTGAAGGAGAATTGTCCTTCAGTTGGTCACCGAAGGGAAAGGAGACACTGCCTTCACTTGGACTGACTTAGAAAAAGGCTTGCATTTCTTGAGAATTTCAGGAACTTTTCCTCCTGAAAAATAAGCTGACACAGTTAAAGTTAGAGCCAGAATGTCTCTTTCTCTCTGGCACATAAGAGCCAAAGGCCTTCTGCTAGCAGAATCTGGAAAAACTCTGTGGAAGGTCAGCATCTCCTCTGTATAGCACTAATAAATGCTCCCCTTCTCTCTGCTGATCAGGGAGAAGAGAATTTCTGTCACGTGCAAGAGACTGGAGCTATACGCTTTTGCCAGCCTTTCTCCATGGTGTGAAGGGAATTATTTATCTTAAATCTCTTTTTTCAACTCTCAGCTGGACAGACAAATTACATATCAACTGTTTCCCTAACTTCGTTTATTGCCCCTCTATCCAGTCCCCTACCACCTTGAAGGATCCATTCAGAACATCTATTATTTCCTCTCAGTTTGATAGGGAAAAAGAATAGAATGGGGTGTTGTCAGCATATTGTCGACAGGCCAGATTCTCAAACTGCCATATGCACTCACCCACTGGGTTCATCTTGATCATAAATGGCACAGCAGGTAGAATGGAACCCTATGCAGTTTAAAACACAATAGCCAAGGAGTTGACCATTCACCCATGAACAGCACCTTCTAGAAACTGACCAGACACAGAAAAAGAACCCCTGCAGGGAGGGATCACCAAAATCCAGTATAGCCACTCTAGCCAGTATGGTGTCTTGACTCTGGCGGATATGAAGAGCAAAGAGTCCACGAGCAGCTAAGGCAGAAAGATTTGAACATGGAAGAGTGTATGGATTTGTTTCAATGGGGGTGGGTGGGACAAAGGAAACAGTGGGCAAAACAATGATATTGTCTTGTCTGAACTTAGTCTCAGTTTTTCGGCCCTCATACGGTCTGTGACCACAATGATGTCTACATTCAAAGGGCTCGCTGTCTCCCCTGAACTTGATTTGAAAGAAAATGAAACAGAGCAGTGTACTATCAGGATATTGTTGTCGGATCCAATTTCCAGATGGCCTCATCCAAGGGTTAATGTCAAGTTACAGTATCATGGGAGACAGAAGTATGAATCCTAAGATTTTAATAAATAATTTCCTAGCAGCTTCTTTGCAATTAACCATATAAGTAAGAAGATACCACTGAAAGCAGTCCCTCCTCCAACAAAGTTCAATCTGCCTATTCTGCAGGACGTCGTAGCTCACGGTATGAAAAATGGTCAAAAAGGCTAACAGAATTAATAATACCTTAAACTTGCTGTCTTTTGAAAGATGCCGTCCCACAAGGTAATCAAGGAGAATTCAGTCTGAAAATGAGCCTGAAACTCAACTGAAATACACTGAGAAAAAAGATACACCAAAGAGTTTCCAGAGCTGACTTTGCAGTCAGGCCATCAGACCCAAGTGGACAACATCGTGAACTGGGAAGAAGTTTTTTTTTTACTCATTTGAGACCCTAGCTGAAGAGCATTCCCATTTGTGAACTTCAGAATCAACCAATTACAACCATGTACAATGTCGCCCAAAGAAGAATGGAAGGCTCTCGTGTGTTAAAATTCTTTGTCTTTTTTTTCCTGAAATTGGAGGGGAAAGGACTCTGCAAAATTCTCCAGGTAATTTATGTTCAGGGAGTCAATAGCCTTAGTAGGAGACACGGAAAAATAACCAGCTATTGGATGCTTTTTTGATCTAATTTGTGCTTTAGCTTTGTCTCTTAAATAATCATTTGCCTTTAAAACCTGATCCATGAAATGAGATCATGCACAATAAATAAGATGGAGTTTTGTGAAAATGTCAAGTCTTTTTCTTCACAAGCTGTTCTCTTGTATTCAGCTCAGGTCTCAGCAAAATAATGTAGCATTTGGGGAAGAAGATAAAACCCAGTAAGGCAAAACTAGAGACCAGGATGGAGAAGACCTCCACGGCCACCATGTATTTTCCTTTGGTGCTCAGGTAACTTGGGACAAAGGAAACCCAGACACTGCAAAAGACCAACATGCTGAAGGTGATCAGCTTGGCTTCGTTGAAACTGTCAGGCAGCTTCCTGGCAAAGAAAGCAGCAGTGAAGCTGATGATAGCCAAAAGCCACATGTAACCCAGGACAAGGTAGAACATAGCATCAGAGCCTTCATTGCATTGCAGGATGATCTCAGCTGGCTGGGACTGCATGTCAGACTCTGGAAATGGTGGGGAGACGGACAACCACAAGGCACAGATACCAGTTTGAACAAGAGAACAGAAGAAGATCACCAACGTTGCCAGTTTTTTCCCAACCCATTTCCTCATCTTATTCCCTGGTTTTGTAGCCATGAAGGCCAGCACCACAGTGAGAGTTTTGGCCATCATGCAAGAGACTGCAATAGAAAAGACAACGCCAAAGACTGTTTGTTGGAGAAGGCAAGAAAGCCTCCCTGGAGTGCCAAGAAAAAGAAAAGAGCAGAGAAAGCAAAGCAGCAGAGAAGCGAGCAGGGTACAGGTGACGGTCCAGTTGTTGGCTTTGACAACGGGAGTGTTCCAATGATGTATGAAAGTCCCCATCACCGTGACTGTGATTACTGAAAAGATGAAGGCAGAGCAAGCCAAAATGGCTCCCAGGGGTTCTGTGTAGGATAGATAAGTGGCTCTTTTGGGAAGGCATTGGTCTTGCTTCTCATTTGGGTAGTGATCCTCTGGACACTTTGCACATTTGTTTGAATCTGAAAGACATTTTAAAAGCTTTCAGTGTTTAAAAAGAAAAGAAAAGAAACCCCAGCAAACATTCGTGTTGCTTCATTTGGAACGATCAGTTCTGAACTGATGTCGCTTTTCAACGTGTCACTCATAAGCTGAATTCCTCCGTGTTTCTTGTTCCTGATTTCACAGTGGGAAAATTCTATTCAGTCAGACAGAGTTATTCATGTCATGATATTACTAGTAAGGGTCTCCTTAATAGACATGTGAGCACGTCTGCTTTTTCCACACAGCATACTTGCCCTCTCTCTTCAAGGGAACACAGGAAGGGGACGGCTGCAAAGGTAACTCTACTGGCTTGATGCATTTGGATTAAAATATAATTAGGAGGAAGCGAATCCAGACCTCTCTGCAACTTACCAAATTTCTACAAGCTCTTCTTAAGTTTCCTTGTAACATTCATTATAAGGTCCATGATGCGGTGTGAATCTGAGTAGGTTACACTTGAAGAATACCATAGAAAACCATAGAATTGCCCCAGTTCCAAATGGT
Source organism: Cyclura pinguis (assembly GCA_030412105.1). Taxonomy (NCBI): domain Eukaryota; kingdom Metazoa; phylum Chordata; class Lepidosauria; order Squamata; family Iguanidae; genus Cyclura; species Cyclura pinguis. Next base: position 10,439,651 of record CM059604.1, read on the forward strand.
GTACCTGTGGAATGTCAGCCAGCATAACCGGTATCACACTGTGAGATGGAACTGTGGGAATGGAGGAGAGGGATTACAAACCTCTGCCATCCCTGTGGTTTCATCTTTTGTCGGTGCTGTTCTGGCCACCCACCCCTCCCTCCAGAAAATTTCAACTGGTTATGTTGGACTGGGTAGGATTTTTCCCCCTTTTCCAAGGAGTTTTTTCACTTACCCTACACTGCCTTGGGGGAAACTAGATGATTGCCTTTAGGTGGAACTGTTCGAATAAGTGGTCACATGTCAGGTAGCGGTGAGGAGGAATAGGAATGTCAGTGAATTCTTACAGTTACACATTAGGTAAAGGGGAGGCTGCCAGAATGGCTCCTTTAGCTTGTGAGAACTAAGAGTGAAGAGGTAAAATACTCCTGGAGCTGAGGAGGGATGTGAGGTCACTTTAAGCTGTGGGATTTGATGGAGGGTGTCCTTGGGCTGGACTTCCACGACAGGGCTGGGTGGGGAGGAGGCAATCCAGGCTTCTGGGTTCTCCCTGGAGCTCATGGGCTTCACGGAGGGGTGGCTGAGGAAGAGTTCAGGAGGTGACCATTGCCTGAAATGATCCTAAGCTAGGGTGCCCCTGTCCTTGAAGTTCACCGGTTCAATACAGTTGAAGAATTCAATAAAGTGTCCCTTTTCCATCCACCTGCATGTGTCCGGTGTGTTTATTTCTGTAACAAGTAAGCAAATCAAAAAGGTATTTTGAAAGGCCAGACAGCAAGGTTACATCCACCTTCTCATGTCCTTGTGGAAACAGAAGAAGATACTGGTCAGCCTGTCAGTTTTGGAGCCCATTAATTCACAGCCCACACCAATGGTGCAGCCCCTTTCTGGATGAACACAGTGATGTTTTATAAACTAAAATGGGTGGTCCTTTTTTTCATGCAGACTCCCCTTGGGGATTTTGTATTTAGAACTCTACGCATGCTCTTCCAGCCTCTGATGTGATGACAGAAATTAGCATTGTATTCATAAGTGAAATACCTGTTTTCCTATTTCCTGGGTGAAAATAAGGAAAGCTCTTCGCATGGTGAGGACTATTCAATATATTTACCACTTGACTCAACTGCCACAACAAGCCTTTTGCTAAATCCGTCATTTCTTTGGCGTGGTTGACAGAAAACAGCTGGAACTTAGAATAGTCCTCAGTGCAAAGCCGATGAAATGTTTCCGTATGAAACTCTATCCTCCGTCTTACCTATGTGGACTGAAATCCTCCCATCAGCACATCGAGTACAGTCATAGCAACAGACATAATTCCCCCGCTGAACAATCTTGCTGTATCCTGGCTGGCAGTTCTCAACACATCTGGAACGGGGTGGTGCCTAAGGGGGAAGACAAGGATGGGCATTCAGGATGGAAATACACTCATTTTCCCTCACTGCTACCATTCCCAACTTCACGGATTTAATATAAGAGTGTTGTCAGTGATTCTGAGTCCAGGCAGATAAGGATTCAGAGGACGAGTTAAGGTTGCTTCCAAAGAGGCAAAGTGCTTCACCGTCTCCTGATTTCTTCTCTGACTTGTAGAAAAAGGTCTAAATTCCTTTACGTAAAATGACTGGAGAGAAATCTCTTGATTGCATTGGATAGTGGAGAAAGGAAAGAACTGGTATGGAAAGTACAACGATTGTGAGAAAAAGCACCTGATCTGCCGAGGACCCGGGAGGAATTGTCTTCTCTACCACCACACACAAAAATTCGTGATTTTTAGCTCTTCATTCTCTATAATTACTCACTCTTTCACTCAGAGACATGGAGGAATGCTGCCCTATTGTACTTCGTACTTTGAAACCGAAGACTAGATACCTTTCCCACACGTTACAATCATGATCCAGCTTATATGCAATGCCTGTCCTTCTCTGGATCCTGAAGTTAATAGCTGAGTGCAAAAAGTGATCTGTGGAAGCTTAGCCTCCAAAGGTTGTGTTTTCCAAGGATCCTCCTTTCACACTGAGTGTCAGGATAAAGTCATGCTCTGAGGGTTAGACTAGAATGCCAGGGGACCAGAGTGTGAATCCCTGCTCACCCGTGGAAGCCCACTGGGTGACCTTGGGCAAGTCATACTCTCAGCCTCAGAGAAAGGCAATGGCAATCCTGCTGAGAAATATTGCCCTTCCCCCCAAAATCGTGTATGATAGGTCCATCTTAGGGTCACCTCAAGTCAGAAACAGCTTAAAGGCACTCACCAGCATCAACCATTCCAGATAAAAAAATGTACCTGTTCAAAGTGGTGATTCCACACAATAGCACTGCCATTGATGGTGACCCTTTGGCCTTCATGGGCCTGAGGATCAATCCCTCCAATTCTGACCTTTTGGTAAGATTGATTAGGGAAAGTGACCAGGTTGATGATGTCAAATCCGGAGGCCAGGTCCCCATTCTCATCAAAGAAGACTTCTTCCCCAGCACTGTTATTAAAACGGACGGCTCTCAGATGTGAGCGAAGCTAAATTAGACAACATATAATTGATAAACTGGTTCGGGCGTAGGGGGTGAGAAGGGGATCTGCATTCCCCCCTCGATTATACTACCTTTTCCTTTTCACCATTAAGTCGACAGGCAACTCGCAGGCACACACACGTAAACACAACACACAGTCATGGGAAGATCTTTTATATGAGGAACCTGGTTGTACAAAACACTCTCCTTCTCTCCGTCCACCTCCCCACTCCAATAAAATCCCTGATTAAATTCTTTGATATGCCTCCTCAAAGTTGGAAGAAACTTTACAGTTGTAGCAATTTCATTTGTAGCACTTCTGCATTTTTAAATAAGTTTTTACCAGATTTTTTTTAACCTGACGCATTTTACGTTACCTGTTTAATAGATACTATTTTTGAATTGAAATTATAGAACTAAAAACATAGAACAACGGGAGCTCTCATGAGTGTGACTTTTGTATGGGTCTCTCTGTATCGTCAACAGGCATTAAAGAAGATGCAAAAAAGAAAATGCATGTGAAGCTTTCAAGAAGCTAGAATATCACTCAGGAGGATCACCTGGATTACAGAAATTCCACTCACTTAACTGTCAGGATTATGAGTTAATATAACAAATTCTCTCAACTGTTGTTCACCCTCTCCTAACGTATGAAGCAGAATTACAGGGTCCAATGTCAGAAAACAAATCAACCAAGAAAAAAGGGAACTCTTGAAATGCACTAGGTGCAGAATTCCTAGAGGAGTTGAGTTGGTGAATCATTTCAGGCTAAGCCAAGAATTTAGTTTATGAGTTACGCTATAGGAGTTCTGAAGCAACTAAGGGTCTTTCCACACCATTCTGTTATAGTGTTATTATTCCACTTTTTAAAAAAATATATTTTTATTAAAGATTTAATTGCATAAAAAACAGAGTGGATATACACCAGTGACAGATATATCCCACATTCCAATAGCTGGTTATTTCTCCATGTCTCCTACTAGGGCTATTCCACTTTCAACATCCAACAGAATCCTGGGGTTTGCAGTTTAGAGAGAGGCCTTTAGAATTCCCAGCCAAAGAGCTTTTGGGCCTCAGCAAACTACGAACCTGAGAATTCCACAGGATTTTGAAAGGGGAATAATGGCACTATAATAGTGCAGTGTGGCAATGGCCTTAAACAGGTATCTAATAAGTGAATAAAGTTTGTTTCAATGGATACCAAGTCATTTATTCCATTTCATTTGTCCTATAAAAAGTATTCGCTTACCTGCCAGGGTTGAATATTCAGAAGGTTCCAACTGTTTTCAGGGCCCAGGGATTTATGTTTAGTTCTGAATGAATATGCGGCATGGAGTGCATGGGCTACAGCATAGACAGCATTGTAGATACTGTAGCTCTGGCCAGATATCCTCATTTCAAACACAGATCCAGGAAGGTTCCTCAGTTTCTCTTGCCCTGTGCAGTTGGCCATGTTTGGCCCTCTCAGGTTATAAAGTGGGAGAGAACAAAAAAATGCACTGTACCAAAACTCCTGCATGAAATAAATCTTTGACTGGAATGGATTGAGGTTCTCCAGAAACTCCTGAAATCCTGGCACCACCTTGGTGTGCAGGGTAAAGGACAAGGTGCCATTGAAGGATTTCTCTGTGAACCTTCTCCCAGAGAAAACATTTGTGACATCCCACCGAGCAGTTGTGATCCAAATTCTCTCCATGGTTGCTTCTGAATAAATTCACAGCTTTCTAGAATTATTCGCAAACCTTCCATGGACTGAGTATCCCCATAAACCAGGATCACGTTAATTTTCTTTGAAAGAAAGGCAGAGGCAATGCTATTTAGGTTTTTCTGGAGGAAGGGGTTTGAGACATAACTTGTCACTTTGGGAACAGACTGTGTCAAGGAAATGCAAATATCTTTCTGGAGTAGACTGGCACTGAGGGTTCGAAGAAATCTTTCTCCACTTTCATCCTCTGGAATGAGGAGGCCGATCCAGTTCCACCCAAAATACTGGAGCAGCTGAAGAATCCCCAGATGCTGAAATGTTTCATCTGGCACCATCCGAAAGAAAGAGGGAAATTGTGTTTTATCACTGAAGATGGGATCAAAAGATCCATAACTCAGCTGACAGTCAAGGAGAAAAAATACATAACTTTTAGAAACAAAAATCAGGAATGTATTCATCCTTTCATATAGGGAAACATTTTCCTTTTAGGGTTCGACAATGGAGACCTTAGTTAGATGAATAGATCCATTTATGTAATGGTTGTGAGTGAGGTCAGGGATCAGTATGTGGACCTAACACATCTCAGAATACACACATAGAATACACAGAAATATATACTTTTATTGAAAAAAATCCTCTTTCAAGATATACCTTTTTGGGGAAAAGTGATGGACTTTCATTTTCTTTCCGTTTTTTTTTTGGGGGGGGGAATGCAGAAATTAATCTGACATACCAGGATAAGAAACTCCAAGATGAGATCAAGCCAGTTAGGAGACAGTGTGGTGTTTCACTAAAAACCATTCATGTAAGTGATAAACTCACAACAGAACTGTTAACTGACAAGGTAAGAAGGACTAACGAGACTATTTCAATTTTGCAAATTATGAATAGGTGGAGATCCAGCACGTTATAATAGATTGAGCATTGGACTGTGTAACTGGAGACACCCACTCAGTCATGGAAACCCACAATGTGACCTTGAGCAAGTCCCACTCTCTCAGCCTCAGAGGAAAGCAAACAAAAATCCCCTCTGAAAGGTCTTGTCAAGAAAACTCCATGATGCATTCACTTTAGGATCACCTTAAGTTAGAAATGACTTGAAGGTACCTAATAACAACCACCACATCCTATAGATGGATTGGAGATGGAGAAACTGCACACCTCTCATTTCTCTAAATATATGCTAAGGAATATGAATGAATACCCCTACCTGTGGAATTTTGTAAATATTTAAGATGTTGGCCATCTGCATGGATGTTTGAGAAGTGAGACCACCAACGATGGCCATGAGCTTTTTGTCCTGGAAGCAGCTGTAATTGGGGTAATTCATTTGTCCCTTCAAGAGAAGATCCATGGTGGTTGCAGTAGTTCTCAATGCATTAAATGAATTGTCATAGATTTTTGATGTCAGTGTGGTGTTGGGCAACAACTTCTCATTCTTGTTGATCTCATGAATTGCAAAAACGAAGGCAAAGACAAGTTGGTAGTTCTTAGAAAACAACCTGCATTCAAACTTTGAATTAGACTTACAAGTTTTTATCAGCAGAACGAACGTATTGCATCTAATTAATCTGACAGGGAGACCTTCAGAATACATCACAGAAAGATTGTGGTAGTAGCAAGTGGACTTAAACTGGTACAAATACACATACTTAGAATACAGCTAGAAGTAAAGAACTGTGAACATAGAAATGTGGTTTCTTATCAAAAATCACATGAATTCTTAGCACTTCTCTTCAAAAAAGTTCCTGCTATGTCTGTCACACCATCATCGGGGTATGTTTGTGTGAATGTGTCGGGGGAGGCACCTATCTTTGAGTACCTAGGAGTAATTCATGTACATCAAATATACTGGTAAATTTGCCATTTTGTCCACTGTGGCATTCAGTTCATAACATTGCAACATTTTCATGCTGATGAATTTCCCCTCTCCTAAAAAGTTAACATTCAGTCTTGGATTTTATTTCCTCCTGTACAGAATGATGGTGTGCGCAGTTTGGCATATAGTGATCCCTTTCCACCTAAATATTGTATTTTGCTTCGGCGGAGGTTTCAATATCATTTTTGGAAGTGTTGCAAACTATTTCTTTACCTGAGATTGTTTGATTTGCTCACATGCCTTGATCTTGCAGAACTGGACCTGGGATTCAGGTTGACATGAATGTTTATGGGTCATCTGATTTTGCCTGTATTTCACTAGGCCAGAGCTTTCCAAACTTTTCATGTTGGTGACACACTTTTTAGACACGCATCATTTTGCGACACAGTAATTCAGTTTTACTAGCAAACTGGAGGTTGAACTAACCCCTTATAAGAGATATAGGTACATACATAAATTGTAATACTAAAATGTAAGGGAACACAACATAACTCATGAACCCCTTTCACGTATTTTTAAAAATATATGACTTATAAATGATGACATACATTTCCAAGATAGTAGGCAACACAACTACACACTCCAAGCGACACACTAATGTGTCATGGCACACCATTTGGAAAGCCCTGCGCTAGGCAGTCTCCCAGACTAGATGACTGGCCCTTGAATCTAGGATCTGAATCCCATCCAAAATTATTGTGTTTATCTTACATTGGAAGCCCTAACTGGAGTTCTACACCTGCAATATGAATATACCTATCACCGGTGTAAGTTGCATTCACCACACAATGTATTAGCACATCTGGAGCTGTCAAACTAAGTGTACACTGAAATAATATAGATGAGAATGTAGTAATTAATTGGATTAAAACAAACTAATACAAACCCCCTCTTCAGCCCTCTTAGAATTTCAGAGAATTGCTTACCAAGCTGGGTAGGAAGAACCCCGTGCTCCTCTAAAGTCATTTAATGACATTTTTGCTAATGTAATAGACACAAATTCCCCAGTGAGAATCTCTTCCCCAAAGCTAAGGAAATTCTGCTGAATTTCTCGCTGCCAGCTGCACAAGGAGCCCAAAGTTTTGTTCAAAAGATCAGGCAGGAGCAAGGTGAGAAGTAGACAAACCTCTGTCAGCACCATTATATCTTGGAGTCGGCTCCAACTATGTACCTACACTTTTACCTACAAATCCCCTCTCCGATTTCATGCAACTATAGAAAAAGAACCAACTATAGAAAAAGAACCCTACTAAAAAACAGTTTCTCCCGAACCAACAGCTCCAGATGAAACCTTCGTATAAGTGATAATATTTCCCAGCACCATTAGATAGATGCCCCCTGATGTTGTGTTCAAAAGAACTTTTATAGACGGCATGTAGCTTAAGAGAGTTTAGCTGATTTCCCTCTTCATCCTGACAGCAATCTTGGCTGAGCTGTTGCAATTCCAGAGGGACCCAGGCTCAGTCCTCACAATCGTGGTAATTATGGGGCCGATAATCATCATCCTCAAAGCTTTCCAATTTGCACAGAACCAGAAAAAACAAGTGTGATCCTATTTGTGGTTGAAGGAACAGTGAAGAACACACAAGGCCCTGGGGAATCATAGTGCGGTGTAGGATGCCCTGACTTTCTCAACTGGAAGATGGGAAAATCTGTGGGAAATGACATCCCCCTCCCCCCCCGCCGACAATCCAGATTAACTGTAATTCCAAAATCTCAGGCAACATACACACACACATCTTCTGAATACCATCACTCCATAAGACTCTTAAAGCCAAACTAGGGAAACTTCGGACCGTGATGCCTCCCAAACGTCCATGGCCTCTCCTCTATTCTCTTTCCTCTCTCCCATTCAATATTTCAGTGTCATTGGAAGGGAGGGGAATTCTCCTGCAGAAGAAAAAGGATGGATTCTGATCGCGCTGGGCACTGTTCCCCCACTTTTCTCTCCCATAATGATTTTTTTAAAGGGAGGGAGGGAGGGAGGATTCTGAATTTATCCAATTTAATATGGTAGGACTCCTGATTTGTTTTCCAAGTTCTTGGAGTATTTTCAGACTGGGATATGTGTATAACTCAGATGTTATTTGTCTCATGTTTGTCAGCAGCAAGTATAAAGGGGTGTGTGTTCCTCTCTGTGTGAATGAGTGTGTGGCCTGTAGGAAAAGCTAAGGGAATCTATGAAAAAGGACCGACTACAGTTGAACCTCCACCAACAGCCCAGATACCTTGCATCTGACTCATTATCTTCAGCCTGGCACTACATAGCAGCATTCCAAGACGGATGTGCTAATAGTACAGTCCTCCCTCCACATGCATGGTTTGAGCTTTGCAGATTTGATTATTCAGAAGGCACATGCTTGCCTTCCTCCACCCCATTTTCCTCCTCTGATTCCCCTGCATCCCTCACCCCAGGCTTGTTATGCTTGTGTTTAAAATAGACTTTCCCCCCTTTTTTCCCCCTTTTTTTGGGTGGGGAAAGCCCTCCCCCCACTGCTGGAGGTGTGTCCTCTCTGCCACATGGCTGTACGGTCTGCTGTGTAATGGCTGCTGATTAGTCAGGTGCTCTCTTTCCTCCTTCAACTTTCTCAAGATGGTAACTAGAAGTAGCTAGAATGCCAGAAATCTGCTCTTCCTCATCTGAGGGGAAAGAACTGCTAAGCCCTTTATCTAGCCTTTTTTCTTCTCCCTGGGAATGCCAGGGCCAGAGGCAAAAGAATGGGAGGGGGAGCTACAACATCACTCCCATATGCCATTTTGGGAAGAATTCTGATAAAGGTAGAGGTATTTGGGAGTGCTGTTGGTAGGGCAACCTGCAAGGGAGTTGGATGTGGGAATATTAGCCCCTAGCCCTGCAAAGCTTCCCACCCCTCATTTAAATCATGGAGGAGAAACATCTATGGGTGAGACGATGCTGTCTCCCTTCCTGGATGCCCCAAGGCCTTGAACTCATTACTGTGAAACCAAAATTGGCAGTAGGAAAAAAACAGAACAATTTATTTTTTAAAAAAAAATCTGTGTTCTTTCCTCTTTCCCACACATCTTATTTTAAAGTGAAGTTGCTAGGTTAAATACTAAGCTAACAGGTGATGCCTTCTGAGTCATGTAATGAAACAAGCTTCAGAAATGGGCACATGGTCTAGAAATGGCCTGGAAGCCACTTTTTGTGTCAATAATCGAATCAATTTCACCAAGGTCCAACAACCAAATTTGCCATTCTATTTTTGTCTAATAGAAACCAGACATGGGAGACCAATTTTGGCATGAAGATCAGAGTGGCCCTGGGCTAAGATATAAGGGGTCTCATGCCACTAGATGAAACTACTTCCCAAAGGGGTTGGGGACATTCTGACAAGCTTCTCTCCCATGTTCCCACCCATCTCCAAACCAGTGATAGGAACTAGCAACTCAAAATCAATAAAGCTATCAGTTAAATTCAGCAACATCAAAAACCGTAGCCATTTTCTTTCAAAATACAGTGTCCTCTTTCTACCATCTCACATTTTTTAAGGAAACTTACTGTGGCAGGCAATGTTCTAGCAGGTGCTTCAGAGGGACCTGATGGAAGGAGCCACAGAAATGGGTGTTTTGTATGGAAATGGTCTGGAAGCCAATTTTTGTGTCAACATTCACCAGTCTCAGTGAACCTTCTTACAACCCCATACATCTTCAAACCAAAGGATCTTGTTAACTAAGGTAGAAATTGTCCAGTTGCAAAGGGGCTGACATAAAGACTTGAATACCTACAATCCTCTCAGTCTCACCTCCTCAGCTGATCCAAGCACATGAAGCATTTCATCCACCCAACACTAATAAAGGCTAGATTTCTCTTTCCTGATCTGAGAGAAGAAGTTGGAGTTATACCCTTTCCCCAGCTCCATGGCTGACCAAAGGAGTCTTTCTTGTTGGTAGGAAAGTGAATTGGCCTGCTCTCCAATCTGCTATGGGTCAGAAAGATGAGCAAGGGAAAGTGGGGAGGCTAGGAATGGCAGGGCCCTTTGGTGAAAAATTGTCAGTTTGAATGGAGAATCCCTGAATGCCAGAGGTTAGTCATTCCTCATCAGAAGGGAAAAATATATTTTCAAGGGAACCCTGATTGCTGCAGTCTAATTGGCAGCATGGAGAACTATAGGCAGGAGATCTCTTCTCACGTTGCACCATGTGTTGGGAAACCAAATGGCCACCCAGACCTCCAGGGCCATTGTTCCTCCATTGGAAACCCCGAACTCCAGATGGATCTTTTCAAAGAAAAGCGGCTCCATCCAAACATGCATATATGTTTCTCAGCTAAACAGACGAACCATATGCCCTCCACTTAACTAGTGTGAGCTTAGTTTATTGCCCTTCGCCCAATCCATCAAGGCATCCGTACAGAATGCCCAATGGTTCCCTGTATTTGATAATGAAAAAAACATAGGGCTGGAAATCATTCTTCAACCCTAGTTTCATATTTAAAAACATTCTGAGGAAACATCAAATAGAATACTCACAAAGTAGTTGACATTTTCTTGGGTGGAACAGAAGTCAGTGCCCAGTGCTATTCAACGTCTTCATCAATGATTTGGATGAAGGAGTCGAGTCCGTGCTGATCAAATCTGCAAACGACACCAAATTGGGAGGGGTTGCTAATACGCCAGAGGACAGGATTGAAATTCAAAATGACCCGGACAGATTGGAGAGCTGGGCCAAAGCTAACAAAATGAATTTCAACCGAGGGAAATGTAAGGTCCTACACTTTAGGCAGAAAAAACGGAATGTATAAATATAGGATGGGAGACACCAGGCTGGACAATAGTACTTGTGAAAGGGATCTAGGAGTCTTAGTAGACCGTAAACTGAACATGAGTCAGCAGTGTGATGCGGCAACCAAGAAAACCAACGCAATCCTTGGTTGTATCAATAGGGGTATGGTATCTAGATCAAGGGAGGTAATGGTACCGCTCTATTCTGCATTGATTAGACCTCATTTGGAATACTGTGTCCAGTTCTGGGCATGTCAATTCCAGAAAGACAACAACAAGCTGGAGTGTGTCCAGAGGAGGGCGACCAAAATGGTGAAGGGTCTGGAAGCCATGCCCTATGAGAAGCGGCTTAGGGAGCTGGGTATGTTTAGTCTGCAGAAGAGAAGGTTAAGAGGGGACATGATAGCCATGTTTAAATATTTGAAGAGATGTCATGTCGAGGAGGGAGCTGGCTTGTTTTCCACTGCTCCAGAGACTAGGACAAGGAGCAATGGATTCAAGCTGCAGGAAAAGAGATTCCACTTAAACCTCAGGAAGAACTTCCTGGCAGTCAGACCTGTACAGCAGTGGAATATGCTGTCCATGCCTGGGCTGGGCTGGCAGCCAAGAGAATCTGATAATACAGGTCAAGAAGCTCAGGTAGTTAAGCAATTAGTCAATTTACTTTAGGAAGAAAACAACCTTACAAATGAGAAGCAAATAACGATCCCAGCAATGTCCATACATCAACAGCAGGCAATATAAAGACAGATCAAACAGCAGAAAAACAGGCAAGGGAAGCAAACAGAAGCATGGATGGGAGAAATGGTCAGTTGATTGCTGACAAAGGCTAGAGGGGAAAGACTCAGTTCTTATAGGATCCAGGGTCGGAGCAGCTGGTGCCTGATTAATTGGTGCTTAGCATAAATTCACTGGGTGCAACGCTGGAGATCCTTTTGGTGTCTATGCTGGGCAAAGGTAGATATGGATAGATCATTCTATGTGTCAGAATGAACAGGGCTCCCTGCTAGGGCCGGCACTTCTGTCTCTGGGGCGAGTGGTGGTACTGTCTGCGCCGCAGGTTCTGCTGTAGCAGTCTCTGTGCCAGGGCTCAGAGCAGATTGTGCTGCCTCAGACTCTGAGCCTAGGTTCTGGAAGCCCATGACATATGCTGCCTCAGAGTGGCATGGAGTCTCCCTCTTTAGAAGTTTTTAAGCAGAGGCTGGATGGCCATCTCTTGGGAGTGCTTTGATGAGGGTTCCTGCATGGCAGGGGGTTAGACTGGATGGCCCCTGTGTCTTCTTCTAATTCTACGATTCTATGATTCTAAGGTGAGCCCTTTCTTCTCCTTTACTGTGGAGCAAAGGAAAGAGGGGAGGTTAGGGGCCTTTGATGAAAAATTGACAGTTTGGACAGAGAATCTCTGAATGTCATAGGTTAGTCATTCCACAACAAAAAGGAAAGAGATATTTTCAAGGACAGCCTAATTGCTGCAGTCTAATTGGGACCATGGAGGAGATCTCTTCTCACATAGCATCATGTGTTTGGAGACCAAATGGCCACCCAGACCTCCATGGTCATTGTCACTTCTAAAACGTAGGGCTGGCAGTCATTCTTCAACCCTAATTTCATGTTTAAAAAAATCTGAAGTAACATGGAATAGAATACTGACAATGTAGCTGACAATTTGTTGGGTAGAACAGAAGTCAGGAGGAATTTGTGAATGCCTTAAAAATGTGAGTGGGCATAATGTGAGGGGTTCCAATGTGATGCTGTCATCAGAGACCACACAGTTTTGGACCAGCATGAGAGAACCAGAAGGCTAAAGAGTACAGATGATATAAAGAAAGAGGATTTGGAATCTGGCATGTGTAAGAGTACAATAAAAGACCAGTGACGAGAGAAATAGAGAATGAGCAAGGCCTTAGGAGGGATCCTTAGTCCTTCTTGGGAGAAAAGAGCTTAACTAGTAGCAGAGAGAAAAGGTCAGCAAGTCCATGTGAACAAGTGAGTGTGACTGAAAGTGAAGGAGAGTGAGCACACTTTCTAGTGGGGAGGGAGTATCAGGCACGGTTAATCCTAGTTATTTGTTCGTGGAATGTTTTAACTGCCTCAGGGATGGTTGAGGTGTAAGATGGTATAAAATGGAGTATAAAGCTGAGTGTACAACTGCAATAAAAGCCATCTTTTCAAGACCCCGATTTTTATGCTATTTTTTTCGTATTCTATTATATGGATTCTCTGTATCTATTTTCAGGTATTTACCTACATAAGTCATTCCACAAACTTAGTAGTCTTTTTTAACACCCTCCGGTCAAAGCACAAAACAATGCAATGTTTGGATATAAGACATGCTATGTCACTGAGTGGAAGAAGTCTACTAAACCAATATTATCTTTACTGAAGGACCTGTCTTTTTCACCTGAAAGTATATCCCAGTCCTAAAGCACTGACCAAACCAAGCTGAAATAAGAAAGATATTTAATGGTGAAATATCTTTCCTTCTGTTTTTTTTTCAGTTGTTTTGGTTCAGAAAAAAAAGCAGAGCCTTCTAATGGAAGCCTGTAAGATCCAATGGGTAAAATGTGGCCCGTGGACTGCATGTAGCACCCCAGGGAATCTTTAACTCTGAAAGGTCATCTTTAGCCCCCAAAGATCCTGAGCAGTCTTCTCCAATTCTGGCCAAAATAATATTCACAGTTGTAGGAAATGATAGGAGGTCCAGGAGTGGAATGAAGATGTCTGACAATCACAGTCCCACCCCACCTCTTCAGAGGAAATCTTCTCAGGATTAAAGACTGGGTTCAGCAAGTTAGTTGTCCCAGGGCTGGCAAGAGACCGGGCTGTATGGAAGAGTGGAACTCCTTGCGTACCCAGAAAGGGGGAAAAAAGTCATTCAGTCATTTTGAGTCATTTGCAACTTAGGGTGACCCTAAGAGGAACCTATAACAACATTTAGTTCAGATTGTCCATGGCATATGTGTGCATAACTCATGGTTATGCGTGGAGGCTATTCTGTTAACAGAGGAGCGAGAGAGAAAAAGAGAGCCATGAAACTTCTGTTGCAGGGCTTTATGCTCCGCATGCAACAATGCACAATCTCAGCTACTACAGCTAAATGTTATAGTGGTTTGTTTTATTGCAGTAGAACATCTGGGTTCAAGTCACCACTGAGCCATGAAAATCATTTAGGCCTTTTATGCCATTGCTCATCTTTAGTGACCTCCAGGATGATAAATTCCTTCTCCTTCAACTTTAATGTGGACATGGAAAAAGCAAAAGAAATGAGCACACCCACGTCTCAGGCACCAGAGTCCTCATCCAAAATACCCCCCAGGAAGGAAATTAATTAACTTTAAACAAAGTTACGTTAAATGACATTGTGGACAAAATTGAACCTGGAACTCCTTGCAAGGGTCAGCTTTTTTTCTTTACAAGCTGCTCTCTGGCGTTCAACTCAGGTCTCAGCACAATAACGTAGCATTTGGGGAAAAAGATACAAGCCAGTAAACCAAAACTAGAGACCAAGATGGAGAAGACTTCCACGGCCACCATGTATTTTCCTTTGGTGCTCAGGTAACTGGGGACAAAGGAAACCCAAACACTGCAAAAGATTAACATGCTGAATGTGATCAGCTTGGCTTCATTGAAGCTGTCAGGCAGCTTCCTGGCAAAGAAAGCCACAGTGAAACTGATGATGGCCAGAAGCCACATGTAACCCAGGACAAGGTAGAACATGGTGTCAGAGCCTTCATTGCATTGCAGTATGATCTCTGCTGTCTGGGAGTGCAGGTCTGCCTCTGGAAATGGTGGGGAGGTGGACAACCACACTGCACAGATACCAATTTGAAGAAGAGAACAGGAGAAGATCACTGATATTGCTAGCTTATTCCCAAGCCACTTCCTCATCTTACTCCCTGGCTTTGTGGCCATGAAAGCCAGCACCACTGTCAGGGTTTTGGCCAACACACAAGAAATGGCTATAGAAAAGACAAGGCCAAAGACGGTTTGTCGGAGAAGGCAAGAAACCGTTCCTGGAGTGCCAAAGAAAAGAAAGGAGCACAGAAAACAGAGCAAGAGAGAGACAAGTAGAGTACAGGTGACGGTCCAGTTGTTTGCTTTGACAATGGGAGTGTCCCAATAACGAATCAAAGTCCCCATCACCATCATGATGATTACTAAAAAGAAGAGGATGCAACATAACAAAAGAGCTCCCAGGGGTTCTGTGTAGGATAAGCAGGTGGTTCTTTTGAGAAGGCAATGGTCTTGGTTCCTGTTTGGATACTGATCTTCTGGGCATTTTGCACATTCGCCTGCATCTGAAATGCATAAAAGTGCTCTCAGTCTCACCAAATAATCCAGCAAATACTGACATTTCATTTGGAATTATCCATTCTGTTTACACGAAGAAATCAATTTCCTACTTCTTATTTCCTGGGACTTTTCAGTGTGTTAATTTTAAGACCATTCCTTCCTGTTACCTTGGATGAGAGACTGCCAATGAATACCAGGTCCTGTAGGCTATATTTCAGAGCAAGGCAATAGCAAACCACCTCTGACCATTCCTTGCCTAATAAAACTCTATGACTTTCATGGAGTCACCATAAGTCAAAAGGCAGCTTGCAGAGAGACGGACAGACACACACACACACACACACACACACAGATACACACACACAGAGGCCATTTCCGCACTAGACTGTTATAGCGCTATGATTCCACTTTCAACATCCTATGGAATCCTGGAAGCCTGAGGCCCCTCCCTAAACTGCAAACCCCAGGATTTGGGTTCATTTGGGTTATAGTTTGTGTATGCATCCAGCATAAATTTGAGAGGACCAGGTAGAGGTGAAATTCTTCTTTAAAACCATCAGTCTTTAATTTGGAGTCCACACAAATGGGTGTGTCTGGACGAACACAGTGATGTTGAAGTAAAATGGATGAGCCTTTCTTTATTGAGACTCTCTTTCTCATGGATTTTGAGCTCAAATAATGTCTTATAAATGTTAATGTGATTACAGAATCTGGCAATGCATATATATGCGACATCTACATTTTCCTATTTCCTCGGTTAAAACCTTTTGAATGTTTGTTGCAGAACATTAAGAAAACATACTGCATGACTGAGGAAAGAAAGGCTTTGAATTGAAAAACATCGTGAAGACTTTTCACTATTTATACCAGACAACTAAAGTTTATTTACCAAGCTTTCAGTAAGTATATGTATTTCTTTGGCTTATTACACATTAAAAAGTTTGGATTTAAAGTAGTCTTCTGTTGAGTGTAGCACACAGGAAGACCCTCCTGAGCACGGCTAGAGTGTCAAGCTATACTATTGTGCTATATTCATCTTGATTGTCCCAGACAGGGGTAAAAAAAACCTCAGACACGTTATGTCTAAACTAATCAGCTATTTTACTACAGCAAAGCAGGATACATGTTACAGACAGCAAGAAAGCAAATCAAAGCATGGATAATAAGTCTGAAAAAGCCTGAATAAAAACTGAATAATAGAACTGAACACACAGAGATCAGAGATCAAGGGAAAAAACAGCGTTAGAGCACTCTCGTACATGTGACACGATGAGACATAAACAATTCACAGTTCCCAGGAACAGAACTTTTCCCATGGAGATAAAAACTTCCAGACAACATCTGTCTTGTAAGGATACCATGACCCACAGCTTACTTCCTGGGAAAAAAAGACTTCTATGCTACAGCTTAACTTTTGCAATACTTTACAATATTCAATGTCCTCAATATCAAGCAAATGATAGATCCCACATGTAAATCTGTATGCTTTTCCTTACCAGCGTGGACTGAAATCCTCCCAGCACTGCATCGAACACAGTCATAGCAACAGACGTAATTCCCCTGCTGAATGATCTTGCTGTATCCCGGCTGGCAGTTCTCAACACATCTGGAACGGGGTGGCATCTAGGAGGAAGCACAAGGATGGGCATTCAGGATGGAAATACACTCACTTTTGCTCAGTGCTACCATTCCCGGAATCATTTCTTTAATGCACGGATGTAGCTAGTGATTCTCATCCATGGTAGAAATTGATTGGGCGGGGGGGGCAGTTTAAGCAACTCTCAAAAGGAAGACCTGATTCACAATCTCCCAAATTCTTCTCTGACTTACAGAAGAACTTCTAGATTTCCTATGTAATTTGAGGGAGAGAAACCTCTTGACATTGGACGGTGGAGAAGTGAAGGAACCGATAGGGAAAATACAGTGGTTGTAAGAAAATTACCTGGTTTGTAGAGGACTGATGAACAATTATTATGCCTCCTGTGGCACTCTCATGGTTCTTAGCTTTGACTCACTTTTCTTTCTCTCTTTCTCTGAAAGCTACGGTGAAAACTTGCCCCATTACACTTTGAAACTGAAGAATCTGACAAGTGAATACTTTCTCCATATCTCTTAAGCTATTGCCTCTTAATCTTTGATTGCTGTGAGGAATCTTTGAGTGTAAAAGTGATCACTAGAAGCTAAATCTTTCCAGTTTCATTCCAGTTTGCATTGCCCTTTCAGATTTGTTTTTAAGGAAAATTTACCTGTTCAAATATGTGATTCCACACAATGGCACTGCCATTCAGGGTGAACCTTTGGCCTGCAGGAGCTTGGGGATCGACCCCTCCAACATGGACCTTTTGGAAAGATTGGTTAGGGAAAGTGACCAAGTTGATGATGTCGAATCCAAATATCATATCCATATTTTCATCAAAAAAGACTTCCTCCCCAGCACTATTATTAAAATGGACATATCTCAGAAGTGAGCGAAGCTGAATAAGGCAACACATGTGTACAGAATTAATCAGCTCAATGTGAAAAGGGAAAAAATAAAAACCAATCAATATATCTTGTCATCTTAAAAACAAGGAAGTCAGTTAAAACTTTTGAAAACATTACAAGAGAGGGAACACCTGCTATGCAAAGACCCCTCTGCAGCAGTGATTTCTGTGGCCAGAAGCCTACCTGAAAACAGGCCTGTCTAACAAGATCTGGGTCTTATTAGCTTACCTGCCAGGGTTGAATATTCAGAAGGTTCCAACTGTTTCCAGGGCCCGAGAGTTTAGGTTTGGTTCTCAATGAATAAGCAGCATGGAGCGCATGGGCTACAGCATAGACAGCATTATAGATACTGTAGCTCTGACCAGACATCCTCATTTCAAACACAGATCCAGGAAGGTTCCTTAATTTCTCTTCCCCAGTGCAGTTCCCTATGGCTGGACTGCTCAGATTAAATACTGGGAGAGAGCAAACAAATGTACTGTGCCAAAACTCCCGCATGAAATAAATCTTTGACTGGAATGGATTGAGGTTCTCCAGAAACTCCTGAAATCCTGGTACCATATTGGTGTGGAGGGCAAAGGACAAGCTGCCATTGAAGGATTTCTTTGTGAAACTTTTCCCAGAGAATACGGTTGTGACATCCCACTCAGCAGTTGTGATCCAAATTCTCTCCATCGGTTGCTTCTGAATAAATTCATAGCTTTCTAGGATTATCCGTAAACCCTCCATAGACTGAGCATCCCCATAAACCAGGATCACATTAATTTTCTTTGAAAGAAGGGCAGAGGCAATGCCATTTAGGCTTTTCTGAAGGAATGGGTTTGAGACGTAACTTGTCACTTTGGGAACAGACTGTGTCAAGAAAATGCAAATATCTTTCTGGAGAAGACTTGCACTGAGGGTTCGAAGAAATCTTTCTCCACTTTCGTCCTCTGGAATGAGGAGGCCGATCCAGTTCCATCCGAAATGCTGGAGCAACTGAATAATTCCCAGATACTGAAATGTTTCATCCGGCACCGTTCGAAAGAAAGAGGGAAACTGTGTTTTATCGCTAAAGATGGGATCAAAAGATCCATAACTGAGCTAAAAGTAGAGAACAAAAAATTTAAAAAGCAATACATTTCAGCTTGTGGACAGTGTGATCAGGGCTCTCTGTCTATTTGCTCAGTTTAAGAAGACTGGAAGAGGGCAAATGTTGTCCCCATCTTCAAGAAGGGAAAAAAAGAGGACCCAAATAATTATCGCCCAGTCAACCTGACATCAGTACCCGGAAAGATTCTGGAGCAGATCATTAAGCAGTCAGTTTCTAATCACTTAGAAAGCAAGGCGGTAATCACGGGAAGTCAACATGGATTTCTCAAAAATAAGTCATGCCAGACTAATCTTATCTCTTTTTATTATAGACTTACTAGCTTGATAGATGAAGGGAATGCTGTGGATGTAGCATTTCTCGATTTCAGTCAGGCCTTTGACAAAGTTCCCCATGACATTCTTGCAAGGAAGCTAGTAAAATGCGGACTGGATAGGGCTACTGTTCGTTGGATTTGTAATTGGTTGACCCACCGAACCCAAAGGGTGCTCACCAATGGCTGCGTTTCATCCTGGAGAGAAGTGACTAGCGGGGTACCACAGGGTTCTGTCCTGGGCCCAGTGCTGTTCAATATCTTCATCGAAGACTTGGATGAAGGAATAGAGGGCATGCTCTTCAAATTTGCAGATGACACCAAATTGGGAGGGGTTGCTAATACGCCAGAGGACAGGATGAAAATTCAAAATGACCTGGATAGATTGGAGAGCTGGGCCAAAGCTAACAAAATGAAATTCAACAGAGAGAAGTGTAAGGTCCTACACTTCGGTAGAAAAAATGGAATACAGAAATATAGGATGGGGGACACGTGGCTGGATAGCAGTAGGTGTGAAAGGGATCTCCGAGTCTTAATAGACCACAAGCTGAACATGAGTCGGCAGCGTGATGCGGCAGCCAAGAAAGCCAATGCAATTCTCGGCTGCATCAGTGGTGTGGTGTCCAGATCGAGGGAGGTACTGGTACCACTCTTCTCTGCTTTGGTTAGACCTCATCTTGAATACTGTGTCCAGTTCTGGGCACCCCAATTCAAGAAGGACATGGTCAAGCTGGAGCAGGTCCAGAGGAGGGCGACCAAAATGGTGAGGGGCCTGGAAGCCATGCCCTATGAGGACAGACTTAGAGAGCTGGGTATGTTTAGTCTGCAAAAGAGAAGATTAAGAGGGGACATGATAGCTATGTTTAAATGTTTGAAGGGATGCCATGTAGAGGAGGGAGTGGGTTTGTTTTCTGCTACTCCAGAGACCAGGACAAGGAGCAACGGATTCCAGCTGCAGGAAAGGAGATTCCACCTGAACCTCAGGAAGAACTTCCTGACAGTCAGGGCTGTCCGGCAGTGGAATGTGCTGCCTCCACGGAGTGTGGTGGAGTCTCCTTCTTGAGAGGTTTTTAAGCAGAGGCTGGATGGCCATCTGTCGGGAGTGCTTTGAGGGTCTTCCTGCGTGGCAGCGGGTTGGACTGGATGGCCCGTGTGGTCTCTTCCAACTCTACATTTCTATGATTCTATGATTCTAAGAGTGTTCTATAGTCCTGCCTTTTAAACACTGAGAGAAAAGGATGGGTTTACAAATGGTAAGAAGAAAAAGCCATGATGAGATGGGTTACCAAGGACAACATGAAGTGCAGTAGGGTTTGGAGTTGGTCAACCGGGAGCACCACTCCATCTTTTAACCAAACGTTGCTCCCAACAGTTCATCATGCTACAGTTGGGAAAATGTTCCCAAAATTCTCTCTCAGCTCAGAGGGTGTTAGTAGGCTGGTGTAGGTGTATTTCAGCAGAAAATCCTTGGACCAAGATTTCCACTGAAAACAGTTTCTCTGTAGGAAGGCAGAGAGGTGTCTGACATTTCGGCTCATGGGATATGGAACTTTGAAGCCTGGATTGTATGTATCTCTCACTTAAACCCATTCCCAGTTGAACTGTTTAGCTAAGCAGTCCCAAAGAACTGACAGGATCATAGCAAATTATCAGGATGATATAGATGTAAAGGAGATGGAGAAACTGCATATCTTTCTGTTCCTGGAAAACTACCACAAGGCATACCTGTGAACACACCTACCTGTGGGATTTTATAGATATTTAAGATGTCAGCTATTTGGCTGGAGGTCTGGGAGGTGAGACCACCAATGATGGTAACAACCTTCATCTCCTTGAAACAGATGTAATTCTTTTGTCTGGGGAAGAGAAGATCCAGGATGGTTCCACTGGTTTTCAATGAATTAAATGCATTGTCATAGATTCTTATTCCCAATGTGGTGTTCAGCAGTAACTTCTCATTCTTGTTGATCTCATCCATAGCGAAAGCAAACGCCAAGACAAGCTGGTAGTTCTTAGACAAGATCCTGCATTTAGAACTTCAATTAATCTTACAAGTTTATATCAAAGGTAGAAACGTATTGTATACTCAATATGTTAAGGGAGACTTTGAGATTGAAACATAAGCAGGTGGCCATGACACTTGCGATATCCTCTTTTAAGAAATCTTCAAAAGCTGAATCCCTCAGTTAGAGCCTCATGCAAAGAAATGCGGTTTGCTATCAAAATAACATGAAATTTCTAGCACTTCTGGGAAAGGAAATGCTTCTTGGTCTCTCTAACATATCATCATTTCAAGAATATAATTGGAGGGAAGGATGTCATTTTTTTTAGCCATCCTTAGGTATTTGTGAGTAATTAATCTCCTGCAAATATACCAGTAACTCTTCATCTACATTTCTTCCATTCCTGTATACAGTTCATCACTATGTATCATTTTCCTGGATTTCCCTTTACCCTTGAAGACTTGAGAATTTAGTCTTGGATGTTTTCTTTTTCTTTTATTTTTATTACACAGAGGATGGTATGCTCCATTCTGCATTTATTTGTTTAACATGCTTCCATTCACTCTAGTTTTCCATGATCTGTTTTAAACATCACTTTTCTGATGTGCTCCTACTATGCTGAGGTTGCTGGACTAGCTAGTATGGTCTGATAGAATCAAGCCATGGGCTCTGGGTTACACGAATGCTTCTCTTTCCTTTGATGTTGCCTTGCCTTCACTAGGCAGTCATCTAGACTTGATGACCAACACCTGAATAGGGAAGGGTAATTCCTTAGAAAGCATTGTGCTTAGTTTCTGGGAAAAACTCTCACGTCTCTGTAGTACGTCTGTCATCTCCTATTTGAAAATCTAGACTATCATTACTGGAACCCGGAGTCACCATGTAACATTTTACCACTATCCATCTGTGTCAACACTGAAAGAATTTAACAATTTACATTTTGCTGAATTAAATCCAACTAATTCAAAGTCACCCTCCTGTCTCGTCTTCTTGCTTACCAAGCTTGGTAGGATGATCCCCGGGCTTCTCTAAAGTCATTTAAAGACATTTTTGGTATTGCAATGGACACAAATCCCCCAATGAGAAGATCTTCTCTAGAATTAAGGGAGTTGTGTGGAATTTGCTGCTGCCAAGTGTCCATGGAGCCCAAACTCTTCTTTAAAATATCAAGCAGGAGGAAGACAAGGAGGAACAACCCCTCTGTCAGTGCCATTCTGTCTTGGACTCAATCCCAACTGTGCAGTTGTCTTCTTACCTACACCCCCCTTTCCTAATGTGATCCAGCATCCAACTGCAGAAAACTATTTCCACCCACTCAGCAGTTTATTCTGATCCAAAAACTCCAAATGGAGCATTTGCTCTGAGTGATGAGGGGTCCAAGCATCATCAAACAGAGTCTCCCCTCTCCCCACCAGTCTTCAGCAAACGTTCCTTTCAAAATATCCTTTATATAAGCCTAGTCACTTTAGAAAATTTAGCTCCTTTGGCTCTTAATTACCCAATCTCTTTTTGAGGTTGCAATTCCACAGGCAGCCAGCATCACAAGTTTGATAATTACATAGTAGATAATCATCATCTCCAGAGCTTTGGAACAAATGCAGAACTGGAGAAAACACGGATACCTCATCTGCGTTTGAAGGAGTTGTCAAGGTCACATAATGCACTAGGAAATGATCGTGTTTGTTGGGTACTGGACATCTCACTTTCTGAACAGAAAGAAGAAGGAGTGATAAAAGATTCCCATTGGACAGTGCAGATTCCCTATATGTCCACAGTCTCTGAAATAAACATTCAAACATTCTTCAGGACGTCAACAATCTATAACTCTCTTCAAACAAAGCTAGGAACATTTTAGACCATGGTAACTTCCGTTTCCCATGGTTTCTCTTCCCTGCGTCTCCTGTGTCGTTCATCAAATCCACTTTCCCAAACCCTCATTGCCTGAGTAGCGGGACAATGGAGGGGAGAGGAATGCTCCATAAGAAGGAGTGACTCGTCATCTTCTCCCCGTACATTGGTCTGTCCACCATAAAAAAGAGCTGTTCCTTCCCCAACAAAAACATATTTTTTCAAAGTCCTGCATTAATCCCAATGGAGGTTCTAAAGAAAGCCCTGAATGTTACAGGTTGATGCACAATTCTCAGAGTGGTGTGTATGCGTGTAACTAAAATGTCAGTGGTGGATAGAGTTGTCATTTCTGATTGTTTATGAATGTGCATATCCTCTCCATGGGTGCATGGGTGTGGTCTAAGTAGGTCTGTAGTTTACTGAGG
Organism: Cyclura pinguis; assembly: GCA_030412105.1. NCBI lineage: Eukaryota > Metazoa > Chordata > Lepidosauria > Squamata > Iguanidae > Cyclura > Cyclura pinguis. Next base: position 10,462,911 of record CM059604.1, read on the forward strand.
CCAATGAGCTTGGTGGGTGAGAATCCTAAATGCCCCTCCCTAAACTGCAAACCCCAGCATTCCAGAGGACGTTGAAGGCGGAATAATGGCACTATAACACTGTAGGGCAGAAACGGTCTTAGTCTTAGTTCAGATGCTCCACGAGTAGATACTGAAGAGGTGAACATTTGTGAGGTGAAAGAGAGACGCTCTCTGTCTACCGCCTTTGATTTGTTGACCAGCAGCTACAAGAGGGCTCTGACCCCATTGCAAAGCACTGTATTCAGCATGGGATGAACTCCAAATGCATGGCACCAGAATGCTTTGTAATCTATGTGGGATAAAAACTGAGAACAATGTGTGCTGTAGTGGGAAAGCAGATTAAGGTTTACCAGTATATCTTCAGCAAAAGAGCAAAGATTCGTACTCCCAAGTGTTCAAAAAAGGCTACATCAAACCGACAGTCCTCAGTTACGTTCTTCAAATGATGGTTTGACAGATGGACCAGGAACGTGTTCACCAAAACACATTCTTGGATCCAGAATTTTTTAATTCCATGAGCTTTTTAATAATACACAGTTCTCTCTCCACGTTCGTGGGTATCACATTCACAGATTTGATTCTTTGCGAGTCTGCATGCTCTACACCCCAAATTATCCTCCTCTCCTTCCCTTGGTGGAGCAAGCGGGCCACAGGATAGCCCAGGGAGAAGGCTGCTGACCTCCCTGCTGGAGGTGATCCTGGGCTGGACATGCTCTGGCCCCACATGCTTTGTGGTGGGCCATCACACGGCAGATTAGCTCCATTCCATTCCTAAAAGTCCCCTCCCTAAATTGCAAAGCCAGGATTCCATAGGATGTTGAAAATGGAGTAATAGCACTATCACAGTCCAGTGTGCAAATGGCTGCAGATAAGGAAAGAGAAGCTAGAATTTATAAATGATCTAAAGACAAGAGATAAGCTTACACAACAGAAGCATAAAACACAACTTACATCGGACTTTTGGGACATACTACTAAAATGTGATTCAAGATCAATTCACTCGATAGAGTACCTTTTATATAATTGCAATGCAGAACAAACAACTATTACTCTTGCCACACCAAATGATGCATCTAGAGTCTACAATGTTAAAACACTATATCTTATGCTATAACGTTATGTGCGTTTCGCCCATCCTGCTTTAATCTTCCAAGGCTAAATGTCCTTTTCCTGGCAGATATGACAAGGTGCATCCCAGGTACCTCTAAGGAAGCTAGAGTCTGCTTTTGTAACTCCTCAGTTATGGAGGATATTGCTCATTTCATTTTACAGTGTCCTGATTATTCTGATATTAGGGAAACACATATCTCCCCACGGTTGACTAGTGTAGCAGGGTGGTCACCCCTGGTAAAACTCTGCTTTTTCATTTGTTAGTAGATAATTTGTAACTTCTAGAACACCTAAATTCTGGGCTTTGGTGTTACACTTGCAAGGAAAGACTGAAGGTGATGTTTGTAATCTATTTGTATAATGGCCGCTTGGTTGTTACAATAAAGTTATGAATGACTGAGTGCTTAGGATTCAGGCCAGCAACATGCCAAATTTTGACATCACTGGTTTTAGGATTTCAGCCAGTAATCTTTCATCAGATTGCATCTTAAGCTTTATACTAAGTATGTATTCTTCACAAAGTAACCTATAACGAATTCCATAGAGTCATACTGGGCCCTATTAATACCCTGGTATCTGAGTAGGACCATATTTAACTGATGCCTGGTATCACTCTGCAGGGACCAGAGCTCAACTCAAGCTACGTTCTTTTTTCTTACCAAAGTGGATGGAAATCCTCCCAGCAGCGCAAGAAGCACAGTCTTAACAACACATCTGGTACCCCATTGAATTATGCTGCTGTACCCAGGATGGCACTTCTCCACACATCTGGCATTTGGTGGCATATATATTGGAAGGAAAAGGATAGATTCTAAAATCTGTAGACATTGTAGACACAGTGGCCTCAGAAGGAAGGAAAAAGAGGCAATATCTGCTAGGCTTTATTCCCTCTCACCCTGCCATCCTCTGTTCCTTTACACTCATGGTGACGGACAGACAGAACTCTCTTTCTTCAGGGTTATCATTTCCAGATTCATTATTTTGATACCTGAGTGTAGTCACTGATTCTCAGCTAGGACGGAAAAGTATTTGGAGCGCTTATTAAAGCTCCCTTCAAAAGATGGATCTGCTTTGCAATGTGCTGGATTTTTCTCCGAGTTGATAAAGAACAACTAGATTTCTGAGGTAAGATGAGGAATTAAGCCTACCTGATTCCACAGGATAGTTGAGAAATTAGGAACCTGCTAGGGAAAATATAACAGATGGAGGGAAAGACCCCTTCTGCAGCATGTTGTCAGCCCAAATTAGGGATGGGAGAAGTATGGGGCCCAGATGATGGTTCTGAACGACATTGTCCTGGTCCCAAGCTTCTCCCGTCCCCAGCCGGCACCATCATGGCACGAATCATTGACGGATTCCATGAGGATGAAAGCTGTGTAATCACTGGTCATTGACCTGTCAATGACCGGTGATTGCACAGCTTTCACTCTCCAGAGGAGGGTGACCAAAATGGTGAAGGGTCTGGAAGCCATGTCCTTTAAGGAGCGGCTTAGGGAGCTGGATATGTTTAGTCTGCAGAAGAGAAGGTTAAGAGGGGACACAAAACTAGAACAAGGAACAACGGATTCAAGCTGCAGGAAAGGAGATTCCATCTGAACCTCAGGAAGAACTTCCTGATGGTCAGAGCTGTCCAGCAGTGGACTATGCTGCCTCAGAGTGTGGTAGAGTCTCCTTCTTTGGAGGTTTTCAAGCAGAGGCTGGATGGCCATCTGTTGGGCATGCTTTGATGGGTGTTCCTGCATAGCAGAGAGTTGGACTGGATGGCCCCTGTGGTCTCTTCCAGCTCTATGACTCCTAAAAAGGGAAGGCAATCCTTGAGCTGGAAAAATTCCCTTTAGAAACACATAGAAGCCATTTAGACCCATTGAAAAAGGCAATGTGGGAAGGAAACATTTGCATTCAACACTGGAAAGATCAGGGCAGTGTTGCTGGATGAGTTTCTCTGGACAGCGACATGTTACCCAAAAGGTAGATGATTCAAGTGTCCACTCATAATGCCAATGCCTGTGTGTAAAGTTGGGAACGGGAGGGGGAGTGCTCACTCAGATAGGGGGAAACTATTTGTGGATTTTCAACTTTCACAACAGTTCTGCACCCTGAACACGAGTGAAATTGGACGGGTCACTGTACACTAAAACATCATCCCAATAGCAGTTTTTTATGTCTCCTCTTCTCCCTTAATAAAAATCATACGGAGAATTTTGGAGTCATTTTCAATCAAATTCAGGGAAAGAATACAGCAGCAGTCTCTATTCATTGTGTCTTTGGCTGACATTTATTTGTTTGTTTGTTTGTTTTTATTAGAATATTCATATCCTGCCCTTTCTCCTAAGAGCCCAGGGAGGCTTACAGTAACATTCACTCAAAACAACAAACAATTTTGATAGCTTCAATTACATTAAACCATTCAGCAGTATTTTAAAAAAAGACAATTTTAAACCAGTTAAAGCATTCTTGAATAATATTACCATAAACCGTATAACCACAAAACATGTACAGCCCGCATGAAATCATACTGGCCCAAAGCCTTTTTAAACAGCCAGATTTCAACCTGGTGCCAAAAAAATTTCTCAGCTGGTGCCAGTCAGGCCTCTAGGAAGAGGGAATTTCACAAATGGGTACCACCAGAGGAAAAGCCCTCTCCGTGTCCTCTCACAATGTATTTCCCGTCTTAATGATACACGGTGAAGGACTCCTTCTATAGATCTCAATTCTTTGTACCCATAATTGCGGCAGTACAAATGCTGGATGTAATTTGTGGAGTCTGAATGCCCTAAACTATTTTCTTAATTATTAATATGGACACGGGGAAAAAAGAGAAGGAAATAAGAAGAGTAGTTCCATCCCACCCAAATCTCAGACACTATAGCCGTGATCCGACCTCACTCCCTGACAAAGAGTCATTACCCTTTAAAAACAGACACTCCGAAGAGGATCCAGGCAGAAAAAAAGCCACCGGTGTTGGTGTAAACATCTTTACTTTTTCTTTATCAGTTGCTCTCTCGTATTGAATTCAGGTCTCAGCACAATAATGTAGCATTTGGGGAAAAAGATACAAGCCAATAAACCAAAGCTAGAGACCAAGATGGAGAAGACTTCCACGGCCACCATGTATTTCCCTTTGGTGCTCAGGTAACTTGGGAGGAAGGAAACCCAAACACTGCAAAAGACCAACATGCTGAAGGTGATCAACTTGGCTTCATTGAAGCTGTCAGGCAGCTTCCTCGCGAAGAATGCAACCGTGAAGCTGACGATGGCCAGAAGCCACATGTAACCCAGGACAAGGTACAACATGGTGTCAGAACCTTCATTACACTGAAGTATGATCTCTCCTATCTCAGAGTGCATGTCCGCCTCTGGAAATGGAGGGGAGATTGCCAACCAGACTGCACAGATTCCACTTTGAATAAGAGAACAAGAGAAGATCACCGATATTGCCAGCTTCTTCCCAATCCATTTCCTCATCTTGTTCCCTGGCTTTGTGGCCACGAAGGCCAGCACCACAGTGAGGGTTTTGCCCAACACACAAGAAATGGCTATCGAAAAGACAAGGCCAAAGAGGGTTTGTCGAAGAAGACAAGAAAGCCTCCCTGGAGGGCCAAGGAAAAGAAAGGAGCACAGAAAGCAGAGAAAGAGAGAGGCAAGTAGAGTCCAGGTGATGGTCCAGTTGTTGGCTTTGACAATGGGAGTGTCCCAGTAATGAAGGAAAGTCCCCATCACTGTAATCACAATTACCAAAAGAAAGAGGACAGAGAACACCAAAGCAGCTCCCAGGGGTTCGGTGTAGGATAAGTAGGTGACTCTTTTGAGAAGGCAATGGTCTTGGTTCCCGTTTGGATACCGATCTTCTGGGCATTTTGCACATTCGCTGGCATCTGAAACGCATATAAAAGTGTTCAGTCTCTCCAAATGATCCTGCAAACACGAAGATTTCATTCTGTATTATCCATTCTGTTTACACAGAAAGAAAGACGTTTCCTATCTCTTCTTTCCTGGGACTATTTGGAGTCTTAGTTTTAAGCCCATTCCTTCCTTTTACCTTGCATGGGAGTCTGCCAATGAAAGCCAGGTGCTGTAGGCTGTATTTCAGAGCAAGGCAATCGCAAACCATCTCTGAGCACTCCTTGCCTAAGAAAACTCTACGACATTCATGGAGTCACCACAAGTCAAAAGGCAACTTGAAGACACGTATACGCACACACGACACACATTCAGACTCAGGCTCTTTCCCCACAACGACTGCATCTCAGTGTGGGGACATGAGACGAGTGGGACCATGACATCGTCATGGTCCCACCCTTCTCCCTTCTCCAGCCAGCATAGTTGCAGGTTAAATGATTGACCAAGTTTCTCCGTCAATGACCCTCGATGGCCCAACACTCCCATCCTTCCTCACCATGCAGAATGTATTTTTGCGTTTTTGCATTTTCTGTTGATGATCTGAGAATAACCGTAAGAGAGTTACATGCAAGAAAGCTCCCATTTTCCTATTTTTTATAATGCCAGAATTTAAATTCAAAAATAATATCTGCTGAACAGGTAGTACAATGATGACGTGATTACAGAAACTCGCAATGCCTATATATGTGACATCTACATTTTCCTACTTCCCGGGTTAAAATCTTTTAAATATTTGCTGCAGAACATTAAGAAAACATGCTGCATGGCCGAGGAAGGAAATTGTGAGGACACTTCAGAAATTATACTGCATAACTGAAGTTTATTTACCAAGCTGTTTGATCATTTTAAGTATTACTTTGGCTTATTAGACATTAAATAGCTGGGATTTAGAGTAGTACTCAATATCAAGCAAATGAGAGATCCCACATATAAGTCTATATTCTTTTCCTTACCAAGGTGGACTGAAATCCTCCCAGCACTGCATCGAACACAGGCATAGCAACAGACATAATTCCCCTGCTGAATGATCTTGCTGTATCCCGGCTGGCAGTTCTCAACACATCTGGAACAGGGTGGCATCTAGGAGGAAGCACAAGGGTGGGCATTCAGGATGGAAATACACTCACTTTTGCTCGGTGCTACCATTCCCAGCTTCCTTTCTTTAATACAGGGATGCAGCTAGGGATTCTCATCCCCAGTAGAAACTGATTTCGGGGGGGGGGCAGGTAAGGCAACTCTCAAAAGGAAGATATGATTCCCAATCTCCTAAATTCTTCTCTGAGTTACAGAAGAACCCATGTGATGTGAGGGAGAGAAATCTCTGGATGACTTTAGATACTGAAGAAATTAAGGGACTGGTAGAGAAAATACAGTGGTTGTGAGAAAATTCCCTGACTTGCACAAGACTGAAGAACAATTCTTTTGCCTCCCGTGGCACTCTCGTGGTTCTTAGCTTTGACTCACTTTTCTTTCTCTCTTTCTCTGAAAGCTATGGTGAAACCTTGCCCCATTACACTTTGAAACTGAAGAATCTGACAAGTGAATACTTTCTCCACATCAGTTAAGCTAATGCCTCTTAATCTTTGATTGCTGTGAGGAATCTTTGAGTGTAAAAGTGATCACTAGAAGCTAAATCTTTCCAGTTTCATTCCAGTTTGCATTGCCCTTTCAGATTTTTTTTTTTTTTTTAAGGAAAATTTACCTGTTGAAACACGTGATTCCACACAATGGCACTGCTATTCAGGGTGAACCTTTGGCCTGCAGGAGCTTGGGGATCAACCCCTCCAACATGGACCTTTTGGAAAGATTGGTTAGGGAAAGTGACCAAGTTGATGATGTCGAATCCGAATGTCATGTCCATATTTTCATCAAAAAAGACTTCCTCCCCAGCACTATTGTTAAAATGGACGTGTCTCAGAAATGAGCGAAGCTAAATAAAGCAACACACGTATATGGAATTAATCAGCACAATGTGAAAAGGGAAAAAATAAGAAGCAGTTAAATATAGTGTCATGAAAAGCGAGAAGTATATTAAAACCTTTGAAAAGCATTTGAAAACATTACAAGAGAGGGAACATCTGCTATGCAAAGACCCCTCTGCAGTAGGGATTTTTGTAGCCAAAAGCCTGTCTGCAAAGGGTCAATCTGACAAGAGTTAAGGAATCGTCCACTGGAACTTCTCTGGAGGGGAATTCCATGGCCTTGGAGCAGCTGCCAAGAAAACCCCCCCATATGCCTTCTCCAAATGTTCCTGTGCCAACGGTGGGAGTGAAAAGACCTTCAAACACCCCCAAGACCTTCAAACATAGGGGGTCCAAAGAGACAGGCAAAATCCTTTGGCTCCGTACAGATTTCCCAGTCATGCCAAGCACTTTGAATTGAAAAACATGCAGATATTCCATTCATAGAGTCATTGCGAGTTGACAGGCTCAGACACACACTCACGATTTTTACATGAGGTACTTGAATGTACAGAAAGTCTCTCCTTAGCTCCCTCTACCTTCCCCACCCAATAAAATATCTGTTGGAAGAAACATTGGAAGAAACAGTTCAGTTAGTACCAGTTTCTATGTTTTTAAAACACTTTTTATTGGAGTTCTTTTTAACTCAGCCCATTTTGCATTACCTGTTCAGCAGATATTATTTTTGAATTTAAATTCTAGAACTATAAAAAAATAGAAAAATGAGAGCAACTCTCATAAGGGGATTCTCGGATCATCAGTCTACATGAAAGAAGATGCAAAAATACAGGTGAAACTTTAAAGGAGCTGGAATACCACTAAGGTGGATCATATAGATTGCAAACATTCTATTCTCTTTGGTGTCAGGTTTGTGAGATAAGTTAGCAAAGTCTGTGAGTTGCTGTGCCTTGTCTTGTGACATTTGAAGCAGGATTACAGGGTCCAATGTCATTTAAAAAGGGGAATTCCTGAAATGGTCTAGGTGCAGTAATTCAAAGACAATCTGAGTTGATGACTCATCTCAGGCTGATCTAAGAATTTAGTTTACCACGTAGACTCTAGGGCCATTTCTGCACTAGATTGTTATAGTGCTATTAATTCCACTTTCAACATCCTCTGGAATCCTGCAGTTTGCCGTTTAGGGAGGGGCCGTAGGCCCCCAGGATTCCATAGGATGTTGAAAGTCGAATAACAGCACTGTATCAGTCTCACGCATAAATGCCCTTGAGTTATGAAGCGACTAAGATAGCAATCTAAAAAAATGAATAGCTTGTTTCAATAGATATTAAGCAATTCCTGAGCAGTATTAACTTACCCGCCAGGGTTGAATATCCAGAACGGTCCGACTGTTTTCAGGGTGGAAGAATGTAGACTTCATTTTGAATGAATAAGCAACATGGAGAGCATGAGCTACAGCATAGACAGCATTGTAAATACTGTAGCTCTGGCCAGACATCCCCATTTCAAACACAGATCCAGGAAGGTTCCTCAGTTTCTCTTGCCCTGTGCAGTTGGGCCAATTTGGACCTTTCAGGTTATAAAGTGGGAAAGAACAAAGAAATGCACTGTACCAAAACTCCCGCATCAAATAAATCTTTGACTGATGTGGGCTGAGGTTCTCCAGAAACTCCTGAAATCCTGGCACCACCTTGGTGTGCAGGGCAAAGGACAAGGTGCCGTTGAAGGATTTCTCTGTGAACCTTCTCCCAGAGAAAACAGTTGTAACATCCCATTGACCAGTTGTGATCCAAACTCTCTCCATCGGTTGCTTCTGAATAAATTCAGAGCTCTCTAGAATTATGCGCAAACCCTCCATAGACTGAGCGTCCCCATAAACCAGGATCACGTTAATTTTCTTTGAAAGAAGGGCAGAGGCAATGCTATTTAGGCTTTTCTGAAGGAATGGGTTTGAGACGTAACTTGTCACTTTGGGAACAGACTGTGTCAAGGAAATGCAAATATCTTTCTGGAGCAGACTTGCACTGAGGGTTCGAAGAAATCTGTCCCCACTTTCATCCTCTGGAATGAGGAGGCCGATCCAGTTCCATCCAAAATACTGGAGCAGCTGAAGGATCCCCAGATGTTGAAATGTTTCATCTGGCACCATCCGAAACAAAGAGGGAAATTGTGTTTTATCACTGAAGATGGGATCAAAAGATCCATAACTCAGCTGAAAGTGGAGGGAAAAAAGTAATAAAGGAAGGCTTTTCAGCTTGTGGACAGTGTGGTCAGGGCTCTCTGTCTATTTGCTCAGTTTAAGAAAGTGTTCTATAGTCCTGCCTTTTAAACACTGAGAGAAAAAGATGGATTTACAAATGGTAAGAAGAAAAAGCCAGGATGAGATGGGTAACCAAGGACAACATGAAGTGCAGTAGGGTTTGGAGCTGGTCAGCCGGGAGCACCACTCCATCTTTTAACCAAACCTTGCTCCCAACAATCCATCGTGCTACAGTTGGGAAAATGTTCCCAAAATTCTCTCTCAGCTCAGGGGTTGTTAGCAGGCTGGTGTAGGTGTATTTCAGCAGAAAATCCTTGGACCAAGATTTCCACTGAAAACAGTTTCTCTGTAGGAAGGCAGAGAGGTGTCTGACATTTCGGCTCATAAGATATGGAACTTTGATGCCTGGACTATGCACTTCTCCCACTTAAATCCATTCCCGGCAGTGCTAAGTAAAATAGCCACAACAGAACTGTTTCACTAAGCAGACCCAAAGAACTGAAAAGATTATATCAAATTTGCAAATTAGCAGGAGGATATAGATGTAAAGGAGATGGAGGAACTGCCCATCTTCCGTTCCTGGAAAACTATCCCAAGGCACACCTTCGAACACACCTACCTGTGGAATTTTGTAGATGTTTAAGATGTTAGCTATTTGGCTGGAGGTCTGAGAGGTGAGACCACCAATGATGGTAACAACCTTCATCTCCTTGAAACAGATGTAATTCTTTTGTCTAGGGAAGAGAAGATCCAGGATGGTTCCACTGGCTTTCAATGAATTAAATGCGTTGTCATAGATTTTTATTTCCAGTGTGGTGTTGAGCAATAACTTCTCGTTCTTGTTGATCTCACCAACAGCAAAAACAAAAGCCAGGATGAGCTGGTAATACTTAGGCACAATCCTGCATTTAGAATTTCAAATAATTTTACGGGTGTATATCAAAGGTAGAAATGTATTTTATGTACTCAATATGTTAAGGGAGACTTTCAGATTAAAACATAGGCAGATATGACAGTAGCAGGTGGCCATAACGCTGGCGATATCCTCTTTCAAAAAAATCTTCAATAGCTGAATCCAGCAGTTACAGCCTGGTGCAAAGAAATGTGGTTTGCTATCAAAATGACATGAATTCCTAGCACTTCTCTTAAAGGAAATGGTTCCTGCTCTCTCTATTATATTGTCATTTCAAGAATATAATTGGAGGGAAGGATGTCATTTATTAGCCAGCATTGAGTAATTAATCTCCTGCAAATACACCAGCAAATCTGAATCTGTATTTCTTCCACTCCAGCATGCAGTTCATAACTATGTAGTATTTTCCTGGATTTCCCTTTCCCCTTGAAGACTTGAGAATTTAGGCTTGAATGTTTTCTTTTTCTTTTCTATTTAAGATGATGTCATCGTCTATTCTGCATTTACTTGCTTCCTATGCTTCCATTTACTCTATTTTTCCATCATCTATTTCAAACATCACTTTTCACTGAAGACTTGATGACAGGCACCTGCACAGGGGTTGTTAACCCCTCGGAAAGCATTGTGCTTGCTTTATGGCAAAATCTTCACTGTCTGCCATATCCCATAGGATAATCCAGCCTACTGTTCCTGGAACCTGGAGTCAGCATGTGATATATTTGAAGCCACTATTCATCTGTGCCAGCACTAAAAAGATTTAAACTAAATTTGCTGAATTAAACCCATCTAATTTAAAGCCACCCTTCTGCCCTCTTCTTCTTGCTTACCAAGCTTGGTAGGATGGTCTCCGTGCTTCTCTAAAGTCATTTAATGACATTTCTGCTAATGCAAAGGACACAAATTCCCCAATAAGAAGATCTTCTCTGGAACTGAGGGGATTATGTGGAATTTGTAGCTGCCAAGTGCTTGTGGAGCCCAAACTCTTCTTCAAAATATCAGACAGGAAGAAGGTGAGAAGGAACAAGACCTCTGTCAGTGCCATTCTGTCTTAGAGTCAGCCCAAACTATGCAGTTGTCTTCTTACCTACAGCTCTCTTTCTGATTTGATGCAGGATCCAACTGCAGACAACCACTTCCACCCACTCAGCAGTTTTTCCTGATCCAGAGACTCCAAGTGAAGCATTTGCACTAAGTGGTGTCCAAGCATCAACAGACAGAATCCCTCCCTAGCCTTGAGCAGACGTTCCTTTGAAAATATCTTTTAAATAGGCCAAGCGATTTCAGAGAATTTAGCGTATTTGGCTCTTAATTCCCCAATCTCTTTTTGGAGTTACAATTCCACAGGCAACCACCATCACAACTTTGATAATTATAGAGTAGATAATCATCATTTCCAAAGCATTCAACATCACGCAGGACTGGAGAAAACAAGTTTGACTCATCTGTGCTTGAAGCAGTAGTAAAAGTTACACAGGGGATCACAGTACAGATGGGTCCTGGCCTTCAAACTTTCTGAGCAGAAAGAAGAAGAATGAGTGGAAAAGGATCTCTGTTGGATAGTGCATCTTCACCATACGTCCGCAGTCTCCGAAATACACATCCAAACAGTCTTCAGAATATCAGGAATCCATAACTCTCTTAAAACAAAACCAGGAAACTTTTAGACCGTGGCGACTTCCGTTTCCCACGGTTTCTCTTTTCTGTCTCTCCTGTGCTATTCATCAAATCATATGGAATGTTCCATAAGAAGAAAGAACTGACAGTCTTCTCCCTCTACATTGCTTTGCCCTCCTTTAAAATGAACTGCTCTTCCCCCAGTAAAAAAGTCTGCTTTTTCAAAGTTCTGTATTGATCCCAATGGACGCTGTTAAAAAAAAATCCCTGAGCGTTGCAGGCCGAGGGACAACTTTCTGAGTGGTGTGTACATCTGTAACTAAGATCTCATTGGTGGGTATTGTTGTCATTGGTGAGTGTTTAGGAATGTGTGTGTCCTTCTCCATGTGTGCATAGTTGTGTGGTCTGTATGAAAAGCTAAGTGTGTCTCTGAAAATGTGAGATTTCTGCACCCGCTGTTTGAAGGAAAGGAGGCAGCTCTGTTTTGACAGCTTTGGCCAACAGTCAACAGTTACTGTTGCACTCCCCTCCCAACAGGGCTGACACTGGGACCCACACTGGATGTCTCTGCAAGCTGGTAAGGTGCAGAAAGGGCCTTAGAGTGACAGGAACATTTTCGTGGGTATCCTCCATGAACAGTGCATCACTATAATTTAACTGAGAGTAAAATTACTGTATGACAGGCAAGTGCAAAGCAAGAATACAGGTTTTTCAACACTCCACAAGCCTCTTATGGAGGGCTCAGGAGTACATGTGACTCACAGGGTCTCCATATTTTCCAGTTGGCTCTCCTCCCCACCACACACACACACTTTGCATAGCAGTGCAGCCTTTCCGAAGGAGAATTGTCCTACAGTTGGTCACCAAAGGGAAAGGAGACACTGCCTTCACTTGGACTGACTTAGAAAAAGGCTTGCATTTCTTGAGAATTTCAGGAACTTTTCCTCCTGAAAAATAAGCTGACACAGTTAAAGTTAGAGCCAGAATGTCTCTTTCTCTCTGGCACATAAGAGCCAAAGGCCTTCTGCTAGCAGAATCTGGAAAAACTCTGTGGAAGGTCAGCATCTCCTCTGTATAGCACTAATAAATGCTCCCCTTCTCTCTGCTGATCAGGGAGAAGAGAATTTCTGTCACGTGCAAGAGACTGGAGCTATACGCTTTTGCCAGCCTTTCTCCATGGTGTGAAGGGAATTATTTATCTTAAATCTCTTTTTTCAACTCTCAGCTGGACAGACAAATTACATATCAACTGTTTCCCTAACTTCGTTTATTGCCCCTCTATCCAGTCCCCTACCACCTTGAAGGATCCATTCAGAACATCTATTATTTCCTCTCAGTTTGATAGGGAAAAAGAATAGAATGGGGTGTTGTCAGCATATTGTCGACAGGCCAGATTCTCAAACTGCCATATGCACTCACCCACTGGGTTCATCTTGATCATAAATGGTACAGCAGGTAGAATGGAACCCTATGCAGTTTAAAACACAATAGCCAAGGAGTTGACCATTCACCCATGAACAGCACCTTCTAGAAACTGACCAGACACAGAAAAAGAACCCCTGCAGGGAGGGATCACCAAAATCCAGTATAGCCACTCTAGCCAGTATGGTGTCTTGACTCTGGCGGATATGAAGAGCAAAGAGTCCACGAGCAGCTAAGGCAGAAAGATTTGAACACGGAAGAGTGTATGGATTTGTTTCAATGGGGGTGGGTGGGACAAAGGAAACAGTGGGCAAAACAATGATATTGTCTTGTCTGAACTTAGTCTCAGTTTTTCGGCCCTCATACGGTCTGTGACCACAATGATGTCTACATTCAAAGGGCTCGCTGTCTCCCCTGAACTTGATTTGAAAGAAAATGAAACAGAGCAGTGTGCTATCAGGATATTGTTGTCGGATCCAATTTCCAGATGGCCTCATCCAAGGGTTAATGTCAAGTTACAGTATCATGGGAGACAGAAGTATGAATCCTAAGATTTTAATAAATAATTTCCTAGCAGCTTCTTTGCAATTAGCCATATAAGTAAGAAGATACCACTGAAAGCAGTCCCTCCTCCAACAAAGTTCAATCTGCCTATTCTGCAGGACGTCATAGCTCACGGTATGAAAAATGGTCAAAAAGGCTAACAGAATTAATAATACCTTAAACTTGCTGTCTTTTGAAAGATGCCGTCCCACAAGGTAATCAAGGAGAATTCAGTCTGAAAATGAGCCTGAAACTCAACTGAAATACACTGAGAAAAAAGATACACCAAAGAGTTTCCAGAGCTGACTTTGCAGTCAGGCCATCAGACCCAAGTGGACAACATCGTGAACTGGGAAGAAGTTTTTTTTTTACTCATTTGAGACCCTAGCTGAAGAGCATTCCCATTTGTGAACTTCAGAATCAACCAATTACAACCATGTACAATGTCGCCCAAAGAAGAATGGAAGGCTCTCGTGTGTTAAAATTCTTTGTCTTTTTTTTTCCTGAAATTGGAGGGGAAAGGACTCTGCAAAATTCTCCAGGTAATTTATGTTCAGGGAGTCAATAGCCTTAGTAGGAGACACGGAAAAATAACCAGCTATTGGATGCTTTTTTGATCTAATTTGTGCTTTAGCTTTGTCTCTTAAATAATCATTTGCCTTTAAAACCTGATCCATGAAATGAGATCATGCACAATAAATAAGATGGAGTTTTGTGAAAATATCAAGTCTTTTTCTTCACAAGCTGTTCTCTTGTATTCAGCTCAGGTCTCAGCAAAATAATGTAGCATTTGGGGAAGAAGATAAAACCCAGTAAGGCAAAACTAGAGACCAGGATGGAGAAGACCTCCACGGCCACCATGTATTTTCCTTTGGTGCTCAGGTAACTTGGGACAAAGGAAACCCAGACACTGCAAAAGACCAACATGCTGAAGGTGATCAGCTTGGCTTCGTTGAAACTGTCAGGCAGCTTCCTGGCAAAGAAAGCAGCAGTGAAGCTGATGATAGCCAAAAGCCACATGTAACCCAGGACAAGGTAGAACATAGCATCAGAGCCTTCATTGCATTGCAGGATGATCTCAGCTGGCTGGGACTGCATGTCAGACTCTGGAAATGGTGGGGCGACGGACAACCACAAGGCACAGATACCAGTTTGAACAAGAGAACAGAAGAAGATCACCAACGTTGCCAGTTTTTTCCCAACCCATTTCCTCATCTTATTCCCTGGTTTTGTAGCCATGAAGGCCAGCACCACAGTGAGAGTTTTGGCCATCATGCAAGAGACTGCAATAGAAAAGACAACGCCAAAGACTGTTTGTTGGAGAAGGCAAGAAAGCCTCCCTGGAGTGCCAAGAAAAAGAAAAGAGCAGAGAAAGCAAAGCAGCAGAGAAGCGAGCAGGGTACAGGTGACGGTCCAGTTGTTGGCTTTGACAACGGGAGTGTTCCAATGATGTATGAAAGTCCCCATCACCGTGACTGTGATTACTGAAAAGATGAAGGCAGAGCAAGCCAAAATGGCTCCCAGGGGTTCTGTGTAGGATAGATAAGTGGCTCTTTTGGGAAGGCATTGGTCTTGCTTCTCATTTGGGTAGTGATCCTCTGGACACTTTGCACATTTGTTTGAATCTGAAAGACATTTTAAAAGCTTTCAGTGTTTAAAAAGAAAAGAAAAGAAACCCCAGCAAACATTCGTGTTGCTTCATTTGGAACGATCAGTTCTGAACTGATGTCGCTTTTCAACGTGTCACTCATAAGCTGAATTCCTCCGTGTTTCTTGTTCCTGATTTCACAGTGGGAAAATTCTATTCAGTCAGACAGAGTTATTCATGTCATGATATTACTAGTAAGGGTCTCCTTAATAGACATGTGAGCACGTCTGCTTTTTCTACACAGCATACTTGCCCTCTCTCTTCAAGGGAACACAGGAAGGGGACGGCTGCAAAGGTAACTCTACTGGCTTGATGCATTTGGATTAAAATATGATTAGGAGGAAGCGAATCCAGACCTCTCTGCGACTTACCAAATTTCTACAAGCTCTTCTTAAGTTTCCTTGTAACATTCATTATAAGGTCCATGATGCGGTGTGAATCTGAGTAGGTTACACTTGAAGAATACCATAGAAAACCATAGAATTGCCCCAGTTCCAAATGGTGTACCTGTGGAATGTCAGCCAGCATAACCGGTATCACACTGTGAGATGGAACTGTGGGAATGGAGGAGAGGGATTACAAACCTCTGCCATCCCTGTGGCTTCATCTTTTGTCGGTGCTGTTCTGGCCACCCACCCCTCCCTCCAGAAAATTTCAACTGGTTATGTTGGACTGGGTAGGATTTTTCCCCCTTTTCCAAGGAGTTTTTTCACTTACCCTACACTGCCTTGGGGGAAACTAGATGATTGCCTTTAGGTGGAACTGTTCGAATAAGTGGTCACATGTCAGGTAGCGGTGAGGAGGAATAGG
This sequence comes from Cyclura pinguis, assembly GCA_030412105.1. NCBI lineage: Eukaryota > Metazoa > Chordata > Lepidosauria > Squamata > Iguanidae > Cyclura > Cyclura pinguis. Next base: position 10,479,071 of record CM059604.1, read on the forward strand.
AATGTCAGTGAATTCTTACAGTTACACATTAGGTAAAGGGGAGGCTGCCAGAATGGCTCCTTTAGCTTGTGAGAACTAAGAGTGAAGAGGTAAAATACTCCTGGAGCTGAGGAGGGATGTGAGGTCACTTTAAGCTGTGGGATTTGATGGAGGGTGTCCTTGGGCTGGACTTCCACGACAGGGCTGGGTGGGGAGGAGGCAATCCAGGCTTCTGGGTTCTCCCTGGAGCTCATGGGCTTCACGGAGGGGTGGCTGAGGAAGAGTTCAGGAGGTGACCATTGCCTGAAATGATCCTAAGCTAGGGTGCCCCTGTCCTTGAAGTTCACCGGTTCAATACAGTTGAAGAATTCAATAAAGTGTCCCTTTTCCATCCACCTGCATGTGTCCGGTGTGTTTATTTCTGTAACAAGTAAGCAAATCAAAAAGGTATTTTGAAAGGCCAGACAGCAAGGTTACATCCACCTTCTCATGTCCTTGTGGAAACAGAAGAAGATACTGGTCAGCCTGTCAGTTTTGGAGCCCATTAATTCACAGCCCACACCAATGGTGCAGCCCCTTTCTGGATGAACACAGTGATGTTTTATAAACTAAAATGGGTGGTCCTTTTTTTCATGCAGACTCCCCTTGGGGATTTTGTATTTAGAACTCTACGCATGCTCTTCCAGCCTCTGATGTGATGACAGAAATTAGCATTGTATTCATAAGTGAAATACCTGTTTTCCTATTTCCTGGGTGAAAATAAGGAAAGCTCTTCGCATGGTGAGGACTATTCAATATATTTACCACTTGACTCAACTGCCACAACAAGCCTTTTGCTAAATCCGTCATTTCTTTGGCGTGGTTGACAGAAAACAGCTGGAACTTAGAATAGTCCTCAGTGCAAAGCCGATGAAATGTTTCCGTATGAAACTCTATCCTTCGTCTTACCTATGTGGACTGAAATCCTCCCATCAGCACATCGAGTACAGTCATAGCAACAGACATAATTCCCCCGCTGAACAATCTTGCTGTATCCTGGCTGGCAGTTCTCAACACATCTGGAACGGGGTGGTGCCTAAGGGGGAAGACAAGGATGGGCATTCAGGATGGAAATACACTCATTTTCCCTCACTGCTACCATTCCCAACTTCACGGATTTAATATAAGAGTGTTGTCAGTGATTCTGAGTCCAGGCAGATAAGGATTCAGAGGACGAGTTAAGGTTGCTTCCAAAGAGGCAAAGTGCTTCACCGTCTCCTGATTTCTTCTCTGACTTGTAGAAAAAGGTCTAAATTCCTTTACGTAAAATGACTGGAGAGAAATCTCTTGATTGCATTGGATAGTGGAGAAAGGAAAGAACTGGTATGGAAAGTACAACGATTGTGAGAAAAAGCACCTGATCTGCCGAGGACCCGGGAGGAATTGTCTTCTCTACCACCACACACAAAAATTCGTGATTTTTAGCTCTTCATTCTCTATAATTACTCACTCCTTCACTCAGAGACATGGAGGAATGCTGCCCTATTGTACTTTGTACTTTGAAACCGAAGACTAGATACCTTTCCCACACGTTACAATCATGATCCAGCTTATATGCAATGCCTGTCCTTCTCTGGATCCTGAAGTTAATAGCTGAGTGCAAAAAGTGATCTGTGGAAGCTTAGCCTCCAAAGGTTGTGTTTTCCAAGGATCCTCCTTTCACACTGAGTGTCAGGATAAAGTCATGCTCTGAGGGTTAGACTAGAATGCCAGGGGACCAGAGTGTGAATCCCTGCTCACCCGTGGAAGCCCACTGGGTGACCTTGGGCAAGTCATACTCTCAGCCTCAGAGAAAGGCAATGGCAATCCTGCTGAGAAATATTGCCCTTCCCCCCAAAATCGTGTATGATAGGTCCATCTTAGGGTCACCTTAAGTCAGAAACAGCTTAAAGGCACTCACCAGCATCAACCATTCCAGATAAAAAAATGTACCTGTTCAAAGTGGTGATTCCACACAATAGCACTGCCATTGATGGTGACCCTTTGGCCTTCATGGGCCTGAGGATCAATCCCTCCAATTCTGACCTTTTGGTAAGACTGATTAGGGAAAGTGACCAGGTTGATGATGTCAAATCCGGAGGCCAGGTCCCCATTCTCATCAAAGAAGACTTCTTCCCCAGCACTGTTATTAAAACGGACGGCTCTCAGATGTGAGCGAAGCTAAATTAGACAACATATAATTGATAAACTGGTTCCGGCGTAGGGGGTGAGAAGGGGATCTGCATTCCCCCCTCAATTATACTACCTTTTCCTTTTCACCATTAAGTCGACAGGCAACTCGCAGGCACACACACGTAAACACAACACACATTCATGGGAAGATCTTTTATATGAGGAACCTGGTTGTACAAAACACTCTCCTTCTCTCCGTCCACCTCCCCACTCCAATAAAATCCCTGATTAAATTCTTTGATATGCCTCCTCAAAGTTGGAAGAAACTTTACAGTTGTAGCAATTTCATTTGTAGCACTCCTGCATTTTTAAATAAGTTTTTACCAGATTTTTTTTAACCTGACGCATTTTACGTTACCTGTTTAATAGATACTATTTTTGAATTGAAATTATAGAACTAAAAACATAGAACAACGGGAGCTCTCATGAGTGTGACTTTTGTATGGGTCTCTCTGTATCGTCAACAGGCATTAAAGAAGATGCAAAAAAGAAAATGCATGTGAAGCTTTCAAGAAGCTAGAATATCACTCAGGAGGATCACCTGGATTACAGAAATTCCACTCACTTAACTGTCAGGATTATGAGTTAATATAACAAATTCTCTCAACTGTTGTTCACCCTCTCCTAACGTATGAAGCAGAATTACAGGGTCCAATGTCAGAAAACAAATCAACCAAGAAAAAAGGGAACTCTTGAAATGCACTAGGTGCAGAATTCCTAGAGGAGTTGAGTTGGTGAATCATTTCAGGCTAAGCCAAGAATTTAGTTTATGAGTTACGCTATAGGAGTTCTGAAGCAACTAAGGGTCTTTCCACACCATTCTGTTATAGTGTTATTATTCCACTTTTTAAAAAAATATATTTTTATTAAAGATTTAATTGCATAAAAAACAGAGTGGATATACACCAGTGACAGATATATCCCACATTCCAATAGCTGGTTATTTCTCCATGTCTCCTACTAGGGCTATTCCACTTTCAACATCCAACAGAATCCTGGGGTTTGCAGTTTAGAGAGAGGCCTTTAGAATTCCCAGCCAAAGAGCTTTTGGGCCTCAGCAAACTACGAACCTGAGAATTCCACAGGATTTTGAAAGGGGAATAATGGCACTATAATAGTGCAGTGTGGCAATGGCCTTAAACAGGTATCTAATAAGTGAATACTTGCCATTTTGTCCACTGTGGCATTCAGTTCATAACATTGCAACATTTTCATGCTGATGAATTTCCCCTCTCCTAAAAAGTTAACATTCAGTCTTGGATTTTATTTCCTCCTGTACAGAATGATGGTGTGCGCAGTTTGGCATATAGTGATCCCTTTCCACCTAAATATTGTATTTTGCTTCGGCGGAGGTTTCAATATCATTTTTGGAAGTGTTGCAAACTATTTCTTTACCTGAGATTGTTTGATTTGCTCACATGCCTTGATCTTGCAGAACTGGACCTGGGATTCAGGTTGACATGAATGTTTATGGGTCATCTGATTTTGCCTGTATTTCACTAGGCCAGAGCTTTCCAAACTTTTCATGTTGGTGACACACTTTTTAGACACGCATCATTTTGCGACACAGTAATTCAGTTTTACTAGCAAACTGGAGGTTGAACTAACCCCTTATAAGAGATATAGGCACATACATAAATTGTAATACTAAAATGTAAGGGAACACAACATAACTCATGAACCCCTTTCACATATTTTTAAAAATATATGACTTATAAATGATGACATACATTTCCAAGATAGTAGGCAACACAACTACACACTCCAAGCGACACACTAATGTGTCATGGCACACCATTTGGAAAGCCCTGCGCTAGGCAGTCTCCCAGACTAGATGACTGGCCCTTGAATCTAGGATCTGAATCCCATCCAAAATTATTGTGTTTATCTTACATTGGAAGCCCTAACTGGAGTTCTACACCTGCAATATGAATATACCTATCACCAGTGTAAGTTGCATTCACCACACAATGTATTAGCACATCTGGAGCTGTCAAACTAAGTGTACACTGAAATAATATAGATGAGAATGTAGTAATTAATTGGATTAAAACAAACTAATACAAACCCCCTCTTCAGCCCTCTTAGAATTTCAGAGAATTGCTTACCAAGCTGGGTAGGAAGAACCCCGTGCTTCTCTAAAGTCATTTAATGACATTTTTGCTAACGTAATAGACACAAATTCCCCAATGAGAATCTCTTCCCCAAAGCTAAGGAAATTCTGCTGAATTTCTCGCTGCCAGCTGCACAAGGAGCCCAAAGTTTTGTTCAAAAGATCAGGCAGGAGCAAGGTGAGAAGTAGACAAACCTCTGTCAGCACCATTATATCTTGGAGTCGGCTCCAACTATGTACCTACACTTTTACCTACAAATCCCCTCTCCGATTTCATGCAACTATAGAAAAAGAACCAACTATAGAAAAAGAACCCTACTAAAAAACAGTTTCTCCCAATCCAACAGCTCCAGATGAAACCTTCGTATAAGTGATAATATTTCCCAGCACCATTAGATAGATGCCCCCTGATGTTGTGTTCAAAAGAACTTTTATAGACGGCATGTAGCTTAAGAGAGTTTAGCTGATTTCCCTCTTCATCCTGACAGCAATCTTGGCTGAGCTGTTGCAATTCCAGAGGGACCCAGGCTCAGTCCTCACAATTGTGGTAATTATGGGGCCGATAATCATCATCCTCAAAGCTTTCCAATTTGCACAGAACCAGAAAAAACAAGTGTGATCCTATTTGTGGTTGAAGGAACAGTGAAGAACACACAAGGCCCTGGGGAATCATAGTGCGGTGTAGGATGCCCTGACTTTCTCAACTGGAAGATGGGAAAATCTGTGGGAAACGACATCCCCCTCCCCCCCCGCCGACAATCCAGATTAACTGTAATTCCAAAATCTCAGGCAACATACACACACACATCTTCTGAATACCATCACTCCATAAGACTCTTAAAGCCAAACTAGGGAAACTTCGGACCGTGATGCCTCCCAAACGTCCATGGCCTCTCCTCTATTCTCTTTCCTCTCTCCCATTCAATATTTCAGTGTCATTGGAAGGGAGGGGAATTCTCCTGCAGAAGAAAAAGGATGGATTCTGATCGCGCTGGGCACTGTTCCCCCACTTTTCTCTCCCATAATGATTTTTTTAAAGGGAGGGAGGGAGGGAGGATTCTGAATTTATCCAATTTAATATGGTAGGACTCCTGATTTGTTTTCCAAGTTCTTGGAGTATTTTCAGACTGGGATATGTGTATAACTCAGATGTTATTTGTCTCATGTTTGTCAGCAGCAAGTATAAAGGGGTGTGTGTTCCTCTCTGTGTGAATGAGTGTGTGGCCTGTAGGAAAAGCTAAGGGAATCTATGAAAAAGGACCGACTACAGTTGAACCTCCACCAACAGCCCAGATACCTTGCATCTGACTCATTATCTTCAGCCTGGCACTACATAGCAGCATTCCAAGAGGTATGTGCTAATAGTACAGTCCTCCCTCCACATGCATGGTTTGAGCTTTGCAGATTTGATTATTCAGAAGGCACATGCTTGCCTTCCTCCACCCCATTTTCCTCCTCTGATTCCCCTGCATCCCTCACCCCAGGCTTGTTATGCTTGTGTTTAAAATAGACTTTTCCCCCTTTTTTCCCCCTTTTTTTGGGTGGGGAAAGCCCTCCCCCCACTGCTGGAGGTGTGTCCTCTCTACCACATGGCTGTACGGTCTGCTGTGTAATGGCTGCTGATTAGTCAGGTGCTCTCTTTCCTCCTTCAACTTTCTCAAGATGGTAACTAGAAGTAGCTAGAATGCCAGAAATCTGCTCTTCCTCATCTGAGGGGAAAGAACTGCTAAGCCCTTTATCTAGTCTTTTTTCTTCTCCCTGGGAATGCCAGGGCCAGAGGCAAAAGAATGGGAGGGGGAGCTACAACATCACTCCCATATGCCATTTTGGGAAGAATTCTGATAAAGGTAGAGGTATTTGGGAGTGCTGTTGGTAGGGCAACCTGCAAGGGAGTTGGATGTGGGAATATTAGCCCCTAGCCCTGCAAAGCTTCCCACCCCTCATTTAAATCATGGAGGAGAAACATCTATGGGTGAGACGATGCTGTCTCCCTTCCTGGATGCCCCAAGGCCTTGAACTCATTACTGTGAAACCAAAATTGGCAGTAGGAAAAAAACAGAACAATTTATTTTTTAAAAAAAAATCTGTGTTCTTTCCTCTTTCCCACACATCTTATTTTAAAGTGAAGTTGCTAGGTTAAATACTAAGCTAACAGGTGATGCCTTCTGAGTCATGTAATGAAACAAGCTTCAGAAATGGGCACATGGTCTAGAAATGGCCTGGAAGCCACTTTTTGTGTCAATAATCGAATCAATTTCACCAAGGTCCAACAACCAAATTTGCCATTCTATTTTTGTCTAATAGAAACCAGACATGGGAGACCAATTTTGGCATGAAGATCAGAGTGGCCCTGGGCTAAGATATAAGGGGTCTCATGCCACTAGATGAAACTACTTCCCAAAGGGGTTGGGGACATTCTGACAAGCTTCTCTCCCATGTTCCCACCCATCTCCAAACCAGTGATAGGAACTAGCAACTCAAAATCAATAAAGCTATCAGTTAAATTCAGCAACATCAAAAACCGTAGCCATTTTCTTTCAAAATACAGTGTCCTCTTTCTACCATCTCACATTTTTTAAGGAAACTTACTGTGGCAGGCAATGTTCTAGCAGGTGCTTCAGAGGGACCTGATGGAAGGAGCCACAGAAATGGGTGTTTTGTATGGAAATGGTCTGGAAGCCAATTTTTGTGTCAACATTCACCAGTCTCAGTGAACCTTCTTACAACCCCATACATCTTCAAACCAAAGGATCTTGTTAACTAAGGTAGAAATTGTCCAGTTGCAAAGGGGCTGACATAAAGACTTGAATACCTACAATCCTCTCAGTCTCACCTCCTCAGCTGATCCAAGCACATGAAGCATTTCATCCACCCAACACTAATAAAGGCTAGATTTCTCTTTCCTGATCTGAGAGAAGAAGTTGGAGTTATACCCTTTCCCCAGCTCCATGGCTGACCAAAGGAGTCTTTCTTGTTGGTAGGAAAGTGAATTGGCCTGCTCTCCAATCTGCTATGGGTCAGAAAGATGAGCAAGGGAAAGTGGGGAGGCTAGGAATGGCAGGGCCCTTTGGTGAAAAATTGTCAGTTTGAATGGAGAATCCCTGAATGCCAGAGGTTAGTCATTCCTCATCAGAAGGGAAAAATATATTTTCAAGGGAACCCTGATTGCTGCAGTCTAATTGGCAGCATGGAGAACTATAGGCAGGAGATCTCTTCTCACGTTGCACCATGTGTTGGGAAACCAAATGGCCACCCAGACCTCCAGGGCCATTGTTCCTCCATTGGAAACCCCGAACTCCAGATGGATCTTTTCAAAGAAAAGCGGCTCCATCCAAACATGCATATATGTTTCTCAGCTAAACAGACGAACCATATGCCCTCCACTTAACTAGTGTGAGCTTAGTTTATTGCCCTTCGCCCAATCCATCAAGGCATCCGTACAGAATGCCCAATGGTTCCCTGTATTTGATAATGAAAAAAACATAGGGCTGGAAATCATTCTTCAACCCTAGTTTCATATTTAAAAACATTCTGAGGAAACATCAAATAGAATACTCACAAAGTAGTTGACATTTTCTTGGGTGGAACAGAAGTCAGTGCCCAGTGCTATTCAACGTCTTCATCAATGATTTGGATGAAGGAGTCGAGTCCGTGCTGATCAAATCTGCAAACGACACCAAATTGGGAGGGGTTGCTAATACGCCAGAGGACAGGATTGAAATTCAAAATGACCCGGACAGATTGGAGAGCTGGGCCAAAGCTAACAAAATGAATTTCAACCGAGGGAAATGTAAGGTCCTACACTTTAGGCAGAAAAAACGGAATGTATAAATATAGGATGGGAGACACCAGGCTGGACAATAGTACTTGTGAAAGGGATCTAGGAGTCTTAGTAGACCGTAAACTGAACATGAGTCAGCAGTGTGATGCGGCAACCAAGAAAACCAACGCAATCCTTGGTTGTATCAATAGGGGTATGGTATCTAGATCAAGGGAGGTAATGGTACCGCTCTATTCTGCATTGATTAGACCTCATTTGGAATACTGTGTCCAGTTCTGGGCATGTCAATTCCAGAAAGACAACAACAAGCTGGAGTGTGTCCAGAGGAGGGCGACCAAAATGGTGAAGGGTCTGGAAGCCATGCCCTATGAGAAGCGGCTTAGGGAGCTGGGTATGTTTAGTCTGCAGAAGAGAAGGTTAAGAGGGGACATGATAGCCATGTTTAAATATTTGAAGAGATGTCATGTCGAGGAGGGAGCTGGCTTGTTTTCCACTGCTCCAGAGACTAGGACAAGGAGCAATGGATTCAAGCTGCAGGAAAAGAGATTCCACTTAAACCTCAGGAAGAACTTCCTGGCAGTCAGACCTGTACAGCAGTGGAATATGCTGTCCATGCCTGGGCTGGGCTGGCAGCCAAGAGAATCTGATAATACAGGTCAAGAAGCTCAGGTAGTTAAGCAATTAGTCAATTTACTTTAGGAAGAAAACAACCTTACAAATGAGAAGCAAATAACGATCCCAGCAATGTCCATACATCAACAGCAGGCAATATAAAGACAGATCAAACAGCAGAAAAACAGGCAAGGGAAGCAAACAGAAGCATGGATGGGAGAAATGGTCAGTTGATTGCTGACAAAGGCTAGAGGGGAAAGACTCAGTTCTTATAGGATCCAGGGTCGGAGCAGCTGGTGCCTGATTAATTGGTGCTTAGCATAAATTCACTGGGTGCAACGCTGGAGATCCTTTTGGTGTCTATGCTGGGCAAAGGTAGATATGGATAGATCATTCTATGTGTCAGAATGAACAGGGCTCCCTGCTAGGGCCGGCACTTCTGTCTCTGGGGCGAGTGGTGGTACTGTCTGCGCCGCAGGTTCTGCTGTAGCAGTCTCTGTGCCAGGGCTCAGAGCAGATTGTGCTGCCTCAGACTCTGAGCCTAGGTTCTGGAAGCCCATGACATATGCTGCCTCGGAGTGGCATGGAGTCTCCCTCTTTAGAAGTTTTTAAGCAGAGGCTGGATGGCCATCTCTTGGGAGTGCTTTGATGAGGGTTCCTGCATGGCAGGGGGTTAGACTGGATGGCCCCTGTGTCTTCTTCTAATTCTACGATTCTATGATTCTAAGATGAACCCTTTCTTCTCCTTTACTGTGGAGCAAAGGAAAGAGGGGAGGTTAGGGGCCTTTGATGAAAAATTGACAGTTTGGACAGAGAATCTCTGAATGTCATAGGTTAGTCATTCCACAACAAAAGGGAAAGAGATATTTTCAAGGACAGCCTAATTGCTGCAGTCTAATTGGGACCATGGAGGAGATCTCTTCTCACATAGCATCATGTGTTTGGAGACCAAATGGCCACCCAGACCTCCATGGTCATTGTCACTTCTAAAACGTAGGGCTGGAAGTCATTCTTCAACCCTAATTTCATGTTTAAAAAAATCTGAAGTAACATGGAATAGAATACTGACAATGTAGCTGACAGTTTGTTGGGTAGAACAGAAGTCAGGAGGAATTTGTGAATGCCTTAAAAATGTGAGTGGGCATAATGTGAGGGGTTCCAATGTGATGCTGTCATCAGAGACCACACAGTTTTGGACCAGCATGAGAGAACCAGAAGGCTAAAGAGTACAGATGATATAAAGAAAGAGGATTTGGAATCTGGCATGTGTAAGAGTACAATAAAAGACCAGTGACGAGAGAAATGGAGAATGAGCAAGGCCTTAGGAGGGATCCTTAGTCCTTCTTGGGAGAAAAGAGCTTAACTAGTAGCAGAGAGAAAAGGTCAGCAAGTCCATGTGAACAAGTGAGTGTGACTGAAAGTGAAGGAGAGTGAGCACACTTTCTAGTGGGGAGGGAGTATCAGGCACGGTTAATCCTAGTTATTTGTTCGTGGAATGTTTTAACTGCCTCAGGGATGGTTGAGGTGTAAGATGGTATAAAATGGAGTATAAAGCTGAGTGTACAACTGCAATAAAAGCCATCTTTTCAAGACCCCGATTTTTATGCTATTTTTTTCGTATTCTATTATATGGATTCTCTGTATCTATTTATCAGGTATTTACCTACATAAGTCATTCCACAAACTTAGTAGTCTTTTTTAACACCCTCCGGTCAAAGCACAAAACAATGCAATGTTTGGACATAAGACATGCTATGTCACTGAGTGGAAGAAGTCTACTAAACCAATATTATCTTTACTGAAGGACCTGTCTTTTTCACCTGAAAGTATATCCCAGTCCTAAAGCACTGACCAAACCAAGCTGAAATAAGAAAGATATTTAATGGTGAAATATCTTTCCTTCTGTTTTTTTTCAGTTGTTTTGGTTCAGAAAAAAAAGCAGAGCCTTCTAATGGAAGCCTGTAAGATCCAATGGGTAAAATGTGGCCCGTGGACTGCATGTAGCACCCCAGGGAATCTTTAACTCTGAAAGGTCATCTTTAGCCCCCAAAGATCCTGAGCAGTCTTCTCCAATTCTGGCCAAAATAATATTCACAGTTGTAGGAAATGATAGGAGGTCCAGGAGTGGAATGAAGATGTCCGACAATCACAGTCCCACCCCACCTCTTCAGAGGAAATCTTCTCAGGATTAAAGACTGGGTTCAGCAAGTTAGTTGTCCCAGGGCTGGCAAGAGACCGGGCTGTATGGAAGAGTGGAACTCCTTGCGTACCCAGAAAGGGGGAAAAAAGTCATTCAGTCATTTTGAGTCATTTGCAACTTAGGGTGACCCTAAGAGGAACCTATAACAACATTTAGTTCAGATTGTCCATGGCATATGTGTGCATAACTCATGGTTATGCGTGGAGGCTATTCTGTTAACAGAGGAGCGAGAGAGAAAAAGAGAGCCATGAAACTTCTGTTGCAGGGCTTTATGCTCCGCATGCAACAATGCACAATCTCAGCTACTACAGCTAAATGTTATAGTGGTTTGTTTTATTGCAGTAGAACATCTGGGTTCAAGTCACCACTGAGCCATGAAAATCATTTAGGCCTTTTATGCCATTGCTCATCTTTAGTGACCTCCAGGATGATAAATCCCTTCTCCTTCAACTTTAATGTGGACATGGAAAAAGCAAAAGAAATGAGCACACCCACGTCTCAGGCACCAGAGTCCTCATCCAAAATACCCCCCAGGAAGGAAATTAATTAACTTTAAACAAAGTTACGTTAAATGACATTGTGGACAAAATTGAACCTGGAACTCCTTGCAAGGGTCAGCTTTTTTTCTTTACAAGCTGCTCTCTGGCATTCAACTCAGGTCTCAGCACAATAACGTAGCATTTGGGGAAAAAGATACAAGCCAGTAAACCAAAACTAGAGACCAAGATGGAGAAGACTTCCACGGCCACCATGTATTTCCCTTTGGTGCTCAGGTAACTGGGGACAAAGGAAACCCAAACACTGCAAAAGATTAACATGCTGAATGTGATCAGCTTGGCTTCATTGAAGCTGTCAGGCAGCTTCCTGGCAAAGAAAGCCACAGTGAAACTGATGATGGCCAGAAGCCACATGTAACCCAGGACAAGGTAGAACATGGTGTCAGAACCTTCATTGCATTGCAGTATGATCTCTGCTGTCTGGGAGTGCAGGTCTGCCTCTGGAAATGGTGGGGAGGTGGACAACCACACTGCACAGATACCAATTTGAAGAAGAGAACAGGAGAAGATCACTGATATTGCTAGCTTATTCCCAAGCCACTTCCTCATCTTACTCCCTGGCTTTGTGGCCATGAAAGCCAGCACCACTGTCAGGGTTTTGGCCAACACACAAGAAATGGCTATAGAAAAGACAAGGCCAAAGACGGTTTGTCGGAGAAGGCAAGAAACCGTTCCTGGAGTGCCAAAGAAAAGAAAGGAGCACAGAAAACAGAGCAAGAGAGAGACAAGTAGAGTACAGGTGACGGTCCAGTTGTTTGCTTTGACAATGGGAGTGTCCCAATAACGAATCAAAGTCCCCATCACCATCATGATGATTACTAAAAAGAAGAGGATGCAACATAACAAAAGAGCTCCCAGGGGCTCTGTGTAGGATAAGCAGGTGGTTCTTTTGAGAAGGCAATGGTCTTGGTTCCTGTTTGGATACTGATCTTCTGGGCATTTTGCACATTCGCCTGCATCTGAAATGCATAAAAGTGCTCTCAGTCTCACCAAATAATCCAGCAAATACTGACATTTCATTTGGAATTATCCATTCTGTTTACACGAAGAAATCAATTTCCTACTTCTTATTTCCTGGGACTTTTCAGTGTGTTAATTTTAAGACCATTCCTTCCTGTTACCTTGGATGAGAGACTGCCAATGAATACCAGGTCCTGTAGGCTATATTTCAGAGCAAGGCAATAGCAAACCACCTCTGACCATTCCTTGCCTAATAAAACTCTATGACTTTCATGGAGTCACCATAAGTCAAAAGGCAGCTTGCAGAGAGACGGACAGACACACACACACACACACACACACACAGATACACACACACAGAGGCCATTTCCGCACTAGACTGTTATAGCGCTATGATTCCACTTTCAACATCCTATGGAATCCTGGAAGCCTGAGGCCCCTCCCTAAACTGCAAACCCCAGGATTTGGGTTCATTTGGGTTATAGTTTGTGTATGCATCCAGCATAAATTTGAGAGGACCAGGTAGAGGTGAAATTCTTCTTTGAAACCATCAGTCATTAATTTGGAGTCCACACAAATGGGTGTGTCTGGACGAACACAGTGATGTTGAAGTAAAATGGATGAGCCTTTCTTTATTGAGACTCTCTTTCTCATGGATTTTGAGCTCAAATAATGTCTTATAAATGTTAATGTGATTACAGAATCTGGCAATGCATATATATGCGACATCTACATTTTCCTATTTCCTCGGTTAAAACCTTTTGAATGTTTGTTGCAGAACATTAAGAAAACATACTGCATGACTGAGGAAAGAAAGGCTTTGAATTGAAAAACATCGTGAAGACTTTTCACTATTTATACCAGACAACTAAAGTTTATTTACCAAGCTTTCAGTAAGTATATGTATTTCTTTGGCTTATTACACATTAAAAAGTTTGGATTTAAAGTAGTCTTCTGTTGAGTGTAGCACACAGGAAGACCCTCCTGAGCACGGCTAGAGTGTCAAGCTATACTATTGTGCTATATTCATCTTGATTGTCCCAGACAGGGGTAAAAAAAACCTCAGACACGTTATGTCTAAACTAATCAGCTATTTTACTACAGCAAAGCAGGATACATGTTACAGACAGCAAGAAAGCAAATCAAAGCATGGATAATAAGTCTGAAAAAGCCTGAATAAAAACTGAATAATAGAACTGAACACACAGAGATCAGAGATCAAGGGAAAAAACAGCGTTAGAGCACTCTCGTACATGTGACACGATGAGACATAAACAATTCACAGTTCCCAGGAACAGAACTTTTCCCATGGAGATAAAAACTTCCAGACAACATCTGTCTTGTAAGGATACCATGACCCACAGCTTACTTCCTGGGAAAAAAAGACTTCTATGCTACAGCTTAACTTTTGCAATACTTTACAATATTCAATGTCCTCAATATCAAGCAAATGATAGATCCCACATGTAAATCTGTATGCTTTTCCTTACCAGCGTGGACTGAAATCCTCCCAGCACTGCATCGAACACAGGCATAGCAACAGACGTAATTCCCCTGCTGAATGATCTTGCTGTATCCCGGCTGGCAGTTCTCAACACATCTGGAACGGGGTGGCATCTAGGAGGAAGCACAAGGATGGGCATTCAGGATGGAAATACACTCACTTTTGCTCAGTGCTACCATTCCCGGAATCATTTCTTTAATGCACGGATGTAGCTAGTGATTCTCATCCATGGTAGAAATTGATTGGGCGGGGGGGGCAGTTTAAGCAACTCTCAAAAGGAAGACCTGATTCACAATCTCCCAAATTCTTCTCTGACTTACAGAAGAACTTCTAGATTTCCTATGTAATTTGAGGGAGAGAAACCTCTTGACATTGGACGGTGGAGAAGTGAAGGAACCGATAGGGAAAATACAGTGGTTGTAAGAAAATTACCTGGCTTGTAGAGGACTGATGAACAATTATTATGCCTCCTGTGGCACTCTCATGGTTCTTAGCTTTGACTCACTTTTCTTTCTCTCTTTCTCTGAAAGCTACGGTGAAAACTTGCCCCATTACACTTTGAAACTGAAGAATCTGACAAGTGAATACTTTCTCCATATCTCTTAAGCTATTGCCTCTTAATCTTTGATTGCTGTGAGGAATCTTTGAGTGTAAAAGTGATCACTAGAAGCTAAATCTTTCCAGTTTCATTCCAGTTTGCATTGCCCTTTCAGATTTGTTTTTAAGGAAAATTTACCTGTTCAAATATGTGATTCCACACAATGGCACTGCCATTCAGGGTGAACCTTTGGCCTGCAGGAGCTTGGGGATCGACCCCTCCAACATGGACCTTTTGGAAAGATTGGTTAGGGAAAGTGACCAAGTTGATGATGTCGAATCCAAATATCATATCCATATTTTCATCAAAAAAGACTTCCTCCCCAGCACTATTATTAAAATGGACATATCTCAGAAGTGAGCGAAGCTGAATAAGGCAACACATGTGTACAGAATTAATCAGCTCAATGTGAAAAGGGAAAAAATAAAAACCAATCAATATATCTTGTCATCTTAAAAACAAGGAAGTCAGTTAAAACTTTTGAAAACATTACAAGAGAGGGAACACCTGCTATGCAAAGACCCCTCTGCAGCAGTGATTTCTGTGGCCAGAAGCCTACCTGAAAACAGGCCAGTCTAACAAGATCTGGGTCTTATTAGCTTACCTGCCAGGGTTGAATATTCAGAAGGTTCCAACTGTTTCCAGGGCCCGAGAGTTTAGGTTTGGTTCTCAATGAATAAGCAGCATGGAGCGCATGGGCTACAGCATAGACAGCATTATAGATACCGTAGCTCTGACCAGACATCCTCATTTCAAACACAGATCCAGGAAGGTTCCTTAATTTCTCTTCCCCAGTGCAGTTCCCTATGGCTGGACTGCTCAGATTATATACTGGGAGAGAGCAAACAAATGTACTGTACCAGAAGCTCTGCATGAGATGAATCTTTGACTGGAATGGATTGAGGTTCTCCAGAAACTCCTGAAATCCTGGTACCATATTGGTGTGGAGGGCAAAGGACAAGCTGCCATTGAAGGATTTCTTTGTGAAACTTTTCCCAGAGAATACGGTTGTGACATCCCACTCAGCAGTTGTGATCCAAATTCTCTCCATCGGTTGCTTCTGAATAAATTCATAGCTTTCTAGGATTATCCGTAAACCCTCCATAGACTGAGCATCCCCATAAACCAGGATCACATTAATTTTCTTTGAAAGAAGGGCAGAGGCAATGCTATTTAGGCTTTTCTGAAGGAATGGGTTTGAGACGTAACTTGTCACTTTGGGAACAGACTGTGTCAAGGAAATGCAAATATCTTTCTGGAGAAGACTTGCGCTGAGGGTTCGAAGAAATCTTTCTCCACTTTCGTCCTCTGGAATGAGGAGGCCGATCCAGTTCCATCCGAAATGCTGGAGCAACTGAATAATTCCCAGATACTGAAATGTTTCATCCGGCACCGTTCGAAAGAAAGAGGGAAATTGTGTTTTATCGCTAAAGACGGGATCAAAAGATCCATAACTGAGCTAAAAGTAGAGAACAAAAAATTTAAAAAGCAATACATTTCGGCTTGTGGACAGTGTGATCAGGGCTCTCTGTCTATTTGCTCAGTTTGAGAAGACTGGAAGAGGGCAAATGTTGTCCCCATCTTCAAAAAGGGAAAAAAAGAGGACCCAAATAATTATCACCCAGTCAGCCTGACATCAGTACCCGGAAAGATTCTGGAGCAGATCATTAAGCAGGCAGTTTCTAATCACTTAGAAAGCAAGGCGGTAATCACGAGAAGTCAACATGGATTTCTCAAAAATAAGTCATGCCAGACTAATCTTATCTCTTTTTATGATAGACTTACTAGCTTGAATGATGAAGGGAATGCTGTGGATGTAGCATTTCTCGATTTCAGTCAGGCCTTTGACAAAGTTCCCCATGACATTCTTGCAAAGAAGCTAGTAAAATGCGGACTGGACAGGGCTACTGTTCGTTGGGTTTGTAATTGGTTGACCCACCGAACACAAAGGGTGATCAGGAATGGCTGCGTTTCATCCTGGAGAGAAGTGACTAGCGGGGTGCCACAGGGTTCTGTCCTGGGCCCAGTGTTGTTCAATATTTTTATCAAGGACTTGGATGAAGGAATAGAGGGCATGCTCATCAAATTTGCAGATGACACCAAATTGGGAGGGGTTGCTAATACGCCAGAGGACAGGATGAAAATTCAAAATGACCTGGATAGATTGGAGAGCTGGGCCAAAGCTAACAAAATGAAATTCAACAGAGAGAAGTGTAAGGTCCTACACTTCGGTAGAAAAAATGGAATACAGAAATATAGGATGGGGGACACGTGGCTGGATAGCAGTAGGTGTGAAAGGGATCTCCGAGTCTTAATAGACCACAAGCTGAACATGAGTCGGCAGCGTGATGTGGCAGCCAAGAAAGCCAATGCAATTCTCGGCTGCATCAGTGGTGTGGTGTCCAGATCGAGGGAGGTACTGGTACCACTCTACTCTGCTTTGGTTAGACCTCATCTTGAATACTGTGTCCAGTTCTGGGCACCCCAATTCAAGAAGGACATGGTCAAGCTGGAGCAGGTCCAGAGGAGGGCGACCAAAATGGTGAGGGGCCTGGAAGCCATGCCCTATGAGGATAGACTTAGAGAGCTGGGTATGTTTAGTCTGCAAAAGAGAAGATTAAGAGGGGACATGATAGCTATGTTTAAATGTTTGAAGGGATGCCACGTAGAGGAGGGAGTGGGCTTGTTTTCTGTTACTGCAGAGACCAGGACAAGGAGCAATGGATTCAAGTTGCAGGAAAGAAGATTCCACCTGAACCTCAGAAAGAACTTCTGACAGTCAGGGTTGTCCGGCAGTGGAATGTGCTGCCTCCACGGAGTGTGGTGGAGTCTCCTTCTTGGGAGGTTTTTAAGCAGAGGCTGGATGGCCATCTGTCGGGAGTGCTTTGAGGGTCTTCCTGCATGGCAGCAGGTTGGACTGGATGGCCCGTGTGGTCTCTTCCAACTCTACATTTCTATGATTCTATGATTCTAAGAGTGTTCTATAGTCCTGCCTTTTAAACACTGAGAGAAAAAGATGGATTTACAAATGGTAAGAAGAAAAAGCCATGATGAGATGGGTTACCAAGGACAACATGAGGTGCAGTAGGGTTTGGAGTTGGTCAGCCGGGAGCACCACTCCATCTTTTAACCAAACGTTGCTCCCAACAATCCATCCTGCTACAGTTGGGAAAATATTTCCAAAATTCTCTCTCAGCTCAGAGGTTGTTAGTAGGCTGGTGTAGGTGTATTTCAGCAGAAAATCCTTGGACCAAGATTTCCACTGAAAACAGTTTCTCTGTAGGAAGGCAGAGAGGTGTCTGACATTTCGGCTCATAGGATATGGAACTTTGAAGCCTGGATTGTATGTATCTCTCACTTAAACCCATTCCCAGTTGAACTGTTTAGCCAAGCAGTCCCAAAGAACTGACAAGATCATAGCAAATTATCAGGATGATATAGATGTAAAGGAGATGGAGAAACTGCATATCTTTCTGTTCCTGGAAAACTACCACAAGGCATACCTGTGAACACACCTACCTGTGGGATTTTATAGATATTTAAGATGTCAGCTATTTGGCTGGAGGTCTGGGAGGTGAGACCACCAATGATGGTAACAACCTTCATCTCCTTGAAACAGATGTAATTCTTTTGTCTAGGGAAGAGAAGATCCAGGATGGTTCCACTGGCTTTCAGTGAATTAAATGCATTGTCATAGATTCTTATTCCCAATGTGGTGTTCAGCAGTAACTTCTCATTCTTGTTGATCTCATCCATAGCAAAAGCAAAAGCCAAGACGAGCTGGTAGTTCTTAGACAAGATCCTGCATTTAGAACTTCAATTAATCTTACAAGTTTATATCAAAGGTAGAAACGTATTGTATACTCAATATGTTAAGGGAGACTTTGAGATTGAAACATAAGCAGGTGGCCATGACACTTGCGATATCCTCTTTTAAGAAATCTTCAAAAGCTGAATCCCTCAGTTAGAGCCTCATGCAAAGAAATGTGGTTTGCTATCAAAATAACATGAAATTTCTAGCACTTCTGGGAAAGGAAATGCTTCTTGGTCTCTCTAACATATCATTTCAAGAAAATAATTGGAGGGAAGGATGTCATTTTTTTTAGCCATCCTTAGGTATTTGCGAGTAATTAATCTCCTGCAAATATACCAGTAACTCTTCACCTACATTTCTTCCATTCCTGTATACAGTTCATCACTATGTATCATTTTCCTGGATTTCCCTTTACCCTTGAAGACTTAAGAATTTAGTCTTGGATGTTTTCTTTTTCTTTTATTTTTATTACACAGAGGATGGTGTGCTCCATTCTGCATTTATTTGTTTAACATGCTTCCATTCACTCTAGTTTTCCATGATCTGTTTTAAACATCACTTTTCTGATGTGCTCCTACTATGCTGAGATTGCTGGACTAGCTAGTATGGTCTGATAGAATCAAGCCATGGGCTCTGGGTTACACGAATGCTTCTCTTTCCTTTGATGTTGCCTTGCCTTCACTAGGCAGTCATCTAGACTTGATGACCAACACCTGAATAGGGAAGGGTAATTCCTTAGAAAGCATTGTGCTTAGTTTCTGGGAAAAACTCTCACGTCTCTGTAGTACGTCTGTCATCTCCTATTTGAAAATCTAGACTATCATTACTGGAACCCGGAGTCACCATGTAACATTTTACCACTATCCATCTGTGTCAACACTGAAAGAATTTAACAATTTACATTTTGCTGAATTAAACCCAACTAATTCAAAGTCACCCTTCTGTCTCGTCTTCTTGCTTACCAAGCTTGGTAGGATGATCCCCGGGCTTCTCTAAAGTCATTTAATGACATTTTTGGTATTGCAATGGACACAAATCCCCCAATGAGAAGATCTTCTCTAGAATTAAGGGAGTTGTGTGGAATTTGCTGCTGCCAAGTGCCCATGGAGCCCAAACTCTTCTTTAAAATATCAAGCAGGAGGAAGACAAGGAGGAACAACCCCTCTGTCAGTGCCATTCTGTCTTGGACTCAATCCCAACTGTGCAGTTGTCTTCTTACCTACACCCCCCTTTCCTAATGTGATCCAGCATCCAACTGCAGAAAACTATTTCCACCCACTCAGCAGTTTATTCTGATCCAAAAACTCCAAATGGAGCATTTGCTCTGAGTGATGAGGGGTCCAAGCATCATCAAACAGAGTCTCCCCTCTCCCCACCAGTCTTAAGCAAATGTTCCTTTCAAAATATCCTTTATATAAGCCTAGTCGCTTTAGAAAATTTAGCTCCTTTGGCTCTTAATTACCCAATCTCTTTTTGAGGTTGCAGTTCCACAGGCAGCCAGTATCACAAGTTTGATAATTACATAGTAGATAATCATCATCTCCAGAGCTTTGGAACAAATGCAGAACTGGAGAAAACAAGTTGACTCATCTGTGTTTGAAGGAGTTGTCAAGGTCACATAATGCACTAGGAAATGATCATGTTTGTTGGGTACTGGGCATCTCACTTTCTGAACAGAAGGAAGAAGGAGTGATAAAAGATTCCCAATGGACAGTGCAGATTCCCTATATGTCCACAGTCTCTGAAATAAACATTCAAACATTCTTCAGGACGTCAACAATCTATAACTCTCTTCAAACAAAGCTAGGAACATTTTAGACCATGGTAACTTCCGTTTCCCATGGTTTCTCTTCCCTGCATCTCCTGTGTCGTTCATCAAATCCACTTTCCCAAACCCTCATTGCCTGAGTAGCGGGACAATGGAGGGGAGAGGAATGCTCCATAAGAAGGAGTGACTCGTCATCTTCTCCCCGTACATTGGTCTGTCCACCATAAAAAAGAGCTGTTCCTTCCCCAACAAAAACATATTTTTTCAAAGTCCTGCATTAATCCCAATGGAGGTTCTAAAGAAAGCCCTGAATGTTACAGGTTGATGCACAATTCTCAGAGTGGTGTGTACGCGTGTAACTAAAATGTCAGTGGTGGATAGAGTTGTCATTTTTGACTGTTTATGAATGTGCATATCCTCTCCATGGGTGCATGGGTGTGGTCTAAGTAGGTCTGTAGTTTACTGAGGCCAATGAGCTTGGTGGGTGAGAATCCTAAATGCCCCTCCCTAAACTGCAAACCCCAGCATTCCAGAGGACGTTGAAGGCGGAATAATGGCACTATAACACTGTAGGGCAGAAACGGTCTTAGTCTTAGTTCAGATGCTCCACGAGTAGATACTGAAGAGGTGAACATTTGTGAGGTGAAAGAGAGACGCTCTCTGTCTACCGCCTTTGATTTGTTGACCTGCAGCTACAAGAGGGCTCTGACCCCATTGCAAAGCACTGTATTCAGCATGGGATGAACTCCAAATGCATGGCACCAGAATGCTTTGTAATCTCTGTGGGATAAAAACTGAGAACAATGTGTGCTGTAGTGGGAAAGCAGATTAAGGCTTACCAGTATATCTTCAGCAAAAGAGCAAAGATTCGTACTCCCAAGTGTTCAAAAAAGGCTACATCAAACCGACAGTCCTCAGTTACGTTCTTGAAATGATGGTTAGACAGATGGACCAGGAACGTGTTCACCAAAACACATTCTTGGGTCCAGAATTTTTTAATTCCATGAGTATTCTCAACATAGTTGCATCTGTGTCTGACAGGTGGATTCAGGCTTTTTAATAATATACAGTTCTCCCTCCACATTCGTGTGTATCACATTCACAGATTTGACTCTTTGCGAGTCTGCGTGCTCCACGCCCCAAATTATCCTCCTCTCCTTCCCTTGGTGGAGCAAGCGGGCCACAGGATAGCCCAGGGAGAAGGCTGCTGACCTCCCTGCAGGAGGTGATCCTGGGCTGGACATGCTCTGGCCCCACATTCTTTGTGGTGGGCCATCACACGGCAGATTAGCTCCATTCCTGTGATCACCACCCAGAAGGGATACCCACAATCTGAGCCTTGCTAAGCCTTGCTGAAATTGTTGGTCTCCCTTCCAGGTGGCGATCGTGGGAAAGGGCCTAAGCCGTCCCGTGATCACCACCTGGAAGGGATGCCTGTGTTCGCCAGCTGGCCTCCCTTCCAGGCAGTGATCACGGGAAAGGACCTAAGCTGTCCTACAATCACCAACCAGAATGGATGCCCGCAGTTGCCAGCTGACCTCCCTTCCAGGTGGCGATTGCAGGAGAGGGCCTAAGCTGCCTGCACCCCCTGAGCCTTTTCCTGTGCCAGCGCTCCACAGGCAGCTGGCAGGTTCGTGCAGGATGGGCGATCCCCCGTTCCCTGTACTCCCTTGGCTTCTGCCTGCACCTGAGTGCCACAGGAGCATGCAGGGAAGGCAGTCACCCTTTCCATAAATGCCCTTGGTTGCCCCCCGCATGCGCATGTTGGGGCAGGAGGGTGAAAGGTAGGCGCAAAGTATTCGCATTTTTTTTTACATTCGTGAGGGTTCTGTGTCCCTATCCCTCACAAATGTGGAGGGTCTACTGTAATAAGCTTGATGTCCACCTCCTATTGCCATAACCTGCTACATCTTAATGCCAGAATGGCTTCTATACCAAGTTATTAAACTGCATCTTTTCATTCTGATGTAAATTAGAAAGATTAACTGTCAAGAAATCCACAGTGCAGGATGTTGCCTCAGAACTACCAGCTTGTTTCTCCTTACCTACCTCTACATTTCCTCCTAGAATCCACTTGAAGAGGCCTCCAGGGATATTTTCATGCACCTCCACCCTTTTGCCATTAGTTTGGGGAAGCACAAAGAGAAAGAGATTGGTATCCAGCCAAACCCTGCACTGAGCTTACAAGTTTGGAGGGTGGCAGATGGGCAGCCAAAGAAGTAGACGCTGGGAAGGGAAGGTTGATGCAACCCATTCTGCCTCCCGCCCCCCATATTGTCAGTGTAATGACCCCATTAAAATCAAGCAAGCAAAGGTTATGGGATATTACTTGTTGTAATCTTTGGGCTAATTCCATTTCATCCTGTCCACCCTGTGCTTTAAATATCCAGTTTGTGGGATACTTCTGTCTGGCCACCTATTTAAATAACTTAACTGTGCCAAACCATCACATATTATTTACTAAGGCTAGATGCAACGCTCTTCCCTCAAAATTACTTTTTGGTAGATGTACTGGTTGCCCACTTCCAGAAGAATTTGGCCCTGCAGGTTGCAAGATGTTGAAACGATGTCGCATGTGGTTTTTTATAGTCAGAGTCTCAATCATTTCATGTTTCCCTATATTGAGTTGTATATCAGGTCATAACTCAGAAAAGTTTTATGTAAAAATCCAGTTAGAGGACATATGTCCAAACAGAGGCTTGTCAGTTGCTAAATACCTGTCATCAGCTATTAAGATCAGAGAAGGAGAGAAGTATCAAAATTATGTCAGGATACTGGTAACGTATTATAAGAAAAGCTCAATCGTGTTGTGTTAACTAGACAAAATTAAGGAATGCAAGTTATATTCTATCAAATAATCTATATTGTCAACAATTACAATTTACTGTATGTTGTTATATTCTATTTTCAATGCAGGTGCTTTTCTTATACTTAATATTGTACAAGTGGATTGCCAGGGTCTGAGGCACGGGTGGCAAAGGCTGTCTGGTACGGGCGCCGAGGCTGGGCCGAGGGACGGGCGCAAGGTCAGGAAGCTGAGGGCCAGGGCACAACAAGAGTCCAAGGCAGCAGTCTTCTGGGCAGCAAGAGTCCAGAAGACAGGCAGCAGGTCAGAATACACAAGAGCCCGAGGCAACAGGCATAACAGGGCCAGAGGCAGGAGGCAGGTCCAAGAGACAGGCAGAAGGTCAGGGCACAGCAATGGTTCAAGGCAGTAGAAGCCTACCAGGTAACAAGAATCCACAGGGCCAGAGGTAAAAGGCAGGCGAAGGCAGGAGTCTTTTGCAGGTTTCCCAAGGAAAAGAAAGGAGCACAGAAAACAGAGCAAGAGTGAGGTGAGCAGAATACAGGTGTCATACTGAGTTTGCTTCTGCCCCCCCCCCAAGCCTGACTTCTACCCTTGAAAAGGAGCAGGAAATTCCCCAGCGTTCACTAATTTCGCTTGCTGCCACCACCCACTGAATTCTGAACATACTTGTAACTGAACAGGACAGTGGGACCCTGTCCGTGAATTGCCAATCTCTATGCTTAAGGACCTTTCCTTTCCCTCCTCCTTCTGAGTGAGAGAAGTTCTGTCTAAGCGTGTGCCGAAGAATGGCGTGGGAACGGAGAGGAAACAGAGGTTTTACAGAAAAGCATTTATTGTAAGGCATGCAAGTAAACAAGACAATAATGCACATGAGAGGCTCCCCCCTCTCAGGTACGCTTAAGTTACAAGTAGTTATAACAACAGATACATTCTTAAGATCAGCCAACTATAAAAATAATAAAAAGCCCTAACGCGACTAACTACCTTATTCTAGTTATTCACATTTGGGTTCACAGGTTTAGATGGTCTAGGAGAGGAATGAGACCAGGAGGCGAGGTCTAGGTCTGCAGCCTACGACTGGCACAGATCCCATCTCCAGGAGGTTCCTTCGTTGACTCTCTGCCACACGGCCTCTCAAGGATTTTTATAACTTCTCCTTCGAAGCATCTCGAAGCATCTCGCAGATGCTCACCTCTCTTCCCTTGATTGGACCATTCTCCCCCCGTGACCTGTGAGGCTGACCCACAGTAAAAATCTAACCTCATCCCAACACCTCATTAACCCTTGGTTTACCTGAAGAGGGAAGCATCCCCCTTCAGCCAAGTCTCCATAATGGGAAGCCCCATTATCACAACAGGTGATGTGCCAGTTGTTGGCTTTAACAAGCGGAGTAGACCTGTGATGAATGAAAATCCCCATCACCGCAATCGTGATGATGCAGAAGAAGAGAGCAGGGGAAGCCAAAACTGCTCCCAGGGGTTCTGCGTAGGACAAGTAGGTAACCGCTTTTGGGATGCATTGATCTCTTCTTCTATTTGGATATTGATCTTCTGGACACTTTCCAGATTCATTCGTATCTGAAATCCAGAACAAAGGTCTCAATGTTAGCAAAATATGCATATATTCAGAAGCACCAATCCTGATTAGAGATTAGAAAACAACTCCTTTCTCATCATATGAGACTTATGGATGTGTTCACACACAGTCCCTTCATTCCTTTATCTGAACTGATCTGAAACTACAGGTACTTTTTAAAAAATATTTATTTAAGATTCTCAAAGCAGGTAATCAGCAGGTAATCAGATTCGTGAGTTACGCCCTGTAAATCCCACCAAGAAACCAACAAAGGTGTTGGCAACTGTGCTTCTCTGGCGTTGATGCCAAACTCCCTTGATCACCCAGTGACTTCGGAAAACTCAGAGGCTGCACAAGACTCTTGATGACTCTATCATCTCCAAGGTCATCCGGTATTCTGTTAAACAAGAGGATACTCTTCGCAAAAATGGGGTCCTAATCCGTGGCACTTGCAAACCATTTCCGCACTAGACTGTGATAGTGCTATTATTCCACTTTCAATATCCTATGGAATCCTGAAGTTGCAGTTTAGGGACGGGCCTCAAAGTCCCCTCCCTAAATTGCAAAGCCAGGATTCCATAGGATGTTGAAAATGGAGTAATAGCACTATCACAGTCCAGTGTGCAAATGGCTGCAGATAAGGAAAGAGAAGCTAGAATTTATAAAATACCTAAAGACAAGAGATAAGCTTACACAACAGAAGCATAAAACACAACTTACATCGGACTTTTGGGACATATTACTAAAATGTGATTCAAGATCAATTCACTAGATAGAGTACCTTTTATATAATTGCAATGCAGAACAAACAACTATTACTCTTGCCACACCAAATGATGCATCTAGAGTCTATAATGTTAAAACACTATATCTTATGCTATAACGTTATGTGCGTTTCGCCCATCCTGCTTTAATCTTCCAAGGCTAAATGTCCTTTTCCTGGCAGATATGACAAGGTGCATCCCAGGTACCTCTAAGGAAGCTAGAGTCTGCTTTTGTAACTCCTCAGTTATGGAGGATATTGCTCATTTTATTTTACAGTGTCCTGATATTAGGGAAACACATATCTCCCCACGGTTGACTAGTGTAGCAGGGTGGTCGCCCCTGGTAAAACTCTGCTTTTTCATTTGTTAGTAGATAATTTGTAACTTCTAGAACACCTAAATTCTGGGCTTTGGTGTTACACTTGCAAGGAAAGACTGAAGGTGATGTTTGTAATCTATTTGTATAATGGCCGCTTGGTTGTTACAATAAAGTTATGAATGACTGAGTGCTTAGGATTCAGGCCAGCAACATGCCAAATTTTGACATCACTGGTTTTAGGATTTCAGCCAGTAATCTTTCATCAGATTGCATCTTAAGCTTTATACTATGTATGTATTCTTCACAAAGTAACCTATAACGAATTCCATAGAGTCATACTGGGCCCTGTTAATACCCTGGTATCTGAGTAGGACCGTATTTAACTGATGCCTGGTATCACTCTGCAGGGACCAGAACTCAACTCAAGCTACGTTCTTTTTTCTTACCAAAGTGGATGGAAATCCTCCCAGCAGCGCAAGAAGCACAGTCTTAACAACACATCTGGTACCCCATTGAATTATGCTGCTGTACCCAGGATGGCACTTCTCCACACATCTGGCATTTGGTGGCATATATATTGAAAGGAAAAGGATAGATTCTAAAATCTGTAGACATTGTAGACACAGTGGCCTCAGAAGGAAGGAAAAAGAGGCAATATCTGCTGGGCTTTATTCCCTCTCACCCTGCCATCCTCTGTTCCTTTACACTCATGGTGACAGACAGACAGAACTCTCTTTCTTCAGGGTTATCATTTCCAGATTCATTATTTTGATACCTGAGTGTAGTCACTGATTCTCAGCTAGGATGGAAAAGTATTTGGGGCGCTTATTAAAGCTCCCTTCAAAAGATGGATCTGCTTTGCAATGTGCTGGATTTTTCTCCGAGTTGATAAAGAACAACTAGATTTCTGAGGTAAGATGAGGAATTAAGCCTACCTGATTCCACAGGATAGTTGAGAAATTAGGAACCTGCTAGGGAAAATATAACAGATGGAGGGAAAGGCCCCTTCTGCAGCATGTTGTCAGCCCAAATTAGGGATGGGAGAACTTTGGGGCCCAGATGATGGTTCTGAACGACATTGTCCTGGTCCCATGCTTCTCCCTTCCCCAGCCAGCACCATCATGGCACAAATCATTGACAGATTCCATGAGGATGAAAGCTGTGTAATCACTGGTCATTGACCTGTCAATGACCGGTGATTGCACAGCTTTCACTCTCCAGAGGAGGGTGACCAAAATGGTGAAGGGTCTGGAAGCCATGTCCTTTAAGGAGCGGCTTAGGGAGCTGGATATGTTTAGTCTGCAGAAGAGTAGGTTAAGAGGGGATACAAAACTAGAACAAGGAACAACGGATTCAAGCTGCAGGAAAGGAGATTCCATCTGAACGTCAGGAAGAACTTCCTGATGGTCAGAGCTGTCCAGCAGTGGACTATGCTGCCTCAGAGTGTGGTAGAGTCTCCTTCTTTGGAGGTTTTCAAGCAGAGGCTGGATGGCCATCTGTTGGGCATGCTTTGATGGGTGTTCCTGCATAGCAGAGAGTTGGACTGGATGGCCCCTGTGGTCTCTTCCAGCTCTATGACTCCTAAAAAGGGAAGGCAGTCCTTGAGCTGGAAAAAATCCCTTTAGAAACACATAGAAGCCATTTAGACCCATTGAAAAAGGCAATGTGGGAAGGAACCATTTACATTCAACACTGGAAAGATCAGGGCAGTGTTGTTGGATGAGTTTCTCCGCAGAGCGATATGTTACCCCAAAAGGCAGGTGATTCAAGTGTCCACTCACAATGCCAATGCTTGTGTGTAAAGTTGGGAACGGGAGGGGGAGTGCTCACTCAGATAGGGGGAAATTATTGGTGGATTTTCAACTTTCACAACAGTTCTGCACCCTGAACACGAGTGAAATTGGACGGGTCACTGTACACTAAAACATCATCCCAATAGCAGTTTTTTATGTCTCCTCTTGCTCCCTTAATAAAAATCATACAGAGAATTTTGGAGTCATTTTCAATCAAATTCAGGGAATGAATACAGCAGCAGTCTTGATAGATTAAATTACATTAAACCATTTAGCAGTATTTTTAAAAAAGACAATTTTAAACCAGTTAAAACATTCTTGAATAATATTACCATAAAATGTATAACCACAAAACATGTACAGCCCGCATGAAATCATACTGGCCCAAAGCCTTTTTAAACAGCCAGATTTCAACCTGGTGCCAAAAAAATTTCTCAGCTGGTGCCAGTCAGGCCTCTAGGAAGAGGGAATTTCACAAATGAGTGCCACCAGAGGAAAAACCCTCTCCGTGTCCTCTCACAATGTATTTCCCGTCTTAATGATACATAGTGAAGGATTCCCTCTATAGATCTCAATTCTTTGTACCCATAACTGTGGCAGTACAAATGCTGGATGTAATTTGTGGAGTCTGAATGCCCTAAACTATTTTCTTAATTATTAATATGGACACGGGGAAAAAAGAGAAGGAAATAAGAAGAGTAGTTCCATCGCACCCAAATCTCAGACACCATAGCCGTGATCCGACCTCACTCCCTGACAAAGAGTCATTACCCTTTAAAAACAGACACTCCGAAGAGGATCCAGGCAGGAAAAAAGCCACCGGTGTTGGTGTAAACATCTTTACTTTTTCTTTATCAGTTGCTCTCTCGTATTGAATTCAGGTCTCAGCACAATAATGTAGCATTTGGGGAAAAAGATACAAGCCAATAAACCAAAGCTAGAGACCAAGATGGAGAAGACTTCCACGGCCACCATGTATTTCCCTTTGGTGCTCAGGTAACTTGGGACGAAGGAAACCCAAACACTGCAAAAGACCAACATGCTGAAGGTGATCAACTTGGCTTCATTGAAGCTGTCAGGCAGCTTCCTCGCGAAGAATGCAACCGTGAAGCTGACGATGGCCAGAAGCCACATGTAACCCAGGACAAGGTACAACATGGTGTCAGAACCTTCATTACACTGAAGTATGATCTCTCCTATCTCAGAGTGCATGTCCGCCTCTGGAAATGGAGGGGAGATTGCCAACCAGACTGCACAGATTCCACTTTGAATAAGAGAACAAGAGAAGATCACCGATATTGCCAGCTTCTTCCCAATCCATTTCCTCATCTTATTCCCTGGCTTTGTGGCCACGAAGGCCAGCACCACAGTGAGGGTTTTGCCCAACACACAAGAAATGGCTATCGAAAAGACAAGGCCAAAGAGGGTTTGTCGGAGAAGACAAGAAAGCCTCCCTGGAGGGCCAAGGAAAAGAAAGGAGCACAGAAAGCAGAGAAAGAGAGAGGCAAGTAGAGTCCAGGTGATGGTCCAGTTGTTGGCTTTGACAATGGGAGTGTCCCAGTAATGAAGGAAAGTCCCCATCACTGTAATCACAATTACCAAAAGAAAGAGGACAGAGAACACCAAAGCAGCTCCCAGGGGTTCGGTGTAGGATAAGTAGGTGACTCTTTTGAGAAGGCAATGGTCTTGGTTCCCGTTTGGATACCGATCTTCTGGGCATTTTGCACATTCGCTGGCATCTGAAACGCATATAAAAGTGTTCAGTCTCTCCAAATGATCCTGCAAACACGAAGATTTCGTTCGGCATTATCCATTCTGTTTACACAGAAAGAAAGACGTTTCCTATCTCTTCTTTCCTGGGACTATTTGGAGTCTTAGTTTTAAGCCCATTCCTTCCTTTTACCTTGCATGGGAGTCTGCCAATGAAAGCCAGGTGCTGTAGGCTGTATTTCAGAGCAAGGCAATCGCAAACCATCTCTGAGCACTCCTTGCCTAAGAAAACTCTACGACATTCATGGAGTCACCACAAGTCAAAAGGCAACTTGAAGACACGTATACGCACACACGACACACATTCAGACTCAGGCTCTTTCCCCACAACGACTGCATCTCAGTGTGGGGACATGAGATGAGTGGGACCATGACATCGTCATGGTCCCACCCTTCTCCCTTCTCCAGCCAGCATAGTTGCAGGTTAAATCATTGACCAAGTTTCTCCGTCAATGACCTTCGATGGCCCAACACTCCCATCCTTCCTCACCATGCAGAATGCATTTTTGCATTTTGTATTGATGATCTGAGAATAACCATAAGGGAATTACATGCAAGAAAGCTCCCATTTTCCTATTTTTTATAATACCAGAATTTAAATTCAAAAATAATATCTGCTGAACAGGTAGTACAATGATGACGTGATTACAGAAACTCGCAATGCCTATATATGTGACATCTACATTTTCCTACTTCCCGGGTTAAAATCTTTTAAATATTTGCTGCAGAACATTAAGAAAACATGCTGCATGGCCGAGGAAGGAAATTGTGAGGACACTTCAGAATTTATACTGCATAACTGAAGTTTATTTACCAAGCTGTTTGATCATTTTAAGTATTACTTTGGCTTATTAGACATTAAATAGCTGGGATTTAGAGTAGTACTCAATATCAAGCAAATGAGAGATCCCACATATAAGTCTATATTCTTTTCCTTACCAAGGTGGACTGAAATCCCCCCAGCACTGCATCGAACACAGGCATAGCAACAGACATAATTCCCCTGCTGAATGATCTTGCTGTATCCCAGCTGGCAGTTCTCAACACATCTGGAACGGGGTGGCATCTAGGAGGAAGCACAAGGGTGGGCATTCAGGATGGAAATATACTCACTTTTGCTCAGTGCTACCATTCCCAGCTTCCTTTCTTTAATACAGGGATGCAGCTAGGGATTCTCATCCCCAGTAGAAACTGATTTCGGGGGGGGGGCAGGTAAGGCAACTCTCAAAAGGAAGATATGATTCCCAATCTCCTAAATTCTTCTCTGAGTTACAGAAGAACCCATGTGATGTGAGGGAGAGAAATCTCTGGATGACTTTAGATACTGAAGAAATTAAGGGACTGGTAGAGAAAATACAGTGGTTGTGAGAAAATCCCCTGACTTGCACAGGACTGAAGAACAATTCTTTTGCCTCCCGTGGCACTCTCGTGGTTCTTAGCTTTGACTCACTTTTTTTCTCTTTTTCTCTGAAAGCTACGGTGAAACCTTGCCCCATAACACTTTGAAACTGAAGAATCTGACAAGTGAATACTTTCTCCACATCAGTTAAGCTAATGCCTCTTAATCTTTGATTGCTGTGAGGAATCTTTGAGTGTAAAAGTGATCACTAGAAGCTAAATCTTTCCAGTTTCATTCCAGTTTGCATTGCCCTTTCAGATTTGTTTTTTTTTTAAGGAAAATTTACCTGTTGAAACACGTGATTCCACACAATGGCACTGCTATTCAGGGTGAACCTTTGGCCTGCAGGAGCTTGGGGATCAACCCCTCCAACATGGACCTTTTGGAAAGATTGGTTAGGGAAAGTGACCAAGTTGATGATGTCGAATCCGAATGTCATGTCCATATTTTCATCAAAAAAGACTTCCTCCCCAGCACTATTGTTAAAATGGACGTGTCTCAGAAATGAGCGAAGCTAAATAAGGCAACACACGTATATGGAATTAATCAGCACAATGTGAAAAGGGAAAAAATAAGAAGCAGTTAAATATAGTGTCATGAAAAGCGAGAAGTATATTAAAACCTTTGAAAAGCATTTGAAAACATTACAAGAGAGGGAACATCTGCTATGCAAAGACCCCTCTGCAGCAGGGATTTTTGTAGCCAAAAGCCTGTCTGCAAAGGGTCAATCTGACAAGAGTTAAGGAATCGTCCACTGGAACTTCTCTGGAGGGGAATTCCATGGCCTTGGAGCAGCTGCCAAGAAAACCCCCCCATATGCCTTCTCCAAATGTTCCTGTGCCAACGGTGGGAGTGAAAAGACCTTCAAACACCCCCAAGACCTTCAAACATAGGGGGTCCAAAGAGAGAGGCAAAATCCTTTGGCTCCGTACAGATTTCCCAGTCATGCCAAGCACTTTGAATTGAAAAACATGCAGATATTCCATTCATAGAGTCATTGCGAGTTGACAGGCTGAGACACACACTCAAGATTTTTACATGAGGTACTTGAATGTACAGAAAGTCTCTCCTTATCTCCCTCTACCTTCCCCACCCAATAAAATATCTGTTGGAAGAAACATTGCAAGAAACAGTTCAGTTAGTACCAGTTTCTATGTTTTTAAAACACTTTTTATTGGAGTTCTTTTTAACTCAGCCCATTTTGCATTACCTGTTCAGCAGATATTATTTTTGAATTTAAATTCTAGAACTATAAAAAAATAGAAAAATGAGAGCAACTCTCATAAGGGGATTCTCAGATCATCAGTCTACATGAAAGAAGATGCAAAAATACAGGTGAAACTTTAAAGGAGCTGGAATACCACTAAGGTGGATCATATAGATTGCAAACATTCTATTCTCTTTGGTGTCAGGTTTGTGAGATAAGTTAGCAAAGTCTGTGAGTTGCTGTGCCTTGTCTTGTGACATTTGAAGCAGGATTACAGGGTCCAATGTCATTTAAAAAGGGGAATTCCTGAAATGGTCTAGGTGCAGTAATTCAAAGACAATCTGAGTTGATGACTCATCTCAGGCTGATCTAAGAATTTAGTTTACCACGTAGACTCTAGGGTCATTTCTGCACTAGATTGTTATAGTGCTATTAATTCCACTTTCAACATCCTCTGGAATCCTGCAGTTTGCCGTTTAGGGAGGGGCCATAGGCCCCAGGATTCCATAGGATGTTGAAAGTCGAATAATAGCACTGTATCAGTCTCACGCATAAATGCCCTTGAGTTATGAAGCGACTAAGATAGCAATCTAAAAAAATGAATAGCTTGTTTCAGTAGATATTAAGCAATTCCTGAGCAGTATTAACTTACCCGCCAGGGTTGAATATCCAGAACGGTCCGACTGTTTTCAGGGTGGAAGAATGTAGACTTCGTTTTGAATGAATAAGCAACATGGAGAGCATGAGCTACAGCATAGACAGCATTGTAAATACTGTAGCTCTGGCCAGACATCCCCATTTCAAACACAGATCCAGGAAGGTTCCTCAGTTTCTCTTGCCCTGTGCAGTTGGGCCAATTTGGACCTTTCAGGTTATAAAGTGGGAAAGAACAAAGAAATGCACTGTACCAAAACTCCTGCATCAAATAAATCTTTGACTGATGTGGGCTGAGGTTCTCCAGAAACTCCTGAAATCCTGGCACCGCCTTGGTGTGCAGGGCAAAGGACAAGGTGCCATTGAAGGATTTCTCTGTGAACCTTCTCCCAGAGAAAACAGTTGTGACATCCCATTGACCAGTTGTGATCCAAACTCTCTCCATTGGTTGCTTCTGAATAAATTCAGAGCTCTCTAGAATTATGCGCAAACCCTCCATGGACTGAGCGTCCCCATAAACCACGATCACGTTGATTTTCTTTGAAAGAAGGGCAGAGGCAATGCTATTTAGGCTTTTCTGAAGGAATGGGTTTGAGACGTAACTTGTCACTTTGGGAACAGACTGTGTCAAGGAAATGCAAATATCTTTCTGGAGCAGACTTGCACTGAGGGTTCGAAGAAATCTGTCCCCACTTTCATCCTCTGGAATGAGGAGGCCGATCCAGTTCCATCCAAAATACTGGAGCAGCTGAAGGATCCCCAGATGTTGAAATGTTTCATCTGGCACCATCCGAAACAAAGAGGGAAATTGTGTTTTATCACTGAAGATGGGATCAAAAGATCCATAACTCAGCTGAAAGTGGAGGGAAAAAAGTAATAAAGGAAGGCTTTTCAGCTTGTGGACAGTGTGGTCAGGGCTCTCTGTCTATTTGCTCAGTTTAAGAAAGTGTTCTATAGTCCTGCCTTTTAAACACTGAGAGAAAAAGATGGATTTACAAATGGTAAGAAGAAAAAGCCAGGATGAGATGGGTAACCAAGGACAACATGAAGTGCAGTAGGGTTTGGAGCTGGTCAGCCGGGAGCACCACTCCATCTTTTAACCAAACGTTGCTCCCAACAATCCATCGTGCTACAGTTGGGAAAATGTTCCCAAAATTCTCTCTCAGCTCAGGGGTTGTTAGCAGGCTGGTGTAGGTGTATTTCAGCAGAAAATCCTTGGACCAAGATTTCCACTGAAAACAGTTTCTCTGTAGGAAGGCAGAGAGGTGTCTGACATTTCGGCTCATAAGATATGGAACTTTGATGCCTGGACTATGCACTTCTCCCACTTAAATCCATTCCCGGCAGTGCTAAGTAAAATAGCCACAATAGACCTGTTTCACTAAGCAGACCCAAAGAACTGAAAAGATTATATCAAATTTGCAAATTAGCAGGAGGATATAGATGTAAAGGAGATGGAGGAACTGCCCATCTTCCGTTCCTGGAAAACTATCCCAAGGCACACCTTCGAACACACCTACCTGTGGAATTTTGTAGATGTTTAAGATGTTAGCTATTTGGCTGGAGGTCTGAGAGGTGAGACCACCAATGATGGTAACAACCTTCATCTCCTTGAAACAGATGTAATTCTTTTGTCTAGGGAAGAGAAGATCCAGGATGGTTCCACTGGCTTTCAATGAATTAAATGCGTTGTCATAGATTTTTATTTCCAGTGTGGTGTTGAGCAATAACTTCTCGTTCTTGTTGATCTCACCAACAGCAAAAACAAAAGCCAGGATGAGCTGGTAATACTTAGGCACAATCCTGCATTTAGAATTTCAAATAATTTTACGGGTGTATATCAAAGGTAGAAATGTATTTTATTTACTCAATATGTTAAGGGAGACTTTCAGATTAAAACATAGGCAGATATGACAGTAGCAGGTGGCCATAACGCTGGCGATATCCTCTTTCAAAAAAATCTTCAATAGCTGAATCCAGCAGTTACAGCCTGGTGCAAAGAAATGTGGTTTGCTATCAAAATGACATGAATTCCTAGCACTTCTCTTAAAGGAAATGGTTCCTGCTCTCTCTATTATATTGTCATTTCAAGAATATAATTGGAGGGAAGGATGTCATTTATTAGCCAGCATTGAGTAATTAATCTCCTGCAAATACACCAGCAAATCTGAATCTGTATTTCTTCCACTCCAGCATGCAGTTCATAACTATGTAGTATTTTCCTGGATTTCCCTTTCCCCTTGAAGACTTGAGAATTTAGGCTTGAATGTTTTCTTTTTCTTTTCTATTTAAGATGATGTCATCGTCTATTCTGCATTTACTTGCTTCCTATGCTTCCATTTACTCTATTTTTCCATCATCTATTTCAAACATCACTTTTCACTGAAGACTTGATGACAGGCACCTGCACAGGGGTTGTTAACCCCTCGGAAAGCATTGTGCTTGCTTTATGGCAAAATCTTCACTGTCTGCCATATCCCATAGGATAATCCAGCCTACTGTTCCTGGAACCTGGAGTCAGCATGTGATATATTTGAAGCCACTATTCATCTGTGCCAGCACTAAAAAGATTTAAACTAAATTTGCTGAATTAAACCCATCTAATTTAAAGCCACCCTTCTGCCCTCTTCTTCTTGCTTACCAAGCTTGGTAGGATGGTCTCCGTGCTTCTCTAAAGTCATTTAATGACATTTCTGCTAATGCAAAGGACACAAATTCCCCAATAAGAAGATCTTCTCTGGAACTGAGGGGATTATGTGGAATTTGTAGCTGCCAAGTGCTTGTGGAGCCCAAACTCTTCTTCAAAATATCAGACAGGAAGAAGGTGAGAAGGAACAAGACCTCTGTCAGTGCCATTCTGTCTTAGAGTCAGCCCAAACTATGCAGTTGTCTTCTTACCTACAGCTCTCTTTCTGATTTGATGCAGGATCCAACTGCAGACAACCACTTCCACCCACTCAGCAGTTTTTCCTGATCCAGAGACTCCAAGTGAAGCATTTGCACTAAGTGGTGTCCAAGCATCAACAGACAGAATCCCTCCCTAGCCTTGAGCAGACGTTCCTTTGAAAATATCTTTTAAATAGGCCAAGCGATTTCAGAGAATTTAGCGTATTTGGCTCTTAATTCCCCAATCTCTTTTTGGAGTTACAATTCCACAGGCAACCACCATCACAACTTTGATAATTATAGAGTAGATAATCATCATTTCCAAAGCATTCAACATCACGCAGGACTGGAGAAAACAAGTTTGACTCATCTGTGCTTGAAGCAGTAGTAAAAGTTACACAGGGGATCACAGTACAGATGGGTCCTGGCCTTCAAACTTTCTGAGCAGAAAGAAGAAG
This sequence comes from Cyclura pinguis, assembly GCA_030412105.1. NCBI lineage: Eukaryota > Metazoa > Chordata > Lepidosauria > Squamata > Iguanidae > Cyclura > Cyclura pinguis. Next base: position 10,514,802 of record CM059604.1, read on the forward strand.
AATGAGTGGAAAAGGATCTCTGTTGGATAGTGCATCTTCACCATACGTCCGCAGTCTCCGAAATACACATCCAAACAGTCTTCAGAATATCAGGAATCCATAACTCTCTTAAAACAAAACCAGGAAACTTTTAGACCGTGGCGACTTCCGTTTCCCACGGTTTCTCTTTTCTGTCTCTCCTGTGCTATTCATCAAATCATATGGAATGTTCCATAAGAAGAAAGAACTGACAGTCTTCTCCCTCTACATTGCTTTGCCCTCCTTTAAAATGAACTGCTCTTCCCCCAGTAAAAAAGTCTGCTTTTTCAAAGTTCTGTATTGATCCCAATGGACGCTGTTAAAAAAAAATCCCTGAGCGTTGCAGGCCGAGGGACAACTTTCTGAGTGGTGTGTACATCTGTAACTAAGATCTCATTGGTGGGTATTGTTGTCATTGGTGAGTGTTTAGGAATGTGTGTGTCCTTCTCCATGTGTGCATAGTTGTGTGGTCTGTATGAAAAGCTAAGTGTGTCTCTGAAAATGTGAGATTTCTGCACCCGCTGTTTGAAGGAAAGGAGGCAGCTCTGTTTTGACAGCTTTGGCCAACAGTCAACAGTTACTGTTGCACTCCCCTCCCAACAGGGCTGACACTGGGACCCACACTGGATGTCTCTGCAAGCTGGTAAGGTGCAAAAAGGGCCTTAGAGTGACAGGAACATTTTCGTGGGTATCCTCCATGAACAGTGCATCACTATAATTTAACTGAGAGTAAAATTACTGTATGACAGGCAAGTGCAAAGCAAGAATACAGGTTTTTCAACACTCCACAAGCCTCTTATGGAGGGCTCAGGAGTACATGTGACTCACAGGGTCTCCATATTTTCCAGTTGGCTCTCCTCCCCACCACACACACACACTTTGCATAGCAGTGCAGCCTTTCCGAAGGAGAATTGTCCTACAGTTGGTCACCGAAGGGAAAGGAGACACTGCCTTCACTTGGACTGACTTAGAAAAAGGCTTGCATTTCTTGAGAATTTCAGGAACTTTTCCTCCTGAAAAATAAGCTGACACAGTTAAAGTTAGAGCCAGAATGTCTCTTTCTCTCTGGCACATAAGAGCCAAAGGCCTTCTGCTAGCAGAATCTGGAAAAACTCTGTGGAAGGTCAGCATCTCCTCTGTATAGCACTAATAAATGCTCCCCTTCTCTCTGCTGATCAGGGAGAAGAGAATTTCTGTCACGTGCAAGAGACTGGAGCTATACGCTTTTGCCAGCCTTTCTCCATGGTGTGAAGGGAATTATTTATCTTAAATCTCTTTTTTCAACTCTCAGCTGGACAGACAAATTACATATCAACTGTTTCCCTAACTTCGTTTATTGCCCCTCTATCCAGTCCCCTACCACCTTGAAGGATCCATTCAGAACATCTATTATTTCCTCTCAGTTTGATAGGGAAAAAGAATAGAATGGGGTGTTGTCAGCATATTGTCGACAGGCCAGATTCTCAAACTGCCATATGCACTCACCCACTGGGTTCATCTTGATCATAAATGGTACAGCAGGTAGAATGGAACCCTATGCAGTTTAAAACACAATAGCCAAGGAGTTGACCATTCACCCATGAACAGCACCTTCTAGAAACTGACCAGACACAGAAAAAGAACCCCTGCAGGGAGGGATCACCAAAATCCAGTATAGCCACTCTAGCCAGTATGGTGTCTTGACTCTGGCGGATATGAAGAGCAAAGAGTCCACGAGCAGCTAAGGCAGAAAGATTTGAACACGGAAGAGTGTATGGATTTGTTTCAATGGGGGTGGGTGGGACAAAGGAAACAGTGGGCAAAACAATGATATTGTCTTGTCTGAACTTAGTCTCAGTTTTTCGGCCCTCATACGGTCTGTGACCACAATGATGTCTACATTCAAAGGGCTCGCTGTCTCCCCTGAACTTGATTTGAAAGAAAATGAAACAGAGCAGTGTGCTATCAGGATATTGTTGTCGGATCCAATTTCCAGATGGCCTCATCCAAGGGTTAATGTCAAGTTACAGTATCATGGGAGACAGAAGTATGAATCCTAAGATTTTAATAAATAATTTCCTAGCAGCTTCTTTGCAATTAGCCATATAAGTAAGAAGATACCACTGAAAGCAGTCCCTCCTCCAACAAAGTTCAATCTGCCTATTCTGCAGGACGTCATAGCTCACGGTATGAAAAATGGTCAAAAAGGCTAACAGAATTAATAATACCTTAAACTTGCTGTCTTTTGAAAGATGCCGTCCCACAAGGTAATCAAGGAGAATTCAGTCTGAAAATGAGCCTGAAACTCAACTGAAATACACTGAGAAAAAAGATACACCAAAGAGTTTCCAGAGCTGACTTTGCAGTCAGGCCATCAGACCCAAGTGGACAACATCGTGAACTGGGAAGAAGTTTTTTTTTTACTCATTTGAGACCCTAGCTGAAGAGCATTCCCATTTGTGAACTTCAGAATCAACCAATTACAACCATGTACAATGTCGCCCAAAGAAGAATGGAAGGCTCTCGTGTGTTAAAATTCTTTGTCTTTTTTTTTCCTGAAATTGGAGGGGAAAGGACTCTGCAAAATTCTCCAGGTAATTTATGTTCAGGGAGTCAATAGCCTTAGTAGGAGACACGGAAAAATAACCAGCTATTGGATGCTTTTTTGATCTAATTTGTGCTTTAGCTTTGTCTCTTAAATAATCATTTGCCTTTAAAACCTGATCCATGAAATGAGATCATGCACAATAAATAAGATGGAGTTTTGTGAAAATATCAAGTCTTTTTCTTCACAAGCTGTTCTCTTGTATTCAGCTCAGGTCTCAGCAAAATAATGTAGCATTTGGGGAAGAAGATAAAACCCAGTAAGGCAAAACTAGAGACCAGGATGGAGAAGACCTCCACGGCCACCATGTATTTTCCTTTGGTGCTCAGGTAACTTGGGACAAAGGAAACCCAGACACTGCAAAAGACCAACATGCTGAAGGTGATCAGCTTGGCTTCGTTGAAACTGTCAGGCAGCTTCCTGGCAAAGAAAGCAGCAGTGAAGCTGATGATAGCCAAAAGCCACATGTAACCCAGGACAAGGTAGAACATAGCATCAGAGCCTTCATTGCATTGCAGGATGATCTCAGCTGGCTGGGACTGCATGTCAGACTCTGGAAATGGTGGGGCGACGGACAACCACAAGGCACAGATACCAGTTTGAACAAGAGAACAGAAGAAGATCACCAACGTTGCCAGTTTTTTCCCAACCCATTTCCTCATCTTATTCCCTGGTTTTGTAGCCATGAAGGCCAGCACCACAGTGAGAGTTTTGGCCATCATGCAAGAGACTGCAATAGAAAAGACAACGCCAAAGACTGTTTGTTGGAGAAGGCAAGAAAGCCTCCCTGGAGTGCCAAGAAAAAGAAAAGAGCAGAGAAAGCAAAGCAGCAGAGAAGCGAGCAGGGTACAGGTGACGGTCCAGTTGTTGGCTTTGACAACGGGAGTGTTCCAATGATGTATGAAAGTCCCCATCACCGTGACTGTGATTACTGAAAAGATGAAGGCAGAGCAAGCCAAAATGGCTCCCAGGGGTTCTGTGTAGGATAAATAAGTGGCTCTTTTGGGAAGGCATTGGTCTTGCTTCTCATTTGGGTAGTGATCCTCTGGACACTTTGCACATTTGTTTGAATCTGAAAGACATTTTTAAAGCTTTCAGTGTTTAAAAAGAAAAGAAAAGAAACCCCAGCAAACATTCACGTTGCTTCATTTGGAACGATCAGTTCTGAACTGATGTCGCTTTTCAACGTGTCACTCATAAGCTGAATTCCTCCGTGTTTCTTGTTCCTGATTTCACAGTGGGAAAATTCTATTCAGTCAGACAGAGTTATTCATGTCATGATATTACTAGTAAGGGTCTCCTTAATAGACATGTGAGCACGTCTGCTTTTTCTACACAGCATACTTGCCCTCTCTCTTCAAGGGAACACAGGAAGGGGACGGCTGCAAAGGTAACTCTACTGGCTTGATGCATTTGGATTAAAATATGATTAGGAGGAAGCGAATCCAGACCTCTCTGCGACTTACCAAATTTCTACAAGCTCTTCTTAAGTTTCCTTGTAACATTCATTATAAGGTCCATGATGCGGTGTGAATCTGAGTAGGTTACACTTGAAGAATACCATAGAAAACCATAGAATTGCCCCAGTTCCAAATGGTGTACCTGTGGAATGTCAGCCAGCATAACCGGTATCACACTGTGAGATGGAACTGTGGGAATGGAGGAGAGGGATTACAAACCTCTGCCATCCCTGTGGCTTCATCTTTTGTCGGTGCTGTTCTGGCCACCCACCCCTCCCTCCAGAAAATTTCAACTGGTTATGTTGGACTGGGTAGGATTTTTCCCCCTTTTCCAAGGAGTTTTTTCACTTACCCTACACTGCCTTGGGGGAAACTAGATGATTGCCTTTAGGTGGAACTGTTCGAATAAGTGGTCACATGTCAGGTAGCGGTGAGGAGGAATAGGAATGTCAGTGAATTCTTACAGTTACACATTAGGTAAAGGGGAGGCTGCCAGAATGGCTCCTTTAGCTTGTGAGAACTAAGAGTGAAGAGGTAAAATACTCCTGGAGCTGAGGAGGGATGTGAGGTCACTTTAAGCTGTGGGATTTGATGGAGGGTGTCCTTGGGCTGGACTTCCACGACAGGGCTGGGTGGGGAGGAGGCAATCCAGGCTTCTGGGTTCTCCCTGGAGCTCATGGGCTTCACGGAGGGGTGGCTGAGGAAGAGTTCAGGAGGTGACCATTGCCTGAAATGATCCTAAGCTAGGGTGCCCCTGTCCTTGAAGTTCACCGGTTCAATACAGTTGAAGAATTCAATAAAGTGTCCCTTTTCCATCCACCTGCATGTGTCCGGTGTGTTTATTTCTGTAACAAGTAAGCAAATCAAAAAGGTGTTTTGAAAGGCCAGACAGCAAGGTTACATCCACCTTCTCATGTCCTTGTGGAAACAGAAGAAGATACTGGTCAGCCTGTCAGTTTTGGAGCCCATTAATTCACAGCCCACACCAATGGTGCAGCCCCTTTCTGGATGAACACAGTGATGTTTTATAAACTAAAATGGGTGGTCCTTTTTTTCATGCAGACTCCCCTTGGGGATTTTGTATTTAGAACTCTACGCATGCTCTTCCAGCCTCTGATGTGATGACAGAAATTAGCATTGTATTCATAAGTGAAATACCTGTTTTCCTATTTCCTGGGTGAAAATAAGGAAAGCTCTTCGCATGGTGAGGACTATTCAATATATTTACCACTTGACTCAACTGCCACAACAAGCCTTTTGCTAAATCCGTCATTTCTTTGGCGTGGTTGACAGAAAACAGCTGGAACTTAGAATAGTCCTCAGTGCAAAGCCGATGAAATGTTTCCGTATGAAACTCTATCCTTCGTCTTACCTATGTGGACTGAAATCCTCCCATCAGCACATCGAGTACAGTCATAGCAACAGACATAATTCCCCCGCTGAACAATCTTGCTGTATCCTGGCTGGCAGTTCTCAACACATCTGGAACGGGGTGGTGCCTAAGGGGGAAGACAAGGATGGGCATTCAGGATGGAAATACACTCATTTTCCCTCACTGCTACCATTCCCAACTTCACGGATTTAATATAAGAGTGTTGTCAGTGATTCTGAGTCCAGGCAGATAAGGATTCAGAGGACGAGTTAAGGTTGCTTCCAAAGAGGCAAAGTGCTTCACCGTCTCCTGATTTCTTCTCTGACTTGTAGAAAAAGGTCTAAATTCCTTTACGTAAAATGACTGGAGAGAAATCTCTTGATTGCATTGGATAGTGGAGAAAGGAAAGAACTGGTATGGAAAGTACAACGATTGTGAGAAAAAGCACCTGATCTGCCGAGGACCCGGGAGGAATTGTCTTCTCTACCACCACACACAAAAATTCGTGATTTTTAGCTCTTCATTCTCTATAATTACTCACTCCTTCACTCAGAGACATGGAGGAATGCTGCCCTATTGTACTTTGTACTTTGAAACCGAAGACTAGATACCTTTCCCACACGTTACAATCATGATCCAGCTTATATGCAATGCCTGTCCTTCTCTGGATCCTGAAGTTAATAGCTGAGTGCAAAAAGTGATCTGTGGAAGCTTAGCCTCCAAAGGTTGTGTTTTCCAAGGATCCTCCTTTCACACTGAGTGTCAGGATAAAGTCATGCTCTGAGGGTTAGACTAGAATGCCAGGGGACCAGAGTGTGAATCCCTGCTCACCCGTGGAAGCCCACTGGGTGACCTTGGGCAAGTCATACTCTCAGCCTCAGAGAAAGGCAATGGCAATCCTGCTGAGAAATATTGCCCTTCCCCCCAAAATCGTGTATGATAGGTCCATCTTAGGGTCACCTTAAGTCAGAAACAGCTTAAAGGCACTCACCAGCATCAACCATTCCAGATAAAAAAATGTACCTGTTCAAAGTGGTGATTCCACACAATAGCACTGCCATTGATGGTGACCCTTTGGCCTTCATGGGCCTGAGGATCAATCCCTCCAATTCTGACCTTTTGGTAAGACTGATTAGGGAAAGTGACCAGGTTGATGATGTCAAATCCGGAGGCCAGGTCCCCATTCTCATCAAAGAAGACTTCTTCCCCAGCACTGTTATTAAAACGGACGGCTCTCAGATGTGAGCGAAGCTAAATTAGACAACATATAATTGATAAACTGGTTCCGGCGTAGGGGGTGAGAAGGGGATCTGCATTCCCCCCTCAATTATACTACCTTTTCCTTTTCACCATTAAGTCGACAGGCAACTCGCAGGCACACACACGTAAACACAACACACATTCATGGGAAGATCTTTTATATGAGGAACCTGGTTGTACAAAACACTCTCCTTCTCTCCGTCCACCTCCCCACTCCAATAAAATCCCTGATTAAATTCTTTGATATGCCTCCTCAAAGTTGGAAGAAACTTTACAGTTGTAGCAATTTCATTTGTAGCACTTCTGCATTTTTAAATAAGTTTTTACCAGATTTTTTTTAACCTGACGCATTTTACGTTACCTGTTTAATAGATACTATTTTTGAATTGAAATTATAGAACTAAAAACATAGAACAACGGGAGCTCTCATGAGTGTGACTTTTGTATGGGTCTCTCTGTATCGTCAACAGGCATTAAAGAAGATGCAAAAAAGAAAATGCATGTGAAGCTTTCAAGAAGCTAGAATATCACTCAGGAGGATCACCTGGATTACAGAAATTCCACTCACTTAACTGTCAGGATTATGAGTTAATATAACAAATTCTCTCAACTGTTGTTCACCCTCTCCTAACGTATGAAGCAGAATTACAGGGTCCAATGTCAGAAAACAAATCAACCAAGAAAAAAGGGAACTCTTGAAATGCACTAGGTGCAGAATTCCTAGAGGAGTTGAGTTGGTGAATCATTTCAGGCTAAGCCAAGAATTTAGTTTATGAGTTACGCTATAGGAGTTCTGAAGCAACTAAGGGTCTTTCCACACCATTCTGTTATAGTGTTATTATTCCACTTTTTAAAAAAAATATTTTTATTAAAGATTTAATTGCATAAAAAACAGAGTGGATATACACCAGTGACAGATATATCCCACATTCCAATAGCTGGTTATTTCTCCATGTCTCCTACTAGGGCTATTCCACTTTCAACATCCAACAGAATCCTGGGGTTTGCAGTTTAGAGAGAGGCCTTTAGAATTCCCAGCCAAAGAGCTTTTGGGCCTCAGCAAACTACGAACCTGAGAATTCCACAGGATTTTGAAAGGGGAATAATGGCACTATAATAGTGCAGTGTGGCAATGGCCTTAAACAGGTATCTAATAAGTGAATACTTGCCATTTTGTCCACTGTGGCATTCAGTTCATAACATTGCAACATTTTCATGCTGATGAATTTCCCCTCTCCTAAAAAGTTAACATTCAGTCTTGGATTTTATTTCCTCCTGTACAGAATGATGGTGTGCGCAGTTTGGCATATAGTGATCCCTTTCCACCTAAATATTGTATTTTGCTTCGGCGGAGGTTTCAATATCATTTTTGGAAGTGTTGCAAACTATTTCTTTACCTGAGATTGTTTGATTTGCTCACATGCCTTGATCTTGCAGAACTGGACCTGGGATTCAGGTTGACATGAATGTTTATGGGTCATCTGATTTTGCCTGTATTTCACTAGGCCAGAGCTTTCCAAACTTTTCATGTTGGTGACACACTTTTTAGACACGCATCATTTTGCGACACAGTAATTCAGTTTTACTAGCAAACTGGAGGTTGAACTAACCCCTTATAAGAGATATAGGCACATACATAAATTGTAATACTAAAATGTAAGGGAACACAACATAACTCATGAACCCCTTTCACATATTTTTAAAAATATATGACTTATAAATGATGACATACATTTCCAAGATAGTAGGCAACACAACTACACACTCCAAGCGACACACTAATGTGTCATGGCACACCATTTGGAAAGCCCTGCGCTAGGCAGTCTCCCAGACTAGATGACTGGCCCTTGAATCTAGGATCTGAATCCCATCCAAAATTATTGTGTTTATCTTACATTGGAAGCCCTAACTGGAGTTCTACACCTGCAATATGAATATACCTATCACCAGTGTAAGTTGCATTCACCACACAATGTATTAGCACATCTGGAGCTGTCAAACTAAGTGTACACTGAAATAATATAGATGAGAATGTAGTAATTAATTGGATTAAAACAAACTAATACAAACCCCCTCTTCAGCCCTCTTAGAATTTCAGAGAATTGCTTACCAAGCTGGGTAGGAAGAACCCCGTGCTTCTCTAAAGTCATTTAATGACATTTTTGCTAACGTAATAGACACAAATTCCCCAATGAGAATCTCTTCCCCAAAGCTAAGGAAATTCTGCTGAATTTCTCGCTGCCAGCTGCACAAGGAGCCCAAAGTTTTGTTCAAAAGATCAGGCAGGAGCAAGGTGAGAAGTAGACAAACCTCTGTCAGCACCATTATATCTTGGAGTCGGCTCCAACTATGTACCTACACTTTTACCTACAAATCCCCTCTCCGATTTCATGCAACTATAGAAAAAGAACCAACTATAGAAAAAGAACCCTACTAAAAAACAGTTTCTCCCAATCCAACAGCTCCAGATGAAACCTTCGTATAAGTGATAATATTTCCCAGCACCATTAGATAGATGCCCCCTGATGTTGTGTTCAAAAGAACTTTTATAGACGGCATGTAGCTTAAGAGAGTTTAGCTGATTTCCCTCTTCATCCTGACAGCAATCTTGGCTGAGCTGTTGCAATTCCAGAGGGACCCAGGCTCAGTCCTCACAATTGTGGTAATTATGGGGCCGATAATCATCATCCTCAAAGCTTTCCAATTTGCACAGAACCAGAAAAAACAAGTGTGATCCTATTTGTGGTTGAAGGAACAGTGAAGAACACACAAGGCCCTGGGGAATCATAGTGCGGTGTAGGATGCCCTGACTTTCTCAACTGGAAGATGGGAAAATCTGTGGGAAACGACATCCCCCTCCCCCCCCGCCGACAATCCAGATTAACTGTAATTCCAAAATCTCAGGCAACATACACACACACATCTTCTGAATACCATCACTCCATAAGACTCTTAAAGCCAAACTAGGGAAACTTCGGACCGTGATGCCTCCCAAACGTCCATGGCCTCTCCTCTATTCTCTTTCCTCTCTCCCATTCAATATTTCAGTGTCATTGGAAGGGAGGGGAATTCTCCTGCAGAAGAAAAAGGATGGATTCTGATCGCGCTGGGCACTGTTCCCCCACTTTTCTCTCCCATAATGATTTTTTTAAAGGGAGGGAGGGAGGGAGGATTCTGAATTTATCCAATTTAATATGGTAGGACTCCTGATTTGTTTTCCAAGTTCTTGGAGTATTTTCAGACTGGGATATGTGTATAACTCAGATGTTATTTGTCTCATGTTTGTCAGCAGCAAGTATAAAGGGGTGTGTGTTCCTCTCTGTGTGAATGAGTGTGTGGCCTGTAGGAAAAGCTAAGGGAATCTATGAAAAAGGACCGACTACAGTTGAACCTCCACCAACAGCCCAGATACCTTGCATCTGACTCATTATCTTCAGCCTGGCACTACATAGCAGCATTCCAAGAGGTATGTGCTAATAGTACAGTCCTCCCTCCACATGCATGGTTTGAGCTTTGCAGATTTGATTATTCAGAAGGCACATGCTTGCCTTCCTCCACCCCATTTTCCTCCTCTGATTCCCCTGCATCCCTCACCCCAGGCTTGTTATGCTTGTGTTTAAAATAGACTTTTCCCCCTTTTTTCCCCCTTTTTTTGGGTGGGGAAAGCCCTCCCCCCACTGCTGGAGGTGTGTCCTCTCTACCACATGGCTGTACGGTCTGCTGTGTAATGGCTGCTGATTAGTCAGGTGCTCTCTTTCCTCCTTCAACTTTCTCAAGATGGTAACTAGAAGTAGCTAGAATGCCAGAAATCTGCTCTTCCTCATCTGAAGTCTTTTTTCTTCTCCCTGGGAATGCCAGGGCCAGAGGCAAAAGAATGGGAGGGGGAGCTACAACATCACTCCCATATGCCATTTTGGGAAGAATTCTGATAAAGGTAGAGGTATTTGGGAGTGCTGTTGGTAGGGCAACCTGCAAGGGAGTTGGATGTGGGAATATTAGCCCCTAGCCCTGCAAAGCTTCCCACCCCTCATTTAAATCATGGAGGAGAAACATCTATGGGTGAGACGATGCTGTCTCCCTTCCTGGATGCCCCAAGGCCTTGAACTCATTACTGTGAAACCAAAATTGGCAGTAGGAAAAAAACAGAACAATTTATTTTTTAAAAAAAAATCTGTGTTCTTTCCTCTTTCCCACACATCTTATTTTAAAGTGAAGTTGCTAGGTTAAATACTAAGCTAACAGGTGATGCCTTCTGAGTCATGTAATGAAACAAGCTTCAGAAATGGGCACATGGTCTAGAAATGGCCTGGAAGCCACTTTTTGTGTCAATAATCGAATCAATTTCACCAAGGTCCAACAACCAAATTTGCCATTCTATTTTTGTCTAATAGAAACCAGACATGGGAGACCAATTTTGGCATGAAGATCAGAGTGGCCCTGGGCTAAGATATAAGGGGTCTCATGCCACTAGATGAAACTACTTCCCAAAGGGGTTGGGGACATTCTGACAAGCTTCTCTCCCATGTTCCCACCCATCTCCAAACCAGTGATAGGAACTAGCAACTCAAAATCAATAAAGCTATCAGTTAAATTCAGCAACATCAAAAACCGTAGCCATTTTCTTTCAAAATACAGTGTCCTCTTTCTACCATCTCACATTTTTTAAGGAAACTTACTGTGGCAGGCAATGTTCTAGCAGGTGCTTCAGAGGGACCTGATGGAAGGAGCCACAGAAATGGGTGTTTTGTATGGAAATGGTCTGGAAGCCAATTTTTGTGTCAACATTCACCAGTCTCAGTGAACCTTCTTACAACCCCATACATCTTCAAACCAAAGGATCTTGTTAACTAAGGTAGAAATTGTCCAGTTGCAAAGGGGCTGACATAAAGACTTGAATACCTACAATCCTCTCAGTCTCACCTCCTCAGCTGATCCAAGCACATGAAGCATTTCATCCACCCAACACTAATAAAGGCTAGATTTCTCTTTCCTGATCTGAGAGAAGAAGTTGGAGTTATACCCTTTCCCCAGCTCCATGGCTGACCAAAGGAGTCTTTCTTGTTGGTAGGAAAGTGAATTGGCCTGCTCTCCAATCTGCTATGGGTCAGAAAGATGAGCAAGGGAAAGTGGGGAGGCTAGGAATGGCAGGGCCCTTTGGTGAAAAATTGTCAGTTTGAATGGAGAATCCCTGAATGCCAGAGGTTAGTCATTCCTCATCAGAAGGGAAAAATATATTTTCAAGGGAACCCTGATTGCTGCAGTCTAATTGGCAGCATGGAGAACTATAGGCAGGAGATCTCTTCTCACGTTGCACCATGTGTTGGGAAACCAAATGGCCACCCAGACCTCCAGGGCCATTGTTCCTCCATTGGAAACCCCGAACTCCAGATGGATCTTTTCAAAGAAAAGCGGCTCCATCCAAACATGCATATATGTTTCTCAGCTAAACAGACGAACCATATGCCCTCCACTTAACTAGTGTGAGCTTAGTTTATTGCCCTTCGCCCAATCCATCAAGGCATCCGTACAGAATGCCCAATGGTTCCCTGTATTTGATAATGAAAAAAACATAGGGCTGGAAATCATTCTTCAACCTTAGTTTCATATTTAAAAACATTCTGAGGAAACATCAAATAGAATACTCACAAAGTAGTTGACATTTTCTTGGGTGGAACAGAAGTCAGTGCCCAGTGCTATTCAACGTCTTCATCAATGATTTGGATGAAGGAGTCGAGTCCGTGCTGATCAAATCTGCAAACGACACCAAATTGGGAGGGGTTGCTAATACGCCAGAGGACAGGATTGAAATTCAAAATGACCCGGACAGATTGGAGAGCTGGGCCAAAGCTAACAAAATGAATTTCAACCGAGGGAAATGTAAGGTCCTACACTTTAGGTAGAAAAAACGGAATGTATAAATATAGGATGGGAGACACCAGGCTGGACAATAGTACTTGTGAAAGGGATCTAGGAGTCTTAGTAGACCGTAAACTGAACATGAGTCAGCAGTGTGATGCGGCAGCCAAGAAAGCCAACGCAATCCTTGGTTGTATCAATAGGGGTATGGTATCTAGATCAAGGGAGGTAATGGTACCGCTCTATTCTGCATTGATTAGACCTCATTTGGAATACTGTGTCCAGTTCTGGGCATGTCAATTCCAGAAAGACAACAACAAGCTGGAGTGTGTCCAGAGGAGGGCGACCAAAATGGTGAAGGGTCTGGAAGCCATGCCCTATGAGAAGCGGTTTAGGGAGCTGGGTATGTTTAGTCTGCAGAAGAGAAGGTTAAGAGGGGACATGATAGCCATGTTTAAATATTTGAAGAGATGTCATGTCGAGGAGGGAGCTGGCTTGTTTTCCACTGCTCCAGAGACTAGGACAAGGAGCAATGGATTCAAGCTGCAGGAAAAGAGATTCCACTTAAACCTCAGGAAGAACTTCCTGGCAGTCAGACCTGTACAGCAGTGGAATATGCTGTCCATGCCTGGGCTGGGCTGGCAGCCAAGAGAATCTGATAATACAGGTCAAGAAGCTCAGGTAGTTAAGCAATTAGTCAATTTACTTTAGGAAGAAAACAACCTCACAAATGAGAAGCAAATAACGATCCCAGCAATGTCCATACATCAACAGCAGGCAATATAAAGACAGATCAAACAGCAGAAAAACAGGCAAGGGAAGCAAACAGAAGCATGGATGGGAGAAATGGTCAGTTGATTGCTGACAAAGGCTAGAGGGGAAAGACTCAGTTCTTATAGGATCCAGGGTCGGAGCAGCTGGTGCCTGATTAATTGGTGCTTAGCATAAATTCACTGGGTGCAATGCTGGAGATCCTTTTGGTGTCTATGCTGGGCAAAGGTAGATATGGATAGATCATTCTATGTGTCAGAATGAACAGGGCTCCCTGCTAGGGCCGGCACTTCTGTCTCTGGGGTGAGTGGTGGTACTGTCTGCGCCGCAGGTTCTGCTGTAGCAGTCTCTGTGCCAGGGCTCAGAGCAGAATATTCAACCCTGGCAGGCAAGCTAATCATAGCACCAATGAACTGCAGTGAATTGCTTAATATCTATTAAAGCAAACTTTTTTTGTTTATTAGATTCCTATTCTAGTTCCTTCAGAACTCCTATAGTGTAAACTAAATTCCTAGGTTAGCCTAACATGATTCATCAGCTCAGCTCTTCTTCTTCTTCTTCTTCCTCCTCTTCTTTTTTAACTGACATTGGACTCTGTAATTCCACTCCATATGTGAGGAGAAGATGAACAACAATGCAGAGATTTTGTTATATTAACTCCTAAGCATGACACTTAAGAGAGTGACATTTCTGTAATCCATGTGATCCACCTGAGTGATATTCCAGTTCCCTGAAAGGTTGACATATTCGGAAATTTCCAATTATTTTCAGGCCTCAAGAATTTAGACTTGGTTCTGAATGAATAAGTGGCATGGAGAGCATGGGCTACAGCATAGACAGCATTGTACATACTATAGCTCTGACCAGACATCCCGATTTCAAACACAGATCCAGAGAGGCTTCCTAGTTTCTCTTTCCCAGTGCAGTTGGGCCAATTTTGACCTTTCAGGTTATAAAGAGGGAGAGAACAAAGAAAAACACTGCACCAAAACTCCTGTATGAAATAAATCTCTGACTGGAATGGATTGAGGTTCTCCAGAAACTCCTGAAATCCTGGCACCACCTTGGTGTGGAAGGCAAAGGACAAGGAGCCATTGAAAGATTTCTCTGTGAACCTTCTATTGGAGAAAACAGTTGTGACATCCCACTGAGCAGTTGTGATCCAAACTCGCTCCATCGGTTCCTTCTGAATAAATTCACAGCTTTCAAGAATTATCCGTAAACCCTCCATAGACTGAGCATCCCCATAGACCAGGATAACATTAATATTCTTTGAGAGAAGAGCAGAGGCAATGCTGTTTAGGCTTTTCTGGAGGATTGGGTTTGACAGATAGCTTGTCACTTTGGGAACAGATTGTGTCAAGGAAATGCAAATATCTTTCTGGAGGAAACTTGGACTGAGGCTTCGAAAAAATCTTTCTCCACTTTCATCTTCTGGAATGAGGAGGCCAATCCAGGTCCACCCAAAATACTGGAGCAGCTGAATAATCCCCAGATACTGGAATGTTTCATCCAGCACAATCCGAAAGAGAGATGGAGACTGAATTTTATCCGTGAAGACAGGATCAAAAGATCCATAACAGAGCTAATAATCAAGGGGGGGGGATATGTAATTTTTAGAGACAGAAAACTAGGAGTGCATTCAGCCTTTCATATGGGAAACATTTTCCTTTTAGGGTTCAAGAATGGAGGCCTTAGCGAAATGAACAGGTCCATTTATTTAATGATTGGCAAGGCCAGGTCTCAACATACAGTCTGGACCTGACATATAGCTCAGAATACGTATGCAAAACACACAGGAAAATAAACAGAAAAATATACATTTATTTAAAAGAAAACATGAAATTCAGTTTTCTTTTTCCAAATACAAATCTTTTCTTTTGAAGGAATGCAGAGATTAATCTGCCATACAAGGATATAAAACAAATTATGAATAGTTGGAGATCTGATGTGCTATAGTAGTTTGAGAAATGGATTATGTATCTGGAGACCACAGTTCAAATACCCACTCAGTCATGGAAACATGCCATGTGGCCTTAAGCAAGTCACACTTTCTCAGCCTCAGGGAAAAGCAAAACAAAATCCTCTCTGAAGAAATCTTGTCAAGAAAACCCCATGATAGGTTTACTTTAGGGTCACCTTAAGTTAGAAATGACTTGAAGGCACCTAACAACAACATATAGACGGACAGGAGATGGAGGAACTGCGCATCTCCCATTTCTCTAAATATATGCTAAGGAATATGTATGAATACACCTACTTGTGAAATTTTGTAGATATTTAAGATGTGGTCATCTTCATCGATGTTTGAGAAGTGAGACCACCAATGATGGCCATGAGCTTTTTGTCCTGGAAGCAGTTGTAATTGAGGGGATTCCCTTGCCCCAGAAAGAGAAGATCCATGGTGGTTGCAGTAGTTCTCAATACATTAAATGAATTGTCATAGATTTTTGATGCCAGTGTGGTGTTGGGCAACAACTGCTCATTTTTGTTGATCTCATGAAGCGCAAAAACAAAGGCAAGGACAAGTTGGTAGTTCTTAGAAAACACCCTGCACTGAAATTTTGAGTTAGACTTACAAGGTTTTTTCAGAGAAACAAATGTATTGCATTTAATTAATCTGGCAGGGAGACCTTCAGAATAAATAAAAGAAAGATTGTGGCAGTAGCAGGTGGACCTTAAGCTTCTCATACAATCTCTTAAACCAGATTCACATGCTAAATCCAACAGACAGAGACTGGTACAAAGACACACACTTAGAACACATCTAAAATTAAATAATTTTGAACATAGAATTGTGGTTTATTATCAGAAATCACATGAATTCTTAGTACTTCTGTAAAAAACAGTTTCTGCTGTCTCTGTCCACACTATCATTTGGGTGTATTTGTATGGAAACGGGGGAGGGAGGCATCTTTGAGCACCTGAGAGTAATTCATGTACATCAAATATATTGGTAAATCTACCTTTTTTCCACTGGGTCATTCAGTTTATAACTATGTAACATTTTCATGTTGAAGAATTCCCCTTCTCCTAAAAATTTAACATTCATTCTTGCGTTTTATTTCCTATTATGCAGAATGATGGTGTGTTCATTTTGGCATGCAGTGATCACTTTCCTTCCAAATATTGTATTTTGTTTCCGCTCCATATTTCCTTGTACACAATACTACCAGACGATACTTACATCACTACTGCTCCTGCTCTACACCCCATAGTCACAAGCCACTATAAGGGGCCAAGAATAGGTACCCACCATTTCATCATCCATCACCTTTTTGTTTCTTTATTGCTCGCACTAAGCACCTCTTCACCCAAACAAAGACAACATTGTAACACTAAGCAGAAAGGAGAGATGAATGGGTAAAACCTGAGCTCACCAACATTCTCTGATTTGTATTTTGAAACTTTTTCTGACTTTGCTCTTCATCCAACAGCGAACTCTTTTTCTCCCCTGCGTGGCATGTCTTACATCTACCATTTCACATATTTCAAAATGCACCCATGTTGATCATTTTTAGAAATATAGTTTTTGAATACCATATCAAGTTAATTTGAGCATATTTTAAAAATGTAATGATTACCCTACAAACCTTAGAATAGTAGTCATTCTTGGAGACTTTGTTTTGTGGTCCGAATCACAATCCAAGCTTGGAAAAGTATGCAAGACAGACTGTGACTTTTGTTCAGGTCTGTGTTAAGTTCCAGAAAGGATAACCTGAATGAATTGTGGTTCAAAAATGCCCAGAAATGTCTTTCTCCCCATCCCAGTGGTCATGACAAGCATGCACATGCAGGCTGTCTTGAGAATGGTGTGACTTAGGCTGTCTCTCTGCTCAGTTAAAAGACTTTTTGGGAGGTCTTCTTCTTTTGTCAGGTTGAGGGGAGAAAAGGAACTGCTGTGTAAGCAAAAACAACATGTAATGTGGTAGGATTTGGCTTGGTTGACCAGAAAAAACATTTCATATTTTGACCCGAACATTATTCCTGTCATCTGTCACACCACAGTTCGGACCCTGGTCTCAAAATTCCCTCTACAACCAGTGGTTCTGATTAAGCTAGATGGCTCCTTCTTTGTTTTCCTTTCTATGGCCATTTCCACACTACACTCTTGTAGTGTGATTATTCCACTTTCAACATCCTATGGAATCCTGGGGTTTGCAGTTTCGGGAGGGACCAGCCAGCCCCTCCCGAAACTGCAAACCCCAGGATTCCATAGGATGTTGAAAGTGGAATAATCACACTACAAGAGTGTAGTGTGGAAATGGCCTATGACAGGTTAAGATCTTTCTTTTCCTGCAAGCTTTCAGAAACTAATTTTTACACAAATGGCTTTTGTGGAGCTGTACTGTCTGCAACTAATTTTTAATTTGGTTTTTAAATTTATTTTAATTGGTTTTAATTCCATTTTAATCTTAAGACAGTTTAATACTGTATTAATCTTAAATTTGTGTTTTTTAAAAAAACTGCATGTGTTTTGCTGTATTGTGTCTGAACCTCAGAGAAAGGTAGGATATGAATAAGTAATGTATGGATGGATATGCAGTTTGATATGAATAGAAAATCCTTCTATTGAGGGTCTTACTGGGTGTTAGTTCTATGCAAGAATGGGGAGAAGCTTTCGATATTTAAACTACTATGATATTGAACTCTTGTATCAGTTCAAACCAGACATCAGGTCAATTAGGTGACACTTTGGTTTCTGTTGCTGTTTTGTTTTTGTTTTCACTAAAACCACTTAACAGGACTGGTGAGGTGAAATAGTCACAAGAGGACCATTAAGTCAGCAGACAAACACTGAATAGACATTTCAAATATGCAGGTTTTGAGATGGATACAGATAGAGAGGAGAGGGAGGAACAACACGTCTCTGGTTCCTGAAATCTCTACAAAGGCATAATGTATGAACATACCTACCTGTGGAATTTTGTAGATATTTAAGAGGTTGGCCATCTGGATAGAGTTCTGGGAGGTGAACCCAGTGATGATGGCCTTGAGTTTCCCGTCCAAAGCACACTGTCCAAAGGAGGAATTCCTTTGATCCTTGAAGAGAAGATCCAGAGTGGCCTCAGTAGCTCTCCATGAACTAAAGGCATTGTCATAGATTTTTGATCCCAGAGTGATGTTGAGTAACAGCTTGTCATTCTTGTTGATCTCATGAATGGCAAAAACAAAGGCAAGAACAAGCTGATAGCTCTTAGGTAGCATCCTGCATTGAGAATTGTGAGACATGACTAAATCTGCTGCATTTAACTTACAAGCTATGAATGAAACACAGACAGGATATGACAGGAGAAGGTGGATATCAAGTTTTTAGCATGTGTGTGTGTTTTTAACCAGCTTGATAAACAAACCTAGGTAGACATACACTCTGAACACAAATAGAACTTAACAATTTTGGAGAGGAGGATTGTGGTCTGGTGTCAGAAGTGAGCTGAATTTACAATAAGTTATGGGGGATCATTTTGCTGTTGTCACTGTTACACAGCTGAGAGTTATTAATCCTTGGCAATATGCTATAAGTATACTGGTCAATCATAATCTACCTTCTTTTCACCCCAGGATAAAAAAAATTCTTAACTAACTGTCATTTTAAGATGGAAAGATTTCGTATCTGTTCCCCAGAAAGTTTAAAATTCAACAGTGAAGCTTTCTTATATGTCTTTTGAAAAAAAATGAATTCTGCAAGGAATGTGTTCACCTTGCTTGAGACCCCAGAAATCTTTCTTTTGCAAAATCCCCCTTATGTGATACTTTAGATTGTAGACAGGAGTCATTTTTCATTTCATTGATGACCTCCCACTAGCACTTTATGAAAGCCAGTTGCTTTATTATTTTCACTGGATGCATCACTGAAAACTTGGCAATGTGGTGTTTGACATGGAAAGATAAATATCAATCACAGTAAGAATGATGATGTAACAATATTTAAAGTTACTGAGTCAGATGGGAGGAATGCTTCTACCCTGCTTCCTGTGAGCCCTGGTACAGCGCAGTCTGCACATCAAGAGCACAAGCTTTCTGTTCAAATCCCGGATTTTTTTCTCCCATGATATGGAGTGGTGGTATGTGCAGTTCCCCTCAGAATGAAAGTCTTAATCTCTAAGGCAACATTTACCTCAGTGGAAACTTGGACACCACCATTTTGAGAGGCTGCTAGCTGTATACTGAACCAGGCTAACTCAGGTTCTTCGATTAGTGAAAATTACTTGATCTTGTGGAATCGAGCTATTGCTCCAGGTTCACATGAATGCTCATCTATCACTTGATTTCTCCTGCCTGGGACAAGATGGTCACAGAATCAGAATCTTTCCACTGGATGGTATCATAAAGGCATTTATTTCACTAAATCATTCCTGAAATATGACTATCCAACCTGTTAGACCTCCAAAGTTCAGATGTCTGGCATTTAGACAGGTACTTGCATCAGCCACCTGCTTCCCTCCACTGGAATACATTATGTCTGGCATAGTGTGAAAGCTCTAACTTTAGTTTTACCCTTCCAGTATCCCACTGGAATACATTAGCATCCTTGAAAGTTCTACTCACCCAAAGAAATAGCCTATCAGAAGCAGCCATCAATCTGAGTTAATCTGAATAATTTATTTGAATTAAATTAGACTAATCCAAGGACCCTTTTCATCCCTTTTATTTTCTTCTGAAAGTTGCCTACCATGCAAAGTAGATGGATCTCTTTGCTTCCTGAAAGTTGTTTAATGACATTTTATTGAATGTTATGGACACAGATTCCCCAACAAGAATATCTTCTCTAGAGCCAAGGCACTTACACTCTGTTTGTGGCTGCTGCTTGCAAGTGGAGTCCAAACTCTTGCTGAAGGTACTAGGCAAGAAGAAACGGAGGGACAACCAAACTTCTGTCAATGTCTTGAGACATTGCATCCAACCCCATCTTTGTCCCTGCATTTTCACCTATACATTTGGTCTGTGATTTCATGCAGCATCCAGCTCCAGAAACCCATCACCACCCAAACAGCAGCTTCTCCTAATCCAAAGGTTCCAGATAAAGCACTGTCACTAAGTGAGGAGGTGTCCAAGCAGCATGAGACAGAACTCCCCAACACCTAAAGCAGACAGTGTCTTGAAAGGAACTCTTAATGACTGCATGTAACCCAAAAGAATTCAGGTGTTGCAATTTCACAGACATTCAAGGTCAATGGTAGCAATTGCAGCAATTGTGATAATTGTAAAGGATATAATTATCACTCAGAAAGTTTTTCATTTCATGCACCACTGGAAAAAAACAAGTGTGATCCCAGAAGCAATAAAGTCCCATGGGAGGAGTACCCCCGTGCCAGGAGCAAAACAGTGTATACATTGAATGAATGATGAACGAACAAACAAACAAATAAAGGTCACAGAAGAGACTAGGAGATTGTAATGTATGCTGGGTACTACTGGCCTGACTTTGGAAGAGGAAGGAAGAGAAATGTGTGGGAAAGGCGGATCAACGGAGAATTCAGATTCACTATAGAGCCAACTTTGAAACAAGAAGCTCCTGATCAGAGAGAGGCATGGGAACTGTGAATGCAGAGCTTCATGCTCCACATGCAGCAAAGTACAATCTCTGGCCATAGATCTAAACGTTCTGAAAGGATGGTGATATAGTGTTCTGGCTGACTGATGTGGAACAAAGTTAATTTAGTTAATCTCTTGTCCCATCATGGCCTACTTCATAGTGTCACTGTGAGAATAATATGAGGAGGAGGAGAGTCCTGTATATCAGATTGTATCTTGAGTTAAGGGAGGATATAAATGTAAATAACCAACAAAGAAGGAGTTCTTTGCATTTATTAGAAGGAAGGAAGGAAGGAAGGAAGGAAGGAAGGAAGGAAGGAAGGAAGGAAGGAAGGAAGGAAGGAAGGAAGGAAGGAAAAGTGAAATGATCCAAACCTTACTTGTCCCTGTTTTCTGTTTTAATTTTCCATGTTTAGGAACTAAATAAAGTTATTACAGTAAAATGTTTAAAGTATTAAGAATATGATAAAATTATTAATTCACTGGAATAAGCTAAAGTCTCAACTATATCAAAAGATCATCCAAATAATATTTTTCAATGTCTCCTGCTAGAATTATTGGGTCCCTGAACAGAAATTATACAGAGAATTTTGGAGTCATTTTCCTGCAGATCTGGGGAAATGGCAATGAGTACAGTAGCAGTCTCAGTTTGGCAGACAGTTACTAATGTATGCAATTTTATTATGTAATTTTATTACATCCTGTCCATTTATCCAAAGATCTCAGGGAGGCTTACAATAACATCTACTTAAAACAACAAATAACTACAGGAGTTTTAAAAGAATAAAAATATATTAAACCATTTTCTCAATTTAAAAACAGATAATTTAAAACCAGTTGAAGCAATCTGGAATAATATAACCATGAAACATGTATAGCCTGGATAAAATCAATTTGGCCTAAAGGCTTTAATACAAAGTCATATTTCAACCTGGTGCAAAAGTCATTCCAATGCTGACGCCAGCTGGGCCCCCGGGAGCAGGAAATTCCATGACCAGGCTGCCACCACAGAAAAGGCCCTCTCTACATCTCCCCACAAAGTATTTCCCTTACTGATGGTACACAGGGGAGGACCCTCCTATGGTTCTCAATTCTCTACAGGATAACTGTTGGCAGTAATTTGTGAAGTCTGCATGCCCTAAACTATTTTCTTGAACATTAATATAGACATGAGAGGGGGGCAAGAAAATAAGAGTAGCAATTCCACCAACATCAAAATCCCAGGCACATCAGCCCTGATCCACCTCACTCCCTGACAGAGAGTCATTCCCCTTTAAAAACACCATGGATGGCCTGATCAGAGTAGCCAAGGGGGGAGGATCCCTGGAAAAGAAGCAGTTGAAGTGGGACACGGGTTGGAGAAACTTGCAGATAATCAAATCTATGAAAAGTAAATCCATGAATGCAAAGGGCTGACTTTTTTAAAAAAGTAGTCATCTACATTCATTCTGAGAATGCAGAGACTTCAGCAGTCAGTTTGTTCTAGTTGAAGGCTAATGACTCATGGTTCATTTTGGCCACCACAGTCCAATCACTAGGAGCTGCAAAGCTAGAAAAACTTGTTAATTTCCCAAGAAAAAGTGTTACATCATTTCTTGGGAATTTACTGAATGGTTTAACCCCATTAACCCAGGAAAACAATTTAAAAGGAAATAAAAACCGACCTTCTGGGGGGAACTGCTGCAATTTGAATGAAACACAATGAATGGGATCCACACACTAAAAACCCACTAGGATTGTCCAAACATCTTTATTTTTTCCTTACTAGCTGCTGTCTTGTATTTAGCTCTGGTCTCAGCACAATAATGTAGCATTTGGGGAAAAAGATACAAGCCAATAAACCAAAACTGGAGACCAAGATGGAGAAGACTTCCATGGCCACCATGTATTTCCCTTTGGTGCTTAGGTAACCTGGGACAAAGGAAACCCAAACACTGCAAAAGACCAACATGCTGAAGGTGATCAGCTTGGCTTCATTGAAACTGTCAGGGAGCTTCCTGGCAAAGAAGGCAACCGTGAAACTGATGATAGCCAGAAGCCACATGTAACCCAGGACAAGGTAGAACATGGTGTCAGAACCTTCATTGCACTGAATTATGATCTCACCTATCTCAGAGTGCATGTCTGCCTCTGGAAATGGTGGGGAGGTTGCCAACCAGAGAGCACATATTCCAGTTTGTAGAAGAGAACAGGAAAAGATCATTGATATTGCTAGCTTATTCCCAATCCATTTCCTCATCTTGTTTGCTGGCTTTGTGGCCATGAAGGCGAGCACCACAGTTAGAGTTTTGGCCAACACACAAGAAACGGATACAGAAAAGACAATGCCAAAGACTGTTTGTCGGAGAAGGCAAGAAAGCCTCCCTGGGGGGCCAAGGAAAAGAAAGGAGCACAGAAAACAGAGAAAGAGAGAGGCAAGTAGAGTGCAGGTGATGGTCCAGTTGTTGGCTTTGACAATGGGAGTGTCCTGGTAATGAAGGAAAGTCCCCATCACCATCATCACCATTACTAAAAAGAAGAGGATGGAACACAGCAAAGTAGCTCCCAGGGGCTCTGTGTAGGATAAGTAGGTCGTTCTTTTCAGAAGGCATTGGTCTTGGTTGCCATTTGGGTACTGATCTTCTGGGCATTTTGCACATTCACTTGCATCTGAAATGCACAAAAAAGGCTCTCAGTCCATCAAAATAATCCTGGAAATACTGACATTTCACTTGAAATTATTTCATTCAGATTAGACATGAAGAAATCAATTTCTTTCTTCTTCTTCTTTCATGAGAGTTTTCCGTGTGTTAGTTGTAAGCCCCTTCCTTCCAATTTCCTTAGATGGGGGACTGCTAATGAATACCAGTTGCTGTAGGCTATATTTCAGAGCAAGGCAATTGCAAACCATCTCTGGCTATTCCTTGCCTAAGAAAACCCTATGGAATTCAGTGGGTCACCATAATCTGATAGGCAACTTGAAGATATGCAGACACATTGGTAAAATTCATAGGAGATGAATCCACCCTGCTTTGTGAATTATCAAATATCTGCAAGCCCCTTTTCTCTTTCCTTGTAATCTCCCATGCAAAATCTCAATGCAGTTTGAATCAGAAGAAGTTACACACAGAGGATGAAGTGAAACAGGCATGGTTCTCTACCCCTGTCCCTTTAGATGGAGGGATTGAGGATTCTTGGCTGTTTGTCAACTAAATTTGTTTGTTATCTCTATCTGTTTGGAGGTCCCTTTTATCCATTTTTGGTCACCTGGGCTTTCAGTGCATAAACTGTGGTCAAGGCCAAGTGTGAAGAGTTAGCGTAGATACTCAACTTGAGCATTCTTAAGTATTAAAATCACAGGATATTTCTGTGGGAGAATGAGAAGACACTCTATTGCCTTTTCTCCTGTTTTTAGTATGCAGTCATAAGTACATGAACATACATACACTCCCCTTATGGAGAAACATAGACTTTTCATTGTCCAGGTACACTACATAAATCACATTATATTACATGCAAAGCCTCCTACATTCTTTTCAAAACAGCTTTAATTCTTACAGATATCCAGGGAGTTAACACCTTTGGTTTCTGCTATATATAGCAGCATCCGTTATATATCTACAAACATCCATAACAATTATTCATTGTTCATAATGGGCATATACTTGTTCAAATAGGAATCCTATCTGGCCCATCTGAGAGTAGAGATTCTTTCTTACCAGCATGATCTGGACAGTCATCAGCTAGGAAAAGCACTATTTCCCTTGAAGCTCTCATGGAGAGTGCTCTTTGTACAGAGGAGATTGAATCTCTGTCTGCCTCCCTTCTATCTCTGCCTGACCTCTTTGATATCTTCCCCAGCCTCCATGAGACATTGTTCCCCATTTATGTAAACATCTCTCTCCTCCAATAGGAAGAAGAATCTTTTAGTGATCACTTGTTTTGTTTTGTTGTTGGTTTTTTATCTCTTTGTTTTTCTTAGGCTAGCTTTATGTCCAGACCTGGCCAATGCCTATGCTCCTGGTAACACACACATTCCACAATACACAAAGTATTCTACTTAACATTGTATGATTTCTAAATACACTATTTAAACTTCCAGGTCTTAAAATAGACAAATTATATCCCAAATCAGCATCCGTCCTGTTTCAATTTTCTACAAGTTCCTGTTCTTCTTCCTTGAAATATCTCACACAACATCCATGATGCAGTGAATCTGAGCAAACTACACACAGAGGATACGATAAAAGACCAGAGCAGATGAAACTGAAGGTGCTGAATTCAAAACAGTTATATCTCATATGACTTCTGTACATCCAAACTAATTTAAAAGACCTTTCAGCTTAGCAAATGCACTAAAAAGGGGACAGGAACAGAATTAGGACAAGGAGCAGTGGATTTAACCTACAGGAAAAAAAATTCCACCTGAACCGCAGGAAGAACTTCCTGATGGTAAGAGCAGCTTGGCAGTGGAATAAGCTGCCATGGAGTGTGGTGGATTCTCCTTCTTTGCAGATTTTTAAACAGAGGCTGGATGGCCTTCTGTTGGGGGTGCTTTAATGGGTGTTCCTGCATAGCAGAATGGGTTTGGACTCCATGGCCCTTGTGGTCTCTTCCAACTCTATTATTCCATGATTCTATGATTCTATAAAATGCTGCATCCACATTCTTGCACTCTGAATAATTTGAGAGGTCCTTGCAGAGGCAGAAATCACCTTTGAAATCATCAGTCTTTGAGGCTTATTAATTTGGAGTCCACACAAATTATGATGTCCTTTTCTGGATGAACACAGTGATGTGTTACCCTGATTTCTGGGGGTCCCGTGAGGGAAACCTAAGTGCGCTCCAAATTACAAAGGTGGGAATTAGTCAAAAGAGCACAAGCTAGCAATACGAGAGGCAGGGTAACGTAATGAGATCTTGAACCCAATGTCTACGAGGTCAGGCCGAATCAAGGAGCAAACAGAAGTAAAATAATAATTGTTGCTTTTATTAATATACAGTCAAACACCTGTATGCAACACACTCACACAGAGAACTATAGAAATAAAGGTTGGAGTGGAATAGAGGGATTTTAAGAGGAGGTTTGGTATGGGAAATACTGCACCTGTCCTGAAGCCCGGAAAGTCGGCAGAAAGAGGTCCGTTGAAGAAGAGTTCTCAACACGGGGTGCTGAGGGGAAGGCTTGTCGAACAAAGCAACAGCAAGGCAGGATGGAAGTCAAGAGCGATCCGAGGAAGCGCTCAAAGTCAGGGGTTCTCATAGGGGACATTGCGGCCACAGGCTAGTCCGTTCTCGGGGACAACAATGAGTTTTGGGCTGGAGACAAAGCCTCCAAAAGGTCAGTATTTTACATGATTGATTTAAGACCGAATTGTCAATAAAGTAGCCAGTATGCAAATGTAGAGTGCTTGACAGTTGAGTATTCGGCTTGTCAAGCTGCCTGCCTGGGGCAGGGAGTTCTTTGTAAGTAGCGTGCATACATAATGCAGTACTTGCTTTGAGGTCTCCTGAAGCAGTAGTCTGGCTATTTCTGGCCTGCCTGTATTTGTTTGGAATATTTCAGCAATTAACGGCCGTGCCTGTGTGCGTGCTTGTCCGGGGGCCTCGCAAGCACATGGAGAGGAATAAATTATTGATATCAAATGATATCTAATATCCCACGAGCTTGGGCTAGGAAACTGGGGTAGCAGATGTTTAAGTACAACGGACGATCTTTTCTTTATGAAGACCCTCCTTCTTGTGAATGTTGCATGCTAAGCTCAAATAGGTTCTTCTAAATGTTGATGTGATTACAGAAACTGACAATGTATGTGTGTGTGTGTGTGTGTGTGTGTGTGTGTGTGTAAAACCTATATTTTCCTACTTGCTCGCTTAAAACCTTTGAATATTTGCTGCAGGAACTTAAAAATCAAAAACATGCTGCATGACTGAGGAAGGAAAGATCCCGAACTGAAAAACACTGTGAGGACTATTCAATATTTCTCCCAAATAAATGAAGCAAAAGAACAAGCTTTTTGGCCAGTATAAATATTTCTTTGGCTTATGAAACACTAAACATTTGGGATTTAAAATCATCCTCAATATAAGGCAAATGAAATATCCTACATGTAAATCTATATTCTTTACCTTACCAATGTGAACTGAAATCCTCCCAGCAGGGCATCGGACACAGTCATAGCAACAGACATGATTCCCTTGCTGAACGATCTTGCTGTATCCTAGCTGGCAGTTCTCAACACATCTGGAATGGGGTGGCACCTAAGGGGAAGCAGAAGGATGGGCGTTCAGGATGGAAAAACACTCACTTTCCTCAGTGCTGCCATCCCTGATTCATTGCTTTAATACAAGAACGGAGTCAATGATTCTCATCCAGGTGGAAACTGATTTGTAGAACAGTTTTTAAAGCTACTTTAAAAAGGGAGATACAATCCACAATCTCCTGGATTCTTCTCTGAGCTAGAGAGGAATCTCTAGATTTTCTATGTAACGTGAGGGAGAAAAATCTCTTGGTGACTTTAGATAGTGAAAAAATGAAGGAACCAGTAGGAAAAATACAGTGGTTGTGAGAAAATTCCCTGACTTGCTCAGGACTGATAAACAATTTTGCATTTTTGCATTCCATGGCACTCTTATGATTCTTGGGCCCTTTCCGCACGAGGTGAGGGAATCGCTCTGTGCCGTTACCTACCGCTTCTTCTGGGGTCCGAAGAAATGTGGACTGTCCCTGAAGCCCTTCCGCGGGCCTCCTCCTTGGTCCAGGGTGAATTGGAGCAGTGCGAGGTCTGTAGATCTGCACTGCTCCGGCTTTCAAAATGGTGGCTTCCAGCTTCCAAAACAGCGGCTCCGGCTTCCAAAATGGCAGCTTCCAGCTTCCAAAATGGCAGCTTCTGGCTTCCAAAATGGCGGCTTCCAGTTGGTTGTGGGTCCCAACCAACCACTGAAGCTCGCCACGCCTAAATCCCGCCCTACACAGATCGCAGGCTCAAATCTGCACAAGAGAGCAGGAACGCAATGGCGCGTTCCAGGAAAATAAAGACCTGTTTTTTCCAGTCTTTCAAAAACAAGCTGGAGGACCACTTGGGGTCATTTTGGAGCGGACTGAGGTGCGGATCTCCGGTAAGTAGTCCACTCCTAGTCCGCTCCAAGGTGCAGACGACCTCAGTGAGAGGACGCACTGCCCCATTCTAATTGCCTGGTGCGGAAAGGGCCTCAGCCTTTCATTCACTTTACTTTCTCTTTCACTGAAAGCCATGGAATAATGTTGTACCATTATACTCTGAAACTGAGGAGTCTGACAAGTGGATACTTTCTCCGCATCTCTTAACCTAATGCCTCTTAATCATTGATTGAAGACCCTTTCTAATTTTCATTGCTGAAAGATTTCCCTTTCAGATTAAAAAAAAGGGGGGAGGAGGGATTTACCTTTTCAAACCTGTGATTCCACACAATGGCACTGCCATTCAGGGTGAATCTTTTGCCTGCAGGAGCTTGGAGATCAATCCCTCCAACCCGGATCTTTTGGAAAGATTGATTAGGGAAAGTGACCAAGTTGACAATATCAAACCCAGATATCATGTCCATATTCTCATCAAAGAAGATTTCTTCCCCAGCACTATTGTTAAAATGGATGTGTCTCAGTAGTGACCGAAGCTAAATTGGGCAACCCATGTTTGATAAAATTGATCAGCCCATGTGAAAAGAGGAAAAATACAGAGCAATTAAATGTCATGTCATGTTAAAAACCAAGAAGTAAATTAAAACCTTTAAAAAGGTTTTGGTAACATTACAAGAGAGGGAACATCCACTATGCAAAGACCTTTCCGCAGGAGTGACTTTTGTAGCCAAAAGTCTGTCTGAAAACAGACGAGTCTAAGAACTGCTGGGCAGCAGTCCCTTGGATGTCCTTGGAGTCAAATTTCATGGACTTCAAGCAGCTCACATGATTTTGCGATATCTTCCTGTAATAAAAGCAGGACTGAAACATCCCCTGAAATCTTCAAACACATGGTGATCCAAAGAGAGAGACAAAATCCTTTGGATCTCTGCAGATTTTTAGGTTACATCAAACACTTTGAATGGAAAAACAGGTGTGTGGTCAATTTATGGTATCACCCTAAATTGACAGGCAACTTGCAGGCAGACACACACACACACACACACACACACACACAAACAAAAATTCATAGCAGGATCTTTTATACGAGGAACATGAATCTACAGAAACACTCTCCTTCTCTCCTTCCACCTTCCCCATTCCAATAAAATCTGATCAGAATCTCTGATATTCCTCTTCAAAATTGGAAGAAACATTTCAGATTGTAGCAATTTCATCTGTGGCACTTATATGTTTTTGAACCTCTTTTTAATCTGGTAGATTTTACATTATCTGTTTAGCAGATATTATATTTAAATTTAAAAGACACATTATATAAAATAAAACAGAACAATAGGAGCATTCTTGTGTGTGACTCTTGTATGGGTCTTCCCATATCATCAATATATATTAAATAAGATGCCAAAATGCATGTGAACCTTTCACAGAGCTGGAATACCACCAAGCTGGATCACATGGATTACAGGAGACTCCACTCTCTTAACCGTCAGGCTTATGAGTTCGTTTTTCAAAATTTCTGGATGTTGTGCATCCTCTCCTAACATTTGATGGATTACAGGGGCCAATGTCATTTTTCTTTTAAAAATGGGAATTCCTAAAATGCACTAGGTTCAGTAATTCCTGGAGAAGGTGGGATGATGAGCCATGTCGAGCTAACCTTAGAATTTGGCTTACCAGTCAAACTCCAGGAATTCTGAAACAACCGTAGGAAGAATCTAATGAATTAAATAAAGTTTGTTTCAATATATATGAAACAATTCAGCACAGTTCATTTATTGTTGTGAACGGTATTAACTTGCCTACCAAGCTTGAATCTTCTGAAGGTTCCATCTGTTTTCCAAGAGTTTAGATGTGGTTCTCAATGAATAAGCTGGAATATTACTAAGCTGGGTAACATTGTCTACAGGAATTCCACTCTCTTAAGTATAAGGCTTAGGAGATAATGTAACAAAGGCCATTTCCGCACTAGACTGTTATATTATTATTATTCCACATTCAACTTCCTATGGAATCCTGGGGTTTGCAGGTTAGGGAGGGGCCTTTGTTAGGTTAACCTAAGAATCAAGCTTACAAGTTACACTATAGAGTTTTGAAGAAACTAAGTCAGGAATCCTATAAATGAATAAAGTTTGCTTCAATAGGTATTAAGCAATTCCTTGCAGTTCATTGGTGCTATGAGCAGGATTGACTTACCTGCCAGGGTTGAATATTCAGAAGGTTCCAATTTTTTTCAGGCCCCAAGAATTTAGAATTGGTTCTCCAGGAATAGGCGGCATGGAGAGCATGGGCTACAGCATAGACAGCATTGTAGATACTGTAGCTCTGACCAGACATCTCCATTTCAAACACAGATCCAGGAAGGTTCCTCAGTTTCTCTTCCCCAGTGCAGTTGGCCCTGTCTGGACCACTCAGATTATATGCTGGGAGAGAGCAACCAAATGCACTGTACCAGAATTCCTGTAGGGCAAAAATCTTTGACTGGAATGGATTGAGATTCTCCAGAAGCTCCTGAAATCCTGGCACCACTTTGCTGTGGAGGGCAAAGGACAAAGTGCCACTGAAGGATTTCTCTGTGAACCTTCTCCCAGAGAAAACATTTGTGATATCCCACTCAGCAGTTGTGATCCAAATTCTCTCCATCGGTTCCTTCTGAATAAATTCATAGCTTTCTAGAATTATTCGCAAACCCTCCATGGACTGAGCATTCCCATAAACCAGGATCACATTAATTTTCTTTGAAAGAAGGGCAGAGGCAATGCTATTTAGGCTTTTCTGGAGGAAGGGGTTTGAGAGATAGCTTGTCACTTTGGGAACAGATTGTGTCAAGGAAATGCAAATATCTTTCTGGAGCAGACTGGCACTGAGGGTTCGAAGAAATCTTTCTCCACTTTCATCCTCTGGAATGAGGAGGCCGATCCAGTTCCATCCAAAATACTGGAGCAACTGAATAATCCCCAGATATTGAAATGTTTCATCCGGCACCATCCGAAAGAAAGACGGAAATTGTGTTTTATCACTGAAGATGGGGTCAAAAGATCCATAACTCAGCTAGCAGTCAAGGAAAAAACACATATTTTTCAGAAATGAAAATAGGAACACAGTTCATCCTTTCATGGGGGGAACTTTTTCCTTTTAGGATTCGAGAATAGAAGAAATAGTGAAAAAAAGAATAGTGAAATGACTAGATGAATTTATTTAATGACTGGCCAGACCAGATATCCACATAGTCACATAACTCAGAATATACACAGAGGACACCCAGAAAAACACATACTTTTAAAAAAATATATAAAATTCAATTCCCTCTTTCCAGATACAACTTTTGGGGCAAAAGAGGGAGGATGTTTATTTAATTTTTTTTTTCTTTCTCTTTCTGTCTTTCTTTCTTTCTTCTTGAAATAATGCAGAGATTAATCTGACACACCAGGATACGAAACTCTTGATGCTCGGTCAAAGGTGAGATCAGTTAGAGATGGTGTCCTGTTTTCACTAAACCGTATTCACAGCAGTGGTAAACTCAAAATTAGAATGTTACCTGGCTAAACAGAAAGGACTGGAAAGACTATTTCAACTTTGCAAATTATGAGTAGGTTATGGATGGAGAGCCAGCAGGATGTAGCAGTTTGAACTCTGGACTAGAACGGTGAAGTCCATGGTTCAAATCCCCACTCAGCCATGCAAAACCCCCTGGGCAAGTCACAAACTCTCAACCTCAGAGGAAAGCAAAGGCAAACACCTCGTGAACAAATCTTGTCAAAGAAATAGCATGATAGATTTGCCTTAGGGCACACATAAGTCAGAAACAACTTTAAGTCACCTAAGAACAATATCCTATAGAGGGAGAGGAGAAAGAGGAAATGAACATCTGAAGTTTCTTAAAATATGTGCTAAGCAGTATGTAAGAATACACCAACCTGTGGAATTTTGTAGATGTTTAAGATGTTGGCCATCTGAATGGATGTTTGAGAGGTGAGACCACCAACGATGGCCTTGAGCTTATTGTGCTGGAAGCAGTTGTAATTGGGATGATACTTTTGTCCCAAAAAGAGAAGCTCCATGGTGAATGAAGTACTTATCAAAGAATTAAATGAAGTTTCATAGATTTTTGATGCCATTGTGGTGTTGGGCAACAACTTCTCACTTTCGTTGATCTCATGAATGGCAAAAATAAAGGCAAGGACAAGTTGGTAGTTCTTAGGCAATATCCTGCATTGAAATTTTGAGTTAAAATTTTGAACAGAGGAACAACTGCATTGCATTTAATTAAACCAGCAGGAAGACCATGGGAATAAATCAAAGATAGTTATTAGCAGGTGGACTTTAAGCTTCTCATTCTGTCTATTCAAACAGATTCACAAGCTAAATCCAACAGTCAAGAGACTAATAGAAGTCATACACTTAGGAGTAAGGAATTTTGAACATAGAAATGTGGTTTGCTATCACAAATTACATTACTTGCTAGTGCTTCTGTTTAAAAGAAAATCCTGGTGTCTCTGTCACACCATCACTGCTCTGTTTGTGTGTGTGTGTGTGTGTTTTAGCCATCCTTGAGGCCTTGGGAATAATGCATGTCCCTCATATATACGGGTAAATCTACCTTTTCCCCCCCACTCTGGGATATGGTTCATAATCATGTAATGTTTTCATGTTGGTGCATTTCTCCTCTCCTGAAAAGTTAACATTCAGTCTTAGATCTTTTTTCATATTACACAGAATGATGGTGTGCTCAGTTCAGCATATAGTGATCACTTTCCTTCCAAATACTGTTTTTTTTTTTGCTTCAGCAGAGGTTTCAATATCATTCATTGAAGATCTTGTCAGCTATTAAGTGACCTGAGATTGTTTGACTTGCTAACATGCCTTGATCTTGCAGAACTCAGCCTTGACTTAAGGTTCACATGAATGTTTATCCATCATTCTGCCTGTATTTCCCTAGGCAGTCGCCCAGACTGCATCTGAATCTGAGATCTGAATCCCATCCAAAAGCATTGTGGTTTGTCTTACACTAGATCAGAGCTTTCCAAACTTTTCATGTTGGTGACACACTGTTTTTGACATGCATCATTTCGCAATACAGTAATTCAGTTTTACTAGCAAACTAGAGGTTAAACTAACCTCTTATAAGAGATACAGACACATACAGAAATTGTAATGAAGAAATGTGTGGGGACACATCATAACTTATGAAAACCTTTAATATATTTTTGAAAATATATGATTTGTAAATAATAACATGCATTTCCAAGATTGTAGGCGAAAGACCTACACACTTCAGGTGACACAATAATGTGTTGTGGCACACCATTTGGAAAGCCCTCACTAGATACCCTAACTCAAGTACTACACCTGTAATCTGAACATGCCCAACACCCCTGGAATCTGCATTCACACATGATACCTTACCACACCTGGAGCTGTCAAACTGAGGCCATTTCCACACAGGGTAATTAAAACGGTGCAGTGTGTCCTCCACGGAGGACGTCTGCACCTTGGAGTGGACTGAGTTCGGAGTACTTACCGGAGATCCGCATCTCAGTCCACTCCGAAACAACCCCATGTGGTCCTCCAGCGTGTTTTTGAAAGACCGGAAAAATCAGGTCTTTCAAAGTGCCGGAGCATGCCACTGCATACCTGCTCCCTTTTGCAGATTCGCAGGCTCGCACCAATGCGAGCCTGCGATCTGCGGGGTCAGGCTTTAGGTGTGGCGAGCTTCAGTGGTTGGTCGGGACCCACGACCAACTGGAAGCCGCCATTTTGGAAGCCGGAGCAGTGCAGATCTAGACCACGCGCTGCTCCGATTAGCCCTGGACCAGACCAAGGAGCCAGAAGATCCAGTGAGTAACGGCACGTGCTGAAATGGCCTGAGTCTAGACTGAAATAATTTAAATGAGAATATATTAGTTAATCGAATTGAATTAAACCAAACTAATAAAAAAAAAACCTTCAGGCCTCTTAGAACTTCAGAGAATTGTTTACCATACTTGATAGGATGACCCCTGTGCTTCTCTAAAATCATTTAACAACATTTTTCCTAATCCAATAGACACGAATTGCCCAATGAGAAGATCTTCGCCAGAGCTAAGAAAATTCTGCTGAATTTGTTGCTTCCATGTGCACATGGATACCAAACTCTTCTTCAAAAGATCAGGCAGGAGGAAGATGAGGAGCAACCAGACCTCTGGTGGTACCATTATATCTTGGAATCAGCTCCAGCTATGCAACTGCACTTGGACATACAAATCTCCTCTGTGATTTCACGCAATATCCAACTTTAGAAAACCAGCCCCACTAAAATAACTGGTTTTCCTGATCCAAAGACTCCAAATGAAGCTTTGGTATATAAGTGATGATATGCCCAACCACCATTAGATAGAGTTCTCCCTGATGTTATGTTCAAAAGAACTTTTATAGACGGCATGTAGCTTAAGAGAGTTTAGTCAATTTGTCTCTTCATTCTGACAGCTCTCTCTGGTGAGTTGTAATTCCAGAGGGAACCAGGTTCAGTCTTTGCAGTTTTGATAATCATGGAGTAGATAATCATAAATTAATAAATTAAAGCTTTCCAGTTTGTGTAGAATCAGAGAAAACATGTGTGATCTTATTTGTGGTTGAAAGAATAGCCAAGGGCACACAAAGCCCTGGGGATTCATACTGCATGCAGTGTAGGAATACCCTGATTTTCTGAACTGGAAGAAAGACAAAGTTGTGGAAAATGATCCCTACAGGAAAATACAGATTTACTGTACCTTCAAAATCTCAAGCAACACACACACATATACCCCTTCTGAATGCCATCACTCCACACAACTTTTAAAGCAAAATTAGGGCACCTTTGGACCATGATGCCTCCCAAATGCCCATGGCCTCTCCTCCTCTCTTCTTTTTCCTCTCTTCCACTTGAAAGGGGGGGGGGAGTTTCCTTAAGAAGGAAGGACGTATTCTTTTAGCCCTGGGCACTGTTCCCCCACCTCCCCCACCAACAATGATATTGTTGAATGGTCTCATTTAACATTAGCAGATTCCTGTTTGTTTTTGTTTTGTTTTTTTCAAGTTCTTGGACTATTTTCAAAGTGAGATATGCCTGTTACTCAGATGTACTTTGTGTTGTCTTTGTCAGTGATGAGTGTAAAGGAATGTGTATTTCTCCCTATGTGAATGGATGTGTGGCCTGCGGATATAACCTACAGTACCTGGTATTCATTGGTGGTCTCCCATCCAAGCACAAACCAGAGCTGACCTTCTTAGATCTTCATCCTCATAAATGGCCTTATATGTGTTCAAAATTGAACTGAGTAGTTTTGCAATGTTCACATTCACCTTGGCCCTGCTGTGCCATCACAAGGTGTGGTTGGTCTGTTATGCAATGGTAGCCAGTGGAGTGACTAATGTGCCATGGCCAAATGCACCACGGGCACTGGTGTGCCTTGGGATGCACACTCATATACATCAGGACACTGGCTAGGAAGTGTCAGAACAAGGCAGGAGTGTCTGATGCTCTTCAGAAGTGTCCAGTGCCCATCTTCACGATTCCCGAACAGGAATCTGTTGTGGTTTTGCAACATAGCTACAGATTCACAAAATTACAAAATATCAGCTGTGATGTAGGATCTCATTGCTGACTTATGAAAAACTTGAGCACCTTTTGGCTGACAACTGCATTTGGAGTTCAGATTTGTGCTGTTTGCCTTCATTAGCTCAGGTTTGAGAAGAATCTCTGTTGACGGGGACTAGTATAGCACAAGAGGCTACTGAACTGCCAGGGATTAGGGGGCCAAGCTGGCCTTCCAGGGGACCTTGGGTCTTTCACCCACCATACCCCTGAAAAAAAAAATGTCCTGAACTTCCACTAGTGGGTGCAATGGGCAATGTATGTTACCCCTCACTGGGCCATTTTTAGCCTTAGGAGTAGACTTTTTGTTTCAAACAGGAAGTCAGAAGTTCAACTTCTGGGTCACTTCCTGCTGGAAAACAGGCCTCTTCTGGGCCTAAAATGTAGGGGCCCAAAAAAGAAAAAAAAAGGGGGGGGGACTATCTCTTGGGATTTTGGAGCCTGTGAAACCAAAGAAACCTTGCCCTCCCCCAAATAAATTTTTTCTTCCAAAAAAAATGAAGGAAGTTCTCTAGGCCATGGAAATAGGAAGTTTCAACAATATAGGAGGTTTCAACAATGGAATTTCCCGCAAGTTTTAGAGTTCAGCCACAGTGATTATCATAATTACAGCATAAATAATCACCTGTCCCAAGTGCCCTCATGGCTAAAAAAACATGTTTGTGTAATCCTACCATTGCCCATACCTATTCATTCTTAGGAGAGACATGAGGTTCTTAAGATTATAGATCATGCTGTGTTTTGGGCTGTCTTTCTAAATAGTGTCTGCTAGCCCCAGAGCATGGGAGTGACAAAGCGCAGGCCTGAACTTAGACGCAGTTTTGTGGTCCTGGAACCATCCATCTGTTCCCAATGGCCCCCAATGCCCAAATCATTTTTTTAAAAATGTGATGCAATTTTTTCAGCCAATGTTTGCTTCAAAACTATACAGAAAGTCCTCCCCAATGTGGCCTCCAGTGGCATCCCAGATCATGCAATGTATATGCTATGTGGACATTTTTGTTAGACTCAAAATTAATCTCAAGTGTGCTTGTTGACAACCTGCCTAAGGGGGCAGAAAGCTCTGTCCATTCTGTCATGACTGCTTTTCTTCAGCCTGCAGAAATAAACTTACAACAAATGTACCCCCTTACTTGTCTGAATTTTAGCATGATATGTCAAATGGTGTACTAACTTGATAGAGTTTAGAAATGGAACTCTTAAATATTGATGGAAGGAAAGATACTGGCTGAAACTCTTTAGTCCTTCATTCCCCACTGTTCTTCTACATCTTCCCCCACAACTGTTTTCTTTTTCTCAGTCTTCTCTCCTTCTGCTGTGGTGCTCATTTAAGCTTATCCTCTGCTCTACCCCCATCCCAAACCAGCCAACAGCGCACTCATTATTTTTAAATTTTGGAGGCCTCTCAGATGAAAGTATCATAGAGCGCTTCCTTGAGGCCCTGGGGAGAAATTAGTCTCCTGAATCTCTCTCCAGCTTCATCCTTTCTGGTTAGGGAAGTTCTGGCACCTAAAGGCTAGAAGTGGTACTGCAAGCTATAGACATGTTTGATCAACTAAAATGAATTAATCAATTTAATAATGAAATAAGCCTGAGATGAACATTTACAGTGAAATCAGGCTGCAAGACATCCTTAGCTGGCCTGGCAGTGGTTGGTGGAGGAGGAAGAAGACCAGAGGTGGGTTTTTAAAGGGCTGCATGGCCTGATCAGAGCCACTGAGAAGGAGGGTTCCCACAGAAAAGAAGCACCTGAAATGGGGGGGGGGCAGGGATTGAAGAAACTCACAAATAATCAAATCTGTGAAAGTCAAACCTGCAAATGTGGAGAGCTGACTGTAACTGACATTTTCAAAACATTCCAAATCTTTGCAAATGTCTTTCCAAAATGAGAACGAAGACAACTGAGAGTTACATCAATATTCCTATAGTTCAATATTCTCAGAATTTCCTGTTGAACCTTTGTTACCCTTCATCTGCCCACTGATCATTCCCTCCCAATACTGGCAGCAACTCTACAGGCAGAATTAATGCCTATTTTAACAGCTTACATTCCAAGAATGAGATACTAGACTGTCAGGAAAGAGGTGTGATCTCCCACCCCATCTCTTTAGACACAAAAGGCTTTCTCTCTTCAGACTAAGGCCATTTCCAGAAACACTACCTGATCCTGTCATGCTCCAGTTGTGATCCCAGCAGCACCTTTGGAGGGAAGGGAGCACAACGGGAACACTCCCCTACACACCCGAGCAGCTCCCTGCAGAAGGGAGCTCTAGGGACACACCTCTTCCTTCCGCAGGGCAGCCAGGCTCTTTCCCATGCTGCACTGGGGAAGGAAGTGCCTCCATCATGCTTCCTGGCCTTCTGCATGGCCAGAAAGGATGGGAGCATCACATGATTGGGGGGTCATTGACAGAGAAATACCATCAATGATTTACCCTACGATTGCACCAGCTGGCTACAAGAGAAGGACGGGGCCATGACGATATCATGCACAGGTATTGCCGCATTCCCACTGCTCTCACGTCCCCATGCCAGGACGCTGCTATCCTGCAGAAAGGCCCTAAGGGAACAAAGGTCCTTTGCAATTTGTGAGCTAATCTCGTTGACTGTCCACAAGACATTTATCTAATACAGGCCCTTTTCGCACAGCATTTGCCATGCGAAAGGGCCCCTGGAGCATTGCACGATTGCGAAGAGCAATCCACATGACTCACTCGCAATCGTGCAATGCTCCAGGGGCCAGCAGGCACCAATCGCACACTATTTCATTTTCAGCTTTGAGCTGAAAATGGTGCACGATCATGCTTCGCTCCGTGGCCCCGTGGGCACTTACTGTGTGTGCGGAGCTCCGGAGCCACTCTGCACTTCCTGCCCCAGCATAGCCTGGGAAAATCCCAGGCCATGCTGCGGAAGGAAGAGGAGGGGCTCTCATTCTACCTGCTTCCAAGCAGGCAGCGGCTGTGGAGCTGAAGCAATGGGGACATGAGAGCCTCTCGCAAGATCCCCGCACTCCAGCGCCGAGAACAGGTAAGCTGTGGAAAGGGCCATATAAAAGTCCAAGTTTGTTTGTCTGTGTCAGGAGAAGACCTCATATGATTAGCTGTGGCAGGCAAAAACCTCATGATTGGCTGCCTAAGGAAATTCTATGGAATCCTGAGGTTTGCAGTTCAGGGAGGGGCCTTTAGAATTCTCAGCCAGAGAGCTCTCTGCCTCAGTCAACTGTGCCTGCTTGGAGTAGGCCTGTTGCTACGGAAAGGAGGCCTAGCAGCAAGGAGGAAGGTGTATTCTCTCAAGAACCCAACTTCTGTACGTTAACAACTTCAAATACAGATTGGATTGGGGAATACGGGGAAAAGTAACAGGTACTGGACAAGACAGTTAGGGGAATTAGAAACATAAGATCTCAAATCTTTCTAACAAGTATTATCTATGAGAAAATAAAATCCCGGGCAACAGAATATGAATGTTAGTGAAATTATAAATATAATTCCTTCTCTCATAATATTACTGCTCAAGATCATTCCATGAAAGTAAGGAAGTTGATTAGGATATGTAATGTTTTGTACAAGGTACGATTCAATAGCAATGGCCTCCAGGCTAGATGTGCTTCAAGTGTCACAGGGGTGAGCACATAACTTTGTGACTGAAATGCTGATCAGTGGTTCCTTCATCTGCCACTCTTTCAGAAATGGGGATATCTTTCTTCTTTTTCTCTTGTGTGTTGTAAGCTGGATCTAACTGTCCTTTTCCTGCTACGCTGTACATCTATTTATGATTTTACTTTTATGAGATTCTGCAAGATTGATTTTTAGGTGAAACCTTGCACTGTGTACCACCTCTGAAAGGAGAAAGAGGTCCTACAAGACACTTTTCAGAAGCATAATTCAGTCTCTGGGACTCCTTCACCAGGGGAGTTCACTGAGTACCTACATTATGGAGAGGTGAGCTAGTACATGAAGTAAAGACCTACTTGCTCTACTAGGAATTTAAATTCTACTAGGAATTTTACTCTAGCCTTCCCAGTGTGTAAAGGCTGGCACTGCACCAGTGGGAGGCAGTAAGACCATGGATATTCCAGTTGGGCTAATATTTATTTCAACTGTCCATTCACTGCTTCTCCGGGATAGTCCCTTAAGGTCTCTCCTTTGCAGCTAGCCAGTGCAATGCATTTGAAGTGCGCTTCACAGAGAAGAGGAAACCCAGAAACCATTGTTATTTAAAACAAATGTCAAGGTGGCAGAAGATTTTTGACTATTTGAGGCAATTTGGAGATTTTTCTCATGAGCATGAAGCAGTTATCAAACCCACTGTGATAATGAGCCTTAAATAAGATAGCACAGCTACAAGCAAGAAAGTAAGTTATGGAATATGGAAAACTATAACATGGACCACAATATGGCTCTTTTTTTTTCTTCTCAATGCTACATTTTTGACTACTCAGTGTCAGTTATTGTCAAATGATTCACTAAAATATACTTTTAATAAAGAGAATTTGCTTACTGAGTTTGCAGCATTAAGAATCAAGGACAAAAATTGTCCAAGTTCAAGTGAAAGAAATCCATTTCCCATTCCATTCCCATTCCATCCTAATCTCTTACATTTAACACTGTACTGTGTTCAGGGAAGTTACACAACACATTAGACATGCAAAATATCTCCATGTTCATTATAGCTATTCCTAAAAATAAGATCAGTTTCCCCATTTGGAGGTGACTGTCATTTTTTTCCTATTAAATGATCTCTGATGTTGAGTTCGGGCCTCAGGATTAGAACATACATTTTGGGGAGGAAGATAAAACTCAGCAAGCTGGCACCAGAAGCCAAGATGGAAAAGACTTCCACGGCCACCATGTACTTCCCATTGGTGCTCAGATATGCTGGCACAAAAGATACCCAAACGCTGCAGAAGACCAGCATGCTGAAAGTGATCAGTTTGGCTTCATTAAAAGTATCAGGCAACGTTCTGGCAAAAAAGGCCACACTGAAGCTGATGATGGCCAAAGAGCCCAGGTAGCCAAGGACAACATAGAACATGATACCCGAGCCTTCGTTACATTGAATTATGATTATGTCAGTCTGGGAGTACACATCAAACTTGGAGAAGGGGGGAGATGTTGCCAGCCATGTAGCACAGATGCCGGTTTGAATAAGAGAAGAGGGGATGATTATCAACACTGCAAGCCTCCTCCCAACCCAATGTCTCATCCGATTCCCTGGCTTGGAGGCCATGAAAGCTAAAACCACAGTGATGGTTTTTGCCAAAACACATGAAACGGCAATTGAGAATATGATGCCAAATACTGCTTGCCTCAGAAGGCAAGTTACTTTCCCAGGCCTGCCTATAAAGAGCAAGGAGCATAAGAAGCACAGAAGAAGGGAGATGAGCAGGACACAAGTAATACTCCAGTTATTGGCTTTAACAATGGGGGTGTTCTGGTGATGAATGAAGGTCTGCATCACCACAACTGTGAGCAGAGAAAGGAAAAGTGCCGAGGATGCCAGAACTGCTCCCAGGGGCTCCTGATAGGATAAGTAGCTGATGAGTTTAGGAATGCATTGATCCTGATTCTTGTTTGGATACTTGTCTTCTGGACATGGTTCACATTGCTCTGCATCTGAAAGGAAGAAACAGAATCCCAGTTATTCCTAAATGCGAAAACACTCTCTATGTGCAGCTGCCTTTCCTTCATCATTGATTTGCAAGCAAAGTATTCCACTGAGCTCGTACAATACAATTCATCCCCTTCTTGTCTTCTGCAATGGTGACTGTGTCAGAATGAGCACTGTTTTCTTACATGTTGTGACTCATGGGGCCACATCATAGGCCTTTGACTCCATCAGCCCTCAAGGAGGTGCCCAGCCAAAGGATCCCAAATAAAGCAGCTTACAGGAAGCCCCTACCTTTTGACTCCCTGTTATTTGACAGCTCGCTCTTTTGATGCTTCCAAATTAAGGACAAGTTCCATTCATTCAATGGAGGTTCCCCTCTTTTATAAGTTTTTCTTGCCTTCAGAGGCTCACGTGGAACTGCTCGCATGCCCATGTTGCTTGCAAAGTGAACTGAAAGGGGGGAGAAAGGTGCTAAGCCAGCTGAGAGACATTGCAAACAGCATGCACGCAGTCAGTCCCCAGTGAGCCTCTATAAGTCCTTCATGCTCCCTACAGTACAGTACATGGGTTCTGCTTTTCCACTAATCTGTTTTCTGACAGTATTTCTGTCCCTAACTTGTCAGCTAAGTGGAAGAAGCCTGTATTTGCCTCAGAGCTTCATAGAAATCATGAGCTCCTCCGACATTCAGATAGGCCAACAAGCTTTAGGTTGTACGGAGACCTGTCGGTAGCTATAGGGTAAGCCAGTTCAGCATCTTTCCCGAGTCTTTCCTCCCCATGGCTCCCAGAAAGAACAATTGGTTGATCTTTCTATCTCTGCCTTGACCTCTTTCCAGACTGCCCTCCTCCCAATGAATAAGTCCAGGACCCCTTCCACAGGCTGGCCACCTCTACCTCCTAATACCTCCCTCCCCAGCACTACAGTGCTGCTTTTTATAGTGGGGTTGCCTCACCCTCTTGTCTGTTGAACTTCTAATGTTGCCCTGGGCTCATTAATTGCTCTTTGGTGATTACTGGGCAGGCCGGAGGCTGAGAGTTAGCTCAGTTTGGGAGAAACAGAAGAGGAGGAAACATGGAGACATATTGGATGTGTCTCCATATTGGAGACATGGCAGTCTCCAATACCGTCTTTACTCAAGAATTTCTGTATCTTTACATAGCAGACATAGTACTCATGCCTTTCTATATCTTACACATGCCTTACATAGCAGAAAGTGGCAGTAATTGAAATACTCCTAAATTTATATATCCCTGACTAAGCAATTCCAAAATCTTTCACTTACCCAACTGGTCAGAAAACCATCCCTTCGGGCACTCCACACAGTCATAGCAACAGACTTGCTTCCCTTGCTGGACCAACATGCTCTGTCCAGGACGACATTTACTAACACAGGTAGAACTAGGTAAAATCTATCCATAAGGACAAGAAAAAATATTGGGAATGAAAATGAGCTAAGAGTTCTCAGTTGCTGTTGTATTCATACCCACACACTGCCATGACCAGAATGGCAACCAAAATATTATTTAAAGCTCCATATTTTTTGTTTCAAATGCAAGTGGGAGGGGGACTGTTCACACCTTTCTCAGTTTCTGTCCCACTATTTTGACTCAAGGCTTATTTGTGCTGGACAAAGAAAACACACCATTACCATGTATCTCATATCTTATACAAATTTGGTCCCCTGGCTTGGAGATGCATGCTTAAGGTCTGTGACTTGTTAGGTGGTCATTGCATAGTTCTGTTAGCAGCACTTTAACCTTATTTCAGAAAAATGTGGGATATAATTATAGCAGAATTAGGAAGGAATATTTGGAATACTATATCCAGTTCCGGGTACCTCAATTCAAGAAGGATATCGACAAGCTGGAGCATGTTCAGAGGAGGGCAACCAAAATGGTGAAGGGTCTGGAGGCCATGCCCTATAAGGAAAGGCTTAGGGAGCTCTGGATGTTTAGTCTGCAGAAGAGAAGATTAAGTGGTAGTCATGATAGTCATGATAGTCATGTTTAAATATTTGAAGGGCTGTCATGTCGAGGAGGCAGTAGACTTGTTTTCTACTGTTCCAGAGACTAGGACAAGGAGCAATGGATTCAAGCTGCAGGAAAGGAGATTCCACTTGAACCTCAGGAAGAACTTCCTGACGGTCAGAGCTGCCCGGCAGTAGAATATGCTGCCTAGGAGTGTGGTAGAGTATCCTTCTTTGGAGGTTTTTAAGCAGAGACTGGATGGCCATCTATTAGGAATGCTTTGGTGTGTGTTTCTGCATAGCAGGGACTTGGACTGGATGGTCCCTGTGGCCTCTTCCAACTCTAGGATTCTATGATTCTATGATTCTAGAACAGGTTTTCCTATGTGTGACTTTGCTAACTTGTTGTTTTTATGCAGTAATGAGCTGGAAAAGAGTTCCTTTTTTTCCTGCAGTGGTCATTACTTGTTGATTACTTCTTTTGTAGTAAATTCACTAGTGGGAACAGGATGTCTTCATTTTATCTCTTACCAGTTGTATTTTCTAAGTCATTCTGAGAAAAGTGAGGGGGTTTAAGTGCATGGCTGCCTCATGTTGCTGACAGGAAGACATGACCTTCGCTACAGAATCAAATGAGAGTGAGAATGGTATAATGGTCTGCACAGTGAACTACAACGGGAGAGCAGGGCCCTTTCCGCAGCTTACCTTTTTTCGGCGCTGGGGTGCAGGGATCACGCAAGCAGCCTCAAGCGAGAGGCTTTCGAGTCCCCGCTGCTTCAGCTCCGAATGAGCTGCCTGCTCCCAAGCTGGCAGCGTGAGAGTCCCACCTCTTCCTTCCACAGCACAGCCTGGGAGTTTCCCAGGCTGCACTGGGGCAGGAAGTACAACCACCGTGGCTCTGGAGGCTCCGCACACATGGCAAGTGTGTGTGGGGCCCTGGAGCAATGCGTGATCGCGCACCATTTTCACCTGAAAGCCGAAAATGAAAAAGT
Source organism: Cyclura pinguis (assembly GCA_030412105.1). Lineage (NCBI taxonomy): Eukaryota > Metazoa > Chordata > Lepidosauria > Squamata > Iguanidae > Cyclura > Cyclura pinguis. The sequence continues at coordinate 10,558,933 of CM059604.1, forward strand.
GTATGAGTGGCACCTGTCCTACCCTGGAGCATTGCGCAATTGTGAGTGCATCGTGCAGATCGCTTCTCACAATCACATGATGCTCCAGGCGCCCTTTCACATGGCAAATGCCGTGCGAAAAGGGCCCAGGATTTGAATCCCTGCTCAGCCATGGAAACCAATTCGATGGAAGACCTTGGGCAAGTCACAAATCTCTCATCCTCAGAGGAAAGCAAAGACAAATTCCCTATGAAGAAATCTTGCCAAGAAAATCCTGTGATGGGTTCTCCTTAGGGTCAACGTAAGTCAGAAATAACTTGAAGGCACACAACAGCAGCAACAACAACAGATTCAAACAAACAAAAAATCTTAAAAGTCATCTGACTTTTCTGCCATCCTCTTTTCTGTCCAGCCATACAATGTTGGTTCATACAAGAAAGAGAACCGAGTTTGGAAGTTGGAAGGACTTCCTGCTACTACAAGGAAGAGAGGGACAGCCGCACACAGTGAACACACGGGCTTGCCAGATTAGATCAGAAGAAGCAGAAGGAAAGTATATTTTAATTCAAAGAAAACAAAGCAAAAATTGGGGAGCATCTAATGAAAGAACACTTTCCTACATTTTGCAAAAGCACAAAGGCAAGAGCAAGGGTATTCATTAGTAGAGAGTAAGTCAGCTCTTTACCTTGATGCAGCAACAGCAACAGCCTATCAAGTGATGAAGATAGTACATAAAGAAACTAGCATTCTATGCTGTGTCATCCAGTATATATTTTCAATTAAGGAGCATGTTGATGTTTATTTTATGGTTGATTCTGATCTATGGATATTGTGTTAGTGTCAATATATAATATCTGTATACATGAACTTTATACAACAGTTTATGTATACAACTGTATACAACTATAAACAAATAAAACCATATACAAACAGTTTTTTTCAGACCTGATCAAACTTGTGATTCCAGACTATGGCATTTTCATTAATGCTGAACTTTTCTCCTCCACTGACCGTGGCGTTCATTTCTCCAACTCGTCTTCTCTGGAAGGATCCATTCGGGAATGTGACCAAATTAAGGAGATCATAAACCCCTGCCAGCTCTGAATTGTGATCAAAAGATATTTCTTCCTCAGCACTGTTGTTAAAATGGATGTTTCTCAGGAAGGAGTGAACCTAAGATAGAGGAGAAAATGTTTGCAACTTAGACCGATGGGGAAAAAATGAAGTGACAAGGATCACCAGAATTTCTCACCCTATGACACTTAGCCATTTGGCACACATTACCCATTGTATCATCACTATCAAATTAAATCAATCTGATCTTGTTCTCTCCATACATTTACAGATGTTAAATAAAAACACTTTCAAATGGTCTACGATTGCACTATAACCCTTCCAAGCCACAGCAGAGATAAGCCTATTTTCCTTCCCAGCTCAGACCAGAGACATGGGACAGAATAACAAAGAAATTAGTGCTTCTGAACATTTTCATCTCAGTCAGACCTCTCTCATCTGCAGAGTTTAAAGATGTGGACTGAATCCCAACCCTTGTCTCCTGAGCCATGGAGGTATCCGTATCATCCCATTTGAAATGTGGGCCACTCAGTCCATCTCCCTGCCAGCCTTGGTCACCGTTTCATCAAAATTATTGCATCGTACACCAGCACGGTGTAGTGGTTTGAGCATTGAGCTTTGACCCTGGAGATTACCCGCTCAGCCATGGAAGTGCTCTGGGTGACCCTGGGTGGATCACACACACTCAGCATCCAGAAAACCCCACGATAGATGCACCTTAGGGTCACCATAAGTTAGAAATGACTTGAAGGCAAAGAACAACAATGACAACATATCAGTGAGCTCACAACCTGGTGGCCTGCATCATTCTTTCTCCACTCATTTCTGTTTGGATGTCTGGATTGAGTCAGGGGGAAAAATGATCAAGAACCATCAATGAGGATGTTCTGTACACCCTAGAAGTGCTAGAAGTAGCCATATTTCAGCCCATACATATTTCAGTAGAGGTGACTCTAAGGAAGACAGCCTTAACTGGGATTAAAACAAATCCATGAATGAGACAGTTAGCATTGGTTCATGCCTGAATGTGCTTCAGCCAAGGTGGGAAATAATTCATTGTTTGGATCTCAAAGATGAAGTTGGCCAATGTGATTCTCTCTGCTAAATTGTTGAATTTAGCAGAGAGAATCACATTGGCCAACTTAATCTCTGAGATAATAGTTCTTCATTTCTTGTGCCTTGGGTTAATTTTCCCACAGTAATTTCTTCCATTTGGTTGCCTGAGCTGAGACTACTTGCCAGGAGTGAACTTTCTGATTGTGTTCCTTTGTAGGAAAGCATTGTCTATTTTGACCTCATAAATCAAGTTTGCTATTTCTCTTTGTTAAGCTATTTATTTATATTTATCATAATTCTTTCCTTATATTGACTTGTTCAGATTTTGTGATTTGTTGTACTTTGGGATATGTTTGTCATGGTCATTTATAAAGGTCTCCCATTTGACTTCTGGAGCTGTTCCTACCTGCCAGGGCTGAACTTGCTGAAGGTTCCAGCCATCAAACATAACTTTCTGTTTGACCATCCATGAACGCATAGTATGGAGAGCATGTGCTACAGCATAGACAGCATTGTAGATGCTGTAGCTCTGGCCAGACATTCCTCTTTCAAAGACAGATTCGGGAAGAGTGCCCAGCTTCTCCTTGCCGGTACAGTTTCCTTTATTCTGCACGTAGAGGTAGAATTGTGGGAGTGAACAAAGAAATGCACTAGCCCAGAACTCATGGATGAAATAAAACTTGGACCAGGATAGATTTATGTTCTCAACAAATTCTTGAAATCCTGGCACCACATTTGTATGCAGCTGGAATGACAAGGTGCCATTGAAAGTTTTACTGGTGAATTTCCTCCCATTTGCCATAGCAGTGAAATCCCATTGAGCTGTGGTGATCCACACTCTCTCTATAGGATCCATAAAATATCTTTCTTTAGAATTTAAAATTAATTGCAAACCCTCCAAAGAGTGATTGTCCCCATAGACAAGAATCACATTGATTTCACTCAATATGATTGCTGATTCAATTGATCTCAGTTTTTCTACTAATGTTAATTCTGATAAATGTATTGTCACTCTTGGGATCACCTGGGTCCAAGCAATGCAGATATGACCCTGCATGAACTTTGGTCTCATGGTTCGAAGAAAGGTTTCTCCATTGTCATCGTCTGGAACAATGAGGCCAATCCAGTTCCATCCAAAATGCTTGAGAAGCTGAACAATCCCAGCATACTGAGATTCTTCATTTGGTACCATTAGGTAGAAAAAAGGGAACCTCATTTTGTCTCTCAACATTGGTTCAAAGGAGCCATAGCTGAGCTGAAGAGAAAGATATGATATTCTTTAAAATAAGAAGACAATTGCTTCCATTTTAAAAAGTTAGATTCTCTTTTGAAATAGTTGTCATCTCGTTCAAGGTATTGTCTAACAAAGACTATTCTGGCTAACAGACTAGTTTTATGCTTTCTATGAAAATCCACCAGTAATATTATGCCTCACTCAGGAAAACATAATGCTACTTGTGGTTGCATCAGACTAGCTAGCAATCTGAAGAAAAATCAGAAGTGAAATAGCCATGATGCCCTATTTCTGAATAGAAGATTGAAGGCTCTGGCTATGAACTTGTTCCCTGGCATCTTACTCAGAGGTCCTTTGCGACCCGTCATTATCTGCTTCCACAGCTGCAGACTGCTGTATTGTCCAAGTGGGCAAATCAGCAAACCTCTAATACATTTTCCTAAGTACTGGAATCTTCAGGAAATGCCAAGTTCTTTTATATAGGGGAGTTCCAAGCAGCTCTGTCATTTTACCATTTCTTTCTGTTAAAAAGTTAACAGGTTGGAGGACATAATGGAGTTTATAAATGTCAGTCCATCAGAGGATACAAATTCATGCATGAGATTACAATTTTGTACAAATTGGTTCCACCAACCACATCTCCGGGGAATCAGGAGGGCTTATCTCTTCACTGTTCTTGATTCCCTTTCTTATTTCCATTTCATTTCTGAACTTTATTCCTGGGTGTTGCTCTCCCAGTCCAAGAACTCTTGGTAGTCTGTCATTCAACAAAGCAGGCAAGAGTGCTTTGCCGCAGTTGGCAACGCAATTGTCCCTGATGTCTAATACTACTGGCTGCTTATTCATGCACCTTTTAATCTCTGTTTTCCAGTGGAATGCTTGCTGTATTTGTTCTGTGGTTTCATTCTCTTGATCCCTCTCATATGGACCTCTGTGCCATGTTGAGAAGTCTCTTAACACTTATTTTCTGAGGCATCTTTCTGCTATCCCTGCTGCCATAACCATTACTCTATGGTCTTGGTTGTGGATACTCATCCCAGTGGTTCTTCATTTCTTCATCCCTGTTCCATAAAATGCATAGTTCTTATTACTTACTCTGAGTCATCTTATATGACTGGATTTGTTGTTTGAGGACTATTATCTTTGCTTCATGGAATCATAGAGCTGGAAGGGACTGTAATGGCTATCTAGCCCAACTATCAGCTATGCAGAAATACACACCTAGAATGGAAGGATGCACAACAAATACTTAGCATGGCCTTCCAACCCCTCCTTAGAAACCTCCAAAGAAGAAGAGTTCACCACTCTCTGAGGCAGTCTATTCAACTGTCAAACAGCTCTTATCATAAAAAAGTTCTTCCTAATGTTTAGGCAGAATCTCTTCTCTTAGAATTTGGACACAACGGTTCATTCTAATCTCTGGAGCAGCAGAAAGCAAGCTCACTCCATCTTCTACATGACATCCCCTCTGTCAGTTAATGATATCTATCATATCAACCTCAGCCTTCTCAAAAGCTAAACATGCCCATCCCCCTACAAAGTTCCTCATAAGGCCTGGTTACAGACCTTAGATCTTCTCAGTCAATCTCCTTGGGAGACATTCCAGCTTGTCAATATGCTTCTTAAACTGGGGTACCCCAGAAATGGACACAGTATTATAAATGAGGTCAGAGCAGAGCAGGAGAGAGTGGTACTACTACTTCCTTTGACTGGACACTATACTACTGTTGATGAAATGCAGAACTGCATTGGTTCTTTTGGCCATCACGTCATACTGTTGACTCATGTTTAGCTTCTGGTTTACTAAGACCTCTAGATCTTTTTCACGTGTCCTGTTTTCAAGCCAGGTGTTACCCATCCTGTACTTGTGCATTTCATTTTTCTTGCCTAGACATAGTACCTTACAGTTATCCCAGAAAAAATCCATTTTGTTAGTTTCAGTACAGTCCTCCAGTGAATGCAGGATTATGTACCACGCGGTATTAACTACATCCCTTAATTTGGTGTGATTTGGAAATTTGATAAGCATGCCTTCTGTTCCATCATTTAAGCCATTTCTAAAGATGTTGAACACCAGTCACAGGACAGTACTCTAAGGAACTTACTAGTCATTTTTCTCCAGGATGATAGACCAAAATGTGGTAAGCACTACTAAGGTTTGGTCCAAAACCATCTAACCACAGCACTTCCTTGCCCGTAGTTCACCAGGTTGCCTGCAAGAATATCATGGCTCACCTTCTTAAAATTCTTTAAAAATCCATAGCATTCCCCTGAACTACCAAACCTATCAAAAAAGAGAGATAAGTTCGGTATTTTTGAAAACCCCATGCTGGCTCTTAGGAATCATTGTGTTCCTTTCTAAGTGTGCACAGAATACTTCTCTGCTTAGAACCCTCCCTGGTATTGACATCAAGCTGACTAGTCAATAGTTGCTCATAACCAGTTGTTATTTTTCCCTTTTTGAAGATGGGGACAACATTTGCTCTTTTCCATATTGCTGGGAAGTCTCCTGTTCTCCAAGAATTCTCAGACATGTTTGACAGTGTCTCTGACATTGCATTTGGTAGTTACTTCAGTGGCCTTGGATGGACTTCATCAGGCCCTTGATGTAGTCTTGAATTAATTTAGAGTAGTGAGGGATTCCTTTATTACCCCTTTACCTGTTCTGGTTCAAAGATGTCTTACTACCTCATTAGTTCTGTTTTTATTAGATAAAATACTTCTTTCCTTTTAGGAGAAGATGAAGAAAGTGCTGAACAGTTCTGCCTTCTCCCTGACTTCTGTTAGCATTACACCATCTTCTCTATACAGTAGCCATCCAGTTTCCTGGTTCATCAGAGCTGTTCCCCACCACCACCAAAAAAAAAAAAGAACCCTTTCACCCAACTGCTATACATAACTGAAAGCATATCTTCTATAAGTATCCCATAAATAATAAAAACAGTCTACCATCCTCTTTAGACCTTCTGGATCACTTCTAGCTTTCAAAAAACATACCAGAGCAAACTTGTAGATACTTAAGATGTTGATCATCTGGATTGAGTTTTGGGAGGTGAGCCCTCCAATGGCAGCCATTAGGCTATCGACACCGACACAGTTGTAGTTGAGGGGATTCCCTCTTCCTACGAACAAAAGATTCATTGTGGCTGCACAGCTTCTCAAGGAACTAAAAGCATCATCATAGATCTTCAACCCTAATGTGGTGTTTGGCAGCAATTCAGCACTGTTGTTGATTTCTTGAATAGCAAACACAAAAGCCAAGATATGCTGGTAGTTTTTAAGAACCAAGCTGTAACATCATCACGATAGAAATTAATATGTTGCCCTCAGAGAAGCAGGTATGTTGTCAATCAAATGAAGATCTCCCCATCCAAATAACTGAGAAATTGCTCCACATACAATAAAAATGTTGCTACTGAAACTCAGAAAATGTTGACTGATTCATGTGACAATGTAGCATGAATTTAGATACTGGAAACAAAGAATACAGTGTGTGCAGTGGTTACAGCATTGTATTTTGATATTTGGGATAGCAACACATCTGAGGAACTCACCAAATACATCTTTTGTATTACTACATATTTTCGCTTTTTGACCCTACAAACTCAAGATTTCTGGTGCCTTCAGAGAAGGGAATTGATGTACAAATTAGTAAAGGACTAGAAGTAAATACTTAAGCAGCTGGGATGGATACATTCCTGGGCAGGCTTGCCTCTTCTTCCCTCTCCAGATCTCCTCCCCATCAATGAAAATGAGAATTTTGTGTCTCTTCCTTCTCTTTTTCCTACCTCCATCAACATCTCTCCCCCTCACTCAACACAGAACTTGGAACATTACCTTTAAAAGTGGTGCATTCCCATTGCGTTGTGCTCATTGTGCTAATGAAACAGCAATTTGTGGATTGCTTGATGTTTTTCTATTGCTCTCTGCTGCCTTTTTTGACAGAGAAAAACCTTTAAGATTGATATAGAGTGGGATAAAATTTGGAAAATCTTTTGAAGACTAAAAGAAGGTATGAATCATTGCATGTTATTCTGGGTAAAATTATGACAGTCCTATTCATAGTGTTACTTTTGACATATGACTTCATTGCTTCCTCAATTAATGGGAAAAGTACCTTGTACAGTTGATTACATTACTCAAAATGCAACACTTCCATGCCCTGGTCTTCTGCATTGCTACATTCTCACCAATCCATCTCTCTCCCCTACTTTCTGTAATCGGTCTGGTCAGGAAGATGCTTCATGACTGGTGAACTCATTTTTTTCTCAACATTTCCCAAAGATTTCCTGAGAGGTTGCCACCCTAGGCTCACCTAAACTCGCTAGGCTGTCTTGGGCAACTCCTGATTTCAGAAGCAAATCTGGATGCTTTCAACAAAGGTGACTACAATCCCAAGCCTAACCCAAAAGATTTAATCATTCACTGAGAACCTACAGAGGTTTCACAGGGGAAAAACAGAAATAACTAGTACATACAAGGCATTATTTATTTTATAGAACTTCTGATGATAACCAGTGCCAGTACCAAACTTTTCAAAAGAAGGAGGAGGAGAAGGAAGTGCTACTTACTAACCAACTGGTGTAGAGTCTGGGAATTGCCTAAAATCTGGCATAATGAATTTAGCAATTACAACAGATACAAATTCAGCTATGAAAACTGCATTGGAAGGGCTGTATGAAGTGGTCTCGATTGTTGGTCTCCAGACACACATGGAGGCCCTGAAATGCTTGCTGAAAGAGCAACACGGCCATAGCTGTAGCAAAACCAGTTGCACAGCCAACGTCACTTTTGCTAAGCACCAACTGGACACTTTCATGTTCATTTGAGGCATCACTAAGCACCACCACAACAGTCTTCAGATAAAATAACAGAAAAGCTTGAATTAAAAGAACAGTGCCTGCCCTTAAAGTAAGGTCCCAGATTGGGATGGGGAAAGTGGTTTGGACAAGGGTTCTTATAAAATGAGTGTAGAATATTGTCGTAGAATTAGGCTGTTTTGATGTTTGGTTTGCGCATGGAGACCTCTGATTATTTACAGAGTTTCCAGGGCAGCAGTACTGAACACAGTAATTTTTATAATTTCAGAGCAGGTAATTTGGGTTCTTGAAGTCCTTCAGTCTCCAGAGAAACAAGAAAAATATTTTTCTCTTACTGTACTGGGAGGAAGCCTCTAAGAGAGTTGATCTAACTTTTTAATTGATAAGGACTAGCAAAAGGTCAGTGAGAAGAAAGAATATGGAAGATATCTTGTCTGCAGTCCTAAAAGAGGTTGTAGTGCGGCAGTTATTGGGGAGGGGAAGAACCCTCCACAAATCCTACCATATCCTTTTCCTGGGCAAGGTTCTAGAATGTGATCAACACATCTTCCCATGTTATGGTCTAAGTACAATAGCCTCAACTGAGTTATTTTGGTTCTAATGAATGAGTTCAGACTAGATTTGCTCTCAAACATATTTATTTGTCTTTTGGGCAGTCCACTGCCCACTTTCATCACAACTTCTGCCCTTTTGCCTTCAGTCTCAATCTCTCGTCCTCTCTTCTATATCATCTCCTTTCTACCTTATCTCTCTCTGCCTTTTCCAGCCACTTTTAACACTCCCACTTCCTGTTCCTTCCACCTCTAAGCCCACTGCCTCTAAGTTCAGCATGCCAAATGGAGCTTGAGGTTTGCTCATGCATTGGGTAATTCAAAACTGGGTACCACAGCATCCTTTCTTCCATCCTCGGTCTCTCCCTCCCAGCTGCTGCTGAAGTAGGTTAGCTTCTGTGGCAGACTCCCTGCTCTGGCACTAGCCCTGCTACAAGGTAGGCAGTTATTATGCCCAAAAAGTGTTTTATTCAGACAAGCTTTGGGCTTTTAAGTGTTAGATTGATGAAGTAGAAATTGTAGGTCTAAAATGCTTTTACATTTACATTAAACTGTCGCCTTGTAAATTATATTCGGTCATTGTTCACCTTCTTGGACAACATTAGCAGACAAAATATGAGAAACTGAAGAATGAAATATTCTTGTTTTTTTAATTATTTTTAATTAATTATTATCTTGTTTTTTAATTAGACACAGTAGACAATCCTAGGGAGAACAAAGTGGCAAGACTGCAATTCCCAGCATTCACCAAAATAAGACATATGGGATAGAACTGATAGAACTGATCGGATTTGCAAGCCAGCAAATACTAGGGGGACACACTGTGCTCACTCTTGCAGTAAGCTAAGAAATAGGAAAGCCTTAAGATTTCCTCATTTGTTGTACGTTGTCATGATCATTTATAAAGGTCTCCCATTTGACTGCTGAAATTGTTCCTATCTGCCAGGGCTGAACTTTCTGAAGGTTCCAGCCATTAGACATAACTTTCCGTTTGGCCATACATGAATACATAGTATAGAGAGCATGCACTACAGCACAGATAGCATTGTAGATGCTGTAGCTCTGGCCAGACATTCCTCTTTCAAAGACAGATTCAAGAAGGCTGCCCAGCTTCTCTTTGCCAGTACAATTTCTTTTATTCAGTGCATAAAGGTTCAATTGTGGGAATGAACAAACAAATGCACTAGCCCAGAACTCATGGATGAAATAAAGATTGGACTGGGATGGATTTATGAGCTCAACAAACTCTTGAAATCCTGGTATCACATTTGTATTCAGTTGGAATGACAAGGTGCTATTGAAAGTTTTGCTGGTGAATTCCCTTTCAACTGCTACAGCTGTGAAATCCTATTCAGCTGTGGTGATCCACACACTCTCTCTATAGGATATATGAAATATATTTCATGAGAAGTTAAAAGTAATTACAAACCCTCCAAAGACTGATTGTCTCCATAGACAAGAATCACACTGGTTTCTTTCAATATGATTACTGATTGAATTGGTCTCAGTTTTTCTTGGATTGTTAAGTGAGAGGAATATGTTGCCACTCTTGAAATCACTAGAGTCAAGCAATGCAAATATGATTCTGCAAGAGTTTCGGTCTCATGGTTCGAAGAAAGGTTTCTTCACTGTCATCATCTGAAACAATGAGGCCAACCCAGTTTCAACGAAAATGCTTGAGAAGCTGGAGAATCCCAGCATACTCAGAATCTTCATTTGGGACCACCTGGTAGAAGGAAGGGAATTGAATTTTGTCTTTCAAGACTGGATCAAAGGCACCACAGCTGAGCTAAAGAGAAAAGTATGATATTATTTAACCTGAGAAAACAATTGGTTGATTTGCAAACATGGGCCAATTTATCTGAAATCCTTATTATCTCACTCAGAATCAGGAAGGAATGTACATTTTCCATAATAACTCCTGTAGCTGTATCATGGTTGTTGAACTGTATGAAGGAAGGGGTGGTGGTGATGTCACCATTATGTCCCCATCCCTATTTCTGAATAGAAGGTTTAAACTTTTACAGATTCTTCTAACATTTTAAGGAACTTTGCTATGACCTTCACTTGTATGTGTTCACAGCTCCTTCTTGATATACCGTTCTCTGCTTCTATACTTATAGACCACATATAGGCTGAGCAAATAAACTCATACTTGTGGGAGCTTAACTACTGGAAGTTTGTGAAAATTTGTATCTATTTTATGTTTAGGAGTCCGAAGCAGCTTTACATTATCACCATTTATCTCTTTAAGATCGCTTGATACAATTGTTCATGATAGAAACTCCAATTAGAGGAAAAGAATGCCTTTCATTTTGGGTGGTAAGCTGTGCAGTCACAGCCATGAATGTATCTACCCCAACACATTTCTATAAGCAGAAGAATCAAGATGTTCATGTAATTTCACTGTGAATTAAAAAACTGTCATAGGTCTTGAATCTTCCTGGGGTATTTGGCAGCAATTCAGGACTAGAAGAATTTTTTTTCCAGTTTTGATCAATATATCCCAGTGCAATCCTAATGCCTCTACTGCCCTCATCTTCAAATCTCTGGCCCATCACTAAAAGAATTTCTTTCTTCCATTTCTTTTGTCTGCTTCCTCACTTCTTTCTCATTACAATCTCAAACAGAGCCTGGAAGCTTTCTTTTTATTACATTCCTCTCTCAGAGGTTAAAAAAAGAAGGAAGGAAGGAAGGAAGGAAGGAAGGAAGGAAGGAAGGAAGGAAGGAAGGAAGGAAGGAAGGAAGGAAGGAAGGAAACATTATGGAGCTGTTAGACAATTCTGTGTTTCCTGTGAAACTCAGCTGGCCATACCATCCTTCACTCAAAAATGTAGAAGGGACTTTATATTACCCTTCTTGGGGTTACTTAGTAGTTTACCAGGACAACAAATAGAGGTGCTGGGAGTAATGGAATATTGGGGATTTCCTTTGTCCTTGGATCTTAAACCATCTCTGTGATCCATCTAGTTCTCTGAAAGGATACCTGAGGAATTTTGTAGATATTTAAGTGGTTGTTCATCTGGACAGAATTTGGTGAGGTGAGCCCTCCAATGACAGCCATTAATTTATCCACCTGCCTGAAGTTGTAATTCACTGGATTCCCTTGTACCGGAAAGAGAAGGTTGATGGCATTCGCACAGCTTTGAAGTGAATTAAAAGTATTATCATAGATCTTGAATCTTAGTGTCATGTTGAGCAGCAAATCAGCATTCTTGTTGATCTGTTGCATGGCAAAAATGAAAGCCAGGATGTACTGGTAGTTTTTAGGGATCATGTTGTAATATCATTAGAGTATAAATTAACATGCTGACATCAGAGAATCAATGTATGTTGCCACGTATATTACGATTTGCCAGTCTACACAATTGAGACATTGCTATTCACACAGAAAAGAAACTCAGAACACCATTTCAGGACGTCCCTCTCCAATTCTCTGGCCTATCAGTGAAACATAAGAAATTTTTTTCCTTCTTCCCTTTTTCCTACCTCCTTCTTTCTCTTGCTTGTTCATTTATACAGACCTTGGAAATTACCTCTGTAAAGAAATCATTCCTGTCACTTGCTATAGTGTTTTAAAACTGTTCTCTAGCTGTTGCCTCTACAGTGCTGAAAAGATAACTTTGCTTATTGCACTACTTGCTGCTCTTCTATCATTTCCATTTTTGAGATGGAAAACATGGGACTCATATGAGAACGGCACAAGACCCAGAACATTCCGTTTCAAGTTAAAAGTAGCTATAAATCTTTCTTCAGTAAAAAAAAATAAAATAACAATCTGCTTGTGTCTGCAGCCCAGATCCATGCTGCCTATAAAAGTCTCTGTTTTATGTTTTAAGCTTCCATCTTTTGTTAACTGATGCAAAAATGTGCTGAATTTTACACCTGTGTTACTTATTTGCTCATCTGTGAGCTAGTAAGAGTTCAGAACATGGCTCATTATTGGGAACTAGTTTCATCTAAGTTGGCAAAGCTTGTATGAATGGCAAGTCTAGGTTCATCTTAGATATTAAGAGCTTTACCTAGAAAGCTGATTTCTTCTTTGACTTTGACAAACTGACTTTGTCTTCTTGGGGTGCTCTGTCTCTGCTCTGCATCCAGCTTCACTGGAATTGAATGATGAGATGCTTATTTTTTCCTTGGGTACATCTATTTGGAACAGAAAATTTCAGTTTCTCATTTTGGTGTTTTGTATGTTGTTCTAGTAATGGTTCTCTAACTTTTATTGTGTGTTCTCTTCTTTTCCTGATTAAGTTATGTGTTTGCATATGTGTATGAGAAAGACAAAGTGCATTCGGGATTCAGCTCCCTGATTCTTTTGTTATTGCTATTAAAGGCGGTGTTTTGATTTGGCTTGGGACTTCTGGAGACACAAGGTGCAGCAATTTGCCCTGGTTCAATAAGCTTAGAATGTGGGAGTTCCTCCTCAGGCTGAAGCTGAGTTGAATTGATTGTGATTTCAGAAAGAAATAGATCAATGCTGAGTTGCTGATGCCTCTATTTTGATAGCTGGAGAGGAAGTTCGTTTCACTGCACACTATAAAGGCCAAGAGAAGGTTACAAAGATCAGTCATTTATTTTGTGAAATGAATGATGGTAAACATGCCCAGCACACAACTTTTCAAAAGAGTAACATTTTAAAAAGACAACTAAACATCTGCTTCAGAGAGATCTGTGTATTCTCTAAGGCCTGGTACAGTGAAAACACCAAGTACAATTGATACAAATTCAACAATGGAAATCTCATTTGAAAGATGGTATGAATTCTCTGAACTGTTTTATTCCAGTCACACATAGATGCACTGGAATGCTTGTTAGAAGAATAATGCAGCAATAATGCCAAAAAGACCAGCCAGGCTGTTAACAACTCTTAGGCCTGGCCCCATGTTCATGTGTGGCCACCACCAATGCCACCAATCTTCCCCCAAAATACTAAAAAGCTTGGATTGATAGAACTGTGCATCCCTCAGATTAACTTCTCCCAAATGGATTGTAGCAACTTGATTGGACTTGAGTCTTTATCGATTGAGAACAGCACACCTGAATAGTAATGTGTTCGTTGGTTATTCATTTTGTTCATGGAGGTCTGATTATCCTTGCAGCAATAGTACCAATCACAGTAATTTTCAATAATTACAGAGCAAGTAACCAGCTTTCTTGTTGTTCTCAATTCTCAGAACAACCAAGAAAAATAAGTTTCTCTTTTCTCATTATAGTGGATGGTCTGATCTTACTTAGGAAAATTATATGGAAAACTGAATTGAGGGGGAGGGGCTCCAGGAAAGTTGGTCTACCTTTCTGAACTGATTAGGGCTGGCAAAGGGCCAATGGGAAGAAAGAATATGACAGATATTGAGTCAATATCCTAATTTGGTAATATACATTGGACACTATCTTCCACTTAGACATTAGTTTATCTGTAACACAGGGACTATTCCAGTTTTTACTTTGACTAGCAAGAGTAATATAAGGGCAGAAATCATCCATGATTCTGGTCCAGAAAAAAAAGTTCCTCTGGCATACTTGCATGGTGTCCTGGAAATGTCACCTCTCCAGAAAGATGTGGACACAGAACAGGAATGCCACTGATTTATCACCTATCCCATTTGGCCTAGGAGTCTTCCCGGCTGAGCTGACTGAAATCATCTTTGAGATGAAACTGGAGAACCACAGGATGATAATTTTGGGAGATTTCATCATCCATCTTGAGTCTGTCCTGATGACATCAGCTCAAGACTTCATGGTTTCCATGGCAACCATGGATCTGTCTCTTTACACTATTGGTTTGACACATGTGTAGGCCATACTCTTGACCTGGTCTTTGCAGTTGGAAAAATACAGGACTATTTGAATAGGGCAGGGCTCTTTCAACAATCCCACTGATACAGTCAGATCACACCTTTGTGAATTTGGGTTTGCCAATAGTGGGCTCTTCCTGCAGAGTGGAGAACCCATTAAGAGGGTCCACCACAGAGACTTACGAAATCTGAATGCCTTAGGAGATTTCCTGGCTGACAGAGTTGATAATTTGTCAGAGGCCTTGGTGACATTAAAGAAGAATGAGACGGAAAAGGTTATAGACGCAACTGTTCCAGTGCCCAGTCTACAGGAATGAACGAGGCTGGACAATGGATGGCGTGCAAGTAGTATGCATCACAGAGCAATATTATGTGGCAGTAAAGTTGGCAGGAAAATGTCATAGGATGTCACCACTATTGATCCTCAACTTGCCACTAGGCAGTTATTCTGAGTGGTGAAGAGTGTATTGAGATCAGGCTCGAAGAGCCCAGCTGGGGGTAACTGTATTACAGTGATTCTACTCCTGTTTCCAGAGGGTAGAATGAGTGAATTCATTAAGATTTGGGGATGGGATTCCATCATTATGCTGATGACGTTCATTTGTACTTGTACTTCCCATTGGAATCAGTTGAAGCTTCGCAAGTGCTAGATCAGTGCCTGGATGTTGTAATAGGCTGAACAAAGGCCAATAAACTAAAGCTGAATCCTGATAATACAGAGTCTCTGCAGAATGACAGAGAATGCCCAGAAATTTAATAAGAATGTCCAGGAATTTGATAAGCAGTCTACACTAGACACAATTGTGCTCCTCCTGAAGATGCAGATGTATAGCTTGAGGGTACTCTTAGATCCATCTCTTTAACTGGAAACCCAAGTGGAATTAGTTTTGACCCCTTGAACTTCCAGTAAAACAGGTGGATCTAGGAGTATTTCCAAGCTTTGTGTCTATTTCTCCAAGGAATATGCAATCCCCTGCCCCCAGAAGAGGTCACCTACTCAGTTCTCTGACCCAGAGTTTGAAAGTAAATTCTTGGACATTATCCATGTCATGTTTTATCTGGAGGAGACCTCCTTAGAAGAAGAAGGAGACAAGGATTGCTAGGAGAATGACCCCCAGCCAGAACCAGAGGAGAATGACAGCCCTGCTGTGGCAGAAGCAGAGCTTGGTCCATCCCAGACAGCACTTGAAGATTCTGAGCTGGAAGTGAAATCTCTGCATCCTATCCTACACCAGCTCCTTCTTAGGTAAGCTATGCTGATTAATGAAACCAGCTTTGCTAATTTACTACCAGCTATAACTTAACTCAGGCAAGGCCATTCTGGAGTTGAGGACAATTCATTCAATACCTCCTGCTGACCATAAGTGATTTCCTTGGCTTCCTGTGACTTTGACCCTCAACTTAGCTTTGGACTAATCTCTATGTCACCTCTCTTCTTGATTTCACCCTTGACTCGGGATTGTTTGTTTCATTTGACTTTGGACTTTTTGGACTATGCTTCTGCTTTTCCTGGTACAGGGATCACTATTGGCCTGGTCTGGTTTTTCCCTGGTCAGTTTCTGGCAGTGTACAATCTTGGTTGCTTGCCCACATTAAAATACAGGGATTCACTCTTCTACAGCATCAATGCATTGGTCTAACATCTGTATGAGCCCTCTAACCTTCATGACAAGGAAAAGTATCATTATCACATTGATGATACTCAACACCAAATCCCCTGATGACTTCACTTGACCTCACATGACTTCATACTGATGTTGAAGAGCATGGGAGATAGGATGTAACATTTGGGTTTGTATATTGCTATATTCATAGAAGACCTGTAATGTATTTGCCTCAGTGGGTGCACAACACAATAGCTACTACCACTAAAGATAGATTCATTCCTCCCATTCTCAAATATAAACTTTATTTTTCCTCACTAGCTGCTCCCTAGTGTTCAGATCAGGCCTCAATACAATAATGTAGAATTTGAGGGAAAAGATGCAGCCCAGCAACCCACCACTAGAGGCCAAGATGCAGAAGATCTCCACAGCTACCATATGTTTTCCCTTCATGCTCAGATATGTTGGCACAAAGGACACCCAAACACTGCAAAACACCAACATGCTGAAGGTGATCAGCTTGGCTTCATTAAAACTGTCGGGCAACTTACGGGCAAAGAAAGCTACTGTAAAGCTAATGATGGACAGCAGACCCAGGTAGCCCAAGACAGCATAAAACATGAGTTCTGAGCCTTCGTTGCATTGCACTATGATCTGACCTGTCTGAGAATGCACATCACACTCTGGAAAAGGTGGAGAAGAGACCAACCAAATAACACAGATGCCAACTGGAGTAAGAGAAGAGAAAATGATGACCAACATTGCAAATCTCTTTCCAAGCCACTTTTTCATCCTATTCCCTGGCTTGGTGGCCATGAAGGCCAAAACAACAGTGATGGTTTTTGCCAAAACACAAGCAACTGCAGTGGAGAAAACAATGCCAAAGACGGTTTGTCTGAGAAGACAGGTCACCACTCCAGGCCTCCCAATGAATAAGAAAGAGCAGAGGAAACAGAGCAGCAGAGAAGAGAGCAGGGTGCAGGTAATGCTCCAGTTATTGGCTTTCACAATGGGGGTATGGCGGTGATGAATGAAGGTCCCCAACATCACAACTGTGATCACAGAAAATAAAAGCGCTAGAGCTGTCAGAGCTGCTCCTAAGGGCTCCTGGAAGGATAGGTAGATTCTTTCTTTAGGGACACATTGGTCCTGGTTCTTATTTGGAAACTGATCATCTGGGCACTTCTCACATTGTTCACCATCTGAAAGAAAGACAAAGTCTCAACGTTTTCATGCATTTGGCTGCCACCCATTAATCATTTGATTTCAAACAAAACATGGAACTGAAGGAATAAGATATCAGTTTTAGTTGTCGGTGACGAGGATTCCTAACCATATGGAGTCCCATGTGGAGCAGGTTACATTAATCCCAATAAGATCAGAGAAAGATGTGTGCCTGACTACACAAGGAGCACTCACAGCTGGAGTGCTAGCTTTAAGTGGGCAAATGCACTCCTGATCACTGTCGAAATGTGGGCTTCTAGGCTCAGATTTGAGTCCTGGAGTACATCAAAGCTGCTAACCTGAGATTTCAGGGCTAGCGTAACCTCATCCAGCTCATACTAAATCCCTGTTCCCTTATCTGTCTAGGACCATCTCTGCCTTGTCTGCTTTAAGCTTCAATTAGTTCACTCTCATCCAGTCCATTTCTGTAAGAAAACACTGGTTTGGTATAGGAACAGCTTCCTTGGAATTAGGTGGCAAAGACAGATAGAGTTGGGTGCCATTTGCGTAGTGGTGACAGCGAATCCCAAAACCATAGGTGACTGACATGGCATGAAGCAGCAGCAGTTTCAGCCCAGACAGCCAATTGCTATGATTATCCATACTATTAAGGCTGAGCCCAGTTTGGTGGCAACCAATATCCTCTGGTTCTCCCCTTTTCCATGATGTCTGCCTACTGCCTCCCCACTCCATCTATTCCTGTATCCATTATATCTATTCCTGTATCCATTATGCCTGCTCCCTTTACTCTTTCCCCTCCTGTGCTCTCCCTATAATCTATATTTTCTCTTTTTTGCTGGCAGGACATTTTCCTTTACTGAAGAACAGGATCACAAGTTACAAACGAAGGAACCTCCTTCACCTCTCAAGCAAGGAGACTTTCCCTGCCCCTGGTTCCATTCCTGAAGTGGCTCCCCTAAAAATGTGACCCACTTTGATGTTGCCCCTGCCAATGCAATCCAGGCAGCCCTCTTATATCCCCTTTCAAGGAGGGAACAGAGTATTGACTAGGCTAGTACAGAAACTGCTGGCTCAGTATCTGGGGAGCTAAGGTGCTCCTGCAGGTGAGCAGAACGTCTTTTCAGGCAGGTAGCAGACCCCAGGGAAGAGAGACAGTAACCTCCAGCAAGCAGATGGTGGGAACATCTACAAAAACCTCTCTTCTCTGGGGTGATGGAGATACTGGTGGTGGTTCTTCTTCCCAGTATCCTAGATTTCAAGGCCTGACCCAGTGTTTCACAGCTTTATCCCTCTCCCTCAGGCTTCAGGGTGAGCAATAATAAGTTTATATAGAGGCCTATAAATCAAAGGTTAGTCACGCATGTAGCAAATCAACATTCTTGTTAATGATCACACTAATAAAAGGATAATTAATGATAGTTTAGAGCAACTTATGTGTATTTTATGACAACAGAATCTCAGGCCATTTCCGCACCATACCGTGATCCTGCAACATTCCAACATCATCCCAGCAGTGCCACTGCTGGGATGGGAGTGAGACCCGAACACTCCCCACCACACCCGGCCAGCTGCTGACAGATGGGTAGCATTTGGGACACATTCCTTCCTTCCACAATGCAGCCAGCCTCTTCCTGTGCTGCACTGAAGAAGGAAGCACTTGATAGCACTTCTGCCGCTAGTGATGCAATTGTTGTGCAAAAGAAGGCCATTGCCAATTTTTTGTGGTAATGGTATACCAAGCAATTGCAATGGCTGGTCTCAGAGACATGATAGTACATACCCAAATTGGAAGTTCGTATACTTCCACTAGTATTGTCACTGGAAGTGTAAGAACTAAGGGACAATTCCCATGTGGCAATTGCAGTGTTTGCAGCCGTTGCAGCAAACTGAAGTCTTTCGGAAATCCCATAACTCATAAGGAATATTATTTGAAAACTATGTTCACATGTAATTCTCAAGGGGTCATCTATATTATCCAGTGTTCATGTAAAATTTTCTATGTGGGAATGATGACAAGAAAAATTAGGATTAGAATCATTGAACATAAAAGTTGTATTAGAAATAAAAGAATATATGCACCACTGGGAAAGCACTTTGTAGAGCATCAACATGACATCAAAGACATCAAACTTTGGTGTGTTGAACAGGTTCCTAACCATAATAAGGTAGTGTACAAGAGATTTAAAAAAAAAGAGGGAACCTTTTGGGTATACCAATTCAATAAGCTATCTTCAATGGGCCTTAATGATGAAATTGATTGGTTAACTATTACATAGACAGTTTAGTTCTTTTGTTCACAATGTTCTTTTTGAATTCAAGCTACTGTCAATACGGATGATAGCTAAGGGGAATTATAGTTAAAGGGACAGCCTAAGGCGTTGTCTGATTAGGAAGGTCAATTGCCATGAGAAACACTTTTGTGGCCATTGTTTTATATGTAAACGGTATAGTTCATATGGTTTAGGTAACAGTTGTATTATGAATCATTATATGAATTTGGCATTTTGTATTACAAATGTTCTAATGAGACTGCAAATTTTGCTATAAGTATGTAAGTTGTAGAGATGTGACCTTGCTGAAAGATTTCTAATTAACAGAAATGGGCAGGCTAGTGATACTATTTAAACTGAATTCTGGAGGATCTGAGGAAGATTCCTTCTTTTTGCAACTACTGTATAATTTATTTGTGGGGAGTGTTTGTCTTAGTATCTTATCATTCAGGATGGTTTGTGTTGAGAACTATAAAACATGGTGTTTGTTCTGCACATAAGAGATCTGAAGAAAAATCCGGCCACAGAAGAAGACTGTTACATTGAAACGCATCTGGCTGTTTAAACTACTCAGGTGTCATATCAACCAACAAGAACCATCAAGGTTTTTTTCCTTCTTTCAGGAGATGGTTCACCAGTGTTTTGCAAGCATTGGATTATCCACAGGACTATGGCTATTTAATCATGCTTATGGACTACCAATCCTTTGTAGCCAACATTGTTCTTCCACCCATTGGAAGTTGCTTTGTAATGATTTTATGATTCATTGCATCAGCACTGCCTATAGAAATCATAAAGTTTCTCTCTATGCAATTTTTGGTTTTAAATATGTAATTATTGATGACTTTATATATAGTTCACCAAGTGAACACTCACTGTATGAAATTTATCTTAGACAAAAACTTCTAAATATAAATTTATCTTCTTATAAGTTTTACTACATTTCATTCCTAACTCTCAAGTTTGTTGGTGTGTGATGGCAGACGTCATTGACCATATCCAATACGTCCCCATTCCATTGTGTGCCTGCAGAAATTGCCTCAGTGGAGGTTTAATCAAACCAGAAGTAGGATTCTCAGAGACAGAGCCCTGTCTTACCACATGCAGTTAGAGCCAATATTTCAGTGAGCTTCCTCAGTATTTATTACCTGAGGACTACTACTTTTATTAGTTTGCCTAAATAAATTTATATAAATAAATAAATTTTCCACTTCTATACCCTAATTATGTGAGTGAGTGCCTTCCAGTGACCTGTCAACTTATGGCAACCCCATGAATTTCAAAGGATTCTCTTAGGCAAGGAATACTCATAGATGCTTTTGCCAAATTACCCTAATTTAGTTGGGTGAAGCCACAGTGAAGTAATTTGGCCACTGTTAGAAAATGGGTGATACTTCTATCATCCTCCCTCAGCACTGCTTAGAAAGTCTTTCTCCTTCAGCATGCTTAGGCATTTGGCTGTTTTCTCTTTTAACTCTGGGTTTCTCTTCTTTCTCCGTCTCTTTTTGAATTCGAAATGGTCTTCACTTACCCCACTGGGTGGAAATTCTCCCCATGGGACATTGCACACAGTCATAGCAACAGACTTCCTTCCCCTGCTGAAGTAGAATGTTCTGTCCAGGGTGGCAGCTCTCAGCACAGGTTGAACTGGGGGGCCTCTAAGAGTAACCGTGAGGAAAGACATTGAAGATGAAATTTAAATACAGACAAAGCAAATTACAAATAATCTAAGGCAATTCCTCAACATTCGAGATTGTTTTGCTCAGGGATCCAATTCCTGATTGTCACAGCCTGGCTCACTGGTGGGAGGAGACTGGAAACATCATCCTATTTGTACCCCAGTTGGCAGCTGAACAGACCTCCTTCACCCAATGTGGCTGCTGGTTCTTAAGGTGGGCTGAGGGAGGGAATAGTGCTATGGTCGTGACTATGTAGGATTAGTGAATATGCAACAGTATTGGATCTGTAACTCTCGCTTACAATTGCCAGCCGATAATAGTAGTTGTTGTTGTTGTTACCATCACCAACACTACTAGTAGTAGTACTACTGCTAGTAGCAAGCTGATGGTTATGTTACTGACCTGTTTAAATTTGGAATTCCAAATAAGAGCAGTTCCATTTATGGTGAAGGCTTCCTCTGGAGGAGACATGGGGTCCATCCTCCCAACACAGACTCTCTGGAAAGATTCATTGGAGAATGTGACCAGGTTGATGAGATCATATCCTCCTGCCAGCTCCCCATTCTCATCAAAAGATATTTCTTCCCCAGCACTATTGTTAAAGCGGATGTATCTAAGAAAGGAATGAAGCTAAGTTGAAAGGGAACCAAAAAAAAATAAGTAGATTAAAAATGGTGACAGTGGTCATCTCTTTGCTGTTGTGTGCCTTCAAGTCATTTCTGACTTATGGAGACCGTAAAGCAAATCAATCACAGGGTTTTCTTGGTAAGATTTGTTCAGAGGACGGTTGTCATTGCCTTCCTCTGAGGCCGAGAGTAAACTTGCACAAGGTCACCCAATGGGTTTCCATACCTGATCAGGGTTTTTAACCCTGGTCTCCTGATTCATAGCCCAGTGCTCAAACCACTACAACATACTGTCTCTATGATCATATATGCTTTTGCATATTGTTTCACCTTGAGTAATACTGCCAGAGATAAATGTGCAAGATTGGTTGGCATGCCTGTCTTTGGTATGAAAAATATAATGTAAACAAGGAATTCTATGACCATTTCATTAGAAAAGCTCTTCTTAGGGTCTGGTTGAAATTTAAGAGCAAATTCTACTGCTCACTTCAATTCTCGGTTTCAGCCCATGAAGCTTTTTATAGGTTAGAAAAGCCATAATTAGATAAGTATATCTTTATAAACAATCCACTTAAGTTAAAACAGTGAATAGCATCCAGCTATCATTTAAAGAAGAATTGATTTCACAAGGCTATACGATCCATTGTTTGCTGTGTAGACAGTTGGTAGAGAAGTTTAAAGTGGATAATAAAATGATGAGGATATCTTTAGATGAAACAGAATTTGACAAAGTGTTAAACCCTGGAGTAACCCAGTTGTTCAGTAAGATTTATAAATTAATCCTGAATTTAGAAAGGGAAGAAGTTGTGAAGGATAATATAATCAAGTGGGCCCAGGATACATGGCACCCCATAAATCTGCACCAATGGGAAAAATTGTGAATTGTGAATCAGAGATTTACAAGGAGCTTTACTTTAAGAGAAAATTGCTTCAAAATGTTTTATAGCAAAGATGAGCAACAATAGTAACAATATGAGTTGTTGGAAATGTCAAGAGAAAGGACCCTTCTTTCATGTTTGGTGGCAATGTAAAAAAGCTTTAAAATTATACATACAATTTCATGAACATCTCACAAAGATATTAAAAACTAATTTTCCTTTAGTATCTCTCTGATTTGCATGGTATGTGTGAAAAAAAACTGCATAAAAAATTGCCAGCTTCTTTTGAGCTAATTTTTCAAATCTTTTCAAAGCCACTGAATCTAGCAAACAGCAATCTGTTTCACATTCAAAAGCATAGCCGAATTCATCTGTATCAGCCTACAATGGAAACTCGTAGCCATTTTGAGACTAAAAGTTTGTAGCATATATTTTCATAAATTTGTCAACTATATCAGATGCAAAATGAAGACTCCGTCTACTTTATCTTCCATCAGACAAAGTAGATTGAATCTACAAAAGTTTCTACTACAAGCTTTTTTGGCCAGTTAGCCCTAAAGGTACTACAAGACTCCTTGGTCTGCTCCATAAGATTATATCTTGTTTTATGCTTTTACACAAATAACGCTGACTACCTGCCATGGCTGGATGTTCTGAAGGCCCCACTTCTTTCCCTTCTCCTTTGCTTTTTGCTTGGATCTCAGTACAAGCATAGAATGGAGGGCATGCGCCACTGCATACACACCGTTGTAAATATTATAGCTCTGGCCAGACATTTCCATTTCAAATAAAGTCCCAGGGAGGCTCCGCAGCTTCTCCTTCCCAGTACAATTTTCTCCATTTACATGATATAGGTTATATTTGTAGAGTGAACAGTGGAACGTAATGTACCAGAACCAAGAGAGAAAATAAAGTGATGATTGGAAAGGGTTGATTGTCTCCAGAAAATCTTGAAATCCTGGCACCACATTGGTGTGGAGGGTAAATGACAAAGTGCCATTGAAAGACTTGGAGGTAAATTTTGCATTGGAAGTTACAGTTGTGAAATCCCATTCAGCAGTTGTGATCCACACCCACTCAAGTGGGAGCATATGCCCAATTTCTGTGGAATATACAGCCATTCGTAAACCTTCCAGAGACTGGATATCCCCAGAGACAAGGGTCACATTTATTTTATTAGATATCAAGGCAGAATAAATTGGCCCCAGTTTTTCTTTAATTATCTCATGGGGTTGAATGACTGTCAGTAATGGAATCACCATAGTCCATGCAATGCAAATGTGACTCTGCAAGAGTTTTGGTCTCACAGTTCGAAGAAAGATTTCTCCTCTGTGATCATCTGAAACAATCAGACCAATCCAGTTCCATCCAAAATGCTTGAGCAGCTGAACAATCCCCATAAACTGAGCTTCTTCATTTGGCACCATCCGGTAGAAAGCAGGGAACTGACTTTTGTCCCTCAACCCCTGATCAAAGGCTCCATAGCTAAGCTAATGGGAAGAATTCAATAAGACATCCTAACAGGAAAGGTAAGAGTCTCCTTTAAACCTAAACAGGTTCTTGAAATGCAACTTCCAGAGAGGTTCTGCAGCAGTCCAACAACCAAGGAAGAAAGGCTTGATTCCCATCTCCGCTTCAAACTGCCTATGGTCCATCATTCCCAGATGTAAGCTAACTGTATCAAATTACCTGCCATTCTACTTTTCAGTATAATATGTGAACAAGCATTATGATGACTGACAGGATAATGTTAAAAATAAATATGTGTTATAAATAAATAAATAAATCAGTAAGTCAGTCATGGGCAGTAGAGGTAGTAATAACAGTTTTCAATTGGGCAAAGATTCAAAGTAGGAACATTGGGGGAAATGGCTTCTATCTACCTCATCTCTTCTGAAAATTCTGAAAAACCTGGCCTCCAACATATATAAGCACATAGATATATATCGGGGCTGCATCCTCCTAATGCTTTTCTAGTTGCCTTTATTATTTTAGATACAGCTATCTATCTTTGTAGATACACATACCTGGGGAATTTTGTATGGAGTTAAGATGTTGGCCATCTGCTTTGAGTTTTCAGAAGTGAGTCCTCCAAGGATAGCCATAAAATTATCTACCCTTCCACAGTGGTAATTGGAGGGATTTCCTTGACCAGTGAATAGAATACTGATGGTTCTCCCACAGGCTTGGCGTGAATTGAAAGAATTGTCAGCGATCCTAAGTCCTAGTGTAATGTTTGGCAGCAATTCAATATTCCTGTTGATTTCATGAATAGCAAAAATGAAAACCAGGATGTGCTGGTAGTTCTTAGGAATCACACTGGAATAAAATTAGAGTTTTGATCAGGGTTCTGAGTCTTTACATCATATTTTTTAAAAGGCAGAACATAAAGTACTGTAATGTAATGCCTGAGGTAAAAGAGGATCACAAAGGGGAAACACTTAAGAACCAAAGCAAGAACAAAACATGTGTCATGTACATTACCGGTCTTCCTGTTCATCTGAATTGCCATCATGTGTCCCTTAAGCATTTTTGATTTGACGTAAAATATGGAAGTATTTCTTAGGAAATGATTGGGGAAAGCACACTTATTTTTACCTTATCTGACCTGTCTTCCCCCTCTCCCCATATGGGCAAGCAGCTGGCAGGAGAAAGCATGTGAGCCAAGGCAGCAAAGGACAACAAAGGAGAAGAGGAGTTTATGGTGTGCTACCTCATGATACAGTGTATATGTAGGAAGGAAACTTCAGGGTGTATGCAAGAGAAACAGAGTGCACGGGGTCACGTGTGTGAGAAGTACAAACGGGGATTAGCATGATATTGATTAGCACCACCAACTCTACAGTAATGTGTTTAAATCTTTTACTCAGAGGCTCAAGTCAAGTCTCAGGCCTCTGCAAGATACTTTCAAGCAAAGTCTCAAGTCCAGGAGCCCAACGTTTACAAAATAAAGAAGATGAAGGTGGGCCTGGGTGTCAATCAAGATTACAATCCTTCTCACTCCCCCTTCCCCAAACTGGAGGCTTTTGTGTCACTGGGTATAAAAGAGTCTGAAGCTTCAGAAGTGACAGATAGGATCATTCTTACTTCCTGTTTCTGGAGACTTTTTTCAGAAGTGGAGAATAAGCTTCAAAACCTTTAGAAGGAAGACTCCTTCCTCCTCAAGGCCGTTGCCTAACACATTTGCTGTTCCCCTCTGAGAAATGTGCCCTGCATTATGGGGGCAAGTCTTCCTTTCTGATCTTAGGAAAAGTTTTAGAAGGCTTCTTTGACATGCAGAGAGGACAGGCTGCCAAGCAGACCTTAACCCTATCTCAAGCCCATTGTCTAACAAATTTGCTGTTCCCTTCCAAGAAGTGTGCCCAACTTTGGGCTTGAGACAGATTGTCATATGACCAGTAGGCAAAAAGAGATGGAAACATTGTTCAAAGTCATAAGGTTTCTGTGTTATGTTACTGAACCAAGGGCAGTAAGTGGGTCACTAAAAATATACAAGTCATGAGTTGAGTTGAGTCAGCGCATCATTTAATGCCATGTCAAGTCACTGAAGCAACTGAAGTCTGAATCAATCGACTCAAATCTACATCACTGTCACTGTGAAACTATTTTGTTTCTCCCCAGTATGTCTGATGGAGAAGAAGAGTATTGTTCTCACTGGTGCTGTTTCTTTTCTAAAAGCAAAACATTTATCAGGTACAGTCGTGCCTCCACATTTGCCAAGGTTAGGGGCACAGGACCCTCATGAAAGTGGAAAAACATGAATAACTCTAGGCCCTCCCAAACCATATTTAACGCACACAAAAGTATGATCACCATATCAACCAGGTAGAAGTGGGTGGCTGCTGGGGCTCACTGCCACCCCACACCATTTTTAATAGGGACTTACTAGCCTCATTCACAGTTTCTCAATCTCATGAGGCTTGCAGTCCCTATTAAAAATGGCATAGGGAGGCAGCAGAGGTGACAGCAAATAATCTGTGCATAATCAAATCTGCAAAAGTGAAAACCACAAATGTGGAGGGCCAACTGTATTCTGTCAATTTTATTGTGGCATTTTTGATGGAGAATTGTCTAGCTTTTTTGTTTTATGTAAAGGTATTTCTTTCTACATCCTGCCTGCATATATACATTTTCAACCTTATTTGTTCCTTTGTGAAAGAAGGAAGAAAAAGGACATTGAATCATAGAAAAGACCTTTCCAGTAAAAGGTTTTTTCTATGATTCGGTGTCCTTTTTCTTCCTTCTTTCACAAGAAAAAAACAAGGTGGAGAGTAGTTAAAATCATGGATTCAATTTTCCATTTTACTCAGACAATTAATGTAACATGAAATTTAAATGGCAGAAAATTATGGATTTCAGATGAAAATCTTCTTTGAAGATGAAAACACTAAATATTTAGATAGATATAGATAGATAAAGATTATAGATATAGATATAAATAATAAGAAGCAGTACACAGTGGGACTTTTTCACTGATAGGTTTATCTTTGACATAGAGGCATAGGCTGAAAATGTAATGTGTTACAACTTAAGATTTACCCATCTGAATTAAAGTACAAAGTCTTTGCAGATGATGTAATAATATTTCTTGAGGAACCACAAGACTCAATACAGAAGTTGAAGGAAATCTTGCAAAAATATGGACAAATAGCAGGATATAAGATAAATAAAGAAAAGACGAAGATGATGACATTAAATATATCAAAAAAAGGACAAGAAGGTTTGGAAATAAGACCAGGATACCAAATAGTAAGGAAAATAACATATTAAGGAATAAATATAACAAATAAAAATCAAGAATTATTTGACAACAATTATGTGAAGGCATGGAAGGAGATTCAAAGCAAAATGGAAAAATGGACAAATATGAATTTATCTCTTTTAGGAAGAATAAATGCCTTTAAAATGTCTCTATTGCCTAAGCTAATGTTTCTTTTTCAAAATTTGCCAATAATAGGAGAAGCAAAGATTTTCAAAGAATGGGAAAAAAGGCTACGAAAGTTTATTTGGCAAGGCAAGAAACCAAGAGTAAGATTTAAAACATTACAAGACACAAAGGAGAGAGGAGGTTTTGATGTGCCATTGTTGAAAATCTATTATCAAGCATGCTGCTTAGAAATAATTAAAGATTGGGTTCACGTGGAGAACATAGCAATAAAAGAAGTTGAAGGAATAGAAAATAGATCTGGATGGCATGGATACTTATGCTATGATAAAGTAAAGGTGAATGAAGATTTTAACAATCACTGTATCCGAAAGTCTTTGTTGAAAGTGTGGGTACAAATAAAGCACAATTTTTTATAGAAGACTTCTGCTGTGGACCTCACCCCAAGAAGCGTTTAATATTGCTCCAACAAAACAGGGAAAATTATTGACGTATCAAGAGTTACTGAAAAAAGATGGTACAAAATTAAGAATGAGTACAGAAGAGGAATTAAAAGAGCAAGGCCATGAATTTAACTGGTTCCCATGGAGACAATTAAAAGACAGATTTAAAAATGGATCAAAAATTATATGAGTTTGAAAGAAATGAAAATGAACTGGATGTATTGATGAAAGGTGACCAGAAAAAGAGAATTTCCAGATTTTATAAAACACTGCTACAAAGAGAGATGGAATCAGAAATTTTTAAAAATAACATGGTTAGATGGGCTCAAAATATAGGACATCCAATTGAGTTGGATACATGGGTGAGGCCATGGAAGACAGATGTAAAATTTACACCAAGTTTGAATTTAAGAGAAAATTTTTATAAAATGTTATATAGATGGTACATGAAACCTGTAAAACTGAAAAAAATAACAAGAAATGGGAACGGAAAATGCTGGAAGTGTGATGAGAAAGAGGGATCCTTTTTCCATATGTGGTGGACCTGTAAAATAGCAAAAAAGTTTTGGAAAGAAATACATGATGAAATTCAAAGATTGTATGGTTTTAACTTTGAAATGAAGCCAGAATTCTATTCGTTGAATATGTTAGGGCAACAAAGAGAAATAAGATCTCATCAAAAGACATTGTTATATATAATAACTGCAGCAAGACTGACTTGTAGTCAACGTTGGAAAGAAACAAAATATATAAATATAAGAATGGAAATTCAAAGTCCTGCATATGGTAGCGACAGAAAAGCTAATTTTTTCACTTAAAAAGAAGCCAATCCAATTGAATTGGATAAAAGAATAAGATAGGGGAAAAGAAAGAAAGATTGTGAGAAAGGTGAAAGACAAAATGAGGTGGTAAAAGATAAAATGTAAATAGTTAAATACAAGTTAAAATTAGTGGTTTATAATTGTTGTAAAACAGATAATGTATGGAATGGAATGTTTATACAGAATGGAACGTTAAAATCAGATTCAACTGGAAAAATTGATGTCTGGAAGCAAGGAGGGGGGCCTTTTTATTCTTTTCCATGTAAAATTTTAATAAAAATTATAGATAGATAGATAGATAGATAGATAGATAGATAGATAGATAGATTGATTTACTCATCAAACTGAAAACACAAACATTATCTCAGAAGACAGTCTCTGAAGAATGGATTTGGATGAAAGACAAAAACATCCAGTGGTGCAGTGTTTTCTTTTCTCTTTCTTTCTCTTTCTCATTGTAATGTTCTTTCAAGTGGACTCCGACTGATCCCTAAGCTACCCTACGGTTTATTGGCAAGATTTATTCAGAGAAAGTTTGCCATTGCACTTCTCTGAGGCTGAGAGAATGTGACTTACCCAAATGGGTTTCCCTCGGTGAGGAGGGATTTGAATCTTGCCTCCCAGAGTCCTAGTCCAGCTTTCAAGCCATTGCACCACATTGACTCCTACAGCGGCCATAGCATTGTGTAAAAGATATCAGTTTGTTTGTGACGCTCAATAGGACTTTAATTTACCCCTTTCTCTAATCTGGTTTTCCAAAAGATACCGAGGCTCTGATACACTCAAAAGATGTGTTTGATGCAAATAAGAAAGGAGATTGAAGAAAAGATGGAGCCAATTAAAGTGGATACATTCGGGTGCAGACCTTCTTCCTCTCCCTCTATCTTCACATCTCAGTGAAGCAGGAAACAACAAAGTTTCCGCATCTTCCCCCTACTTCTTTCACATCTCTCAGCTATCTGAGCTTGGAAAATTGCTTTTTAGAAGCAATCTGTTCCCTTTCTTAACATAATGTTTGAAAGACCTCCAACTGCTATTATTGATTAAGGAAAAAAAAATCTTTCTATCAATAAGAGAATGATATAAAACATGAAATGTCCTTCTTTAGATACCTCTCAGAATCCCCTTCCATAGTAACTGTTGAGAATGACTGTAAACTATAATATCTTAAAAGAATACAGTAACAGCGCTCGGGCTCATTCCCTTAGCAGTGAAGTCTGACTTTATTGTACCTTCTTGACCCCAGAAGTAACTACTTACAGAGGGCTACATTATTTATAATGTGTTAGTTCCAAGTTCTGCTCTTGTGTGTGGCATAGTTTCACCCACTGGTCACTTTTCGTCCCTCTTTGTCTTCCCTCTCCCAAATACTACTTTTTTGTGATGGATGTAAGAATGGGGATTCTTCATTGCTGGTGATATCTCTCTTTCTGGAGATACCATTCTAGATAGATAGATAGATAGAGAGATAGAGAGATAGATAGATGATCTTCTACCTCTGCCTGCTCCACACCTGAATACAGTAGACTCTTTGTGAGCCCTTCCAGATGGCACATGGAATACAATGAATAAGCATGTCAGGATTCTTTTGAGAAGATCCTTTCCTGCCCCCAAGGCACTCTCAAACTTTAGTCGTTCATCAGGATCTGGTAGAGATTTCAGAAAAGTCACATCTAATGTTACCCTGGAGCCAGCATAGTGTAGCGGTGTGAGCATTAGACTATGACCCTGGGGACCAGGCCGTAGTTTCTGCTAGGACATGGAAACCCACTGGGTGACCTTGGCTGCACCACACACTTTCAGCCCCAGAAAGCCCTGTGATAGTATCACCTCAGGGTCTCCATAACTTAGAAGCAACTTGAAAGCACACAACAACAACACTGTTGCCCTGTGAACACCTTTTCTCTGTCTGGCACTGTAAATGCTAAGGGAAAATAGAAAGAATGACTAGAGAAACAATTTGGTCCTTAAAAATAGTCTTCTTATTTTTGAAACTAAGGATGATAATTATGCCCACTTCAGAATGTGTAAAAATATGAAAAAAAGAACAATGTCACCACCACTATCATCAGCATCAACCCCTACTTATTAAGCAATGAATGAACATATTCGGTTTCTTTTGAGAAAGATTACCTTTCCTCTCTGCAAATCTTGCAAATCCAGGATTCTTGAGATTCTCGAGATTTCAGAAAAAAACAGATATAATGTTTACTTGTTGATGCCTTTAGTCTGACTAGCACCAAGAAGAACAGAAAGAAAGGGTCATTTAACAAACAAGCTGGTGCTTTTAAAAAGGCATTTGCTTTTAGAAATTAAATACAATGATAGCAGTTACAATGATCTGGCCTACTTCAAAACTCTTAAAATATGACAATATCCCCACCATAATCATTATCATCCACTTACTAAGCAGATGTTCCTGTGGAATCTGGGTGTCTTTGGAAATCCGGTACAATGAAGTTCCCAAGTATAATGGATACAAATTCACCAATGAAAATATCTGTTAAAGGATCATAGGGATGATTTACATTTGTTATCCCCTCACTACACACGGAGGAGCTCAACTGCTCGCTGGAAGAAAAATGCTTTGATAGCAGCAACAAAACCAGCCAGGAGGTGAACATCTCTGCTGCCAGGGTCCAGCTGAACCTTTGGGCACCATCAAGTCTTCACATAAGAAACAGAAAAGTTTGGAGTGCAAAGCTGTACCTTTTTCAAATTAACCTCCTAGACAAGAATGGAACAGGTTGTTTTGACTGAGGTCTTTATAGACTAAATGTTGAACATCATATTGGAAATGGGTTGTTTGGGTACTGATCTGAGGCTTGATTTCCTCTGGGATTTCCAAGAGCTGCAGCCCTGATTACAGTCATTTTCATAATTACAGGGCAGGTAGTTTCTATTGCTGAAGTCCTCATGTCTTAGAACAACTAAAGAAAATTTGTTTCTCTTATCTTGCTCTTGATCATAACCTGCTTCTAGTCAGGTAAACAGAATAGAAGGCAACATCGGATGGGAGTAGACTGCAGCAGAGTTAGTTTAACCTTCTTAATTTATCAGGATTAGCACAGGGCCAGGGATACAAAACAGAATGGAGTCTCCTCACATCTATTTCTGTCTCCCACTCATGGACTTGCAAAGTTGCCTTTGGCTGAGTCAAACATTAGTCCATCCATTTCCCAGGAGACATGCTACTCACCACTTTGACTAGCAAAAAAAGGATTTTTTTGGTCAGTCCTAAGGGTCAGTCCTATCTAAAGCCCTGCCAG
This sequence comes from Cyclura pinguis, assembly GCA_030412105.1. Lineage (NCBI taxonomy): Eukaryota > Metazoa > Chordata > Lepidosauria > Squamata > Iguanidae > Cyclura > Cyclura pinguis. The sequence goes on from CM059604.1 coordinate 10,591,105, forward strand.
CATACTCACAGAGAGCCCTACAATGCAACTAGACAAGCAGGGAGAGCAGAGAAACGATTGATGGAGACAATCTTTGAGTGAGGTGTTGGAAGCAAAGAGGCACCAAAGTATAAATTGTATAGAGTGGCTAGTGAGGGGGAGATCTGGAAAGCATGCTCGCCCTTTTGTTTCATATCTCTTTTCTTTCTATGATCTATGTGCTTGACAATTTCTGCTTCCTCTTTGCCTACAGAGGTCATTTCCCCCTTCTTCCAAAAGTTAGTTAGGCTTTTGTCTGGGTAGGGAGCATCCATAAGCCTCCTGCCTCAGGATGGGTTATATCCACACATGAGAGAACTGAACAAGCCTGTGTGCTAATGAATATGAAATCATATGTAAAATGATTTTACTACAATATTAATGACTACAACATGATAGTATACAAATAAATGATGCAATGCAATAGTATACAAAACGGTAAGGTCCATGGAATCTCTGCTGTTTCACAAAAGGTTTCCTCAGGCTTTAGTGAAAAGAGATGTTGAAAGTACCTCGAAATCTTTCTTCATTATAAAAATAGAATAACTACAGCTTTACTCAAGTATTACATTCAAAGAGTGATTTCATTACATATTCATTACAAGAAAAAGTAACAGATTACTCATGACTACATTTTGATATCTCAGTAACAACGAGGTGTGATCTTATGCATGTCACATTCTCACCAATATCTATCTAGCTATCTAGCTATCTAGCTATCTATCTCTTTTCCCCCTCTTGTCCATTTTCTATGATGTATCTGAGGAAAGCTATGCTTCATTATTAATTGACTCCCTTTTTCTGACACTTCTCAGTGAATGATATCTGTGTTTGCACCCCAGATCCGTGCTGCCTATAAAAATCTGTTTTATGTGTTACATTTCCATCTTTTGTTAACTGATGCAAGGATGTTATGATTTATACACTTGTGTTACCTGTTTGCTCATCTGTGTTCTAGTAAGAGCTCGGAACAGGGCTCATTACTGGGAACTAGTTTCAGATACGTGAGCAAAGCTTGTGTGAATGGCAAATCTGGGTTTATCTTGGATATTAAACAGTTTAGCTATAAAACTGATCTCTTTTTTGCTGTTATTGACTTTGTCTTCTTGCAGGCTTCTGTATCTGCTCTGTACGTGGCTTCACTGGAATCAAATGGTAAGACACTTTTGTTTTTCTTTTGGTGTAAAAGCATTGGACCTAGGTGTATTTCCAAACTTTGCACCTATTCCACCAAGGGAGATGCAACCTCAGCCAGAAGAGATCATCTACTCAGTTTTCAGACCCAAGGTTTCACCATAGTTTATTGGGTTTTTTCCATATCAGACCTTATTTAGAAGAAGCCTCATTAGATGAAGAACATGATGAAGAGTGCCAGGAAGATGAGCCCCAGCCACAACCAGAGGAGAATGACAGCCCTCTTGTGACAGAAGCAGAGCCTGGTCCATCCCAGGCAGCACTGGTAGATTCTGAAATGAAAGTGGAATCTCTGCATCCTATCCTACACCAGGAACAGAGACACCAGGAACGGTCTCCTCCACCTTGGAGAAGCTACGCTGGTGAATGAGACCAACTTTCTAATTTACTGCTGGCTATAACTTAACTCAGCCAAGACCATTCTGTTGTTGAAGACAATTGATCCAGCACCTCCTGCTGACCATGAGTGATTTCCTTGGCTTTCTGTGACTCTGACCCTCAGCTTGAATTTGAAATAATCTTTCTGGCAAATCCCTCCCGGATTTCAGACTAGACTCAGGACTGTTTCCTTCATTTGACTTTGGACATCTGCTTTTACAGGCACAGGTATTACCATAGGATTGGACAGGCTTTCCCTGGTCAGATTCCGGCAATGTACAATCTTGGGTGCTTGCCAACATTAGAACGGAACAAGCCATTCTTCTACTACATCAATGCACTAATCTAACACCTGCACAGCCCCTCTAACTTTCATGATAAGGACAAGTAGAAACAAGTATCACCAGGATGATGATAATACTCAACCCCAAATGCCTTAGTGATCTCACTTTTGAGTTTCATATAGATATTGAAGAGCATGAGGGACAGGATGTAATGCTGGTGTTTGTATATTGCACTATTTTTAGAAGACCTGTTATGTACTTGCCCCACAGGGTGAACAACACAATACCTTCTATGCCACATAACACAACATAAGGACCATGTCACTCCTTCTCTCAGATAGAAACTTTATTTTTCCTTACTAGCTGCTCCTTGGTGTTCAACTCAGGCCTCAATACAATAATGTGGAATTTGGGAAGAAAGATGAAGCCCAGCAACCCACCACTAGAGGCCAAGATGGAGAAGATCTCCACAGCTACCATATGCTTTCCCTTCATACTCAGATACGTTGGCACAAAGGACACCCAAACACTGCAAAACACCAACATGCTGAAGGTGATCAGCTTGGCTTCATTGAAAGTATCGGGCAGCTTCTGGGCAAAGAAAGCTACCGTGAAGCTTATGATGGAGAGCAGACCCAGGTAGCCCAGGACAGCATAAAACATGAGTTCTGAGCCTTCATTGCATTGCACTATGATCTGACCTATCAGAGAATGGACATCAAACTCTGGAAAAGGAGGAGAAGAGACCAACCAAATAACACAGATGCCAACTTGAATCAGAGAAGACAGAAGGATGACCGGCAATCCAAGTCTCTTTCCAAACCATTTCCTCATCTTATTCCCTGGCTTGGTGGCCATGAAGGCCAAAATCACAGTGATGGTTTTGGTCAACATGCAAGCAAGGGCAATGGAGAACACAATACCAAAGAAGGTTTGTCTGAAAAGACAGGTCACCACTCCAGGCCTCCCAATGAATAAGAAGGAGCAGAGAAAACAAAGCAGCAGAGAAGAGAGCAGGGTGCAGGTAATGCTCCAGTTATTGGCTTTGACAATGGGGGTATTGTGGTGGTAAATGAAGGTCCCCAACATCACAACTGTGATCACAGAACATAAAAGCACTAGGGCAGTCAGAGCTGCTCCTAAGGGCTCCTGGAAAGATAGGTAGGTTATTTCTTTAGGGAGACATTGATCCTGGTTCTTATTTGGAAGGTGATCATCTGGGCAGTTCTTGCATTGTTCAGCATCTGAAAGAAGGACAGAGTCTCAAAGATTTCATGCATTTAGCTGCCTCCCATTAATCCTTTGATTTCCAACAAACTATGGAACTCATGGAATAAAACATCAGCTTTAATGTTTGATGATTAGAATTCCTAATAATTTGTAGCATTATAATCCTTATTTAGGTTATTGCCTGAATTATGAGGGAGAATTTCTGATTGTGATAATAAACAAAACGTCTTTAAAAAAAAACATATATTGAAAGTTGTAATAAAACATCCCTACTGGTTGTCATTGTTTAGGGTTTTTTCATTCATTCATTCATTCATCCATTCAATTTATACACTGTCTTTCCCCATCTAAGGTACCTAGGCAGCTTACAATATATTTCAAATAGAAGTTGTCTGAAATGTTACATTACACCAGTTAAAAAACAATTAAACCACAATGGTATTAAAAGCACATAGAAACATCTAAAATGCATTTAAAGCATAATTAAAAACATGTAAGGCAAGAACATAGAGTACTACATAGAGTACCACTGTTGTGCCATACAATTTATTTAAAAAAATCAATGAAAGCCCTGCCCAAATAAGATCTCAATCTGCTCGTAACAAAAGAGCAGGAAATGGTCTAACCAGACCTCCCACATAAGGGAATTCCATAGCCTAGGAGCAACTACAAAGAAGGCTGTGTCCCAAGGCCTCACCAAATGCGCCTGTGATGGTGGTGAGAACAGGAGAAAACCTTCCCCTAATCCTCTTAAAATTTTGGCTACCTCCTATGGGGAGATACAGATCTTAGCCCATGTCCCCTAAAGACATGACTCGCTTTAGTGTTGCCCCTTTGGTAGTGACCCTGCCAGTGAACCCTAGGTAGAACTTTTATGGCACCTTTCAGGAAGGGAAGTAGGTGGTGGCTATGCTGACACATCTGCGTCTTCTGTCAGCCCATATTTTTTCAGTTTTGAAACACCTTCATAATTTTGTGTGCCAAGAAAATAGATGAACTGGACACAATTGAATTTGAAATGAGCTTGACTTACCCCACTGGGTGGAGATGCTCCCTGTGGGACATTCCACACAGTCGTAGCAACAGACTTCCTTCCCCTGCTGAACTAAAATGTTCTGTCCAGGGTGGCAGCTCTCAGCACAGCTTGAAGTGGGGAGCCTCTAAGTGTAGCCATAAAGAAAGACATTACAGATGAAATTAAGATATAGATAAAGCAAATTACAAATAATCTGAGGTAATTCCATAACACTCAATATCGTTTTACTCAGGGGTCCTATTTCTGATTGTTGCAGCCCTGCTTTCTGGTGAGAGGAGTCTGGAAACATCATCTTATTTGTGCTCCAATCAGTAGCTGAACAGCTACTACCTTCTTCATCCAATATGGCTGCTGACTCTTAAGATGGGCTGGGAGGCAGAATTTTCAGTCATAGCTATAGTGCTGCAATCATGACTATGTAGGATTAGAGAATATGGAATAGTATTAGATCTGTAAGTCTAGGTTATGAATCCCTAACTGCAATACAGATACCAGCCAATAATTGTTGTTGTTGTTACCACTACTACCATTATACTGATGGTTATGTTCCTGACCTGTTTAAATTTGGGATTCCAAATAAGAGCACTTCCGTTTATGGTGAAGGCTTCCTCTGGAGAAGCCATGGCGTCCATCCTCCCAACAAGGACTCTCTGGAATGATTCATTGGTGAATGTGACCAGGTTGACAAGATCATATCCTCCTGCCAGCTCCCCATTCTCATCAAAAGATATTTCTTCCCCAGCACTATTATTAAAGCGGATGTGTCTGAGAAAAGAATGAAGCTAAATTGAAAGAGAATAAGTAAATAATAAATAAAAAAATAATAAAAAATAATAAATAAATAAATAAATAAATAAAAGAAAAATACAAAGAAGGTTTTTAAAATAGTGACAGTGGTCATATATTTGCTGTTGTGTGCCTTCAAGTCATTTCTAGAGCATGGCTACTGTAAGGCAAACCTTTCACGGGGTTTTCTTGGCAAGATTTGTTCATTTGTCACTGCCCTCCTCTGAGGCTGAGAGAGTGTCATTTGTCCAAGGTTATCCAATGGGTTTCCATGCCTGAGTGGGGATTTGAATTCTGAAGTGTGAATTCCTAGCTAACAGGACCTCCGGATTTGTTTACCTCAGAGCGTGTGTTACTTCAAACAAGGAATTTAGCCATTGTAAATCAGACAGGGAAGTCTCTTTCCCACCTATGTTGGAAGGAGAGGTTCTAGGAAGCAAAGGTCAGAGGCAGCCCATGAGACCCTCCCGCTTAGAGAGAAGGGAAGTTCAGGACTCTGAGTTCAGCACAAGAACAGGGATTTTCCCTAAATTAAAGTGGGGCTTCCTTAATTGTTTCACGTCTGTTTTTACTTGGTTATAGTTTAGTATCTTTCGGCACTAGGAATACATTTTATTATTTCACCATAATTCTGTAAATGTATACACCTTGTTTCAGACAGTGATGTATCTTCTTAGCTTTCTAAACAGCATTCTGTTTGAATATAGTGAATTCAAAGTATCCTTGTTCTTTTTTTTTTCCCCATTAACATCTTTATGAATTCAAAACATGGCATTTTTATTTCTCTTTTCTTTGCAACTCATGATGTAGCCCTGGATATGTTCTCTCTGGTGGCTGGATGGGAAATGTTTGCCAAACATTCAAGGAATACATTTTGAGGTTAGAGAAGTGCTTTGGAACCATTCCTTTGAATTTTTTTTAATTTAATTTTTAATTTAATATTAATTTTAATTTAATTGGGGGTTCAAGTAGAGAAAAGCAATTTAAATAACTTTGATTCATTGATAACTTTATTACAATAATGCTACAATGATGCACAAGTTAATATTTTTAAATCACACTCAAGTTTAATTCAGTGTAACTTCATTGTAGCAATTCTGCAAATACTCATCGGTAAACTGTTTTTTCCTCACATCATCACACTTCTCCTTTGTTCACTATTGAAATCATAAAAGGAAAAGAGAGGCTGCTGTTGCACAAAGAACAAAAAACCTTGACAGCTAGAAAAAGAGGGGTGAGCAACTGAGTCAAAGAGAAGGCTTCCTGAACAAGAAAACATAGAATGCAAAGGGGAGGGAGAATCTCACACATTTGTCAGCTCTCTCTCACTCTCTCTTTTTATTTTTCTCCCTGGAAGATTCTGATTGGTCTGTTTTCTCTTTGCCAAAAAATGGCATCAGAAGACTCATAGAACAGCTGGAAGATTGACAACAAACATCCCATCCCAACTAGCCTTTTAGAACAGACTGTACAGTAACAACAATCTAGGTTATCTCTGAAGCACTAATAGTAGTAATTACTTTTCCTTGAGCTGCAAGTATTCTTTATTTTATTTTAATTTTTGTAATTACTTAAAACACTATTTGGGAAGAATAAATGCTTTCAAAATGTCCTTATTGCCCAAGCTAATGTTTCTCTTCCAAAATTTGCCAATAATAGGAAGGGAAAAGATTTTTAAAGAATGGGAAAAAGAGTTACATAAGTTTATTTGGCGGGGTAAGAAACCAAGAATAAGATTTAAAACATTACAAGATGCAAAGGAGAAAGGAGGCTTTGATGTGCCATCGTTGAAAATCTATTACCAAGCATGCTGTTTAGAAACAAGAAAAGATTGGATTCAAGTGGAGAATACAACAAAAAAGAAGTCAAAGGAATAAATAACAGATTTGGTTGGCACAGGTACTTATGTTACGATAAAGCAATTGTAAATAATGACTTTACCAATCATTGTATCCAAAAGACTTTACTGAAAATGTAGATACAAATAAAGTATAAATTCTACAGAAGACATCCGTTGTGGACCTCGCCCCAGGAAGCATTTAAAATTGCTCCAACAAAACAAGGGAATTTATTGAAGTGTCAAGAGTTGTTGAAATGGGATGGAGATAAGTTAAAAATGTGTACAGAAGAGGAATTAAAAGAGTTAAGCCACAAATTTAACTGGTTCCCATGGAGACAATTAAAAGAGAGATTTGAGATGGATCAAAAATTATATGGGTTTGAAAGAAATGAAAATGAATTAGATGTACTGATGAAAGGGGACCAGAAAAAGAGAATTTCTAGACTTTATAAAATATTGTTGCAAAGAGAAATGGAATCAGAGACTGTTAAAGACAATATGGTTAGACGGGCTCAAAATATTGGACACCAAATTGAGTTGGATACATGGGTGAGGGCATGGAAGACAGATGTAAAATTTACACCAAGTTTAAATCTAAGGGAAATTTTTTATAAAATGTTACACAGATGGTACATGACACCTGAAAGATTGAAAAAAATTTAAAAAATGGAAATGGAAATTGTTGGAAATGTGATGGAAAGGAGAGGTCCTTTTTTCATATGTGGTGGACCTGTAAGGTAGCAAAAAGGTTTTGGAAAGAAATACATGATGAAATTCAAAGAATGTATGGATTAAATTTTGAAATGAAACCAGAATTTTATTTGTTAAATATGTTAGGGCAACAAAGAGAAATAAGATCTCATCAAAAGACATTGTTATATGCAATAACTGCTGCAAGACTGACATATGCTCAATATTGGAAAGAAAGAAATTATATTGATATAAAAGAATGGAAATTAAAAGTCCTGGATATGGTAGCGATAGAAAAGTTAACTTTTTCACTTAAAAACAAGCCAATCCAGAGCTTTGAAAGAGAATGGCAAGAAGTGATTAATTGGATTAAAGAATAAGAAAGTGAAGAAATAAAGAAAGATTGTTGAAAAGGTGGATAAGATAAACTAATGTTGTAAAAGATAAAGCATAAGTTGCAATGTAACAATGTTAAAAGTAATAGTGTAAGATTGTTAAATAGAAACAATGTGTGTATGGAACGTAAACTCAGATTCAACTCGAAAAAAGGTGCTTGGAAGTGGGGAGGGGGATTTTTTTTAATTCTTTATTCAAAATTTCAATAAAAATTAAACAAAAAAAACACTGCTTGGGGGTTGAAATCTCTGCTTTGAATGGTATGTGTGAAAAAAACTGAATAAAAATATAGCGAGGCTCTTTTGGGTTCATTTTTCAAATCTATTCAATGCCACTGAATCTAGCAAACCTGTTTCATTTTCAAAGATGTAGTTATATCCATCTGTATCAGCATACAATGGAATCTTGTAGCTGCCTTGACACTAAAAATTTGTAGCATAAGTTCCTATATAAGATGCAAAACAAAGGCTGTTCTCCTCCATATGACAAAGTAGATTGAATCTGCAAAAGCTTATGCCACAAACTTCTTTCTCCCACTGTTAGGGTGACTGAAATACCAGGTATTCTTAGGTAGAGTCACAGAGCTGAAATTGGTACCTGAATCAGGTTAGGAGTCACACACACACAGAACTACTTTTGTAATCTTTTTACAGCTTCCAAAGAGAGAAAAACTGTGCAAAACATGTATTGCAAAACAGGAGAATAGAGAAGAGATGATTCTAACTTTCTAACATCATTCTTTCTGTGAACAAATGCTTTTTCTCAGTTATCTTAATTGACTTTTGACACAGCTATTGCAAGAAGAAAGAATGGCTTGTTTAGAATTCTTTCGCAACTCAGAAAAAAAAAAAGCTAAATGCTCCAGAAACCTTTTACCCACAGCACCAGTTAGTCCCAAAGGTACTACGAGATTCCTTGGTCTGCTCCTTAAAGTTTCATCATGTTTTAAGCTTTTACACTAATACCTCTGAATACCTGCCATGGCTGGATGTTCTGAAGGCTCCACTTCTTTCCTTTCTCCATTGATTTTTGCTTGGATCTCAACAAAAGCATAGAATGGAGGGCATGTGCCACCGCATACACACCATTGTAAATATTGTAGCTCTGGCCAAACAGTCCCATTTCAAACAAAGGCCCAGGAAGGCTCCTCAGTTTCTCCTCCCCTGTACAGTTTTTTCCGTCTACATGATAGAGGTTGTATTTGTAGAGTGAACAGAGGAATGCAACGTACCAGAACTCAGGGAGAAAATAAAATGTTGATTGGAAAGGGCTGATTGTTTCCAGAAACTCTTGAAATCCTGGCACCACATTGGTGTGGAGAGTAAATGACAAGGTGCCATTGAAAGACTTGGGGGTGAATTTTGCATTGGTAGTTATCGCTGTGAAATCCCATTCAGCAGTTGTGATCCACACCCATTCAAGTGGGAGCATATGCCAAACTTCTGTGGAATATACAGCCATTCGTAAACCTTCCAGAGACTGGATATCCCCAGAGACAAGAGTCACATTTATTTTATTAGATTGCAGGGGAGAATAAATTGGCCAAAGTTTTTCTTTAATTATCTCATGCGGTAGAAAGTTTGTCACTAATGGAATCACCAATGTCCATGCAACGCAAATGTGACTCTTCAAGAGTTTTGGTCTCACAGTTCGAAGAAATGTTTCTCCTCTGTGATCATCTGAAATAATAAGACCAATCCAGTTCCATCCAAAATGCTTGAGCAGCTGAACAATCCCCACAAGCTGAGCTTCTTCATTTGGCACCATCCGGTAGAAAGCAGGGAACTGACTTTTGTCCCTCAGCCCTGGATCAAACGCACCATAGCTGAGCTAATGGGGAAAATTCAATAAGATTTCATAACAGGAAAGGTAAGAGTCTCCTTGAAACCTAAATAGGTTCTTCAAATGCGAATCCTGTAGCCCTACCTATCTGACACAATGGGAAGAAAAGCTGGGAGTCATCCTCCAATAATATATGAAGGGTGGGCATGATTCCCATCCCTCTTTAAAATCACTGCATTCCTTCATTCACAAACATGAGCCAACTCTCTCAAAAGGTCTATATTTCTCCTTTTCAATATATTGCAGTAGATGTTGGACCTCAGCTTTCTGTACTTTTGCAAAGCACCACCAATGTAGATAAAACCTTGGATTTGAGGTCCAACAGCTAAAGGTGAGAGGCATAATTCCCATCTCAACTTCAAACTGCCTATGGTTCGTCCTTCATTCATAGACATAAGCTGACTCTCTCAAAATAGCTGTCTTTGTCCTTTTCTGTACATTATGTGAACAAGCATTGGGATGACTAACTGTGAAAAATTATCAAACAAATGTATGTTCCAAATAAATGAATAATGGGCAATACAGGTAATAATACCACTTTCAATTGGGAAAAAGATTCAAAGCAAGAACAATGGGGAAAATGGTTTTCTGACTATCTACCTGTCTCTTCTGAAAGTTCTGAAAAACCTGGTCTCTCTGATTCTTTCCCTTGTACATCTTGTTTCTAAGAAATCTCACGGACACTGACAGACTAAAACAGCAAAAGCAGAACTAAGTAATGTCAGCTTTTGCAAACAACATAGATAAGTAAATATATTTTTGTTGATGTATTTTCCTAATGCTTTTCTGGTTGCCTCTTTCATTTTAGATACAGCTATCTATCTTTGTAGATACACGTACCTGGGGAATTTTGTATGGAGTTAAGATGTTGGCCATTTGGATTGAGTTTTCAGAAGTGAGCCCGCCAAGGACAGCCATTAAATTATCTACCTTTCCACAGTGGTAGTTGGGCAGATTTCCTTGAGCAAGGAAGAGAAGGTTGATGGTTGTCCAACAGGTTCGACGTGAATTGAAAGCATTCTCAGAGATCCTAAACCCTAGTGTGGTGTTTGGCAGCAATGCAACATTCCTGTTGATTTCATGAACAGCGAAAATGAAAATCAGGATATGCTGGTAGTTTTTAGGGATCACACTGGAAAGAAAGTACAGCTGAGATCAGACTTCTGAGCCTTTACATCAGCATTGGTAATGTTAAATTATATAGATATGTATAGATACACACACACACACACACACACACACACATACAATGTAAAGTACTTCTCATGGAAGGTAATGTCTTGGGTAAAATCAGACCACAAAGGGAAGCATTCAAGAACCAAAACAAAGACAAAAAGTGTGTAGTCTGCATTACCAAATCTTCCTGTTTATCTGCACTGCCATCATGTGACCCTTAAGCACTTTCAGTTTGGTGTGAAATATGGAAGTATTTCTTAAGAAAGGATTGAAGAAAGCACATTTAATTTTTACATTACCTGCCTTCTCTTTTCCTTCTTCCCATATGGGCAAGCAGCTGCCAGGAGAAAGTATGTGAGCCAAGGCAGCAAAGAACAACAAAGGAGGAGAGGAGTTCATGCTGTGCTGCCTATGATACAGTGGACCTGCAGGAGGGAAACATTTGCTGTTCCCCTCTGAGAAATGTGCTCTGCAATAGGGGAGGTTGATTGCTTTCTGATTACAGGAAAAGATTTAGAAGGTTCCTTTGATATGCAGTAGGGGCAGGCTGCCCAGCAGACCTTGACTTTGTCTTAAGCTCATTGCCTAACATATTTGCTCCCCACCTCCAAAGAAATATGCCCACGCTTTGGGTTTCAACAGATTGTCTTGTGACCAGTAGGCAAAAAGGGATGAAAGCGTTGTTCAAAGTTGTAAGGTTTCTGGAAGAATATGTTATATTACTGAACCAAGGGCAGCAAGTTGGTCACTAAAAATATTCAAGTTATGAGTTTGAGTCAAGTCAGAGCATCATCTATTGCCAAATCGAATCCAAGTCAAGTCATGGAAGCGACTTGAGTCTGATTTGAGTCTCAGTCAATGGACTCGAGTCTACATCACTGCCACTGTAGGACTGTACCATTTCTCCCAAATGTGTCTGTTGGAGGAGAAGAGTATTGTTCTCACTGGTGTTGTCTCTTTTCTAAAAGCAAAACTACACTTATCAAGCATTCTGTAGATTTTATTGTGGTATTTTAATGAGAATTGTCTAGCCTTTGTTTTTTATGTAATGATATTTCTTTGTGCATCTTGCCTGCATCTATTATACCTTTTCAGAGTTGTTTGTTCCTTTTTGGTAAAGGTTCTTTTCCAGAATTCAATATCCTTTTCTTTCTTCTTTGCCAACCAAAAATCAAAAAGGAGGGTAGGAGAAACTATGGATGGAATTTTCAGTTCTGTTCAGGTAAGTCATGTAATATGACATTTAAACAGCAGAGAATTTGGAATTTCAGATGAAAGTCTCCTTTCAAGGTGAACATGTAGAAGATAATAGATATAGATGATAGATACAGATATAGACGTAGATATAGATATAGGTAATAAGAATTGTAAAATAGGCTTATCTTTGATATAAACACATAGGCTGAAAATTTAATGTGTTGCAACTTGAATTAAGAGTTCCTTCAAATTGAAAATACAGAAATTGTTTCAGAAGACCGTCACTGAAGAACTGATTTGGATGAAAGACAAAGACATCCAGTGCTGCAGGGTTTTGTTTCGGGTTTTTTTTTTCACTCTAATATTCCTTCAGGTTGAAGTCAACTGATTCCTAAACTACCCTATGGTTTTCTTGGCAAGCTTTATTCAGGGGAAGTTTCCATTGCAGCTCTATGAAGCTGAGAAAATATTTCTGAGAATCGTCTTTCAAAGTAACTGTTGAGAGTCACGGTAAATTATTGCTGAAGTGAATACAGTAACAGTGCTCATATTCATTACATTAATGTTGAAGTTGGTCTTCATTATGCTCTCTTATCCCCACAGGTAACTACTCAGAGGTGGCTGCACTATTTCTTCCTCACAAAACTACCCTGAAACAAGTCTCATTCCTTGGGAAGAGGTAGAGATCTCAGAAAAAGACAAATATAACATTGACCTGCTGTGCCTTTAGTCTGACCAGCACTAAGAAAAACAGAAAGAAAGGGTGATTTGAGAAACAAACTTGTCCTCAAAAACAGTCATTTGTTTTTAGAGGTCCAATACGATGATCAGCCCTGCTTCAAAACTCTTAAAACAAGACAGTATAAACACCGTAATCATTATCGTCCACTTACTAAGCAGTTGTTCCTGAAGAGTATGGATGTCTTTGGAAATCCAGCGCAATGAAATTCCCAAGTGTAAAGGATACAAATTCACCAATGAAAATATCTGTTAAAGGATCATAGGGATGAGCTGGAACAGTTGTTCGTTCACTGCACATGGAGGAGCTCAACTGCTTCCTGGAAGAATAATGCTTTAATAGCAGCAACAAAACCAGCCAGGAGGCAAACATCTCTGCTGCCAGGGTCCAACTGAACCTTTGGGCACCATCAAGTCTTCACACAAAAAACAGAAAGTTTGGAGTGCATTGCTTTGCCTTTCTCAGATTAACGTCCTAGACAAGAATGGAACAGGTTGTTTTGACTGAGGTCTTTATAGACTGAATTTAGAATATCATACTGGAAATGGGTATTTGGATATTTATCTGAGGATTGATTTCCTCTGGGATTTCCAAGAGCTGCAGCCCTGATTACGGTCATTTTAATAATTACAGGGCAGATAGTTTCTTTTCTCTCAGTCTTTAATTCTCAGAACTAAAGAAAATGCGTTACTCTCATCTTACTCTTGAGAATATCCTGCTTCTGGTCAGGTAAACAATACAGAAAGTGACACTGGGAGGAAGCCTATAGTGAGTTAGTCTAAATTACTGAATTCATCAGGATTGACACAGGGTCAGTGAGACGAAAGAGAATGGAGGACCTTTCCAACTATTTCCCTCTCCCAGTCATGGACATGCAAAGTTGCCCTTGGCTGAGTCAAACGTTAGTCTATTTCCCAAGAGACATCCCACTCTCCACCTTAACTAGTGAACAAGGAATATCCTTTGGTCTGTTCTAAGTAAGGTAGTGAAAAGCCCTGCCAGCGAACTCATGGTGGGCCCTACAATGTGACTACACTGACAGTGACAAGATGGAGGGAGACAATCTTTAGTTGAGGTGAAAGAAGTATTGGAAGCAAAGAGGCATCAACACTTGTGTAACATAATTAGTGAGATGGAGCTCTAGAGAACATTCCTGTACTTTGGTTTCACCACTTTCTGTCTTTGATCTATGTACGCAAGTCTTTTTCCTTCCTCTCTTCCTCCAAAGGTCACTTCCCCCTCCTTCCAAAAGTTCATTAGTCTTTTTGTCTATCTGAGAAGGGAGGATCTATGAGGCTCCTGCCTCAGGATGGCTTACAGTCATATATGAGATCCAGCTTTTAGGGGCTCCTGTATTGAAATTTAGGTAATCTTCCTTTTGTCTCTGGTCATGCAACTCCAACATCAAGTAATACAGCAGCTACACACTAGAACTCTTCCTACCGCAGCAGTTCAGCATTCTTGCTGATTTCTTGTATGGTAAAAATGAAAAACAAATGTACTTGTAGTTTTGAGGGATCATGTCGTAATACCATTATGATATAAATTAATATGCTGACATAAGAGAATCAATGTAAGTAGCTACTTGTATTAAGATTTGCCAGTATGCATAATTGAGACATTGCTACTCGTATAGTAAAAGAAACTCAGAGCAAAATTTCAAGATAATCCTGCATCCACCTCCAAATCTCTGGTCCATCAGTGAAACATATCAGTTTTTTTTTCCTTCTTCCCTTTTTCCTACCTCCTTTTTTCTCTTGCTTGCTCATTGATACAGACCTTGGAAATTCCCTTTGTAAGAGCAGGGAGCATTCCTTTTACTTCTTATAGTGTTTTAAAACCATCCCTTGCTGTTCCCTCCACATTGCTGTAAAGGTAACTTTGCTTATTACACTGCTTGTCAATCTTCTATTATTTCAATCTTTTGAGAGAGTAAACCATGGAACTGATAGAACAATATCATAAGACCCAAAACATTCTCTTTGAAGTTAAAAGTAACCAGAAATCATTATTCCATGCTTCCTAAAAAAGTCTCTGTTTTATATGTTACATGTTCATCTTTTGTTAACTGATGCAAGGACGTTATGATTTATATACCTGTGTTACCTGTTTCCTCATCTGTGAACATGGCTTATTACTGGCAACCAGTTTCACCTAAACTGGCAAAGCTTGTCTGAACAACAAATCTAGATTCGTCTCAGGTATTAAAAGTTTAGCTATAAAAGTGAACTATTTGCTGTTGTTGACTTTGTCCTCTTGGGGTCTTCTGTCTCTGTTCTGTAGGTAGCTTCACTGGAATCAAATGTTAAGATGCTCATGTTTTTCCTTGGGTGTAAAAGAGGTGGATTTAAGTGTACTTCCAAGCTTTGCAGCTATTGCTCCAAGAGAAATGCAAGTTATCTACTCAGTTCTCAGACCCAAGGATTCACCATAGTTTATTGGACATTATCCAATAGGTTTTTGGATATTATCCATTTCATACCTGATCTAGAAGAAACCTCCTTAGATGAAGAAGGAAATGAGGACTGCCAGGAGGATGAGAACCCAGCAAGAACCAGAGAAGGCTAGCAGCCCTGTTGTGACAGAAGCAGAACCTGGTCCTTCCAGGGAGCACTTGCAAATTCCGAGGTGGGAGGGAAATCTCTGTATCTTCTTATACATCAACAGCTGAAACTCCAGAAACAGAGACACCAGGAACACTCTCCTCCACCTTAAGTAAACTATGCTGGTTAATGAGACCACCTTTCCTAGTTTACTACTGACTACTCAGGCAAGGCCATTCTGGTAATGAGGACAATTGATCCAGCACCTCCTGCTGACTATGAGTGATTTCACTGGCTTCCTGGGATTCTGACCCTCAGCTTGGCTGTGGACTAATCTCTCTGGTAGTTCCCTTCTGGATTTCATACTTGAAGCAGGACTCTTTGCTCATTTGACTTTGGACTTCTGCTTTTATAGGCACAGGGATCATCACGGGGCTGGGCTGGCTTTCCCCAATCAGCTTCTGGCAGTATACAATCTTGGGTGTTTGCCCACATTAAAAGAGGACAATCCACTCCTCTACAGCATCCATGCACTGGTCTAACACCTGCACAACCCCTCTAACTTTCCTGACAGGAAAAAGTAGAGCTGAGTATTATCAGAATATTGAAGATACTCAATCCCAAATGCCTTAATGACATCACTGTCAGGTTTCATATAGATATTGAAGAGCATGAGGGATAGGATGTAATGTTGGTGTTTGCATACTGCAGTATTTGTAAAAGACCTATAATCTACTTGCCCCAGAGGGTAAAAAACACAATAGCTACCGTGCCACATAACACAATATAAGGACAGTATCACTCCTTCTCTCAAATAGAAATTTTATTTTTCCTTACTAGCTGCTCCTTGGTGTTCAGGTCAGGCCTCAATACAATAATGTGCAATTTGGGAAGAAAGATGAAGCCCAACAACCCACCACTAGAAGCCAGGATGGAGAAGATCTCCACAGCTACCTTATGTTTTCCCTTCATGCTCAGATACGTTGGTACAAAGGACACCCAAACACTACAGAAGACCAACATGCTGAAGGTGATCAGCTTGGCTTCATTAAAAGTATCAGGCAGCTTCCGGGCAAAGAAAGCCACCATAAAGCTAATGATGGACAGTAGACCCAGATAGCCCAAGACAGCATAAAACACGACTTCTGAACCTTCGTTGCATTGCACTGTGATTTGACCCATCTGAGAATGGACATCAAACTCTGGAAAAGGTAGAGAATAGACCAACTATG
Source organism: Cyclura pinguis (assembly GCA_030412105.1). Lineage (NCBI taxonomy): Eukaryota > Metazoa > Chordata > Lepidosauria > Squamata > Iguanidae > Cyclura > Cyclura pinguis. The sequence goes on from CM059604.1 coordinate 10,607,686, forward strand.
TAACGCAGATGCCAGCGTGAATAAGAGAAGTGAGAAGGATGGCCAGCTTTGCAAATCTCTTTCCAAACCATTTCCTCATCCTATTCCCTGGCTTGGTGGCCATGAAGGCCAAAATCACAGTGATGGTTTTGGCCAGCAAGCAAGCAACTGCAATGGAGAACACAATGCCAAAGATGGTTTGTCTGAGAAGACAAGTCACCACCCCAGGCCTCCCAATGAATAAGAAGGAGCAGAGGAAACAGAGCAGCAGAGAAGAGAGAAGAGTGCAGGTAATGCTCCAGTTACTGGCTTTGACAATGGGAGTATTGCAGTGGTGAATGAAGGTCCCCAACATCATAACTGTGGTCACAGAAAATAAAAGTGCTAGAGCAGTCAGTGCTGTTCACAAGGGCTCCTGGAAAGATAGGTAGGTTATTTCTTTAGGGAGACGTTTGCCCTGGTTCTCATTTGGAAGGTGATCATCTGGGCATTTTTGACATTGTTCAGCATCTGAAAGAAAGACAGAGTCTCAATGTTTTCCTGCATTTAGCTGCCTTCCACTAATCCTTTGATTTCAAACACAGCATGGGATTCAGTTGTCAGTGATGAGAATAATAATAACTTACAGCCTCATAATACTTATGAAGGTTATTTTCTGGAATCTGAAGGCAAATTCCTGGTTATGATAGAAATCAAAATATCTTGTTTCCAACAAAATATGTTTTTTAATTTACAACAAACATCTCTATTGGTTGTCATTGCTTAGGGTTTTTTCATTCATTCATTCATTCATTCATTCAAAGTTCAGTTTATAACCTGCCTTAGAAGGAGCCACTCAAACCACAAGGAGGATTTTCAGAAGGAGAACTGTCTTACCACTTGCTGTTGGACCTAAAATTTCAGCAGTCTGTCGCGGTATTTGCTGCCTGAGGATTGCTGCTTTGTTGGTTTGACTATCTCATAAATAAAGTTTCTACTTCTATACTCAACTTATGTGTGTATGTGCTTTCAAGTGACCTGGTGATTTTTTGTGACTCCATGAATTGCATGGGGTTGTCATAGACAAAGAGTACTCAGAAGTGGTTTTGCCGAATTACCTTAATCTAATTGGATGAAGCCACAGTGCAAAGATTCAGCCATTCCTAGCAATTGGGTGATGCTTCTATCATCATCCCTCAGCATTGCTTAGAAAGTCTTTCTCCTTCAGTATGCTTAGCAACTTAATTTTTCGTTTTTTTACTCTTGATTTCTCTTCTCTCTCTCCTTGCTGTCCTCTTTCTCCTTCTCCCCAATTCATCTCATCTCAACTCTGTCTCGAGTCTCCTTCTTTCCCATCTCTTTCTTCCTTCACTAGTCTTTGTTTTTCTCTTTTTCTTGCCCCTCCTTCTCCTCCTTTTCACAACATCTTCTAGCTATTAATTTTCCTGTCAATCCACCCACTTTCTTCTTTCCTCTGCCTAATTATCCTTGACTACCTGTGATTTCTCCCTCTCCTGCTTTCTATCATCTTCTTCCTTTTTTTATTTCCAGTTCTTCTCTCCCCAGACACGTTTTCCCTTCTCTCTCACCCGTCTCTCCAACTCCTTCTCCTCTTCTGCCCCCCCATCTATTGACTGGGAGATCTGAAACACTAAGAATCTAATATAAGTTGTTGTTGTGTGCCTTTGAGTTATTCTTGATTCATGGCGGCCTGAAGGCGAGTCTACCGTGGGCTTTTCTTGGCAAAGTATGCTCACAGAGGCTTGGTTATTGCCTTCCTCCAAGGCTGAAAGAGTGTGACTTCTCCAAGGTCATCCCATGAGTTTCCATGACCAAATGGGGATTTCAGTCCTGGTCTCCAAAGTACCAGTCCAACACACAAACCAAAGAAGAAAGAGATGTAGTTTCTCAAACTGAACATAACTAGAAAGCATAAATAGGCATGGATAGGGATGGCTTCATTGTTTTCTATTGCCCTCTTGGTCTGTTGTCCTAGCTGGTGCTTCTGCTTGTTCTAATCGACAACAACAAGAACAACAACATCTCCACATCCTCAAAGTGCCTGGTAGCATTGTAATGCTTATGAGTTTGAATGTGAATGAGAGTTTCTCTTTCTGAATAAAAGAAATGGTCAAGGGAGGGAGAATTTTCAGTCATGGCAATAGTGCTATGATCATGGCTATATAGGATTAGGGAATACGGAGCAGTGTGGGATCTGTAAATCTAGCTTATGAATCCCTAACTGCAATACAGTTGTCAGCCACTGATTGTTGCTGCTGTTGTTGTCACTGCTGCTACTACACTGATGGTTTGGTCACTGACCTGTTTAAATTTGGGATTCCAAATAAGAGCGCTTGCATTAATGGTGAAGGCTTTCTCTGGAGAAGCCGTGGGGTCCATCCTCCCAACGCGGACTCTCTGGAACGATTCATTGGGGAATGTGACCAGGTTGACAAGATCATATCCTCCTGCCAGCTCCCCATTCTCCTTAAAAGATATTTCCTCCCCAGCACTATTGTTAAAGCGGATGTGTCTGAGAAGAGAATGAAGCTAGATAGAAAGAGAGAGAAAAAAATACACAGTAGGTTTTAAAACATTGAAAGTGATCATACATTTGCTGTTCTGTGCCTTCAAGTCACTTCTGAAGTATGGCGACCCAAAGGCAAACCTGTGACAGGGTTTTCTTGGCAAGATTTGTTCATTTGTCATTACCTTCCTCTGAGGCTGAGAGAGTGTGACTTACCCAGGATCACCCCATGGGTTTCCGTGCCTGAGTGGCATTTGAACCCTGGTTCAGACACTGTGCATTACTAGTTAACAGGACCTCCAGACTTGTTTAGTTGAGAGAGCTTGTTACTTGAAACAAAGAATGCAATTAACAGCTGTACTGTACTTTCCTACCAGGTTGGAGGGAGGGCATCTAGGAAGCAAGGATCATATGCAGCCAACATGACCCCCTTGCTTAGAGGGAAGAAAGGTTCAGAGTTCTGCGTTCAAGATGAGAACAGGGATTTCCCCCAAAGCAAAGTGGGCTTCTCTTGAATGTTTCGCATCTGTTTTTGCTAGGGGGTACTTTGGTATATTTCAGCAGTCTCAGTACATCCTATTATTTCACCATCTCTCTGTAAATGTGTACACCTCATTTCAGACATAATATATCTTTGTAGCTTTCTAACCAGCATTCTGTTTGAATATAGTGAATTCAAAGTATTCTTATCCCAATCTACAACTCAGTATATCAGCAACAGTAGTCTGATCAGATAGCTTTATCAATAAACCTCAGAAGCTTTATTGAAACATCAGAATCTTTAGAGAGCTTCCAAAGACAGAGAAAATGGGCACGACACTTGCTTAACATAAATTGCAAGACAGGGGAACAGAGAACACATTCTAACATTCTAAAGTAGGCATCATTCTTTCTGTGAACAAATGCATGTTCTCAACCAGTTACCTTAATTGACTTTTTTTATATATAATTTTATTTATATTAAGTTATCCATGCTAATAGAAAAAAGGAATCATCAAATAATATTGATTAAATCCAGAAGTATAGTCTAAACAACAGCTGAACAGAAAACAAAAATGATCCAAATTTATGATTATACACAGATGCGTTGAATCAAAGAACAATGATAAATTGCTAAAAGCAGACTATATAGAGAAAATAAAGGATAGTTATGGTTCCATATATAGTTTAGTAAAATAATTAAACTGTCCCATATTATTATGAAACTTGCGTATTAGTTCTTACCAAAAAAAATGCACATTCTCAACCAGTTATCTTACTTGACGTCTGACACATTTCTTGCAAGAAAACAGAATGACTTGTTCAGAATAGCTTAGCAACTCAAAAACAAAACACTTAAATGCTTAGAAAACGTTTCACACACAGCATCTGTTACACACAGCATCCGTTAATCCCAAAGATGCTACAAGATTCCTTCATCTTCTCCATAGTGTTTCATCATGTTTTATGCTTTTACAGGAATACTTCTGACTACCTGTCATGGTTGGATGTTCTGAAGGCTCCACTTCTTTCCCTTCTCCTTTGCTTTTTGATTGGATCTCAACAAAAGCACAGAATGGAGGGCATGTGCAACAGCATACACGCCATTGTAAATATTGTAGCTCTGGCCAGACAATCCCATTTCAAATAAAGGCCCAGGAAGGCTCCGCAGCTTCTCTTCCCCAGTACAGTTTTCTCCATCTATATGATAAAGCTTATATTTGTAGAGTGAACAGTGGAATAGAATGTACCAGAACTCAGGAAGAAAATAAAATGTTGATTGGAAAGGGCTGATTGTTTCCAGAAACTCTTGAAATCCTGGCACCACATTGGTGTGGAGGGTAAATGACAAGGTGCCATTGAAAGACTTGGGGGTGAATTTTCCATTGGTCGCTATTGCTGTGAAATCCCATTCAGCAGTTGTGATCCACACCCGCTCAAATGGGAGCACTTGCCCAATTTCTGTGGAATATATAGCCATTAGTAAAGCCTCCAGAGACTGGATATCGCCAGAGACAAGAGTCACATTTATTTTATTAGATATCAAGGCAGAATAAATTGGCCCCAGTTTTTCTTTAATTATCTCATGGGGTTGAATGATTGTCAGTAATGGAATCACCATTGTCCATGCAATGCAAATGTGACTCTGCAAGAGTTTTGGTCTCACAGTTCGAAGAAAGATTTCTCCTCTGTGATCATCTGAAACAATCAGACCAATCCAGTTCCATCCAAAATGCTTGAGCAACTGAACAATCCCCACAAGCTGAGCTTCTTCATTTGGCACCATCTGGTAGAAAGCAGGGAACTGACTTTTGTCCCTCAACCCCTGATCAAAGGCTCCATAACTGAGCTAATGAGAAAGATACAATAATAAGACTTACTAACAGGAAAGATAATAGCGTCCTTTAAACCTAAGTATGTTCTTGAACTGCAACTCCCATAGCCCTAACCATCTGATACAATGGCAAGAAAAGTTGACAGCCATGGCTGCCATGGCTGGCCCGAGCTTGGGGGATATAAAAAGATATCTCTTGATATCACTAATTCGGCCTCATATACCCATTCCCCTCCACATGCTTGCGAGGCCCCCGGACAAGCACGCATACAGGTTCGGTCGATAACTGCCGTAATATTCCAAAACAATACAGGCAGGCCAGAAATAGCCGACTCACAGCTTCAGGAGACCTCAAAGGGAAATACCTTCATTAAGTATGCACGCAACTTTCAAAAGATCCTCTGCCCCGTGCTGGAAGCTTGACGATCGAACTATACAACACTCAAGTACTCCGCGTTTGCATACTGGCTATCCTATTGACAATTTGGCTATAATTCAATCATTCAAATTCTGACCTTTCGGAGGCTTTGTCTCCAGCCCCAAATCCATTGTTTTCCCCGAGTCCGAACTAGCCTGCGGTCACAATTCTCCTTATGAAAACCCCTGACTTTGAGCGCTTCCTTGGATCACGCTTGGCTTCCATCCCACCTTGCTGTTGCTTTGTCCAGCGAGCCTTCCCCTCAGCCCCACGTGCTGAGATCCACGCTCCCCAGCTTCTCCGCTTCCAACCGGGCTTCAGGACAGGTGAAGTATCACCCAAACCAACAACTCCTCTAAAAACCCCTCTATCCCACTCCAAACTTTATCTCTTTAGTTATCTTCTGTGAGTGCGCTGCATACACTGTTTGATTGTGTTTTAATAAAACATCATTTGTTGTTTCAACTTCTGTGTGCTCCTTGACTTAGCCTGACCCCATAAACATAGGGTTCAAGATCTCGCTACGTTGCCCTGCCTCTCGTATTGCTAGGTAGTGCTCTTGACTAATTTCCCCAACTTATAAAATTGAGAGCGCATTTAGGTGTCCCTCCCGGGACCCCCAGAAATCAGAGTAACACCATCCTCCAACAATATATAGATGGTGGATATGATTCCTGTCCCTTTTTAAATTAACTGTATTCCTTCATTAACAAACATAAGCCAACACTCTCAAAATACTCTCCGTATTTTTCCCTTTCAATACACTGCAATAGATGTTGTTGGACCTCAGTTTCCAGTAGTGCTGCAAAGCACCACCAAAGGTGATAAAAGCTGGGGCAAGCAGTCCAACAGCTAAGGGAGAGAGGGATGATTCCCATCTCTGCTTCAAACTGCCTGTGGTCCTTCATTCACAGACATAAGTGAACTCTCTCAGTTGGTCTTTTCAGTATGTTATGTGAACAGGGATTATGATGACTAACAGGGTAATGTTATAAAACAAATATGTGTTATAAATAAATGAATGGCAGTTCAGGTAGTAATAGCAGCTTTCAGTTGGGAATAGATTCAAAGCAGGAACAATGGGGAAAATAGCTTTCTACCTACCTGATCTCTTCTGAAAGTTCTGAAAAACCTGGCCTCTTTGATTCCTTCCCTTGTTCACCAGAGGCTAAAAACGGCCAAAGCAGGAGTAAGTAAGAACAGCTTTGACAAACAACATAGATAAGTAGACACATTTTTATGGCTGTAACCTCCTACTAGATTTCTGATTGCCTTTATGACTTTAGATGCACTTATCTATCTTTTTAGATACACATACCTGGGGAATTTTGTATGGAGTTAAGATGTTGGCCATCTGCATTGAGTTTTCGGAATTGAGCCCTCCAATGGCAGCCATTAAATTATCTACCCTTCCACAGCGGTAATTGAGGACATTTCCTTGACCAAAGAACAGAAAATCGACAGTTGCCCCACAGGTTTGGCATGAATTGAAAGAATTGTCAGTGATCCTAAATCCTAGCATGGTGTTTGTCAACAATGCAACATTTGTATTGATTTCATGAACAGCAAAAACAAAAACCAGGACATGCTGGTAGTTTTTAGGGATCACACTGGAATAAAATTACAGTAGAGATCAGGTTTCTGAGCCTTTACATCAGAATTAGTAATGTTAATATATATATTTTTTTTAAGGCAGAATGTAAAGTACTGTAATGTAATGTCTGAGGTTAAATGGGACCACAAATGGGAAGCACTCAAGAACCAAAGCAAAGACAAAATGTGTGTCATCTACATTACTGATCTTCCTGTTTATCTGCATTGCCATCATGTGTCCCTTAAGCACTTTTGATTTGATGTAAAATATGGATGTTTTTCTTAGGAAAGGATTGGAGAAAGCACATTTACTTTACGTTATCTGCCCTCTCTTCCCCCTCTCCCCATATGGGCAAGCAGCTGGCAGAAGAAAGCATGTGAACCAAGGCAGCAAAGAACAAAGGAGAAGAGGAGTTTATGGTGTGCTACCTCATGATACAGTGAACATGCAGGAAGGAAACTTCAGGGTGTGTGCAAGCGAAAGGGAACGCATGGGGTCACACATGTGAAAGGCACAAATAGAGATTAGCATGGTACTGATTAGCAGCCCCACTCTACAGTGACGTATTTTAAGTCATTCACTCAAAGTCTCAAGTCAAGTCTCAAGTCTCTACCTTCAGGTTTCAAGTCAAGTCTCAGATCCTTGCAGGATACTTTCAAGCAACGTCTCAAGTCCAGGAACCCAACTTTTACAGAAAAAAGGAGGTGGGGGTGTTAATAAGGAACAGAATCCTCCTTAGTCCCCCTTCCCCAAGCTGGACGCTTTTGTGTCACTGGACATAAAAATGTTTGAAGCTTCAGAAGTGAAGAATAGGATTGTTCTTACTTCCCATTTCTGAAATTGGAGACTTTTTCAGAAGAGGAGAATAGGATCTTTCTTATTCCCTATTACTGAAGCTTCAAAAGCTTTAGAAGGAAGCCTCCTTACTCCTCAAGCCCATTGCCTAACAGATTTGCTGCTCCCCTCTGAGAAATGTGCCCTGTATTCTGAGGCAAGTCTTCATTTCTGATCTTAGGAAAAGTTTTAGAAGGTTCCTTTGACATGCAGAGAGAACAGGCTGCCGAGGAGACCTCAACCCTACCTCAAGCACATTGCCCAACACATTTGCTGTTCCCTTCCAAGAAGTATGCCCATGGTTTGGGCTTGAGACAGATTGCCATGTGACCAGTAGGCAAAAAGAGATGGAAGTGTTGTTCAAAATCATAAAGTTTCTGGATGAATATGATATGCTACTGAACCAAGGGCAGCAAACCAGTCACTAAAAATAAACAAGTCATGACTTGAGTCAAGTCAGCACATCATCTATTGCCAAGTCAACTCACTGAGGCGACTTCAGTCTGAGTCAATTGACTCAAGTCTAAATTACTGCCACAGTGAAACTGTCTTGTTTCTCTCAAGTGTGTCTGATGGTGCTGTTTCTTTTCTAAAAACAACATTTATCAAGTATTTTTTAAATTTTATTGTGGCATTTTTGATGGGGAATTGTCTAACTTTTGTTTTTTATGTAAAGGTATTTATTTCTGCATCCTGCCTATATTTATATGCATTTTCAACCTTATTTGTTCCCTTTCAGTAAAAGGTCCTTTCTAGAATTCAATGTCCTTTTTCTTCCTTCTTTTCCAAGCAGAAAATAAGATAGTGAGTAGTTAAAATCATGGATAGAATTTTCAGTTTTATTCAGGCAATTAATATAACATGAAATTTAAATAGAAGAGAATTGCAGGTTTCAGATGAAAATCTTCTTTCAACGTGAAAACATTAACCATGTAGATAGATATAGATAGAACTTTAGAGATATAGATGTAGATAATAAGAAGCATAACATAGTGGGACTTTTTCACTGATAGGCTTATCTTTGAAATAGAGGCATAGACTGAAAATGTAATATGTTGCAACTTGTACTAAGATTTGCCCATCAAACTGAAAATGCAAAAATTATCTCAGAAGACAGTCTCTGAAGAATGGATTTGGATAAAAAACAAAGTCATCCAGTGGTGCAGTGTTTTCTTGGATTTTTTTTTCCTTATTGTAATATTCCTTCAAGTGGACTCCGATTGATCCCTAAGCTACCCTATGGTTTGCTTGGTAAGATTTATTCAGAGGAAGTTTGCCATTGCACTATTCTGAGGCTGAGAGAATGTGACTTACCCAAAGGGGTTTCCCTGGGTGAGGAAGGATTTGAATTTTGCCTCCCAGAGTGCTCATCCAGCACTCAAACCATTGCACTACACTGACTCCTACAGCAGCCATAGCATTGTGTAAAAAATATTAGTATGTTTGTGAAGCTCAATACGACTTTAGTATAGTCGTTTCTCTAATCTACTTTTCCAAAAGATACTGGGGTTCTGATACACTGAAAGAAGGTGTTTAATACAAATAAGAAAGGGGATTGAAGAAGAGACAGAACCAATTTAGCTAGATACAGTCCAAAGAAGTCCTTCCTCTTCTCCCTCTGTCTTCACATCTCAGTGAAGCAAGAAAGAACAAGGTTTCCATGTCTTTCTACTACTTCCTTCACATCTTTCACCTACCAGAGCTTGGAAAATTACTTTTTAGAAGCAATCTGTTTCTTTTTCTTAACATAATGCTTCAGAGATCTCCAACTGCTATTATTGGTTTAGAAAAAAAAATTCTATCAATAAGAGAACAGTATAAAACATGAAATGTCCCTCTTCAACTATCTCTCAGTGTCTCCTTCCAAAGTAACCGCTGAGAATGACTGTAAACTATTGCATCTTAAGTAAATACAGTAACAGTGTTTACACTCATTACCTTAGTGTTGAAGTTTGACTTTATTCTACCGTCTTGACCCAATCGGTAACTACTTACAGATGGCTGCACTACTTATAATGTGTTAGTTCCACTTTCTGCTCTTGTATGTGGCATATTTTCTCTCACCTGTTGCTCGCTATCCTTCCTTCTTTGTCCTTCCTTTCCCACACCCTACTTTTTGTGGTGGATGTGAGGAGGGGGCTTCTTCATTACGGTTAAACTCACTTGTTCTAAAGATATCTTAACAGACAGACAGAAAGACAGATAATCTTCTAACGCAGCCTGATCCACATCTGAATATCCTAGACTCTTTGTGAGCCTTTCCAGAGTCCACATGGAATACAGTGAATACGCATGTCAGGATTCTTCCCCCCCCCCCCATACCCAAGTCCACCCTCAAAATTTGGTCATTCAGAAGGAACCTGTAGAGATTTCAGAAAAGTCACATCTAAAAGTCACATCTACTGTCTAGGGCCAACGTGATGTAGTGGTCTGAGCATTGGACTACAACAGTGAATACCAGGGTGTTATTAACTGCTAGGCCATGGAAACCCACTGGGTGACCTTGGGAACCTGGAGAGATTCAGAAAAGGTGACCTCTTGGTGGCTTTAGTCTGAATGACACCAAGAAGAACATAAGGAAAAGGTGATTTGAGAAACAAGCTGGTCCTTCAAACAGTCACTTGCTTTTAGAAATTAAATACAATAATCAGGCCTGCTTCAAAACTCTTAAAACAAGACAATATCACCACCATAATCACTGTCATCCACTTACTAAGCAGACGTTCCTGTGGAATCTGGGTGTCTTTGGAAATCCGCCACAATGAAGTTCCCAAGTGTAATGGATACAAATTCACCAATGAAAATATCTTTTGAAAGATCATAGGGATGAACTGGAACTGTTATCCCTTCAGTACTCATGGAGGAGCTTAACTGCTTGCTGGGAGAAAAATGCTTTGATAGCAGCGACAAAACCAGCCAGGAGGTAAACATCTCAGCTGCCAGGGTCCAGCTGAATATCTTTAGCTTAAACAAAAAAGTTTGGAGTGACAAAGCTGTGCCTGTCTCAGATTAACCCCCTAGACAAGAATGGAGAAGGTCATTTTGACTGGAGTCTTTATTGACTTATCATACTGGAAATGGGCTGCTTGGGTCTTGGTTTGAGGGCTGAGTTCCTCTGCAACTTCCAAGAGCTGCAGCCCTAATCACAGTCATTCTAATAATTACAGGGCACATTGTCCCTTTTAGCTGAAGGTCTCAAGTCTCAGAACAACTAAACAAAATTTTTCTTATCTTGGTCTTGAGGATAAGCTGCTTCTGGTCTGATAAAATGGGACAGAAAACAAGACTGGGGGAAAGCTTGAAGCGGAATTAGTCTAACTTTCTGAATTCATCAGGATTGGCACAGGGCCAGTGAGACAAAAGAGAATGGAGGACCCTCCCATCTGTTTCCCTCTCCCACTCATGGACATGCAAAGTTGCCCTTGGCTAAGTGAAACGTTACTCTATCCGTTTCCGAAGAGACATCCCACTCTCCATTTTGACTAGCAAAAAATGGAAAGCCTTTGGTCAGTTCTAAGTAAGGTAGTGAAAAGCCCTGCCAGTGTACTCATGTTGGGCCCTACAAAGCAACTAGACTGACAAGGTGGAGGGAGACAATCTTTGGTTGAGGTGCAAGAAGTGTTGGAAGCAAAGAGGCATCAACACTTGTGTAATGTGATTAGTGAGAGGGAGCTCTAGAGAACATGCTTGTCCTTTGGTTTCACTTCTCTGTTTCCTTTCTGTGATTTATGTACTCAATCCATATTGCTTCCTCCATCCTTCTAAAAGTCAGTCAGCGCTTTATCAGGAAAGGGAGCATCCACAAGGCTCCTGCCTCAGGATGGCTTACAACCACACATGGGAGCCAGCTTTTAGGGGCTCTTGAATTGAAATTTAGATAATCTTCTCCTGTCTATCTCCTTTCCTATCGAAAGATGCATTTCCAAAAACAAGAAATATAAGTTTTTCTTTTTTGAACTTTCAGGAGCATTCTGGGTACTTTTCTCTTTTTTTCTACCACAAGTTCCTATGTTACTGGCTACACTGCACTCTGATATACATATCAAATATTCCTACAAGAAGCTGCTGCAACAGTGAGAGCAGCTCAAGCCATGGTTGTTCTCTATATTCCTCTGTCTTTCCTTTCTTACTTTTTTTTCCTTAGGAGCATCAGCTGCCTGATACACTTGGAGGCCTCCCCAGTTCAAGGCAACATTGGGCATGTACAGTGCTTGAAAAGTCCCAGAATTCATTCCTGCTTTTTCAAATTCTATTCTGGGTTATAATAAATCAACTTGGGGAGCTGGTAGAAAATGTCTCTGATCATACCAGAAGATGACAAAAAATATTCTGGAATAAGCGAAAGGTATTAAATGCAATAAAATTGGAAAGAACAGGAACAAAATCCAGGAATTTCTGATCTCTTTAGATCAGTCTCAATCCATCCATTCTCAACAGCCAGAACAGGACTGGAAACAACCTTCCTTTGACCCTTTCCTGTCTTGCAACTCTGACATCAAGCAATACAGGAGCTACAGACTACAACTCTTCCTACCATTGTTGGTCCTACTAACCTTGCCTCTGGAGGGAAAGGAGGTTCACTAGGCCAGTTGAAGAGTGAGCATGCCCCAATTCACCTGTACTGAGCAGGAGGCAGCTGTGATGGTAACAGCAGCTACATGGGGCTTCTTTTCTGAGACACACTAGCATGGTCCCACATGGAAAAGAACCTTAAGGGTGCCTCCTTTGTGTGCAAGGGTAGAAAACTACCCAAGACAATCCTATTTGCGAAGCCTAAAACTCTTTGAACAAGAGACACTTGAAAGTGACCCTGAAGAGTAATGAATGTGAAGTATGAACACTTCTAGACCTCACAGAGCTGTGAATTAAATGCTGTATTATCACACTCCTCTTCATACAAAAAAAAAAGTCTGAGAGCAAGCACTGCCCAAGGTGAGCAGGCGCAGAGTGACTGACAGTTATTCCTGAATGGGGCTTTATGTCCAAAGCACACTGGCATGGCAGCTTCAGTAAACTCTCTTTTTGTGTGGGTTGAGAAGTCTCCACAGGATTTAGCCAAAGTTCTCTCTTTTCCACAGAAAGTGACATCCTTGCAACTAGATTGCCTGGCACCTGAATCTGGTTGTTACCCATGCAAAACCTGTTTGAATCTATACTTAATAATGCTTTGCTTTAAAGCATTGAGTTTTTTGTCTATTAGTCATTTTTACCTTTTTTTATTTTTCAGCAAAGGAGCTGCTCCAGCAATCCACGGTTTCAGGAAATAACAATAGAGCTCCTGTTCCTAGGGTTACAATGCAAAAGGCATTATAAGAGAAAGAATGACAAAGGAGAAAGGAACGGAAAAAAACAGGGATCAAGGATATTCTGAGTTACCTGCAAAGGTATCTCAGCATTGGTTGCTGTAGTTGTCAGGATAAAGATAACCAGACAACTTTTCTGTTGTCCTGGAGCATTCAGCGGCATCAGCCACAACATTATACTCTCATCCATAAGAGGTTCTTTAAAAATGAATCCAGGGGTGGAGCAGAGGGCAGGCCTGCTTATCTTTTCCTGAGACTGGAAATGATAGCTGCTTTCCCAGTCTCTCTACAGCATCCTAACACACTCCACCATTCTTATTCAATCCTGCTTTCTTCCCCAACTCCACGACTTTAGTAGAAAAGAAATAAAGCCCTTTCTGGTATTATTCAAAAGGATTTTGAATACCACTAGAGCTGAGGAAAAGTAGTCTGCTGAGTCAGAAATCATAAAAATAGGATGCTATCTTTATTAGGGATGGGCCAACTGAATCCTCGGCCCTTTCCACACCTTACCTTCTTCCAGCGCTGGGGTGTGGGGATCGCACAAGCAGCCTCTGGAGAGAGGTGCTCAAAGCCAGGGTCCTTCGGCTCCGCACAAGCTGCCTGCTCACGCGAGAGCCCTGCCTCTTCCTTCCGCAGTGCAGCCTGGGAGTTTCCCAGGCTGCACTGGGGCAGGAAGCATGACCAGTGCGGCTCTGGAGGCTCCGCACCCCAGGTAAGTGCGAGCGGGGCCCAGGAGCAATGCACAATCATGCACCATTTTCAGCTTCCAGATGAAAATGAAAAGGTATACGATCGGCGCCTGCCAGCCCCTGGAGCGTCGCACTGATTGCGAGTGCGTCATGCAGATCACTCCTCACAATCGCACAATGCTCCAGCCACCCTTTCGCATGGAAAATGCAAATCCTTGAATACTGGGCAAGTTTGTTGGAGACCAGGACACCTGAAAACCTAGGAGACCAGACACACAAGGGGAGATGGAAAGTAGGTGAGTTTCTCCCTTGGAGTAATAATGACCTTGGCTAACAATTTCAGAAATTACATCTGGGGTTGTATTCTAAGATATTTAAATTGAACATTTAATATTTAACTTCAGGACTTGACTGGAAAGTACAGGCTTGAGATTTCAAGGAAAGTTGAAAGATTCCTTTGCATAGCTCCCTTGCAAAGTCCTTTCAGACATAATTCTGCAGTTTCTTGTTTTACAAGGTGTCACAGCCTTCCCTGCCAAAGTGTGCTGGTGCATCATCAAACTACAAACCCCAGGATGCTGTAAGGAGCTATGGAAAGAAAATCCAGTTTTGACCTGGATTATCTGTATACTGTAGTATGTGGCCCTGTTTACACAGGCATCAAAATGTGGGATTAATCCACATTTTGCTGCCTGTGTAGGAAGGGCCTTCATGTCATTTTCAGTCTGGAGAGATTGCCTGAGGCAAAACTATGACAATTGTCCTGGCCAGATTTCTTCAAAGGGATGTTTGCCTTTGCCTAGGCTTTTGCTGAGGCTGAGAGAGTGTGTCTTGCCCAAGATTATCCTTTTTTCCCTTACTTTTTCAACCCTTTTTTTAAAAAAAAGGTTTGAAGAATTTGAGGTTCGTGGATTCCCAGAACCTTCCAAGGATTTGGATTCTGATCTGGATTCAGAAAATTCTGGATTCGTCCCATCACTTATCTTTGTTAAAATAACAAACAGAAAAAAGGTATTGGAGTTTATAGGTACATACAGGGAAACTAATATCCAAAATGTCTAACGAAATTCCTCAGCACAACTCAGTGTCCAGATATAAGGCTTTTATACCCACTCAGACCTTTGACTTCCCTAGATCAAAGTCCTAGTCCCTAAGTCAGGGTTTTACTTTCTAACCCACTCAGAAAAGATTTGGTCTTTCACCCACTAGGCCTCTAAGGAAAACAGACTCTCATTCACCAAATCCCTTTCTTATTGAAAAAGGGGGCTCATCCCTCACTCATATCTGAGTTGAGTAGGGTTGGAAACTTTGATTAAAAATCGCTGCCACTACCTACTGCATTAAAACTCCTGTTCCTGAGACACAGTAGGATGCCACTGGGAGAACAACAATCTCTAAGTTTAGATATCCTTTTCCTTCCCCCCACCCTCCCTGGGAGAGAGGATTTCTATCTGTGGGCATAACTGGCAAAAGCATGTAAAGGGAAGAGTTTGAGCAGGAGTTCTTTAAGCAAAGCCTTTTATTCTAAGAACAGGCAATGTAAGAACAGAGATATTACTATACATGAAGGCTTCTTTCCTTCAAGCTCACTTAGAAAACACAAGTTACAGATAGTTACATCATTACAGCCAGGGATTTAAAAAGAACAGGAAATCCTAATGTGAATATTTTAAAAACCATGCCTGTTTACTCACATTTTGATCTCAACGCTGAGATGATCTGGTGGAGCGAAGCCAGGAGGTGAGGCCTGGTGGGCTCAAACTGCAGCTGGCGATACATATGCCTCTGATTGATGTCTGGGTGAGTGTGTCTGTCTGTCTGTGTCTCTCTCTCTGCCAAATGGTCCCCTGAGGCCTTTTAAAACTTCTTGACCAAAGCATGTCAAAGATTCTCACCTTTCTCCCTTGATTGGGCAATTATCTCTCATGACCTCTGATGTCCTTGTGATGCTGACCCTCAATAAAATGTAACCTAAGCCCAGAACTTCATTAACCCCTTGTTTGCCAGAAGGGAGAACTATTTCCCTTCAGCTCTGTTACCTTGATAATGGGAATCCCCATTCTCTCTCTCTCTCTCTCTCTCACACACACACTCACACACACTCACACACACTCACACACACTCACACACACTCACACACACTCACACACACTCACACACACTCACACACACTCACACACACTCACACACACTCACACACACTCACACACACTCACACACACTCACACACTCACACACTCACACACTCACACACTCACACACTCACACACTCACACACTCACACACTCACACACTCACACACCAGCCAGTGTGTCTCCAGCTGGTCCCCATTATCACACCCTCCCTCTCCCAGAAGGAATCTGCCTTGAACATGCAAGTCATGCCTTTTTATAGAGCTCCTTCCCAGAAGGCAGAAGGCTCAGCTCCTCCCAAGGGCTCATAAGCTGAGTTCGTCTCTTACCCAGAACCCCTCGGGTCCCTTGACAACTGGTTGCTTAGGTCAGCCTGCTTCACAGGCCTACCACACTTCCAGGCTTTTTCATACCACGATATACTGTTATAACCAAAAAAAACAACAACACTTGCAGCACTTGCAAATTCCCAGGTGGGAGTGGAATCTCTGCATGCTGTCCTACATCAGCAGCTGAAACTCCAGGAACAAAGATGCCAGGAACATTCTCCTCCAACTTAAGTAAAATATGCTGTTTAATGAAACTGGCTTTCTAGCTACTGGCTATAACTTAACTCAGCCAAGACCATTTTGTTATTGAGGACCTCCTGAGTGATTTCATTGGCTTCCTGTGGTTCTGACTTTTGGCTTGATTTGGGATTAATCTCTCTGGCAACTCCCTTCCGGATTTCAGACTTGACTCATGACTGTTTCCTTCATTTGAATTTGGACTTCTGCTTTGACAGGCACAGGGATCACCATGGGACTAGTCTGGCTTTCCTCAGTCAGCTTCTGGCAGTATACAATCTTCAGTGCTTCCCCACATTAAAAGAGGACAATCCACTCCTCTACGGCATCCATGCACTGGTCTAATCCATGCACACCCCTCTAATTTCATGACATGAAAAAATAGAGCTGAGTATCATCAGCATATTGAAGATACTCAATCCCAAATGCCTTAATGACCTCACTCTCAGGTTTCATATAGTGTTGAAGAGCATGAGGGATAGGATGTAATGCTAGCATTTGTATATTGCAGTGTTTGTAAAAGACCTGTAATTTACTTGCCCCCAACAGTGAACAAAACGATACTTACCATGTCACATAACACAATATAAGGACACTATCACTCCTTCTCTCAGATAGAAATTTTATTTTTCCTTACTAGCTGCTCCTTGGTGTTCAACTCAGGCCTCAATACAATAATGTAGAATTTGTGAAGAAAGATGCAGCCCAACAACCCACCACTAGAGGCCAAGATGCAGAAGATCTCCACAGCTACCATATGCTTTCCCTTCATGCTCAGATATGTTGGCACAAAGGACACCCAAACACTGCAAAACACCAACATGCTGAAGGTGATCAGCTTGGCTTCATTAAAAGTATCAGGTAGCCTCCGGGCAAAGAAAGCCACCGTGAAGCTAACAGTGGAGAGCAGACCCAGGTAGCCCAGGACGGCATAAAACATGAGTTCTGAGCCTTCATTGCATTGCACTATGATCTGACCTATCTGAGAATGCACATCAAACTCCGGAAAAGGTGGAGAAGAGACCAACCAAATAACACAGATGCTGACCTGTATAAGAGAAGACAGAAGGATGACCAGCATTGCAAGTCTCTTTCCAAGCCATTTCCTCATCTTATTCCCTGGCCTGGTGGCCATGAAGGCTAAAATCACAGTGATGGTTTTGGCCAACATGCAAGCAACAACAATGGAGAACACAACGCCAAAGACTGTTTGTCTGAGAAGACAGGTCACCACTCCAGGCCTCCCAATGAATAAGAAGGAGGAAAGAAAACAGAGCAGCAGAGAAGAGAGCAGGGTGCAGGTAATGCTCCAGTTATTGGCTTTGACAATGGGAGTGTCGTGATAGTAAATAAAGATTCCCATTATCGCAACTGTGATCACTGAAAGTAAAAGTGCTAGAACAGTCAGAGCTGCTCCTAAGGGCTCCTGGAAAGATAGGTAGATTATTTCTTTAGGGATACACTTGTCTTGGTTCTTATTCGGAAACTGATCATCTGGGCATTTCTGACATTGTTCAGCATCTGAAAGAAAGACAGAATCTCAAAGATTTCATGGATTTAGCTGCCCCCCATTAATTCTTTAATTGCAAACAAAACATGAAACTGAGTTGTCAGTAATGACAATAATAATAATTTGTAGCATTAGAATCCTTATGAGAGTTATTTTCTGGAACATGAGGGTGAATTCCTGATTATGATAGAAACCAAAAATATCTTGTTTCCAACAAAACATATCTTGTAATTTACAAGAAATACCTTTATTGGTTGTTGTTGCTTAGGGTGTTTTCATTGATTCATTCATTCATTCGTTCTTAAGTTGCCTTAGAAGAGTATAACCACTCAAACCACAAGGAAAATTTTCAGAGGGAGAACCTTTCTTACCACTTGCTGTTAGACCTAATATTTCAGTGATCTGTCTCAGGATTTCTTGCTTGAGGATTGCTGCTTTGTTGCTTGGCCTATCTCATGAATAAATTTTTCACCTCTAGACCAAAATTATGTCTCTATGTGCATTCAAGTGATCTGGTGATTTTTTTTTTTTTGACTCCATGAATTGCTTGGGGTTTTCTTAGACAAGGAATACTCAGAGGTGGTTTGGCCAAATTACCCTAATCTAATTGGATGAAGCAACAGTGTAAGGATTCAGCCATCGCTAGCAATTGGGTGCTGTTTCTATCATCCTCCCTCAGCATTGCTTAGAAAATCTTTCTCATTCAGCATGCTTAGGCACTTGATTGTTTTTTCCTTTAACTCTGAGTTTCTCTTCTTCTTCCTTCTCTGTTCATTGCCCTCTTTCTCCTTCTACCCATCCATATCATCTCAGCACTCCCTAGATTCTCCTTTCCCCTCTCTTTCTTCCTTCAGAGGTCCTTCTTTTTGTCTTTTTTTCTTTTTTCTTTTTTTGGCCCTGCTCCTCCTCTTTTTCTGCTTCACAACTTCTTCTAACCTCTTCTAATATTCATTTTCCTGTCCATCCCTGGTTTCCACTAATCTTCTTCTTTCCTCTGCCTAATTAACTCTGACTACCTGTGATTTCTCCCTCTCCTGCCTTCTATCATCATCTTCCTCTTTTTATTTCCAGTTCTTCTCTCCCCACTCACCTTTTCCTTCTCTCTCACCCATCTACCCAACTCCTTCTACTTTCCTGCCCCCACCCACCCACCTATTGACTGGGATATATGAAACACTAAGAATCCAACATAAGTTGTCGTTGTGTACCTCCAAGTCATTCCTGACTTATGGACACCTGAAGGCAAGGCTACCTTCGGCTTTTCTTGGCAAAGCGTGTTCACAGAGGCTTTGTCATTGCCCTCCTCCAAGGCTGGAAGAGTGTGATTTGTCCAAGGTCATGCCATGGATTTCCATGACCAAATGGTTATTTGAGCTCTGGTCTCCAAAATCCCAGTCCAACATTCAAACTCGAGAAGAAAGAGTTGTAATTCCTCAAACTAAACATAGATGGGAGGCGTAAATAGGCATAGATAGTGGTGGCTTCATTGCTTTCTATTGCCCTCCTGGTCTGTTGTTCTAGCTGCTGCTGCTCTTTGTTCTCATCATCATCAACAACACCCACAACATCAACATATCCAAATCCTCAAAATGCTTGGTGATCCCTTGTAGCATTGCAATGCTTATGAGTTTGAGGGTGAATGAGAGTTTCTCTTTGTGAATAAAAGAAATGGTCAATGAGGGATGCTAGATAAACATTTTCTTCAGAAGACACTGAGGGGGTTCTGCTTTGATGGCATCCTCTGAACAGCAGCCCAAGTTGTCCAATGACGTCATCCAAGCTTATCTCCTTTGACATGACCAGAGACTACCCATGTAACATCAATGGTTCCCGCACCCATATCATCACCAGGAGCTTTTCCTACTTCTCAGACTTCCACCCTAAAATATCAGAACCTGGGACGTTCCTGATCTGGCAACCAGATATGGGTCCTCTGTCAGCCCATCCTTTTCAGTTCGGAAACGCCATCATAATTTTTGTGTGCCAAGAAAATAGATCAACTGAGGGCAATTGAATTTGAAATGGTCTTGACTTACCCCACTGGGTGGAGATGCTCCCTGTGGGACACTCCACACAGTCATAGCAACAGACTTCCTTCCCCTGCTGAACCAAAGTGTTCTGTCCAGGATGGCAGCTCTCAGCACAAGTTGAACTGGGGGGTCTCTAAAAGTAACCATGAGGAAAGACATTACAGATGAAATTAAGATATAGATAAAGCGTATTACAAACAATCTAAGGGAATCAACACTCCATATCATTCTGCTCAGGGCTCCTGTTTCTGATTGTTGCAACCCTGCTTTCTGGTGAGAGGAGTCTGGAAACATCAACCTATTTGTTCTCCAGTCAGCAGCTGAAAGACCTTCTTCACCCAATATGGCTGCTAGCTCTTAAGGTGGGCTGGGAGGGAGAATTTTCAGTCATGGCAATAGTGCTGTGATCATGGCTATGTAGGCTTAGGGAATATGGAGCAGTGTGGGATCTGTAAATCTAGCTTATGAATCCCTAACTGCAATACAGTTATCAGCCACTAATTCTTGTTGTTGTTGTTGTTGTCACCACTGCTGCTACTACACTGATGGTTTTGTCACTGACCTGTTTAAATTTGGGACTCCAAATAAGAGCGCTTGCATTAATGGTGAAGGCTTTCTCTGGAGAAGCCGTGGGGTCCATCCTCCCAATGTGGACTCTCTGGAACGATTCATTGGGAAATATGACCAGGTTGATGAGATCAAATCCTCCTGGCAGCTGCCCATTCTCATCAAAAGATATTTCTTCCCCAACACTATTGTTAAAGCGGATGTGTCTGAAAAGAGAATGAAGCTAGATAGAAAGAGAGAGAGAGAAAACAGTAGGTTTTAAAATGTTGAAAGTGATCATACATTTGCTGTTCTGTGCCTTCAAGTCACTTCTGAAGTATGGCGACCCAAAGGCAAACCTGTGACAGGGTTTTCTTGGCAAGATTTGTTCATTTGTCATTGCCTTCCTCTGAGGTTGAGAGAGTGTGACTTGCCCAAGGTCACCCCATGGGTTTCCATGCTCAAGTGGCATTTGAACCCTGGTTCAGACACTGTGTATTACTAGTTAACGGGACCTCCAGACTTGTTTAGTTCAGAGAGCTTGTTACTTGAAACAAAGAATGTAATTAATAATTGTAAATTAGACAGGAAGGTCCCTTTCCCACTAATGTGTCAGGTCAGAGGTTGGAGGGAGGGGATCTAGGAATCAAGGATCATATGCGGCCTATATGACCCCCTTGCTTGGAGGGAAGAAAGGTTCAGGACTTTGCATTCAGGATGAGAACAGGGATTTCCCCCAAAGCAAAGTGGGCTTCTCTTAAATGTTTCACACGTGTATTTGCTAGGGGGTGCTTTGGTATATTTCAGCACTCTGGACACATCGTATTATTTCACCATAGCTCTGTAAATGTGTACGCTTCTTTCAGACATAATATATCTTTGTAGTTTTCTAACCAGCACTGTGTTTCAATATAGTGAATTCAAAGTATTCTCATCCCCATCTACAACTCCCCTGTCTTGCAATTTATGTTAAGCAAGTATCTCTCTTTGGAAGCTCTCTAAATATTCTGATGTTTCAATAAAACTTTGTCCATCTGATCAGCAACAGTAGTCTAATCAGATGGACAAAGTTTTATTGAAACATCAGAATCTTTAGAGAGCTTCCAAAGAGAGAGACTTGCTTAACATAAATTACAAGACAGGGGAACAGAGAACACATCATTCTAACATAGGCATCATTCTTTCTGTTAACAAATGCATGTTCTAAATCAGTTATCTTAATTGACCTCTGACACACTTCTTGCACTTACTTAATATAAATTGCAAGACAGGGGAACAGAGAACACATTCTAACATTTTAAAGTAGGCATCATTCTTTCTGTGAACAAATGCATCTTCTCAACCAGTTATCTTAATTGACTTCGGATGCATTTCTTGCAAGAAAACAGAATGACTTGTACAGAACTGCTTAGCAACTCAGAAACTAAACACTTAAAAGCTCAGAAAACTTTTTACCCACAGTACCCATTAATACAAAAGGTGCTACAAGATTCCTTCATCTGCTCTATAAAGTTTCATCATGTTTTATGCTTTTACAGGAATACTTCTGACTACCTGCCATGGCTGGATGTTCTGAAGGCTCCACTTCTTTCCCTTCTCCTTTGCTTTTCGCTTGGATCTCAACAAAAGCACAGAATGGAGGGCTTGTGCCACCACATATACACCATTGTAAATATTGTAGCTCTGGTCAGACAATCCCATTTCAAATAAAGGCCCAGGGAGGCTCCGCAGCTTCTCTTCCCCAGTACAGTTTTCTCCATCTATATGATAAAGCTTATATCTGTAGAGTGAACAGTGGAATAGAATGTACCAGAACTCAGGGAGAAAATAAAATGTTGATTGGAAAGGGCTGATTGTTTCCAGAAACTCTTGAAATCCTGGCACCACATTGGTGTGGAGGGTAAATGACAAGGTGCCATTGAAAGACTTGGAGGTGAATTTTCCATTGGTAGTTATCGCTGTGAAATCCCATTCAGCAGTTGTGATCCACACCCATTCAAGTGGGAGCATATGCCAAACTTCTGTGGAATATACAGCCATTCGTAAACCTTCCAGAGACTGGATATCACCAGAGACAAGACTCACATTTATTTTATTAGATTGCAGGGCAGAATGAATTGACCCCACTTTTTCTTTCATTATCTCAGCTGATTGAAAAAGTGTCACTAATGGAACCACCATTGTCCATGCAAGGCAAATTTGACCCTGCAAGAGTTTTGGTTTCAGGGTTCGAAGAAAATTTTCTCCACTGTGGTCATCTGAAACAATCAGACCAATCCAGTTCCATCCAAAATGCTTGAGCAGCTGAACAATCCCCATAAGCTGAGCTTCTTCATTTGGCACCATCCGGTAGAAAGCAGGGAACTGACTTTTGTCCCTCAGCCCTGGATCAAACGCACCATAGCTGAGCTAATGGGGAAAATTCAATAAGATTTCATAACAGGAAAGGTAAGAGTCTCCTTGAAACCTAAATAGGTTCTTGAAATGTGACTCCTGTAGCCCTACCTATCTGACACAGTGGTGAGAAAAGCTGGGAGTGGTCCTCCAATAATATATGAACGGTGGGCATGATTCCCTTCCCTCTTTAAAGTCATTTCATTCCTTCATTCACAAACATGAGCCAACTCTCCCAAAATGTCTGTATTTCTGCTTTTCAATATATTTCAATAGATGTTGTTGGACCTTGGCTCCCCGTAGTGCTGCAAAGCACTACCAAGGGTGATAAAAACTGGGACATGCAGTCCAATAGCAAGGAGAGAGAGGCATGATTCCCATCTCTGCTTCAAACTACATATGGTCCTTCATTCCCAGAGATAAGCCAAGTCTCTCAAATTCCTGACTTGGTCTTTTTCAGTACATTATATGAACAAACATTGGGATAACTAACAGGGAAAAATTATAAAATGTGTGTGTGGGTGTGTGCGTGTGTTCCAAATAAATGAATAATGGGCAATACAGATAATAATATCAGCTTTCAGTTGGGAAAAGATTCAAAGCAGGAACAATGGGGAAAATGGCTTTCTGGCTATCTACCTGGCTCTTCTGAAAGTTCAGAAAAACCTGATCTCTCTGATTCCTTCCCTTTGTTTCTAAAAAATCACACAGACTCTGACAGGCTAAAACAGCTAAAGCGGAACTAAGTAATGTCAGCTTTGACAAACAACATAGATAAGTAAATACATTTTTGTTGATGTATTTTCCTAATGCTTTTCTGCTTGCTTCTATCATTTTAGATACAGCTATCTATCTTTGTAGATACACGTACCTGGGGAATTTTGTATGGAGTTAAGACGTTGGCCATCTGGATTGAGTTTTCAGAAGTGAGTCCGCCAAGGACAGCCATTAAATTATCTACCTTTCCACAGTGGTAGTTGGGCAGATTTCCTTGAGCAAGGAAGAGAAGGTTGATGGTTGTCCAACAGGTTCGACGTGAATTGAAAGCATTCTCAGAGATCCTAAGTCCTAGTGTGGTGTTTGGCAGCAATGCAACATTCCTGTTGATTTCATGAATAGCGAAAATGAAAATCAGGATATGCTGGTAGTTTTTAGGGATCACACTGGAATGAAAGCACAGCTGAGATCAGACTTCTGAGCCTTTACATCAGCATTAGTAATGATGTAATTAGTCATTAGTAAACAGCAAACAGTAAACAGTAATTAGTAAACAGTAAGGACTGTTGAGTCTTGCTTTCTGATCATAGGAAAAGATTTAGAAGGTTCCTTTGATATGCAGCAGGGGCAGGCTGCCAAGCAGACCTTGACTTTGCCTCAAGCTCAGTGCCTAACATATTTGCTCACCGCCTGCAAAGAAATATGCCCACGCTTTGGGTTTGAGACAGTTTGTCTTGTGACCAGTAGACAAAAAGAGATGAAAGCGTTGTTCAAAGTTGTAAGGTTTCTGGAAGAATATGTTATGTTACTGAACCAAGGGCAACAAGTCGGCCACTAAAAATATGCAAGTTATGAGTTTGACTCAAGTCAGAGCATCATTTATTGCCAAGTCGAGTCATGGAAGCGACTTGAGTCTGATTCGAGTCTCAGTCAATGGACTCGAGTGTACATCACTGCCACTGTGGAACTGTCCCATTTCTCCCAAATGTGTCTGTTGGAGAAGATGAGTATTGTTCTCACTGGTGCTGTTTCTTTTCTAAAAGCAAAACTACACTTATCAAGCATTCTGTAGATTTTATTGTGGTGTTTGTGATGGAAAATTGTCTAGTTTTCTTTTTTATGTAATGTAACGATATTTCTTTGTGCCTCTTGCCTGCATATATGTATGCCTTTTGAGAGTTGTTCGTTCCTTTTTGGTAAAAGGTCCTTTCTAGCATTCAATGTCCTTTTCTTTCTTCTTTACCAAGCAAAAATCAAAAAGGAGGGTAGGAGAAACTATGGATGGAATTTTCCGTTTTTTTCCGGTAAGGAATGCAACATGAAATTTAAATGGCAGAGAACTGCAGATTTCAGATGAAAATCTCTTTTCAAGATGAACATGTAGAAGAGAATAGATATAAATGATAAATATAGATATAGATTTAGATACAGGTAATAACTCTAAAATATTGGTACTTTTTTCACTGATAGGCTTATCTTTGATATAAACACATAGGCTGAAAATTTAATGTGTTGCGACTTGAATTAAGATTCCCGTCACATTGAAAGTACAAAAATTGTCTCAGAAGACAGTCACTGAAGAACTGATTTGGATGAAAGACAAAGACATCCAGTGCTGCAGGGTTTTGTTTGGGTTTTTTTTTTTTTTCACTCTAATATTCCTTCAGGTTGAAGTCAACTGATTCCTAAACTACCCTATGGTTTTCTTGGCAAGCTTTATTCAGAGGAAGTTTTCATTGCAGTTCTATGAAGCTGAGAAAATATTTCTGCAAATCCTCTTCCAAAGTAACTGTTGAGAGTCACTGTAAATTATTGCTGAAGTGAATACAGTAACAGTGCTCATATTCATTACATTAATGTTGAAGTTGGTCTTCATTATGCTCTCTTAACCCCACAAGTAACTACTTACAGGGGGCTGCACTATTTCTTCCTTGCAAAACAACTCTGAAACAAGTCTCATTACTTGGGAAGCTGGAGAGCTCTCAGAAAAAGACAGCTATAACATTGACCTGTTTCTCCCTTTAGTCTGATCAACACCAAGAAGAACAGAAAGAGAGGGTGATTTGAGAAACAAGCTGGTCCTTGAAAATAGTATTTGTTCTTCAAGGTCCAATACGATGATCAGCCCTGCTTCAAAACTCTTTAAACAAGACAGTATAAACACCATAATCATTATCGTCCACTTACTAAGCAGCTGTTCCTGAGGAGTATGGGTGTCTTTCGAAATCCGGCACAGTGAAATTCCCAAGTGTAATGGATACAAATTCACCAATGAAAATATCTGTTAAAGGATCATAGGGATGAGTTGGAAAGGTTGTTCGTTCACTGCACATGGAGGAGCTCAACTGCTTCCTGGAAGAATAATGCTTTAACAGCAGCAACAAAACCAGCCAGGAGGCAAACATCTCTGCTGCCAGGGTCCAACTGAACCTTTGGGCACCATCAAGTCTTCACACAAAAAACAGAAAAGTTTGGAGTGCAATGCTTTGCCTTTCTCAGATTAACCTCCTAGACAAGAACGGAGCAGGTTGTTTTGACTGAGGTCTTTATAGACTGAATTTAGAATATCATACTGGAAATGGGTATTTGGATATTTATCTGAGGATTGATTTCCTCTGGGATTTCCAAGAGCTGCAGCCCTGATTACGGTCATTTTAATAATTACAGGGCAGATAGTTTCTTTTCTCTCAGTCTTTAATTCTCAGAACTAAAGAAAATGCGTTACTCTTATCTTACTCTTGAGAATATCCTGCTTCTGGTCAGGTAAACAATACAGAAAGTGACACTGGGAGGAAGCCTATAGTGAGTTAGTCTAAATTACTGAATTCATCAGGATTGACACAGGGCCAGTGAGACGAAAGAGAATGGAGGACCTTTCCAACTATTTCCCTCTCCCAGTCATGGACATGCAAAGTTGCCCTTGGCTTGGGTCAAACGTTAGTCTGTTTCCCAAGAGACATCCCACTCTCCATCTTAACTAGTAAAAAAGGAATATCCTTTGGTCAGTTCTAAGTAAGGTAGTGAAAAGCCCTGCCAGTGAACTCATGATGGGCCCTACAATGTGACTAGACAGAGAGTGACAAGATGTGGGGAGACAATCTTTGGTTGAGGTGAAAGAAGTGTTGGAAGCAAAGAAGCATCAACACTTGTGTAACATAATTAGTGAGAGGAAACTCTAGAGAACATGCTTGCCCTTTGGTTTCACCACTTTCTGTCTTTGAGCTATGTACTCAAAGTCTTTTTGCTTCCTTCCCGCCTGCAAAGGTCACTTCCCCCTCTTTCCAAAAGTTCATTAGTCTTTTTGTCTCCCTTTGTCTGGGAAGGGAGGATCCATGAAGCTCCTGTCTCAGCATCACTTACAGCCACATATGACAGCCAGTTTTTAGAGGCTCCTGAATTGAAACTTAGATAATCTTCTTTTGCCTATCTCCTTTCCTATCCCAAGATGGATTTCTCAAAACAACATATAGAAATTTTTCCTTTTCAAAATTAGAATAGCATCCTGAGAATTTTTCTCTTGTTTTCTGCCACAAGTTCATATTGCACTGACTATACTTCATTCTGCTTGATATAGATACCAAATATTCCTACAAGAGGCGACTGCAACAGTGAAAGCAGCTCAAGCCAGGCTGTTGTGAGTTTGTGTCTCTGTAGTCTCTGAACTTCTCTTTCCTTCCCACAGTACTTTCTTTCTGTTAGGAACATCAGCTGCCTGCTACAGTTGGTGGGCCTCTCCAGTTCCAGGCAGCATTGCGCATGTACATATTGCTAGAAAAGTCCCAGATTTTGTTCCTGCTACTTCCAATTTTATTCCAGGTTATAAGAAACCAACCTGAGGAGCTCGTATAAGATGTATAAGAAGTTCCTTTGGCCCTCTCTTGCCTGGTGCCATGGGCACAGATGTTCCTTACTCTTTACATTAAGGTTTGTAGACTTCTCTTACTTTAAAAAAATAAGAAGGTATGCCCATACTAAGGTTCACTACCCAGAGCTGATTGCTAAAAAAAGTTTAGAGAGGGTGTGTGCATTTGGAGGCAACACAAAGAGGCACAAACCAGCAATACAGTAAGGAGTTCTCTTGTGTGAGCTCTCACTTCCTTGCAATAGTCTGAAAGAGCTAATATTTTTCCAAATGTGATGCTCTCGTAACTGGTTTTCCGTATCTTTTTTGTTGTTACCTGACAACAAGTCAGCTTCAACTATGGCCATCCTATGAATGACAGATCTCCAAGTCACCTTATCATCAACCACCCTGCTCAAGTCTTGCACGTTCAAGGATGCATCTTTCTTGAGTCTACACATCTGTAATGCAGTCTTCCTCTTTTCCTACGGCCTTTTCCCTTACCAAGCCTTATTGAATTTTCTAGTGAGTTCTAGTGAGTCGTGTCTTCAAACAATATGACCAAAGTACAACAGACTCACTCTCGATTTAGTCCAGAACCAGAGCTGGGAAAGACAACATACCCACCACACCGTACCACAGAATCTGAGGACTAGGGCCATTTCCTCACGAGACTGGTATAGTGCTATTATTCCACTTTCAACCTCCCGTGGAATCCTGGGGTTTACAGTTTAAGGAGGGGCATTTAGAATTCTCAGCCAGAGAGCTCTTTGGCCTCAGTAAACTACAAACCCCAGAATTTCACAGGATGTTGAAAGTGGAATGATAGCACTGGAACTGTGTAGTGCAGAAATGGCCAGTGTCATTTCCCCTCTCAAATACAACTATTCTTTTTCCTGATAGCTTCACGCTGCTGTCCACTCAGGCCTAACTACAGTGATGTAGAATCTGGGACGGAAAATGCTGCTCAACAACCTTCGCTAGAGGCCAAGACGGAGAAGATCTCCACAGCTACCATGGATTTCCCCTTCCTGCTCAGATGCAGTGGCACAAACGTTACCCAAACACTAAAAACCTTAAAAATTATATGATTTAAAAATAAAATGTTGAGATGGTAGAAGCTTTCTGATGACTTATGGCAACTTGGAGATTTTCTCACCAGCGTTAAACACTTATAAAACATTGATTGAATATTTGGTATTTCCTTTACCCTTAGACATTAGTCCATCTCTGTGCTCCATCTATTTATCTAACAGCATATCTGAGGAGTTTTCTGGATATTTAAGATGTAGGTGTAGATATTTAAGATGTGATTTCTTGTACTGCACAAATGAAAGCCATGATTTACTGGTAGTTTTTAAGGGTCATGCCATAATACAGTTATTATATAAATTAGCATGCTGACATCAAAGAATCAATGTAAGTGGCCAGTTGTATTCAGATTTGCCTGTCTACATAATTGAGACGTTGCTACTCATGCAGAAAAGAAACTCAGAACACAACTCCAGGGCAGTCCTGCATCCACCTCCAAATCTCTGGCTTCTTAGTGAAACATAAGAGATTTTTTTTCCTCTTCCCTTTTTCCTACTTCCTTATTTCTTTGTCTTCCTCCTTGATACAGATCTTGGAAATTCCCTTTGTAAGAGCAAAGATCATTCCTCTTACTTGCTATAGTGTTTTAAAGCCATGCCTTCCCATTATGTCTACCTTGTTGAAAAGGGAACTTTGCTTATTACACTGCTTGTTGCTCTTCTTTTATTTCCATCTCTCACAGAACTGATGAGAAAACATCATAAGTCCCAGAACATTAAAAACGAATAGAAATTAAAAGTAACTAGAAATCTTTATTCACTCTAAAAAGAAAATAACTACAGCTTTACTCAAGTACTACATTCAAAGAGTGATTTCATTCCATTCTCATTACAAGAACAAGTAACAGATGGAAGGGAAAGTGACAGATTCCTAATAAATACCTTATTCAGATCTTAGTACCTATGAGTTGACCTTATGTATATCACATTTTCATCAATCTCTCTCAATCTCTCTCTCTTTCTTGGGTCCATTTTCTGTGATGTATCTGAGGAAAGCTGTGCTTCACTACTTGTTGACTCCTTTTTCGGACAATAAATGATGTCTACCGGTGTTCACAGTCCAGATCCATGCTGCCTACAGAAGTCTCTGGTTTAGATCTTATGTTTCCATCTTTTCTTAACTGATGCAAGGATGTTACAATTTCTACACCTATGCTACCTGTTTGCTTACCTGTGAACATGAGTCATTACTGGGAACTAGTTTCATCTAGACTGGCAAAGCTTGTGTGAATGACAAATCTGATTTCATCTCAGGTATTAAAAGTTTAGCTATAAAAATGATCTCTTCTTTGCTGGTGTTGACTTTGTCTTCTTGGGGTCTTCTCTCTCTCCTCTGTAGGTAGCTTCACTAGAATCAAATACTAAGATGCTTCCTTTTTTCTTAGGTGTAAAAGAGATGCTTTGTACACGTTCCTCCAAGGGAGATGCAACCCAACCCAAAAAAAGTCACCTACACAGTTCTGAGACTCAAGGATTCACTGTAATTTATTATTGTGACAGAAACAGAGCCTGGTCCATTCCAGGCAGCACTTGCAAATTTCCAGGTGGAAGAGGAATCTCTGCATCCTATCAGACATCAAGAGCTGAAGCTCCAGGAACATAGACATCAGGGAAAACTCTCCTCCACCTTAAGTTAACTATGCTTACATAAACTATACTGGCTAATGAGACCACTTTCCTAATTTACTGCTGACTGTAACGTAACTCTACCAAGGCCATTCTGGTATTGATGACAATGGATCCAAAACCTTTTGTGACCATGAGTGATTTACTCAGCTTCCTGTGATTCTGACCCTCAATCCTCTCTGGCAACCCGTTCTGGATTTCAGACTTTGAATCAGGACGCTTTGCTTCGTTTGACTTTGGACTTCTCCTTTTAAAGGCATAGGGATCACCATGGGACTGGTCTGGCTTTCCACAATCATCTTCTGGCAGTGTACAATTTTAGGTATTTACCCACATTAAAAGAGGACAATCCACTCCTCTACACCATCCATGCAACAATCTAACACTTGTACAACCCCTCTAACTTTTAAGACAAGGAAAAGTAGAGCATATAGAGCATATCATCAGCACATTGACAATACTCAATCCCAAACCCCTTAATAACCTCACTCAAAAGTTCCATAGAGATATTGAAGAGCATGAGGGATAGGATGTAATGTTGATGTTTGTATATTGTTATATTCCCAGAAGACATGTCATCTACTTGCCCCAGCAGGTGACCAACAATACCTACTATGCTACTGTTGGAAAATGCAGGGGAGCATGCTGTAGATCTTTAGCATGACCCACAATTAAACTGTACTTAAAAGCAAGACAAAACACTTGTTCAGTCCCATAAAGCTGCCAGTGAATGAGGCCAGCCGGTTTGACTAAAAACTACTCAGTTTATTAAGAAAGCGTGAGTACATGTTCAGCAGATTAAGTAAAATCCATCTCTGTCCACACAGACATCAGTAGCAAAGAGAAATACATGAAGAGAAAAAATACAGAGTACACACTGCCTGTTTTCAGGCTGCACTTAAGTAGAATCATGTCAACATGTTTTCACACCGTGGTGTTAGTCTAAACACAACTTTGTTATGGGATTGCAAAGCTGCAGAGACTCTCAGGAAAAACCTTATCTACTTTGTGAGCTGGGAACAGCTGGACCTAGCAGGGAGGATAGCACAGTAAACAAGAACACAGTTAACTGTTAACACAGACAGAACTGTCTTGGCCTGCAAATGCCAACAGCTACATTCCACAATATAAGGACAGTGATCACTCCTTCTCTCAGATAGAAACTTTATTTTTCCTTATTAGCTGCTCCTTGGTGTTTAGGTCAGGCCTCAATACAATAATGTGCAATTTGGGGAGAAAGATGCAGCCCAACAACCCACCACTAGAGGCCAGGATGGAGAAGATCTCCACAGCTACCATATGTTTTCCCTTCATGCTCAGATACGTTGGCACAAAGGACACCCAAACACTGCAAAACACCAACATGCTGAAGGTGATCAGCTTGGCTTCATTAAAAGTGTTGGGCAACTTACGGGCAAAGAAAACCACTGTAAAGCTAATGATGGACAGCAAACCCAGGCAGCCCAAGACAGCATAAAACATGAGTTCTGAGCCTTCATTGCATTGCACTATGATCTGACCTGTCTGAGAATGCACATCAAACCCTGGAAAAGGAGGAGAAGAGACCAACCAAATAACACAGATGCCAACTTGAATCAGAGTAGACAGAAGGATGATCGGCAATACAAATCTCTTTCCAAGCCACTTTTTCATCCTATTCCCTGGCTTGGTGGCCACGAAGGCCAAAATCACAGTGATGGTTTTGGCCAACACGCAAGCAACTACAGTGGAGAAAACAATGCCAAAGAAGGTTTGTCTGAGAAGACAGGTCACCACTCCAGGCCTCCCAATGAATAAGAAAGAGCAGAGGAAACAGAGCAGCAGAGAAGAGAGCAGGGTGCAGGTAATGCTCCAGTTATTGGCTTTCACAATGGGGGTATGGCGGTGATGAATGAAGGTCCTCAACATCACAACTGTGATCACAGAAAATAAAAGTGCTACAGCTGTCAGAGCTGCTCCTAAGGGCTCCTGGAAGGATAGGTAGATTCTTTCTTTAGGGACACATTGGTCCTGGTTCTTATTTGGAAACTGATCATCTGGGCACTTCTCACATTGTTCAGCATCTGAAAGAAAGACAGAGTCTCAAAGTTTTCCTGCATTTAGCTGCCCCCCATTAATCCCTTGATTTCCAATGAAACATGAAATTCATGGAATAAAACATCAGTTTTAGTAGTCAGTAATGAGGATTCCTAATCAATAATTACATTAATCCAAACAAGATGAGTCAAGGACATGTGTCCGCATAGCCAGATCAGACTGCACAAGGAACAGACACAGCTGGAGTGCTGGCTTTCATTGTGCAAATATACTCCTCACCACTTCTGAAACCTGGGCATCTAGGCTTAGATCGGAGTCCTGGAATATGCCAAATCTGCTAACCTGAGATTTCAGGCAGAGTTTAACCCCCTCCAGGTCATACTGAATCCCAGTCCTCTTATCTGTCTTATGATTGGTTAGGAGCATCTCTGCCTTGCCTGGATTAAGCTTCAGTTTGTTTACTCTCATCCAGTCCATTACTGAAAGAAAACCCTGGTTTAGTATAGGAACAACGTCCTTGGAATTAGGTGGCAAAGACAAATAGAGATGGGTGTCATTTGCATGCTGGTAACAGTGAATCCCAAACCTACAGATGACTGACATGGCATGAAGCAGCAGCGTTTTCAGCCCCGGCAGCCGACTGCTACGGCTATCCAAACTATTTAAGATTGAACACAGCCGAGTGGCAACCAATACCTTCTGGTTCTCCCCTCTTCCTTGATTTCTGTGTAGCCACTCCATATCTTCCTCTACTCATTATGTTGGAATGTTTGGTTCCTTTCCTACTTCCCGTCCTGTGCTCTCCCTATCATCCACATGTTTTCTTTTTACCTGGCAGGACAATTTTCCCTGAAAAGTAGGGTCACAAGTTACAAAGAAAAGAACCTCCTCTCCCCTCTCAAGCAAGGAGACTGGTCCTGATTCCACTCCAGAGGTGGCTCCCCTAAAGGTGTTCCCCACTTTGACATTGCCCCTTTGCTATTGCCTCTGCCAGTGCCGTCCAGGCAGACCTCTTATATCCCCTTACAGGAAGAGGAGCGTTGACTGGACTGATACTGAAATAGCTGGCTTAGTACCTGGGGACCTGGGACCTGTTTCCGCAGGCGAGCAGGTGGTGAGAACAGCTACAGAAACCTCTCTTCTCTGGGGTGGAGGAGGAGCCCCTGGTGGCCGTTCTTCTTCCCAGCTTGCTGACTCCGAAAGCTCAGGGCCTGGCCCAGTGTCTCAGGGCTTTCTCCCTCGCCCTCAAACTTCAGGGTGAGCAATAATAAATTCATATAGAGAGCAATAAGCCAAATGTCAGTCATATATGCAGCCAATCAATATTCTTGCTATTGATTACCTTAATAAAAGTTTAATTAAGGATAGTTAAGGACAGTCGAGTGCAACGTATGTTTCTTTTATGCCAACAGAATCTCCGTGGAGGTTTTCTCAAACCACAAAGAGGATTCTCAGAGGGAGAGCCCCGTCTTACCGTATGCTGTTGGACCTATTATTTCCTTGAATTGTCCCAGTATTTGTTGCCTGAGGGTCACTGCTTTATGAGTTTGCCTATCTTATGGATAAATAGCTCAGTTCCCAAAATACCCAAAATGTGCACGTGCCCTCAAGTGACCTGGTGACTTATGGCAACCCCATGACTTTCAGAGGTGGTTTTGGCAAATTATCATAATCTAATTGGGTGAAGCCACAGTGCAGTAATCTGGTCATTGTTAGCAAATGGGTGATACTTCTATCATCCTCCCTCAGCACTGCGTAGAAAGTCTTTCTCCTTCAGCATGTTTAGGCACTTGGCTGTTTTCTCTTTTAACTCTGGGTTTCCCTTCTTTCTCTGTCTCTCTTTGAATTTGAAATGGTCTTCACTTACCCCACTGGGTGGAGGTGCTTCCTGCGGGACACTCTACACAGTCATAGCAACAGACTTGCTTCCCCTACCGAACTAGGGTGTTCTGTCCAGGGCGGCAGCTCTCCAAGTCAAAGTGGGGGAGCTCTAGGAGTAACCGTGAGGAAAGACATTGCAGATGAAATTTGGATACAGACAAAGCAAATTACAAATAATCTGAGGCAATTCCTTCACACTCCATATTGTTTTGCTTGGGGATCCAACTTCTGATTGTCACAGCCTGGCTCACTGGTGGGAGGAGGCTAGAAACATCATCCTATTTGTGCCCCAGTTGGCAGCTGAACAGACCTCCTTCACCCAATGTGGCTGCTGGTTCTTAAGGTGGGTTGGGAAAGGGAATAGTGCTCCAGTCGTGACTATGTAGGATTAGTGAATATGCAGCAGAATTGGATCTGTAACTCTGGCTTATGAATCCATAACTGAGATACTGTTGCCAGCCACTAGTTGTTTTTGTTGTTGTCACTGTCATCATCACCACTGCTGCTACTATGCTGATGTTTATGCTACTGACCTGTTTTAATTTGGGACTCCAAATAAGAACACTTCTATTAATGGTGAAAGCTTCCCCGGGAGAAGCCGTGGGGTCCATCCTCCCAAAGTGCACTCTCTGGAATGATTCATTGGGGAAGGTGACCAGGTTGACGAGATCGTAGCCTCCTGCCATCTCCCCGTTCTCATCAAAAGAGATTTCTTCCCCGGCACTATTGTTAAAGCGGATGTGGCTGAGAAAAGAATGAAGCTAGATTGAAACAGAACAAAAAAAACTAGGTTAAAAATGATGAAAGTGATCACATATTTGCTTGTGTGTGCCTCCAAATCATTTCTGATTTATGGTGACCCTAAAGCAAACCTATCACAATTGCTATTTCTTGGCAAGATTTGTTCAGAGGAGAGAGGCCATTGTTTTCCTCTGAGGCTGAGAGAATGTGACTTTCCCAAGGGGTTTTTGTGTTTAGGCAAAAATTCAAACCCAGGTCTCCAGAGTCATAATCCAGTGCTAAAACCACTGCAGCGTACTCGCTCTCTGATCATAAATGCTTCTGCTTTTCACCAAGTTGTGACCTTTGGAGTCCCCATATTGTTTGCACCTTGCTTAAAACAGAAAGACATAAATGTGCAAGATTTATTACACACTAGGGATGCAAAACTTCAAGAAAGAGGAGGAGGAAGAGGGGAAGACTATGATATTTGTGCTTCCCAATGAACCGTGAACTATGTATCACCTTTACTTCTATTTGATTTCAGTAGATGGACAAAGTGAAGCAACAGGAAAGATTCCAGGGGATCTCAGGGGCACATAGATTTTCTATATGTTGTACAAATGTTATGGAAGATCTCGATGACCTCTTATGGGAATGCCAGTTGTATTCCAATCCTAGAAATCCACATTTATCTCCTTTTGTAAGGCACATGGACAACTGAGGGAGTTGAGGACAAACCAACCTGTCTTTCAGGATGTTCCAACCAATTACTGACACAGAATTTTGCCCTTTTGGCAACTCAAGCAGCCAATTGTTGAGGGAGAAGGGGGGTGGAAAAGGAAGAATTTCTGATGAAAGCAGTAAAAGAATAGGTTTCTTTTTCTTTTCCTTTCAAATTGAATACAGTTTGTATCCATTTGATAATGTTTTTGGTACGGTTTGTCTGTGTCACAAGAGAGAGGTTTGCTGCCTAGCAGATTGCTCCAAATTTGCAAAGCTATATGATTAGAGATTTCAAAAACAAGGGTTTATTTCTGCAGCAGAAGTTGGTACACACTTTGAGAAAGGTCCAAAGTGAGACAAGGAGGCATCTCAGAAGCCACCTCATATACTGTTTCCACAAGATTTTTTTCACATACACAAACAGAAGAACGGTAACATTTAGATTAAAACCATAGCTTCTAGGCCTATAAATTGTACATTTTATGAACATTCCCAAGCTGTTTCAGAGACATCTTTCCTTGTTCAGAGAGTGTGAATTCATAGCTAACAGGACCTCCAGACTTGTTTACTTCAGAGAGTGTCTTACTTCAAACAAGGAATTTTAATTAACCATTGGAAATCAGGCAGAAAGTTTCCTTTCCCGCCTATGGGCCTTTCCACACTACAATGTTATCATGCTATTATTCCAGTGTAGTGTGGAAAGGCCTTCCGTCTACATCATCTTCCATCTGACAGAGTAGCCTGAATCTACAAAAGCCTCTGCTTTCTTTCTGCCCAATAGTCCCAAAAGGTACTGCAAGATTCCATGGTGTGCTCCATAAGGTATCTTCATGTTTTATGCTTTTCAGAAATATCTCTAACTACCCACCATGGCTGGATGTTCTGAAGCCTCCACTTCTTTCCCTTCTCCTTTGTTTTTTGATTGGATCTCAGTACAAGCATAGAATGGAGGGCATGTGCAACAGCATACACACCATTGTAAATATTGTAGCTCTGGCCAGATAGCCCCATTTCAAAGAATGACCCAGGGAGGCTCCAGAGCTTCTCCTTCCCAGTGGAGTTTTCTCCATCTACCTGGTACAGGTTATATTTGTAGAGTGAACAGTGGAACAGAATGTACCAGAGCTCAGGGAGAAAATAAAATGTTGATTGGAAAGGGTTGATAGTCTCCAGAAACTCTTGATATCCTGGCACCACATTGGTGTGGAGAGTAAATGACAAGGTGCCATTGAAAGACTTGGGGGTGAATTTTGCATTGGAAGGTATTGTTGTGAAATCCCATTCAGCAGTTGTGATCCACACCCACTCAAGTGGGATCATATACCCAATTTCCATCGAATATAAAGCCATTTGTAAACCCTCCAAAGACTGGCTATCCCCAGAGATAAGAGTTACATTTATTTCATTTGATAGCAAGGCATAATGAATTGGCCAAAGTTCTTCTATAGCTATCTCATGCGGTAGAAAGTTTGTCACTAATGGAATCACCAATGTCCATGCAATGCAAATGTGGCTCTGCAAGAGTTTTGGTCTCACGGTTCGGAGAAATGTTTCTCCTCTGTAATCACCTGAAACAATCAGACCAATCCAGTTCCATCCAAAATGCTTGAGCAGCTGAACAATCCCCACAAGCTGAGCTTCTTCATTTGGCACCATTCGGTAGAAAGCAGGGAACCGACTTTTGTCCCTCAACCCTGGATCAAAGGCTCCATAGCTGAGCTAATGGGAAAGATATAATAAGACTTATTAACAGGAAAGGTAATAGTCTCTTTCAGACCTAAATATGTTCCTGGAAGGCAACTCCCGTAGCCCTACCCATCTGACATAATGTGAAAAATGCTGGGAGATGAACTCCAACAATATGTGGAAAGTGGGCATGATTCCTATCCCTCTTTAAATTCACTACATTCCTCTGTTCACAAACATGAACCAACTCTCTCAAAATGTCTGCATTTCTCTTTTTCAGTATATTTCAAGAGATGTTGTTGTGTCTCAACTCCCAGGTACGCTACAGAGCACCACCAATGATGAAAAAAGCTGGGACATAGAGTTCAATGACATAGAGTGGGGACCGTCATTATCATCCCTACTTCAAACTGCCTCTGGTCTTTCATTCCCAGACAGAAGCCAAGTCTCTCAAAATACCTGCCTTTGTCCTTTTCAATACATTATGTGAACAAGCATTATGATGACTAATGGGGTGAAATTATGAAAAAAAATATGTTCTAAATAAGTGAATAAATAATAAGTGACCGACTTCATTCCTTCTCTTGTACACCCTTGTTTCTAACAAATCTCACATACACTGACAGGCTAAAACAGCCAAAGGAGAACTAAGTAAGGTCAATTGTGACAAACAGCATAGATAAGTAGATGCATTTTTGGTCATGTATTTTCCTAATGCTTTTCTGGTTGACTCTGTCATTTTCTATATACCTATCTGTCTTTTTAGATACACATACCTGGGGAATTTTGTACGGAGTTAAGATGTTGGCCATCTGGATTGAGTTTTCAGAAGTGAGTCCTCCAATGACAGCCATTAAATTATCTACCCTTCCACAGTAATAATTGGGTCAACTTCCTTGACCAAGGAACAGAAGATTGATGGTAGTCCAAGAGATTCGGCATGAATTGAAAGCATTGTCAGAGATTCTAAATCCTAGTGTGGCGTTTGGTAGCAATGCAATATTCTTGTTGATTTCATGAATAGTGAAAATGAAAACCAGAATATTCTGGTAGTTTTTAGGGATCACACTGAAAGGAAATAACAGTTGAGACCACAGTTTTGAGCCTTTGCATTAGAATTAGTAAAATTAAATTATATTAAATTATATTAAATAAAGATTTTAAGACAATGTAAAGTACTTCTCATGGAAGATAATGTCTGGGGAAAAATGAAACCACAAAGGGGAAAAATTCGAGAAAAGAAAACAAAGACAAAAAGTGTAGCCTGCATTACCAGATCCTCCTTTTTATGTGCACTGCCATTGTGTGCCCCTTAAGCGTTTTTGGTTTGATGTAAAATGTGGAAGTATTTCTTAGGAAGGATTGGGGAGAGTACATTTAATTTTTACATTACCTGCCTTCTCTTCTCTTTCTTCCCATATGGACAAGCAGCTGCCAGGAGCAAGTATGTGAGCCAAGGCAGCAAAGAACTACAGAGGAGGAGAGGAGTTCATGGTGTGCTGCCTATGATACAGTGAACCTGCAGGAAGGAAACATTTGCTGTTCCCCTCTGAGAAATGTGCTCTGCAGTGGGGGGGGAGGTGTTGAGTCTTGCTTTCTGATCATAGGAAAAGATTTAGAAGGCTCCTTTGAGACGCAGCAGGGGCAGGCTGCCAACAGATTTTGACCCCCCCCAGCCCATTGCCTAACCCATTTGCTCCACACACACACACACACACACACACACACACACACACACACACCGCAAGAGGTGTGGCTTCATTTTGGGCTTGAGACAGGTTGTCTTGTGACCAGTAGGCAAAAAGAGATGGAAGCGTTGTTCAAAGTCACAAGGTTTCTGGATGAATGTGTTATGTCACAGGATAAAGGGCAGCAAGTCGGTCACTAAAAATATGCAAGTTATGAGTTTGAGTCAAGTCAGAGCATCATTTATTGCCAAGTGGAGTCCAAGTCGAGTCCAAGTCAATCATGGAAGCAACTTGAGTCTGATTTGAATCTGAGTTAATGGACTCGAGTCTACTTCACTGCCACTGTGAAACTGTCTCGTTTCTCCTAAATGCATCTGTTGGAGAGAAAGAGTATTATTTTCACCATGCTGTTTCTTTTCTAGAAGCAAAACAACACTTCACAAGTATTCTGTAAATTTTATTGTGGCATTTGTGATGGAGAATTGTCTAGCTTTTGTTTTTTATGTAAAGATATTTCTTTCTGCACTGAGCCTGCATACATGTATGCCTTTTCAGAGTTGTTTGTTCTTTTTTGGTAAAAGGTCCTTTCCAGAGTTCAATGTCCTTTTCTTTCTTCTTTGCCAAGCAAAACTCAACGAGGAACTATGGCTGGAATTTTCAGTTTTATTCAGTCATGTAACATGAAATTTAAATAGCAGAGAATTGCGGATTTCAGATGAAATTCTCCTTTCAAGGTGAACATGCAAAAGATAGAGGACAGGTGTAGATATAGATAATAAGAAGTGTAACACAATGGTATTTTTTCACTGGTAGTCTTATCTTTGATATAAACACATAGTCTCAAAATTTAACGTGTTGCAACTTGAATTAAGATTCCTATCAAATTCAAAAAACAAAAATTGTCTCAGAAGACAATCAACAAAGGACTGATTTGGATGTAAAGCAAAGACATCCAGTGGTGCAGGGTTTTGTTTTGTTTTGTTGTTTTTTATTTTGTTTTGTTTTTGTTTTTGTTTGTTTTTTGTTTTCATTGTAATATTCCTTCAGGTTGACTCCAACTGTTTCCTTAGCTACCCTATGGTTTTCTTGGCAAGATTTATTCAGGGGAAGTTTGCAGTTCTATGAGGCTGAGAAAATATTTCTCAGAATCCCCTTCCAGAGTAAGTGTTGAGAGTCACTGTAAATTATTGTTCAAGTGAATACAGGAACAGTGCTCACACTCATTATATTAATCCTAAAGATTGTCCTCCTCGTGCTCTCTTAACCCTAAAAGAAACTCCTTACGGGAGGCTGCACTATTTATGATGTGTTAGTTCCAGTTTCTGCTCTTGCGTGTGGCATCTTCTCTCTCACCTGTTGGTTGCTCTTCTTCCCTGTTTGTCTTCCCTCTCCCACACCCCACTTTTCTGATGGATGTGTGGAGCAGGATTCTTCATTACTGGTGAGCCCCCACTTTCTGATGATATCTTTATGTATGGATAGATAATCTTCCACCTCAGCCTGATCCGGACCTGAATATCCCAGACTTTTTGTGAGCCTTTCCAGATTACACATGGAATAAAATGAATAAGCATGTCAGGATTCCTTTCAGAAGGTCCTTCTCTGCCCCCCAAGTCCACCCTCAAACTTTGCTCATACATCAGAAACCTATAGAGCAGACCTTTCCAAACCTTTCATGTTGGTGACACACTTTTCAGACAGGCATCATTTCATGATACAGTAATCCAGTGTTACTAGTAAACCGAAAGCTTAAACTAACCCCTTATAAGAGATACAGACACATACATAAGATGTAATAACAAAATGTATGGGAACACAACATATCTCATGAAAAACTTTCATATATTTTTTAAAATATATGATTTATAAATAATAACATACATTTCCAAGATTGTAGGCAACACACCTACACACCTCAGGTGACACACTAATGTGTCACAGCTCACCATTTGGAAAGCCCTGCTGTACAGATTTCAGAAAAGTCGCATCTGATCGCAATCTGGAGCCAGCACGTGTTA
The DNA here is from genome assembly GCA_030412105.1 of Cyclura pinguis. Taxonomy (NCBI): domain Eukaryota; kingdom Metazoa; phylum Chordata; class Lepidosauria; order Squamata; family Iguanidae; genus Cyclura; species Cyclura pinguis. The sequence continues at coordinate 10,648,535 of CM059604.1, forward strand.
GTAGTCGGAGTGTTGGAGTACAACCCTGGAGACCAGGGTGTGATTCTGTGCCTGGCCATGGAAACCCATTGGGTGACCTCGGGCACACCACACACACTCTGCCCTAGAAATCCCCATGATACGGTTGTCGCAGGATCACCGTAAGTCAGAAAAGTCTTGAAAGCATGGAACACAACAACACTATTGCCCTGCCAATGTCTTTTGCCTGACTGGCATTGTAAATGCTGGTGAAAAAATAGAAAGAATTACTAGAGAAACAAGTTGATCCTTAAAAATAGCCTTTTCCTTTCCAAAAATAAGGATGATAATTATGCCCACTTCAGAATTTTAAGAAGAAGAAAAAGAGCAACAATGTCACCACTACCATCACCTTCAACCCCCCACTTACAAAGCAATGAATGAGCATGTGTGGTTTCTTTGGAGAAAGGTTAACCTTCTTCTTTGCAAAACTACCCTGAAAGAAGTCTCATTCCTTGGAAACTTCCTGATCTCAGAAAAAGACAGGTATAACATTGACCTGTTTGTGCCTTTAGTCTGACCGGCCTCAAGAAGAACGGAAGGAAAGGGTCATCTGAGAAACAAGCTGGTCCTTAAAAACAGACATTTGGTTTTAGAGGTCAAATACGATGATCAGCCCTGCTTCAAAACTGTTTTAAAAAGACAATATCACCACCATAATCATTATCATCCACTTGCTAAGCAGCTGTTCCTGAAGAGTGTGGGTGTCTTTGGAAATCCAGCACAATGAAGTTCCCAAGTGTAATGGATACAAATTCACCAATGAAAATGTCTTTTGAAGCATCATAGGGATGAATTGGAACTGCTGTCCTCTCACTACACATGGAGGAGCTCAAATGCTTGCTGGAAGAACAATGCTTTGATAGCAGCAAGAAAACCAGCCAGGAGGTGAACATCCCTGCTGCCAGGGTTCAGCTGAATATCTTGAGCTTAAACTCTGGACAACGTCAGGTCTGCACACAAGAAACAGAAAAGTTTTGAGCGACAGATTAGCCTCCAAAACAAGAATGGAGTAGGTCGTTTTGAGAGGGCTTTTTATAGATTGAATGTCAAATATCATACTGAATGTGGGCTGTTTGGGTATTGATTTGAGGGTTGATTTCCTCTGGGATTTCCAAGAGCTGCAGCCCTGATTACAGTCATTTTTATAAATAAAGGGCAGGTAGTTTCTGTTGCTGAAGTCCTAAAGTCTCAGAACAACTAAAGAAAAGGTGTTTCTCTTATGTTTCTCTTGAGGACAACCTGCTTCTGGTCAGGTAAACAGTACAGAAAGTGACACCGGGGGAAAGTCTAAAGCAGAGTTAGTCTAACTTTCTGAATTCATCAGGATTGCCACAGGGTCAGTGAGACAAAAGAGAATGGAGGATCCTTCCATCTATTTTCCTCTCCCACTCATGGACATGCAAAGTTGCTCTTGGCTGAGTTAAACATCACTCTATCCATTTCCCAAGAGACATCCCACTCTCCACTTTGACTAGCAAAAAAGAATATCCTTTGGTCAGTCCTATGTAAGGTACTGAAAAGCCTGCCAGCGTACTCCCATTGAGCCCTGCAATGCAATTAGACTGACAGGGAGAGAGGAGAAAAGATGGAGGGAGACAATCTTTGGCTGAGGTGAAAGAGATGTTTAAAGCAAAGAGGCATCAACACTCGTACAAAGTTATTAGTGAGAGGAATCCCTAGAGAACATAGCCCTTTGTTTCACCACTTTCTGTCTTTGATCTATGTACTCAAGTCTTTCTGCTTCCTCCTTGCCTGCAGAGTTCTCTTCCCCTTTCTTCCAAAAGTTTCTTAGTCTTTTTATCTCCTTTGTCTGGGAAGGGAGGATCCACAAGGTTCCTGCCTCAGGATGGCTTACAGCCATATTGAGAGTTAGCTTTTAGGGGCTCTTGTATTGAAATTTTGGTAATCTTTTTTTGCCTGTCTCCTTTCCTATTCCAACATGGATTTCGAAAAATAATAAATAGAAGTTTTTTCCTTTTTTAACTTACAAGAGCATCCTGAGTATTTTTCTCTTGTTTTGTACCAGAAGCTCATATTGCACTGGCCACACTGCACTCAGTTTGATATAGATATCAAATATTCCTACAAGTAGTTGCTGCAACAGCGAGAGGAGCTCAAGCCAGGGTTGTTCTCTGTATTCCTCACTCCTTCCTGGGATACTTTCTTTTCCTTAGAAGTATCAGCTGCCTGCTATACTGGGTGGGCCTCTCCAGTTCAAAATAGCATTGGGCATGTAAATACTGCTTGAAAAGTCCCAGTATTTGTTCCTGCTATTTCCAATTTTATTCTGGGTTAGATGGGAAAGAATGACAAAGGAGAAAGGAACGAAAGAAACCAGGGGTCAAGGATATTCCAATTTACTTGCAAGGGTATCTCAGCATTGGCTGCTGTACTTGTCAGGGTTTTTAAAAATCACCAGATAACATTTCTGTTGTCCTGGAGCATTCAGCAGCATCAGCCACAACATTATCTTCTCACCCATTAGATGTTCCTCTCTTACCCAGAACCCCTCGGGTCCCTTTACAACCAGTTGCTAAGGCCAGCCTGCTTCTTAGGCCTACCACACTTCCAGGCTTTGTCATACCACAAAATACTGTTATAACCAAAAAAACAAAAAACAAAAACCCAAGGGGAATTTTTGGTTCTATCCTAGGGGTTCCTAGTGGGTTCCTTGAGCATTCTTCCTCCTTGTTGTCTGGTGGGATGGGGACAGATACTCCTTACTGTTTACGTTAATCCATCTTTTGTTAACTGATGCAAGGATGTTATCATTTCTATGCCTGTGTTACCTGTTTGCTTCTCTATGTATCAGTAAGAACACAGAGCATGGCTCTTGACTGGCAACTAAGTTGGCAAAGCTTGTGTGAATGACAAATCTGGGTTCATCCCAGGTATTAAAAGTGATCTTTTTGCTGTTGTTGACTTTGTCTTCTTGGGATCTTCTATCTCTGTTCTGTAGGCAGCTTCACAGAAATCAAATGCTAAGAGGCTTATGTTTTTCCTTGGGTGTAAAAGAGATGGATTTAGGTGTACTTTCAAGCTTTGCAACTATTCCTCCAAGGGGGATGCAACTCCACCCAGAAGAGGTCATCTACTCAGTTCTCAGACCCAGAGATTCACCATAGTTTATTAGATATTATCCATTTGACACCTGATCTAGAAGAAGCCTCCTTAGATGAAAAAGGAAATGAGAAGGGCCAAGAGGATGAGCCCCAACCAGAGCCATCAGAAGCTGGCAGCCATGTTATGACAGAAGCAGAATCTGCTCCATTCCAGGCAGCACTTGCAAATTCCCAGGTAGGAGTGGAATCTCTGCATGCTGTCCTACATCAGCAGCTGAAACTCCAGGAACAAAGACACCAGGAACACTCTTCTCCAACTTAGATAAACTATGCTGTTTAATGAGACTAACTTTCTAATTTACTGCTGGCTACAACTTAACTCAGCCAAGACCATTTTGTTATTGAGGACCTCCTGAGTGATTTCATTGGCTTCCTGTGGTTCTGACTTTTGGCTTGATTTGGGATTAATCTCTCTGGCAACTCCCTTCTGGATTTCAGACTTGACTCATGACTGTTTCCTTCATTTGACTTTGGACTTCTGCTTTGACAGGCACAGGGATCACCATGGGACTAGTCTGGCTTTCCTCAGTCAGCTTCTGGCAGTATACAATCTTCAGTGCTTCCCCACATTAAAAGAGGACAATCCACTCCTCTACAGCATCCATTCTGTAACACCTGCACAGCCCCTCCAACTTTCCTGACAGGAAATTGTAGAGCTGAGTATCATCAGCATATTGAAGATACTCAATCCCAAATGCCTTAATGACCTCACTCTCAGGTTTCATATAGTGTTGAAGAGCATGAGAGATAGGGTGTAATGCTTGTGTTTGCATACTGCAGTATTTGTAAAAGACCTGTAATCTACTTGCCCCCAGCGGTGAACAAAACAATACTTAGCATGTCATATAACAGAATACAAGGACAGTATCACTCCTTCTCTCAGATAGAAACTTTATTTTTTCCTTACTAGCTGCTCCTTGGTGTTCATCTCAGGCCTCAATACAATAATGTGGAATTTGGGAAGAAAGATGAAGCCCAACAACCCACCACTAGAGGCCAAGATGCAGAAGATCTCCACAGCTACCATATGCTTTCCCTTCATGCTCAGATATGTTGGCACAAAGGACACCCAAACACTACAAAACACCAACATGCTGAAGGTGATCAGCTTGGCTTCATTAAAAGTATCAGGCAGCCTCCGGGCAAAGAAAGCCACCGTGAAGCTAACGGTGGAGAGCAGACCCAGGTAGCCCAGGACGGCATAAAACATGAGTTCTGAGCCTTCATTGCATTGCACTATGATCTGACCTATCTGGGAGTGCACATCAAACTCTGGAAAAGGTGGAGAAGTAACCAACCAAATAACACAAATGCCGACTTGTATAAGGGAAGAGGGAAGGATGACCAGCATTGCAAGTCTCTTTCCAAGCCATTTCCTCATCTTATTCCCTGGCCTGGTGGCCATGAAGGCTAAAATCACAGTGATGGTTTTGGCCAACATGCAAGCAACAACAATGGAAAACACAATGCCAAAGACTGTTTGTCGGAGAAGACAGGTCACCACTCCAGGCCTCCCAATGAATAAGAAGGAGGAAAGAAAACAGAGCAGCAGAGAAGAGAGCAGGGTGCAGGTAATGCTCCAGTTATTGGCTTTGACAATGGGAGTGTTGTGATAGTAAATAAAGATTCCCATTATCGCAACTGTGATCACTGAAAGTAAAAGTGCTAGAACAGTCAGAGTTGCTCCCAAGGGCTCCTGGAAAGATAGGTAGATTATTTCTTTAGGGATACATTTGTCTTGGTTCTTATTCGGAAACTGATCATCTGGGCATTTCTGACATTGTTCAGCATCTGAAAGAAAGACAGAATCTCAAAGATTTCATGGATTTAGCTGCACCCCATAAATTATTTGATTGCAGACAAAACATGAAACTCAGTTATCAGTAATGACAATAATAATAATTTGTAGCATTAGAATCCTTATGAGGGTTATTTTCTGGAACATGACGTGAATTCCCTATTAGGATAGAAACCAAAAATATCTTGTTTCCGACAAAACACATCTTTTAATTTACAATAAATGTTGTTGCTTAGGGTACTTTCATTGATTGATTGATTCATTCATTCATAAGTTCAATTTATATCCTGCCTTAGAAGAGTATAACCACTCAAACCACAAGGGGGATTTTCAGAGGGAGAACCTGTCTTACCACTTGCTGTTGGACCTAATATTTCAGTGATCTGTTTCAGTATTTCTTGTCTGAGGATTGCTGCTTTGTTGATTTGCCTATCTCATGAATAAATTTTTCACTTCTAGACCAAAATTATGTGTTTAGGTGCCTTCCAGTGATGTGGTGATTTTTCGTGACCCCATGAATTGCATGGGGTTTTCTTCAACAAGGGATACTCAGAGGTGGTTTGGCGAAATTACCCTAATTTAATTGGATGAAGCAACAGTGTAATGAGTCAGCCATCAGTCCTCTTCTTCTTCTGCTTCACAACTTCTTCTAACCTCTTCTACTATTTATTTTCCTGTCCATCCCTGGTTTCCACTAATCTTCTTTCCTCTGCCTAATTAACTCTGACTACCTGTGATTTCTCCCTCTCCTGCCTTCTATCATCATCTTCCTCTTTTTATTTCCAGTTCTTCTCTCCCCATTCACCTTTTCCTTCTCTCTCACCCATCTACCCAACTCCTTCTACTTTCCTGCCCCCACCCACCCACCTATTGACTGGGATATATGAAACACTAAGAATCCAACATAAGTTGTCGTTGTGCACCTCCAAGTCATTCCTGACTTATGGACACCTGAAGGCAAGGCTACCTTCGGCTTTTCTTGGCAAAGCGTGTTCACAGAGGCTTTGTCATTGCCCTCCTCCAAGGCTGGAAGAGTGTGATTTGTCCAAGGTCATGCCATGGATTTCCATGACCAAATGGTTATTTGAGCTCTGGTCTCCAAAATCCCAGTCCAACATTCAAACTCGAGAAGAAAGAGTTGTAATTCCTCAAACTAAACATAGATGGGAGGCGCAAATAGGCATAGATAGTGGTGGCTTCATTGCTTTCTATTGCCCTCCTGGTCTGTTGTTCTAGCTGCTGCTGCTCTTTGTTCTCATCATCATCAACAACAACCGCAACATCAACATATCCAAATCCTCAAAATGCTTGGTGATCCCTTGTAGCATTGCAATGCTTATGAGTTTGAGGGTGAATGAGAGTTTCTCTTTGTGAATAAAAGAAATGGTCAATGAGGGATGCTAGATAAACATTTTCTTCAGAAGACACTGAGGGGGTTCTGCTTTGATGGCATCCTCTGAACAGCAGCCCAAGTTGTCCAATGACGTCATCCAAGCTTATCTCCTTTGACATGACCAGAGACTACCCATGTAACATCAATGGTTCCCGCACCCATATCATCACCAGGAGCTTTTCCTACTTCTCAGACTTCCACCCTAAAATATCAGAACCTGGGACGTTCCTGATCTGGCAACCAGATATGGGTCCTCTGTCAGCCCATCCTTTTCAGTTCGGAAACGCCATCATAATTTTTGTGTGCCAAGAAAATAGATCAACTGAGGGCAATTGAATTTGAAATGGTCTTGACTTACCCCACTGGGTGGAGATGCTCCCTGTGGGACACTCCACACAGTCATAGCAACAGACTTCCTTCCCCTGCTGAACCAAAGTGTTCTGTCCAGGATGGCAGCTCTCAGCACAAGTTGAACTGGGGGGCCTCTAAAAGTAACCATGAGGAAAGACATTACAGATGAAATTAAGATACAGATAAAGCATATTACAAATAATCTAAGGGAATCAACACTCCATATCATTCTGCTCAGGGCTCCTATTTCTGATTGTTGCAACCCTGCTTTCTGGTGAGAGGAGTCTGGAAACATCAACCTATTTGTTCTCCAGTCAGCAGCTGAAAGACCTTCTTCACCCAATACGGCTGTAGCTCTTAAGGTGTCAGTCATGGCAATAGTGCTATGATCATGGATATGCAGGTTTAGGGAATATGGAGCAGTATGGGATCTGTAACTCTAGCTTATGAATCCCTAACTGCAATACAGTTGTCAGCCACTAATTGTTGTTGTTGTTGTCACTGCTGCTGCTACGCTGATGGTTTGATCACTGACCTGTTTAAATTTGGGATTCCAAATGAGAGCGCTTGCATTAATGGTGAAGGCTTTCTCTGGAGAAGCCGTGGGATCCATCCTCCCAATGCAGACTCTCTGGAACGATTCATTGGGGAATGTGACCAGGTTGATGAGATCAAATCCTCCTGGCAGCTGCCCATTCTCATCAAAAAATATTTCTTCCCCAATACTATTGTTAAAGCGGATGTGTCTGAGAAGAGAATGAAGCTAGATAGAAAGAGAGAGAGAGAAAACAGTAGGTTTTAAAATGTTGAAAGTGATCATACATTTGCTGTTCTGTGCCTTCAAGTCACTTCTGAAGTATGGCGACCCAAAGGCAAACCTGTGACAGGGTTTTCTTGGCAAGATTTGTTCATTTGTCATTGCCTTCCTCTGAGGTTGAGAGAGTGTGACTTGCCCAAGGTCACCCCATGGGTTTCCATGCCTGAGTGGCATTTGAACCCTGGTTCAGAAAGTGTGCATTACTAGTTAACAGGACTTCCAGACTTGTTTAGTTCAGAGAGCTTGTTACTTGAAACAAAGAATGTAATTAACAATTGTAAATTAGACAGGAAGGTCCCTTTCCCACCAATCTGTCAAGTCACAGGTTGGAGGGAGGGGATCTAGGAATCAAGGATCATATGCAGCCAACATGACCCCCTTGCTTGGAGGGAAGAGAGGTTCAGGACTGCGTTCAGGATGAGAACAGGGATTTCCCCCAAAGCAAAGTGGGCTTCTCTTAAATGTTTCACATGTGTATTTGCTAGGGGGTGCTTTGGTATATTTCAGCAGTCTGAATACATTCTACCATTTCACCATAGCTCTGTAAATGTGTACACCTTGTTTCAGACATAATATATCTTTGTAGCTTTCTAACCAGCATTGTGTTTCAATATAGTGAATTCAAAGTATTCTTATCCCAATCTACAACTCAGCAAATCAGCAACAGTAGTCTGATCAGATGGAGAAAGCTTTATTGAAACATCAGAATCTTTAGAGAGCTTCCAAAGAGAGAGAAAATGTGCCTAACACGTGCTTAGCATAAATTGCAAGACAGGGGAACAGAGTGTTACTGCCCTGGCTAGCCCGAGCTTTGAGGATATAAAAGATATCTTTTGATATTGATAATTCGGCTTCACATATCCCTTCCACGTGCTTGCGAGGCCCCCGGACAAGCACGCACACAGGTTCGGCCGATAATCGCCATAATATTCCAACACAATACAGGCAGGCCAGAAACAGTTGACTCGCCGCTTTAGGAGACCTCAAGGCAAGTACCTTCATTAGGTATGCAAGCAATACAACGCTCAAGTACTCCACGTTTGCATACCGGCTATCCTATTGACAATTTGGCTGTAACTCAATCATTTAAATTCTGACCTTTCGGAGGCTTTGTCTCCAGCTCCAAATCTATTGTTTTCCCAAAGTCCGACCTAGCCTGAGGTCACAATTCTCCTTATAAAAACCCTTGATTTTGAGCGTTTCTTTGGATCGTTCCCGAGTTCCAGACCGCCTTGCTGCCACTTTGCTTGGCGAGCTTCCCCTCAGCTCCACGTGCTGAGATACATTGAACCCCAGCTTCGCTCTCCATTTTCTTCCGGACTTCAGGACAGGTTTCGTATCACCCGGACCAACTATCCCTCTGAAAATCCCGATATCTTACTCAAACCTTTATTTTCCTTAGTTATCCGTGTGCTTGTGTTGCTTACATTGTGTGCCTGTATTTAATAAAGATCATTCATTATTTTCCAACCAGTCTGCTTCTTGGCTTGGCCTAACCCCGTAAACACTGGGTTACAAAATTCCACTAAGTTACCTTGCCTCTCGTTTTGCCAACCAATGCTCTGAACTAATTTCCCCAACTTGTATAATTTTGATAGCAATTTGGTGTCCCTCTCGGGACCCCCAGAAAACAGGGTAGCAAGAGAACACATTCTAACATTTTAAAGTAGGCATCATTCTTTCTGTGAACAAATGCATCTTCTCAACCAGTTATCTTAATTGACTTCGGATGCATTTCTTGCAAGAAAACAGAATGACTTGTACAGAATTGCTTTGCAACTTAGAAACTAAACACTTAAATACTCAGAAAACTTTTAACTCACAGCACCCATTAATAGAAAAGGTGCTACGAGATTCCTTCATCTGCTCTATAAAGTTTCATCATGTTTTATGCTTTTACAGGAATACTTCTGACTACCTGCCATGGCTGGATGTTCTGAAGGCTCCACTTCTTTCCCTTCTCCTTTGCTTTTCGCTTGGATCTCAGCAAAAGCACAGAATGGAGGGCTTGTGCCACCACATACACAGCATTGTAAATATTGTAGCTCTGGCCAGACAATCCCATTTCAAATAAAGGCCCAGGAAGGCTCCGCAGCTTCTCTTCCCCAGTACAGTTTTCTCCATCTACATGATAAAGCTTATATTTGTAGAGTGAACAATGGAATAGAATGTACCAGAACTCAGGGAGAAAATAAAATGTTGATTGGAAAGGGCTGATTGTTTCCAGAAAATCTTGAAATCCTGGCACCACATTGGTGTGGAGGGTAAATGAGAAGGTGCCATTGAAAGATTTGGGGGTGAATTTTCCATTGGTAGTTATCGCTGTGAAATCCCATTCAGCAGTTGTGATCCACACCCACTCAAATGGGAGCATATGCCCAATTTCTGTGGAATATACAGCCATTCGTAAACCTTCCAGAGACTGGATATCGCCAGAGACAAGAGTCACATTTATTTTATTAGATTGCAGGGCAGAATAAATTGGCCAAAGTTTTTCTTTAATTATCTTATGAGGTTGAATGATTGTCACTAAAGGAACCACCATTGTCCATGCAATGCAAATGTGACTCTGCAAGAGTTTTTGTCTCACGGTTCGAAGAAATGTTTCTCCTCTGTGATCATCTGAAACAATCAGACCAATCCAGTTCCATCCAAAATGCTTGAGCAGCTGAACAATCCCCGCAAACTGAGCTTCTTCATTTGGCACCATCCGGTAGAAAGCAGGGAACTGACTTTTGTCCCTCAGCCCTGGATCAAACGCACCATAGCTGAGCTAATGGGGAAAATTCAATAAGATTTCATAACAGGAAAGGTAAGAGTCTCCTTTAAACCTAAATAGGTTCTTCAAATGCGAATCCTGTAGCCCTACCTATCTGACACAATGGGAAGAAAAGCTGGGAGTCGTCCTCCAATAATATATGAAGGGTGGGCATGATTCCCATCCCTCTTTAAAGTCCTTGCATTCCTTCATTCATAAACGTGAGCCAACTCTCTCAACTCTCTCTATATTTCTCCTTTTCAATATATTGCAATAGATGTTGGACCTCGGCTTTCAGTAGTTTTGCAAAGCACTACCAATGGGGATAAAACCTTGGCTGCACAGTCCAACAGCCAAAGGGGAGAGGCATAATTCCCATCTCTACTTCAAACTGGCTATGGTTCATCCTTCATTCAAAGACATAAGCTGACTCTCACAATACTTATCTTTGTCCTTTTCAGTACATTATGTAAACAAGCATTGGGATGACTTACAGGGAAAAATTATCAAACAAATATATGTTCCAAATAAAAGAATAATGGGCAATACAGGTAACAATATCAGCTTTTCAGCTGGCAAAAAGTTCAAAGAAAGAACAATAGAGAAAATGGCTATCTACCTGCTCTTCTGAAAGTTCTGAAAAACTTGAACTTTCTCATTCCTTCTCTTGTACACATTTGTTTCTAACAAATCTCACGGACTCTCACAGGCTCAAACAGCTAAAGCAGAACTAAGTAATGTCAGCTTTGACAAACAACATAGATAAGTAAGTATATTTTTGTTGATGTATTTTCTTACTGCTTTTCTGCTTGCCTATATCATTTTAGATACACCTATCTACCTTTTTAGAAACACATACCTGGGGAATTTTGTATGGAGTTAAGATGTTGGCCATCTGGATCGAGTTCTCAGAAGTTAGCCCTCCAAGAATAGCCATTAAATTATCTACCCTTCCACAGTAATAATTGGGCCAACTTCCTTGACCAAGAAACAGAAGATTGATGGTTGTCCAACAGGTTCGACGTGAATTGAAAGCATTGTCAGAGATCCTAAATCCTAGTGTGACGTTTGGCAGCAATGCAACATTCCTGTTGACTTCACCAACAGCGAAAATGAAAACCAAAATATGCTGGTAGTTTTTAGGGATCACACTGGAAAGAAAGTACTGTTGAGATCACGGTTTTGAGCCTTTGCATCAGAATGAGTAATTATATTTATTTTTCAAAAGACAAACTGTGAAGTACTTCTCATGAAAGGTAATTCCCAGGTTAAAATGAGACCACTAAGGGGAAGCATTTAAAAACCAAAAAAAAAAAAAAGACAAGAGGTGTAGTCACTAATCTTCCTGTTTATCTGCACTGCCATTGTGTGCCCCTTAAGCACTTTCAGTTTGATGTGGAATACCAAAATATTTCTTAGGAAAGAACTGGGGAAAGCACATTTAATTTTTACATTACCTCTTCTCCTTCTCCCCCTATGGACAAGCAGCTGCCAGGAGCAAGCATGTGAGCCAAGGCAGCAAAGAACAACAGAGGAGGAGAGGAGTTCATGGTGTGCTGCCTATGATACAGTGGACCTGCAGGAAGGAAACATTTGCTGTTCCCCTCTGAGAAATGTACTCTGCAATCTGGGGGCCTGAGTCTTGCTTTCCGATCATAGAAATAGATTTGGAAGGCTAATTTGATATGCAGCTGGGGATAGGTTGCCAAGCAGATCTTAGCCCTGCCGCACGCTCGTTGCCTAACACATTCCCCCCTTCCCCAAAGAAGTGTGCCCACATTTTGGGCTTGAGACAGGTTGTCTTGTGACCAGTAGGCAAAAAGAGATGGAAATGTTGTTCAAAGTCACAATGATTCTGGATGAATGTATTATGTTACTTAACCAAGGGCAACAAGTCGGTCACTAAAAATATGCAAGTTATGAGTTTGAGTCCAGTCATAGCATCATTTATTGCCAAGTCGAATCCAACTCGAGTCATGGAAGCGACTTGAGTCTGATTTGAGTGTCAGTCAATGGACTCGAGTGTACGTCACCGCCACTGTGGAACTGTCCCATTTCTCACAAATGTGTCTGTTGGAGAAGATGAGTATTGTTCTCACTGGTGCTGTTTCTTTTCTAAAAGCAAAACTACACTTATCAAGCATTCTGTAGATTTTATTGTGGTGTTTGTGATGGAGAATTGTCTAGTTTTCTTTTTTATGTAATGTAACAATATTTCTTTGTGCGTCTTGCCTGCATATATTTCTGCCTTTTCAGAGTTGTTTGTTCCTTTTTGGTAAAAGGTCCTTTCTAGCATTCAATGTCCTTTTCTTTCTTCTTTGCCAAGCAAAAATCAAAAAGGAGGGTAGGAGAAACTACGGATGGAATTTTCAGTTTTATTCAGGTAAGTAATGTAACATGAAATTTAAATGGCAGAGAATTGGGATTTCAGATGAAAGTCTCTTTTCAAGGTGAACATGTAGAAGAGAATAGATATAGATGATAGATATAGATTTAGATATAGGTAATAAGTCTAAAATATTGGTACTTTTTTCACTGATAGGCTTATCTTTGATATAAACATATAGGCTAAAAATTTAATGTGTTGCAACTTGAATTAAGATTCCCATCAAATTGAAAATACAGAAATTGTCTCAGAAGACAGTCACTGAAGAACTGATTTCGGAGGAAAGGCAAAGATATCCAGTGGTACAGGGTTTTGTTTGTGGGGGGGGGTTCCACTTTAATCTTCCTTCAGGTTGACTCCAACTGATTCCTAAGCTACCCTATGGTTTTCTTGGCAAGATTTGTTCAAGAGAAGTTTTCCATTGCAGTTCTATGAGGCTGAGAAAATGTTTCTCAGAATCCCCTTCCGAAGTAACTGTTGAGAGTCAGTGTAAATCATTCTTCAAGTGAATACAGTAACAGTGTTCACACTCAATACATTAATGTTGAAGTTTCTCTTCATTGCGCTCTCTCAACCCCACAAGTAACTACTTACGGAAGGCTGCACTATTTATGATGTGTTAGTTCCAGTTTCTGCTCTTGTGTGTGGCATCTTCTCTCTCACTTGTTGGTTGCTCTTCTTCCCTATTTGTCTTCCCTCTCCCACACCCCACTTTTTCTGATGGATGTGCGGAGCAGGATTCTTCATTACTGATGAACCCTTCCTCTTCCTCAAGATACCTTTCTATATAGGTAGATAATCTTCTACCTCAGATCCACACCTAAATATCCTAGACTTTTTCTGAGCCCTTCCAGATTGTATATCCAATACAATAAATAAACATGTCAGAATTCCTTTGAGAAAGTCCTTCTCTGCCCCCAAGTTCAACCTTAAACATTGGTCACATTTGGTTTCTTTGGAGAAGGATTAACCTTCTTCCTTGCAAAACTACCCTGAAACAAGTCTCATTCCTTGGGAAGAGGCAGAGATCTCAGAAAAAGATATAACATTGACCTATTTGTCCCTTTAGTCTGACCAGCACTAAGAAAAACAGAAAGAAAGGGTGATTTCAGAAACAAACTGGTCCCCAAAAACAGTCATTTGTTTTTAGAGGTCCAATACGATGATCAGCCCTGCTTCAAAACTCTTAAAACAAGACAGTATCAACACCATAATCATTATTGTCCACTTACTAAGCAGCTGTTACTGAGGAGTATGGGTGTCTTTCGAAATTCGGCACAATGAAATTCCCAAGTGTGATGGATACAAATTCACCAATGAAAATATCTGTTAAAGGATCATAGGGATGAGTTGGAACGGTTGTTCGTTCACTGCATGTGGAGGAACTCAACTGCTTGCTGGAAGAGTAATGCTTTAATAGCAGCAACAAAACCAGCCAGGAGGTGAACATCCCTGCTGCCAGGGTCCAGCTGAACCTTTGGGCACCATCCAGTCTTCACATAAGAAATAGAAAAGTTTGGAGTGCAAAGCTGTGCCTTTCTCAGAGTAACCTCCTAAACAAGAACGGAGAAGGTTGTTTTGACTGAGGTCTTTATAGACTGAATGTAGAACATCATACTGGAAATGGGCTCTTTGGATATTGATCTGAGGGTTGATTTTCTCAGAAATTTCCAAGAGCTGCAGCCCTGATTACAGTCATTTTAATAATTACAGGGCAGGTCGTTTCTTTCATCTCTGTCTTTAGTTCTAAAGTCTCAGAACTGAAGAAAAGATTTTCTTCTTATCTTGCTCTTGAGGATAACCTGCTTCTGGCCAGGTAAACAGTACAGAAAGTGACACTGGGGGAAAGCCTATTGTAGAGTTAGTCTAACTTTCTGAATTCATCAGGATTGCCACCGAGCCAGGGAGAAGAAAGAGAATGGAGGACCTTCCCATCTATTTTCCTCTCCCACTCATGGACATGCAAAGTTGCCCTTGGCTGAGTCAAACGTTAGTCTATCCATTGCCCAAGAAACATCCCACTCTCCACTTTGATTAGCAAAAAAGGGATATCCTTTGGTCTGTTCTGTGTAAGGTAGTGAAAAGCCCTGTCAGTGTACTCATGGTGGACCCTACAATGTGACTAGACTGAGAGTGACAAGATATGGGGAGACAATCTTTGGTTGAGGTGAAAGAAGTGTTGGAAGCAAAGAAGCATCAACACTTGTGTAACATAATTAGTGAGAGGAAGCTCTAGAGAACATGCTTGCCCTTTGGTTTCACCACTTTCTGTCTTTGAGCTATGTGCTCAAAGTCTTTTTGCTTCCTTCCCGCCTGCAGAGGTCACTTCCCCTTCCTTCCAAAAGTTCATTAGTCTTTTTGTCTCCCTTTGTCTGGGAAGGGAGGATCCATGAAGCTCCTGTCTCAGCATCACTTACAGCCATATATGAGAGCCAGCTTCTAGGGGCTCCTGAATTGAAACTTAGATAATCTTCTTTTGCCTATCTCTTTTCCTATCCCAAGATGGATTTCTCAAAACAACATACAGAAATTTTTCCTTTTCAAAATTAGAATAGTGTCCTGAGAATTTTTCTCTTGTTTTCTGCCACAAGTTCATATTGCACTGACTATACTTCATTCTGCTTGGCATAGATATCAAATATTCCTAGAAGAGGCGGCTGCAACAGTGAAAGTAGCTCAAGGCAGGCTGTTGTGAGTTTGTGTCTCTGCAGTTTCTAAATTTCTCTCTCCTTCCCATAGTACTTTCTTTCTGTTAGGAACATCAGCTGCCTGCTACAGTTGGCGGGCCTCTCCCGTTCCAGGCAGCATTGCACATGTACATATTGCTAGAAAAGTCCCAGATTTTGTTCCTGCTACTTCCAATTTTATTCCAGGTTATAAGAAACCAACCTGGGAACCTCGTATAAGAAGTCTCCAGTCATACCAGGAGGTAACAGAAAATATTCTGGGATAAATCAAATAGATATGGAGCTCCAAATTAAAATTGGAAGGAACAGGAACCAAATTCTGGACTTCCTGACCCATTGTCAACATCTGGAAGAAGAACTGGAAACAGCCTTCCTTTGGCCCTCTCTTGCCCGCTGCCATGGGCACAGAAGTTCCTTACTCTTTACATTAAGATTTGTAGACAACTTATACTTTAAAAAAATAAGAAGGCATGCCCATACTAAGGTTCACTACCCAGAGCTGATTGCTAAAAAAAGTTTAGAGAGGGTGTGTGCATTTGGAGGCAACACAAAGAGGCACAAACCAGCAATACAGCAAGGAGTTCTCTTGTGTGAGCTCTCACTTCCTTGCAATAGTCTGAAAGAGCTAATATTTTTCCAAATGTGATGCTCTCGTAACTGGTTTTCCGTATCTTTTTTGTTGTTACCTGACAACAAGTCAGCTTCAACTATGGCCATCCTATGAATGACAGATCTCCAAGTCACCTTATCATCAACCACCCTGCTCAAGTCTTGCAGATTCAAGGATGCGTCTTTCTTCATTGAGTGTACACATCTGTAATGCAGTCTTCCTTTTTTCCTACGGCCTTTTCCCTTACCAAGCCTTATTGTCTTTTCTAGTGAGTTCTAGTGAGTCATGTCTTCGAATAATATGGTCAAAGAACAACGGACTCACTCTCAATTTAGTCCAGAACAAGAGCAGAGAAAGACAGCATACCCACCACACCATACCACACAATCTGAGGACTAAGGCCAGTTCCGCACTAGACTGGTATAGTGCTGTTATTCCACTTTCAACCTCTTGTGGAATCCTGGGGTTTGAAGTTTAAGGAGGGGCATTTAGAATTCTCAGCCAGAGAGCTCTTTGGCCTCAGTAAACTACAAACCCCAGAATTTCACAGGATGTTGAAAGTGGAATGATAGCACTGGAACTGTGTAGTGCAGAAATGGCCAATGTCATTTCCCTTCTCAACTATAACTATTCTTTTTTCCTAATAGCTTCACGCTGCTGTCCGCTCAGGCCTAACTACAGTGATGTAGAATCTGGGAAGGAAAATGCTGCTCAACAACCTTCGCTAGAGGTCAAGATGGAGAACATCTCCACAGCTACCATGGATTTCCCCTTCCTGCTCAGATGCAGTGGCACAAATGATACCCAAACACTAAAAACCTTAAAAATTATATGATTTAAAAATAAAATGTTGAGATGGCAGAACCTTTTCGATGACTTAAGGCAACCTGGAGATTTTCTCATGAGCATTAAACACTTATAAAACATTGATTGAATATTTGGTATTTCCTTTAGCCTTAGACATTAGTCCATCTCTGTGCTCCATCTCTTTATCTAAAAGCATACCTGAGGAGTTTTCTAGATATTTAAGATGTGGTTCATCTAGACAGAATTTGACAGGTAAGCCCTCCAATTACAACCATTAACTTATCCACCTGCCCACAGTTGTAATTCGCTGGATTTTCTTGTCCTAAAAAGAAAAGATTGATGGTTTCTGCACAGCTTTGAAATGAATTAAAAGCATTATCATAGATCTTGCATCTTAGTGTGCTGTTAGGCAACAGTCAACATTCCTGTTGATTTCTTGTATGGCAAAAATGAAAGCCATGATTTACTGGTAGTTTTTAAGGGTCATGCCATAATACAGTTATTATATAAATTAGCATGCTGACATCAAAGAATCAATGTAAGTGGCCAGTTGTATTCAGATTTGCCTGTCTACATAATTGAGACGTTGCTACTCATGCAGAAAAGAAACTCAGAACACAACTCCAGGGCAGTCCTGCATCCACCTCCAAATCTCTGGCTTCTTAGTGAAACATAAGAGATTTTTTTTCCTCTTCCCTTTTTCCTACTTCCTTATTTCTTTGTCTTCCTCCTTGATACAGATCTTGGAAATTCCCTTTGTAAGAGCAAAGATCATTCCTCTTACTTGCTATAGTGTTTTAAAGCCATGCCTTCCCATTATGCCTACCTTGTTGAAAAGGGAACTTTGCTTATTACACTGCTTGTTGCTCTTCTTTTATTTCCATCTCTCACAGAACTGATGAGAAAACATCATAAGTCCCAGAACATTAAAAACGAATAGAAATTAAAAGTAACTAGAAATCTTTATTCACTCTAAAAAGAAAATAACTACAGCTTTACTCAAGTACTACATTCAAAGAGTGATTTCATTCCATTCTCATTACAAGAACAAGTAACAGATGGAAGGGAAAGTGACAGATTCCTAATAAATACCTTATTCAGATCTCAGTACCTATGAGTTGTGACTTTATGCATGTCACATTTTCATCAATCTCTCTCAATCTCTCTCTCTTTCTTGGGTCCATTTTTTATGATGCATCTGAGGAAGGCTATGCTTCACTACTTGTTGACTCCTTTTTCGGACAATAAATGATATCTACCGGTGTTCACAGTCCAGATCCATGCTGCCTATAGATGTCTCTGGTTTAGATCTTATGTTTCCATCTTTTCTTGACTTATGCAAGGATGTTATGATTTCTACACCTATGTTACCTGTTTCCTCATCTGTGAACATGGTTCATTACTGGGAAATAGTTTCACTTAATTTGGCAAAGCTTCTCTGAATAACAAATCTGATTTCATCTCAGGTATTAAAAGTTTAGCTATAAAAATGATCTCTTCTTTGCTGGTGTTGACTTTGTATTCTTGGGGTCTTCTCTCTCTCCTCTGTAGGTAGCTTCACTGGAATCAAATACTAAGATGCTTCCTTTTTTCTTAGGTGTAAAAGAGATGCTTTGTACACGTTTCTCCAAGGGAGATGCAACCCAACCCAGAAAAAGTCACCTACACAGTTATGAGACTCGAGGATTCACCATAATTTATTATTGTGAAAGAAGCAGAGCCTAGTCCATTCCAGGCAGCACTTGCAAATTTCCAGGTGGAAGAGGAATCTCTGCATCCTATCAGACATCAAGAGCTGAAGCTCCAGGAACATAGACATCAGGGAAAACTCTCCTCCACCTTATGTAAACTATGCTTACATAAACTATGCTGCCTAATGAGACCACCTTTCCTAATTTATTGCTGGCTGTAACGTGACTCCACCAAGGCCATTCTGGTATTGATGACAATGCATCCAACACCTTCTGCAGACCGTGCATGATTTCCTCGGCTTCCTGTCATTCTGACCCTCAATCCTCTCTGGCAGCCCCCTTCAGGATTTCAGACTTGAATCAGGACACTTTGCTTCATTAGACTTTGGACTTCTGCATTTAAAGGCACAGGGATCATCAAGGGACTAGTCTGGCTTTCCGCAGTCAGCTTCTGCCAGTGTACAATATTAGGTGCTTACCCAATCCACTCCTCTACACCATCCATGCAACAATCTAACACTTGTACAACCCCTCTAACTTTTAAGACAAGGAAAAGTAGAGCATATAGAGCATATCATCAGCACATTGACAATACTCGATCCCAAACCCCTTAATAACCTCACTCAAAAGTTCCATAGAGATATTGAAGAGTATGAGGGATGGGATGTAATGTTGATGTTTGTATATTGTTATATTCCCAGAAGAGATGTCATGTACTTGCCCCAGCAGGTGACCAACAATACCTACTATGCTACATTCCACAACATAAAGACAGTGATCACTCCTTCTCTCAGATAGAAACTTTATTTTTCCTTACTAGCTGCTCCTTGGTGTTCAGGTCAGGCCTCAATACAATAATGTGCAATTTGGGAAGAAAGATGAAGCCCAACAACCCACTACTGGAGGCCAAGATGGAGAAGATCTCCACAGCTACCATATGTTTTCCCTTCATGCTCAGATACGTTGGCACAAAGGACACCCAAACACTGCAAAACACCAACATGCTGAAGGTGATCAGCTTGGTTTCATTAAAAATATTGGGCAACTTATGGGCAAAGAAAGCTACCGTAAAGCTAATGATGGACAGCAAACCCAGGTAGCCCAGGACAGCATAAAACATGAGTTCTGAGCCTTCATTGCATTGCACTATGATCTGACCTATCTGAGAATGCACATCAAACCCTGGAAAAGGAGGAGAAGAGACCAACCAAATAACACAGATGCCAACTTGAATCAGAGAAGACAGAAGGATGACCCGCAATCCAAGTCTCTTTCCAAGCCATTTTTTCATCCTATTCCCTGGCTTGGTGGCCACGAAGGCCAAAATCACAGTGATGGTTTTGGCCAACATGCAAGCAACTACAGTGGAGAAAACAATGCCAAAGACGGTTTGTCTGAGAAGACAGGTCACCACTCCAGACCTCCCAATGAATAAGAAAGAGCAGAGGAAACAGAGCAGCAGAGAAGAGAGAAGGGTGCAGGTAATGCTCCAGTTATTGGCTTTCACAATGGGGGTATGGCGGTGATGAATGAAGGTCCCCAACATCACAACTGTGATCACAGAAAATAAAAGTGCTACAGCTGTCAGAGCTGCTCCTAAGGGCTCCTGGAAGGATAGGTAGATTCTTTCTTTAGGGACACATTGGTCCTGGTTCTTATTTGGAAACTGATCATCTGGGCACTTCGCACATTGTTCAGCATCTGAAAGAAAGACAGAGGCCATTTCTGCACGGGGCGAGGGAATCGCCCCATGCTGGTACTTACCGGACTTCTTGGCTCCACACTTGGGTCCAGGCTGGCCCAGAGCAGTGCGTGGCCACCACTCCGCACTGCTCTGGGGATGAAAATGGTGGCTTCCAGTTGGTCGAGACTCTCCACCAACCACTGAAGCTCACCAGCCTAAAGCCCACCCACGGCAGATCGCAGGCTCGCACTGGTGCAAGCCTGCAAATCTGCACCGGAGCACAGGACCAGAGTGGAGCGCTCCATGCTTTTGAAAGACCTGTTTCAAGCGGTCTTTCAAAAGCACGCTGGACGACCACTTCGGGTTGTTCGGGAACGGGCTGAGATGCGGAACTACACTAAGTAGGTCTGACCCCGTCCACTCCCAGGTGCAGACGTCCTCCCTGGAGGACGCTCTGCACCGTTTCTTTAAGCCCATGTGGAAATGGCCAGTGTCTCAAAGTTTTCCTGCATTTAGCTGCCACCCACTAATCCCTTGATTTCCAATGAAACATGAACTTCATGGAATAAAACATCAGTTTTAGTAGTCAGTAATGAGGATTCCTAATCAATAATTACATTAATCCAAACAAGATGAGTCAAGGACGTGTGCCTGCATAGTCAGATCTGATTGCACAAGGAACAGACACAGCTGGAGTGCTGGCTTTCATTGTGCAAATATACTCCTGAACACTTCTGAAACCTGGCATCTGGGCTCAGATCTGAGTCCTGGAATATGCCAAATCTGCTAACCTGAGATTTCAGGCAGAGTTTAACCCCCTCCAGGTCATACTGAATCCCAGTCCTCTTATCTGTCTTATGATTGGTTAGGAGCATCTCTGCCTTGCCTGGATTAAGCTTCAGTTTGTTTACTCTCATCCAGTCCATTACTGAAAGAAAACCCTGGTTTAGTATAGGAACAACATCCTTGGAATTAGGTGGCAAAGACAGATAGAATTGGGTGTCATTTGCATGCTGGTAACAGTGAATCTCAAAACTACAGATGACTTACATGGCATGAAGCAGCGTTTTCAGTCCCGGCAGCCGACTGCTACAGCTATCCAAACTATTTAAGATTGAACACAGCCGAGTGGCAACCAATACCTTCCGGTTCTCCCCTCTTCCTTGATGTCTGCGTACCCACTCCATATTTTCTTCTACTCATTTATGTTGGATTGCTTGCTCCCTTTCCTACTTCCCGTCCTGTGCTCTCCCTATCATCCACATGTTTTCTTTTTACCTGGCAGGACAATTTTCCCTGAAAAGTAGGGTCACAAGTTACAAAGAAAAGAACCTCCTCTCCCCTCTCAAGCAAGGAGACTGGCCCTGACTCCACTCCAGAAGTGGCTCCCCTAAAGGTGTTCCCCACTTTGACATTGCCCCTTTGCTATTGCCTCTGCCAGTGCCGTCCAGGCAGACCTCTTATATCCCCTTACAGGAAGAGGAGCGTTGACTGGACTGATATTGAAACAGCTGGCTTAGTACCTGGGGACCTGGGACCTGTTTCTGCAGGCGAGTAGGTGGTGAGAACAGCTACAGAAACCTCTCTTCTCTGGGGTGGAGGAGGAGCCCCTGGTGGCCGTTCTTCTTCCCAGCTTGCTGACTCCGAAAGCTCAGGGCCTGGCCCAGTGTCTCAGGGCTATCTCCCTCGCCCTCAAACTTCAGGGTGAGCAATAATAAATTCATATAGAGAGCAATAAGCCAAATGTCAGTCATATATGCAGCCAATCAATATTCTTGCTATTGATTACCTTAATAAAAGTTTAATCAAGGATAGTTAAGGACAGTCGAGTGCAACGTATGTTTCTTTTATCCCAACAGAATCTCCGTGGAGGTTTTCTCAAACCACAAGGAGGACTCTCAGAGGGACAGCCCCGTCTTACCATATGCTGTTGGACCTATTATTTCCTTGAATTGTCCCAGTATTTGTTGCCTGAGGATCACTTCTTTATGAGTTTGCCTATCTTATGGATAAATAGCTCAGTTCTATACCCAAAATGTGCACGTACCTTCAAGTGACCTGGTGACTTATGGCAACCCCATGACTTTCAGAGGTGGTTTTGGCAAATTATCATAATCTAATTGGGTGAAGCCACAGTGCAGTAATTTGGCCATTGTTAGCAAATGGGTGATACTTCTATCATCCTCCCTCAGCACTGCGTAGAAAGTCTTTCTCCTTCAGCATGTTTAGGCACTTGGCTGTTTTCTCTTTTAACTCTGGGTTTCCCTTCTTTCTCTGTCTCTCTTTGAATTTGAAATGGTCTTCACTTACCCCACTGGTTGGAGATGCTTCCTGTGGGACACTCTACGCAGTCGTAGCAACAGACTTGCTTCCCCTGCCGAACTAGGGTGTTCTGTCCAGGGCGGCAGCTCTTGGCACAAGTTGAAGTGGGCAACCTCTACGAGTAACCGTGAGGAAAGACATTGCAGATGAAATTTGGATACAGACAAAGCAAATTACAAATAATCTGAGGCAATTCCTTCACACTCCATATTGTTTTGCTTGGGGATCCAACTTCTGATTGTCACAGCCTGGTTCACTGGTGGGAGAAGGCTGGAAATGTCATCGTATTTGTGCCCCAGTTGGCAGCTGAACAGACCTCCATCACCTAATGTGGAGGCTGGTTCTTAAGGTGGGCTGGGAGGGAGAAATAGTGCTACAGTCGTGACTATGTAGGATTAGTGAATATGCAACAGTATTGGATCTGTAACTCTGGCTTATGAATCCATAACTGAAATACAGTTGCCAGCCACTAGTTGTTATTGTTGTTGTCATTGTCCTCATCACCACCGCTACTGCTATGCTGATGCTTATGTCACTAACCTGTTTAAATTTGGGACTCCAAATAAGAACACTTCTATTAATTGTGAAGGCTTCCCCAGGAGAAACCGTGGGGTCCATCCTCCCAACGTGCACTCTCTGGAACGATTCATTGGGAAATGTGACCAGGTTGACAAGATCGTATCCTCCTGCCATCTCCCCGTTCTCATCAAAAGAGATTTCTTCCCCGGCACTATTGTTAAAGCGGATGTGGCTGAGAAAAGAATGAAGCTAGATTGAAACAGAACAAAAAAAAAACTAGGTTAAAAATGATGAAAGTGATCACATATTTGCTTGTGTGTGCCTTCAAGTCATTTCTGATTTATGGTGACCCTAAAGCAAACCTATCACAATTGCTATTTCCTGGCAAGGTTTGTTCAGGGGAGGGATGCCATTGCTTTCCTCTGAGGCTGAGAGAATGTGAGTTGCACAAGGGGTTTCCAAGTTTGGGCAGGAATTCAAACCCCAGTTTCCAGAGTCATAGGCCATTTCCACACTACACTGTTATGGTGCTATTATTCCACATCCCACATCTTGTGGAATGCTGGTATTTTTAGTTCACTGAGACCAAAGAGCTTTCTGGTTGAGGCCATTTCCACACAGGGGAATTAAAATGGCGCAGTGCATCCTCCATGGAGGACCTCTGCACTTTGGAGCAGACTAGTTTTGGACTACTTACCGGAGATCCACACCTCAGTCCACTCCAAAAGGCCCCCAACTGGTCAACCAGCAGGCTTTTTAAAGACTGGAAAAAAAGAGGTTTCTCATTTTTTCTGGAGCGTGCCATTGCGTACCTGCTCCCTTGTGCAGATTCGCAGGCTCACACCAATGCAAGCCTGCGATCTGCAGAGGGCGGGCTTTAGGCGTGGTGAGCTTCAGCGGTTGGTTGGGACCCACGACCAACCAGAAGCTGCCATTTTGGAAGCTGCAGCAGTGCAGATCTAAGACCTCGTACTGCTCCGATTCACCCTGGACCAGACCAAAGAGCCAGAGATCCGGTGAGTAACGGCACGGAGCGATTCCCTCGCTTCGTGCAGAAATGGCCTGAGAATTCTAAAGGCCTCTCCGTGAACTGCAAACCTCAGGATTCCATAGGAGGTTGAAAGCAGAATAATAGCACTAGAACAGTGTAGTGCAGAAATGGCCATAGTCCAGTGCTCAAACCACTACAGCATACTGGCTCTCTGATCATAAATGCTTCTGCTTTTTAATAAGTTGTGACCTTTGGAGTCTCCATATTATTTGCACATTGCTTAAAACAGAAAGACATAAATGCGCAAGATTTATTACATGTTAGGGATGAAACTTTAGGAAGGAAGAGGAGGATGAGAAGAGGAAGATTATGATATCTGTACTTCCCAATGAACTGTGAACTATGTATCACCTTTACTTCTCTTTGATTTTAGCAGATGGACAAAGCGAAGCAACAAAAAAGATTCCAGGGGATCTCAGGGCCAAATTGATTTTGTATATATTGTGCAAATGACATGGAAGATCTAGACAACCTCTTACCGGAATGTCAGTTGTATTCCAGTCCTAGAGATTCATATTTATCTCCTTTTGTAGGGCATATGGAAAAGTGTGAGGGTTGAGGACAAACCAAGATGTCTTTCAGGATTTTCCAATCAGTGACTGATTCAGAATTTTGCCCTTTTGGCTGTTCAAGCAGCCAATTATCAAGGGAGAAGGAGGGAGGAAAGGAAGAATTTCTGATGAAAACAGTAAAAGAATAGGTTTCTTTTTCTTTTCCTTTCAAATTGAATACAGTTTGTGTACATTTGGTAAATCTTTTTGTATGGTTTGTCTGTGTCACAAGAGTGAGGTTTGCTACCTAGCAGATTGCTCCAAATTTGCAAACTACATGCCTAGAGATTTTAAAAACAAAGGTTTATTTCTGCAGCAGAAGTTGGTACACACTTTGAGAAAGGTCCAAGGTGAGACAAGGAGTCATCTCAGAAGCCACCTCGTATACTGTTTCCACAAGATGTTTTTCACACACACAAACAGAAGAACGGTAACATTTAGATTAAAGCCATGTCTTCTAGGCCTATAAATTGTACATTTTATGAACATTCCCAAGTTGTTTAAGAGACATCTTTCTTTGTTCGAGAGTGTGAATTCATAGCTAACAGGACCTCCAGACTTGTTTACTTCAGAGAATGTGTTACTTCAAATGAGGAATTTTAATTAACCATTGGAAATCAGGCAGGAAGTTTCCTTTCCCATCTATGGGCCTTTCCACACTACAATGCTATCGTGCTGTTATTCCAGTGTAGGGCAGAAAGGTCTTCAGTCTACAGCCCTTTTCGCATGCGAGTCCTGTTGCGAAATGGCCTTGGGAGCATCACACAATTGTGAGGACCGTTTCACATGACATCATTGCAATCGCGCGACACTCCCAAGACCATTAGGCAGCGATCGCACATTATATCATTATCAGTTCGTTGCTGAAAATGATGCGCAATCGTGCATCCCTCCCATGCCCCGCCCACACTTGCCTTGTGTGCAGAGGCTCTGGATGTGCAGCCATCGCGCTTCCTCCCCCAGAGCAGCCTTTAAAAGTACCTGGCTGCACTGCAGAAGGAAGGGCTGGAGTGCTCAGGGTTCCTTCCAGCCAGCACAGAGCTCATGAGGAGAGGAAGCGGAGGGCACACAAGTGCCTCTCAGGAGAGGCTTCTTGTGTGATCCCCTCACAATGACACCAAAATGAGATACGGTGCAAAAAGGGCCTTACGTTATCTTCCATCTCAAAAAGTAGCCTGAATCTACAAAAGCTTCTGCTACAAGTTTCTTTCTGCCCAATAGTCCCAAAAAATACTACAAGATTCCTTGGTGTGCTCCATAAGGTTTCATCACATTTTATGCTTTTACAGAAATACCTCTGTCTACCTGCCATGGCTGGATGTTCTGAAGGCTCCACTTCTTTCCCTTCTCCTTTGCTTTTTGATTGGATCTCAGCACAAGCATAGAATGGAGGGCATGTGCAACAGCATACACACCATTGTAAATATTGTAGCTCTGGCCAGACAGCTCCATTTCAAAGAAAGTCCCAGGGAGGCTCCACAACTTCTCTTCCCCAGTACAGTTTTCTCCATCTACGTGATAAAGCTTATATTTGTAGAGTGAACAATGGAATAGAATGTACCAGAACTCAGGGAGAAAATAAAATGTTGATTGGAAAGGGCTGATTGTTTCCAGAAACTCTTGAAATCCTGGCACCACATTGGTGTGGAGGGTAAATGACAAGGTGCCATTGAAAGACTTGGGGGTGAATTTTGCATTGGAAGGTATTGCTGTGAAATCCCATTCAGCAGTTGTGATCCACACCCACTCAAGTGGGAGCATATGCCCAATTTCTGTGGAATATATAACCATTTGTAAACCTTCCAGAGACTGGCTATCCCCAGAGACAAGAGTTACATTTATTTCATTAGCTCTCAGGGCAGAATAAATTGGCCAAAGTTTTTCTTTAATTATCTCATGCGGTAGAAAGTTTGTCACTAATGGAATCACCAATGTCCATGCAATGCAAATATGACTTTGCAGGAGTTTTGGTCTCACGGTTTGAAGAAATGTTTCTCCTCTGTGATCATCTGAAACAATCAGACCAATCCAGTTCCATCCAAAATGCCTGAGCAGCTGAACAATCCCCACAAGCTGAGCTTCTTCATTTGGCACCATCTGGTAGAAAGCAGGGAACTGACTTTTGTCCCTCAGACCTGGATCAAAGGCTCCATAGCTGAGCTAATGAGAAAGATATAATAAGACTTTTTAACCGGAAAGGTAATAGTCTCTTTCAGACCTAAATAAGTTCCCGGAATGCAATTTCCATAGCCCTACCCATCTGACACAATGGTGAAAAATGCTGGAAGCTGAATAATATGTGGAAAATGGGCATGATTCCTATCCCTCTTTAAATTCACTACATTCCTCTGTTCACAAACATGAGCCAGCTCTCTCAAAATGTCTGTATTTCTCTTTTTCAATATATTTCAATAGATGTTGTTGGGTCTCAACTCCTAGGTACGCTACAGAGCACTACCAATGATGAAAAAAGCTGGGACTTAGCGTTCAATGACATAGAGTGGGGGCCGTCATTATCATCCCTACTTCAAACTGCCTCTGGTCTTTCATTCCCAGACAGAAACCAATCTCTCAAAATACCTGCCTTTGTCCTTTTCAATATATTATGTGAACAAGCATTATGATGACTAATGGGGTAAAGTTATGAAACAAATGTATGTTCTAAATAAATAATAAGTGACCGACTTCATTCCTTCTCTTGTACACCCTTGTTTCTAACAAATCTCACATACACTGACAGGCTAAAACAGCCAAAGGAGAACTAAGTAAGGTCAATTGTGACAAACAGCATAGATAAGTAGATGCATTTTTGGTCATGTATTTTCCTAATGCTTTTCTGATTGCCTCTGTCATTTTCTATATACCTATCCATCTTTTTAGATACACATACCTGGGGAATTTTGTATGGAGTTAAGATGTTGGCCATCTGGATTGAGTTTTCAGAAGTGAGTCCTCCAATGACAGCCATTAAATTATCTACCCTTCCACAGTAATAATTGGGCCAATTTCCTTGACCAAGGAACAGAAGATTGATGGTAGTCCAAGAGGTTCGGCATGAATTGAAAGCATTGTCAGAGATTCTAAATCCTAGCGTGGTGTTTGGCAACATTGCAACATTCCTGTTGATTTCATGAATAGCGAAAATGAAAACCAGAATATTCTGGTAGTTTTTAGGGATCACACTGAAAGGAAATAACAGTTGAGACCACAGTTTTGAGTCTTTGCATGAGAATTAGTAATATTAAATTATATTAAATATAGTTTAAGACAATGCAAATTACTTCTCATGGAAGGTAATGTCTGGGGTAAAATGAGACCACAAAGGGGAAGCATTCAAGAACCAAAACAAAGACAAAAAGTGTGTACTCTGCATTACGAGATCCTGCTTTTTATGTGCACTGCCATTGTGTGCCCCTTAAGCTCTTTCGGTTTGATGTAAAATGTGGAAGTATTTCTTAGGATTCAGGAGAACACATTTAATTTTTACGTTGCCTGCCTTCTCTTCTCTTTCTTCCCATGTGGAGAAGCAGCTGCCAGGAGCAAGTATGTGAGCCAAGGCAGCAAAGAACAATAGAGGAGGAGAGGAGTTCATGGTGTGTTGCCTATGATACAATGTACCTGCAGGAAGGAAACATTTGCTGCTCCCTTGTGAGAAATGTGCTCTGCAATGGAGGGGGGAGGGTTGAGTCTTACTTTCGGATTATAGGAAAAGATTTAGAAGGCTCTTTTGATACACAGCAGGCACAGGTTGCCAAACAGACCTTGACCATACCTCAAGTCCATTGCCTAACCCATTGGCTCTCCCCTGCAAGAAGTGTGCCTTGACTTTGGGCTTGAGACAGATTGTCTTGTGACCAGCAGGCAAAAAGAGATGGAAGCGTTGCTCAAAGTCGTAAGGTTTCTGGATGAATGTGTTATGTTACAGGCAGAAAGTTGGTCATTAAAAATATGCAAGTTATGAGTTGAGTCAAGTCGGTGTATCATTTGTTGCCAATCAAGTTCAAGTTGAGTCATGGAGGCAACTTGAGTCTGATTTGAGTCTGAGTCAATGGACTCAAGTCTACCTCACTGCCACCGTGGAACTGTCCTGTTTCTCCCAAATGTGTATGTTGGAGAAAAAGAGCATTGTTCTCACTGGTGCTGTTTTTTTCCTAAAAGCAAAACAACACTTATCAGGTATTCTATAAATTTAATTGTGGCGCTTGTGATGGAGAATTTTCTAGCTTTTCTTTTTTAAGTAAAGGTAGTTCTTTCGCACCTAGCCTGCATCTCTGTTTGCCTTTTCAGAGTTGTTTGTTCCTTTTTGATGAAAGGTCTTTTCTAGAATTCAATGTCCTCTTCTTTCGTTCTTCTTTGCCAAGCAGAAATCAAAGAGGAGGGTAGGAGAAACTATTGATGGAATTTTCAATTTTATTCAGGTAAGTCATGTAATATGAAATTTAAATGGCAGAGAACTGCGGATTTCAGATGAAAGTCTCCCTTCAAGGTGAAACATGTGAAAGATATAGAGATGTAGATTATTTAGATAGATATAGATATATGGAGAATAAGAAGTGTAACACAAATTATTTTTTCGCTGATAGGCTTATCTTTCATATAAACACATCGGATGAAAATTTAATGTGTTGCAACTTAAATTAAGATTCCCATCAAATTGAAAATAGAAATATTGTTGCAGTCGCTGAAAAACTGATTTGTATGAAAGGCAAAGACATCCAGTGGTGCAGGGTTTTGTTTTGGATATTTTTTGTCACTGCAATCTTCCTTCTGGTTGACTCCAACTGATTCCTAAGCTACTCTATGGTTTTCTTGGCAAGATTTATTCAAGGAAAGTTTGCCATTGCAGTTCTATGAGGATGAGAAAATATTTCCCAGAATCCCCGTCCAGAGTAACTGTTGAGAGTCACTGTAAATTATTGTTCAAGTGAATACAGTAACAGTGCTCACACTCATTACATTAATGTTGAAGATTGTCCTCCCCGTGCTCTCTTAACCCCACAAGAAACTCCTTACGGGAGGCTGCACTATTTATGATGTGTTAGTTCCAGTTTCTGCTCTTGCATGTGGCATCTTCTCTCTCACCTGTTGGTTGCTCTTCTTCCCTGTTTGTCTTCCCTCTCCCACACCCCACTTTTCTGATGCATGTGTGGAGCAGGATTCTTCATTACTGGTGAGCCCCCACCTTCTGATGATATCTTTATGTATGGATAGATAATCTTCCACCTCAGCCTGATCCGGACCTGAATATCCCAGACTTTTTGTGAGCCTTTCCAGATTACACATGGAATAAAATGAATAAGCATGTCAGGATTCCTTTCAGAAGGTCCTTCTCTGCCCCCCAAGTCCACCCTCAAACTTTGCTCATACATCAGAAACCTATAGAGCAGACCTTTCCAAACCTTTCATGTTGGTGACACACTTTTCAGACAGGCATCATTTCGCGATACAGTAATTCAGTGTTACTAGTAAACCGAAAGGTTAAACTAACCCCTTATAAGAGATACAAACACATGCATAAATTGTAATAACAAAATGTATGGGAACACAACTTATCTCGTGAAAACCTTTCCTATATTTTTAAACATATATGATTCATAAATAATAACATACATTTCCAAGATGGTAGGCAACACACCTACACACTTCAGGCGACACACTAATGTGTCACAGCACACCGTTTGGAAAGCCCTGCTGTACAGATTTCAGAAAAATCGCATCTGATCGCAATCTGGAGCCAGCATGTGTTAGTAGTTGGAGTGTTGGAGTACAACCCTGGAGACCAGGGTGTGATTCTGTGCCTGGCCATGGAAACCCATTGGGTGACCTCGGGCACACCACACACACTCTGCCCTAGAAATCCCCATGATACGGTTGTCGCAGGATCACCGTAAGTCAGAAAAGTCTTGAAAGCATGGAACACAACAACACTATTGCCCTGCCAATGTCTTTTGCCTGACTGGCATTGTAAATGCTGGTGAAAAAATAGAAAGAATTACTAGAGAAACAAGCTGATCCTTAAAAATAGCCTTTTCCTTTCCAAAAATAAGGATGATAATTATGCCCACTTCAGAATTTTAAGAAGAAGAGAAAGAGCAACAATGTCACCACCACTACCATCACCTTCAACCCCCCACTTACAAAGCAGTGAATGAGCATGTTTGGTTTCTTTGGAGAAAGGTTAACCTTCTTCCTTGCAAAACTACCCTGAAAGAAGTCTCATTCCTTGGGAACATCCTGATCTCAGAAAAAGACAGGTATAACATTGACCTGTTTGTGCCTTTAGTCTGACCGGCCTCAAGAAGAACGGAAGGAAAGGGTCATCTGAGAAACAAGCTGGTCCTTAAAAACAGTCATTTGGTTTTAGAGGTCAAATACGATGATCAGCCCTGCTTCAAAACTGTTTTAAAAAGACAATATCACCACCATAATCATTATCATCCGCTTACTAAGCAGCTGTTCCTGAGGAGTGTGGGTGTCTTTGGAAATCCAGCACAATGAAGTTCCCAAGTGTAATGGATACAAATTCACCAATGAAAATGTCTTTTGAAGCATCATAGGGATGAATTGGAACTGCTGTCCTCTCACTACACATGGAGGAGCTCAAATGCTTGCTGGAAGAACAATGCTTTGATAGCAGCAAGAAAACCAGCCAGGAGGTGAACATCCCTGCTGCCAGGGTTCAGTTGAATATCTTGAGCTTAAACTCTGGACAACGTCAGGTCTGCACACAAGAAACAGAAAAGTTTTGAGCTACAAAGCTGTGCCTTTCTCAGATTAGCCTCCAAAACAAGAATGGAGTAGGTCGTTTTGAGAGGGCTCTTTATGGATTGAATGTCGAATATCATACTGAATGTGGGCTGTTTGGGTATTGATTTGAGGGTTGATTTCCTCTGGGATTTCCAAGAGCTGCAGCCTTGATTACAATAAATAAAGGGCAGGTAGTTTCTGTTGCTGAAGTCCTAAAGTCTCAGAACAACTAAAGAAAAGTTGTTTTTCTTATGTTGCCCTTGAGGATAACCTGCTTCTGGTTAGGTAAACAGTACAGAAAGGGACATTGGGGGAAAGTCTATAGCAAAGTTAGAGCGTATCCCTAGACCATTAGAAGTCAAGAAAAGTAGTCTGCTGAGTCAGTAATTTTAAAAAATAGAATGCTATCTTTATCAAAATAACAAGCAGGAAAAAGGTATTGGAATTTATAGACATATAAGGTAAACTAGAACTTCCAAAATGTCTAACCAAATTCTGCAGCACAACTCAGTCTTCAGATATAAAGCTTTTATACCCACTCAGACCTTTGACTTCCCTAGATCAAAGTCCTAGTCCCTAAGTCAGGGATTTACTTTCTAACCCTCTCAGAAAAGATTTGGTCTTTCCCCTGCCTCTCACTAGACCTCGAAGGAAAACAAACTCTCATTCACCAAATCCCTCTCTTATGAAAAAAGGAGGCTCTTCCTTCAGTCATATCTGATTTTTGTCCTAGAGTAGGGCTGGAAACTCCCCTTACGCCTTTGATTAAAAATCGCTGCCACCACCTACTGCATTAAACTCCCTCTTCCTGTGACACAGTAGGATGCTACTGGGGGAACAACAAATCTCTAAGTTTAGATATTCCTTTCCTTCCCCCCACACCCTATCTGGGAAAGAGGAATTCTAGCTGTGAGCATAACCAGAAAAAGCACATGAAGGAGAGAGTTTGAGCAACAGTTCTTTAAAGAAAGACTTTTATTCTAAGAACAGGCAATTTAACAACAGAGATATCACTATACATGAAGGCTTCTTTCCTTCAGGCTCACTTAGGAAATCCAAGTTACAGATAGTTACATCATTTCAGCCAGAGCTTTTAAAAGAGCAGAAAATCCTAGCACAACTATCTAAAAAACGTCCCCATCTACTCATATTTTGATCCCAATGCTGAGATGGTCTGGGGAACCAAAGCTGGGAGGTGAGCCCAGCAGGCCCAACCGGCAATATGTCTGCCTCTAGTTGGTGTTTCTTTGTACCTCTCTGCCTTGTGGTCCCCTGAGGCCTTTTAAAACTTCTTGACCAAAGCATCCCAAAGGTTCTCACCTTTCTCCCCTGAGTGGGCAATTATCTCTCATGACCTCTGATGTCCTTGTGATGCTGACCCCCCAATAAAATGTAATCTAAACCCAGCACCTCATTAACCCCTTGTTTGCCTGGAGGGAGAATTATTTCCCTTCAGCTCTGTGACCTGGATAATGGGAATCCCCATTATCACACACACACACCCCAAATCCCAGCCAGTGTGGCTTCAGCTGGTCCGCATTATCACACCCTCCCTCTCCCAGAAGGAATCTGCCTCAAAAATGCAGCTCATGCCCTTTTATAGAGCTCCTTCCCAGGAAGTTCAGCACCTTCTGAGAAAGCTCAGCTCCTCCAAAGGGCCCATGAGCTGAGTTCCTCTCTTACCTAGAACCCCTCGGGTCCCTCGACAACCAGTTGCTAAGGCCAGCCTGCTTCTTAGGCCTACCACACTTCCAGGCTTTGTCATACCACGAAATGCTGTTATAACCAAAAAAACAAAAAAAAAAACCAAGGGGAATTTTTGGTTCTATCCTAGGGGTTCCTAGTGGGTTCCTTGAGCATTCCTCCTCCTTGTTGTCTGGTGGGATGGGGACAGATATTCCTTACTGTTTACATTAATCCATCTTTTGTTAACTGATGCAAGGATGCTATCATTTGTATCCCTATGTTACCTGTTTGCTTCTCTATGTATCAGTAAGAACACAGAGCGTGGCTCATGACTGGCAACTAAGTTGGCAAAGCCTGTGTGAATGACAAATCTGGGTTCATCTCAGGTATTAAAAGTGATCTTTTTGCTGTTGTTGACTTTGTCTTCTTGGGGTCTTCTGTCTCTGCTCTGTAGGCAGCTTCACAGAAATCAAATGCTGAGAGGCTTATGTTTTTCCCTGGGTGTAAAAGAGATGGATTTAGGTGTACTTTCAAGCTTTGCAACTATTCCTGCAAGAGAGATGTAACCCCACCCAGAAGAGGTCATCTATTCTGTTCTCAGACCAAGGGATTCACCATAGTTTATTGGACATTATCCATTTGACACCTGATCTAGAAGAAGCCTCCTTAGATGAAAAAAGAAATGAGAAGGGCCAAGAGGATGAGCCCCAACCAGAGCCATCAGAGGCTGGCAGCCATGTTATGACAGAAGCAGAATCTGCTCTGTTCCAGGCAGCACTTGCAAATTCCAAGGTAGGAGTGGAATTTCTGCATGCTGTCCTACGTCAGCAGCTGAAACTCCAGGAACAAAGACACCAGGAACACTCTTCTCCAACTTAGATAAACTATGCTGTTTACTGTCAGAAAGAAAGGGTCATTTAAGAAACAAGCTGATACTTTTAAAAAGGCATTTACTTTTAGAAATTAAATACAATGACCTGGCCTGCTTCAAAACTCTTAAAACATGACAACGTCACCAACCATAACCATTATCATCCACTTACTAAGCAGATGTTCTTTTGGACTCTGGGTGTCTTTGGAAATCTGGCACAATGAAGTTCCCAAGTATAATGAATGCAATTTCACCAATGAAAATATCTGTTGAAGGATCATGAAGACGAATTGGAATTGTTCTCCTCTCACTACACATGGAGGAGCTTAACTGCTTGCTGGAAGAATAGTGCTTTGATAGCAGCAACAAAACCACCCAGGAGGTGAACATCCCTGCTACCAGGGTCCCGCTGAATAACTTTAGCTGAAACTTTCAGCACCATCAAGTCTTCACATAAGAAACAGAAAAGTTTTGAATGACAAAATTGTGTCTTTCTCAGATTAACCTCCTAGACAAGAATGGAGCAGGTCATTTTGACAGGGGTCTTTATGGACTGAATGTAGAACATCATAGTAGAAATGGGCTGTTTGGGTACTGATCTGAGGATTTATTTCCTCTGGGATTTCCAAGAGCTGCAGCCCTAATCACACTCATTTTAACAATTATGGGACAGGTAGTTTCTGATGCTGAAGTCCGCGACTCTCAGAACAACTAAAGAAAATGTGTTTCTGTTATCAGGCTCTGGAAGATGACATGCTTCTAGTCAGGTAAATGGTATGGTAAATGG
Source organism: Cyclura pinguis (assembly GCA_030412105.1). Taxonomy (NCBI): domain Eukaryota; kingdom Metazoa; phylum Chordata; class Lepidosauria; order Squamata; family Iguanidae; genus Cyclura; species Cyclura pinguis. Next base: position 10,683,194 of record CM059604.1, read on the forward strand.
TCAGGTTAAATAGTATACTACGCAACTCTGGAGAGAAGCCAGAGAAGTAGAGTTAATCTAAGGCCCTTTTCACATGTGCGGGGGGGGACGGGTGAAAACGCCAAAAATGGAGCTTACCTCCAGCCGGATAAGTCCGTCGCCACGTGGAGCAGCGCGAGCTCGCTGCTCCACACTCCTCCGGAGTCGCAGATGGCAACTTCCGGTTGGTGGAGGCTCTCCACCAACCGGAGAAGCTCGCCAGCTGGAAGCCCGCCCCCGGCAGATCTGCAGGCACGCACTTGCGCACGCCTGCAGATCCACTTTAGAGCCGGGCGACGGAGCAGCACGGGGCTGCGTGCTCTGTGCTTTTTAAAAACCTCTAAAAAGAGGTTTTTAAAAAACACGCAGCCCGGCTAGTCCCGGCCACTCCTGAGTGGATTCTGGTGTGGAACTACGAAAAGTAGTCCACGCCAGTCCACTCTACAGTGTAGACGACCTCCGTGAAAGGTCGCTCTACACCGTTCCCCCCACACACACATGTGAAAAGGGCCTCAGTTTCTGAATTCATCAGGACTAACACAGGGCCAATGAGACAAAACAAATGGAGTCTCATAGCATCTATTTCCCCCTCCCGCTCATCGACATGCAAAGTTGCCTTTGGCTGAGTCAAACATTAGTCTATCTCTTTTCCAAGAGACATCCCACTCTCCATTTTGACTAGCAAAAAAGGATATCCTTTGCCCAGTCCTATGCAAGGTAGTGAAAAGACCTGCTCTCTCATGGTGAGCTGTACAGTGCAACTAGACAGACAGGGAGGGCACAGAAAAGATGGTGGGAGACATTCTTTGGGTGAGGTGAAAGAGGTGAAGCAAAGAGGGATCAACATTTGTTTAAAGTGACCAGCAAGAGGGAGCTCTAGAGAGCATGCTTGCCCTTTGGTTTCTCCTGTTTCTTTCTTTGACCTATGTATTTAATTCTATTTGCTTCCTGTCTTCCTTCAGCGGTCACTTCCCCCTTCTTTCAAAAGCTTAGTAGTCTTTTTGTCCCCCTTTGTCTGGGAAGGGAGGATCCACGAGGCTCCTACCTCAGAATGGCTTACATCCACACGTGACAGCCAGCTTTTAGGGGATCTTCTATTGAAATTTAGGTAATCTTTTTTTGTCTATTGCCTTTCCTATCACAAGACGGATTTCCAAAAGCAGTAAATAAAAGTTTTTTCCTTTTTTACTTACAAGAGCATCCTCTTGTTTTCTACCATAAGCTCATATTGCACTGATATAGATGCCAAATATTCCTAGAACATGCTGCTGCAACAGTGAGAGTAGCTCAAGCCAGGATTGTGTCTCTGTATTCCTCTTTTAGTCCTGTCGTACTTTCCTTTGATGCTACACTTGGTAGACCTCCTAGTTCAAGGCAGCATTGACTGTATACAAACTGCTCGAAAAAAGAGGATGAGACAAGCCCCAAGTCACCCACTAGGTTTCCCTGGCCAAGCAGAGAATCAAACCCTGGTCTCCAGGGTTATAGTCCAATGCTCAAACCACTACATTATTCTGGATCTTATTTCTGATATACTTTGCATGAAATGTGTCTCAAGATTTTTTTTTTTTTTAATCACAGTCAGAGATTCACTGTCTATCAGACAGACAGTTTTTTCTTAAATTCAGCAAAGAAGTAATCCACTGACCAAACAGTTTGGAAGATACACCTCTCCATTCCAACTTTTCTTCTCTCTCTAGTGCCTCTAGTGTGGCAGATCTAGAAGCAATACCAATAAACCCCTGAAATATTGTTCCATCCTGATTTCATAGACTGAGTTTCTCTCAGTTCCCTCAATTTTATAATGTAATAGTTGTAATCAATGGATTAACCAGTTGCATAATTAATTGTGCAATGCCAAATTTTTATTTAATGAAGAACAAAAGTTTGTTTAATAAAAATTTATTTCTTTGAAACTCATTAAATTTCCCCTATGTTTTCTGTACAACTAAAATTGAGGTCTTGTCTGTGATGGTTGATGTTTGCAGGTTTGCTTGCTTGTGACAAGGATGGAAACATCCTCCTCCTTGCACTTAGATCATCAGCTGAACAGGCCTTCTTGGCCTGATCTGGTGGCTGGCTCTTAAGGTGGACTGGTGGCTGCTGGCTGTTAAAGTAGGAAGGCTCTGATGACTTAGGCCCTTTCCGCAGGATGCTGTTGTCCTGGCATGGGGGCAGGAGAGGAGCAGGACCATGATGACTTTTCTGCATGACATCATTGTGGCCCTGTCCTTCTCCCATCCCCAGTGGTGCAATCGTGAATTAAATCGTTGACCAGTTTTCCGTGTCAATGACCCATGATCACGTGACCATCCTACACTTACCTGGCCTGAAGAAGCCCTAGAAGCATGACAGAGGCACTTCCTGCCCCAGTGCAACCTGAGACAATGCCTGGCTGCACTGCAGAAGAAAGAGGCATGTCCATCGGGCTTCCTTCAGGGGAGCTGGTCCGGTGTGGAGTGGAGTGCTCCCATCGCAGCCTCTCCCCAGAACAGCCACTGCCAGGATCTCCATCACAGCACAACGGGACAAAGTAGGGTGCAGAAAGGATTGGTGAATACAGAATAATCATAGATCCAAAACCCTAGGGGCCTTTGCACCCTATACTATTACAGTGCTATTATTCCACTTTCAACATCCTGTGGAATTCTGGGGCTTGCGGTTTACTGAAGCCAAAGAGCTCTCTGGCTGAGAATCCTAAAGGCCTCTCCCTAAACTTTAAACCCCAGGATTCCATAGGAGGTTGAAAGTGGAATAATAACACTATAACAGTGTAGAGTGGAAAGGCCCTTCTCTACAAATTCATAACTACAGTGCTGAATGCCAGTCCACGTCTTTAGTCTTTTAAAAATCCCTTGAATTAAGTTGGAAAAAGACTTCGGTTTAAAGATGAAACACTTTTTTTCCACATTTAATCATAGCACTGCTTCGGAAGAGAAGTATGGGCACGTTTGAGTGCTTTACTACCTAGGTGGTTAAAGGAGCATCTCCCATATAAATCACACATCAATTAAATTCTTCAAATATGGCCTCCTTGGGTCCCTACCTTCTGAAGTTAATCAAATGACAACAGGAGAGAGGGCATTTTCTGTAAAAGAATTTGCCTGGTATGATCATTGTTCTCTGTTTTAGGCACTGGCAAAATCCACTCCTCCAACCTGTGCTTTTCACATTGTGTGACTTTCCTCCTCTGTAATTTATTTATTGATTTTGGAGTCCTGCCTTTCATATGGTTTAGATGGTTTATTCATTATATTTTCATTGTTAGTTTTCATTTTAGAAGCCATCTTGAATGGTACTTTAGAGATTTGAGACATATACATTCAATGTGTACATGAATTGTCCTTCATGATACTCTCTTTGCATTATTGCAATTATTTTGATCCTCTTGATGAAAAAGATCAAAATAGTCACAGAAGTACAAACAGGAATGCAAATATTCTACCATACACCATAATCCCAAACCACCTGCTTTGGGCTCAGAGGTTCCTAGGCAATCAATAGTTATGATCCCAGTTTGCCATACTGGTAGCCTTATGCCTTTAGAGCTGTGCCAATTTGTGCATCTCCAAGGTCTTTCTTCCAATGGGACCAACAGTGTGTTAAACCAGTCCCTCATTATTTAAATTCTGTGGATTTCTCCACTTGATTCTTTGTTAGTGAAGAGACAAGAATGTCCTTATCATTCTTCTGCCTTGTACCTTGAGATGTATGGAACCATTTGAGCCTCTACTGCTTCCAGGTGAGTTACTTTTAACAAGCTGATCTGAGTATTAATTTGTCTTTAATATAGGAGAGAAATAATTTGTGTACTTGATAGATAAAAATGAAATTGGCACATATCTTCTGCCATCAGAAAAAAGGAAAGGGGTATAGAAGAAGATCCAGTCTGCTGAGTTTTTTCCAAATATGTTGGCAAGGTGGGACAAAGTTGGGAGTCAGCAGCTATGGGTCAAGAGTGTTCCTTATGTCCTTACACACATAAGTCTTCATGGAATGTATCAATTAACAGAATGAAAGTTATAGGATATAGCAGAGACTGTAGCAGACACCCTGTTGATTATAGTATAACAATGCAATGAGCTTCTGTCTACTTATCAACATTTGATTGCTTTCCAAAAGCCAACTACTGTGTGATCTGCTTGCTTCTGTTAAAGAAAGATGGATGCCTTTGAGAATGTTAACAACTGTTCTGCTGGATCAGTCCAAAGGTCTATCTAATACAGCTTCTAATTTCCAACCATGGCCATTCAGATGCATCCAGGAAGCTAACAAGCCATTCATTCAAGAGCTCTGTAGTATTGCCAGATCATAGCATCTGATACCCAGGTATGTATTGCTTTTGAACATAGATGTTCCAGATCATGATTAATACCCAGAAATGGACTTACTCCATTACCATTTTTTTAAAATCTATGAATTAGACTTAGGAATCTGTTGCAATGCATTTATCCATAAATTATTTATATATTTATAAGTCAACACCATCTGTTGTGAGTAGATGTAAGAAATTGTCACAATAGAAAATAGGGGTACTTAAACCACTCACAAATGTCACACCAAAGCCTAACAGGCAGGAAAAAGTTGGCTTGTTCCTAACATAGGCCATTTCCGCACAAGTCTGTTATAGCGCGATGATTCCACTTTCAACCTCCTATAGAATCCTGGGGTTTGCAGTTTCGGGAGGGGCCAGGTGGCCATAGTCATTACCACAGCTATATTTCACAGAGCTCTCAGTCACGCTGGCTTGGTACTCCAAGAGCTACAGGGCTTCCTACTTTTGGCTGAGAACTAGTGGGCTTTGGTGCCCCACCTCCACAACTCTGTTTTGCTTTGCTGTAGGAACTTCTAGAAAGGATGTGATAAATGTCCTGGCTTCCCTACACTATATTGACTTGCTTACATTGTTAGTCCAGAGTGCTCCAGAATGCCTGCAAACAAACATGGTATCAAGGGCATATTCTGTCCGTACTGGAGTTTTTTACAGTAGGTAGAACTCTTGAGTTTACTTTGCCATAAAACATCTGGTGCATCTATTAATAATCAGAAAGTCTTCTTGTTCACATTAGTCTTTTTAATACATAGGTCTCTCGGGCAGAACTGACTGAATCCAGGCAAAATTCAGAATACCTAGAAATGCTGAAGAATCAGTCAGCCATCCATGAGTTTGTCTTGGTAGGCTTATCCAGCTCTCCTGAACATCAGATGGTCATCTTCGCGGGATTCACTTTGATTTACACAGCTGCTTTGGCAGTCAACCTCCTCCTCATTTTTGCTATTGGGACTTGCAGCCAGCTCCACACTCCAATGTATTTCCTGCTCATCAATTTGTCCCTAACAAATATGCTCTGTATCTCAGCCACCATTCCAAATATGCTTCAGGCTACATTGGCCCACAAGAAGACCATCTCCTATTTTGGCTGCATGGCACAAGTCTTCTTTTTACTATGGGCTCTGGGGACAGAGCTCTTCCTCCTCTCATTTATGGCCTTTGATCGCTATGCTGCCATTTGCTATCCTTTGCAGTACACAGTCATCATGAGAACAGAGGTGTACATTGGGGCGGTGGGTGGCATGTGGGTGGCCGGGGTGGTTAATTCTGCAGTCCATGTGGGACTTCTGCTGCGGCTTTCCTTCTGTGACTCCAATGTCATCAACCATTTCTTCTGTGACTTGCCTCCACTGCTGGCCCTTGCTTGCTCAGATGTTAGCCTCAACGAAACCATGGCTTATGCGTCCGATGCAGTCTTTACCATGGGCAGCTGTATGCTTACATTGGCCTCATATTCATTCATTCTGACAACCATATTTAGAATTCGATCTACTGAGGGAAAAAAGAAAGCTTTCTCCACTTGTTCTTCTCACCTCCTGGTGGTCAGCTTTTACTTTTCCACCATTATCTACACATACATCAGGCCCACCTCAGTTTACTCTCAAGAAGAAGACAAGGTGATTGCTTTGCTTTATTCAGTGGTGACACCTGTGCTCAATCCTATCATATATTCCCTAAGAAATAAAGAAGTCAAGGAAGCACTGAAGAACCTCACAAGTAGATCCACACTGAGAATCAGCATAAGGTAGTGGTTAGACCACTAGACTTTCCCTTCTCAGTCATTGGGCCTGGACTTTTCTCTCAGCCTGGAAAAAAAAGACAGGGGTGGACAATGTACACTGTCTGGAGATCTTTAGAAGTTAAAAATGTAATACATAATAAGCTCTCCAATACATATATTGTTTCCTGACAGTTGTTGCTATTGCTATGCATATATATGCCATCCTTTTTAAAGATCCTACATCATCAGATGTAACTACAATGACAGAGCGCTATCATCATAGGCCCTTTCCACACCCTGCTCCCAACCTGCAATGGCCACGTGATCGCGACAGGATTGCAACAACAGTTCTGCATGCATGATGTCATCGCAATCCCATTGCAATCCTGTGGCCACCCATCACAATCACAGATTAAATCATTGATGGGTTTCTCTTGTCAATGAACCATGATTGCACAGTCCTCTCGCCTCCTTCCCGCACTTACCTGTCATGCAGAATGTCAGGAAGCACAATGGCTGCACTTCCTCCCCCAGCACAGCCTGAGAAACTGCCGAGCTGCATTGCGGAAGGGAGAGGCGGAGCCATCATGCTTCCTCCCATCCAACAGGTAACTGGTCCAGAAGCGATCGCTTCTGTCACATTCCCCTTTCCCCAGATCCCCACACGATGACTTTGAGAACAGGTAAGGTGCGGAAAGGGCCATAGTTACATCTGATAATACCACCCTCCAAAAACCTACAGTTTCAGCCTAGCATCACCTTATAGTCCTTCAAGGTGCTGCAGATCACTCTCTCAGTTGCAAGGCACATTGAGAACAAGCAGCTGGACAGAATCCCTCAGGTTCCTGCCACAACTGCTCATTTTAAGGCACTTCATGGCTAAGAGAGTGCAGCAGGTGAGGGCTGAAATCCTGTTGGTGAGTGACGTCTTCATAAGCAGACCTACCTATGTGGGAATTAGAATTGCGCAATTGAGTAATATCCATCTCCAGTAGAGGACTGCTGTTACATTACTATGTCACAGGGCCAGCAAAGTGCCTGATGTGTGATGGTACCCAATGCACAACAGGGTCAATGAACACCAGGACCAGTGTGCATTGGTCTCAGTGCACATGCATTGGTCCTGATCTGCACATGGGGCTCTCTTGCTGGTGTCCCATTACACATCTTTGCAAATCAGTAGGGGTTCCTTCGTGCCTCTGCTACATGGATAGGCATACCTAAGTTACATGACATTCATGACAGGTCATAAAGGATTCTAACAATTATTCCCCAGCACTCCAGTCTGCAGCATCCTGGAAGGCCTTTGTGTGAAGCACTGCCAGGATGAAAAAGTAGATTTTGAGAGTCACATCAGCAGAAAAGGGAGACTGGGCTCCGCATGCTTAAGGATGGTCCAAATGTATTCTTTAAAAAGCCCAATGCATTTCAGCCTGAATATAAACTGATTAGCCTTCTTCAGGGCTATATTAAGAATAAACACACACATACACACAGATGTTTTGTGTGTGTGTGTGTGTTTCTATTTACTTAAAATCTTGTACGAAAGGATAACACATGAATAAAAATATGATACCTACAAATTATCATACTTACAAAATACCATAACAAAGTACAGTCAGCCCTCCACATTTGTGGGTTTCACTTTTGCAGATTTGATTATTCACAGATTATTTGCTGTCCCTTCTGCTGCCTCCCTATGCCATTGTTAATAGGAACTGCAAGCCTCGTGAGACTGAGAAACTGCGAACGAGTCTTGTAAATCCCTATTAAAAATGGTGTGGGGCAGCAGGGGAGGTGGCAGTAAGTCCCACCAGCCACCTACCTCTGCCTTGTGAAGGAACCCTGATGTCTCAAAGGAACCCATGGTGGTTTGAATATGGTGATCACATTTTTTGTGTATTAATTATGGTTTAGGAGGGCCTAGAGTTATTCACAGTTTTTCCACTTTCATGGGTGTCCTGTGCCCCTAACCCCAGGGTATGTGGAGGGATGACTGTACACCACTTGATTACAGCTGATATACATATCATAAATCAAATCAACAGCAGAGGTTTCTGGAATTGTTGATACACTCTCATACACTGATACACTGGTAAGCAGTAAAAGAAGAAGGTCTCAATGTTTATTATTATTATTTATACATTTCAGTAAATGGTAAGAAATGAGGGAGGGCCTAGAGAAATTGGTGTGATCATTTTCAAGGACGTCTGATGTTATCTGGCTTAAAAATTGCCATACTTTTTCCTCTTGATTTTTTTCCCACTTTTTTACTTTTTATATTTAGGGTGAATTGGTCTTGCATTAATGAGCAGAGGTCCAGATCTCCATTAACACCTCCTGGTAACAAAATTTCCATTTTAAAAATCCATTCCACTTCCTTTTTCATCAGAATTCTTTCATTATTATTGGCTATTTTTCTCCATCACCCAAAATTTAAAATCTGATGAAGAGCTTGCCGTCCAAATAAAATTCTCTGAGCAGGTTTCAACAATAAACAGTAGTAACAGTTAAACTATCAACTGTGAAGAAAGCAAAGTATAATGCGGTGTAAGAATTTAGCAGCAGAAGATAAAAACAACACAGCATTCTCAAGCATCAGTCAAAAACATTTTTTAAAACTAAGAAGTGTAAAAAGTCCATAAAAAATTTTTTATATATATATAATTTTATTAAGTTTCACAAATAAAAAAAGATTCTTTAACTTGTACTTATTACATGAATTATTTCTGATCTTCCACACTGTTCTGGTCAACATTTCCCGCAGTTTACTCCACTTATTACGTTAATGCATCACAATATAATGATTTTCTCAACTGTTCGAACAGACATTTCCCTCTCCTACACAATCATAATATAGTTGTTCTAGCTAGTCAGTTCCCAGCTCATCTCTCCCTTCTGCTTTACTCAAATCATCCTGTTCCAAGATATTCTCGTTTCTCTTATCACTTTAAAGTTCTGCTATCTCTTCATTTATTTTTTAACTCTCCATTACTTATACCCCAAAATCTTATAGTTTTTAAATATATCTGTCTTTGTATATCTGGCAGTCTGAGCTATTATTACTGCAACGATCCCTCATCTTCTTACCCTAAATTCCATTATGCTGAAATGTCATGTTTCCCCCTTCTAATTAGGTCCTATTCAATCCCCTTCATCCTTTCAACAATATCTCAATGTTCATATTTACTAAAATATATCGATATATCATCAATTGCAAGCTTAATTGACAATGCCAAGGTAAAGATCAATTTATGCAATTCAGAGCCTTGTGCTTTCATCCACATCCCGTTCCCCTCTCTCATTTGGGGCTTTGCTGCCTGGAAATTCATTTGAAAATTCTCCGTATTCTTTTAGTCACTTATATTCCAAGCTGCTCCGTCCCTGAGAGTGAGGGTATTTTACCTGAATAATCTCCCCCACAGGCTCACCCCCCTTAAACAAATCCCAATATTTGTTTTAGTACATTTACTTATTTAAAGTTGCTGAGATGTTAACACTTGTCAAATCAGAGTCCTGTGACTATATCCACTTCCTATTCCCCCCTCCCTTCTTGGCCTTTGCCTCCTGGAATCTGTTTCTGAAAGTTTCCTGTATTCTCATAGTCGCTTAAATTCCGGGCTGCTCCGTCCAAAGGAGTGAGGGTATTTACTTATACTTATTCCCAACAAAAACCTTCCGTTCCCCCCTCCCATCTTGGACTTTACTGCCCAGAATCCATTTCTGAAGATTATCTGTGTTCTCATCGTCGCTTAAGTTCCAAGCCACTCAGTCCCTGGGGGTGGGGGTCTTCCAGTCAAATCACTTCCATCACAGGCTTCCCAGTCTCAAAACCCCCTTCAACCCTTGACATCACATTGTTTATATTGATGACAATATATCAATCAAATAGGAAGCTTAATTGAGATTGCTGAAGTACATTACCCCTTATCAAATTTAGAGCCCTATGCCTTTATCCACCATCTATTTCCCCCTCCCCTCTTGGAGCTGCCCGGAGTTTATTTCTGAAGATTCACTGCATTCTCATAGTCGCTTAAATTCCAAGCTGCTCCATCCGTGGGAATGAGGATGTTCAGCTCGAATGACCTTCCAGCACAGTCTCAGCAGTCTCAACAATCCAAAAAAAACAGGAAACAAGAATCACGCCGCAAGAATAAAAAAGATAGGAAACGTACAACTCCATAACTTTTTGCTCCCAAAGTATTCCTCCAGAATCCAAAATTCGTAATCAATAAGCCAAATACCCGATCATCTCAGTTCCACCAAAATATTAAAGTAATATAGTACAGAGAGTTCAATGTCCAAATGGAGATTATAACTCTTATATAATTCATCAATCCAAATGTTCAATTTTTTGACATCTTATAGTGTAAGTCCCAATTATAAATCAAAAGTCTTTCTTTTTTCTTTAAAAAGTATTAACTTCAATCATCGTGAGAAAGCAGAGAATCCAACTCGCCCTTTCTTTAAATTCAAACCGCTCCTTTAAAAGGAACTCTCAGCCATAACGAACTCACTTTGCCTCTGGGTTCTCTCCATTCCTTCACTCCTGCGCTCCGTTGCCTACCAGAACTGCTGCAATATTACCGGAATCGAGACCAGAACAGGTTGCATGATTTCTTATTAAATTCTTAGTTGTTTCTTAATATCTTTGTTAAAAGTCGATGGCAGCGTCTGTGCCGCTCAAGCGGCAATCCCGCTGGCTCCGTCATGGTCCTTCGACCCCCCTGGCGTTTTCCCCTCCCCCAGCCGGGCAGAGCCAAACGCAGGTTGTGGGGTCCCCTTCGGACCCGTTCCGCACCCCTTGTACCAAAGGGGTGTTTAGCCACCTCTAAGATGGCAAAAGAAGCGGTTGGAATCCAGCAGGTGGCTGCTCGGAGCCGCGCCATTGCGTAGCTTCATTCCAAGCTGCCACTCGCACCCGCCATGTGACCGGAAGTCCATAAAAATGTTTTAAAGCCTTCATCTAATGCTAGAAAGGCCACATTGTGGGCACCAAGTCAGTCTTTTCCTAAGCCAGGGTGTGACCACTGAGAAGGTCCTTCTCCAAAAGCTTCTCCCACGCCATACCTCACTTAGCAAGAGACTCAGAAAAAGGCCTCTGACGGTGATCTTTGGATCTGGAAAGAAATAGATTAAACCCTTTCCCTGTTCTTCCCCATCCCTTCTCTATTATTTCTTAATTATTTATCTACTCTAATCTTTGTTTAGGTTATTGTCAGTGTCAGCTGATAATCCAACTGCACCCCTTTCTAAAATTGGAAGACCTAGATCTAGTATTGCGCATGCTGGTAACCTCAAAGCTGGGTTTCTGCAATGCAACTGTACATTGGACTACCTTTGTACCAAGTTTGGAAACTTCAGCTGGTCCAAAATTTAGCAGCCAATATGGATACAGGTGCATCTAGGGGTGAGCATATCATGCCAATATTAACATCACTCCACTGACTACCAGTTAGCTTCTGGGAAAAATACAAAGTGTTGGTTCTTATCTTTAAAGTCATCCATAGTTTGGGTCCAAGTTACCTGCAGGATCACCTCCTCTCATATGATCTGCTCTGTACACTCAGGTCCTCTGGGGGCCATTTACTTAAACCAGCCAGGTCTAGACTGGCAATGGGCACCCAGGGGACCTTTTCATTGGCCCGCCCCAGACTGTGGAATGACCTGCCAGAAGAGATTCGACAGATAAACATGCTGTCTGAATTTTAAAAAATATTAAAAGACTTGACTTATCTCTTCTGACAGCCCACCCAGTCAATTTTAAACTAAGAAGTTTTAAATGTGTGGTTGTGTTTTAATCTTGGTTTATGTTTCAAATGGTTTTATGTTACAACTCATCATATAAATAAGGTTTTAGAAATGCAGAGTTGTACCATGCAATTATGACATAATTGTACTATTGATCTTGTAGGATGATAGCATTTAATTAAACAAAATTAACAGCTAAAATTCAGGATAAACAAGAAGCTAACTAATTGTTGTTGCCTGGAATCCTGTACGGGAGCTACATCTTAACACATGCAGAAATTAGACCTGAGTAGTTTTGTAAAAGCCGTATCAATACAGAGCTGCTGTTATGTTACTGCATAGCAGAGCTGGCAAAATGACTGTTCCACAATGAGACAAATGTGCAACAGGACCGATAGGTGTCAGGCATGAATGCACAGTGGAAAGCAGTGCACCTCAGGCACTCTTGTCTGGTGTTCTGATGTGCATCTTTGCAATTCGCTAATAGGGTTTCTTAGCACATCTGTTGTGTAGCTAAGTATATGTAAAAATATATAACATGGGTAGTGATATAGGATTCTGGAGCAAGCGTAGTATAGTGGTTGGAGCATTGGACTACAAAACCTGGAGACTGGAGTTCAGTTCCCCATTCAGCCATGGAAATCCACTGGATAACCTTGGGCACATCACACACTCTCAGCCCCAGAAAACTACCTTAGGGTGTCCATAGGTCAGGAATGACTTGAAGACACACAACAGCAACAATGGGATTCTGGCCAATATCATTAAATTACAAGATCCTGGTGGTAAAAAACATTTTAGTAGCTTTGGGTATATTTCATTCACTGTGATCATTTTCCACGCAACAGAATTTCATTTTTTTTTTCTTGTCCTTTGCTGCCACCAAGTGACCATCCCTGTTAAATACATATATTTACATGATTTCTTATTGTCAGCCTATACAAAATCTGACCACTCCTTTCTTTTGTCCGGCTTAAATCAGTGACATTGATTTCTCTATCTTACTTTCTCCATGTGGAACTCTTTTGTCCATAGAAAGCTGTGGGTTCCCAGAGGAACCAATTAGAGTTCCAAGGAAGTTCTTGGCACCTTTTCAGTCTAATTTCTACAGAGTTTCATTATAGCTTATTGTTCATTCCACAAAAACAGCACTAAATTGGCCCCTTGGGACCTTATCACTGTAGCCAAAAGTTGAGTTGAAATTGTTGAGAAACTAAAAGTTACTAAGAAGAAGAATCCTGTCTCATTAACTCCTAACTAGCACCACACACATATACAACTAATTATAGATGTTTCATTTTGGAATGATACTCGAGTTTAATGTTATTGGACACTGAAGCCGAACTGAACTTTAAGTCACCATTTTATCATAAGACAGCTATTCGTGTCAATGGTTGGCTTGTTCACAGCCCACATGAACAGGCCAACTATTGTCTGGCAGTGAAGATGGATGGGTTCTGACATCATAGCTTGCACCATGTCACATCTGGCTTTCATTGGCTCGTGCAAGGAGGTATTCAGAACCTCCTCTGTGAGCAAAAGAGCAGTGGCAGTGACAAATAGTAGTGAGTAACATTGGACTACAGCCCTGGAGACTAGAGTTCAATTCCCCATTTGGCAATGGAAGCCCAGTGGGTGACCTTGGGCACGTCACGCTCTCTCAGCTCCAGAAAACCCCATGATAGTATTGCTATAGGTCGAAACAGGTTGAGGGCACAGAACAACAGTGATAACCCTGGCAACGCACTGCATATACCTTTCTTCTTCCCTGGACATCCACCAAAGAAGGAGACACCCAGTATGTACGCACCACTAGAGGCCAGCCCTGTGTAGACCTAGCTCTTTGCTTTATCCCTGGTTCTGAGGTGTCATTGAAGCCAAGGCATTGTTAGAGAGGTGGCTGGTACAAATTCCTATGCTAGTCACCAAGAAATAGTAGCCAGTCTACATAGAGCCATAGGGAGCTAGGCTAGTGGAGCTTATCACTCCACTGAAATTGAATAGACCCTTGGGCTATCGCAGATATTATCTTCCTCAAAGCTGTTCCTAAGCGATGTAATCTGTCTGTTTATTCAGACCATCAGATCTGAATTTCTGGTTGCATTTCAACTGTGATTCCTTCATAATTCCTAAACCCTTTTCTGGAAAGCCTTTCAACATGGGTAGACTTTTCCACCTACATCTGTGATTCATATACAAGTCTGTGTGTATGTCATTTGTTGTTGTTGTGTGCCTCCAAGCCACTTCCAGTTTACGATGACCTTAAGGGGTTTCTTGGGAAGATTTATTCAGAGAGGGTTTGCCTTTACCTTCCTCTGAAGCTGAGAGTGTGTGACTTGCCCGAGCTCACCCAATGGGTTTCCATGTCCAAGCAGGGATTTGAACTCTGTTCTTCAATATTAGCCCAGTGCTCAAAATACTACACCACACTGGCTACTTCTACTGAAGTGCAGGAAGCAGTAATCCTACTAATAGTGGTAAGGCAATGGTAATCTTGTCTGCAGAATGGTGTGGTAGTTTGAGTGTTGGCCTAGAGTTTGAATGCCTGCTCTGAACTCCAGGAGACCAAGGTTCAAAACCCTATTCAGCCATGAAACCCATTAGGTGAGCTTGGGCAAGTCAGACTCTCTCGGCCTCAGAGGAAGGTAACAGCAAGCCCCTCTGAACAAATCTTGCCAAGAAAACCTTGTGGTAGGTTTGCTTTAGCATCACCATAAGTAGGAAGCAACTTAAAGCACAAAACAGTGACTGCATCAACCCCACAGAGGAGGGGTAAAATCTTCTATCTCCTTTCAACAGTCCTAAGCAAGACTTCTGCTTCGTTTCTGCTAGTAGCAGTACCGCCCTTGGTTGTACTGGGGTTGCCCTCATGGAAGAACTAATGCCTTTTCTCCCACCCCATAGAGTGATACTAAGTAAGATGGTTCTAAAAGGTTTTAACTTCACTTCAGTAACCCCAAAGTAGCTGAAATATGTTCTCTGCCATCCCACTGATGTGTGTTCAGCTGGGTATAGAGGGGAGGGATTCTGTATGGCCCCCCCAGACTTCTTTGGGCCAGAGGGAGAGTTGCCAAGGGCCACTTCCAACTCACGGGTAACAAGTTGTCCAGCTGTGTACTGAACTCAGGGTTTTCCTCACCAACACAAGAGCCAGAGGGCTTCAGAAGAGAAGCCCACCATTAATATTGTTTCTACATCAACGTCTGTGGTCAATATGACATTTGTGCTGGTATAGACCTGGTGAAAGGACATGCTAAAGGCTAGAAGCCATTTTAAGCACCTCCAGCACCATTTGGGTTGCAGAAATGGGTATGGCAATGGCAGAAATAACCTCTGGTTATTTTCAAAAATATTACAAGTGCTGGTAGGGCTGAGACAGCATTCATGGTTAAAACTGCATCCCTAAAGGCTATTTTTGGCTGAAACAATTTTACAGTAGAATGGTCTGAGGAGGTTGGGAGTCAAGGGATCACATAAGACCACCAAGAGAAATGTGTAAGTTGCAGTCCACATGATTCTCCAGCCCCATGTAGACTCTGAATAGCTGGTGGTGGTGGGTCACATCCAAACTGAGGTAAGGCCACCACTGTGAGGAAAAAAAAAAATCAGAAATGTGCTATTTCTCAGTGTATGAGGAAGCTTTATTTTCACTCCTGTCCCTATGAAACACAGAACAAGCTAGGCAGACTACAAAAACCAAGATGGAATGTATCCATGAGGGAAAGGTCCATGCATTGGAAAAGGTTGGACTTCAGATGACTGGAATAGTGTTAGTTAGTGCCAGGTAGAGTTAACCCACTGAATCGATTGCTGAATGGCGAGCCAACACAAAGGTAAATTCAATAAATTCGATGGGTCTATTCTAGTCAGGACTACTAACAGAATTTAGCAACTGACAAAATGGTTGAAATTCTGTTGGTTGGTCCCAACAAAAGTAAACCCACGCTAGTTGAATCAGTCAAGACATAAATGAGTAAGTCTAATGGATTTAGTGGTTCTATTTTAGTCAGGCTTAGTAACATGATTTAGGCCAATGCCAGCAACTGACAAAATTCACAGCATGGCACTGGAAATGAGACCACCCAAAATTTGAAAAAGCTAGTACCATTTTTGTAGTTTGAGAGACCTGTATTTTAAAGGGCCTAGCTGTCAACCTTGCTGATACGTTTGCCACAGAAAACTCTCTAGCAAGATGTCTGGTCAGGAACAATATCCTCTATGAAGTGCTTTCCCCAGCCATTTGATTCTCAAAACCCACTACAATTAATAATGGCTCCATCACATAGCTTTATAAAGGGAATTGTCACATAGTCTCTTAGGAACTTCTAGTCCCATGGATCTAAAATGATTTTAAAAGCAGAATGCAAACAGTAAAGTCTCAGCAGAAATATCTTTTCTAGCTTCATGAAATGACATCTGCAGCAAGAGACTCTTCAGTGCTTGGACTATCCAATTAATGTTGCAACAATTCCCATTTTTATTCCATGGACGTTTGTCATCCATCTGACAGCTATTGGGAAACTATCAGAAAAGTAAGGTTGACTATACTACAATTTTGATTCATGGGTTGGTTAGCTAGTTACTTGTTTGATTTCTTCAAACAGGCATGTACAAAAAGGGAAGAGGAGATAATGTTTAGGTGATCTTCACTAGAGAAATTCTCAGTGTTGTGATGGGTTCTTTAATAAAAATGCAGACATCGTAGAAACATAAAGTACCAAGAGGGATAGGTCAGTGGGAACTGCTTGCAAAAATGTACATTTGGGAGTGAAAACTGAGAAAAATGTGTGCAAATGTCTGTGCAGCCATTTTAAAAAGTGAACATGCAGAAGTGTAAACATAGAAAATAAGTATGGAAAATGAAAGAGAGTGATTCTTTCCTCACTATGCAGACCAAGAGTTATATCTAAGGGCAGAAATTCTGGCATCTTGATGCTGTGAACTGACCCTGTATTGCAGGCCTTTCCAAATGGTGTGCTGTGACACATTAGTGTGTCGCCTGAAGTGTGTAGGTGTGTCGCCTACAATCTTGGAAATGTATACTATTTATAAACCATATATTTTTAAAAATATATGAAGGGTTTTCATGAGATATGTTGTGTCCCCATGCATTTTGTTATTACTATTTATGTATGTATCTGTATCTCCGATGAGGAGTTAGTTTAACCTCCGGTTTGCTAGTAAAACTGAATTGCTTTGTCGCGAAATGATGTATGTCTAAAAAAGTATGTCATCGACATGAAAAATTTAGAAAGCTCTGCTGTATTGACTATATGATTCATCAAGTCTATGTGATCATACAAAATGAATGGCTCACCCAGATTAAAACTGCAATTTCAGTGCAATTTCCAAGGGCTTAGACCAACTGAGCTAAATAGGGATGAATTACGATTAAATTTGATATGATGAGGATGAAAATGATTTGATAAACCTAAGACACTTCAATTAACTATGCCCTTTTCATCTCTTTCTTTAAAGGTCCTATTATGTCTCTAGAAGCCCATCTCAATGATGCAATGAGAAAGTTCAACCAGACATGCCTGACTGAGATTATCCTTTCAGGCTTCTCAGATTTCCATGCCATGCAGACCCTTTTGTTTTGTTTAGTGCTAACATTCTACTTGGTGTGCCTCGCTGGGAACAGTTTAATTTTGATCCTCACCATCACTGAACCTATGCTTCACACACCAATGTATTTCTTCCTCCAGAACCTATCCTTGCTGGAAATTGGTTACACCTCATCCATCATTCCTAAGACCCTAATGCACTTATTGTCAGAGAAAAGAACCATCTCCTTTGCAGGCTGTGGAGTTCAGATGTATTTCTTCATTCTCTTTGGCATCACGGAGTGTTGCCTTCTCTGTGTCATGGCATATGACCGCTACGTCGCCATCTGCAGACCTCTGCAATATTTGCACATCATGAGCCCCCAGAAATGTGCTCAACTGGCTGCTGTCTCATGGGCCATTGGTATTTTGGTAGCTTTTGGGCAGTCCATTTCAATATTTACTCTTCCCTTTTGTGGATCCAATAGAATTAGCCATTTTTTCTGCGATATTCTGCCTGTTTTGAGACTGGCTACTACGGACACTGTCAAAAACGAAGTGGCAGTTGCCGCGGTAACTGTGTTCTTCATTCTTGTACCCTTTCTGCTCATCCTCTCGTCCTACCTTGTCATTATCTCCACCATCCTCAAGATGCCTGTGGCCAAGAACAGACATAAAGCTTTCTCTACCTGTTCTTCTCATCTCATTGTTGTTTCTCTTTTCTATGGGACCGTCACTTTCACCTATGTCCGACCCAAATCAATCTACTCCTTGGAGGGTGACAGGGTCCTTTCTCTCCTTTACACAGTAGTGACACCCACCTTTAACCCAATCATTTATACACTGAGAAATAAAGAGATGAAAGCTGCTTTTAAAAGATCGGTGGTGAGGAAAACAGTCTTCTGCAGATAATCTTTTTTTTTAATTATTTTTATTAAGGACTTTTCAGTACAAACAAGCAGGAAAGCAAAGGGAAATAAAACAGAAAGAAAGAAAAAAGAGACAACAGAGAAACAAAAAAAGAGAACAATTAACATTGACTGTCAACTTTCCTAACAATGGTTAAATGTGGTTCTCCAGGCCATTTCTGCACTACACTGTTATAGTGCTATTATTCCACTTTCATCATCCTATGGAATCCTGGGATTTGCAGTTCAGGGAGGGGCATTTAGAATTCGCAGCCAGATAACTCTTTCTCCTCAGTAAATTACAAACCCCAAAATTCCACAGGATGTTGAAAGTAGAATAAAAGCACTATGCATAGTGCAGAAATGGCCCCAGACTGCTGTTCCTCCCTGCTACCCTCAAACACTGTTTGAGGCACTCTGCTGTAACCACTCCTTCAGGATTTGTAACTATCACCCTTTCCACCCAATCTCTCTCCATCCAACCTTTCTTGCCTCACGTTCCAATAGCCTAGTCTAGTTCTTAAGAACGTCTGATTTCTCACGTGTTTTTCAATCCAAATAAAACACTTTGTTAACTTTAACTGGAGTCCTCTCTACAGTTAGTACTGCTATGCATAGGGGGAAAAATCCTACCATTTCCTCCTCTCACAGTAATTCCCCCAAATTTTATGGAGACGCTGGCATTACAGGTAGACCCCAACATACCCCACCTTTTAAGGTAACATAGCTGTCTTGAGAGAGGCACTTGGCAAGGCAAAGCTGGGCTTCCTGCACCTCTTTCAGACAAGGAAGGAAATGAACACTCCTTCCTCGGCTGAGAGATGCACATGGCTCCAAACAGCCAGGCCTGCCACCAGATTTGGCTCCCACAGAGGGGGCTGCTTGCCTCACCAGGAAGGAAGGCAAGAAAGAAGGAGGAGCTGAGGGATGGAGCTGCCTCCCTCCAGGAAGCCTCACTCAGCCTGGGAATAATATAGTATTTGGTATTTCCCCTGTTTTTCACTATTTATGTTAAGTCTGGGAAAGTATCCCTTGCTGATATGGGGGACCTACCGCATATCTGTATCTATTTCCTCATACACATACACAGTTGTAGCCACTACTGGACCCATGTTATGGAGAACTCTGGCAAAATACCTTTAGGGGGCTCTGTGACAAACCCAGGGGAGGTGTGGACTGCAGAGCCACCCCAGCAACAAAGGGGATTTAATTTGATTGGTTGCTGACTATAGAACCCAGTTTAGCCAGAGGGAAGGGCTAGATGCCTGTGGAGAGTTCCATCTGTGGGTTGGATAGAGAGAAAGAGAGAGGAGAGAGATTGAGAGAGTGAGAGAGTTTGCAAAGTGTTTGCTGTTAAGAGGTGAAAGTGTTTTGCTTTTTGAAAACTTTTAATTCCCAAATACCTTTTCCCTTGTCAGTTTGTGTAATAAAGATTTTATTATATTTTTTTAAAGGGCAGTCTCCATACAGTGTCTCTTTAATCTGGATCAGTTACACATGCTACCACCAGTGACACATTCATTGGGATAAACATGAAAACCCTGTGCCCTGTATCTACAAGGGTGTGGGTTTAGGGAAAGCAGAAGAGAGATAGAAGTGAGGAGAGGGAGCCAGGGGTGGTAAAAATATAGAAGGGTGCTGCTTCTCCAGGAAGGAGAATTTAAAGCAGACCTGATTTGTCATAACCCTGGCTTGGCCCAAATTTCCATGTGTTGACAGGCTCCTTCGACAAATTTACTCAGCTCCTCTGCTCACTAGCACTTACTTCATGATAAGCATGCTTAGGAATATCCATCCAGCACAGTGGCTTTTCAAAGGAGAAATATACATTTATTGTTGAACACTTATTTGTTATGTGTATATCCCACCTTCCCTCCAGATCTCAAGGCAGTACTGTATGTGTGGTTCCCTTCTATCCTCACAATCAACCTTGAAGGTAGGTCAGGCTGAGGGTTGATTGGTCACCTCGTGAATTTCTTGATTCTGTGGGGATTAGAAACTGGATCTCCCAATTTACACAAAAAATGGCCCCATCAGTCAAGTTTACAATACCTTGCCCACTACACCACTCTACATAATACTTAAAGCTATCCTGCAAAAAGTAGAATTGGAGGGGTAGTTCGAAAAATGTACCAGCACACAGATTATGTTTGAATATTATGTTTCAATTGGAAATAGTTTTATACCACTGATATCTGAAAATTTCAAAGTGGTGTTCAGTGAGTCCTCCACTTTTGCAGGGATTAGGGGCACAAGACCCCTGCAAAAGTAGAAACAAAATAAAATAAAAATCACAAATGGTATGTCTGTTATCTGAGAACACTTTTCTGGGAAATTCTGGGTCTTCCACTTTGATTCTATGGTCAACTTTTGGTGAAAGTGGGTCATAGAGTCATGCTGGATGACCTAACAATGCTAGAGAAGTGTTCTCTCTAGGAACCTCTAAGTCCTCCAGCAGAAATCCATGGTCCACTTCTGGTGGAAGTGGACCATAGAGGATCTAGAGATTCCTAGAGAGAACATATTTTTTCTGTGACAGGGTCAAATAGATAAGAATCTTTTTAAATAAATGAATGAATGAATGAATGAATGAATGAATGCTGTGAATAATCAAATCCATGAGTGCTGAACCTATGGACCTAGAGGGCCAATGGATATATATAAGACAAATGCACAAACCACCATAGATTCCTTGTGAGATCCAAGAAAAAGAAGATTGCTGGTTGAAATAAACAAGAAAGGCTTGATCAAATAAACATAGGCCAGTATACTACATTAGTACTTAGGTAAGTATTTTTAATTTAATTAAGTATACTTAAGTAAGTTAACTCTCTTGGCCCGACCCCTCACCCAAATCTGATGGAAACATCATTCATCCATGCTTCTTTTCTGGCAGAAAGGACCTCCTTCTCCTAATGCAGCTGATGCCCTGTAAAGTAGGTTGGGGGAAAATACTTTTGTGGTGATGACATCACATTTGTGACTAGGTAGCATGCATTAATATGGAACAGTTACCTAGGTATACTTTTCTGTAACCCTTCCATATTCGTGAAAAAGACTATATCTTTTTTAATGCACCAAAAACTAAAAGGAGTTAGATGGACCGTGTCAAAGGCCATTTCCGTACTACACTGTTATAGTACTATTATTCCACTTGCAACATCCTATGGAATCATGGGGTTTGCAGTTTAGGGGAAAGTATTTAGAATTCTCAGCCAGAGAGCTCTTTGGCCTCAGGAAACTACAAATCCCAGAATTCCACAGGATGTTGAAAGTGGAATAATAGCACTGTAGCAGTGTCGTGTGGAAATGGCCAAAGTACTAACAGAAGCACATTCCACATAGTTGGTGCCCTGACACTAAATGCTATGCTCCAGATTACTGTATATATTGTAACACAGTAGGAAACTATACCAATGAAACTTGTTTGCTAGCTACAATAAATATTTTGGTTATACATCAATTTGTGTGTTTTATTTTTGTCTAGTTTTTACATAGACCTTGTTCATGAATAGTTTGGTGCATACAGTGGGCACATCAATTCAGCTGTTTGTCCCTCTCCATTGATCATCTGAGGATACACAGTTCAGTCATCTTGCTTAAGCTATAAAGGTCTGGGTACAGTCCCTCCTGTTCATTACCTCTCCCATTGAAACCAGGCTTTTTATATGGAATAGGACACCGTCTTGTCTCTTTCTGCAAATAACAAAATATCTTGGGCCAGTCCTAAGCAAAGATAAAATTTTAAAAGAAAAACCCAACATCTGCAGGAGAAAAATAACACCTGGCAAACAAGATACTTTTACAACAGGATTTTTAAGTTGGTTGTCTTTTCTAGTACCCACATAACCAACATTCTCTGAAAAATAAAGGAGGTGCTGTTGAAGAACACAGAACTTTAACCCTCTGTTACAGGCTGGTAAATCATAAGGTTCAAAGGGTTTTGCTTCACAACAACATTGTCGATTAACCTAATGTTAAGTCTTCCAAGTGTTTCCTAACATCTAGAACAATGTTTGATTCATTAAATGAAGGCATCTGAGTTTTTCTTACGCGTTCCTTTCATTGACTCCTAATAATCCAGCATCTGTTTTCAAACTTAACACAGAGAATTATGTTCTGAGTGTGCACACCCAGCTTCAACCCAATAATTCAAAAGTTCAACCCTAATAGTAACACTTAGGCCATTTCTGCATGAGACTGTTATAGCGCTTTGATTCCACTTTCAACATTCTATGGAATCCTGGGGTTTGCAGCTTCCCCCTCCTGAAACTGCAAACCCCAAGATTCCATAGGATGTTGAAAGTGGAATCAAAGCGCTATAACAGTCTTATGCAGAAATGGCCTTAATCAGAAGCAGAGGGATGGCAGGTCAAATGTGAGGGAGCTAAACTCCAGCTTCATCATACCTGGTCAAAATATACCCCACTTAAGGAAAGTGACATCTTGTAGACTCAAAGACAGGAGCGGGGGAAAATGTAGTCCATAGTGCCCCTTCTCCCACAGCAACAACTTTTGGAAGGATCCCATTGCTGAAATCTGGCAGCAGCAAATGATTAGGTCATTTGCTGCCAAATTTCAGCAGGGAGGCACCACCGCAGCTATTCCATTCCAATTGGCCTGAGAGTCTGAAAAGCTAAAAGAGAATCTAAAAGATGCCATTTTCCTTTTAAAGGCCAATGCATGAGGAAAAGCGCCGGGGGGGGGACAAAGTGAAGAGGTGAGAGAGAAGAAAAGAGAGCAAAGGAGAGTAAGAAGAAAGAGAATAGAGGAAATTGTGGAGACAGAAGAAGGGGAAGAAAAGAGAGCGGGAAGAGATGTCTCAACTCAGTCCTGATTTTGGGCCTAGCCATTGCCAGCAGTATGCAAACTTTGACTAATTATCCCATGTGAGATTGCATCCCTTGACCTAAAAAACTGTGCTTGTACTAGAACAAATGACATGCTTATGGGCCGTTTCACACTCCACAGTTACAGCGCTATGATTCCACTTTAACTGCCACGGCAACATCCTGTAGAATTCCAGAGTTTGTGGTGAAACACTAGAGCTCTCTGGTTGAGGATTCTAAATGCCCCTCTCCAAACTGCAAATCCCAGGACTTCATAGGACAGAACCACGGCAGTTAAAATGGAATCATAGTGCTATGACTACGTGGTGGGAAAAGACCCTAGGCATGTTAAGCAGATTTGTAAGGACTTAATTTAAGAACAGCTTTCCTCAAGGCATTATTTACCTCCTTGTTTCTTAGCCTGTATATCAGGAGATTAAGCAGTGGAGTCAAGATTATGTAGAAGAGAGAAAAGATCTTATTGGCATTGGACAGCGCATCTGTTTTTGGTAAGAGATAGACAATAATGATTGTGCCATAGAAAACAGGCATCACTATGAGGTGTGAGGAGCAGGTAGAGAAGGCCTTTTGCCTTCCAATGTTAGATGGACTGACTACAAGAATAAGAACATTAGGCAACTACCTACATGGGTCTCCCCTCAAGAAGCCTTCTTTGGAAGATGATCTGACTCAGATAAGTGGCTGTGTTATGATGACATATTAGAAATGACAAATCTGAATCTTTTTAAGATGAACATCAAGAGAAAAATTGGAATCAGAAGGAATAAAGTTAAACTGGTTCCCTTACAGACAGTTAACTGAGAGATTCCAGATGGATGTGAAAACTTATGGAATAGAACAAAAAGAGCAAGGAAGAATGTTGAAGCTACTGCGGGAAAACCCGCCTCATTTACTATCACATGTATACCAGGAGATTTTAAATTAAGAAAGAGAAGATGAGACAGTCAAATCAGCAACGATATTGTGGGCTCAAAATCTCGGACATCCAATTCAATTAGAGCACTGGGAACAGAGCTGGCAATGGACACAAACATTTACTGCAGCTCAGAACCTAAAAGAGAACTATTATAAGCTTTTTCATAGATGGTACATGACACCAGAAAAATTAAAGAAGATATATAATAAGGGAACAGGTCAGTGTTGGAAGTGTCAGGAGAATGTTGGAACACCATTTCATACGTGGTGGTCATGTCCTAAGGCTAAAAAATATTGGAATGATATACATAATATGATATGTAAAATATTGAGGGTTCGAATTGACAAGAAACCTGAACTGTACTTATTAAATATGACACACGTGTTAGATGGAACTGTTGCAAAGAAATATTGGCGAATAATGCTGTATATGATTACGACAGCCCGTATTGAATATGCAAGGCTATGGAAAACTGAGCAGAAGCCTACAATAGAGCAATGGTGGGCAACTTTTATTGAAAATCGGAATGCAGATATAGTCTCTCAGAGATTAAAAGGAAAATTTAACAAAGAATGGCAAATTGTTCTGGAAATGGGTAGGGTGTTGACAGGTAATAATTCTTAATTCATGGTAGCATGAGTAGTTAGAAGTAAAAATCAGTGGAATATCATGGAACATGTAAAGTAGGGTCGAAGAGCAGGATCTATCTTGTATGTTAACAAATGAAATGCGATGCATAATGTTGATATGTCAATGAAATAACACTATCGAAATCCAGAGAGGAGTGGAAGATAGTGGTAATAGTTCGGTAAAATGTACAATGAGAAATGTTGTTTTATACGATGTAATCACAATAAAATTAATTAAAAATGTTAGATGGGATTCTCAGAATGGCCAATATGATAGAGCTGTAGGAAGCCAAGGTTAACACAAAGGGTGGCAGAGAGCATAGGCCTGCCAGAAAGGTCGTTATTAGCTCTATCATGTAAGTGTCACTGCATGACAGCTTTAGTAATGGCCTGAAGTCACAAAAGAAATGGTCAATGGTGTTGCAACCACAGAAGGTTAACCGTTGCATTAAATATATTGTTAGATTAATCACTAGCAAACTACTTGCCCAAGACCCAGCTGCTAGCTGAAAGCAAACTTTGCTGTCCATAAGCATCACATAAAGCAATGGCTTGCATATAGCCACATACCAATCATAAGACATTGCCGCCAAGAGGTAACACTCAGCCACCGCTAGGAAGCCAAAAAAGTAATATTGCACCATGCAACCAGCAATGGAGATGCTGGTGCCCTGGTAGAGGAAGCCAGCAAGCATCTTGGGGACAATGCTGGAACTGTAACAGATCTCAAGGCAGGACAGGTTGTCTAGGAAGAAGTACATGGGCGTGTGAAGGCTGTGATCAAATACCACCAGTGCAATGATGAGGATGTTCCCAACCATGGTCACTATGTAGATTGCTAGGAAGAAGAAGAAGAAGAGAAATCTCAGGCCATCCAGATCAACAAGGCCCAGCAGGAAGAATTCAGTGACAGCTGTACTGTTCTTCAAGTCTTCTTCAGTCATGTTCATGGTGACATCCTGAACCTATCAAGTTCATAAAAGCACATAGACAATGACCGTAAGTCCATCCTGATCTGTATTATCAGCTCTGATGCCAGTGGGTCTCCAATGCCTCCATCAGATATTGTTCTCAGCCCTGCTACCTGCAGACCTGCTGAGATCTTTCCATACAATTCTGCATACCCACAATGTTTTGTCAGAGCTGCAGCTCTCTGAGAAATTGACGAGTTGGTGATGATAACCAGCAATGGTACAATGAATTACGTCATATAAGCAAGAAGATAGGGGTATATTGAATCTCAACCATACCTGATGTGCAAGCTTCATCTTTTCTTGAGTTGAGACTATGGCCAGCCCTGATCTCAAGATTAACCTCAGGTTGCAATGTAGGATCACCCAAGTCTCATCTCCTCTAGTCAAGTCAACTACATGCCACAGATTTCTCAATTTCATCAAGACTTCCTTTTGCCATAGATCCTTCATTAGCAGCATCTATTTCTCTCACATTCACTCCCTTGCTCTCTCTCTCTCTCTCTTTCTCTCTCTCTCCCTCTCTCTCTCTCACACACACACACACTATTAGCAATATCTAATAGAAAAATGCTTCCCAGTTTTCAATCCCAACTATGACATCATCCCATCTCAAGACTCTCTTGCACATACACATATCCCAAGTGGTAGCTGGTGGCTCCCATGTCAATGGGGCAATGAAACAGCTCAAGGTTTCAACCTGAACTTTAAAGAAGCTATACCAAATGCTGCAGCTTATCATGTAAATAGGTTGAGTAGATTGGACAGCTCCATCAAGTTTAGACTAAAACCCAGAATGGACTCACTGCTTCGCTGACATGGGCCAATTGCTATTCTGACTGACAAATAGACTTAAGTGTTAGGAAGAATTAAGCACTGACAGAAAGTCAGGTGAGAGAAATAAGGAGTATTTGTGACTGCCTGTCCTTCAGCATCTCCAGTGGCCAGCACATAAGACGTGGGTCTCCTTCAGATGGAGCAAATATGTTGGAAAGTTGAGTTTCTTGCTAAAGTTCTGGGGTTCTGTTCTGTAAAGTTCTGTTCAAACAACATTTCTGTTGACTCAGGCTTGTTTTCTGCTGCTCCAGAGACTAGGACAAGGAGTAATGGATTCAAGCTGCAGGAAAGGAGATTCCACCTGAACCTCAGGAAGAACTTCCTGACGGTCAGAGCTGTCCGGCAGTGGAATATGCTGCCTCGGAGTGTGGCGGAGTCTCCTTCTTTGGAGGTTTTTAAGCAGAAGCTGGATGGCCATCTGTTGGGAATGCTTTGATGTGTGTTCCTGCATAGCAGGGGGTTGGACTCAATGGCCTCTGTGGTCTCTTCCAACTCTAAGATTCTATGATTCTATGACTATTTCCTGGCAACTCAACAGTACCAGCTGCACCATTTTATCCCCACCTTCTGGTGTGCTTCTTTTTAATTCTGAGACATATCAGAACAAAAAAAAATCATTTTCTTTTTTCTCTTTTTAATTTTTTTTATATAGTTATATTGTTACAGGGCATCATTACATGAGTGAAATGATACCTTCACACTACAGCATTTATAACTTTAGGGGGGATTAAGAACTCTGTGGTATAAAATACAGCCTCAGTTCAGCAAATCATGCTTTGGGTTTAAAAATAAACACTTCGGAAGAATTCTAGTAGGTGATCCAAGAAATCACTACAAACATTTCCCAAAAAGAAAGGAACAGGAGAATGCAGAGAACACAACAACCTTCAAAACCTGGGAAACCCCCCAAAAAAAACTGTATCATGAGAACTCATGCTTCTTTAAACCAGTCTGGAAGAATCCATGCCTAATCATTCTTCCTTCATAAGTGAGCTGATTTTGGTTGGGTTCTTGGAATTACCATACGTGTGAACGCTCTTCTTTGAGCAAATTCTCTCCATGTATTCCATTTCACCTGCTGGACATTCTGCCAGCACCACTGTAATCAAGTTAAACGCAGTGAATCATCTCTGGGTTTTAACCTGAACTTTAAAGAATATGCCCCAGGGAATGAACTGTAATGACCCAGATCCTACACTGAGAGACATGGCTACAATGACATAGCTAGCGCAACATAACCACCTCTCCTCATGTAGCTACACCACCCCCTAAAAACTTGCCTTTTAAGCCATGCAGTTCCCCAACAGAGGAATTTCAAAGCTGTACCTCAGAAACATTGCCTGTCACGCTGCACACACACCCCCACCGGATGAGGACTGGATGCATCATTGCTCACTGCCTCACTCTCCAGCACCTTAGAAATTCATCTATTGGGGAACTACATGGTTTACAAGGTGGGTTTTGAGAGCCACTTTCAGTTGTTGCAATGGTACAATGACCATAACGGTGAATTTGTATTATAAATCAGGCTTATAGTCTCATGATTCCTGAAGGGAATGCATTCAGCACCTTGGATAGGTCCTTTAAAATTCAGACTAAGAGCTAGCATGATTTCACCACCTCACTGCTTCCTTTGCCTGTTGCAGGCAAGTATACTAAGCTATCGTAGGAATGACTAGTGTAAAGTCCCATTTTTCCCGGCTCAAGTTTTATTGCATTGTGTACTGCAGAAGCAACCTGATATCAAAGATCTGCATTTCTCTGGTACCAAAGGTTTGTGTTTCTTCATCATCCTTTCAGTGCCAATGCTACTTTTAAAAAAAGTCCTTTGAGCTAGAAAGAGGATAAGAAAGAAAGAGGGCTAGGAGTGTAAACAGATTCTGCAAAAGGAGTGTCTGTCAGAATGAGGTTTTTTTAGCTGAGGTATATCTGTATATTCCTGCTTCTTTTTTGCCACTGGAATCTTCAGTGTAATTATTTTACAGAACCACCAACTATAACATCTTTCAGTACACTCCTTCCTTTTTAATTTAATCCCTAACTTAAAAATTCTTTGTACCTCACATCATTTTTGTCCATGATTTGGCTTCCAGGGAGTTAGAAAGAGCACTCTTGCTTACCATACGAAGGACTTTGGTGCTAACATCCTTCTTTTTTCCAGTCTTCAGTAAAGAAAAAAGACCTTTGTGTTTCCTTCTTCTTCTTCTTCATGCCCTCAAGAAAGGAAAAATGGTTTATTACAATGGCTCTTATCTAAAACTAACTACTTCTCATGACTCCTTAATTAGTCTTTCTTTCCATTGGGAAATATAAAAAAACACCTTGAGGACAGATCCAGCATGACTTTTTGCCACACAAGCTAAAAAAAAAAGTCTAAGTAGCAAGTTGTTAGCAACAGGTTCCATTCTATAGATTATTCAGACATTGAACCGGAGATGATCTATCAGAAACACATTTGTATGGTGAAAACTTCTCTAGTCTGAGTCACGGCAAGAAGTCTAGTGCACAAGAAGCAGGAGCCATGGGATAAACCAAAAGGTTGAACCAAACAGAAGCTGGAAAACAGGAGAAAGACACAAGCCAGATAGCTTGACAAACCAAGGATACAGGAACATGGCAAACTCAGAAAGACCTTGACTTTCAAACAAAGGGCCCTTTCACCCCACACAATTATACTCCTATGATTCCCCTTTAACTGCCATGGCTCTGTCCTGGAGGTGGGTCTGATGACCATGAGAATTGTGAATATATTGGAACTCCTACAACTTCTCCCAGAACATTCTCCCCAAGAAAGCTTCATATCTATCCCACAAAAACATTAATGCATGCATGCATTTATGGAGTTTGTGTTTTACTTCTCAGGTCATCAGGACCTCCAAGGCAATCTGCAATGGACAATATCTCCTGCTTGATCAATAAAAATTTCCTTTATTCAATAATTAGTGGAATGCCAAATCTAACCTCTGCATCTTTTTCTGTAGCTGTCTTTAATCCTCTGTTTTTGTGTCCCCAATCCCCCAATAATTCAAGCATTGATTTCAGTCCATACCATCACATTACTCATTTGGGGAAGTGGATACACAGTCATTCAAAATTATACGAAAAGAAAAGTAATTCTTGAGAATGAAGATTTTCTTGTGGCTTTGCAATACACTACAATTGCAAACTTACAACTCATCAAATGAAGCACAACCAACCAGGAGTACGTTGGTTTTTAATCAACTATTTTTACTGATTTTTTCCATGTATGATTAATACAACAGTTAACAGGAAAATGGCATAAAACTTTAAAGGATAAATATGTCTCAATCCAAACATTGAGTAGTTCATAATAAAACATGCAAATCAAAAAAGTTTGTGACAATTTTTTTAAAGGTTCATATGTTGATGTGTAGGCCCTGGTTAGTACTTAGACAGAAGACTGCCGAGGAATATAGGTGCTGTAGGTTATATTTCAGAGCAAAGCAATGGCAAGCTACTTCCGAGTTCCCCTTGCCTAAGGAAACCCTATGAAATTCATGGGGTTGCCATAAGTCACCAGGCAGCTAGAAGGCACATTCACACACGCACACACACATGCAGAACGGGGAAGGGACAGTTCTTGTACAGAAAATTTTCTGCCTTTCTGGAAAACTAATCAAGATGAACAACTGTGTGATTGTGATTTATTATCATTAATCTATTCACTGTATATATAGCTTTTCACAAGAAATCTCAAAGTGATTTACAAGTAAGAACATAGAACTTAAGGACTGACAAACTAATACCATTAGAACTATTAAAAATGATCACATCCAATCAACAGCAAGATAATACATACAATTAATGGTTGAGTGTATAGCAAAATCAAACATCTTTCCAGGAACATCAAATGGATCCAAAACCCTGAGTAAAGAAATGCATCTTAAGTAATTGACAAAACTAAAATAGAGAAGACCTCATAGCTGTAATTGCATGTCGCACTAAGCCATCATTTTTGTTACCTGTGTTTTCCTGCTTTAGCCAGAAATTGTCACACAGAAGACAAAAAAAAAATCATGACAGGTAACTGAGGAAACAACAATAAGTGATGATTTAACCTAGCCAGAGTTTATATGTTCATAAACTAGGGACAAACCAGGGCCTTTAATTGTGGTTTGAAGCTTGTTAACAATCTATGGCTTGCCTACATAGACATTTTCAGAAACAACAGGCCAGAATTCAACAAACTGTGATCTGGCCTACAGTTATTAGTGACAAAGTAGGAGTGATAGCAAAGAAGAAAGAGTAAAGGAAAAGAAAAGAAAGGTTGAGAAGAAAGGGTATGATTGTGTAAGCACTGGATAGCATGTACCTATTTGATCTTGGAAGTTAATCAGGGTCAGCTCTGGTTAGTACTTGGATGGGAGACCATGAATGGATACCAGGTGCTGTAGGCTATATGTCAGAGGAAGGGAATGGCAAAACCACCTCTATTTCTTGCCTTAAAAAGCCCTATGAAATTCATGGGGTTGACATAGGTCAACAGGTGACTTGAATACACACATACACATACATACATGCTCTGTGTGTATGGGATAGTAGATGTGTTAAACGAATGGGACTTATAAAAGGCTTGGTTCACCAAATTCTCACTGATTCAATGAGTCTCCTCTAGACGTGACTCCTTCTTGTCCCCTCCTATTGGAGGATGCCCCTGTTCGCATCTGCATTTCCAGATGTGGCAGCTCAAAACAGAGATGTTGTAGCACATCTAAACCATTTTGTACACTTTGTCAGCAAAAACGTTCTTCTCCATCCTTTATTCCTTATTCCCATTAACTTTACCTTGAATAATCAACTATAACAATCTGTATTTTTCTTTATATGCCTGAAATATTCTAGCTTTCTCTGTTTCATGTGTGTTATGATTTCTCGTTTAGTAAACAATTTGATTTAGGCCTTAAAGTACAAGCACAATAAAACAACAATATTAATCAACCATACGCAACCATCAACCAACCATCTTAATTCCCCAAATTAAAACGAGGGCTAAAAGATATCTGAGTTGGCAACAGGAAATGTGTCCCAGAGAAGGTTTAAAGCATAACTAAAAAGACCTTATCATGTGCCACCACCCAGCCTGTGAGATGCATCCCAGTAACCAGGCAAGTTTAATTAAGAGCAGGCAGCCCATAATGAGCCCAAATCCCAAGCAGTGGGATGAATAACTAGGGGTTATCCAAAGCTTACATGTAAAGGAAGTTATTGTGATAGAATTTCCCTCAGGTGCGTAATATCTACAAGTTGCCAACTTTCTCTTCTCCTTTGATTCAGGATATGGATTACTTTGCACTGAAGAAGGAAAGAACAATTGTGTCTAAGCTGCTATGTTACTCTTCCAGAGTTACTGTTGCTTATGAATGATCAACCACTTCAGGACCTTTTTCACATCTTTGTTTCTAAGGCTATAGATCAAAGGGTTCAACATGGGGGTGATCACCCCATACAGCATGCTCACCAGTCGGTCCTGATCTGGATGATGGCTGGAAGAAGGCCTTATGTAAGTGAAGATGGTGGTCCCATAGAAGAGGAACACCACCATAAGGTGAGAGGCACATGTGGAGAAGGCCTTGAGCTTTCCCTCAGCAGAATGGATCTTAAGGATGGTGGAGATGATGTGAACATAGGAGACCAGTGTCACCAGAAAAGCTCCCACACCAAAAATACCACCAACTACAAGCACAACCATCTCGGCCACATAGGTGGAAGCACACGATAAGGCCAATACTGGTGGAATATCACAGTAGTATTGATTGACTCTATTGGATTTACAGTAAGGAAGAGTGAACGTCATGACCGTGTGTAGCAAAGAGTTGAGAAACCCAGTGATCCATGAGCCGGCAACCATCTGAAGGCAGAGTCTTTTGTTCATAATGACCGTGTATCTCAAGGGGTTACAGATGGCCACGTAACGGTCGTAGGCCATGACGGCCAAGAGAAAGACTTCTGTCCCTGCCAAGGCCACCAGGAAGTAGAGCTGCAGCACACATCCAGCAAAGGAAATGCTACTACTCTCTGACAAGAGGTTCTCCAGCATTTTGGGCACTGTCGCTGTGGGGCAGAAGATGTCTAGCAAGGAGAGGTTGCTGAGGAAGAAATACATGGGGTTGTGCAAGTGAGAGTTTGCTCCTATGGCAAGAAGGATGGTACCGTTTCCCAAAAGGGTGACCAGGTAGATGACCAAAAAAGCAACAAAGAGGGAGAAGCGGACAGCCGGCAGGTTGGAAAGTCCCATTAGGATGAATTCAGTCACTGTGGTGCCATTCCTCATTTCTCTCATCAGAGAAGAGCTTTCCTGAATGAGATCAACAACAGAAGAGAGATCTTAAGCTTCTCAAAAACTGTCCAGTCATGAACAAAAAGCTTTGTTTGCTTTCAAGCAGATGAAACAAATCTTTGCGTGTCACTCTACTGACTTACCAAATTCATATAGCTACCTGGGCATGTAAAAAACAAAGCAAAAAGTAAAGCAAGTACACTATTAAAAATACAATTTGCAGCAATTAAAACCAAAAAACTATTAAACTGCAGCATAGAACACCTCTTCTAGAAAGGAGCAACAGAAGAATCAACACCTCATATGAAATCTTCATGTAAAACAATGAGATCACCAGGTAATGCCTTTATGCCTTTGGGTATCAGCTACTAGAGGCAAGCACGCACAATCATTTACTGTTAATTTTAAGAACTATTTATGAGTTTCTCAGTGCTTCTGTTTGACCAGCCTGAGAAACTGAATGTCTGATTTGACAACACTTTGATCACACATAGCGAGGAGATGTTTATGGTCTTGTTTTATTGTGATACACTGGAGCTCATTCATGCAAAGGATCAATTCTATGGTAGTTTATGCATAAAGGATTCTTCTCCTGACAAGAACACTGTGCTTTCTTTGCAATACAGAAGCAGTGAATTTGGACATACACACACAAACAAACATACATACATACATACATACATACATACATACATATATAGCTATAGATACAGATATACATACATACATACATACATACATACATACATACATACATACATATACAAAGACTGTCAACCTTGTCTAGCAAGGGAACTGATAAGGCCTTCTGAAACTCCCTAAAGCTCCTTTTAAACTTTGAGGATGATGAGGAATAAAATGCTCTGTCAGCAAACATTTCCAGCACTTTTCTATAGTTCAGACTTCTACAATATTGCAAATATCACTTGCTATGGACAACAGAGCAGATCTTATACAAGATCTTTCAGGCCCTTTTCGCACGGCATTTGCCATGCAAAAAGGCGCCTGGAGCATTGCGCAATTGTGAGGAGCAATCTGCACGATGCACTCACAATTGCACAATGCTCCAGGGTAGGGCAGGCACTGCTCACACACTTTTTCATTTTCAGCTTTCAGCCGAAAATGGTGAGCAATTGTGCATTGCTCCAGGGCCCCATTCGCATTTGGCGTGCGTGCAGAGCCTCTGGAGCCGTGGCGGTCGCACTTCCTGCCCTAGCACAGCCTGGGAAACTCCCAGGCTGCGCTGCAGAAGGAAGAGGCAGGGCTCTCATGCTACCTGCTTGGGAGCAGGCAGCTCGTGCAGAGCTGAAGCAGCGGGGACGCAACAACCTCTCGCTGGAGGCTGCTCATGTGATCCCCGCACCCCAGCGCTGAAAAAAGGTGAGGTGCAGAAAGGGCCTCAGATGTCATAGACAAGGAACAAGATTCTTCAAAAAAAACTAAGAGTTTAAGAAAACTTGTTTTAAAAATTCTCATCTAACTCATCTTTCTATTCATCTAAGCATCTTTTCCATAATAGAAAGAACATGTTCAGATACCACTGCCATTGTTGTTATGTGCCTTCAAAATGACTCCAGCATACCATAGGTTTTCTGGACAGGAGGTTTGTCACTGTCTTCCTCTGAGGCTGAGAGTATGTAACTTGGCCAAAGTCACTTAGTGGGCTTCCGGGGCTGATCAGGGATTTGAATCTTGGTCTTCTGGAGTCCTGGTCCAACAGTCAAAGCATTACACTAGACTAGCTCTCTCAGACCTCAGAACAAGGGAGAATGCTCAAGAATTCCAGCTTGTAAGTGACAAGTTCATGTACCAGTACGTACTAGCCATCACGTCCCCTTCCAGCAGCACTCTGGCCTGTAATATAACATCAAATTTTGACTGTGCCCAGTGGTCTTGGCTTGTTTCTTTTCAAAGCCGAACAAGCTAAAAGCAAAACACAGTTTCTTTCTTTGGCTTGTTGAGGGAGAACCACGAACACCACCTTCTTTCTGGTTTGGGGGTTACAATAAAACAAACCACTTAAGATTTTGGTTCAGCTGCTCCAACTGCGTGTGGGAACAACATGGCTGCAAGTCCCTGTAAGATGGTCAAGATTCTGGAAGCACCCTGGGTTGTTTTGACCTATGAAATGGCCCCTCTCTCTTCTTCTCTGATTCCATATATTTCCTCTCTCACTCCATATCTTTCTGCTGCTCCCACCATTAGGTCATGATTCTTAATTTCTAAAGCAATAGCACCTCGCTCCAACTTTAAAGGACTGATCCAAGATGCTATCCATTAAATAGCTCCATTAATGTTCAGATTAAAGACAGGCAGAGAATCCTAGTGGTCACCACCTCCCTGACAAGAAAGACATCACCCACCTAAAATGAGATGTTGCCATCTTCTTCCATCCTAGGTTCTAGCCTGCCAAATGGCCCCACAAAGCTAACGCCCACCAATACTCACTGGCAACGACTGGCTCATGTCCGTTTCCTCACAGAACGATACTGAAGAATTCTTCTCCTGCATGTTGACATCAAGCAGGGGTCACATCTTTCTCTGGTAACCCAGTCTTATCCTTTAAGTTGGAATATAGAGATCACAAGGGAAAGACAGGGCACAGAGACAAGCCCCAAAGATATCTCCAGCATAGCTAGTAAACAGCCCCCACAACAACCATCAAGCTGAAGACCAAGGTATGATTTCCCAGCACAACCAGGTATTTCAGGTATGCTCCTCTGAGACGTCTTCACTCGAGCCATGATTTCCCCATAGTTTTGTTTGCGTGAAGAGGAGAAGAGGAACAAAAACCTGGCTGAATTTTAATGAGGTACAGTTGGAATTTCTCAGTGGGATAGTTATTGTGGGACAGTGATGAAGATTTTAGATGAGGACCTCAGAGTTCCAGGTTCTAATCCTCACTATGCCAAGAAACACACTGCTGCAATTTAGATCCATCCTTTGTTGTCTGCGTGACCAACCTCACAGAATTAATGTGGGCTCAAGGAGAAACCATATGCACTCCTTGGATGGCACAGCACAACTGCAGAATAACCCCGTGAGTGCAGAGTTAGGCTACATATCCTCGGTGCAGAATCCTGACCCAAATTTCATCTGCTTATTTCTGAAGTTGCGTTGAAGTCCCACGGCAATTTCAACCCCTGAAAATTGTGGCTGGCATCTGGTTAGCCAGTTATGATCTTATAGTTTAGTTAGTTATTATAATTTAGATTTTAGAGTCCTACATGTTTGGATTCTTTCCATTAAACTGACTATAACTGATGGAAGAACGTGAACTCCAGAATGAAGCCCTTAGGGATTATAGAATTACAGAGAGAAGTCTTGTCCCAGCATGCACTGGGATTAAATGATAACAAACACCATGTACATTTTCCTCACCCAATCATGTGTCCACTTTCTGCCTTGCTGCAGCTGCCAACAAATCACTCAGAGCATTGTTAAACATTATGGAGATGATGGTGCAGTCCCTCCAATTACCTTGGTGCCAGGGAGCTATCTCTGACAAGGTCTTGAGATGAATATTATACATGACATCATAGTCTTGGATTCCAACTTAGATTCCCCTAATCCCCTTCCATTTGGTTATTTTGTTACTGCCCTGGCTAGCTCGAGCTTGTGGGATATAAAAGATATCTTTTGATATCAATAATTTGGCTTTCTATCCCCTCCACGTGCTTGCGAGACCCCCGGACAAGCACGCACACAGGCTCGGCTGATAATCGCCATAATATTCCAACACAATACAGGCGGGCCAGAAATAGCCGACTCGCAGCTTCAGGAGACCTCAAGGCAAGTACCTCCATTAGGTATGCACGCAACTTTCAAAAGATCCTCTGCCCCGCGCTGGCAGCTTGACGATCGAACTATACAACGCTCAAGTACTCCGCGTTTGCATACCGGCCATCCTATTGACAATTTGGCTATAATTCAATCATTCAAATTCTGACCTTTCGGAGGCTTTGTCTCCAGCCCCAAATCTATTGTTTTCCCCAAGTCCGAATTAGCCTGCGGTCACAATTCTCCTTATAAAAACCCCTGACTCTGAGCGCTTCCTTGGATCACGCTTGGCTTCCATCCTGCCTTGCTGTCGCTTTGTCCAGCGAGCCTTCCCCTCAGCTCCACGTGCTGAGATCCACGCTCCCCAGCTTCTCCGCTTCCAACCGGGATTCAGGACAGGTGAAGTATCCCCCAAACCAACAACTCCTCTAAAAACCCCTCTATCCCACTCCAACCTTTATTTCCATAGTTATTTGTGTGAGTGTGCCACATACACTGTTTGTGTTTTAATAAAACATCATTTATTGTTTCAACTTCTGTGTGCTCCTTGACTCGGCCTGACCCCGTAAACATAGGGTTCAAGATCTCGCTACGTTACCCTGCCTCTCGTATTGCTAGGCTGTGCTCTTGGCTAATTTCCCCAACTTATATAACTGAGAGCGCATTAAGGTGTCCCTCCCAGGACCCCCAGAAATCAGGGTAACAGTTTGGCCGGGACTTCTGGGGTTGGAAGCTCAGAACATCTGAAGGTTCAAACAGTGTATCTACACTATACTTTTTATAGCAGTTCAAAATCATTTTAACTGCACTGGCTCTACTCTATGGAATCCTAGGATGTGTAGTTTAGTGAGGCAACTGGTATTCTCTGCTACAGAATTCTGGTCCAGTGGTACTCAGTCTTAGGTTCTCCAGATTTCTGGATGTCAGAAACAATGATCAGTGATCATAGGTCCTGATATCCCAAATTTCTGGAGGATCAAAAATTGACAAACATTGTTCTAGTCCACTTCTTTAAGCTACAGCATGAGAGCATTCTAGAAGAGAATTTCAAGAGAATCCTCACACATGGTCAGCCTGAATACAAACCCTAGGACTCTTATCAAGCTTTCCCATTCCTGATATCAATGGCATACCCTCCAACATTTCATAGATGAAAACCAGGACATCTGTGGCCAAGCAATACCAGAGTGTGGTCAAGATGGTAAAAGTGATTAATGAGGAAGAAAAGACAAGCTAGAGGAGGTTGCACCAGTTCACTTTTGTCTGAGCCTACAGGAAAGGACAAGATACTATCCCTTCCTCCCCTCTCCTTTCCTCCCCTCTCCTCTCCTCTCCTCTCCTCTCCTCTCCTCACCTTCCACGCCTGCTGAATCGAATGCCAGCTGCTTTTGCACTTTGCACTGTTTGCAGCAATTGGAGTAAGGCAAGTAAAACAGGGAAAGAAAGAGGAGGAAAGAGAAACAGGGCATTTTAAGAGCGGTTGACAAAATAAGATGGCAGAGAATTAATCCGGACTCTGCCTGCCAAACTGCAACAGTTGGAGAGTATGTAATGGAAATTGCTAGAACGGATTTGTCATTCCAAGCCAATGGCTTTTAAATAACCAGAATTGGCATAGAATTAACATAAATTCTACTGTACACTGACGTTTTCACCCTCTATCTAAGCCACAGACTTCAGCTACAGGCTTGCTTGATGGTACAATCCTCCAGGGGAAAAAAAAATTCCCTGCACACAGAAACATAGATGTGGAGGTGACCAGAAACAGTCTGTTCTGTTCTGTTCCACTGTTAAGTGGAGTTCTTTCTCTCGCAGAGATATCCAACATAAGAGCTCCCTCTTGTGATCAAACACCAAATAACACAGCATTTTTAATTCATTTTATACAGTACAGCAAAATCCAAAATCCACAGAACAGTGATACCTTTCTTGGCCAAGCAAAATGCACAAAATACATCATGGAAGCTTTCAAAGTTTCACTGGCTTCTTCAAATGTTTAAAAATGTTTAAAATCATACAAGAGAAGAAAAGTGATGATGTTAGAGTTATAGGTCTATATTTTGCCTCAGATGTTACTTCTGTTGTCAGTTAAGACGATCTAGAGGGATCTCAGTGCGGGCCGAGGCCGATCCCCTTCTTGGCGATGTGAGACAGGGAACAAAGGACAATAAAAGACAGATAATAAAATGTCGACTCCATCATCAACAGAGAAGTAATGTTCCTTGAGATCCCCGGGCTGTCCGTTTCCTGTGCAAAGCTAACAGCCTCTTTCTTAGGCAGAGAACAACGAATTTCTCAAGAAGTCCCTGTGCTGTTCTATCAAGAAAAATAAACTTTTAGGTGTTATATAGATAAAACTTCCCAACTGTATTCCAACTGAAAGAGTTTTATCTTTGCTGGAGGTAGAAATCTTAAAGAGTTATGCTGTAGTCCATTAGTTCCCTCTTGTTAAAAGTTTCCCTTGTTGTGATAATGTTTGGTATCTTCAAATCCAGGAAACATTGAGGGGTAGCCGTGTTGGCCATGTACGACACTGTTGTACCCTGAATATGTTTAATTTGTTATGTTTCCACCTGCCTTTCCTCCATTGAGCTCAAAGCTGAGTACCTCTCTCCCATGGAGCCAAAATTTAATGTGAATATTCAGGATTATTGAAACTTCATTTAATTTTTTTTTATTTTTTTTTTGCCTCTCATCAATGTTTTACAACCACTCAGCCACTCAAAAACAATCTTTTCTAAAAATAAAATTAGATTACAACAGAAGTAAAATCCTTTCTTCATGATGTGGTCATTTTAAATATAGCCAAAATTTTGCACATTGGGGAGCATTAACAAAATGTATAAGGTCTATGGAGCACCGGGGACAGCTGTGTTAACCAAGAAAAGTGGGTTTTCATGGCCAAGCAGGGAACTGAACTATGATATCCCGGGTTGTAGCTTAACACTCAAACCACTACACCGTGCACCACAATGCATATAATTTTTGAAGAAAAATAAAAGTCAGTTGCAAGCTATAGAGGAAGATGGAAACAACATAGAGAAAGAGAAAGAAAGATGGTGACGTGATAGATTTATATCCTAAGAAAACTATGCAAACTCAATCAATGTCTATAAAGCATTACTGGAGGAAAAAAAAGTTCTATTTTGCTTGCAATAAAATGACAGGGTGTAATGAAGAAGATACAAAACAAATCACAAAGGCAATTTTCAGATTTCCATTTTATTTTTATTTTTTTCTATATATGTTTATTAGATTTTATTCGACAATGCAATGTAAGAAAGGAGAATAAAACAAGAATAAACATTAGTAAGAAAAATGAAAAGAAGTAGAGCATACAATTCCAATATTGCCAAATGTAAACATAAATGCACTTTGGGTATATTCAATAGAGTTTCACAATAATAAAAAATTACTTTGCCATGATCTATACAAATAGTCTACACAAAATATTCTTCTACACATTCAATTTCATCCCCAACATCATTATTACCCACAAGCCTTACAAAATCCTGCTCAGGCTTGAGCAAGTCACAATCTCTCAGCCTCAGAGGGAGGAAATGGAATCCCCATCTGAACAAATCTTGCCGGGAAAAGTTTCCCTTAGGGTCGCCTAAGTCAGAAAGGACTGGAAGGAATACAGCAAGGGTCAGGATAGGAGGTTTTTGGATTAAAAAGCTCAGAATCTCTCATCTAGGAGAATTTTGAGGAAAGCTGTGAAATTCTAGGGGGAAGGAACTTTCCCTAGCTCTGTATAGGACAAATAGATAACTTCCAGCGCTAATGTCGCTTATAAATCATCAGTCTCTTCAAGGTCCCTTTCACTTCTTTGTTTCTAAGGCTATAAATCAAGGGGTTCAACATGGGGGTGATCACCCCATACAGCATACTCACCAGTCGGTCCTGATCTGGATGGTGGCTAGAAGAAGGCCTGGCATAGGTGAAAATGGTGGTCCCATAGAAGAGGAACACCACCATAAGGTGAGAAGCGCATGTAGAGAAGGTTTTGCGCTTCCCCTCAGCAGAACGGATCTTAAGGATGGTGGAGATGATGTGAACATAGGAGACCAGTGTCACCAGAAAAGCTCCCACACCAAAAATACCACCAAAGATAAGGACAACCATCTCAGCTGCATAGGTGGAAGCACACGATAAGGTCAATACTGGTGGAATATCACAGTAGTATTGATTGACTCTATTGGATTTACAGTAAGGAAGAGTGAACGTCATGACCGTGTGTAGCAAAGAGTTGAGAAACCCAGTGATCCATGTGCCGGCAACCATCTGAAGGCAGAGTCTTTTGTTCATAATGACCGTGTATCTCAAGGGGTTGCAGATGGCCACGTAACGGTCGTAGGCCATGACGGCCAAGAGAAAGACTTCTGTCCCTGCCAAGGCCACCAGGAAGTAGAGCTGCAGCACACAACCAGCAAAGGAAATGCTACTACACTCTGACAAGAGGTTCTCCAGCATTTTGGGCACTGTCGCTGTGGGGCAGAAGATGTCTAGCAAGGAAAGGTTGCTGAGGAAGAAATACATGGGGTTGTGCAAGTGAGAGTCTGCTCCTATGGCAAGAAGGATGGTGCCGTTTCCCAGAAGGGTGACCAGGTAGATGAGCAAAAAAGCAACAAAGAGGGAGAAGCGGACAGCTGGTAGGTCAGAAAGTCCCGTTAGGATGAATTTGGTCACTATGGTGGCATTTTCCATTTCTCTCCTTAGCTTGGAGCTTTCCTGAAAGAGTTTTAAGATACAAGAGGCATATTCAGTCCATCAGTTGGTATAGACATTGAAGACATTCTGAAATAAACACATGGAGGATTTATCTACCTAACAACAACCGTGAGTCACAGTGGCAAGGAATATAAGATCTACATACAGAGAAAATCTACCTCCAATAACCACCAGCCAGGGACAAATAATATTGGTTCATTCTCAGCTTCATCCCCTATTTTGGAGTTTCCAAAGAACCTTTTTCTATCCAGTGCTGGTAACAGAATGCTCAAGAATGGATTTCTGATCTGATCAAATAAACTGATTCATGACTATAAATCACTCAGATGTGTTGCTTCAGAGCTGGTACCTGTGTTAAACGCAGGGATTCCCTCCTATCTTATGTCTAAGACATGAGGCTCCTCTCATCACCACTGACGTTTCCTCCTTCTGCGTCTTGCAGATTTGTACACTTACGTATATGCATGCTCCAAGATTTCTCACTTCAGAGAAATCTTACAAAGCCTCACTTCAGAGGCTTCACTGTATTTTAAAATTATCTGTCCCCACTGTGCATCTCTCTCTTTCTCTTTCCTTCTTCAAGACACATTTGTGTTTCTCTACTCTGTCCTAAATCATGGCATCACTATATTTAGATTAACCCCTCTTGCATTTCCTGCTTTTCCATTCTCTGGGTCACTTTGACTGCCTATTTTCTCTGGAGGTCCCAACTGTATTTCTAAGGGCTCAACTGAACTTTTAAATTACAGTTGGCCCTCCACATTCACCAGGATTAGGGATGCAGGATCCTCGTGAAAGCAGAAAAATCCCAAATATCAATACGTGTATGCACGGAGGGGGGGGACACGGTGGGGAGAACAGGCACCCAGGGTCCAAACCAGATCAGAGAAAGGAGAAGGGAGTTGGCCTAGTTGGCCCTCTGCTTCCTCTCTCTTGCCCATCTCCTTCCTTGGGTGTGGGGTGGCACTGGGAGAGGGTTTGTGGTTTTGAGAAATCAGGCTTGCAAGCCATCCTTAGCTGGCCAGGAAGTGGCTGGTGGAGGAAGAGGAGGTCCATGGGAAGGGTTTTATAGGGCTGGGTGGGCTGATTGGAGAACTGAGAGGGACGGTTCCCCCAGAAAAGGAGCGTCTGAGGTGGGAGCAGGGGTTGGAGAAATTCACAAACAATCAAACCTGTGAAAGTCAAATCTGTAAATGTAGATGGCTAACTTTACTGTAACGCTAGAATCTGAGGACTGAGGGAAAATTTCAGTCAGAGGGCTGGAATTCTTACTGGGGGTGAGGACATGCCCTCATCTTGTTTCGTCTCCCATCACTACAACCCTGGCTCCATAAAGCTATTACCCATCAGCACTCACTCACCAGTGACGTGTGGCTTGCGTCCATTTCCACAAATGGAATCAAAGTAGAATCCTTTTCATGAGATCAAAGAGCCGTTTTCTTGTTCCTCAGGCTACCTGTTCCTCCGCTATAAGTCTGCATGTCAGGAGCACAGGAGAATAGCAGGCCCCTGGGCAATGATGCACAACCCTGTGACAAATGTCCCAGCAAAAAAGGATATGTAATTTCCTACCACAATAAGATGTGGTCCCGTGAGTGGGCAAGGGAATCCTCTCTTCTTGTTGCCCCAAGGGAGAAGAAAGAACCAACAAGAGAGAAACTATAGTGAGGAGGAAAGCACATCCGCCATCTTTATAACTGGCCTGTTCTCTGAGTAACCATTTTGGGACTGTGCCCAGGACACCTTTTTCAGATCTCAGACGTGCTTAAAATCACCTACAAAAGATGGAGCTTGTATAGCAGGGGTGGGCAATTGCCAGGACTTGGGTTGGGCTACATTCTGGGAGAGCCCATCTCCTAACATACCCCACTACACCAAATTTTTAAAAAATGCCCTTTTTGGCTCAAAGGCGTGTTCTCCAACGTTTCACAGATGAAAGCCAGGATTTGTGTGGCCAAGCCTCATCAGAGCATGGTCAAGATGGCAAAAGTTATTAATGAGGAAGAACATACAAACTAGAATAGTCTGCAGCAGTTTGCTTTCACCAGAACCTGCATAGAAGGGCAAAAATCTGCCACTCGTCTCCTCTTTCCCT
This sequence comes from Cyclura pinguis, assembly GCA_030412105.1. Classification (NCBI taxonomy): domain Eukaryota; kingdom Metazoa; phylum Chordata; class Lepidosauria; order Squamata; family Iguanidae; genus Cyclura; species Cyclura pinguis. The sequence goes on from CM059604.1 coordinate 10,726,577, forward strand.
GCTGAGTTAACTGAGTGCAAAGTCTCTTTGGACTCTGAACTCAGTTTGCAGGATTGAAATAAACTAGAATATAGTGGGGAAATGAGAGGTGAAGGGAGAACTGGGACATTTTAAAACAGCTGAAAAGTGGGATACAGAGCACTAATCAAGACTGCCAAATCATTTGGTGGGTGTGTGAGGACCAGATCTAAAATATTAGACCTGCTGCTCATCACCCAGTAGACACAGTTTTTGGGTTGGACTCTGAATCAGCTTGGAAAGATTACCCAGGAACTTTGACCAAAGTATCATATCTCTTCTGTCATGAGTCAAGAGGAGCCTTTTTATTGAAAAGAGGCTTTTTTAAGTTTGGGAAGCAACGATCTCATGAAGCATACAGCATGTGTGTAAGAATCATGTTTTCTCCAGGACAAGAGCATTTGTACACTGTTGCTAACTATGTCCTTTAGTGAACAATCAGCGATATCCTGATCATGCATCGTATCTTTCTTCAGCAGTGAAGTACAAGAATGTTGTTAAAAGAATAACAGAGTACTGCAAACCTCAACAGTGGTGTTAGAGTCAGCACAATTTAAGTAGGACAAGGCAAATGGGAATGACATTTAGAGCTGAATAAAATCAAAATGGAGGGACTTTGGTTAAGAGAAATGCTGATTAGATTTCCTTTTCCCAGCTCAAGGAGATTAAACATTTCAACAGGCAATGCCTCCATGATGTATCCAGGGTGCCGAATCTCATCAGCTGGGGGAGTGAGTGCTGTCCAGGGTCCTGAAAGCTTTTACTGCTTACAGTTTGCAAAATTCCCTAGAATAATGGGAACCAATTTTGCCATGGTTTGGGAGAACGTCTGCTCGAGGCCCAGGAGAGACCTTTTGAAAAAGAAGAAGAAGAAGAAGAACAGGAAGGCATTCATAATTCTGTTTTTAGGTGCTGCGCAGTACCAGGGGCCTAAATAATGACAGGGGAAGTGCAGGCCAAAACAGCATTTTCACAGCCCATGTCTCTTCCAGGGTTGGTTCTACTGTTAGGAAGAGTGAGGAAGCCGTATTAAGCAGCAGATTCTGAGATGTGACAACAAGGCGTTGGAGGAAACTGCAATATGCCATACCCTCCAACTGTCCCAATTTGGCAGGAACAGTCCAGATTAATCTTCTATCATCCCACTTCTTCAGCTGATTATCAATTGTGCCAGTTTCCCTTTTCTTCCTCCACTTTCCCCCTCTGTCAGCAGCTTACATCAATGGTTGCAAATAGAGCTCAAAGTGCAAAACTAGTTTGCCCTCCATTAACTCTGGAGGAGAGAGGGAAAAGGAGAGGAGGCGTAGAGTCTTGCCTTTCTCTGAGGAGGCTTGGGCATAAATGAACTGCTGTAGCCTCTCCTAGCATGCGTGCCTTTCCTTATTAATCACTTTCTCCATCTTGACCGCACTCTGACATTCCTTGGCTCCATGTGTCCCAGTTTTTATCTCTGAAATGTTGGAAGGTATGCTGTATGGTAAGACTAGTAGCCTTTGAGCTGCCTTTCTGAGTCTGGGGCAATGGTGGACAATATCACAACCACAGGGCTTTCTTGGTGCTTGCTCCCAGTCTTTGGACTCCCTCCAGCAGGACCCTTTCTATGTTCTTTGACCAGCAAACTGGTGAGACAAGCTTTTGGTGATTAACCAGTTGCTGAGAAAGAATCTTTTAATGGGGGAGTATATTTTTACTCTCGTTGTTATGGTTTATATGCTTTTAGATAAAATTAGTGTTTGTTTTAATTGGCTAGTTTGTTTAATGGATGTGAACAGGCTTTGTATAATTATGATTGCTTTTTAGCTATATTTTGTTGTAATCTGTATTGTTACCCGCCTGGGATCCCATATTGGGGGAAAAGTGATATTTAAATAAAAATAAAATTTAAAAAAGCCTCGTCTTCAGGATTGATGAAAGATCGAGCTGCCAATCTAGTCAGCTTTTGTACATGGAATGGGAAAGGGCACTATTTCATCCTTTGCTCAGGCAGCAAAATATCATGGCTTCAGTGGAAAGTTGGTGGGAATATTCTCTATCTATAAAGACCCCACAGAGTCTGACCTGTACAGTTGTGCTGTATATCTCCAGAAGTTATAGAGCCATAGGAAAAAAGACTACATCCCAGAAGCTACTGATATCAAAGAAGAGCAAAAGTCATCTAAGACATTTTTTTCCTTCTTTCACAAACAAGTCTCTAAGGGCATTGTTAAATATAATGAAGATGCTGGCACCCTCTTCAGCTCCTTTGGTGATAAGGTGCTACTGCTAAAGTCCTCAGAGGATCTACTCAAGGCAATTACGATGTCACTCCAAGGCAGGTGCTAGAACTTCCACAGGGTCCAAGCATTAAAAATTCAGAGTGAACGTTCCTCAATCTCCACAGGACAATCCCCACCCCAGTGGTCACCCTTGCCTAAATCCAACTGCTAGTCCCAACTAGAGTAGACTCATTGACTCAACAGCTGAATACTAAGTCAACACTTATGTAAATTCCATTCATCCAACGGATCTACTTCGGTTCGGAGCAGCAGTTGGATTTAGGACCATATTTCTATGTTGTAGCATGCCAGACTGCTGCTGAGCCTTAAAGGACTGAATGCTTCATGGAGAACAATTTCTTCTACATAGAGAATGAGGCACAAATTTCAGGTAGAAGAGTTCTAGCAATCTTCTCCTTATGTATCTAACAGCTTGGAGAGACTGTCCACCTTTGTGCTGGTGACACCCAAAACTATCTCTCCACCTAAAGGAAGATTTTCTCACACCTTTCAACATTTCACATAGGTAAACTGGGACAAGTGTGGACAAACAACATCAGATGTGATGAAGATGGTAAAAGTTATTAATCAGGAATAACATACAAGTTAGGAGAGGCTGCAGCAGTTTGTTTTTGCCTGAACCTAGTAGGAAGTGCAAGATTCTGCAGCTCCTCTCCTCTCCTGTCCTCTCCTCTCCTTCCCCCTCCCTGAGTTAATTGAGTGCGAATGTCATTCTTTTGCCCTTTGAACTCAGAAGGTGAAGTCTGACCACATCAGAAGACAGTAGTGCTACTAATTCCCTTGGCATAGATTTATAATCCTATTGATGCAGCTTAGAATCTCACTGGCTTTTTTAGCTGCTGTATCACACTGCTGACTCATGTTCAGCATGTCTTCATGTCTACTAAGACTCTTAGATCCCTTTCATTTGTACTGTCATCAAGCCAAGTATTACCCAACCTATATCTATGCATTTTATTTTTTTTTCTGCCCAAGTGTAGTATTTTTTTCATCTCTCCTATTGAAATTAATTCAGTTTGGGGCCTGTTCTCTATTCTGTTATGGGCATTTTAAATTCTGATCCAATCCTCTGGGGTATTAGCTACCCACTCAGAGTTGGTGTCATCTGCAAATTTGATAAGCATGCACTCTGTTCCATCAGCCCAATCATTTGTAAAAATGTTGAATAGCACTGGGCCCAGGACAACAGAAGAAGAATTCCTACTAGACACCTTCAAGGTTCAGGTGTGGGATATTATGTAAAAGAGGAGGACAAGAGAAAACTCATATGACCTTCCCTCCTGTCCCCACCAACTGCAGGGACCTACTAGATGCCCTCAAAATTTATGTGTGGGACATTATGTTACTTTTATCTCCACTGGATTCCAGTTCTCTCTAATCACTGCTGCCACCACAAACACTGTGCCTGAACCCTAGATAGATAGATAGATAGATAGATAGATAGATAGATAGATAGAGGTATATATACACATGTACATACACACATATACGCACACACAGTTGGCCCTCCCAATTAGCTAGGGTTAGGGTCACAGGACCCCCACAAAACTGAGAAAACCAAAAATATCAAAATGTGTTTTTGTCTGTGGGAAGGGAGTTGAGGCATGGTGGGGAGAGCAGACATCTAGAGTCCAAAACAGGTCAGAGGAAGGAGAGGGAAAAGGGGTGGGTGGTCCTCTCTCACACCTGTCTTCTTCCTTGGGCATAGAAGAATAGAGGAGGAACAAGACCAAAGGAGGGTTTTATAAAGGGCTACATGGCCTGAGTGAGGCCCCTGAGAGGGAAGGTTGCCCTGGAAAGGAAGCACTGGCAGGAGGCAGGGGTTGGAGAAACTCACAGATAATCAAATCTGTGAAAGTCAAATACACAAATGAGGAGGGCCGGTGTATATCTGTTTGTAAGTATGCATGTGCGTGCATGTGTATGTGTGTGTGTGTGTGGGGAGAGAGGGGGGGGAAGGAGGGAGGGAGGGGGGAGCATTCCTGGAGGTCAAAAGCATAGGGTACACAAAAATGATACTTTATTAACAGAAGTGGAATAAAACAAAGCAGACTAATAATTTAATACCTTTAAAGCAAATATTTCACTCTCACTCACACTCTTCCCTTACAACGATTAACTCAGGCCATTTGCACACTCCACTGGTATAGTGCTATTGTTCTACTTTCAACATCCTATGGAATCCTGGGGTTTGCAGTTTAGGGACGGGCATTTAGAATTCTAAGCCAGAGAGCTCTTTGGCCTCAGGAAACTACAAAGCCCAGAATTCCACAGGATGTTGAAAGTGGAATAATAGCACTAGAACAGTGTAGTACGGAAATGGCCTCAGACTCCTAAACCACGCTCTTTAATTCCTAAACCTGACTGACTCTCTTAACCCGAATACTCACTCCACACTCTACACCCGTCTTCCAAATTCCAACCCCCAGACCAGTTGTCAATCACTATTATTCAAATCCCTTCAAACATTTCCACCAATCACCTCTTACTCTCAACATTTCGTTGACTCACTCACTCCTAACAGGTCCTTATTACCTAATATACTAAACAACATGATGCATTAAAAGTCAATGATATCACACATACATAGTAGGAGATTATACAATATTACAATTTCTAACACATTTTTATAAATATAAAATTCCTCAGTTGCGAAGGTACAATGGCTGTGGGGAAGGTACAATGTTTGTGTACAATGTTTGTGGGGAAACAATTTTACAAGGCATTGCAGATAGAAAACAGTTTTGTTCCACCAAAAAAAAAAATAATTAAAAGAAGATATATGACACACTAGATCACGGGCATAACTGGAGCCCTCTTACAGCAACAATCATATTTTACAGTCTCCGAAGCACAGCTTGCTACCCATTGTCCTCTTCAGGGCCACTTTGACCTCTTTGTTCCTCAGACTGTAGATGATGGGATTCAACGTGGATGTCACAACTGTATAGAAGAAAGCCAGCGGCTTGTCACTCTCAGCTGAATAGCTGGATTTTGGCCTAAGGTACGTGACAGTGGCTGAACCGTAGAACAGAGAGACCACAATGAGGTGTGAAGAACAGGTGGAGAAGGTTTTACGCCTGCCCTCGGCTGATGGCATCCTCAAAATAGAGGTGATGATATATATGTAGGATGCAAGGATCAAAAGGAAAGGTATGGTTACAAAAAGAAAGGCCACCATATATACGGCAATGACGTTCATTGAGGTGTCACCACAAGCTAGTGTCAGGAGGGGTGGGATATCACAGAAAAAGTGGTTGATCCTGTTGGGCCCACAGTAAGTGAGGCTAAAAACATAGTTAGTTTGGCCTAATCCTACCATCACCCCCACCAACCATGAGGCCACAGACAGCTGGGCACAGACAGTCCAGTTCATGACAACGTTGTAGCGCAATGGCTTACAGATGGCCACATAGCGGTCGTAAGCCATGGCAGCTAGGAGGCAGCATTCTGTGATGCCAAAAAAGATGAAGAAGTTCATCTGGGTGGCACAGCCCCAAAGAGAGATCTTGCTGTTCTCTGACACCAGACTCCCTAACATCTTAGGGACAATGGTGGTTGTGTAGCATATTTCTAATAGCGAGAGGTTGGTCAAGAAGTAGTACATAGGTGTATGGAGAGTGGCATTTAATCTGATCACAGTGGTGATGACAGCGTTCCCAGCAAGCGAGATGGAATACATGGAGAGAACGAGGACAAAGAGGAGCATTCGCATCTGTCACAATTCGGAGAACCCAACAAAGATGAACTCACTCACGAGGGAGGAATGATTAGGCGTGGTCCACGTCCAAGGGTGTCTCATCTGCAGGCCACTGAAAACACTGAAGGATAACCAGTCAGAAATGATGCATATTTCCCTCCCTTTTCCATTTGTCCCCAGCTTTATTTCTTCCAATTACATATGTCTATTTGTTAGTCACAAATTTGTAATCGTAAATTTGTTGGTCACGAATTTGTTGATTGTAAGAATTAGTCCAAACTTAAAGGAACTATCCAAGTTTCTGAACTCTACTTGGAAAATACATTCAGTACCTTGGCTAGTTGGAGCTCAGACTAAAATGTCAACTGAATTTACTGCCTCCTTGATATAGGACCTTTCCGCACTAGGCTGTTACAGCGTCATGATTCCACTTTCAACATCCTATGGAATCCTGGGGTTTGCAGTTTCGGGAGGGGCTGGAAGGCCTCTCCCAAAACTGAAAACCCCAGGATTCCATAGGATGTTGAAAGTAGAGTCATAGCGCTATAACGGCCTAGTGAGGAAAGGGCCATAGAAATTACTATTGGTTGATTACACCCTCCAACCCTAGAAGTCTCCAGTTGCAGCTTTAGAAGTTTGGGTTGGGGCTTAGAGCTAAAAAGTGGACTATCTCACACCTATATAGGCAGACACACATATACACCAGTCTTAATCTTCCATTCCTAAAAAGAAAGCATGCATTTGAATGCAAGACCAAGAAATAGATGTAGAACAGGCACTTTACCCCCAATTGTCTGTGGCACTCATTGGGCGTCGTGTTGGCTGCCACATGGATGGCTATTCTCACTACATTATCTAAACAGTGCCAGACCGGTGGGATGGCATCCTTGTTTCTCTTGCTTTGCCAAATTTAATCCCCTATTTTAAAATAAGAGTCCAAGAACCCTCTTCCCACAAACTCTATATGACACTTGCTTCCCAAAGAAGGGTCAGAGACTCAGAATCTGGCTGTGCTGCATGCCAGAAGAATAAGCCAGCAATCCTGGGGGCTAAAGATAATGGGAGCCATTCTCACACAGCACCTCTGGAGAGCATCAAGTTAAGGGAAGCTGCAGTCAACCCTCCAAGAGTCTCAGATGATCTACTAAAAAGCCCTGCCAGATAAGACCAAAAGATTCTCCTGGTATACCACTTTTCTTCCAAAATTAAAACTCACATGCAGCACCATGAAGGCAGCCAGACGCCTGGAAAGCTCACATGCAAAAGCATGAAAGCTATAGCCTGTTCCGGTTGTCTGTCCCCAACCCCCAGCACCTGGTCTTCAAAAGGTTGGCTGACCTGAAATGACAGCTTTTTATCAATGGCTAAACACTGTTGATAAACCAATGTGCAATGAATTTGTTCAATTCCTGAGTTCTCGAATCATTGCTCAGTACACTTGCTACTCACAAATGTAGAGGGGGGTGGGTTAATTTGAAGTTGGAGTTTTAAAATTTTGTTGTCCTGGTTGCTAATTCATGCTTACCGCCTTATATGGTGTGTTTCCTTGGAGCATTCCTTGGAGCATTGCTTTGTCATTCCACAAGTTGGAATGACAAAGCAATCCATGCCAGACAGTAAAACCCCATCACAGACTCTCTAAAGTGGGAAATGTTTGAAGAAATTGATTTGAGTTGAAGCCTAACTACAGTCTCATGAAAGAGTGTTATTGTGCCATTTTATATACACTGTGTTACAATTTCCTACAGAATTCCATGTCAGCCATCAAACCACAGTTCTCAGCAATATAAAATGAACCCTCCATAACTGTGGGGGTTCAGTCCAGGACTCCCCACAAATGGCAAAAAATGTGAATGATCACATCCTATATTATTAAATGCACATGGATATTTCGGTGTGTCCAGGTCTATAACACCACATACATATATGCACAGGACATGACTCTCTACGGTCAGTGGAAATCTCAGATCCTGAGGTCACAAATATGGAGAATCCCCCGAGTGCATTATTATTATTAGGATTTGGAAAGAGTAAATCTACTCATCCCTGCTAAACAAGCAATATCCAAAGTAGCTTGCAGCAACAAAGGGAATGATCCGATCAGGAAACAACATTGAGACAAAACAGGTTTGGCTTTTCTTAAAAGTGTACCAATGTTCTTTAAAAGGTAAGCAATATCTTCCTGTTGGTAGTCACAGAAATCATACACTTACCTCTGACAACATCACCCATCTATGGGAAGACTTCAACAAGATTGGGCCAACAGGTATATTTCTGCCTTCCTCTCACTCCCCCCGAAGCTTCAGATCAGTTCATTCTCTTCCCCACCTTCAGAAACAACATGTCCCAAGGGCACGTCCTCGGCAGGGAACCGGTCTGTAGCTCCCTTGGAAGCTTTTCAAAAGATGAACATTATTGTTTTACTGCTGATTAGTTAAAAAAAAATGGGTTTTGTTGTTACGTGCCTTGACTCCTATTTATGGTAAGCATGTCCAAGGGTTTTTTTAGCAAGGTTTTTTCAGAGGAAATATTCCATTGTCTTCCTATATCTCTGAGAGAACATGTTTGCTCAAGATAACACAAGAAGGTTTCTGTGGATGAGTGGGGAGCTGAATCTCACAGTCTCACAGAGTCCCACATGCGAACTGCTATACTATGTTAGCTCTGAAAAACATGGTGTTGGGATAGACTGAGATACCAGTCTACCATGCTTTCCTGGGTAAAGCACAGAACTGGGTTGGGTCCTGAATCAGGGTAGGAAGGAGACTCTCTCTCTCTCTCTCTCTCTCTCGCACACACACACACCTACACACACACAAACAATACATATTGCAAAAGGGTTTCTATCCACCAAACCCTGCCCTCAGCCAAGCTGTTTAGACAGGAAATTGATCAGATGGACAAGCTTTATGGAGAGTTTTAGCAATATATACACCTTTTAGAGTTACACGAACACAGCAAAATACGCAGGAGATATGCATATGTACAATACTTGAATTATATCTCTATAGGACAGGATCTTCCTGAAAATTTCTGCAATGCTTTTCTGGTAGATGAAGAGAATGCTGTAGATGTGGCATATCTTGACTTCTGTAAGGCCTTTGACAAAGTTCCCCATGACATTCTTTCAAGGAAGCTAGTAAAATGCAGGCTGGGCAGGGCTAACGTTAGGTGGGTTTGTAATTGGTTGACCAACTGAATCCAAAGAGTGCTCACCAATGGCTGCTTTTCATCCTGGAGAGAAATGACTAGCAGGGTGCCACGGGGTTCTGTCCTGGGCCCAGTGCTATTCAACATCTTCATCAATGACTTGGACGAAGGACTAGAGGGCATGCCGTTCAAATTTGCAAATGACACCAAATTGGGAGGGATTGCTAATACCCCAGAGGACAAGATCAAATTTCAAAATGACCTTGACAGATTGGAGAGCTGGGCCAAAGCTAACAAAATAAATTTCAACAGGGAGAAATGTAAGGTCCTACACTGAGGTAGAAAAAATGGAATGCACAAATATAGGATGGGGGACACATGACTGGATAGCAGTATGTGTGAAAGAGATCTAGGAATTTTGGTAGATCATAAGCTGAACATGAGTCACCAGTATAATGCGGCAGACAAGAAAGCCAACGCGATTCTTGGTTGCATCAATAGGAATATGGCATCTAGATCAAGGGAGGTAATGATACCATTCTATTCTGCATTGGTTAGGCCTCATTTGGAATACTATGTCCAGTTCTGGGCACCTCAATTCAAGAAGGATATCCACAAGCTGGAACGTGTCCAGAGGAGGGCAACCAAAATGGTGAACGGTCTGGAAGCCATGCCCTATGAGGAGTGGCTTAGGGAGCTGGGTATGTTTAGTCTGCAGAAGAGAAGGTTAAGAGGGGACATGATAGCCATGTTTAAATATTTGAAGGGATGTCATGTCGAGGAGGGAGCGGGCTTGTTTTCCACTGCTCCAGAGACTAGGACAAGGAGCAATGGATTCAAGCTGAGGGAAAGGAAATTCCACCTGAACTTCAGGAAGAACTTCCTGACGGTCAGAGCTGTCCCGCAGTGGAATATGCTGCCTTGGAGTGTGGTGGAGTTTCCTTCTTTGGAGAGTTTTAAAAACAGAGGCTGGATGGCCTTCTGTTGGGAATGCTTTGATGGGTGTTCCTGCATAGCAGGGTGTTGGACTGGATAGTCCCTGGGGTCTCTTCCAACTCTATGATTCTATGATTCTCTGAACAAGAAGTAACAGGGTGTTCTCACTGCATAGCAGTTCTTAGCTCTGAGTAAAGGCACATGATGAAATGGCTTCAGCTCAGCCAAGTTGATAGTTACAGAGACAGGCACTTATGTATGTAGGAAAACCTTTTTCTCCCAACAATGGTACATCAGCTTTTAGGTTGCCCTGTGTCGGGTGGTCCCTCCATATTCTATAGGGGGAGGTAATTAGTATGGGAAATGTAGTAGAAACATGTAGCTGCTTGCTTGTAACAAAGAATGTCTACCAGAGACCGTTATGTAAACACCACCCGGAATTTAGCACAGACAGCGAGTACCAGTCTCAGTCAGTTCCTCCATTAGCTGACTGTTAACCGTGGGAAAGGATTGTTAAGGTATAACGTTTTGTCTCTGCAAATTGCCTTCAGTTCGATCACTGAAGTCTTGTACCAGCATCATGCTCCAAATAAATCATGCACTATCATGTTACTTTTGTGTGTGTGATCTCAGTTCCTGACACCCTGTGATAGGGATGGGGAAGCCTTTGTGGCAAACTAAAGTCACCGTTCCCTTCAGCAGAGAGCAAGCCAGAAATTCTTATACAACCTTTGTGAAAATCTGTCTAAGTCTGCCCCACTGAAAGGGAATCTACCAGCTACCCAAAACCACAGATAATGGTCTGTGGTGGTAAGTGGCTGTCTTGTCAGAGAAATAGTGAATCCACTTTGGCATTTACTTCAAACTTTGAAAGTTCTGAGCCTATATAGGGAGATAGGGTACTGTCCCTCTTATGAAGTTCACACTGCAAACTAGGACAGATTTCCTGCCCCACTAACGTGGAAACTGTGTTTAGAAGAATAGGTGTATGGAATGAATATTTATTTATATCTATAGATGATACTTAGCACATCTTAAGCACATGCCCTCCAATATCTCACAGATTAAAACTGCGACACAGGCAACACTGGAATGTGGTCAAGATGACAAAAGTTATTAGTGAGGAAGAACACTCAAGCTAAGAGAGGCTGCAGGAGTCTGATTTGGCCTGAGCCTATTGGGATGGTTCAGCCCTCTCCTCTCCTCTCCTCCCAGCTGAGGGGTGTGTGTGTGTGTGTGTGTGTGTGTGTGTGTATCTTCAAGTCACCTGTCAACTTACGGTGACTCTGTAAATTTCATAGGGCTTTCTTTGTTTCCTCTGAAATGTAGCCTACAGCACCTGGTATTCATTGATAGTCTCTCATCCAAGTACTAACCAGAGCTGACCTACTTAGCTTCCAAGATCAGATGGGATCTATAAAGTGCTTCACTTGCTAAGCTACAATGACTAGATAAAAAACCTGTGTGGATACAATTTAACATGGAAACACAGAAGGAAAATAGTTTTCTCCCACAAAAAGGTTTATTTATTTAAAAAAGATATACGACACGCTAGATCACGGGCATAACTGGAGCAACTTACAGCAACGATCATATTTTACAGTCTCCAAAGCAGACCATTGTCCTCTTCAGGGCCACTTTGACCTCTTTGTTCCTCAGACTGTAGATGATGGGATTTAACATGGATGTCACAACTGTATAGAAGAAAGCCAACAGCTTGTCACTCTCAGCTGAATAGCTGGATTTTGGCCTAAGGTACGTGATAATGCCTGAACCGTAGAACAGAGAGACCACAATGAGGTGTGAAGAACAGGTGGAGAAGGCTTTACGCCTGCCCTCGGCTGATGGCATCCTCAAAATAGAGGTGATGATATATATGTAGGACGTAAGGATCAAAAGGAACGGTATGGTGATGAAAAGGAAGGCCACCATATATACGGCAATGACGTTCATTGAGGTGTCACCACAAGCTAGTGTCAGGAGGGGTGGGATATCACAGAAAAAGTGGTTGATCCTGTTGGGCCCACAGTAAGTGAGGCTAAAAACATAGTTAGTTTGGCCTAATCCCACTGTCACTCCCACCAACCATGAGGCCACAGACAGCTGGGCACAGACAGCCCGGTTCATGACAACGTTGTAGCGCAATGGCTTACAGATGGCCACATAGCGGTCGTAAGCCATGGCAGCTAGGAGGCAGCATTCTGTGATGCCAAAAAGAGTGAAGAAGTACATCTGGGTGGCACAGCCCCAGAGAGAGATCTTGCCATTCTCTGACACCAGACTTGCCAACATCTTGGGAACAATGGTGGTTGTGTAGCATATTTCTAACAGTGACAGGTTGGTCAAAAAATAGTACATGGGTATATGAAGGGAGGTATTTAATCTGATCACAGTGGTGATGACAGCATTCCCAGCAAGCGAGATGGAGTACATGGAGAGAACCAGGATAAAGAGGAGCATTCGCATCTGCGGCAATTTGGAGAACCCAACAAAGATGAATTCATTCACAAAGGAGGAACGATTAGATATGGTCCACGTCCAAGGGTATCTCATCTGCAGGACACTGAAGACAATGAAGAATAACCAGTCAGAAATGATGCATATTTCCCTCCCCTTTCTTTCTCTTCCCAGCATCAATTCTCCCAGTTATGTACATCTATTTGTTAGTCACAAATTTTTAATCATAAATTCCTTGGTCATGAATTTGGTGATTTGTAGGAATTAGTGCAAACTTAAAGGAACTATCCAAGTTTCTGAAACCTATTTGGAAGATAGGTTCAGTACTTTAGGTCGTTGGAGCTCAGACTGAAACATGAGCTGAATTCACTGCCTCCCTGACATGGAAGCCACTATTAGTTGATTTTACACCCTCCAACCCTAGAAGTGTCCAGTCACAGCTCTAGAAGTCTGAGTTGTGGCTTAGAGCTAAAAAGAGGACTATCACACTGCTATATAGACAGACACACATACACACCAGCGTTAATCTTTCAGCACTAAAAGGGAGAGGAGAGGAGAGGAGAGGAGAGGAGAGGAGAGGAGAGGAGAGGAGAGGAGAGGAGAGGAGAGGAAAAAAGAAAAAGAAAACATACATTTGAATGCAAGACCAAGAAATAGACACAGAATGGGCACTCTACACCTAAATGTCTGTGGTGCTCATTGAGCATCCTGTTAGTTGCCATGCGGATAGCTGTTCTCACTATATTATCTAAACAGTGCCAGACCAGGGGGGTGGCATCCTTGTTTCTCTTGCTTTGCTGAATTTAATCCCCTATTTTAAAATAAGAGTCCAAGAACCCTCTTCCCGCAAATTCTACAAGATGCTTGCTTCCCAAAGAGGGGAAAGAATTACATGTCCTGCTGTAATCCACTGAACTCTCCCTTCTACCAGGATTGGGAAGCAAAGAAGACTGCTCAGGAGTCCTCCCGGCTCTGTAACCAACACTGATTTAAGAATATTAGTTGGCATTCTGCTTGGAAATTCTTGTTGTTGATTTGTGGCGATCCCACAAACCTAGTGTGGGGTTTTCTGCCTCCTTGCAAATGGCCTTACATGTGCACAAAACTGAATGGAGTTGCTTCCGAACATCTGTATTCATTGAGGGGCTGCTATGACATTACAACATAACTGGTTTCTGTTGTACAACAATAGCCAGTGGATGATTGATGCACCCAAAGCACATTGGGCACAGATACATATTTAGGCACTCCTTGATGCTCATCCAGAAGCCAACTAGGAAATGCTGAAGCACAACAAGAGCAATTCACTAACAGGATTTTGTTGCATTCCTGCAACTTAGCTATGGATTTTTAAACTTACAACACATAGACTGTAATGTGAGATCTCAGCCATTGATTGATTCCAACCAAGCACTGTTAGTTTGGACTAAAAATATGAAGATATATGAAACATATAAAGACCAACTACAGCAGAGCCACTAAAATCTCCCAGCAATGTATATGAAAAGCTATAGCTAACATAACATAGAAAAGTGAAAATTTCAAAACAACTTTAAAAAATTACAAATACTTTTACATATCCCAAGAGCGTTACAAGTCAGAGCAGTCACTTTGCTTTCACCTCAGGAAAACAAACTGTTTGACATCTACAGATCTATTGTTGTGGTGTATCTTCCAGTTATTTCCAACTTATGCAGCCCTAAGACAGAGCTATCACAGTGACTTCTTTGCAAGATTTATTCAGAAGGGGGTTGCCTTTGCCTTCCTCTGAGGATGAAAGAGTGTGACTTGTCCAAGGTAGATCTCCATAGCTAAGTGGAGATTTGAACCCCGATCTCCAGAGTGGTAGTTCAATACTCAAACTACTATACATGCTGGGTCTCAACCTCAGATCTAGACTTGAAGGAAAAGGCACCAATAGGTTTCTCATCAGCAGTGCCAGAAAGAAGCAAAGACTCAGACTTTGACTGCGCTGCTTGCCAGAAGAGTAAGCCAGTAATCCTGGGGGCTAAAGATAATGGTAATGGTAATGGTCATACAACACTTCTGGAGAGCACCAAGTTGAGGGAGGCTGCCGTCAACCCTCCAAGAGTCTCAGAGGATCCGCTAAAAAGCCTGCCAGGTAAGACCAAAGGTCTTCCTGGCGTACCATTTTTCTTCAACATTAAAACTCACATGTAACACCATGAAGGTAGCCTGATGCCTTTGGAGAGCTCACATGCAAGAACATGAAAGCTATAGTCCATTCCCATTGTCCACTCCAGTCCCTCCAGCACCTGGTCCTCAAAAGGTTGGGCGATCTGAAACGACGGGTTGTTATCAATGCCTGATCACTGTTGATAAAACCAATGCTCAACAAATTTGTTCAGTTCTTCAGTTTTGGGATCATTGCTCAGTGCACCTGCTGCTTGCAAATGCAAAGAGTGGAGTTTCAATTTGAGATCGGAGTTTTAAAATATTGTTGCCCTAATTGCTAATTCATGCTTATCACCTCATATGGTGTGTTTCCTTGGAGCATTCACAAGACCAGCTGGAATGACAAAGCAATCTATGCCAGACCATAAAACCCCATCACAGACTCTCTAAAGTGGAAAATCTGTTTTGTCAAAATTGATTTAGATTAAAGCCTAACTGCAGTCTCATGAAAGAATTTAACCTGATTACTGCCACATACCCTTTGGATGCAGATAACATTATTGTGGCTTTTTATATATGCTGTTACAATTTCCTACAGAATTGCATGTCAATCATCAAACCATAGCTCTCAGCAGTATAAAATGGACCCTCCGTCCTTGTGGCAATTCAGTCCGGGACCCCCACATATGGCAAAAAATGTAAATGATCACATTCTATATTATTTAATGCACATGGACATTTCGGTGTGTCCAGGTTCATAACACCACATACATATATGCACAGGACATGACTTTCTACCGTCAGTGTAAATCCCAGATCCTGAGGTCACAAATATGGAGAATCCACTGAGTGCATTATTATTGTTAGGATTTGGAAAGAGTAAATCTACTCATCCCTGCTAAACAAGCGATATCCAAAGTAGCTTGCAGCAACAAAGGGAATGATCTGATCAGGAAACAACGTTGAGACAAAGCAGGTTTGGCTTTTCTTAAAAGTGTACCAATGTTCTTAAAAAGGTACGCAACGTCTTCCTGTTGGTAGTCACAGAAATCATACACTTACCTCTGACAACATCACCCATCTAAGGAAAGGCTTGGACAATGGGTATATTTCTACCTTCCTCTCACTCCCCTTGATGCTTCATCAGTAGATCAGCTCACGCTCTTTCCCATCTTCAGAAATAACATGTCCCAATGGCACATCCTCTGCAGGGATCTGGCCTCTAGCAGCCTTAGAAGCTTTCAAAAAGATGAACGTCATTGTTTTACTACTGATTAGTAGAAAAATATGTGTTTTGTTGTTAACTTGCCTTCAAGTCAACTCCAGTTTATGAGTCCCTTCCCCTAGGGTTTTCTTAAAAAGATTTTCATTGCCTTCCTCTATGGCTGAGAGAACATGGCTTGCTCAGGGTAACACAAATAAGTTTCCATGAGTGGGGATTTGAATTCTAGTTTCACAAAGTCCTAGATCCACATACAACCCTGGCTCTGAAAAACATGGTGTTGGGATAGGCTGAAATATCAGTCTAACTGTGCCTTTCCAGGTGAAGCATGGAGCTGTGATGGACCAACCTACTGGGCTGAGAACTTGTCAGATGGACAAGCTTTACTGAGAGCTTCAGCAATACATGGGCATTTGAGAGTCACTTAAACAGAGCAAAGTACACAAAGTATGTACAATACCTGAAGTTAAACCTTATGTCTCTAGAGGACAGAGTCTTCCTGGAGGTTTCTGCAATGCTTTTCTGGAAAAGAAGTAACAGGGTGTTCTCACAGCATAGCCGTCCATCTGGCAGTTCCTATCTCTGAGCAAAGGCACATAGTGAAATGGCTTCAGCCCAGCTAAGCTTACAGTTACAGAGATATGCAATTATGTGTGTAGGAAAACTTTTTGCCCCCAACAATGATACACCAACTTTTATGTTGTCCTGTTGACAAGGATAGGAATGCCTCTGTGGCAAACTAAACTTACTGTTTCCTTTGGCAGAGAGTAAGCCAGAAATTCTTATATAACCTTTGTGAAAATCTGCCTTAGTCTGTCCTGCTAAACTTGTCGCAGCCCAGAACCACAGATATGGGTGAATGGTGGTTAGTGGCTATCTTGCGAGAAAAACAGCAAATCCACTCTGGCATTTACTTCAAGCTTCGAAGGTGCTGAACCTGTAAGAAAATAGAGTTCAGTCTCTACTACAAAGTTCACACTGCTACCCAGGACAGATTCCTTTCCTACTGACATGGAAGTTGTAACAGATTTATTGATTCATTAGATGCATTGAATATCTCTCTGTATCTATAGAAGGGATTTAGCACATCTTAACCGCATGTCCTCGGATATTTCACAGATAAAAACTGGAATACACATTGCCAAACAACATCAGAATGTGGTCAAGATGACAAAAGTTATCAATGAGGAAGAACACTCAAGCTAGGAGAGCCTGCAGCAGTTTGCTTTTGCCTGAGCCTACTGGGAAGGGCAAGATTCTGCCTGCTTCTATCCTCTATTCCCAGCTGAGTTAATTGAGTGTGTGTGTGTGTGTGTGTGTGTGAATCTTCAAGTCATCTGTCAACTTACAGTGGTCCCATAAATTTCATAGGGTTTTCTTAGGAAAGACATATTCAGAGGTGGTTTGCCAGTTCCTTCCTCTGAAATATAGCTACAGCACCTGGTATTGATTGGTAGCCTCCCATCCAAGTACTAACCAGGGCTGGCCATGGTTTAGCTTCCAAGATGAGATGAGATCAGGTGACTTTAAGGTGTTTAGGCCTTTGCAGTTAATTGAATGGAAGCTGCTTTTGCACTTTGAAGTCAGTTTGCAGCAAATGCAGTAAGCTGAAGACAAATGGGGGAATGTGGGAGGAGGAAAGAGAAACTGGGACATTTTAAAAGCATCTGCAAAGCAGGATGACAAAAGATTAATTGGGACATTCTAAATACAGCTTTAAAAATCTAAAGTCTCTCTCATTTTCTCTATTGCTGTCACACACACAGTGTGTGCGCGCGCGTGTGCATGCGTGTCCGTGTGTGTGCGTGTGTGCGTGTATAAATAAATATATATATAAATATATAAATATAAATATATAAATATAAATTTTATATATATATATATACACACATATATATATATATATACACACACACACACATACATACATACATACATACATACATACATATACATATATATATATTTATATTTGAAAGAGCCGGTGTTAACATATTAGACTGTATTGGAGACAATGTAAATAGAAGAGTATAGGTAGGTTATCTGTATTTAAAGAAAGACTCCAGCAAAATGAAGAGGCCCAAACCAGTTTATTTACATATTCAGCATCTGGGTAGATGAAATAGAGAAACAACTGTTGATATTGGCAAGACCTGGGCACCAGACAGAATCATCTCATAACCCAGGGTCCAAACACCTGTAGGTAGTCACTTGAAAATACAAGGTGTTATTACATGTCTATCCCGATCTAGATGCCATCAGATTCACCTCATCACCCTTCTTCTTCCTCTTCTTCTTCTGACTTTTTGTCTTTTATTTATGTATATCCTGCCTGGGACTCAAGGCTGCTTATAAAAATGGAAACAGATACAGATAAAAAAACTGGGTAGAAAAATATATATACACATACAACAATTATAGTTAAAATGTAATCAAGCTATCTGTAGAATTAATAACAGTTTATAATCTGTCTATTAAAAAGGAAAGACTTAAAATGGTACAGCACACTATTAGAAGCTCTCTCCTTATACACAATCAGTTCTCAAAAGCTGGTAAGAATAAAGTAGTCTTCATCTGCTGATGGAATGAAAACAAGGAAGTTGCCCGTTCGGTCTCTCTAGAGAGGGGCTTCTAGAGAAACCTTAGTTCAAAAATGTGCCATAAACTAAGCCCTTTCTGGACTGTTTCCAGATGAAATAAAGTAAAGGTTGGGGTTATGCACAGCTCCTGCTATGCCCGAGGAGGCAGGAGACGCAAAGGTTCACCATTGAGTCCATCTTTGTTGACACCCGGGCTGAACATGGGATAGAGGCATTCCGTGAAGATGTCTAAGAAGGTGAAGATGTGGTCCATGGTGTCAGCATCATAGAAAGAGACCTGCCCCCCTTCATAATCCAGGTAGACCCCCACTTTCTGGGGCTTGGTCTTGGGAGACAGCTGCTTGGATGGAGAATCTAAGGCTTTGTATTCACAGCCACTCCGCAACCAGATGGCCCAAAAGCCATTACTGGGCTTGACCGTCACTTTGGCTTCTTTCCTGTTGACTGACTCCCTGGCCACACCAATGTCCCAGCTGGTTTTATCTCCCACTTCTACTTCCCAGTAATGACGCCCTGAAGTGAATCCCTGGGCACCCAGAACACACACAGACTTGCTGAATCTCTCCGGCCCATCAGGGACCTCCTCTTCAGGGTTGTCCTCCAGATGGACAGTGTCAAGGTCTTTGGAAAGCACAAGGTTGGGATGGTTGGTGGTAGGATCCAAGGTGATAAGGCAAGGAGCTGTTGAAATAAGAGCAACATGAGGTCACCAGATATCTGCAAAAAAAATTAGTATCCTCTCACCCCTCCACAAGAAATAAAGAATACATCTACACCAAATAAGCTACCCTATTCCAAATAAGTTTTTGCATTTCATTCATCTCATCTCCAACAGAGGAAGTGAGTGGCTCTGATGTCAACTGGTTGTGAATCTGCTTTGCATTTCTGTCTGAAGTTCAACAAAGCTACCCAAGATGTTAGGTCCTAGCCCCAAATAAAGCTCTTTTAAACACCAAGTTTGAACTAAAGCTCAGAGACTAAAGCCCCCACTGACATCAGAGCCACACATACATTCTTGGTACTATAGCACTATGAAGAGTTACGTCATACTTCAGCAAAGAATTTTTAGCACATGCGCAAAGGAGCACATACTACAATTCCCAGGATTCTTTGCAGGAGGCTCAGGCAGTGAGAGGTATGGGTTGGTGTCTGATGGGTGACTGTTTCTTTTAAGCAGCCACTAATCACTAGTAGCTGTGATATGACAGTCCCAAAGTCCATGACAGCATCATCCTCACACTAAGAAGTTAGACTTCGTCCTCCCTTGCCTGGGGCTGGAAGCTCACAGAGTCTTTAGATCAGAGGGAGTCAACTTGTGGCCCTTATGATGTAGCCTGAAAAGGCTTGTGTTTTACATTTTGAGAACCTGATGTCTGCAAGATAAGGAGCAGGAAATAAGCACCTGGGTCAAACCAATCAAGGATGGAGGGAAGAGAGAAACAGGCACAGGTCTGGGAACTGTCTGGGATGTGGTGGGATGCATGGATCTATGGTCCTCACCAATCACAGCTTTGCATACCGTAATTATGGAATGGTCATATATAAAGATGTAAGTTACACATATACTTTAGTCTTAGCAAGTTCAGTGGAAGTGTGATGTGTTCCTCTTACCTCTACAAATAAATTACTGCCTATCTCAGAGTGAATTTTGTCGAGTATGGGTTATCCAGAACATGACATAACGTGTCATGTCTGTGTTAGAAATGCTAGTCTGAGTTTATGTAATTTCATTTGTAAGAAAACTGATAAATGTATTTTTGAAAACAAAAAATATCAGTTAATTTTGACCACTTCTCTGATACTTACATGGCCTCAGAGCTGGCAGCATATCTCTCCACACCATATACTGAATTGGGCCCTTGAACTGGCCCAGGTTGAAGCCACGGGAAACCACGGGCAAGGTAGGCCACTTTTCCTCACTGAAACAATACCTGCAAAGATAAATAAATCATAGAATCTTCATGGTAAACAAGTTTTATAGGGATGCTCTTATCAGGTGGCCACATCTGTAAATTCATAACATTCCTACAAGCCTCAAAAACAGACCTAGGAATCCTTGCTCCCACTTCGGGATGTTTTTGGAGTTCAACTCCCACCAGCCTCAACCAGACTGTCCCATGATGAGGCATGATGAGACTTGCAGTTCAACAACTTCTGGAGGGCTGCTTCTGCTCTAGAGACATTGTTGGTTATTCATAATAGCTGGATAGAGCAAGTAGACTGAAAATATTGCTTAATGTGCGTTTTAAATAAAGTTGCCAAGTATCCCTTATTTGAAGGCTGGAAAGCTTGTCCCTTATAGGATTAGCAGGTGTCTCTTATTATAAAGGATGTCCCCCTATTTCATGATGAGAAAGCTTTTTTTTTCTGTTATATAAACGAAACAAAAATGCCACACAATGCCATGTTTCGAGGTGTGAGCCCTTCATAAAGACAGAAATGTGTACACCATGCAAATCTGTGAATGTAAATTTTATGGAGAAACGCATGGCTACATTAACAGAAATCAGTACCTCCATTTGCTATTGAGGTAGAATTGTTGTTGCTGTTGTTGTGTGCCACCAAGTTGTTTCCAACTTACGGTGACCCTAAGGTGAAGTTATTGTGGGGTTTTCTGAGGCTGAGAGTGTGCAATGCACCCAAGGTCATTCAGTAGGTTTCCATGGCTGAGCAAGGAATCAAACCCTGGTCTCCAGGGTCATCCAAACCACTACACCATCCTGGTTCTCTTCAGGTAGACTACAAATCTGTTAATAGCTACTTCCTGAGCGCCAACCCAGGGCATCGTTAATTTTGACTGTCCCTGTATCATTACTTGGAAGTTTTTCACCTCGCCAACATGCTGACAGTCATGTTCCAATATCAGGATTTGGAGGAGGGAAATTTGCCAAAGACCGAGAGTTGGTGAGCCTTGGGTTGAGCAAGGTTCTTCACACCTCACCCTCTGTGTATCTTTGTGTTCTGATGTCCAGGTTCCCCACCTCTCTCTCAGTTCATCGTTTCAGGGAGTTTCAAGTTTCCCAAATCTCCGCAAAGCTTCTCGAGCTCAAGAAACGGCTCTTGAGCCAAAACAGAAAAGTGGGCCTGGCTCCAGATGTGTCCCAGAAAAAAGACCAAGTAAACACATAGGCTATTTCCACACTATACTGTTACAGTGCTATTATTCCCCTTTCAACATCCTATAGAATGCTGGGGTTTGCAGTTTATGGAGGGGCATTTAGAATTCTCAGCCAGGGAGCTCTTTGGCCTCAGTAAACTACAAACCCCAGAATTCCACAGCATGTTGAAAGTGGAATAATAGCACTATAACAGTATAGTGTGGAAATGGCCATCCTAGGAGAAAGGGGATAAATAATTCAAAGGCCTACTTACTTCTCTGTGAAGACTTTGATGTTCTGTGGAAAGAGAGAGAAGGAATTAGGCATGAGGCAGTCATTGTGAGCATAACACCAGATCAGCAAGGATTTCTAATTCTCTGTGTTTAAGAACAGAACAATAAAGTTGTACTTTCCTACCCACCATTGTCCTCAACATAATTTATACTACCAAAGTGAAGATAGCTTGGGGTAACCAGGAGAAGATTTCATGGATGGACAGATGGTAAGCTCCACAGAGTTTTGATACTCATCCCAACAGAAAAGGGGAAGATATACTTAACTGATGCCCAACAGAAACTGACCAACAAAGGTTAGGCTAAGCAAGGAATATACAACAGATGAAGACTGGCGTGTAATTGAAGCCCTCAATTTGTTTTTCAGTCCTTCCAGTGACTTCAGCCTAATGTGGGATTCTTGAAACGTGGGATTTATATTTTCAGTGATACATGTATTTGGATGTAGATTATTTTTGTGCCTTTTAAAATTGTGCAGTACATTTCTAAATCTACATATTGATACAGAAATACTTGTTTATCCTAAGCTTTGTTGGTCAGTTCTATTTAATACTCAGTCTCGTCTTGCCCCAGACTAGAGCCCTCTGGATGTTTTGCATTCCAGTTTTCAGGATTCCTGGCCCCTAACCATGCTGGCTGAGGAGCCAGTCCAAAACATATGGAAAAATCCAGACCCGGTTCCCAGCTTCAGAACTCTTTAATTCTGAATGTGTCTCTTCGGCTGATACCTCTTGAGGTTCATGGAAGTCTAAACCCTGTCTAATCCAGATTTACAAAATGTTTGCTGATGGCAGAATTTGGAATATCCTGGGACAGATTTGATGAAGATGGTGCATGCAGTCTTCCTGAAAGGTCATGGCAGAAGCAGCTCAAGTTATTTTGCTGCCTAAAGCAAAGGCCAAGAGGTGCATGTACAAGATTTTTTTTTTCATTCCATGTACAAAAGGCAATCAAACTGCCTGTGGAAATTTACTTTAGCAGTCATGAGGGACAGCATCTTCCAAGCTAGTTATAGGGTAGTGTAATTCTGAGTTTATCCAGAAAGGAAAAATCTCTGGAAGTATTGAGACTTTCCATTTCTTTTTGTTTTGAATTCATCTGCATATTCCCTAGTCGGCATCCTTTCTTGAAATATCTGAGATTTCCCTCCCTCTCCCTCCTCTTGTGTTCTTCCTCCACCCCTCACTCTGATTTTGTGTCACTTCTAGACTCAGGAAACACTTCACAAATTGATTTTCAGTAATTTCCACATAGCCTTCTTTATTATTATTGAGGAGTTATAGCCAGGAGTTATTACTATTCAGGAGTCAGTTATTGCTAAACTAATTGAGCAATATGAAACTAGCTAAGCATTAGAAAACATTTTCTTTTAGTGCTGGTGTCGTCGCGAAATTGTCTCTCCCTGACCTATAAAACCACCAAAACTCAGAGAGTCTTGAGTGAAGTGAGAAGGCAAATTTTAATTGAGATTACAATTAAAGATTTTAATTGCACAATTGGACCAATCAAAGTTCTTATGGTTTGGTCCTGAACACATTCCCTTCCTAAAATGTATACCCTTCAGATTTCTTTTCGAAAATACAAATCAACAATTCCAATTGGCTAAAACTTTACATAGTCAGCCCTGACACAGTTACTTCACTAATCTTACATGACTTTTCTCTCTCCTGTCCTAAAAGTCAAATTTTATCTGCGCTGTACGTAGAAGTAATTCTGCCTTTCCTTATCTTTTGCAGCTGGCTCTAGCCACATTAGGATCTTTTATCTCTGTTCTTCTTCTGCTAAAAAGCACATTTCCTTGGTCACATTTTAACTCCCACATCTTGCTTAACGGCACATATTCATCTACTAAATATTTTTCAATTATTTAAAACAATTTCTTATTTCATATTATGCACTATCACAGGCATTCCTCTTTCCATCGCTCTGTCTCTGCCAAATCTCAGTCCTGGGATCAATTGCTAGGTTTTACTGGCAGCAGCCATTTTAGGTAGTACCAGAATAAAACAGACAAACTGCCTGCCAAGGTGAGATGCGCTTCATTTCGGAAAATGCTGCATTAATTTAAACTGACCTGGGAAGTAGGAATGAAAAGTCCTGGATAATGCTGAGAGTTCCTATGGAATACTCTGGGATAAATGTAATCTGGATATCCAAAATAAAATCAGTGTGTACAGGTACAAAACCTGGGATTTTCAGAGATTTTTTTTCCTCATTTGGAGGTGCTCACTATAATGCAGAACGAATAATTGACTCTGCTTTGCAGCATTTTCCACCTAAGGCAGTTGCCGCACCCAGCCCAACGACAGAGCCGGCCCTGCATCACACAATGCCAGAGATCCAGCAGAGATCCTAGCAGGTTCGCTGAGAGGCACACTGACCTTCAGGAAAGCTTCGGGGTCTTGCTGCTCCTCAAGCTGAGCCTGGATCTTAGCCACTTGTTCCTCCGCCATCCGGATTTGCTCCTGCCCATTGCGTTGGTTCCTCTCCAGTTCACTCAGGAGGAGCTCTTCCTCATGCCAGATTGCCCTCTTCATGGCTGCCTCCTTCTCCTGGAGCCACTGGTGAAGCTCATTGAACTGGGCTGAGAGGTGCTGCTCCAGTCGGAGTCGTTGAGCCTGAGAAAGAAAAGGATAACCGACGGTCAAGAAGGACATATGAAGCCTGGCCATCTTCAATTTGGCAACCTCAGTGTGCTTAGAAGCAGGGGGTCAGAATCACACGGCCCCCCTGATCCTGCTGGACTACAACTCCCAACATTTCTCACTAGGAGCTAGGACTGCTAGGACTTGTAGTCCAACAATCTCAGGTGGGGTGTTTCTCCCCTCCGACTGAGAGCATTCTCACTTCTTTCTTGGCCCTAGTATTACAGGTAACAGAAAACTACTTTGTTGTCGTTGTGTGCCTTCAAGTTGTTTCTGACTTATGGCGATCCTAAGGCAAACCTATCACAGGATTTTTGGGGACTGAGAGTGTGCAATGTGCCCAAGGTCACCCAGTGAATTTTCATATCCAAGCAAGGAATTGAACCTGGTCTCCATAGTTGTAATTCAATGCTCCAACCACTACACAATGTGGGCTTTCAAGTAAACTAATACGGACTGGCAAATTTGTTGTCCATCCCTTTGTCAGATTTCCACCATTAAGTTCTTTCTGCCCCGCCTTTGTTTGCAAATTGTCAGCAAACCTGCTTTTTAAAAGTCTCTATGAAAATGTGAAAAAAAAATTCCATGCACTTTGTCCTGTTATGCAGACATTTCTGTACATACTGTTTCAGAGGAACACATCACTGTATAAAGTTGACTCTGTGTGCAATTTTAGCAGTAACAGATACTTCTTCTGCACATTACATGGTATAGATGAGGCACGAGAGCCAATGAAAACAGCTGGAGGAAACTGATATTTTGCAATAAACTGTATTTTGGGGACCAACTATCACAGCTTAAGAGGCAGTTTTTGGTAGAAAGCTGGACGCCATGCACCACATTCCTAAATGGCACAGATGTGCCCACAGTGTTGCATTTCATTCCAAACGGATGTGGTGTGACAACAGTAATAGACTGGTTGGCTCTAAGCAAGAAGAACACACACCACAAAGAAACTTACTGTAATTTCTGGAAGTTTCTGGGCACTCTGCTCTTGCAACAGTTTAGCTGCTTGGGCTCTGGATTCCACCGATGCTTGAGAAGCTGTTAAGATCTCCTGGAGAAAAGAAGAAACAGCCAAAGATGTTTTTCTTTTAACCTATAACATTTATCTATTTGCAGTTGTGGCTCATCTAGGGACACCCAGTGTCCAAAACTATAAGAGGTCTTGTAGGCAAAAGGGACAGGGGAAGTTTGGCACTGAGAGCCGTTTTTAGAAAATCAGCCCCAGCTCCTCTTCATCGTAAGCTATTAGAGCCGAAGCAGTTTTTCCCTAGGACTCCACATCCAAATTTTCCAAAAATTGCTAGATCCCAGCCAGTGGCAGTTGGTGGCTCCTTTGTCAGGGGGAAGATGGGCCTGCTGTGGGTTTAAGTCTGAACTTTATAAGAGCTATCCAAAGTGCAGAACCTGTTTGCGGGATGGAGTCCAACATCATGAACAACTTTTTTAAAGTCGGGAAAAGAAGCCAGAAGGGATTCGCCACCCAGCAATATAAGAGTCTAAATTTTGCAGATATTAATATTAAGAAATATCCTTTTTGGACGTACAGTTAGCTTAGGTTAATGTATATGCCTGGACCATGTTTACATCCTAGACCCTTTCTCCTCCTCTTTTTCTTCCTCCTTCTTTTCCTCATATTTATACTTTCCAAATATCCAAATTGTTTTAAAGTATGGAGGCAAACAAAACCTGTCCCCAAAAAACCACGAGAAGCTTGTCATCAGTTCAGAAAAAGAAAGTTCCACTTCACGTATAATCCTGAATCATCAAGGAAGGAAGCTACAGTACAGAGGCCAGGGGAGGTTGCTGAGGCCAGACAGTGAAACAGAGAGATCTGAGTGGACGGTGCGCGTGATATTAAGTCCACACCCTGCAAAGATCCCTTGGCTCACGGCACTGGTGCTTCGGTTAATGGGTGGGTAACAGCCAGAGATGCGTGTGCCGCCTGCCCTTTTGAGCCCTGGGGGAGTTATAAAAAAAGAAGACACACACACTTGGATTTACCAGGTGGTCTAGCCCACCTAGGACTGCACCTCTTTGGACCGAACAAAAGGGATTTGTTCCGTCAAAACTTCTCACTGGTGTTCCCTGTTTAAAAGAAAACTACCTCCTTCATATATAAAACTAGTTCATAAGGGACAAAGGGATAGCTCTCTTCCCAACATGACAGAATTCTACATAGAGTTTCCATTTGTTTTTAGAACAGAGGACCTCTGAAACAGATAATTACCCCCTTCTGCAGTCAGCAGTGGTAAAGTCCAGATAAGAGTGTGCTACAATATTATTATTATTATTATTATTATTAATAATAATAATTTCTATTCGACCTTTCTCCCAATAATGGGACTCAAGGCAGCTAATAAGATATTTATTAAAACAATACAGACGTAAAATGATACAAAAACATTGATAAAAATTATTTAAAAACCAATTAAGCAATTTGTAAAGTTGAATCATTAAACATTAAAAACACTGAGATTCATCAAAAGACTGTCCGACCATAACACAGTGCAGTATATCATTAAAAGCCACCCATTTAGATTTTAGAAGCCTGATGGCACAAAAAGGTTTGTCAGCTGTTGACAGAAGTTGGAACTAAAATTCTGACTAAAACCCACAGTAGATTCACTGCCCCAGTGACGGGGGGGGCAGCAGCCAACACTGAATAAAATGCAAATTCAAGAGTTGCATAATTCACTTTGAGCCTCCACCTGAACAGGATCCTGGACCATTTCCGCACTAGCCTGTTAGAGTGCTATTATTCCACTTTCAACATCCTATGGAATCCTGGGGTTTGCAGTTTAGGGAGGGGCTTCAAAGGGGCCTCCCTAAACTGCAAACCCCAGGATTGCATAGGATGTTGAAAGTGGAATGATAACACTATAACAGGTTAGTGTGGAAATGGCCCTGGTTTTATTGACACAGAAAATGGATCCTACGAGTTACGAAGTGGCTTGGCGCCACCTGGTGGCACATTGAGCTACTGCAAACAGTGCTGACTAAAGAGTTTTTCCCATAAGAAGGTAAGAGCAGCCTTCTTGGATCACGCCAAGGCCTCACCTAGCCCAGTATCTGGTCTCCTACACTGACCAGTTGGTGCTTTGGGGATGCCACAGCTGAACACAATGAAAATATGCCTTCTTGTGCTTGCAAGATGATAGTCTGCTGTTCCACAGCACATGCTGCCGTGAAGGTGTCCCCATTATGGTCGGTAGCCAGGGCCAGAACTACCATTTGGCACAGTGAGGCACCTTCCTATGGCAGTAGATGCTGGGAGCAGCAACAACAGCTCCCTGATGGTTCTTCCTGAACTCCACAGCTCTTCCTTTCTGCTGGAGGACGGAGCTGTGTGTATCACACACAGCCTGCCTTGAGTCCCTTACAGTAGGCTGCTGCCTCAAGTTTCATGGAGGACATTATATCCCATTGCTCACATCCAATGGGTACAAATCAACTGCCAGCCCAATTAGCTTCTGGGCATGGACTGGGGAGGGGACTCCATCTTACCTTATGAGGCACATCTTGAGTTCAGTGGAGTCTGGTGACTTCTATGTCATAGAGTGCAGTCAATCTGCTTTGGGTTTTACCTCCACACTTTAAAGGTGCTAGTCCAAGGTGTAGAGCTCTAGCCCCCATATATGTTCATGGCATGGAGAACTCCTTTAAAGTCTGAAATAAAGCCCAGGAGGCATTCATTGCGTCCCCTAACACAAGTGTTTCTTCTTGTTGTGTGTCTTCAAGTTGTTTCTGACCTATGGCAACCCTAAGGTGAACCTGTCACAGAGTTTTCTGGGGGCTGGGAGAGTGTGACATGTCCAAGGTGGGTTTCCATGGCTGAGCTTGGTCTCCAGGTTCTCTGACACAAGCTGTAGTAGCCCTGAATACCCTCATCCTCTGTAAAGTATCTAATACCACTTTTAAAAGGCTTCGAAAGCATGTGAATTTCATGTTACAGAGCAGGGAATTTCATACATTTGTGAGAAGTCACCCACAACATTCCTTTTGTCTTCTCCTGAACTGTGACAATTGGGAAACTCCAAGGTCTAATATTACGTGTGACATCACCCACCCGGTCACCCACCCAATTCAGAGCACCACAGTGCCTCCGACTGACCTTGTAGTGCTCCACAGCCTCCTCTACAGGGAGACACTCGTGGCCCCAGTGATCCAGCTGCAATGACCACGCAAGGCAACCGTCGTCCGTGCAAAAGAGCCTGTCCCCCTGCAACTCTTCGTCATTGCTCGGCTCGGTTTCAGCATCCTCATCGCTGCCATGGGCCGAGAGGGACTCGATCGCCTTCCGCGCCAGCTGGCCCAGCGCTCGGTTGGCCGTGAATTTGCCTCCTGGGATTTCACGGCGGCACTCCGGGCAAGTGGGACGTTGCGCACCCTCCCCACCGTCGACATGTAACTCTGCCCAGTAACGAGTGATGCAAGCTTGGCAGTAATTGTGGCCACATTCCAGCATGACAGGATCCAGAAAGAGCTCCAGACAAATGGAACAGCGCAGGTCTTCTGCAAAATGTTCCACTCCCATTGGGACCGCCATGGAGGTGAGGCAGGGCAGGGGTCAGAAATAGCTTCAAGATTTCTCTCCAACTCTAGATGTCACCTGGCTATATTTATCTTCTCACCTTCCGATTTTGCAGTTGTTTCTTCTCGGCGTACTCAAAGCACCTTCACTTCCATCTCTTCTTCGCTGCCTAGTCCTTCCTAACTTTATCCCTGCTTTTTCTACGTATCTTTGTCCACGTTTCTCTCTCTCTCTAGAAAAAGAAATCAAATGTTTTCTCTAAATAGTTCCCTCAACCCCCTGACCTCCCTCTTTCTTCCTACCTTATCTTCAATTTTCTTCACTCTTTTTCTACCGCTTCGCCTGTTCACAGGTTACCTTTCAAAACACCTACAAATTCATTTTAAAAGCTCCGCTTTTGTAGCACTCCTCACTTTTTCCTGCTCAGCTTGATTTCTTCACAGTATTTTCTCTGTGTTTCTTCCTCTCTCTCGGTCTCTCTCAGTCCAATATTCTCTCCTCTGCTTTCTTTCACCTGGCCCTGCCCAGAAGATATACAAGCCTCAACACGGCTTCTGAAGAATTCTTCAGATAGCAGCTGTGTTTAAAGGGGCAGCCAACCTGAACGGCAGTACTTGACCGGTCTCTGCCTCTTATTCAGCGTCTCTCCAAAAAAACCTCTCTCTTTTTTTTGTCAAAGCCCCACCTTTCCTCCCTTCGGCCCGCCCCAGATGTCTCATCCAGGGCCACCCAGGCACACAGCACCTGACCCATCCCAGGGTGGGCAGCTGTGGAGTGTCCAGAAGCCAGTTTTATGACCCCGAGGCCCTCCGGGGGCAAAACACACTGCCCAAAATTCCGTGTTTTATTTTTTTTAAAAATCTTATCTCTTGCCGGTAGTTCAAAAAAATGGATGAGAAACCTGTGACCCTCTAGAGGAATTCACATCAGCCCCAGCCAACAGGGTGTGAAGGGTGTTGGGAGTTGTCGTTCAACATCATCTGGAGGTCACCAAGCTGCAAACAATACGAAAGATTGTTTGACATCAAGTCAAACAACTGATGTTTTTCATTCTAGTCTCTTCCTTCCCCCAAACACTGAGCAAGGAAAAACTTCCATAACAAGGAACATTCTTGAAACATTTTGCAGAATCAATTATTGCTTTTGAAAGTTAAACTTATAGTTATTAAATACTAGGCAGTAGTGTAATAATGATAGACACGCTAGAAGTATATCTTGTGGATTATGTCAGAACCAAAAGCTAGTGCGTTAAAAGTCATTTATTTTTTAGCCCCTTTTTAGCATAGTTGTAGTTTAGTTTAGTTTAGCGTTAGGCTATATGTCAGAGTTTCTCTGTCACTTCACTTGCTGTTTGTAATCTCTTATATGTTGTTTTTTTAATACTAAATATACGTTAATAAAAACATTTAAAAAAAACTTTGCAGAAGAATATTGTGAAAAGTTTATTTACAAGAATGGAGGAAATGGCATGCACATTTTTGGACAAGAAAAAAAAGTGTTTCGCTTTTTTTTCAAACCCTTACTCATACCTCTCTTTACAGTGGAAAGTCTCCCGTTAGTAAGTTAAACGTCACACGCGCCATCTCTCTCTTGTGAATAACTTCATTGTTCATCCTCTCTGGTACTGCAATTTTACGAAAGTTTCGTTCCTCCTGACCCCTCTAGGCATAAACACTGTCGGTTTCAGAGGTAATTCGGGGACACAGGAAGTGGAACAAGAGGCTCTTCCTCTGTGTGGGCTTCTCCCTGACTCAGTGCCATTCCCATGTTGCAGAGCCACTAAGGGCTGGCACTCAGAGGTGTATCTGGTATAAACAGCACCTAGGGCAAGCATGGAAGTTGCAACTCTACGTCCAGGAACGCTTCCTCCTCCTCCTCTTCTTCCTCCTCTGGCGCTGCTTTTTTGTGCCCCTCTGGCATTGGTGCCCAGGGCACATGTCCTCCTTGCCCCACCTTAGATACGCCTCTGCTGGCACTAACGTACCCTTCTAACATTTCACAGATGAAAACCAGGGCACCTGTGGCAAAGCAACATCAGAGTGTGGTCAAAATGGCGAAAGTTATTAAGGAGGAAGGACCGATGAACCAGGAGAGACTGCAGCAGTTTGCTTTTGCCTGAGCCTGCTGGGAAGGACAAGATTCTGCCCCCTCCTCTCTCCCCTGCTGAGTTGAGCGCCAACTACTTTTGCACTTTGAAGTCAGCTTGAACCAACAGAAGTAAGCTGGAGATTAAGGGGGGAAGTGGGGGGAAGAAAGAGAGAGGGGATCATTTTGAAAGCAGTTGGAAAAGCAGGAGGGCAGAGGGTTAATCTGAAGCTGATTCAAGTGAGAGGGCAGAGATAGTTAGCGTATTTATTAAAATTAACACTGTGCACAAACAAGGTCCTCAGAGAGTTTGGCTCTCCAAAGATTTGGACCCTAGGAATTTTTGATCCCCTACCCAATTTCTCCTCAGCCTTTCGGGGCAGGGGGATGGGACAAACAATATATACTGGGGCAGAGCAAAATTTTCCAGCCGTCTCTGGTTCCCCCTTCAGTTTAGGAGAGAGGGAGGGAAATCACCTTTCCGCATCGCGTATCCATTGCACTGGTTGTGCAATTCTGGCACACCCTGGGCTGCAGTTGGGCAACTCTCTGTGAGCAAACAAGAGACTTCATGACAAAATGCAGTCATCTATGAAGTGGAGTGCTCTGAAAGCAGATCAACTCAGAAGATTATCAAATGGGTTGTGCATGTCTTCTGCCCAAGAGTTCATCTATTGGGATGTAATGAGTCAGTAACAAATGACAGGAAATTCTTTCATCTGATGCTCATTTTTCTGTTGTTTCTGGGACGAATCCACTCTCTATTCTTTAAGCTTCTCTTCAAAAGATTTGGAAGAACAAATACAGGAAGGAAAGGCACAAAGTACTGGCAGAAGTATCACTGCTATTCAATATGAGGTCTCAGATTATTGCTATGAGTGGACGTGAACAATGAGAAAAAACATGTGATCTGACTTTACTTTTGAGGACTGAAAATCACACATGTACACCATTTTCATCAGAGTACTAAATAAAATACTGCAGAGTGTCTTATACAAGTAAATAACATACATTAGCATAGGGATGAAACTTAGAAAATGTATGGCTTTTGTAAAGATGGATTTGTAAAGAAATATAGACTTAACTTTACAGTTTTCAAAATCTTACCCGTGTTCATTTTTCCGCCCTTGCTTTACAAGAAAAAATGAAAACATTAGTAATTTTCTAGCAGGGACTAGGATTAGAAGGTGGTCCAAGGGAACCCATTTCAGATTCAGGGAAAGAAATAGTGGAGTAGAAGAGACGATTCCAAGCCTCAAAGCTAATAGTGGGAATCATACGGACCTCCAGGTGTTGTTGGACTACAATTCCCAACATTCCTCGCCACGGGCAATGTTGGTAAAGGTTGCTGGAAGTTGCAGTTCAGCAACATCTGGAGGAGCATGTGATTGCCACCATTGTCAAAAGAAGGTCTTTTACCCCTGTCCCCAACTTGGTGGCCTACAGGGTGTATTAGGTTGCAACTCCCACCGTCCCCCACCTGCATGGCCCGTACAGGCTGGGGATGATGGGGGTTGAAGCCCAACACACCCTGCAGGCCACCAAGTTGGGGAAGGCCGTCTTGTACCTATGAGAGGTTGCCTTCCATTCCTAGAGGGCTGGGTTTCTCTACCTTCTCCTTCATGCACCAGATGCAACCAGGGCTGTGAGGAGAAGTTCCCATAGAGAACACCTCACCTCTGCCCAGACATATCGGTGTCACCCCATTGGCATGTTTAGACAGAACCGGTTTTTCTTGTCTACTTATCTGTCTCTTCCACTCCAAATCAATTCGCCCACCTCCAAGCGGTGTGTTTGAACAGGAATTCAACATGATGCATTTCTGAGAATCTGAAGCAAAGTTTGCTCGAGGCCTCTGAGTGACCTACCTGGATCTGTTGTGTCATGCTGATGTCAATTCCCCTTCAGAGCTGATCACATTATAAAGTATAAGTCATTTCCTTTTGGAATCTTTTAGGTATCCAGAGTCATTTATTAACTATTATTACTATCATCATCATTGTTATCATCATCCCACTTTTCCCCCAAAATTAGGCACTTTAAAACAACATAATTTTAAAACGTATAAATAGTGCATATTAAAAGAGAATTAAAACAGTTTGAAAAGATATAAAAAGATAATCAAAATTAGAACAGTACAGCACCCCCAGCCCATTGCTTAAAATTTTCCATATTAAAAGCCTTCTGTACTAAAAGTGTTGCACAGCCTTGGTATCCAGATTCCTCCCCCCTTTTTTTTTATGATTACATTGATGTGCAGGAACACCAATCAGTTTAGGCCAATGGGGAGTCCTCACTTTGCTGTTGGAACGGTCTTAAACAGGGACGCAAGGAGTTCACTGCAAGGCATGCTAGGAAGCAAACTGGAGTGTAAATAACCTTGCCACCCACAGTATGCAGCTGGGCATGAACTATTTAAATAAGGACGTGGAACCTCAAATCCTGGGCTTTCTCTCCGTACCATCATTGGATGGTTTTCAAGAATCCATATAGATTTTCCCCCGTTCCCATTTTAAAGGTTGAGGTGCACCTTCTAAAGCAGTGTGTCTCAGGCTTTCAAGATGTGGGGGGACCAGCAATTTTTTTTCCCCAATGTGCCAGGAGCCAGCACTAAATTTACGCCTATTGGTTTCAACTGATTCTTTTTTCTTTTCTTTTTTTCTGGAAGCTTGCTGGCAACCAGGAGGCAATATCTCAGGGACTGACTCTGGTCCAAAGACCATAATTTATGTAGCACTACTCTAAAGTTTAGTTACTAGCAATAAGCAGTGATGTAGACTTGAGTCAATTGACTCGGACTCAAGTCGCTTCAGTGACTCAACTCGGACTTGACTCGGTAATAAATGAGGCACTGACTCAACTCAAGACTTGTATATTTTTAGTGACTGACTTACTGCCCTTGGGTCAGTAACATAACACATTCATCCAGAACAGCAGTTCCATCTCTTTTTGCCTACTGATCACATGATGATTCATCTCAAGCCCAAAGTGTGGGTGCATTTCTCAGAGGGGAACAGCAAACAGGTTAGGCAATGGGCTTGAGGCAGGGTCGAGGTGTGCTTAGCAGCTTGTCCCCTCTGCATATCGGAGGAGCCTTCTAAAACTTTTCCTCAGAGTAGAAGACAAGGCTCAATCCCAAAGTGCAGGGTGCATTTCTCAGAGGGAAACAGCAAATGTGTTAAGCAACAGGCTTGGAGGAAGGATCCTTCCTTCTAAAGCTTTTGAATCTTCAGTAATAGGGAGTAAGATAGGATCCTATTCCCTGCTTCTGAAGGTGCAGACTCTTTCATGCCCATTAGCACAAAAGCCTCCAGTCTTGGGAAAGGGGAGTAAGAAGGATCTTATTCCCCATTTCTGAAGCTGCAGATGGCAAAACTGCAAATGTGGAGGGCCAACTCTGCTTAAATTTTCAAAACTGATTTTATTTGACTCTCTCCAGAAATTCTGCAATATAGGTTGGGGTATAAAGTTGGCTCCCAGACTTGAGATTTGACTTGAAAGCATCTTCAAGGACTTGAGACTTGACTTGAGACTTGAAGGTAGAGACTTGAGACTTGACTTGAGACTTGGAGTAAAGGACTTAAATACATCACTGGCAATAAGTGGTTAAATCCGAAATATGCTGAGAAGTGGTCCCAACCTTTCATCTCTGGCTATGCCTACTATCCACATATTTGGAAAACACGATAATGCATGGCAAACAAAGGTCTTTCATTCAGTGTCTTTGTAAGCTGAAGCCAACCGGATGGCATATAGCAACAACTTCCACTGGAATGCAATTGTCAATTTGAAATTCAATTCAATCGACTGAAAGTAATTCCCCACCCTTGACTAGGGTGCTAAGCTCCTACAATGCAGAAACCAGTTGCTGCCTTTCTAAGGCCTACATTGAAAAGAGAAATTAATTTCACTGATAACAGCTGCAAGAATATTGTGTGCTCTAAACCGGAAATGGAATAATGCACCAACGATGGAAGAACGGATTGTTAAGGTTGCGGGGCTAGCCCAAATTGCGTAATTTGCAGTTATAGTTGCTAGTCATTCTACTAGGATTACTTAGTTGGATTTGTGATGGCTGATTAATTTTTTTCTTTATCTTTTTCTTTTATTATAGTTTGGTGGGAGGGAGTCAAAGCCCTTTTGTGTTTTACAGACTTCCCTTTACATTCATGGGTTTGATCTTCGCGAATTTGATTATTTGGGAGGCACGTGCTTGCCTTCCCTCGCCCAATTCTCTTCCTCCCATTCCCTTGCATTGCACACCCTAGCTTGTGAGGCTTGTTTAAAATGCATGGGTTTTTTTTTTCCTTTTGGGTGAGCAAAGCCCCGCACCCCACTGCTGGAGGTGTGTTCTCTCTGCCATGTGGGTGCACATTCTGCTGTGCAATGACCACTGACTAGTCCAGTGCTCTCTTTCCTCCTACCCTTCCCCTCTGGGAGGAATCTCTTTTCTCAAGATGGCCACTGGAAGGAGCCAGAACACCAGAATTCTGTGCTCCACTCTTCTCTGTCTGAAAGGAAAGTACTGGTAAATCTTTTACCTTGTCTTTTTCCTTCCCTCTGGGAGCAGAAGCAGGAGAACGGGAGGCAGGAGCTCTGGAGGGGAATGGCAAGGAATCGTGGAGGGAGTTATTTGCAGTATTTCCACTTTCACAAGAGTTCTGCACCCTGAACCCTTGCAAATGTGGAGGGGCCACTGTAGTAAGTGTTTAGTGTTCTAGTTAGTGTTTAATATCTTACTTGAATATGCTAGCTCTATTTTTTCTTTTTTTACTGAATGTATTTATCTCAGATTGTGATTTTGACTATGAATTAAATTGCTTGTTATAAAACTGATAAATAATTTAAAAAAAAGAGAGCAATTCAACACAGGGGTCAGCAACTGTGACAGGTTCAAGGGCTAGCTTACTACCTGAATTCCTCCCAGGGCCATCCAAACTGCCAAAAGTTCTTCCCTCACCAAAGGAGCAGTACCTACATGTCCATTTACAGTCTTGAATAAAGTATAATTTTGATGACAGGCAATCTGTATAGAGAAGAGGTGAATCACCAATCCCATAGGCTTCCAAGAAGATATCTGCACTCTCCTTTGCTTTAGGGTTTTTTTTTTTTTCTTTTCCTTTCCAATCAAAAGAGTGGTCAAGGAGTTTGGGAGAACAGACGGATGTGGCAGAAGTTTCAGGAGTCACAGTTGGCCCAACACTGCAGTTTGTCCCTGGTTTCTCAGATCCGAACTAGGTTCAAGACAGTCCAGACATGTACCGATGTCCCTGGACAAGACATTAGCACTGGTTCAAGCCACCATGTGGTTTGGCCAGGCATTCTAAGTCAGAGGGGCCACTGGTTATCAATGCATCCCTGTTTATTTATAATATCAAATACTCAGAACCACAGCAAGATCTGAAGTACACAAAATATTTTTCCAGGAAGATCACCATCCAGCTGACACCTTTTAGAATGCCTCCCCAATCCCTCCTGATGTGTCTGACAACATGTCCCAAAACACCCCAACCAACAGTCCCCCCACCAGCAATACGGGAAGACACGATACAAAGACAATCTGTTTTTTTTTCAATATATAAATCATTGTTTTAATAGAAATGACAAGACCAAAAAAATCATCCTAAGACATCACAACACTTTTGAGAAAAATACACTACCACACTCCAGTTAACAGACAGCAGCACTCAAAAGCTTCCAACAGGTTGTACACAGACCAAGAACACAGCCAAAAATCCATTTCAAACTGGACCTCTGAATCTCCAGACATGTGTTTCTCCTACATTTTCCACTCAACTCTCTCAGGACCAAAAACTTCCAGGTATCAGCCCCAAGATGCAGGCAAGATGACAACTCCAACCATTTGCACAGAAATGCAACTGGGGTGTTACTGTAACTAATTAGGGCCAACAGTATTTTCAGGTAAAAACAATGGGGTTTGTTTATTATTCGTGGAACAGGAACAAGTAAGCCCACCCAATTACAGTCCTCCCTCCACATTTGCGGGTTTGACCTTTACAAATTTCATTATTTGCAAGTCATGTGCTTACCTCCCCGGCCCCCTTTTCCTCCTCTCATCCCTTGCAATCCTAACCCCAGGCTTGCAAGGCTTGTATTTAAAATGGACATTTTTCCTTGTGGGTGAGCAAAGCCCCCTCCCACTACTGAAAGCATGGCCTCTCTGTCATGTGGTTGCACATTCTGCTGTGTATTAGGTGCTAATTGGTCAGGTGCTCCTTTCTCAAGATGGCCATTGGAAGTAATTAGAAGTCCAGAACTCCCCTCTTTTCTGAGAGGAAAGTACTGGTAAGCCCTTTCTGTTGTTTTTTAATCCCCCTGCCCAACACCAGGGCCATCAGCAAAGGAGTGGAAGGGAGAAGCTCCGGAGGGGAAAGGGAGCGGAATCAAGGGGGGCTTTATTTGCAGTTTTTCCACTTTCGTGAGGGTTCTGTGTTCCAAACCCTCACAAATGTCATATAATTTTAAAGTCAGCTCTAGTCCACTGTGTTCCCTTACAACAAGGCTGAACAACTGTGACAGACATGGGACTGAAATTGCTGCCCTCAGAGGATGGGGGCAGACTGTAAGAAGACAACAACAACAACAAAAATACAAAGGCTCACCTTTGTTTTGGAAAAACTTCTAGTTTTTCAGCTTAAATGGTTCAGAAGGGGGCCTTGAAACCTGCAGGCAACTAGGAGATACAATTCCATTTTGGAGGGCAGGAGAAAATGTGGTCTGTGGACTCTGGAGGGGTTTAGTTCCAAACAACAGCGAAACAAGAGGGAGTGCTATCCCAGAGCCACACTTTGCCCACTCCTGCCTAGTATCCCAAGGCAGCAAGCATTTTACTGGGGTACCTCTATGAGCAAAAAGGGGAGGTCACCCCTGCTATGCAAAAATTCACAGTTCCTCTCAGAGACAGATATTCTTTTCAATAACCACGAGAAGAACAAAAGCAAACACAAGACTCTGAAATTTCCTTCTCTGTTGAGACAAGGATGCCAAAAGAGTCCCATCCTCTGAATCCTGAAATATAAAAACAAGGCTTAGAGGGACAAAGGCATGTAATGAAACAGGCTCTGAGAAAGGCACTCGTGGATGCTGGGAGAAGCCACGTCATATTTTGAGCCACACTAACAGCATAACTGGGCCTAAATACCATATAGGCATCAGCTCCTGTCTGATCTTGGAAACTAAGGAAAGCAAGCCCTGGTTTTTACATGGACGGAAGACCACCAACCAATACCAGGTGCCGTAGGGCACATTTCAGAGGAAGGAACTGAAAACCATGGCTGACCATTCATTACCTAAGTAAACCATTTTAATTTTGTGGGGTCACCATAAGTCAACAGGCAACTTGAAGGCACATACACACACCACAAAACAATCCTACAGACGTCTACTCAGAAGGCAGTCCCATTACATTTACCAAGGTTTATTCCCAGAGTCAAGTACAGTAGGAGGAGAAAGACTTGGCCCACCAGATGTTGTTGACTGTGTGTGTGTGTCTGTGTGTATATATGGAGTCTCTATCCAAGGCCTCAGGGGCTCTGCATCCAGTCAAAGAAACAGGCGTGGGCTAAATGGACCACTGGTCTAATAGAGCAGAAGGCAGGGCCTTTCATCTCCCATAGGATGGCCCTCTGTTAACAATCCTGCTATTTCATGAGGTGGGCAAAGCAAGTTAGAGCTGCATTTATTACTTGTATATTTCTGGAGAGCTCGTTTTGCCAAATATTTGCCGCCCTCAGACAGCACGAAAAATGACATCCATATTTCAAGCTATGAGGTAAGGAAGACACAGTGAGGGGTCAGGAAGTTATTTACTTGACACTGATTTCCAAGGCAACAGGTAACACACAAACACATACGCACCCTTAGTGTTGTTATTGCAGTCACTTCTTGGGACCGCTGTCATTCCCACTTGCCCCAACACAAGGTGACCTAGGTATAACGCTACTACCACCTCCAACCTCTCCAGGAAAAGCCTCCAGTCTCAACACCAGCCCAGTTCAGCCTTTCCTTCAGAGCAAAAGACACAGGCACTGTGGTGACGATTCCCAGCCGGAGTAGTTGGGAAGGCAAACAGACCGGTCGTGAACACCCCAAGCTGGCTCAGCCTTTGTTGAGTTTTTGGGGTTTTTTTTTTTAATTCCCCACCTTCAGCCAAAGATTTTCTTTTTTTTCGAAAAGGAAGAAGAAAATGGTAGGCAGGATTCCAGCTTTTCATGCATCCTGGAGATCCGGGATGTCAGAAAGGATCATGGGAGAGCCCAGCTGGAGTTCTTGTTGGAGGGACTCCATGTCAGCTGGGTTCATGCGATGGACTTCCAGCCAGTCAGCGAGTAGAGAGGCTGACAGCGGGGCAGAATCGCCTTGGCTAATCCAGCCGCAGGGGAGAGAGATCAGAAAAAAAATGATAAGACAGAACAAAACAAGAGTGTCCATCTACTTTCCTCCCTTCCTTTCCACTCTTTGATAAACTCTATTTATTCATTTGTTCATCTGTTCAATTGATATCCTTCCTTTCTCCTGCCAAGGGAGCTTACCCAGGCAGCTTACAAAATTTACATAGTTCAGTTAAAAGAAATTTTTTCTTTTTTACTATAAAAGTTTTAAAAACTTTAAATGCAATTTAAAAAAAAACCACATAGAGTGCACCATCTTCTGGCACAACCCCTGCACACACAAATGTGAGGGTGTGTGAAGCACCATTCCCATTACAGTCAATGGACACAAGGGGCATATGTGGGCATGCTGCGTCCACTGGCTACACTGGGATGCAACATTCACATTTTTTGTTTACAGTGGGGTTCTTGGAGTGGAACCACTGCCTATAGAGTGAGCGCACTGTAGTTAAAAACAGTTTTAGAATAAGACAAAAGTACATTGTCTTTTTTGTATTTTAAATACAGAGCACACCATTTTAAACCATATACTAGTAATATACTATATTTGCTATAATACTATATTAGCTAGTATATTTAAACAATATACTAGCTAAAATCTACCAAATGCCTGCCTAAACAAAAAGGTCTTAATCTGCCAGCGAGCAGATTAAGGGGGCTTATCAGACCTCCTGTGGGAGAGAGTTCCACAGTCTAGGAGCAATCATGGATAAGGCTCTCTCATATATGTTCACCAGCTGTGCCTGTGAAGGTGGTAGAATCGAAAGAAAGCCCTTTCCCAAAAATCTTAGACCTTTGGTCAATCCATAAGAGCAAACATGGCCTTTTAGATAAGTCCCAATTCTTAATTTTCTGTTCTTTTAAGCAGTTCAGTCAGAGAAACAGAGAAGTAAAATTTCTAGAAACTTTGCAGCCATGCAAGAGGGGGATCACTTTTTATTCTTTTTTTTTTTCAGAAAAATTGGGAAAAATGTTATATTAACATCCTTTATAGACTGAAAATCAATTTTTTACTCTACGATCACAAAATGTATTATATACATAGTATCGTAAAATTATACAATTTTGTTGGGCATAAAATTTTCATGATTTGGTACATTAAATGTACAGTTCAGTCAGATAATAGTTACCCATGGAATTCCCTTTTTAATTTTTTTTTCTTATTTTTTTCCCCATTTTTTCCAGCCCTTCAAATCTCTATGGGGAAGATAATGATTTGTGGGCTGAAGCATTATTTTGAGAGCCCTGGCATTTTAACTCACCCATTTTAATTTCAACTCAAGTCACACAGGAAAAAAGAAATGGTAAAATTCTTTCTAATTCTCGGAACAAATCTGTGGCTTCAGTTGCCACAAGATCACTGAGAATCTATCAGGAGCCAGTACTGCCTTTCTGTCACTCTCAAAAAAGACCACAAACACCTGTTTCCACCAATATTTCACTTCTGAGCCCAAAAAGCTCAGGAAAAATGTTTATGATATAATTGGAACAGTGAATCATCTATGGATCCTAGACTTCCACTGTTCACGTCCCACCCCTTTAGCTATCAGCTAATAGGCCCAAGGCTTTTGTGTCAGAGCAGATGTAAGAACGACTAAGCCAAGAGCAACCAGGAAAAAAAGCTGTGACATCACCATCTCACCTATACAAAGGCTCACAGTACCGTTGCCCACATCCTGGTAGACACCAAGTTGTAAGCCTGCTAGTCCCAAGTAAAAGTGAGCACTTGTGAACTCATGTGCATCTTCCAGCCCATAGCATCTTGTCACCCTGTTCCACCTCGGAAGCCCAGACAGACAGGCCTCTTACCTCTCTCTGTTCTCTCCCACCATATCGAACGACTGGTTCAGGAATTCTTCCAAGTCAAACCCAACCCCATAGCCAGCACCGCTGCCTTTCGGGGTACCAGAGAAGACAGGGGGCAGGAGGTCTTCCACCTGGAATTAAGAAACAGCGAACTTATTCCTCATACAAAGGTCAACAGATAATAACGCCATCAAAGACCAGCCCAGGAGAACAGATGCACCGCAGAATTTGTCCCACCAACTCTTCTGCCAAGCAAGACAGACCTTCTTGCCCCACGGAAGCCCTGAGCAGTTCTGTAGAAAACATGCCATTGGTTAATAGCAGTAGCACTGAAAGAGTTTGCATAAAAAGGAGAAGTTATAGATGTAGTCAATTAAAATCAATGGGACAGGTTAGCTGAGAGTCGCTGGATCCTGTTTATTTTAATAAGGATTTGATCATGATTAATAGCAGACCCAACATGGTGTAGTGATTTGAACACTGGACTACAACCCTGGAGACTGGGGTTGAGTTCTCTGTTCAGCCATGGAAACCTACTGGACGACCTTGGGTGTATCACATACTCTCAGCCCCCAGAAACTCCCGTGATGTGGTGAGCCTATGGAGACCGTAAGCTAGATATGACTCGAAGGCACACAACAACCACAAAAACAACAGCATCCAGAACCGAACTACCAACTGCTCAAACCATTTCAATAGTCTGCAGAGGAAGGAGAGACAGGAAGCAAGGCCTCCCGGCCTGATAGATCTGGTCCTCCACTCAAGAAATATACTTAGCCTAAGTGGTCATGATAAGAAACATGATGATATCTGGCAACACGCTAGCATGCCATTTGCACTAACGACCTAATCAAGCTTCCTTGTTTTCCTCCTCTCTCCTCTTCCCTGTTTCCTTTTGCGCTGTCCCTTTTTCTCAGTTTTAAGCCTGAGGACAGGGACCATCTGGACTTTTTATTGATATATAAGGCACACCTACAGCCTTTCCCTCTACATCTATAGATCAGGGTATGAAACAAATAAAGCATTTGGATTTCTAAACAGGTTTCTAGCCCTTAAAGTGGCAAGGCTGAGCTTGGAAGCACGTGGACAACAGTTTCCAAAAATCTCTGAGGCTGACTGTTGTTCGTAAGAGCCCTAATACAAGATCCCTTACACACCCCTGTGGGTTATGCATGTTCTGCAAAATATTATCATCCCCAACCTGCCTGAAATGTTTAAAAACTGCCTGAGAACATGGTGGTTTAATCTACAGTAGCTGACACCCTCTAAAACAAATTGGAAAACATATTAGCATGACATCCCTTTTGGTGCAACCCACCAGGCTGCATGCAGAGACAAAGACTGGTCCCCGCACTCAGTACAGTTGCCCACTTCTGGGATATAGTCTGGTGCATAGCCCCCCAGACCTGTAAGACGTAGTGACCAGCCATTACCTGGGATTTAGACAGCTGCTGCGTCACCACATTGATATCTGGAGGCTCCAAAGGCAGTCCTGAGGTTATCTGGTTCTGGACAGGCCCTCTTGCTGCTGCTGCTGCCACTGCTGATGTTTCTTCAACCAAACCAGGCGGTGGTGGTGGGAGGTCAGGCTTGCCCATTTCTGCCAGGAACAGAGGCTGCTCCACGGTGGCCCCAAAACTCACTGTTTGTTCTGGCATCGAGCCACTAGAGGATGCCATCTCTGGCTGTGTCACTGGCAGCTGCCCACCCACTGCCCAGCTCTCAGGCTGGGGGACGCTGCTCCAGGCGTTCAGGGCCGCAACGCCGTATGGAGCTTGGAAGATCTGGCCAGGGGCATATTTGACACTCAGGAGGCACTCTGGTTTGGAGGGGATGGCTTTTTGGCAAGCTGTGGTGGCAACCAAGAACGGGGCAGTCTGCGCTGGAAAAAAATGAACCACGTTGGTATTGGAGCTCTGGACCGGACCCACAGGAACAATAGTGAGCTTGGGTGCCACAGCAGGCACTCCCTTGTCTGAGAAAGTCAGAAAGTCAGCTGGGGCAGGGGTGTTGGCAGAGCGGGTAGGTGGGATACGGCAAGGTGGGGGTGCCTGAGGTGGCAAGGGGTTGCCAGAAGGGGCTTGAGGCAGTTTGTGGCTGGCAGTGGTTGTCTGCGGGAGGGTCGCGGACCCATTCTGGGCTGGCTTGTTTTGAGTACGGTCCACCATTTTGGTCCACCTTTCCAAAAGGTTCCGGTCGTTCTCTGTCAGCATATCCTTGCGTTCCCTCTCTTTCTCTTTCTTCTGCTTCTCCCGCTCCTTGGCCCGTTCCT
This sequence comes from Cyclura pinguis, assembly GCA_030412105.1. Lineage (NCBI taxonomy): Eukaryota > Metazoa > Chordata > Lepidosauria > Squamata > Iguanidae > Cyclura > Cyclura pinguis. Next base: position 10,770,219 of record CM059604.1, read on the forward strand.
GCCGGCGTTTGCGTTTCTCTTCTCGCTCCCGTTGGCGCTCCTTTGCCGTCACTGGTCTTCGGATATCAGGAGTCTCCGGGACAGAGGACGGCGTATCTGTGGAACAAAGAGGGATGCTTTTAAAAAAGATACAGCATTGTAGAGCAGCCATGTGAAGGCATGTCCTCCAAGGTCATTTTTGAGGCCCCCAATGTTTCACTCCCAAATTACACCCCCCCCCAAATATCGCCTTACCCCGCGCCAGGTGATGAGGGGAGGGAAATTCCATTATGTTTTGGGAGGATCTGGGTTGTTTTAGGCCCAGGAAAGGGCTTTATTCAAGCGGAAAGTAAACCACAAGCTGAGTTCCAATTTACTTCCTGTTCGAAAAATGGCCTCTCTTGGTCTCAAACCAGCCCAGAAGGGTCCAAAAACAGGGTAAAACTGCATTCCATTGCCCTGGAGGTCATGGCAGGTGAGCACAACCCGCCATAATCCCTTAGGAGCCAGTGTGGCTTCCAGTTCCCCACAAGTGTTGATCCCTACTTTAGAGTTAGTATGTGCTCTTACACCTCTTCCTATTTACCCCAACTTTGCTGTTGGTTTCAAATACCAAAGGGATTTCACCCACATACTTCACCTTTCCATTAAAATACCTGGAAGCTTCTATTAACAGTAGGAAAAACTCATTAAACTTCCACTGTGCCTAACAGTTTCAAATTAAAATAAACTATTTTGAATTAAATTAAAACAAATCTCAAGCTCTCATACACACCACCTCACTGGAAAGATTCTACAAATCAACCAGTACAAAGACAGCTCATCACCAGAGTTTGGAAAAGTTACTTTTTTGGATCACAACTACCAGAAATTACAGGCACACATTTCTCTTCTCCATTTTGTCTTCACAACCCTGGGATGTGAGTGAGGCTAAGAAAGAATGACTGGCTTAAGTCAACTTCATGGGTTAATGGAGAGTTGAACCTGGACCTCCTAAATATCAGTCTTACTGCTGCACTACAGTGGATCTCCAGCTTAAATATTTTGACTAACCGGTCCAGTCCACTTGACTCCTTTTGTCACTCCCTCTCACCAAACCCTTCCAGCTCACCTTTGTTCTTATTCCGGAGGGCAGATTTTAAGATAACAGCCTTGAGGGCAGCCTTTGTGTCATCTGAGATGGCTCCCTCCTTCTTGGGAGGAGCTGCGGGAGCTTCTGCTTCAGCCTTCACCTCAGGCTGTACCACAGCTGTGGTCGTGAGGGGTGAGGTGAGATCAATCGTCTCCGTCAGTGAGCAGGGGACAGGAGATGCCATTGCATAATCACCATCTCCCATTCTAGGTGAACCAGCACTGGGCATATCAACATCGTGGCAGTAGAGAAGTTGTGTTTGGCTGGAGGTATTGTCCTCGTAACCCCCACCAATGGCAGCAGGCCTCAGGGCCGGCTTGAAGCTGATCTGGCGGCGGATGCCCTCCCGGCGCTCATGGAAATCATTGATTTCAGCCACAATAGCTTCCTTGATCTGCTCCTTGGTGAGCACTTGCTTGTCGAAATCAAAATCAAAAGCCGGGACACAGTCGGGCTCATCATCTGGGTCATGATACTTGGCCAGGAAAGGGTGATTCAGGGCTTCCACCACCGATATGCGCTCACGGGGATCAAAGCGCAACATCTTTGAGAGCAGAGACAAGGCCTTCCGGTCAGCATTCTGGTACAGGGTCTCCCACGGCACTGGCTGGCGTGAGGGCAGGCTCTGGATGTAGGCCCGCACCCGGTCAGCCCCAATGGAGTGCACCACTTTGGCCGGCGGGGTGCCCAGGACAGTGATGATGAGCTGCAGCTGGTGGATGTAATTCTTCCCTGGAAAGAGCTGCTTCCGCCCAAGCATCTCAGCAAAAATGCACCCAACTGACCACATGTCTATGGCTTGGGTGTACTCATGGAGAGAGAGCATCAGCTCAGGGGCCCTGTACCAACGAGTGGCCACGTACTCCGTCATGAAGTACTTGTACTCGTCTGGCTTGGTGCAGAGGCCTCGGGCCATGCCAAAATCCCCGATCTTAAGTTCACAGTTCTCGTTGATCAGTAGATTGCTGGGCTTGAGGTCCCGATGGATGACATTGGCCGAATGGATGTACTTGAGGCCCCGCAAGAGCTGGTAGAGGAAGTAGCGGACATGCTCCAAGGTGAGAGGCTGAGAGGAATGGATGATCTGATGCAGGTCACTCTCCATCAGGTCCAGCACCACATACCTGGCAGAGACAAGAGACGAGCAAGACATTTAAGAAGAAAACCTAGGGTTGTGTTCTGCCATGGTGCTGAATGGGGCCATTTCTGCACTAGACTGTTATAGTGCTATTATTCCACTTTCAACATCCTATGCAATCCTGGGGTTTGCAGTTTAGGGAGGGGCCTTTGAAATCCCTCCCTAAACTGCAAACCCCAGGATTTCACAGGATGTTGAAAGTGGAATAATAGCACTATAACAGTCTAGTGCAGAAACGGCCTGGGTCTCCCTGGGCCAGATACAGATAAATACTCCCTCTCTCCCCCAGACATGTATTGGGAGCTGGGAGGAAGAAGTTCTTGTTCTCCCTGAGCCATGAAAACTCACTGCATGGCCTTGGGCCTGTTGCCTGAACTTCCTCACAAGAATACAAGGATAAAGTAATGGAGGACAGCCATGTTATGTGCCCTGAACTCAATGGAAGGAAGGCAAGATATAAACATAACAAATAGTCAATACAGCCAATCTACCTCATCAGGTTGTTAGGAAGAGAAAGTATATATAGCTGGGAGAATCATGCATGCCACTTGAGACCCTTAGATAGAATTGCAAGATAGAAATGCGATGGAGAAAAGGAAAGACAGACAATATCTGAATACAAATGAACAGATCTTTGGAAAGGAAAGGAAAAGAACAGAAGAGGTTGGTCACGGCATGAGGAATTCAGCTTTTGTATTCATACTCTGTTATATCTCCAAGGGGGTCAAGGTTGGTTTTCTCACCCAATACTGTCATCACAACATTCCTGTGTGGTAAGTTAGGCTGACTGCGAGCAAAAGTGGCCCAAAGTCAGGCAGTGGACTTAATTGTCAAGTCAACAGCAGAACCTAGACCTCCCAGGCCTAACACTAAGCACTGCATGATTCTCATGACAGGCTGGCCAGTGAGATGGTGGAAAGGCCAGCAACCCAAGAAATATGGGACCCAGTCTGGCGATTAAGAAGACACTTCCCCATCTAACAGGCACCTCAAAGCTAGCCATCCACACCACCAAAGTAACCACTCTGAACTCTCTATAAAAGTTACCCAAGACCCACCCATCTCCACCCAAGATGTCAACCCATCCATTAGAAGAACAAATATCACTAAAGAACAACTAGATTACAAACCAGAGCATGGACTCATTAAAAAATCGATTGTCACTGAGAGAATATGGCTTAATATAACTTCCAAAGGGACTGCACTTCTATTTAAGGCCTGGGTGGAAATGCTGTTGTTGGGCTCCACTTCACATCAGCCCTAGCCAGTGGTAAGGAATGCTGGGAGCTGAAGTTCAGCAACATCTTGAGGGCTACATGATTCCCCACCTCCAATATAGGGGATCTTTGACCACCAAAACATCAGGAAAAGTAAAGGTTCATCCACCTGTGATATTAGGGCTGTGTTTCAGTACTTGGAAAGCGTGTTCCATCTGAGTCCAGTAGATCTTGCACTCAGCTAACAGCTTCACTTGTGGCTGCCCTTCTTCAGCTTTAATCTGTATTAGTGGCTTTGTTTGATGCTTTTTTACATTAGGTTGGTAGTCTGAGGTTGGGAAAAGATATGAAGGCTGAAAACAGACCGAGGAAGTAAATTTTCCTCTGCTGCTAACCTGCTTGATTAGTTCTCATAGTTAAGGGGAGATGGGTCATGCTTGTGTGCTTTGATCTTCTTTGCTTGCTTCTGCACTAACCAACCCTTGGGAGTCCATCTTCCATGAATCTTGTCCTAGAGGAGGTGTACTCCGGCCCAGGGGCTTCCCATAGCTAACCATATAAGCTACCTATGGTGGATTGGATTGCTGCCTAAGGATAGTCTGGGTAAAATTATTCATTTAGGGGCCTAGTTCTACCACTGGCTATGAAGGGGATGCCGTACCCCATCAATGAAAGTGTTTCTCTGCTGTATACCATCTGGCAGATCATCTACCACCACTAAAGCTCACCTTACAGTAGTAATGTCTGTCACTGTTGGCACCAAATGAAAGCCTGGGACTACACTTAGTTTCCACAAAAAAGACTTTCCACAATCAGTAGCGGCTGCCTTTCACTCCATTCTGTACAACTCTGTGCCCTTCCAGTTGAACCATGAGAAGATACACAACACGGGAGAGTAGGGGGCTAAATACAAAGATGTTTGCCTGGAGGAACTGCTCAACTTCTTGAGCCAAAGCAATTGTAAAGAGGCAGCAAAAATGTTACATAATGTCATAGCCTGCTCCATCTGAAGTTTTAACACTCTCCAGCATCTCTTACTGTAGAAAAGTAGCCGTTGGGGACAGAGTTGCAGTTCAGTCCTCTCCCTGACATGCTAGCATTCCTCAGGCAGGAGAGATTTGTTGCTCTATTCTGAAAAGAACTCTGGATTATATAGTGCTCATCTTTCAATGAGAGCTGAAGCAGAGAGCCAGGACTGGTTCACTCCCACAAATTGGCAACCATTCCAGGCAATGAAAACACACACACACAAGCCAATAACATATCCAGCAGATAAGCAACCTTACAAGGGGAACATGACCACAGTAACTGAAGTCTTACACCCCAGGGACTGTTCAATCAAGAAAGGATTTCTTTTTAACTTTAGGGGACATATGGAGGAGAGGCACTTACACAGATTTGAACTCAGCATAAGGCACAGAAGGTTTTAAGATGTCCTTGATAGCGATTATGTTGTCATGCTTGAAATGTTTAAGGATCTTCAGCTCACGCAGGGTGCGCTTGGCATTCATCACCACATCAAAGGCATTGGGGATTTTCTTGATTGCCACCTGCTGGCCTGATAAAAGTGAAGAAAAACAGATGAAAATGAATTTGGAGTGTTAATCAGTGAACTGTCTATCTCTTGCATGTTATGTGCCATAGGATCACTTCCTAAATCATCAAACTATAGTTCAGTATGACACACACACTTTTACTGAAACTGTACCTGGCCTAAAGTCTTCCACTAAGCTTCATGCTCAAGCAAGAACTCAACCCAGACTGTCTGACAGTAAGAGAGAAAATAAAAGTGACAAAGGCAGCCATGTTTGCTTATTCACATGTCTGTTGTGTTAATACACAAAATGGAGGGGGAAATCTCCCCCTCCTCGCATCTGTTTAACATCAAAACAATGCCTCATCTCCCTAAATTCAACCAAATACATACACTTTATAATAAACCACAGTTTATGTTAACCACAATTTGTTGTTTTAAGCAGGAACTGTTTCACAGATGACCAAACCAACCACAGTTTTGTTTTTCCTCACTTCTGATCTGTTTCTCCCTTGCCTTTTTTGTTAGCTCCTGATTCAGTTAGGGAAATAAGTCACAATTTTCTGTTAGTTGAGGTGCTTCTCTGTCACTTAGCTTCTGACAGTGGAAAAGAGCCAAGCTGCGAATAAAATGGCACAGGGCAATGAGAGCACAAGGTAGTAACAAAGATCAGAATTCCAGGGACTCCAATAATGTGTCAGTGTCATACATGTGAAAGCCCAGGTTTAAGAAAAAGAAAAAGAAAAAAAAACAGAGGAAGAGATCTTTAAAAAAATACAAAAAATAGATTATGGACTATTTACATTCAGAATGATGAATAAAATATTTAAGACAAGTTGATCATATATTCTCCCAAACACACATAAACAAATAGTACAATGGACCCTCAGTATCCACTAGGGTTTGGTTCCAAGAAGCCCCTTCGATACCAAAATTCATGAATGTCCAAATCCCATTATGTACAATAGTGTAGTAAAATGGCATCCCTTATATAAAATGGCAAAATCAAAGTTTGCTTTTCAGATTTTGGTTGAATCTGTGAATGCAAAATCCATGGATATGGAGAGCTGACTGTATTTCTAAAAACTATGGAGCATGTAGACTTCTATGTAGGATTTACTGCCGGTATATAGTTAAGACCGCCAACCCAGACAGCTCTGAAAATGGATGAGGCAAATTAATGGCAGCTAAGGCTGCTGATGGCTATTAGATAGGATAACTGTATATTGCCTACATAGTTGTGAAAAGTTTTAGGAGACCTAAATTGAATTGCAAGTCCCAATTACAGCAGACTCACTGAATTTACATAATTGCTGAATGGGAAGTCATCACTTCATTAGTTCTTCTGTAGCCTGTACTATATTGGAGTTCAATTAGCAACTAGATTTAGACTAACGACTACAACTTTTAGACTTCAACTGGGTCTGCTGGCTGGGGATTCTAGGGTACTACCCCCAGTATAAAAAGTACCATACTTCTGAATGCCGTCTGCCCAGCAAATGAGCAGGAGCTTCTTGTTTGTGGGTACTGTAGGAACAGAATGCTGTGCTAAACAGCTGTTTGATTTGGTCTAGCATGGCTTACATTCTTATGCTAAAAGGAAGCTTCTGGGCCTCACCACTGCATAGATTTTTTTAAAAACCTATGCCATTTGCAGATAAACTTTACATGAAAAAATTCCTGAATAATCAATAACTGCCACTTTGATACCCTGGCCTAAATACCCTAAAGACACCAGATCCTGTCTGATCTTAGAATTTAAGCAGGGGTCAGCTCTGGTTAGTACTTGGATAAGAGACTTCCAACAAATACCAAGTGCCATAGGCCATATTACAGAGGAAGGAACTGGGAAAACCACCTCTGAGTATTCCTTGCCTAAGAAAACCTGTGAAATTCATGGGGTCACCAGAAGCTGACAGATCACTTGAAGGTACACAGATATATAAACATAGTTTCTTGTTCCTCCTACAATGAGCTGGGAAAATACATGATGAAAGATGGTACAGAAATATGTATATTTTTCTCTCTCTCTTTCACAGGGTACTAAACATGGACTTCTGTTGGAGAGTACAATACAATCTTGGTATAAGTGGAAAATATGACACCAGTGCATACTACTAGTCCAATTAGAGGAGGTCTTCCATGGTATACCCCTTTGTGGCCTGGAATCAAAATGGAGATCTTCACCTCCATCCACCACACACCTGTATCCTTACGACTTGCTGAGCTGACCACACCATAAGCTCCTGTGCCGATCGTCTCAATAACTTCATATTCATCCCCCACCTCAAAGGTGACATCAAACGAACGAGCCTTCAAGATGGCTAGATTCTTGGCTGCCACAGTGGCCTGCTGAGTTGGCTCCTGCTTGGCTTGGCCTTGAGCCGCTTCCTCCCCTTCCTCTTCTATCGCCGGCTCTGCCATGGTCCTGTAGTTTTCTGTCACAAAATGGCAACAATTAGTCTTTAAGGACAAAGTCCTCAACATAAGCCTACCTGTCTATATATGTCACCCTCAAGAACCCCCCTTTATGCCTCCTCTTCCCTTCATGAGAGATGTAGCGGTAGATTATGCAAAATAAGGTTTTTGCAGTCGTGGCACGTACAACGTGGAATGTTCTCTCTCAAGGGCTGGGTCATTGCTTGACTTCTGATATACAATGGAAGGATGATTTTTTTTTTCTGGGCCTAGTGATCACTGAACATGCCTTGTCCACCAAGATCCCTTGTAGCAAACATTTGTAATTCAGTTTTTATTTATTTTTTTATCATTCGAGTCCAAGTGTTTATTTACTTGAAATATATCCCTCTTTTCTGTCAACCAAAGATTCAGAGACGAAAAATATTAAACCTAAGATGAAATCGTATCAGGACCTTTGACAAACTGAAAGGAGGGATATATTTCACATAAATAGTTTACTAATGCCACATTTATAACTGATCTTGGACATATAAAATTTGCTTTGGGCAACCCACATCTTTTGTCTGGTAGCTGACTTTAATTGATACACCTGTCAGTTATCCAAATTATTTTATGACAAATAAGAAAATAAAAGCAACTGGTGGCCAGGAAGCCGATTAGCATAAGGAAGAAAGAACTTACCACCGAAGGGACCATCCCTACATCAGAAACTCTAGAGTCTGGTGCAACACACATCCCACCCACCTCCCTAGAGCCCTGCGGAACAAGTGTCTTGAGAACAATACAGAACAAAGAGAGACAATGTCTTCACTGTGTACATTCATTACCCAAGATGCTGGAAAAAAGACTACCTATTTTCACAGGAGAGTTTGAAGGAAACACACCTCAGTCTTTGGAGGAAAGCAAGCAAGACAAGGGGGTCAAAGTTCTGGGATGGGAAATACAAATGGGTTGGGTTTTTGCGAAGTAAAAACACCTGCCAGTTCTGGACAGGAACAAAGAACATTTGTGGAACTGATAAGGCAGGGCTATGGTCATTTCTGCACTATACTATTATAGTGCTATTATTCCACTTCCAACATTCTATGGAATCCTGGGGTTTGCAGTTTGGGGAGGGGCCTTTAGAATTCTCAGACAGAGAGCTCTTTGGCCTCAGTAAACTACAAATCCCCAAAGCCCACAGGATGCTGAAAGTGGAATAGCAGCACTATAACAGTGTAGTGTGAAAATGGCGTATGTGACCCGCACCAAGTGACAGTACCCAAGAGTGGGAAAACAGGACAAAGCAAGGAGGAGAGATTTTAGGGCACCCACCCAGATCAAAAAGTAAATCAGAGCACAGAATATTATGGTATGGGCAGGAAAAAGGACATTGCCGCTTCCTACAAATCTGTTGCAGTAACAACCTGAGGAGAAGAAACAAGCTGCTCTACATTTCGAGGCAGGGAGGTGGTCGTCCTAAAAACAGGGAATATTATGGAATACAAAGGAAGAGGCTGCCACCATGTGGGGTGGGGGGGATGGGAGATGTTATGGGGTGGAGATGGGATTCTAAGCCTTGCCATGGGAGGAGAGATGACAAAGTGCCAGTGTGATAGAGATCAAGCCATGTGCAGAGGGGGGAAGGAATAGGATGAACAGAAATGAGGGGGCTGCCCATCATCGGGGGGGGGTGGAGAGGGAGGGACTCTGTGATGAGATGGGGGAAAAAAGTCTGTACTGTAATGGAAGGAGGGATTACACACTGGAAGGAGGGAGAGCAGATACACACACCTTCAGCTATGCTTTTTTCCCCCCTTCCTTTTCCTTCATAGGGATAAGGGCAGAAATGGGTTCCTCACCTGCCACAAAGGAAGAGAAGGCACCGAAAACCCTTTGGAGGACTGAGGCGGTTCCCTTTCTGGTCCGCTCCTCCCTCCCGCTCCGCTTCCTCCGTCTGTCTTCATTCTAGACGAGCTCCGCCTCCCCCGAGATGCCCGGATGTTACGACTTCGAATCCTCCTCGGCCAATCGGGGCTCGGGGAGGCGTGGCCACGGCGGCGAAGTGGGCGGGGAGAGTGCTCGCTTTTATCGGGCTTTCCTAATCGCCAAGTCCCACCTCTCTCCGTTCTCTAAGCCAATGGCAAAGCGCAGAGGAAAGCACGGGGGCCAATGAAAAAAGGGACTTGGAAAAATATGAAAAGAATGAACTCTTGCTGCCGCGCGTGAACCGGTTACGTCGGCAGAGAAGGAAAAAGCGCTCGTATAATTCATTAATTGCTGAGTCAGGAGGTTTGGCTTTATCTGTTGAACTTTTGCCTCTCCCTAGAGGTGTTCCAAAGCACTGGAATCCTTCCCCAAACTATAATATTCTATCCACCTCCCACAACTCTATAAATATGTTTTATAATCTGAGGCTTTAATATCAATCTGTGTTGCATCTGAAGAAATGACTTGATCTCATGCATAAAAAAGGTTAGTCTTGAAGGTGCTGCCATATTCCCTTTTTTTCCCCCCTAACAGGGCTGCTTCTTTGCAAATTTCCTAACCGTGGTTGTTCACTTGTGGGGAAAAGAATCTGACGCAGAGTCCTGTGTTACTGGAAAGACGGCTGCGTTGCTTCACCGACGTTAAGCTGCCTCCCCACCGCCGAGCCCTCGTCATCTCTTCCCCTCTCTGATCAGCATGACAAACTTGAAGACAGGGGGAAGTATAAAGAGATGGGTTCCTCTCAATCAGGAAAAGGTCCTTTTTCGCATATAGTCTACTTCAGCCATTTCCGCACTAGACTGTTATAGCGCTATTATTCCACTTTCGACATCCTATGGAATCCTGGGGTTTGCAGTTTAGGGAGGGACCTCAAAGGGGCCTCAAAGGCCTCTCCCTAAACTGCAAACCCCAGAATTCCATAGGATGTCGAAAGTGGAATAATAGCGCTATAACAGTCTAGTGCGGAAATGGCCTATGAACTGGAGGCTAACTTTAATTAAAGGGAAAAGCTCAACTTATTTTATTTCACATTTACAGGCAGCGTACTGAACCTATCAAAAATGTGGAAAAGTATTTTTAGGGGAACATTTTGAAAACGGTTTTAAAGATAGCTTCCCTCATCACGACCAACAGCCTTGTACTTTGGCAGAGACATAGAAAATTCTCGCCTGCACTCATATAATGCTACTGATGCTTTCCATCTTTAATAGATGTCATTTCCTAGAAATAAATATTTATTTTGGTGAATAAGTTCATCCAAAATTGAATGAATAATTTTCAAGGATACTGTATTTTAGGAAGTCAGACTAAGGTCCTTTCCGCACTATGCTGTTATGGTGCTATTATTCCACTTTCAACCTCCTATGGAATCCTGGGGTTTGCAATTTAGGGAGGGGCTTTTGGAATTCTCAGCCAGGAGCACTTTGACCTCAGTGAACTACAAACCCCAGAATTCCACAGGATGTTGAGAATGGAATAATAGCACTGTAACAGTGTAGTGCAGAAAGGCTCTAACTGTGTAAGTAACTCATTTTCTGTCAGCATGGGATAGCAGTGGCTTTCAAAACTGGAATCTTTTGAAGCCATAGTTTCATATGACGGGGTTAAAACTAGGTCAGTTTGCATGCAAAACATGCACTCTGCCACTGACCTATGGACTTTGTCTGAATTATTAAGAAGAACAGAAGTGCTTTCAAGAGCAGAATTAATTGTGGACTATTATGCCATAAAAACCCAACCTTAGAAAAGCTACCGTTTTTGGATCAATATCTTCTGGTAGAGATATTCTAGGAGTTGCAGCCTCAAAATAAGAACTCTTACAAGCTTTGCATAAAATGTCCAGACAGATGTGTGAAAACAGTGGGAGCCACTGTGATGCATTGCTTTGAGTGTTGAACTAAGACACTGGAAACCAGGGTTCAAATCCCCCTTGGCCAGGGAAACCCTCTGGGTGGTCTTGGGCAAGTCACACTCTCTCAGCCCCAGCAGAAGACAAAGGCAAACCTCCTCTGAATAAATCTTGACAAGAAAACACTATGGCCATTTCCACACTACACTGTTATAATGCTATTATTCCACTTTCAACATCCTATAGAATCCTGGGGTTCGCAGTTTAGAGAAGGGCACTTAGAATTCTCAGCCAGAGAGCTCTTGGAGCTCAGTAAACTACAAACCCCAGGATTCCACAGGAGGTTGAAAGTAGAACAATAGCACTATAACAGTGTAGTGCAGGAATGGCCCATTATAGGTTCTCCTTAGGATCGCTATAAGTCAGATAGTACTTGAAGGCACACAACAAGAAGCGTGAATACAATAGTGCTATTGAGTTTTATTAAACTTAAAATGTCTCTCCCCTAAAGTGTAAGGTATTTTCAAAATGAGATATTATTACTGTAACAGTTTAATACTGAGTATATCATGTACATGGTAGATGATTTGTCATATGGCACCAGACCACAGGAGGGAAATATTATTTCCACAAAATGGATGTCGTTGTCCCTGGGTAAACCAAGCTTGAAGCTATAGGGACATAATACCTTAAGAGCAGGGGAGAGCAAAGCTGTAGTCCTCCAGGTGTTATTGGACTGCAGCTCCCATCCACTCTAACAGCATAGTCAGTGGTGAAGAATGTTTGGATTTGCAGCTCAGCAACATCTGGAAAGCTGCACTTTGGCCATTCCTGAGCTAAGGAATGTTATAGAGTTCATTCTATTGCAATCCAGGCCAGCCCTACTATTAGGGATGGTGAGGCAATGGCTTCAGGTGGCAGATGCCAGACTGGGAAGCAGAGGCAGCCTGGCAGCCCCTTCTCCTGAATTCCCCAACTGTTCCCTCCATTGAGAGTTGTATGTGCCGTGCAATTTGTCCTGGGCCCCCTAAACCACCCTGCTCCCTCACATGTGGTAGACGACACTATCCCAACGCATGGATCGACATAATTTTCAGTTTCAAGTCTTGTGTAATGGGATGAGAGAAGTGTTCTCTTGTCCTTCTCCTCAGGTCAATTCCCTAATTACTAAATGCTTCTTGGAAAGGCCTTTCAATCGAATTAATTCTCTCTCCTCTCAGCCACTGTCTCCCTGAACCATACTTTTTCTCATGCAAAAGTTGTATGATCCAGTGCAGTGCAGACCAGGCCCACTGGACAACAACACCTTAGCAAACTGTGCCTATTTATACCAATAACTGATATGAAAGCTGCAAATACAAGAATGACATAGCTAGGGTGTAAGTCAATATATGTATTCCATTCATAACATGGAACATCGATGTCATACAATTGTTCCTAACATTTTGACAACCTGATCATGCTTTGTTTCTAAATTAAAGTATGCCAGAAATTGCTAATTTGTACAATGCATGAAAGAATTTCCCATCAAAGGAAACCCCATAGTTCATTGCTTCAGGGTTCCACCTTGGGCCCGCTGTTAATGTCCAAATAAATGACTTAGAACAGAAGGCATGGCTATTAAATCTGCTGATGACACCAAACGGGGACAGTAGCAAATACCTCAGAGGACAGGAACCAGGTTTCAAAACGACCTTGACAGGGTCAAGAACAAGGCCAGAACTAACAATACCAATTTCAACTGGGATAAATGTAAGGTACTGTACCTAGACAGGAAGAATAAAATGCACAAATATAGAATGGCTGACACCTGGCTTGAAAGCAGGACATGTGAAAAGAATCTAGGGGGTCTTAGGCCATTTCCGCACTAGACTGTTATAGTACTATTATTCCACTTTCAACATCCTGTGGAATCCTGGGGTTTGCAATAGGATGTTGAAAGTGGAATAAGAGTACTGTAACAGTCTAGTGCGGAAATGGCCTCAGTGTCCACAAGCCAGAAAGAACAACAGTGTGATATGGTGACCAAAAAAGCCAGTGCAGTTCTGGGCTGCATCAACAGGGGTATAGTGTCCAGACTGAGAGAAATAGTAGTGCCACTCTATTATATTTTGGTCAGATCTCATCTGGAATACTGTGTCCAATTCTAAGTACTACAGTTCAAGAAGGAGATTGACCGGCTGCAATGTGTCCAGAGAAGAGCAACCGAGGTTTGGAAACAAAGGCCCTTTCCGCAGCTTACCAGATCGCAGCAATGTTCCATGGGGATCTCGGCAGAGTCTCTCCCAGGAGGTGAGTGTGACAGGAGCGTTCCTCTCCACACCAGCTGCCTGCAGGAAATATGATGGTGCCACCTCTTCCTTCCACAGCTCAGCCAGACGCTGTCCCAGTGCGAGCGCAGCCATTGCACTTAGAGGACCTCTGCATCTAAGGTAAGTGGGTGTGTGGTAGGATGGTGGCACGATTGCTGGTCACTGGACAGGTAAAACACCTGGGGACAGCAGAACGATGGGACCTGGACGATGTCATGCAGAACCATCGTCCGCCTCCCGTCCTTCTCCCACCCCAATGTGGGACAACGATGTCCCACGGAAAGGGCCCCAGTCTTATGAGGAAGAACTTACGTTGTTTAGGTTGCCGAAGAGACAACTGAGAAGTGACATGATAGCTATTGTTAAATATCTGAAGGCATGGCATGGAGAGAGAGCCAGTGTGGTATAGCAGTTTGAGTTTTGGACTACAAACCTGGAGAGTGGGGTTCGATTCCCTGCTCAGCTATGGAAAGTCCATGGATATGTTGCACCCTTAGCCCGCAGAAAACCCAGCAATAGAATCACCTTAGGGTCCGCATAAGTCAGAAACAACTTGAAGGCACACAACAACAATGGCATTTAGGAGGTGGAACAAGCTTGTTTGCTGCTGCTCCATAGACTACAGCATGAACCAATGGATTCAAATTAGAAGAAAAGAGATTTCACCTAAACATTAGGAAGGACTTCTTTACTGGAAGAGAAGTTCAACAGTGGAATGGACGACCTCCTCCTCCAACCGAGGTTGGATGGGCATCTTTCAGGAGTACTTTAGCTGTACACTCCAGCACGGCAGGAGATGGAGGAGATGGCTTTGTGACACTTTCCAAATCCAAGATTCTACGTTTTCTTCACAAGTCTCTCCTGGGGTTGCCATTTCACTGGGAGACAAACCTAAAGCAGTACTTCAGTGCTGGGGGTAGTGGCCAATTTCCTATGAGGAGAGAGAAACTCTTGGGAGTCTGTATGAAGAACAATTGTGTCACACTTGGGAAGGGATTGAATCAGCCGCTCCCAGCAAAGACCAGTTACAAATATCCAGGGCTGTCCCAAGAAATTTTCCTTCTTGAGGCAGAGCAGTAAGTAGCACCCAAACTTCTATCCACCCACTTCAAGGTCTCTAGCACTCAAAGCTAGTCAGACTATTTTGGCACACGAGTTAGAAAATTCCCCAAGTCCTTCTCCCCATGCCTGGCAGGCAAAAAATACAGTTGCAGTTTATGGAGGAGCACTGAGAATTCTCAGCCAGAGAGCTCTTTGGCCTCAGTAAACTACAAACCCCAGAATTCCACAGGATGTTGAAAGTGGAATAATAGCACTGTAACAGTGTCATGCAGAAAGGCCCTTAAACAACCAACAAGTTGTTACTTTTCCATTACCCTCCAGAATTAGCTGCCTCACTTTGCCTAATGGTAGGGCTGGCCCGGCAAGGATGGAACACTCATCCAGAGTTAATAGTAGAGAATTCTTTGGTGTCTAAGAACAAGACTGAAGGAGTGCCCAAGCTGAACAAAATAAGCAGGAAATCACTTCAAATAGCATGCAAATGGTTTATCCCATTCTAAAATGACCACCTATTACCATATCAAGAGGGCCCCTTGCCACAAAAAAAAAGGTCACTTAGAGACCAAAAGAATATAACTGTACTATCTGTTGAGCCTCACTAACAGAAATGATCTAGTAGAATTAAGAAACCCCCAGGTAAATCTTGACTAGAAGGCGGTGAGGTGGCTGAGAATATAGCAGATACTGTGCCTCAGGTTCAGAGGATCCCTTAATTCAGCCTTGCCCAACCTGTTCCGTTCCGGGTGTTTTGGACTTCAGTTCCCATGTTTCTTCACCAATGGCCACATCAACTGATGGGAGATGCAGTCCAAAACTGCAGGAGATGCAGGACACCATATTGGTGAAGGCTGCTTCAATTCATTCGTCACCACTAGGAAAACCAGCAGTTGTCTCTCTTCATGCTTCCCTATGTTCAGAAACCTTTGGCCTGGAAACCTCTTTCATGTGAATTTCTAACAGTCCCGGAGATTTAAAAACACAATCTCCCAATCAAATGTAAAATTCTATTTATGTATTTTCTCACTGCTTTCTTGAATGGGAACTCCAAAAGAAAAAAAAACAGTGTCTCTCTCTCTCTCTCTCTCTCTCTCTCACACACACACACACACACACAGAAACAAATCAGCAAACTCTTATTGAATATATAACAAGGATATTATTCTCTCTTATTTGCAGAACTAAAGCAAAGCATAGCAGCTCCAAAGGTGATGAGGTAGAGGAGAGGTTCTTCAAACAGACATATGGTCCAATTCTAATGCTGGTCTCTCTGGAGTACCCTGGCTCAGCCTCACATGACAGAATTTGAATTTTGGCTACTGAGACCCAACTTTTTGGGATGAGATATTCAGGATAAAACATGTCAGTGATGGAAGAGTCAAACTACTGTTTTTTAACTTCACTTGGAGCTGAAGGAATCAGAACAGAAGCAGGCGAACTGAATCTAGGAGATTGCCTTTCCTCATTCTGAGGAGGGGAAGTGGAATCTAGTGGTCAGAGTAGCTGGTAAGTTCTATCACAAGCTATATTTGAATCCCAATTCTGCAGGAAAAGCATGCAAGAGACTGTGTACTAGGAATTTAGTACATGTCATAGGTTCTCTCTTGCACCCATTCCTTATAAACAACAATCTATAAAGCTGTTAAGAAGCCTACGTTTCACACTGAGCAGTTGAAAAACACTCATACCCAGTCAACGAAATTTCTGATGTTACAGGAATTTACACCTGATTGCCTTTGGGCCAAGAAAGACCGTCTCGTCTATTGTCAGACATATAAATAACAGTGACGCACTGCATTGGGCCTCTCATGGTAAAGAACTCTGTGCGTGCTTTTGATCACTAGAGTTGAAGCATTTAGAAAGGTTTTAGGGCCTAAGCTAAGATGAAATCAGGCGTTGCTGTAACCCCTTAACCCACCCACCCACTTCCCTTTTCCTGCCACCCTCAGTTCTTTCATATATCTTGCGGACTGCTGGGATCAGCACATTCCACAACAGACTCATCACCCCTCTCTAGGGATCCTGGTAAGAGCCGATGGACACGCCGGTGAGAGTCCAGGTGCCCCTTCTTGCCGAAGGACCGTCCACAGTTTGCACATTCGTAGGGCCGCTCACCCGTGTGCTGTCTCTGGTGCTCCATGAGGTGGGTGCTTTGGGTGTAACTCTTCCCACAGTCCCCACAGACATAGGGGCGCTCATGGGTGTGTACCCGCCGGTGGCGAGACAGATTGGAGCTGCGGCCAAAGGCTTTGCCACAATCCACGCAAGCGTAAGGCCGCTCCCCGCTGTGTACCCGCCCGTGGGCCAAGAGGTCAGAGCTCTGGCTAAAGGTCTGCCCGCACTGCTCACACTTGTAGGCCTGCTCATCTGTGGGGAGATGAGACCGTCGGTGGCGAGCCAGGGTAGCCGCCTCCGTGAAGGATTTGCCACAGTAGCTACAGACGTAGGGCCGCTCTCCGCGATGGGTGGCTTGGTGTTGCTGTAAGTCTGCCAGCTCCACAAAGCGCCTCCCACACTCCCCACAACGATGAGGCCTGACACTGCCTTCGGCGTGCGTGACGTAATGCCGAGCCAAGTCAGGCCGCCGGGCAAAACGCCGTCCGCACAAGGAGCAGGAAAAGGGGCGTTCACCGAGATGGTTTCTCCGGTGCTGCAGGAGGTTGGAGCTGGTGCTGAACTGGCGCCCACATTCTGGGCAACTGTACGGCTTTTCCCCCGTGTGGGTCCGCAGATGTTGGACGAGAGTAGGCCTGCCCGCAAAACTTTTGCCACAGTACTGACAAGAAAAGGGACGCTGGCCCGAATGGACCTGGCGGTGGTTGGCCAGGGCCGAGTTCTGCCGGAAAGTCTGCCCGCATTCCGCACAACGGTACGGCCGCTCCTCTGTGTGGATCCGTCGGTGCTGAGTCAAGGTGGTGCGATGCCCAAAGGACTGGCCGCAGTCAGGGCAAGAAAATGGCCGCCCATTGATGTGAATCAACTGATGTTTTGTCAGGATGGAAAGGTCAGCGTAGGCCTTTCCGCACTCAGCACATACATAGGGTCTCTCGCTTGTGTGCAGAGCCCGCTGATGGCGAACCAGCGCCGACCTGACCCCAAACGCTTTGCCACACTCTCCACAAACGTACGGGCGTTCACCTCGGTGGGCCCGAAGGTGGCGGACAAGGGCAGAGGACTGTCGAAAGCGGCGCCCACACTCCGGGCATTCGTAAGGGAGCTCTCCCGTGTGGATAAGGCAATGGCGGACAAGGGCTGAGTGGCTGGCCAAACTACGTCCGCACTCACTGCAGATATGGCGTGGCTTGGGTGGCCGTTGCTGGACAACCAGTTCCTGCACAGGCATGGTCCACGTGCCCATTGCCTCCCTGTCAGATACTTTCCTGGAAAAAGTGCCCTGACGAGAGTGGATTTCTTCAGATTCCTCTCCACTTGATCCTGCCCTTAAAGGAGAACCATCCTGATAAACAACTGACTCAGAATCGCCTCCAATGTCTGCTTCCTCCACACCAGCTCCCCCCCAGTAAGCGACCTCTTCCAGTTCTTCTCCACCAGATCCCTCCGGTTCAAGAGTCATCTGAGATTCAACCCCAAGTGGGGATCCACCATCATAGCCAAAGTCTCCAGCTTCGTCCTCCTCAGAATCCTGGTTTCTTCGAGCTGTGTCTGGACACAGGATCACTTCAGCTTCATGGCAGCCTTGCCTTTGGTAAGCTATTTCCTCAGATTCTTCTGTTGGAAACTCAACCCTTGGTTGAGGACTCTCTGGATAAAGAAAAACCTCTGTTTCTGACACCAAGGATCTTTTCTCTATGGCAGCCTCCATCTGGTGAGAGATCTCCCCAACATCCACTAAGTCAGACACACATCCAATGTCTCCTTGCTCCTCAATAAAGACGACGGAGCTACTGTCGGAGGTCTCCTCCCATTCAGGGTCTCCTGATCCAGGCTGCAGGCATCCTTTCAGCCATTGTGAGCTCTCTGATTTCGTCTGGTTTTTCATCTCTCTCAGTTCCTTGGAAGGGGATGCTCTAGACAAACAGGCCTCTTCCACAGAATGAGAGCACGCTCTTTGAAAACTCTGCAAGCAGTGATCCATTTCTCACCAGTGATGGTCCTCTTCATTCTTGTTTAAGATCTCAGTTTCCCCTGAAAGAATGGAGTGTGGGACGAAAGGGAGAGAAAGAGGGAAAACACACAGATGGTGAATTCACAACTGAGAAAACTTGAGTTTTCCAGCTCACTGAAAATATTATTACTATTACTTTTATCATTAGAAATATTTCCATCCTCTCCTTTTATTACACAATTTCAGGGCAGCAAATAGATCATAGAATCATAGAATCATAGAATCACGAAGCTGGAAGAGGCCACAAGAGTCATCCTGTCCAACCGCCTGCCATTCAGGAAGACACAATCAAAGCATTCCCAACAGATGGCCATCCAACCTAATTCTAGGTCGAACTTTCCCCAATCCGACACCTTCCAAATGGGTGCGACTATAACCTGCCTCAACCTTAACTAGCATAGCCATTTTTTGCAGTTTGAATTTGGGCAGAGAAAGAGGGGCAATGCCCCATCCAAGTTCTAGCCATGCCTGCCCCTGCTTAGTTTCCAAGATCAGGTGTGGACAGGGTATGCAGGCACCTCTCCAACCAGCGAGCAACCCGGGGTCTGTCAGGCTACACACTGATAGCTCTGTTATTCCACTTTAACTGTCATGGCCGCATCCTACGGAATGCTGGGATTTGTAGTCTGGAGAGGCTCTTAGAGCTTTCTGGTTGAGAATTCTAAATTCCCCTCCCTAAATTGCAAATCCAAGTATCCCATACTATGGAACCATAGCAATTAAAGTGGAACCATAACACTGTAACTGTGCAGCGTGAAAGCCCTAGCAGGTGAGTCTAGGAAAAACAGTGTATCAGAAGGATGAAAGCAAAATAGGATCTCCAGGCTAATTTTCTGCCTCTGGCAGGGACTACAAAGAGTATACAGAATACAAAGTTGGAAGTGGCTTGAAGTTCCCTTCGGTGACCTCTCACAGGACCCTAGAGTTCCAGGTAAACCTGGTTGAGAAACTGTGCATTAAACCCCCCCTAACTTATTTGAAAAATGAACTGCCAATGCTTGGAGGCTTCTCCAGACCAGAAAAAGTGTGGTCCAAGGAATCTGAAAGTGCTGGCCACAAAAACAGCCTCACGGAGCCGCATTCTGCCCCTAGAGTTGCCTTTTGTCCACTTCTGGTGTAAAGGAAACAAAATATAACAACAAGAACGGTTTTTCGCCTCACCCCAACAGCAATTAATATACAGCAGCACTTAGTACTTGGAGGTCTAGCGTCCTCCAAAAAGCCAGTTCCATTTAGCTATAAGAATCCTCATCTCAGGGGCCATTCACACGACACAATTACAGCCCTATGGCCATTTCCGCACTACATTGTTGTAGTGCTGTTATTCCACTTTCAATTCCTTTGGAATTCTGGGGTTTGTAGTTTATTGAGGCCAAAGAGCTCTCTGGCTGAGAAGTCTAAATGCCTCTCCCTAAACTGCAAACCCCGGGATTCCATAGGATGTTGAAAGTGGAATAATAGCTCTATAACAGTGTAGTGCGGAAATGGCCCAAGATTTCACCTGAATGGCCACGGCTCCATCCTATAGAATTCTGGGATGAGGACTTTTAAGGAAGGGCATTTGAGGTTTGCAGCCGGACAGCTCCAACGCCTCACCAAACTCCAAACCCCAGGATCCCCCAGGATGCAACCCTAGCAGTTAAAGTGGGATCATAGTGCTATTATTGTGTGATGCGGAAGGGCTTTTGGATCCGATCTCGCCACCATGTCCCTTTTCCCTTTGTCCTCACACAGAGACTTAATTTTGACGAATTTACACATCCCGCCTGCTTGCTTGCTTTCTCGCCTCCCAGTCTAACCCAGTCCCTCTGGGGAGGTGATCCATTAAAAGCCCTGCCTCCTGGAAAAAGAAAGGCAGGACACACAAACACGGAATGGAAGAAAGGTTACATCATAGCCCCAAAATAAATCCGGCCCATTTAAAAAAAAAAATTGCAGCAGCCATAGCAAAGGAGTTCCCATGTTTGGTAATCAACGAAGATAACTGAGGGGGGGAAAAAAGGGAGATGATATTGTGGTCTCTAAAAGGCCAGCTTCTGGTATGAGGACACCCCGGGATGTTTTTAACGCCTTCTCTCCAACGCGTTTTGCAATTCGTTTGATCTGCATCACAATCGCGTGGATTTTCTGTTTGCAAATCTAAGATAACTGTGATCACAAATAATACCGAGCCACGAATTGCATCCCCTCCGACTTAATTAATAGAAAAATCACAGACACGCATTTGGTGGATTTTCACAATCGCACTTACCCGCCAGGTTTCTCAACCATCTCATCTTCTACCGAAAAAAAAAGTAGATTTAAAAAAAAAAATGGGGAAATTCCACACTGCAAAAAATGAACCAGCGATAACGGCTCCTCTGTTAACAACAGCACCTTCCAAAGCCAGCCAGAAAGAACCAGCCTCCGCTCCGTAGTCGGCTTCCTTTGCGCCCAAGCCTGGGAAATGGAGTGTCAAAGAGCATACTGGGAGCTGTAGTTTTCTTTCTTTCTCCTTTCCCCTTAAAGAAACAAGTCGGTTTTTGTTAATCATAACGCTGTATTTCTCTCCATAGAGTTTTTCTCCCACCATCTCTCGGTGAAGCTTGGAACGTCTCTCCTTCCCTGTGTTGCAATCTTTATAACAACGACCTTGTAAGGTAGGCCACGTAAGCATTCGTGGCTGCTGATTCCAGACTGATGGGAAGAGTGACCTTGCTAAGGAAGGGACTTCAAGTCCCACAGGTGTGGTCCGGGCAGTACCTTTTTCTAACCCACTTTTCTTACCAACAGGCATATGGAGATGATATTTCTCATAGAGTGTGTGTGTGTGTCTTTGGGGAAACCTTTGAGGCCAAAGCTTGGGTGGGCTGGGGGCATTCTGGAAGTTGTGGTCCAAAAATTAATTTCTAAATTTGTAAAAGATCATACGAATCACTGCAGATTTTAGTTCTGTGTGTATATATACATATGTGTGTACACATATACATACATATAAGCTAAAAACTGCAGTGATATATATACGTACACGTACATACATCCATACACATGCACACAGACTGCTTTACCTATGGAATCCTGGGATTTGAGGCTTAGCTAAGGTATCTAGAACTCTCAGCCAGAGAGCTTTGGGGCCTCACTAAACTGCAAACCCCAGAATTCCGCAAAATGTTGTTAAAGTGGAATATAGTACTGGAACAGTGTAATGCAATCAGGGCATCAGAGTTTTGGGGGTGTTTTTGATCCATCACTGGGCTCACTAAAGAATGGACAAGGATACGTTAGTCTGGATGACTCAGATGCCTTTTTGGTGGTGGCTCCTAGAATTTCAGAGCCAGCTTTGTGAAGTGGTTTGAGTGCTGGACTACAGTCCTGGAGACCAGGATCCAATTCTCAACTTGGCCATGGAAAACCACAGAGTGGCCCCAGAAAATCCACTGGCTCTTCTATTTTAGTGGCTTTGAAAAATAGGAAAAGAGCCAAGCGGACAAACAGTAGGAATCGCCAGCTTCCTATGGATATTCTACTTTGATCACCAACCTTCTCTGAGATCCAGAAACAGCAGCAAAATGCGATGCAATGTAGTAATTACACTGCTGGCACAGGGTTGGGGAAACCTTGATTCAAACGCACACTTTGGCATTAACTTGTTACAAGGATGTGCTTGGACCACTCGCCCTCACCTAGGGAGGCCAGATGCCAAGGAGAACAGGGCTCCTGTACCTTTTCAGAGCCTCACAGTGACTGTGGAGCTTCAGCCATTGTGGCGTGTCAACGCAAAGCTGTGCTTGCTGAATTTTCCCCTTCTGTGCAAGAATTAAAAATGAAAAAGCCTTTTTGTGCTCTTTTCCAGCTGGCCACCCTGCTTTCAGCCATACCTACCCCACAGGGTTGTGGGGAAGATAAAAGGGAATAGGGAATCCTAACAACCTGACTTTATCTTAAGCCATTTCTGCACTAGACTATTATTCCACTTTCAACATCCTATGGAATTCTGGGGTTTGCAGTTTAGAGAGGAATTCTGGGGTTTGCAGTTTAGGGAGGAACCAGCTTTTGTCCTCTGTCTTCTGTCTAGCTGGAAGTCTTTTAGCAGCATTGGCATGGAAGGATAGTGCAGAAGGACTGGAGAAACACCTATTTTCAGCATCATAGTGAAGCAGTATGTCTGTAGTAAACTATGCAAAAAAAAAACCCCAAACCTTTGAACTGGGAAAGTGCAGGATTCAATTCTAGCAGATTCTTCTGTAGCTACATGTGCCACACAATACCAAGATAAACAGCCGCTGCTGCCAAAATTGCTTACAGAGCATGTGTGAACAGCAAAGCAAGAGAAAGAGAGCAGATAACCCTGCCTCATGAGTGACCTGCAGCAAGTTTTTTTAAAAAAAAAAATATGTTGTTGTGATATGCTTTCAAGTCATTTCCAATTTACAGAGTGACCTTAAGGTGAATCTATTGCAGGGTTTTCTGGGGTTGAGAGTGTGTGACAAGCCCAAGGTCACCCAGTGGGTTTCCGTGGCTGAGCGAGGATCAAACCCTGGCCTCCAGGCTGATAGTCCAAGGCTCAAACCACTACACAATGCTGGTTCTCATATAGCTATACTAAATGGAAATTGTAAGAAAGGTGAAGCCGATGAAAGAAAGAAAAAATTATCCCAGGATGAATTTTAGAAGACTTCAGGTGGTCTTTAGGAAGCTCAAAATGATTTTGTTCACTTACATAAGGCTTATCCAACCTGGAAGTTTCATTTCACATGTGCATATTGTCAGTTTTGTATAAAAGGTTTGCTGAAAATTGTTGAACAGCACTATTTTTCTGTGGTGTAGGTACTTATCTCAGTTCTTTTCATGTTATGCCTCTCACTGATACCAAATCTGTTAAAGAAGTAATGCCCAGGAATGGACCTACTCCATTAACTGGTGTATATCTATAACTGATTCAAGATGTTATATGGATTAAGAGGGGTAAGGAAATAAACCAAAAAGAGGTGGTAGGGATGTATCAGCTCACCACAGGGTTTTAGAAGTGTTCTGAAAACAGCTTCTCTTGCAAAAAAGAACAATTCTAAGAAAGCATGTACTGTGCTGAAAACAATGAAGTTTGTTTTCCTTTAAACATGCTACCTTAATGATAGAGGACATCTGTTTTATCAATTTTGTTTTATAAAATGGCAGCTACTTCTATAATCCCTTACTGAATGTTCACAAACAGAAAAACAGTTAAAAAGAGGGACAGCATCTGCCCAGCATGTTAAAAAAGCTAAGATTTGTAAGTCTGGCCACCAAAACGGAAATCAGAATTAAAACAGATGCTGCTGAAAGAAGTCAGCCAGAGATACCTTTGGAAGAAGCCTTTTGATGGTCTTCAGAAGGTTCAAAGTGTTTTTGTTTCCTTTTGTGAGTCTTACTTGAACTGGTTGTTTCATTTTACATGGGTCTATTGTTAGTTTTGCTGAAAAATGTGAGCAGCTGGTCTTCTTTTATGTCCTGTCGGAACCCATCCTCATTCCTTCCGTGTTATTTCTGCCTCTGTTACCAAATTTTCTGTTAAAGAAATCATGCCCAGGAACACATTTACTTTGTTAACTGAGATATTCCCCTGTATCAAAGGAAGAACTACAGTGGCCCCTCCACTTTCGCAAAGGTTCAGGGTGCAGAACCCTTGCAGAAGTGGAAAAACCACCTATTACTCCCCCTGCACTCCCTCACCTTTTGTCGTGGCACATGTTCTCCACACCAGAGCCAAAGGCAAGAGAATGGGAAGGAGAAGCACCAGGTGTGCACGTGCCTTCTCTCCACCATTCCCTTGCTTTTTGCGTGCTTGCCTTCCTTCTCTGCACCCAGCAAAATGGAAGGCAGTGCAAAGAGGAGAATGGCGGGGGACATGTTTGCGAAGGTCAAGCCCATGAATGTAGAGAGAGGACTGTACAGACTTAGCGTTTGGTTTCAGTTTTCATCCAGCTTCTGGATCTGCAGAAGTTTATGGCTCTCCAGGAAGAGTTTTTAAATGCAGACGATGATTAAAAAAAAAAAAAACACCAACATGAAACTATTTGCATAAACCAGTTTTGAGTTCATATTAGTCTCAGGTTCAATACATTCCTAGTATTACAGGGAAAATTCAGAGACAAACCATCCCGCTGAATCCATCAAGCAGAAATGATCCGAGGACAGGGAAGAGGTAATGAAGTTTCTTCTACCACTATAATCCTGACCTCTGGGAGGAAAAAAACAAACACAGACACAAATATAGGGGGAGATCCAACACAGTAATCATCTGGATTTTACAGGATAAATTTTCTTTTGTTCTTCTTGGGGAGGGACGAGTTGTGGGGGACACACCAAGGAAATAAGAGGTTAGCCCTGAGTTACAAAAGATGAGTGCTTAAGGCAGCAATGCTATGTACGCCTACCTAGGAGTAATCACCATCAGATACAATGGGGCTGACTTCTGAGTAAAGATGCATAGGATTGCACTGTTCAAAACAAAAGGAGGAAACCCAGCCAAGCAATAATAATAATAATAATTAATGTAAGAAGGTTGAGGAGAAGGAAGAACAGAGAAAGATGAGATAAGGGGAAAGCAAAGTATTACTTTAATTAATGCTTCATTATATCCCTATCAGATTCACTAAGCTTAAAGGAGTCAGAGCACAAAGGTCTCTCATCCAAGCCAGGGGCAAAGGAAGTTCTTCTGACATTGTAGGTAGGACAGCTTATCTCAACACTGCAAAGGATTTGGGGATGTTTGTGCTGCAGACATTGCCTGAAGGAACCGCAGAGTCTACCAGTTTCTCTCTGTTGAACCTCAAGCAGCCATATATCAAGGCCCCATCCATTTAGCTTCAGCTACATCTTAAGGAATGGCACACTATCCCCAAAATTCTTGAGGAGGAGACCACTCGCACTGAAGCGAGGGGAACCCTTTCTTCTTGCAGAAGGACCGAAAGGACACTCCTATGTGACCACCTTGTCTCTCTTGCTTCTCATCCTTGACTTCAAGCCCCAGAACAGAAAGGTGGGGAGTCACCACAGGTTCGACCCAAGTGCATTGCGGGTTCAGGGACAGGGATGATGTTGTCAACCATTGCTATAGCTGGAAGATTATGAGGACCTTCAGTCCTCTTGAAGATGGGCAACAGGATACATCAACCAGCTCCACACGGAAAACCACTGGCTTTGGGGCTGATCTCAGTGGTTGTGGAGGTTATCCACCTGTGGCCCTTACTGGTTTCTTAGCCTTAGAAAAGGTACCAAGTGCCAGGGATTCTGGAGAAGCAATAGCCTGATGATAAAGAGACAACCCAAAGTGGGTGAGGTAGTTACCAATATTGACAAGGACTTTGAAGTCAAAGCTATACCAGCAACAGAGATACTCTTTTTTTTTTTCAATCAAACAGGAAAAAAAGAAGAATTCACAACTATGAAGGTAATTTTAAGGTGTAGAAAATCTGTTTTATGTGACAAGTTAAGAATCTGTTACTATGGCTATCTAGTGTCAGGGAAAATAGACTGTTCTGCCTTCTGTGAGGATTATTACGTATCATTTCTACTGCACTTTCTGTGTAAAAAGTGTCTGATGTGATCCAGCTGGGAGTGGTGAGGTAGATGTTGGCAATGAATGGCTCTTTAAACTAAAACTGTATTGGGATGTGAAGACCCAAGAAAGAAAGAGAGAAGAGGTCAGAAACATATTTGAATGCTTGGAGGCCCAGAAAATCTGCTTGGCTTAAGATTGCCAAGAAGACCCTACCTATTCACATTCATTCTCTGTCTCTCACACACAGATTTGTACATACATGCATACACACCATTTCTGACCACAGACAAAATGGACCAGTGCAAAGGTGAAGTGACCAAAACATGGGAATCCAAAAGCTGCCATATTAGGTTATGGCAATGGTCCATCCACTCCTGTATCCCATTTCCATCAATAACCAGTTCTACTGGTTACCCTATAAAGAAAACCATAAGACTAGTACATCCAGTCCCTTTAACCCAGTATCCCTTGTAGGGACACCAAGTATAAAACGGCATCCTTCTTTACATCTAAGAGCTAGATTAGAAAACCGCCATGGCCTACTAGGTCAAGCTTGGAAAATCTTTTTTCAGCCCAAGGTTCACATTCAATTTCAGACAGGTTTTCAGAGGCTGAATTCCAGCAATGGGTGGAGCTAAAGACAAAAGTGTAGGGCCAAAACACCATAATATTTCAGCTTAAATTCTGATTGGCAGCACCTTAACCATAGGAGAGGCATTTCAACCTTTTAGAATGGGAAAGAAACCTATACGCAACACTGAAAACAATCACATGATGGTACCAAGGACGTGGTATAGAGGGCCATCCTGAGAAGCTGGATTGGGACCACCAGACAGCTAGAGTCCATCGCAGAGCCTGAGGTTCCCCCAACCCTGCAGGAGGCTGAGCGCTAAAGTCAAATCAAGGTTGAAATCCACATTCAGGTCACCTAAGTGATTTAGATTAACGTGAGTCTCTTTTCTGTCCCACTTCTGTAAAATAGAAAAAAAAACAGGCCATACCATAATCCTGTGCTAAGAATTACTACCTCTGGCATCTCTCTCTGTCTCTCTAAATTTAATTTATATCACTGGTCACTAACTTCCACAGTTTAACTGCACGGGATGGGAGGGTGACACTCACAACATTATTCTTTTTTGTTTGTAGAAAGCTGATTTCTTAATTTCTCTGAATATCAAAGCTCTCTCCGAAATCATGAGGGCAAGCAATTTAAAAAAAAAAACCCTGAAAGGTAGAATTCTCAGAATTCTAACAATGCCCAACTGTGGATTAAATCATCCAAGAGAAGCCCCTACCACTTCACTTTCATCTTCATTCCTGTAATTTTACTCCATGGAGTAGACATCTAAAGATCAGCTAAGATGTGGTAGCAGAATATCGTGGCTCACTAATGCCACTGAACAGGGTACAAGTATCAAGAAAACTATAGGAAGAGGGAGCAAGCTCATTTGATTACCCAAAGCCACTGTCAAAATCTTACCAATGTGGTCAAAACAGACGTCGCACAGTAAGCGATATGAGATATAGCAGATGCCACAGGAAGTGTCGAAGGCAGCCATTTTGGAGGGGAGGAGGATTTCCAGCAATGAAAACAAACATCCCCAATGCTTCAAAAAATATGCCCATGGTGGACTAGCATTTGTGAGAAATGCTCAAACATGCAGTGTCTTTGTGGAGGGTAGATGGAATTTGGAAGATTCCCCTTTTTCTTGCTTGTCTTTTTAAATACAGGTATATAAGTACATGTACACACACAACCCCACTCTCTCTCTCTCTCTCCACGCACACACACACACACACACACACACCAACAGTCCATCTCAATGGAATATGAACCATATTCCATAGAAGCCTACCTCCTTTTCAGTTCACAATACAGAGATTCAATCGCTTCTTAAAAAGATGTTTTGGGCCAGTGGTCAGACAGGGGGAGAAAGAGAATGAAGGAAGAAAAGAGCAAAAAAAAAAAGGAGACCTGGACAGGGGGGAATACACACTGTGTTTTGCTGGTAAAGAAAGCAAGCATTTCTCATCCTCATCCTGTTTGCTACAACACATCCTGTTTCCCTTCTCTCCATCTGCACACCCTAGCCTAATAATAATGTCAGTAATATCTTCTCCACTTCTAATGCACATCTCCAGACCTGGTGGGCCTAAAAGCCCCAATTATCTCTGTCTTTCTGCGCGCCCCCCCCCCAACTTAATATACCCTGAGCAGTGGGGGAGAAAGAATGATGGGAGACAGAATGTCATGGGCCACAGCCACCATCTCTCTGGAACTGACACACACAATTCCTGGGGTCTCACTGTTTCTCTGCCATGTGGTTCTGGAGATGCTGTAACAATATCGAACTTTTCCTAGAGATCTTCCCAGGCTCAGAGTGTGCAAAGTACTTCCCCTTGTCCTGTTGTACGTGGTGCTGGGCCAACCCACCACCCGTGCTGGAATTTTTCCCCAGACCGAGGGGAAAATAGGGCTCCAGTGCATCTCCCGAGTCTTGCTTCCCATCAGCCCCATAGTTCTTCAGGTGCCTTTCAGGGACATGATTCCCCCTTTGCAAAAGGATGGCTGAGATCTCTGTGTAACTCTCCCCAAACTCCAATGGACTCCCCTGGTCCCTCTCCTTGCCCTGGTTGCTTTTTGTTGGCAGAGCCAGCCGTGCACCTCTGGCTTTTTCTGCCGTGTGTTCTGTCTGGTGGCGGATCAGAGCCAGCCTTTCTGAGAAGCCCTTCCCACACTCAGGACACTTCAGCAACCGCTCCTTCGTGTGGTTGATCTGGTGGTGGGATAAGCCAGAGGCGTCCGCAAAGCTCTGCTCACAGTTGTGACACTTGTAGGGCTTGGGGCTGGGATGCTGGATGAGGGCGGCCATTTCAGTGGAAACTGGAGCAGGCCGCTCGCCAGGAGGGGTTCTTTTATGAGGTGGAGTGATAGAGGAGATGTCTTGGGATGCACTGTCCCCCTGGTGATCTGAACCAGGCTTCTCTTCTACACAAGCTTCCTGCTGGCATGCAGGAACTGAGCCGTCCTGCTGAAGTCCACATAAAGATGCCTTATCTTCAGCAGGGCTTCTCTGAAGTGCACTGTCAAGAGTTTCATCTGCTGGGGAGATTCCTTGATCTGCAGTAAGACTCGAGTGGCTCTGAAATGGCTGGCCTTCCAGTGAGATGATCTGATGGGAGCTAGGGACTGAATTTTCAGTGGCAGGTTCATCACTGGGGAAGATTTTCTGGAGTGCAAGAAGACATTTATTGGGAAACCTCCTCATGTGATTCTTCTGGCTTAGAGCAAAGTCTGAGTCACTGTTAAACGATTCTTCAGGCTCATGACATCCATCTGCTTTGTCCCTCTTGGGGCTGTTCTGCCGGAGCCTGAGGGTTGTGGTGTCTGTACGGGACTGCCTGCACTCTGCACGTTGGTGTACCTTCTTAGTGGTGTGTTCTGTCTGGTGTCGAGTGAGATCCTGGATGCCTCCAAAGCTCTGCTCACACGCAGGGCACTTGTACAGTTTCTCCTGCAAATGGGTGAGCTGGTGGTGGCAGAGAGCTGTGTGTTTACTGAAAGAGAGCCCACATTCAGAGCAAGAATGGGGTTTCCCATGGCTCTGGCACTGATCCGCTAGTGCTGAGCTATCCTGGCAGCTTTCTCCACATTCCAGACAGACCCAAGCTGCTTGCGTTTCCTGATGCTGCACCAAGACAGCCCCAAGTGCAAAGCTTTCCTGGGTATTGCTACATGTAAGATCCTTGGGAGATTTCCGGTCAGATCTAAGCTTTGGGTTCTCCTTAAAGCCCTTCCCATTCTTGTTGTGCAGAGCACGTGCCTTGCTCTTGACAAAAGTCCCTTCAAATGTCCCACGGTTGAGCAGTGAGTGCGTCTCCTCATGGTGCGCCAAGGCCAAGCTATCCTTGCAGTTCTGCCCACATATGCCACAGATCCATGACTCATGATTCTCCTGATGGCAGGCCAAGGCATGGGCATCACCAAAGGTTCTCCCACACTCGGTACAGATATAAGAGGTATGGCTTTCTCGGTGGTGCACTAACCCTGCGCTGTCTTGGAAGCTCTTCCCACAAAGGTTACAGAGGTGGGCACCATGGCTCTCCTGATGCTGCCCCAGTTCGGCAGCATCTTTGCAGTCAAGCCCACATGCAGCACAGATCACACTGCCCTCTCGACAAAGTGACAGTGCACGGCCATCCTCACCGCTTTTCCCACACGTGTCATCCTCTGGCTCTTTAGTCTCTCCTCTTGCCACACTGCACTTCCCCTTCTCCTCTTGCTGGTGGTGCCGCAGTTCCTCCTCCTGCGCAAAACGCCGCCCGCAGCCATGGCAGACATGGGGCCTCTCCTCCATGTGGATGCGCTGGTGGGTAATGAGGTTGGAGCTCTGGGAGAAACGCCGGCCACACTCCTCGCAGTGGTATGGCCGCTCACCGGTGTGCGTCCGGCGGTGCTGGGTGAGGTGTGAGCTGCGGACGAAGGCCTTGCCACAGTCAAGGCACGCATAGGGCTTCTCGCCCGTGTGGATGCGCTGGTGGCGGATGAGGGTGGAGCTCATGCCAAAGCACTTGCCACAATCCGCGCATCGGTAGGGCTTCTCACCCCGATGGATGCGGGAATGGAGGGTGAGGTTTGAGGCCAAAGAAAAGCTCTGGCCGCACTCGGCACAGGCGTAGGGGCGGCTTTCACTGTGGCACCGCCGGTGGCGCTCCAGGGCCGAGCTGAGTCCAAAGGTCTTGCCACAGTCACCGCAGCGGTAAGGTTCAACCCCCATGTGGAGCCGCTGGTGCTTGACGAGAGTGGCCCCGTGGCCAAAGCGTTTCCCGCACTCCTGGCACTGGTAGGGCTTCTCTCCTGAGTGGGTGCGCTGGTGCTGGATGAGCTCTGAGCTCTGGATGAAGGTCTTGCCACAGTCATTGCACCGGAAGGGCTTCTCCCCAGCATGGATCTTCCGGTGCTTGACCAGGTTGGCGCTCTGGGTGAACCCCTTGCCGCACTCCTCACACTTGAAGGGGCGCTCGCCTGTGTGGGTGATCTGGTGCTGGATGAGATCTGAGGAGCGGTAGAAGCTCTTGGGGCACTCCGGGCAGCGATAGGGCTTCTCACCGGTGTGGCTGCGCTGGTGCTTGATGAGGTTAGTGCTCTGGGAGAAGGCCTTGCCGCATTCCCGACAGACATAGGGCTTCTCCCCCGTGTGGGTGCGCTGGTGCTGAGCCAAGTTGGAGCTCCAGGAAAAAGCCTTGCCACAGTCACCACAGACATAGGGCTTCTCCCCTGTGTGGGTCCGCCGGTGCTGGACCAGGTGGGAGCTCTGAGTGAAAGACTTGCCACAGTCGGTGCAGGTGTTGGGGCGCTCTCCTGTGTGGATGCGCCTGTGGCGCACCAGCTTGGACCACTGGCTGAAGGCCTTCCCACACTCACTGCAGGGGTAAGGGCGTTCTCCCTTCCCGCGGGGTGGAGGTCCTGCAGTGGCTGTTGGCAAGCCCCGCTTCCCTAGATGGCTTCGGGACTCAATATATAAGGCATCCATTTCCTCCTCCTCTTCCTCCTTCAAGGGTTCTGCCATCTCTCCGTCGCCTGGCAAAGGAAAGAGAAAGAATTAATCAGGGAGTGTCCAGAGGAGGGCGACCAAAATGGTGAAGGATCTGGAAGCCATGCCCTATGAAGAACGGCTTAGGGAGCTGGGTATGTTTAGTTTGCAGAAGAGAAGGTTAAGAGGGGACACGATAGCCATGTTTAAATATTTGAAGGGATGTCATGCTGAGGAGGGAGCAGGCTTGTTCTCTGCCACTCCTGAGACTAGGACAAGGAGCAATGGATTCAAGCTGCAGGAAAGGAGATTCCACTTGAACCTCAGGAAGAACTTCTTGACGGTCAGAGCTGTCCAGCAGTGGAATCTGCTGCCTCGGAGTGTGGTGGAGTCTCCTTCTTTGGAGGTTTTTAAGCAGAGGCTGGATGGCCATCTGTTGGGAATGTTTTGATATGTGTTCCTGCATAGCAGGGGGTTGGACTCGAGGGCCCCAGGCTCTCTTCCAATTCTATGATTCTATGAGTTGTTGTTGTTGTTGTTGTTGTTATTACTATTAATTAATTAAGGTGGGGTACAACAAAAACTTAAATACAGCTAAAAACACATCATAGATTAACATACACTAAAAACACACAAAACCATTTAAAATACACCAACTTCAAATTCATAGCTAAAACTGACTGGGTAGGCCTGCTGGAAGAGATAGGTCTTGAGTACTTTTTAAAATTCAGAACAGCATGTTTATCTGTCAATTCTCTTTGAACAGGTCATTCCTGCCCTGGTGGCGCAGTGGTTAAATGCTGGTACTGCAGCCACAAGGTTGTAAGTTTGATTCTGCCAGGCTCCAGGTGTCCTTCCACAGGTCGGCAAAATGAGTACCCAGCTTGTTGGGGGCAATTAGCTAAATGCATCGTAAACCGCTTAGAGAGCGCTTGGCTGATAAGCGGTATAGAAATACACATGCTATTGCTATTCCACAGCGTAGGGGCAGCTGATGAAAAGATGTTCTGGGTACCCGTTGCCAGTCTAGTCCTGGCTAGTTTAAGTAAATGGCCCCCAGAGGACCTGAGTGTACGGGGCGGATTGTATGGGAGGAGACAATCCTGCACGTAAGTTGCGCCCAAACCATGTAAGACTTTAAAGGTAATAACCAACACTTTGTACTTTTCCCGGAAACTAATTGGCAGCCAGTGGAGTGATTTTACGAGACTGAGATGTGTTTATTTATTTATCTGTACACTTAGCTAATATCCCGCCTCTCCCCCAGTATCAGAATCAAAAGACCTAAAAACTTAACTTTGCTGGGCTGTGCAAATATTTGGTACCTTATCCAGAAGACAACTGAAGGGGGAAATGAGTCCTTTCATTCATGCAAAAAAAAATCTATCTTTATTTCATTTGTTTAAAGTGTTTCTATATTGCCTCCCAACCCTGCAAGACTTCTGAAACAATGTGCAATGGATAATTTTGACCAAAATCCTGGATCAGGGAGACGTTGCATAAAGTTCCACTGGGCAGATATGTGCCACCTCTTCCCTTCCATGTAGTGCAATTATCGTTGTTCCTGGATTCCCCAACCTACAGACTCATTAACCTAGAATTCTATGAAGAGCAATGGAATTAGAGGTCACGATGAGAGAGCAAGAGATATAGGAGCAGAAGTTAAGGAAGGTAACTTAGAGAGAGGGAATATTATCACATATGATGGGTAGAGAATGAAATTTCTGACATTTAACAAATAACATGGAAGGAGATTGTGGGAGAGGAATCTTCATCTTTAGGGAAAATAGATGAGCTGAGGCTGTGTTGGTTATGAATGGGAGGGAAAGAGCTGTGGACCTTCTTCTCCTTTGTTTCAAGACTAACCTGCCCACTTCCCTATGTCCCACCTGCATGGATGATTCTCAGTGTATCTTCTTCATCCAAAACTTCAGGATCATCATGGTCACATGTCTTATCCCTTGTTCCTGGCATGTGGGAGACAGTGGCAGGAACATTTTCTGGGTGATCTGAAAACAGCACATAAAGAGCAGCAAAGTTAACCACGGCTTCAGAACTCCCTGGGCAAAAACCTTGTGTGGGTTGTCAGCTACAAGACGTATCAACAACTTTCACATCACCTTGTAGGGAATCTTGGGGTTTTTTCAATGTAGGGGGAGATTTGTAAAGGTCAACAAACTTCTCCAAAAGATGCTACTGATTATTACCATCACTACTGATTATCTCCCATAATACATAGCTGCAAGTCCACAGAGAACATAGTCCAGGCAGATGGAGGAGCTGTTCTTAGTTTACAGGCCCAGTTGGTGCCTCGCATGAACTAAGTCTAAGCCATATGCAAGAAACTCGGGGGCATTTTCACCCTGTGCTACAGACAGAGGTTCAGAACAAGCCTTTTCTCCAGTTT
Organism: Cyclura pinguis; assembly: GCA_030412105.1. NCBI lineage: Eukaryota > Metazoa > Chordata > Lepidosauria > Squamata > Iguanidae > Cyclura > Cyclura pinguis. The sequence continues at coordinate 10,804,414 of CM059604.1, forward strand.
CAAGCTTTGTTTCTCCAGAAGTTTTGGACTTCAGTTCCCAGGATGCACCTTATCAGAGATTCTAGGAGTTCAGATGTAAAACAGCCTGAGGACCAACAGTTGAGGGCCACTGCTCCAGTTGGTCAATACACATGCAAGGAATCCCTGAAGCCAGAGAGTTGGAAACAATTACTTGTCTATCTCTCTCTATAGCAAGTCCGTATGCCAACAACGACTCAACCCAAGGTATCAGGCTGTGTGAGCGTATAAGAAGAGCCTGTTTTGCTGTCAACCGCTCTCCACTAGGTGTCACTCCTCCTTCGAGAAGGGCACAGAAGCACAAGGCCCTGGTCTACAGAACCAATCCTCTAATCCAGAGCTTTCCAAACTTTTCATGTTGGTGACACACTTTTTTAAACATGCATCATTTCGTGACACAGTAATTCAGTAAGTAATTCAGTCAGTGGAGGCACCCCTCCACCCATTACATTTGCGCGACACACCTATACACTGCCGTCGACACATTAATGTTTCGTGACACACAGTTTGGAAAGCTCTGCTTTAAACAGTCACTCATCAGATGCCTTACTCCAACTTTCCCCCACCAGGAAGGGCTTCAGATATTTCTGAACAATTCTAATAATCATCCCTGACCAACTACTTGCTGTGCTGGCTGAGGCTGATGGGAATTATAGTCCATACGTTTGGTGGGTGGCGTGTTCTTTCACACACATAAGACTCCGCAGCAGGAATGGGAATCAAGTGGCCTGCCATCTGCTATTGGATTGCAACTCCCAGCAGCCCAGCCAGCATTGCTCATGATAAGAACACTGGGAGTTACAGTCCAACAACATCAGGAAAGGTACACTTTTCCCAACCCTGAGCTACAGCATACCAACATGAAATTTAAGGCTTTCTTCTTAATCCATAAAACCCTAAGGATCACGGGACCAGATTACCTAGGACACCATCTTCTTCTCTATAGAGTCCTGAAGCCACACAGCATTTACTAATGGCGGTCACTGATAAGTGGCATCCTCTTCCCTTGGATATCAGCCATGCTCTTAGAGTTCTTACTTTTTTGGAGCATTTTCAGGGCACAGTTGTTTTCGTAAGCTTTCTGGGTGCAGCTCAGCCAAAAATCTGGATAAAAGTATACAGTTTGCTATGGACATACCCAAAGAGGTATCAGTTTCTGAGTTCTCCTGCATGCCTTCTTCCCTGTGCCAGCTTCCCTGGACCCTTAGTCTATAGTGCTGCAGTTGGCAGGATCAACAGCATCTGAAACAAGAAAAAGTCTCACTCTTGGGTAGCAAAATTGTCCCTACAATTAAAGCAGGGATGGAAGAGCAATCTACCTACAGGAGTGCCATGTGAGTTTCTAAAACAGAGGTAGGCAACTGTGGAAGACTACGGGGTCACATTAGACGCTCAGGAGAGGGCCACACACCTTCACAATACCTGTGAAATAAACGAATAAATAAAATTCTTGCCTGCAAATGCCCTCTGGGGGCACGGTGGCATTTTCATCATGGTTTGGAGACTTTCTGGGCCTCTTGAAGGCATTTGGTGGCAATTTGATGGCAACATGCTTCTCTTGCCCTTGTGCTTTTGTTCTGGCCAAGCACCTAGCAAAAAGGCAATGACCCACAAGGAAGCATGTAGTTGGGACTGCCTAGTAACTAACCAATCACTGAGACAGGCTTCAGATTATTACAGTAGGTCCTCCATATCTGCAGGGGATACATTCCCAGACTTACTGTGGATAGTGAAAAACATTGATAATATCAAACGCTATACGGTGGTCCCTCGTTCAGGGCGCAGCAAGCTCATGAAAGTGGAAAAACCTGTTCTTTGCCAACCTCGGCGCAGACAACAGAGTCAGAGTAAAAACTAAAGATCCCTGGACCAAGGATCGGCAAACGATGGCCTTGGGGAACCAAATATCTGGAGGAACCAGATAGCTCATTTTCTGTTCCTGGAAACTTCCAAGAATGGTGGCTTTGCAAGCCAACCTACCTGTTGCTTCCAAAAACAAAAGGAAAAAAAATTCCTTCCTGAATTTTTTTGGCCTTTGGGTTGGGGGTGTACCACATAGTGGGTCCAACGAAGCCAGAAAATTATTCCCTGGACCCCCAAAACTCACCCTAGGCCAAACTGATACCTGAAACTCCAACTGCTAACCCTGAAAAAAAGAGGTGAAAAGAAGTGTGATGAGAGGGGAAGCTCTAGCAGTGGGACCTGCAAGCAAATTGCTTTCAAAGGAGAGACTTGTAAGATTGTCAGAATGAAAACTGGAGAGGGTTCCTGTACCTTTCAACAGATGCACAGAGGAGAGAATTTCAGCAGGTGATGCTTGTACTGGGTTCCATAACAAGCAACACCAGCTGAAATTCCCTCTTCCACACAACTATTAAAAGTACAGAAGCCTTCTCCAGTTTTCACTCTGACAACCCAAGGTGGACCCCTGTTGTCTTTTGCACTGGCCGTTCTAGTTAGGAAAAGGGCAAACCTTAAGCCTCCTTTGCCTCATCAGGAAGACCAGATTTACTCAGTTTGATGAGAGAGTTGTCTCCCTCTCTGAGTGGGGAGTGGCAGGGTGATGTCCCTTGTCCTTCACATGTGGCTCTTCATCCATGCCCATGTCCTAATTCTCTCAAATCACAGGTTTTCAGGGCAGGCTCTGACTTCTGAGGAGGCCTCACATCTGGCCAAGAATCATGTTTGGCTGCTACAGCTGGGATATGTTATTTCCCAGCTCCTCCTGGGCCAGCCACTGAAAGGAACTAGCCATCACCTCCAAAGATGCTTTCTCAAGCTTCTTCTTTCCTTGCCTTAGTTGCCAGACTGAAAACTGGAGAAAGCTCTGGAACCTTTAACAGAGGCCTAAAAGAGGGATTTTTCAGCAGGTAGCACTTGTTATTGGGTTGCACAACAAGCAACGCCTGCTGAAATTCCCTCTTCCACACAACTATTAAAGGTACAGGATCCCTCTCCAGTTTTTGTCCTGGCAACTTTAATTATTACTTTTGTTCTCGTTGTGTGCTTCCAAGTTGGTTTCAACTTACGGAGATCCTAAAGTGAATCTATCACGGGTTTGCTGGGGCTGAGAGTATGTCATGTGCCCAAATTACCCAGCAAGTTTCCATGGCCGAGCAGGGAACTGAACTCTGATCTCCAGGGCCATAATCCAATGCTTAAACGACTACACCATGGTGGCTCTCCATTATTAGCCATGGTTCACATGAAATACACAACATATCTTTGCCTTCCTCTCTAATAAACAGAGTGTAGAAAAGTTATTATTTTTGGACCACATGCTACCTGGGGGATTTGGGGTGTTGTACTAAAAAAAGTAACATTTCCATGGTCTGAGACACCATTTATGATTTCATCTCACTCACTCATGCTATCAGGATATAGCCTGTATTAAAGTTTTGCATGTAGAACTGCCTCTTTTTTTTTGCTTCTAAACATTTTCTTCAACCTCCCTTCAACCCTGTCTTTTCACTGCTGACTCAGAGGCCATTTCTGCATGAGACTGTTACAGCGCTATGATTCCACTTTCAACATCTTCTGGAATCCTGGGGTCTGCAGTTTAGGGAGGGGCCGGTCAGCCCCTCCCTAAACTGCAAACCCCAGAATTGCAGAGGATGTTGAAAGTGGAATCATAGCGCTATAACAGCCTAGTGCAGAAATGGCCAGAATTTTCAAAGCAGCTTCCCCCCAGGCCAAGTACAGAGTCAAGAGGAAGGATTTGGAATGCAAGGCTGGAATGCATGTCTCTATTTTCAGTGCTTAGATCTAAGCTGCACCTGGGTTGTTGTTTTTTTCTCTTCATAGAAGAACTGAGACACTTCACTTTTCTTCCTAATACTGGAGGCCAAATCACATAATTGTCCACAAAGCAGGTGTGGCATAGAAGCTATGGACATTCCAGTATAAAACATGGAACAGACAGATCAAAAGCCAGCATGGTGTAGTGATTTGAGTGTCGGGCTACAATCCTGGAGACCAGAGTTCAAATCCCCACTTGGCCATGGAAACCCACTGGGTGACCTTTGGCAAGTCGCACTCTCTCAGCCTCAGGAGAAGGCAAAGGCTCTGAACAAATCTTCCCAAGAAACTCCCGTGATAGGCCTTAGGGTCACCACGAGTTGGGAACGACTTGAAGGCACACCGCAACACATAGATCTAGCCTGCCAAGATGTCTCTGCTGTTGTATAGGAACATCGAATTACATCCCAGTTATGTGATTTTTAAAATTGTTTTTTCAAACCTGTACATACACGCACTGAAGATCATAAAATGTGGAGTCATTTGACAAGAGCCATCCAGTCCAGTGTCATTGGCTAGTATAATGGCTACCTGCTCTCCTACACAAGAGACATGCATGGAAAGTTTTTCGTGGAAAATTTTCCAAAACTGAAAATTTTCTGGGAAATTTTCCTATGCTATGTAATCCATAGAGAGCCAGCATGGTATAGTGGTTTGAGCATTGGAGTATGACCCTGGAGACCAGGGTTTAATTCCCCACTTGGCCACGGAAACCCACAGAGTCATCTTGGGTGTGTCACATACTCTCAGCCCCTGAAAACCTCGTGATAGGGTTGCCATAAGTCAGAAACAACTTGAAGGCACACAACAGCAACAACATTGTATGTTCCATGGAAAATTTTCCATTCCAGATACAAACAACACATACACACTTATCCATTGTTATACGGTCTGTTATATGGCAACCAATCCTTTAATAAAACAGAATGTTCAACTAATTATACTGAATCAGACTTTCCTCAGCTTAGGATGGGACTGATATGTAGTATACACACTGAGAATGAGAAAGAAAGTTGATATATCACACAGAGATCTCTTTAGTTATATGTCCTTAGGAAAAAACAGTGTTCTTTCAGGTATCATCATTTTTTAAAAAATACGGGAAGTATATACTATTTTCTTTACATTTTTACAAAGGGTTGCTGGTGTGTGCCCCCAAGTTGTTTTTGACTTACAGCGACCCTAAGGCAAACCTGTCACAATGAGTTTGGCATTACTTTCCGCTAAGGCTGAGAAAGCATGATTTGCTTTCTCTCTTTTGCAAATACTGCAGAAAAATAATTTCCACATAAAGCTTTGAAAGTGCTTGAACATAACATTTAAACCAAACATGCTAAATCAGATCACCTTATTGAGAGCGTTGGTAAATTCTCCAGAATTTTTTTCAGTTCTGCTTTTTCCAGAAATCCCACATCACTGCTGTTGTCTAACTTGTTTCTTTAGAAAGTCACTAGGCATGTTCTCCATCCCACTTCATTACCCTCAGCCTATCAGCTTCCTGGCTGCTCAACATATTTGCTTGACAGTCCTTGGGACAAAGCATCAGATAAGCTTACCCTATATTCTGTCTCTTGGGCAATGCTAAAAGCTGACAAAGAGAATGAGGCCATACTGGCCATGTACTTGTCTTTGGAATGTGTGGATAAGTAGCAAGGAAAAGCCTGCATGTTGCAAGAATCTAGGAAGATGCCATGCACCACGGACATCATGGTGTTACTTCCGTGAGACCTCTGAAAAGCATGGCAGTCTATCTACTATCAGCAATAATTAGCAGACTTTGGCCATTTCTGCCCTGCACTGTTATAGTGCTATTATTCCACTTTCAACATCCTGTGGAATTCTAGGGTTTATAGTTTACTGAGCCCCAAGAGCTCTCTGGCTGAGAATTCTAAATGCCCTTCTCTAAACTGCAAACCCCAGGATTCCATAGGAGGTTGAAAGTGGAATAATAGCACTATAACAGTATAGTGCAGAAATGACCTTTATCACCACTGCAATAGAGTGGTCAAATACAGGGCTCTATCCATTGCTCCCCCAAAATCACAATGTTATATGTGAGGAATGAAAAGAATACCACTGTGATGGGGCTAAAAATAAACTCACCAAAAGCAGTCCGCGCATCACACCGGCCTGACTTGGAATGACTACTGATGAAAGTTAAAGAAGAAAGGGCAAAAGCAGGACTACAGCTGAATATTAAACATAATGACCACCAAGGATTTACATAACTTTAAAGTGAATAATGAAGACACTGAAATCACCAAAGATTTTCTATACCTAGGTTCAGTCATTAATCAAAGCAGGGACTGTAGTCAAGAAATAAAAAAAAAGACTAAGATTTAGGAGGGCAGGCTATAAAGTATAAAAACATACCACTGAATACCAAAGTCAGCATCAGCCATGCCATATTTCCCATTTCTGTATGTGGTTCAAATTTCTTTCTTCATTGGGACAATGAAGAAAGCTGATAAGAAAAGAATCAATTCATCTGAAATGTGATGCAGAAGGAGAATCCTACGGATGCCATGGATCACTGAAAAGACGAATAAAAAGCCAAGACAACTAAAGTAAGGCTCTCATGCTTTGGACATATGAAATAACATGACTTGTTGGAAAAGTCAGTAATGCTTGGTAAAACTGAAGGCACCAGGAGAAAACGAAGACAGCACTACAGAGGGATTGACTCATTCAAGGAAGCCGCAGCTCCAAGTTTGCAAGACCAGACCAGGACTATTGATACAGCGTATCTTGGAGGTCTCCGATTCACAGGGTCAATATAAGTCGAAGCTGGTGAGACAGCAAGTGACAACAAAGACTTTTATACCTACTTTCCGTGACAGTAATTACTTCTGAAGATCTATAGCCAAAATACACAAAACAGCAAGACAGAGAAATGGCAAAATCTGTTGCTGATCATAATAGAGTGTGATAAACAACCGGAAACTGGTTTTTATCGTTATTAACATATATCATCCCAGCACACAAAGCTAGCATAATGTTTATATGATCCTTCATCCCCTCAACCTGAAAATATCTGCATGTTCATTTCTAACCAGATCTCTCTCTCTCTCTTTTATTTTTCAGCCCTCAGGAAACTGGCAAAATTTATCCGTGGCCCCAGCTCAAGCCCTCAATAAAAGCCACTGATCTGTGCAAATGAAAAACCACGAGGGAGCCAGACGGTGCTGCTGTTTTATCAAATTCAGGCATCTAAACTGCAGATCCTTGTTCTACATTTGGCTACTACACGCTACTGCTAAACTGCGCTTTCGCAACTGGGACCTATCAGGAGCTGCCGACTCCCACAGAGCCAAGTCCAGATACAAAGTCCTCTTCCCTGATTTCTTCATGCCTGGAAGGAATGTACGCACACTTAACTGATGCTATCCTTATAACCTGGGTGTGTTGGGGCCCTGCCACAATCTGCAGGGGTGGAAGGCAGTAGGAAAAGAGGAAGACTCAATAAAAATGGATGGATAGACTCAATAAAAAAAGACACGTCCCTGAATCTGTAAGACCTGAGCAGGGCGGCTTATGATAGAGTTACTTAGAGGTCTCTCATCTATTGGGTCACCAAGGCCATCTCCTCACTAGACTATTATAGCACTATTATTCCATTTTCAACATCCTATGGAACCCTGGGGTTTGCCCAAACTGCAAACCCCAGGATTCCATAGGATGTTGAAAGCAGAATAATAGCGCTATAATAGTCTAGTGCCGAAATGGCCCAAGAGTCAAGGTCAACTTGACAACAGTTAATAACAACAACGAACAGGGCAAAGATAAAAACTGAGGTTGGCCAAGAAAGCAGGGAAACTCCAAAAGGGGAACAAATATCATAACGCCAGAATCTTCCTCAATGCTCTTTATCCAGCTGGCCATCCTCCATATTTATTTGGACTACAAGTTCCATTAGCTCCCTCTGCCCAGCCAATCAGCAGGGATGATGGGAGCTGAAGTCCCAAGCATCCAGTGTCAGGACAGAAGCTTGCTTTCTCATCTGACCAGCAATGGCACTGACAGGCTGCTGACTGGGATATCCCCAATCCTGCTATCCCCTCATCTTTTTCTGCTATACTAGCCCTCCTATCTCACATCTTTTGTGACAGAGAACACCAACAAGGACACATTCTCCATGCGAAATGTATGTCCTGCCACCGGACTATGACCTCTCTGCAGCTGGACAAGACCAGGAGTAGCCTGGTGCCCAAAGACTGCTGAATAAGAGACATCTTTAGGGTGAGAGACAAGAAAAAGACTCACATGAAGAGCTAAGTAAGAGGCCCTATCATCATGCCTAGCGCTCCACGGAACATAAAGGTGAAAAAGAGAGGACTCTGCCCCAAGGAGGTTACAGTCTGAATCAGAGGTGGACATCATGCAGCTCTTCAGGTGTTGCTGGGCAGCAACTCCCAGTATTCATCACCACTGGCTATTCTGATTAGGGCAGATTACGCCTGACTTTAACTCCAGCACTGATGCAAACAACAAAAATGAGGAAGGAAGGAGAGCTTTGAGGGATAAAAAGAGTCGCAATCCCAAATATACTTACTGAGAAGTAAGCCCCATTGGGCATAATGGTAGTTATTTCTGAGTAAACATATTTAGGGTTTCCCCAGTTAGTAACCATGTTTGCTGAAAAAATGTGTCTTATAGCTCTTTAAAGATTAAGGCCATTTCCGTACTAAACTATCATACTGCTATTATTCCACATTCAACATCCTATGGAATCCTGGGGTTTGCAGTTTAGGGAGGTGCCTCAAACAGTCTACTGGGGAAATGGCCTAACAAGTTATATTTGACATAAACTTGTTAATCTTGTTAATCGTTAAGGCAGGAGGACACACCATGGCCTTCCAGATGTTGAGACTGTAGCTTCCAGCATTCTGCACCACTGACCATGCTGGTAGGGCTGCTGGGAGTTACAGTCGAACATTTGGAGAGCCACTCTTTTTCCATGCCCACTTTAAGGGGCCACAATACCCTTTGTGATAGTTACAACTGAGATGCACGGCCTCCTTTTGGCTAACAGTAAATAAACCAAGGTTCATATATGACCACCACATCAACCAATAACCAAGTAGGACACTTTTTCTTTGCCTGCTGATTTCTGCTATTATGTTTTTCAGATAGGTAAAGCTGAAAAGAAAAGCTTAAGCAACGTGTGGAAAGCAACAGCGAAAATGCCCATAAAGGAGCAAAAAATTAAATGAGTTGGAGGGGAAGGGGAGTGAAGAAAGCATTTGATTCGCATCTATGGGCATTTCTGCACTACCCTGTTATAGTGCTATTATCCCACTTTCAGCATCCTATGGAATTCTGGGGTTTGCAGTTTAGGGAAGGGCCTTTAGAATTCTCAACCACAGAGCTCTTTGGCCTCAGGAAACTACAAGCCCCAGAATTCCACAGGATATTGAAAGTGGAATAATAGCACTATAAGGGGGTAGGGCGGAAAAGACCTAAGCTGCTACAAGGGTTGCATCCCATTTTTAACAGGAATTTCCCCCCAGCTTTAGCGCCCCTCCTCATCCATTGCTCTAGCAGTCACCTCTCCTCCTATTCTGCAGCAATTAATTCAGAATTAACGGGAGAACTACCTTGAGGTGCAGAGTTCGAATCGCCGGCCTCTGCCAGCTACGATCTCTTGACAGTCGCGCCTGAAAATCCACTCCTTAGGCTGTATAAGCCTTATGCATGTTTACTTACGAGTAAGCCTAGCTGAACTCAGTGAGGCTGTCCCTCGGAGGGACGAGACTGTTTTGCAACCTCGGCTGCGAGCAAGACAAGAAGGTTAAAGTACAATTAATCCACGTCCAGCGGTCTGGAGGTACAAATCCCATCCGAGCGCAGGACAAACAACCCCTTTTCTCTTTTTAACTCAAGGAGAACCATTTACAATATACTGATCCACCTATACAACCCTTTCGGTGCCACCCCATCTTTCGTTTGCAAATAAGCCAACGACAACAACCACCCGTTCATAATCCACCCCTCTTTTGCTTGCAAAAAAACATATACACACACACACACTGACAACAACATGCGCCCATTTCCCAGCTTTGGCCATTTCCGCACTAGGCTGTTACAGCACGATGATTCCGCTTTCAACACCCTCTGGAATCCTGGGGTTTGCAGTTTAGGGAGGGGCCGCTCGGCCCTAAACTGCAAACCCCAGGATTCCAGAGGATGTTGAAAGCGGAATCATAGCGCTACAAGCGCCCAGCGCGGAAATGGCCTTTGCGGCCCCTTCTTCTCCACTCACCCTTGCAGCCGCCCCTGCCCAGAAGGCGCGCGCCTGCGGCGAGATGCGCCCCTAGGGGGACCTCCCCTTCCCCCGCATCAGGCCCGGGGGGCGCCCCCAAAGGCTCTCCCGACGCCGCCAGCAGCCGCCTTCGGCTCCCCAGCCTCCAGGGCGCAGGGTGCCTGGGAGGGAGCGAGGGAGGGAGAGGAAGTTCCCTCCCCTGCCCGCGTCCCCTCTTCCGCTGGCGGCCGGCGAAGGAGAGGAGACGGCGGCTCTCTATGGTGGTTAACCGTTTCACCGCAAGAGAGGCGGCGGCGGCGGCGGATTGGGAGCCCGGAGGGCATTTAGGTCGGGGGGAGCCGGGATCCCTGGCATCCACCCTTTTGGAGGGCGTTTGGATTGCGGGGAGCCAGGGAGGTTCCCCTACTGGAGGGTATTTTAGGTTGGGAGGAGCCAGGATCTTTGGGTTCCTCTGTTGGAGGGCGTTTAGGTTGCGGGGAGCCAGGAAGCCTTTCTGGGAGCCTGTTTAGGAAGAGGCAAGTCTCTTAAGTTCCTTTTCGGGGACGACGTTTTGTTAGGGCGGGGGGCAGCCGGGACTTCAGAGTTCCTTTCTGGAAGGGCGTGTAGGGGTTTTTTTGGGGGGGGGGAGCCAGGACTCCGGGGTGCCTGGAATGACGGCGAGGGTCAGCCCCGTGCGCCTTTGCGCACAGCCTTTCCGGGGCGCCAGGCGTTCTTTTCTTTCTATCGCAGTGGAGTGACTTTGGGGAGCCCGGTCTCGTCTAGGTTCCAGCCCAACAGGAAAAACGAGGTTTATAGTCAGCTCGCCCCGCTTTTTGAGGAGCCTGAAGACAAAATCGGGGGGTGCTTTTGAGACTTGAATAGCTTTGCTCTAGCTGCATGGAATAGGCAGGCGCTTCAGCCAGGACGTCCTCCCGCCGCCCTTGTATTGCATTGTAGCTGGAGCTGCACCTGTTGGATTTCTGGCTGTCGTACAACGACCTGAGGAAGGGATAAGCGCGGGGGGGGGAGCGAGGTAGGGCCACGTTGAAACCTGCCCTATACTAAGGCTGCCCCTTTAATCCGGTACAGATTTATTTGCATTGCCACCTGCTCTTCAGTCTCAAGAGACTTAGGGCCTTTCCACACTCCACTGTTATAGTGCTGTTATTCCACTTTCACCACCTTATGGAATCCTGGAGTGTAGGGAGGGGCATTTGGAATTCTCAGCCAGAGAGCTCTTTGGCCTCAGTAAACTACAAACCCCAAAATTCCACAGGATGTTGAAAGTGGAATAATAGCACTATAACAGTGGCGGAAAGGGCCTTAGTTTAGCTTTGCTCTGTACAATCCTTGCCAGGCAGCTGTGTGCCAGAATTTGAGTCTGAGACCTGCTACACATGTGTTCTACCATCACACAGAGTTCTACATGCATTAAAATGAGCTCATTTACAGCTCTGGAACAAAAGCCAGGATTTGGCTAGGTGGAAAGTACAGAACATTCAGAAATAGTTGGAGCCCCATTCACTTTTTTTTCCTGAGTTTGTAGAAGGCAGCTGTAGTTCGTCTTGTAATAAGCCAGGTGTTTCCCCAGGCTAATGTATAAATTAATTTTTAATTATGCAATTATCCAATCAAACCCACAAACATGTTCCTGGAGTATACTTAATTATATCATTAGCTGGTAGGCAGCATGCGTGTCAACCAGTCAGGTAGGCTGATTCAAGAGAGAAGGCAATCTCTTAAGAGTCTCTGAACCCAAACAAAGGCCCCTAGAGATTTTTGAATTGGACTCTTTGCCATCTGCTTTCTACAGGCTTGGGATCCGTTCCAGCTGCAGAGCAAGGACAGCTTTGGAGCATAGCAGGGCCTTTACTGCAGTTGCCTCATACGGAGGATACGAGGCTTTTGTTTGTTTTTTGTTTTGTTTTTTGGTAGGGAGTGATCCCCCCCCCCCAAGAACTTTCAACTGCTGGTATTTGGACTGATGGGTTACTGGGAGCGTGGTGTGTTCTGATAAATTGGGCTTTTTTAAAAATTACAGTTGACTAATAGCATGGTGCCTCAATATGGGTGGGCAGACAGGCAGAATTTTAAAAATTAAAATGTAGGTGTAGTGAATATGGCCTATGCCATCAAGGCAGATGGGTTTTGGAATCCTCAAATCATGGCCAAATATTAGTAGCTGCTTAATAGCACAGAAATAGTTTATTGCTTGATATGTTTTGCTTTAGCTTGGCAGTTTAAAGCTGAGGAAAGATATGCAGCTGCAAACAGACTGAATAAACTTCTGCCCACACACATGTGCTGCTTGCAAAATGAACTGAGAGAGGGGGGAAAAGGCACCACACTGGCTGACAGACTTTGCAAGAGCATATGTGCAGTCAGTCCCAAGTGAGCCTCCATAAGTCCTTCATGTTCTCTACAGTACATGCATTCCAATTTTCATCCAATCCTGTTTTCTGACAGTGCTCCAGTCCCTAACCTGTCAAATAAGTGGGGAAAGCCTGTATGATACTGTAAAGCCCAGAGCATAACTAAAAATCAATAAAGATAATCACCACCATCACCCCAGCTTCTGTGGCCTTCAACTCATCCAAACTTCCCAAAAGATTGAATTGCCTGTCCTGGAAGCGTCCAGGACTGGCAAATGACCTTTGAAATAAGTTGCCGAACATCAAAAAGTAATAGTTTGTCAAAACAAGAAGTAGACATCTGAGGTATCTGTTTTGCATTTTTTACAGTCTGTGCGGACCTTTCACTAACATTCCCCATTTCTCCATCCAGCTCCTTGCTGGAATCGTCATCTGCTTCTTCCTCCATTTCTGGAAGAAACATCAAGATTTTCTTCCACATCTGGGTTGAGAGTTTCATTGGAGATTCCATTCATGTCAGTATCACCATCCACATCTGGCGATTGTTCTCTGTATCTAAATCCCCACTGATACCTGGAAGGTCACCTCCTTTGTTACCACATGTTTGTTTATACTCTGTGCTGGAGTGCAACTTGATGATTTTCTTGACCTCAGCAGCCTCCAAGTTTTGCGTGAGATCTCTGTTTTCCATCAAAGCCATCACTGTGTCTATTGTGGATACCTCATCTGTCTGGATTGCTTAACCCAAGTTGGAATCTTGTATCCCCACCAAATTCTGAGCCATCACCATGTGGCTCAATCTTACCACTGCATTCACCCTCATAGCATCTCTCAGGCAACTTAATTGGAATTCCCATGTTGCTCAGGACAATCTCCAGACACGAATCTAGGGCAACTTTCTACATCATACTGTAGCTGCTTATCAGCAGGTTGACTGTGGGTACCGTGAGAGATCTGGAATGTGGAATTAGTACAGTCTTTTTGATCAGTGCCTTCTTCTTTCAAAAAGAGAGAGCTTATTCTTCACTCCTCATCTGTTGAAATAAGAATGAGAAGATTCAAGAAAATAGATTCACATTCTTTTCCTGTGCTGAGCAGGGCTACTGGACAAATTCTACCCCAATTTCTGCACCAAGGTTATCCAGTAGGAAAAAAACAGGAGGACCCTACTATTTCAGATAAAGATATACATATAATGCAGCTAGCTGCTATACAAATTCTGCTGTTTTTTATGGAAATGATATTGTCTCACTAGGAACGCAGCACCTTCATCTGGAAGATTACTGCTGCAAGTTATTCCAACTCCTAACACAAATAGTTTGTATACAAGCAAGGGGAGCAGGGTTGGCTTGGAATATAAGCGTACAAAAGCCTCCAGTTGCCTGTAAAACTAGTTACACTGCCTTTGCATAGGCACATGTTCTCAGGCTTGTACATCATCCTGTCAGGAATACATAGTGAATTGCCTCATAATTACTCCTTAAATCTTCCCTTGTAGTTCTTTACAATTGGCTGTGCTGCCTAGATCTGCAGTCCAAGAACATCTGGCAGGCTACACAACTCCTTTACACAGTAATGGCGTGGGAAAGAACAGGTCAGAAAGTGTCTGATTTGTAGTTTTCTTCAAACAATGCAGCATGACATACACACTTTAAGTGAAGGATTCCTTGCCTAGGAAAACTGTTAGCCAAAAACAAATTCTATTCTCATTGTGTTGCAACATAGTTCTTACCTAATTTCACTGTGTCTGTCCTTCACGCTCACAATCATGCAGTCATCTCAGATCCAGATGCTCTCATATAAGAAGGAAGTAACTCCAGGAGCCTTGGTCTTTGGGTTGGAGTGGCTATTCATTCAAGTGGAAAGACAGGATTAATAGAGAAAACATCTACATCCATACATGTTCACACAAGTAGGAGATCACCACACTACAAAAACACATGGCAAATTCAACCACCATAACTCCAGACAATCAACTTCTCTGTCTTACAGTTTTTAAGAAGGCACTGAAATTCTGACTTCAAAGTCAAGCAATTCAGAACCAGTAGGAATCCTCCTTTTTAAAACCTCTCTTAAGAGTCCCTCTAACTATACCCAGGACAGTGTGGAGAAAAGTGTTGGGTATAGAGACAGTATCTAATCTAGCATTGGCAGAGCCTAGAATGGAATAACCTCCATTTGAGTAATGAGAACTGGAATCCAAGCTCTGTGAGAAGCAGTTTAGGAAGCTGAATATGGTTTTATCTGGTTGAAGAGAAGAATTAGATTATAACCATCTCTAAATATCTGGAGAAGTGTCAGTTAAAGAGGGAGCGAGATTGTTTTGTGCTGCTCCAGATGCTAAGACACAAACCAATGGATTCAAACTGCAAAAAAGAAAAATCTGACTAACCATTAGGTGGAACTTCTTGCTGATGACAGCTATTCTACAGTTAAATGGGCTGTGATTCACTTGAAGTATTAAAGGGAAATTGAGTGCCGTCTCTATGGAGGGCTTTAGCTGTCTATTCCTCCATGGTGGGAAATTGAACTAGATTGCCTTTATGATTCTATGATTCTATATTGTATAAGTACAACCCTTCCTGCAGCAAACATGGGGTGTGCAGATCATGGGTGGACATACTAATGTGTTTGGTTACCCATGTATCTAGGAAGCCTGATTGGGTAAAATACAACAAAATCCAACATCCACACAAAAAAATGCATCTATTGGCCAACTGAAATGCCCAAAATTCATAATGCAAGGTTTTCAAGCTCTGCTGGCTTCTTCGTCAGAAAGAAGAGGGGGAAAAAAGAGGGAAAAAATTCACAGTTGAACAATACATTGATTTGGACCAACCAAAGTGCCATAAAAGTATGCAAACTCTGAAGTTCTCCGGAACTCTTAATCAGAGTAAGTGTTACCAAAAATGTACGAAAATACAGGAAGGAACAGAAGTGTCCACAAACCAGGCCGGATGTTGTGCCACAAGACCTCATGTGGATCTATACAGCCGAATCTGTATGTTCCTGATTCTTCTCCATCTCAGCAACGAGAATAATGTGGGCTTCCAAATGTTGTTGGACGGCAGCTCCCAACATTCCTCATTTACTAGGCTGGCTTTGACTACTCCAACTTGTAAGCTAACAGCATCTGGAGGGTGACACGACTCCCACCCCAGCCCTATATGCACTTTTTGGGAGGGATACCAAAGAGACCCAGCATGGTGCAGTGGTCTGAGTATTAGACTATGACCCTGGAGACCAGAGTTCAATTCCCTGTTCAGCCATGGAAACCTACTGGGTGACCTTAGGCACATCACACACTCTCAGCCCCAGAAAAACCTTAGGGATTCGCCTTAGGGTCACCAAAGTTGGAAACAACTTGAAAGCAAACAACAAAATCAGCCAAGTCTGGAAAGTTCTGCATACTTAATACTGTATATGGTATATGTATTAACTTAACTGGAGGGTGTTTTTTTTTTTTAAGAAAAAGAAAAAACTACATTGCACATTCTGACTGGGAAAAACTGGTGCTTTCATGCAGAAAGCATGCAACATGGGAGCTGCCCGCCAACATTTAAGAGAAGAATGCAAGAAAGAAGGGAACAAAAATAAGTGTATGCAGAAATCCACTGTATTTTTTAACAGCCCTCTAACGAAAAAATGCTAGCTGCCTGATCTCTAATAACAGAATCATACTCCACAAAGCTTGCTTTTCCTTTCACCCTCCCCCGTTCCTTATGCGTAGTTCGATTCCTTTTGGACCAGCAATTATTTTTCCTTATGGCCACTTGCACTCACCCAGCCTGTTCCTCTGCAAGCGCAGCTAATGCTCCCTCTCTTTTGTTGCTCGCCTTTGCCATCTCCCCACTGAGCCCACAGTCGGCACTAGGTGGGAGAGCCCATGGGAGGGGGCAAAAATAACCCTTGGACTAGGAAAAGGTCCATCCTGTATAGCCTTCCCCCAAATTCCTCTTTTGGGAAAAGCATTGCGCAAAAGAAATTTTTAAAAAAACCATAGTCCCTCTAGGTCTTTTAATTCTTCCTGCTCCAGATGACAATCAGGAGAGAAAATAACTGACCAAGGGCCTTTCCACACTGCTCTGTTACAGTGCTATTATTCCACTTTCAACATCCTATGGAATCCTGGAGTTTGCAGTTTAGGGAGGGGCATTTAGAATTCTCTTTGGCCTCAGTAAACTACAAACCCCAGAATTCCACAGGATGTTGAAAGTGGAATAGTAGCACTATAACAGTATAGTGTGGAAAGGCCCCAAGGGCTGACATTCCCACCCACTGCAAAAGAATGAAGTTAAATTGTCCTCTCACCTATTTTCTTTTTCTGTGTTTTCCAGCAGCATTTCAGGCAGAAATTCAACAGGTGGCGCTTTCCTTGCATCGCCACAATCAAAGTAGACCAGGCACTGACATGTCAGATTATCAAACAGCTAAACAGACCTGCCATGAATTAAGGAGTGGGGTGCTGCCCTACAGGTAGGAGAAACTACAGAAATGTGAGCAGTTGAGTAGAATTTGCATTCCAGAAGTAGAACTTGGGAAAGTTAATCGTACAAGCTACAACTCTCAGAACTTAGGACATCCTGGAAAATGCAGTCCAAAAAATAACCTTTCCAGACTCTGAGTGAAAATATGCTCTTGGAGAGCTGAGCAAAGTGCCTGCTGGGGGAAAAAATACTTTCAGTATGCTTTGCCCACGTATTTATAAATTTTAAAAAAATTACAAATTTGCAACAAGTCTCCAGGACTTTCATCCAAAAGAAAATAATCTCAGTTGAAAGTGGATCTTGGGAGCATAACTTGTAAAAGGGCTGTTAGTGATACCGTGTTTGTCTCCAGTTGGTGTCATAACCCCCACTATTGTCAGAAGAAAACATGACCAGAGCTTGGAAAAATTGGGGGATGGGTTGGTTTTGGGTGGGGTACAATACCCCCACTTCTATGGATGCATGCAGTCAATAGCAGTTGGTGGGTCCCGTACTGAAGAGCATTGATTCAGTCCTGGGTTTGAGTCTAGTCTTTCAAAAGTTGATACCTGGCATGCTGAGCTTATTTTGGGGATAGGGCTTTGCACTTTGGATAGCTCCTTTAAAATTTGGAGAAAACTCTGAATGGATTCACTGTGATGGGAGCCACCAACTGTTGCTGTTTATAATCAAGAAAAGTAACCTTTTTCTGAGCTCTGAACTCAGCAATGAAGTGACCTTGACCACACTTAGCTAGGCGAGGTATTTCAGATCTCCTTGATCCCTACGCACATCCTGGTGGCTAGGAGAGAGGGAGGAACTGGATCTAAAATTTTTAAGAAGTTTGCAGTAAGATCTTAACGAGGGCAAAATCACTTTGCAAAAACGGAATAGATAGATGGGACCCAAATGCCCACACCTACCACTGAGCACACACTTAATATATCTGCATAAATTCCCCACGCAACAAAATGAGATTTCAGTCCTAAGCATGTTCACTTGACACCGATTTATTTGTTATATATTTAAATTTGTTTAGGGCTCTGTGGAACCCTTCAAAATGTACAAAACTGCATATACAGTCCACTCTCCTTATTCACTAGGTTTAGGGGTGCGGGACCTGCACAAAAGTGGGAAAATCACAAATATCAAAATGGGCGGGGGGAGAAGGGGGCTGAGGTATGGTGAGAGGAACAGGCACTCCGTGTCCAAACCAGATCAGGAAAAGGAGAGAGAAAGGGGAGGGTCAGCTTGGTAGTTCTATCCTTCCTCTCTCTCACCTATCTCCTTCCTTGGGTGGGTGGGGCATCAGGAGAGGGTTTAGGGTGCTGAGAAATTGGGCTGAAAGCCCTCTTAGCTGTCCAGGCAGCAGCTGGTGGAAGAGGAAGAGGACAAGAGGCGGGTTTTTAAAGGACTGTGTGGCCTGATCGGAGCCAACAAGAAGGATGGTTCCCCTGGAAAAGAGGAGCTTGGGGGCCAAGGCAGAGGTTGGAGAAACTTGCAAATAATGAACTTTGTCAAAGTCAAACCCACAAATGTAGAAGACCAACTGTAATAACCCAGGGACCGCATCAGCACGGTTACCTCAAAAGGCGGGAGACCTTGAGGTCCTTCAGCAGTACCTGTAGCTCCTTGAAAAGGTGGGGAATTATTAAGCACGTGACCTCCTTGGGCAGCTAATGAGTCTCCACCACTCTGGCAGGGCCCACTTCCAACGCCTATTCTAGCATTCTTTAAAAGAAAAAAAAACTGCATCGTAGTTGTCTACTGATTATCACAGGGCAACCAAATACAGCTGTCATTTTAATTTCCCACAATACTTCTAACACGTCACTCAATGGCACTGTAGGAAATTTAGATGGCATCATGCCACCCTCACCCCAGCCAGCTGATGGTGCTTGGAAGATGCTGCTGCATGTAAGCCTGCCTGCCATTGCCTGTCAGTCAAAAGGTGGTGTCCAAAGGGCACTTTGCTAATGGCCATTGGAAACAAAAGCACCAACCCTTTAGTAAATAAACTGAATCAGAGGATGTGGGAAACAGGTGGCGAGAAAGCTCTCAGTGTTTTCCTCCCTTGCTTCCTCCTGATCTAAGCTATGCTTAGGCTTTACTTCCTTTCCGTTTTTCTGAGGTCACTTCATGCTTCTTCTCCTAGTTATAGAGGCAAACAGAGCATGGAGTTGCCATAATGGCTGCCTGAGTAAACTGTCAGACATAGAAGCCTGCTTTAGGGGCTTCTGTAACCAAGTTTAGGAACTCTTTGCTATCTTTTTGATGATTTCTCTGGAACAATGCAAGTAAACATTTCCTTTTCACCTTATCAGGAACATCCAGGGTAGTTACTGCTGTTTAATAGCTGTTAAACATAAGCTTAGTCTAAATACCAAATTTATAGTATTTTCAAGTCCTCTCTCTTCCAAATCTGGAGCCAGCTCTACCTGCTCACATCCCTTTCTTCTAACTTTAGTTATCAGACTAGTGCTTCAATCCACAAATCTATATGCATACAACCCTGATGGAGACTTTGGGGTTTGCTTGCTGAAGAGATGTTTCTAACAGGTTGAGAGACTTGTGTTCCAAGTTCTGAAAAGTCTGAGAAACACTGGTTTAAAACCATGTTGCATTTTTGAAAGGATGCAAGCTATTTTAAGAAATGATCTTAGTTCCTGCCCTAGCTTGCATGTCCCTCCGAAACACACTTTTGGCCTTACCAGTTCTCATTGCACTGACCGATAATTTTAAGATAATTGCGCAATTTAATGGGATTTTTACTCTTGTGGATAATTCTATGTAAATCCTCCAAGCAATGAGCCATTTTCAGGGATGAGTAAATTACAGCACTGTGTGTTGACTAGGGGAGATCCAATGTGGTGAAGATTTCAGAAGTTTCCATTTAGAACAAAAGGACGTTAATTTCCATTCAGAGAATTCCACCTGAAGGAAGACGGATTCCAATGTATCCCATAAACCAAGATCAGAACAAGAGAACAGAGGAGTTTTCTCCTCTGTCAAAGTGAAAGGTGACATATTTTTAAAGGGGTTGCATTCTCCCCTGAATTATATAGCCCAGGGCAAAAATAAGGGAACAGCCTCCCAGTGAATCTGGGGGCGACAAAAGAGTAGAGATGGACCATGGTTGAGGCATCATAGAAAGACACCAGTCCCCCACCATAGTCAAGATAAACCCCAATTTTCTTGGGAAAGGAAGCAGGGCAGAGCCTTTGAGGGGGGGTGTCCTTGGCCATTAATTCCATCCCATTCCTCAGCCGGATTACCCAGAATCCATTGCCAGGAGAGGCAGCGATTTTCCCCTTGCGGTTGATGGAGGCGCTAACCAGTCCTAAAGTCCAAGAGGGCTTGTTGCCAACTTCCACCTCCCAGTAGCGTCTTCCGGAGGAGAAACCTTGGCAACCCAACACAGCTACACAGTAGTTGAACCGCATAGGAGTGTCCGGGACATCCCGGCGTATGTGGCCGTCCCGGACACAGGTACAATCGTCCGAAAGGACAAGGCAAGGATGAGCTGTTTCAGGATCCAGGGTTATTGAGGGGAGATCTGCAGAATGGAGAAAGAGAAAAGAACCATAACATAAATCAGGACACCTTATGTTTTAATAACGGTCTCTTCCTCAGCCCCTGTCTCAGCCATCAGCACTGGCTGTTTCTCAGATGGAATTTAACTTGACCCAACTTCTCATGCTTAATACATTTTTTAAAACTAGAACTCCCTGTGAGATGAGAGGATGGAGAGGGAAGTGGGAGAACCATTTTCTCTCCTTCCTGTGCTTCCCTAGCCTCCTGTTGAAGGGGTACATGGAAGATAGATTCTACTATGTTTTCCTGTGGAATGTGTGACTTATTCTCCTGATCAAATGGGGAACGCTAGTTCATCTTCCTGCAGAGGCAGCGCTGACACAAAACAGATGTTCAAAGCCACTTTGTGACAGTGAATTTGCTTTCAGCAAGCAATCAACAAGGTAAGACACACATTCACCCATTGTTTTACATCTATTTTATCTCTACTCCCCCTGAGATGTTATGATACAGGGCAGGGTATAAATATGTTGGAGGAGGAGGAGCTCCTCTCCAAGGAGGATATTGCTGACTCTGGAACTTTGGGCAAGTCACGCTCTCTCAGCCACAGCAGAAAGCAATGGTAAATCCCCTCTGAACAAATCTGGCCAAGAAAACCTCATAATAAGTTTGCCTTAGGGCTGCCATAAGTCAAAAAAATCTACTTGAAGACATCCATCAGCAACAACAAGGCACCACAACACTGCTGTTCCACTCTCCTTTGCTCAGGGAGGCTTATCTCGTGTAGTTTTACAACAGTCCTTTAAGGCTGAAAGTGATAGTAGTGGTCAGTAATTTCCAGGGTTTTATTTATTTCAAATATTTGCCCTTCGCCTTTCCAGCAGAAAAGGGACCCATGTTACCCAAGGCAACTGACTGTATGTATTTTACTTGAAAACTGTATGTATGCATGTAAAGAAATTAAAGCACTCCTTGGCTGAGGCATGATTTGAACTCCGATCTGCCCAAGTCTAGCAGTCTACCCATTAAATCAGATTGGTTCCCCCTTATGTCTCTGCTTTTATTCATAATCTGAGCTTGAGTCCTGCTTTTGCTACGATTTTGATAGCCTGGTCTTGATTAATCCCAGCCTGAACATTTAATTGCCTTGGTATTCATAAACCTGGTGATCTGTAAATCCTGGAGGTTATGTAAACGTGGGTTCCTGCATGATCGTGTTTTCTCAGCACAAGTGGTTGGCTCTTTCGGCCACTCCCTAACTTAACTGCCAACAGCTTTATCATGTTCCCATATCAGGGTTTCTGTCCTCCAGCAGTCAAATTCAGTCACTTGATTCACCAGTACCATCAGCCACAACAAGAATGTTTGCCATCTTTTCAACAGAACTAATCTGTTCTCAGCAGTGTCTCCTCCTCTCTTTCCTGGACCTAAGATGTACCCTTTTAGATCAAAAGTTCCATATAGTCCAGCACACTTTGTAGAAGGGTCATAACTAAGTGGTAAAGGACAAGCTTGGCATCTCCAAGGTCAGGTCGAGCTGAGATACTGGACAACATTCACTGTCAGATAGTATAAAATAATAATATAGATATACCTCTGTTAACAAAGTAGATGTGCTCCTGGGCATTGCTTCTTTAACAGAACATTTGGTACCAGAAGCAGAAAGAACAGGGAAAGAACAGAGAGAGGTTTCCTGCTGTTGTGGGCTTTCAAGTCATTTCCAGCGCGTGAAGACTCAAAGGTAAACCCATCATGGGATTTTCTTGGCAAGATCTGTTCAGAGCGGGGCATACCTTTGCATCCCTCTGAAGCTGAGAGAGTAAGATTTGTCCAAGATCACTTGCCCAAGATTTCAACCCCAATCTCCAGAATCGTAGTCCAGTGCTAAAACCACTCCACAGCTCAACCAAGAAAAGCATAGTTTGACATGTTTCAGCAAACCTTTTACCCAAAACTAACAATATGCCCGTGCAAAATGAAACAGTTCAGGTAAGCCTTGCATTAGTAAACAAAAGCAATCTGAATTTTCTAGAGACCACTGCATCCAGTGATGATTTTTTTTTCTTTCCATCAGCCTCCACTTTCCTTCCGAAGTCTAATTTCGTGCCCAGACTCATAGAGCTCTGCTTTTTTTTTTTTAACAAGCCAATGAGGCAGGCTGATCTCCTCTCCCCATTTCTCTCTGTTTTTCTAATTATGCATATTCAGTTAGGGTTCCTGGTGGCAGCTGCTGTTTACTTTGCTTGTTGTAAGCAAGTACACCCAGCCAGGGTGGATTTAGCTAGAGTAGAGTCTCATTATTTCCTACCTCAAGCTTTATTATGTTGTTTACTGCAGATATGCTGCTGCAACCTGATACTTCAAGACTATGTTTCTCTCACCCTCCCTCACCATTCCACTGACACCAATGCTGCTATAAAACCTTCTAGCTAGACAGAGAACAAGGAGGAAATGCTAGGAGCTGGGCAGGTATAAAAAAGGACCTGTGAGATTCTTTTTCAGAGGCTTTATTAACAGAGGTGTGTCTGTCCTGAGCTAGATGGGCCAAGAATCAAGCTCCCTAGAAAGAGACATTCCTAAATTCCTAATCCTCATAGCCAATACGTGCTAGACGGTCTGCAGTTGAAATTGGACAGTTGGTGGTTCTTTTGTGTACCCCTGCCCTAAGCAGCCAAATTCCACACCAGAGCCGAAGAGGAATATCTGCTAATTGGTTTAGTTCTTGATTTTCCACATGCGGCATTTAGAAAAGATAACAATGATCTCTTGGTGATCCTTGTCCAGGTTATCACTTTACCTATGGTGAGAGCAGATTTCATTTCCTTCCAGGCAATGTATTGCAAAGGTCCTTTGAATTGTCCAAGGATCTGCGATGTGGGTGGTACCACAGGAAGTGCTGGGGTGGCTTGCTGCTGCTTCACCCTTAATAAAATGGCAACCACAGAAACACAGAAGAATGTGTTAATAGATAGAAATACAAGAGTTTCTTTATTGTAAGAACAAAATGCCTCTTTCATTGCACTCACCTGTTCAGGAGGGAGTATATGCCCTTTGGAGGAGAAGAAAACAAAAGGGAAACAAAATTAATGGATTAGCCAGAATAACTAGGATTCTATTAAATTTTTATGAAACCCTTGAGTCAGAGATCCCTGTTTTTAATAATTTACATATACAATGGGGTAACAGCCTGTGTGCAAGTCCTTTCTCATTCAGCTATTGACCATGATGTCACAGAATGCTCACATACATTTTCCCCATTTAGACTGAAGATATGAGCTGCAACGTCTTCAAAGCTTGAAAGTAGCTTGTTAAAAATAACTAGTTTAATAACAGTGATAAAACTGGAAAGAACAGGGGAGGAAATTAGATGGCCTCCCAGATTTTGTTGGGCTGCAAATTCCAGCAGCCCCTGTTCAACATGGCCAAGGGTGAAGAACTCAGGGACTTGCAGTCCAGCAGCATCTCCAGGGCCACATGTAAGACAGGATTTTTCCCAGCCCTACCTGGAGATGTTGATAGAACCTGGGACTTCCTGCACGCAAAGCAGGTGTTCCACCACTGGACCATTCCCCTTCTGACCTTGGAGGGAACAAGGCCTTAGTTTCAGCTGTAGCATAAGAGCATCTCTCTTTCCATGGATATGAGTTTTCCCCTTTGTTATTGTTATATGCCTTAAAGTCATTTTGAACTTACGGGGACCCTAAGTTGAACCTATCATGTGATTTTCTTGACAAGATTTGTTCAGAAGGGTTTGCCTTTGCTATCCTCTAAGGCTGAGAGAATGTGACTAGCCCAAGGTCACCCACTGAGTTTCCAACAGCTGAGCAGGGATTCAAACCCTGGTCTCTAGAGTCATAGTCCAACATGCAAACCACTACTCCATAATGGCTCTCCAGGTTTCCCCCTTACCGTTTGGAAACCTGCAGAGTCTTGTAGTTCAAGATGACCATGGGATTCCAACAGCAGCTCCTGGCAACCACGGCAAGCTTCCCCCAGCAGCTTCAGCTTCTCCTTTGTCTCCTGGAGGAGGGCACCTCCTTCCTCTGCCAGCTTTGTCTTGCAAGCCTTCTCCTGGGCATTGAGGAAGTGGTGGAGCTGCCTAAATTCGGTGGAGATTCTGTCATCCAGGCTGAGCATAACTGCCTGGAAAACAAAGATATATATATATGCATTTCCCCCCTTGAGAGATAGAACGTCGACTCCCAGTTTCCCATCACCACTGTTTTCCTTTTCTTTTACCTGGTGGTTCTGAAGCTTTTCCTCTTCTTCTGTCTTAAGCATGAGAAGTTTGGCCAGGTTAGATTCCATCTGAGACACAGCCAGAGACAGCTCCTCCTGTTCAAGAATGTGAGCGGACATTAGGACAGCTGAAGGTAACAACTGATCCTTTCTCAACCTCACCCTGATTTCTTCCTAGGTCACATGTGGGAAGCCTTTGGCCCTCCAGATCTTTGGATTACAGTTCTCACAATCTTTTATCCTGTTGTTTGGGGCCAGAGGAAGTTGTAGGCTGAAATGGCTGGAGGCCCAAAGATCCCCCCCCCCCATAGATAAGATTAATATTTAATACAGAGGTGGGCAACTTGTGGCTCTCCACAAGTGGATGAATTCACATCTCTAAGGCTGGATGAACTGCATCCAAGTGTACTAAAGGAATTTGCAGATGTAATCTCAGAGCCGCTGTCAATCGTCTTTTAAACTTCTTGGAGCACAGGAGAGGTCTCAGCAGACTGAAGCAGAGCAAATGTTGTCCCTATCTTTAAAAAAAAAAAAAGGACAAAAAAAGAGGACCTGAGGATTCAGCTTGACATCAGTACCAGGAATGGTTCTAGAAAACGATCACTCTGCGCATGCGTAGAAAGGAATGCTGTGATCATTTAGAACCAGTGTGGATTTCTCAAAAATAAAAAAAAAGTCATGACAAATTAATCTTTTCTCTCTTTTTTGGCAGAGTTAAAAGCTTGTAGATCAGCTGTGTGTTCCTGCACGGCAGAGAGATAGACAAGATGGCCCTTGCGTTCCCTTCCAACTAAATGATTCTATGTTGTTGGATTGCAGCTCTTATCAGCCTTTTCCAGCATAGTCAACAATAAGCTATAAAGTGTGCTGCAGTCCGACAACATCTGGAGCGCCACACTTCTCACAGCTGTTTCTCATGACAAACCAATCAAGCATTATGAAATCCATCATGAGGTACTTCGCCCAGCACTTCCACCCCATATCAAGGGATAGGGGGAACGTCAACCATTTCTTATGCCTATGGCTGTCTGGATGAACTCAAATGGACTTATCCACGGTGATCTGACATAACTAACCAGGGGAGTAGCCATGTAAGTCTGACACAGCAAAACCAAACAGAGAGTCTTGAGGTTTCTTTATGTACCGCACACAACCCTCCCTGGATTGGGTGGCCATGCAAGGTTCAAAGTGCAAGATGCTGGGAAGCAAGAACCAAGCCAGTTCTGGTCTTTGAGGATGCCGTTTATTAAGCGAAGAAGCAAAAAGAAAAACGAAAGGCCCACAAGCATACATGCACTCGGACTCTGTCGGAAAGGCAAAGCAGGCGACGGAGCAGGGTTCTCTTTGTTCCAACAGATTATATAGGCTTTTCGTAGGCGAGTGGCAAAACAGGCTGCCAATCCATCAACCAACCATGCCGAAACGGGCAGGAGAGGGGCGATCCCACCTCGGACACCAATTACTGAGGCACCCATGGGCCAGGTGCATGATAGGCTCGTGGCCAAATCTCCTTACCTGCCCGAAACGGCAGTGGATGGTTTCTAATCAGGCTTTGCACTCCTTTCACCGTACCAGACGGCATGGGGAGCGAAGCACCCATCGTTAACATTCCTTGGCTATTCTCACAAGACTGCAGCATACAGGGCAGCCTGACCTAGCAATGCAACAGCATGAGCTAACCCCCCAAATATGTTCATTAGTGCGAAAGCAGGCTGACCTGAAATGTGTGAGTGTGCAACACAGGGCCTACCCAGGGGGCCTCAGGCCCAACACTTTAAGACTAGCAAGCTTGATTGGACAGAAGCATGAAAACCTATTCCAAATAAAAGTTGCTGGTCTTTTAAGGGACTAGAAGGAACTCTGTTGTTTAGGGTTTTGCCATGAGGGCTGAACTGATGGCTCCAGATTTGAGAACTTCATGCAATGAGGGAGGGACAGTGAGAAAGCTAGGAAGAACTTGTTGCATTCTGAATTTGAACAGAGGCAGAGAAAGACGTTTGAAGAATCACCATATCACCCTGAACACACGTGGTGACGTCTGATTTTGGAAGCCAAACGTGAAGACCATCAAGGAATACCAAAGATCTCCATACTTTTCCCAAACCCTGGAGGACCACTGTCAGTTGACAATATGACCCAACTTAGTATAAAGCAGCATCCTTGTGTTCCTAAGAAGTTGCTTTTTAAAATGCATATAATGCAAGGTTTGCTGATCTACTACCTGCTTTTGAGATTTTGCTTAATTCCAGTATGGTCCCTTTGAATATATGGAAATAAACATTTGTTCAAAGATACTAACAGAAGATTCCAGTGCTCTTTTACCAAAAGAAACTTAAGCCCTGTAGCACATGCTTTCCCATTCTCATACCACCCAGACATGTTGGCCATGTTCTAGACCAGACAGGAATGATGGATGTTGCAGTCTAACACAGTTAGAAAGCATCAGGTTGGAAAAAGCTACTGTAATACATCCACTGAACATTTCTCCACTCAGGGGCCAAAGGAATGTTTTGCAAGCCAGCTGCCAGTGCCTAGTGTTCAATGCACAGGGAGGCTTTCAAAACAGCTAAACCAGCAAGAAAAGCTGTCCTGCATTGTGACCGTAAGTTCCATGTCAGGTGTTCGATGTATCTGCTCTGGGTTTTATTCCAGACTCGCAAAGGTCCCAGACCTGTTTCAAGGATGGGGTCAGCACCTTGGATACCTTCTTTAAAAACTGGAACAAAGCCCAGCGTGAATTCACTGCACCCTTGACATGTAATCCACTGGTGGTCACTGGTTCTGACGCACAGATGAAATTCCTTACAGCAGACGTGGGAATCATACCAACCTCCAGATATTATTAGACTGCAACTCTCAGCAGCCCTAGACAGCATGGCTAGTAGTGAGGAATACTGGGGAGCTGCAGTCTGATAACTTCTTGAGGACCATGATTTCCATGGCTGCCCTGGATCCGCTGCAACCCAAACTTCCATCCCACCAGGCTGGGAATCCAATCTACGAGCTCTGCTTGGACCCTGTTTTGAATCAAGGGAAACTGACTTTTGGTAAGCAGCTTTATTGCTTTCGCACATTAGCAACTAGCTGACCACTGTAAAGATCTGAAATCCCTGTATCAACTCCCCTAGCCCTTTGAAAATTTGGGACCAGGGGCATGATTTGCACCTTTCTGGATCCTGTTACATTCTATCCCACTTCCACAACTGTAATGCTTTCTATCTAAGCCCTTAATACCACTTGGTATTGTATCTAAAGAAGTGGGTTTATATCTATGAAAGCTCATGCTGAAATAAAAACCAGTTAGTCTTAAAGCTGCTGCCACATTTTTTTTTCTCTCTCCCCAGCCCTCCCTCGTTTGGACCCTGTCTCACCTTATACCGCTTTGTTGCCTCGTAGACAGGGAGCATTGCTTGGTTCTGCTCTAGCACAGATCCTCTGCCATCGGCACTGCTGCGTCGCCCCTCCTCAGTCACTCCAGGATTCATTCCCCCGATTCGGTGGATCAAGGTCCCCAAGAGCTTGCAGGGGGTGTACCTCCTCCCTGCAACCTCCTCCCTGCACTGGGGGCAGATGTGCTTGCCGCTTTGGGTTCCCCAAGCTGTCTCAATGCAGGCCTGGCAGTAGAGGTGTCCACAAGGGAGGGTAACCGGCTCCAAGAACCACTCCAGGCATATTGGGCAGGAGAAATCCAGAACCAGATCCTCAAAGAGTGTGGCAGAAGCCATAGCCAAAGGAGCTCGCTCTTGAGCCTCTGAGAATGGTGGTTCCCTCAGCCTTATTCCTCTTCCCACAGTACGAACATCCCCACATTCAATTTCTGTAGTTCAATCTCATTTCCTTTCCTCCAACCACCTGGTCCCAAAGCCGGAATCAGGAAACAACCTGTTGTCAGAAACACTGTTCCCCTGTGGCATGATAAGAGCTTGCTCTTGACCCAAGTGTTGGCCGACTTTCTCTGGCGCTGGACTTTGCCCCAAACACCCAATTGATTTGGGGTTTATCACTCACCAGGGGTGGAGAGGCAGGAACACTGCTCTAGCCACCCACCCCTTGTGCACATATTGCTTTTACACAAACAGCAGTGTGAGTTTCAGGCTTGTCCTTTTTCCTGGTTCCACTCCTGTACTTCTGTGATTTCTTGCAGAAATTAAAATCCCTTCTCCTCAAAAAATAATGGAACTCATTTTTTTAGGGGGAAAAAAAGTTTCGAATGCTAAACACAAGCGTTCCAAGCTACGGTGGGCCTTTTCACGCTACTACATTTTAGCACTCTGGTCCTACTTTAACTGGCATGGCTGCATCCTGTGGAACCCTGCCATTTGTAGTTTCATGAAGCCATTTAGAATTCTCTACCAGAGAAGTCTCATGACTCACCAAACTATAAATCCCAGAATTCAGTAGGATGGAGCCATAGCAGCTAAAGTGGTATCAAAGTGATACAACTGCACATGTGTAAGCTAGGGTGGTATAGTGGTTTGAGCATTGGATGATAACCCTGGAGGCCAGAGTTCGATTCCCCGCTCAGCCATGGAAACCCCAACACATATTTTGTTCCTGTCAGTCTCTTTCTCATTCTCCCCCCAACTCCCCCCAAACTCCTGCTTAAATGTATTTCCTTCCCTTCTTCCTCCAAGGCCAATAACCTTTTTCATCTATTTATTTTAAAATTCCGCTTGTTAGGGAGGAAGGGAACAAACTACCAGTCCATCTCTTCTAGACCAGCAAGCCAGCAACAGTGCAATAAAGAGCAGTACCACTGACACTGCATGGAGTCCAACCTCCAAATCAACGCTATTGACATCATTTCTATAATCCTTTTGGAAATGTAAATGTTTCAGTGTGGCTTAGAACAAGGACAGAAGATGTGTGGCCCTACTTCTGTTGGACTGAAATTTCCATGATCCCTCACCATTGGCTGTGCTGGGCACTGCATCATCTGGAAGGACAGAGATTTCCTACCAGTTAGACTTTATGATCTATAAAATGTGACAATAACAAGTTTGTCCCTTTGGACACAGGAAAAGGGCTGTGTGTTGTATACGTGTTACAGACATCAAAATTAACTTGACTGATTTCACCAGGAAAGCCATGGAAACAGGAAAAAAAATATTTTATTTCCCATTGTGTACAAACAACCAGCCCACAACATCCAGCCCATAACTCCTCCCATGACGCTGAATCTCCCAAGCAGAGCCAGCCTCATCATTAGGCAGAGTGAGATTATTTTCCCGACACAGAGGGGGAGAGGTGCTTGCAAGTGAAATATTCTGTTTTAGGCCAAAGTAACCTCACGAGTTTATGATACGTCAGGCATGCTAATGGCTCCTCTGCTTCAGGCAGCACACAGTCTTGAGCTGGCCTTATTTACAAGGACAACTCCATCTTCCTCCCTCAACTGTGAATCACCAGGGAGAATTCACAGTGAACAAGGTCCACGATGAGCAAGACAGAAGTGGAACTCACAGCCTTTGAGCCTGGGAAACAGCATCGACTCAGCTACTGGTAGACTGAAGGCAACCTTCGAAGCAAGCTGGAGGGTAAAAATGAAAACAAGGAAGCGTGTGGGACAGCCTCTGCTAAAAGGGTAATATTACAGGTTGAATATCCCTTATTCGAAATGGCTGGGACCAGCAGTGTTTCAGACTTCTTTTGGATTTTGGAGTGTCTGCATATACACAATGAGACTGTATACTATTCTTCGACACAGGGTGTACTCTTTAATCAGTTCTCCTCTTGCCTTCCTCCTGTAGGAAACATAAGGGAATTATGAAGACTCGCTTCCAAAGTGCTTGCAAAGTGAGGTGAAAGGGGAAAAAAGTGCCAAACTGAGATTTTGCAAGCAGGGCATGTGCCTGTAGTCCCACGCGAGCCTCCAAAACTCCCTTATGTTCCCTGGGATTTCAATCATGGCAGAAGGAGCTGCAACCGTGATTTAGTGCCTGCTGTCAAAGGTGAGCACGATCATGTACCCTGGGCCTTTGTACTTGACAGGGGAGGACTTTAGTTGTATTTTAGCAGGGAACCAAAGGGTGCATGAACAACGCAGATAAACTGAAAGGGATCCAGAACTGCCCGACAGGGTTCCCCATGCACTTTTGGAGGTGGGCATGAACAACAGTTTAGGGGTAACAGTAACAACACAGACACTGGCTAGTCAGAGGCTGTCTGGATTTCTAGACTGGCTGCCCCCTCCCTCTGATATTTTTCAAACATAATCCTGGTCCCTTCCTAAAATGACCCCAAACTCTTCCAGAAAGAAACTCCCCCAGCACCACAAAATCACAGTGGCAACTGCAGAGCCGTGTGGAAGCCCATGGCTTGGCTGGGGCAGTGAGAGATCCAGAGTGAAGCTAGGAAGCAGGGAAAAACTTATTATGCTCGAGATTGGTCCTGCCTACCTATTAACCACTCCACCTTGGCCACACCTATACAGGCCAAATCTTGCTGGAAATTTCATAGAGCAACATCTCAGGCATTCAATCTTTGAAGAAGCCCTGGCCAGATCAGGGAGGAGATGTCCCTTTCAAAGGTAACTTTTGCAGACGTTGCC
The DNA here is from genome assembly GCA_030412105.1 of Cyclura pinguis. Lineage (NCBI taxonomy): Eukaryota > Metazoa > Chordata > Lepidosauria > Squamata > Iguanidae > Cyclura > Cyclura pinguis. Next base: position 10,835,632 of record CM059604.1, read on the forward strand.
ATCTAATTCACAGTAGAAGAATGGAAACTATTAGAATTTTTGCCTTAAAAAAAATCACAGTTGCAATAATGAACTGTTAATCTAACCAACAGAAATGTGGCTAGTCCACATCAAGTATTCCAGTCAGTGTTCATAGCAGGTGGCCCATGCACCGAATTCTCATACAAAACAAGATTTATAAGATCAGCATCACAGGATTTGGTAGGGAAGGAAAGTTATATTCCTCCACAGTCCTATAGCCCAAGGCCTGGGGATTGCTGTGGACACGCTGGTGTCGGAGGAGGGTCGAATTGTCCCGGTAGCTTTTCCCACAGTCAGTACACTGGAAAGGCCGCTCACCGGTGTGGCTGCGCTGATGGCGTAGTAATTTGGAGCGGTGGCTAAAGCTTTTGGGGCAGTCAGGGCACGGATGGGGTTGCCCAGAGGAATGGGTGAGCTGGTGCTGCGCCAGCAGGTTAGGCAGAGTGAAGGAGCGGCAGCACTCCTGGCACACATGGGAGCGCTCCGTGGCATGGATTAGCTGATGTCGGGAGAGGCTGGAGTTGTGGGTGAACGTCCGACCACAATCAGAGCACTGAGGGAGCTCAGTGCCTGGAACAAGTGTCTGGCTGGATGGGGGATTTGGACTGGGGCAACTCTCCCAACAGTTAGGGTAGAACCGCGCTCCACTGCTAACCAATAAGCAGCCATCATTCTCACTATCCAACTCCTCATTGTACCCCCGTTTGTGACCATCCCCTACACAGAGCTCCACAATCTCTTCACTCTCAAGGTTCCTAGAACACAGCTCCAAAGCCTCTTGGTGTTCATGGTTCCCAACCTGGACAGCCATGATATCACCCCGTTCATGGGTTCTGCCACTGATTTCTGTAGTCCATCCATGCTCATAGTCCCCAACACGGAGCTCCAGGATCTCTTCATCTTCCCGATTCCTGGCACAGAGCTCTGAAATCGGCTCATCCTTGCTGTTTTCCACTAAGAGCTCAGCCATCTGCTTGCTGCCATTTTCCATGGGTAGCTCCACCATGTGCTCCCCGTCCTGGGTGTCTGCAATCCACTCATATTCCCACTCCTCCCCACACAGATCAAAGTCTGGTCCAAGCTCAGAATCTCCCAAGGGGAGCCCCGTGCCCTGCCTTTCCTCCTCCTGCTGTTGCCGCTGTAGCTGGTGAACCCGAAGGTGCTGGATAAGGTTGGAGCGGCGGCTGAAGCACCGTCCGCATTCCAGACACCTATGTGGGCGCTCACCTGTATGCACCCGCCGATGCTGCTGCAAGTTGGAATTGAGGCAGAAGCCACGGCCACAAATGTCACAGCAGTAAGGCCGCTCGTCGGAATGGATCTTCCGATGGCGAGCCAGCTTGTAGCGGTCACAGAAGCACTTCCCGCATTCTGGGCACTCGCAGGGGGCCTCCCCAGTATGGAGGCGCTGGTGCCGGGCCAACTTGGAGTGCTGGGCAAAGCTCTTGGGGCAGTCTGAGCAGCGGTAAGTCTTCTCCCCAGAGTGCGAGAGTTGGTGCCGAGCCAAAGCTGACTGCCATGGGAAGGTCTTGCCACAGTCAGGACAGCCAAAGCGCGGCTCAGTACGATGCCAGCGGGGCTTGTTCCCTTGCTTGCTGGGTGGGCTACTTTTGACAGTGGCCTCCCAGGCTTTGAGGGGGCTTGGCAATCTCAGCACAGGGGCCAACTTGTCAGCAGCTTCCTTTTCCTTCCAGGTGGTCAGCTCCTCACAGTCAGATTCGCTTGAGAGCTCTGCATCTCCTGAGAAAGGGGAAGACAAAGAAAGGTGAGAAAGATTATGGGGTGGATGCTCTACTGCAGGGGTCAGAGACTTGGTATTCTGCACATATTTTGGGTTATGGGAGATGGATCACACTAGTATGCTTCACTCTTCTGTTTGCTCTTTTACTATATAAATGTTGGGACTTCCAGTGGCCTTGCTCCAGCCCAGGAACTCATTAGCCAGCCACAGGGATCAACAGTGCCAGTGCTGGTATAATCAAAGCAGAATTTATTATTTAAGGGCTCAGTCCAGCAACCTGCTGCAAGAGGAGGCTGGAGCACATCAGCTAAGGAACAATTATACTTCCCCCGTTGTTGATCCCCTGCTGCTTCATTGACTAGCAATAAAGTACTCTCCCATCTGTTCTTTTTGGCTACTGAAACGAAGAAAGCTTGGGGGAGAAACCCAGATATTTTTTGTATGTGTGAAAAGACCACAAATTTAGTTCTGGTACTGAACAAATACTTGGACCTAGCATGTGCTCGGAGGCACCCTGTTCTTTACATCTACAGATGGGCAAGTCTTTGGGACATATGCATCCCCAACATTTTCATATATATTTAAAAAGCTTTAATTACTTATTAATTGATTACTAAAAAGGCCTCCACAAACTCTTTCCTTTCAACCAGGAAGTAAACAAGAAGTCAGTATCTCATGGGATGTAGGAAGCATTTTTCTGTTGATTTTTAAAAATTATTAAAAATTGGAGAGAGATACGCACAGCATAGTAGCAGCCTACTAAAGCCACAGAAGGAGTCCAATGCACCCTTCCAACTGCTAGCAATGGCCAATCCCTTATTTACATGTATATCTGTGGATTTGTTCAACTGCTCAAACTTGCAATCTGAGATTAGGCATAAGCAGCCTCCCTGAAAACATAGCTATGGTTTTCCCCAAACCCTGGCTTATCCTGAGTGCTAGGCAGACCTCTGTGTCTTGCACTGTTGCTGAAGAAAATAAGATGTGGCTTGCTGGTCCACTCAAGTTGGCATGCTTTGCAGAAACAACAGCAACCAACAGACAGGCAGGTCATTAACACCTATCCCATAGTCTCCCAGTAGAGCTGTAAACCACCCTTGTGCTTCCCCCCAAAACACACTTGAGTCTTTTGCTTTGGCTTTTCAACACTGAACAAGAAAACTGGTAGTGATGAGAAACCACTTTGTGGTTTAAGACTCTTCCCTTGAGCCAGCTTATATCCTCTGCAATGTCTGAACACTGACTAAAAGCCAGCAATGTCACAAGACAACTCTTACCTTACCTACAACTTCCAAGGATGGCCCTTCTGGAGAATCCCCAGAGTCTTGTAAACACAGGTCCTGGTTACTGCCATTTTCCATCCTGAAGATAAGGTCTGGCTTGTGAACTGGAAATCCTGCCCATAAAAGGGAGAGTAGAATAAAAAATATTAAACAGAAGGGCGGATAAAGAAAAGGAGAGGGGGAGCATCTTTCTCTCCCTAAAGATTTCAACTGCCAGAATGAAATAGTCAAAAAACTTACATTATGATCATCCCAGAACTCCCAAATAACACCGTAGAGTCATTCACACCGATTAAAATTTCAGTTATTTCACGAAAATATGTTGTGCTTGTGTTTGGATAGTTTTATTGTCTTGTATTTTACTTTTAAGCTGTATTATGAAAGCCAGTATATATACTTAGGCTGATAACCAGTATGGTTCTGTGTAGCACAGTAGGTTTACACACACAAGGCCCAGGCCCAAGCCCAAGCTGTTACTTTCTGTAAATCTAAAATTCCTAGACAGTCTTCAAGGGCAGGCCCATGCACAGCAACAAAGCGAAGGAAAGTGCCAAGCCCTTCCCCAGCCAGTTCTCACCTAGTGACTTGACACTCTCATAATTCTCAAGTATGACCTCCCGATAGATCTTCCTCTGGGCTTCATCCAGGAGTCTCCACTGTTCCTCAGAGAAAAATACAGCGACCTCTTCAAAAGTCACCAGTGCCTGAAACAATGCAGTTTTTAAAAGATATACAACTCATGCTGTGCTTCTTTCAGTAAACAGTATCTACCCTAGCTTAATTAAGACATTCATGAACACCTGATCCTTCATTAAAGTTCTGAACAAGCAATGCTCCCTTCTGTTATTGAGCCCCCAAAAATGGCCAGCACTGTCAAGGTTTCCTATGCTGCAAAAAAGCATGGAATTAGAGTCAAGATTTAAGGGTCAAGATTTGGAGTCAAGATTGAAGGATACCATACAATGCAATCCCTTCATTTTTACAGCTTGTCACATGTCGCTTGTCTTTGTGGCTGAACAAGGAATCAGAAAGCATCACAGAACTGCCTGCAGAGATTGCCAAATCAAAAGAGGGAGAAGAGATTTAGTAAACACTTTTTCTAGGGATTTTAATTTTATTTATACCCTGCTTTTCTCCCAAAGACAACCCTGAGGGCCTCCAAGACAAATTGGTTACACAACAAATGTGAAACATACTAATCTTCCTAATTTTTCTGACTGTGTAATTTATCTTTATTTGATGAGGATTGCTAATTTTTTAAAAAATGCACAGAGTACATGCAGCCTGACATCAGATGAGACAATTTAGGTTTCTCTCTACTACAAATGTTCAAAAAACACTGGCTTCCACTTCATCAGCAACTCCCTCGGAAAAGCTAGGCCATTTCCACACTACACTATTATAGTACTACTATTCCACTTTCAACATACTATGGAATCCTGGGGTTTGCAGTTTAGGGAAGGGCATTTAGAGTTCTCAACTAGAGAGCTCTTTGGCCTCAGTAAACTACAAGCCCCAGAATTCCACAGGAGGTTGAAAGTGGAATAACAGCCCTATAACAATGTAGTGCAGAAATGGCCCTAGTTCTGCACTATTCCCAATACGCCTGTCAACTACAATAGAGATGCCACCCTGAGGAAAACCTTCCCCTTCATTCATCCTCAGAGACTGCTCATGCCGCTTGTCAACCAGCAAGGCCTGGGCTAAACTAAACTATGCCCTCTCAACCCCATAACCCCTGAAACCCTGGGGGGCCCCACGTGCCACACCAAAACCTCAAAATGTGCTTTGCAGCCAAGCCACACAGCGTCCCAACCGGCGTCTCTCACCCTCTTCCCATGTCTCTCAAGCAGAGAAATTCCCGTCAGGAAATTTTCCACCAGGTCAACAGCCTGAACGCATGTCTCCGGGTGCTGCTGCCACACCCAGCTCTGTATTTCTTGAGGCAAAATGGCCAAAAATTGCTCCAGGACCAGCAGCTCCAGAATCTGTTCCTTGGTACGGCTCTCCGGCTTCAGCCAGAGGCAGCAAAGTTCCCGCAACCGTCTGTAAGCGTTCCGTGGGCCCTCAGCTTCTTGGTAGCGGAACCACCGGAAACCTTGGCGAGCGGTCTCCATTACGATTCCCCCTTCATCCAAGATGGCTGCTTCAGTTTTCCTACCAGCTCCTTTGTCTCCAGCTTCCAGATTCTTACGCTTCCCTTGTGCTTCTTTCTCAAACTGGGTTTCTTCTTCTCCCTTGGAGTCTTTAGGGTCTGTTGACTTGGCTGGGAAAGGCACGTTATTCTCCTCTGGTTCCGTCAACTCCTCTTCTTTTGAGCCACCTGCTTTCTGGACGCAGGCCTTACAAACCTCAGAGATGTCCCCTTCCATAACGTCAGTTTGGATGGCCTTGTCTATTTTGTGGAGACCTGTGTCCTCGAGGGATGCCACAGAGTCCTCAATGCCACCTCCATCTATCACCACAGTTTGCGTTTCTTCCTTCCGGGGCTCGTCCTCTTCAGGACATACCACACAGGTCTCAATTTCGTCTTCCAACACAACCTCAGGTTTTGGCAAATCTGGGTCTTCAAGGTCAACCTCTTCTTCTTCAATAGTAATCACACAATTGGGCCCAACGATCACCTCGGTTTTTGTCCCCCTCTCTTCTTCGGGGTCAGAGGCATTTTCAAAAGACACCACACAGGTCTCAATATCGTCCTCCAGAATCTCCTCAGATGGTTCCTCGCCAGCCTCCCCATTCTTTGGAGTAGGCAGAAGCACCTGTTGGTGGACTTCCCAACACTGGGGTGTCACACCGAGATGCGTCCGATCTTTCCGAGACCGCGAACGCTTTAAGACTTCCTTAACGGTTCCAACGGGAAGTGAACTCTCCTCCATTCCAACACTGCTCGGGGCGTCCGGTTCCAACGGTAAAGGGAAACTGGGAACCCAAGTGGATGGACCGCCAGGCCTAGCAGCCATTTTGGAGTCAGCTTCCGCAGCCATTTTGGAGTCAGCTTCCGTGAAAGGAGACAAGTTGTTGTCATCCCCCATTGGTTCTAGATCCCGAAATTATTTTCAGCCTATGAACGATCATCTCCTGGTTGTCCAGTGATCAGTGTGATTTCTCCTTTGAAGCCTAGTAGCTGAGAGAGAGAGCAAAAAGGAAGGTTGGACAGTCAAAAAATCACTTCCATGTGGATAAACAACATCACCCTCAGACAAGCGGTGTGAGGAACCTGATGGGAGGGGGTCTTGACAACAGAGCCTCCCTGGCAACCGAGAGTGTTTAAGCTGATTGGCTGGTGAAATGGAACCCTGGGTAGCCCAGGGGAGGGACTGGTAGAAAGAGGAAAATAACGGATTTTAACTGTCTGGAGAGTGATTCAAAGGGGTATGATTTGTGGTGTGTTTGGGAAAGGTTGGAAATCTGAAGAGCTCCGTGGGAGAGAGAGCTGAGAAATTGGGTGTATGAAAGCTTGTGAATGAACTGAAAGAGAGAGAGCGAAAGAGAAGAATGGTATGCTGTTTATAAACATTTAGATACAAAACAAATTTAAAGCAACAGTGTTACAATAAATGTTTGAAGTTCTGTGTTCCACATAACAGTCTCCCAAAGTCTTATTCTGTATCCCGGAATATTCACGCTACCAAGAATACCATCTTGACCTTAGTGCCAACAGTACCACAGTCTTGGAAAATATAAATCACTGCTGATTCTTACACCTGGGAGAAGGGCAGATTTAGGGATGGCAGTAAAGGGGGAGAGTCCTAAAAGGAAGAAGCCAAGGGGGGACAAGAGTGAGGAAGCGACTGTGTTCCCAAAAGGGGAGAACTGAGGCAAACCTGTTTGTCCTGGACCTGCCTTGATTCAGAAATCTCCCTGGCTGTTCAGTTCTGATCACAAAGAGGTGTCAGGCTGGGCAGGCCCTGAGTGCGAGGTTTGGGTGCGCCTTTTGCACTTGGGGCTGACGGGCGGTGTTTTTTTCCCGCGTTTCACAAGTGGCAAGAAAATCCAAAGAGAAAAAGAAACTGCTCCTACAGCAGCAGTAGGCCAATTGTGTGGGACCTACTCCCAACTCCACTCCACCCTGCTTATACTCCTATAAACAGCAAATCTAAATGCCTTAAATTTTCTTCTGCAGTCCCTCTCAAAACGGCAACAGGAAGGGACATCATGTGGGAGTATGGCACCTCCACTTCAAAATTTGGGGACACCCCTCTGTGCAACAGCCCTGCTCAGGTCTTGAAGATTCAGGGCCATGTGTTGCTTGACTGAGTCTATCCATCTCTAATGGGGTCTTCTTCTCCTACTACCTTCCTCCTTATCAAGCATTATTGTCCGGTCTAAATTATTTCATTAGTAATTTAAAAGAAATAAATGAGACCTCTGAATTTCCCACACTTGTTTGTACAGAAAGAAAAAAAGCATGTTTCGCATTAGAAGGGGAGGACAGAGAGAGAGAATTTAAACAGTAGGACCCCGGGGGTCCCATCAGCAGGGACAGGGGAATGAAGACAGACTAATTTTGTGCACTAGGGTTGCCAGACTGAAAACTGGAGTGAGCATGTTGTCCTGAACTGCCATCAAGTTGACTTCAACTCATGGTGACCCAGGCACCAGATCCTGTCTGAATTTGGAAGCTAAGCAGGGTCAGCTCTGGTTAGCACTTGGATGAGAAACTGCCGACCAACACCAAGTACTGTGGGCTACATTTCAGAGGAAATAACTGGCAGAACCACTTCTCTGTATCCCTTCCCTAAGAAAACGCTCTGAAATTCACAGCGTGGACATACCAGGTGACTCGAAGGCACATACACACACATGCAGGAGAAATCACCCTGGCGCGCTGTGATCAGCAGCCCTGCTCAGGTCTTGCAACCTCAACGTCCCTGGACTGAGTCTGTCCACCTGGCCCTCCTCTTTTCCTACTGCTTCCAACCTTACCAAGCATCACTGCCTTTTCTCATGCCTCCTGTTTTCCGACGGTTCCTCCAAAGTATTTCTGTACTTTAAAGCTGGTGTAGAAAAAAAGCAATTCCAGCAGGTATCGCTTGCTGGTTACCCGGTTGCCCGACAAAACAGTTACCCGCTGGAATTCTGGCTTCTCCACAACCCTTAAAGGCACAGGAGCCCGCTCCAGTTTCACTCTGGCGACCCTGTCCCCCCCCCCCCCCGCGCCCTGGGAGGGCAGAGTTGTAAAGAATTAGAAGAAGACAAAGAAAGCGCCGACGGGCGGGGCAACCGGGTCCCAGCTCCGCCGGGGCGCCAAAAAGGACAGGTACGGAGGTGGGCTGCGAGGCCAAACGAAGGGAGGAGGAGCCAAGGCGCCCCCGATCCCCGCCCTCTCCGGCTCTGGGGAGGAAGGGGGCGGGCCCGGGGGGAGGGTGGGAAACCAGGACGCCGAGCCGGCCCCCGATCTCGTGGGTAGGGAGCCGTGGGCGGCTGGAGGAAAAGCGGGCGCCCCGAGACAAGGCACACAACGCGAAAAGAGGGAAAGGGAGGAAGAGGAGAAGCCCCGGACCCCGCGATCTCTGCCCGAGCCGTGCCAAAGGGAGCTAAGTCCCCCCCCCCGTAGCCAGGGGAGTATACCCTTAGTCTGCCGCCCCCCAGTTCCCTCTGCACCCCTCCCTTCGCGTCCCCCCGCTTCGGGAGCGCGCCTACCTGTGCCAGAGCCACCCCCGCGACTCACCTTGGGCGGAAAGGGCTGCCGAGTCTGGCGTGGGGAGGGTGGGAGCGGCGCGTCCCCGGCCCTCGCCCCCCCCGCCGCACGCTCCGCTCGGGGGAGGCTGGGGGATAGGCTCTCGCCCCCTCCCCAAACACATGCACACCCCGCAGCAAATGAGCAAACAGCCCGCGCTCTTGCGCGCCCCTCCCTGCCCGCCCGGCCTCCTCTTCCGTCTCTCTGCACATGGAAAAGGGGGGAAGGGGAGAGAAGCAGCAGAGCCACCAGGCGTTAACTATTCCTTGCCCGGCTTGCTTTGCGGGGAGGGGGGGAAAAGACCGGATTTTTAAAGATCTCTCCCTACCCCAGCAAAAAAATGCCCCCTTCGAACGGCTTCGCCTCTCCCCGGCGCCAGAATGTGCAGGATTTGCGCCCTGAGCTCTCTGGAGAAGCTTGCTCCTGCGCAAGCGATGCGCCTTTACTCGCGAGGAAAGTTCACGGAGTGCTACAAGATTTACTTGCCCAGAAAGGACCCCGAGGGTTGCAGTCCACACATGCCTCACAGGTCACGGGCCGGGGTCTGCCCTGCGCCGACAAAGGAGATGAGCAGAGAGGTCGATTACCGTGGAACGCTTTCCAGCGATTGGAGACCCCCAGCGAACTGAGCAACTGGATGTGTTGGCGAAGAAGGGAAAATGCACGCCCCCCCCCCCCATAAATTGCAACTCTTTGCAGGCGCCACAGGTGGGCGGCGTCTGCTTAGGAGAAGAGGCATCTCTCCTCCTCCTCTCCTCTCCGGGCAGGAAGGGAATGCCTCTGATAATGGGCTTTATCTATTAACTGCCTTGGTCCCAAAGCTGGGGCCGTAAGCGGCTCTCATCTTTTTTCCAACGATAACAATGCACAGATGCATACGAATGTGCAATATTAGAATGCACTCTTAGCATCTTAAAACATTGGGTTAAAGATGATTTAAAATGAACCAGTTTTCAAAGAGAAGTTTTAGTCTGTTGCAACATAAAAAAGGGAGGGGGCAGAAATCTAGCCACACTTTTAAGACTGATTTATTTCAGCCCCAGCTTTGAGGGATTTAAATCCACTTCTACAGACCCAGCCTACCCAAATATTAGGAGTTAGTCTTAGTGATGGTTCTTGCAGGCGTTTGAATCTGACTTTTCACTGAAAGTGACCCTAAGGTGAACCTACTACAGCACATGTGTCAAACACAAGGCGCACAAGCCAAATCTGGCCCACCAGGTCATTTCATGTGGCCTTCACACCTCTCCTGCTGCTGTGGCACTCCCCCCATCTGGCAAGCCTGATCCCTACATTGTGGGCCCCCAGCTGCCAGTATTCGGAAGAGGGGCCCAGCAGCCAGCACTTGCGATCTACTTCTACTTCTGACTGCTTCTTTGTCCAAGTACCACTGTCAGAGGGTTGCCATGGCTTACCATGGCAACGCTCCATGTGGCTCGCAAGAGTTGCACAAAGGAGCAGTCAAAAGTAGAAGTAGATCGCGAGTATTGGCTGCTGGGCCCCTCTTCAGAATACCGGCAGCCGTGGGCTTGCAATGTAGGGATCGGACTCACCAGGTACAGAGAGGGGCAGGGGGGCAGAAAGAGGCACAGAGAGGGTCCAGGAAGCAGCAAATGGCACAGATTATTACCAAAACCAGTAATAATCGAATGCAGAGGCAATTATTTAATATGATAAAAGAGTAGATATACTTATATAGTCTTACAGATACAACTGCCCTTTGAGGGCAACCATCATGTTTATGTGGCCCAAGGTGAAATTGAGCTTGACACCCCTGTATTACGGGGTTTCCTTGGCGAGCTTTGTTCAGAGGGGGCTTGCCTTTGCCTCTCTCTGAGGCTGAGAGAGTGGGACTTGCCCAAGATCACCCAGTGGATTTCCATGGCCAAGCAGGGATTTTAACCCTGGTCTCCAGAGTCCTAGTGCAGTGTTTAAACTGCTATACCATGCTGGCTCTGGGCTTAATGGTGTACCACTTAAAATATCTGCAACTGATAATATACCTGTGGTTTGATATTAACTCTATCAGTGCATCTGAAGAAGGGGATTGAAATCTGCAGAAATCAGGGGCTCCTAGATTCCACCTCCTCTTTTCCTTTAGAAAGTCAAGAACTTTCCTGCCAATTGGGCATAGAGATGTAAAATTTAAGAAATTTTGAAACTGTGGAGTGGGCACAGTATATCTCATCACTGCTATCCTGGGTCATGGTTTCCTTTTCTCAGTTCTTTGCAGGGGAACCGGTGCTTTAAGTCTGCCTGGTACTGTGAAGGACACTTTTGCTGTATGCCTTCAAATCATTTCTAACTTATGGCAACCCACACGTTGACCTATCACAGGGTGTTCTTGGCAAAATTCATTCAGAGGAGGAATGGAGGACAAGAGGAGACAAAATTTCTTTCTTTTACTGATGTTGATGATTTCTCCCCTTCTTTTCTTGTGTTTCATTTGCCAGCTCCTCATTAGAATGGCAGTAGAAAAAAGAGGCTCTTTAGAATTCAAGATCTGGAAGCTCCATTGCTCAAGAAGTATTAAATTATTTTTCTGGGGAAAAACGTACTTTTAATATATCAAAATTATACTTTTCTGCCAAGTCAAGTTATACATAAAGCTAAAGCATGTACTCATATATTTTCATAATACTTTACAGAGTACCTACTCATCATTCTAAAGTAACAGAGGAACTTCCAATCTTTATTGCATGCTTTTTTTGTGTGTAGAGTTCAATCCCTGCAAAGTACCCTTTTTCTAGCTCCCCCCTCCCAATACTGAGCTGCCTTTCTGAAACTTCTCGAAGTGATTATTCATCTTTAAAATAGGGGCATTTCCGCCCTACACTGTTACAGTGCTATTATTCCACTCTCAACATCCTACGGAATCCTTGAGTTTGCAGTTGTAGGGAAGCGCATTTAGAATTTTCAGCCAGAGAGCCCTTTGACCTCAGTAAACTACAAACCCCAGAATTCCACAGGATGTTGAAAGTGGTCCCACAGCGAAGAAAAAAAATGTGGAGACGCAAAGTACGATCATGGGAGGTTCTCAATCCTGTCCGATGAGGGCACATGGTTGGGTGGGGATGGTAGGGCTGTTGACATTTTTTAAAAAAACACATCAAAGCTGAAAGATAGACGAACCGCCTGTTATGCGCCCTCATTAGATAAGCAAGTCTTGTCAGCTTTGTGCACTGCCTGCTACACACATCTTCCATCCCCCTCCTGCATCCCCCTCCCGCGCACTGGGAAAAAGTTGCAATGTCCAAAAAGCTGTGTTTTCTATTTTATTTGTTTTAGATATATGATTTCTCACAATTTTGACAGGATTTGATATAAAAATTAAAGAATGTTTCCGTTTAAATTGTGTAGGATCTATACATCTTCCATGTGTGTGTGTGTGTGTGTCTTTAACACAACTTGAGTGAAGAGGTGCACATGGGAACCTACTCCTGCCAGTGGAGGGTAGTGTGTCATGTGCAGACAGGGCACCCCAACCTATTCCACAATCCATCCTTGAGCAGAACAAAATGCTTCCTGTTTGTGAAATAGAAGTACTGCCGTACGAATCGGAAAGCCCGCGGTGAACTGGAAACCAGCTCCTAGCGTCGATGATGGAGCAACAGGCACAGAGAGGCGACAGACAATGACCCAAAATACAGAGCTATGCAAATGAAAAAAAGTATATAGCTGCCATTTTCCCAAAATTAAATAAATTCTGCCATGGCAGCAAAGAAAGCTGTTCCTCTTGCTCTAGGTGGGGTGTCCCAAGGTGAGTTTGGACTGGGGTCACGTACACCCCACCTCCAAACAAGTTTTGTGCAACAAAGACAGCTGCCTGCTTAGGAGAGTGTGGGGTTTAGGAAGGTGGCTGTACGGAGTCCCATAGATTCACGGGGGGAGTCCTCAAAGAAGTCCCAGAAACCTCAAAATCTAAGGAAGAGCAGGAACGAGGCCCCAGATGGACCCCCCAAATTCCCTCAAGGGGTACCCCAAAATCAGGATGATCAGACTAAAAGGGTATCCCCTAAAAAGGGGGCAGAGGCACCTGTCACTTTTTGTTTAATGAGGAATTACCCCCTTGTACTACTTTGGCAGAACTCTTCCAGAGGCATTTAAACAGAGGCTGGGTGCCCATCTTTTGGGAGTGCTTCAGCTGCGTCTCCCCTCATGGCAAGGGGCTACTCTAGAGATCATCCTTGCGGACTTTTCCAGGTCTACGATTCTATGAAATGCTGACTACCTAATTTACAGACAGACTAATAATGCAAAAAGTAAAGCAATACCTTCTGAGTTATTTCTAAGTACCGTCTCCTTTTTCCCTCCCCATAAACAGACACATGTACAAGGTTTAAGATGCAGAGTGATATCCTTTATAGATCAAGAAAATGGCAATGTCAACTCAAAAATAAACATTTTGCTTATAGAACATAGGAGTATAAAAGAACAACTTTAGTCTACAATTGCTAAAACAATAGCACACTGCTACCACTACTAAGCACATTCTCTAAAGTGAATGAAAGTTTTGGGGCCTTCAGGAGACTCTGTAAAGCTTCCACACAACTTGTGTCTGTGTGAGGAATTGTGCAAATACCATGTATTAACAAGACGGTCATGCCCACGGTGGGACATTAACCTCGAGGCAAACACAACTACGCCATGACCTTCTGACGCCAGGCAGGTATCAGGCAGCACAGTAGACGCATGCAGGTCTGTTACGACAAGCTACACGTGGCTTATGTGTCAGGTTGGTGTTGCAGCACTGAACATTAAGAAAAAAGCTTTTGCACAGGCCAAAGAGCTACACTCAGAATATGTGTCCCTCCAAGGGGTCCAAGCATAGGAGAGCAAAATGAGGGCATAGTCCTTCAAATAAGAATTCAACCCCTCTTTTAGTCTCTAAATTCCTAGCACTGCAGCAACTTAAAACATCAGTTGAGCATTTACAAATACAGTTCAGGCATCCAAAGAAGGGCAGAAGGAGCGTGACCAATTTTCAACTGTGCCTCTTTTGAAATGCTAGAAATTTGGGGAGTAGGGGAAAAAATCATCCATTTCCACACTACGCTGTTATAGTGCTATTATTCTGCTTTCAACATCCTATGGAATCCTGGGATTTGCAGTTTCAGGAAGGGGCATTTAGAATTCTCATCCAGAGAGCTCTTTGGCCTCAGTAAACTATAAACCCCAGAATTCCACAGGACGTTGAAAATGGAATAACAGCACTATAACGGTGTAGTGCAGAAATGGCCTTCATTTGCAGTAGAATTCTCATTTTTCAGGGTGGCAATGTGATATACAGGATAGCTTCACGTCCGAGTAATTTGGCTCAGACGTTTCAAAAGCTTTATTCGGGAACGTCGAAGAAAACAGCTGCAGACCTTGGCTACTGCCAAGACTAAAGAAGGACAGGTTGCTTACCTGTCACTGGAGTTCTTGGAGTGGTCACCTGTGCCCTCGTGCAACGGGTCTTCACTCCTGTTCAGAATCTCCTATCGGAAAGTTCTAGAAATGAGGAAATTGGCGGGAACCCCTCTCCTCTTCTATGTATGTACTGAGCACGCTCAACCCCAACATTCTGAATGAGCGCCTGAAAGCACAACCTGCATCTGCAAGATATACACAATTTAAAAAGGGAAGTAGAGACCATAGAAGGGGAAAGCGGGGGGAGATTTTTTTTTCTTCTTTATCAGACACAGGGAAAAAAATGAAGTAGATGGAAGAGGCAAAGAGATATACATAAGTAAGAAATGAGCAATAAGAAAGCAAGCCACTCAGCCAGAACACTGAAAGGAAGCGATCTGTTCAGCACGCTCAGTACACAGGAGGTAGGAGGAGTTCCCACCAAGCGGCTCAGCTCTAGAACTTTCCTGCAGGAGCTCCTGCAGGACGGGGACAGCTTGGATCTCAAGGGGAGTTACTTTTCTGTTACTAATGGAGTTGAACTTTGATGACTGGGATTTTACTGCTCTTTGTCTCTCATGGCCAAAACAAGGGGACTGGCCTCTGCCTGCATTGAGATCCCTCTAGACCACCTTAACTGACAGCAGACGAACATCTGAAGACAAAACGTAGGCCTGGGATGATTTTCAGCATCTTTGCCTGTTGAAGAAGCCAGTGGAGCTCCAAAAGCCTACATGATGCATTTTTTTTTCCGGTTGGCCCAAAAAGTTATCGCTATTTTGTAGATTTTGGATTTTGTTGTATTCTGCTGCATGGCCAACAGCAATGGGAGTGATTGGTTACACCAGTCAAGCCATTGGTGCTCCTCAGCAGCCTTGCTACAGGGGATGGTTTTAAAATACTAATTATTAAGCCCATCAGAGTTCTGTGAGCCTGTGAAAACCAACATCTTGCAAGAGCAATATCCATTTTGGTTATTAGCTGTGTTGCCAGAAAGCCCTGTAATAGGGCAGGTGGATAAAAAGCAATATTGAAGCTCAAGGGACCGAAAAGAGAGCTAGTGATGTTTTCTTGAACCTGGGACCTGCTTCCCTGGGTGGTCAAAAGTGAGAGTTTGGGGGGAACTCTCTTTCCTAACCCTGACTGTATCACAGCTCACTCTATATTCAGTAGGGCCTTCTAACCTTCTGTGTAGCATTTTTCAGGGGGCTGGAGAAGAAGAGGACAGGACATTTTTTTCTGCCAGCCCAGTTGCAACTTGGTTAGATCAGGAGCTTCCAGTTTGTTTCACATAAGGCACAGTGTTGTGGAATCACATATACAGCCGAAGTTTGCTGTTCGGAGACAAAACTCTAGTATGAGAAACTCTCATCTGTAACAATACAGAATTCACAAGGGACAGTAATTCTCTACACCAAGCTCTGATAGACTGATCCCCACCAAACAGTAGGTCGAATCTGTGCCTCTTGTGTCTCATCAATTTCTCCATCATGCTGTAGGGGACAAGAACCCAGGAGTCCTGGTTCCTGATGCCAACCCGATAACCTACATCATTCTATGCCTCTCTGCCAAAGACTGGGTACAACCAAGGACATGCGAGTCGCGAACGTCCCTTACCCCCCAACATTTCTCAGATGAAAACGAGGACAAATGCGGCCAATCAACATCTGAGTCTGGTGAAGATGGAAAAAGTTATTAATGAGGAAAAACACACAAGCTAGGAGAGGATACAGCTGTTTGCTTTCACCTGAACTTATTGGGAAGGCCAAGGCTCTGCCCTTTCCTTTTCTCTCTCCTGCCCACTTGAGTTAACTGAGTGCAAGCTAATTTTGCACTTTGAACGCTCACCAGTGTGCAGCAATGGAAGTAACCTGAAGACAAAGGGGGAAAATTGGGAAGAGAGAAAAAATGGGACGTTTTAAAAAGAGCTGACAAATTGGGATGACAGAAGATTAATTGGGACTTTTCCTGCCAAATTAGGACAGTTGGAGGTTATGAGGTAGGCCCAAAAAAAAAAAAAGGTAATCCTTCCAAGATCTGTTCCAACTTCCTATCTCTACAGCTAAGACAGCCTTACCCTCCTGGAAGGAAGATGTACAACCTAAGGCCATCCTAGTCTCTTACCAGGGACTAGTTGGAGCCAGAACCTTAGCCCCAGAACATTTCAATTAAAAGTAAGCCCTAAGTACAATAGTACAACTAATACTCTAAGCATATGAAGAATGCCTTTCTCTTTCCAACAAAGTAGCCAAGAAGCAGACCTGACACGTATGGGATTCAGCAGAAGGGTTTCAAAGACAAGGACATTACAATTTCAATGTAGACTTGATGTTTAACAATCAACGACAGGTTAATTAAGGCTCAAGACATCTTTTGTGCCCACCACCCAGAGTGGGATTTGCTCCTGAGATGCAGGGATCTAGCTCCTAAGTTCTTACTTCTGGCGATTCTGGAGAAAATTTAAAAACTTTCTCCACATTCTGAACCACAAAACGAATAAAATTATGCAAAACTAATTTTGCAGAACTGATAGGCTTAATTTTCCTATTTGGCTGTATTCACAGAATGTGAAGGGTTTCTGTTTGTCTGTTTTTTGTCTTGACTGCAAAATTGGAAGAAGAGGAGGCTTATATGCAACCTTGCCTTTACAACTAGTATGCACCCTTCAGTTCCTAGATTTAGATTGGAACACAGAACCTGGAAACCTTTTGACTTTCCTGGCAAGTGTTTTTAAAATATCCCTCTCTTTTCAGTAACTGTGCTCTTGCTTCTCCCACTGAGTATAATTCTCATTTCCACAAAACTAACAAGGCATCTGAGACAAAGCAAACCTCTCAAGCCGCTCAGCCTGTTCCTCTCTTCTCCCCACATTTGTCTCTGTTTAGTGTGCTTCGCCCCCACCAGCATGTCTCCTTTCAATACGGCAGGTCATAAATGCACAGTGTAAAAAAATATATAATGGCTGCTGCCTGTAAACAAACATGACCCCTCTAGGCATCCAAAGATGCCACCATGTTTATTCACATATTTGCATGATGTCTCCACCGGGCGGCAACAGGCACAGTGAAATGGTGAGAATTGGGGTGGGGGAACAGAACAGGAGCTGGTACACGAGCTGCCAGTACCATCTTCCATCTAAGTTTTCCCAGCACACCAAATCAAAAGAAGTGGGGACGGCAGAAGCAGACCTCAGCTTAAGCCTCTGAGGGCTGGCTAGACTCTGAATCTTGTGCCTTGGTGCGGATACGTTTCAGTGGAGGGGCCCCTAAGGACGACACCTCTTCTGCGTCAGGTGCGGGCTCATCAAAGGCCTTCACAGGCTCCGAGGGGCCAGCAGTATCCTTCACCTGGAAGACAAGGGGAAGAAAGAAGTAAACATCCTATAAACTAGGGCTGCCAATGGGAAAAACCGGACAGGGCTCCTGTAGCTAGTTGAGTAGAAGGAATTTCAGGTTTTCATGCAGATAGGCAGCCATACCTTTCAAACATTCAAATGTTCAAATGATTTGGCAGGGACAGTCCTGATTAATTGTCCGTCATCCCACTTTTTCAGCTGCTGTTAAAAGGTCCCAGTTTCTCTCCCCTCTTTCCACTTTCCCCCATTGTCCTTAGCTTACTACAATTGCTACAAACAGGGTTCAAAATGTAAAAGCAGTTTGTACTCAGTTAACTAGGAAGGGGACGAGCAGAGGAGGCAGAATCTTGCCCTTCCCAGTTGTAGCACACACGACCCTCCCTGGATTGGGTGGCCGTGCAAGGTTCGAAGTACAAGATGCTGGGAGGCAAGAACCAAGCCAGTTTTGGTCTTTTCAGGATGCAGTTTATTAAGCAAAGAAGCGAAAAGAAAAAGGCACACAAGCATACATACCTCTGACTCCGTCGGAAAGGCAAAGCAGGCAACGGAGCAGCATTCTCTTTGTTTCAACAGATCATATAGGCTGTTCGTAGGCGAGTGGCAAAACAGGCTGCCCATCCATCAACCTGCCGTGCCAAGACAGACGGGAGACGGCTATCCCCCCTCATCTGCCAATTACAGTACCTGCCTGAGACGGCAGCGGATGGTCCCTAATCAGGCTTCACTCTCTCCTCCCCGTACTGGACAGCGTGGGGAGTGAAGTACCCCTAGTTAACATTCCTTGACCATTCTCACAGATCTGCAACACGCAGGGCAGCCTGACCTTGCAACACAACAGCATGAGCTAACCTCCCAAATATGCTCATTAGTGTGAAGGCAAGCGGAACTAAAATGTGTGAGTGTGTAACACAGGGCCTGCCCAGAGGGGCTCAGGCCCAACACCAGCAGGCTGAGGCAAAAACAAACTGATGCAGTCTCTCCTGGCATATGTGTTCCTCCTCATGAATAACTTTTGCCATCTTGAGCACCCTCTGATGCTGCTTGGCCAGACATGTTTGAGTCCTCATGTATGAAATGTTGAAGAGTATGGTCAACAAGACAGCCGGCGTAGTGTGCTGGTTTGAGAGGTGAACTACAACCTTGAAGAGCAGGGTTCATTCCTCGCTGGGCCATGGAACCTACTGGGTGACCTTGGGCACGTCACATATGCTCAGACCCAGGAAACCCCATTGATAGACTTGCCTTACCCTTGCCATAAGTTGGACCAACAATGGTCAATGAGCCACACTTGCTGAAATTGCCTTCTACAGATCTATTAAAGGTACTGAGCCATCTCCAGTTTTCACTGGGACAACCTACTTCTAAGCAGTGGGAGTTGTATGGCCCACAGTCTGCAAATAACCAGGGAAGAGAGTCTAGGGAGGCCCTTGGCTTCTCAAATCTTCATTACCCTTGAACCATAATGAATTTAAAAAAAAAACAGCCCAAAAGTGCTATTTCCACATGCGGTTCTGGAAACATCATTGTGTGTGTGTGTGTGTATGCATGTGTGTGTAATAGCCACGTTTTTGTCTGCAACCCCGCATCCCCACATATGTATTTCTGTGCAGAATCATTTCCCAAAACAACTTGCATTTCATACTGACTGAAAACTGTGCAGAAATAGTGGGTTGATCTTTCAAGAGGGAGAAAGCTATCTCCTTGCATGAGAGGATGAAACAAAGACTTACATCCGTAGTCAGCAGAACTTGTACGGAAATATTCTTCCAACGACCCACACATGCATTCCTTTTCAAACATCTTCCACACCACCACCAACGACTTCATGTTAACAGTGAAGTAGTTACGTTCAGAAAAATGTGACATTTTCAAAATCTCTGTTCGAACTTTGGAATGTTAAAATTCCATTTTTTAAAAAGAAATATACAATTTCAAGAGATTTAATTTATTTGAGAAAAACTGAAATCTTAGGCTAAAGTCCTATCTCTGCATTTATGGGGGGAGCAGTCCTACTGAAATAAAAAGGGACTCCCTTCTGATTACAGAGGGCATACTCTCCAAAATTTCACAGATGAAAATCAGGACATGTGTACCTAAGCAACATCAGAATGTGGTCAAGATGGCAAACTTTACTAATGACTAAGAACACACAAGCTAGGAGAGGTTGCAGCAGTTTCCTTCTATGTGAGCCTACTGGGAAAGGCACAATTCTTTCCGCTGCTCTCCTCTCCCCACTGCTGACTTAACTGAGTACAAACTACTTTTCCACTTTCAACGCAGTTTATATCAACGGGTATAAACTGAGGACAAAGGGAGAAAGTGGGAGAACAACATAGAAACCAGGACATTTTAAAGTAGCTTAAAAAGTGGAATGAAAGAATATTAACCAAGACTGTCCCTGCCAAATTAGGACAGTTGAGGAGTACTAGCTAACTCCAAGTTCCAGTAATAAGGCTCAGAGGTTTCCAAAAGTTTTTTTTCCCCAGGAACAGCAAAGTAACAAGAGCATACCTAAGTTATTGCCAAGACTAAGGAAGCATTGGATTTGCACTACTACATAAGCCATTACATTTCAATTTAGCCTGAGCAACATTCCCATTTGTTAACAAAGCAAAGGCATTCCCTTCCCAAGCTTTCCTGCCCCCCTCTCAGATACTCACCCAGCTTGCCAATGGACTGACCTTGCAGTCGTGCCTGGCCGTTCTTATCACCTCTGTTTCCATAACATTCCAGAGGTTTTCACCTCATCTGTCACTCCCACTTCCCATCTACTAGCAAAAGGTCTTAAAAACCAGCCTATTGCCTGATCCATGGCAAAGAAAGCAGAGTGACCTGACAGTATGAGATGGAAAGAATTTCATTGGACCTGACTGTCTCAGCAAGAGAAACATTTTTTGCATCTCCCAAGTAAAGCTGTGAGAAAAAGTATGACTTATCTCAAGACTGGCACATTTGCAAGGCTCAGAGGGCACTTTTTAGAAACAATGTGCAGAGAAAACCAGGTATTTTTTTTTTTTACAAATGAACAGCCAAAATACAGATAACTGAGTAAATATGCAGAACATATCCCAGTCAATGGGTGCGAATTGCATAAATTTGGTAAACTGTACAAACAAGTGCACAGATGAGGGGGAAAAAAGAAGTTTAAAAATTGTGTGAATTTCAGTGCAGGAAGATAACGTAAGTCAGATGCAAAACAAGAAAACACAAACTGGATTTGGAGAAACTCAAGAAACTGGGACTGAGAGCTCTACTTCTGAGCAACCGTGACTGTGTTGTTATTCTTGCTGATGAATTTTAAATTAAAATTTCAACTTGAAAAATTCAGGACTTTTTAAAAAAAAAATTAAAACTAGGATGGGATTTCTAAAAAACTATACATTTGTGGGCTTATAAGCAAATTTGAGTTGGGAGAACTTTTCATCTTGGCTCCTTTCAACTGGAAAGTTTACACTTCTATGCATATAAATAATTCATATACGTAATGTGTTATAATAGACATGCAAAATGAAAACCTCACCATCTCTCCAGACCTTAATATTGTTTAAGAGTAAATAATTGTTTTCACAGTGGCCTTTGACAGTTAGGAGCTACTAGCTAACCTTCACCTACTTGAATGGGGCCACATAGGTAAGGCAAGTTGTGTGGTTTTTCCCCACATGATTGTAGCCCTCTCTCCTGAACACAGAACATGTGAAAATAAACCACCAGATCCCTATCACTTCTGTTATTGATATACATATTAGAGTGGTGAACAAGGTGAGATTGCATCTGAAATTCTAGCTGTAAATGTATTGAGGTCTCACTGAATAAGCACTGATGATGCTGCCCTCGGGATTCTGGTAGTTGTGCTCTAAAAAAGTAACTTTTCTAGGCCCCAAATAGAACACATGAAAAACTAATCCCTCTGAAAAAAAAAAGATTCTGCCCAAACAGTGCCTGAAACAGAACAGCTGCTGCCATCTAGAAACCACTTTAAAAAAAAAGCCTTCTCTAACCTGCTAAGCTGACTGAGGAATTCGGGGAGTTGCAGTCCAACACGCCTGGATGGCAGCACTTTAGGGAGACCTGCTTCAAAGTTTCATCCCAGGGACAGTGGAGCTGATCAACTGATCTCACGCAGCTTTGGATGGAACAGATAACGCTGGAGAGAGCAGCACAGCCCTTCCACTGTGCTACACCAGTAGACTCACCTGGGTATCCAACATCTTGGGATCTGGCTCTTCTTTGGTAAGCATAGGAGGCTCATCTGTTCCTTCCAGAAGCAGCACCCCAGAATCTACACCCAGAAGAAAGAGTAAAAAGATCAGATTGGCGAGATCATTCATCATTATCATAATCTTTCAAAATCTACCAGGTGTTACCAACCAGAGTTTTGGACCATCAGATTCTATTGAATAATCTAAAAATCCATGAGTTAAATGTCAGATAATGTGGCCCATTCCAAGGAGTGTTGCTTTTCATAACTGTTCTGTCATGACCTTATCTATAGCTATTTCATCCAGATGTTTATTAGTCCGTATGGAATTGTTTCCAGAACATCTCTCACCATTAGAACTACGTTGCTTTCTTTTTCCAGAGATGGTGAATCTCCATTTGTAGGTCTCTATATTCCAAAACAGTTTTCTCTCATTATATTTGATTCTGCTGTCTCCCAAGATTGCTGCTCTATAATCCAAGCTTTCCTTTTCTCAACCGCATTCATTGATTCATTCATTAATTCATTCAGGTTTCTAGGCCTTTTACCATTTTGGTCACCCTCTGCTGAATACATTTAAAAGCTCCAGACTCTAATGGCCTCTGTCCTTCAGCTCTCTCCTCGGCTGAACCTACCTCCTTCCTGTCCCAACAAAGGAGGCTGTGAATCCTCGGCCTTTAACTCCCCTAAGGGTGTAGGAGTGACAGTCTGGCTGCGGTCTGGAGTAGGACTGGGGCTGGTGTCTCCACCTTTCAGCAAGGAGGTTTCAGAAATAGAGCTCTGGTTGCTGTTCTCATCTGGGAAAAGCAGAAACGTAGCCATCAGAAACAGAAGCTGACAAGGGTAAGCAGTTTGGTGGCTGGGAGTTCACGACGGAACAAAGGAGGTACTTCTTCACATGGTATATCTTTCACTGTAGGTGAGTCATCCTGGGAAAAATGGTTCTACACTAATATGTCAGGTTGCTAGGTGTCTTTCCACACTACACAGTTATAGCACTATGATTCCAGTTTAACTGCTGTGGTTGTGTCCTGTGGAATCCTAGGATTTGCAGTGAGGAAGGGGTATTTAGAATTCTCAAGCAGAGAGCTCTTGTACCTTCCTAAACTAGAAAGCCCAGGATTTCACAGGATGGAACCATGGCTGTTCAAGTGGAACCACAGCAGTGCACTTTTAACTGTGCCCATTTCTGCACTAGACTGTTACAGTGCTATTATTCTACTTTCAACATCCTATGGGACCTTTGAGGCCCCTCCCTAAACTGCAAACCCCAAGGATTCCATAGGATGTTGAAAGTAGCACTGTAACAGTCTAGTGCGGAAATGGCCTGTGTGGTGTGAAACAGACACTTCAGTACAGAGAGCCCTCAGCACTACAGGCACTGCTCTGGACTTACCCCTTCCCCACAAGGGTCAAGTGGAATTTCTTGTCAGCTCCTTGAAAAGTTTTGGAAATTACTTTTTAAAAGCAATGTATACCCATTACTTTTTCTAATTGATCAAAAAGTGACTTGTTGCTGAAGCTTGTTTGGATGTTTTAGAATAAACTTGATGCAATATTTGTTGCTTCATGGACTGCCTTAAACAATGACGTAAACACTGAACAATTCATGTCAAAATGTTTCTAGAAGTAGCTATCATAGGCATGCCTCAGTTAACAAAGCCTCTGACAAAGAAGCACCTTTGTACATAGTCTTTTTACACTTGCCCAGCACCACCATTTGTCCTTATCCTTTGCCTAGCTGGAAGACTTTTTAGCAGCATCAGCATTGGTAATCTGATGAAGAAGGGCTGGAGAAACATTTTCAGTGATGGGTTGCAACAGCGTCTCTGTAGTAAACAATGCAATAAATCGTGAGCTGAGAAAGAACAGGACTCTGGTGTAACTGAACCTACTCCAGCTATGTGTCTTCACATACCACAGGCAAGCTAAATAGTAGCTGCCCCATGAATCCCTTATTAAGTACACACAAACACCAAATCAGAAAGAGGGGGGAAAAAAGGAAAGCAGATTAGTCTGCCTTACCAGCTACCCACACCATGTTGTAAGCCTAAATCTATAGGTTTGGCCACCAAAATGGAAATCTTAAGAAAAGTGGAAGCTAGTGAAAGGAAAATCTGGATGCATTTTGGAAGAAGCTTTCAAGTGATCTGTGAAAGATTCAGAATGTTTGTGTTTATCTGTGCAAAGTTTACCTGACCTGGCTGTTTCAGTTTCACATAAGCATATTGCTAGTTTTGAGTAAAAAAATTGCTTAAACACATTAAAGTACTCTTCTGTGGTATAGGAACCTCTCTCTGTTCACTTCATGGTTTTTTTTCCCCCCGGTACAGATAATTGTTAACTGAGGCATACCTGTAATGCCCTTTAAAAGCAGTTTAAAAAATAACTAGAAAATGTTCTCTCTAACATCAGTAAAGTGAGTTTGTTCCCACTTGTTAGCATCACTTTTGAAATGTAGTTTTGTTACATTCTCCACATGTGCACACATGCACACATACAAAACCAGCTTGTTACAAACAATTGCATTACTTGTAGCTCATCATCAAGCCAAAAATTAAGTGGCCAGTCCCTGGAGTTATGCCAGGGTGGGTAGGGCCTGGGCTGCCACATGAGGCAGAACTTGGAAAGTCCCATCTGCCTGATCTGACAGAGTTATTCTTCCCCTTTCCTGTCCCCCACCTTCCAAGATGTACCATTGAGATCCAACATGAGCAGGGCAGGATTGCTCCGGGGGCTAGGCACCTGGGATCTTCTCTCTTTCGCCCTCTGCTGCTCACTGTTGCTTGCCAGTCTCCTTTTCTCCTGTTGAAGAAGGGAGAGAAGAAAGAAATAAGAAAAAAAATGGAGGTGGAAAGAAAAGAAGATTAGAAAGATTTTTTCCCCTTACCTCATCCCGGGGATCCACAATGGGTACCCACTTGTAGATGCGTAAAGATGTGTCTCCCACGGTTACCCACCGTTTTTCCCTAGGCAGCAGAGAAGAGAAAACAATGTAAGCCAGGGGCTTACCATGTGAACTCCACTACTTATTTGACACTCATTAACTCACACGAGTTTAGTGTGGATGAAAGGC
Source organism: Cyclura pinguis (assembly GCA_030412105.1). Lineage (NCBI taxonomy): Eukaryota > Metazoa > Chordata > Lepidosauria > Squamata > Iguanidae > Cyclura > Cyclura pinguis. The sequence continues at coordinate 10,860,380 of CM059604.1, forward strand.
TCTACTGTGGCCCAGAGGGAAAGAAGAGGAAAGCACAATTCCACCATGCCTAGGACCAGAAGCAGACGAAGGGCTCTCCCTTCATCCTAACGGCCACTGTCGTGGTGTCCAAGGGAGAAAAGAAGTGGCAGTGTCTGCTAGACTTAATTCTCTCCCTCACTGCCATTCCCTTTCCTTGGCCATTTCCGCACTAGACTGTTATAGTGCTATTATTCCATTTTCAACATCCTATGGAATCCTGAGGTTTGCAGTTTAGGGAGGGCCTCCCTAAATTGCAAAGCCCAGGATTCCATAGGATGTTGAAAATGGAATAATAGCACTATAACAGTCTAGTGCGGAAATGGCCATGTTTCTTGTCTCTTAGATTATAAGCCTGAAGGCAGTGAACAGTCAAATTAATAGCAATAGCATGTGTACGTATTTCTATACCGCTTATCAGCTAGGTATAGTACTTAGAGATTGCCCCCAACAAGCTGGGTACTCATTTTACCGACCTGCAGAAGGATGAAAGGCTGAGTCAACCTGGAGCCCGGCAGGATCGAACTCACAGCCTTGTGGCTGCAGTACCGGCATTTTAACCACTGCGCCACCATGATTTGTAAGCCACTCGGGCAGCCACTGTGGCTGAAGGGCAAGGTATAAATACTCTAAGTAAATAAATAATTGCCCACCTGGTAATTGGCAGATCCCCACAAAGAAAGAGGCAATACAAAAAGACTTGTAAAGATGGGAAAGGCATACCTCACTTAACAAAGCCTCTAAGAAAAGAAGCTCTTTTATTACAAATATATACAAATCTCTCATTTTACGAAATGCTGAACAAATCTCTTTTTTTTTTTAATCACTGTGATTGTAACATAGGGTATGTCCACACTGCACTATTATAACACTTTGATTTCACCTTAACAGCCATCAGTCCCTCCTTCTTAGAATGGTCCTCTCTCATGTTCTCACCAACCACACCATATGGGAAGACACAGTCCATCAGACAGCCTGGACCTTACCCATACAATTACAGCAGTGCTAGAAATTTGAGACTGAAGGACAAATTGATGGGGGGAATAATTTTTACTTTGAGGAGACAATGCTCTCATTTTGCAATCTCCCCCAGCTACACCCCCACTAGGACTTCTCTTTGCCCACCCGGGCCTGAAAGTCTTGCCATGATGAAGACAATGTAGTTTGAGCGTTGGACTACGACCCTGGAGACCAGGGCCATTTCCACACTGCACTCTTATAGCGCGATTATTCCACTTTCAACCTCCTATGGAATCCTTGGGTTTGCAGTTTCGGGAGGGGCCTACCGGCCCCTCCCGAAACTGCAAACCCAAGGATTCCATAGGAGATTGAAAGTGAAATAATCGCACTATAAGAGTGCAGTGCAGAAATGGCCCAGGGTTCGATTCCCCACTCAGCCATGCAAACCCACTTGGTGATCTTAGCCACATCACACACTCTCAGCCGCAGAAAACCCCATGATAGGTTTGCCTTAGGGTCACCATAAATGAGAAACAACTTGAAGGCACACAACAAGAACACCTCCTGCAAACTTAAGAGATTCCTGTTGGTAATCCCACCATACAGGACTGAGACTCTGGTTGCCTGAATATCAAAGAAGAGTTACGTCTTACTCTTTGGATATCAAGCCATGCTGTTGAACAAAGCGCCCAAGTAGGCTCATGTGGAAGGAGACGGCTTTCACCCTGTCACAATCCCAGACTGCCTGGGGCCTTCAAGATTACGGCCAGCTCTTTGAACTGAGCCCAGAAACAAACAAACCAGAGTAGCTGACTTAATAATGAAGTTCCAAGCGTGGATTTTCAAAGATCACCTTTTCTCTTATCAGGGTTAAATGATCCCAGCAGAGCGAGTAGAGGAGTGTTTGCCTCTGGCTACTTTAATTGTATGAATTAGAATATTTGATTTATTTTTATTTATTTATGCCCTGCTTTTCCCCTGGCGTGGGACCCAAGGCAGCTAACAAGGTAAGCATAAAATAGCGAAGGGGAATCTTCAAATCTTTTTTTTGTTTTCAGGGAAAGTGTTTAATTTTTTTTTATAAAAGCTACAGAACCTGTTCCTATTAGTTTGTTCATTTCATACCCTCTGACAGCCTCAGTTTGGATGAAATAGTGCCAGTTATCAGTAATCCTCTGCTGTCCCTTTTCGGATGCTTTCAAAATGTCCCACTTTCTCTCTCTCCTCCCCCTGCGTTCTGGCTTTGTCCTCAGCTTATTTCAGCTACTGCAAACTGAGTTGAAAGTGTAGTAGCTTACATTCAATTAACTCAGCAGGAGGGAGAGGAAAAGATAAAAAAGGCATGGTCTTCTTGCCCTTCCCAGTAGGCTCATCCAAAAGCAAACTGCTGCAGCCTCTCCTAGCTTGTCTGCTCTTTCCCATTAATGACTTTCAATAACATCTTGATCACGCTCCGATGTTGCTTGACCACACATGTCCCGGTTTTCATCTGTGAAATTTTTGGAAGGGGCATCATTTTTAATCCTGACAGACAGTAAGCTCCATATAAACACTTTATTGGCCTGAAAATAGGCATGTAGAAGTTCTTATTTGCTCCATCCATTTTCCATTATTATTTTGAAAGCAATCTGGAAAAATGTGGTAGTCTTGCATATCTACAACCTCCTGGCTGGAAAAGGTGCAGAAAATCTTGAACCGAACACACACAGGCCCTGGTTCCTGTTCCCAGTCTCCCTTTCTCCTACCATCTCTGTCTTCTAGCTAGAAAGGCAAAACTTAAGAACATTTCCGCATGACACTCTTATAGTGCGATGATTCCACTTTCAACCTCCTATGGAATCCTGGGGTTTGCAGCTCCGGGAGGGGCCGGCCGGCCCCTCCCGGACCTGCAAACCCCAGGATTCCATAGGAGGTTGAAAGTGGAATCATTGCGCTATAAGAGTGTCGTGCGGAAATGGCCTAAGAATAAACGCCACTTGGGAAAAAGTCCTTTCTCTGCCGTTTTCAGTTTCAACTGCTAGAATTAGGCTTCTCTGCAGTCTCTTAACTATTTCAGAGCATTAGCCTTGCCCATCCACATCCACTGTGCACATGTGAGCTGGGTCAAGTTTTGGTAGGCAGAAAGTGAAACTGTGGAAGCGCACGTGTCTGCACACTAAAGAGAAGTTTTTGTAGCATGCACAATGACTCCTTCCAAAAGAGGGAAGTGGGCAGGGTATTCCCATCGCATTTTACCTGTGGCTTCTCAGCTCTGCCCTCCGACAAGAAGAGCAAAGTTGCCCACAGATTAACACACAACGCATGTCGAAACCCTGAGCCAGACACAACCCCAGACTGCCTCTCCTTACAGATCGACACAAGAGTAATGTGGCCTTAGCAGACAGCTTGCTTCACTGCAGTTTAGTCCCAGTCCTTTAATAGAAAGCCTGAAAAAGTTGCTTTTCTGCGACGACAGCTCCTAGAACTCCCACCTCCACCCCACCCCGCCAGTGTAACCATAGCCCATGCGGGAGGGGGGTGATTCTGGGGACTGTAATTTAAAAAGTAACTTTTCTAAACTCTGACCATCTTTGGAAACATACAAATTACAACTTGACGAATTACAACTTGACAAACATACAAATTACAGCATGGCCCGTTCCAAACTGAACTTGGCAAACGATCACAAAACCACATTAAATTAATCATGTGCCCCACACCTGCAAAGCTCGAAGGCCCCAAAATCTACATGCGCACACATGCGCACCCATGCACAGATACGGTTGCCAAATCCCTTTGAAGTCAAAAGTTCACCTCTGCATGCACACTCACACTACGGTTAGCTCACAACCCATCTAAAAATGGATAGCTTTGCCCGTGGCCATTTCCGCACTAGCCTGTTACAGTGCTATTATTCCCCTTTCAACATCCTATGGAATCCTGGGGTTTGCAGTTTAGGGAGGGGCCAGCCGGGATTCCACAGGATGTTGAAAGTGGAATAACAGCACTATAACAGGCTAATGCGGAAATGGCCCGTGTCAGCAGGACACAGTTCTGCGTGCAGTGGCTTGGACCACGACCAACAGATACCACAACCACCATCCTGGGGGCCTCACCATCTGCGGACATGTTCGATGGCTGCCATCACTTTCTTGATGTCATCTTTCGCCCGGCTCCGTGTCTCAGCTCGAACCGCCCGTCCCGACATCAGGGTCTAACTCCAGAGGGTTGCACGTGGGGCGTTGAGGTGGACGAGGAAGACAAAAAGAGGTTTTTTTTTAAAACCTGGATCACAACCTCTGGCTGATGCTCATTGGTTCTCTTTATCCCATTTCACTCTTTACTCTTTCTTTCTTTTTCTTTCTTCCTTTCTTTCTACCTGTTCTTCTGCCTCTTGGCTAGCTCTTTTTGCTCACAGCAGTCACAGGGCTGGAAAGATACCCGTCACTCTCTCGTGCATCTATCTGGCCACCCTTCCGCCCATGCCTGCTTCTCCATCAAGCAGTCTTCCTCTGTCAAGGATGTGTCAACAATTTTTCCTTTTCTTTCCCCTCCTTTCTCTCTTGCTCTTTTTATTCAAGTCGTCTCCTCCTCATCTTTCTTCCTCTTGAGCCGTTCTGTACTTCCTCCTCTTTGTCTTCTTTTCCTGTCCTGCCTTTGCTGAAAAAAAAAAAAAAGAGGGAAGAGAAAAAATAGAGAACGGAAAAAAGGCGGTTCACCATCGGAAGAAAATAATATAGTTCTTTCTGAGGGTTTTTTTTTTTTTGAAAAAAAGAGATTTGTAACTAAAGGAGCGCCCTCTGGTGACTAGGAGAAGCCAGAAAAGTCTGCTAACTGACTAAAGATTGCATCCTGCAGGTGGAAACATGAAAAAGGGGGAAACAAACACAAATAGGCACATACAAAGCTGTGGATTTCACACCACTCTCTTTTAGACAAAGGCCATTTCCGCACTAGACTGTTATAGCGCGATGATTCCACTTTCGACCTTCTATGGAATCCTGGGGTTTGCAGTTTCGGGAGGGGCCACCTGGCCCAGCCCCTCCCGAAACTGCAAACCCCAGGATTCCATAGGAGGTTGAAAGTGGAATCATCGCGCTATAACAGACTCGTGCGGAAATGGCCCTATGGAATCCTGAGCTGGCTCTGATCAGGCCACACAGCCCTTTAAACAACCGCCTCTGCTCTTCCACCTCCTCCTACACCAGCTGGTGGCTGGCCAGCAAAGGATAGCTCACAGCTTGTTTTCTCAGCACCACAAACCCTCTCCCAATGCCCTCCACAGACCCAAGGAAGGAGATGGGTGAGACAGAGGAAGTATAGAGCCACGATGCTGATACACCCCTTTCCCTGACCTGGTTTGGGCCTTGGGTGCCCATTCTCTCCACCATGCCTCAGCCCTTTCTCACAGACACATATATCCCTTTTGCGATTTTTGCACTTCTGCAGTGGTCCTGCACCCCTAATCCTGGAAGTGTTACTGCCCTGGCTAGCCCGAGCTTTGGGGGATATAAAAAGATATCTCTTGATATCAATAACTCGGTCTCACATACCCATTCCCTTCCACGTGCTTGCGAGGCCCCCGGACAAGCACGCACACAGGCTTGGCCGATAATCGCCGTAATATTCCAACACAATACAGGCAGGCCAGAAATAGCCGACTCGCAGCTTCAGGAGACCTCAAGGCAAGTACCTCCATTGGGTATACACACAGCTTTCAAAAGATCCTCTGCCCCGCACTGGCAGCTTGATGATCGGACTATACAACGCTCAAGTACTCCGCGTTTGCAAACCGGCTATCCTATTGACAATTTGGGTATAACTCAATCATTCAAATTCTGACCTTTCGGAGGTTTTGTCTCCAGCCCCAAACTCATTGTTTTCGCCGAGTCCGAACTAGCCTGTGGTCACAATTCTCCTTATAAAAACTCCTGACTTTGAGCGCTTCCTTGGATCGCTCTTGGCTTCCATCCCGCCTTGCTGTCGCTTGGTCCAGCGAGCCTTCCCCTCAGCTCCACGTGCTGAGATCCACGCTCCCCGGCTTCTCCGATTCCATCCAGGCTTCAGGACAGGTGAAGTATCCCCCAAACCAACAGCTCCTTTAAAAACCCCGCTATCCCACTCCAACCTTTATTTCTTTAGTTATCTTGTGTGAGTGTGCCGCATACACTGTTTGATTGTGTTTTTAATAAAACTACATTTATTATTTCAACTTCTGTGTCCTTGACTCGGCCTGACCCCGTAGACATAGGGTTCAAGATCCTGCTAAGTTACCCTGCCTCTCGCAACGCTAAAGCAGTGCTCAGAGCTAATCTTCCCCCACCTATTGTTGAGCACATTTTGGTGTCCCTCACGGGACCCCCAGTAAACAGGGGCAACAGAAGGCTGACTGTATTTGAGGCTTTTGTATGTCTTTCACTGATGAGAGCTTTCCATTTGTATTGGTTTTAACTTTGTAAGCCACTTCAAGTACCAAGATTTGCAGGAAACAAGTAAATAGATTTTTAACAAAATCAAGAGATGTGACTTTTCGGTCACTGCATCTCCAGGATGAGATGTATCTGTTGGATGTCTGCCTGCACCATGGTGGTTAAAGCCACGAGAACCACAGAAAAAGCAACCACTGAAAATACGTAATGTGGGAGGGAACCGGCCATTATTGTTCAGCGGAGAGAGAAAATGCATCTGCACAAGCTCGGTAGAATTTACCTCCCTGGGAAAATAACCTTTGTAGCACTTTTCCGGTAACAAGAACTCCAGAATCTTTAATTTTTATATATTTTTAATTTTTTAAAAAACCAATTAAGGGCTTGTTTACTTCTCAGCTTTCACACTTTCCCCACACCTCCTTTTGCAAAGCTGGTGAGACAGGCCCGCGTGGTAATCTTTGAAAGCAGCTTTCTGGGGATTGGAGCTGAACAGCTCAGCCCGTGTTCCCGCTCCAACAGTCTCTGTTCACAGGGAGGATGAGTCAGAGGCATTAGTTGGGGTCACCATCCGCTCAGCCTGCTCAAGCTTTTTTGGGGTGGGGCGTCAAGGTGTAAGACATCACTATGAGTCAAGATTTGAGAGAGTCACGTGTTTTGGGGCCAGGAGGGTTTTGGGATTACAGGAAGACCGTAGGCTCAGGTGGAAGGGATCTGGACAGGAATGCTGAGTAAGTGAGGTATATGGTGAGTACGGTTGGCCCTCCACATTTGCTGGGGTTAGGGGCGCAAGACCCCACAAAAGTGGAAAACCCGCAAATATCAAAATGTGTGTGTCTGTGACAAGAAGGCTGAGGGATGGTGGGGAGAGCGGGTACCCAGGATCCAAACCAGGAGACGGAAAGGAGGTGGGTTAGCATAGTGCCCCTCTACTTCTCTCTCTTGTGCATCCATGTCGTGAAAGTGTTTGTGGTGCAGAGGCTGCGATCTGTTTTTAGCTGGCCACTGGCAGTGGCTGGTGGAGGAGGGGAAGGAAGAGGAGGACCAAAGGCGAGTTTTTAAAGGACTGCATGGTCTGATCAGAGCCGCTGAGAGAGAAAGTTCCCCTGGAAAAGAAGCACCTGAGGTCAGGGGCCGGGGGCTAAAGAAATTTGCAAATAATCAAATCTGTGAAAGTGAAACCAGCAAATGTGGAGGACCCACTGTAATGGGATGTTTTCTTTGCCTTATCACGGCCAGACCCATCCTACCAGTTAGGCACACCAGCCGTGAGGGTGACCTAAGCACAGTGTGAGAGGGTTCCACTTTGGATTACAATTCTCAGAATCCCCAACCAGCATGGCCAATGGAAATTCTAGTCCAAAAAGTAACATTCCCTTTCCCCCTCTCCACAAGCTCTGATTTTTAAGGTAGCCCCACCAAAACAGCTAGTTTACCATTTTTTCCAGTCCAGTGTAAGGAACAGATTGCTAGCAGTTACACCCAGGCTTATGCATGTTGTTGTGTGCCTTCATCATTTCCAAGTTATGGTGACCTTAAGGAAACGTTATCATAGGGTTTTCCGGGACTGAGAGTGTGTGACTTCCACAAAGTCACCCACTGGGTTTCCATGGCCAAGCAGGCAGTCAAACCCTGGTCTCCAGGGGCCTCTCCGCGCTACACGGACAGCTTTTATTCCGCTGTCAGCATCCTGTGGAATTCTGGGGTTGTATTTTTCTGAGGCCAAAGAGCTCTCTGGCTGAAAATTCTAAATGCCCCTCCCTAAACTGCAAACCCCAGGATTCCACAAGATGTTGAATGTGGAATAATAGCACTATAACAGTGTAGTACAGACAGGCCCCAGAGCTGTCCAATGCTCCAACCACTACACCACGCTGGCTTTCAGCTTGTATATACCCTCCAACATTTCACAGATGAAAACTGGGACACATGTGGCCCTTCATCTATCCCACATCTCACTTTTTCAGCTGTTTTAAAATCATCCCAGCTTCTCTCTCCTCCACCTCCCTTCCCTCTTCAGCTGCTGCAAACTCAATTCAAAAAGCAAAAGTAGTTTAAACTTAATTGAGTGGGGGGAAAGAAGAGGAGAGGCAAAATCCTGCCCTTCCCAGTAGGCCCAGCCAAAGGCAAATTGCTGCAACTTCTCTAGCCTGTGTATTCTTCCCAACTTCTCTAGCCCTAGAAAAACCTATGAAATTCATGTCAACAGGTAACTTGAAATATCATACACACACACGATCATCCTTGGTTTGGTGGATGGTATTGTTCCCAAGTAATGGATTTATTCCTTCCAGCTACCACACAGTCAAACTGCTGTGGCCACAAGAGGGAGAGGAAGGGGTGGGAGCAATCCTTTCATCGTACTTCAATTCAAGCTGTTGAACTTTTTTAGCTCCTGAGTTGAACTTCTTACCTCCTGAACTTTGTAACCAAGAATGCTTTTGCCCACATCTGCTTATTTTCCCTCCTCAAGAGCAGCCCAAGTTATTTTGACACATAAGGCTGAAAATCCCTCAGCCATCTCCCTATCTTCCTGGTAGTAAAAATACATGAGTTAGAAATCAAATAATTAGCCACATACAATGCTTCCAAAATCTTTGGCTATGGGTAGGGCCAGCTCTGCCCTGCCACTAAGGGCCTTTCTGTACTACACTGTTATATTGCTATTATTCCACTTTTGACATCCTAGGAAATTCTGGGGTTTGTAGTTGACTGAGGCCAAAGAGCAATCTGGCTAAACTGCAAGCCCCAGAATTCCATAGGTTGTTGAAAGTGGAATAATAGCACTTTAACAGTGTAGTAAGGAAAGGCCCTAAAACACAGAAGACCACCGTATATTTATTCTTTTGAGCAGGGGTGGGAGACGTGGCTTTCCAGATGTTGGACCGCAACTGCCAGCATTCTTCATCATTGCCTTTGCTAGGAATAGCTGCTGGGAACTGCAACCCAATAACATTTGAAGGACCATGTGATAATCACCTCTGCTTCAGAAGGGTAAGGTTGTTTTTTTTATTGGAATAAACAAAAGTTTCATTTTGCCCAGAGTGCTTCCTACTGACGTCAGAGGCTGCGTGTGGCTCCCTGAACGTCATTTTAACACCCTCTCTCTAGGCTCCTCCTTTGCCTCCTTGCAAATTTGAGACTAAACTTTCCACTCTTCCCCTATTAAAGACTTGTGTAAACAATGAGAAGGGGAAACCCCAGCCGGTCAACTAACTTCCTTAAAGGAAAAACAAGGAGCAGAATTCCAATCCACCTACCATCACAGAATTTATATCCTTCAGTCCAGACACTGTGAGTCCCTTGTCCCTAACACTGTTCGTGGAGCTTGGCTTCTGAAGGCTAAAGAATAGATTTAGGAATCTTGGCTCCCAAGGAATGGGTCTCTCTACTCCAGGGCTTTCCAAATGGTGTGCCGCGACACATTAGTGTGTCAACTGAAGTGTGTAGGTGTGTCGCCTACAATCTTGGAAATGTATGCTATTATTTATAAATCATATATTTTTAAAACTATTTAAAATTTAAACATTTTTTTAAAAATATATGAAAGTTTTTCAAGAGATATGTCATGTCCCCATACATTTTGTTATTATACTTTATGTGTGTGTCTGTATCTCTTCTAAAGGGTTGGTTTAACCTCCGGTTTGCTAGTAAAACTGAATTACTGTGTCACGAAATGATGCATATCTAAAAAGTGTGTCGGCAACACGAAAAGTTTGGAACGCTCTCCTCTACTCACTAGTTATCATTGCTGCATAGACTGATTCCTTCCAGCTTCTTTTTTTGTTAAACTGCTTTGTATATCTCTGATATTAAATTGCAGAAACTGCTTGGTCAATATTTAAATAGGTTATGCAAAAACCCATCTGCTTTGATTCTAGAAGACAGCTGGCAACTGTTAATTCTCTTAAAGAGTGAGGAAACCTGACTGGGAGGAGGGCCTCAGAGGACAGTCTTAATGTCCAGGTGAGCAGGTATATACCAAAGGAAAGAATCCTTCAGGTATACTGTCCCATAACAGTTTAGAATGATCCTTCTTGTCTGCCAGGAACTTGGACTGGATAGTCCTTGGGGAATCTTCCAACTCTATGACTCTGTGATCCACACCAGTTTCAAGGCAGTAACCAGAATTTCATCATACTCTGCATTTCACAGATGAAAATGAGCACACATGTGGCCAATTAACATCAAAGTCGAAGGCTTTCATGGCCAGAATCCATAACAACAATGGTTGTTGTGGGTTTTCTGGGCTTTGAGGCCGTGTTCTATTAGTATTTTCTCCTGATGTTTCGCCTGAATCTGTGGCTGGCATCTTCAGAAGATCTGGTGGCATGGAAGTGAGACATATATACTGTATAGTCCCCGGGTGGGAGGGAGCAATTTGCATGTGTTACAGTTGGCCTGCGTGATGACCTATTGTTAAATGGGATATCCCCCAGGCTGTATTGTTAGTCAGGGGATATGCATAACAGTGCGTTAAGTATATTAGCAACCCATTGTATTGTTCCCTGTAGAGGGACCTCCAGAGTCTAGGTGGTGTTCATTGGCATATTTTTGAGTCTTGATTTCAGTATTCTTCAGTACTGGTAGCCAAATCTTGTTCCCTGTTCACCAAAGTTCCCATAGCAGACACCATTGCACTCATCAACCAAATTTTTCCCAAAGATATCACAGCCCTGTTTCAACATTGCCTCACCGCAACCTACTTCCAGTGGGACAATAAATTCTACAAGCAGAGAGATGGGGTCGCCATGGGAAGCCCGCTTAGCCCCCTGATAGCAAATTTTTACATGGAATACTTTGAAAAGCAAGCCTTGGAAACCGCACCAAAAAAGCCCACCATATGGTTCCGTTATGTGGATGACACTTTCACCACTTGGAGTCATGCCACCAGATCCTCTGAAGATGCCAGCCACAAATGCAGGCAAAATGTCAGGAGAAAATACTAATAGAACACGGCCTCAAAGCCCGGAAAGCCCACAAAAACCTATAATTAACATCAAAGTTTGTTTAAGGTGGCAAAAGTTACTAATGAGCTAGGAGAGGCTACAGCACTTTACCTTTGCCTGACTCTACAGGGAATGGCAAGATTCTGCCCCCTTTCCCACTCTCTGCTGAATTAATGGAGTGCAAACTAGTTTTGCACTTTGAATTCATTTTGCCAGAACTGAAGTGGAAAACAAAGGGAGAAAGTGGGAGGAAGAGAGAGAAACTGATGACCTATCTGCACTACTCCGTCCTAGTGCTATTATTCCACTTTCAACATTCTATGGAATCCTGGGGTTTGAAATTCAGGGAGGGGCATTTGGGATTCTCAGCTAGAGAGCCTGTTGGTCTCAGAAAACTACAAACCCCAGAATTCCACAGGGTGTTGAAAGTGGAATAATAGCACTATAACAGGGCAGGGCAGAAATGGCCTGAGACATTTTAAAAGCAGCTAAAAAAGTCAGACAACCTATTAACTAGGACTGTCCTTTCCAAACTGGGCCAGTTGGAGGTTATGATTTCACTAATCCAGACAAGAGGTTACCAGAGCATGGATAACTGTAGCTAAGAGAGTCTCCCTGTCCAGGTAAATCAATAATTTGTGATATAGATCCAACCCTTGTTGAAACACTTGGATTTAGGCTGGGGATGGGCAAAGGGCAGCCCTCCAGATCTTAATTCCCAGCATTCCTCACTATTGGCCAGCTAGGTTCCTTCTGCTGAGAACTGCAGTCCATGAACAGTCTGCTACCTTTCCACCAAATCACCCTGATGCTGCCCCATGGATTTATTTGTAATTGCAATTTTGCTTGGGTGAATTCGTTAGGCCCTCTGGGACTTGTCCCAGGTTGAAAAGCAGGGATATAAATACCTGGATTACAATAAATAAGTGGACAGTGGAACAATTTCACCTCTGCGTTTCTCTCCTCTCTCCTCATATCCCAAGAAAAATGTACAGATGATGTCCCTTTTAAATGAGCATCAGTGTGGTATATTGATTTGAGAGCTGGACTAGGATTCTGGCAGACTAGAGGCTGAATTCCCACCCACCCCGCAAGAAAAGGTACTGGTTGACTTTGAGAAAGTCACACATTCTCAGCCTCAGAGGAAGGCAGTGGCAAACCCTCTATAAATAAGTCTTGGAAAGAAAATCCTGCAACAGAGCAGCCATAAGTCAAGTCAGCTTGAAAGCACATAACATCTTACCTGGGATCCATTCACTGGACAGAATTATAGCGCTATTATCCCATTTTATCTTACATGACAACATTCTATGGAATCCTGGGATATATAGTCTGGTGCACCACAAGAGTTCTCTGGCTGAGAATTCTAAGCGCCTCTCCCTAAACTGCCAGCGTGTGTAGTGGTTTGAGCATTGGATTACAATCCTGGAGACCAGGGTGCAATTCCCCGCTTGGCCATGGAAACCCACTGGGTGACCTTGGGTGCGTCACACACTCTCAGCCCCAGAAAAAAACCCATGATAGGTTCCCCTCAGGGTCGCCATACGTCGGAAACGACTTGAAGGCACACAACAACAACACTGCCAGTCTCAAGATTCCATCGGACGGAACTATGGCAGTTGCAACGGAATAATCGCGCTATCATCATGTCGTGCGAACGACCCCTCCCCCCGGAGAGGCACACTTACCGGCCGAGAGGGGTGCAAAGGCAGTCACCCACACCCTAAAGCAAAGAGGTGGAAGTGGAGTCATACACGCACCCCCTACACATCTTCCCTCCGGCTTTGCGCCTTAATCCCGCCAGCCCCCGGGCGCGCCTCGCCGGTCCTTTAGATGAGCCGCGAAGCGCTGCCAAGTTTCTCCGGGAGAGGTGAGGAGAGAGGAGGGGGGGATTAGGTTCCTTTTTCCGGGAACGAGGGCGGCCAGGCCGGGGTGATGTCAGCCGAGTGGAATTCATGGTCCCGGGATAGGAGGAGGCGGCGGCGGAGGCAGGGCCGGGAGAGGCCGGGGGTGGGCGATCGGGGGCCGGCGGCCGCCTCTATAAAGCTCCGGCGCCGGCGAAGGCGCAGCAACAAGTGCGGCGAAGGCGGGCGGAGCGGCATGGAGGTGCTTCCAGGTACGGCGGGAGGAGGGCGATCGGCGAGGGTTGGGTGGGGGGTCCGCCGGCCCCTTCTCTCAAGCCCGACGCAAAGCCGGAGGGCCCCCTCCTTGAGATCGGGGGGCGGGTGCGCGGCGCCGTTTGGGGCCGCCGCTTGTTTGCCGCGGCCGAAGTTCGCCCGGGAGGCTCGGAGCCGGAGGGAAGGATGGAGCGGGTGCCAACTTCTCGGACCGGGCTCGGCTCTTGTGCTTTTAGGGTCGACTTGATTGGGAAACGTTGCGGGCGTGGGAAAGGAGGAACGGTGACATGTCACCCCCCCCCGGCTCGGGCCGGTTTTGTTTTTTTGGAAAGGATGAGTGAGTTTTTCAAGATTGCGTTCGGATGAGGTCTCGTCACGCACGTGAAATATTTAGTCACTTATTTTTCTCTCTTAACCTTTACATCCCGCCTTTCATGCAGTGAGGTCAAGGCGGTGTATTTTCACAACAACCCTGTGAGGTAGGTCGGGCTGAATAACCGTCCCGAGAACACTTTGTGAAGTTTTATGGGACCGCGGAAACTTAGAGGGGAGGGAGTGGTGGGATGAACTAATTTTTTAATTAAATTTAGTTAATTCTGTCTGGGGCTACGCTCACACACACCCCATCATCGCACTAGGACTGCCAACTTTGCAAGAGATCTCTTGTTTTCACGACAGGGCTTCCCTGGCTTTGAGGGCAGGATAACAGGCAGAGATTCAGCCGGTGAAACTATTGAGGCGGGATGTGGGGCAAAGCAGTTCACTGATTGAATCACTACCTCTCCGGAAGTTACTTCTTTTTAAATCTGCCCCCCCCCTGTTTCCATTTGTTCAATGCAGTCAGGTTCTTGGACACTTTTGCACAATAATTGGGTTTTAGCTGAGCATACCTGGAGCATCAGTTTATATATGTACAGGCTAAGGGAGAAAAGCTGATCTCATAGTTTGCTGGAAATTCAGCTGGGTTGATTTTTGCTGGAACTTTAAGCAGAATGTACTAGACCACACACACACACAGGGCCTCTCCCTGAATGAACCTAGAATAGAGGATGCACTTTAATGCCCAAGAGACAATGCTGTGAAGGAGAAAACCTCTCTTTCCTGCCTGTGAACAACAATACTGCGTTGTATTCTGTTACTACACCCCAGTTGCTTAAGAGACTGAGGCTAAGCAGTTGCTGCCCTTAGGCCCACCTTGCAGGGTTGTCATAAGAATCACAACAACGTATGGTGTGCAGATGTACTTTGAACGATTGCTGTACAACCTGGAGCTAAGCCAAAGTATGTGAAACTAAAATAATTGCCCTTTTTCTTTCCCTGATGGTGAACTTTAGACTATAGGTTTCTGCCAGCTGGATACTTTGTGAAACAGCTGAGTCCTTTTCTTACTAGAAACAATGAATGTAAATTTATTGATTATCATAATCTTTCCATTCCTCGCCCCTCCCGCATTCTGTATTGAGAATTGCCAAATTCATATCCCAATTTCACCTTCAAAAGCAAGGGGGAAACGTTATCTGGTCATTATGGCTAGTCTAACCTTGGTTAAGTGACTTTGCATATGTGTCTTTTAAGGACATAAGGTTGCCTGTGTTTTTAAGTGAGCCTTGGTCCTGTACCTCTTAGGAGCAGCTCAGTCTGCAAGTGTCAATGTACACCAAAAAGCTTGGCTCGCTGACTTCTGCTGATCCCACTACTGCTAAAGACATAGGAGCAGATTATGACATTGGTCACTTGGCAACACCATAAAGGAGCTACCTTCGTAGGAGAGACACAGTATGTGTATTTGCCTCTCAAGTTGCTTGTCAAATTTTGGCAACCCCATGGATTTCATAGGGAGAGTATGTTCTTCCTCCTTTCCCACCCCTTGCCTAGTGCAAGCTACTTTACTACTTTGACTCAGTTTGCAGCAGTTGAAGTAAGCTGAGGACAAAGGGGGAAAATGGGAAGAGGAGAGAGAAATTGGGACAAGAGGATATTTGCATATCTGTAAAAGCAATATGAGAGCTTCAGGAATGTGTGAAGCATCAGTATATTTCAATGGCTGAGCCTTGTGGGACTATACTGTCAGAACAGGAGTGTGGAAAATGAGGTTTAATTCCCCAGTCAGCTTGGGAGCTAGGATTGTTATACATTTTCATAATCATGCCATTTATTATTGTTACTCATTTCTGACTTATGGCAACCCTAAGGTGAACATATCGTAGGGTTTTCTGAGGGCTGAGAGAGTGTGACTCACCCAAGGTCACCCAGTGGGTTTCCCTGGCTGAGTAGCAAATTGAACCCTGGTCTGCAGAGTCTAGTCCAATGTGCAAACCACAACACTACGCTGACTTCTGAAGCATTCCATCTCCCCCACAATTCTGGATTGGGAATTGCCAAATCCTGACTCTAGTTTTACCTTCAAAAGTACAGGGACCTCTAGTTGATCAAACTGCTGCTAAAGGCACAGCAGCAAGCTGTGGAAATCTTCTGGTCAGTTGGCAACCGCATAAGGGAATATGCATGTAGAAGAGTTGCAAAGGTATAAAATCCCAAGGATATTTACATATTTTTGAAAGTAAGATGGAAAGTTTAAGGGACATGCACAGAAAGGTTATTTTTCTTAGTGGCTGAACTTTGTGGGACTAAACTGGAGAACAAGGTTTAACTCCTCAGTCAACTGTACTACAGGTGGCTTTTATGATGGTAGGGTGTTTGAATTTGCTGTGGACTTTAGTCCAGATGTTACAAGAACTATCGAGGTTACTGAACCTGTTTGGGAGCTGGGACTCAGCATCTGAGATACCTCCTATAAAATTCGGATTAAAACCCAGAGTAGGTTCACTGTCCCATGGACATGGAAATGACTAACTGTCGCTGTACAATGTACAATGCTTCTTCATAATTCTGTAATCAGGGTTTTTTTTTTTTAGTGCCTCTGCTATTTAGTTAAGTGCATGCAGATTTATGTTGCATGAAAGGGCATACAGGATTCCAGCCTAGGTTTAAGATTGAGAGATAGTCAGAACTTGTTTGGCCTGTCCAATCTGCCACCCAGTCAGGTATGAATAGCCTGCCAGGCCCTTGGAAATCTCTCTTTTGTTGCCTTCTGCACCAGTAAGTATAAGAGACTGATCAAGCCATTGTCCATGGCTGACTAGCTCTGTTCAGCTTAGCAAATCATTGATTGTACCAATAGGCCTTTCATGTGCAACTTGTGTTACTGCAACTTTGGGTAAAGCACAAACTTGTGGCTACATGTGGCCCCCCTAGGGATATGTCTATGGCCCTCAGCCCTAACAGATTTCCATTTTTATCTGACTTGCAAAGTCTGAACTGCCTCTCAAAGATGCCCCTACAGCACAGTTATGAGAACAGCCAAAAGCATATTTAAAATGTAGTTAAATAAGACTTCAAGGTCTCCACATGGAAAGGCAGGAGCAAGACAGGAACAGACAGTGGAGAGCGCAGAGGAGATGGCTGATGTGGTGACTCAAAGACTCAGGATAAATTGGCCCTCACCAAGGGGCACTGGATGAGAGAAGAATGTTCCCTTGTGTTCTGTTAACCTCAGTAAACCACAAAACCTCTTAATTGCCTAGTCTGTCCCAGGAAATGTCACTTGTGGGCAGTCATCAAACAGCCAGAGAAGAAAGAAATAGAGACAGCTTTTAAAATATTACAGGTTACCAAAGAGCTAGGGTGTTATAGTGGTTTGAGCACTGGACTAGGACTCTGGGAGATTGGGGTTCAAATCCCTGCCCAGTCTTAGAAACCTACTGAGTGACCTTTGGCAGGTCGCACTCTCTCAACCTCAGAGGAAGGCCACAGCAAATGCCCTCTGAGCGAATCTTGCCAAGAAAATCCCATGATAGGTCTGCATTAGGGTCTCCATACGTCAGATATGACTTTAAGGCACACAACTGACTGAAAACTTTGTTTCTCCTTGACTGCTTGAATGGAGGTTTGCAAATAGATGTTTTAAAAAAAAACACAAGAATTAGGATGACCAGAAGGAAATGGAAACCTAGCATCCTTTTTAAAATGCAATTCCTTCTCCTGCATCGTGGGTGGGAATCCAGCAGCTCCCCCGATGTTCTTGAACTGCAAGACCGAGCAGCCCTAGAGATTATAGTCAACGCTGAATAATGCTAGGAACTGCAGTCCGATGACATTTTGAGGGTTGCATCATTCTTCCCCTCTATTCTGTGAACCTATTAAAGGTGCAGTGACCTTTTTTTCCCATGGCATCTGACCAATGGCTACCTTATCATAGACACACACTCTCATCTCTTTGTCTTCAGTTAGGTGGGGTTGTTTTGTTTTCCTTTCCTCTTTCTATATTTGACAAGAAGAGCCTAAGCTAATTCTATCCATCTCTTTGCCTTCTCACCTCTTTGGGTCATGCCAGTTCCTTAACTGTAAATCTCCCATATTCTATTCTTCTTTCCTTTCCATATCCCTGCCCCTGCCCTTCCATGAAAACCATGAATGAAAAGAATAAACCTCTGCACACTGTTTCCATCTTTGGCATCTAAGGCTAGAGTTAATTATTAACTGGGGACTTGAAAGAGCTTTTTTCTTCTAAGATGCCTGAGCACCAAGTTCCTGCTTTACAGATACGCATGGCCAGGGGCAGTTCTTAAGCCTTTGCAGTTGAAGGATCACAGCACTGAAGAGCTCTTCTGGGGGTGATCAAAAGTTGGTCTCCCAGCATAGCTGGAAATCTCTCCAGCAGGGCATAAAGATAAGGAGGGCAAAGGGCAAGCCCTGGCATGGCAAGAATCTCTCTAAAACTAATTTTCTTGCTCTCAGGCCCTCCAACTTTTCATACCACTCTTCCTCTGATGAAAAGAAGGCTGGCTTGTTTCTCCTGGAAGCATCCAGGTGTGACAAGTTTCCTTTTGAACAGGTTGCCTTGAGGCCAGCACCATTCAGCATTTTTTTAAAAAAATTTGTAACTTCTTGCCATATCTCTCAGGTGGGCATGTAGAAGCCAAAACATTTTATTAATTTGTTTATAACGTTCCATTTATTAATCACCTGAAATACGCCAAGGGATCTTATAGCACCTTCGAGCCTAACGGAGAAAAAGAAGTTGGTAGCATAAGCTTTTGTAGACTTAAGTCTGGTTCATCCGATGGAAAGATCCCTTTCCATACTGATCCAGACTAACATGGCTAAGTCTCTGAATTCTAAGAAGTATGTATTAGTAGTGATTAACTGCATCCTTCTGGGATCAGAACAGGGTTGCCCAAAGTGCTGTTTGTTTGATTATTTTTATATATAAAGGCAAGTCATATCCTGTATTGATCCAGCCATCTTCTTTCAAGAATACCGTCATGCTTACCAGCCATCTGAGGAAGTGCCCTAAACTACCACCCTGCATCCAGCTCACATTTATTTTTAACAACTAAAGAAGGTAGAAGCCAAAATGTTTTGTCAATTCATTTATAAAGGTCTGATTGTTAATTCCCCTAAGAAATGAAAGCAAGTTTGGGTGGTTCTCTGAGTGTTTATAACTACATGGACTGCAAAACTATGTATGTGTATCGAACTAGGGTTCAAATTCCCACTTAGCCGTGAAAACCACTGGGTGACCTTGGGCAAGCCATAGTCTCTCGGACGCAGAGGAAGGTGATAACAAACTCCCGGGGGGGGGGGGGGCTTACCAAGAAAATTCCATGAAAAGGCCACCATGAGTCAGAAACGACTTGAAGACCCACAACAATAGTGACATATAATTGAGTCCATGTAGCCTCAGAAGGTCCTGCGGCAAATAATCTGCCTTCCAGACCTGTTGCAGTGGCCTTTCTAGTTGTCAGTCCACACCTTCTGGTACACTGCCCCCAAATACAGAGGCCCCATTTAGCTGTCATGGCTATAAACCATTGATACATATGTCACTTGTCCCCTGAAATATATTTTCTGCTCTGCCATGAAGCTGCTACAATTAGCTTCATCAGAAACAATCAGTTTCATGGAAGGATCCTGCATGCTGTCTGTGGTCCACATTTCTGCCTTCCTGCAGCAGCATTGAGTTATATCTTCTCTTCTCAGATAAATAACTTTAAACTTTCCTTTCTTTTTCTGGTACAGCAGGTGGTCGAGAGGCCTTTTGATCACCTTAGCTGTCCTTTTCCAGTGAAACCCAATCCCCAAGGGAGGCCTGTTAATGTAAACTGGATGTATTTGCCTTCCCTGTACAGACTGGAAACACTGCCTCTACTGTGTATGTATATATGTATCTTCAAGTCTCCCTTCAACTTATGGCAACCCCATGAATTTCACAGGATTTTCTTAGGCAAGGAATACACAGATGTGGTTTTGCCATTTCCTTCCTCTGAAATATAGTCTGTGCCAAAAGACTCTGGCATCGCTATGATCGTGAGCCAGAGATACGCAAGTCATGAGATTCTGCTCATATTCCAAGCAGCTCAAACCACTCTTATTTCCTTGCAAGTCTCTCTTCCCTTCCCTGGCCTCCCAGGTTCTCTCTACTGTCTTTTAGCACCTTATTTTGTTCCTCTGAAGGGTCTCTCTTGCTCTGTGGGGATGGGAGAGACCGTGCTTATATGAAGAAGATGACACCAGATAAACAGAAGAGATTGGGGTGGAGGAAATTCTTG
The DNA here is from genome assembly GCA_030412105.1 of Cyclura pinguis. Lineage (NCBI taxonomy): Eukaryota > Metazoa > Chordata > Lepidosauria > Squamata > Iguanidae > Cyclura > Cyclura pinguis. The sequence continues at coordinate 10,880,440 of CM059604.1, forward strand.
GAAGGATTCAAGAGCTGAGGCTGGAGAAAAGTCTGTAGGCATGAAATCCAGAAGAGGTGGTTGCAGGGGGGCTTGAGGAACCCCTAAGACTAGGCTGGGAGGCATTCAAGCTAGCCCTGCTGACATAATCTAATCAAATTGGAGCACCATATTTTTGAGCCTCCCCAGAAGTGCAGCAAAAAATCTAGCACTACAAAATATAAAGTCAGTCATTGCTTTGAGCTCTCTCAGGAATATTAATGAATGCCTGCAATCTATCCCAGGAACACTTACTGGCATGTAAGTTCCACTGAATACACGGAGGGCATTGCTTAGTACACGTTATACTAGCACATGTCTGAGGATGTTTCAACGATAATTGGTGGAAAAGTAATTTGCCTTCCCCCTGAAAGTAGGCAAAGTTTATAAGCATCTACCTGTGAAGGTTGAGCATCCACACACAAACCTTAAAAACAGTTCCAGGGTTCTGGCATGTCAAAAACAATTATTGTTGTACATATGAACTGTCTGAATGGGTGTGCTTGACAAAGAAGTAACAAGGGTGCGTGGTCCTCCAATTGCCATTGAATTGCAACTCCTAGCATTCTTTACCATTAGTTATGTATCCAATGGCTGCTGGCAGTTGCAATCTAGGAACATCTGGAGGGCAACATCATTCCCTGAAACTCATCTAGGGCAGGAGGAAGGAATGTGTGGGCTTCTGGATGTTGTTGGACAGTAGCTCCCATCAGCTGTACTCAGCACAACCGGTCGTGAAGGATGCTTGGGCTTGCAGTCCAGGTTCTGAAGGGCCACACCTTCTTAATCCCTGATTTAGCAGATCAGCTGGGACATGATCTTGACAGTTCTGATTCTTCCCACTTCAAAGTCAAAAGAACAGGAGCAAAATCCAATGGTGTGGACTTCGTATGCTGTTGCAGGGCATCAGGGTGCTGAGTTGGCATGCAAATTTCTCTCCGTTCTGTAAATCAAGGGCAAAATGTGGCCCTCCACATGTTGTTGGATTGCAGCTCCCAGCATACTTCACCACTGGCTAGAGCTCCTGGAAATTGCAGTCCAACAATATCTGGAGGTCCTCATGTTACATACTCCTGCTGTCAAATGGTATGTAAGAGAATATTGAAACATTTTGCATGTTATCTCTAATCATTACAACAGCCATGCAAAGTAGGCCAGCTTTTAAACATGCTTTACTTGGGTAAAGATGCCAGATGTAAAATACACACATGTTTTTCATTTTTATTTACATCCTGGCTTTCTTCTGAATGAGATCCAAGGCAACTCACAAAATGAATTCAAACAAGTGTCACACACACTCAGCCCCAGAAAACCTCGTGATGGGGTCTTCTCAGGGTCACGATAAGTCAGAAATGACTTGAATGCACACAACAACATGAATTGAACCCTAATTATAAAAAATTAAAAGATACTTTAAAACATTGTTTTAAAGCATTTTTAAACTGATATTTTAAAACTTCAACCCCGAAAGTAGAAGTATGACTAAGCAGCACGCGGTTCTGTTGGATTTCTGGGGAGAAAACTCAATGACATTCAGTGCATACCATAAATGAAGCTTCCATTTTAATGTATTTAAAAATTTGTTGTAATGAATTCTATATGTATACAGACATATTTATGGTGGGCTGCAGATCTAAAGCACTTTTTCTTTCTTGTTTGAGAGGCCATCATAAAACCCTATGTACTGCTGTCATTGCTGGAGCTGGTTTTATGACTTTGAAAGCTGCCCTGGAAGCTTGCAAGCTGAAGGGCAACACAAGTCTTTAAATAAAGACAGCTGCTTTTGGAAAGGCTGTGCAACTTGGCTGTAACCCAGTGCTTCCTGCTCACTGTACAAGTTGAGCTGTTTCAATGGGTGAAAGACTCCACATAATGCCTCCAATAACCTCTTTAGATCCCAGTCTCAACCATGAACTCTGAATACTTATGACATGCCAAGAAAGAGCGGCAAAAGACTTTGAGGTTTTGGCACAAAACTAGGACAAACCCACATTGAAGTTAAGACTATGGTATTTTTGCGGGTCTCAGTAGGACACAATACCCTCTCCAAATGTCCCAATTTGGCAGGGACGATCCCGATTAATTCTCTGGCATTCCAACTGTTCAGCTGCTTTTAACATGTCCCAGTTTTTCTCCCCCCCACTTCCCCCCATTGTCTTCAGCTTATTTCAGTTGCTGCAAACGAAGGTCATAGTAGTCTGCCCTCGGCCATTTCCTCACTAGATTGTTATAGTGCTATTATTCCACTCTCAACATTTTATGGAATCCTGGGGTTCACAGTTTCTGCAAACCCTAGGATTCCATAGGATGTTGAAAGTGGAATAATAGCGCTATAACAGTCTAGTGCGGAAATGGCCCTCATTTAACTTAGCAGATGGGAGAGGAGGGGAGGAGACAGAGTCTTACCCTTCCCAATAGACTCAAGCAAAAACAAACTGCTGCGGTGTCTGCTAGAGTGTATGTTCTTCCTCATTATTTCCTTTTTCCATTTTGAGCACATTCTGATATTGCTTGGCTACATGCGTCCCAGCTGTCATCTGTGAAACAGTGTGGGGGCATGGGACACCACACTGGGTATGTCAGTTCCACACTTGTGGGATCATGGTACGTGGCACCCCAAATAGGAGAAAAGGACAGTGCACCGTCTTCTGGCGTGGCTTCCTCACACGCAAATTTGAGGTCACACAAAGTGTTGCTCCCATTATAGTCAATAGACGCAATGGGTGTGTAGCTAAAATGGGACACAACACTCGCTGTTTTTGTTTTGTTCCAGGAAGCCCCACATATATAGCGGGCACACTGCACTGCTGAATTTTGGCAGTTCATTGGAATAGGTATGACAGTGTTGCGTCTTGGGTTGTAACTAGAAATTCCAACTAGATATGCCAATAGAACTGTTACAGTAAGTCGTGATACAAAAGTGGGATTTGTGGAGGAAAACAGTACAAAACTACTGTGTAAACTTTGATTATGTTGTGTGTTAACTTTGATTTGCTTGTGTTTTCTCTACGAAAGCTAGCCAACAAAAGTTAGGGTAAACAAGTTAATGTATATCAATATACGGATTTATAAAATTATTACAAAATTTTAAAATGTACTGAAATAATGTCCATCCATATATATATCTGAAAACATAAATCACGCTCTTCAAGAGAGTCAGGCTGCAATACTTGGAAGGAGAAAAAGACAAAATGATGGCTTTAATTAAATTTCAGACCTTCATCTGTTGTGAAGCTAGACTCAGTTTCAACAAACATTCTTTGTCAGTGGCAAGTATGAATCTTCAAGTTATCCAGTGTCTCCTTCAACCATGAAATAAACATAAAATAATAAAGTTATGCACAGTAAATCTGTGGGGAGTGAAAGAGAGATGTTAGTGCTGACTGACTCTCTTGAAGAGTATGGTTTTTATTTTCGATGACTTTTTTTTGGATGTAGACTATTTTTGTATCTTAAAATTGGGTAATGGTTTTATAAATCCATATATATTGATATATATTAACTTTTTATCCTCCAACTTTTGTTGGGTCAGTTTTCATTGGGTATAGGTTAAGTTTATATTTCCCCTTTTTTCTGTTGTGTTTTCTTTACCCCTTTCCTGCCTCTCTCATTCTTCGTCCAAAGTCCCTTTGCCTATGAAAAAAATAACCTGGAGGCTTAGCATGGGCTATTAGCAAATCCAGATCTTTGTACATATCTTAACCTTTAGTCCATTTCTGTCTGCAGTGGATTTACCCAAACGCCTCTCCTCCGCCACCTCATCTCGGTCGCAGCAAGAAATAGCACTCAAAATAAAAAAAACACACAACCTGACAATCCACATGCAAGATGGCTCAGAACAGCTGCTTTCACACTACGTGAGTCTTCAGAGTGTACAAGATTCTTTAACAGAGGTGTGTGTGTGTCTGGGTGTGTAGCAATACTGTTTTGATTTGGCAGGGACAATCCCAATTAATTCTCTCTTGTTCCACTCTTTCAGCGTTTTTTACGATGTCCTAGTTTTTCTCTCCTCCTTCCTCTACTTCAGCTGCTGCAAAGTGAGTTCAAAATGCAAAAGTAGTTTGTGCTCAGTTAAACTCAGCAAGGGGAGAAAAGAGGAGGACACAGAATATTGCGTTTCCCAGTGTGCTCAAGCAAAAGCAAACTGATGCAACCTCTCCTAACTTGTGTGTCCTTCCGCATTAATAAAGGTTGCCATCTTGACCACATTCTGATGTTGCTTGGCCATACATGTCATGATTTCTATCCATGAAATGTTGGAAGGTATGTAAGGGTTAGGAGTGGATGTTCAGCTATAAGGTAGATTTCCTGAGATATCAGTCACATAGAACTCATTATAGAAATTTTTGGTTCCTATAAATCCATGCCTTTCCTATTTAGAGAATAAAATAAAAGAACGGAACAGGGACAGGCTTCTAGTCCTCATTGCTACAAAGACAAAACAGACTGGATCTCTAAAAGATTATTTAGACCCTAAACTTCAGAAGTGTGGTGCTTAATCTGTCCTTTCCGTGAGGGCTTGAAATTATTCACGGTGCTGCTAGAGAAGAGTCTAAAATGATTTGCATTATTTTGAGGATAAAATTTGAGCTATTTCATTGGGAAAACAGAGGAAGAAGCTGAAATGGGTACAGAACAGCCAAGTGCAGCTCCTTAGCAAGTACTCAGATCCATTATGTTTTTGAATGTCTCCTCTTGACCCATCCTGTCCCCTTCCAGTTATAGTTCTGTAATTTGTTAAATGACCCATTCCCTAGAGATCACTCCATGGCAGAAACTATGTTTGGATCAGTCTGCAAATGGACATCATAGACTAACTGAGGAGAGAAAGAAGTTTGTACCATAAGCTTTCATCGACTGACTACTTCATCGGATGCACGGATTGTAGTGCCTAGAACAGAAGTTTATGCCGCCTAATTAGCAAGTGTGTGTGTGTATGTGAATAGTAATAGAAATGCAAACCCATGTGCGTATGGTGATGAGATGACTAGTTCAGTTTTAAAGATGGTTGTGGGTTGGGGAGGGGAGAGACAAGGTTAGGAGAAGGGGCATCGCCTAAAGTCAATACGGATAGATAACCGTATGAATGGTAGAGGGAATTTTTGGAATGCAGCATGTTGCTGGCTGGGAACCAGAAAGGAGTTGTGAGAAACCGGCCAAGAGGGCCCTCATGAGGCTGGGGTGTTAACTAATGTTATAATATGTGCAGTGTGCCAGGAGACCATTCTCTCTGTTCAGCCCACTGTCAATGTACTGGAGTTTGTGGATATATCACAAAGAAACTGGAATGAGAAACAGCAGATTTGGGATATATCCATCTGATCTTGGAAGCTAAACAGGGTCAGCCCTGTGTCGTGCTTAGAGAAGAGACCACCAAGGAATAGCAAGGGCTGTGGTCTGTATTTCAGAGAGGGACAATGGCAGACCGCTGCTAAGTGTTCCTTGCCAAAGAATATCCTATAAAATTCATGGGGGTTGCTGTAAGTCGGCAGAGAGCTTGCATATGCATGCAAATAGCCCTCTGAAGTCTGGTGGTACCTCCTCCAGACATCTGGAAGTCACCCACCCCTGAGGTCATGGTGGATGTTCCAACCGCATGTGGAAGGCCATGTGTTCCCCACCCTGTCTGACCTTGTAGCAGTCGCGGTATTTCAGCCAAGCTTAAAACAATCTGACAAGCTTATTGTAAAGAAAAAAATGTGTTCGCCTCACGCACCGACGCCGCTCGCTCCCGAGTTCCTTGGAGGAAGGGTGGGGTCCGCATGTCAAAAATTGGTTGAACAGTTCTGACTGTCTCGTGTGTGTTTCTGCTTACTTCCTTTTAGGCATCAAACCAGGGGGAGCCCTTTGAGGACCCTGATTTTAACCCTCCTGTCCAGCCCTTGCCGGGGCTGCCGCTGCCGACCCTTTCGGCCACAGCCTGGCTGGACCTTAGCGATGCTGAAAGGTTGCAGCAGAACGTCGAGGCCTTCTCCAATTTGCCGGAGTACCTGGCAGGAGTGAAGCGCCAACAGGCTGAGCTGAACCCTACAGCCGAAGAACTGCACTACAAGCTTGAGACTTCAGGCCTGCAATGCCTCGGTCTGGTGAACAACCTTACGTCCATCATGGCTTCCATGGGCATCGTGCCTGGCCCTGTGATGCCAGCCAAGCCCCCAGGGATCGAGAGCGCGTTTGTCATGAAACTCACCGGCTACAAAATTTGCTGTCTCTACCGGGACTGGGCCAAGCGTTGCCAAAAGGACATGGCCCTTCTGGCTGCCAAATACCCAGCCTGAGTTTCCTTCCTCACTGTGGCTCTTAGCTCCCTGTCTTCCGCCAATGGGGGTGGGTTCCGTCATGCGTGCCGCCCGAGTTGGCTGCCATTTTTGTAGTGGTTTATGTGGGGGGAAAGTAGGAGGGAATATCTTTTTCTCTACCCACTTGTAGGCTGAAGAAAACCCTTTCCTTGCGGTAGAAAGGTTTTAACACTGCACCATCACTGGTGCAAACTGAACTATCCATCTTGCCAGTCCCGTCCAACTTCTCTTACTGTCCTCCTTCCATTACAGGCATACAAATGAGGAAATGGTCCTCAAGGGCTGCACAGAATCAGCTTGAAGCAGCTGCCTCAAATGGCCGATGCAAGTAGTAGCAACACCAGTCTCTTGGCTCTTTTGCCTGAGCTTGTGACTGTTCCACTATACTGAAGGACATTGCTGCGTGTGTCCTATTCCCATAAAGAAGCCATGTTGCCCACAGGTATGAGGGAAGAGGTATATGGCTAGTATTCTGCTGGCAATGTAGTCTGTTTCTCTTGCCCGTTGCCTCAGGCAGCAAAATGTTTTGGGCTGGGCCAGAAGGAGCAGCTGCCATTACTGTCAGACTTATTGACAAGGCTCGGAAGCCTTCCTGCTACGGAACAAGAAAGATAGGGGAGGGAGATGCCAGCCATTTTGGAAGGAGAGCACTCCTCTCCCATAGCAGCCACTTTAAGAGAGGTAGATTGGCCTCCGAATGTGGAAAAGTGAGAGTAGTCGCGTTCTTGAGGGCAAGCCAGCATTGGAAATGGCATTAGTTTGACTTCTGAGATGAAGAACAGAACAAGGGTGCCAAGGTGTCTGGCTTCAGTCAGTCAGAACTGTTCAAACAAATTCTCGCTTCCTGAAGGAAGGGAGAGTCTTCCTCCGCCTCATGCTTGAAGGCCATGAAATGGTTCCTTGATTTGAATACAGCTGAATAGCTCTTATATGGAGCTGGTTTGTAGGCTGGGAGCAGACACAGCACGGTTGCTAGTCTTTCCAATTTAGGCTGCGTGCCTTTGGGGCTTTTGGGTAACGGGCAGAGAAATTCAACAGGGGTGGCTCATTTCTGCCGGCCACCCTTGCCAAAGACATGAAATCTGTGTGTTGGGCTGGGAAGAAAAATAAGACGGCATCCTAAATGAGCTGGGGAGTCAGGGGTGTTGTTTTCACTCTATTTAAAACCCATTTCTAGGCTGTAGAGCACATTTCCGGAGGAAGCTTTACCCCCTCGGCACTTTTTGCACAACTGCCTCACCTGTCGAAAAGAATTGAAATCTTTGCTTCTCTTCTGGGCCTTTTTTAGAGCCTTTTTTAGAACCTTGGCATGCCCACTCCATTTCGTTAGGGATTGGCAGACTCTAATCCTGTCTCTTTTCAGTACAGCCTAAGTTACCTTAACACTGGTTTTATGGCCTCTCTTTAGGGCATATGTTCCTACTCTAGAAACTTTCAGTTTTTAGTGTATGCTTTGTTTTTATATTAATAAAATATAATATATATGATTATATACTATAGTTGTAAAATAACTTTATTAATATTCTTAATAAAACTATTTATAGCAGGATGTGCTGTTGTCATCATTTTTTCCTCCGGCTTATAAAAGTTTTGTATAAAATATTTAATTCAATGAAGCCCTTGGAATCAACCAGGCAAATCCACTAAAATAACATTGGCATGTTGATTTTCTCCCTGGCTAGGGGGGCTCTTGGAGTTTTAGTCTGTTAAGATAACTTTCAAAAGCTATGCTAGAAGTTCACAGGCCAGTGGCTGGGTTGCAGAAAGTGGCATCAAGCTGGAGGGTTATGAAGTCTCAAGGAACAGCAGCTGCCATTTCATAGAATCATAGAGTTGGAAAAGACCCCAGGGGCCATCCAGTCCAACCCCCTGCTATGCAGGAACACACATCAAAGCATTCCCAACAGCTGGCCATCCAGCCTCTGCTTAAAAACCTCCAAAGAAGGAGACTCCACCACACTCCATGGAGGCAGCACATTCCACTGCCGGACAGCTCTGACCGTCAGGAAGTTCTTCCTGAGGTTCAGGTGGAATCTCCTTTCCTGCAGCTTGAATCCATTGCTCCTTGTCCTAGTCTCTGCAGCAGCAGAAAACAAGCCTGCTCCCTCCTTGACATGACATCCCTTCAAATATTTAAACATAGCTATCATGCCCCTCTTAACCTTCTCTTCTGCAGACTAAACATCCTCAGCTCCCTAAGCCTCTCCTCATAGGACATGGTTTCCAGACCCTTCACCATTTTGGTTGCCCTCCTCTGGACATGTTCCAGCTTGTCAATATCCTTCAATTCAATTGTCAATTGAGGTGCCCAGAACTGGACACAGTATTCCAAATGAGGTCTAACCAAAGCAGAATAGAGTGGTACTATTACATCCCTCAATCTAGACACCACACTCCTATTGATGCAACCAAGAATCGCGTTGGCTTTCTTGGCTGCCACCTTACACTGCTGACTCATGTTCAGCTTGTGATCTACTAAGACTCCTAGATCCCTTTCACACATATTGTTATCCAGCCACATGTCCCCCATGCTATATTTGTGCATTTCATTTTTACTGCCTAAGTGCAGGACCTTACACTTCTCTCTGCTGAAATTCATTTTGTTAGCTTTGGCCCAGCTCTCCAAACTGTCATTTGAATTTTCATCCTGTCCTCTGGCATATTAGCAACCCCTCCCAATTTGGTGTCATCTGCATATTTGATCAGCAAATTTCTTCAGGGAATACTGGGTTAGGCATTGGGGAATATGAGTCCTACAGATCTATGTTGATTACGTTCAAACAGCACTAGAATGCTACTTCAAACCCTCTAAATTCTCCAAGTTAGCGGGGACAGTCTGGATTAATCTGTTGTCCCATTTTTTCTGCTGCATTTAAAAATGTTCTGGTTTCTCCCTCCTCCTTCCACTTTCTCTCCTTGTCCTCAGCTTACTTCAGTTGCTGCAAACTGTGTTCAACTGTAAAAGTAGTTTGCCCTTAATTAACTCCGCAGAGGGGAGAGGCTTGGAGGGGGAAGCATCCCGCTCTTCCCAGTTGTCTCAGACAAAAGCAAACTGCTGCAGCCTTTCCTAGCTTGTGTATTCTTCCTCATTAATCATTTTTGCCATCTTGACTACACACTGATGTTGCTTGGCCACATGTTTTCTGGAAATACTGGACAACATGCTACTTCGTCACCTGGAATACCAGTTACTGTACTGCAGTTGTGCTTTCAGTGTCCCTGCTCAGCTGCTAGGATTGGGCTAGAGGGAGAGAAGGAAGGTCTAGTGAACCAGTTCTACCTCTAGCCTTGCTGTTTACTCAAAAACCCTACTAGCGGAAATAACAATTTTATTAGTTACATGTATATCCTGCTTTTTTCAGCAATGAGTTCAAGGCAGCTAACACAACCTCACAATGATCCTGAGGCTGAGAGAGTATGACTTGCCGAAGGTCACCCAGTGAGTTTCCATGGCCGAGTGGGGATTTGAATTCTGGTCTCTCAGTGTCCTAGTCCAACACCTATCAGAAAAAGAGAAATTGTCTGTCCTTCAAGACCCTCGCCTTCCCTTTGTTGTTGTTCATGCATTCAAGTTGGCTCTGACTTATAACAGCCCTATCCAGAGGGAGTTTGCCCTTGCCTTCCTTTGAGGCTGAGAGAGAGTGACTTGCCCAAGGTCACCCAGTTGGTTTCCATGGCCAACTGGGAGTTCAGGCCTTGGTCTCCAGAGTCCATAAGCAACTGGTCAGACCACGACATCATGCTGACTCTTATCTCATGCTCCGTTAATGTACAAACGCAACATAACCCCTTAAGGCCCATGGACAAGCGTTTCCCTTATGTGTTCACTGGGATCAAGTGACTAACCCCAAGCCTCTCATAAATTTGATTTCTAGTGACTCCAGAGAAAGCAAAATTGAGAGGAATGACAACAACATTTTGACATGCAACATCAGAGAGTTAAATTCCATTTGAATTACAACGTTCGGGAAACTTCGGCTTGGGAAATGTACTCCCATCTTAAATCTGTCAGCATGTTCTTCCTTTTCTAGTGTGATAGACAGCTAATATCATGGAGCAGTGCTTGTTTAGGCAAATCAGGATGGTTTTGCAACGTGTAGGTAGTACTTGCTTCTATCTATTCCACAATATGGGACATTCCATCCAAGCTTGTTGTCTTTGGCATTAGCAGTGCATGCGTGTGGTCCAAAGAGCTGTAGCCAAAGTCTTAGTCGGGGCTGGTTACAAGACAGCACATGGGTCCCTTGTCTCAATAGCTCCAGCGACTACCAGTCTCCGAGCTCTGTTCAAAATACTGGCAAAGTACTTGTAAAGCCTTATACAGCCGGGGTCCGGGTATCTGAAAGGACATATCTTGCCATACAAGATGGTTTGACTCCTAGGATCATCCAGAGAGTAGCCTCTCTCATTCCCACAGTCCTCACAGGCATGTTTAGTGGGAGACAGCCTTCTTTGTCACCATTCCTAAACTCTGAAACTCCCATTCCTAAGCATGCTAGGTTGGCTCCTTCTTTACAGGTAAAGACCTTTACCTTCTTTACAGGTAAAGACCTTTTTATTTCAAATCAGGCTGCTGGGAATTGATTGTCTTACAAGAAAATGGATTTTTTTTCATCTGCTACAAAAATGAGTGGCCATTTTATGAAAAAAGAAGTGGAATGGACTCTGAAGTAACATCTTTGATTCCAGGAGGTCTTAGTAGGATCCAGGTCTCCTTTCCTTACTGTAAAGTCACTCCACTATGCATAATTAAGGAGGGGGGAAAAGGCAGGCAACCTTGCAGCCAGATTACATCAGATGTCCTTGTAACTGGTCACACCACGTTCTCTAGGCTATCTTTGCTTCTGACCATCTGAGGAATTGTATAAATAACAACAAAAAAATGTGTAGTTTGTCTTCTTTGTTACATATCAGGCCAGTTCTTAAAGAGAGTGCAGCAGCAACTCCAGAAATTTTTGCTGGATTTTTAGTATGGATTTGTTTTAGGAATAGTGTATTTTGATATATGAACTCGGAAGATTTCATATACGTGTGTTGTTCCTTCATATAAACCTGATATCTCTCTCTCTATATATATAGATATATATAGACACACACACACACACACACATACATACACATACATACATATATATGTATGTATGTATGTATGTATGTGTGTGTCTGTGTGTCTGTGTGTGTTTAATATAGCCTCAGAATAAGGCCAATTAATTTATAAACAGGCTGAAACATGTTGGGCTTTTTGAAGAATAAACTTGGACCATCCATAAGCTGCCTACTCTCCTTTTTTTTCCTGCTGACCTTAAGATAAACCCATCATGATTTTCTTAGCAAGATTTGTTCAGAGGGGCTTTATCATTGCCTTCCCTGAGGCTGAGAACATGTGACTTGTCCAGCGTCATGCAAGGGATTTCCATGGCTATGCAGGGATTTAAAACTAGATTTCCCAACACTCAAATCACTACAGCACACCGGCTGTTTTGTAAAGTATAATTTTTAAAAAGTTGTTTCCTTCTGTCTCTCCCTCTCGACTGGCTGTTTGATGACTGTCCAGAAGTGACATTACACATGGGAGACTGCCACAAGATATTGGCACCCTAATGTAGACCATATGGGGCAAGAACAACAAGATAGGACACTTTTTGTAAAAGTTTCCCATCAGAAGAAAAATAAATTATGCCAATTAGAATTATGCCCTGCTGCTGTCCTCTGATTAAGAAGATTGAGCTCCCAGCAGTATTTCCATCATCTGGCTGAAATCTAAATTTCCTTCATACTATGCAATTATAGCACTTTGACACCATTTTAACTGCCATGGGTGTACCCTATAGAATCCTGGGATTTGTATTTTAGTGAGGCATCAGAGCTCTCTGGCAGAAAATTCTAACCTCATTGAACTGCAAATTAGACTGCAAAACTGGGTGAGGATCCCTCTGCAATCCAGTGAGAGTACCTTGGAGTGGGGCAAGACCTACTCTGCAGGTCTTTCCAGCTTTCATAAGGGTTCCGTTGGTGTTAGCTCCCTGCTGAGACAACATCTTCCTATAGCTGTCTTAGGCCCTTTCTGCACTACACTATCATAGTGCTATTATTCCACTTTCAACATTCTATGGAATTCTGGGGTTTGCAGTTTAGGGAGGGGCCTTTAGAATTCTCAGCCAGAGAGCTCTTTGGCCTCAGGAAACTACAAACCCCAGAATTCCACAGGATGTGGAAAGAGGCATAATAGCACTATAACAGTGTAGTGTGGAAAAAGCCTTAGATTTCAAGCAACCAAACTCCTTTGGAGCTATCCAAGGTCCTGATTTCATTTGCTCTCTGCTTAAGAGGTCTTCTGCCTTGACTTTACCTACTCTATCTTGACTTTATTTGTATGTATGTACGTACGTGCCTTCGAATCGCCGGTCAACTTACGGCAACCCCATGAATTCCACAGGGTTTTCTTACACAAGAAATGCTAAGAGGTTATTTTGCCAGTTCCTTCCTCTGAAATATCGCCTCTTTACTCGCTGGAGGTCTCCCATCAAAGTACAAACCAGGCCTAACCCTGCTTAGCTTCCATGATGCCTTGAAGGTATTTAGGTCTTCATCTACCCTGACTCAACTAAACCTATCTTGATCAGACTATCAGCTTCTCTTGCAGGCTTCAGGTACTCAGGGAATTATGCAATTTCTTTAGTTTTTCTTTATGGATGGTATTTGGAAAAGCAAGGGGCAAGAATTTCGTTCCCTGTCGACAGGTAGATTTGGGGATGCAGGCTCTGTGCTAGGGACTTGGCCAAGGCCCCTTTGCTCTGTATCTTATGGTTCTGTCTCTGAGCCTGATCCACACTTCTAATTTCATCCCTGTACCAGACGTCTCTGCTCACTTCAAGTGGGCTTTGATCCATGAAGGTTTGTGTCCTAGTAAGTTGTGGTTTGAGTGTTGGACTAAAGCCCTGGAGACCAGTTCCCCATTCAGCCATGGAAACCCACTGTGTGCATTACACACTCTCAACCCCAGAAAATCCTGTGATAGGTCACCTTAGAGTTGCTATAAGTCAGAAACGACTTGCTGGCACACAACAACAACAACAAAGTCTTTAAAGACCCACATTCGATGTGTAAATGAAGACTCTTCTCGTTCTGGCCTTTTAAAAAAAATACCGAATGCTTAATTCTTTTTTTTTTTTTTGTAATTGCTACTCTCACAGTTGAGTAAGTGATTATGTGAAAATTTGCATACACTGCTATGGAAAAAGAAACAAGAGAGCTGACTCACATCCGACTTTACCCCCTAGGATACTTCTGAATTTCCACATATTCAGACTGAAGTATTAAAACACAGGAATGTGCTGCAACTTGTGTGTATAAGCGGCACCTTCCAGCCTCTTCACATTAATGTACATGCACATGTGGCTGTTTATTTGCATTCTTACCTCTTTTTTTTTTGTTTGCATATATATATTATCTTTGCTTGTATTCACCCCTCTAGAAATTCCTCACCTTTAGAAAACTGACACTTAAGAAAGGCAAAGGAAACTATCAGAACAGGAAGACAGTAAAACCACAGATAACAAAGACTGTCTAAATGAGGGTGAAAGTTCTTTTTCAAAGGAAGTGAAAGACCGCCAAGCGATGATGAAAGGGGGTCAAACAGTTAAAGTATTCGGAAGAGGACAGAGAGCACAGACATGGAATATAGACTACCAAAGGTAAGGGGAAGAATGAAAATGCTGTGTGTGGGAAAGATATCAATGTACAAAGCATCCTGAGAGAAGACCCACAGATCTCAATCATCAGAGCCAATGCCAGTACGTTCAGCTCGGGTTGATCTCAAAGAAATAAAGAAATAAAATAACAAATTCCTCCTTTCCTTTTTGTTGTTGTGTGCTTTCAAATCATTTCCAACTTATGGAGACCATAAGGCAAATCTATCACAGGGTTTTCTGAGGCTGAGAATATGTGCTGTGCCCAAGGTCACCCAACAGGTTTCCAAGACTGCATAAGGAATGGAAACTTGGTCTGCAGGGTTGTAGTCCAGAGCTCAAACTATGACTTACTACGACATAAACATTCATGGACAAATCTTCAAAATGGAAGGTGAACTCCTCAAAAGCAAGGCCTTATTAAGAAAGACCCTCAATGTTACCCTAAAACGTGTGAATCAGAGGTCCACCTGCGATGCCAGTGCCTCCGTGAAACAGTGGGGAATATTAGCTCAAAGGGGGAGGCCTAGCAAGATCTTTTATACTTGTGTATGCCAGTACTAATGCAGAGACACCAGCCAGAGATTCAAAGAACAATCACACACACCCACCAGATCCAAGCAGTCTCACAATCACACAAGGCTAGCTGAAGGAAAGGGAGGAAAAGTTTGGATAGTGAGAGTTTAGGGCAACGTGGGTGATTTACCTATCCAGAAGTGAAGAGATGAAGTGATGTGGCTCAGACTAAGAGTCCAAGGGGAGTACAGAATGGGAATCAAAGCAGCAGAATGACAGCCAGCATGCTAAAGTTCCACAAGTTATCTGGCTCAGAGCCAGGCTTTCCATACTCTTCTTCAGCCCTGAAGGGGAAAGTGTTCATAATGGCTCTCTGGCAGCACAAACAAGGCAGCCTGGACTGAACTAATGGCCTTAGCATTGGGTGACAAAGGACTGATGGGAATCCTGATAGCTCCTTAAGGGCAGGACAGGTGGGAGACAAAAGGAGAGTTTTGGTTGACAAAGGAAGATGCTCAGAGGCCCAAGAGTTCTCTGGCTGAGAATTCTAAATGTCCCCCCCTAAACTGCAAACCCCAGGATGCCATAGGAGGTTGAAAGTGGAATAATAGCACCATAACAGTGTAGTGAGGGAATGGCCTATAACTCCTGCATAATCTTTAAAACATGAATGGATGTGAGCCTCAGGTTAGTGGCTTGGGCATTCACAAATTAAATTATTCTTTGCATATTCTCTCAGGACCTATGGCAGGACATATACTGAACGGGGAAAAATTGTGACCATCTTTGCCCTGCTATTTGAGTATTAACCGTGGATGTGCTACTTCAAAGCCCCAACTCTTCCTTCTTGTGTTTCTTTGTCTTTAAAACCAACCATGATCTACACCACCTTTCAGAGATCTGTCTTCCTCTGTGAAGGAGGACTTGGAGCAGCACCAGGCAGCTGCATTTATGCAATAGTTTAATATCTCAGAATACCCCAAACCTAGTCTTGCTCTGAGGAATTTTGGGAGATTTAAGGGGCATCTACCAAGGCTCTTAGACCAAGGACAGGTCCTACCACAAGCATGAGGGTCTCCTCAAAATTGAAGTTAATCTTCACATTATGCAGGCAGAGTTTAGAAGCCTTCTTGAGTCTTCTTGCTGAGTCACAGCCCCTTCTAAACTATACTTGCCATCTCTCTTTTTTTGGTGGGTGGTGGTGGTGGTAGCATGGCTTCTGTGCCTTCAACAACTAAAAGAAAGGCACAAGTAGAGTTCGACATAGTCCTTCCCATCACAGCGTGACAGCAGTAGGGAATTTCTCCTGAACTTCTTTCTGTCATTAAAGATCTTCTTTTTCACACTGTACAGTCACAGCACTTTGATCTCACTTCAACTACCACAGTTCCATCCTATCTAACTCTGGGATCTGTAGTTCAGTGAGGCATTTAGAGAGAGACAGCATTGTGTAGTGGTCTGAGTATGGGACTACAACCCACTGGGTGACCTTGGACACTCTGAGGCTAAGAAAACCCCATTATAGGTTCGCCTTAGGGCCACCATAAGTCAAAAATGACTTGAAGACACACAACAACAATGAGGTATTTAGACTACCTTTCCAAAGAGCTGTAGTGCCTTGCCCAAACTACAAATCCCCAGATTCCATAGGATGTGGCCGTGACAGTTAAAGTGAGATCAAAATACTATGATCATGTAATGTGAAAGAGTTGAAAGGCATAGAGTGGGCCCTCGGTATCCACTAGAGTTTGGTTCCAGGAATCCCTCTGGATACCAAAATTCCCATATACTCAAATCCCATTACATACAACAGTGTAGTAAAATGGCATCTTGCCTTATATAAAATGGCAAAATCAAAGTTTTCTTTTTTTAGATTTTTTTTTTTTAATATTTCACGCCACGGTTGGTTGACTCCATGGATACAAAATTGGAAAATATGGAGGGTTGACTGTAATAGGAAGAATTTGAGTGGGTGGGTGGGGGTAACAGTAGAGGGGAATAAAATGCAACAAAGCTCCTCCAAGAGGGGGCAGCAGTGACTAAGTCTTGAGCCACTGGGGTGCTGGGAATCGGGGAAAGGCTGGAATTAAATATTGTAAAAGAAAAGGGAGAAAGACAAAGAGGTAAACTGAACACCACCACATGCTTTGGAGAACCTCGACCACAAACGGTTTCACGGCCCACACGCCCAGAGCTGGCAGGGCTAGATGACACCCAAGAATCCTGGCTTTCTTCCACCACTTTCTCTGCTTCTCTGGAACCCATCCAAACATCCCAGCACGTTAGTATCAGAGGGCGTGTTTGAGTCAGTTCTGAGGAAGGGAGAGTCAGCGAGAGAAGATTAGGCTCCTGTAGACTGAGGGCAGAGACTGGCACGCTGCCTCACACGCCCTCAGAAGGCGGCAAACAAAGAGACACTTTTTCATTCCAAGCTCCTTGCAAGGCCAAAAGTGGCTGCCAGCACGGTGCCATCACTTTCATTTCCTTAGGAGCCACACAGTCATGGGAACATCCATAAGAGAGGACCTCAGGGCATGGAAAATTGCTTTTTAAAAAGGAAATCATTCCCATTACTCGCTACCATGATTGTACCACTTACCTTTCTGTTACCTTTGCATTAGTTGCTGAGATACACCCTGACTGACCCCAAGAGGTGATGCTCTCATCCTGATACCTCTCTCTTGCATTGTAGACTGGAGTCCAAACCTTGAGATCCAGGAACCTGAGATATTCCTCAACAGCAGATACTGTTTCTTCACAGCATACAGGGTTCTCTCCACCACGTACACATACACACCTTTCCAGTTTTTCCTCCTAACAGTCCTATGATATAAGTAAGGTCTGGAGACTGGCCTCATGTACTCCCCCTTCCATTGTCTCCTCCTCTGGTGTGGCTGTGAAGAGGCATTTGGAAACTTCCATTTTAGACTGACCAGAAAAAGCAATAATGTTTGGTAAGGTAGAAGGCAGTAGGAAATGAGGAAGACCACATTACAGATGGACAGACTCAATCAAGGAAGCCAAGTCCCTGTGTTTGCAAGATCTGAGCAGGGATATTGATCACCGAGTAACTTGTAGGTCTCTCATTTGTAAGGTCACCATAAATCAAAATTGACGATGGCAGTTAACAACAATAGTGTATTGGGTTGTCCAAGCCTGAATATACTATGGAGAATCTTAATGAAACATTGCTGGAACAAGCTGGCATCAAACCTTGGTTTATCAAGTTTTCTTCTGTTGACAAACCATAGTTAAGATTAATACAGTTTTGGATTTGAAGGAAACATTAACTTGCAGTCAATCTAAAGCAATCACAAAAACCTCCCATCTCCTTGCAAACATGCCACAGGAAGGGGAAGGCGAAGCATCCAGTTCCACAACTCAAGCAGGCCCTTCTTTGAAAAGCTAAACCATGGTTTAGCATTACTCCTGAATAAAGCCTTTGATTAGTCCATGATTACTCACTGAGTTTTATGGATAAATGAGGACTTGCACTTGCACCTCTATGGTCCTTCATTTGGTGCTTTAACAACTATACTCTCTTTGCTTTCAAGTACATATTTAGTACAGACATGGGGAACTCAAGCTTTGGAGACCAAATCCAGCCCACTGTTTTGGTAAAAAACCCCGACCACTGAAGGGTCCCGGTGGCCACAAAAGCGGCCCAGGGGCAACATGCAGTCATGGACTTCACTTTGTCCACCCATGATTTAGTGATTTTCCAGCCTTTGCGTGTTCCCTGACCTGCATGAGCCTCTTAAAGCTCTTACCAGCAACAGTTTTAAACAAAAATTTGCTGATGCTTTTGGATCCATCTTTCTGCCAGTGCCCCAGACATCAACAGAGAGAACTTCTCTAAAACAGAATATAGTCCTTTGGCTGAAGGAGTTCTGTATACATGATTGGGGAGAAATATGATGTATTCTCCATCAGATGTTTGGAAAAACATGGTCATGTTCATCATTTGGTCAAGAGATACTAAGATCACGTTTTAAGCAGGGAAAGAAGGTGGTTTTTAAACACTGTTTTCACTTCTCTCTCAGTCTGTCTCTCTCTTCATTGATTTGGTAAAGTGTTAACTATCTAGAGAACCTGGAAGGTCTATCCCTCCACAACTTCAGTAATAAATCTATATCATCATCTGACTTAAGACCACTCCCTCAAGGCCTGCCAGTTTCACACTTGATTCCGGACATTCACTTCAGTTCCTTTTTTCAGCCTAACTCTGCAGAGATAAAACTGCAATCGTTGCTGAAACCCCCATGCTTTCAAAAACAAACCCAAAATGCTGTTTTCATGATGTAATTTTTATTAAACAAAATAAAGCCTCATGTACAAAAGTCAGACATGAAGAAACCCTGCAACAATAGGTATCAAAATATACTATTTTTAACTTTAAAAAAACCCCACAGTGTTTAAAAATAACATTCAAATAAGATGAGATGGAGTTATTTGGACAGGGGTGGTATACAGAATAAGGGGAGGGGTGGTATACAGAATAAGGGGAAGGGAGAGAAAAAGTCGAATAAGAAAAAGAAAGAATGAAGGGAGGAGAGAGGAAAAGAAAGAGATGATTTCACCCACTTTTAGATCTGGCTTCATCTACCACCTGCTATAGTCCCCAACTTACTGTTTCTACAGATCAACAGCCTTTCATAGAGAAAATTTCCCTTCTCGTGCTATATGACATGTTGACATAAATGTCCATAGCAAACTGACTGCCCCTCAGAGTTGATAAAAATATGTATTTTGTTCAGTGTCTAAAGCACAAAGCAAGTAATAGAAGTTCCTGCTGTCACCAGAGGCAGAAGAGATATTTGGGCATGGTTCAGGTATGCGTGGCCGTCATATTAGCCATTTCTGCACTAGGCTGTTATAGAGCTATGATTCCACTTTCAACATCCTATGGAATCCCGGGGTTTGCAGCTTCGGGAGGGGCCGGTTGCATATCCAACTGTGCCACTCATTGTGTGCATGCAACACAAGGTTCACCAAGTGACAAACATGCATGTGTGAATCAGTCCTCAAGAATCTTTGCAGAATGTGTGAGTTACATCCATTGGAAAATCTGAAGTCGAGTTTGAAGGGACACAAAACTCAAGTCTGTGACAGCCAGGTATCAGTTGTCACAATTGTTGTCCTTATTTTACAGGGTTTTTTTTACTGTTTTGTTTCTATATCTTTCCTGGAAGCTTTTCCTGTCTTATCGGTTCTTCTGAAATGTTCTCCAAACTCCAGAGCATTACAGAACATCAGAAATGCAGAATAAATTATATCTCACTACATTAAATACTACATAAATAGCTCATATACATAAACTTCTCTGTGACATAACATTATTATTATTATTATTATTATTATTATTATTATTATTATTATTATTATTTAGCATTTTATTCCACTTTCAGGAAAAACAATGGGCTCCCAGAGCAGCAGTAAAGAGTAATAAGCAATCTGTCCTCAGATTTACAATCTAAAAGATATGACACGAAAGGAAAAGGAATGGGGAAGAGAGAGGAAGAAAGCTTACCCAGGCATCAGTTCTTAAAAGTTATATTGCAGCTCTTATACAAAAAAACCCCAGCTGATATGGAAATTGTTTAGGGAGAGCAGGAGTCCATTGAAGCTGGTCTCTTAAGGAGAATGGATGGAGGAGCTCCACCTCTTTCCCTGATTTCAATGGAATGGAATGGCTGCTGTGGGTTGACAGAGGTGGAAGAGAAAGCTGGGCCATTGTCTGTTCTGCTAGCTCATAAGCCATTTCCACTTTCAACAGCCGGCCCCTCCCTAAACTGCAAACCCCAGGATTCCATAGGATGTTGAAAGTGGAATAATTGTGCTATAAGAGTGTAGTGCAGAAATGGCCAGAGCGGCGGCTTGCTAGCAGCACTGATAGTGGCCCTGCTTCCCTTCTTCCTCTCTTATAGCCGGATGGCACAGCTCCTAGTGCCCAGTAACAACCAAATTTTTAAAAATAAATAAATAAATATTGATTCATAAGTGTTGTCTGTGTACCTGTGTAAAGAAGGCTCAGCAAAATGCAGTCATGGGGGCCACAAGCAACTCTGAGACTCTTAAAACTTCTCCAGACAGTCCTCTCGCAAAAGATAACTTGCCTCACCTGGAAGCTTGCAGGAGTGACAATTCATTTTTACATAGTTTGCAGGGTCCCTCTGTGCTGTCTAATATCTAAACATTTCAATTTCTCAAGATTAGATGAGCACTTCAGTTCTCTTTCTTCTGTTTTCCCTTCCTTTGGGGGAATTTTGTTTGTTCCAGATTGTCCCAGAGACAGAAAACACGGCCCCGAGGCCTGCAAAAGTTGCCCACCCCTGATGTACAGAAACGCTCCTCCTCCTCTCTTTGGGCCTTTCTATACTACACTGTTATTGTGCTATTATTCCACTTTCAACGTCCTATGGAATCCTGGGGTTTGCAGTTTAGGGAGAGACCTTTAGAATTCTCACCCAGAGAGCTTTTTGGCTTCAGTAAACCACAAACCCCAGAATTCCACAGGATACTTGAAAGTGGAATAATAGCACTATAAAAGTATAGTGTGGAAAGGCCCTTTCTCTGTCCATTTGTCTCTCTCTCTCTCTCTCTCTCTCTCTCAATCTCTATCATACACAGAGACAATAAAGTCTGCAACTTTCCACTCCCAGGATAAAAACAAACTTGCATAGCCAGGAAACCTAGATGCAAGCAAGAGCTAGAGCCGGCTAACCAGATATAACAGAGCAAAGGAAAGACTACTTTTGAGAGACTGAATCCTCCATGCCACATGGCAGCTGTGATCCAGAAAAGTAATTTGTTCCAAGCTCTGACCCTGTGCGTATTTGCAATTTATAAGTTCTTTTGCTCTTTTACTGTATGTTTTAATAATGGGAAAGATTTATATATAAGTTTACCTAAAAGAGCCTAACTGCTTTGGGAACTGGGAGAAGACTTAGGACACATTTCAGAGAGGAACAGCTATTCCTATCATGAACAGCCCAGGTCAGGCAACAAAACAGTCACTTTCTACTGAGATCTTGCAGAACTAGAAGTTTTCAGAGCTCAGCTCTGGGAATAAATAGGTAGGTTTGCATGAAACACATTCAATTCTGCTTCCATATGCCTTTTCCTTATATTCATTTCCCTGAGAAGTCTACAGGAAGGAGTTGGGCATGGACATCACCCTTTCTCCCACGATTCCTTGAGTAATCGTTAACTTGGGTATTTGTCTTTGAGAATGAGGAAGTCACGCACAGTCCTATCAACCCACTGTCTATACAGGTGGCACACGACATACCCCCGAATTTTCTTTCCAAAGGTGTTGGTTTCAACTAACTCCAACATGAGTGAGCCCGTCACAGCGGTAGGCGGCCTACCCAAGGCAGACATGATGGAGGTCAAATTGCTGAGCAAGCCCTCAATACGCATCTGGCTCACTTTCAGCATCTCCAGCAGTTCCACTCCATCAGGGTTGATCGCTAGTTGATCATCTCGTACCAGCTGCAGGAACTCTAAGAGGGCGCTGTAAGCTTCATAGTTCTTGTCCAAGCGTTCGATGTCAGAAAGGGTCCGCCATTTCAGGAAGGAGATGGCAACTGCTGGTATACCGTCGTACTGCAGTCTTGGAGCGCTGAAACCAGAATCGCTAAACGGGCTACCTTGGTGACTGAGCTGGGAGCAGAAAGAGAGAGAAAAGGACAGTCAGAATCCCCAGTTGTGTTCTTGTGTACCTTCACATTGTTTCCACATTACAGCAACCCCAAGGAAAACCTATCATGAGGTTTTCTGGGGCTGAGAGGGTTGACGCCCCCAAGGCTTCCCAATGTGTTTCCACGGCCTGCCACGGAACTGAATCCTGGTCTTCAGGGTCGTAGTCCATGCTCAACCACTATGCCACTCCGGCTCTCCGAATCCCTAGTAGTGGCACTCAGAGGCCCTTTTCACACAGCATTTTCCATGCGAAAGACGGCCTGGAGCCTCGCGTGATTGTGAGGAGCGATCCGCACGACGCACTCACAATCGCATGATGCTCCGGGGACTGGCAGGCACTGATGGCGCACCTTTTCATTTTCGGCTAGAAGCCGAAAATGGTGCGCGATCACGCATTGCTCCCAGGCCCCGCGCACACTTACCTGGCGTGCGGAGCTTCCATTGCTTTTCCCGCTCCAGGCTGCACTGCAGAAGGAAGGGGGGGCTCTCGCGTGAGCAGGCAGCTCGTGCGGAGCCGAAGGACCCCGGACGCGAGAGCCTCTCGCTGGAGGCTGCTCGCGTGATCCCCGCACCCCAGCACCGGAAGACGGTAAGGTGTGGAAAGGGCCAAAGTATTGTCTTAAGATGGCGGAATAAGATGAGAGATCCAGGTTTTTTACAGTCCCTGTCCCAGTTTCATATATATTCTGTACATAAGCAACTAGGGCTCTAAAGACTGAGTTACAAGTACTTTCAGTGCCTGCTAACAAGAAACAGCCTCGTATTTATTGTCCCCCAAGAAGTTCTAATTGTTAGGGAACTAGCATGGTGTAGTGATCTGAGTGTTATACTAGGACTGTCGAAGACCGGGATTCAAATCCCTGCTTAGTCTGAATGGAGGAACTCAGTGTATGCACTTTTTGTTCATTAGGTTAAGAAAGATGGTATATAAACATTGCTTTGAACCCCATTGAGGAGAAAAGTAGAATATGAAATAAATAAACAAACAAACAAACAAACAAATAAATGGACTGAACAAATCAAGGGGGAGCAGGACTAACAAGTAGGCCATGTGTAGCCCTCCACCCAGTTTTAAGGCACACAGAAAACCCCATTTGTAATATTAAAAAAAGTGTAATCCTGGAAGTGTGGTTGTCCTCTATCAGAAATAGGCTTGCAACCAGTTTGGGGAGTTGGCATTGCCCTTCACTGAGAGGGTGATTGTCCCTGGATCCAGTGAACTTTCTTCCTTTTCAGACCATTAAGTATTTCAAAATGCCAACCCTCCCTTCTTCCTTCATTCCACTCCTCCTTCCTAGCTTGATGCCTCCAGGCTGAGGAAAAACTGTACTTCTTAAGCCTCTGCCAAAGGCACAAAACACCCACACACCCACACGAAAACAAAGGTGATAAATGTATTCAGCGCCTAAATGGGAGGATTTCACTGGGGTTAAATATAATGGGCAGGCTGAAGCAGCAACCCACCAGCCTATAGGCTCCAGGGTGCCTGTGAAACGTGCCTTTCCTCTCCTGTCACCTCTCAGAAATTCTGAGGAGTGGCAGCCATCCACCCGTCGGTCCCAGCCTTCTTAACTTCTTTGGAATTCCTCACAGGGGAGGATTGGAGAAACAAGCTTCTTGTTGTTTCCCAGTTTGACCAAGCGTAGTTCCTCCAACATGAGCTTCTTTTTTACGTGGATGCGGCTGGCAGCATGTCAGCATGCCAGGGCCCCGGGGTTGCGATGACCTCACTGCCTCTGGCATCTTGTGCCCGGGCAGGTTGCGGGAAACGGCTTGTAGGAAATATTTGGGCACCCTGCCACCCTGTCTGCAAGATCAGAATACAGGCAAAGGGGCTGAAGGCAGTTTTGGAAGCAAATGAGCTTCTCATCTCCTTTGCCAGCGTTGAAAGACCGAGGAACAAGCATTGCAGGAACAATGAATGTATGAGCCATCTTTCCTTAGTGTTACCTCCTGATGATACAAGTTTGGTCTAGATGAGCTAGCAGGCAAAGGCACTGCAGCTCTGAAACTAGTGCAGTTTCGGTTCCAGGCACTGATCTGGGACCTTTCTTTAGTGACGTGGGACATGGCTTACTTGGTTTAAAATTATCAGGAAGTTTGCATTCCAAGTAGAGTTGCCAGATCTTGAGGACTTCCTCTGAGTTTCCAGTTTTTGTCGGTCGGGTGCAAATTCTCCAGTTTTTGTTGGGGGCTCAACTCTGGGCAAGAGGAAGGGGCCGGGTGCAATTTCCAACTCACCTAGAAGAGCAGCAACTCACTACAATTTTGGAAAGCTTAAGTGATTTGTTGCCACAGATTTCAAAAATTCAGTTAGCTTCCTCCTTCCTTCCCCGTTGTTGCTATACCAGTGCTTACCCTTTGCTGTGCTCTGCATCTGCCTTCTGCTTTGAAGCAAGAAAGCCAGATTCAGGCCATTTCTGCCCTACACTGTTATAGTGCAGTTATTCCACCTTCAGCATCCTGTGGAATTCTGGAATTTGTAGTTTACTGAGGCCAAAGAGCTCTCTGGCAGAGAATTCTAAAGGCCCCTCTCTAAACCGCAAGCCCTAGGATTCCATAGCAGGGTGAAAGTGGAATAACAGCACTGTAACAGTGTATGTGGAAATGGCTTTCATGTTCCTTACCCTGTTCCCTTAATCAAATAAGAAAGAAGGATCTGTTCATTTCACCTGCATCCGGAAACAGCCTCTTTAGCCAAGAGTTCCACCAAACAGGAAAACATGTTCTTTTTATGTGCGTCTGAATGAATGACAAGCTGTGAGCAACTTTGGTTGGTACTTAACGTATAAGGCTTAATGACGTCATTGGGATCATCCCAAAGCTCTCAGGTTTTGGGCCAGAAATCTGAGGGCCTGGGACAATCCTGAACTAGCAACCTAAATTGCAACATCTAAGTTTTTTTGAACAAGACAGATCTGACTCCTGCATTTCCTATGGCTGGTCGATCTCCTACCTGGATTGTAGCCATGCCCAAATGGAGAGAAGACAAGATGCCTGTTCCTGCCCAAGTCTGCCCTTTTCCTCTTCAGAGCATTTGGGCACACGAAGTTTAAAGAATACCTTTTGCTTTCAATTGGGTTTGCAACAGGAATGTGAAACTAAGGTTGGCCAGAAAGTTCATTTGCATGACAAGTGCCTTCCTTCTGCCTGAACAGGATGTTGATAGCAATAGCTTAACTGGGTTTGCATAAATGGCGTTACCACAAGATATAATCTACTTCCTTAGATGGATTGTATAAAGCGTCAGACCAGGGTAAGAAGACTTTTTGGCTAGGGAGGGAGGCAGGCAAGGAAAATCCCCAATTTAGGAGTCTTGGGGCAAAGGGCTAAGGACTCTGAGTGAAAGCATGGCAAACTGATAATTCTTACCAATTTGGGAATTTTCCTTTCCAAGCATAAAAGGTACAGCTCAGTTCTACTAACAGCTACTCAAGAGGAATCCCTCATGGCAAAAAACCAAGGCTCCGATCCATGCAGAATCTGCCTTGGGCCAAAAGCAAACAGAAACCCCTCCCTCCATCCCAGCTGCCACTGCCCTGGCCTCAGAGGGAGAGAGGAGGAGGCAGTATCTGCTGGCCTTAATTCCCTCCCATACTGTCATCCCCTTTCCTTGTGTGTCATATCTTCAGATTGTAGGCCTGAAGGCAAGGAACTGTTTTTTTTCCTTGTTCTTCTTCTCCACTCCTCTCATTCCAGGACTGGCATAAGAAATTAAAGCAGTTGGAGCTGGTTTAGAATTCTTCAAACTGTAACAATTTGCTCCTCACAGAGCAAATTGTTCAATGGGGTGGCAAATTTAATCTGAATTTCCATGTCAGTAGTGTGGTGAATCTCTTCTGGGTTTTAGTCTGAACTCTGAAGGAACTATTTGAAGTGCCGAAGTTCTTTTAGGGACAGAGCTCAACCTCTTGGCTGATTCCTTTAAAGCTCACAGCACAACCCAGAGTAAATTCACTGTTCAGTTAGCATGGAAGTTTAGACTAAAAACTGGAATGGACTTTCCACCCTACTCACCAGCTCCCAGGGGTGATGTATACACTTTGAAGAATTTCTGTGTTGGTTAATTGAGGTAGAATTTGCATTTGGCAAGGAATGTGAATTTTAAAACCATACTTCCTTTTTTAAAAAGCTGAAAACCAGCAGTTTTTCAAACCTTCCCCCAAGCAACCTTCAGCTAATCTTTTGAAGGTGCAGTTCTTGAGCTCTGCTAGAATTAAGGATATAATTTTAAGAACAGCCAACTGTCTCCTACCAGAGATGGGCAAACTGTCTTTCATAGAAATTTGAGTACAGAAGAAATTTCCAAGAAACCACAGAGTTTCTGAGAACCTGGCTTGACAACTGTAGATTCAAAGCACCAACAACTCAATATATGGCCTCAAATTAGGGAAGGCAAAACATTCTTACATAAGTGTTGAGGAGGACTGTACTGTTGGCTTTCATGAGAAGGACCAGGTTGAAGGTCTGGGCAATGACGGTGTTGACCAGACGGTCAGGCTCAGGAGAGACAACGTGGACGAAGACAGCAGAAACTACCACGAGTCTGCTGGCTGAAAAGAAACAAAAGAGAACCTTCAGTATTGACTCCAAGCTGGGGAGAGGGTCTTCCATGGGCCTCTCTCTGTAATGCAGGAACAATCCTGGTTAATCCTCTGCCATCCCACTTTTTAACCTGCTTTTAAAATGTTCCAGTTTCGCTCTCCTCCTCCCACTTTTCCCTTTTGTCTTCAGCTTACTTCAGTTGCTGCAAACTGAGTGGAAAAAGCAGTTTGCACTCCATTAACTCAGCAGGACGGAGAGGAGAGAAGCGGGTGGAATCTCGCCCTTCCCGGCAGGCTAAAGCAAACTGCCACAGCCTCTCTTGGCTCCTCTGTTCTTCCTCATTCATAAGCTTTACCGTCTCGATCACACTCTGATGTTGGTCGGCCTCACGTGTCCCTGTTTTCATCTGCAAAATCCTGGAGGGTCTACACCCCCCTCTCCCTACCACTTCACTAGCCCATCTCCTCTGGGCTCAGTCTGTACAACTGCCCAGAAGAAACTTGGCTGAGGTCTGGGTTTCCGCAGGCCAATGTTGAGCCTTTGCCTGAACTTACCTCAGCTGCACCAGCTCCTCAAAAGAAAGCTGAAGTAACTGGAAATCCACTTCCAGATTCGCAACACCCTTTTTTGCAAGAATGCAAAAAGGCTCAGAGCATTCTCTGCTTGGGGTAGGGATGGCCAACTATGGGAGGCTATGGGGCCACATTAGCCCTCCCAGAGAACTTAGAGGGCTGTTGGACCACATTAGCCGCCAACTCTGCAGCCCCCTGAAAAAAACCATATGTTTGTCCTCAAATGCTCTCTAAGGGGCACTGGGGCATTTTCACCCTGTATTCCCCACAACAAAAAAATTTAAGTCCTTTCCAACAACAGGAAGTGACTGGATGTTGCTTCTTGTTCGTTAAAAAGTCCTCTCCTAGGCCTGAAATGGCCCAGGGGGTCAAAAATGTGGCCAAAATTCCTTATGTTGCCTATAGAGCATTTTGGGGCAAACATTTTGAGTTCTAGAGGGCCCTGGAGGCCAGAAAGGAGACCCCGGAGGTCCACATTTGAACCTTGGCCCACCGTTTGCCCAGCCCTGGCTTAGCGTGTCAGTGGCTATGCTAGCTAGGGGATTCTGGGAATGGTATTCCAATTTGCCACTGCTTGAATGCTGGGATGGAGGTTGAAAATAAGCCACGGCATCGAGGAAGAAGAGCAGCAAGGCCTCAAGTCTTCTTTCCTCCAAAGGTGTGCGGGCTGCAAGAGTTGACGCCAGTCCTTGGCACCAACTCTCACTCTGACCTAAGCGTCCTGCACCCTCTCCCCAAAACTCAACAGCAGCCTTGGGAATCTTCATTTCCAGCCTTTTCCATCAGCCTTAGGATCACTATCAAGCTGCTGATTCCCAAGCTTAGAAGCTGAGGCGGGGCCCAGGTTTTTAGGTATTTGTATCACTTGTCCTTTTAAGATGATATTACACAGTTTAACGATTGTATTTAATTGATGTTCTGTTTTTAACTGATATATGTTATATGTTAAACTGTTGTTGTCCCCCACCTCAATCCATGGGAAGAGATGGGTAAGAGATAATAATAACAATTACAATGACAATATTATTGTTGTTATTGTTATTATTATTATTTCAGGTTTTTACAGGTCCACAGGTTTCATTCATGTTGTTGTCTGCCTCCAGGTCATGTCCAACTTTTGGTGATGCAAGAGTGACACTAACACAGGGTTTTCTTGGCAAGGTACGTTCAGAGGGGGTTTCGCCTTTGCTTTCCTCTGGAGGCTGAGAAAATGTGTCTTGCCCAAGGTCACCCATAGGGCTGTGTGGGGATTTGAACTCCAGTCTCCAGAGCTGTGGTCCAACAGTCAGATCACTACACCACACACTGATCTCTGTTCTTACCTCTAACAGTACCACTGTGGATGCAACACAGTTTCTTGTCCTAACGTGAAACAGCCCTACCATTTGGGAAAGTGTGACCAGTGATGTCTGGTGGCCTCCATGTCAGACAGGATGGGGAATCTGTTCTGGGTTTTAGTCTGAACTTTAAATCCAAAGTGCTCTACTTAGTTGGCAAATGGGGTTCAGGACCTTGGAGAGTTCAGACTACAACCCAAGGCAGACCACCACCCCTTTTACGCATCAGCCCCTACTGTGAGTAGTGATAAGTTCAGCAATGTGATTACATATAAATATCAGTTATTGATCTTTACATTTTGACTACCATGGGGAAAGAAATTGCCATTTCAGAATGTCTTGGACTGTCCCTGGCATTAATACACAAAATAACAACTTACAAGCAGACCTGTGTCTGTGCATTCTTAGTAGCTCAGTGCTAGGGAGAGTGGGGTTCAATCTTGCTAAGACATGGAGCCCCCTGGGTGATTTGGGTGCCATCACCATATCTCAGCCTAACCTCCCTCACAGGGGTGCTGTGAGAATAATTGTAGCGAGGCTAAGTCCTTGGAGGGAAAAATCAGCGCAAAAATAAAATAAATGATCAGGAAATAATGCTCATGTCTATCCATAATGAGCAGCTGGATCATAGCACATCATTCCCCAAAGTGTTCCATCATCTCCAAAAGTTCCCCAACATCCACACATGCCTTGGACAAAAAGTTGCACTTACCCATAGAAAGACTCATGGCTAGCCGTCTTAAAAATCTGGGTGAAGTTGAGGATCTCAACAGAAGCATCAGGTTTTCTTTGTCACCCCCTAATGGCTGATGGAAGTATCTCTCCTTCCACAAAAGAATTCCTCCGAAAGGGAGACTCTTTGAGGTTCCTTTTAGTAATTTGTCCCTCTGTCGCCCCCAAGTGGAGGCTGTGTGAACGTCTGCTCCTGGCGCCCCTCTGGCTCTCTCCGTCCGGCCAGGGCTGCTCACCGGCAATCTCGTCTTGAGCCCTGAGCCTGCCGGTGCTGCTGCTCTTGCTGACACGCTAACCCCGGTGAGCCAGCCCTTTATAGGCAGCTGAGGTATTATCCCCATCTTGTGTGATTCCCAGCCTTTTTCCCCTCCCCTCTGTGGCAAACACCTCCCACCAAAAATGGGGAAGAGAGGGGGAAAGAGGGAAAAAAAAAACTCACAGACCATTTCCTGGACTCTATTGCTCCTACGAAAAGACACTAACTGTGTGGGGGGGGGGGAGAGAAAGAAGGAGAGGGAGATCTGAGGGAGGGTGAGGAGGGGCGGGGCTGATTGTGAAATGTGTTTAATTTCCTGAACAGGGGAAAAGAAGAAAAGACACAGGAGGAGGCGGAGGAGGGCTGAAAAGCACATGAGACAAGAGAGTATTTCCTCTCCCGGTTGCACAGGGTTGTCAGACAGCCAGTTATCTTGCTGCTTCCACCAGTAAAATGAGGTTTTGTCAAGCAAGAGGCCTACGGTCGCCACAACAAAAGCTGGAGTGGGCTCCTGTACATTTCGTGGCTGTGCGGACAAGGAAACGTCAGCAGGT
This sequence comes from Cyclura pinguis, assembly GCA_030412105.1. Taxonomy (NCBI): domain Eukaryota; kingdom Metazoa; phylum Chordata; class Lepidosauria; order Squamata; family Iguanidae; genus Cyclura; species Cyclura pinguis. The sequence continues at coordinate 10,910,661 of CM059604.1, forward strand.
TTTGCTTGTCACCCAACCAGGCAGCAGGGAACACCCGCTGAACTTGTTGTTGTGTGCCTCCAAGTCGTTTCTGACTTATGGTGGTCCTAAGGCGAACCTATCGCGGGGTTTTCTCGGGGCTGAGACTGTGTGACATGACCAAAGTCACCCAGTAGGCTTCCATAGAATGATAGAATCATAGAGTTAGAAGAGACCCCAGAGGCCATCCAGTCCAGCCCCCTGCTCTGCAGGAACACCCATCAAAGCATTCCCGACAGCTGGCCATCCAGCCTCTGCTTAAAACCTCCGAAGAAGGAGACTCCGCCACACTCCATGGAGGCAGCACGTTCCACTGCCGGACAGCTCTGACCGTCAGGAAGTCCATGGCCGAGCGGGGAATCAAACCCTGTTCTCCAGTGGGTCATAGGCTAACACTCAAACCGCTATACCACGCTGCTTCTTCTACACCACCGTTCAAGGTACAGGAGCCCTCTCCACTTTCAGGGCTTCCACCAAGGTCCCGGTAACAGTAAGCAAATCCTAGAAAAGTGGTTTAAAAAAAAAAAAATTCAACTCCCATCATCCCCAGCAACTGGGATTCTGGGAGTGGAAGTCCCACAAGTGAACTTTCCCAAATTCTCTTTCCCAAGTTCTCCAGGCCTTGACACACGGCCACGTCCTTCCAACAGTTGAGGAGGGGGCACCAAGAGCATACCCCACAGAACTGGGCTTACGTAGGAGGACAGGGGGCACTTCAGTGCCCCAAGCATAAGCCTGCCCTCAGTGGCAGTAGCAGCTCTTTAGCCCACAACTGCTGGTAGGCTCAGCAAGTGGTTTGGAGGAGATGGGGAGAAGAGATAAGAAGAGGACAAGGAGGTGGCTAGGCAGCTGTGGGGGGCATGACCTCCATACAGCAGTCAGAGATAAAGAAGAGGAAGGGAGGATCCCGGAGGTGGGGCGGCCAAATCAGAAGCGGGTGGAACAGGCTCAGAGACAGGCCCCGTCGTCCGCGATGAAGAGACTGAGCTAATTTCCTTCTTTCCTTTCTTCCTCTTTATGGAGTTTATTCCTCCACCGCACTGGTATCCCATGCGCATCTTCGTTTTACAACAACGTGTGAATCTAAACAAACGCACATGACTGAGCAACTAGATTTATTTGATGATCTCCCAGAATTTATGAGGTTGCAGCTGGCTCTCAATAGGCCCACGGACAAGGCTCCTGGGTGTTTTAACAGTAACACGATTGGCAGAAATCCAGCCGTGGAAGCATCCCTTGTCACGGTATCTCCAGGCAGAGAGAATCCAAATCTGTCGAATGTCTGCCTGTTGCACAACTGTTGAAAGCACCGAAACCATGGCTGGAGGAATGGCAGTCTGACCTCCTATTTTTTATTCATGCTGTGCCCACAGCATCCCTCTCAACATACCGATACACTGGCATTATCCTCCCCATTCCACTGTGGCATTTTATTGGCAGGGATGAGGCCAAAGAACCAGACAGAAGGAATTGCTGGCTTGTGTGTGTGTGTGTGTGTGTGTGTGTGTGTGTACATACTATGGACATTACTGGAGTGCAAGTGGGGGGCAGAATTCAATTTTTACCACCAGGAATCAAACTTTGAGCAAGCCATAATTTATCAGCGTCAGAGGCAGGAAGCAGAAAGAGTGAAACTAGGATGGACAAACAGCATAGACTGCGGTTCGTGCCACCTGGCCGTTACAGGCCTCTTGGCACGTCCTGGCATCGGGTTACTGTTTGCAAAGTACTGAAGCTGGAGAAAGGGGAGCCTATGGATAAGGAGCTGGGAAAGATGCCAGGTCTACTGGGTCCGTTTCCAGCTCAAAGAGGGGCGTGGTGGAGTCTAGTGGGCTAAAGCAGCCAGACCCACTGGCCCCGTCTCTCACGGTATGGCAACCATGTGCGGCAGCTGCTGGAATTTTTAGAAGAAGGGCGTAAAAAAGACAATTTGGGGATGTTGCCTCTCAGCATGTCGCAAGGCTGCGTCAAGAAGAAAAACCGCATCCTGCTGATGAGAAGAAGGGATTTGGGATGGCACGACTTACAAATGCAGGCTTGGGGGCCCGTTCTCCCTCCCCAAATTTCTAGCATTGTAGTAATTTAAAACCTCAGTTGAGTATTGAGAAATACAGTTTAGGCATCCAGAGAAAAGAGGGAGGCAAAGGGAGAGTGAACACAGCAAATAGAAGAATTGTAGGTGTGAAGTGTTATCAACATCTCACTCCCTGCAATACTAGAAGTTTGGAGAAATTTCTAGCATTGCAGGGTGAGACACTGAAAATTATTCACAGCTAGGAAAATTTCATTAGGGTGCAGAATTCTTATTTCCTATTCCTCTTTGCAGGGGGCAAATAGCTACACCGGGTAATACCAGGTGCCGTATGCTCGATTCAGAGAAAGGCCCAGACAATCTTCCTCTGAATAAATATTGCTAAGGCAACCCTATGACAAGTGGATCAGGTTGAAGTCTCAAAAGAACAGCAGCGGCAGCAGCAATAAGAGAGATACCGCCGCTCTCCAGTTGGGATCTCAACCCTCTCTCCTGTTCTGCCATTGCTACTCTTTTCTGCCCACTTGCCGATCAGCAGTGATTGGTTCTTCCCATGTCAGTGGGGCAGTCAATACATTCCAGCTTTTACAATGCATTTTTGAAAAGACCTGTCCAAGGTGCTGAAACCATTTGGTGGGCGCAGCTCTGAACCTTGCATAGCTCCATTAAAATTCAGACTAAACCCTCCAATTAGACTTACGGCCCCAGATATAATGCAGCCACCAGTTTGTACAGCTGTCTACCCCATTGTCCCATTCCCAAAAACAGATACATGATGGCAGCAGTGCAGTGTGTAATCATTGGGACTTTTGGGCCCAGGCCAAGGAGACATGAGTTCAAATCCAAGGGTGAATATGAAATTTGAGGGATGAATTTGGCCCACTCATCATCTCCCAATTTTTCTAGTTTGTATTTTAGTTCACCTGAGACAGTAGGAGAGTTCACAATAATTGTGTCTTCTATTTTTGTTGTTATGTGCCTTCAAGCCAACTCCGATGTATAACAGCCTTGTGATAAGATTTTCTTGTGGATACCACACACAGGAGTTTTCTATGAAAACCTCCAAGAGCAGAGGGAAAACAGAATAACTTCCCCAACAAGATGTCACTTTGCTGTCCAGTGGCAGGTTTTGGCTAGAAACAGAGCTATTTCAATGGCATTTGAGACTAATTCAAAGCTGGGCAGAATTTCCGCATTCAAATGCATTTTTTCCCTTCCACTTTCCCAAACTGTTTCAAACTGCAGTTTGAGAATTAAAATCTTGTGATGCTTAAAAAAAGAAAAAAACAATGAAGCTTTAATTCTGTGGGTGAATCAGTGATAAGTTTCTGCTTACTAAGTTTCCAGCCCACTCTAAAAATGCCTAAATCCAATGACTTGCATAATTAGGAATGTTGGAGGAGTGAGGAAAGGAAAATCCCCTTCCCTAAATGACAAAATCATAGCCTACCCCTATTCCCCCCCCCTTTTTTTTTTGGAAGTATCACTGAGTTAGGAAAAGATGGTTGATTATTTCAATTTTTGTTTTCGAGTAGCTTCAGCTCTAGTCTGTGATATGTCTAGACTTGCGTGTGTATATAAGTATGTATAGAAGACCACTTCTGGAGTGTGTCTGGAGCTAGTCTGGTATAGTGGTTTGGGTGTTAAACTAGAAATCTGGAAGATCTGGGCCATTTCCGCACTGGACTGTTACAGTGGCGTTATTCCACTTTCAACATCCTATGGAATCCTGGGGTTTGCAGTTTAGGGAGGGCCATCAAGGGATTCCATAGGGTGCTGAAAGTGGAATAATACCGCTATAACAGTCTAGTGTGGAAATGGCCCAGGGTTTAAATCCCCGATTAGCCATAGAAACCCACTGGGTGATCTTGGGCAAGTCATGCTTTCAGTTTAAGATGAAAGCCGTGAAACCCTCTGAATAAATCTTGCCAGGAAAATCCCATGACAGACTTGGCTTGACAGCATGTAACAACAGAAAACAAAAGAAACCATTGTGGTGACTTCTTCTGCTCTCTGAGGTGTACTAAAAATACCGACCTAAACAACTCAATAAACAAATGTGAGTAGAAGTTTGTGCCTTTTGCATTCTCGACTTTCCCTCTCTTTCTGAGAGGTAATCATCCAGACACATACCAAAAGTTTGTTCCTTCTCCTTGTGACTGGCTTCTCTTTCGTTTTGGGTCACTAAGGAAATGAAATTGGATGCCAAGAGATAATTGGACTGTGTTGGATGCTTTTCTATGAAACTGTACTTCATTTACATGTCTGGGCTTATCCCTTAAAATGATGGCCAGCCCCATCCCTCTGCAGACTTTCCTTGACGTCAGACCATGAAATCAATCTTCACCCGTAGGCTGGAGATTCCCCGAGTTGTCTACACATTAATAGCAAAATTCAGGGCAGAGAGAAGGAACTGACTCATGAAAAAAAAAGTATGCAAGAGATTTGGACTTATCCTGAAGCCACATCCGTGAGGCTGTTTATCTTTGGCTGCAGTTGTGAGAGAAGAGGTCATTTCCCTCTCTCCCACTCCATTCTTGGTTAGAATTTTTCTTTTTTCAGCAAAAAGTATAAATGAATGAAAAGCATAGTCACGTTGATCGCTGTGCTTCCATCACAAGAGAAAAGAAAAAAGTTGAAATCCCACCTTCAAATACACAGCCAAATTTAGGTGGCTGGCTTACTGGGGACGGTCATGGCTTGTGGCTTCCGTGTCAGTGGGGCAGGGAGTGCGCCCCAGGATTTATTCTGAACTTGAAAAGAGGAATCCGCAGTGCTGGAGGAATCAATTCAGTGTAAGCAATCTCCAGCATGAAGGGGAATTGTGAGGGGGAATCTGTTTCTGCCTGTCTCAATGGGAATTGCTCACAGAGGGTGGTGGAAACTGCGGCCAGCTGCTTCCTAAGCAAGGGGGAAGAGACCCCTGTTGATCACAGCAGCTGCTGCCTGGTAAGTGGAGATTCAGGGACTTAGAATCATAGAACCACAGAGCGGAAGAGACCACAAGGGCCGTAAGTCCCCTGCCGTGCAGAAATATGCAATCAAAGCAACCCTGACAGCCTCCATTTAAAAACCTTCAAAGAAGGAAACTCCACCGCACTCTGAGGCAGTGAATTCCACTGTTGGGGGGCGGGTTCATGCTGGCATTCAATGCGTAGCACCATCACTGCAGCGCTTATATATGCATAAAGCCCATATATGATTCCAGCCTGTATGTACCTAGATTGTAGACTTTATGAACACGTTCCGTAATAAAGTATATGATCTTTGGCCAGCCGCCACCCAACCCAACTTATAGATCAAGGAGGAGGCAACTGTCAGGCTTCCAGATATTGGACTGCAGCTCCCATGATTCCTCACTAGGGCTGATGGGGGCTGCAATTCAATATCTGGGGGATCCTTAGTTGTCCACTACTGCTTGAAGCTGATGTGGAAATAAAATGGAGGTAGAAGGAAAACCACACTTACAGTCCTGAGCAATCTAGAGAAACAGAAATAATGAGGAGGAGGAAGAGGAGGAACGATTATGCATTGTATTCCTCCTCCTTTATTTACACAATGCTGTTGCTGTACATTTCATTGTACCCGGCGTTTCATAAGCATACAAACAAGTTTCTGCCCCAAGAAAAGGAACAGTCTTGCACTGCCATTCTCAACTGTTTTTTGGCCACAACCTCCTTAGAAGCTCTCCTCGGGTTCCAGGGCTCCCCTGTCAAACAGAGGCAGAAGATGAACAGAGGGACAGAAAATTGTTTATTACTGACCAGCAAGAGAACTTGAATGTTCCGGCATACTGGACAACACTTTTAAAAAAGACTGTATGAAATTAAACATCGATCAGGCGTGATGTGGTCCTTGAGCTGCAAGTTTCATGGTACTGGGCTCCAAATTGGACAATGAGAGTCAGAGGTCACATCTTGTCATGATATGAATTCTGTTCTTGGATTTTGTCAAGGAAGCTGTCAAACCGTGTGTTGGAATGATATTATAAATAGGAGGGAAACTATTGACTCCAGTTGGGCTCCAATTCTCAGAGTTTTCAGTCTGTGATGCCTTTCAAATAAACCAAGCTCTCTTGCGGGGGGAGATCCCAGGCCCCCTGTTGAGAACAGCTTATCTAGCATATTCTAAGAGCCAGGCATTGCTTAGCCCTCCAGATATAGGACTGCAGCTCCCATGTGCCCCAAACAGCCTACCAATTTCAGGAATGATGGTTCAATGACATCCAGAGGGCCACCAATACACTACCTTTGTCCTGTTCGCACCTGGTTGTTTCATTCCATTAAGTTCATGAGGATTTTATGATGGGCAGATGTGTATGGCCATTTCCACACTAGACTGTTATAGCGCTATTATTCCACTTGCAACATGCTATGGAATCCTGGAGTTTGCCGTTTCGGGAGGGGCCGGCCGGCCCCTCCCGAAACGGCAAACTCCAGGATTCCATAGCATGTTGCAAGTGGAATAATAGTGCTATAACAGTCTAGTGTGGAAACGGCCATAGGCACTGTAAATGTTGGTACTCTGCAGCCAAGAGAGGGGAGAGAGTCAAGAGGAAAAGGATGAGAAATACTTCCCGGTGATTAAAACAAACTCTGGTCAGAGAGTGCAGTCCCTGGGTTGCCATGTTGTGCTCAGAAAAGGAGGTAGCCGGCATAGCGAGAGGCGGTTTCTGCCCAAAATATCTATCAATCCATCACAGTGTCACATAAAGACAGAAATTCAAGCAGTGACTTTCAGAGAAACAATAAGCACGGCAAGAATGGAAGGAGGATATATATTTTTATAGCATGAAAGACAAATAAACTATTAAATGTTTTCCTGGAATGATCTCTATGTTCAGAACTGGCTTCTGCCATTCTCTTCTGTAGTGGTAAAGATGGAATCCACACCAAAGCAGGTCGCAGTCCTGAAAGTTCTTGCAATAGACCCTGGTTGGGGCAATGTTTATGGCAATGGCTCTGATGCAAGTTTTGTCAGAGTCAAAGGTGACAGCCGGAGCAATATTAATGATCATTCAAATGATAAGAAAAGACGTTCCACCTAAAACTAGAAAGAACTCCTTTGCAGTAGAAACTGCTCAACCCAGCCTCGAAGGGTGGAGGACTCAATCCATCTTCGGAGGTTTTTCAATGGAGATTACATGAGCGTCTTTCAGAAGTGCTTCATTCTGTGTTCCTGCACAACAGGAGGTTGGACCCATCCAACCGTTTTTAAAGACATTCAGAGATGGAAATCCCACCATGACTTTCCTTCTAACAATCCACCTCACACGCTCAGGTCCTCTGGGGGCCATTTATTTAAACCAGCCAAGAATAGACTGGCAATGGTCACCCAGAGGACATTTTCATTGGCCGGCAGTCCCTGGACTATGGAATGACCTGCTGGAAAAGATTTGACAACTAAACATAGGCCATTTCCGCACTAGGCTGTTATATCGCTATGATTCCATTTTCAACATCCTATGGAATCCTGGAGTTTGCAGTTTCGGGAGGCTACTACTACTACTACTACTGCTGCTGCTGCTGCTGCTGCTATTATTACTTGGACCCATTGGTTCATGCTGTAGTCTCTGGAGCAGCAGAAAACGAGCTGCCTCCATCTTCTATATGACATCCCTGCAGATATTTAACAATGGCTATCATCAACAAAAGGTCTTGGTTATCCATCTGAAGGGACATACCAATGTGCAACACCACCCCCCACTCTCAAATTGTAAAACCAGATGCAGGGTGAAAGAGACCATAAGGGCCATCGAGTCCAACTCTCTGCCATGCAGGAATACACCATCAAAGCATTTCCAGCAGAGGGCCATCCAACCTCTGTTTGAGAACCTCCAAAAAAGGAGACTTCACCACACTCCGAGGCAGCGTATGCCACTGTCAGACTGCTCTTACTATCAGGAAGTTCTTCCAAATGTTTAGATGGAATCTCTTTTCCTGAAGTTTGAATCCATTGCTTCAGGTCCTAGGCTCTCCAGCAGCAGAAAACAGTCCTGCTTCATCCTCCCTATGAGATTCTTTCCCTTCTCTTCTCCAGGCTAAACATAATCAGCTCCCTAAGCCTGTCTTCACAGGAAATGGTTTCCAAGCCTTCTGTCATTTTGGATGTCCTCCTCTGGATGCGTTTCAGTTTGTCGACATCCTTCCTGAACTGTGATACTCAGAACTGGACACAGTATTCCAGGTGGAGGTCTGACCAAAGCAGAATAGAGTGGTACTATCACTTCCCTTGACCTAGACACTATACTCCTATTGATCCAGCCCAGAATCACATTAGGTTCTTTAGCTGCTGCATCACACTGCTGACTCATGTTCAGCTTTTGGTCTACTAAGACTCTTAGGCCCTTTTCACATGTTGGGGGGGAAACGGGCGAAAACAGGCTAAAACGGAGCTTACCTCCAGCCGAGTAAGTCCGTCGCCGCGTGGAGCAGCGCGAGCTCGCTGCTCCACACTCCTCCGGCGTCGCAGATGGCAGCTTCCGGTTGGTGGAGGCTCTCCACCAACCGGAGAAGCTCGCCAGCCGGAAGCCCGCCCCCGGCAGATCTGCAGGCACACACTTGCGAGCGCCTGCAGATTCACTTTAGAGCCGGGCGATGGAGCAGCACGGGGCTGCGCGCTCCGTGCTTTTTAAAAACCTCTAAAAAGAGGTTTTTAAAAAACACGCAGCCCGGCTAGTTCCGGCCGCTCCTGAGTGGATTCTGGTGTGAAGCTACTAAAAGTAGTCCACGCCAGTCCGCTCTACGGTGTAGACGACCTCCATGGGAGGTCACTCTACACCGTTCCCCCCCCCACACACATGTGAAAAGGGCCTTAGATCCTGTTGACATGTACTATAGTCAAGCCAGGTGTCATCTGTGCATTTCATTTTTTCTGCCCAAGTGGAGTACCTTATATTTCTCCTTGTTGAAATTCATTTTGTTAATTTTGTTTCATTTTGCATTCATTTTGTTATTTTTGTTAGTTGGTCCAGCTCTCTAATCTGCTAAGAACATTTTGAATTCTGATCCTGTCCTCTGGGGTTAGTTAGCCCGTCTAATTTGGTGTCATCTGCAAATTTGATAAGAACGCCCTCTATTCCCTCATCCAAATCTTTCCTTCTAACAATCCCCCACACACACTAAAGATGTTGAATAGCACTGAGCCCAGGACAGAACCCTGTGGCACCCTACTCCTTTCCAGGATGAGGAAGGACCATTAGTGAGCATCCTTTGTGTTTGGTCAGCCAGCCAATTGCAAATCCACCTAACAGTACATTGTCTAACCCACATTTTACTACTTTGTTTGTTTACTTTGTTTACTATTTTGTTTACTACTTTGACAAGAGGGCCTTGTCAAAGCCTTTACTAAAATCAAGACACACTACATCCACAGCATTCCCTTCATCCACGAAGCTTGTAACTCTATCGAGAAAATATATCAGATTAGTCTGGCATGATTTGTTTTTGAGAAACCCACGGTGACTTTTAGTAATCACAGCATTCCTTTCTAAGTGCATACAAATTGTCTGTTTAATGATCTGCTCTAGGGCCTCTCCTAGTATTGATGTCAGGCTGACTGAGCAGTAATTATTTGGATCCTCTTTTTTCCTCTTTTTGAAGATGGGGGCAGTATTTGCCCTCCTCCAGTCCGCTGGGACTTCTCCCGCTCTCCAGGAATTCTCAAAGATTACTGCCAGGGGTTCTGAGATTACTTCTGCCAGTTCTTTTGATACCTTTGGATGTAGTTCATCTGGTCCTGAAGACCTGCATTCAGTTAGAGTAGTCATGTATTCCTGTAATATCTCTTTACCTATACCTGCTGAATTTCCCCTACCACATCATCTGTTCCATTTTACTCAAGCAGAGCATTGTTTTCCTTTTGGCAGAAGACTGAGGCAAAGAACATCTTGAGTAATTCTGCCTTTTCTGTCTCCCCTGTTAGCATTTCGCATCCGCTCCACACAGAGGCCAAATCATTTCCTTGTTCTTTTTGCTATGGACATAACCACAAAAGTCCTTCATACTGCTTTTAACCTCTCTAGCAAGCCTCAGCTTATTCTGTGCTTTAGCTTTTCTGCCTTTCTCCCTACATTTTCTGGCTATTGGTTTGAATTCGTCTTTGGTGATTTCTCCCTTTTTCCTTTTCTTCTACACATCCCTTTTAAACCTTAGCTCCATTGAATGTTCTCTAGACATCCATCCTGGATTTTTTAGAAATCTCCCATTTTTCCTCCTCGCTGTAATTGTTAGATTCCAGTGCCTCAGTAAGAAACTCACCACAGTTACAGTACTGCAAGAAGTGAAAGCAATTCATTCTTTAGAGTAGCATAAAATTTGATTGCTGGAATAGGATCAGTTGGGCAAAGCATTCTGCTCATGAAATTCTTGTAATGTCACTTTTCACAGCATGGTGTCTACCCAGCCTTCCCAACTATTAGCTATGCTGATTAGGGCTGTTGGGTTATTGTAGTCCCAGACATTTGGAAGGCAATATGCTGTTGAGGAAGGCTGTTGAATCAAGTAAATATTTGAAAAGGTGTTAGACAGTGAATTTCCCCCTAAGCCCATAAATAAACTAATGAAAATTATTCTGGTGAATAAGGCAATCAAGAGCTACAGACTTTCCAAATAACACATTACTGTATTGAAGCAGGAAATAACATTATCATTTAATAGATAAACAAACCTCTGAAGTGTCCCCATTGCTTTGCAGAAATGTTGGATAGGCTAAAAATAGACCTTTTTTTAACCCCTTTTGACTGGAATGAATAATCTCATCTTTGTGGGGAGGAGGCAGAAAGATGGCCTCGTATAAGGAAACATAAATACAGCCCAGAAGAAAAGTAGGTTCAATTGGAGAGTCTCAAAGGGGAAATATTTCTCAGCCTTAAATTGCAAATGAATTTCCAAGGAACACCACCTCCAGCCTCAAAGCAAACGGAGTTCAAATGTAGACCAAGGTTGTGGCCTTCAGGGTGTCCAGGGCAGCCACAGGGGCAGGGCTGGTTTGGACTGCCAACTGGCCAGGGAGAAGACTAGTTCTGGTCATCCAGTGAATGTCAGACTTTGGTCCTCTGTATTTTCACACCTCCAACTACCCTGATTTGGCAGAGACTTTTTAAATTAAACCTCCATCATCCCACTTTTTCCAGCTTATTTTAAAATATCCTGGTTTCTCTCCCTTCTTTTTCCTTCCTTCCTTTGTTCTCAGCTTACTTCAATGGCCGAAAACTGAGTTCAGATGTAATTTGTACTCCATTACCTGGGTGGAGGAGAAGCGAGGAGAGGAGAGAATGAGGTGGAATCTTGCCCTTCCCAGTAGGCTCAGGCAGAAGTAAACTGCTCCAACTTCTGCTGGCTTGTTCCTCCTCCTTAATAACTTTTGCCAACTTAACCACACTCTAATGTTGCTTGGCCACATATGTCCCAGTTTTCTTCTTGAGGGTATGTATTTTGGGACTTCAGTTCCCAAAATTCCCAAGCATTGACTATACTGCCTGGGAGCTGAAGTCTAAAATATCTGGAAGCTCCGAGTCTGAGAATCACCTGTGCTAAAGTTTAATTTCAGTTTGATCCCCAGAAACTAGAGAAAGTTGCCTGTAACAACAGTCAGCCCTCCACAGTTGTGGGTTTCACTTTCACGGATTTGATTAGTTGCAAGTTTCTCCAACACTTGACATTCCCTCCACCTCAAGTGCTTCTTTTTCCACAGGAAATTTCCCTCTTGGCAACTCCAAGCAGACCATAAAGTCCTTTACCACCACCCCAATCCTCCTCCTCCACCCGCTGCTGCCTGGCCAGTTGAGGACAGCTCACAGCCCAGTTTCTCTGCACTGAAAACCCTCTCCTAATGCCCCCACACTGTCAGGAATTTCTTCCTGCCGGGCTGCAGCCAGCAAGGGAGGAGAGAGGCCAGGAACACTTGGGGAGTCCATGTCAGAAAAGGTTGGACCAAACCTCAAGAAAAATACTTTGTGATATAAGTGTAAATGTCATGTTGCTTTAATTGCTAAGTGCACCTGTGGAAAGGAATGTGACTGGAGCTAGTTTATGCTGAGTCACGCTGATGAGCACCAGGTGCAGACAATGCAAGGGTTGGCCAGGTGTCTGTATAAAGGTAGCACAATCCCAGCCAACAACTGCACATGTTGCCTGATGCATGTTGCTGGAGGCTCTGCCAGAAAGAGCAAGCTAGATATGCTGGATTGCCATCTGGACTTTGTAAATATTGTATATGTTTTGTAACAAAGAATAAAGAGCGTCCACATTGGAAGATTACAAGCTGAGTGGGTGAATGTTACTGGCTTGGTGCATTTGCTGCTAAAGGTGTTCTCTGCTGCTTGGCATGCTTTGATAGCTGTGTGGAGCTATCTCTGCTTATCTATATAGAGTTTTTCTTGGCTGGCCTTGTTTTTCCCTTCTTTCTTGGGACAGTCCAAATATACCAAACACCAGGAAAGCATAAGCTGAGCCAGATCAAGTCCAGTTCAGAGGTTCAGGAGGCAGAGATCCATCCAGAGGGTTTCAGGGAGCAGGAGACTCAAAGGTTGTGAGGGCTTGCTAATAATTTGCTGCAAGCAAGGAGCAGCCATGCCGGCAACTTAAATAGCCCCTGTGAGCAGGTGCTGCTTGTTATTGTTTCCTCAGCCTAGTCCAAGCAGCCTCCTTCTGAGCAGCCCGTTTCAGCCTTTTACATGATTGAGGGCTGATGGGTACAGCTGGCTGCAACTCCTCTGCATCACTGCTGGCCAGGGAAACTCAGTCTCTGTTTGACCTCCCAGTGCAGGGGATGTTTGCAGGTTTGACTTGCTCAGTCGCTGGCTCGGCCCCCTGCACAATCAGTTGCTCTTCAATTACAGCATCATCATCTATCACACACACATCCAAGGAAGGAGATGGGCAAGAGAGAGGAAGCATGACCATGCTGATCCAACCCTTTTCCTTCTCTTTTCCCTGACCTGGTTTGGACCTTGGGTGCCCACTTCCCCCACCAGGCCTCAGCCTCCTACAGAAACACACACACATTTTGATGTTTGTAGTTTCTCCACTTTAGTGGGGGAGTCCTGCACCCCTAACCCTGGTGAATGTGGAGGGCCAACTGTAGTTATTTTGAAAGGTAATGAAAGTATTGGATCTCAGAAAGCAATATAACAGTCGAGAGCAAAACCCTTTTATTGGTGTTAGCAAGGAACCGTTTCTAGTTATTTTCAAATGTAACTTTTCAGGGCATTGCATAAGACATTTTGACAGGAGTTTTTCACGTTTTATGCCATTCTCTTATCAGTTCTAAGGTCTCTTTTCGAAAAAGGAACCCCAAATAATGGAAAAGCAAGCATTGCCACTGAAGCTGAAGAATACAGAGATTTCAGTGAAAGAGGACTGGCTGATAAAATTGGTGGACTCAGCTGAAATAGATAAAAAGATAAGACTGACAAAAGAAAAATCACAATGTCTTTTGTGAATTATTGGGAACCTCTAATAAGAAAAACAGTATAATTTACCAATAGCAGAATTCACTATTTATTATGTTAGAAAGAATAGCAATGGAAGTACAAGAAGGTATTAGTAGCTAGAGAAGTCTTTCTTTGAGGCAATATTATCTAAGATTGGAGTGAGGAAAGCTGGAACCTATCTTTTAAATATGTGTGTTCTTTTTCTTTTTAGTTTAGTATTTAGTGTATAGAACTTCTTCTTGGAGAGCCTGCACAGTGTAGTGCAAAGCTTTCCAAACTTTTCATGTTGGTGACACACTTTTTAGACATGCATCATTTCATGACACAGTAATTCAGTTTAACTAGCAAACCAGAGGTTAGACTAACCGATTACACATCTACAGTACCCACAAGTGTATCTAGGGTGGGGAAAGGCAGCCCCCCCAATCCTGCCCAGCTGCCGTTGCCAGGAAAGATCCTGGCAAGGGTGGCAGCAGCGAGAAACGGAGCCCCCCTACCCCATCCTGGCCTGTTGCCATCGCCCTTGGCAAGAAAAGACCCCAGCGAGAGCAGTGGCGGCAGCTGGAATGGCTCGAGGGAGGTCTTACTCATCTCAGGAAGGCGACACACCTACACACTTCAGGTGAGACACTAACATGTTGCGACACACCATTTGGAAAGCCCTGGTGTAGTGGTTTAAGCGTCACCCCATGGGTTTCCATGGCCAAGCTAGGAATTGAACTCTGGTCTCCAAGATCCACAGTCAAACCACTACACCAGGAACACACACATACCCAAAGTGCCCAGCAGAGCAAGTGTGGCATTGCGCATTTGAAAGTTGGACTAATACTTTGGGAAACCAGGGTCTGAATCCCTGTTGAGCCATGGAAACTCACTGAGTAACCTTGGACAAGTGACACACACTCTCAGACTCAGAGAAGGGCAACAGCAAACATCAGTTACCCCAAAACGTAGGTGCCACAAGGGCCTGCAATGCCAAATACCTCCTTGCAAAAGTGGGGAATTAATTAGCTCAAATTCAGGAAGCTGCAAGAGGGGGGAAACTTAGCAAGATCTTTCCTACCAGTGTTTATGGGCACATGCAGGAAAAGAACCAGCCAGAGATTCAGAAGTAAGCTAAAAATGTGTTTTATTGAGGGGAACTCACTCATGCGTGCACACAAGATACACACAATCACACATTCACACAAGGGCTAACTGAAAGAGAAAGGGAATCAAAATCATAGAGAGGCTGAGGGGTTTGGGGGATTTATAATTACCAGTCCAGAAGAGCAGTGAAGAGCAGAAATGTTTTTTGGTTTTGGTAGGACCACCTAAGGACAGTTCTCATTCAGGAGCCAGACGGACAGAGTGACAGGTAGACCTTCGAGAGACTGCACTGAGCATCCTCAAATCAGGGGTATTTGTACCCTGAAAATGGCCTGTGGCAGTGAAGGTTCCAGATGCAAGACAAAAGGAACCTGTTGTGGACAATGGGTCTTTCGCCTGTTGATGGGCTTAGTGCTTTGATTGACAAAGATATTATGGGTGTTGTAATAGCTGTCTATTGTGGGTGCTGTGAGGACAGAGGAAAGAATCCAGGTGTACAAGGGATGGATATCTGTCAGTGTCCTGGTGGGCTCCTTGCAGTTGGATTCCCTGGAAAATTCCAGCTTCTATTTAAGCCTATTATCCACAGGAATTGTGTGTATTTGCCTGACAAATGACTCAGTCTTACCTGGAGGAAGTTTTGAGTTGACCTATCCTTCTCACATTTACAGTCAAATTCTTTCCCTCGCTCAGTTTGACCTCTCCGTCACCTCTCAGGCTTGAATTTGATATCAGAGCCAATAAAATGTGTTGCCAATTATATATGATGCCAATTAGGTATGGTGCCCATCCAAACCTTACTGACATCGGGGACTCCCAAAGCAGGGCCTTACATGTCCTCTGAATCAATTTTGCCAAGAAAACCTAAGGATAGGATGACCACCACAAGCCGGAGTCGACGCGAAGGCAGATAACAACAACAAATTGGCTGGACTGTCTCACTGTTGTCTCCCCAGCAGTGTGTTGAAAGCAACAAAATGGGACTCGGGTGAGTCTGTGAATGCTGGAACTCTAACAGGTAGGAGGGGATGGATTGCTTGAGAAGCAAAGGGGAATTAATAGGGGTGGGAAAGGTGACCTCGTTCCAATTTATTTCAGCTCCATTCTTCAAGGTCACTCAGGCATGGGCAATACGACCCCACTGAAAGAGAGGGCTGTTGGGTTAGCGCTCTGATTCCCAAAATCATTCACTCAGAAAGGAATCCAGTTCCATCTGAAGTGGATTTTAGTTTGTTTGCACAACCTCTCTCACTCCTATTTGAATTTAAAACAGCAGCTTGAGCACACACGCATATATCTTTCCTGAACTTAATTTAAGCCAGAGCTTAATTGACATGTAAATAATGTGCCATGCAGTGTTCCTGCTTCAAATGTTCTCTTAGAAGCCAGGTGGCCCAAGACAGTGAAGATTAAAGTATCTTCCTCTTGAACCCTTCTCTAACTTGGAGGTGAATGAGAATATTAGCTCATCTTTCTAGGGTTAACTCCAACATCAGTGGAACAGAGGATCCCCTCTGGATTTTAGTCTGAACTTGAAAGGAACTGTCCAAAGCAACGAACCTGCTTTGGTGTGCAGCACCTTGGACAGTTCATTTTAAGTTCAGACCCAAATCCAGATCACATTCTTTATTGCATGGGCAGCAGAAACACCAGCCTTCGTTGGTTGCTCTAAGGATAGTTAAAAAGAAATGGACCAAGGTATTTCGTTGCCTCAGGAGAAGCACAAGATAGCACCCTATTCTCATATCCCCACCCCAGTGCTGTTTACAGAAGCTGACCAGACTGGCAGTTGAAGCTTCTCTTAATACAGACTGGACAGAGTCCTATACAACACTCGGGTACAGCAAGCTTGTTTAGGGGGCACAGTGGCACACAAAGAGGGAACGGCAGAGGGGGGTTCTGAGAACAAACATTGCAGACGGGGCGGCCTTCCTTATTCCCATCCTAGGATATACTGCTTGGGGCAGCCACCTCCATCTGTCCCTCTTTGCTCGTGTGGATGTAAGCATTCTGATGTATACTCTCAACTGCTACACCATACTTATTCTTGGGAAGCAAAAGTCTAAGAGATATCCCAGGATGGCCTTACGGGTGGGGTCGTTGAACAACGGAGAGGGCTCAAAGCTGACCCTCATGACTCAAGGCCCTTCCAGGCTCACAGTTCTAGCACACCGGCTCCACTCTAGCTGCCATGGTTCCATCCTATGGAATGCTGGCATTTGAAGTTTCGGGAAATGCATGGAGGATTCTCAGCCAAAGAGCTGCAGCGCCTCCCCAAACTACACACCCCAGGATTCCATAGGATGGAACCAGTGGCGGAGCTTGGAGTGTGGGGAGAGGGAGGGAGAAGGGCGGGGCTATGGAGTGAGGGGCGGGGCTGCGGGGTGTGTGGGCGTGGCCAGGGCACACAGGGGCATGGCTACAGGTGGGGAGGCCCCAAAAACATTACCGCCCAGGGCGAACCGTCCCCTGTCCCTATGCGACTGGATGGAACCATGGCAGTTAGAATGGAATCATAGTGCTGTAACTGTGTGGTATGAAAGGATCTTCAGTGCTTGTTGAGTGAGTTACGGTGGCAAAGTAGTGACCAGTATCTGAGTACTGCAGTAACCCTGGTACTCTTGGGCATTAAGCCTTGTTACTCTTGATCAATAAGGGACCGTTCCTTTCCCATAGTGTTGCAGTGCAGTCTTCGGAGCTGTGAACCAATTAGCATTACCTTAGCAGGTGCACTGGTTTTCAAGGTTGCACCACAGCAATAAGAGAACACAACGTCATCCCTGTTGTTGGCAGAAGAAAACTTGTGCCTCCGAGCAGCCCGTTTCTCCAACATCTGCCTTCCAAGTGAGTCACCAGAACCAAGGAGCTCTAGGAAGTCTGAGTTACAAAATCGCTCATCCTATAGAGACACCACCAACATGAAACTGTCTTTCACCTGCATCTGCGGGTAATGGAGGAGGTGCACAAGAGGTTGCGTGGGACATTCAGCTCTGTCCATTCTGTACCCCTAGTATCTGCTGCCTGAAGCAGCTACAGTAGGCTCTCATATCCACCAGGGTTTGGTTCCAGGACTACGCACACATCCCCCTGGGGGTGCCCAAGTCCCATTATGTACAATGGTGTAGCAAAATGGCATCCCTTATATAAAATGGCAAAATCAAAATTTGCTTTTATTTTGTGAATATCTTCAAGCTGTCGTTGACTGAATCTGCGGATACAGAATCTGTGGATATGGAGGGCCCAGTGTATCTCCCTCTCTCATGCTACTACACTAGCCACAAAACTCATTCGTCTGTTTCTTCACAGTCTTAATAAACCCCTATATTTGGAGCTCTGGTATGGCTGTGCAGAGCCTGGGAAAGTTATATTTTTGATTGCAGTTGCCGGAATCCTTCCGTCAGAATGGACACTGGATATTGCACTGCAAAAAACTTTTGCACACCCTGTGGTTCGTCAAATATTCCTTTATCATATATCTATAGGGGAGTTGCTTCTATTGACAGCCTGGTCCCTCGCAGCACGCTCACCCCAATATTGTAACCAATCCAGACATAACTCAGGTCAGAATGAACTATTACAGCATTCATGGATGGCCTGGTGCTGCCACCTTGTGGTCAGCTTGTGGGATTTCAGCCTTGTTGCCTCTTAACCTTCAAGATCAGCACAAACATTTCTAACCAGGTGTCGGTAAATGGGATGGGCGGAAAGGTGGGCATT
This sequence comes from Cyclura pinguis, assembly GCA_030412105.1. Classification (NCBI taxonomy): domain Eukaryota; kingdom Metazoa; phylum Chordata; class Lepidosauria; order Squamata; family Iguanidae; genus Cyclura; species Cyclura pinguis. The sequence continues at coordinate 10,928,951 of CM059604.1, forward strand.
TCCCACCCCTATGACTCTCTGGGAGCCACACAGATTCTCTCTCTCACACACACACACATACACACACACACACACAAAAATAGCAAAAGCAAAACCAAAAGTGGCTAAAAACCTATTCTGGTTTTGAAATAGAGGTATTTTTAAAATGTTAAATAGTGCATGGTATCCCTGCATCCGAAGAACCAGTGTGGTGTAACGGTTTGAACATCAGACTATGACTCTGGAGACCAGGGTTTGAATGCCCACTTGGTCATGGAAACCCACTGGGTTTCCTAGGGCAAGTCACACTCTCTCGGCCTCAGAGGAAGGCAAAGGCAAACCCCCTTTGAGCAAATCTTGCCAAGAAAATCCCACAGTAAGGTCACCTTAGGCTTTCAATAATTCAGAAGTGACTTGAATGCACACAACAATGACAGCGACAACAGATCTTTGCACCCTGCTTAAAAGGTGAACTCCTGGAAGTTCGAGTCCATCCCATTGCAGTCAGCTGCCTTTTGAGGTGCCTACACCAAAGTCTTCTGTTACCCGGTGAACTGGGGGTCCCGGGAGGGACACCCAAATGTGCTCAACTAAAGGTGGCGGAAATTAGCGCAGAGCACTGCTTAGCGTTACGAGAGGCAGGGTAACGTAGCAAGATCTTGAACCCTATGTCTACGGGGTCGGGTCGAGTCAAGTAGCACACAAAAGTTGACACAATAAATGGTGTTTATTAAACACAAGCAAAACAGTGTATGCGACACACTCACACAAGGTAACTAAAGAAAATAAAGGTTGGAGTGGTATAGAGGGATTGTTAGAGGGATTGCTGGTTTGGGTGATACTTCACCTGTCCTGAAGCCCAGAAAAATAGAGAGCGAAGCCGGGGTGCGATGTAGCTCAGCACGTGGAGCTGAGGGGAGGCTCGCCAAGCAAAGCAGCAGCAAGGCGGGATGAAACTCGGGAGCGTTCCGAGGAAGGTCTCGGAATCAAGAGTTCTTATAGGAGAATTGTGACTGCAGGCTATGCCGTACTTGGGGGAAAACAATAGATTTGGAGTTGGAGACAAAAGCCTCCGAAAGGTCAGAATCTTAATGATTGAGTTATCGTAGCAGTTCTCAATAGAGTAGCCAGCATGCAAACACAGAGTACTTGGGTATTGTATAGGTTACCCATCAAGCTGCCATCGCAGGGCAGAGGATCTTTTGTAGGTTGCGTGCATACCTAATTAGAGTATTTGTCTGGAGGTCTCCTAAAGCAGTGAGTCAGCTGTTTCTGGCCTGCCTGTATTGTTGTTTGAATATTACGGCTATTAACGGCCAAGCTTGTTTGCGTGCTTGTCCGGTGGCCTCGCAAGCACGTGGAAAGGAATAGAGAAGTGAAGCCGAATTATGATATCAAGAGATATCTTTAATATCCCCAAAGCTCGGACTAGCCAGGGCAGTAACACTTCTCTAATATTTTGGCAGCATCCTCTTCCATTTTGCTAAAGACAATAAAAATTTCATTGGGGCTGGATCATCCTTCTGGCTAAATATGTTGAAAAATATGGCCCTGTGTCCTTTGAGCCCCACAGTAGAAGTGCTTTTGTGTAAAAGCAGAGAAGAGCCATTGTCTCTTATTACCAGTGGGTTTATTTGTGGTACGAGATCTGGGAGAGAACAGCTGGACGCAATGACAGAAACAGTTAGTGCAGATTGAGAAGTGAGAGAAGTCTAAAAGCAGAAGAAATGGAAGGATCAGTCTCCATTTCCCAGCTGAAGGGAAATGGAAACTGATCTCTAGGAAGAGATGAAGTGGCAAACAGTCAAGGAAACAGAGGCCATGTCCGCACTAGACTGTTATAGCGCTATCATTCCACTTTCAACATCCTATGGAATGCTGGGGTTTGCAGTTTAGGGAGAGGCCTTTGAAGCCCCTCCCTAAACTACAAACCCCCGGATTCCATAGGATGTTGAAAGTGGAATGATAGCACTATAACGGTCTAGTGCGGACATGGCCAGAGTCATAGAATCATAGATTGGAAGAGGCCTCATGGGCCATTGAGTCCAACCCTTATTCAATTCGGGATCTCCAGCTAAAGCTTACTCTCCAGGTAGCTGTCCAGACTCTTTCTGAAGACATCCAGAGAAGGCCACACCACCTCTCCAGGCAATTGGTTCCATTGCCACCACTCTATCAAGAAGTTCCTTCTAAAGTTCAATCCAACTTCAGACCATTTTACCTGGTTCTACTCTCTCAGGCAGCAGAGAACGGGCCTTCTCCCTCCTCTCTGTGACAGCCCTAGAAGTATTTAAAGGATGCAGTCATATCACCCCCCCGTCTTCTCTTCACTAAGTAGACCATGCCCAGCTCATTCAACCCACCTCATATGTTTTGTTCTCTGTACCTCTTGTCATCTTCACTGCCCTTCTCTGAACCCGGTCCAACTTGTTTATCATCTTAAAACGAGATGCCCAGAATCAAACACAGTGCTCCAGCTGAGACCTGACTAGCGCAGAATATAGTAGGACTATTACTTCCCTCGACTTGGAAATTTATGCTTGAGGGCTAAAATAGCGTTTGCCTATTTTGCTGCAGCACCACACTGCTGGGTCATATTCGATTTATGATTAACAATAATCCCAAGGTCTTTTTCACATGTAGTACTTGTGAGCCATGTCTCCTCCATCCTATACCTGTGCCTTTGGTTTTTGTGGCCTAAATGTAGACTTTTGTATTTGTCTCTGTTGAATTTCACACTATTAATTTCTGCCAAATTTTCTACTTTATCCAGATATTTTGTGTTCTGCTGCTATCTTCCAATGTGTTAGCCACCCCTCCCAGTTTTGTGTTATCTGCAAATGTGATAAGGATTCACTCCATCCCATCATCTAAGTCATTGATAAAAATGTTGAAGAGTGCAGGAAGTTTCAAAGACCTGTACTATAATTCAAGGTGTTTCTCTATCAGTTTGCCTGCTTTGTTGACAAATCCACTCAGCTGATCACAAATCTTTGTTCAACAAATCCACTCAGTTGACCACAAAGTCATCATAACTTGGTGTGTTAAGCTAATGTAAAAAGAGCATAGCTATAGTTCTGGATCTGATTTTGTCAATTGCTTTAGGTACCTGCTGAACAAACTCTTTGAACTTCTCTGTTTTTTTGCCCTAGAATGCATATTTATGAACAAATTTTGACAGAACTTGATACTTAGACTTAGCTTGACATCCCAAATGTTTGTGCAAATTCAGGACCAGTTGGGAAATTTCCTTTTTTTGAAAATTGCTAATGTGAAGCTTGGTTTGAAATTTTAAGGGCTGTAGGTGGTACCAGTCAAATGTTTCTCTCATTCAAATCATAAGCAAAGCCAGCAACTTCAACATAAACAATGCCAGCTACATCTTTTAATTATGCCTAAAACATGTTGCGATCTTTCTGTGAACCAAAGTGTCCTAAAATACACACCTCTCAAACTCTAGTTTTCTATTTATTATGAAAGGGACAAGGCTATTGAACATGACTCCACAGAGGATCACACTTCTTAAGAGTAGTGAATGAATTCTTTTAATGATTTTATTTTCAATAGTTAATATTTCTAAATACACCACAGGATCCCCCTAAATAAAAGTGTGTGTGTGTGTGTGTGTGTGTTAATATAGACATCTTTGTATTATAATCATTTGCTGAACACAAGGCCCTTGCCTGTCATAGACTTAGAATCTAAACTGGACAAATCTAAGAAAAGAACAGGCAAGGACCAAAAGACCAATAAATACATTTCTCATCTTAAAAAAACTGAACACGTCAAATACCTCTTGCAATCCCCCAAGCATAAAATTATCAATGGGCAAAATGTTTTGCTGTCATGGGTTCCAGCCCCAAAATGTAATTAACTGTTAGTTATTTTCATCCAAGAATGTGCAGTCTCTGATTTTTGTGGTCAAGGACCACATATGCCTTATTTTATACCACCAACATGAAACCACTTCCCCTTTTATTGACTGATTGCATTTATACCCTGCCTTTCTCCCAGATGGGATCCAACGGGTCCCATGAAACTGACTAGATGGTTGCGAACAAATTTGGGAGGGAAAAGATTACCAACACGCGTGTTCAGGTGTGTTGTGAAGGCCCTATAAAGGTAAAAGGTTAACCTTAGAATGGAGACTTACTGTCCTAAAGGCTTCTGGGGGGGGGAGGGGGGAGGACAAATTATCGATTTTAGGACCACAATATTTTGGAAGAGATGGGGGCAGACCCTCCCAAAACGGCCACCAAAGTGACATTGCATCACTTCGTTTTTGAGAGAAAAATTGAGATGCAGGTATATTTCAGTTTACGACGTAGACGTGTTCCGGGAAATCGCTTCTTTAACAGACAATTTCGTACCAGAGGCAGAAATAACAAGGGAAGAATAAGGGCAACTTCCTGCATTCCAAGTAATAGCACCTTTCATCGAACTTTTTTTTTTTATCCCAAACTAATATGAAACAAAACAACTGGTCACATGAGCCTTGCACAAGTAAACATTTGAACCTTCTAGACAGCACTTGAAAGCCGCTTCTAAAATGCATCCAGGAACCCTTTTTTCTCTTCCACAGGTCTTAGGATTCCTATTTTGGTGGCCAGATGTACAGATCCATGCTTTTTCAACATGCAGGGGCTAGTCAGGGAGGCAGGTTTATCCGCCCTCCTCTCCTCATTCTGTTTTGCTGTTTACACCTGCTAGGTAACAGAATCCAGGTGCAGCTGCTGTTTATCTTACCTGCGGTAGGCAGGCACATACAGACAGAGCAAGATCATCTGCAGTAGAAACCCACTCTTTCCCAGCTCAAGCTTTCTTGCACTGTATACTGTAGAAACGCCGCTGCAACCCACACCAAAAATCCATGTTTCACCAGCCCTACCTCACCAACCTCTGGGAGGACAGTGTGTGGATGGGGGTGTTTTGGCTTGTTGCCACACATATAGGGGACTTTCTGTGCAGTTTTCAGGCACGAACAGCCCAAAAATTATTCCTACTTTTTTTTTTAAATGGAGAGATTTGGAGACCTAGGGGAGGGGCTTCAGTGGGCCACAAAAGTTGGGTCCAGGAGCCACCTGCAGCCCACTATCTGCATGCTGTCTACCCCTGATATAAGACTTGGAAAGATTCCTGACTGAACTCCTGAAGAGCCCCTCACCAGGAGGTGTACGCTCTTGACCAACTGTGGTATGTCCAGGGATTTTTTTCCCCTCCTTGATCCCCTGGAGGCATCACACCCCACCATAAATGCAATGCTCCCCTCACCCCAAAGGCCCGCAGTCCACTTCTGCTTTAGAACAACTGACATTTTTAAATGTTAACACAGTGCAGTAGGCCCCTGAAACCTACTCTAAAGATGAATTGCTGATCCGAAGCTTCTAGGAAAGGGACTTCATCCACCTTCTTCTTTTTTCTTTCTTTTTCTTTCAGTAATAAAGAAAAAGGGAAGCTGGAAGGGAAAGAGTCCTGCAAACACAGCCCTGAGGGCCATCAGCTGTCCAAGAATGGTGCGATTTCTTGTCTCCTCTCCTCTTTTAATAAGGAAAGAAAAAGGAAGTCTGGAGGGAATGAGTTCTGCAAACACAGCCCTGAGGGGCCACAGGCTATTCAAGGATGGTCTGGTTTCTTTTCTCTTCTTTAATTTCTACAAGAAAAAAAAAGGAAGTCTGGAAGGACTGAGTTCTGCAAACACAGCCCTGAGGGACCACAGGTTATCCAAGGATGGTATCGTTTCTTTTCTTCTTTCAACAAGGAAAGAAAAGGGAAGTCTGGAGGAGGGGATCTGAGCTAACCTAGACTTGAGGGCCACGCTCTATCTCAAGACGGCTCTGTGCCCATCCCAGGATTAAAAAACTTTAAGCTAGATGGACCAACGGCCTCAATATAAAAGCCACTCTAATTTGTTCCTAGCCTACTTTAGATGGCTCTTTTGTGGGTCCCTGCCAACAGCATGCAAAACATGTGGGGAAAGATCAGCAGGTATGGCCATATTCCCTCCTCTTTGTTTGGAATGGAAACAGATAGGAAGCCAGTCCAAAGTCAGCATCATTGTGGTCACACTTAGGGTCAAAAATGATACAGGCCAGGTACAGCTCCACCATCTCTGTGCAACCTAGCCTTCAATGAGGATTGTGAAAACTAGGCCTTCTCAATCCCAGCATTCTCCCAACATACTGGACTGCAGCTTCCATCCACTGTAATTCCCGTGGCTGGGGATAATGAGCATTGTACTCCAGCACAGCTGGAAGGAAGCCCGATTGGAAAAAGCACTGGAATATAACTGCTAATCCATACCCCAACTGTAGCAATGCCTGGTTTCCAAATCAAGCCCTCACACTCAGGCTCACCAACTGAGCAAAACACTGTTTTCAGTAACCCATGAAATCACTAATTCGTGCAAGGATAGGAGCTAAGACCTCCCATTCGACTAGGCATCAAGCGAAGTACCATTACCGTGGAAACTAGTCAGTTAAGACGACATGACCAACCTTCACCATCTTCTTTTGACAACTAAAGATTTGCTGAAACCTCCACTCTCTTGGTTACCTGGATACCAACTCAACATTCCTTTTTCTTGCCAGCTGTGATCCTAAGCAACCAGTCCTAAGATTTCATCTCTTCTCTGCAGAACAGTTAATCCCAATAACTCAATAATAAACTGCTCTACCAATCTAGCTCTGCTGCTGGCTGAGATGCCAAATTATTACACCCTGAATTATCCCAGTAATCAGTTCACTTCTTTCCTCATCAACTAATTACCCATGATAACCAAATAACCCAGCTGTGGTGTCCTAGTAAGCAATGTACTGCCTTAGAATACCATTTTTCTGCACCAGTCTATCCCAGAATTTGAATTGCCTCTGATAAACCAAAGCATTACCACCCCAGTCACAATTGTGCAGGAGGTGGAAGCCAATTCCCTGAGTTAAACCAGCATGTCGGCAGTACACTGGAAGTGACAACACATCACTTCCAGTTCAGAGATAGTCTGCAACCAAGAGAATTGGGGAGACTGTAGAGGGGAAAAGATACCCAGCACTGGATTTCATAGAAATCACAGAAATGTAGAGTCGGAAGAGACCACACGGGCCATCCAGTCCAACCCCCTGCCATGCAGGAACACCCTCAAAGCACTCCCGACAGATGGCCATCCAGCCTCTGCTTAAAAACCTCCAAAGAAGGAGACTCCACTACACTCCGAGGCAGCCTATTCCACTGCCGGACAGCCCTGACCGTCAGGAAGTTCTTCCTGAAGTTCAAGTGGAATCTCCTTTCCTGCAGCTTGAATCCATTGCTCCTTGTCCTGGTCTCTGGAGCAGCAGAAAACAAACTCTCTCCTTCCTCTACATGGCATCCCTTCAAATATTTAAACATGGCTATCAAGTCCCCTCTTAACCTTCTCTTCTGCAGACTAAACATACCCAGCTCTCTAAGTCTATCCTCATAGGGCATGTCTTCCAGGCTTCTCACCATTTTGGTTGTCCTCCCCTGGACTTGTTCTAGCCTGACCATGTCCTTCTTGAATTGGGTGCCCAGAACTGGACACAGTTTTCAAGAGGAGCTCTAACCAAACCAGTACCTCCCTCGATCTAGACACCATACTCCTATTGATGCAGCCGAGAATTGCATTGGCTTTCTTGGCTGCCGCATCACACTACTGACTCATGTTCAGCTTGTGGTCTATTAAGACCCCTAGATCCCTTTCACACGTACTGGGTGGCTTGGATACATGCCAGAAAATTGCACAGAAAAAAATAAATAAAATGGGGAGGGTGGGCCTGTGGCCTTTGGGGATTGAAAAAATGGGGATCAGGGCTGCAATTTCTCTCATTCCTGCCTTATACCCTTCAATGCACTGCCTCAGCAAAGAGTCAACCTCAGTACACTCTCATAAAATTCTTTGGTCACCCAGGTAACCATTTGTCCTTCTAGTAGCTTTAGCCACTTCTTTCGCCTCAGGATCAGTGCCCTCCTGGCTGTCAGATCCCACTGTTTTGGGCATTCATCAATGCCTTTCTGGCAAATAGTTTCTGCCCATTTCATTGCCCCTCTTCCTGCCCATTGTTTTTCCTTTTATTCCATCCCCCACTGCCACCCCATAATCCTCATGGAATGCGGGTCTATGTGAGCCGCAGGTGGCAGGATGGACGACGTGAGGGAAGGCCCCGGCAATGTCTGAGGGGACAGGATGAGCTTTGAGTCACTATCTCCGTCGCCTGGAAGGCAGGCAAACGCTGTCCAGATCCCTCGTGGCCGTGGCTTGTCACCAGGAGCAGGGGCCGGGTCACCGTGGACACGCTGGTGGCGGATGAGAGTGGAGGACCGTCCAAAACTTTTGCCACAACGGGCGCAGCGGTAGGGGCGGGCGCCTGTGTGGGCCCGCTGGTGGACGGTGAGGTAGGAGCTGTCGCCGTAGCGCTTGCCGCAGACATTGCACTGGAAGGGCTTCTCCCCCGAGTGGATGATCTGGTGGCGGATGAGGTGGGAGCTCTCCGAGAAGGACTTGCCACACTGAGTGCAGCGGTACAGCTTGACGCCCGTGTGGGTGCGCTCGTGGCGTACCAGGTCTGACCTCTGAGAGAAGCTCTTGGCACACGAGCGGCACCCGAAGGGTCTCTCCCCCGTGTGAACTCGCTGGTGCCGGATCAGGTGTGAGCTCAGCGTGAACTGCTTCCCGCAGTCAGGGCAGTCAAAGAATCTCGGGGGCATGGCCCCCACACAGCGGTAGCCCAGGTGGCCACGACGGCTGCCCCAGGAGTGTCTCCCCCGGGCCGGTTTTCTGACTCTTGTCCTGGCACCATGGCTGCCGCTGCTGCCACTGCAATCATGGAGGGCCTCACCAGCTTCCTCCCAGTCCAGGACCGGTGGGCCAACCATAGTGGGATCTTCAGGATTGGGGCCCTCATGTACCACAGGGACCTCTTCCTCCTCTCCTTCCTCGTCCCATTCTTCATTCTCGCTGGTCATTCCATCCTCTGGAGATACAGAAAGAGCGAGCAAGACAAACGTGTGTAACGGGTTACTTTTTTTCAAAAAACAATCCGGGATTTGAATTTACAGTCCTCCCTCTACATTTGTGGATTTGACCTTCACAGATTTGATTATTCAAATCAAATCAAACGTGTGCCTTCCCCAATTCTCCTCCTCCTCCCTTGCCTTTTGCCAGGTGCAGAGAAGGAAGGCAAGCACACCTGGGCAAAATGCAAGGAAACACAGGGAAGAAGGCATGGGCGCCTTCCTTCTCCCCTCTCCCACTGCTTTGCCTTTTGCCCCAGTGAAGAGTAGGAAAGCTTGTGCGCCAGGGCAAAAGGCAAGCGAAAAGAAGGGGGGAGCCCCGGAGGAGAATGGAAGGAGGAGCGCAGCTGGTGGGGGAGTTGTCCATGCTTTTTCCACTTTCACGAGCGTTCTGTGCCCCAAACCCTCACAAAAGTAAAGGGACCACTGTATTTTACTCGCATACTTGTTTGGTACTACCAGTGGCAAATGCAAGGAGGAGGAAGAGAAAATAACAGAAGAGGGGAAAAGGTGTGTAGAAAAAGAGTCAGAATCATCCACACCATCATATTTCTGATTTCTGTGTGTGGTTGCGAAAACGGGAGCGTAAGGAAAGCTGACAGGAAGAAAATAAACATGTTTGAAATGTAGTGCTGGACAGGAGTTCTACAGGTACCATGGACAGTCACAAAGACAAATAAATGTGTCCAAGAGCAAATCAAATCAGAACTTTCCCTAGCAGCCTAGATGATAAAACTGAAGATATCAAACTATGGACGTATCATACGATAACATGAATAGTTAGAAAAGATGATAATCCCTGGCAAGGTGGAAGGTTGTAGGAGAAGAGGAAGACCACAACCCAGGTGGATTAACTCAGGCCACTTCCACACTAGCCTGTTACAGTGCTGTTATTCCACTTTCAACATCCTATGGAATCCTGGGGTTCGCAGTTTAGGGAGGGGCCTTTGAGGCCCCTCCCTAAACTGCAAACCCCAGGATTCCATAGGATGTTGAAAGTGGAATAACAGCACTGTAACAGGCTTGTGCAGAAATGGGATCTGTCAAGGAAACCATAGCACTAAGTCTGCAAGAACTTAGCATGGCTGATAATAACAGAGTGTTCTGGAAATCTCTCATTCGTAGGGATGCCATAAGTCAAAGCCAACTTGACAGGCGACAATTAACAACAAAAAAAAAGGGAGGGTGTCTCACCTACTTTTGGATGAGGCCCTACCCATCTCTGCTGCTATATAGCCACTGACAGACCACCCTCAAGGCAATGCAGCCCACAAGAGAAAAAAAATTGCCTGTTCCTTGTGAGTTAACAGAAGAGGACCCGAATGTGTGCATCTTCCAGATCCCAACACCACTACTGAAAAGGCCCCGTTGTGGGCACCCCCACTCTAAACTCACAAAGGAGCAAAGCTGAATGTGTTCTCCTAACTTTCCCGAATTTCCTTCACTCACACAAAATGGAGGAGCCATCGATTATGAAACCGAGGCTCCTACTGGCCCAGTGCAGTAGCAGGAAGAACGAAGGATGTTTCTGAGGTTTTGCTGGCCTCCTTTGCTGTTTGCTCACCTATGTGGGCATCTTTTTCACTTTCCCTTTCTTCTGATCCTTGGTTCAAGTCCTGGCTTGCAACTTCTGATTCCTCCTGTTGCTCCATGTGGGAGATCATGTTGAGTTTAAGTACCAGGAAACCTGTCTGGAAGAAGGAAAAAGAGAAGATTACCCAGGAGGCTTGGGTTCTAATCTCTTTTGAACTGTGGAATTCTCTGGGTGACCCTGGAACATTTGTTCCGTCTAAGCTACCCTACAGGGTTGTTATGAGGATAAAATATGGTGGTGAGGGAGGGAACCCTACACTTCACCCTGAGTTTTTTGGCAGTAAGGCGGAATAAAAAAAGTGGGGAAGGGGAAACAGAGGAAGAGGAGGAGGAGGAGGAATGTAGTGCTTAAAGTGCTGGATTGAAACTTAGGAGCTCCAGATTCTAACCCCACTGAGACATCCGACTCCCTGCCTGAATTTAGGCCAGCCTGACCTGCCTCAGAGGGTTGGCATGATGATAAAGCAAGGCTAGAAAAAGAGCCACATATGCCCCTTTGAGCTCACTGGAAGAAAGATGGTGCATAAATGTAACTAATAAACCAAACAAGTAAGAGTATGACGCTGTTGTAGAAAGAGGAGTGTAACACCTAAGAGAGGAAGGCACTCACTTGCTGCCCAGCCTCATGGAATCTATGCTCATTGAGTCACAGAACTGGAAGGGACTAAAAGTGCCAATGCAAGGAGCCACCACGAAAATGTTGGAATTGACAAGACTTACAACTCTAGTTATTATGGGGTTAATTGGTCTATTGGTGTTACAGAGGACCTTCACCTGCTTCTGTTATTGGCAGCAGGTGTAAAGGCTCTATAAGAGTAGCATTGTTTTAGTGGACACTTACTTCCACTTCCTGTTGCTGCAGTTTGTATCATATCCTGCTTCATTGTGGTATTCTATTGTATTGTATTATATTTTGTATTTTAACTTGCCAAACTTGCTCATGTTCTCTTTTAACCTTTTGTATATTAAGAATCTATATGCTATGCTTATTTTTAACTAGAATATATAAAAGACTATTTCTCTTTCTTTATTCGTCTTCCGAATTCCCTTTTTATTTATAACAGAAAGTGCCCCTGCCCTGCATAAAAATGACATTAGGCATAAAGGGCAGAGATTTTCATACAAAATTAGGCAGAAGAAGTGGGGCAGAGATAAAGGGGTCTCCTTTCCCACCGTGGCACCATCCATAGTATCCACCAACCCAAATCACCATGGCACAAAGGCCATTTCTGCACTACACTGTTCTAGCGCTATTATTTCGCTTTCAATATCCTTTGGAATTCTGGGGTTTGTCGTTTACTGAGGCCAAAGAGCTTTCTGGCAGAGAATTCCAAATGCCCCTCCCTAAACTGCAAACCCAGGATTCCATAGGAGGTGGAAAGTGGAATAGTAGCACTATAACAGTCTCGTGCGGAAGTGGCCAAAGACGCACACAAACACACCAACTGTCTCTACGGCACCTCTCCAGCACTCCCCGAAGCCAAAAGAAGCATCAGATCACGCCAGGGGGCTGCTATCTACCTACTATACCTACTGCTGTTGTGTGGCCTTCAAAGTCATTTCCAACTTACGGTGACGCTATCACGGGGTGCAACGCACCCAAGAACATTCGAGGGGGTTTCAGGGCGGAGGGGGGAATCGAACCCCGGCCTCCCAGCTCACCGTCCAACACTCCAACCACTACACCGCGGTGCCTTTGACCGCACCTGCAGCCCCACTTAAGAGTTGACCGAGGGCATTTCCACACCGGACTGTTCCAGCGCTATCATTCCACTTTCAGCATCCTGTACGCAATCCTGGGCTTTGCAGTCTACGGAGTGGCATTTGGAACTCTCGGCCAGAGAGCTCTTCGGCCCCAGAAAATTACGAACCCCAGAATGCCACGGGATGTGGACGGCGGAACAACAGCGCTACAACGGTGCAGCGCGGACAGGCCCTGAGGGCCCCTCCCGCCTCCCCCCCATCTCCCAGCGCGTTCAGCCGCTGGCTGTTCTCCAGCCTCCTCCACCCGTCTCCCGGATCCAACGGCCGCGCGCGCGCTTGCCGGCGGGACGGCTGCCTCCTTCTGCCCGACTCACCCTCCGCCCCCTCCGCGGGGGGAATCCAGTCCGCTTTAACGCTCCGGCCCTCCCCCTTTCTTCTCGCACGGGGGGGGAGGGGGCCTTCCCAGCCCCTCCCTCCGCCCCGCCGCCGGTGGAAGGAAGAGCCGCTCCGACGCGCACCGATGCGCCCGCGCCCCGGTCTGCGCCTCCCCCCGCCCCGTGCCAACAGGAAGTTTCCATCACCATTCGGTGTCCCCCCAGCCCTTTGCTCTCGGCTGCGTTTTCCCCCCTCCTTCGCTCTAGGATGCGGAGGGAAGCCCCGCTCTACTGCTTTAACTCCTGGTGCGAGTCCGGGGCGCGAAGCATTTCCAGCTGGGGGGTGCGTGGCTAATTCTGCCGTTTCTAAAACAGCAACAAAGAGACGGTTCGATTTTTGCGTGGAGGCTTCTGCTGAGACCGACCGCTGTCGCCTCCTCTCCGACTGGCCACCTTTGGCACGGACAGTCCTGATTATTTCTCTGGCCGTTTCCGCGCCAGACGGTTATAGCGCTATCGTTCCACTTTCAACATCCTTAAAGGCCCCTCCCTAAACTGCAAACCCCAGGATTCCATCGGATGTTGAAAGTGGAATAATAGCACTATAACCGTCCGGGGCGGAAATGGCTTCTGTCATCCCGCTTTTTCAGCCGCTGTCAAAATGTCCCAGTTTCTCCCTCCTCCTCCCACTTTCCTTCTTTGTCCTTTAGCTGCTGCAAATTTTGCTCGGAAGTGCAAATGAAGTTTGCGTTCCCTTGCTCAGCAAGGGGGAGAAGACTGGAAGAAGGGAGCCCGGCCCTTCCCTGTGGATTCTGGCAAGAGCAAACTGCTGCACTCTCTCCTCCTTTGGGTCTTCTTCCTCTTTAGCCTTTGCCAGCTTGGCCGCACTCATGTTGCTAGGCCAGATGTGTTACATCTGCAAAAATGGGTGCTGTGCTGTTGCGGTATGGTTGTAGTGGTTTGAGCATTGGACTAGAGTCTGAATCCCTGCTGAGCCGTGTGAACCTACTGGGCAACCTTGGGCATGTCACACATTCTCAGCCCCAAAAAACTTCATGATAGGTTCACCTGAGTCAGAAATGACTTGAAGGCAAACAACAATAACAATGCTGTTGCAGCACAAGAGAACTTTGTTGTGTGCATGGCCCTTGTATACTTATTCATTCTTTCCTTTGCCCTGATTTTATATTCCATTTTGAGGCCATAAGCCAAAGCTTGGGAAAACTTCTTTTTAACTGCAATTCTCAGAATAATCCAGCTAGGCTAACCACATGATGGTTTATGGAGTTTTATTCATTGATTTCTGGTCTTTTCATTCCCCTGTTCTGACCGTTACAGTCTCCTAAAAGCTAACCGGTTAGATGCTGCAAATTTTGATCCAAAGGAAGTCACTTTTCCCAGTCGCTCCGTTCTTCATAGACAGCTTGCCCAACTGCAGAATCATCCCTAGTCTTTTTGATAGTATGCGTCATCTGGAACTGTGTGACTTCAGTGCACCTTTCCAGTAATAGTGTTTGATACTGCAAATATTGCTGAGGAATGTCGTGCCAAAATGATGGAGCACAACAGAATTAAGAGGAGACACCTGCCTTGTGAGTCTGTGTGGGGAGCGGCTTCAACAGGAAGAACGATATTTAAAATTGGGCTCAGATTCAGTGTGATTCACAACAGGTCTGTGTGACACACAATGCTTTCAAAACATCACAGCACACACCTGGCATTTTACCATTGAAAAAATACAATCATGAAATCCCAAGTTGGCAGGCTCCTCAAAGGTCATGCAGTCCAATTTCTGCCAATTCTACAGCATCCCTCTTGGAGTCTTTTAGGCCATTTCCACACTACACTGTTACAGTGCTATTATTCCACTTTAAACCTCCTACGGAGTCTTGGGGTTTGCAGTTGAAGGAGAGACGTTTAGAATTCTCAGCCAGAGAGCTCTTTGGCCTCAGGAAACTACAAACCCCAGAAGGCCACAGGATGTTGAAAGTGGAATAATAGCATTGTAACAGTATAGTGCAGAAATGGCCTTAATATCTTCTTTTCTGAGATAGACTCATTATGTGAAAACGGAAACCACTAGGATTTCCCCAGTACCCTTGCCTCTCCCCCATTATTGCCTCCATTTTCTTATCAGGTTCTTCAAAAATAGCCTTCTGGATTTTTTTTCCCTTCCAAATCTGTCTTCCTTGGTGTCAAAAAGCCACTTGAAGGACTAGGAGCACTCAGCAAGCCAGCACAGAACCATGTGATCCTCCTGCTCCTCTTCAAACCACCTTCTTGCAAGGAATAATTAGGCAAAAGCTCTTATTGCTTTCAGGAAAGAAATAGTAAGTGCTGCTAGTAAAACCTGTGGGAGAGAAAGGGAATGCATGAGAATTACTTATTTTACCAGCTCTCGTAGTGTGTGTTGTTAACCAGCTAGGCCTTGTTGGAAGAAATGGTACCTAAGTAACATGTAACTAGTTAAAATTAACCAATTATTTCCAAGTTCTGAAATTATCTCAATGGCCAGCTGACGCTGGTGCACTGATTGCATTCACTGTTGCATAGGGATAGTGCGTCTACGGTTATTCAGGAGAACAGAAAGCTGCCTTACATGGATTCATTAGTCCCTCTCCCTGGGAACTGTAGTAAGACTGGTAGCAGCTTTCCTAGTTTCAGGCACATTTACTTTTTCAGTAATTACTTTCTCAGTTATTACCTGGCAGTGTCCTATCCAAGTACTAACTAGGCCCAACTCTGCTTAGCTTCTGAAATCTATTGAGATACATATGTTCAAGGGTAATATGGTGATGACCCATGCTCTGGTAACGGCTAAATTAGATTACTGCAATGTGTTGCATGTGAGTCTGCTTCTGAAACATACCCTCCAACAGCTCGTAGATGAAAACTGGGAGAGATCAGAATGTGGCGAAGATGGCAAAGGTTATTAATGAGAGAAACGCACAAGCTAGGGGAGGCTACAGCCGTTTGCTTTTGTCTGAGAATACTGGGAAGGATAAGATTCACCCTCTCCTCCTTTCTTCCTTCCCTGCCAATTTAATTGAGTGTACACTGTGTTGAAAAAAAGTAGAAGACAAAGAGAGAAGTGTGTGGCGGAGGACAGAAAAAAATAAGACCATTAAAAAGCAGCTTAAAAAGTGGGAAACGGAGGATGGATTGGGACCGCCCCTATAAAACTGAGACAGTTAAGTGTATACTGAAGGCTGTCTGAAAACATCAATGTATAGCATAGGTGCTAAGTCAGAGGCTCATCAGTGTTTCTGTGAAAAATTGACTTTTTCTTATATTTGTAATAGGCTGCTGTTGTATGCCTTCAAGTTGTTTCTTACTTGCGGCAACCCTAAGATGAACCTAACACAGGGATTTCTGGGGCTGAGAGTATGTGACATGCCCAAGGTCACCCGGTGAGTTTCCATGGCCACATAGGGAATCCAACCCTGGTCTCCAGGATCATAGTCCAATGTTCAAATCATTACACCATGCTGGCTTATTTATAATATTATCTTGCCATTCTTTTGAAACAACTGTCTTTTTCATTATCATATTTAAATAAAAATTATATCCTCCAGGAACATAACCTCCAACCATCCCAAAATGGTAGAGATAGTTCTGATTATACCTCTGTTGTCCCATTTTTTCAGCTGCTTTTAAAATGTCCCAGTTTCTCTGTTTTCCTCCCACTTTTTCTCTCTTTTTCCTCAGCTTTCGTTACTTGCTGCAAACTGAGTCCAAAATGCAAAAACAGTTTGCTCTCAAAGGACCTAAATACCCTAAAGCAGGGCTTTCCAAACACTGTGCCGCCACACATTAGTGTGTCGCCTGAAGTGTGTAGGTGTGTCACCTACAATCTTGGAAATGTATGTTATTATCTATAAATCATATATTTTTAAAAATATACAAAAGGGTTTCATGAGATATGTTGTGTCCCCATACATTTTGTTATTCCAATTTATGTATGTGTCTGTATCTCTTACAAGGGGTTAATTTAACCTCCAGATTGCTAGTAAAACCGAATTACTGTGTCACGAAATGATGCGTGTCTAAAAAGTGTGTCACCAACATGAAAAGTTTGGAAAGGCACCTTTCCTGTCCTAAAGGCACCTAATCCCTGTTTGATCGCAAGAGGATAAACAGGGTCAGCACTGGTTTGTACTTGGGTGGGAGACCACCAAGGAATAACAGGCTGTTGCTGTTGCGTGCCTTCAAGTTGTTGCCGATTAAGGGGAACCTAGCACGAGTTATCCCACGCTTGCCCAAGTACGCTGTCCCTCATAACTTGAGACCATGCATGGGTTATATCTCCAAGTCATATCTGAGACACGACACACACAATCTGGATGCCTGTTTTTTGCTGTTTACAAGTATTGCTTCCTTACTCAAGTAGACAGTCAAATAGACAGACTCTTATTGGACCTCAAGCAAACAGTCAAATGTGAACTTATTCTGAAATATTCAAAATAGAGGCAGGTATAGTTAGACAGCCAATGTGGTGTAGTGGTCTGAGCACTGGACTATGACCCTGGAGACCAGATTTCAATTCCCCACTCAACCATGGAAACCTATTAGGTGACTTTGGGTATGTCACACACTCTCAGCCTCAGAAAGCCCTTTGATAGTGTTGCTCCAGGGTTCATAAGTTTGAACAACTTGAAAGCACACAACAACAAACAGTAGTTAAAACCATTTAAGTTTTTCCTTCCCAGATATGCTGGCATTTTTTCACTGGCTAGCATTTAAAACTATAATTTTCTGTACATAGTTGTAATGCCCATTCTAAATCATTTTGCAGCTAATCTAAAGTTAAGTAGTTACTTCTCTGGACTTGGACAGACTCTACATCAGCCTGTATTCATAAATAAATTTGCCGTTATTGTAGAAGGTTTTGTTTTGGTACTTTGAAATCAAATTTCCCCCAGTACAGTCTGGCTTTGTGCAATTATTATCTCAGGAACAGAAAGTCCTCCTGTCTACCAGTCCTGCTATTCATCCATTACATATTGTACCTTTTCAGGTTTTTTTTTTAAATCCAAATCAACTCCAATAAGGTTCTGCTCTTTTATTGCTTATTGAGCTTCCAATTTCACAAGGAAACATTATAATAAAAATAAGTAGTTCGGGTAACCATTGCACACAAATTCTCCCTACATTGCTTTCGCCATTTCCGCACTAGGCTGTTATAGCGCTATTATTCCACTTTCAACCTCCTATGGAATCCTGGGGTTTGCCGTTTAGGGAGGGGCCTCAAAGGCCAGGATTCCATAGGAGGTTGAAAGTGGAATAACAGCGCTATAGCAGTCTAGTGCAGAAATGGCCTTTCTCTCGGCTCTTTGTGGAAAACGGGGGGAAAAATTCCATGCCCTTTGAAAAGAAATAAACTCTATATACGTCCTCAGAGGACCTCAGCCTGACGTAGGAAAAAATATATATATGAAGGCGTCAACGCAACAGTTTTGTTCGCCTTGCGGATGAGCAACGAGTAATGTTGCAAATTAAAAAGTCTTGATTTAAATCAAAACGCCGAACTCGTTGGTTTCTAAGAGAGATTCAACTCCATATCCCACAATGCCGTTGGACTGGTTCCCCCCCCTCCGCGCTCGGCCATCTTGGTTGTAGTCCGCATTCTCCTTCAGGCCGTCAGAGCCAACGGTAAAGGCACGGAGGTACAGCCAGGCTCAAACCTTGAGGTTAGAACTACATTCCCATGCTGCTTAGCGGCACAAATGGAGAGCAAATATTTGTCTTCGAGATCTAGAACCAACACAGGCCCAGTTGATTGTTGAGCAAAACTAACTTTCCCATGAGGCATGGGAAAGGGCCGCCTCCGCTCCCCGCCATCTCGGTTGTAGTCCAAACACGTCTTATTGAGCCGTAGCGACCAACAGGCTCCAAGGCGCCGAACCGGGCAATAAAACCTCAATTCCCATAAAGCATTGCGGCGACGCCTTGGTCGCCATCCTGATTGTAGTCCAAATCTCTCCCTGGTGCCCATAGAGTTGGGTATGCCCGGAGGGGTAGAGAAAACTACGACTCCCATAAGCCCAAACGACGCGAGTGTTCCTTTTTGGGCTTCCTGGGGCCGCCATTATGAGTTTTTGTGTGTATGTGTGTATATATATGTGAGCGAGGTGTATCAGTATGCGTGAGTGGATGAATGTGAAAGGGAAAGGTGGGGAGAGGCGAGAATGAAAGGGACGGGGAGAGGCGGCTCCGCCAGCACCCTGGGGCCTTGCTCTTCTCCCTGTGAGGAGCAGTGGGGGAGACTGAACCCCGTGCCCCGAATTGCAGATCTGGAGGGGGGTGGAGGGATTTAAAGCTCTCCCTTATGTGGGGGGAGGGACTGCTGGGCAGGACAGAGCCCCCGTGAGGAGAGGTGTGGGGGGGGCTCCAGGCACCCCCCCTTTGGATTGTTGCGGGGGGGTAGGCGTGGGGGAGGGCTTAGGGGACCCCACCCCGTTGAATAAGCAGGGTTGGGGGTTGCAAGCTTAACTGATCTCCCCCCCCCCCCCCCCGTTGCTTTTCATGGCTTTGGAAGAGCAGGGAAGGTTGAAAGATTGCTAGCGAGGGCGATTGGGAGAGCGAGGCCAGCGATGTGCCTGTAATCTTGCAACCACAATCTGTATAAAAATATTATCCCGGGGGGGCGGGTTGTACAGAGTCCCTTTGGAGCAGCCCCCCTCCCCGCCCTTCCCTGCCTACTCCAAAATGAGTGGAGACGTAGTTTGAGTCACAAGCCAAGAAGAGGTGAAGCCCCCTCCTCTTCCTCCCCCCTCCTCTCTTCTCCCACCTCCAACCAGCCCAAGGAGTGGGGAGGGGGCTTCCAGAGGGGAGTGGTCTGCCTGCGTTTGAAAAGAGGGAGGGTGGGTGTTTGGGCAACTGAGGAAAAGCTCAGTGGTGGGCAGAAGAGGAGGTGGAGTCAGGAGGAAGCAAGGAGGGGTTGGGGGGGTTGGATTGGAGGTTGCGTGCAGGCAATGCCAAGGCTCCATCCCAAATTTAGGGCTGCCGGGGGGTGCCTGTGTAGATGTGGGGTACGGCGTGCTCTCCTCAGTGTGTGGGGAGGTCTTTAATGTACTGTGGTGTTGAAAAGGCTGGGGGGGTCCCTTCTCACACATCATCCCCTTGTTTTCTCCCAAGGGCAAGGAAGGAAACAGTGGAGGGTAGAGCAGGAGAGGGGGTGAGGTGTGCTATGCATCTCTAAGAGCTTCTTTGGGGAGATCGTCCCGCCCCTCATCCTCCTCTTCTCCCCCCCCCTCAGTTTTGTGGGGGGGACTGAGAGAGACAGACACACACACAAATCCTTCAGCAACTGGCAGGATCTCTTCAGAAACCCCTTCCCCACCATGACAACAAATCCAGCGTTAGAATCGCCATCCACACCATGGCCACACAGCAGGTGAGTAAAGCCATCTCTCCTTCCCTCCTCCCAAACCTTGCATGGATTTTAAAGGTGGGGGGGATGCCCTCCCCATCTCCAATCTCCTCTCATCCTCAGCCACCTTTCGCTGGTGCCTGCCTGGGATATGCATGTGTGTGAGAGAAAGAGAGTGTGTGAGTGTGTCGATTGTAAGACGTCCAGCATCTTTTCTCTTTTGGAGGCTTGTGATGGATGAGAAGGAATCTTTGGTGCCTGGATGCGCTTCCCAAAGGTAAGCCGCTTCCCTGCTCCCATCTTCTCCTGCCTCTTCTTGGCTTTGCAAAAAAAGAGTGTTTTGCAAGGAATGAAACCCCGGGTGTCTCTCTCTCTCCCCCTAGAAGCAAACTCTTCCTCCCGTCTCCATGACCCTAAGGTTCCCATTCAAAATTAAATTAGCCTTCGCCCTCAGCACCACCACATCTGGAGCCCGAGGTTTGGAGAAGGAGGGCTACAATTGCTTTGCAAACTCCCTCCCTCCCTCCGCTGCCCGCATTAGATATACACAGAGTGGATCGTGTGAACGCACACAGCATGTGAAAACATCACAACAACTCAGATGCAGAGAAAGGGAGGGCGGTTCAGCTACCAGGCGGGTTGCACAGCTAGGTCTGTGGAAGGAGGGAGCTGCATCTTTTTCCCTGCCTCCCAAAATTCCAAGACAGACTATTGTGTGTGTGGGGGGGGGGGTTTCCTCCCCATTCTTTCCCATCTCCTTTGTTGTTTTGCTTTCTTGGATGTTCTACCCTACGTTCTGTCACCTTGGGCTTGGAGGGTTCGGGGCGGGGTGGGGGGGGTGAGGATTGTTCCTACAACGAAAATAAACAAACCCACTCATGGTCAGGGGATAGCATTTAACCAGGTGATTTCCCCTCTTTTTTTAAATAAGGGGGGGGTTCACCTTTGGGTGGGGTGAAAACGCTGCTGAGAGAGAGAAGGGGAGAAGCAGAGCAGCTTCGTTGTGAGCGGGGGCCAGCGCGGAACCAAAGTTCCTCGGCTGCGGTTTCCGGGGGGAAGGAATTAGCGGGCGTAAAACGCTGGCTCTGTGTGTTTCTCATGTTTTAACCCCTGGAGGGAGGGGGGGAAGGGGAGGGAGGGGAGGGGCCGTGTCAGCCGAATTCGGGGGGCCCCGGGTGTAGGATGGCTCCGGTTCTGCCTCGCCAGGAGCCGGGGGGCCCCGAGGGATCTGCAGAGAGCGCCCGGTCCCCGAAAGCCGCCTGGACGTAATAAGAAGAGGGGGCTCTTCGGGGGCGGTGGGGGTGGGAGAGGAGAAAGAGATGTGTCAAGCAGGTTGCAGCTGGCGGAGAGGATAATCGAGGAGGGGGGATCCCGCGAGTGGCACCATGGAGGAGGGCCAGCCTGAGGTGTGCGGGAGCCTTCGCCGGGACCGGGCCTGTCAGCTCGGAGGCCGTGCTGGGGCGTGATGAGGTACCTTGGAGCCCAGGTTTCCCAGAGACGGGGTTGTTCGGTGCCTGTGTCGGCGTGCCACCTGGTCTGTCAAGCTGGGGAGGACAGGCACGCTGGGCTGGGAAGGAGGAGCAGCAGCAGGAGTTCTGCAGAATTTTCCAGTTGCGGTGTTTTTAGTGTGGAGCGGTGACAATTTTGTGGGCAAGAGTGGAATGTGGGGGGGGGATTGAGTTAGCAGTTGAATTTCACTCGATGCCCCCTAAAATCAGTGCCACATGTGCCTGCCTTCACTTAATCTCACTACTACCTTTCCCCAGCCCAGTCTTTTAAAATTTTCAAACATAGGAAGTGAGGGCATGTTTTGTAATATGTAAATGTTGTAGGTATCCCTACATTCGGTCCCTTACCCTCCTGGAAAACAGAAATGTTCTACCCACAAGTATTATATCATTATAGACTAAGATCATTCATTTGCACCATCTCCCAGAAGATGGTTTGGTGCCAGCACCAATTTCTTATTTGATCCTTCCTGAAACTCACCTTCTAAAAATTGGATGTTCCACTCAGAGGAACTCACAATATGGGTAACTCCTTGTGCTTACATTTGTCTCCCGTTCCGCCTTACATGTCCTGCCCTATCAAAAAAGTAGAGTCAATTTGGACATCCCCTAACACAATCCTTGTTCCAACCACAGCAACTATCCTGCTCCCTGCCCCCCCACCTCCACCCCATAATATCTGGAAGAACTTACCTGTGTTCTGACATCACAGTGTTCTGCGTTTCCCTGCCCCTTCTCCAATCATTGGCTGCCAGTGGTGACACGTGGTGACATCATGATACAAGGTAAGTTCTGCTGGATGTTATGCAGAGGGAGGGGAGACTTATACGTGCAAGGTGATGTATTTTGTGTGTGGGGATAATTGTTTCATGTTTAGGTTGAAATCTAGTTTGATACATATGCGTATTTATGGTAGAAGAGACAGCAGGAGCTTTTAATTTGCTTCTTAGATCCCCTGTATCTCAAACCAGAGACTGGCGTGCTTCGCTTTGTATTCCTGTGCTACGTGCATTGTTGGTGTCAGATAAGAGAGCCCTTCGTAGTACTTGCTGTTGATGTTCGTAGAATGCTTACAGACCCTTGACATTTCCTTTCTGCTTGTAACATGAACTCTTGCTGCATCCTGGTCATCCCTCCTCTGGACAGCACCCTCTTCTTTCTCTGTCTTTCCATTATCCCATTCCTACAGACTTCAGGAAGAGTTCCTATGAAAATTACTGTTATAGGAACCTGTTCTTTTGAAAAAAAAAATAAATAAATTGGATAATGTTTTGTGGAGTGTTCGCTCTGAAAAACCAACAAGATTTTTCTGGCCTTTTCCTATGTTGTCTAGCTTACAGTGTTCAGCTTTCTCTTCTCCAGGATCCTAACTCTCTTAAACTTTGCTTGCTATGCTTTTTTCCTTCTGTGAAAGGCAAACTCTTTGTGCTTCCCAGATGTGCTTCTTTTCTTTTTAGATAGGAGGGTCTTTTTGTCCATTCCTACTACTACTGTTCCTACCTACCATTGCTGCTGCTCATTGCTCTGGAATCTGTCTTGGTTTCAGGTTCCTTCTGTGTCAATTCAACCTCTGAGCCACTATCATGGCAGGCAGGTTGGTGTTTAACAGGTCTGGAAAATTCCTTTAAGAAAGAAATAACTCATACTGTTTTGTAGGCATTTCACTTCTTCTTCTCAATTCATTACAGGGCAAGTATGCTCTTTCCTTTCTCCTTCTTTTTTCCCCCAGATTTGATATGGGTTTCTAAAAGCGTGAAATACACTTGTTGCCTTGGTGGCAGGCTTTTCCCTGCCAGAAAACGTCACAACTAGGCTAGTGACATAGAATTGATACAACCACTTAAATAAATTCTTCTAAAGTAGCACAACTGTTGCCTTTGTGAATGGGGATGACAAAATGAAGATCAGTTTATTAAGGGGTATCACCCTTAGCTGAGGTGTGTGTGTGTGTGTCTTTATTTGTGTCTGGGGAAAATTCATTGGTTTTCTTCTAGCCCCTTCTATAATCAGTGGATGTGGAGAACCTGTATCTAAAGCATCATGACTACCTATAATTTAAACAGCTATAAATGTTTTTAATGGTCTCTTTTGTTATTTGGGGGTAAGGTCAGAAAGTAAGAGCAATGAATCCTAGCCTTTGATTTTATCAGATAGACCCGTGAATCAGAGTTGCCTCTTTAAAAAAAAAAAAGAGATTCTTTTCTTTCCACATCTGCTTCATTGTTTATACGGTGACTGTAAACTATGCAAGGGGCTCCGATGCTTGTTGCGTTCACTGCTTCCCTCTGAGGAAGATCATTTTGTTCTGGTGGATGAGGTTGAAGAAAAATGAGATGCCCAAGTCTGTATGATCCATGTGTGTCAGAGACAGAATTTAAACCTAGATCTGAGTCCTGCTTCCTAGCCATTCCAGCAACTCAAGAAGAATGGCATTTGTTTGGGTCTTTATGCTCCTATTCTCTAGTCGTTACCCAAACACCATGCTTTATAGTGAAGTAAGTCGATTATACCAATTGGATACCCCTAGATTTGGCAGGTTTCTTGTGTTTGTGAGTCTGTTTCTCTGTTTCAGGAAAGTTGTACTTGAAATACAATTATGCTAGTTTTTTCTTTAATTTGCTGCCTTTTTCCTTTTTACACGAAAATCTTTTGCCAAGATCCTTCATTTCATTTATCTTCTCGCTTTCCCTCCTTTTGGCTCATTGCAGTATCATTGCTTCCAGAGCCATCCATGCACATTCAGTGATTGCTCCTGCACAATTCAAAGGGTGATATTTAGCAGAAAAGATGAATGAAGGCATCTGGAGCAACACTGTTCAAGTTTCTAGTCCTCAAGACTTGAAAGTTTATAGGCAGTAGGGGTAAGAGGGTCAAGCAAAATTTCCAGAGACAAGCAACTCTAGGAAGAAAATATAGGCTTTCTAAAACCACAGCAAAAATAGATTAAATAATGTAGTGGGGACCAATCTGTATGAAAATTACTGAATTCTGCATCATTTATGCAAAGTCAGCTTTTATTGATGAGGAATGTGGCTTCTTTGGTGCCTAATTGTATTTATTTTTGTCTTTAGAACTTTGGCACTTCCTGCTTGATTTTTCCCTAGATTGTTTTTCTTTTCCTTTGTTGCTGTTAATATTTTTTCTTCTTGTTTCATGCCTGCTTTTTGTGGTGTAATAGTTTGGAGGCAAAAGGGAATTCATGGTGGAATTTTGTGAGATGTCAGGGTAAGCCGGCAGACTTATCCTGGTGGGTTCCCTTTTATTGCTTACATTTATGTTATTCAATCCCTATTGAATAATATAGAGGACAGGAGTCATACAGCCCACTCAGTCCTGCAGAACTGCCGGTCTCAGCATCCCTCGCCACTGGCCATGTTGTCTAGGGCAGATAGGATATGCAGCCCACCAGCATATGGAAGGCTGCATGATGCCTATCACTGAGTGAAAATCCTGCTTTCCATGATGATGATCAAGGCAGCATATGACAGATTCTGTATCAGAGCCCAGACATGTTTAGCTTCAGCAGGATTGCCTATCCCAGGAAGACATATGATGCAGCCATCTGGGCCCCTCCAGATGTTTTAAACTGCAGTTCCCATAATCCCTGATCATGGAGTATGCTGATGGAGGCTTAACGGACCTGTCAGGCAAAGAATACATTTGCAGGATGCTAAGTTGCCTGCCAATACTGGGAACAGTGACCCACAGAAGAGACGAAATTGATCAGATCCCTATTGTTTTGTGAGATGCAGCAGATGTATCCTGTGTTCCACTGGTATTTAAAAATAGGTTGCTGGATGGGACAGAGGAGAAAAGTGCGAGAAACTTTGGTCCAAATACCCCCTTTTGGCACCCAGTTTCTGTGGATTCCTTTTTTTTAAATCTGGACCTCAAATACAGTTTTGTTGTCACCATGACTGGATTTTATTAAGCTGATCAGGACAACAGAAGATGGTTCCTACTTTTCAGTTCAGAGATACAGAGCTTTATTTATTGTTGTCAGTTTAACTTTTCTTTTTGGTTCAAATTAGGGAACCTCAATGTGGAGCAATATTAGGCAAAATCTATATTTAGATGCTTCTTTCATAAATGAATGTGGTTCCTTACTTCAATGTGATCTTTTTCTAAGGGTCTTTCTGAAAGAGCTCTAGAGTGTGAAGTGGATACAGGTGGGGAAACTTTTCTTGATGGAAGAGGAGTCACAAGACGAGAAACAAGCAGGATTTTCCTCATCCAATAAATCAGTTGGTCCCTAATAAGAGTTTCACTCTGTTACAGGTGTTAGCTTAAAGCCTTGGCTGCATATAGGCTTTCCTTTTCTTCTCTGGGAAGTACTGGCTAAACATGTTAAAGTGTTTCCATTCTCTTTTTCTGGAGGATATCACTGCTTGCTGGGGGAAAAAAAACTACAGTTGACCTGCAGGACGATCACAAAAATGCAAAAATCACAAATATCAAAATGTACATGTGTGTCTGTGGGAAAGGGGGCTGAGGCATGGTGAGGAGAACAGGCACCCAAGGTCCAGACCAGATCTGGGAAAGGAGAGAGAAGGGACAGTTGGCGTAGTGGCCCTATAGTTCTTCTCTCTTGTCCATCTCCTTCCTTGGGTGTGTGTGGAGCATTGGGAGAGAGGTTGTGGTGCTGAGAAACCGGACTGTGAGCCGACCTTAGCTGGCCAGGCAGTGGCTGGAGGAGGAGGAAGATCAGAAGGTGGGATTTTAAAGGGCTGCACATCGTGGGGAAGGTTCCCCTGGAAAAGAGGCACTTGGGGTGGAGGTGAGGACAATGGTTGTAGAAACTCGCAAATAATCTGTGAAAGTCAAACCTGTAAATGTGGAGGGCCAACTATACAGTGGTGTGTGAACGTGGGATGAATCACACTACCGTTGAGGAACAGCCGCAAGCTGAAGTCCTTGGCAAGCTTGGGAAAGTTACTTTTTTACTACAGCACCCACATCCTCCGCTCATGGCCCCTGGCTTGTCAAAAAAAAGGTTCACCAAAACACTGGTCCTTGGTTGCTCAGGCCAAAGAGCTAGGCTCAACTGGGGAGGTTATAAGAGGGAATGAGGGCTGTTTTACATGATGTGCCTCGTCATACCTGATGCTAAGCTGACTTCTGGGATTGTCTGGCCCTGCTCCTTTGGTGTCACCCAGATGCAGCAGTTGCTTCATTTGCCCCCTGACAGTGGGTGCTTTCTGCCCTTTGGTGTTTCCAGAGCTATAGGTGACCACAGGAATCCCACTGACTCTTCCAGGACAGAATTGATCGGGTTGTCTTATTTCTTCCTTTGAACTCATTCTGCTTTTTGGTGGTGGTTGTGTGCCTTCAGGTCCTCTCTGACTTAGAGCGTCTCTAAGGCAAACCTATCGCAGGATTGTTTTTTAGTTGGCTTGGTTCAGAGGAGGTTTGCCACTTCCTTCCTCTGGGGCTAAGAGAGTGTGACTTACTCAGGCTCACCCAGTGGGTTTCTATTGTTGAACAGGGGTTTGAGCCCCTTTCTCCTGGAATCCCTGTCCAGCATTCAGATTGCTTCACCGCAATGATGGTTCTGCTTTCTCAGTAAGCTAATTTTACTGTTTTCCTGGCTTTGTGTGCTGGGTTTAAATCAATGGTTTATTTTAAATTCATAAAGACTTTTAAAACCAGTATGATATTTTGTAACTTGAATTGCAACAAGTGAGATTTATTTTCTTTCTTCCTACACTTGAACTTTGGTAACTGCTATTAACAGCCAACCCATGCTTATGGGATTTTTTTCCTGCTGTACCTAAGAGTTTCTTCCTGGTAAAGTTATCTTTTGGACAGCAGCTCTTGGAATCCCCTAACATTGACCATGCAGCTGGAAGATTCCAAGATTTGTAGGCTCAAAAAAATTTTTTTTTCCCAAGCTGTGGTTTTAATACAGGCACCCTCCACTTTTGATAACTCATTTTTCAATGTTCCACTTCAACATTTACTGTTCTTTTGACACAGGGTTCGCTGTTTTGTCAGTAGTTCTCCTCTTGCCATCTTCCTTTAGGGAATGTGAGGGAATTACGGAAGCTCGCTTGGCAAGCCTCTGTAATTCCCTCATGTTCCCAATGGGAAGAAGGCAAGAGGAGAAAAAGTGGCTAAAGACCAGGTTCCATTTTTCAATTGATTCAACTTTCTGATAGTGCTCTGGTCCCTAACCCATCAGGTAAGCAGGAGATGCCTATATTGTGAAATTTGTTCCAGGGAGTTTTATTTCAGATTGCATCTGGAGTAAAGAAACTATTTTTGTTTCTTAGGCTGTGTAAAGTGAATATAGCATATCATCTGTGGTTATTCAGATAAGTCTCCAGCAAAGGTTCTTTGTTGTTGTGCGGCTTCAGGTTGTTGCCAATTTATGGGTCACTGGGTTTTCTTGGCAAGGTTTGTTCAGAGGGTCTTTGCCATTGCTTTCGTCTGAGGTTGAGAACAGTGTGACCTGCCCAAAGTCACCCAGTGGGTTTCCATGGCAGAGGGGATTCAAACTCTGGTCTGCAAGAATGCTAGTCCAGGATTCAAACCACTATAACATGCTGGCTCTGAGGGCATACGCACACGCACACACTCATTTTGTTCTACTAGTACTAGAGCTTTAATCTAAAAAACTGAATTTTTCTAGTTTCCGCCTCTCAGCAACTGTACTGGGGTTTTGTCTCATTTGGTTTGTTTTTCCACTCCTTTCCCTCTGCCAAGCTTACTCTGAGCTGCCTTGACCTTGGACATCTTCCCACCTGGGACGAAATGCCAGATAACTTACATGTTTGGCCTCTTCTCTCCTCTTCTGCAGCCCAGAGAGTAGCTGAAGCGGGACGTAGCCAATGTCGTCCAGCAAAGGGGCAGGGGCTGGAGCTCGCCGGCGGCGGACGCGGTGCCGGAAGTGTAAAGCTTGCCTGCGGTCAGAGTGTGGGGAGTGCCACTTCTGCAAGGACATGAAGAAGTTTGGGGGCCCCGGGCGCATGAAGCAGTCGTGCCTCCAGAGGCAGTGCACGGCGGTGAGTTGGGGGGGAGATGCGGCATAGCAGAAGCTGGTGGTAGGTTGTGGGGGCTGGTATTTCTGTTTGAGGCAAGAAAGCTCCATCTTGCCTTGGTCCAAACAGCTGCTGAGTGGCCCTCTGTTCGCATCAACTGCCACTAATGTGGCTTCTGAAGGAGAAAACAGCAGCCAACGTCTGCTGGACTTAATCACTCCCCTCCTGCGATCCCCTTTTCCCTGTGATTTGTGACTGTTTTAGATTTAACTCTGAGGACAGGGAACTGTCAAGTGAACAGTTTGTAAGCTGACTGTGGGAACCTTTTTAGCTGAAGGATGGGGATATAAATGGTCTAAGTAATTATATTCCAACATGGCAAACAGGACAGGGTTTGGGTTCCTAGTCCTCATGGTTTTGAAATAAACTGTGCCCAGAAGCCTGTATTGTTGCAGTCATAACACAGAGGCAGGTAAAGTACTGCCTTGCAAGTACGGCCCACAAGCCCTGCATTTGCCATCCTCAAAGGCCCCTGGCAATCTCTCAAAACACAAAAGAATTTTTAAAAAATTCTCATTGATTTTTTCAGGCAATTTTTTGCCTGAAAACTGGCCCAGAGGACCCCAGACCCCAAAGCCTCTTACGACCTTGATCATCCTCTGCAAGGTAAAGCCATTAATGGTTCTGTGCGAGTGTGTGTGTGTGTGTGTGTGTGTGTGTGTTTGTTCCTTGCCATATGACCCAGAGCATTTGAGGACCCCACATTAGCTGCATAAGTGGGACTGATGGCTTCTGGCTTTGGAAAGTGATTTCACCTAACTCCCCTCCTGCCCCCTTGATTCCTCACTCATTTCCCGGCCATCTCTCTCATTGCAGCCAGTTCTACCTCACACGGCTGTGTGCCTGGTGTGCGGGGAGGCCGGGAAAGAGGACACAGTGGAGAGCGAAGAAGAGAAGTTCAATCTCTCACTCATGGAGTGTACCATCTGCAATGAGATTGTACATCCGGGTTGCTTGAAGGTGAGTCAGCGGGCAGAAGGAGTGACGGGATGACAAGGAAGACTTTGGCTGTTGCAGTCTTGTGTTTCAAACATGCCTGTCCTTCTCTCTTTCTAGATGGGGACTGCTGAAGGAGTCATCAACAATGAGATTCCAAACTGTTGGGAATGTCCCAAGTGTAAGAGAGAAGGCAAATCAATGAAAGTACGTAGATTGCTGGAATGTGGTGGGGAAGAGCAGCTGAAAGCCAACCATGATGGGATGGAGAGCTGTTGGGGAAACATGCAAGGGCCTCATTTGTGAAAACCAGTAAAAACATAAGTTTAGATTTCCTGCTCAGTGACCTCATGATTTGTTTCCACACCCAACATTGACTCCAAATTTCTCTTTTTTTCTGCCAAAAATAAACTTCTAGTCAGCACTAGGGCAGCAAATAACGGTGGCGGGTTCTTGAGGGTCGTCTGACTGAAATTCCACATACTTGTTGCTCAGATACATTGCTCCTCTTAGAGCTGTATTGCAGAGAAAGTCCAGCACTGCTTGCCTCACTGTCCTCAGAGAGCACAACCACATGTTAAAGTAACATGCAAACATAATTTTATAATTATTAGCATGGGGTGGGGAGATGGGAGGGAGGGAAGGGCTATATCTTCTGGGTTCATTAATTCTTTCCTGTAAATTGTTCCCATAATGCTGGTTCTCCCTCCATTATACTACAGTTAAGGTGTTGTTTTTGTACACATATATATAAAATTATTCATATCCTGCTTTTCTCCCCTTGACAAGCATTAAAAGTATTAAAATACAGCAATAACTTAAAAATATTGACTTCCTAATATGAAGCGAAATGAATCAGACCATACTCAAGAGCAGAAAGACATGAGAAGAGTAGTTATTTTTTGTTAATCTAGATGCAGTCTAAAAAGGACTCAACAGCTAATTTGCCTGTAGCTAATTTGCCTCCCATTTCTAAAAAGAACTCAGCAGCTAATTTGCCTCCCATTTCTGGGAGGCTACAACTGAAAAGGCCCTGTCCCACATCAGTCACCAGAAGGCAATGGGGTAGAGAAGGTGTTCTCCTTATAAATGTGCTAGCTTTTGTCCTGTTTTGGAGCCTAGCTTCAGAGTGCAACATTTTACAAAATTAGGAGGAAGGGTTCACCTTCAGGGGACCATCACTGGGAAAAGCAATATAACCTCCTTCCTCCCTTCTTTCTATGGGTTATAAGGACAATTTGGAGTTTGGGATTCCTGTGTTTTCCTCATACCTTACAGTTCTACCCTTGAGCCTTGGAGTAAATGGTCAGTGTGCTTGCCATTTGCTATGAGGGAAATCCCAAACTTGGAAAACTTACCTTTCTGGACTGTAACTCCCAGAAACTCCCTATTCCTACAATTCTGAGATTTGTAGTGCAAAAAAGTAGCTCTTCCAAGCTCTGGAAAAGTTTGCATGAAGTATTCAAATGAAAACATCAATTTTAGCATACCATTTCTTAAAATAAAACCAAGGAATGTATATCACCATTTTTGAGAACCAGCTGTGGCCAAGTGTGTACACGGCGTTATCCTTCTCTTCCAGTTAGTGCTTCACACAAAGTTGTTCTGGAGGGTTCTCTCACCTAACTTCCCCATTGGGATTTCCCTGTTTTGGAATTCCTTGTCCCACATTTGCATAGTTATAGAGGGGCAACCTTACTTAAACACACACACCTACCTACCTCCATGCTTCCGGTCTCTTTGCAAGTTGTGGAATCACTGGCACCTGCTGATGCTTCTGCCTATTTTCTGTCCTCCCACACTCAGGATTCGGGTGATGGCACAGGGAAGCGGCGTTCTGACAATGGGGAGGACGGTGTCCGGTGGAAGCTGACAGACGAACCCGCTCAGAACAAGAAGAAGTTGGCACCAGCCCCGCCTCTGCCCCCTCCACCCCCTGAGGAGAGCCAGGTCCAGGCTGGAGCCCACAAGCGCAAGAAGGAGAAGGAGCTGCCGCCCCCAGACATGGGACCCAAAAAAAAGGTGAGGGAGCTGACTGGAACAGCCCGAAAGGCACCACTTGACCAACAAGCGATCTGGGATCCTTCTGTACTCTTTCTTGGTGGCATTCAGAACTTCTGGGCCCTACCCCATAAGGCAGCCTTTCCGTTGGCCATAATGGCTGAAGGTAATGGAAGCTGTAGTCTAACACACCTGTAAAAACTCCAGGTTAGGAAACTCCGGGTTCTGCCATCAGAAAGGGCTTGCAGGGTTGTACTCAAGGTCCATTTTAGCCCAGTTTCTTGTTTCTGGTAATGGACAGCCGCTTGCTTATGGGAAGAACATGAAGGCAGATGGTTGCATTTGCTCCTGGGTTTTTTAAAGGAGTCAGCAGAGAGCAAGACCTCCTGCCCCCCACAAATGCCTGCTATGGACATGGCTCCTATGCCTCTCTCCTTTCTCTGTCCTCATGTGACAACTCTCAGTGACTTCAGTCCTTGTTCTGCTTGTGGCCAAAATGCCTTTTGTTGTTTCAGAAGCAAGGGGCAGGTGAGGAACTTGAGATGGGTGGGATCTCATGCAGATGGACTGCATGGGACACTTCCACTGAATGATCCTCTCTCATTGGAACTGAAATTAGGTTGGGGGGCTCAGGCTACCCAGGTTTCCCCTGTTCTAACACAAAGTGGGGCAGTTGTGGCCTCCAAATGTAGTTGGAGTCCTAATTCCTCTCAGTCCCAACTGGTATGGCCAGTAGTCAAGGACAATGGGAGCTGTAGTCCAGTATCTCCTGGAACACAGGTTCCCCATCCCTGCGTTAGACCTTTCTTCTTCTGGAAGTGTGAGCCAAGCAAAACATTTCAGTAATCTGAGCTGAATGTAAGAATAATGGTGGAAAGAAGAAGGTGCTGATAATTTTGCCCAGTGGCTTGCCACTTCTTCCAGAAAGTGCCACTCCACTTTTTTATTTATTTATGGTTGTTTGTTCATTAGAATATTTATATCCTGCCTTATATCTGAGAATCTCAAGGGAGTGTACAGTAAAATTAATTTGGGACAGCAGCTAACAATCACAGTGATTGTAAAAGACTGAAAATATATTCAGTCATGTCACTTGTAACTAGACAATTTAAAATCAGTTAAAACCTTTTAAAATAATGCCTACCATAATAGATACGCAACTTGGACAAAATCAGGTAGGTACTAAAAGCTTTAATAAAAAGCCGTGTTTTGACTTGGCACCAAAATAACACCAGTGTTGGCACTAATCAAGCCTTTAAGGGGGAAGAGTTTTCCATAATTGGGGTGCAAACAGCAGAGATGGTCCTCTGTCATGCCCCCTAGTATATTGCCCCTGCCAGTGGGATATGGGAGAGCGTCCCTCCAGTAGACCCCAATTCTTAGGCGGGAACATGTATTGTTACCTCACTACCCTCACTACCTTTAAGAATCTACAGTCTGAACTCTCTAAATTCCTCTGGTTCCCAAAGGGGGCATCCTGGCTTTCAAACACATCCCTATCTATGAGCGTCATCATCTTCTCTCACTTTCTCTTTCAGTTAAAAGGCACACGGGAGAAGCATCTGAAGAAGGTGAGTATGTTAAATTTTCCTACTTGGCAGATGTCGTTGGCTGGGCATAATACAGCTGAGGGGACTAGGAAGTGCAGAGTGAGATGGTTGTTAAGCTTGCATATCACAGGCAAACCCTGGCCTACCCTGAGGAGCAGTACTCTTCCCCAAGATGGCTCAAAGTGCATCTGAGCAGCGTCAGCACATGCCCTGTTCATCAGTGTTGTCCTTGTAAGGACTCAGTGGAGAGCCAGCATGGTGTAGTGGTTTGAGCTTTGGACTGCAACCAGGGAGGCCAGGGTCTGATTCCCCGCTCAGCCATGGAAACCCACTGGGTGACCTTGGGCACATCACACACTCTCAGCCCCAGAAAACCCTGTGACAGGTTCTCCTGAGGGTCACCGCAAGTTGGACACAACTTGAAGGCACGCAGCAACAGGAACAACAACAGCCTTGTATATCAGCCTTCTCCAACCTAAACATTTTTCCAGATGAATTGAACAACAAGCTCTGTCACCCATGCTGGGTACAGCGCTGGGGGATGGGAGTTGGAGACCTACACATCTGGAGGGCCAGGTGTTGGGGAAAGCTGTTGTACTGATTCCTGAGTCTTGCTCAGCACCAGTTCCTTTGAGGAGCGACAACTGTCAGTGAACAGGGTTTTGTGTGATTCAGCCATCTACCATACTTGTATCTTACTATCTTGTGCATTGCATGCGTATGCGTACATGTACACACATACACTCTCCCTGGACTCACATTTTCACTTGGGCTTTCTTTTCCTTCTTCCTTGCTCCCTTCTCTGCCCCATATCTCAGGCCACTGAACAGACGCCTGATGGGAACAAGTTGCAATCCATGCAGACTTGGAGCCGCATGGGCAGCGGGGACTTTGAGGTGAAGGGCGCTATCTCCCACCCGTCCATCCATCTGAGCCAAATCACGGCTGGTGACTTAGAGGTGAGAAACCTGGCAGGAGTCACTGTCTCTTCCAATATTGTACAGTGGAAGTGAGTAACTGGCAGCCCCAAGGCAGGGTTGGAAAACCTATGGCCTTCCAGCCCTTTTGAATTATACGTCTCCAAATCCCTTACCGTTAGGCATGCTAGCTTGGGGGAGGGGATGGGATTTGATGTTCCCTTCTTGAGAACACAAGTAGGATCCTGCTGAATCAGAATATAGAATCAGTACTGGAAGTTTCCTTCAAAAGTGATCAAAGGTTATGTAGTCCAACCCCATGCTGATGTGAAATTCACTGCTACTGAGAGGTTGTCTGTCTAGTTCAGCATCCTTTTCCCCACGTAGCTAACAAGTAGAATATGAAGGCACAAAGAGACCTGTCCTGTAGCTCCCTGGCACTCTGATGCCACTGAAATCTAGAGTTTTGTGTAACCTTTACCTTGGATAAAGAAAGGGGAACAGTGAAGAGTCAGGAGTGCCATTAACTGCTGTTGGTTAACAGTGTGAAGAAGGTAAGAGGCAGCATACTGGCCTCTGGGGAACACTGGACCCTAGTCCAGTATTAGCTAGCCCATGATTGGCTACTCCAGTTGGCATTGCCTTTCCAGGCAGGAATATTTCATATCACCAGAGACATAATCTTCTTTTTGTTCCCCTGTTTAAAAAACAAATGAGAGACACTGGGACCTTTTGCGTGCAAAGCTCTACCCACAAGGCAACGGATCAGGCTGTCTTGTTTCTTTCTTAGCTTTCTGCCCTTTCTTCCTTTCTTTACTGTGCAGGGCCCTTCCTATGCAGGCCTCAGCCCTCCAGAGGCCTTCAAACTATTGCCAAGTGGTTTCTGTGCCACTGCAAAAGTACCATTCCTCCAAATTTATGACAAGTATCCAGGCTGGCAGCCAGACTTCTTGAGAGCAAAGTTTCGTTTTTTGGATTACAGCTCCCATAAAGCATACTTAATGCTGACATAAAGCATACTTGTACAAAATGTGCTCTGAATGGCCTTGTCTCTTTTTTTTCCCCCCTCATGCCTCATTGATATTTCTCTTTAGCCGCCAGGTGGGGCTGTAGTCATGAGACATGTATTATTTGCAGCTTTGGGCATTTGTTGGGGTGATACTGTTCTGTGTACAGACTCTTCTTCAGGTTCCATAGTACAACCATGGATGCAGGCTGGGTTTTTTAAAAAAAAATGTTCACATAGAACAATGTGGTTTCTTGGTCCTAAACATTTATTTGATTTAATAGCTTTGTCCCACCTCAAAGCCACAAGGCAGGTAATGATGTACTGAAAACATTAAAAGCTCCTTTATAAATACTAACCCTTGACGCTGACACTGTTCTATCCTTGGTTGCTGGTTTTTCTTTTTTTCAAGAGTTGCACACAACTTCCAGAAGATGTCTAGCATTGTGCTCGGATGAGTTTCCAGGGAATTGTAATTGATTTAGAAATGTTTCTCTTTTGCCTTTCAACTACATGCTCCTCGGAGTGGCTTACAAACAATAAACTAAAATAAAACACACACAAAAAAATTAAAACAAGAAAACATTTTTTTTCAACAACAGAGCATACCAGACAGAAGGATGTAAGCCAGTCAAATTCTACTAAAACTTTTGTCAGAGAGAGCCATTTTTATCTGGTACTGATAACAGTGATAAGGGAGATGTCTGATGGTTAGATTCTGTTAAAAGGTTGTCACCACCGAAAGGTCCTTTCATGAGTAGTAGTCTATCTGGTTTCTGGAAGTGAACCTACCTGGATCTCACAGCCTCTGACATCAATTTTAACAGTCAGATGGATTCATGTTGGAACTGACACCCTTCTAGTCTTTGGGGCCTTCACAGTAGAGAACCACCAATTTGGATTGCCCCAGAAACATACCAGCTGCCAGTGGGGGACTCCTAATCAGTTCTAACTGCCCTGGATAACAGTCAGGTTGCTTACATCCTGAACCAGCTGGAATTTGGAATTCCATAGGCAATCCTACATATAACCCATATACAGTAATCTAACATGGACATTATTAAGGCATAAATAATTCAGATCATACAGGTTACAGACTTAAGGAAGTACAAAGTCAACTGATCTTGGAGGAAGATTTTATTTAGTCCCAGCATTTCTGGTTCTATATGTGAGATTTCCAGTGTGGCTTGGGTGTGTGTCTTTAACATATTCGGGGTGAAGCAAGTGAGAAGTGAGGTTTATATGAGCAGCCCAAGATGAAGCAATCTTAAGGAGTTTTCACCCTATGGTAAATAAAAATTGTCTTAAAATGAACATCTAAATACTGTCAGTACCAAACTGGGATTCCCTGGGAAATGGTGCTAGCTGATTCCTTCCATTGTCTTTGCACCAGAAAATAAATCTGTAATTTATTCAGTGGGACCTTTGGTGTAGAGAAGCAGGACTCTTGTTTCATTGTTATGGAGCTAACTGGTTGGACACATCTCTTTTATTGTATTTTAACTAGTTTTTAATGGTGTTTTGCCATTTTTAAAATGTCTTATTCCTTCTTGCATTATGTTTTTGTTTTTAATTTGAGTATTTTTCAAATGGGGGGCTAGAAAGGCAAGATATAGAATAATTAAGTTTTCTCTAGAGGAAAAATTTAAAGGTGGAGTGGGGAAATGCGT
This sequence comes from Cyclura pinguis, assembly GCA_030412105.1. Classification (NCBI taxonomy): domain Eukaryota; kingdom Metazoa; phylum Chordata; class Lepidosauria; order Squamata; family Iguanidae; genus Cyclura; species Cyclura pinguis. The sequence goes on from CM059604.1 coordinate 10,965,622, forward strand.
GGTTCTCTAGAAGTTGTTAGATTGCAATACCCATCAACCCTAGGCATCAGAGTTTTAGTTAAAGATATGACACTTAGAGAAATAATGAAATTGGGTGGGGGAGGGGTTGGAAAATTTAAAAAAACAGAGAAAAGAGCTGTATTGGTCTCCTTTACAGATTGAAAGTAATTTTCTTTCTTTAGGAAAGTAATGCATTTTGTATAACTTGGCTTGACCTGTGACTATTGTGTTTGATGTATAAAAATACAGATGCTTCAAGAAATAATTACAAATTGAATTTACTTTTCTATTTTTTCCCCTAAAACTACTGCTATGGAGACCTGACCTGTAAGGAAGCTCTTTGCTTTTGCCCATTTATGAAGAGCGGGGGGGGGGGGAATAAACCAATGAAAATGGAAAAACAGTCAATATTAATAAAACAATATTATATGTCATTGCTTGTCTTTTGTACCACCAAGCAAACATAAAATGCTTATTCCAATAAAAAGAATGGAAGAAAGGAAACTAAGACTTTCAATTACAGTAATATGAGTTATTGTCCATAGTGTTACCTAAAAATTTACCTGCTAAATGGTTTTTAGAAGTAGTGTGAGAATAAATGTACGAACACTTTGCCCTGAATATTTTATTCTTCATTCTAAAAGAGAATGTTTCGTAACTCCTTTTTCTTCAGTTTTCACAGAAAAAAATGACTTTGAGGGAAAATGGGGGAAAAAACTTTGCTCTGTTCTTTTTTTCTAATTTTTTTTTCTGGGCTTTCACATCTGCGGTTGAAGTCCAACAACATCTTGAGACTCGCAGGTTGCCCACTCCTGGTTAATCATTTTAAGAAATTGCTCAGTTAGGTGAAACAATCCCTCTCTTTGACTACGATTCCTTTTTTTCCTGTCAGAAGCCAAAAGTCCCACCAGGCCCTTTGGAGTCCTCAGTCCAGTCGGACAAGTCCCATCAGCGGGAGAAGCTGGAGCGCTTCAAGCAGATGTGCCAGATGCTGGAGCGGGTGAAGAACAGCAGCAGTTCTAGTTCCAGTTCGGACTCAGACTCTGATACGGACTCCCGTGGCTCGGATGGTTCCAGCGGAGGTGTGTCGAGCCGAGCCGCCTCCCCAGCCACCCGTTCCCAACGCCTGGCTGCCTTGGGCTTCAGTGCCAGTGAGGAAGAGGAGGAAGACGAGGAGGAGGAAGAGGAGGGCGGGAGGCGCAATGGCGGCTCGGAGACAGCGCGGAACGGCAAGCAGCCCAAAGCTCGGGGGAACTCTCAGGAGAAAGAGAACAATCATCGTCCGTCCAGCCGGGGGAGCGAGCGGGCTAAGCAGCAGGCAGGTGGGCGCAAGGCGGGCCGGCCTGCTGGGCAAACGGGGCTCCGCATGGTGGCCCGGACTCAGTTCCTCAACTGGCCTCTGGTGCCCTCCCCTCCCAAGCCCCTGCTGCAGCTGGAGAGGCATGTGGTCCGGCCTCCCCCCGACAGCCCCGAACCAGACTCCCTTCCTTTGGACAGCGGTTCTGACCACATCATGCAGCGGGACATTTGGTTGGCGGTTTTCCAATACCTCAGCTATCGGGAGCTGTGCATCTGCATGAGGGTGTGCCGGACGTGGAGCCGTTGGTGAGTGGCACGCTTGCACCAAGGTCTGGCACATCCACCGCCCCACCCTGGAGGAGTGGGAAGACGGTGCTGCTGGGATGCATTAGAGGTCCTTGGAGTTATTGGGGCAGAGGAATAAAGGAAGGGGTGATATCTTGTGGCATCTGTTCACTGTCACTTTCCCTTGGCATGGGTTCTGCATTCACCTTTTCTTTGGTTCAAGCTACCCAGAGCTGTTTCATTACCAGTCTCTGCCAGTCCTGCAAAATATGAGCTGGGTACAGCTATGCTCACTTGGCGCTCAGCTTGCAAATCCTCTGAATGGAGATGATAGGAAGGAGAAGATGAGGGGAATGGGGGGTGGTAGAAATGAGTGCCCCCTGGCATGAATGCTGTTGATGGCTTACTAGCAAACCACCTGTTGTGATGATGGGTCTTGTGTCTGTAGTGGTGGGGAGAGCGTGTGCATTGCCCAGTTTGTCCAAGTTACTATTTAGGGCTATCAATCTATATCAGGGGACCCCTGGAAATCTATCAAGAGGCAACCTGGGAGCTGTAGTCCAAACAAAAGAAGCTAGAATAAGTGTTGTTGTTTTTCAATAACTACCAACAACAGCAGGGCTAATAATTCATTTATGTGCCACTCTTTTCCCAATAGTGAAACTCTAACCAGCTTACAAAAAGTTAAATACTGATAAAAGTACATAAAAAGACTTCAGTAACTTCTTAGAAGTTCCCAGCTTGGATGAGCACACATTATATGCCAACAGTCTTATTTAACAAAAAAGCCAGTTACAAAAAAAGTGAGCCAGTGAGCCAGTGTTGACAATCTTAGCACAGAAATGCAAAGCTGGCATTTATCAAACAGTCTCTTCCTCTTCATCATCTCACCAAATTAAAACTACAGCGCTGCAGGGCAACCTGCTACAGATGATGACCTGTAGAGTAGCCCTTTCGGCACAGCAGCCATCTATATGTTGGAGGATGAGCTCTTTGACATCACCACTGTCAAAATCTAAAAGTAAACTTGCTCCCCCTCCCTTTTGTTCCTACCACACTTTTAACTGAGGAGGAAACATCTGCCCTGTGGAAGCTGTTCACACCCTTCAGCAACTCTGAACTGAACTCGCTTGAATATTTTGAGGCTGTAAGACAATTCTGCTGCTTTCATCCCATGCATCTGAAGAAAATTCTAGTCCCTGCAATACTGATTGTCAGTACTCTGTAAAGTTCTTTGCCTCTTCCTATGCAAACAAATGTGGAATTATGGAAGAAAAAAATATACTTTATATCCCTCTTTCCTCGCATTAAGGGGCCCAGAGTAGCTGAAAACATAGATTAAAACAAAATTTAGACCCACTTCAGTTAACAGATCCTCTAAAAAAAGAAGCTCCTTTTACCTGGCCTTTTTATGCCTCTCTACTTGCTTTTCTTCATTGTCGCATCAGCATTAGAGGAATTGAAAGGAAGGTTGGAGACACACTTTGAGTGCTAGATCAAAAGAGCATCTGCACAGGTATTTCTCTGAACAGATATTCCCAAGGAAACTGCACGATAGGGTTACTGTAAATTGGCAACAACTTGAAGGCACATGACACACACACAGAATATAAAGTTGTGGGCCTTCAGCTCATTTCCAGCTTGTGGCAACTCTAAGGCAAACCTATCATGGGGTATTCTTGGCAAGATTTGTTCAAAGGGGGTTTACTTTTGCCTTCCTCTGAAGCTGAGAGAGTGACTTGCCCAAGGTCAGTCAGTGGGTTTCCATGACCAAGTGGGGATTCGAACCCTCGTCCAGTGCTCAAACAACTACACCATGCTGGCTCTAAAACATTAAAACATAGAAATCAAAAAGAAAACATTTCTTTTAAAATGCAGCACTGTTAAAAGCCCTTACCTTATGAACAGTCTGTTCTCCAAGGTTGGTTGCAACTTAAAAGTGGGGGTGGGATCACCTGCCAAATGAAAGACAAAGAGGGTGCTAATCTCACCTCTCTACGAGGGGAATTCCAGAGCCTGGAGTAGCCATTGTGCGGGCCTTCTCCTGCATTCCCATCAATCAAGGAGGCTGAGACCAAGACCAGGGCCTCTCCTGATGATCTCAATGCCGTAGCAAAGTGTGATGGGAGATTATGGAGTGGATGAGAGCTGGAGACAAACATATCTCCTAAGGCGCCAGGTTGAGGAATGTTGCTTTATGTTGTGTAGAAAGTGGTGCAACACTGTGACTTCTTATAGCAGTTTTGGTACAGCTCAATGCAACAAGCCTTTTTGTAGTTCCCAGCACCCCAACTCACCACTGCTCCTGGCAGTCAAATCCCCAGCCTGGCTGACGATTCACATGTGCCGCCACAGTCTGGCAAAAGGACTCATTTTGTCCTTTCCATCCAATGGGGGAAGTGCTATTCTGCTTGCCGGTGGGGCTCTGTGGTACAGGAGAGCACTCTGGTACCTTCCTGTACCATAGTGCCACCACAGTTGCCACGTGGTAATACCTGCTACAATTTCTGCAGAGGTGACGGTGCCATCCCCAGTGGGTTGGGGAGGGGGCAGTAGGCCTCCAAGAAATTGCCCACCCCAGTGTAAAAGATACACAGCTCTGCAAAATTGTTGTGGTTTTTAAGTGACTGCACTTTCCCTTTGATATGTTAGGGGCCTTTTTTTAGTTGTTTGAATTTTGTGCCAGTACCATTAGTCCCATTATCTATAGAAAGAAATGTTTTTGTTAAATCTTCTGTAAAGTGGCTCTTTATTGTATCCAAGTAGGGTGTGAGGCAGTTGTGGAACTGGGTTGTATCTTAAGGTTGCCAGCTGGTTTAATGGGAGCATCTACTTTTTGGTCTGAATGGAACATCTATCAATTGATACACATCCCTTTTCAACCAGTGTCACTTAAAGCTCTTCCAGCTTAGTTTAATGAAGTGTGAGTTCTTTCAGTGAGTTCTCTCCTTGGGTTTTGATGATTTTTGCCAATTCCACATCCACTTACTTCATTCTTTTGTGTGGCTGTTTGTAGTGACTTCTGGCTCTGCACTAGAGCTCTTCCGAAGTTTTTTTTTTCTTCATTACTAAAGCAGGGCGTGGTTTGCTAGGTGAACCTATGGTCTGAAAGGCACATTTTTCCTCTCTCTGTCCTCCAAGATGATGCTGGGAATTGCTAGAAAATTGTCTGGAACAACAGAAATGTTTAGATTTTTAAAAAAAAAACCCTAAAACTAAAAACCAGAACTATAGCAGCTAGTACTACAAGCTCCCAACTTTTGCCTCCATCTGGAGTAGTCCTTAAAGGAATGTACATGCTGCTGACATGTTGGTGTAGAGGCCTCTTTTGAGACATTGAAGGAAATGAAAAGTAGCTAGTATTTTATTCATTAAATATTTGCCCCACATTTCTTCTAAAGAGGTCAGAGTGTGGCATAGCTTCTAGTTCCACCCATGACACTGGGAATCCTTCCTGTGTTCATTTGGGTTGTTGAGAAACTCTAGAGCATCTGCTGTGAATCCCTTATAACTCATGGAACATTTGGAGGGCCAGCCCCTCCACTCACAAGAGGCAAACGCTAGCCCTTTGGAGCCTCTCTGTCACCCTGCCTGATCCACGAGTGTGTCTATATCCGTGCAGCTTTTAATAGTTGCTTGTGGTTGAGATAAAATTAGCAGGAACAGTCAAGTTGTGTTCCTGAGGAAGTTCTCTATTATCCATCATACATCCTGTTCGGAAACTTCTGAGACATTCTGAGTTGAGCTGTAGCCTTTAAACCATTAGAGTATGTGTGCCTTCAGGCCACCTGTTGGCTTATAGTGACCTCACGAATTTCATCGGGTTTTCTCAGGCAAGAAATACTCAAATATGATTTTTCCCAGTTCCTTCAGTTCCTTCCTACAGCACTGCAAATTCGTTGGCGGTCTCCCATCCAAGCATTAACCAGGGCTGACTGTGCTTAGTTTCCAAGATGAGACAGGACCTGGTGCCTTTAGGGTATTTAGGGCCACACGAACCTTTGGAGTACTGGTGCCCAAATGTGAGTGCCCACATGTTGTTGAATCTCAGCATCCACAAGCCCTGCTGTATGCACAGGTAGGGCAGGTAGTCTAAAGGGAGACTCTGTAGCAAGAGCCATGACTATCTGGACTCTGTTTAAAATCCTCCAACAAAGGAGAGGCTACCATCTTAGTTTATAAGTGTGCGTACTTGGGCTAAATAAATAAATACAAATAAATTAGAAATCAGAAGTGTTGGTTCAAGAGGTACCCCTGGTTCAGGACTTGAGGGATGAGAATCAGAACCTTACTCCAGTCTTTGTATGGGTCCCATTAGGAAACCCTCTACATTCTATGACCGTATGACGAAGCATGCAGGTTTGTATAGTACCTGTATCAGAACCATGCAGCCCTCTAGAAGTTGTTGAACTGCAGCTTCTAGTAGCCCAAACTGGCATGGGTAATAGAGAGGAATGCTGGGAGTTGTAGTACACCAGTATTTGGTGGGCTGTGTGATTTTGCACTCCTGTTATAGCAGAATGGATGGACAAACACTGTGAATTATAGTGTAAATTTTCTCCCATCCTGTTTTCATATATGTACTTTCTCAGTTACTCACTTGTGCTTTCTCCTTAACTGAACTGAATTACTTTTCTCTGTCTTTGCTGGTTTTTGGTCCACCCCAGGTGCTGTGACAAGCGGCTTTGGACGCACATTGACCTGAGCCGTCGGAAATCCATCACTCCCTCCATGCTGAGCGGCATCATCCGCCGGCAACCAGCCAGTCTTGACCTTAGCTGGACCAACATTTCCAAGAAGCAGCTAATGTGGCTTCTCAACAGGCTACAAGGTATTGTGGTGGGGCAGAAGGCTGGTTGGGCTGAGGGTCAGCACAGGCAGTGCTTACTTACTCGAAGGGTTTCTATCACATGTATTAGCCAAAACTGTCAAACTGCTATCCATTATGTTTAAAAGAGGCAGGAGTCACAAGTGAGGACAACAGGTCTATGTGTGTATGTGTGTGTCTGTTTTGCCCTGTGAGATGTCATGGTAACAGGACAAGATGTAAATGTTTTAATATTTAACACGTCAGGAGGCTTTCTGAGGTGCAGGATAGGACGTGAGAGCCCCAAGTCACAACATTTGGGGGGAAGAATCAGTGTAGGAGGAAAGTACAGAATGAGAATTAGTGGCACTTCTTAGAGAAGTGGGATAGTTTTTGATGTTCTCTCCCCCTCTAAGTGTGGTCTCCCTCCATCTTTGCAGGCCTTAAGGAGCTCATCCTGACTGGCTGCTCTTGGTGCTCTGTGTCGGCACTTAGCACAGCCAACTTCCCCTCCCTGCGGCTTCTAGATTTGCGTTGGATTGAGGACGTCAAGGACTCCCACCTCCGTGAACTGCTGTTGCCCGCCACAGACGCTAAGCCAGGTAAAAACTGGTGGTACTTTTCAGAAGGCTCTCTGATCAATTTGATTTCTTCCTGGGCCAGAAAAGAGGGGAGAATTCACCTCCTTCTGTACCCACAAAAAAAAGCCCTTTGATTTGCCTTTTTAAATAATTTCTTAATATTTCTGCCTCCTGTGCCATGAGGAGCCCTCAGCTGCTACAGTACCAATCTCTGTTGTCAAGTCAGACCTGCATAGCTGGTGACCATATTCAAGTCCAGTAGCTAGAAGCTCCATAGCCCTTGATGTTTAACTTTGGTTTGAGATGGCAGAAGCAGGCTGGGTGACAGAGGCAACCAGTCCATATTTGGTGAGCTGTATTTAGGTCTCCGGGCTTGCCCCCTCAAGGGTGCTGCTATGCTTTGCCTTTCTCACTTGGCCTTGCTGTCCAGAAGCATTTCCTGCCCATGGGTGAACTTAACAAAACCTTCGCCAGGAAGGCCATTTCTGAAGCATTTTTAAATTTTTTTTTAAATTATTGACTGATTACAGATTAACACTGATATACATACAAAAAAATTATTCCAGTGATTAATACAAAATGATCAGTGTTCCATCCCCAACCGAGAAATTAATTTTCCCGATAAATATAATACTGCTTTTACCTGTCCCTCCCTCCCAACTTAGCAATAGCAGTAGCATGTGTATTTCTTTACTGCTTATCAGCTAAGTGCTCTTTAAGCGGTTTACATGTATTTTAGCTAATTGCCCCCAACAAGCTGGGTACTCATTTTACCAATCTGCAGAAGGATGGAAGGCTGAGTCAACCTGGAGCCCAGCAGGATCAAACTCACAACCTTATTGCTGCAGTATCAGCATTTAACCACTGTGCCACCAGGGCTCATAGGGCTCCCACCAGGGCCTCTGAAGCATTTGCTCCCTCCTGAGAGGGGATTCGCAATGTTAGACTCTCCAAATGTTGGGTGACAATTCCCAGTGCCTCTCATCACTGCTGTGCTGGCCAGGGAGTTTCAGTCCAGCAACGTCTGGAAGTTTACAGTTGTCCACCCCTGACCTCTTGCAAGTTGTTATGATTGGTTACCAGTTTGTGTGGCTCTTTATAGTGTCAAAGAAGACACACTGCTGCCCCCCACCAGACATCACTATTCTATCATTAGCCAGTTTTTATTCCCCACCAAATGGCTAGTGGTCAGGCCCCATGTCATACATCAGGGTGAGGAATGTGTAGCTCTCCAGATGTTGTTTAGGACTCTGGTTCAGTCAAGCAGTGTAGCTAGTGATGTGGAATTATGGGAGATAAAGTCTAACAACATCTGGAGGACACCAGTAGCCTACCTCTGATCTGCATAATTATGTAGTCTTCAGTATGCCATTGCATTCCTTAGCTTGCCTTCACCCGGATTAAGAGAGACTTTTTAGGGACCTGCTGCAGGATACATCCTTTAGATCTTTAGAATGATCCATTTTTGATGTCTAAACTGATTTGCTCCTCCAGAGTAGATTTTAATCCAGTAAGTATCATTCAGTCTCTCTCTCTGACTGATGTGCTTTTCACAGAAGAACATTTTTTTAATGACCATCTGGTTGTTTTATCTATATTTTAGCCTGCTTGTATCTTTGCTGTAGGAAAAGGCAGGAAATAAACCTAATAAAATAAAGTATCTTATTATTGTTCACCACCTTGGACCCTGTTTTGAAGAAAAAGCTATTACATATTTTTAAAGACCTCAATTAACATGGCCATCACTTGTTTGCTGTGATGGATCCCCTATCCAGGTTGGCCCTGCAATTTCAATCCTTGTGCTCTTACGACTCACTTTATCCTTTTACCCCTTCCCCATATTTGGTACTTCGGCCTCCAAGCAACCACTTTAAGTGGATTTGTTGATCAGTGGGTGCAGTGTGATAAGGCATAGCCAGTTTTCCTTCTTAATCATTACATTAAACATCCAGACAAAATTTTAGAACATAAAACCGGTAAAGATTTATTGTATAAAGTAAAATAGACATCTAAACTTATGCAGATTTCACACAGTAGGCAGTAACACCTCGGTTTTAAAAAAGATAACTCTTTTCTTGGAACGCTCAACATTCCACATTCTCAGCTTCCCCAAAATCCTGTTCGGCTTTCTTCTATTCCCATCTTCCAAACTGTCCTTGTCTCAATTTATACCTGTCCCTGTCTATCTCAATCTGACTGGCTCTATCTAACTCTTTTACACACAAGCCCACAGGTTAAATCCTTTCCCCCATAGCCTGCCTCCCGGCACTCCGTGAGCTGTAATTGGCTGGCTCTGCCCAGGCTTGCCCAGCTTCTCCCTCCATACATGCCTTTTAGCAGATGGTTACAGTCCACCTCCCAAAGCAAGCTACCCCACCCTCTTGGCTGGCCTTGGCTTACTCAACCACATCTTTTTCTCCCGCCCACCAGGCCAGACTGATAGTCGGGGCCGGCTCCAGAATGTTTCTGAGCTGCGGCTCTCTGGGCTGGACATCACGGACTCGTCACTGCGCTTGGTGATCCGGCATACCCCTCAGCTTGCCAAACTGGATCTGAGCCACTGCAACCACGTGGGTGACCAGTCTGTTAACCTGCTGACCGCTGCTAACTCTCCACTTCGAGAGACTCTCGCTGAGCTCAACCTCGCCGGTAAGTTGAGCCACAGAGTCAGAGATGGTGGTGGGCAGGATTCATCTCCCACAAAGCCATTTGCAGTTCCCATTTCTGCTGTTTGTCCTGGTGCCAGTCCTTGGTTGCTCCTTAAGATAAATTTCCATCCATCCCTCCCAAACCATTTGGGCCAAGTGTGGTTCTTACGGAACATTGAAAGTCAAGTATGTGCCTTCCAATTGCGTGTCAGCATGGCAGTCCCATGAATTTCATAGGGCTTTCTTAGGCAAGGAATACTCAGTTTGCCATGGCTTTCCTCTGAAATGTAGCTTATACTCCCTGGCTGTTTCCTTTCCAAGTAGTATCCAAGCCTGACCCTGCTTAACTGCTGAGAGCAATGGGATCTGGTGCCTTCAGGATATTCAGGCAGTGGAACATTAATTTTTTGAAATTATCTACTCAGTAGTTTTTGAAAAGTAACTCATTACATTATTTTAGAAGATGCAGAGGAATCCAGAAGCACCTTTAAGACTAATTGGGAGGAAGAAATTTCTAGCATAAGCTTTCTAGAGTCAAGAAAGGTCCAGTTTGGCTCAGGTCTAGTTGGCTCATTACACTACTTTTTACTGTTAGATATCTTGTTGGTTACTTTTCTATAAAGGAATTTTAAAATAGACAAAAGCTAAAAATGCCTCCCCCCATGACCATACCCAAAAAGACCATTTTAGGAGTAATCAGTAAACAGTCTAAAATATATTACTGGTCATTGTATTACTTCTGAAAAGTAATGGTATCACCCCAAAAGCAACATGTTGCAGGTAACACCTTTACACATAACATGTTCATTCTAAGGTTTGGCTGTCCTCTAGGTTACCCTCGAGTAGCCAGCTTTCCTACTGTTGGAAAGCTTTTTGGTCAGTTCCTTCCCAGTCTCTGGCACATGCCTGATTTGAGCGTTGCAAGGAATCATCAATGAGTTTTATAGCAGCTATAGCCAAATCCAGTTGCTAATCCCATTTAGACTAGACCAGTTGAACCACTTCAGTTTACCTAAATGTTGACTTTGCGTTCAGCAGTTAATTCAGTGGGTCTACCCTTATTGGCACTAACAATTGAATTTTGGCCGCTGTTATTTATTACTTTCACTTAATCCTGACTTCATGTTGGACTTTACAAATGTTGTTCTGGGCAAGAACGTCCTTTTTTTTTCAAGAGAGAGGAGAAAAACAACCAGAAAACCAGAGGACATTTCAGCCCTATACATCTATATCTACTATATAAAAGTCAACATTTGTGAGCAATCTTGTCTATCTGCCTCAAGCAGGCAAAGACCTCGTACGATGGGCTGTGTGAGGCGAGAAGAACTCATATGATTGGCTGGCTGTGAAGATTCTATGGAATCCTAGGGTTGGTAGATCAGGGAGGGGCCTTTAGAATATTCAGCTGGAGAGCTCTTAGGCCTCAGGCTGGTTGCTATGGAGATGAGGCCTACCAGCAAGGAGGAGGACAGTATATTCCCTCAGGAACCCAAGCTGTGTATGTAAATAACTCTGAATACAGATTGCATTGGGAAATATGGGGAAAAGTTACAGGTACTGGAGAAGACAGTTGGGTGAGTTCTTCAGAGGAAAATAAAATCCCGGGCAACACCAGGTAAATACACTAGTGTATGATATAAAAGACAAAGTTTATGAGTTTGTCTGTGTCAGGTGAAGAGCTGACCTCATATGATTGGCTGTGTGAGATGAAGACCTCATATGATTGGCTGCCTAAGAAGATTCTGTGGAATCCTGGGATTTGCAGTTTAGAGAGAGGCCTTTAGAATTCTCAGTCAGAGAGCTCTTGGGCCTGGCCAGTTGCTATGGAGACAAGGTCTAGCAGCAAGGAGGAGGGCAGTGTATTCCCTCAGGAATGCAACCTCTGTATGTTAATAACTCTGAATACAGATTGGATTAGGGAATATAGGGAAAAGTTACAGGTACTGGACAAGACATTTGGGGGACTTAGGGACACAGGATCTCAAATATTTCTAACAAGTACTGCCTATGAGAAAATAAAATCCTGGGCAATGCCAGGTATATATGTAGTTAGTTTTATGAGTGTTTACCTGTCATTGGCTCTGTACCAATTACAACCTCAAATACTTTAATTTGTAGGATTTTTAGGGATGCTGTGAATTCAGTTAGAGATCCCTTCCCCCTCAGAATACAATTCCCGTGGTTCTTCCAGGCAAAGGAGTAAGTATTAGACCTCCTAAGTCTGTAGTATAAATATGCCTAATAAGAACCAGCATTTAGTGGTCACTCTGCCATGAAAACCCACTGAGTGACATTGGGCAAATCACAGTCTCTCAGCCTTAGAAGAAGGTATTAGCAAAACTCCTCTGAAAAAATCTTGCCAGTAAAAACCTGCAATTTGGTCACCTTAGGGTCACCATAAGTCAGAAACAACGTGAAGGCACAGAATAACAACAAATTACACCTAGTGCCTACAGTATATGCCAGGAAAATAGAGGACGTTCCTTCACCTTTTGTTGGTCTGCATCGCTTATTGGCCCTAGCCACCAATATCAATGATATTGCAGTTTGCAGTCTGGTAACATCTGGTTTGCCATAGGTAGTCCACCACTGTAAGCCAACTCGTGAATGTGTATCTTTGAAACTAGTGCCACTGGCATTTTTGGTGGCTCTTGAGTCTGAGAAACATCTATCCAATTCATCTTTTTTTGTACAGGGAGGCTCACTTTTCAATCCCCATGCGTTCCTGAGAGCTAGAAACTTGTGTGCCATTGATTCACATTGAGATAAAGGCGGACACCTCCTCCCAGTGGTCAGAGCTTGATGTGTCACTCCCCAAATCAGGATCATATTGTGGTAGTAGAACATAGGTTGCTTTCTAAACTGGGAAGAACTTTAATTTGCCTGTCTCTTCCTTCTCTTGCAGGATGTAACCGGCTGACGGATCAGTGTCTGCCCCTTTTCCGCCGCTGTCCACGCCTTTCCCGCATTGACCTCCGCTCTTGCCACCACGTCACACCTGAGGCCTGTGCCCGCTTTGCTGAGGACTCGGTCGCCAACAGGGCCTCTGTCCCCCCTGCCCCTGCTTCGGCACCTCCTTTCCGTTGCCCCGAGGAGAAATTGCTGCTGAAGGACAGCTAATACCCGCCCTGGGGTGGAGGCACAGGGAGACTCTGCCTCACCAATCAGACAACCGGACACGGACTCTGAGAGAACCTTTTTACTTAAAGCCATGCACTGAACCGGAGTGGCGTCTCCACCCCCACTCCCCTTGAGCGTGCAGCAAAGAGGGCAGGGGTTGTGCTCACATGACCCGTTGGACGCACCGCAGGGCAGGTCGCCTTTCGCTCGATCCCTTTGTTCCTGGACAGAGCCACGGAGTAAGTGGGGCCTGAGGTAGCTTTGTTGCTTTACAGTGCTGGGAAGGGCGCATTCCTCCCACCAAGTGCTCCGCCATCGCATTCTCTCCCCACCCACTAAGATATCAGTCTGTGCCGCAGTTGGTGCCACAGCTGTCTCGAGGTGGCTGCGGTGAGGTAGGTGGGAGCTCGACACTCAGCCTTGAAATGCCGGCTCAGGAGGAAGGCAGCTTATTGTGTTATTATTTTTCTCATCCCTTCCCCAATGCAAATGTGCACTCCAACTTCATCCATTCCCTCACCCACACACATGCTGCCTTTATGATTTTGGAAGTGTGCGTGAATCTGTTTGTCTGTACACCTGTTTCCCCCCCTGCCTTTCCCCAGATGTTCGTTTTCAGTGTGGCTTTTAAAAGGGTGGCGGTGGGGACCCAGGCAGCTGATACTTAGATTCCCCACCCTGCCTCACTACATGGCCACTGAAATTCCGTCCACACCAGTGTACACGTCCCTCTCCTGTTGCAGTATGTGTGCCTTGGGTTGCCATGTATTTATGGGTTTGATTTCCTGAATGCCCCAAAGGCATGCTCTTTGTATACTTGTCCTTTTCCACCATCTTTCTCCTCCTGTATCCACCCCCCCAGCTGATCTGAATGTTCAGGTGGTCTTGCACCCACCCCTGAATCTTGACACGTGTGCCTGACCTGTGCACAGATTGCGCTCAAACACCAAAACTGGTATCACGCACACACTGCAATCCATATGTACACTGTCTCTGCTGCTATATTGTTTACAGAAAAAACATTATGTGCGTGTGGACACACGTGCAAGGCACATGCATGAGTGGACTCTCCTATGGATGCTCAGCCCTCTGCGCTCAGTTTTTCAACCCCCCCATCTGTATTTCCTGTCCACCTTGCTTCCCTTCATGCTCCCATTCATCTTACATACATTCAGAAACCTTCATTGTATACTCAGTGTCACAAAAGTATGTTCCAGAAACACTTCTGAGTGTCCACATCTACAGACACTCACAGGATTTTCATACCCTTTTGTTCTGCCTGTACGGATCCTCACAGTTCTCAACCAATAAGGTCCCTGCCCAAGTTGGCCACAATGAGCAGAACGTGCACATCTTCCTTGTACCATTTCACATGCACACGCACACGCACACACGCACACACGAGGGAGTTCCTATTTGGTAAAGACATGCCATGTAAAAGGCTTCTTGTATGAGTAAACTTGCACGTTGGGTAGAGTGTGACACTACACTTCTCTGTGTTAATTTAGAAAATGCAGGGAACCTTTTCTCAAGAAAGACCTGGAAAGAAAAAAACCCACAGGAGATCCTTTTCCTGTGTGTGTGTCCTCTTTTTTGCAGTTTGTAATGGTACAATCCAGTCGTTCCTCTCATTTTATTGTAAGGATCGGACCACTACTAGGGCTTCTTCTTAGGTCTCCCTTGCAGCGCAGGCGAATCTGGAACACAGCTCATTCCCATGCCCATGAAGGCCAGGCTGGAAATCCTGGCCTGTACAGGAGGGACCATACTGTGAAAGTAAGGTGAGATGCTTCTCTTTTCCCTTTGGTGCTGATAGCCAGGGAGAAGAAAAAGATAAGCATTCAAGAGCAACCGTATACATCAGCGCATATACTTTCTCTGCTCCTGTCCCCCTGCCCATTAGTGTGTGTTCCTGTTCATCCCTCACGATCGTATAGAGACACTTCTACCTACAATTCTACACTGCTAGCATTTTCACCCCTGCAAACACACTCAAGCTATCCTCCCACAATGTTTGTTCCTTCTTTTCCAACCCTATGCACCTGTTTCCTCTTTCTCTAGCCTTGCTCCCAAGGTTGTGTGTTTGTGCCAGCAATCTTTACCAAATTCTACTTTTCCTCTTTCCCTAAGAGGCCTCTCATACAAGTACTAGAGGCAAACAGGGCTTGAGGTGAGGATGGGCTCAGCATGTTCTCTCACTCTATCTTTTTGTTTTTGCTGTGTTTTCTAACTTCATCCTGGGAGGCAAACGGCAGCTGTCTTATTCCTGCCCCCTGGCTCCAACTCTCATATATTCTCTCCTTACCTTTATTTTTTTGTTTGTTTGTTTGGGTCCATAAGCTTTAATAACCACTTTTTGAAAACCAGGAGGTGAGGGGAGTAGAAAATAGAGCAACATTTCTTTGCCACAACATCGCACATGCGGGGACGGGGGCAGGACCAAGCCTTGTCTTAATTCTGGCTGCCTTTCCCTCCCCCTCCCCAGTTTCAAACTTGAACCTCCCTCCTATTTTATTTGTATGTGTGCATGTGTGCATGTGTGTGCGTGTGTGCATATGTATGTGTGTATATTTCTTTATTCTAGTGGAGGTGGAAAGAGAAATACTGTAGAAGAAGGTGCAAAAGGAATGTTCTGGATCGAAGCAGTGCCTGTTATTGGTCATTTTGCTCCTTCTGTGTATAGGTGGGATGACATGGTTGATACAGCTCTTTTCCCTTCCTTCCCATATACTGTCTGGGGTTGGGCTGATAATCCCCTTCTGTGTTTCCCCACCACGCCTCCCTGCCCCTCACCATCATCTCCATCTTGCTTTTTTATTGACTTGCTAGATAGAACAGAGATTGGAATCTGGGGGGTTTCCAAAGGGAACAGTGGATGGTGTGGCACGTAACAGACGGTTACCTGGATTCACACACACCCCTGGCGTTTCTTCTACTCTAGTCTTCTCATTACCAAGATTTCCCAGAGTCTCAGCTCTGAAAATCCCTCCCCCTTGGCCCATTTCTCTTCCTCACCTCTTTTCTCTCTCCTGCCTCCCAATGTCTCTAACCCTGGATCGTCAGAGGGCACCAGAAGCACCCATTCTGCATGTTGGAATTTGGGAAGAGGGGAGATGGTGTGAGACTGGCTTTCAAACTGGTAACCATAACTTTTATAAAAATATATATATATATATACTTGAACGTTCATTTATTACTAAAGCATTACTTGAAAAAACGCAGCGATAGGTCGTGGAATCAGAGGCGAGGTTTTCGGTGGGTTTTTTTTTTAAGCTTCTGTTGGGTGCTCTTTTTTATTGTTTTAAGAAAATTGGTTTGGTTTACTTGTTTTTGTTTTTGTTTTTATTTGTCTGATGAAATAAAAATCCTTCCCTCTCACTCCATTAGCCAAAGAGGGCCAATGTATATTTCCTTTCTCCCCAACCACTCCCACTTCTGGACTTTCTCCTTCCTTAGTCACCCCTTAGAAGCTCCTGAGAAGAAAGAAGTAAACATTTGAGGAGCAGGGAAAGTGGACGCAACTTAGGGGTGAAGTTATGATAGAGACAGGGGAGGGAGGGGAAAAGTCCAGCAGGCCTTTCCACATCCTTATAATGTTAACTTTCCTTCTGGCACAGCGTAAATATGTACTGTATTGCCTTCCCTTAATTTAGTGTCTTGTTCCTGCTCTCCAGATCTACACACTCCGTAGTGCAAACAAGGAATGTGAGTTGGATCTCACCAGAGCAAACTGCTCTGCTTGGGCCTATGCTCTCAATTTCTCTTCTGGCAAAAGGGAGGCTAAGGAATAGCCACACATGGTTGTCAGTTTCACTGCGTTCGGGATGGAGGTTGGGGGGCAAAGAATAATCTTAGAAAGCAGGGGGGTCTCATTCTGTGTGCCATGGTGACCCATCCTTGCCTTTCCTGCTCCAACCAAGGGTGGCGATTCACAAGGAGGTGCTGTTTCGTACATATCTTTTAGGGTTTTTTTTTTAAAGGAAAAAAAAACATTGTTTTGAATGGATGTTTTAACTAAAAAAAAAAAGAGAAAAGAAATACCTCAGGTTTAAAAAGAAACGGTGAAGAAAAAAAAAAAGACTGAGAATATTATCCAAGAGTCTGTTAACTGCATAGACTGCTGCTTTGAGGGGGGAAGTTTGATGTGGGGCAGGGAAGTGGCTGGACCAATTTGGAATGGTATCCGTGGCCGGAGATATGTTTTGGACAGAGAGGGCGCAGCCAATGAACTCTCCCCCTTTCTCTGCTTCCCTCCCCTACATGCTTCCCACCAACAATCACTGGAAAGGCATACATACGCTCACATCACTGACCCATAGGCAGCTGTCTCCCAGACACAAAGGGACCTCTCCTGGAAATGACACAAGAATATGGAGAATTGTCTCCTCCTGAAATTCTCTTCCTCTTGCTGCCACTCCATTCCTCCCCAAGATATACCCATCCACAAAATGCTCCAGGGTTCCCCCTCACTTCAGGCTGGTCTGCCGTGGCATGCCTCCTAGACACACTACACCACAAGGCAGGGCCAAGACACATTGCACAAACAATTTAGCAGACCAGTGCTGTATGACCAATTTAGCAGACCGGTGCTGTATTCTTTCTTCTCCACCTCTTTCCCCCAGTGCTTGCCGCTCAGTTCTTCATACAACTTGAATAACACAGGTGCCCACTTGCCCTGATTTATGCCTAGATGCAGAATTCAGCTAGGGGGGCAAAAATGAAATGGGGAGGGAGAACCCAGTTTGGACTGGTGCGTCTTTTGCCGCATTCAGCCTCCACACCTCCATCCCGGCCTCTTGGGACTGTTGAGAGGGGTGGGCAGGAAGCAGGAGCCGTGAGAACAGGTTCCGATCTGAATTTCAGGGGTTCTGTTATTGTACAATAACTGTTTGCTATATAAACAAAATGAAATCTTTAAAAAAAATGAAATATGTGTTTTGGTCTTAAAAGCCTGTTTTGTTTTTTGTTGTTTTTCCACCCACCCCTTGGTTTTATTTTCTTTTGTTTAAAAAAAAAAAGTTGCGAATAAAAATGTTGGGGTTTTTTTTAATTATTATTTTTTTTATTTTTAATGGGTTCTATTTTATGGTTTCTGGAATTATTTTTTATAAACTCTCCTTTTGGTTTTTCCAGAGGTTTTATTTTGTTTTTCTTTTGTGTTAGAGCGTCGATGCCCCAGACAACCTGGGTACAGGTGCGGGGGGAGGTTTACACTCCGTAGGCCAGGGATGGGAATCATGAGACCCCCTTGTCAGACAACAACTCCCAGAATTCCTTACCATTAATGATGCTACCTAGGGCTTCTGGGAGTTGTAGTCCAACAACATCTGAACAGTTGCTTGCTTCCCACCCCAGGTTATTGTTTTGTGCCTTCAAGTCATTTCCAACTTACAGCAACCAAAGGTGACCCTATCATACAGTTTTCCAGGGCTGACAGTGTGTGACACACCCAAGTTCACACAGTAGATTTCCATAGCTGAGTGGGGAATTAAACCTTGTTTTCCAGATTCATAATTCAGTGCTCGATCCACTACACCACATTGACTCTCACCACTCCAGATTACTGTTGGCTTCCGATACACCTTGGTAGAGTAAATAAAGGCACCAGATCCCATCTGATCTATGGAAGCTATGCAGGGTCAGCCCTGGTTAGTCCTTAGACAGGAGACTGCCAATAAATACCAGGTGTTGTAGGCTATATTTCAGAAGAAGGAACATGCAAAACCACCTCTGAGTATTCCTTGCCTAAGAAAACCCAATGAAATTCATAGGGTCACCATAAGTCAACAGATGACTCGAAGGCACATATGCACACCCAAGATAGCCCTTGACAAAATGAAAACTCAGAGACATGTCACAGCCTTGAATCAGGGAAAACTGCATTTAAGACGTTGTAAAACTGACCCTTGCTGGGACACACACACACCCCGTTTTATATAGCTATGTGTCCTCCTCCTGAAGGTTGGCAGGAGATTTGTTCAAGAATATGGTGAAATCAGGAGGTGGATTGGACTTTACTGTTTCAGACTGTAGGTGGAGGCTACCAGTGTTGCATGTACTTTCCTAGGGGCATTTAAGCACACACACATAACATATACAAAACAAACCTCCCTTCAGGTAGAAAATTGACACCTGCGCCTTGATGTGCCAGTGTTCTAGTTGCAGGAATTTATCTTTATTTGACAGAGTAATCAAAAATAGCCAAAACTCCCACCCCACCCCACCCCACCCCTGCAATCTGAAAGGGCACAAGTAGGTGGCAAAAGCAGTGCTGTGAATCATTTCAAGGTGCAGTGGGTATCCTCCTGGCATGGACAGTTGTTTCTAGCTTATTTTTCCTGTGAGTTCAAGGAGGTCTCTATGGCCTTTTCCCCACTATGACATTACTCCATCTTATCTTCAAATTCAGCCTTATGAACTATGGAAGGGTAGAAGAGAATGGATTGGCTCAGAGTGACCCAGTTAAAATTACAAAGTTGAAACCTGGATGTAGCTGCTGCATCTTTCCTGGCTCTGTAGAACATGGAAGTTCAGGAGATGTTGCTTCTTACACAACCTAGTAACAAGCAACTCCTACTCACCAGCCTGCTTCTATATCACATTAAAAATACAGGGGCCCACTTTTTAGTCTGGCATCCCCAAACTCAGTAAGGGGAATCTATAGCTGGGGTTCTCCTGGAACTTTTCACCGGCTTGCTAGCTCCTACTGCAGTGGTTCATAACCTTTTCTTTACCAAGGACTCCCTGTAAATATAATCTCTTGCCAGGGACCTCCAAAACTTAAATTTTAAATATTTATATTTAAATATTTAAATTTAGATATACATATTCAACTATTTATTCATAAAAGGTTTCTGGGTACTAAAGTTCAAGTCCCTGCTCAGATACTGGGTGACTTTGGGCAAGTCACATTCTCTCAGCCTCACAGGAAGGCAAAGGCAACCCTCCTCTGAACAAATCTTGCCAAAAAAACCACACTGTGGTAAGTTCACCTTAGGGTTGCCATAACTTGGAAGCAACTTGAAGTCACACAACAACAAAGTGTTGCTGATACAGGGAGGTCTTTTCTAGGTATCATGTCTCTGTCTTTTGAAAGCTGACTTATGGTGAACCTAAGGCAAACCGGTCATGGGGACTTTTCTTGGCAAGATTTGTTGTCTTTGCCTTTTTCTGGAGTTGAGAGAATGGGATTTCCTGGAGTTCCCTCAGTGGGTTTCCATGGCCACGTTGGGATTGAAGGCCTGGGTTCCAAAGTCACAGCTTGGGTGTACATGTGCACATGCATGTGCCTCTGTATCCCTTTTGTCAGGGATGCAGCAGCAGGGGGTGTGGGCACAGAGGGACACAGCAGAAGGCATTTGCGCACGCATTCCAACTGCTCTGTCATTTGCAAACAAGGGAGAAGTTTAGGCACTCGCACAACCTCCAACTGCTGTGTCCCCTTTTCTGCCGCTGCCACTGTTAGTGCTTCACGGACCCCCAGCGGTCCCTAGACCCCAGGTGAAGAACCACGGTCCTACTTCATTGTGCTGCTGCTCCAGAAAAACGTTTGAATATACTTAGATGGTATACTGGCTGTGTGCCAGACTGAGATGAGTTATGCTAAATAGGCACATAAAGGTCTAGGCACCAAAGAAATGCTTAGACTTTGTGGTTGCCGACGTGAAAACTGGAGGAAGCTCTACCTACAATGGGTTGTGTGGAAGAGGAAATTTCAGGAAGAGTTGCTTATCATGCAACCAGGTAACAAGCAACACCTGCTGAAATTCCTTCTATACAACCATTAAAGGTACAGGAATGCTCTCCAGTTTTCAGTCCAGCAAGCCTGTTACAATCCAACAAGGGAACTGTACTGTCCCAACGAAATGCTGACATTTCATTGTGGTGGTGGTGTGCCCTTTGAAGAAGACCAGTACTCAGAAAAGTCCCAAGTATTTCTCCTCTTCACTAACCGGATCTGACAACTCGCAACAGTAACCCAAAGACTGTATAATTCTTTTGAGATGAGAACTGATTTAGGTTAAGTTCACTTGTGTTTTATACTACTTGGCAGCCATCAAGGAAAAATCTGCCCTCTACTGATTCGGGTTTCTACAGGTGTTGATGTGCTGGTGGCACAAATTTATAATCAGGATGATAAAACAATGTTCCAGTGAGTGTACTCATTTAATTTCTTCTAGTGTTTGTCTTCGGGCTCGGGCAGACAAAAAACTGGATTCAATCGGCAATAAAGCACCAACTTGGAAGTGAACAAAGGGTGTATATTCTGGTACATTCCCCAAAAGATGCACAAGTAGTAGTGAAAGAAAACTATCTAATCTACACGGCCAGAAAGGAGAAGGGAGCTTCAGTGAAAATTAAAATACAAAGAAACTTGTTTCTGCCTTCCTTACAAACTAATAACCTCTTCCATGCCAGCCTTGAGGCGGTAGATCTCCATTCAGAACCCAAAGTTCTGGTCAGGGCTGACCTGAAACATTCTGCTGCTTGAGATGGAGCAACTCACAAAGCTATGGCACTTCCTAATGATAAGCAAATGATAAGGACCCATTTGTTGCCTTTCTTTGGAATGGCTGTTAGTGTTTGTCAAGGGAGGCGTCTTCGGGGAAACAGTTCGTGCTGAGGAAGATGGACTCGAATCTCGTCCAGCATGAGGTAGTCTTCTGTCTTAATGGTGTCTTTTCAGGTTCATATTTTTCCTTCGTTGGTGAGTTCAGTTGTGTCTTTCTGGATGAGCCTGGAAAAGTTCCTGTGATGAAACCCTTATCCAGGTTGGCCCCGATCATCAGGCTTCTATACTGTAGTTCACCTTGCCTTTTTTTACCCTCAGGATCTGTCTCAGGATCTGGTACTTGGGCCTCAAGGTGACCTCAACTCTGGGACAAATGGCTGTGTTGATCATTGGGTTCAGCATGGTAAAGTGTGACCAGTCATCCTGGATAATTTAAACATCCAGACAAGATAGGTAGAAAAGAGAAAAAAGTAAAGATCTATTATTATATAGCACAGTAGTGTATATATCTGGTGTTGCCTGGGATTTTCTCATAGGTAATACTTGTTAGAAAGATTTGAGATCCTGTGTCTCTAAGCCCCGAAACTGTCTTGTCCAGTACCTGTAAATTTTCCCCGTATTCCCCAATCCAACCTGTATTTTGAGTTATTAATGTAGAGAGGTTGGGTTCCCGAGGGAATACACTGCCCTCCTCCTTGCTGCCAGACCTTGTCTCCATAGCAACCAGCCTATTCAAGACAGACACAGTTGACTGAGGCTGAAGAGCTCTCTGGCTGAAAATGCTAAAGGCCTCTGCCTAAACTGCAAACCCCAGGATTCCATAGTATATTGAAAGTGGAATAATAGCACTACAACAGTCTAGTGCGGAAATGGCCTACAACTCCGGAGATTAGAGTTTGAAGCCATAGAAATCCAGTGGGTGACCCTGGGTGAGTCATACTCTCCCAGCCTCAAAGGAAGGCAAAGGCAAACTCCCTCTGAACAAATCTTGACAAGAAAAGCCAGTGATAGGTTTGTCTTAGGATCGCCCTAAGAAACTACTGGAAGGCGCACAACCAGAGTGCACCATTCAAGTAGCCGTCCGTCTTGGTACGCATCTGGTTCCTGGACTGCGGCTCCCTCACTGCTGTCTTTGCGAGTCAGGTCAGGGCTGATGGGAGTCACAGTGCACCAATATCTGGAGGCCTACCCATTCCCAACTGCTGACTTGCGTAGAAAGATATGTCCTTCACATCCCAAAGGCTGAGATGAGGCGCAAAATAATCAGAATGTGCCAAACCCAAGTCATTTTATAAGCTTCGGAGAGTATCAGGTGACCTGTTGTAGCCGACTGGAAGGAGGCTTCCTCCGCTGGTATGACCCAACTGCCTGCAGTTCTTTTCTTGCGCTTCTGTTGGGTGCCACACCAATTTTTTAAAAAATAGTAAATGTACCTCCTTCCGGTACATCTGTGCTCTACATTCCTTTATTTCAAGTATGAGAGATGGGACATTAAATATCTTAGACAGCTAGTTAGCTCGTTCACTCCCGCTAAAAGGATTTTCTCCCTTGGAAAACCTTCTTTGGTTTTCTCAGTTTGTCTGCTTTTTTTAAAAAAAATACATTTCATTTCTTTCCCTCATATTCCTTTATTCACCATAGACCATGTGTATCCTATGCATTTTCAACCGTTTTCACCCTTGCTCAAGTGCCATGCCCTCTGGGAAGAACAGAAAAAGAGAGGTCCAGCAGAAGAATTTTCAAACCTTTTAGGACACTGCACTCTGTGGCCATTTCCGCACTATAGTGTTATAGCGCTATTATTCCAGTTTCAACATCCTGTGGAATTCTGGGGTTTATAGTTTACTGAGGTCAAAGAGCTCTCTGGCTGAGAATTCTAAATGCCCATCCCTAAACTGAAAATCCCAGGATTCTATAGGGTATTGAAAGTGGAATAATAGCACTATAATAGTGTAGTGTGGAAATGGTTTATGCATGTGCTTTCAAATCTCTTGTTGACCTACGCTGATCCCATGAATTTCCTAGGGTTTTCTCCGGCAAAGCATACTCAGAGGTGTTTTGCCAATTCCTTCCTCTGAAATATGGCTTACAACACCTGGTATTCGTTGGCAGTCTCCCATCCAAGTACTGACCAGGGTTGACCCTGCTTAGCTTCCAAGAACACAAAGATTCTGGTACCTTTAGGGTATTTAGGCCTTGCAATAGCCAGGGGAATACCATGACAATCAAATTGGCTTGAATAAGATCTACTCCCAAAGCAAGACTCCAGATTTCTTTTCTCCGTCACATTTCTTAAAACTTGTTCACTTTAGCCTTATAAATCCTTTCTTCACTTCCTCCAGTTTGAAACTGGCTATTGTTTTTTTCAAAGCCAGGTTTTTTTTTCAATTTTCCATAAACTCCCAGGTTAAGTTTATTTTTAGGAACTTAATTCCTACCGTAAACTCTGTGGAATTCCACCCTGACTCAAAGATTTATGTACTAGTTAGCCACATTAAAATGGCACATGAGCCTGATTCAAAGATTTATTTACTACTTAGCCACATTAATATCCTGCCATTTCTTCAATGACCTTAAGGCTGGTATATAAAGCTGTTCCCCTTCCCTAGTTTGTCCTCACAACAACTCTGTGAGTTAGTTCAGGCTGAGAGTGCAGCTGACCCAAGGTGATCTGGTGAGATTTATGGCTCAGTGTGGGGGTTTGAACTTAAGACTTCCCATGTTCCAGTTCTGTATTCCAACCGCTATATTTTGCCCGGCTGTCCTGGGAAATGTATCTACATGCTTAATTTGTTAACTCAGACTCTCCATAAATACAGCTGCAGGCTGCACATGCAACAGAATGAGGTGGGAATGCAGTGGAACAGACTGCACCGTTCAAATGATAGGTGGGAAATGCAAGCATGATTCCGCCTCTGTTAAAAATAAATATGCAAACCTCTCTGTGAACAGAAAACCAGTGCAACAGGCAAATGGATGAGTCCAGAAACTCCCTGAGGAACTAGTTTCTATCTTCAGGAGCTTTCCACTGATGGAATTTGCACACCCACCCACCTATCTGCATTCTGAAATGGTACAGTTCACATCATGTATCAAACACAAGCCCTGTGGGCCAAATCCAGTCCGCTAGGCCATTTCATGTGACCCTCACACCTCTCCTGCAGCTGTGGCACTCCCCCCACCTGGTGAGCCCTCTCCCAACATTGCGGGTCCCTTGCTACTGGTATTCTGAAGAGGGGCTTGGCAGCCAGCACTTGCTATCTACTTCTACTTCTGACTGCTCCTCTGTCCAAGTCTCGCCATCAGTGTTGCCACGGGTTACCATGGCAACGTTCTGTGTGGCTTGCAAGAGTTGGACAGAGGAGCAATCAGAAGTAGAAGCAGATCGCGAGTGCTGGCTGCTGGGCCCCTCTTCAGAATATTGGCAGCCGGGGGCCCACAATGTGAGGATTGGGCTCACCAAGTATAGAGAGGGGAAGGGGGGCAGAAAGAGGCACAGAGGCAATTATTTAATATGATAAAAGAGTAGATCCATTTATATAGTCTTACAGATACAACTGGCCCTTTGAGGGCAACCATAATGCTGATGTGGCCCAAGATGAAATTGAGTTTGACATCCCGTTCATTCTAGCAGCTCTGTATTTTGCAGATGGGACCTTCCCCTGTGTGAGTCCCATATTCCAGCAGCTGGGGTGAAAAAGTTATGAAATGATGATAAATTTACTGCCACTGCCCATGATGCCTGTGGATTCTGAAAGTTAATGTCCAAAACATAACTTTTGCAAGCTCTGCTCCCACCATTTTATCCTAGAACTAAGTGAAGTTTCCTTTCTGTAGACAAAAAGGAAACTTCACTTAGCTCTGGGATGAAATGGTAGAATCCCCCAATCACTATGATTGCTAGCCATGCTAGCTGAGTGATTCTGGGAGTTATAGTCCAAAAAGGTGTCTTTTCCAAGCTTGATGCAGGCCTTTGCTTTCTTACTTACAGTTCAGTGTGGGGAAATGTGAAGAATAGCCTTGTACTGCATATTCACTGAATCACTTGTGGGCTGTGTCAGATGTGATACGGGAGATATCAGATCTCCAGATCTTAAAAACAACCGGAACTTAAAGCAGCCGTTGAGAAAATCTTTTTTAAAATCAGAACAGCAGTGCAAGGGGAGAAGAAAAGAGTGTTTTAATACAGAGAAAGAATTCAACTTTCCTCCTTAATAAGCAATCAGTGAACATTTAGATGTAAGAGAGCAGGTCAAAGCAATTGTACAATCACATAAACGTTTGTACAAGTAGGACAGCTTCAGAAAATTCCTAGAAATAATATACAAATATGTTCCTAGATCATCTGATTGACAGACAACAGTAAGAGGAAAAAGTCACAGTGCTGCTGTAACATTATCCCTCAAAAGCAATGTCCCCAAATCAGAAAAGATGTTTTCCTGGGCAGTTGGCTAGCCAAATATTTGTACAGCTTGTAGAAGACACAAGATTGTACTAAGATATTGGAAGTGTACACTAAGACTGCCATCCTGTACAAAGTTACTTGAGCTCATTGTTTTTGCTTCTGGAAAGCCATGTACACGCCTAAGACAAGACAGATCCTGCCCTCAGGTCTACACTCTAGGGGAAACAAGACACGAGATCAAGGGAAAGCATATGAGGAGGGAAACAGAAAACAGGAAAAACTAAAAGTCAGATGCTTACACCATTTCCGCACTAGAGTGTTATAGTGTTATTATTCCACCTTCAACATCCTATGGAATCCTGGAGTTTTCATTTGGTGATGCCCTGTTAGAGCTATGCTAGCTGAGAATTCTAAATGCCCATCTCTAAACTGCTGGTCCCAGGCCATTTCAATACTACACTGTTGTAAGGCTATTATTCCACTTTCAACATCCTGTGGCATTCTGGGATATGTAGTTTACTGAGGCCCAAGAGCTCTCTGGCTGAGAATTCTAAAGGCCTCTCCCTACACTGCAAACCCCAGGATTCCATAGGATGTGGAAAGTGGAATAATAGCACTACAAGTGTAGTGTGGAAATGACTCCAGTTTTACAGGAGGGAACCCTGGCGGTTAAAGTGGAATCATAGCGCTAGAATTCTGTAGTGTGAAAGGGCTCCAGCGGACTTGAGTTTAAAACAGAAACATAAAATGGAGTGACGAATCTCTTTTTCAGCACCACCGCTGGTTGGTTATCCAGAGCTGAGGAGGAGGAAGAAATTGTTTTACTCACCATGCTGGTTGGAGGATTCTGGGAACTGCAGTCACCCCTAACCCAGGCCATTTCCACACTAGACTTCCCATCAGGTTTCCAGGACTGTGTAAGGAACCAAACCCTGGTCTCCAGGGTTGTAGTTCAGCACTCAAACTATGACTTACTACAGCATAAATGTTCATGGACCAGACCCCCTCTTCGAGATGGAAGATGAACTCCTTGAAAAGCAGGCTTGAGGCCTTATTGAGAAAGACTCCAATGTTACCCCAAAACATGTGTGATTCATTTCTGCACTACACTGACCATTTCCGCACTAGACTCTTATAGTGCTATGATTCCACTTTCAACATCTTATGGAATCCTGGAGTTTGCATAGGATGTTGAAAGTGGAATCATAGCACAATAACAGTCTAGTGCGGAAATGGCCACTGTCATCATGCTGTTATTCCACTTTTAACATCCTGTGGAATTCTGGGGTTCGTAGTTTACTGAGGCCGAAGAGCTCAACCCCAGGATTCCATTGGATGTTGAAAGTGGAATAATAGCACTATAACAGGGTGGTGCAGAAATGGCCTCAGAGGTCTACCCGCGATGCCGAGTGCCTCCATGAAACAGTGGGGAATACGAGCTCAAAGGGGTAGACCTGCAAGAGGGGGTAACCCAGCAAGATCTTTTACACTGGTGTATGCGAGTAGGAACGCAGGGACCCCAGCCAGAGATTCAAAGAACATTTGTTTTATTGGGGGAATTAACAATCACACACATACCATATCCAGGCAGTCTCACGATCACACCAGGCTAGCTGAAGGAAAAGAGGGAAAGTCTGGGTGGGGAGAGTTTAGGGCAAGGTGGGTGATTTACCTATCCAGAAGTGAAGTGCTGTGGCTCAGTCCGAGGGGGGTACAGAATGGGAATCGCAGCAGCAGAATGACAGCCAGCCTGCTAAAGTTCCACAAGTCGTCTGGCTCAGAGCCAGGCTTTCCATACCCTTCTTCAGCCCTGACGGGGAAAGTGTTCATAATGGCTCTCTGGCAGCGCAAACAAGGCAGCCTGGACCGAGCTAATGGCCTTAGCACTGGGTGACAAAGGACTGACGGGGATCCCGATAGCTCCTTAAGGGCAGGACAGGTGGGAGACAAAAGGAGAGTTTTGGTTGACGAAGGAAGATGCTCAGAGGCCCAAGAGTTCTCCGGCTGAGAGTTCTAAATGCCCCTCCCTAAACGGCAAGCCCCAGGATGCCCTAGGAGGTTGAAAGTGGAATAAAAGCACCATAACAGTGTAGTAAGGAAACGGCCCCAGTCCTCCCGGTAGTTCTGCTTTCCCCCTCCAGCCTTCCGATCGTCCCTCCTCCTCCTCCGGCGCTTTCGCTTTAAACGCCGCCGGCCGCCCGCCAAAGCGAGCCTCTCCGCCCGGCGACACGCCCCCCCCGCCCTCCCGGTCTGTCCCTCCGGCCCGCCCCCCTCCCCTCCCTCCCTCCCTCCCTCCCTCCGCCCAGCTCTGCCGCCTGCGCGAATCCCAACTTTTGCCCCGACGCGGCGGGGGTGGCGGCGGCGGCGGAGGATCCGGCTTGACTCCGGACTCCCCCCCCCCCTTTTCCACATTCCCCACCTGCACAGGTCCGTTCCACCCGTCCCCGCCCTGCACCCCCCCAACTCCCCCCCCCCGTTTCTTCCCCGGTCTCTCTCCCTTCGCCCCTACCCTCCTTTTGCCTTCGTCCCTTTTGGGGGGACTTACTTTTACGCACGCCGGTGAGCGCTCGAGGACACCCCCCTTCGCCAGCCTTACCCCCTCCCCAAAGGCTCCCCTTTTCTTCTTTCCAACCGCCCACCCCGATTCCCCCCCCCCCAAATTGGATTGCCAGCAGGGAGTAACTTCTGCATTTTGCTTGCCCTCCAAACGCTTTTTCCAACGCCCGTTGCATCTTCTCCTTCCAAACCTTTTTTTTGGGGGGGGGGCGGGGTTCCCCATCGCTGATACCCCGAAGTTTTCTTTCCGATCTTCCTTCGCGCTGATCTTCTGATTCCACCTCCCGGATCCGAGCAGAGCGGTCCGTTCCCGGCTTCGGGTCCCGATGAAGCCCGGCGGCGGCGGCGGAGGCGGCGGAGGCGGCGGCGGCGGCGCCGAGGGGGCCGATGGCGAGGGGACGGAGGGCGAGCGGGAACCGCTGAACCCCGAATCCACGGAGACCCTGGGCGTCTCGGCCACCTACCGGGAGTTCGTCCGCCGCAGCTACCTGGAGCTGATGAGCGCCAACCAGCACTCCCTCCACGCCCTCAACTGGCGGCGGCTCTATCTCAGCCGGGCCAAGCTCAAAGCCTCCAGCCGGACCTCCGCCTTGCTCTCCGGCTTCGCCATGGTAAGCGCCAGGAAAGCGGGGAGAAGGAGCGAGGAAAGCGGGGCGCGGGGAGGGAGAAGCCTCTCCCGCCCCGCTCCCGCGAGCCTTGTGGTTCTGGGACTGCTCGGGCTGGAAGTCAGCTGCTCTAACCGTTGGCGTGCACTCCCTTTGGCTGCCAGGGGCTACGCTTTGCACCTTGCTTTCTCTCCTAAATTTGGCAGGGCGGGGGCGGGGGGACGAAAATGTTGAGTCCCGTGTGTAGGGGGGTGTTTTCAAGTCTCCTGTCCACCGATGAATTTCCTAGGGCCCTTTTAGGTGAGGAATATTCAGAGGCACCCATTGTTGTAATCTGGGACCCAGGGAGGTAACCACTAGTCCCTGCTCTAGCTTTCCAGAGACCCCGGCCGTTTCCACACTAGCCTGTTATAGTGCTGTTATTCCACTTTCGACCTCTTGCGGAATCCTGGGGTTTGCAGTTTAGGGGCCCTCCCTAAACTGCAAACCCCAGGATTCCAGAGGATGTTGAAAGCGCATTGGGCTATAACAGGCTAGTGTGGAAATGGCCTAAGTAGTCCCAGCATAGTGAACTGCTGCATTTTAGGTACTCTTTCTCTTCCCATCCAAGGACTGGACTTGCTTCTGGAGTAAAGGACTGATGCCGGGAGTTTTAACACCTGGTTTCAATCCACACTTAACCTTTTTCAGGGCACTGTATTCTTTCAATCCATTTGGGAGTTTGTGTGGTACATCCCAATTGGCTCCCTATTGTTGGGGAATTGAGAGATTTTTGGTAATGAGACTCTCAATCAGCAGAGTGTCTTAGTAATTGCGCAAAAACGGAAGTTGAACAGATTACCAGTCCCACTTCTATCACTCCACCCCAAACACACTTAACCTAGCTCAAAATAAACACAAAAAACAGTTTGGTTAAAAATATAAAAGAATTTACTCACAAAATCTTGTGCATAGTCTACACAGGTTCAATTCTTGAAGAAGGTAGGAAGAAAATTAAGCACTCACACGCTTGCTGAAAATAATCCCTGTTAGGAGATCTCAGGGCATGCTTTCGGCACAAAAGGCGAAGACAAAAGGAAGGAGTAAATGGCGAGAGAACCTTTTTAAGACCAAAGAATGTGTACCTGCTGGAGGAAGAGGTGTTGACCAAAACAAACAGGAAGTTTTCTCTAGGCTCTCTCTCTATGCCTACAATAAACATGCAAACAAACTAGCCAGTTAATTAAGCATGCAAAGGTTGCCACTCCCAACACCTATGAAACACTGAGGTCTAGCATGATGACTGCTGGAAGATTGGATTGAAGAAATTGGGTACAAAGACTCCTGGTTGGCTTCCCACTGAGGGTAGATGGGGGGGGGTCTCCTCCTTTTATGTTTTTGAAACTTCAAAAATTGTTTTGAGATTCTTTTTCCCCCAGCTTGGAAGCCCACCTAGACTGGCTGTGTTTGTTTTTAGACTCAGTCAGAGGGTGTAAGAACAAGGCCTGATCCCAGGGCAGGGGAAAAAGGTTGCAGGGGGGAACTGGCTGGAAGTAAATAAAAGCAGCTGTCAGCTTGGGAGGAATAACTTCAAATCTTTAAAGTCTACCTTCTCCCTGCCACTAACCCAGGGATGGGGGACACATTGCCTTAACAGTTGATACTGGACTTCAGTTCCCATTATCCTTTCCTTTTGGCTAGGCTGGCAGGGGCTGATGGGACTGGTAGCCTAATAACACCAGGAGGACCATGTATTCCCCATTCCTGTATTGCCAAATCGGCAAACATCCCAAGAGTATTGGGGGATATTTTAAAAACCCAAAAGCTTTCTTGTGACGTAGTCTTTCCTAGATAGAACAAGGGTGGGGAATATTTGTTGGACTTCAACTCCCAGAAGGCCCAGCCTGCTTGGCCCGTGTTTGTTTGCTTGTTATTGTTATTGCGTACCTTCAAGTTATTTCTGACTTATGGCAATCCTAATGTGAGCCTATTGTGGATTTTCTGGGGGCTGAGAGAGAGTGATGCACTCAAGGTCATGCAGTAGGTTTCCATGGCTGAGCAGGGAATCGAGCCCTGGTCTCCAGGATCGTAGTCCAAAGCTCAAAGCGCTACATCATGCTGGCCAATAGAAGGAAGTGTAACCCAAAACTCTGGAAAGCCAAAGCCTCCTGATTCTTGACAACAGAATATGTCAGGGTGTAATACATCTTAGATACTCTTGACCGTGAAAGCTGATGCCTCAATCAGTATAGGAAGTGTTTAACTTCCGAGTAATCTGGGTTACTAAGTTTGTTCTGTGTGTGTTTTCAAAGGCATTTTAGAAAGGGAATGCTCTTTGCCTTAAAGCCTTTGTAAGTATGTGCTTATGTTTACTTGTAGCACATGGTTTGGCTGACTTGCGGGAGCAATGTCAAATGTCCACTGGAACTCTTTTTCTTTGGGCATGGTGAGGCTTCATTATTCCGCAATACCAGGAGTTCTGTCAAAAGCAGAAGTAGCTTCTGAGCAGCATAACCACCGTACATCCCGTACTCATAATTTCTTAAACACTTCCATGGGGCGGTTAGAGTTGCTACCTTTTAACATGGCTTAGCTATGTTGTTTTCATAAACGTACTATATTGTTCACCGACATTCATTCTACGCTACCTTTAATGAGCTCAGAGTGGTATATAAAGGTTCTCCCCTGCAGCTCGTTTTATTTTCACAACAACCTTTTGGAGTAGGTGAGGCTGAGAGAGTGGGCCAAGATCACTCAGTGAGCTGAAGGGCCAAGTGGGAAAATCATTGCGGGTCTCCCCATTTCTAGCCTACTTTGATGTATTCATAATACAGTTGCCCCTCCACATCTGCTAGGATTAGGGCTGCAGGACTCCTGAAAAAAATAGAAAACCCACAAATATCAACATGTGGGTGGGTGGGTGGAAAGGGGCGAGGCATGGTGGG
Organism: Cyclura pinguis; assembly: GCA_030412105.1. NCBI lineage: Eukaryota > Metazoa > Chordata > Lepidosauria > Squamata > Iguanidae > Cyclura > Cyclura pinguis. The sequence continues at coordinate 10,997,364 of CM059604.1, forward strand.
GAGAACAGGCACTCAGGGTCCAAACCAGGTCAGGAAGAGGAGAGGGAAAGAGTGTGGGTCAGGATAGTAGCCCTATATTTCCTTTCTCTTGTCCATCTCCTTCCTTCGGGTGTGTGCGACATCAGGAGAGGGTTTGTGGCAGCAAGAAATTGGGCTGCAATCCATGCTTAGCTGCCCAGGCGGCAGCAGCTGGTGGAGGAGGAGGAGGAGGAGGAGGAGGAGAGCAACCAAAGGCCATTTCCGCACTACACTCTTATAGCGCGATTATTCCACTTTCAACTTCCTATGGAATCCTGGGGTTTGCAGTTTGGGGAGGGGCCACCCACACTCTTTCCCTCTCCTTGTCCTGACCTGGTTTGGACCCTGAGTACCAGCTGGCCCCTCCCTAAACTGCAAACCCCAGGATTCCAGAGGATGTTGAAAGTGGAATAATTGCGCTATAAGAGTGTAGTGCGGAAATGGCCAAAGACGGGTTTTTAAAAGGCTGCACAGCCTGATCAGAGCCACTGAGAGAGAAGATTCCCCCAGAAAAGAGGCACCTGAGGTGGGGAGGGGCAGGGGTTGGGGAAACTCACGAATAATCAAATCTGTGAAAATGAAACCTGCAAATGTAGAAGCGGGGGCTGACTCTGCAGCATTAGAAAAACTTGATCTGCCATATCTAATAGGCATTACCAAGGCCTTGTTTATAATTTATAAGCACCCAAAAATTGGCTGCAAATGATCCTACACAGCAGACTCAGTGTGAAAGCGGGTATGACTAAGAATCTTGTACCACTGAGCATCATCATTTCTCGAAATGTCTGATCCTTTTTTTTTTTTTTGAGAAAGTCTATTTGCTGTGAGATATTGTTGCCAAAAAAAGTCCTCCACCTCTACTTCAAATATTTTTATATATATATGTGTGTGTGTGTCTATGTCTATGCATATAGGTATACAAATGTGTGAACAAATGTAAACCTGTCATATAAAAAGCGTATAAAACAAAGCTTTCAGCAAAGCAGAAGTTACCAAAAAAAAAAATTAAAACCTCCTTAGACCAGATAGGGAAATTAATTTTTTCCCCGAAGTTTGCTCCTAATGCTTTGAGTATTCTGATTCTTGCTTGTTTCCTAGAACGATTCTAGAAATTTTGATTAAACCTAAGCCTATAATTTCGCAGCTCTGGCTACAACACGGAAATGCAAGCTTTTGTTTGTAACGTACACAACACATGCTCAACCACCCACCCTGCCTTGTGGTGACCCAGTATTCTGATTCACTTCCCCTTTCCCTCCTCTTGCACAGGAAGCTACTGAAATGAAGCATCTTGAGCGTGGTTAAACATCCGCTTTGGGATGGTGGCGGTAGCAACAGCCGTAGCAAAGGTGAGCTGAGCTGCACCCTCTGGAGGGCTGCCAGTTTGGCTAGAGCTTGGCTTACCTAATCTTACCCGTATTGAGATATTTTTTTTAAAAAAATGTTCTATTTTCTTGCAAGGTAGCTTTTTTTAAAAAATTTAAGAACCTCTTTTCAAATACAGTTGACCCTCCGCATTTGCGGCTTTGACTTTCACAGATTTGGTTATTCCTGAATTTCTCCAATCTCTGCCCCCTCACCGCAGGCGCTTCCTTTCCAGGGGAACCTTCCTTCTCGGGCCGTGCAGCCCTTTAAAAACCCACCGCTGGTCCTCCTCCTTTTGCGCCACCAGCAGCTGCCTGGACACCTAAGGATGGATCACAGCCCAGTTTCTAGGCACCACAAACCCTCTCCCGATAACCCTGCATACACCCAAGGATGGAGATGGGTAAGAGAGAGGAAGTAAAAGGTCACTGTGCCAACCCACCCGCTTTTCCTCTCCTTTCCCTGGCCTGGTTGGAACCCTGCATGTCTGTTCTCCTCGCCATACCTCAGCCCCTTCCCACAGACACACCCACACGTGTTGAGATTTATGATTTTTGCACTGTTGTAAGGGTCCTGCTCCCCTCACCCTAAGGAACATGGAGAGCTGACTTGATATGCTGCCTTTACAAATGTAATGGGTGTGTGTGTGAAAGAGAACAGAATTATCTGCTGCACGTACTCAGAGACAATGTGTCCTTGTATCTGTTTTTTTAAAAAGAAGCACATCAGAAGCTAGTTCCTTTCAAATGCTTATGAACACATTGCCTTTAAATGTGGATGAGGGAAAGTTCTGATTTATTGAACACGTACCTACGACACTGTACACATCCCTTATTGAGGAGGGTGTAAGCAACTGGATTTTTTCTTTTGCAGAGATCTTTAAATGCTATTCAGGAAAGCACTTATCCTTCCATCATCATCCTCATCATCATCCTCTCTTCCCCTCCCCCTCCCCCTCTTCTGTCCTTTCATCAAGAGATCTTAAAAGCAGTGAATAATTTGTCTGTTAGTTACATTTACATCTCACCTTTCTTGCAATGAGTTCAAGGTGGCATACCTAGCTCTGCTCCTCATTACTTTTATTTTCATGACAGCCCTGTGAGGTAGGTCAGGCAGAGAGAGGGAGAGAAAGAACACGTGACTGGCCTGGTGAGCCACCCAGTGAGTCCCATGTCTCCATGTGAGTGTGGATTTGAACCACAATCTCCAAAGTCGCCTTCTTCTTCTTCCTCTTCCATTTATACCTTCTTCCATTTATATTCAGAGTCCTGGATTCAAGGCAGGGTACAACAGTTAAAACAAGCATAGCTAGATATTTTTCTTATCGTACAAAAGTTGAAAATGTAATTAAAGTATCATTAAAATTAAAACTGGTTAAAAAATAGCGTCATTAAACAGAAAGAACAAATAGACAATACCGTGCATGAGCAGATAGTCTTCAAAGCCCCACTGAAACAGTGAAATCTTCGCCTGCCTTTGGAAAGACAGCAAGGAGAGTACAGGAGTCCCAGCCCAGGACACCTTGCAATAATGCAGTTGGCCTTCCACATTTGTTGGGGTTAGGGGCACAGGACCCTCACGAAAGTGGAGAAACCACAATATCAAATTGTGTGTGTGTGTGTGTCTCTGAGGGAAAGGGGCTGAGGCATGGTGGGGAGAGCAGGCACCCAGACTTTAAACCGAGTCAGGGAAGGAGGGTGGGTTGGCAGGGTGGCCCTGTATGTCATCTCTCTTGCCCATTTCCTTCCTCGGGCATCAGGAGGGGGTTTGTGGTGCTGAGAAACTGGGCTGCGATCCATCTTTATCTGGCCAGGGAACAGTGAGAAGAGGAGGAGGAGGAGGAGGAGGAGGACTAGGCGTGGGTTTTTAAAGGTCTGCGTGGCCTGATCAGAGCTGCCACGAGGGAAGGTTTCCCTAGAAAAGTAGTAGTTGAGATGGGGAGGGAGAAGGGTTGGAAGATCTCACAAATTAATCAAATATAGGAAAGCCAAACCTGCAAATGGGGAAGGCTGACTGTATGCATATATGCACAGCCCACAAACCCAGGAGTCACATGGCGAATGAATGGAATCAAAGTGTGCTTCCTTTTGGCTCTTCAGTGATAGACCAGGGTTTGCGCCTTTGGGTTTATTTTACGCCTCATCTTGGCCATCTGTAAAACACGCACACTCACACACACACACACACACACCCGAGATGGGCACAGCTGTGGACTATCAGATGTTGTTTGGTCGCAAGTCCCATCGGCCCTAGTTATCATAGCCGGGGTGGGGGATGATGGGAGCTACAGTCCAACAGTAAGCGGAGGGTCATGTGTTCCCCATGCCTGTTCATGGCCACAAATATGACAAAAGCAGGGCTTTAGGGGGAATAATGGTCAAACTTGGCCAAAAATAAGCTAAATGTAGAGTTTGGGGAAAAAAAATAACCACAATTGCTGGAATCCCACAGCCAGCTGGATCCAGAAGAGCAACTCATTCAAACTCTCCTTTGCCTTGATGTTTTCACAGGAGGTTTCTTAAGTAATTCTGCAAAGGGCAAGAGCTGGTCTGTTCTTCAGTTTTGTGAATTTGAGCCAAGAAGCAGGGAGGAGGAACCAGTGTTTGTGCGGTCCTTACAATATTGTTGAATGTACTGTAGCCACGCTAGCCAGTGGTGAGGAATGTTGGGAACTGTAGTTCTATCTGGAAGGCTGCACAGTTCCGATCCCTGCTCTACAACTTCTCTGTTCCAGCCAATGGATAAAGCTGAGTGCATGTTCTAGGCAGTGGAACAATGGTAGCAGAGGTGAGCAAGTCCAGCTCCCCAAAGGCTGTTGGACAACAACTCCCATTGCCCCTAGCGAGAGTAACAAGTGGTGGGGAATCCTGAGAGGAGAAGCCCAACAACAGCAGGAGAGTCACTTTTTTCCGCCTCTTTTTAGGCTTTGTATTTATGTCTTTGATCCTTCAAACCCCCCCTCCAGTGCCTGATAAATATTTCTGTCTTTCAAAACCATGAAGTTTCTGCTTGGTGGTATTTGCATGCATCCACCCAAGATGTAGTGTTGCCAGCTTGAAAACTGGCTTCTGTACCTTTAAGGGCTTCTGTACCTTCAAGGGTTGAATTTAAGGGATTTTGGCAAGTGTTGCTTGTTACCTGAGCACTTCACAAGCCACACCTGCTGGAGGTCTTCTACAAAACCATTCAAGGTACAGGAGGCCTCTCCAGTTTTCATTCTGGCAACTGTTTTCTGAGTTAGCCCAAGCAAAGCCATATTAGCCGTCTCCTTTGCAAACCAAGATTTATTGGGCTCCTGAGAGCTGGACTCCTGCTGATTATTTTCCTACATGAGCTTTTCTTCCTGTCATCTTAGGCTGTGCCAGTCATATCCCATCCACCAGAGCTAGGCTCTCTGCCAATTCAGGTATGACGTATTCCAAAAGCACCACACCTTATCCTGTAAGCTTAGGGCATGTGCTTGACAATTTAAAAACTTATCACCTGCAAAAAACAAAATACAAAGACAATTTGTATAAAATAATCTTTTAAAAAAAGCTAGAACAGAACATGGCAAAAAAGATTGCTTTCTTGGACACCACAATTTAATCCTACAGTGTGGAACTTGATCTTTTACTTAACCTCAGAGCTTAGAAATATTGGTTTTTTGTGCACAACAACTCCTAGCATCCCCTAGTTAGCCTGCCGCTGCCCCTAATCAGCATGGCCACTGCCATGATGACTGGGGGATTCTGGGAGTTCTTGTCTAAGTACCCCACTGTTCCAAGTTGTATTTAATTCCCTTCTTCGGTGAGTACATAATTTTTTGTCCTGGAGTACTAATACTGCTTCCCTTTCTGCCCTCCCTGTAACCGCCCGTCTCAGATAGTTGCCTAGTTTTGGTGTTCAGAGCAAAACCAGCTGCCTCTTGCACTGTCCAGGCCTTCATACTTGAGTTGTTAACAATGTTTTGCATTTATAGAGGACTTTAGGCTCTGTCCCAAGAGTTTCATGTGTGCCCTCTCAGCAACCTTTAGAACAACATCTCAAAGGTGGTTGTTTGGCATTACGAAATTTGTTTTCTGGATAAATTAAGGGGCCTGGGAAGGTCTGTGGGTTGCCTAAAGCTATCTATGGAGTTTGTGCCTAGCATGAGATTCAGAGCATAGCCTCCATGCAGCCCTGCCCTAGGCCTGTTATCTTAGAAATAGCTCTGAATCAGTGGAATATGCTCTCACATAAAGTGTGCTTGGGGTTGCTGCAACCATGAAAGTCTGGTCTCTGTCTTGTCTCGTCCCTCCTAAAGTGGTCTTTCTGGTTTACGGATAGTCCCCAGCGCACACACACCGCACTTTGTCTGTATGCCTTTGGAAATGTACCATCCTTCCTTTATCCGTGGCTTTTTTCAGAAAGTGTAGTGCACCAAAAAGAGGGTGTGGGCTTTAAACCAGAGAGAACTGGATTCAAATGTCCAGTCAGCCGCAAAGCTTGCAGGATGACCTCATGCTAGTGCCTCTTCCCAGCTTTGCCCACCTCGCAGGGTTGTTCTGAAGGTAAAATGAGAACGGGACCGTGCTGTATGCCACCCCGAGTTCTACACAGGAAGGCTGGGATAAGAATGCCCCACATCATCCCCTGTTCCCTCTCCTTGCCCAAGCCAGGTCCTCATGCAAAACCGCATTCCACACTATGTGATCTCATTTGCTTGTAACCAGAGCAACCAGGGAGCTTAAGCAAGGAAGGGAAGATCGGAGAAATCAGACCAAGTGCAAGGCCTAGTTCAGAACCAACAGTTTTTTGGAGTGGCAGAGCTCATTAAAAAATGTGAAACTTCTGCTCTGAAGACAGCAGCCATGTGGTTTGGGGGAAGCAGCACCAGGGCATGTGAGCATGTCTGTGGAAAGAGAGGGCTGGTGGCCCAAAACAGGGGCTTAGGAGAGGGGATGTCTCAGATTCAAATCTCACCTCTTTTAAGCAAGGATGAGCAGCTTTGGCCTCCCAGGTGCTCTCACATAATTCCTCATTATTAGGTAGGGCTTTCACTGATGGGAGCTGTAGACAAAAAACCCCCTGGAAGGTTGCCATTATCCGCCTCTCATTTAAAGAATGTGTTGCTGGTCGTTTTCTCTAAAATGGCTCCTGTGGCATGACAGTCCATGGCCATGGTTATAATATGAATATTAAGACGTGACACACAAGGGAGGCTGGACGGGGAAAAAGAAAATTCAGGTTACAGGGATCCATTCACACTATGCGATTATAGCACTGTTATTCCACATTAGCTGCCACAGTGGCATCCTGTGGCATCTTAGGATTGGCAGTTTAGGAAGGGTCATTTCAAATTCTCACCCAGAGGGATCTAGTTACCAAACTTTGGTCCTCCAGGTATTTTGGACTTCAGCTTCCTAAAGCCTCCTGCCAATTCCACCAACACTCAAGAATTCTGGGCGCAAAGTTTGGGAACCACTGCTCTACTGCCTCACCAAACTATGTATCCCAAGATTCCATAGGATAGAATCATGTCAGTCAAAGAGGAATAATAGCGCTATGATTCTTTAGTGTGAATGCTCCCAGGGTTTTGCTGGGGGTTTTTTTATAATGGGAAAAGTTCAGGTAGCCTGCTGTAGTGGCTCGTGCTAGCTGATGGAAAAGGACCAAAGGCAGCTGGTCTCCCAGGAAAGATGGTAGAAGGGCCCAGTTTCTCTTACTTCCTTCTTTTCAGGTGAGCTGCTTCAATATTTCACCCTTAGCTTTTCTTCTCCCCTGTAGTGTGGGTATGTGTGGAGATAATACTAACCTCCCATGCAGCATTGTAATGACTGCTTATGTAATGTATCTGAAACTAGGGTTGCCAAAGTGAAACCTGGAGAGGGCTCCTGTGCTTTTAATGTTTTTTTTTTAGAAGAGAGAGTTTCATCCGGTGTTGCTTATCATGCAACCAGGTAATAAGCAACACCTGCTGAAATTCCCTCTTCCACATAACCATTAAACATATAGGGACCCCCTCCAATTTTCCCTTTGACAGACTTTATCTAAGCCACTTTGAATAATCCAGAAGAGTTCAGTAAATTCCTCATGAATCTGGGATGTCAAAACAGAGGTTTAGTGAAGCCCCAGAGAGCTTGTTTTCAGGACCAGACCTCACTCTTGAACCAAAAGGAGCAGAGTGCTTTTGGGCATAGGTAATGCGATTAAGCATATCCCAGTCCCACACAATTCCTGAGACCTTTCACTCTGGCTTTCGGAAGGGAAAAAGAGGCTCCCAGTCAGGTCTTGTTCGGAGATTATGCGTATAGTTTTTCAGTGTGTGACATATACATAAGTGGCTCTATTTTGCCTCACAGATGGTTCACGTGTGAGGAACCTACATTTCAGGATGTGGCTTTCGTGCATGCAAGATCGCCAAATCTCACAATCTGATGAAGTGTCCGGTTTTCAGTCGTCATCTCCATTCCCCCATTTTCCCATGCTCCACAGGTCATCTCCAAGGAGGAGATGAGGGTACAATTGGGGTGGGGATGGGGGCTCAGCTCCAGGCAAGAAGAAATGCCTGGGTGCAAATTTCCAGCTCAGTTAGGAGAGCAGAGGCAGCTTGCTACAATTTCCAAAGTTTAATTGATTTGTTGCTTCAACATGCAAAGCCTCTTAAGAGGAGGGGTCTAAGAGTTCGTTTAAATAGCTTCTTCTTCACTTTCCAGTCATTGTGGCACCAGGGCTGACCCCCCAACCTGCTCTTCATCCACTTTCTAGGTAGGAGGAAGTAGGACAGAGTAAATGTTCCTCATCCCAATTGCTTAGCTGGTGAGAAGGTAATAATCCCCTCGTTTCACCTTGATCTGGGGACAGCCCCTTTTAGCTAAGGTCTTCCTTAATTTCCAAACGAGAAGATGCATTCTCTGTCTGTGTATTTGTGTGTTTGAATGACATGTGAGCAACTATGGTTGGTACTTAATGCATAATGCTCAAGGACATCACCAGGGGCCTTAGCTTGCGCCATTTGCGCACTACACTCTTATAGTGCGATTATTCCACTTTCAACATCCTATGGAATCCTGGGGTTTGCAGTTTAGGGAAGGACCCCAGGATTCCGTAGGATGTTGAAAGTGGAATGATTGTGCTATAAGAGTGTAGTGCGGAAATGACCTTGGTCTCAGCTTTTGGCCGGGGAAACCTGGATCTTGGGAGGATCCTGGACTGGCAACCCTATTTTCATATGAACACATGTAGAGAATCAAAACTGTGACAGCACTCTTGCTTTTTGTTCCCTAGATGGGAGTGATCCCTGTTTTGGAAATTTATAGTGTCCAGAGAGGGCCAAGCCAATAGGGTTGTAAGGCTGTAAAGGAGGGAACCCTTAGAGCATGGGAAAATGGGGGAGTGCAGGCAGGAGGCCCTCCCTGGGTTGCAGGAGCCAAGAGTTGAACGCTTGGTCAAAATCCCTCAGTGACCCTGCGTGCCCGTCCTCAGCATGGCTGGGCAGATATTCTGGGTTTCTCGGCCAATCACTCTTGGAAGAAACCTCCCCATGAAGCACAGAGGGAGGGTGAGAACAATCTGGCCTGGAGCTGGCTGTCTGGGTCATGCCTAGAGCATGAAATGCTGGGGGCTGATGCTTTGCAGGAGAAAAGAGCATACTGGTTGGCTTGGAAGTGGGGAAGCTATGTGACTTCTTTCTCTAGCAATCAACAGCTGGGGTTACCGAATCTCAATCTTCACTGTCTTCTAAATTCAGCAACATCTCCTCTCATCTGTCTTCCCTAGGGATGCCAGTTCAAATTTGTCCCAGGGCCTGAGGTTTCCGAGGCAAAAACTGAGACCTTGGGATGGTCCCAGTGAAGTCATTAAGTGTTATGTGTTAAGTACCAACTGCGCTTGTTCCCCTGCTTGTCCGTTAACTGCACGCAGAGAGAACATACTTTCCTGTTTGGAAATTGGCAGAACTCTTAGCTAAACAGGCTGTTTCCAGGGCCAGGTGAAATGAGTGGATTCTTCCTTCCTAAGGAGATAGGATAAGGAACATTTAGTCTGGTTTTCTTCCTTCTAAGTGGAAGATGGGTTCAGAATAGAATAGAGGGTGAGCGCTGGCACAGTAACAACTGGGAGGGGACAGGGAAGCTAACTAAGTAGAGAGACCCTCTAGAGAGCCTTTGTGAGTTGTCAGAAGAAATCAAGCCTTACAAAACTGTAGTAAGATTCTGCTCTACCAGCTGAGCTGGAGAGTTGTACCCAGCCCTTTTGCCTTTCCTGGAGATGAAACACCGGCCGCCTACAAAAGCTGAAGAATTTACTTTCTCCTCTGTCACCTGGAGATGACCCATAGAAACTGTAGCCTCAGGGTCAGACTCTGAAATCTAGCAACCTTGGTCTCCTCTACTCCAGCTGTAGGAAGCATTCTGCATATGTTCAGAGATGCCTATTATTTCAGAGGTTTCCAGGTTCTAGTTGGATAGATCTTCCTGCCACCCCAACGGGAATGTGATTGTTAGGGCGTTCACTGATCTTGTTCACAATTGCTGTGCTGTGGCACCACTTTAAACTCCCATAGTGCCATGCTATGTATTCTTGAGATTGTGCGCACAAGGTATTCTCTGCGGGGAGCTCTAGTGTGTCACCAAACTACAAATCCCAGGATTCCATAGAAGGTAGCCGTGATAATTAAAGTGCTATAGATTGTGAACTGTGGAAGAGACTCTAGTGTCACCCAGCATTAAAGACTATACAAAAGTCTATCTGTTTCAAAATGGGTAAAGGTTCATGGGTACCCTGTCCAAGTGTCCATTTCTCAAAAAAATAAAATTCTGTTGTCCTAGTGGGGAGGCATACCTTGTACAAGCTCAAAGGCACTGCACCTTCCTAATGCCAGGGTTTGTTTGTTGACAAAAAACATCACTCTCCTGTGCATAGCTGGGCCTGAGAGGAGAACCTGAAGTGGAGAGGCCGTACTTTGTCCCTTCCTCCACCCTTTCTTTTCATGCCCTGGCAACTCCGGCTGAGTTTCCAGCACGTGTTACCTCATAGGGCCTGTGCCAACCAGCTGTCACTACTCTGCGTAATGTGGCCCACTTTCTGAAAATAAGCCTCATCCTGCTTCCCTCTGCCCCCCAAATAACTTGACTGTGTGCCTCAAGGTTGCTAGGGTTAAGAGCTCACTGTTGACACAGGAGTCCCTTGGTGGTGATATTGCGGTGTCTGGCCAAGGTTTACTTTTGTGGGCAGAGGGACCTCCCTTTTCTCAAGCTTCTTAAAGTTCCCCAGAGTCTTGGTGTCCTGCCAGACTGTAGAGACCGTGTCGGCGTGGGTTAAATCCTTTCTTTCTGCATCATTCCCCTATGCTGCCCCCAGTTCTCTAGGGAAACTGCCAGGGAGCTGGGATCCAAGCCAAAGCAGGACTGGTCAGACCAGAATATGGGGCACTTCTCCTAGATCCTTGGAAAAGGTCTTAGTGCCAACTTGGGGGTTTAATAGAAATTGTGCTTTTAAGGCCAGCTGCAGGCCAGCTTTCAGCCTTAACGGCAGAGGCAGTAGGGAAAGCAAGGCAAGCTACGCACAGCCTTTTCTTCTTGTTCTCCTCTGAAATTGTTATGTGGATGATAAGACTACAACAGAAATGTGTATCATCTGAGAGTTAGAAGGCACTACAGGCCCCCTGCCTTGTAGGAATATACAAGAAAGATGGCAATCCAAACTCTATTTAAAGGCCTCCAAAATTGAGAGTTCCACCACTCCCTGAGATAAGTTATTCCAGTGTCAAACAGCTCTTACAATAAAGAAGTTCTTTTTAATGCTTAGGTAGAATCTTCTTTTGTTATAATTTGAATCCATTGGTTTGTGTTCTAGCCTCTGGACCAGCAAATTGGGGGAGGCAAGCCCTATTTGGTTGGCATTGGTTGCTGTTGCAAACGGCTCATGCAGCAGAAAACTGAAGACACTGATCAAACTGCAGTGGAGTCCAGGAACTCCTTAGTTGTCCGATCTGTAGTATGGAAAGAGGGGAATAATACTGACCTAACATATGGAGTAGTTTCTGAGCTTTAGTGAAATATCTGTAGCTGTACCTGAGAGGCTTGGTGAATGCATTTGTGTGCACAGATGCACATACACACAGAAACAGCATACCTACAGGGATTTGATTAAAGAATATGTCTCCTTAATGCAGGGGTATGAATTGTGTGACTCTCCAGATGTCGAACTGCAAACTCCCAGACTTATACACCATTGGCTACACTGGCAGGTGCTGCTTGGGGCTGGACCAAATCTGGAGGGTTGTCTGGTTCCCACTCTTTGCACTCATCTTAGTGGATGTAGATGTTTCTACAGCAGACAGTTTATCACTTGACTATAGTTTTGAGGCTGAGTTGTCCCAAACTCAAAGTTGTCCCAAGCAACTGGAAGACAAGGCTCCTTCACAATGATGTAGAAGAGGAAATTCCAGTATCTGTTATTTTCAGAGAAAGGAACTAGCAAAACCACTTCTGAGTATTCCTTTCCTAAGAAAAACCTACAAAATTTATGAGGTCACCGTAAGTTGACGGGCAGTTTGAAGACACATACATGTGCATGCACACACACATACATGTAATTTTCGGGACAAGCTACGCAACACAAGGCATGGCAACCTAGTCTGCATTTTCAGTGATCTGAAAATACAAGAAGAAACGAGAAATGGTCTAGAGCAGTGGTACTTAGCCTTTGGCCCTCCAGATGTTTTGGATCAGCTCGCAGAATCCATCACCATTGGCCATGCTGCTGGAGGCTCTTCTGGGAGTTGAAGGTCAAAACTGCTGGAGGATCAAAGGTTGGGACCTGTGGCCTAGAGTGAGGCAGATAGGCTGAGAACTGAGAGGTTTTTGTGGGAGTTAGGTGGAGGCAGGGTTTCATCTCTGACAGTCTTCTTTCTGGAACACTGATGAAGGTGTGTCTGAATTTATTGCACATTGTAGGAGTGCCTGTTTGCCCCACTGTACACCCTCCATTATTTATTAAGAAAACAGCTATTATAGAGACACTGCAGTATGTGTTTCCTTATCCAAGATAAACTAAGGTTTCAAACCTAAACCCACATAACCAGAGAGTTATGTTGAACTTGGAGGGTCTTACTTCTGGGAAAGTGTTCTTAGAGTAGCACTGTCTCTGGAATTTCTGAAAGTGGAGAGTATGTCACAGCAAAAATGTTGGCCAAGCCAGTGTGGTGGTAGGGTGAGTGTGTTGAACAAAGACCAGAAAACTGTAGGTTCAAGTCCCCTTTCACCCAAATGGGTGAACTTAAACTACTTAATCTACTACTAGTTTTAAGCTATTTTGTGTGGTTGATGTGTGGGCAGAATAACTGGGTGAGAGGGAAATCATAACAACAATCCTGCATGGCTTCGCATAGTATAGTAGTTCTGCATTCAGAACTAAGCTATGCTAAGCCATCTATTACCTCCTGCACCTACCATAGAGCCTCTGAAGCAATTCATACTTTGAGGAGACCTGTGGAAGGTCAGAGAACTCTCTAGCTCTGTCACCGTAATGAGATGTGAAGGGATGTGCACTCAGGTTTGCTGGGGCCCTCTGGAGATCTTAGCAGTTAAGGTAATAATTTTGCATCTGGCTGTGGGAACATAGACACCTCTATGATCCCCCTGCTCTCCTCCAAGCATGAATGGCTGTGAATGGAGGACTTCTGTGGTTCTGTGGTAGGTCCAGAGGGAGCTTTAGTCACTGTAGAGGAAAGAAGGGAATATCAACCATCATAGGCAGGTGAAGGATTAATTTAGGTGTATGTATGTCACTAATGAGAGCCAGCACAGTGTACTGGTTTGCACACTAGACTATGACTTGGAGACTGCGATTTGATTCCCCGCTCAGCCAATGGGTGACCTTGGGCATGTCACACACTCTCAGGCCCCAGAAAACCCCATGATGGGTTCACCTTAGGGTGGCCATAAGTTGAAAACAACTTGAAGGAACACAACAACTAACTATAGTTGGTGGCTGTAAGCTGTGTGTGTTAGGGCAGAAATGTTAACAAACCAAAAAAAAAAATGTTCTTTTTTCTTTCCTCTGAACTCCCTATCCCATCCCATCCCATCCCATCCCATCCCCAGGTGGCCATGGTGGAGGTGCAGCTTGAGGACTATGACTATCCCCGGGAGCTGCTCATCGCCTTTAGTGCCTGCACCACAGTGCTGGTGGCTGTCCACCTCTTTGCCCTCATGGTCAGTACCTGCATCTTGCCCAACATTGAGGCCGTCAGCAACATCCACAACCTCAACTCGGTCAACGAGTCTCCCCACGAACGTATGCACCATTACATTGAGCTGGCTTGGGGCTTCTCAACCGCCTTGGGAATTTTTCTCTTCCTTACCGAAGTGGTGTTGATCTGCTGGGTCAAATTTATGCCTGTTGGGCGCGTTGAATCGTGCTGCAATTCTGTTCCAGCCCTTACCAGTAATGCCACCGCTTCAACATTGACCCCTCAGGACAGTCCTGGATGGAATGCCGCCATGGCCTCCACTGTCATCATGGTTCCGGTTGGTGTGGTCTTCATTATATTTGCCTTGCACTTTTACCGATCCTTAGTGGGGCACAAAACAGATCGGCACCAACAAGAGCTGGAGGAACTCAACCAGATCAAGTATCAGTTGGATGGGGAAGCCACGGCACTGCAAGTGGTCTGAGGGATTGGGCGGCCTTTGCTTCAAGAATCTGTAACTGGCGTAAGCCCTAGAAGACGGTTATTTCTCCATAGAAAGAAGTGAGGCCATCTCATTTGTGTCATGACTCTGAGTTGGTGGTGGGGGGACTATGAAGTGATTGGTACAATTGGAACTTAATCGAAATGCTACTGTGACCTCTCTTTGCAGGTTTTTCTTCTCTTGCCAATATTTAACAAAATTCACGCTTTTCCCTGACCCCCCCCCCCCCCGGAAACCAAAAGAGTAAAAGGGTATTGAAATATGGACTTATTTGTTAGAGTATATTTCTCCTTGAAATGGAGCTGTGGGAATTCAGATATTCTGCCTCCACTTCCACAGGCATTTCACCCAGTTGAGTTTTTAATATGCAACAAAACACAGCTTCCAAAGCAAGAGATGCCATCTGTCCCCCCAGGAGGAAGCACAAAGACTTTGCTTATTTGGGTACAGGTTGTCTCCTCTTTGCATATCCCTCAGACTGTTGGGTATTTTACTCAGAGGATCTGATATTTAAAAATGTTGCCGGGGAGATGTGCAAGTTTGGAAAAGCTGGACCAGTAAATTCCTCTTATCCTGTGCTTCCTTTCCAGAGCCTGTATGTTCTGTTCTCTTCTCTTCTCTTCTCTTCTCTTCTCTTCTCTTCTCTTCTCTTCTCTTCTCTTCTCTTCTCTTCTCTTCTCTTCTCTTCTTTTCAGACTATAGCTCCTAGAATCCCCACTTCTAGGAGTGGTAATCAAATATCTTTTCTTCCCTTTTCTTGCTGCCACTCATCATCAAGTGGGAATGTCTCTGTGGTAAGAGCCTTCAACTTGCATCTCTTGGTAACTTTCCTCTCACTTGAGGGGACTTGTTGAGGATGCTAGGGCTTGAATCGGTATTGGTCTGAAATGGGGACACAACTGTGATTTTTTGGTACTGAGGCTCAGCGTTTGAACATAAGGGGACTGCCCTGCTCACATAAAAAAGCGGAAGCAGGGAGTAGGGGTGTCTGACACAAAAAGGCATACGTGGAATAAGAATGTCAAAACTTTCTCACATCTCACTTCCTTTCCTCTGGTTGCTCCAAATATGAGAAATAAACTGTGAACAGAGTGGAAAATTGGTTCTCCTTCTGTTTACAGTTCTCTGCTACCAAAGTTTATGTCTGAACAGGGGTGGACTTGGGAAAAGACGGACATGTCTGTCCTGTTACATCTCTTCCTCGACCTCCAAACAGCCACATGCTGTAGGCCTTGAATTGCTTCTAGTCTAGCCTGATGTGGCATTGTTCTGTTTAGTTCAGGGATGCGGGACTGTGGCCCCCCATCTTTTGAACTGCAGTTCCCACACACCTTCATTGTGGGTTTTGCTAACTAGGGCTCAGGGAAGTTGTAGGCCGAAAGACATCTCAAAAAGCTAGATTTGCCCACACACCTCCAGGATCCTTTTCCTTCCTGCAATGCCCCCTGTGTGGCCACGAGACCTCTAAAGAAACCTAAACATATGGCAAGGAAAAACTAGGAGAGGATAAGAAGCAGGCTTTGTATGCTTAATGCTAGGGAAAGGCTTGGCAGTAGGCCACGTGGAGAAAGTAGGTGAATAGGTTATCTCACCACTGCTTGTTGATTCATTGCCAGCCACTCATTGCCCGTACTGGCAGCTGCTCCTATTTTTCTCCTGTGCAGTTTTCTGCCCGTGCCTCTGAACCAGCCGCTTGCTGGCATGGCCACCTCTGAAACAATGGAGAGGAGGGGAAAGGAGCACTTTGCTACGCTCTACCGACAGCAAGGTCCGTTCCTCAGTGGCACCTGCCCTTCCTCGGCTATGCTGTGGTTGCTAGGCAAAGTCAATGTCCTTTTCTCCAAGAGCTGAGAAGATAATGTCCACTAGCAGCAATGGGGCATCCCCCTTCGAGCCACAGAAGAAGGGTACGTGCACTGTTGGTGGGGGGAGCAGTCGGACAGAGAAGAGAGGCCCTCTCCTCATTCTTGGTCCAGGGCAGCAGCCACATTCTTAGCCACATAACCCAGCCTCAGCTTCCAGATGTCAAGCAAAGGAATGTTTTAAAGATGACTCATGCGCTCGGTGTTGATGAAGACCAAGCCTTTTTCTCTATAGAAGGACAGTTCATTCTCAGCGGCCAGGCTTCAAGGGAAACGGTATATTTTTGTTGGCGGAGGAAGAGCGAGAGGGCCAGGGAACATCTGAAGGTGAACCGTGTGCAGCTGTTCCTGTTCTTTTCTCCCCTGCTGGTTTTGTATTGTTCATCAGAAACAGTCCCTATGGGGCGGGACAACATGGGGTAGACACTGAGCCTACTAAGAGCCACGTCCCAAATTCTTCACAGGGGCAGGAGTTATAAAGGTACACAACCCCATGAGGTGAGCTTTAGGCTATGGCTTTGTGTGCTGTCTTCTCTAACCCATCCAGACCAGTTCGTAGTTTTTAGGGACCTGCTCTTATAATTTGGACCCCTGGATAGTTTGATTCTCTAGATTACAATCCTTTCTTGTGCTCCTTGGTTCCCCAAGTTAGTAGAAGGAAGAGCTGACTCTTGGAGCAAAGCATGGCTGGGATATGGGGAGTAGGAGGTAGGTTGGCTGCTGAATTAAATATTGCATTCTCTGTTCTTCAACCCTGCTTAACATCATTTGTCTGTCAAGTTAGCAAAGCACCTGTCCTGGAAAATTTGAATAAACAATTCAGTTAAAAAAAAAAAAGAATATAAGAAGAGCCATGTTGGATCTGTCCCAAAACTCTTCTAGTCCAGCATTTCGTGCACGCAGCAGCTAGTCTGTTGCCTTTGGGGTGCACACCACCAGCACATGAGTGCAACTGCATCCTCTCTGTGTTCTCTGCAGAGGCATACTGCCTTTGACATAGGAGGTGATACACAGGCCTCAAGACGAGCAGCCATGGATGGCCCTCATCCTCCATGAAGCTATCCAATTCTCTTTGATAGCCATTCCATTTGGCAGCCATAGCTACATCTTGTGGCAGGAAATTCCACAGTTTAATTATGCACTGGGTGAAAAAAATACTTTATCTGCTTCAGCTTTTGTTTGCTTTGACTATCCCATTGTTTGGCTTCAGCAGATGACCCCTCTCTAACATTATGAGAGAGAGAGAGAGAGGGAGGAAGGTTTCTTGCTGTTCTCTGTATACCATGCTTAATTTTGTACATCTTAATCATGTGTCCAGTTGCATGCCATCCTCCCTGAAAGTGAGCAGCCCTAAACTTTGCAACCTTTCCTTATAGGGAAGAAAAAGAAAAGGACATCATTATGACATGAAAGATGCATGGAGAGGGAGGGATGCCCAGTAGAGCAGCCTTCACCAATCTGGCCTCTCCTAGATGTAGCACTCTAAAACTCCCATAAATTCTCAGTCAGCTGGGCCACAAAACCTTGGAGTAATAAACAGCTTTGACCTGCATTACAAATTTTTCCATGTTCCCCACCCCTGCTTTATATAGAGATATGGTTAATGTGAGATCACATTACATGTAGGGCTTTTTTTTTCTTTTTAATCACTTAAGGCAGCTGTAAGTGGCTTCCTGTATCAGACTGGAGGGTGGAGAAAAAGGAAGGACTGGTCACCCTATTCCTCTCATATTAAAAGAGATATGGAGACTTATATCTTGTCTCTCTAGATCTAGGATAAGTAGCTTTGAGAGAAGGAGTAAAATATTTTCAACAGAAAAGTGGGAAGAGGAGTTGAATTAAACAGATCCTCCATCTCCTCCTCTCATTGGTACCCTGGCTTTGTTTGGAGCTGAGCTTGGAAAAGTTCCTGCTATCCCTAGATTCCCAGCCACCTTGACCAGTGGGGAGGTGCTGGGAGTTGTAGTCCAAAAATGACTTTTCCAAGCATGGTTTTGTAGCCACGTTACTTGATAAAAGAACATCTCGGGGATGCTGGAGGTGGTTAGGTGGGGGAGAACTGTTAAGATTACATGTAAAGGAAGCTTGATTCATATCCATCAGGAACTACTAATGTCATGTCAAAAAGCAATGATGCTCAACAGGAAGAGGAAAAGATGCTTGAAAGTGATAGCAACCACGGATGTGGCTGAGGAATCTTTGAAGTCCAGCAACTTCCTGAGAGTCAGTACAGTCTGCTTTCAAGCAGTGGTGATAGTAAAAGCCAGCTTACTCTTAACCACACCAGCCCAGTCACTTGTAAGCCTAAGGACACATATGGTTTGAACTTTAAAAAAATGTTTTCCTGTTGTAGAACTTCATTTTAGTTTATGTATCCCTCACATGGGTTTAGGGGCATTGCACATGCAGATGGTACGTGCTTTTTGTTTGGTACACACCTGACCATTTTTTTCCCTCTCCTTATAAGGTAGAGTAATGTCTATTTCTGGCACTTTTTATTGTGTATATTTTTCAAATAAAAAATGTTTTTAAAGAAAAGAAAAAGGTTGTCAAGGTGAAATTATTCAAAAAGAATAGAGAAATTGCAAGTCAAGTCCTTTTGTCTGGCTGTTTGTCATTTTCATTCCAACATTATTAGAATGCTGAACAAGAAAGAGTTGCATCGTTAAATCCCTCCCTTTCACCCTCCAAAATATATCCTTGCATGCAGAAAACAAGCACACGAAGGGTTCTCTTTAGGGAGATATTTTATTATGTATGGAAGCATTTACACAAAAGATTTGGCCAGTGATGCAGTCTAAGAAGGACATTAATTGGAGACGTTTGATCTCGGCTGCACTATTTCTGTTCTCAAGTGACAGCAGTTTTTAGGCAGCAGTAAATGCAGTAGGAAACTACTGTCTGCACCATCCAAAGTGGAGTACTGAACTGTTACAGTTACTGCTGCAGTAAGGCATTAGTGGTTGGTTTGTTTTTAAGAACAGGTGGGAACAGCCAGTACTGTGCTTGAGATACCTGTGGGTTCCCTTTGAGGAAGGGACTGGAATCTGCTTTTAAAATTGAGATGGTTCACTGTCTTTCCCCAAAGAAACAGAAACGGGGGAGCGTCCTATGAAATCTGCTGAAAAAACTGGAGACACATCCACACCCCAAATCCTTTGGGATTTTTTAAAAAGTAGTGAAACAACCATTTTTTGAGCATTTTGAAATGTGTCATCATTATCTGTCCCATCATATTTTTGTTGGAATTCTGTTTCAACCACTGTTTGGTGTATGGAATCCAAGCTATGTGCTCCAAATGAATCTTGCTGTATTTCCTAAAGCATTATGTATAACTCCAAAACATGCATTTCCCAATATTTCTCTAGCCTACATGGTGTTTTTGTCCCTAAGAGTAATTACAAGAGACTGCTGTTTGGTTTCCTTTGTCTTTCCAGCCCCCTTGGGTGTTTATATTTAGATATGTGCTGATAAGCTGGTCAAATCTAACTCATCTTCCGTTATTATTCATTTTAAATACATTTTGTTCCAACAACCCAAAATATTTTGTAGTACTATTTGACTTTTAAATGCTTGCCCCAACATTTGTTGTTGGCTGTTGTTCTGATTTAGGCTTTTCCTTTCTGTAACTATCATTTTGTCGTAGTTCTTCTCCTTTCTCACTACATCTTGGCCCCATCTAGAAAAATCTAGCTCGGTGATACACACCGAGCAAGAAAGAACAAGTTTAGCAAAACAGTGCTGAGATAGTTGAAGGAACTGTGCTACTTGCAAGAGAGCAGACTGAGAATAAAGCTTGTAAGCCTAACACTTTGCCAGTTCTATAGATTTATTTAGTTTGCGGTCATGGGTGGGAATAATTCGGCCCTCCACATGTTAGACTGCAACTTCCGTCAAACCCAGTGAACATAGTTAATGGTGAGGAATGCTGGGCATGGCAGTCCAGCAATAGCTGGAGGGCCATGGGATTCCCACTTTTGTTAAGGAGAGTTTTCAGTGTAAGGTTATTGTTGTTGTGTGCCTTCGAGTCAACTTATGGTTTTCTCAGCAAGGTATGTTCAGAGAGAGGTTTGCCTTTGCCTTCCTCTGAGGCTGAGAGAATGTGACTTTTTACAGTGGGTTTCCATGGCTGCACAGGGATTCAAACCCTGGTCTCCAGAATCATAGTCCAACACTCAGACCACTACACCACACTTGCTCTCAGTGTAAGAGAACGATAAAAATATGATTTACTCACAGTCTGGAATGCTCTTTGCAACTAAAGCATTCTATCATGCCATCCTGCTGATGCAGAAAAGTCAGCCCTCCACATTTGTGGGATTGACTCTTGCAAATTTGATTATTCACAAGGTGCCCGTCTCCCCTTCTCCCACTGCCGTTCCCTTGTGTTTTGCCAGTGCCAAGAAAGAAGGCAAGTGTGCCAAGACAAAAGGTAATGCAATGGTGGGAGGAATGTGCACGTGTGTGTTTTCCTTGTGCCCTCCGGAGCTCCCCTCTCCCATTCCCTTGCCTCTGTCCTGGTGCTGAGAACTTGTGCAGTAAGGCAATGGGGGGCACACGTACTCCTTCCTTCTCCCCCCAGAGCTCTCCCCGTCACTCCCTTGCCTCTGGCCCCAGTGCAGAGAAGGAAGGTTCCTGCACCAGAGCTGCAGAAGGGAATCATGAGGGGGAGTTTTTCGCAATTTTTCCAATTTTGCACAGGTTCTGTGCCCCAAACCATTGCAAATGTGGAGGGGCCACTGTACTTTCAGTGCAGTCTTATGCATGTTTACTCCCAAATATGTCCCACTGTAGCAGTACGGCCAGAATGGGCACCTCTTTCAGCCCTAGGACTGAACTTCAGTGTCACAAATGTTCTAGAGCGTTGCATTCCATGGGTGGGCAGGACAAACAGAAAAGGGCGGAACCAAATGTAGCAGTAAATTTTGGCTTAACTGGCTATCATTAATCCTGGAGAAGAATTTCAAATGCTTCAAATGGGGGAGAAAATCATACGAAAGCTGGGAAACAGCCAATTGGTAGTACGCGGGGGGGAAAGGACATGGCTTTCTGGAGAGCCCCTCAGGGGTTGGACTCAGCTTCCGAGGGCTTGAGGTTCCCCACTCACGTGGTACAGGGAAGCGTACCTAAGATTGGAGGCGCAATTCCACTGAGGCTAGCATTTTGGTTGCCACTAACTTGAGGCCTAGCTAAATGGTCTTAAGGCATGAATTGTATCCATAGACAGGGCCCACTGTCTGAAGTATCCTACAGATCATTTGAGTGTGTGGGTTTCTGTAGCTCACCTGGGGGCCATACACAATTATAGCACTGTTATTCCACTTTAACTGCCATGGTTTGTCCTTGGTTTTGTCTGAGGCTGAGAGTCTGTGACCTTCCCAAGGGCCAAGCAGGGATCCAAACCCTGGTCTCTCAATCTCCTAGTCCAACACTAAAACCACTGCCCCACCTTGGCCGTTTTCATCCTATAGTAGGTTAGGCTAAGAAAGTGTGATTGGCTCAAGGTCACACACAATGAAGCCTCCACGCCAACAAAGCGATTTGAACCTAGGTTTCCCATCCTAGTCAGACAAGCTAACTCAGAGATGAGAGCAGTGTGACCTAACAGATATTGAACGGCACAGCATTCCTCATCCTTGGCTGTTCTGTCTAAGGCCACTGGGAGATGCAGTCTAACAACAGCTGGAGACCTACCACCCAATTCCTACTCCCTGCTATAACCACTCTACACCACTCTGGTGTGCCATCTCTCCCGCTATTACAGGACCTCCAAAGATCTTCAGCCAGCCATGGCTTGTCATTGCTCTATTCTGCTCCATTCTTTCTTTTGGACCGTTGATGTCTTCCTGCCTAGGCTTCAAAAACTCCCTCACTCCAAGGGTACACAGTCTTGTTCCTCTCTGAACAGAGCTGGGCTATATATAATCCTTTTCTGGCCTTGGCGCTTCTCCCGGGGTTGGTGAAATGTTTATGCTGTCTGGGAATACTCATGGTCTCCGCTGGGGAGAAGCCAAGAGGGCCTGGGAAACAGAAAGAGAAGGTCAAGGGCAGCTCTCTGGCTGAGATCGGTGCCTCCCTAGCGCTTCCAGGACAGAAGGGAACAAGAATGAAAGATGAGAGGATGGTTAAGTTCCCCACCTGGCAACTTACATACCTTGCAGTGTTTGGCTGCAACACAACATACCCTCGGAGTATTGTAAATAAATATCAGGAGAAACACTATGCTGGCACTACACAACTCTCATGTGGAACAGCAACATTGTGCAGTGCCAGTCAGTTTGGATGTCATTGCACAAAGCACACCCACAACACACAGTGTTGCTGTATACTGGTATGGGCAAAATGCAATTCACATGCAGCCCCTTGTGCCATTTTTATGGTCCATCCAGGGCTGAAAAATACTTTTGTTTGTTTGCTCCAGAATACCTTCAAATTCTCTAGGCAGTGTGCAGAACATTTTTACCACCTTTGGTCCCCCAGGGCCAAAAAAAAACCCCAATGGCTGAGATCCTGTTGGTTAGTCCGAACTAGAGTAGACCCATTCAATGAACTGTTGAATTGTAAGTCAACACATAGGTATATCCCATTGATTTGATGTGTCTACTTCACGTAGGACTCGCAACAGAATTCAGACCAATTTTTGCAATTTTTTTAAAAGAATTTTTTTACTTTAAATGTTCCAGAATGACAACTAGGAGGCATGAGGTGCATTTCAACCCCATCTTGTGGGCCCCCTGGGCCCAGTTTAGATCCAGCAGAGGCCTTTATGGAAACCCAAAATGTGGTGAACTTGCCCCCATATCCCCAAAGGCATTTGTCTGTTTGTTTTGCAGAATCATTGAATCCTAGAGCTGGAAGAGACCACAAGGGCCATCGAGTCCAACCCCCTGGTATGTGGGAATACACAATCAAAGCATTTACTAACAGATGGCCATACAGCCTCTCTTTAAAAACCTCCAAAGGAGGACACACCACCACACTCCAAAGCAGCATACTCCACTGTCTAGCTTCTCATACTGTCAGGAAGTTCTTCCTAATGGTTAAGTGGAATCTCTTTTCCTAAAGTTTGAAGCCATTTCTCCATGTGCTAGTCTCTAGAGCAGCAAAAAAACAAACTAGCTCCATCTTCCATATGACATCCTTTCAAGTATTTAAAAATGGCTACCATTTCACCTCTTAATCTTCTCTTCTCCAGGTTATACATACGCAGCTCCCTAAGTCACTCCTCATAGGGCGTGGTTTCCAGGCATTTTACCATTTTGGTCACCTTCTCCTGGACATATTCCAGCCTGTCAATAGCCTTCCTGAACTGTGGTGTCCAGAACTGGGCATAGTATTCCAAGTGGGGTCTGACCCAAGCAGAACAAAGTGGTATTATTACTTCCCTTGACCTAGACGCTTGACTCGTATTGATGCAGCCTAGAATTGCATTGGCTTTTGTAGCTGCCATATCATACTGCTGATAGGTGCAGTGGAGGATGTGGCCCTCCTGTATCTTCTAGGGGGCTAATCCAGGCCCCTAAACTTCTGCAATTACCCACCCCTGCTGTATATGCAACTCCACTTCTGGTACTGTTAGCAGAATACATCCACTGCACTATGCTGAGTAATTTACCTCTGCGTGCATAGCACGACTTATGCCAGCATATGTCATTAACAGGATGCCAGCCTTTGAAGGAAAAAATGAGCTGTGTTTGTATGAAATGCAATGCACAGCTGGGGGCATTAGAGAAGTTGTCACCCCAAAAATACATTTCCCAAACTCTGTTGAGGTTGGAAGAATTTGCCATTAGTCTGGTTCTACTCCAGAAGCAGAGATAATTAGTTCTTTCTTGATTTCCATCTCTTAGAATTCCCCTAGCCAGCATGGTTCTGTTAAAACGCAAAGAGTTTGCCATTATCCTGGCTCCAACCTGGACATTTAAAAGTTACTACTTTGGACTATAACTCCCACACTGGCTAGGGGATTCTGGGATTCATAGTCCAAAAATTAGGACTGTGTATCTGGTATTCAAAACCTTCAACTCTGACTCCTCTATTTTTATGCTGTTTAACACTGACTCCCTCAGAAATGGTAAATATATATAAATTAGCAATAACAAATATACTGTAGTAAGAAGATAGTGCAAAGCATTAATATTACCACCACCAAGCAAATCATCAGGCTACTTAGACTGCTGGAGCATAAAACATATTCGATTAAAATTTTCCAATGAAGAAACTTCTAAATTCCTATGAAAGTAAACAAGCAATCAACTAGGCATTTAAAATATTCTAAGTTTTTAGTCGGAAGCCTGAGTCAGAGTCAGCACATTTCTTCCAACTGTACAACCCTGTCCAAAACAGTAAATTTTCCAAGAATACCTTTGTGTATGTTTGGATGGTATACATCAAGAATCTCCACCCTATAATTCCCAAGTACATTGTGATCCTCTATGGTTACATGAAAAGAAGGAAACATCCATTTCACAATGCCTACAAGCACACCCCCCTTTACTGCGAGTACAGCCTGAAGGTAAACAGAAATTCTAGTTAATATATGATAAAACAAGATACTGTAACTAGAGCTTCCAGACAGACCTAAACTGAGCTTTGCCAACAGCACAGGTGAGCAAAGTGTGGCCCACAGGCCACCTATAGTTCCCAATCCCCCTTTTTTGTGGTTCTAGGGCACCCCCACAACCCCCTAGATATCCCTTTTAAAACCCATTTTTTCTAGGCTGGCCCCCGAATCACCCAAAACCGTAGAAAAACATCATATTTTGTGTCCCCCCAGCCTTTCCCTAACAGCTGACAAATAGTTAAAATCAAACCAAAAGTGTTGTCACGTCATTTCCAATTTCAGCATGGTGCAGGCTGGTGGAAGTTGGATGAAAAATGGCTCTTGCCCTGATGTTCTTGCCCATCTCAGCCTACAGAGTAAGCAAACTACTATTTTCCTTGATATCGACCATGGGCCTGCTGGATGGGACCAGCTCAGTTTAGGCTCTAATCTCCTGTTAGTCATGTCATTATCACTGAAGATTTTGGACCATCCTCTCTGTCAGCTTAAGTTCCTCATAGGGTTCTTACAACAATAAAAATGGATGGATAGTGAAAGGTGTGTGTATGTGGACAGTGGTTGCAGGGTTAGATTAGGATCTGCGAGACCCAGCTTCAAGTTCCCACTCAGCTTTGAAACTCCCTGGGTGAACTTGGTAGCCTGACCTACTCTAAAAATTATTGTGCAGAGGCTGAAAACCATGTCCTAAAGTCCTCGGAGGAAGTACAGAATAAATATTAAGTAAATATTGTTCAAGGTAGGGCAGATATAGCTTTGAAAATCATAGAGAAACACTGGGCCAGCTGAAAGATGGCAGCCCTTGTGCAAGGAGGCAGACTAAAATGTTGGCTGCTGACAACCTTCCTTTGTATCTGTATTTCAATCTGCATCTTTAAGGATCTGACAGAGGTGAAATCTTAGACCTGAATACTGTTATGTACTGCCCTCTGCTGGAAAACAATTAACAGCATAGGAAGGCAATGGCAATCTATGTCTTGAATATTCCTTGCCTAAAAAAAAAAACCCTACAAAGTCTATCTATCCATAAATCAACAAGGCAGTTTGAAGGCACATACGGTCATCCCTCCCCATTCGCTAGGGTTAGTGGCGGGAGCCCTGTGAAAGTGGAAAATCCGCGAATAACTCTAGGCCCTCCCAAATCATATTTAACACACACACACAAAAAAGTATGATCACCATATTCAACCCATCATGGACGCCTTTGAGGCATCAGGGTTCCTTCACAAGGCAGAAGTGGGTGGCTGGTGAGGCTTACTGCCACCTCCACTGCTGCCCCACACCATTTTTAATAGGACTTGCAAGCCTCGTTCGCAGTTTCTCAGTCTCACAAGGCTTGCAGTCTCTATTAAAATTGGCACAGGGAGGCAGCCGAGGTGACAGCAAATAATCCATGAATAATCAAATTCACAAAAGCGAAACCTGCAAATGTAGAGAGCTTACTGTATATGTGAACATATCCAGGCCCAGTCAAAACATTCGCTATAAAGGGAAAAGATTTCTCTGTCCTTAAATAAGATGCCTTTAGATGTAAGGAGCCGGTGTGGTATAGTAATTGGAGTGCTGGGCTACAGTCACTCAGTCATGGAAATCCACTGTGTGAACTTAGGTATGTCACTGTCTCAGCCTCAGAGAAAGGCAGTGAGAAACCTCCTCTGAAGAAATTCTGCCAAAAAACCTCCCTATGGTTGCCGTAAGTCAGGGTCAACTTGAAGGCGCACAACAACAACAGTGTAGCTCATGTAAGTTTAGCTTACAGAAGTCTAGCTCATCCTAATACTGAAAAGGATGACAGCCAGTGTTTTGTGAGACATTATAAAAACAGAACCGTCAGTCTATACATTCACTGAAATTATCCTTTATGAGCTTAGTGTTGAATTGTTGAATGCAAACCTGAACCAAAAAAAATAAAAATTAAAGGCATTTTTTAATGATATTTAGACTAAGAATACATAGAATTATATACCAAGATGCTAATGCTCAACAAAAGAAGACAGGAAAATGAAAAGTTCTGGTTTGTTCCCAGGAAGCAATGGAAAAGTCTGAATCTCCCAGCATCTTAAAACTGAAAATAAAGTCTTAGAATTTGGTCAAACTTCAGCTGACTTAAATTTAGGAAAGAGTTCAACTTTAATAACACCAATGTTGGGAGTAGGCTTTTGGATTTTCCACCACAAAATTTCAATTTTTTTTATAAGTGTTTCCTGCAGGTTTAAGTCCGCTGATGAAGACGCAAGTCCCTTACTCAATTCTGCCCAATGTATTTATATTCAAGAGCACCTACAGGCAAGAGAAATGAGCAACTGTTAGAGATCAGCAACATATTCAGATTAACTTGCTAAGAAAAGATCCCAGAATTGTGGATATATGATTTACAATATATTAATGGATGCCCTATTGTGACAGAAAGCCTGTACATTTTCTTCCATTGTATTTTTCTAAATACTCTTTTTTTGTATATAAACCCTATAAATACAATTTTTCAAAAAAATTTTTTTACAATACTGATATTATGGGTCATTTTTTAGCACACTAAGTTACAAAATACTGCCGGGTGAATAAATCTCCTGCACCCCAATGAGTGTTTGTGCTTTCACAGTAAAGGGCTAAATCCAGTGTTAGTCCTGCCTAGAGCACATCCACTGAAAGAAGTCTTTATCACAACTTGTATTCCAGTTTTCAGTGGGATTACCTTAGCTAGGATTAGCATTCGGTTTAGTCACAGTATCTAAAGCCCGAGACTCAGAAAACACACTTTCGGTTTGCTTCATACATGTAGTGTGCTTCATACATATAACCAACTACTTGTTTCCCCCACATCTACAGGACTCTGTTAAGGAAAGTCTATGTGAACAACAATCTAAATGCAAGTACACCCTGCAATGTTCTGCAATCATTTAAAATCCTTTGCTATAATGACAGTTTCCAGCAGAAGTAAAATTTTTAAATCAGGGGCAGGGAATATCTAGGTAGATGTTCAAGCCAGCCTTACCCAAAGTGCCTGCAAGGTCTACATTTCACTTCCTTTTACTCTCAACCCTGAGGAAAGTGTGAGAAGTGAATCAGACATTAGTTTTAAATGTCTCTTTCCTCCAACTCCCCTAAATAGAATGTAAGAGGAGAAAAAAAAATTAACAATTTGGTCGCAGTAGGCAGAAATAAGAATTAAGCTGGCATCAATTCTAAATGAAAGAAGTGATAAAAAATATTTCCTCTGCTAAAGGACAAATTCATTACAGTGAAAATACTGTTTTAATTTTTCTGTCAGTAATATGCTCCTTTGTTTTGATCAATTCAGCATCTTTTAAAGCATTTTTTAAAACTAAATATATTAATATAGATAATGGTTGTCTCTCTCACACATGCACAGTTAAGGGCACACATTTGCCTCCAGACAAATGAAAAACAACCAGAACTCCAGATTTCAACCATCAAAATCAGAATTATTTGTTTTTACTCTGGATTGCTAGAGTTACTAGCCTGTTTGTTATAGATCAAAACATATAATATGGTGCCATAATATGGTGACTACTAAAATGCAGAGCATTAAGGGTATGGCAGGGCCCCATCTATATCCTGCGGAGAAACTCAAGAAAGCAGCTTTTCCCCCACATGGTGAAGATACAGTGAGAGAGATCTACCCTAGCTGAATGTTTGCTGATCAGGCAGTTATTGTAGCTTCCCTGTCTTCATCTGATTGCATGTATGATAACCACAACTTTAGCGTGCCCCGACTTTCCTCCTTTTTACAAGATGGGAAAAGTGAGGGTGCCAGCCATCCTTAATTTGAAGAGCCTGGAATATTCTTATTCCACATTTTTTCATCTTCATCTCTGACAAGCCAATGAAAGTACTAGTTTTGCACGACTCTTTCTCTCCCGCCCCCGAATGTAACGTATGAGAAGAAATAATAGCAATTTCATCTGGGTAGATAGAAGGAAGAATTAAGCCAACTCCAATTCTACATTAAATGGCTGTTCAAATATATTTGCTCCGCTAAATGACAAATGCATTGCAGATAAAACACTGGTTTGGGTTTTTTCTCAGGCTATTTCCGCACTATCCTGTTATAGTGCTATTATTCCACTTTCAACATTCCCTGGAATCCTGGGGTTTGCAGTTGAGGGAGGGGCATTTAGAATTCTCAGCCAGAGAGCTCTTGGGCCTCAGTCAACTACAAAGCCCAGAATTCCACAGGCTGTTGAAAGTGGAATAATAGCGCTACGACAATTTAGTGTGGAAACTGCCTTAGTCATATGTTCCTTTACTGTGGCAGATTCAGAACCCTTCAAAGCGTTAAAAAAAAAACCCCAGCATGGTATTAACGCAGGTAACAGTGGCTTCTCTTCCTTGTTTCCCTTGATCTCCAGGTGAAACATTTTTCTCGCTTCCCTTGACGGCGAAAAGTCCCGAAGTCTACTTAGCTGAGCTCCCTAAGAGTAACCGTAGTTTTCAGGTCAGAAGACTGGGTGGAATGTGCTCGAGGTCCTTTTCCAAATATCGAAACAGGCCGAGCAGTTCCGCGCTTAGCCACGTAGGAATCCTTCCCACCGCTGATTCCAGGTCACTTCTCTCACAGGGGCCACCAGCCTCCCCCGCCGAAAAGGCCATCATTATTTACGCCAGCCATTCCGTTAGAACGAGCCTTGGTTTCTTCACCGCAGATTCGCGCGTGTTCCATTTGGGCATCTGGGCCCCGCGAAAATTCCCCATGGACACTCGGTCTTTCAGCTGATGTCACCTAACACCCTCAAATACGAACTTGCTCTTGAGAGCGCAGCACTTTAATTCCCGTCAAGCAAGAATGTGCGAGTCCAGACCCGCCTGCTACTTCACCCCCTTCCTCCTCATCTCTAGGATTTAGGCTGGTATTTCGGACCGAACGATTCGGCACGAGGCGTTCGGCGAAGGGAACATGGCATTCTTCCATTTCCCTGAAACCACAAACAAAATGAAATCGTGCGCAGGGCAGAAGAATGAGAGACCGACAATGACGGTGCTTTTTTTCCCCCCTTTTCCCTGACCCGCTCTCCCGTGTGTCGAAAGTGCAACCTGAGGAAAGCCAACAAATCCCGTCACCATAGAGAGGAGCGAGTGAGGGCAGCGGAGAACGAGCAGCGGAAAGGAAGAAAGCACGTATCGCGAGAACCCGGAGGCGAGAGTCTCGCCTCGGAGCTTTGGCCCCGCCCCCTGGTCCCTGTCGGCGGCGGCGGCAGAGGTAGCGGGTTGTCACCCTTTTCCCCTTCCCCCTTTTCTTTCTCTCTTTCTTCCCCCTTTATTTTTTAAGGCTCCTCTTGTCCTGCCCTCACGGGTCGCGAGACGACGAGCGGCGAGGCCGCGAGGCGCCGAGTGGGAGAGGGAGAGAGAGGGGGAGAAAAAGGCAGTGTGCGCGAGGCCGAACGGGGGGGGGGAGGAGGAATGGGGGGAGGAGGGGGCCGCGCGTGCGCCCCCTGAGAGGAGGAGGAGGAGGAGGAGGAGGAGAGGAGGGGGTAGGAGCGGGTAGGAGCAGGTGACGCTCGAAGGGGAGGGGGCAGAGAGCGCGAGCGCCCCTTTGCGGGAGGGGCGGTGGCGGCAGGTGGAGGAGGGGGCGCGCGCGCGCGAGCGAGCGAGGCGCGAATGATGGGCGTGTGTTGGTTGCGGGGGGAGGAGGGGGGAGGAAGAGGAGGAAGGAGAAGGCCGAGTAAACGCGCGACAGAGAGCGGGAGCGCGCGCGGGGTGCATCTGGTGGGCGGGGCCGGGAAACTTGGTGTGTCGGGAGAGGTCCGTGGATATGTGTGTCTGTGTGTATGTATATACGTGTGTATGTATATATGTATATACAGACACATACATACGTGCACATACATATAGCTAGGGTAAGGGTAGGTGCAGGGTGTAAGTGGGGGGAAGTATTTCATGGGAAGGGGATGTGGTACAGTGTGTGGTAGTGGGGAGGAAGGTGTGGGGATGCAGTTGAAGAGAAGGAATGGGATCTGTGGGTGGTGGGGCTCGAAGAGTGGGCTGAGGAGGTGCCTGAGTTGCCGGGTGGCCCAAAGAGAGAAGGGAGGGCTTGGAGCAGAGGCAGAAGGCGGTTGAGAGGAGGAGAGGATTTGGGGGGCAGCCCCTCTTCTTACATATATCTAGGCAACAAGTTCATGTGTCTCCAGGGTATGTTGTTGGGGGAAGGGGAGAGGAGGGTGTTAAAAGTTACCCCACTGCCAAGGAAACCTTAATTAAGGAGGATGAGAAGGACAAAGGAATGTATGTAATGGCCTGGGAAGGGCGAGGTAAAAAGATGAAGTCTTACTCTGAGAGGATCTCATGAAGAAGGGTGTCCTTTAGCATTAACGAGGAGGGGATATCTGGTGGGAGGTGGCTTATATAGTTTCCTGGTAGGGGTAAGGGTCTTGTTTGCAGAAGGTCAGAGTAACTGTCTGAGAAAAAAATGGATGGAGCATGAGGTAGAAAGAGGAAAGAATTGTGGACTTCAGTGAGAAAAGGACAGTGTGTTCTGATGGGCCAGTTAAATGAAATGAGTGGTGTGGTAGGGATGGTGGGAAATAGATTCTCCCTGGAGGCAAGGCTTTTGTATACTTGTGAGAAATAGGAGGGCAAAGAGAATGAAAGGAGTTAGGGATGTGTTAAGGACTTGGAAGTGAGAGGTAAGGGAAAGCTTGATTTCTATATAGATGAAATGGGGGTAGTTTGAGGAGAGGTAATAAACTTACGAAGATGGGGGGACCATGTGGAAAGTATGTGTGTGTGGGAAGTTCAGGAAGTTAGAAAGTTGGCAATTGTATGAAGAGAAGACAACACTCGGATCTCAAATTTTTAAATGGGAAAGAATTTAGAACTGCATACTTTGGAGAGAGATAACTTCTAGTAGATATAATCTTGGATAATAATGCAAACTAGTGTCAGCACATCTTCTGAGTTCCTGTTTGGTATTTGTTTCAAAAAAAAAAGTGGGGGGACTGCTTTTGTAAAGGTTATGATTTTGGAAGAAATTTTTGCGCTAGACTTCTGACAGAAGAACAGGACTGTGGGAATTCTGCACCTTTTTTAAAAAAACTTAATTTGCAATATGCCATTTTCCTGGCTTTGCTCTGCTCATCACGAGTACAGCCTCCAAGTTTTATTTTCAGTGTATATTTATGCACTTTTTACACATTTTAGCAAGATTGCTTGTTGAATATTTTTTAACTGTTACTGTATATGAACATAGGTAACTTCTTTTACGTAAAGGACAGGAGTGTCCTCAGGGGTTAGAATCGGCAAGTCTTTATTCTCATCACTCACTGTTCTAACAATATCTGTTAGAAATTTCCATATAATCTTTGAAGTTTGTGCTGTGCTGTAACTGTGCTCCTCTGTGAGAACATTCTATAATTTATATCTGGATCTATCAGCACATTTTTTTCTCGTATTGCTTCACTTTGAGACTTCTTTCTCTATTTTTTCCTAGTTCTCAAATATTCTGTTTTAATTATGGACTGAACTAACTCCAACCTGATTTTATTGAGAAGAGGGAAAAATACTGCTGTGTTTGTTCATTACATTTCACCAATAGCTTGAGCCTGAAAGTGATCATCTACAACAGGTACAATGTTTTTCTTGCCTTTGCTTTTCCTTTTAGTCTGTTCATTTTAATTTATTTTGAGAACTATAAGCTTGCCCTTATGCAATGAACATTTTTTGCAAGTGAATAAATATGTCTTTTTGCTTGGCTTTCCATGCCTTTGCTTTTGCTTGGGGAGTACGTTTGACTCATGTATGTATGTAATTCAGCAGTGAGCAGAACATGGGTGAAACCAAGAAAATGTATTAAACTTACAGTTTCCAAATGTTTAAAATTAGAGTGTTAGATGAGAAGAGCAGAAATATTTTGAGGTCCAGTTGTGGTGGAATGAATTGTAAATTACATTGAAATATACCTGAAAACCTCTTCCTACTAATAATGATCACAGGAACTTCTGAGATTCCTTGTTCTGGAGTGTTTCAAGATGCTGTTGTATAAGCATCTGTCTGGAATACTTCAGTTGCAGAGTGTTTTGCTTCAGGAGACAACTATGATTCTGCTAATATAATTTAAACATAATATATAGGGTAATTCAATCTAGCAGCCTTCAGTCTCATTGTGGGAGAAAGGCAGGATACAAATTCAATAAATAAATACATTGTTTTGTATTACTGAATTTCTTTTTTCTTACATTTCAGAGTTACTTGATACTTTTTCTATTTTTCCCCTTTAAATCATCAATCTGTATACTTTCTTAAAGCGACATGAAAACCAAGATTATATTAATTCCAGTTTTTTTTAAAAAAGTCTGCTCCAAAAAAAATTTAATGCGCTCCCTTCTAAATGATGTGTCTGAACAAATTTCCATTATCTATCTTATTCTAGATGTCTTTCCCAACTGTTGAAAATCTTATTTGATAATTCTTCAGCTTCTGCGATTACAACAGATTACATCCTTCCAATCATTTCTTCACAGTCATAAGGGGTAGCATTTGTTTTTCTATAAATAATAATTTTAAAAACTGATATTCTCGTGCAGCTGAATTTTGTATTCATTACCACATTTTCATGTTTTCTGTAATTGTCTAGAAGTGGCATCTCTCCAGAGCTCTAGAACAAGACTGTAGTTGTAGAATCCTGTATCTAAGAAGCAGCTTCTATGTGACTGAAATTCCTTTAAAAAATGATTGGTTTAATAAATGGGCATTCAAATACCTTGGCATCAGTCCCAAGGCCTAGTCTAGTATAGTAAATAATAGTGGGAATGTTTAATGGATTTTTAGAAGAAGTATTCCTGTTTAAGAGAAAGTTTGTATCGGTTTAATTGTATGCTCTTCAGGGAGTGTGAAATTAACCCTCCCTCAGGAATATGCAGGTGGTGAATGTTCTAGGTGGAAAGTTATGAGTTGCAAAGATGACTAAGAGTGGTCTACTTTGTTGTGAATTCTTTCTGCTAGAAGTTTGTCAACAAAGTTAACATAAATTTTGTCTGGTTCCATTTTCGTTTTCCAGTGTAAATGAGTCAGAATGGATCAGGAAGGTGGGGGTGACTTCCAGAAAACCCCTAACTTCCAGTGGAGAAACTACAAGCTCATTGTTGACCCTGTGCTCAAACGGGCCCCACACAAGATCTACCGCTATGACGGGGTGCATTTCAGCACCAATGTAAGTACATTTGTATTTGCATGGCATATATGATTGATTTCTACCAAGGAGAGTGGCATGGTTGCCTTTGTCTCTCTGGCTCTAATAATCATAGCTCTTTCTTAGTGCCACTTCTTATGGTCTCCAGTTTCTCAGTTTTTGCTTCTCTTAATCTAATGCTATACTGTGGGGGAGTAATAACTCCTTGGTTTTGGGTTAACTGAGAGCATTGTTACTGAAATATTGGAAGAATTGACTCCATGTCTTATAGGACCCAAGGGATCATGTACTCTGTGTACCTCCTGCTGCTGGTTACAGAAGACTCCCCATTCCCAACAAATTTGTGCATTTTCATCTCTAGGCTTCAGAAACTGGAAATATGAATATAGAAACCTGAATTTGTTGTTCAGTTTTCATTTTTATTCTGGTACATAAAAATGCTGGTGTTATCTGAAATACTGTACTAGCAGTAGTGTTGTCAGGAAGCATGGCAGGTGGACCTTACGTGCTAACAGTCACTGAGAAGATAGGTGTGACATAAACAGTGAAAGGAAGCAGACAGTGGCTGCAGTCCCGTATGGTGCAACATAGTGTAGTAATCATACGTGCAGAAGTACACTACAGCTGAATGTTCACCAAGCCCTGGACTTAACCATAGAGTTGGTGCAGACCTCATCCCCACAGCCATTCCCTGCCCAGTGAGAGCAATGGATGGTTAAAGAAGCGTTTGGCTATGTCCCTATAACCAAACATGAAATGATTTCATCCTCTGTTGAGGTTCTCTGGAGGTCTTGGCAGATGATGTAATCATTTTGTGTGTGGCTGTAGGGACATAGCTGGCCACTTCTCTCATCGTCCACCACTCTCACCTGCCATAGAATGGTCATGAGGGACTGCAAGAACTCCATGGTAGGTCTGGCAGGACTTTGGCCTATGTATACCACTAACAGGATGCCAGCCAATGTGTTCATGGGCAGCAACTCAGAATCTTGGGATCTAGAAGGCTACCTGAATTAGGAATGAATAAGAGATCTTTTGGATGTAAGAGAGCATGAATGGATTCCCTGAAGCTCTGTTGAACTCACTACAAACAAATCACTTGTCAATTGTTCATGTTAAAGTCCACTGGAAAGATGAGGGCCTTAGTAGTGAAAACCAGCTGATATCAATTGGACTTTAACTTAATTTTCTTGAGCAATCAGAGATTTTTAATATAAAAACAAATTAAATATGGGTGACATAATTAACAATAGGAAGAGTCTGTGGTGGTGCCCAGGTT
Organism: Cyclura pinguis; assembly: GCA_030412105.1. Classification (NCBI taxonomy): domain Eukaryota; kingdom Metazoa; phylum Chordata; class Lepidosauria; order Squamata; family Iguanidae; genus Cyclura; species Cyclura pinguis. The sequence continues at coordinate 11,032,249 of CM059604.1, forward strand.
TGCAACTTACAGTATGTTATGCTAAATAGCATTCAGTGCAGGTCACATAATACTTGCCCTAGGGAGACAATTGCATCATGACTGAAAATTAAGTTTTGACTTCTGTTGTTATGTAACATTGACATGAAATTGTTCTTTGCTTTTAAAGTTCCGGTTGGTTTTTAGTTTGGAACTGCTGTTAAATTTTCTGGAAAGAGAAGGTTCAGTTTCAAAATTCACCTGCAAATAGGAACAGGTCTTGTAGCAGTTTGAATATCATGGACTTGAGTTGTCTGCCATGCTTGAAATACTTTCTTAAAACATTAACCTCTCTGTGAAACTACCTTTGATCTTTCACTCGTTGGCATTGTTTCCTGGCCCCATCAAGAGCAAATTTTGTAGATTCATTAAAAAAAAAAATCCATGACATTTATACATTTATTCCAACACAGTGTCTGTAAGAAAAAGGGTGCATAGCAAGCATTCATCACCTTCCCCATTTTACAAGTGGATACTTGAGGTAGAATAATCTGTGACTCTAGGAATCAAAAATACGAAAACCAACATCTCTTTCTATTCTTTTTTCCTATTTTAAAAGCTGTACATTAAAATGCTACAGTTGCAGTCCTCAGTGCCCTTTCAGCAAGTCTCATTCAGCTCCATGAAATTCACATTCTTCCAGTCAAGCTGTAGGCATTTGCCCTGTTTTGTTTACATGCATCTTCAGCTTTGAAAGCAAGGTTACTCATCCTTGTCTTCCTGGTTAAGTCAGGAGACAAATGTAAATATACAGCCTCACTCCTCCTTTCCTTGACTTTTCTCTAGGCTTGATGGTGGTTACAGCATGGCTGTTGTCTCCCACAAGTATGCACAAAACCCTAAATTTTTATCACATTTCAAAGACTGAGAGGAATATTGTCAGCTTAACAGCTGTTCCCTCCTTGAAGTTTTCTGATTACAGCAGCCTAAAAATGGATGCTTCTTCCTCTGTTGACAGCCTCTTTTCTTCCTGTATGGCTTTCTTGTGCTTGACGTCCCTAGTTTCACTTTCTTACTGCCTTTGGCAGGGCCTTTTTCTGTTTTGTTTGGGTATTCCCCTAAGCAGTTAAAGCAGTACTGACAAAAAACATTTTCAGAATTGTGGAGAGCCTGCAGGCAAATGGAGAGCAGAGTGCAAGGTGCTGTGATTTAAACCAGTGCATCTTAAGCTGTCTGATATGCTGGACTGACAGGCTGTCTTTCCCAAAGTGTGAAGGACCAGCACTATATTTTTACCCATTGACTAAAACTATTTCTGTCTTCCTGGAAAACCTCCAGGGACTGCCAATTGAAGGCTTCCAGATTGGCACTGGTCCACAGACCTCAACTTCGAGTAGCATTGATGTAAAATATGGTGAATGAATAGCTTGAGTCTGAGTTGTGTGTATTCAGACAAGTAGTGTTGACAGGAAAGTCTTACCCTAAATTCTTCTCATTGAAGAAGATAGCAAGTTTATAGCACTTAGACCCACCATTTCTATTTTACATCCTAAGAAGCCATTTTTATATTGGAAATCTCTTACTTAACTTCATGAAGTAGGTAATGCAGGCAAGCTTGGAATAAAAATGCAATATTCATTTCCAAGGTTTGTGTACACGCCTGGGTTTCTTTCTGTTAGTACTACCAAATGTTTACATGGTATTTTTCACTTGTAAAGTGCTTAACATTTTTTTAACCATTTAAGGATAACTTACTGTAAGCTCCTCACCTGTGTAATGGAAACAAAGAGTAGCTCACCTACAGCTGTGCGCTTAGTGCATGCTGGATGTGGATGCTGGATGTGGGATTTAAGTTCACTTCTCCCAAGCTCAGTCCCTGTTCTGCTGTGATTTTTAAAGCTGTCTTCAGAAGCAGAACCTCATGTTGGCCTACATACAGACAAGCACATTTTTACACTCTCTGAGAATAATTGCTAAAGAAGCTCGACTGCTTGCAGATCCATATCTAAGTCCTTTGCACAGAAGAGTGAGGGTTTTCCATTATAAATTACATACTACTGTGGGAAAAAATTATTGTTGTATTGCTTTTTAAAGACTTACGTCTTCATGGTATTTCCAGGCTGGGATTTTTAATAATTTCTAGTTAATCCCAGTGAAGTATGGCTTGAATGCTCAGTATAATTTACTTGGCAGCAAAACTCCTGGGTCCAAATGGTGCTATGGAGTATGTGATATCTAGTACATGGTCTTTACTTAGTTCCAATTGTCTCTCTGTCTTTTTGTTGGGAATTCAGACCTCTCAGCAATAATCCCAATGTACACTCTCTCTATTTTTTTCAAAGATTGAAGCAGTAATGTGAGTTTTCATCAAAAGGTAGAACTGGAAAAATTTCTAGAAGTGCGCTATATCATCTAACATTATTTAATGCACTGGAACATTTATCTGATTTAGCACATTTGGTTTACGTTTATATTCAAACACATGGAAGTTATTTTATTGAAATATTTATAATGTAAAGAGAATAAGCTACAGTTCTGTTATATTTAGCAACAACAACAATAAAAATGACTATATCTGAAAGATCACTACTTTTTTTAAGCACACATACCTGAAAGAGCTGTACCTAATATATCAAAAGTCTAACTTCCTTTTGTTGAAGTATAACTGTAGTACCTACAGCTTCCCGTACTGACTTTCTGTACTGCTTAGGAGTTCCATTTTGGTTTGAGGAAAATCTGATTCAAGAACAACTTATTGGACATTGTATTTCACTAAAGTATGGGCATGAGTCTGGGGGCACAATTATATTTTGTCTTGATGACTTGTACCTGTGACTGATTGTGAACTAAGAGATTTTGTAAAAGAGAACCAAACTTAGTGTGATCATTTGTTAGTATGGATACTAACTTTGAATAGTGGGGTTTGTTGACATCAATCTCCCTAGAACAAGAACTAGAAGTTCATGTTCTATATTTATCCCATCTGAGATGATTGATTGCAGTAAAACGGGTCAGAAAGTTATGGGTAAATGTAGATAGATAGATATAGCATAAAAATTATCCACAGAAAAATATAACATCAGAAAATATTCTACTCCCTATCTCCAGAGTGAAGATGGTGTGAAGAAGTCTTCAACTTTGTTTTTTGTTAAGTCTCTTTGAATTGTCACTGTTGACTAATAAAGTCTCTGCTTCTTAAGGATTCGGGCTATGATCCTGTGAGTGAAGTGCGTGATCCCAGACGCAGAATATGGTCCAAAACTAGAGACCTTTCCCTTCCTGTCCCAAAGTTTAAGGTAAGGCAAGCAAAATCTTGTTGTGTATTTCTTTTCTCCAGTTTGAATGTTTCTAGTTTCCAAGTTCAGAACGTCTTCCTTTCTCTAAGCCAGCTAGATGTTCAGATAAGGCCAAATATGTACGACTGTAGTTGTATGTCACACTGTAAATACATTGGCCAAATTCTATTGTAAATAGTTGTTCTGTGATTTCTTTTCATTTTCAAAGATCTTCCACCTTAGGGGAAGTTCAGTGGAAGAAATGAATAAGTTGATGGGAAACCTTGGAACTGTTGTGAAGGAAGTATATGTGTGTTTTCTGTGCTTGGATTTGGGGCTGATGAGTAGTGGTCATGTCTTAAGGAGAAAGGTTTCACTTTCCTTCTCATCATGAACAGGACCTCCCAAGGAAGGGAGGTTTAGGACAGCAAGAAATGTAGAAGACAAACTGTATGACACCTGCTTAATGATCTTGTTCTTGTGAAGTGTCAGTGAATGACAGATTTGTACCATGAAGGAAGTAAGCTGAATAAATGTGGGGAAACGACTTGCCTTCACAGTAAGCATTGGCAGTCAAGAAGATCCAAAAAGTGCATTTTAGTTGCTTTATTTGCAGCATTTACATGTGGGCTCTTGTTTTCAAAATTACTAGAGCTGTAGTAGGAAAGGAGTGAGGTATGCTTGAGGGATTCTATTTTGAGTTAGAAATCAAGAGTCATGCAATACTGAGGGTCAAAGGAGCTCAACAAGATTACTCACTGCCAGTTGTACCAGATGTATTTCCTTAATTATTAGATGGGGTGTGTGGCAGTTTAGTGTGTGCTTGATTTTAGCTCCCCCATCCCATCTCTTCTTGTGTCTTTGCTGCAGCTGGATGAGTTCTATGTGGGCCAGATCCCTCTGAAGGAGGTCACTTTCGCTCGGCTCAATGACAACATCAAGGAGCCCTTTCTGGCTGAGATGTGCAAAAAGTATGGAGACATTGAGGAGATTGAGATCCTCTACAATCCGAAGAACCGCAAGCACTTGGGTCTTGCCAAGGTGCTCTTCACGAGCACAAGGGGGGCTAAGGAAACAGTCAAGAACTTGCACAACACTTCAGTCATGGGCAACATCATCCATGCCCAACTTGATATCAAAGGTAGTTATCCTCTGTCAGTCATCTTCTTGGCTCAGAATTGACATCCTGGTTCAGAGTAGCATCTGCTTCCCATAAATGGCATTTTCTCCCTACAGGTCAGCAGCGAATGAAGTATTATGAACTGATTGTGAATGGCTCCTACACTCCGCAGACTGTTCCCACTGGGGGCAAAATGCTGAATGAGAAGTTTCCAGTAGAGTCAGTAAGTCCGCAAAGCTCTCTTGTTTCAATTAATCAGAATAGCTTAATTTGGGGGCCACTTTTCTGCAAGAGGCCAAGCAGTGGTTTTTTTTCTTCTGTATTCAGAATGCATGGTCGTTGCTGATTCTGTGTCCTGCTAAGAAGATGAAGCATCCTTCTGTCCCTCTTGCAGTACCATTACCATCCCTCCCCTTTTCATGTTCTGTACTACACTTATTGTCTATTTGCAAGGCTCCTGCCATTTTGCTGGTCATTTAATAGCCTAAACAGGCCTTCTCAGTCTCCACTTAGGCTCTTGCATGCTTTGTTCACAGGAGTAACAGAAGCTGCAAAACAAATCATGATCCTTTGTTCTCCATGGCTAAATATTTCACAGTGGCATTAGTCCTAGAAATAGCTGTTTTCCAGCTGCTTTGTCGTGAGTTATTGCATGGGTAGCCCACCTATAATGCATCTCAGCAGCAAATGAAAGATGTCCAGGTGAGGACTGAACATCTCTCACTTCCTTTCCTTTTGTAGTTGGAGTCACGAAGGCGCCACTCAACCGATTCCTCCTATCCTAGTAGCGTAATGCCTTCAACACCTGGTAATGGCACCCCTTCCTCTCAGGACACTCCCTATTCCAGTGGCCGGCAAGACACACCTTCTTCATATGGCCAGTACACACCCCAGTCTTCCCAAGGGACTCCATACACCCCTCGGGGAGGAACACCATATTCCCAGGATTCTGCTTACTCCAGCAGGTAAGTGATTATATTTAATTCTCCCTGAGCAGTCAGGAACTCAAGCTTGCCACTTCCTGGAAAGTCAGGGGAATTGGTCAGAACTCAGGAAAGTTGTCATTAAGCTATATTTGTGGAATGGGGTTTTTGAGATGTCACTCCAGGAGGAGAGTTGGCAGTTAGAGTAGAGAAGCAGCAGAATATTCTTTTCATGTAATAATGCATATGTGTGTATTCCATAATATTATTTTGTGATTTTAAAATATTTTTTGTGTGATGGTTGTAAGCAGTAAGGCAGAATAAAAGGAATAGGTACATAAGAGCACTGTTAATTTGAATTTGACCAGCTTCTTGTAACCAGGTTATTCCAGACAAACTGGAATTAGTTTTTATTTGATCTGACGATTAAATAGTTTGACGAGGTCAGCAAATTGTGGCTGGTTGGACCTAGTGATCAACCATTGTTCCTTCTAGCTAGCTACAAAGTCCAGTCCTGCCCCTATCCTATCTCAACAGAAAAAAATGCATTTTAGTACTTTTGTAGTTTTTGACCATTTAATAAACCTTTATTTCATGTATTGTGATTTATGATATTTTTTAAAATTCAGGTTTTTTTTAATGGTTGGGAAAAATGAGACAAACAGAAAACAAAGTTTGGGTGGCAACCCTGGAAATGATCTCAGAGGGTTTGTGTGCCTTTGAATCAACCTTTCATGGGTTGAAAAGGGGGGGAAACCAAAGAAATTTGCTCATGGGACTGTTCCTCCTTTGTTTCCTTCTCCAAGACAAGGGACACCAGGCTACTCCACCTACCAGCCAGAGTCAACGTCCTATAAATCCCGCCGACATGAGAACAGCTTTTCAGACTCATACTCTCGCCGACATTATTCCTCTTCATCCTCTTCATCGTCATCCTCTTCCTCCTCCTCCTCCTCTCACTACCGCAGCAATGACCATCACTACCCACCTTATAGTCAGCAGTTTGATGGCAGCAGTGGCAGCACCATTTCAGCTAGCGGTAGTCGATACCAGCGCCTCTCGTCCACCTCGGAAGGCCGGTCTTCCTCTTCCTCCCATCGCACCCACCAAAGAGAGGACTCTGGCTTCCATTTGCGACATCGAGAGCGCTCCCAGCGGGATGATGCTACTCCTTCCTCCACCACAGCTGTTGCTGCTGCTGCTGCCACTACCACCACCTGCTCATCTTCATCTGCAGCCACAGCCTCAGATGCTGCTCAGTTCCAGAACTGTCATAGTTTTGCTCAGCACAGTGCAGAGCAGTTCCCAGCACCCAGCGTGCTCTACCCATCTTACGTGACTACGCCAGAGACCTTTCCTGTACCTGCAGAATCCCTTGCTGTGGACCAGGACTACCGGCTGCTCCCCACAGCTGAAACATTTGCTGCCAACTCCCTGCCCCCCACAGAATTTCTTGCTCAGGAAACTAAAGAGAACATCAGTCCAGCAGTGACAGCAGGTCTTGGGGTCAACGACCAATCCCATTCTCCTGCTGTGCAGACCTCACCAGCGCGATCTGGCTCACCTGCACCTGAGACTACGAATGAGAGCGTCCCTTTTGCCCAACACAGCAGTTTGGACTCCCGCATCGAGATGCTGCTGAAAGAGCAGAGGTCCAAGTTCTCATTCCTCAATTCAGACACGGAAGAGGAAGAAGAAGAAAAAGGGGGTCCCAAGGGGGCAGAGCCTCATGGGCCATGCACTCCACCACCACCCCTTCCAGTTAGTTTTGAAGATGTAGTGCCAGCCTTGGACACGGGATCAGGAGCAGAGTCCCCCAAAGCCAATGGGCAAGACAGAGTAAGATCCAAGGATTGGGAATGTGTCCTGCATGTGTGTGTGTGTGTGTGTGTGTGAGAGAGAGAGAGAGAGAGAGAGAGAATTCTAATGTATCAGAGAAGGTAAAAGTTCAGGCCCAGTTTGTAGTTCCTGAAGCCCCCCCAGAGCTCCAGTTTTGGGGAGCAATTTCTTACCCAGTCTGACAGGTGCTTAAAACAGCTGCAAAATGCAGTAGTGTGGCCACAACAAGACTCCAAGGCTCCCATACACTTCAGTAGCCTCTGGGGAAAAAATCAGCTGAGAACAAAGCCAGAGCCAGAAGTGACATGACATTTCTCCTGGTGACATCAGACATGATAGTGCAACCTGTCTGGAGGGGTGGGAGTATGGGTTGGCAAGGTGAAAAATGGCCACTGCTGCCTTGAAATATGTTCATCCCAGTCCTAACTGCCTGTGCACATGCACACAGGTACATGTTTGCATGTATACAGTAAGAGAAAAAATATTCAGTATAAATGCCTTGCAAGTATCATGGTACGTTTGTAACTACACATATTAATAGTGAACAGATTCTCTGAATAAGGAACCTTTACAGTTAAAAAATAGCAGTATTCACACAGAGGTAGGAGCTATCAGCAGACTTGGAGAATCTGTTCCTTTGCAGAAACCAAACTATAAAAGCAGTTCAGTATGAATACTGACCACACACATACACATTTGTACGCGATTGGCTTATGTGAGTAAAGAGCTTTTTGAAAAGGTCCAAGTTTAACTTGTGCACATGACATAAAATTTCAGAGGTTATTTTTGTTATTTTCCAGATTTTGAGATTTGAACCTTGGAAAGGGTAGATGTGGCAGTTAATAGTGCTTTGGTGTCAACAAGAAAAAGATGATAAATTATTGAAAAAAGCACATTATTTTAAAAAAATTCTGTTCCGTTACTGTAGGAACCATCACATATATTCAGTATCAGGCTCTTGGCTCATGCCTCTTTCAGCATTCTAAGATTTTCTGTCTGATTGTTGGGGTAGGAACGTATCTGAGAATCTTGTGACATAGCGAGTGATGAAGGAAGCTCAAAGACAAGAGTTAGGCATCTAACTTTTTTGTACATGTGTGTGAATTTTTTGCCTTTTTTTTAAGTTCTTTTGTATCTCAACATGGTAATCATTCGGAGTGGGCTGGTGACAGGACTAGCAAGAACAGCAATAGTCAGTTGCTGGGAAACAGATGACTCACTGCAAATGCTGGACTGTTGGCTCACACTGATCCCCATTTCTGTCTTTCTCCCCTCTTCCTTCTTTTAATTAGGCATCACAACAGTCATCAGGTGAAGACATGGAAATCTCTGATGATGAACCAGAAGTCGAGCCGCCAGCCCCTGTGACTGAAATGTCTGAACCCCATTTTTCAGTGATGCCATCAGCCCTGGGACACATGCCATTGGGCATGTCTTCTTTTACACCCCATCACCGGCCAGAGCTGCCTCCCACCTACCCAATACAGCCTCTAATGTCTGTCTCCCTCCCACACCTGGCGGGGAAATCCCATTCGTTATCCAACTACAGCCAGGTTGGCCCACGGCATGCTCACCGCCTGTCAGACTTCAGAGGGAGGGCAGGCATGGTGGGTGGAGGCCGAGGTGCCCCCCACATTTATGACTTTGTCAATTCCATGGAGCTGATGAACCGCCTTGGCAACCAGTGGGGCGGGATGCCCATGTCTTTTCAAATGCAGACTCAGATGCTGAGCCGCCTGCAGCAACTGCGTCAAAACAAGGGCCAGTTTGAGGACCCTTTTTCCTATCACCGGGAGGCAGCGGCTTTTTGTGGCCGGCCCCTCTATGGTCACGGCTACCTAATGGACCAGGGTAACCACCACTTCCAGAGAGACCAGCTGTTCATGCAACAGCCAGCAGTGGTAGGAGGATCAGAACAGCAGCAACAGCAGCAGCAGCATTCCTCAGATCAGCCTCCTCTGCCACCTCCGCAGCGTCTCCTTGATTTCCGGGGCAACCCATGGGGATACCAAGAGGAAGTGGCTCCGCCCCCACCCCTCCCCAAGGACCCTCATGCCTCCATAGTGGACAGTGTACTTGAGACACTGATGCAAGAGATGAAGAGCATCATGCAGCGTGACCTCAACCGCAAGATGGTGGAGAATGTGGCTTTCAGCACTTTTGACAAGTGGTGGGAGCGTAAGGAGGAGAAGGCTAAGGTGAGTGGGGATTTGGAGGGGTGGCGCACCCACATTCCTAGGTCTGGACTCCAGTGGATCTGAGGGGAGAATTCCTTAAAAGACTAGGTTGTCATATTTTTCTCAGAAATGTAATGGAGGCCAAACATGTTCCCATGTCTTATTAAGTAATATGTAGCCTGTAAGACTGGTGCTTCCAAAAATGAGGGTTGTAACGCTTCATGAGACAACCTCAACCTCAGAATGGAAATGAGCTGGTGCTGGATACCGTTAGGCAGAGGTATGAAGTGGCATAATATCGTCCTGAAAACCAGAGGTTTGCGTAAGGAGGCAAAAAAGACAAGGGAATGAAGTGACACATGGGAACACAGAATCTGAGAAGAAAAGCTTATTGGGGCTTTAGGAATGAGTGTGTGTACCTTCATGAATAAAGAGGGTATAATTTCATAAAGTTTGACAGATGCTGCTAACACCATTGTCTCTGCATTGTTCTCCAGTGGGTTCTGCTGACCCTCCCACTCTGAAAGGTCTCTGCTTTGTCCTCCCTCTAAATCCTGAACCCTGTTTCCTGCCTCTCTGCTTCTCACTGCTGTCACTAATGCCCAGGTTTCATTATGTGCAGCCTTTCCAGAGTGCTGTCAAACAGCCAGCCAAGGAAGAAGAGAAAGACAAGACCAAACTGAAAGACCCTGCCTTGCTCTCCCTTGTCGACTGGGCCAAGAGTGGTGGTACTGGTGGCTTGGAAGGATTTGGCTTTGGGACCGGTTTTCGAGGAGTGTTGAGACTGCCATCTTTCAAGGTGAGAGTCCCGTATTCTCTGGACTTTATTGTCACTCAAATCTTGCAGCAAGGACTGGAGTCTTGCTTTGATCACAAGGCTGTAGGCTTGTATGAGGTGGTTCTTTAGGAGACGGAGACTCTGGCTTGATTATTTTCTTGCATATGGGCTCTCTAAGTCTATCCCATCTCATGTAGTAGTTTTCAAAGATGTAGCCCTGTTAGTCTCTTGCAGCATAAAAAGGAAAAAGGTAGGGAGGAAGACAAAGGAATGTAGCAGCAGCATTAAGACTATTTTTTTATTTTTGCATTAACTTTTGTGGGTATAAACCCACTGCATCCAAAGAACTGGGTTTATAGCCACCAAAAAAAAAAAAAAAAAGCTTAAAGCTGCTACTACGTTCCTTTTTGCCACTCCTCCTCCCTTTTATGTCCCATCCCAAGTAACCCACTGCTTATGTTGCAGGTGAAAAGAAAAGAGCCATCCGAAATCTCAGAGGGCAGTGAAGTGAAGCAGCCACGTCCTTCTACTCCCATTGAAGAGGACGAAGATGGTTAGTTAGTTGCTTTATCCCTGGAATTTATGTACAGTTCTTAAATCTGTCAGAGAGTGTTTCTGTTTCTTCATTTTTCTTAATGAGCCCCATCCTATCCATTTCCTTGCCATTATGCAGATAAAGAGTCTTCACAGATACTCATGTCCTCTAAGAGGGACGATGAGCGGATCAAGGGCTCAGGAAAACGGAGGAAGCTTTTCTGCCTGGACAGTGAAGGAGAAGAAGCATCTGAGGAATCCTCTTCTGAAAAGGTGAGAGAATGGCATTTCTTTATAGGTATTCACAGCAACATTAAGGCCATCTAGAAGAGATTGCAGGCCAGAAACATACAGAAACCAGATTCTCCTTCGTATTCTGTTTCCCAGTGTTAGGATTAAGATCTTTGATGCAGAATATTTAAATGATCTGAGTGTTGGAATTTGCCATTGCCTGTTTTGCCTGGCCAGGTGGATTTTGAGTTCTGAGAGGACTTTCACATTTCCTTTCATATCCTTTCTGCTTCTCAGTGTGCAGTCTCACTGCCTTGTGAGTGCATAGCCTGATATGATATTGTCCTTACTTACCACTGCTTGATTTCTCTGGCTATGAAGGAGAGTTGTGGCCATAGCTAGACTACCCAGCTGTTGTTGCTCCAGAGGATTCTTGGCCCTTTTTGGTGTTTATCAGCACAGACATCCATTTTTTCCCCCTCTGTTGTTAAGAAGCTGCGGAAGCTCCTAACGCTTTGTTTTCCATTGTCATTGTGGCCCAAATCATTTCTCGGAGTTTAAATTCCAATTTTGAACTGGTTGCTCAACCACTCAAGAAATTCAAGACAATTTTTTTCCTTTGTATGTTTGCTTCCCTGGGAATTATTTTATTGGAATATTTCAGTCTGAGAGAAACTTTATACTGCTGTCTTCACAGGAAGAGGAGGAAGAGCAGCGAAGGGAGAAAAATGAAACTTCCAGGGAACGCAGTGCAAAGGAATCTGAAGGTATTTCCCAACTAACAGTGGAGTATAGGAAGCTCAGAGACTGCTAGTCACCAAACAGAATTGATGAGAGCCAGCATGGAGTGGTTATTTTGGTGTTGGACTATGAATCTGGAGGCCAGGGTTTGGTTCCCCACTCAGCCATGGAAACCCACTGGGTGACATTGTGCAGGTCACACTCTCTCAGTCTCAAACCTCCTCTGAAAAAAAAATCTTGCCAAAAAAAGCCCATGATCAGTTGGTTGCCATAAATCAGAAATGACTTGAAGGCACATAGCAACTGCATCATTAGTGCTAGCTGTAATAATAATCTGTTAGCTCATCTAGAAATCAAATTTCACAGGAACTTACCTGATCAGAATGATTTTTTAAATGGATAGCTCTGTTTTTTGGAGGGGTTCCCCTTCCTTTTACAAGTATACATTTATCTTCTGTTTGCATGAGGTGGTATCTCTCTACATATGTTCATTGCATTTCTCTGCCCCAAGCCAAATGAACGTCAGCATTTGGTAGAGTTGTGGTGTATCTGTAACCTAGATGCTATACACCTGATAATTAAACTGATTAAATCACAAATGCTAATTCTGCAGCCTGTTTAAGATTGTACTGCGTGTTTTCTCCCCAAAAGAGAACTATGTGCTTCCATGCAGCAGTTGAGACCTTGGAAAGGGATCTGGATTGCAAATCACAATTGATGAATTAGGAGTCACCTAGATAACTTTAAACGAGTTCAGATCTGCAGAGCCAGATGAATTTCATCCCAGAATCCTGAAGGAACTTGCTGATGTACTCTTTGAACTACTTGCCATGTTTTTTGAGAAATCTTGGAGAAAAGTTGAGGTGCCAGAGGACTAGAGAAGGGCAAACATCGTCTCTCTCTTCAAAAAAGACTAAAAAGAAGATCCAGGAAACTACAGACCAATCAGCCTGACTGGCCAATGTGTTAGATAGATAGAAAGATAGGAAGAGAATACAAAAAGACATGGATAACTAGAAAATTGGGCAAAAGTTAAGAATGTGAAATTAGAAATAAATGCAGAATTTTACTCTTAGGCCACAAAAACCAAATGCACATCTGTAGGTTGGGGCATACATGGCTTAGCAGTTGATGTTTGCCTTCAGGTTGTTTGCAACTTATGGCATCCCCAAGGTGAGCTTGTCATTGTGTATTCTGGGGCTGAGAGTACCCACGATCATCCAGTGGGTTTCCATGTCTGGGGAATCAAACCCTGGTCTCCAGAGTGGTAGTCTAATGCTCAAACCACTACACCATGCTGGCTCCCTTGGCTTAGCAGGACTATGTCCTAAAAGGATCTTGGAATTATTGTTGACGATAACTTGAATTGACGATAACTACATTGAGGGAGGTACTGGTACCACTCTAGTCTGCTTTGGTTAGACGTCATCTTGAATACTGTGTCCAGTTCTGGGCACCCCAATTCAAGAAGGACATGGTCAAGCTGGAGCAAGACCAGAGGACGGCGACCAAAATGGTGAGGAGCCTGGAAGCCATGCCTTATGAGGATAGACTTAGAGAGCTGGGTATGTTTAGTCTGCAGAAGAGAAGGTTAAGAGGGGACATGATAGCCATGTTTAAATATTTGAAGGGATGCCATGTAGAGAAGGGAGTGGGCTTGTTTTCTGCTGCTCCAGAGACCAGGACAAAGAGCAATGAATTCAAGCTGCAGGAAAGGAGATTCCACCTGAACCTCAGGAAGAACTTCCTGACGGTCAGGGCTGTCCGGCAGTGGAATATGCTGCCTCGGAGTGTAGTGGAGTCTCCTCCTTTGGAGGTTTTTAAGCAGAGGCTGGATGGCCATCTGTCGGGAGTGCTTTGAGGGTGTTCCTGCATGGCAGGGGGTTGGACTGGATGGCCCCTGTGGTCTCTTCCAACTCTACATTTCTATGATTCTGTGATTGAACATGAACCAGCAGTATGATGCCGCACCAAAGAAGGCAGCTGCTATTTTAGCCTGCACTAATAGAAGCATAATTTCCAAGTCAAGGGAAGTAATAGTCCCACTACCCACTGTATTCTGTACTAGTTAGGGCTCATCTGGAGTGCTGTGATCAGTTCTGGGCACCTTATTTTCATAGAATCATAGAAATGTAGAGTTGGAAGAGACCACACGGGCCATCCAGTCCAACCCCCTGCCATGCAGGAACACCCTCAAAGCACTCCCGACAGATGGCCATCCAGCCTCTGCTTAAAAACCTCCAAAGAAGGAGACTCCACCACACTCCAAGGCAGCATATTCCACTGCCGGACAGCCCTGACCATCAGGAAGTTCTTCCTGAGGTTCAGGTGGAATCTCCTTTCCTGCAGCTTGAATCCATTGCTCTTTGTTCTGGTCTCTGGAGCAGCAGAAAACAAGCCCTCTCCTTCCTCTACATGGCATCCCTTCAAATATTTAAACATGGCTATCATTTTAAGAAGGATATAGACAAGTTGGAGCACATTCAGACGAGAGTAACAAGGATGATAGGATATATGGAGAGCAAAACTCAGGAGGAAAGGTTGAAGGAGGTTGGTATGTTCAGCTTGATGAAGAAAAGACTGAGGGATGACATGATTGTACTCTTTAAACATCTCAAGGGCTATCACAAAGGAGGGAGGAGACCTGTTCCCTGCTTCTCTAGAGGGTAGTACCAGTTCTAATGGTCCTACTGTCTAGAGATCCTGCATTGACCAGGAGGTTGGACTCAATGGTCTACAAGGCCCCTTCCAGTGCTGTGATCCTGTGCTGCATTTGTTTGAATGTTTCTGTATTTTTAAAATGTTTTGGCAGCCATAAGAAGGGAGAGGTTCATTGGAGCCCCATTCCCATATCTTCTGAAATTTCAGTAGGTACTAACTGCCTGCGTTCAAGCATGCCTTTGCAACCATTAAGAGTGGAAGCATACCTTTCGTCTTTTTAAAATAGGAACCTTTTTAGCTTTGGAAGCTAATTTATGGTCCAGGGCCACACTGTTCCTTCTGATTTTACTCACTGTGGAAGTGTTGCCTTGAACCCAGCTAAGACAACAATATCCCTTTATTCTTTTTACAGATGAAGGTGAGAGTGACAGCTCTTCAAAGTATTCTCCGTATGAAGACTCTGATGAGGACAGTGACAGCACATCTGATTCAGAGAGCAGCTCTTCCTCTTCATCTTCCTTGTCATCATCATCCTCTTCTTCCTCTGATGAGGAGGAGGAGGAAGCTGAGAGCATGGAGGAAATGGATGGAACGGCAATGAACAGCTGCCCAAATGAGTCAACGAGAAGCGTGGAGGAAGCAGCACACCAAGCAATTAATGCTGAGGTGGGCAAGAAGAAACCTGAAGCAGCTCTACTTCAAGGTGAGATTTACAGTCCTTGGTTTTCCTCAGGAGGACTTTTGTCAGCTATGATATGATAGGAGAAGAGAGAATGACCAGGTTTAGAATATTGGATATCAGGTGTGTGGGTTGCCATGGTTGCACTCAATAGCTCCAGAAATGCAGGCTGAACCATAGTCTCTCTAGTAAAGTCATCCTGTTCCATGCACTCTCTAGTAAAGTCATCCTATTCCATGCCACCTATATCCTCTGATGAAGAATTTTTTTCCTCCCTGTAGTGCACATATATCCTAGACCAGCCAGAGATACATCTTTCCTCTCAAGCTCTCCTCTCCTTACGTGCTTTCCAGCTAATCCACAGCTGGAAGGACTCTCAAAGCATCTTACATATCAACAAAAATGCAAAAAAAAGTCTGTTATCCTTACGTTTTCAATTGAGGGTGGAGGTGAGGTGCTGGAGTTTTCTATTTGTTGTTTTTTGCCAGCAAGTTGGCTTCGATTTATGGCAACCTGATCAGATAGAGACCTCCATGAACTCTGATCATCAACAGCCCTGCTCAGGTCTTTTAAACTAAAGTCTTTAGCTTGTTTGATTCAATTCACCTTCCCATTTTACTGAGCATTATCAACTTCTCTAGCAAGTCACATTGTCATGTAATATGTCCAAAGTACGGTAGCCTCAGTTTAGTCATTTTGGCTTCTAGGAAATTTTAAGGCTTGGTTAGTTCTCTGGCCCATTTAGTTGTCTTTTTGGCAGTCCATGGTGTTCATATAATTTTCTTCTAGCACTGCATTTCAGAGAAGTGAATCTTCCTGTCAGTGTTTTTCACTTGCCAGCTTTTACAGCCATTTTTTTGGTTTCTTATTATTCAAACTGATTTTGTGCCTTTTCTTTAACCTTCAGTAATCATTCCGTGCCTTTGCATCATCTACATATTTTAAATTGATGATGCTCCTTTCCCCAGTTTCCTTACCTCCTTCCTCTGATTCTAATCCCCATTTTCATACATTTTTATACACAAACTCTATAGAGTCATAAAATGCAGCCTTGTCTGACTCCCTTGCCAATTGGAAATCATTCTGTTTTTCTGTTTTCTGGCCTGATAGTGACTAGTCCAGGATTTAGTTTATTCCTCAGGAAAATCAGCGGTTGTGGCACACCCATTTCTTTCAGAGTGAATCATAATTTCTAATGGTCTACACAGTCAGTGATTTCTACTATTATCTGTAAGGTACAGATTGGTTTTCTTTTTTCGTGTATTCCATAATCCATTGTATGTTTGCAGTGCGCTTCCTAGTGCCTCTACTTTTTCTGAACTCAGCTTGGATATCTTGCATATTTTGCTCTGGAGATGGTTGAAAATCCTTGTTAAATCTTCTGCATAACTTTACTTGCATTGGAGATTATTGAAATAGTCACTTGGTTACTGTCATCCCTGGCGTCCCTTCCTTTTGGGGTTAGAGTGGACATTGAATGTTTCCAGTCTGTAAGCTGTTCTGTTTGCCATATTTCTTGGCAGATTTTTCTTGGCATCTGGATGGATTCTGTCTTCATAGTTTGAAACAGCTGTTTTGGTATGCCATCTGTTATTTCTTTCAATTGCTTTGAGAGCCTCTTTCACTTCACCTTTTAAAGTTGTGGATTTATCATCAGAAGGTTCTTCCTTGAAAGAGTTGTCATCCTTTCATCTTGTTTTAGGTAGTTCTTCAGCTTCCATTGTCTTATTTTGTCCTGATCATATAGTGTGTTCTTCATATAGCATTCCTACTCCTGGTTTTAATCTCCCTTTAATTTCTTGGATCCTGTGGAATTCCTTGGATCCCTTTAATTTCTTGCTCTGCTTTTTTCATTGTTATCTTCTAGTTCTTTGCACTGATTGCTATAATGATTCACTTTGTCCCCTTGCAGTGCAGCCTATCTACCCTTTTGATCAGCACAAAGTTTTGATTTTTGCTTTGCTCTCCTTGGCCCTCCATACTGAATTTGTTGCCAAATCGTGTTGCTCCTCTCTCATGTTAGAAAAACACATCCCATTCCTTGTATCCTCTCAACAAATATAGCCACATGCTGTTCCACACAACAACTGCAGCGTTCTTCTTTTTGTTCTTTAATTCACTAGTTTTCATTCCTTCTGTTAAGTACTTGGTTGCCCAAATTATTCACCTTTCTTGCCACTCTGCTCACATAATTATTGTGTGCCTTCAGGTTGTGTCCAGGTTATGGTGGCCCTAAGGCAAACCTATCACAGGGTTTTCTTGACAAGACTTGTTCAAAGGGGATTTACCTTTGCCTTCTTTTAAGACTGAGAAAGTGTGACTTGCCCAAGGTCACCAGTGGGTTTCCATAGCTGAGCAGAGATCTAAACCCTGGTCTCCAGAGTTGTAGCCCAACACCCAAACCATTATGCCACACTGGCTCATGCCCACGAAATGCCTGTCAAATCCCTATTCTGCCTTCTTGCCTGTTCCCAGTTCCTCATACTTCTTGCCTCTGCCTTCAGAATGTTTTCTAATCTCTCCTCTCTCTCTCTTTTTTCTCCATGTGTCTCCAAACACTTTTTAGTTCTTTTCTCTTAGTTAGTTCTTTTCTCTTTTCTGTTGTATATTCCTACATGTGACATCAGTCTCTCTGCAGCCATTTTATTTATTTATTTAGTTAGTTAGTTAGTTAGTTAGTGTTTATTGAATTTCTAAACCACCACTAACAAACATTTTCTGACTGGTGTGCACGATGCTAAAAATATAAAATACCAAAATAATTCTAAGATCTCCTGCTTTTGAAATTACTCCAATCCTCCCGTGTCACTTTTTTTATCTCGTTTCACTTTTTTGAGGTTGCATCCTTTTCCTCGAATCCCTCTTTAAAATTCTGTTTTCCTGTGGACACTTTGGAACATTTTCCTACTTTCCTAACACTACTGTACCTAAGCTGAAGTCTGTGTAGCTGAAGCAAACCCATGTTTTTGCCTCCATTGCCATCCACTTTTCCTGTTTGCTTCTTCAATTTCTGTTTTTATATTATGATGCTGTTAGGAATATGATGCTGTTAGGAATAAGTCTTGTCAAGTTATTCTTTGTAAAATACTCTGAGCTTAGATGGGACTGTATTAGTTATTAGGGTTGGTCTTTTGGTTAAAGAAATCCTAGTCTGTTAATAATTGAATCTTCTAACAAATCGATTTTGTTTTTTCGTTTTTGTTTATTTTTTTGCGGCTGTATGTAGCGTTGAAAAACAAACATATGTATAAATGGCATTCCTGAATATTCTTCTCAGAATTTATTTTCTTTCTGTCTCAAAAGGAGCAAAATGCAAGTGAACCAAGTTACTAGCATGATGCCATGAGTGAGAGGTAGGGAAGCGGGGTGGGGGTTGGTAAGATTATTTAATGTGAATAGTGAAATGATGGTTGGAAGTGATTTTTGGCTAAATTCTCCCTCATCTCCACAGAGGATGGATTCTTGTGTAGATAGTTGCTTTAAAGGTGAGACATGAGAGGGGCAAGGCATCTTACGCCAGTGACTTTCTTTCAGTACCTTGTTTGATGTTTTCAGTTTCCTCCTCATCTTGTGTTTTTGCTCCTTTCCTTCTGTTGAACTTTGAGGCTTAGTGTGACATGAGAGAGATTTCCCCATCCTTCTGCTGTGCCTGTAAGCATTGCCTTATTTATTGGGTCTCTTAAAAAATGATTCTCAAAAGTTTGTTTTGGTTTAATACTACAGCCCTACTGTATATGCCTGTAATTATTACTAGTGACTGATTAAATAGTTAATATTCTGGTGATCCCCATACAGTTAAAAGTCGGCTGAGAAGTATGTATTACAGTTATTGTCAGGACAAGAAGCAATGAGTGTACAGACCCATGTTCTCTGCTGTGTGAGGGGTGCTATTTACTTCAGGGCTGCCCAGTCTCGGACACTGCTGCAGATACTGAGATGCATATAAAAGGGCACTGCAAAGTGTTTCCTGATGCCAGTCTTCTGTATTTCCAGATAATGAGGACAAGTGCACTGAATCTGTTGAGAGTGAACAAAAAAAAAGCAAGTTTTTTTGAAATCAATTGGGTGATGACTGGAAGGGTCTTTTCATCAGTGGAGCCCAAACCCTGAAAATCCCTCCCTAAGCATGCACTGATGTATGCCTTCAGGTTGTTTCCAATTCATGGCAACCCTATTATGGGTTCTTCTTGACACAATTTGTTCAAAGTGGATTTTGTCTTTGCCTTCCTCTAAGACTAAGAAAGTGTGACTTGTCCAAAGTCACCCAGTGGATTTCCATGGCAGAGTGGGGATTCAAAGCCTGCTCTCCAGTTTTAGTCTAATGCTCAAACCACTATACCACACTGACTCTCCAGTCTTTACCAGCTTCTAAATACTAAGCAAAGCCTTTATTGTTCTCCCATTGTTTTAATGACATGTAATAATTTATCTGATTATTTAATTGCTTCTTCCTGAATATTGATATTTTTTACTGTTTCTAAACACTATTGTCATTTGTTTCTTTTTGCTGCTTTTATGGTATTCAGTCTTTCATCTCAGTTGTTCAAAAGATGGTGGGGCTAGAATGTGAGACAGTTGGCAGTCAGTCAGGCTTATTGGACTGTGTGTTGAGCCCTGTCTACACTTGACATATCTTTTATCTCTGTCATGTTTAGGTCATGTGGCAGAAGAGAAGCCTGCTCCTCAGGAGGATAGCATGCAGACCCCACTGCCAGAGGAGAAGAATGTTGGAACAACTCTGGAAGAGCGTCCCAGGCCAGAAGAGCGACCTTCCTCACCTATCCCACTTCTGCCGCCACCCAAGAAACGCCGAAAAACAGTCTCGTTTTCTGCTCCTGGTGAGGACGATGAAATCAAGGTGGCTTTGGAGAAGCCACCTGAACTGGCACATTCAACTCTTCTCCTGCCACCACCTCCTCCTCTTCCATCTACCCCCACAGATGAAGCACAATCCCCATTAGTGCCTGTGGAACCCATGCTACCACCCCAAGTGTCCTTATCTTCCAGTGCCCCAACATCCATTGCTTGCTCTTTGCCCCCCGTAACGTCCCCCATTAAGCCAGTGCCTGCTGCCAGCCGCAGGCGGGAACCCCCCAAAGCCAGCCAAAGAACAATCAGCAACCTGCCAGCAGACCATGCTTCTCTGGTGAAATGTTGGTCAGAAGACCTGCTGCCTGCTGGTCGGTCCCGGAGCCGCTCTCGCTCCCGGAGCTCAGAGCCCCCCCGAGTCCCCCATCCCCCTGAAGAAAACAAGCTGCATGTACGTGAACAACTGGGTGCTTCCTCATTGCTGGAGCTGGCCAATCAGCCTCACCTGGCCGTGCTGGCAGATGTGGCTCTTAAGATGCCTGCTGGAGCAGGGAGCGAAGATTCTGAGGAGACGGAGACCTCAGATGAGGCTGAGGAGCCCAAGGCAGCAGTGCCACCACCTCCTGCCCTGTCTCTTGAAGTCAGCAGTATTCTAATGGAGCATAACTACGCCATGGCTGTCCGGGCAGCACCAGTGTCTGCCCCTCGCAAGTCAGATGAGGCAGTCGTACCTGGCCCCATTGATTTGCTGAGGGTAGATTTGTATAGTGAGGATATGGGTGAGATTCTGGAGGCTCCTGAGGAGGTAGTGGCAGATGCCAGTGAGGTCAAAGCTGAGCCTGAAGTAGGTGACCTGGTTGCACTGCCCCCTCCTTCTCCCCTGCCAGAAGAGAAACTCAAAGCAGCTGTCGCAGAGCAGCAGCAACTGCAGGCCAAGAAGCCACATCCCCACTGGCTCAAGGAGGAAGCGGTAATCAAGGACCCAGGGCTGCTACCCTTTGAACCTGAGGACCTCTTTCCTTCAGAGAGTGAAGAGGAGGAGGAGGAAGAGGAAGAGGATGAAGAGAGTGCTGACAGTAGCGATGAAGGGGAGATTCGCAGGAGATCCCTGCGTTCTCACTCTCACAAGCACACCCCGGCCCAGCCACCTCCTCCACCCCCCGTCTTTGAGACGCGCAGTGAGTTTGAGCAAATGACCATCTTGTATGACATCTGGAACTCAGGGTTAGACCTGGAGGACATGAAGTACCTGCAGTTGACCTACGAGCGGCTGCTGCATGAGGACAACAGCACAGACTGGCTGAACGACACCCACTGGGTCCACCACACCAATATCCTTTGTGGAACAAAAGAGCTACTTGGGAGGGAAATTTATATAAGTACAAACTAGTTTTATGTCATTTTGACTATAATAAGTTCCCCCACAGATTTCTAGGAATTGAGGAGGCCTGCTGAGGATTCTACTTGAGGTTCCTAGTGTCTCCCCCTGACACACACATGTGCACACACACATGCATACACACATCAGTGAAGACCTACAATTCCCGAGGAAGAAGAAATGACTATTTAAACAGTTTACATCTGTAGTATGGATATATCTTGGCGCTTTTTATCCTTTCGTGTGTGAAAATGCCTAGTTGGGCATGTTGACAGGCCTTGTTAAGTTTTCATTTCAAAAACAAAGAAAAAAAGCTTGGTCACAGCCACACTTCGTTGTTCAGAAACCTCAAGCTTCCTTGTCTGGACTCTGATCATTTTCACACCATGCAGTTACAGAACATCAGTACCACTTTTAACTATCACAGCTCCATTGTATGGAATCCTGGAGTCTGTAGTTTTCTTAAGTATTTATGTTCCTCTTTGTGAAAGCTCTAGCACTTCAGATTCCAAGATTCTGTAGGATGGAGCCATGGCTGTTAAAGTGGCATGAAAGTGCTAAAATTGCATAGTGTGAAAGAGATCTCACACAGTGGAATTCTTCCAGATAAGGCATGTGGAATGCGATGACCTTTGTTGTGCCAGGCAAGAAAGATGGAGATTCTGGGTCAGCAGGATTAGATCATAAATGGTGAGGCATGTACCCTCTTTGTGCCAGCTGCTATGACGCCTAGCATTTGGTTTTTTTCTGGTTTGGTGATAGGATATTGCAACATGTAAAAATACACATTTACGTTTTATCAAACTTAAATGTTACCTTTCAACTAAAAATAGTACTTTCCATTTAAAAAACTGTCCAGTTTCTGCAGTTATTGGCAAATTATGGAACTCTATCATATTTTATCATCACCATTGTGTTCCATCCCAGAGTTAAGACGTAGCATTTTTAAAGGACACAAATGGTTGAATACTGTGTAGAGTCTGCCTTACTCTAGGGCAGCCTGATTAAATTCGTTACAGTGTAGTGGAAAAGTGCAAACATTGAAGGGTATTGGTTTTCTCTTCCTCTCCTGCCCACCCCATCCAGGAGGCATTGGTTTTAATGCTGATAGGAAGGAGGTATCTTCTGCTTGCCTTGATTCCAAAACCTCTAAAGAGGACACGTTGCTTGTATGGCTCAGGCTCTGAGACAGTAAGAGATGTTGGGCTTGGGTCCATTTCCTTGCTTCAGTCTTCCCTTGCTGCACATTTTCCTTTCTTCTCCTTAACTCCCCTGCCTCCACTCACAAATATTGCAAACCCAAAGCGGAAACGGAAATCATCAGACCTGCGGGAGCATCAAACAGGCTGTGCCCGTAGTGAGGGCTATTACCACATCAGCAAGAAGGAAAAGGACAAGTACCTCGATGTGTGCCCAGCCACTGTGCAGCAACTGGATGCTGCTGATATGCAGGTCTGACTCCCTTTCCTGAGATGTGGTTCCTGTACCTCTCCCTGCCCGCCCTGAGTGCCCCAGCTGTGGCTTTGGTTTGGACTTTGGTGGCCATTCTAGAACTGTTACTAGCGGAAAAATTATAGACGTAAATACGTTTGAGAAAGAGATTGGGATTGGGCATATTCCGCATTAAAACATGTAAAAAGTTTGTGCAGGGTAAATCCAGGTTCACTGTTGAGAGGGGCTGATTGGTCTTTTACAGATGTGGTATCTCTTCTTTCTGCTCGTATCCACTTTGATGCATAGCATAACCTCAAGTTGGATGAACCAGTAGCTGAGAGAAAGGGCCCTCCATTGTGGATTCCCCTTTCCTTTCCATTCAGTCATTTTTTAACCTCCCCTTTCCTCCCCAGGGCACCAACCGCATCTTGTCTGAACGGAGGTCTGAGCAAAGGCGCCTTCTGAGTGCCATTGGCACCTCTGCCATCCTTGATAGTGATCTTCTGAAACTTAACCAATTAAAGGTACCTAAGCTTAAGGGGAAGAGCCGAGCAGGAAATGTAGTCTTTAGCAGGGGGTGTTTACTTTTAATTCAACTCTTGGAAAGAAAAGAACACAAATGTGGCCCACTATACATTTGAAAATGCTGGGGCTTCCTGGAAGCTGTGCTGAGCTAGATACAAAAAGGTATTTTTGGTTTAAAAGGAATAAACAAAAATTTTATAAGACTTTGTGCGGTTCACCAAAAATCTTTTGGGTGTTTGGGGACGGCCAGCCGCTCACCCAGATTCAGTTGTCCAAGCAAAATCCAGTTGACGAGTTGAGACAGGATCTTCTTTCTGACGTTCTTGAGGTTTTGCAGAGCTTGGCACTTCTGGTGGAAGCTGCTAGAGTGAGAGAAGAAGGATTCGTGAACCATTGGATCTATAAGTGTCTAGGGCAGGGTGGGCAATTGTGGCACAGGAGTTGGAAGTGAAAAAAACTCTGGAGGATGCTGCCCGTCCCTTGTCCTGGGGCCATGAGGGGAGGGGCTAGGGTCACTCCCAGTATGAGCTACGGCAGTCTTTCCGCATCTTCTCTGGATTAATATCACTTTTCTGTATTTTGAAAGAGGACCCAGAATGGTTAAGACAGTATTTTTCCTTAACTCTTCTTTCTCTTGGATTGTGTGTGTGTGTGTGCTGAACTTTTCTCTAAATCCAGACTGTAAGAACTTAAGGACTAATATGCTTGGTTTTTTTTTAATGACATGATTGTCAGGGAATCTAGATTTATTTAATACTACTGTTATTTGCTTATATTTGCATGCTAGGCATAGCAGTTGGCTCCAGATTAAGCCTAGTAAGTACCTCACTTTCACCCTCCATCTCCTTACTATCCTCTTCATTCTCTGTAGTTCCGGAAGAAGAAGCTACGGTTCGGTCGGAGCCGAATTCACGAATGGGGCCTCTTTGCAATGGAACCAATTGCTGCTGACGAGATGGTCATCGAATACGTGGGTCAGAATATCAGACAAGTGAGTATCTGTAGGGTGAGCCTAATTTTACTGCCTTGGTATTGTGTGCAAAGGTGTCTTCATAACATGAGACCACAGGAGCTGCAGTCCAAAGACAGTTGGACAGTTGATCCATATGTTTTTGTTTTCAAATACAAGCTTCAGTCAAAACAGTTGAATACTATAAGCTGCCAAACTCACCTCTCTCCCCTTCCACATATATCAATAAAATCACAGGAGTTGCCTCTTTAAAAAAAAAAAAATTCAGGTATCTTTAGATGTGTTCTTGCTTTTACTGATTTCTAAGGGACATAATACTGTAGTTATAGCAGAAATTTTGTTTGCATATTTTCCGCAGTGCATTTGAATGTGGCATGTTAGGAAGGCTTTTTCCAGGATACGGTCACTGTCCTGAGGTCATCAGTCTTTTTCTGTTCCATTTCTTTGTTATATTCCTTGCATTAGAGGGAAAAAAAACTTTGGAGAAAATTCCCCTCAGGTACTTTGAATGCAGTGTTAGAGGAATGAAACTGAGGATACTGGAAAAAGTAAACCCAGATTTTTCATGTTTGGTTACTGAGGCCACTTTCCCTGAAGAAGTGATGATGTTTCTGCTTTAAAGTACCTGCAATCATTTGGTGCTAGGGGGTGCTGTGGACACTGCCTGGAGCTGAGCTCTTCCCTAGTGCCTTGGGAAGATTTGTGTGTTTCTTTTAAATTCTAGCCTTTCTTCAGCTAGCAAAGCTAGATGCTTTTCTTGGGTGCAAGGGGTGCCAGAGAAACAATCTTGTGGGAAACACTGCTGTGATAGTGCTCCCGTTTCCTTTTTTTAAATTCTAATTTTCTTTATTTTTTTTGTACTGGAAAACAGTCTTTTGGCTGATATCCCCCACCCCATCCCTGCTGACTTATTTAGATTCCTATCCTAAGTGGTAAATTCCTTACTCTGATAGAGCAGCCTTGACTTCGGTCAACTTTTCTGTTCCTAAATACCTCATATTCTGATTATGTTTTCTCAAGGTTGTGGCTGACATGCGTGAGAAGCGATACGCCCAGGAAGGCATTGGAAGCAGCTATCTTTTCCGCGTGGACCATGACACAATCATTGATGCCACCAAATGTGGCAACCTAGCCCGTTTCATCAACCACTGCTGCACGGTGAGTTGTGTGAGATTAACAGAGAAAGAGACCCCTGCTGCTGCTCTTACAGATGTCATCCATGTATTGTCAGTATTAAATGAATCTAATTTGTATAATGCCGCCAGTTATAATTGCATTTTACTGAGTAAAATAAAGAGCAGCAAAATCACAGCTCCCTGCCCCAAAGGACTTAGAATTTATCACTTGAATGCTTGAGATTAGTTAAATCTACATAATTCCATTTAAAAAGTCTGGGTTTGGGAGTCTGTCATCAACTGTGAACAGCAGAGAGATGTCTGGTTAGGCCTGGTGTGCTTCCTAGGCTGCTTGCTAAGAGTAGGGATCTCTTTCACCATCTGGCCCTTTGTTACCAAGAAAAGCAAAAGAAACTGGAAACATTCAAGTTAGGTGGGGCCTGGGTGGTTCCAAAATAGGATCCCCTTTGTGCCCATGTTTGAGCTGTTCTAGCTGTGGTGGCATAAAAATTAAATAAATGAATGAATAAATACATACTTGATGAAATGCAAAATACTGTAGACTGCAGCACAGAAGTCTGCATGTGTAAACTTATTTTCAAGACTAGCATCCTGACCCTTTGTGTTTTTATTCATTTACTTAAGTAACATGCAAAATATTGATGACGTGACTGGGGAAGAGAAGGAGGCAAGCTACACGATTTTCTTTTATTGCTGGTCCCCTGCCTACCCTGTGGGGCCGAGAGCAGTTGCACGCATTGAACCATTGATAATCTGCTCCTAGAAACATCAGTAAAACCTGATGTGAAAGACTGATATGTTCCAAGGATGTAAAAAACACAGTTTTATTCCAAGAAATATCCCAGTGCTCTTTGGGAAAGATTGATATGGACTTGGTCAGGGACTGTTTAAGAAGGGGAGGGGAACAATGCACATACATTGATAATTTTAAACTAGATCAGTACAAGTGTTGTGCATGCCTCTTTCATTACCTTACGTTTAAAGTGAAATCTGTGAATATTAATATAGTACATCAGATAGAGATCTGTACATGGAAGACAGGAAACTCTGTACTTAACAAAGCTCTCTAAAAATGACCTACAAGGATTTTTAAAAGATTTATCTAAAATCTGGTCAATACTGACTGATAGTTTTCAGAGTAGGAGGTAAAGCATTGTAGATATTTATGGATTTTTTTCCTCCTTGGTATCAGATTGACGTAATCATAGCCATTTGATAACAGAGAGGACACTTAATTTGACCCCTAGGAATGAAGCCCTGATCTTTGTTTAGGTCGGAGGAATCAGGATTCAAACATTCAGTTCATTTCCCTTCTCAGCAGCATCTTATGCTGAGGGAAAAATTTATCTAGCCCCTAGAAACATAGATTATCCTGAAGGACTAATTGTGTTCTATAACACGTTTGACTAAAGGAGCATCTGATTCATTGTTCTGGATAGTAGTTAATGTTGCCATAAATGTAACCTGTAGAGCTGCGTCTAAAACCATTTTTACATCCCAGGACACTGTTTCTCATTCACATCAACCCCTGTTACCTAAGTCTCTTAACACTTCATGCACGCCAGTTCTGGAGTTCCCTTGCTTTACTCGTGCATGGGTGGCTCCAAACTGGGTACAATGCTCCTAACTTCTGGGGAAGTAACATCATGAAATGGAGAGGCAGCACTGCTAGCACTGGTACAGAATTATCACTGTCAACTCACTTCTTTTCATCTTTTTCTTCCTCAGCCCAACTGCTATGCCAAAGTCATCACCATAGAATCCCAGAAGAAGATTGTCATCTACTCCAAGCAGCCTATCAGCATCAATGAGGAGATAACTTATGACTACAAGTTCCCAATTGAGGAGAACAAAATTCCCTGTCTATGTGGCACAGAGAATTGTCGAGGCACCCTGAACTGAGACACATAACCATAGAATTCATATTTATTTTTTTCCCCTGTCCCATTTCTCATCTCTACCACCCTTTTGTCACCATGTAGCTCAGCTTATCTCCCTATAGAGTTATGGTGGAAAACCTCTGAGTCACCCCAAGGCCCCTCCAGGTACCTTTTAAACTTCCTAACCAATGAGAAAGCACTTCCCTGTCCTTAGATTCTAATCAGTAAGAAGTTCCTTTTTCATCTTGCAGTCACCTGGCAACGTATCTTTGGTGTTGTTGTGATTTTTGTTTAATCCACAACCTCACCGCTCCTTTTTTTTTAATTCAGTCCCTCCCTAGGAAAATCATTTTAAGAAAAACTATGGAGGTTGAGATCTTTTGCAGAAAGTAAATATCCTTACCTCTTCAGGATAAGAACGCCCAAGTAAGGATGTTTGTGGTTAATTCTGCAGAACTAAACAACAGCTTCTTAACTCAGTGAACAGCTGGAATATATGCTGATGAGTGTGACAGCGGACCATTTTTCTTTTAAATATCTGTAGATCTCCTAGCTTGCAGCCATTGATGAGGAGATCTTTGAGTCCCAAGTTGTGAGCAAGACTTCCATGTGGCTTCTTGAGGCGGTGCAGTGCTTGGAGGCTAGCAGTTGTCAGAGTTAAGAGGTACCTCAGCCTTTGAAATGTCAAAGCCATCGAATATTTTATCCTCCCTTCGTATTTCCAAAAATGGAGGGTGTGGTGGTGTCTAGGAGGAGGAGTTTGCGTGCATTCATATCTCTTCCAGAGCAAATCTTTTCTTCAGAGAGCTTGGGTCTGGGTTGAAATACTGATGGATGGGGCCAGATTGTCCTTGGATTTTCACGTGCAGCATCATTAGTCTGTATTGGTCCCCGTGAGCCAAAACTTGAACCACTTTGCTTCAGGATCTTTCTCGTAATAGAACTGGCATCCCACCTGTTCTTTCAAGCACTTGAGACCACAGAAGTAGAGATCCTAAAAACAGTTGGGTTGTGCCATTCACATTGTAATCTCCCTGGCCTTTTCCTTTCCTCCTGTTCAATTCTATAATGTTTAGTAAGAAGACAGGGGGCGGGGACAACACCTACCATAATAGTGAAGGGGGGGCTAATTTCTTTCCCTGCTACACTTATGGCTTCAGCCAGGCTGAGTTGCAGTGTAAGCTAATACCTTTCCATGACCACCCCACCCCTAATAATTTTTCTTTAGGAGAAGAAAGTTGTGTATATATCTATTCCAGATGGATTGGCTGTTTCTTGTAGAAACACACACATTTATT
The DNA here is from genome assembly GCA_030412105.1 of Cyclura pinguis. Taxonomy (NCBI): domain Eukaryota; kingdom Metazoa; phylum Chordata; class Lepidosauria; order Squamata; family Iguanidae; genus Cyclura; species Cyclura pinguis. The sequence goes on from CM059604.1 coordinate 11,060,595, forward strand.
GTTATGTAAATATTTTATTGTTTTTTTGTTTTCCACTTCATACTAAAAAAAACCTGTAAATAATGTTATGATGTGTTTCCTTTCCTGTTTTTGTTCCCACTTGCACTGTGGCACCCTTTTCTTTTAATGCAAAGTGGGATTTTTTTTTCTCCTGGGAAAAAGCATATATCCTTCTGGATATGGTGCATTGGAGGGGGTCAGAGAAATGTACAATTTTTTTTTCATTTGAGTCAGTTTCGAAAGATAAAGAGCTTTAAACAAGGTATTTGGAAATATTTTAGGAGCATTTAAAAAAATAATTTCTGTCATCATTCAGTTTATTGTGTGTGTTGCTGTTCCAGGTATTACTGGAATGGGTAATTTCATTTGAGAGCACTTTTTCTCTGGTATGAGTTTCCCTCAGTAGACTGTCCATAGCCATGAGGTGCCTTTACATTTCCCTCTCCCAAAGGTCCATTAAGTATTGGCAGAAAACCTTTCAGAGAATTGCCGGTTATGTGAAACATCCAATTGTTAGTATCAACAACAGTAGGCCCATTGAAAGAATGGGCCTTACATAAGCATTGCCGTAACTAATCCTGTTCATCCACCGTGCCCATTCTAGTTGGGACTAACAATTGGATTTAGCACTTCATCTGCAATTGTGGGTATCCAGTGGTATTTGAATTATGGGGCACTTTCAAGGACAGATGTGGTGAGGCTGGACAACCTCCTCCTTGCTGTTCCACTGCTGAAACCCTTCTCCCGACAGGCACCCATTCCAGTTTTACTTCTCTGTTTCCATTCGTTTGAGAAAAACCAGAGTGTCAGTAAGTGCATCAGTCTTACAGAATTAGAAGACAGATTCCTCTGTAACAGGCATGGAGATGATGCAGTCCTCCAAATGTTGTTAGATTACAACTCCCATCATCCTTGGCGATACTAGCCAATAGTGAAGGATGATGAGAGTGGCAGTCCAGCAGCATCTGGAAAGCTACCCATCGCTGCCTTGTGAGATGATGTCTTCTGTTAAGCTCATAAGCTATTAAGAGGGTGGATGTTTGAACCACTGATCCAAATATGGTGTTTCAGAGGGAAGAATGGCATGTTATGTCTCAGGACATGGTTTATCAATTCCATGCTTGCAGAATGAGGGGTTCACTGGGTACATTGCAGGAGAGAAGGTGTGGGCAGGAGGGCACCCCTCATCTGCTGCTTCTCCCTCCTTGCCCTAGCAGTCTTTCCTTCCTGCTTTTTTGTCCCAGATTCTCTCCCAGATAGGATCCAAGAGTGGCAGTAAACCCATCCAAGAAGAACTCCAGAGGGAAGCAGCTTCAGGGGGGAAAAAAATCAAATGCCTCCTCCCACCCACCACTTCACTCTGAAAATGCCCTGTTCCCACCCCACTCCATTTATTTAGCAAACTGCCCATGGAAACCAGTGTTTGCCGGTGGACAGCACCTGTAGCTTCACTCCAGCTTTCTTACAGTATACTTAAAGCTGCGTATGCTCCAGTAAGTGGCATATTTCATTTGGCTCTGCTTTTAAGGAGCCATTTCCTGTGCCATGTCACCTTGGCAGATGGCTGTAAGGTCATCACTGTTTCCTGCCCTCCCTTTGGTAGGGCTTGTGAAGTTGAACGCTAGCACTGTCTTGCCGTCGTGTTCTTGGATGTAGAGTACATTTGTCCTGCTCCCAGCTGTGAAATAAGATTCATAAGTAGCCAATCTGAGAAACTTTTTGATCAAATGCAATGAAAGCCCATCCAGAGTTGGGATGTACTCTTTCCATGTTCCAAAATGTTCCAAAAATAAAAGCAGATGCATATATGCTTTATAAAAGGTTCCAGAGAATTTGTCCAATGGAGGTTTTTTAGAGAGATGGTGATTATATCCTGTAATTAAAAGAACTGAGGGCAGAACACTTGCAAGCTTGCTGAATTCAGCAGTACAACTTTCACTGCTCGTCACGTGTGGTTTTGTTTTTGGCAGAAGCTTACATAACTCTTCTCCACTCTCTCTATGTTTCCACAACTTCCTTCTGTTTTCAGATGTGTCTTAGCAACTCATGTAGTGAAGTGGAAAAGCTGAAACAGTAGCCATGCATTCTCTCACATGCATTCATGGCCACGTGCATAGCCAAAAACTAGAAAAAATGCTGCCTTATCTACAGTGGCTTCATTCTGAGGTGGCTTCTCTTTTTTGTGTCTCCTGACATGTCCTGTGAAGGCTCTGTTTAGTGCTATGTCGTGCTGTGAAAAAAAGTGGAAGCTGTCCTTTTTTAAAAAGACTCCTTTTTTTCATTTCTTATTGCCTAGGTTTGCAACCCCTCCTCCCACATCAATGTAAAACAGCTATTTCCTTCCTTTCATTTTCTAGGGGAAAAAAACAAACAAACTCACACATCTCCACATGGATTAAGGGAGGAAAATAGTTTGGATATATTTTTAATGAGAAACAGAACCACCACCACCACCACCCCTTCCCTTGGCAGTTTGTCATTTTCCAATGCTGGTTTTCCTCAGATGTGAATATTCATATGCATGTTTCATGCATGTGTCCTACATGGGTAAATTGGGAATTTAATGAGGTGCAAATGATAATAAACTGCCTGTTTTAGGAGGTCCCTTTTCCCCTCTCTTAGGTCCCTTTATAAGCTGAAGACATATTGGCTTGTTTTTGATGTGTTTTCCTAACTCAAATCACTTCTATATTTAAATTTTTAATCACCTCTTCCAGGCTGTTCTTAGGTTGTAATTTTTTCATAGCAGTACTGTTTTTGTTTTGTTTTTTAATTTAAAGAAAGCTACTTCTTTCCCTATCTTTTTGGATGTGTTTTTATTCTTAGTGGTACAAGTCCTCAGTTGTTGTTTTTTTCATCTTTGGATATATATATTCCCTTTAATTACTTCCCCAGCTGTGCATTTTCTCATTTTAAGTTAGCTTCACTCATTAGCAAAATATGTTCCTGCCACTTTACAAATCAAGCAACAGGATATGGTTGAAGTCTTTCTGTGAATTCTCCTCAAGGTTTTTTAAAAAATTAAGACCCAGCAGGTTGGGGTCAGGAAGTTGAAGTCTCTATTTTAAAAGACCCTCTCAAGATTTACATTTCAGAAAGTAGAAGTCATAGATCTCCTTGTTTGTTAACTATATAAACCACTGCCACCCTTAAGTCACTTAACTAGCATGCTTTTTTTTTAAAAAAAAATCTTTGCTAGGTTCTGATTTTTATGTAAAATTTGGGTAAGACAATTTGATGATACTCTCAGTTTAATGTTGCTACATAAATTACAATTAAGGTTTCTTTTCAGCATGGTACATTAGCAGGGAAAATGATGAGAGATTCAGTCATTGATTGTATGTGTTGTTCAGCAGCAAGCTTTTCAAAAGCTGACTAAATCTTGGCAAATTGGCACAACACCATTTCAGACTTCTGTTTTTTATTGGATTTAAATATTTACTGCTGAAAGCATGTCTGATTTGCTAGATGCTACGTCATCTTGACCCTCAATATTTTTAGGAGAGGCTTGGATTACTTTTCGAAGTTACCTTCCCATGTTTGAGACTTGTGGGTTAGAATTGCTTGTGTGTGAAATACAACCAAAAGATAAGAGCTATGTACTTTTCAACCGAAGTGCTTGATTGACCATATAGCCACCAAACCCTTAATTTTGTCAAGAGATCTGCCAGTGTCAGCATATAAGTTGTGAGCACCTTTCACTTTAATTTCCTCGCTTGTTCTTTGTAAAACCAGAGTTCAGTTGCTTTTCACAATCTAGAAGGAAAGGGAAACAGTGCTGCTCAAACTGATTTTTGCTGTATCCAACTCAGCCATGTACCTCCCGACAACATTAAAAAAGAAAAGTTGTGTTGCGGAAAACAATAATTAAACCCCTCTAAAGGATTCCAGATGCTTTAACCAAAAACACAAAGTTCCTTTGATCTTTCAGAACTGACTCCTCTACTTGTCAGCTTGTGAGGCTGAAGTGTTTTTGAATTACCCATCCACTTCTGTGTCTGTGCATTTTTTTTCTGTGTACATATGTGTAAAAAAAGTATATACAAAAAATTATCTCTATACCAGGGAGGGTGATGCCTTTTTAACCTTCTCTAGCAGCAGTGGCAGCTTGCTGAGAGTTTAGTGTTCAGTGCAGAGGGCGGGAATGTGCACACGTGGGTGGATGGATCCCCCCGTTTTTTTCCTCTCTCCCCCTCAACCCAGATTGGATGCTTCTCCTCAACTGTGTATATCTACTTTTCTGTCTGTCTATATAAATATTATATATATAGATATATAGATATATAAATATATTTTCATTTGATCTTATTGGCTTCCTACTTGTAAATATGTTAATAATTTGTGGATTCATTACTTGGTGCCAGATAGCACATTTTTATAAAAGTCATTAAACTTTTATTGTACAAAAAATTTGGAAATGATCTTCATCTTCGTTTCTGTGCTTGAAGCAGAGTATGCATCACAGTATCTGAATTGTTCCCCTCCCCAATGGAAACTTGAACGCAATCATGTTTGTTTATTTATTGAATTTGTTTCCTGCTTTTCTCCTGTGATAAGATTACACCTAAAGTGAACCCCAGTTTGGCAAATTCCACCCAAATTACAGTGCACCCTCCATATATGCCAGGGTTCTGTTCCAGGAACCCTCACATAAAACAAAAAGCGAGAATGCTCCCTCCCGTTATCGTCAGTGTGCACGTGCCAGTGCGTCTGTTGACGATAATAGGATATGAGGCTTTGTGCAATTTTGCATTCATGTGTGGAGGTTGCGCCACCAGAGGGCACACTGTAGTCACATCTGAGAAACTCCAATGTTATTTATGCAGTTCTGGTATGCTTTCTGTTTGTACAGAATGCATGAATCAATTCACTCCATTTGCATATATTATTTGCTTTATTTGCATCATTCTATTTTCAAGGAGCTTGAAATACTTTGGCAAAGGAAAAAAGAAACATCAGCCAGACTGGGGTATAAAGAGTAAGCCTTTTTTTTCCCCTGGTATTTTATGATAACGACTATTTCAAAGGACTGCTTTGGCAACTCCACATGGTTCCAGCAATGCCACCTTTATTGGACACTTGGAGGTATTGAGAAACTAAGTTAAAGTCATATGGATCTTCTAGAGTGAGTAAGAATGAAGCAGACAAAATGGTATAAAAAACCTCTTCTGTTATATGACAACACTATGTCCCAAAGTGATTGGATTCAGGGGGATAAAAAGACTGAGCCTGAGCTTCTCTGGCACAATAGACTTGCCATCATCACCTAATGGTATGCTGCATTTGTATTTATACTGTTTTTAAAAAAAAAAATGAATATAATTTACATCCTACCTTTTCCCCAGTTTTGGACTCAAGGTGGCTTAGGACAGGTAAAACAAGTCTCATTAAATTCACTGCATGCAAAAGTTAGAGCAAATAAACCATCATAAAATTAAAACCAGTTAAAAACATATTTTTTATTAAAAAAATGCCCAACACTTAATTATAAAAGACCTGTTTTCCTTAAGAAATAAATTCTCAAAGGACTACCAGCATTAAAAGGGGCCTCTATCTGCTTGCAGAAACAACGGAAAGAAAGTGCTAGTTTAGACTCTGAAAACAGAGATCTAGAGGAAGTGAGCAGCTACTAAGAAGGCCCTCTCCTGGGTTCTTACAAAATGTCCATATGAGAGGAGGGACAGAGAGCAGCCCCCAGAAGATCTCTGGGGGGGTTTGTACGGCAGATTTGTATGGGAGAATTTGGTCCTTCAACTAACTGAACGTGAGCCGAAAACCTAGTTCAGTATCTACTTGCCTAATAATTAAATCAGTTTTAACTGACACTTTTAGAAACTAGTCTCTCCACCCTTCTTTGAATGAAACCCTTTCAGGTTTTTCCAATTGGAACTCAGAGATCCAGAAAACCAGAGTGCAAACCAGTGGCTCAGGAGGAAAGGGTGTCATGGAATTGGTCTTGGTTTCCTACCTGAACTTTCCTCCCTCTCAGCAACCTAATTCAGAAAAGAGGAAAGATGCTGTGTTGTTAAACCAGAGGAAAGCTAGAATCTGTTGGTAACTATTCCAGCAGCACAGAAATACACTACTGGAGTCCTGCCTCCCTTCTGGCTACTCAATCATTCTTGTTTCTGACACCACATTAGTTTTATGACGATCGCTGCTGTCTAACCTGGTAGCACCAGATCAGCTTGTTCATAGAAGGAGTGAGGTAAATGCAGGGAGAAAGAGTCCTGAATAAGAAGCCTGCTTTCCTGGATGGAAGTTTTCTTTGGTCTCCAAATTTCAAATTTTTAAAACTTCAGTTGGGCACTTAGAGTTTAGGCATCCAAAGAGAGCCAGCATAGTTTAGTGGTTTGAGTGTTGGGCTATGACCTTGGAGATGAAGGTTTGATTCCCCACTCAGCCGTGGAAATTCACTGGGTGACCTTGGGCACGTTACACTCAGCCCCAGAAAATCCCATGATAGGTTCACATTACGGTTGCCATAAGTCAGAAACAAAGGCACACAGCAAAGTGACATCTAAAGAAAAGGGGCAAGCCAAGTCACCAAGGAAATGTGAACACAGCACGTGTCAGAGTTTTTGAAGTAAATGATTTCCAATGTCTTCCTGACGCGATGCTAGAAATGTGGAGAATGAAGGCAAGTTTTAGTTGGGGGCAGAATTCTTAGGGGAGCACAAGCCTTTCATTTTGTCCCCTCTTCTGTAACTATACCCCTGAGAAATAAGACTATGTTTTGAGTCCCATCCGGGAGAAAAGACGGATCTAAATCAAATGAATGAATGAATGATAAAAAGCAGTTGGTGAAAAATAATTGTCCCAGAAATGGAAACAATCGTAACTTGCTATTTATATGAGAGGTTAACATTTCAGAGTAAGCTTATGAGGAAAAAAAAGTTTGCTCATGTTCATCTACCTCAGGTGCTTTTATTTGCAGGTCCAAGGTAGGCTTTCTGTCCTTTTATTGTCTAAAAAGAATGAGGCACACAAGAATAAAATTCAATTCTGTAACAGAATGTTTGAAGGGCATTAAACAAAAAGCAGTGCTGTATGTTTGCTCCCTAGAGAACAATGTTCCCAGGCAACCACAGAACAATGTAATAAGGGAGTAAATAGCAGTACTCAAGAATTTGATCTTGATTGTTCTACATGCCAGCTAGTTCAAGACAGTGTGTTCGAGGATGTGACGAGTGTTGATGTTGTGTGCCTCCACATTTCCGACTTACAGCAACCTGAAGGTGAACCTATTACAAAGTTTCCTGGGGCTGAGACTGTGTGATGGACCCTTATGAGGGCAGTGTAGTGCGGAAATGTGTGTGACACACCCAAGCCAGGATTCCTGAGCCAGGAATCAAACCCTGGTCTCCGGGTTCATAGTCCAATGCTCAAAACATGCTGCTCAAAACCACACTGGCTCTCTATTAGTGTCATGTCCTAGATAATTTGTGTTTCACAAACTTCACTCAGAGTTAAACAGCAGTGTTTGTTTGTAGCAAAGCAAGCAACACGGCAATGTACTTCCGAAGTTGCTGAGAGTACAGCATACATGATGGTTACAGGTTTTATACCCTGTTATACAAATTTAGGCATGCATAGCTGTGATTGGAAGAGATCATAAGTTTCACATCATCCCACCAGTTTAGACATTTTTCCAGATCTTTCATCCTTGAGGCAAGAACAAGTGCTTGTCTTCTTATCTTTGAGCAAACCTCTTAACACCTTTCTGATACTTTAATTTTTCCCCCTCTGATCTTCTTCCCCTTGCCTAGATATACTGTAGCAGCAAATAATACAGTCATCCCTCCATATTCGCAAGGGTTAGGGCCACAGGAATCCTTTGAAAGTGAAAAAAAGCGAGTATCTTAGGCTCTCCCAAACCCTATTTAACACAAAAAAAAGTATGATCACCATATTCAACCTACTGTGGATTCCTTTGAGGCATCAGGTTCCTTCGTAAGGCAGAAGTGGGTGGCTGGTGGGGCTTACTGCCACCTCCACTGCTGCCCCACACCATTTTTAAGAGAGACTTACAAGCCTCGTTCACAGTTTCTCAGTCTCACAAGGCTTGCAGTCCTTATTAAAAATGGCATAGGGCAGCAACAGAGCTGACAGCAAATAATCTGTGAATAATCAAATCCGTAAAAGTGAAACTCACAGATGTGGAGGGCTGACTGTAAAACAACCATTTGGTGCCCTGGAATACCTTAGCAAACTTCAGACAGATACCTAGCTGCAGTCAACAATTGGCAAGGGACGCTTTGCAGCACTCTAGCAGGCTCTAGCAATGCCTAAGCCAGCAGATTTACTCTAATACATATCCAACAAATACTTAACAGCAGGAGCGAGACATCCTGACATCTAGTTAGTTACATGTTATATATTCTGATCACCACGGTCAATGCTGATTTTTAAACACATAATTCTGTATGGTTTTATGGAGTGGGGAAGGCAAAGTTCACAACCATTCATTTGGCAACATTTGAGGGTGGAAGGAATGGGGCAGATTTTATCTGCGCACTGTTTTCTGCCGTGAGCATGTCATCGAGACTGGAATAGCTTTAAGTAGAAAGAGGAGGAGTTGGTTGCTGGAAGCAGTGAAGCCAGGAAGCAGTGAAGTTAAATAGAGGCACTGATGTTCAGGACTCTTAGGTCCCCATGCTATTTAAAAGCCATCCGGTCCCTATTTCAGCACTTTGAAAGGAGGCAGGGAAAACATGGTTTCTTTATGAAGACTCATGTGGAACAGTGATGCACAGTGAACACTAGGAGGCAGACTAGATCCAGCTTAATTTAAGCAAGGAAGCAAATGGGGTGATGAAGAGGACTGAACCAGGCACAGCTCCAGCCATTTCTGAACTAGACCGGCCCCTCCGTAAACTGCAAACCCCAGGATTCCATAGGATGTTGAAAGTGGAATAATCGTGCTATAAAAGCATAGTGTGGAAATGGCCCTCATTCCTCATAATTGCAAGGATCAGTTTCCCACTTACTATATTTGCTCTAGCCCTGATCCAACACTGCTTGCGCCACATTTCCTCTTTTATGATGGATCGGAGATAGCGGTGCTAAGTGCTTCTAGCATTTTTTTAAATGGGTAGCAATCATACAGGTCTCCAGATCTGGTGGATCTGTAAATCCCGGCAACAACATCACTGATGTTTCCTAGCAGTCTGCCTTCTGAGTACAGTCAGGCCCTCCACATTTGCGGGTTTGACTTTCACAGATTTTATTATTTTTTGAGTTTCTCTAAGCCCTGCTCCCCACCCCACCTCAGGCATTTCTCTTCTGGGGAACCTTCCCGCTTGATGGTTCCAATCAGACCACACAGCCCTTTAAAAACCCACCTCTGGTGCTCTTCTTCCTCCACCGGTTGCTGCCTAGACAGCTAAGAATGGCTCATAGCCCACTTTCTCAGCACCGCAATCCATCTCCTGATGCCGCCTACACACCCAAAGGAAGAGTTGGGCTAGAGAGAAGAGGTATAGGGCCACCATGCAGACCCGTCCCCACGCCTTCTCCTTTCCCTGACCTGGTTTGGACCCTGGAGTCTGCTCTCCCCACCATGCCTCAGGCCCCTTTTCATAGACACACACACACACACACTCTGATACTTGTGAATTTTCCACTTTTGCGAGGGTCCTCTGCCGTTAACCGTAGGAAATGGGAAGGGCCATCTGTACTAACCAAGCTTCTCTCTGCTTAGCTTCCAAGACCAAACAGGATCCAGTGCCTTGAGGGTATTTAGGCCCAATAATTAATTCTTACAACATCCGCTGGTGGTGCGGCGTTCCTGTATTACAGAAATGTGGTGAGGATTGCTGGCGAAACTGACGCCGAGGGAATAACGGCTTTCTCAGAGCAACTGTCTGGTTTGTGGCCTCTGAAGTCTCACCTTGCATTCTTGGTTGCCAGCCACATGAGCTGTGCAAATTCTTGTATGGAAGGGAACAGCCCAGCATCCTGCTGGGAATAGGGAACTAGGAGGGCTTTTGTTCTGAATGCGGCCCAGCCAGAGAGACAGCAAAGTAGACTGTGGTTAAGTGGGACTTTTGAATGCATGAAGCCGTTGTACGAAAGAGAATGCCTAGCACGAGAAAGGGAAGAGAAAACTACCATTGATAGGGGAAGTCAGTGATGTATTTAAGTCTTTTACTCCAAGTCTCAAGTCTCTACTTTCAAGTCACAAATCATGTCTTAAGTCTGGAAGCGAACTTGATACCCCAACCTATATTCCAGAATTTCTGGACAGAGTGGAATAAAGTCAGTTTTAACAATTTAAGCAGATTTGGCCCTCCACATTTGCGATTTTGCCATCTGCAGCTGAAGAAGTAGAGGATAGGATCCTTCTTACTCCCTCTTTCTCAAACCAGAGCCTTTTATGCCAGTGAGCCTAAAAGAGTCTGCAGCTTTGGAAGTGGGAAACAGGATCCTTCTTACTTCTCATTTTTGAAGCTGGAGGATTTTTAAGAAGTGGAGAAAAGGATCTTTCTTATTGCCCATTACTGAAGCTTCAAAAGCTTTAGAAGGAAGGATCCTTCCTCCTCAAGCCTGTTGCCTAACATATTTGCTGTTCCCCTCTGAGAAAAGCACCCTGCACTCTGGGGGCAAGTCTTCTGGTCTTAGGAAAAGTTTTAGAAGGCTCTTCCGATATGCAGCAGGCTGCTGAGCAGACCTCAAGCCTGCCTCAAGCCCACTGCCTAACCCATTTGCTGTTCCCCTCTGAGAAATGCGCCCACAACTTTGGGCTTGAGACAGATTGTCATGTGACCGATAGGCAAAAAGAGATGGAAATGTTGTTCAGAGTCGTAAGGTTTCTGGATGAAAGTATTATGTTACAGAACCAAGGGCAGCAAGTCAGTCACTAAAAATATACAAGTCTCGAGTCAAGTCAGTGCATTTACTGTCGAGTCCGAGTCAAGTCACCGAAGCGACTTAAGTCCGACTTAAGTCCAAGTCATTCGACTCGATTCTATATCACTGAATCATAGACCTTGGTGATCTCTTAGCACATACAAATACACACCTATACCAAGCTTATATTTAGTTTTGTTTCCTGAATAGACTCTAAACCAAAATAAATGGGACGTGTGTAAGTACATAAGCATACATACATAAGTAATAATATAAAAATGTAAAAGTATATACCCTCCAACACGTCTCATGTGAACTTATCACAGGGTTTTCTTGGCAAGTTTCTTCAGAGAGGGTTTGCCATTGCCATCCTCTGATCTGAGAGAGTGTGACTTGCTCAAGATCATACAGTAGGTTTCCACAGCCAAGCAGGATTTGAATCCTCGTCTCCAGAGTTGTAGTTCAAACCATTATACCACACTGGTTCTCCAAGGAACATTTAATCTAGCCTCCTTCCTTCTAGCCAGAAGATAGTTACAGAAGAGAGTGGAGGATGAGTCCTGGGGCTACAACAAATGGGAGAGAAGGAGGAAGCTAACTAAATAAAAATAATCTCTGGAGAATCTGTGAAAGTTGCAGCAACCATTCAATTAAGTCTTGCTAATTGCAGGAAGCTGCTGCTTCAGTAGCTAAGCTGAAGATCTGTAGACAGTTCTTTCTTCTCTCTTGGTGATGAGCCCACCAAAAGTAAAGAATTTTCACCCTTGTCTCCTGCCTGGACACTCAGGGCCAAGGCTGTCATAACTCACCCCTGGAGGACTCTGTCATGGGCCAGGACTCAGCTTCCTCACGTGAACAATAGCCTCCAAGGAGGACAAGCAGATGCCAGAGCACCAGGAGCTAATCAAGCTGGGATGAGAGCCAGCTGGTTCCAGCCTCTTTAAGGAAGGCAGAGGGCAGTGGCTGAACACAGAAACAACTTGTATGTTTGTTGGCCTTCACTTTGTGTACTCTAGATTTCCTGCTTATTGCCTGCCTCAATTTCCTGGCCCCAGTCCATCTGGCCATGTTGCCTGCCAGATTCCTGGACCTTTGGACTGATTCTTGATTACGTTTCTGCTCCACCCTGAACAGGCAAGCATTATTGACTGTAAATGGCCTCCTACTAACCCAGCACTCCATGCCAGACAGCAAACAGCGAGCACTTGCGACAGACTCAGAGGAGGAAACAGATTGCCAAGAAGCTGTAGTTCCCTCTGAGTCTGAGGAGATGGGTTCTGAGGCAGTAGAGGATTCTGCTCCCCAGCAGGAAGTGGCAGATGTTGAAGATGACATGCCCCCCATCATTCCTTGAGAGACAGAGGCAGAAATGCTAACCTTATGCCTTTTAAAAAGTAAATGATGGCCCAATTAGTACTAGTGAGACACCTGTGACTTTGAAGGAGCTCCTCATAAATATTGGGACGTTTGTCTCTTAGCCTTAGTGGCAACAACAGTCTTATCTGGTTGCCTAGAATTACTCTCTCCCCTTCCTGTTTTGTCTTGACCTTGGACTGACTACTTTTTGGCCTATTCTGCTTACTCTTTGCTGGCTTATTTATCTGGACCTCTGTCCTGCTTTTACGACTATAGACCGTCCTCATGTTTCTCCCTGAACCTTGTTGAGATAACCTGTGACCGACCCAGACTGGACTGGCTACCCGACCACTCCTGCACACCAACATGCTGCCGTGGACACGTGCCGACCTGTGCTCAGGACGCAGGCCCAGAGATCTGGCAACCCTATACAAGACATTTACTAACCATCAAGACCACTAAGATGAAAGTGCTTGTTTGTATTACTCATGTTAAAATATTTATTTCCAGAATTTTTTTTAAAAAATGGAAACAATTTAAAACCACAAGAATAACTTTAAAAGACCGAAAGGCATATTAAACCATTTAACACATAAAACACAAACCATTTTAAACCAGTTTAAAACTATTCTGAAAGCACTCACATGCACAATTTTGGATGAGGCCCCAAAACCTTGAGTAAAAAAGCCATCTTTTATTTGGGCCGAAATGCAGCCATCATTCATGCCAGCCAGGCCTCTAGGGGGAGAGCATCCCACAACCAGGGTGCCACCACATACAAGACCCTTTCTCACATCCCCATTGTGTATTTCTCCCACCGGTGCAATACAAATGATGACCCCCTCTGCAGTCCTTGGGAAGACTTATAGAGAGACAGGCCGTCTTTCAATGTGGAAGCCCCAAGTTGTTTCGGGCTTTCCGTGCCATCGCTAGCAGTCCACCATCTTGAATTGCACACACTAGAAAATGATGTACATTCCTTTGGGTCCCTGAGAAAGATGCCTCAAAGTTAGACTTGCCAGGTGAACCACAACTGACACCTGTTGAATCGCCTCTTCTGCACAGCCATTACAGAAATGGGAAAAGTGTGATCGTCCAAGTCTGATTTTGTGGCACTCAGCCCTTCCTGACTCCTCGCTATTGTTATTGTTGTGTGCCTTTAAGTCATTTCCGACTTACGGTGATCTGAAGGTGAACATATCGCCTTCATATTGAGAGTATGTGATGCGCCCAAGGTCACCCCGTCAATTTCGATGGCTGAGCAGGGAATCAAACCCTCATTCCAGGGTCATAATCTAATGCTCAAACCATCACACCACAGTGGATCTCTCCTGACTCCTTAGAATGACCTTTTTCTGGTTCCCCCAAGAACTGAATTGACTCCTGCAGAAACTTCAAGGGAGGGTGAAGTCACCCTTTAAGCAGGTAGCAGATGCATCCTGTACTATTTAACTAAAAATTTTGAATTTAATTTAAAATAAAAAATTAAAAAAAAAATTTTTGACTTCTAGTTTTCTTTCTTTTTCTTTTTGGGTCATTTTTAGCAATCCAAGTGACCTTGAAGGATCTCAGGAGCAGAAACTGGGCCCTGGCAACCCAGCTCAAGTCAACTAAAGAGATCCTAACCGGGCAGTTTTGCAAATGCCGAGAGTGTAGATAGAGTGCCGGACTGAGAACTGGAGAGAGCTCCCCTACTTTTAATTGTTGTTTAGACGAGGGCAGGGGGATTTAGGTAATCAGGTCACTCGCAGCACCTGCTGCAACACCCCCTTCTATGCAGCCATTAAAGGAGCAGGAGCCCTCTCTAGTCTGGCAACCCTACAGTGCAGAAGGAGAGCACACCAGCAGCTGTGAAGCTCATATAAAGCTGGTTCAGCCCTTTTGTTAATAACCATGAGCATCTCTACTGCAATCTGAGCTCCTTGGAATGATATCTCTGGATTCCTGAATTCCTACTTAATGAATTAATTAATGAATTGGTTTTGGTGAGCAATGCTAGGCTGCTTTCCAGCATGAAAGTTTGGTAAACAATTCACTCATCAAGAAATTCCACAACAGATTCACACATTTCAGGACCACGTGCAAGAAGGGGAAAAAAAAGTGACGCCCGAGGCAAGAGAATCTGTTTCGAAAGCAGGCCTATTACCCCTTAGATGTATTGTTGATGATACAAAATACACACGGGATTTGCTGGCACCACCTATCTTTTCTTCTGCTTTGAGCCCATTACCACAGACTTTGTCAGTACCAGAAGAATGACCAAAGAAAGATGAGCAAAAGGACTTTAGCTAATTTACTGAGGAAGGCTGCCACAGAGTAGAGGGAATGCCAGGTAGTTGAAGCAGTCGAAGTTGACGGTATGCCTCTAACACATTCATTGTTATTGCTATTGTTTGCCAACAAGATGACTTCCACTTATGGCAACCCTATGAATGAGAAACTACCAAGAAGCCTGTTCATCAACTTCCCCTTTAAGGTCTTGCCATCTTCTCAGTGCCAATGCTGCTGAAAAAATTGCAGCCACGCAGAGGATGAGGAAGAAAGGGGGGTTGGATGGATGAAAACATCTGTAAAATGGGGCTTCACTGACAGAGATTTTGTTAACTGAGGTGTATTCTGTTGTGGTGTTATAATAAAATTTATTTAATTCAGTTGGAGCCTTTTTTTCTTTGCGTAGTTAGTTACACATCACATGACCTGAAGGTCCCTAAACTCTGGATAAAGAGAGACGTCCTGCCTAGTGTACATATGCGTCTAGAACTTTTATCCCCACAAAAAATCCCACTCTAGGTAAGAGCCCTGAGTTTGCATTTACCATTTTTGTTGCTCCTGTAACGTTAATATGGCCATACTCTTGTTTTCTATCCCTGTGCTGTGACACGTCACCATTCTCTGCAGCTTACCTGCCACAGAAATTCACGGAGGTAGACAGAGATCTTGCGTTTCTTTGCTTTAAAAACAATAAAGCTCAGGAACCAAACAAGGCAGCTAAGTAACACATTAATTAAAAAGATAAAAACGACAAGGAAAGATAGGTAGGCTTAAAATGTGTCAATAAGAAGACCTGAACAAACAAATTTAACCACACAATATTTAAAAGCAAACGAGAGGTTAAAAGTTTTAAAGATTACACCTAGAGAAAGACAATGGGTCCTTTCACAATACACAACTATAGTGCTACTATCCTACAGAAACTAGAGTTTGTAGTTTGATGAGCCACTAGACCTCTCCGGCTGAGAATTCTAAACACCCCCTCCGGAACTGCAAATCCCAGAGTTCCACAGGATGTTGCCATGCCTGGTAAAGTGGAATCATAGTGCTATAACTGCGTAGTGTGAAAGGTCCCAATATCTTTAACAACATCAGCATGATCGGTGCTAGTCCCTAAGAGATATTAGCCAAAAGCAGACAAATTTTTACACTAAGATCTTCTTCAGTGGTTCTGATTGTCATTACAGAGGAGTCCGACAGCAACGGGTCAGAAAAAAGCACATCTTGGTTTAGCTACATAAGTGAATGTTTACGGCAATAAGGTGCCATTTGTAGATTCTAAAAACGCATCTATTCCAAAGGCATAGTTTTGACAAGCCAGCCATTGTTTAGATCACACAAATGGTTGTTGTTGCTCTATGCCTCGAGTTGTTTCCAGTTTAAGGCAAACCTGTCATGCAGTTTTCTGGGGCTGAGAGTATGTGGATTTCTGTGGCCAAAAGGGGAATCAAACCCTGGTCTCCAGGGTAGTAGCCTGCTAGGTCATTACACCTGCTAGGTCACAAAGGAACAAAGGTCTTATTGTGAAAGAATTTTAAAGTTACTTGTTTTCTTTGGGGTTTTGATATTTATAATCAACGTGTTAGTCTCCTGCTTTGTTGATTCCTAGCCTGTTATTGTTTTACATACATACTGGGTGGATCTGGCTTCTTTTGTCCTATTGTGTTTATTCTCTCTCTCTCTCTCTTTTCTTTTTTTCCTGGTCACATATCAAGCAAAATGCCATAGCAGCTTTGGCAGGAGAAAAGCATGTGAATGAGCAATTGACTAATTGGTGATTAACGTTAAGCAAACTTGAGAATTGCAAAAAGGGACTGATCTGGTAACACTGGATCGCTTTTGATGGGTCAGAGGTTGGGCGATAGGGAAGGAGAACATTTCCGCCTGAACAGGAATTCTAACTACACAAAATTTTTTGATATTTTCCATCATTCCCCAAATTTTTGGCATTACAGTAATTAAAAACTTCAATATTTAGAAATACAGTGTGGGCATCCAAAAACAAAGGGGTAGGCAAAGTGACCAAGGGAACGTGAACACCGCTAGTAGAAGAGTTCTGGGTACATCACCAGAAGTGTTCTTGTTGGGAATTATCGATAAAGAATTGGATAGTAAATACGGGCTGGTTTTCAACATAATGGTAACAGCCGCAAAAATCTTGTTTGCCCAAACTTGGAAATGAGTTGAAGCACCGGCAATGGAAGAGCAGGTTGTAAAAGTCACGGACTTTGCCCAAGTTACCCAGTTGACATGGATTTTGAAAGATAAACCGATTGAAGGTTTCCCAAAAGACTGAAAACTGTTTGTGGATTTTTATTTATTTGTTTGTTTGTTTTAGCAATAAGAGAACCAATGATGTAACAATCGGTGGTTATGGTTATCAGTAATTCTAGAAAGCTGAATTTAGTCAGATCTGTGACGGTAGCATGAGACACTTTCTATTAATTGGTTTTTCTTTTTTTAATTCCAGTTTGTGGAGAAGTCACAGTTCTTTGGTGTTTTAGTTAGCTGATGTAGCTAGGTTGTGTCTCTGGTAATAGATTACTGTTTCAGTAATGTGTTTTAGTTCTGTGTCTTGGCTTTAGTTTGGTTTAATCTAGTGTACCTTGGTTTTAACTCTAGTTATACGTGTACGGTTGGCTCCCCAACTTTGTAGGCTTAACCTTCACAGATTTCATTATTTGCGAGTTTTTCCAACCCCTGCCCTCTTCTGCACCTCAGCTGCTTCATTTCTGGAGGAATATTCCTTCTCCGCAGCTTCCATCAGGCCGGGCAGCCATTTTAAAACCTGCTTTTGGTCCTTCTCCTCCTCCATCAGCAACTGCCTGGACAGCTAAGGATGACTGACAGCCAATTTTTCAGCACCACAAGCCGTCTCCCAGTATCCCCCAAAACTCAAGGAGACAGGAAAGAAAGAGGAAGGATAGGACTACCACGCTGACCTACCCCTTTCTTTCTTCTTTTCCTTCACCTACTTGGGACCCTGGGTGCTCCTTCTCCCCAACATGTCTTGGCCGCCTTCCCACAGATGCACACGCACATTTTGCTATTTGCAGTTTTCCCACTTTTCCAGGGCTCCTGCACCCCTAACTCCAGTGAACGTGGAAGGCCCACTGTATATTGCTTTTCCTCCTTTTTTCCTTTGTTATTCTGAGGCCATTTCCGCACTAGACTGTTATAGCGCTATGATTCTACTTGCAACATCCTATGGAATCCTGGGGTTTGCAGTGCCGGCCCCTCCCGAAACTGCAAACCCCAGGATTCCATAAGATGTTGCAAGTGGAATCATAGCGCTATAACAGTCTAGTGCGGAAATGGCCTCAGTTTCTTTGTGTCAAAATATAAACAAGAATTCCAAGAAAGCATTCTAGGTATGCACCATTCCCAGTGTCTCGCTCTTTGCAATGCTAGAATTTTGGTAACTGGAGGAAAATTTAATTGGGCGCAGAATTCTTATTGCCAAGCATTACGCTCATCCCCCGACTCCCCATAACTAGACCTTTGCAGAACATTATGAAGGATTAGGAGCAAGAAGGGTTACTGCAGGGCTGACACAGTGGGTATGTGATCCTGGGAAAGGTGAGAGCTGATCTTATGCAAGT
This sequence comes from Cyclura pinguis, assembly GCA_030412105.1. Lineage (NCBI taxonomy): Eukaryota > Metazoa > Chordata > Lepidosauria > Squamata > Iguanidae > Cyclura > Cyclura pinguis. Next base: position 11,078,675 of record CM059604.1, read on the forward strand.
GATTGGACTTGGTTCACATCCAAGACCTGGATTGTTCCCAGAACACGCCTCCTGTTCCATTAAATCCAGTTGTGGAGAGGATTAATTTGTATTTCTGTTCTTCAAGGATAGCTGCACCCCAGGGCTGGAACCTGTTTCAAACAGGTGGCGCCGTCATTCCAGCCCTGAGTGTGTACAAGCCAACGAAGGCATTTCCTTTGGTATAAAAGTAATTATAACCTCCAACCTCCATGAGATTGCCAAGCAGGATTTGATCCCAAGACCCACCCTAAGTTCTGAACCTGGAACGTCTTCCTCCGTTCTCAGAGCTCCTGATGTTATGCCAGAAGGGAGAGATCTAGCAAGATGTGTTCGGAGGAGTTCGCCACTGCCTTCCTCTTGAGGCTGAGAGTATGTGATTTGGGATAATTCCTCGGCATTCTCTCAACCACTATAGTCAGTGGCTGGTAGGATTCTGGGAGCTGTATCCAAAAATATAACTTTTCTTAAGCCCTCTTTCAAAGTCCCAAGAAGGTGCAAATTCAGTTCTCCCAGTGGTACCTCTATAACATGAGAATAAAACAAATGTTGTTGTCCCTTGGTGTCACCATAACTCGGAAATGGCTTCAAGGCTCACAAACACAACAACGATTTCATGCAACCTGCAATGCAAAGGGTCTTCTCCCCACTACTTTATGGTAACGGTTTCCCGTTTTGCCTTACCCCGCGTCTATATGCTAGGCAGCGTCCCTCCATGTGCTAGTTCCTTTTACAATTAATACTTTAATATAGTAACTACTGTTTTAACAATAAGCTAAAATTAATCATAACTAGGCTATATACCCAGTATTGTCTGGGATTTTATTTTCTCATAGGTGATAGCTGTTAGAAAGATTTGAAATCCTGTCTCTAATTCCCCCAACTGTCTTGTCCAGTACCTGTAACTTTTCCCCATATTCCTCAATCCGATCTGCATTCAGAGTTATTAACATACAGAGATTGGTTCGGTGAAGGGAATACGCTGACCTCCTCCTTGCTGCTAGGTCTGGCCTCCATAGCAACTGGCCTATTCTCTGGCGGAGAATTTTAACGGCCCCTCTCCAAACTGCAAACCCCAAGATTCCCTAGGATCTTCACAGGCAGCCAACGGTACGAGGTCTTCGCCTCACACAGCCAATCCTAGGGGGTCCCTTCCTTGGCTGACACAAGACAAACTCACAAACTTCGACTTTTAGGTGTTAGATAGGTGCCATGTCACCCAAAAGGACAACTGCAAGAGCAGCCTGGGGGGGAAAAAAAATCAGCAACCGAGGGGACAGCCGGAGGAAGGGTTTCCCAGCAAAGAGGAGGGGAAAGGGAAGCGTTGTGTTTGTCTGTTAAGGTTTCTGCCCTGACCTGGACAGCGTGCAGCCACTCTTTCTAGCAAGGAAAATTGCAGTAGTTGGGCCCAGTAACCCTTCCTGCACTAGGACCCGAGGGAAGCCCGTGGGCGGGGAATCCGCAAGGCTTCCCCAGTACAAAGCGCTCTCTCTCGGCGCCTATGAGGGCGAGGGATCGCAGGATCGCTGCGGCGCGAGGGAGTCGGCGGCCGAGGACTCGCCGGCGGTGGCAGGTGCGTATCTGCGCGCGGACGCCTTTCCTAAACGGGCGCTAGTCCTCATGAAGTCCCAATCCTGACGCCATGCGCGGTTCCGCCTTCGAAAGGGTTCTGCTGCGGGGCAAAACGCGTCATTTGGATAGTTTTCTTTTCTTTTTTTTTAAAAAAGTAACTTTTCCAAGATCACAAACGCGTGGAGGTCACGCTGGAAGGGCAAGCTGCCGTGGGGAGCGTGGGGGGGGGCACCTCCCTTTCCACGGCGTGGCCGCGTGCACCCCCATGGAAAGGAAACTGAAGCCCGACGAGGGTGCCCCGGCGCACGTACAGAGCGCCCTTCGCGCGCCTTTGAAACCCAAAGAAGGGAGAGGGCATCCGAAAGGTGAGGCTCGTTAATCTCTCCGCACTGTCGCCGCGTGTGCAACCACAGGGGTTGCTGCTTTTTTTGCTTCTTTTTTTTTTTCCCCCTCCCCCTGGCATCCGAGCGGGTGTTTTCTTGAAATGTGGTTCAGTCTTCCAAAGGTGACACATCAGCTGTTTTGTGATTTTTGCCGGCTCGGCACGCGGGGTTGCTTAGCGCTGGCTCACGACTCGCAAGCCGGCTGTATAAACTGGGATTACAAGGCTTGGAGATGCCACGCTCTTTAGTGGGTGGGTGGTTTCCGCACTGGCCTGTCATAGCGCTGTTATTCCACTTTCAACATCCTATGGAATCCTGGGGTTTGCAGTTTCGGGAGGGGCCGGCCGGCCCCTCCCGAAACTGCAAACCCCAGGATTCCATAGGATGTTGAAAGTGGAATAACAGCGCTATGACAGCCTAGTGCGGAATGGCCTAAGCGTGCGCAGCAGGCAGAAATCCAAAAGGTGCAGCATTCCCCGTTGCTGCCTTTCTGTGCTAAGAAAAAGAAAAGGCTGCGTCAGTAAAATCATCCCTTACCTGCCAAGCAGCAGCTAGAGGCACAGAAACCTACCAAAGGACAAATAATTTTTTTTTTTTTTTTTTTTTTTTTTTTTTTTTTTTAGGAGAGGTGTGTAAGCGAGGTTGCAGATGTGGGCTGGCCTACGTTATTGTGTAAAGGAAACAGAGAAAAGGGCAGCTGAGAAAAACAGAAAAACGGGAGTTGAGAAACCCCTGCCTCCTTTCACTTGGTGCCTTCCGTTTCTGGAGTGGCGACTTCTCATTCCAGACACTTAAGGTTGATGCTCGGTTGCAAAGAATTCACTTAACCACCTTGAGCTCTTTTGGAAGCAAACAGTAGCCTAGTGGTATGGAATTTAAAAAAAAAAAAAAGGGGCAGGGAGGGAGTGGGGAAGCACTCTGCACATGCCCAGAAGATGTTGTTTCTTCGTAAGTTTGGGGCACTAAAGTCCAAATCTGGAATTAGAATTCCTGCAGCTTTCTGAAAGGGGATGAGGTTGGACATGATACCCACTGCACAGACTGAAGCGTTCGCTACACAGTTTGGAAGAGTTACATTTTTGGCCTACAGCTCCCAGAATCCTACAGCTGGCATGTTGGTGTCTTATCCAGACTTGTCTTGTCCATGGCTGCAGGATATGGGTGGCTAGAGGGTTTGGGAGCTGTAGTCCAAAAATAGCGACTTTTCAAAACTCTGGGTCTCCTCCGTAAAGGATTAGAACAGATGAAAAGGAATAAAACAGGAAGAAATGGTAGCAAGGAACTCGTGGGGTTTTGGCTAGAAGCTCCCACTGAAGGATTCTTGGATTGTTTAGGACATCACTGGTATTCTGGCTTCTGGTTTAGTTTAACTGCAAGATATTCTTTTCTAATGGCATTGAACAAAATGGAAAGGGGAGATATGTTGCAAAGCGCATGCTCCCTTCTAGTTGGTACGTATGTGGTTATGTATCATGGTTGGCAGGAGGGTGTGGAAAAAGAATGCTATTCCGAATATGGAGAGGTTTCGTTTGGCAAGAATGGAAGGTATTTATAATTTCAGTTCTGTGTCTGATTTGCTGCTGCATTAGTTCCAGAGAGATAAAGTAAGTGCGTGCGTGTGCGTGCGTGTGCGTGCGTGCGTGTCTGTGTGCGCGCGCGTGTGTGTGTCAGGGGAAAAATGCAGAATCTTACTGTGATTTCTGGGGTGAAATATCCAGCTTGGCTTTTTTGCTAGAGCCATCTCTTGCAAGTAGGACTGGTGTCAGAGTAGAAATGCAAATTTAGATCCAGCTTGAGTGTGTGTGTGTGTGTGTGTGTGTGCACGTACACCTGTGCACATATGTGTGTGCACATGTGCCTTCAGGTTGTTTCCAACTTCTAGCAACCCTAAGACAAACCTAGGCAAGAATTGTTTAGAGGGGAGGTTGCCGTTGCTTTCCTCTGAGGCTGAGAGAGTGATATTTACCCAAGATCTCCCTGTGGGTTTCCGTAACTGAGCAGGGATTTGAAACTTGGTCTCTCGGAGTCTTCCTAGTCCAGTATTCAACTCACCAATGCAGTATAGGAAAAGTAACACTTGTTGGATTTCTTTTTACCTAAATCCTAAATGTGTAGAGGTGGGGAAAGAAATACCCCCGATCCATGCTTGGAAGTTGCAATAGTTCTGTTCTTGCTTTGCATGGTCCTTGACTGACATCTGGCCCCAAAAAACAGATTCTACAGCTACTCTGTTGTAAAGGCAGCTGTTGGCCCTTACTAATATCTAGTTTTCACTGACCCTTCCCCTAGATACATTAATCTTCCATGTGTGCAGAGATAACTTGGTATGAAGGAACATTTACTTACGAAAGCTGTATCTTGTGCCACTTGTAATCAGAATTGGCATAATCCAAATCCAGGCTTAGTAACTTGGTGGAAACTGGACTGCATAGAGAACCTCTGTATTTTTTTTTTCACAGTGGGAGAAAAGGAACTTGAAGAGACTTTGAGCAGGGAAATATAAGGCAGGGAGAGGGTTAGACAGCTCCCCTGCTGCTCTTTTTTCAGTTTAAACAATACACCTCACAAAATCCAATCATAAGTGGAAAGAAATACGCAGTTGTGTACAGTATTCTGCTTGATCTTTAGAAACCTAATGAAAAGGTTTTAACTTCCTTCTCGGCTGTTGGTGCAGAGTGAGCCCAGTGTGTGCTTCATGCTCTTGGGAAGATTGCCAGTGCTACAGGATCAAGTTTCACCTGCTAATAAATTCTCTTCTGTGATATAGCTGTAAAAGGATCCAGGAGTCCCTTGCTTGAGTTCCAACAATTTGAGAAATGATACTTTTGGAGCCATTATAGAGAAAAGAGATTCTGCAGGTGCTCAGGGGCACCCTTCTTGAGTTACGGTGAAGCCCTTGCATTCCACCTACTGACTTTGTTTTAAATCTGATTCCTGTGGAATGGGTTAGCAATAAAACAGGTGGCAACTTTGCCAGATGTTGAAATCAGATGTTGGGCTAAAGCTGTGACGTGCACTTCCTTCCCCATTCCAGTTTGGCTCAAAAACCTGGTGTTTCATTTCCAGGTCTCCCCTGGCCTTTTGTTCCGTGGCTTCTCTTTCAAAATTGTAGCCTGTTTGGCCCTTTCCCACATGGATTGGCCTCATTGTACACGAGTCCTTCTTGGCCTCTAGCAAAGGCAAACAGTAGTATTATTTTACCCTTTAGCAAATGTGACAAAAGGCCTTTCAGTTCTGTTCCTGCTAAACCTTGGTTTCCTTTCACTTCTCAAATGTTAGCTATTCAGGGAAGTGATCCAGAGAGGTGTCTTGTTTTATAGCTGGCTGCTCTTCCTATTGCTTGGCTTGGGTCAAGAGGGCATCTGTCTGCGTAGATTGCTCGGTTTCAGTTCTGGAGGGTTTAAAAGCCACATCATCACCTATGTTACCCTGGATGTGTCCAGTGTACTCTTGTTTTCCCAGAGTGTAAAATTAGGCTGTGTAATTTTCTCATGGAGTTAAGTGCCTTCTGCTTTCAGAAGCATTATGGTGCAAAAAAGTCCCTTCCCTGTCCTTCTGTCAACACGTCAAAATTTTCTATTCCCAGCACCTTTCAGGAACAGACAGGGCTTCTAACAGCATGCTTTTTAACTTTCTTTTGTCTTTTAACAGATTGGTTGTAAGTGGTTTTAATTCTGTGGATAGTTTCCTTGCATTTTAACAATACCTTTTTGTGTGTTTTTACATACATCCTTGTATGTGCTTGCACCCGGATTTGTTTTAATGTTAGTAAGATGTCTTCTGTCCTGGTTTTGGGGAAAAGATGGAATATAAACGGATAAATAATAGTATTTTTACAAAGACAATTTTGTTGTCTCCCAGTGACAGCCGTGGAAGAGCAAATGTTGCATTTAGCTGCCTTCCCATTAGGCAGAACATGGCAAGTGTGCCTCAGGCGGCAGATGTTGAGGGAGGGCAACAGCAGCCTCTGCTGACCGTTGTATTCAGCAGACGGACAGCCTAGTCACCCTATTTGTGTGGAATGGAGGAAGAGAGCCATTTTGTCTACCTCGAGGACTAAACTTCTTGAGCTGGTCTTGCCGTCTGGAAGACATCTCTACCTGCATCGATGTTCGTAACTTAATACTTTTATTCTCAGTACATTAGTGTCTGTCAATCTGTTGGTGATGGCGTGTGTTTTCAAATCATTTTTGACTTATGGCGACCTGGAGGGGAACCTGTCGTGAGTTCGGACTATACGGTTTTACAGTGGGACGAGGAAAAAGGCTGTTGTCGTGATTGTTTTACACCTTCAAGTCAACTGCAGCTTATGGGGACACTCTCATTGGGTTTTCCTGGCATGATTTATTCAGAGGGGCTTTATCGTTGCCTTCCTCTGAGGATTAGAAGAGTGTGACCATTTACGCACTAGGCTGCTATAGTGCTATTATTCCACTTTCAACATCCTATGGAATCCTGGGGTTTGCAGTTTAGGGAGGGGCCTTTGAGGCCCCTCCCTAAACTGCAAACCCCAGGATTCCATAGGATGTTGAAAGTGGAATAATAGCACTACAGCAGTCTAGTGCAGAAATGGCCTGTGACTTGTCCAGGGTCACCCAGTGAGTTTCCATGGCCATGCAGGGATTCGAACCCTCATCTCCCAGCGTCCTAAGCTGAACATTCAGACAACTATACCATACTGGCTTTTCTCTTATCCGTCTCACAGTGTGTAACTATATGTTTGTGTGTTGAACAAGCACCTTTTTCTCACTGAGAGGTTCCTTGAACCATGTGCTTTTACAGGCATGGATGCCTCTAAAGGACTTGACTTTTCCCATGGCCTGTGAGAGGGGTGTTGGGAGCCTGGATGGCAGCCAGAAGGGATGTTGGGAGGGTGTTGGTATTTGAGGGTCGTAGGATTTGCCACGGGGATGGAATTTGAGGCCTGCCAGGGCCCTCTGCTCCAACCCTGTTGTCACAGGCTTTGCAGAGAGTCCATTAGCCGGCTGTTTAAAAGCCGCAGGTCGGTCTCTGAGCCTCAAAGGTGGTTCCTCTGTTTGCATAACAGGAAGCCATATATCTGTTCTGTAAGGATGTGTGGGTCTTGACTTTGCATCTGAGAAACATGACTTCCTGTCATGGAAAGTGGAGGGTGCTACCTTGGTCTGTCTTGTATTTTCTTTCTTTCTGACAGATTGCATGTCAGAGTTTATCCTGCTTCCTGAACATCCAAGGAGTTTGGATAGCGGTTCAACCCAGTGATTATTCCCTGTCTGGAATATTTCTGGGTCAGCTTTGATGCGGAACCCATTCACACTTCTCCGTTACAGCGTTATGATTCTACTTTCACTGCTGTGGTTGCATTCTGTAGAATCCTGGGATTCGCAGAGTAGGAAGAGACATTTAGAATCCTCAGCCACAGAGCTTTAGTGCCTCACCAAACTACAAATTCCAGAATTCCATAAGATACAGCCATAGTAGTTAAGGTGGAATATAGCACTGTAACTGTGTATGAGAACCGGAGAGGTGTAGTGGTGTAAGTGTTGGTCTAGGACTTTGGAGACTAGAGTTTAAATCCCCACTTGGGCATAGAAAGCCACTGGGTGACCTTGGGCTAGTCACACTCTCTTAGCCTCAGAGGAAAGTAATGGCATCCCCCTCTGAACAATTCTTTCCAAGGCAGCCCCATGATAGGTCTGTCTTGGGGTTGCCATAAACCAGAAATGACTGAAAGGCGTGCAACAACAAATTGTGTAAAGTGAAGTCCTTCTAGATATAAAATGGGTCTATGCTACAGAGCTATATCCGTTTGATGCTATTTTAACTGCTGTACTCCATTCTAGAGAATCCTGGGATTTGTAGTTTGGTAAAGAACTTAGACTTCCCTGCTAGAGAGCCTAGTGCTCGGTTCCCAGACTACAGCACTAGGGCTTTCCAGCAGAGAAATTGAAGTATTTGGAATCAAACTATAATTTCCAGGATTCCCCAGGATGGGGCTATTTCAGTAATACAGCTATTTCAAATTAGTTGTTTTTCTTCCTACCAGCTTTCTTCTTCTTTCCCCTTTATTACGTCAAAGCAGTGTTTCTCAACTTAGGAGTCCCAAACAAGCGCTTGGATACAACACCTGTAACACTGGCAGTCTAGGTATGATGGACTGTGTAGTTCAACATCATTTTTTGGCGAAGCTAATGTGGGAAAGACTTTACTAAAGATTTGTCACTGTACTTTATGAACATAACATGGCAATTCTGTATAGGATTGCAGAATGTGGTAAGAAACACAGATTTCTCATAGGTTTTAATTGCTGCAGGAGAAAGGAAGTTTTGGTGGCCACTGTTCCTTCTTATCTCTACAGCATTGTGATGACTGTCAAGCCATTTCTGTCAAAATTCCCCCTTTACATCCAACAGTGAGAAATATAAGGGCATTTAATGGCTAGCTATCATGATGGCTTATCTCTAGCAGCGAAAGCAAGAGGTAGCTCCAGTAGTGACTCTCTCCGTGTAAGCATACAACATGCCATGGTTTGGGCTTTCCAGTAACCATCCGATTGGCTAACATGGGAACAAAATACTGGACTATGTTAGCTTTAGATTCAGAAGCTTCTGCAAAAGTGATGCTTTCATAGATTCCACGAGGGCCTTCAAGTCCACACTGGGATGGGAGCTTCTGGGGTTCCCTCCCCACTCTGCATTGGTCTGATCCAGGAGGGCTCTTATGTTCTCATTGTGGTCTGATCACTTCCATTTTTAGATTTCAGTTTGATTGGAATTTTGCAATGAGACCCCTGATGCTTCCACATCCCCTCACTCAAAATTCCCTATCCTACCATTGGGCAAAGAGAGGTGGCTACCCTAGGCAGCCCAGTTTTGGGGTGCTGAGGTCGTGATAAGGCAGCAAGAAGTCAGAGATTCCTTTTTAAAAAAAAAAACAGTTTTATTTTTACTGCTGGGAACAGGAGAAATGCTTCAAGGATTGTTCTGCTTCCCGTGCCAAATTATTTATCTATTTGATTTCTATCCTGCTTTTCTCTGGTAGGGGACTCCAAGTAATATGCCTGGCCTTGGCACTTCTTGAAATTGGAGGAGAGGTGAGGGGACAATGTCACTTACTGTTCTGCTTAAGGCAGCAAAAATTATCCTTATCCTCTGGACCTGATCTGCTGTTTCCGAACTTTAACCACCATAAGGGTGCCTCCCAGTGAGGTGGCCACCAGTCCAAGGTAAAACAGATTGATAACGTCCGGTCCTGCAGCCTTGATCTTCTACCCCTGTGCAGTTTCACGAAGGACAGATTCTTTTCTGCAGAGCTTGGAACTTGAGTTACCAGCATGAGCTGGCTGGCATGAGGGGAACTGTAGTCCAAAAAGGTAACTGTTCTAAGCTCTGCCCAGTCAGAGAGCTTGCTGCCTAGCCTCGTAGTCTGATCTGGAGTATATAGACTGCAGAAATTCAGGGGTCCCGTTCACACTACATCATTATGTCACTATGATTCCACTTCAGCTGCCTTAGCTTCATCCTGTAGAATCCTAGGGATCGCAGTTTGGTGAGGCACTAGAGCTCCCTGGCAAAGAATTCTAAATATATCTCCTGAAAACTGCAAAACCTAGGATTCTGTAGCACAGAGCCATGGCTGTTAAAGTGGAATCATAGTGCTATGATTCTGTAGTGTGAACTGGCCCCAGATTCTCCCCCACCCCTTGAGAACATTCTGGTTTTCTGCTAAGCCTCGCAGAAAGCCGCCTTTGACTGAGTCAACACTTGTTTTAATCTTGATCTGTTGCCACCCAAGCCATTGCATGAGGGTTCCTTCTAGCAAAATCTTTATGGCACATGCCCAGACAAGTGGAGGGAAGAGCTAACAGGTGATCTGTGGCACATACTTTCGGCCACATTAAAAACGCCCCAGCTGGGACTCTTGTAAACCACAGGGTCTGATTGTAGACTCTGATTCGCATAGTACTTGTTTATAGCTTGGAGTGGGGCATGGATCCGTTTGTACTTGCAGCCTTTAGCCGTCTCTTCTTCTCGAGTGGCTAACGACAAGACGTTAAGTTAGTTTAGCCCATCCCCGATGGGCCATTGCTCAGGCGTGCTGGATTCTGACTCCCATCATCCTAAACCACCACCTTGCTTGGTTGAGGATGGCGAGACTTGTAGCACAGACTATCTGGAGAGCACTGTTTTGTGGTGGAGGGGAGGCCGAGCAAATTAAATAATTCAAAGAGGGGTGGAGGAACCCATAGTATGCTCCAGCTCTCATAATTGGTTATGCTGACCGGGGCTGATGGGAGTTGGAATCCAGCATCAGAAGCGCCACGGGTTACCCTCGGAATTAAAGGTTGATCTAAGGGTCCATTTACATTACAGTTGGCCCTTCGCATTTGTGGGTTTGCCTTTCGCCGATTTGATTATTTGTGCGTTTCTCCAACCCCTGCCTCTCTCAACCTCAGGTGCTCCTTTTCTAGGGGGACCTTCCCTCTCAGTGGCTCCATTCAGTCCACGCAGCCCTCTAAAACCCACTGCTGGTCCTTCTCCTCCAGGCGTTGCCCAGACAGCTAAGGACAACTCACAGCCCAATGTCTCAGCACGACAAACCCTCTTCTGGTGTCCCCTCACACCCAAGGAAGGAGATGGGTCAGACAGGGGAAGCATAGGGCCAAGCGGAGGGCGGACTGCACACAATTTTAATGTTACATTCCACTTTAACTACCGTGACAATACCAGTGGAGTCCTGGGCTTTGTAGTTTGAGGAGGCACTAGAGCTTTCTGACTGAGAATTCTGTTGGCCCTTCCCTAAACTGCAAACTCCAGTATCTGGTAGGATATTGCCAAGGTAGTTAAAGTGGAATCATAGTGCAATAACTGGGTGATATGAGTGGGCCCCAGAGGAAACCACCCGGGGAGGAGGCTGCCTGCGTTCATGCTGCATGATTCACTGTTCTGGCCTTCCAATCAGCCTGTGGTTTTGAGGAGGGACCAACCCCAGTGGCAAAGCAACGTGTTGGTATGCCGAATCTGCCCGTTCTACGTCTGCTGTCCCAGTTCAGTCCTTCGCATCAAGCTCTACCTTTTCTGCCTGAGTTTCTGAGAAGTTGCTGTCAGTGAAAACTTAATCATAATGGGTTAGATCTATTGTTCTAAGGCTGTACTGCTCCAGAGATTTGGGGAGTTGACCCAAGGTTTGGGAAGACCAATCTCTGAGAACCATTGGGTTAAATGGTCTCACTCAGACCCTGGAAGATGAGTTTTATTGGGCTAAAACTACCAAGTTCCCCAGCCAGCATGGCATTAAAAAAAGTAGCATTTACAATTAAAGAAAGCAACACAGCTTCTTGGGTTCTTGGCTGCCTTATAAGGGAACATGGTTGGAAGAGGTGATCGAGCATCCTAAATCTGAAATTCTCCAAAATCCAAAACTTTTTGAGTCAGGAATGATGGTCGTATCAAACAATCAGATTGTCCACATATATGGATAAAATAGTGACATTCAGCTTTCTGATGGTACAGTGTACATACTTTGTTTCATGCACAAAATTGTTAAAAATAATGTATAAAATTACCTTCAGGCTATGTGTATCAGGTGTATATGAGACATAAATTAATTTTGTTGATGTCCCTCTCCCAAGATATCTCATTTATGTATATGCAAATATTCCAAAAGCCGAAACACTTCTGGTCCCAAGCATTTTGGGTAAGGGATGCTCAACTGGCACAAAGTTGTAGAACTTTGGGTCCTCGGAGGGTGAGTTATTATTCGCGTCCTAAAAGTAGAAGCATTTTTGGACGTTAAAACGTGTATTGTATTTCTGGCTTTACTTCAGAAAGAAACATTGCCCTCAACAGTCAGAAATGTGGGAAGGGCAGCCATAAAACTTAGGTTGATCATGGCCAGGCCAGTGTGAATTCAGAAGGTCTAGGATTCGTCTCTGGTGCTACCTGCTGCAGATGTGGATCTTCCCAGCTTTTAGGCCCGTGGTACTCTGGGACTTCTTTACACTTTGCTGCCTCTGTCCAAGGGGCCAGCACTATAACTCTGGAGTTTGACACCTATGACGCAGAGCTCATCGTGTCATTGAAAGAAGCAGATTTGGGCCATTTCTGCACTACACTGTTGTAGTGCTATCATTTCACTTTCAACATCCTATGGAATCCTGGGGTTTGCAGTTTAGGGAGAGGCCTTTAGAATTCTTGGCCAGAGAGCTCTTTGACTTCAGTAAACTACAAACTCCAGAATGTCACAGGATGTTCGAAGTGAAATAATAGCACTAAACAGTGTACTGTGGAAATGGCCTTAGGTCTTTCTTGAACTTGGAAATAGTACTTTTTTTTTTTTTGGACTGGCAATGCAGACTGGGATATCTGGGAATTCTGGTTCAAAAATTGTATTTTCCAAGTTTTGGATATTCCTGCTGTTGTTTAGTTGTTGTCTCCAGCGCCTTTTCTTTACCATCAAATTGTTATTTTTTCAGTTTACTACCTGTTCTGTCTCTTTCCTTCAGTGGTCCAGCTTGCCTTTGATCTGCAGCCCCTCAATTTGGCTGCCTCGTTGGTTCTTTTTTGTGCCCTTTTATCCACTTTCCTGTCCCAGGAGTGTGTGTAAGTGTTAATGCCAGCCACGATGACAACATTCCCTTCCCTCACCAAAGCTGGACTGTGTTCACTCTCTTTGTTTTTCTCTGAGCTGCTAGGATGTTCATGGATGTTGTGTGCCACCACCTTGCATGAGTCAAACTGTCAGAGCCTTCAGCATCACGAGCCCCTCCTGTTCCACGTGCAATTGTTTGGACGGTATTTTGCAATGTTACTAACTCAAGGCCAGTTCTATTTCCTCATATATTAGATCTCCACCCTGTCTTTTTAATCTAAGGACAAATCCATCTGTTCTCTAATTCTCTGTGAGTAAACAGCTAACATCTGTTTAATTCCTTCTTTCTCTCTTTATACTGCTGTCTTTATACTTTATACAGAATGCTATGGAGATGTCTCAAGGTTTTTCAGTTTGGAAGCACTGCCATTTTAGACTACAGCTCCCAGAATCCCCAGTTGCCATCTGCTTGAGGGATTCTGGGAGTATAGTCCAAACAGATAACTTTTCCAAGCACTGCCATTAAAAACAGATGAGGAGGTTGAGTTATCAACCCTCTCAGAACACCAGCCTGGCCAACCTAAGTCTCTGCTTTCCTGTCTGTCATTCAAACCAATAATATATTACTACCACCCCATTTGCTTTGTTTGAGTGGGGAAACCTAGACATATTCCAAATATTCTAAGAGCCAAGGGCCTAAGCCAGCACTTTCTAGTCTCGACCCTTAGACAAAAACACATTTTACAATTGTATGTGACCAATCAGACAGGGCTGGGCTATTTGTTGTTGTTGCCAATCACCGTAAATTGAAGTCAATGTGACAGCAATCCTATGATTGAGAGCTTTCTGAGGCTGTTTCCGCACTACGCTGTTATAGTGCTGTCATTCCCCTTTAACATCCTGTGGAATTCTGGGGTTTGTAGTTTACTGAGGCCAAAGAGCCTTCTGGCTGAGAATTCTAAATGCCCCTCCCTAAATTGCAAACCCCAGGGTTCCAGAGGAGGTTGAAGGTAGAATGATAGCGCTATAACAGTCTAGTGCGGAAATGGCCCATGTCTCCCAGTTATCAACAGCCTGCAAACTAAGGGCAGTTGCTTTTTTAATTGTAATGTAGCCTTCCTGACAAGTGTGGTGTATTCAGCCCCAGATCTGACGTCCAACTGAAGGATTCGGAAAAATGGCAGAACGACCTGCTGCCTTCATGTCAGTTCGGATTCAGTGTGCTGACAACTCCAGCTGGCATCACAGACCACAAGGAAGCTAAGCGAGAACACCTTTTTCTAAACTTATAAAAAACAGGCCTACTAATAAATTGTTCAAATGGAAAAAAAAAATTGTAAAGTAGTTTTCCACTTTTCTTGCAGGCTCCAGCTTTACCAAGCATTGTCATCTTTTGTAATGGGTCATATTGTTCATGATATATCCAAAGTATGAGAGTCTCAGTTTAGTTATTTTGGCTTCTAGGGAGATTGCGGACTTGCTTTGCCTTAGGACTCGTGCATTTGTCTTCCACAGCAGATAGAACTCTCCTCCTGGCACCATGTTTCAAATGAGGTGATTCTCTTCCTGCCAACTCTCTTCACCATTGAGCTTTCACAACCATACATAGAAACTGGAAATAGTATGGCACGGACAGTCCTGACTGTGGTGTTTAATGATATACCTGTGCACATGAGGATCTTGTCTACTTGTTTCATAGGCCAATCCTAGCCGGGTGATTTCTTGACTGCAGTCTCTATTCTGATTAATGGTTGAGCCAAAGTATAGAGAATCTTTAACTATTTCAGTGTCTTCATAGTCTCCTTTAAAGTTAATAAATCTTCTGTGGCCATGATTTTTTGTTTTCTTTAATGTGCAGCTGTAACCCTGCTTTTGCGCTTTCTTCCTTGACTTTCCTCAGTACCTCTTCCAAATCTTTGATATTTTCTGCTAGAGGACTGGGCTTGGTACCAGGCAATTCCCAAAATAAGCCTCAGTCACAACCAAATTAAGGAGACAGTTTTATTTATGAGGGTTGAAAAGAGGGATGACTATATACAGCAAGAATATGCTTTAGCAAACAGAAAGCAATCAGTGAAAATAGCAAAGGTATAGTTCAGCTAACTACTCCTTGCCAAGTTGACCTCAGGTTCCAGGACCACAGGAAAAGAGCATATGCAGAGTGCAGTTCTTTAAGCACCAAAGCAAAGTGCATAGTGAGTCATTTATAGCAGTAGTGGAAAACATGCAGCGCTCCCAGTGTTGTCAGACATCAATCCTCCTTTAGCCCTAGTTAATGCTGAGGATGGTGGAGTTGTAGTCCCAGAAGTGCACGTCTTTCTTATACCTGGTGGATGGTGAGGGTGCTCGTGACCAAACCTAAAACTTGGCCTTTCAACATCCTATGAAATCCTGGGGTTTGCAGTTTCAGAGGCCTCTCCCTAAATTGCAAACCCCAGGATTCCATAGGATGTTGAAAGTGGAATAACAGCACTATAACAGTCTAGTGCGGAAATGGCCAACAACAAAGGGATAGGTATTTAATTTGCTGTTGTATTTTAATGCCTCGCCATAGGGAGAGTTACTTGCAAGTTTTTCTACCTGAAGAGCTCAAATAACTTGGCCAGCTTTTGTGAATTGGGTGGTGGTGGAAAATGAAGGGTCTCCATATGATGCTTCCCTTTTACAGCAGCAAAAATATCTTCAGCGTTTCTTGATTCTTGCTGCACTGAATGCATTCACAATCATTTTGTGATGTTTGTTTTGGTCTTTATCTTAATTGCAGTTGTAATTCCTATGTAGTATTCTGCCGCATGTGCGATATCTCCAGCATTACTACTGAATCATCATAAATGAAGGTCATTGGGATGGGAGCTTAAGGCTGAACAAACAGATGATCTCACACCGATTATGCGTAGCTCTGGATCAGAAACTCGAAGCATTCTTGACTTGGGTCTAAATACATGGAAGGGTGGAACCAACTGTAACTCCCAGTTTGACCTTCACCCATTCTAAAAGTTAACAAATGTAAATTTGAACATTTGACCCACTAAATGATTTTTTAAAAACCTCGCTGTAGAATAGTTTGTATTAAATAACACTGTGCATCTAATGTTGAAAATCAATTATCCTCATGCTGTTTGCTGTATTTAAAATCCATACATAGTTGGCCCTCCACATTTGCAGGTTTAACATTCACAAATTTGATTATTTGTGGGTTTCTCCAAACTCTGTGCCCCAACCTCAAGTGCTTCTTTCCTGGGGGAACCTTCCCTCTCCAATCAGGCCACTCAGCCCTTTAAAAACCTGCCTCTGGTCCCCCTCATCCGCCACTCGCCACTGTCTGGCCAGCTGAGGACAGATCACAGCCCAATTCCTCAGCACTGCAAGATCTCTCTGGATGTCCCCCACATGGGCAAGAGACAGGAAGTATAGGGCCAGCCTGTCCACACACCCCCATTCCCTCTATTTTCTCTGACTTGATTTGGACCCTGGATGCCTGCTCTCCCCACTATGCCTCAGCCCACTTCCCACAGATATACACAAGCATTTTGATATATGTGGTTTTTCCATTTTTTGGAGGTCCTGAGACCTTAACCCCAGCATATGTGAAGGGCCAACTGTATTGCTTTTAAAATAACAGTTGTTTTATATCTCATGTCCTGTTGTTCCAATATTAAACACGTATTGGGAAATAATATTAAGCATTCAAAAAGTTTAGGTGGCGAGCTCCGTGCTTTTTGCCTGATATTGCCTCTGTAAAGCTGGCACTAGATATGTACACGTATACAAAACCATGACATGCATGAACTCTTTGCATCCAAGAAAAAGCACAACATTACAGCAAATCATCATGTATTAAAGAAAGATTATTTCTTAGCTGCCTCCTTCCTTTCTGAATACTTCACATATTTGAAACTGTAAGGAGCCTAGAAAAGAAAACAGGAAATTACTCTTTCTGATAAGCATCTGAGAATCATCGGAAGGACCTCTCAAGCTAGACATGCAATGCATTAATATTTTGGGGACTTTTGACAGGGCTTTGGTTTTTATAGAATGACTGTACAGCTCTTGGGCATCACTGCTGTTTCTCTGTAACTTTTAAAAATAGCCTGAATCCAATTATCCAAACTCCCATAGAGCTATTGAATCAATGGGAGTTCTGTAGGTGAACACTTTAAGTGTGTTCGATTCATTGGGTCTGCTCTGCTTGGTATCAAAGCATCTGATTTAGCCTAAAGGCATCTCAGCTGAAATTCTGGAATATCTAGGTTTCAGTGTTGCCATGTTTCACTTATGAACTGAGCTGAGTGATCAATTAAAAAAAAGAAATACATTGTCTAAACAGACTGCTCTGAAAAATCAGTGTGCAGGTTTGTTTGTTTGTTTTGAAAATTCCAGAATACAAATAACAGCCTGTCATACTGCCTTGAATGAATCATCTTGTCTGATTTTGGTAGCTAAGCAGAGTCAGGCCTGGTTAATATGTGGATAGAAGACCACAAAATGAGGGGTTATCAGGATTCTAGGTAAGAATGCTGCTGGAGATCTGTAGAGCTGCCACAGTGTTGGCAATACTGGGCTTAATGGACAAATGGTCTGACTCCGTATAAGATAACTTCCTATGTTTGCAGGGATGTATGGGAACTGTAAGAGCCAGCATGATGTAGTGGTTTGAGCATTGGACTGCAGATCCTGGAGACCAGGGTTTGATTCCCTGCTTGGCCGTGGAAACCTATTGGGTAACCTTGGGTGTGGCACAGACTCTGAGCCCCCGGAAAATCCCATGATAGGTTCACCTTAGGGTAGCCATAAGTTGTAAATGAAACGAAGGCACACAACACCAAAACTGTTGTGACAAATGAGTGCACCAGCTAAAAACAAATCATCCCAGCTCCTTTAAAACTGTTTTTTCCCATTCGTACAGAAGTGTATGCAGGTTTAAAACTGTGTCCTGGGGAAATCCAGAATATTTCAGAAGTTTGTCAGAGATTCCTTAATTGTGATGAGAAGGGACAGAGTAGACTCCTTAAATCAGTGTGGCATTTGTGGTGTTGAACAGCCACAGAGAACAGTACTGGGTGTATTCCAGACCCAACAGCAAAAGAGAGCGTTATATTCAACAGGCTTTCTGCAGCCGACACAAGACATCTGGCAGCCTGAGGCAGATTAGTTAATGGTACTTTTATCTCCCATGCAAGTCAAGGTGCACATTGCTCCATTGCCAGGTGCAGATTGATTCGGCAAAAACATGATGGTTATTAGATGGAAGCTCTTGCTGGTGTCCTCAGATCACCTAAAGATCCACCAATAGATCCAAGCTTCTGCATCCCACCATAAAAGGTTTTGGGATTTTCTTTTTCTTGATATCAGTGGTCTCCAGAACCATGGATTAGAGCTCCAATGGTGCCTTGGTCCTAGTGGGGTGGCTTCCATGTCATTGGGCAGCGAATCTGGTGTGAATTTTAGTCTGAACTTTCAAAAAGGCATGCAACGTCCTGAACCTGTTTGGATTCAGCACCATGGAGAGTTCCTTTAGAATTCAGATTATAATATGGAGTGTATTGACTCACTCATATGAACGCCACCAGCTGCAACCGTATGGTCCCCTCCTCATCTCTGACCAGACTTAATACATTTTTTAAAAAGTCTTGCTGTGCTGTTCAGACACCAGTTAAGTGCCTTCACCAGTTCCTGTTTTCCCCTTCAGTCGTGCCACGTAAAGGAAGAAGCATGGCATGACTGGCCCCGGTTGGTATATGGTATTTGGCTTTCTCAAAGCTTTTCCCCTTGTTTGGAGTGGTTTGTGCTATGGCTGTTTACTTCTTAGTCTAAAACTAAAAGCAGTTTTTAATCTTTTCCTGGACTCTGGACCGACATTTCTCAAACCTCTCTGCCAGTGCCTCCCAAAACCACCAGAACAAAACCATCTTTCCCCACCTTTGTTTACATGGCTCCATTTAATACTAAACATATACTAGTATCAAATATTTGATAGCCTGCCCTTTTATTTCGAAAGAAACTCTAGAATGCGGTATGATAAAATTAAATGGAACAGAAGATAAAACAAGACAGGCAGTGTTTTATTTTTTAAAACAGAAATCAAAATACTGACAGATTCCAAGTCAGAGCTAAAACATAAGAAAATACAGTACAGAACTAAGGCCATTTGCCAATTTATTTAACTTTTTCTAGTATATGCTCTCTATTTTTTTTCTCCCTTGCACTGGTGGGAATGCCTTTTCTGGAATACCTTCTCTCTTTCTTTTTGGGGGCCTTAAAATTAGTGTTTTTTACCCTGTTAAAGAAATCCTGCAAAACCCTTTAAATTTTATCTGCATAAAATGTTTTATTTTTCTTAAGGTTTCTATTTGTTCCTCAGTCTTTAAGTTTCAAGGTCAGTGACCCCATATGAACAAAGATTCACATGATCTGTGTGAAACTATTGGACTGATTTGTCTGAGGTTTCTTCAGATAAGGATCTGACTCCATCTGGTAACATGTGAGCCTTTTGTCATTCAGCTCCTTGTGCTTCACAGTCAGTGACTATATTCTTAATTATAGCTGCCTTAGGCTGCAGACAGCTCTGGTATCAGTCTGGATGTGTATACCCATATTTTTTTTTCAAGGGAGGAGCTTTGAAAAACAAAATACCTCTGCCACCTTTGAAGCTGCAGCCACCTGTCAATCTTGCATGTTAGCTGGCACCCATGGTGTTGCCAAAAAATTACCTTCAATCCCCAGTTTTGCACTGATGGGCTGTGTAAAAATTAAAATATAGAAGAGTTCAAGCTAGTGCGGTGCTATTTCTTTAAAAAAGATATTCCCTAATCCAGAAATCCAAAAACCTCCAAAACCTCAAAACTTTTTGCTGCCAGCTGCCTACTTCTGTTGTTGAGGCAGCAGCTGTGGTGCTCGTGTTTTTTGTCTCTCAGAACCTCAGTCTCTCTCCAGCCGTGTTTCTCAGGCACAGCACAACTGGCAAATGAACGAGACAGGAGGCCGGGGAGAGATGCAAGGATCTGTAAAATGGTGGGCATCCAAGAGTATCATAGAATCATAGAGTTGGAAGAGACCCCAGGGGCCATCCAGTCCAACCCCTGCTGTGCATGAACACCCATCAAAGCATTCCCGACAGATGGCCATCCAGCCTCTGCTCAAAAACCTCCAAAGAAGGAGACTCCACCCACTCCCAGGCAGCATATTCCACTGCCAGACAGCTCTGACCGTCAGGAATTTCTTCCTGAGGTTCAGGTGGAATCTCCTTTCCTGCAGTTTGAATCCATTGCTCCTTGTCCTAGTCTCTGGAGCAGCAGAAAACAAGCCCACTCCCTCCTCAACATGACATCCCTTCAAATATTTAAACATGGCTATCATGTCCCCTCTTAACCTTCTCTTCTGCAGACTAAACATACCCAGCTCCCTAAGCCACTCCTCATAGGGAGTGGGTTCCAGACCCTTCACCATTTTACTTGCCCTCCTCTGGACATGTTCCAGCTTGTTGCTGTACTTCTTAAATTGAGGTGCCCAGAACTGGACAGAGTATTCCAACTGAAGTCTAACCAATGCAGAATAGAGTGGTACCATTACCTCCTTCAATCTAGATACCATACTCCTGTTGATGCAACCAAGAATCACATTGGCTTTCTTGGCTGCCGTATCACACTGCTGACTCATGTTCAGCTTGTGATCTACCAAGATTCCTAGATCCCTTTCATATATACTGCTATCCAGCCACATGTCCCCCATCCTATATTTGTGCATTTCATTTTTTCTGCCTAGGTGTAGGACCTTACATTTCTCTCTGTTGAAATTCATTTTGTTAGCTTTGGCCCAGCTTTGGTTCAGCTCTCCAATCTGTCAAGTTCATTTTGAAATTTGATCCTGTCCTCTGGGGTATTAGCGACCCCTCCCAATTTGGTGCCATTCGCAGATTTGATCTGCATGCCCTCTACTCCTTCATCCAAGTCATTGATGAAGATGTTGAATAGCACTGGGCCTGGGACAGAACCCTGTGGCACCCCACTAGTCACTTCTCTCCAGGATGAAAAGCAACCATTGGTGAGTACACTTTGGGTTTGGTCAGTCAACTAATTATAAGTTTCTTTGCAAGAATGTCATGGAGAACTTTGTCAAAGACCTTACTGAAATCAAGATATGCTACGTCTACAGCATTCCCTTCATCTATCAAGCTTTTAACCCTGTAGTAAAAAGAGATAAGATTAGTCTGGCATGACTTATTCCTGAGAAATCCATGTTGACTTTTAGTGATTACGGCATTGCTTTCTAAGTAATTACAAACTGATTGTTTAATGATCTGCTCTAGGATCTTTCCTGGTATTGATGTCAGGCTGACCAGGTGATAATTATTTGGGTCCTCTTTTTTCCCTTCTTGAAGATGGGGGTGATATTTGCCCTCCTCCAGTCTGCTGGGACTTCTCCTGTTCTCCAAGAGTTCTAAAAGATTGTTGCGGGTGGTTCAGAGATGACTTCTGCCAGTTCTTTTAATATCCTTGGATGTAATTCATCTGGCCCTGGAGATTTGAATTCATCTAGTTTAGCCAGATATTCCTATGCTACTTGTCTACCTATTCTGTGCTGCATTTGCCCCCCCTTCCTCACCTGCTCCCCACCCCCCAGACTGAGCACTTCTATCCTTTTGGCAGAAACCTGAGGCAAAGAAGGTGTTGAGTAGTTCTGCCTTCTCTCTCCCCCCGCCCCCCATAATTGGCCATCTGGTCCATGCAGCAACCCTATCATTTCCTTGTTTTTCCTTTTGCTGCGGACATATCTAAAAAAGCCCTTTTTATTGTTTTTAATGTCTCTGGCAAGCCTGAGTTCATTCTGCGCTTTAGGTTTTCTGACCTTCTCCCTACATATCCTGGCTATTTGCTTGAATTCCTCTTTGGTGGCTTCACCATTTTTCCATTTCCTGTACATGTTTCTTTTAACATTTAGCTCAGCTGAGAGCTCTTTAGTCAACCATTCTGATTTCTGTAGACACCTGCCATTTTTCCTCCTTATTGGCACAGTTTTCAATTGTGCCTTCAGTATCTCACTTTTAAGAAACTCCCATCCATCATGAACTCCTTTGTCTTTCAGTATTCTTGACCACAGAATTTCAGCAAGTAACTCCCTAAATTTACAGACATCAGCTTTTTTAATGTCTAGGATGTGTGTCTGGCTACACTTGACTTCTGCTTCCCACTGAATGGCAAATTCCAATAGAGCATGGTCACTCCCCCATAAGGATCCCACCACCACCACCTGATCAACAAAGTCATCCCTGTTGGTCAGGATCAGATCTAAAATAGTCGATCTCTTTGTTGCCTCTTCCACCTTCTGGACCATTAAATTGTCTGCAAGGCAAGCAAGGAACCTGTTGGACCTTGCAGTCTTGGCAGAGTTTGACTGCCAACAAATATCAGGATAGTTGAAATCTCTGATTACTACTGCATCTCTCCTTTTTGAATGTGTGGTCATCTGCTCCAGGAAGGCCTCGTCCAAACCCTCAGGCTGGCCTGGAGGCCTGTAGCAAACCCCCACAATCACATCCCTGTTGTTTCTGCCTCCCTTAATTCTTACTTGACTTGGCTTCCCAGATTTAAGTCATAGATCTCTTCGCAGGTGAAAACATCCTTGACATATAAGGCTACTCCTCCTCCTTTCTTGTTTGGTCTATTTCTGCATTCCAATCATGAGATTCATCCCACCAGGTTTCAGTGATGCCTATTAAATCATATTTAATAGTGCTTGGTGCAGATCCAGACCTCCTGCAGTTTTACAGATCCTTGTGTCCCTCTCTAGCCTCCTCTCTTGTTTGTTCACTACTTGTGTTGTTTATGAGATGCAAGGCTGGGGAGACACTTAAGATCTAAGAGACTGAGGATATAAGGGACCTGATACCTATATTTGAAAAAAAAAACACAGTAGTGTTCAGGAAATCACAGTTGAGCCCATCAGCTTGAAAGCCTTTAGCAAGTAGCCGATGATTTTACTAGAATGAAGCCAGTGGCGGGAGCTAAATCAGTCTATAATGGAGAGGGTATTCCACAACCCTTTTCTCTCTGCTCCTCCCTTCACTGCCTAAGAAAGTGGTTCTGAATGTTTGGTCCTCAACATGATTTGGAGGACCACCCAGCTTGGCCAATGATCAGGATTCTGAGAACTGAAATCCCAAATATCTGGAGGGTCAGATGCAGAGAACCAAAAGCCTAAGGGACCTTGCCCTCTTCTGAGATATGCTAAAACCATGCAAGGGGAAATTTGACCCCCAAGAGATCATACGCTCCAGCATTTCACAGAGAAAAACCAGGACATGTCTGCCCAATCAACATCAGAATGACTGGTGTTATTAATGGAGAAGAATACACGACCAAGGAGACCTTGCAGTGGTTTGTTTTGCCTGAGCCTGCCGGGAAGGGCAAGATCCCACCCCTCTTCTCCTTCCCCTCTGCTGAACTAATTGAGTGCAAACCAGTTTTGTACCTTGAATGTAGTTAGTAACAATTGGAGTAAGCTAAAAGAAAGGAGAAAGTGGGAGGAGAGGAGAGAAACTGGGTTATTTTAAAAGTAACTGAAAAGGTGGGACAGTAGAAGATTACCTGGAGCCATTTCCGCAGTAGACTTTTATAGCGCTATTATTCCACTTTCAACATCCTATGGAATCTTGGGGTTTGCAGTTTTGGGAGGGGCCAGTCGGCCTGCAAACCCCAGGATACCATAGGATGTTGAAAGTGGAATAATAGCGCTGTAAAAGTCTACTGCGGAAATGGCTTGGGACTACCAAATCAAGAGCAGTTGGAAGATACGAGAGATCCATGGATTGAAGGCATGCTAGATTTTTAGCTGGAGCAACTAAGCAGGGCTGACTTCTTCTCTTTGAGTGTAGAGATATATATCTCAGTTAACAAAGTAGATGTGTTCCTGGGCATTAATACTTTAACAGAAAAGTTGGTAGCAGAGGCAGAAATAACACAGAAAGAATAGGGACAGCTTGGTGCACCACAAAAAATATATATATATATTTCAACATATTTCAGCAACTGTTTCATGCTCAATTAACAATATGCTCGCACGAAATGAAGCAACAGGTCAGGTAAGCCTTGCGTAAGCAAATAAAAATGTTCTGAACCGTTCTAGAGACCACAAGAAAGCTTCTTCCAAAATAATTTGAAAGGGATAATTTCTTCTTCACCAGCCCTCATTTTTCGTATGATTTCCATTTTGGTGTCCAAATCTATATGTGCTTTTCTAAAAAACATACTGGGGATAGCTAATGAGGCAAACTTATTTGCTTTTCCCTTTTCTCCCTGTTTTGCTGTTCACACATGCTCAGAGATTTTGGAGGCGGCAGCTGTTTGTTTACCTTGCCTGTTCTACACAGCACACAGGGTTGCAGTAGGATTGGGCACAGCAGAATCCCATTCTTTTCCCAGCTCAGGCTTCATTGCTTTATTTACTACAGGCAGGCACCCAACACTCCTTCTTTATCATCTTCCCAATGGCGATGCTGCTAAAAAACCTCCAGCTGATAGGAGAAGGTTGGGGCTGGTGGGATAAAACAAGCTTCTTTGTCAGAGGTTTTGTTAACTGAAGTATGCCTGTATCTGTCCAGCAGTACAAACTGTGTCTGCTTATATAACTTGATGAGCAGCTATTCCTTGTCATGTGACACTTTTGCATTTAAGCAGAAAGGTGGCTGTGCTGAAGTGACATAATTTGCTCAGGAAAAAAAAAACCAACGTGGACAACTCCTTTGGTTGCCACAGTGCTAGGGGCAGACAGCACCTGCCCACTCTGCAAGATTTAAACGCTTTCTGTTTTTTAACTCTGTGCCTAGTTATAGAAAACAACAACAGCTAGGAATTCACAACTATTGCTCATGGTTCCCTGGAATCCATACATAGGGCTTAGTCATTACTTAACGAATGTGGAACCTGGTAATGTGGCTATTGAGTGACTCAGAGTCAGCAAAAAGCATTCAAGTCAATTCTTGTGTGACAAAACATGCTCTTGTTCTTCTTCTGCTCTATTAACAGAGCAAAAGATGCAAAATGAGTATATGGGAAAGACACTTTTTTCACTGAAAATTCATTGTTAAATAATAGTGGGGGTGCCTTTTTCTGGGTTCAGTGGGCTTAACTATAATTTAATATTATAAATACAATTACAATTTAAGAATATATAACAACAACAAATTGCATGCTGGTGTACTTTAATTAACAAAGCCTCTGCCAAAGAAGCTCCTTTTTGCAGTCTTATTGCTATCCACCCAACCTCTTCCTTGTCCTGTATTCAGCTAGAGGTTTTTTAAGCAGCATTGGCAATGGGAGGAGGATAGAGGACAGCTGTAAAAACACAGACTTTTGGTGTCGGGTTGCAGCAGCACATCTGCAGTAAATAATGCACTAATGTTTGAGCTAGGAAAGGGCGGGGTTCTACTCTAGCTGTGTGTGCATGCCTACAACTGGCAAGGTAAACAGCAGCTGTCTCCATGCTACAAAAGAAGAACAGATCTGTAAGCCTGGACACTAAATGGAAAGCGTAAGACAAGAGGAGAATGGTGGAAGAAAAAAATCATTCTGGGCACCCCAATTCAAGGAGGACGTGGTCAAGCTGGAGCAAGTCCAGAGGACGGCGACCAAAATGGTGAGGGGCCTGGAAGCCATGCCCTATGAGGATAGACTTAGAGAGCTGGGTATGTTTAGTCTGCAGAAGAGAAGGTTAAGAGGGGACATGAAAGCCATGTTTAAATATTGGATGCCATGTGGAGGAGGGAGTGGGCTTGTTTTCTGCTGCTCCAGAGACCAGGACAAGGAGCAATGGATTCAAGCTGCAGGAAAGGAGATTCCACCTGAACCTCAGGAAGAACTTCCTGACGGTCAGGGCTGTCTGGCAGTGGAATATGCTGCCTCGGAGTGTGGTGGAGTCTTCTTCTTTGGAGGTTTTTAAGCAGAAGCTGGATGGCCATCTGTCGGGAGTGCTTTGAGGGTGTTCCTGCATGGCAGGGGCTTGGACTGGATGGCCCGTGTGGTCTCTTCCAACTCTACATTTCTATGATTCTATGATCCCTGAATACATTTTGGAAGAACATTTCAAATGATCTCTAGGGGCCTTATCACAGGAGCTTGGAGTGTGTGTGGGGGGGAAGGGGGCAGAGTTATGGCATGGAGGCATGGCTGCGGTGCGCAGGAGCATGTCTACAAGCCGGCATGCCCCAAGAACATTGCCGCTGGGGACAAACCACCCCCATCGCCCCCCGTCCCTATGCGGCTGCATACCACCAGAGCAGTGCATTATTGGTTCGGGGTCAGTCCTAGCACACAATGTCGTTGCTCACCAGCCGCTATTGCATTGCAATCTGTTTGAAATGTGCCCCTTTTTTCCTTTTTTTTTCTTTATCATTTTTATATATGCAAAACCATCACAATGAAAAAAACAAGAAAGTGACAACCATTGGTCTATGTTTACAAGTAAAAGTTCACCGCATTTTCTTTACCTTCCATCGTTTCCACCTAAAATATAGTGTATTTGTTTCCATTTATAAGTGAACTTCTACAATCATTGCTATGAATTTTACTTCATAGCGAGTCATTTTATCATCAAAATAATCTAATAGTAACTAGAATATACATAATTTAACACCCTCAGATCCTAATATAATAAATTTCCCCTTTTGCATTTATCTATGTAAACCGACTATATCAGCTAATCTTATTCAGTTATTTTGTTGGAAATAAATATCAACAGGAGCCCATTCATTATTTATGTTTTCTTCTGTTAAGTTTTTCAGTTTTCGAGATAGCATATCTGCTGTTTTCATCTCCAGTAGACTATAAAGTCATTGCTCAGTTTTGGGGGCATCCTCATTTTTCCATAGTTTTGCGTATTCTATTCTTGCAGCTGTTATCATATGAAGTAAAATTCTCCAATATTTCTTATTCGTCTGATTGTCTGTTTCATTTAGCGTATTTAGTAAGTAGGTTTCTGGAGTCATGGCATATTGGATTTGAAAAATTTCTTCTATTGTTTCATGTATTTCAGTCCAATATTCTCGTGTTTTTGGGCAAGTCCACCACAAGGGGTTACATTGCTCTGGTCCAAGCGCCGCATTTCCAGCATTTTCCTGTGTGGGATGTGTATATTTTTTGGAGCTTTTCCAAAGTCTGTGGAATACTTTAAAGTAGTTCTCCTTCAAATTTTGCACTATTGTGAACTTCAGTGTCCTTCTCCAGCTTATTTCCCAGTGTTCCAGCTGTACTGGATATCCGAGAATCTAAGACCACTTTATCATCACCTCCTTAACTGTTTTGTCTTCTTTCTCATAAGGTAGTAAGGTCTTATATAATTTCGCCATCAAGCGTGGAGGGTTTTCAAGCAAGAGTCTAATTATAACATTTGTTTCTTTATTGGTTTTGAAAACTTGCAGTTTCGAATCTATGTGGAACCTTTCAAGCAATTGTCAGTAAGGGAACCAGTTCAAAACAATTCCTTCTTTTTCGAGGTTTTCTCCGGTTTTAATACTTAATCTTCCTGTAGAAGATTTTTCTATTAAATCTTCACGTCGTAGCCATTTATTCATAATGTTGCTCCATCTTCTGAAGAAAGCCTCTTGTGGTGAAATCTTGCCCTGTTGGTAGAGGAGACCCCCTCCGGCAGCCTTCAGTCTTTGTGCAAGGCATATATACGGGTATGTACTCCCTCAGATTGCAAAATAGCTCCCTCCTCCACTTGCATTTGTCCAAGGTCATGTTTCACACCATTATGAGCCAAGACCTAGGCTGTTTCTCATTTGTTGCATCATAATATCAAGGTGATGGGTACCAGGCACAGTCCGGGCAGCAGAAGATAAGAGGACCAGAAGTAGGTTTTGTAGGTAAAGGCA
Source organism: Cyclura pinguis (assembly GCA_030412105.1). Taxonomy (NCBI): domain Eukaryota; kingdom Metazoa; phylum Chordata; class Lepidosauria; order Squamata; family Iguanidae; genus Cyclura; species Cyclura pinguis. Next base: position 11,106,083 of record CM059604.1, read on the forward strand.
GGGATGAGGATGAACTGGGATTAATTGCCAGTTCCATTCTCTGAAGAGGAAGATGGCCCAGTCCTGGTGAGCAAGGAAAGAACCAAGATGAAGGCAGGAGGAGCCAGAAGCAGCAAAGAATCCCAGCAAGGAGTCAGCAGGGTGTGAGAATGGGCAAGAAGACCAGCCCCCCAGGCAAGAGACTTTTAGCCACCACCATGGAAGTATTAAACCTCATAATTAGGGTTGAATGCCATGGAATTGATTATGATATACCCTCTGACTGTCTTGATTTGGCCAGGACAGTCCCGATTAATCCTCTTTCATCCCGTTTTTTCAGCTGCTTTTATAGTGTCCCAGTTTCTCTCCTCTCCCACTTCCCCCCTTTGTCCTTAGCTTACTTCAGTTGCTGCAAGCTGATTTCAGAGTGCAAGAGTCGTTTGCACTCACGTCAGTTGGGGAAGAGGAGAGTAGGGGAGGGGGCAGAATCTTGTCCTTCCCTGTAAGCTCAGGCAAAAGCAAATTGCTTCAGCCTCTACTTGCTTATTAATAACTTTTGCCGTCTTGACCATGCTCTGATATTACTTGGCCATACGTATCCCCGTTTTCATCTGTGAAATGTTGGAGGGCATGCCGTGATGTCAGCATGAATTTGACCATGTGCAGCTCTGATCAAGTGATATGTGTATTTCTGCCCACATTCTCTGTATGGAACTGCCTTTAAAAAGTGTCTTGAAACCTCATTGAATTTAAAAATCAGCTGCTAGAACAAATTGGGGGGCCACCTCTGAGTGACAATAATTTTGTTCCAGCTCTCTGTGCTAACCGTGCATTTTGTTTCAGCACGCCAACTGGCTGCTCAGAGCAGCTTCCAGCAAAAATAAATAAATCATAAAATTCATAATAAAACATGATACAGCATAACCTTGTCATGAAATAAAATATCAGCATCAAAGCATGCCATCAGGCAGAGCTTGGAAGCAAGGTGGTCGTTCTGTCTGTCTGTCTGTCTGTCTGTCTGTCTTTAATAATGAGAGTGTAGCAAAGTTACATTCGAAAAATAATGCAGCAAGTAGAGATGCAGTCAGTTGATAAATATCGATCATTGTTCTCATGTGCTTTTAGTTCAACTCCAGCTTATGGCAACTTATGGTTTTCTTGGCAAGATATATTCAGCAAGAAATCATTGTATTCATAAGTCTTGTATTCATATCTAGGTTTATGTTGGGGGGGGGCAGGATTTTTTTAAAAATAAAATTTGCCTAAGTTAACCAAGCAACTAACCTGTCTTAGGCTCGACTTAGTGACAGATCTGTGGGCGGCTGAATTGAACTCTGTTACCTCTTCCTATTTAAAATGAGCACTGACTTCTCTGGAAATGTATTTTGAGTATGTGATAAGGATATTTTCCACTCGCTGTCTCCCTATCTAAAAATGCAAGAAGTTCCAAGGATAGTATTGTGTGTGTGTGCCTTCAAGTTGCCTGCAGACATACGGCAACCCCATGAATTTCATAGAGTTTTCTTAGGCAAGGAATCCTCAGAGGAGGCTTTGCCAGTTTCTTCCTCTGAAATATAGCTGACAGAACCTAGTGTTCATTGGCTGTCTCCCATCCAAGCACTAACCAGAGCTGACCCTGCTTAGCTTCCAAGATTAGAATGGATCTGGTGCCTTCAAGGTACTGGGGCCCTGTTAAGGGCAACTTTGTTGTGTGCCTTCATGTTGTTTCCAATTTATGGCAACCTTAAGGCAACCTTATCACAAGGTTTTGTGAGGCTGAGAACATGTGACATGTCCAAGGTCACCCAGTGGGTTTCCATGGCCAAGCAGGGAATCAAACCCTGGTCTCCAGGGTTGTAGAAGGGATAGTATTACCTAGTCAATAATGCTCCAGAAGTCCTGGTCTGGAGATGCAGAGTGTTGATGGATTTATAAATACACAAGAAAAGCATGAATGTAGGAAACAAAATGAATTCCTATCAGGTAAAGGGCACTGTCCAAGAACTGGTGAAAGTCACATTTTGGATGACAACTCCCAGTATCCCCCAGCCATAATGACCGGGGTGTATGGGGAATGCTGGAAGCTACATTCCAAAGATATACCTTATGTGAGTTCTGCCACTAGCCCATGTGAAATCCGCAAAGAGAAAGTTGGTTTCAGTTTACAGTGCTATTTGTTCTACAAAAAAATATATTTTTATTTATTTATTTTAGTGCTATTCATACCCTGCCTTTTCTTCAGTGAATTCAAGGTGACATAAATGGCTTTTCTTTTTCCTGCTTTGGCTTCACAACAGCTTGGTCAGGTAGGCCAGGCTATGAAAAGGACAGGGACTAACTGTCCTTTCCAATGAATTCCATGTCTCAGTGGGGTTTAGAACCTGGATGTCCTCAATCTCAATCCAGTCGTCTGCACCAAGATGTCAAATGTTGTTTCCCTCACAGGTTCACAACGTTGTGAGAGAATTCTGTGGCAGAACCATTTCCCAACAGTTGGCTCCCACACTGAGTTCCAATAGCTATTATTTAGTCATAATGATTTAGAAAGCAAACCTGCAGCATTCTTAGATGTGTATCCTGTTGTTTCTGTGGGGCTGAGGCATTGGTAAATGCCTCCTTTTTTGCATTTTTGTCTTGTTTGTCTTAGAGGTGAGATGTGCTACTGACTCTCATCCTGCATTTCACAGTGTGGTTGTGGTGCTGTGAGAGATCATAAAATCATAGAGTTGGAAGAGACCCCAGGGGCCATCCAGTCCAACCCCCTGCTATGCAGGAACACACATCAAAGCACTCCTGACAGATGGCCATCCAGCCTCTGCTTAAAAACCTCCAAAGAAGGAGACTCCACCACACTCCGAGGCAGCATATTCCACTGCCGGACAGCCCTGACTGTCAGGAAATTCTTCCTGAGGTTCACGTGGAATCTCCTTTCCTGCAGTTTGAATCCATTGCTCCTTGTCCTGGTCTCTGGAGCAGCAGAAAACAAGCTTGCTCCCTCCCCAACATGACATCCCTTCAAATATTTAAACATGGCTATCATGCCCCCTCTTAAACTTCTCTTCTGCAGACAAAACATCCCCAGCTCCCTAAGCCGCTCCTCATAGGGCATGGCTTCCAGACCCTTCACCATTTTGGTCGCTCTCCTCTGGACACACTCCAGCTTGTCAATATCCTTCTTGAATTGAGGTGCCCAGAACTGGACACAGTATTCCAAGTGAGGTCTAACCAATGCAGAAGAGAGTGGTACCATTACCTCCCTCGATCTAGACACCATACATAATTGTGTGGTATGTTACTTTTAAAAAAAAAATATAACTATAACAACGAGGATGACTTAAACTTTGTGACTCATCCGCTACACTCCCTCCCACCCATGTGCATACCTACACATGGAATAATAGAACCATAAATGTGGATTTATAGATGTTGCACTAAGGCTGTGGGAGATCAAAATTCAAATCCCCACTCAGCCATGGAAACCCACTGGATGACTTTGGGCAAGTCAGTCTCTCTCAGCCTCAGAAGAAGGCAGTGGCGAATCCCTTCCAAACAAACCGTTCTGAACAAGCCCAGTGATAGGATCATCATAAGTCAGAAACGACTTGAAGGCCCACAGCATCAAAGTGGGAATGTGTCACATTTTCAATGAGGGCAGCAATAGCTTTTTATATGTCCCTGTCTGAGTCATTCTTTTGCCTGAGAAAAGTCCCCCCCCCTCTCTCTCTCTCTCTCTCTCACACACACACACACACACACACACACACCTCTTCCAGTTCCATGCACAAGAAACAAACAACACTGACCATTGAATTTCACTTTGGTGTTGGTGATGGATTCTGTCCTGCAGGACAGTGCCTGTGGGCAAGGGGCTAAGTTATAAGGAGGATCAAAGTATGGTACACCAGATCCCATCTGATCTTGGAAATTAAGCAGGGTCCACCCTGGTTTGTACTTAAATGGGAGGCTCCCTATGAATACCAGGTGTTGTAGACTATGGGCATTTCTGTACTAGACTGTTATAGGGCTATTATTCCACTTTCAATATCCTGTGGAATCCTGGGGTTTGTAGTTTCTTGAGGCCAAAGAGCTCTCTGGCTGAGAATTCTAAATGCCCCTCCCTAAACTGCAAACCCCAGGATTCCAGGGGATGTTGAAAGTGGAATAATAGCACTGTAACAGTGTAGGGTGGAAAGGCCCTAAACTTCAGGAGACAGAACTGGAAAAACTACCTCTGAGGATTCCTTGCGTGCGAAAACCCTGTGAAATTTATGGGGTCACCATAAGTCAATAGGGAACTTGAAGACACGCACACACGCACACTCACAAAAAAACCAAAAAGTGCAGTGCTGTCAGGTCAAGATTTATTATTACTTTTGTTCTCTCAAAAGGTGCAGTGCTGTCAGTTCGAGATTTATTACTACTGTTGTTTTCTCTTTTTCTTTCCTTAGTGGCTTGTGAAGGATGAGCGTCAGTTCCTCACGGTAATAATAGATCTTGGTCTGACAGCTCTGGACTTTGGTCCAGCATTTTTGTTCAATGGGGTTCTTTCACACTGCACAACTATAGTGTGGTTAGTCCACTTTAACTGTCATGGCAGCATCCTGTGGGATCTTAGGATTTGCAACTCAGGAAGAGGTATTTATTTATTTAAAATATTTATATCTTACCCATTATTAAAAAATCTCTGGGTGCATACAATAAAATGAACACAAACAGTTTAAAACTGTGTAAACAATAAAAGGATTTTTAAAGGCCAAAAACATACTGGACAGATTAGTGAGTTAGAAGAAGACAGATTAAAACCAGTTTAAAATAGTTTGAAAAGCATTTCAAAACCATGTGCATACGTGCATGTGCACATCTGGTACATGCAACAGGGCTTTCTCAGTAGCAGCACCTCGACTACAGAAATCACTACCCAAAGAAATTAGGCTGGCCCCGTCTCTTTTGAGCTTTTGATGGGCAGCCAAAGCAGTGCCGCTCCACATGCCGTTCAGTGTTTGAAACTGCTTTCAGTTGTTTCAAAACTGGATTCTAGGCTTGTTTTTAGACTGCTTTTAGGAGTTTTTAAAAGAGTATTTTCATGTGTTTTAAATAATTTTTTTATCTTTGTATTGTTTTAATTGGTTTTTATTTGTCCATTGCCTTGGGAGCCCTTGTGGGCTGGAAGGCAATACAGAAATACTATAAATACATACATACATACATACATACATACATACATACATACATACAGGCTGCAAAGGTTTTGTTTTCACTTGCAGCTGACAAAGGTGCCAGTCGGGCCTCCAAAGAGAGGATTTCCCATAACTGGGATGCCACAGGTAAGAAGACTGTCTCCCAAGAAGACTGTCTCAAGCAGCATATTGCCCTGGCTCATGGGACATGGAAGAGAGTTTCTCCAACAGATCTCAGACATCTGTAGAATTCTCTTCAAACTGGAACCTTGAGCCAGAGGGCTCTATGCCTCTCCAAACTCCAAACCCCAGTACTCCATAGGATGCAGCTGTGGCAGTTAAAGTGGAATCTAATGCTGTGAAAGGGCCCCAGGTTAACAGGTACTATTTTTCCCCTCTTGTAACTGCTAGTTTAAGAGGTGCAGAGCATGTTATGGGGCCTGTCCTCCGTCAGAGAGGATCGGTCTCTCGGGACACAGAAGAATGGCTGGGAGATTTTCGCCGCTTCCTCCACACCAAGGCCCAAGTGAGGAGACTGAGACCCAAAAATAGTTCCTAGAACATGTTCCTCCATTGTGCACACATGTGAGCTATAATAAATAAACTACCAACGCATTGCAAAGTACAATAGGCAGCAGAGCGGAAATCTTCACATTTGAACCCAGTTTCATACCTGCAGACCCTATGAGACCAACAACCTGATCTTGTACATTTTTTACTCATTTACTCAAACCATACATCAAATATTAATGATGACAGAAACATTGGGAGATTCAGAAAGTTACTGGGGAAGAAGTGAACATCTTTTTCCTTCAGCTCTAGGTACCTAGCTAGTGAGGGCCTTGGATCAGTTGAACTGATAATCTGACCTTCCTCCAGACCAAAACATTCACATGAGGTGGTTGCCCCGCTGTGCCTGATGGTAGGGCTGGCCTTATTGCCTTTGGTTTCAATTCCATTATATACCCAATCTCTCCTGTGTGTATATGGGCTCCTCCATGTTGCCTGTTGACTTACGGCCCCCCCCATGAACTTCATAGGATTTTCATAGGCAAGGAATACTCAGAGGTGGCTTGGCCAGTTGGCAATCTCCCATCCAACTACTATCCAGGACTGACCTTCTTTAGCTTCCAAGATCAGACAAGATATGGTGCCTTTAGGGTGTTTAGGCTGACTGGAGCCCTCCCATATCATCTTTCTTTTCCGCAATTAAAGCATGGACATAAACGTCAATCAGGACTTAACTTTTTAATGGCTGCTTATCTGCTGGAAACAGGCCTGGGAAAAAAGTCTTAAGGCAATGGAGCGTTATCACCTTTCTCAGCCGGTAATTTTGCGATAAGATTGTGAGAGGCTTAATCTGGCTAGCCAGTGAGAATGAGGGCTAAGCTTTTAAAAGCGGTGCTCTCCCCCACTCCCCACACACGTTCAAAAAGAGCCGTCTGCTGTGCACGATGGATATACGTTCTGTCTCCGCCATCGTGACCCCCAACAGAACGCAAGAGTTTAAGTTCCAGGAAGACCTACCCATTACCCGATCATCATCCATCTTTTCAAAGGCAGGAACTCGTGCAGCTGTTGGTTTTTCTTTTTGTGCGGTAGGTAGCTATTAAAGGCACAGGGGACTTTCTGGAAATATAAATGGAGAGACTGCTACTTGGCTTTGACAAAGAAAACATCTGCTTGTATTTAAATCTTATTTGCTCCTACAGTATTTTATTTTTCTCTTCTTTTGTCCTTCCATCCTACTTGGGGATTTCTACTGCTGCACTGAGGACCCTGTCACGTAAACACAAGAAAACTTTTGATCCTGACCTTCTTTGCTGTCCAATAAAAATGGCATTCTGCAGGGTTGTTATCCAAAACAACTCCCCTTCATACAGTGTTTCCTAATCCACGTCAGTAGTCGTTTATTCAGCCGTCTGGAGTCAGTGCCTAAAAACAAACACTGCTTTAATGTCTTCAAATTCTAAAAAAATCTTTTGAATGTCCAGAGCATTCTTGTGGCCGTTTAAAAGGAAAGGATGCTTTGCATTCCAATGGCGATTGTCTCTTTTTAAAAATGCCAGTAGAGGAAAAAAAACCGGGAGGCTTTATTTAATGAAGTTGCACCAACGCAGCCAGGGCACCTGTTGGGCTCTTTTTTAAAAAAATATCTCAGCCACTGGCCGTGAAGTCTGGGTCCAAATGAGTAATTTTATCCGGCTTTGCAGGAGACATACATGCAGACAACCTGTATAGTCATTCCTCCACACTCCTTGAAGTTGGGGTGCAGAACCCCTGCAAAAGTGGGAAAATGTGTGTGTGTGTGTGTCTGTGGGAAGGGGATTGAGGTGTGGTGGGTAGAGCGGGCACTCAGTGTCCAAACCAGGTTAGGGAACGGAGAGGGAAAAGAGGTAGGACACCACGGGGGCTTCGTACATCCTCTCTCTTGCCCATCTCCTCCTTTAGGTGTGTGTGAGGGGCGTTGGGAGACAGTTTGCGGTGCTGAGAAATTGGGGTGCAAGCCATCTTTAGCTAGGCAGGCAGCAGCTGGTAGAAGAGGAAGAGGAAGACCAGAAATGGGTTTTTAAAGGGCTGCACAGCCTGACTGGAGCTGTTGAGAGCGAAGGTTCCCCGTGATAAGAAGAACCTGAAGTGGAGAGACAAAGGAGGAAAAACTCACGAATAATCAAATCCGTGACAGTTAAACCAGCCAATGTGCAGAGCCAACTGTCATTTATGTCTCTTACTTCTTTCTGGCTGCCGCAGAAAATATTCCACATTGGCCATGAGTTGAGATTTAAAAGCAAAAAAAAGCAAAAACAGGTCGTTTCTCTGTTTTAAGGGCCTGGAAGGCTATGGTAACAGATTACAGGCTTTATGGATGTTTATAGCAAGAAACGGTGTAGCTTGTAAATAAAGCAAAATAGGGGCTTACCACATGAGGCTGTATTTGTCAGGCTTGTGTACCCTCCGGCGTTTCATGGATGAAAATTGGGACACATGAAGCCAAGCACCGTCAGACTGTGGTCAAGGGGGCAAATGTTATTAATGAGGAAGAAAACACAAGCTAGGAGAGGCTGCTGCAGTGTGCTTTGGCTTTAGCTAACTGGGAAGGGCAAGATTCTACCCTCTCCCTTCCTCTCCTACTGAGGCCATTTCCGCACTACACTCTTATAGTGCTTTTATTCCGCTTTCAACATCCTATGGAATCCTGGGGTTTGCAGTTTAGGGAGGGGCCAGGCGGCCCCTCCCTAAACTGCAAACCCCAGGATTCCATAGGATGTTGAAAGTGGAATAAAAGCACTATAACAGTCTAGTGCAGAAATGGCCTGAGTTGAGTGCAAAATACTTCTACAGTTTGAACTCACTTTGCAACTGAAATAAGCTGAGTACAAAGAGGTAGAGCGGGAGAAGAAGAGAGAAAGCAGGCTACTTTTAAAACAGCTGCAAAAGTAGGATTTCAGAGAGTTTTATCTGTGACTATTCCTACCCAAATCAGGACAGTTGAAGCGCATGTGAGATTACGGCTATTTTGAAAGTTTGGGGGGTTGTTCTTTATGTCTGTGGTGACAGATCATAGGCTTTCCAGCAGGAATTGCATGCAATGAAAACGAAATACTGGGCAACCCCCCAAGGCCAAAGTAAGCCTAAGTGAGATTATTTGTGCTAAGCTGTTCCCGTATGGAATAGTGTTTTGAGAGTTAGACTAGGACTCCAGGCAACACAATGTCAAATTCCTGCTCAGTTGTAGAATCCCACCCCCTGGGTGACTTTGGGCAAGTCAGACTCTCTCAGCCTCAGAGGAGGGCAATGGCAAACTCCTTTTGAACAAGTCTTGCCAAGAAAACCCTGTGATAGCGTTCGCATAAGTCAGAGACCACATGATGGCGCATAACAAATCAGTCAGTCTCTCTTGGTTCACTGTATTCTGATGGACTTCTGGAAATTCAACACATTCCTGCTCCTTAGTTAGGAGCGATCAATTTTTTCCCATCGTTAAATAGTAATCTTTTTTGTTTTTTGTTTTAATGTGATGGTCACTGCTCTTTCTCTCCCTCCAGAATGTAATCTTGCTTGATCAGTTTGGCCTGATTCTTGTTTCTTTTTACTCTTTAGTGAAATTTGTAGTGCTTCCAAGGCCTTGTAGAGGCAGTAGTCTTGTTCAACAACCTCTGGAGATCATGTTCCCCACCTTCTGTTCAGTTTCCCATTTCATGCTAAAAGCGTCTCCTCTGTTTCTTTCCGTACCCAGCACAAATGGGGTCGACCACCAAAAAACAAATCTACCTAGTCACCGGTGGCTGCGGTTTTCTGGGGAAACATCTGGTTCAAATGCTGTTGGAACAGGAGCCTGACCTGGCAGAAGTGCGTGTCTTTGACTTGCATCTGGATGAGAGCATGCGGCATCTGGACAGAGGTGAGCAGTTGACAAAACCTGCATTGTATTTTCCTCATGCGTACGGGCAAGGAAGTTCTGGTCCCTCTGCGTCTTGTATCAAGTCAGGAATTGCCAAAATCTTTCCAAGAACATGCCCAACTGCACTCACAGAACAAAGGAAGCTGATGGTCCTTGATATTGTGTTGAATTTGGCCAGTTCTAAATACCCACCCAGCCACCCAAACTGCTAACCCCAGGACTCTATAGGACAGAACCATGGTAGTTAAAGTGGAATCATAGCACTATAATTCTGTATTGTGAATAGGCCACAGTTTTCATCTCATTCAGGTGCAAGCATATCAGTGCTTGGAATGCTTCTTTCTTTTGAATTACAACTCCCGGCTGGGGGTTCTGGAAGTTGTAATAAAAAAAGAGAAAGCATTCCAAGCTCTGAAGAAGGCCATTGTGATACCATTTCTCCTTGTGATTTCTCCTTAGTGTTTAATTACTCCTGTTTTTAGGAAGTGTGATAACCTTACAAATTTATAGGGCAGTACAGGCAAAGGGAGGAAGATTTCCCCATGTTTGGGAACAGTGTTCCCCAAATGTTGGTTTTCAGGTGCTCGATGTGCCGTCTCAACAATGAAGAGCAAGGAACGCACGGAACATTTTTGGCTTTGCAAGTTCTAGCCTTACTCTTTGCCTACCAGGGAAGGATCTCCAGTACAGTTGCGAGTCAAATTCTAAGCTTTGGTTATAAAAACTAAAAGTTAGAAATATTTTTCCATTGATCTTGGCATGGTGTATGTGTTTTTACTGCAAACAAACCCACAGAACGCTGATTTGCATTAGTTTTTTGGATGAAACCCCAGTTTTGAAAAGATACACGTCTCAAGGTCTGAAGGTTTATGATTTTTTAAAAAAAGATACAGCTGGTTTTATTTATTCATTTATTTCCTTTTCATACAAATGCATACTGTCTCTTCGAAGAATTTGAAATGAATAGAGCATCTGTCTTTGTAGCTAGAAAGACCTAGGAATATTTATAGCCAACAACAACATAATTCTGTGTTTGTTGTTGTTGTTGTATGCCTTCAGGTCATTTCCAAGTTATGGTTCTGGGTTGCTGTTGTTCATTTCTGACTTTGATTCACTGGTACAGAGCTATCATATCTACACACTTACTCAGAAGCGGACTCTGATGTGTTCAAGGAGGCTTATACAATAATCCTAAAAAAAGTGAGGGAACTTCTTTGTTGTGTGGCTTCTAGTAGCAGATAATTCATCACTTCTGAAAGAAATCCTGCCAGTTCATTCCACCAAGGGCAAGAAGATGTGTGTGTGTGTGGTCTTTTTGTCTTCCTTTTAGACCTTTAAATCCCACCCCGCACCCCCATTACAATAGGGGATGAATTACACTAACTCTGGGCTGCCATAGTTACCAGGCCCAGTCCTGAGACCTCTTGAGAGAATAAGATCCAGGAGATATGCTCCCAGAATGCCTTTTGCCTGGGTCTCCTGCCGCCACTGATGGAGCCCCTATGTCCACTGAGCTTTTTACAAACATATTGGGTTGCTCTGGAACAGTTGTTCAGCCTCACTAGTGGACCTTATGTCTTCTGGTGGAGAGGCCTTAATTTCCATCCTAACTTCCCCCATATTGTTCTTCCCCTCCTTAAAACCTTTAGGACGGCACCCCCAAATTCCACTTTTTGATCTGCAAAAAGTAGAAATTGGAGTTTGAATGCATAGATGGTACTATGTTTAATGGGATTTGTGCAGAGACAGGGCTCAGGCATAGATGACTAGACAGGTAAAGGTGTATTGGTCATCTTTTTCAATTTATTTTTTGAATTGCGTTGCACCCTTTGAAATTAAGAATTTTAAATATGGCTTACATACTTTCATTGGGTTAAAAAAGAAGCCTCGGATTGGCAACCCTAGCATATGATCAATAATGAATGAATATTGAAAGCAAAAATTGGGACATCCCATTCTGAACCACACAGAGTCTCTGACACTGGAAGCTGTATCTTGTATACAGGAGGTTTTCTCCATGGAAAATGAAAGAAAAAGCTCAAATAGGTGCGGAGGCTGAGCCTTGGTTCAGAGCTGAGAGAAGTCACCCTTCCATTATAGCTCTTACAACCCTCTCAGCCTGTATGATTCTAGGTCTTGTTGTCTAAAAATTAAGTTTGCCAAGCTCTGGGCTTCATTTATACTCAGTTAACCAGAAATTCTGACGTAGAGTTGACATACTTCCAAATATTCTGATCTACCAGAGACTGTCATGATCTTCTGTCATCCCACTTTTTCAGCTACTTTTAATATGTTCCAGTTTCTCTCCTCCCTCTCTTGCCCCTTCATCCTCAGATTCCTTCCATTGATGTAAACTGAGTTCAAAGTGCAAAAGTTGTTTGTACCGATTAAGTCAGCTGGGAGGAGACGATAGGAGAGGAAAGAATCTTGCCCTTCTTAGTAGGCTCAGGCCAAAGCAAACTGCTGCAGCTTCTCCAAGCTTGTGTGTTCTTCCTCATTAATAACTTTGGCCACCTTGACCACGCTTTATTTTTTTCTGGCCACTTATTTCCTGGTTTTCATCTGTGGAATGTGGGAGGCGATGTCAACTGCTGAATGCAGTCCATAGATTGTAGATTGCCCACTCTTCATTGGAAGCTGGTCATGGATGAGTCCTATCTCATTTTTTCCCCTTTGTGGCATGGCGGATGCTGACTGGCAGCTAAGTGTCTGTGGGTGCGGTGACATTGCTTCATGCCAGCAGAGTGATTCCTGAAAGGACAGGCTTTTTTGTCAGGGTACGAAAAGGTCAAACCCACTCGTGGACCAGCTTTGCCAAAGGACAGGCTTCCAAAGAAGAGTGTATGTGCAGTTCTGCGGGAAGCACAGAAAGGCGAGAGCCAGAAAGGAATGCCACCCAGATGGTTGTGATTTACTCCTGGCCTCATGCCTGGCCTGTGTCCTTCTGCCGACTCCTTTTGTAGCCAAAATATAACGGGCTTGGCCAAGTATGAATTAGACTTCGTAGCAAGAGCTTTGCTAGGCATTGCAAAACAGGAATTGGGAAGGCAGGGATGGAGAGGGAGAGAGGAAAAAAATGAAAGATTCCGTTCAGGAATTGCTGGGAGAGATGCCCAGTTGGAACTATGCTCGCTGAGGTGACTTCTGGGATAAATTTGCTCTCCTTCTGCTGCAGCTGAGATCTAATATCTTTTGGGCTTTAGTCCAGGATAAAACAAAGCCTGGCCTTGAAAAATCTCTTAACTCAATTAGAGGAAGCGGAGCAATGAAGCCTTCAGTGGCTTGTCGTGGCAACAGATCTTGATAAGAGAAGTGGTGGTTTGAAATACAGGATAACCACAGAGCCAGGGACCTCCTTTGCAGATCTTTATCGCTTAACAAAATATCTGTCATTATAGCACACAGCCTCACCGTAATTCAAGCTTTCATGTGGCTTACCCTTTACCTTACCTCTCAGAAGCAAGTGCATTAATGCCGACTATGAAGTGGCTTAGAACACTTTGTACCTGTGTTTTCTCTGTGTAAGCGAAGAGGATTTAATGAAAAGATTTTTTAAAAGGCCTTTGTTTAACTTCCCTATACAAACCTGCCAGCAGTGATGTAGACTTGAGCTGATTGACTTGGACTCAAGTCAGACTTAAGTCACTTCAGTGACTTGACTCAGACTTAACTTGGCAAAAATTACACACTGACTCAACTCGACTTGAGACTTGTATATTTTTAGTGACTGACTTGTTGCCCCTGGTTCAGTAACATAACACATTCATCCAGAAACCTCACAAGTTACTGGTCACATGATGATCTGTCTCAAGCCCAAAGTGTGGACACATTTCTCAGAGGGAACAGCAAATGGGTTAGGCAGTGGGCTTGAAGTGGGGTTGAGGTCTGCTCAGCAACCTGTTCGCACTACATATAAGAGGAGATTTCTAAAATTTTTCCTAAGAGCAGAAGGCAAGACTCGTGCACAGAGTGCAGGGCGCATATCTTAGAGGGGAACAGAAAATGTATTAGCCACATTGAGGTGGAAGGATCCTTCTTTCTAAAGCTCTTGAAACTTCAGTAATGGGAAATAAGAAAGATCCTATTCCCCACTTCTGAAAAATCCTCCAGCTTTGCAAATGGGAAGTAAGAACGACCGTATTCTTCACTTCTAAAGCAGCAGATGGCACAATCACAAAAGTAGAGAGTCAACTCTACTTAAATTGTTAAAACTGACTTTATTCAGCTCTGTCCAGAAATTCTGGAATACAGGTTGGGGTATAAAGTTGGCTTCCAGACTTGAGACTTGACTTGAAAATATCTTGCAAAGACTTGAGACTCTACTTGAGGCTTGAAGATAGAGACTTGAGACTTGACTTGAGACTTGGAGTAAAAGACTTAAATACATCACTGCCTGCCAGAGTTTTAAGATCTGCAGGGAAAGGCTTTCTCTTTAGTCCAGCTATCATCCCAGGCTCTCTTGCTAAGAACATGGGGGAGAAAGTCTACTCCCACCCTCTTGAACTCTCTTCCACAGGAAGCTATGCTGACCCTTTCTTGCTTTCCTTTCACTGACAGGCAAAAATGTTTCTGTTCAAGGAGGGTTTTCATGTGTCAGCAGGAAAACCTTTTATTAGGATGGTCTATTTATTTATTTTTTAAAAAACTTTTGTATGTTTTTATAATGATTTTACGTTATCTTTTATGTTATTGATTTTAATTGTTTTTAAATTTTATTGTAAATGTTTTTTAACAGCTCTGAAAGCCATCTTGGGTCCACTCTGAGAGAAAGGCAGCATATACAACAAATACATTTAAATAAATAAATAGATAGATAGAAGATAGATAGATAGATAGATAGATAGATAGATAGATAGATAGATATTTAAAAAGGGTCCCCAGTGCAGCCTACATATATCAGTAGTGAAATAGCCACTGCTCTCTGGCTTAAAACTAAAATACACAGCAAAAAAGAAAGAAGAGTGGGTGAGGGAAGAGGGAAGGAGCAAGATCAGACATCACTTACTAAAATTTTAATTTTTATCAACTCCATCTGGGATGGAAACAGTTGAGAGCAGCTGGGGAATGCCAGATGGCCTTCCATGCTTCTCTTCCCTCTGTCGCTCTCTTTCTCTCAATCACTCTCTTTCTGTCCTGCAGACTGCCTCTTTCTGTCTCAGAATTAAGCTGGACAGGTAGGAACTGTGATTCCATATTTCAGATCTACTCTTCTGACAGAGGTTGCCTAGACTGTCCCTCCATTTCCCCACTCAGAAACAAAAGGGGTCTAAGAAAGTGGTATCTTGTGAAGACAGTATGTAGAATTATAGAATGAGAGAATTGAAAGTGATCTCAAAGGCCATGTGGTCCAGCTCTGTACTGATAAATGAAATCCACAGTCAAAGCAACGATCAACTTTGGTTTAAAACAAAATTCCAATGAAAGAATGTCCATGCAGTAGTGATTGGTGCATTCCATGTCAGTGGGTTAATAAGCTTACTCTGGATTTTAGTCTGAACTTTAAAGAAGCTATCCAAGGAGGCCTAACACTATCCTGAAATAGGTTAAGCACCTTGGATAGCTCCTTTACCATTCAGGCCAAAACCTAGAATGGATTCACCACTCCACAGAACTAACAGCTCCCACTTGTGTCCACTATCTTCTGAGGCAGTCTGTCCCACTGTTGAAGAGCTCATGTTGTCAATAAGTTCTCCCTAGTGTTTAGTGAAAATCTTCGCTACCGTAATTTAAACCTGTTGGTTCAGACTCTACCCTCTGCGATCTTCGCTCACCCAGCGGAGACACGTTTGCTACGTCAGTGCTTCAAATTACCTGAAGAAGGCTCTTGCGTAACTTCTCCGTGGTTTCGTCTCCATGTTTAACATGCTCACCTCCCTCAATTGCTCCTCAGCACTTTCAAGTGGTACTGGGAACTCAGATGCTCCTTTGCTATCCATTCCTACTTCATTTTTTTGAAAGAGGAATTGTGATATTTTTCAAAATAGGAGTTGTGAAGTGAACATTGCCACAGCTTTAGTCTCCTGGGCGTGTCCCTGTGAAATGGAGATGTTCCAGCCAGTGCCCTTAATCTGTAGCTCAGACAATTGTCTGGAGGCTATGTCATCACACACATTTTATTAGGGACATCAGTTAGACAAAAGACATCTTAGCCAACTTATAGCCACGAAATACAGGCATCCCCCACTTATCTGATAGGTTAGGGACCAGAATACTGCCAAAAAGTGGAACTGGTTGAAAAGCACTTGCCTTCTTCCTGGAGGGAACGTGAAGGAATTACGGAGGCTTGCTTGGGGCCGACCACGTACATGCACATGCCGCTTGCAAAGTCTCTCAGTTGGCTTGGCACTTTTCTTCCCCTCTCAGCTCACTTCGCAAGCAGTGCGTGTGCATGTGAGCAGTCCCAAGTGAGCCCCCGTAGGCCAAAGAAAGCAAGAAGAAATGGCCAAAGAGCAGCCTTTTCCTCGATATAAGAGAACAGCTCTGTCATTTACAACCAGCAAAAGAGGTTTGAAACAGATGAGATTTATATGTTAATCCAAAGAATTTTAAAGGTAGATTGTAATTTTAGTAGAAATACTTTTGTTGGGCCTTATGGATAAAGAACTGCAGAGTAAAACTGGATTATTTCTTCAGTATGTGACAACAGCAGCAAGAATATTGTTCGTTCAAACTTGGAAATGGGCTGAAGTTCTGTCAATGGAATAATGGATTGTTGAGGTTGCTGAGTTGGCCAAATGGCCCAATTAATGTAGGTTCTAAAGGTTAAGCCAACTGAAGACTTTTTGAAAGATTAAAAACTGTTTGTGGATTTTTTTGAGCAGTAAAAAATCTAATGATATAACAATCAGTAGTTATGGTTGTTAGTAATTTTAATAGGATTATTTAGCTGGATCTGTAAATGGTAGAATAATATTTTTTTTTTCTTTTTCACTTTTCTTTTCATTACAGTCAGGACTGGGGCGGGGGTGGTCCGAGCCTTACCATGTGTTAGTTATATATCTTTCTTTTTCTTTTTTCTCTGTTTTTTCTTTTCTGCTCTTTTTCTTCCTTCTCTTTCTTTATTTTTTTGAATGTATATTACTTTGCTTGGAAATTAGATTGCTTGCGTTAAAAACTAATTTTAAAAAAATTAAAAAGGCTTGAAACAGCTGGCTTGCGACAGATGGAAGAGGATGGAACCAGGAAAGGGAAATAGCTTTCCACGGCTTTATTTGACGCAAGGGAAGGCAGGTGGGAATGAATCGAATGCCTCAAGTTCCTGTCTGACCGGGGAAGAAAGATGGCAGGTGTTCTGTGGGAAATGTGGTTGCAGCAGGATTTCCTGGAAGGGCAACCATAAAGCTTTCCTGGCTTTGTAAAGGGAACGATAAGCAGTTTGTAAATTGCTGTAGTGCCACAGTTTTCTACTTTTTCTTCCCACCCACCCATGCCTTGCCCAGAAATTTCCTCTGAGGCATCAAAAATTCCTACCAGTGAAGTCGCAAGGTCAAATCTAATTTCTTGCACAAGGCCAATTGAAAAAAATCAAAATATCCCCAGGATCTCTACAGGATATGGGGGCAATTATGCTACATCTCCCTTGCTAGTTTGTCATCAGAAGATTACAATTTGTTTGCTTGTCATGCTCTTGCAGGTCAAGAAATACACTTTGCTTCTCACTAGATTTCTTATTTCCTGTGGCTTTAGACTCTTAATTGAATTGTCTAATGTGACCTACTATGGCATTTGCTTGTCTCTGTGGACTCTGATTTTAATTCCATTCTCTCCCAATGTAGAACAGTTGAGCCTGGATTATATTGGCTCAGGACTAAGGCCTGATGTCAAGTTTGATCTCCTCTCTGTGGGTGCCTTTCGACCCCCCAGCTTTTCTGAGTTGCAAGAGGCACCCAGATGAGCTCAATCCAAACCTGTTTTTTTTGCCTGAGAACGGAAATTACCCTTTGTGAATTGATCCACCTTTCTTCATCTTGCCAAAGGAAGAAAAATGGGATTTAAATCTTAATATTTTCTGCAACAGTTAATTCTACTATAACTGCTGAGTCTGATGGTTCTTGCTATTAATCAGCAACATTTGCTGCTATCCGATGTTTAACAAACAGCCATTTCTTAAAGGGCTGCAATATCTCTCTGAGATGTAGGAAGGAAGTGGGACACCATATCCTTTTTCAGAAAAGAAAGATGAGAGCCAAAAATAGTAAGCAAACCCCCGGTTGATTGAGGCTGTGTATGTACGCAGTGCGTGAGTCTAAACTCCCTTCTTAAAACAGCTTCACATGCTACATGTTTGTTTCTGGGCAGAATTCAAAGTGTTGATTATCTAATATATAAAAGTCAAAGTTTGTCGATTTGTCTGTATCAGGCGAAGACCTGACCTCATATGATTGGCTGCCTAAGAAGGTTCTATAGAATACTGGGGTTTGCAGTTTAGGGAGGGGCCTTTAGAATTCTCAGCCAGAAAGCTCTGGGGCTTGGACAGTTACTATGGAGATGAGGCCTAGCAGCAATGAGGAGGGCAGTGTATTCCCCCAGGAACCCAATGTCTATCTGTTAATAACTATGAATACAGATTGGATTAGGGAATATGAGGTAAAATTACAGGTACTGGACAAGACAGTTTGGGGAATTAGAGACACGGGATCTCAAATCTTTCTAACAGCTATCACCTATGAGAAAATAAAATCCCGGACAATGCCAGGTATATACGCCAGTGACCTATAAAGTCCTATGCAACTTAGGTCCACGCTATTTGAAAGACCGTATCTCCCTATGTAAACCTGCCAGAGCCCTAAGATCTACAAGGGAAGGCTTTCTCTTGGAGCTGCCGCCGTCCCAGGCTCGCCTGGTGAGGACATGGGGGAGAGCCTTCTCAGTGGCTGCTCTCACCCTGTGGAATGCTCTTCCACAGGTGGCTAGGCTGTTCCCCTCCCTGCTTTCCCTTTGGTGGCAGACAAAAACATTTATCTTTAAGCAGGCTTTTATGTGAGCTGGAGATCTTTTTGTTTAGCAATTAACTTGTTTTAAAATTGTACATTGTTTTAGGTTTGTATAATTTTATATGTTTTTAATTTATTTTTGGAAGCTGCCTTGGGTCCCATTCTAGGAGAAAAGGTGTCATATAAATATAATATGAATGAATGAATGAATGAATGAATGAATAAACCAGAGTAGAGAATCATATGGTACTATGAACATTCTTAGACTGTAGTTCCCAGCAGTTCACTGCATTGGCCATTCTGGCTGAGGCTGCTGGGAGTGCAGTCCAACATCACCTGGAGGGCCACATGATTCCCAGACCTGTTCTGAATATTTCCCTTCTGGAGTCCCGTCAGTGCTCTGATGCTGTCTTATAAAAGACGTAGAGCTTGAAAATATGGTGCTGGACTGCACATCCCACAATCCCCTCAAGCCAGCATGGGAGATACATTGCTCTCAAAAGTAGCTTATTTCTGCTACAGCAAGTAGGCTTTGGTGAGGTAACCCCATCCATACACTTGTTTTGCAGTCACAACAGTTAGGTTCGCCAGTTCAGGATGATCCCAAACCCTGAGGTTTCCAGACCAAAACCTGAGAACTAGGGATGGTACCTTGGTGATGGCATTATATAATGCACAGCTCAATGGTTGCCATTCAGGCATGCACACACAAATGCAAACACACAGAATGTGGTTTCCTGCTTGGAGCTAACATAGAAATCTTAGCTAAAGAGGCTGTTCTCAGATCCAAGTGCAGTCAGCCGTCCACATTTGCAGGCTTCACTTTCATTGATCTGATTATTTGCGAGTTTCTCCAACCTCTGTCCCCACCCTCACTGCAAGTGCTTCTTTTCTGGGGGAGATTTCCCTCTTGGTGGCTCCAATCAGGCCAACCAGCCCTTTGAAAAATCCACCTCTTGTCCTCCTCTTCCTTCACCAGCTGCTGCCCGGTCAGCTAAGGACGGCTCACAGCCCCATTTTTCAGCACCACAAACTCTCTCCCGATGCCCTCACGCACACAACCAAGGAAGGATGCGATCAAGAGAGAGGAAGTATAAGGCTATCATACCAACCCAACACCTTTCCTTCTCCTTTTCATGGCCTGGTTTGGACCCTGGATGGCCACTCCCCCCCCATCATGCCTCAGTCCCCTTCCTGCAGACAGACAGACAGACACGTTTTGATACTTGCGATTTTTCCAATTTGGGGGGATCCTATGCCCCTAACCCTAGTGAATCATAGAATCATAGAAATGTAGAGTTGGAAGAGACCACACGGGCCATCCAGTCCAACCCCCTACCATGCAGGAACACCCTCAAAGCACTCCCAACAGATGGCCATCCAGCCTCTGCTTAAAAACCTCCAAGGAAGGAAGGGGCCAGCCGTAAAATGAGGAAATCATAGAATCATAGAATCATAGAATCATAGAAATGTAGAGTTGGAAGAGACCACACGGGCCATCCAGTCCAACCCCCTACCATGCAGGAACACCCTCAAAGCACTCCCAACAGATGGCCATCCAGCCTCTGCTTAAAAACCTCCAAGGAAGGAAGGGGCCAGCCATAAAATGAGGAAATCATAGAATCATAGAATCATAGAAATGTAGAGTTGGAAGAGACCACACGGGCCATCCAGTCCAACCCCCTGCCATGCAGGAACACCCTCAAAGCACACCCGACAGATGGCCATCCAGCCTCTGCTTAAAAACCTCCAAAGAAGGAGACTCCACCACACTCCGAGGCAGCATATTCCACTCCCGGACAGCCCTGACTGTAAGGAAGTTCTTCCTGAGGTTCAGGTGGGATCTCCTTTCCTGCAGCTTGAATCCATTGCTCCTTGTCCTGGTCTCTGGAGCAGCAGAAAACAAGCCCTTTCCCTCCTCCACATGGCATCCCTTCAAATATTTAAACATAGCTATCATGTCCCCTCTTAACCTTCTCTTTTGCAGACTGAACATACCCAGCTCTCTAAGTCTATCCTCATAGGGCTTGGCTTCCAGGCCCTTCACCATTTTGGTCGCCCTCCTCTGGACCTGCTCCAGCCTGACCATGTCCTTCTTGAATTGGGGTGCCCAGAACTGGACACAGTATTCAAGATGAGGTCTAACCAAAGCAGAGTAGAGTGGTACCAGTACCTCCCTCGATCGAGACACCATACTCCTATTGATGCAGCCGAGAATTGCATTGGCTTTCTTGGCTGCCGCATCACATTGCTGACTCATGTTCAGCTTGTGGTCTATTAAGACTCCTAGATCCCTTTCACATGTACTGCCATCCAGCCACGTGTCCCCCATCCTATATTTCTGCATTCCATTTTTTCTACCTAAGTGTAGGACCTTACACTTCTCTCTGTTGAATTTCATTTTGTTAGCCTTGGCCCAGCTCTCCAATCTGTCCAGGTCATTTTGAATTTTGATCCTGTCCTCTGGCGTATTAGCAACCCCTCCCAATTTGGTGTCATCTGCAAATTTGATGAGCATGCCCTCTATTCCTTCATCCAAGTCGTTGATGAAAATGTTGAACAGCACTGGGCCCAGGACAGAACCCTGTGGCACCCCGCTAGTCACTTCTCTCCAGGATGAAAAGCAGCCATTGGTGAGCACCCTTTGGGAACGGTCAGTCAACCAGTTACAGATCCACATGACAGTAGCCCTGTCCAGCCCACATTTTACTAGCTTCTTTGCAAGAATGTCATGGGGAACTTTGTCAAAGGCCTTACTGAAATCGAGATATGCTACATCCACAGCATTTCCTTCTTACTTGGCAATCATTTCCTTCTTACTTGGTTAGGGAGGTGGAATAAAGAACATTTAACCTAGCCTGCATGCTTTTAGCCAGAAGGTGAATGCAGAGCAGGGTGGGTGGTGAGGTCAGACACCATCATGACTGGGAAGGAAGAAAAGATACATAGCACACACACACATCCAAAAGTTTTTCAGCTATATCAAGCTGCTACGCTACTAAGTGAGCTGGAGATTTGCCTACCAACCTTTCTTTTTGCCCAGAGCTAAGACCCCAAAACAGGGGAATTTGGACTCTCTTCTCCCACCTGGAGATGACCCGCAAAAACTGGAAACTTGGGGCCAAGCCCTGTGATCTTGCAACCCCAGGCTTCCCTAGGCAAATTTCTTTTTAAAGAGTTTCCTGAAACTTAGAGCTAACAATAGCAAGAGGTGTCAGCCTCATCAAAACAGTTCCTTGTTCCATGGGAAAGTTGAGAGGAAAAAAATCCACCAAGGACATTTTCTGTCATCGATTTCTTATTTGCCTATTTGAACTTGCCGTGTTGAGACAAAGGAAGGAGTTGAAGCATTTCAGACAATCTCTTCTTTTCTAGCCCAAACAAGATGCTGCCAGACATTGGCAGCTAAAGCTTATGATGACATCACACCACAACATTAACCTCAGGGATAACTTCACTCCTTTTACTGGGTAACAATGTTGTAGTTATTTTTGTAGTTACAGGTATGTTTGGTAGATTGGAAACTGGAGAGAGTTCCTGTCTCTTTAATGGTTGTATAAAAGAAGAACTTTTAGCAGATGCTCCTTGTCATGCAACCAAGTAACAAGTAACACCTGCTGAAATTTCCTCTTCTGCACAATAATAAAAAGGACAGGAACTTTCTTTATTTTTCAGTCTGACAACCCGTTACAGTGTGTCTTTGGCCTCATAACGTAGGGGTGTTTTGTATACACGCACACAGTAACTTGTGCCATAGTAATGTTTTTTTTAAACAGCTAATTACAAAGTGACTGTATCGGTTGCTTTCAGGGAATGAGAAAATAGCTACTCATTAAAATTGTAACTGTAATAATTACTGGCCACTTTAGGGGCTAGAAGGTTACCTGTAGCTAATTACTTGTAGAGTTACTTTTCCAGCTCTGGCTTTCCCTTTGCCGAAGAAGAGTTGCAGTAGCAGCACTAACTTAAATCTCATTATTAGTCTCAAATAGCCTAGCCCTGTTTAAGAAAAGGAACATAAATTAGTGTTGACTTGCCAAAACCCTATTCATTTTATAAGGCTACTTCTGTTGGGTTGGATTCAGGCCTGTATGTTTAAGAAAGTGAAAGTAAAAGAAGGGAAAAATAGATGCAAAGAGTAGAAGAGAGAGGGAAGGAAAGGCAAACAAGGGCTCACATTTGCAGAGGAGGTGGGTCTGTTCGAGGTTAGAGGTGGCATTAACTGAGCACCCTTGGGTGCTACCAGAGCCCACTAACACTGACAACACTGTGTATTCAGCTCTCTTGCTCTACTTGGCAGCAGTGGAAGACTCTGAGAAGCTACCAGCCATGCCCAAGGTCTCACAGTGCTTTGGAGCATTAGAAATTTTGCATAGCGGGCAGTTTCCCAGGAGAGCCTGAATGTGGAGGTGGGAGCATCAAAAGCCTGGCAAAGCACCTTGGTATGTTAACTCGGTCTGCAGTGTTTTTCTCCGTGGGACTGAACGCCATGAAAATGGGTTTTTCAAGTCTTCTTGCAGCGTCAGTAGTGGTCGGGATGATCGCTAACAACACACAGAGACACCGTCTGTCAAGACAAGGAACAGGCTGAACAAGAAAAAAGAGAACAGCAGCCGTACAATGCCTTTTGTTTGCCAGGGCCAGGAGCTGTCTGGAAGAGCCGGACTCAAAAGTCTTGCTTTTGTATCAGACTGCTGTGTGGGTGTTGTGAGTGAGCCCTTTCAGGGCAGGCTGGGCTTGTGCTTCCCAGCGTTTCCTCCCCGCTGTGTGATTCTTTCGAGGAAAAGTTAGAAGTAGAGGAACCAGAGTGTACCGTGCAGTATTGCTCCCTCCCCCATCCAGCTTTGTGTGAACAAAGGGCAGTGCTATTTCTGGGAGGAGGCATACTGTTAGGGAAGAAGGTCTATAGCTTTACTCCTTCCCTTCTCAGAACAATACCTTTATTTTTAAACCTTGCAGAAAGGATTACCCAAAGCTACTGGAATGATGTAAGGCATCGAGGAATGTTTTTGTCTGACTGCCACGAGACAAGAGACAAGAGAAGGAGGGACACTTTGCTTTCGGCAGATGGACTTAAAAAAAAACATCTAGATTTGGTGCTGTAAATCAAAATCGGAGTTTGCGAGAGAGGGAATTTCTGAAATATGTAATCCTTTTTGTGCAATGTTATTGTACACAAGGCCATGATTGGCAGTGCAGAAGAGTGATGGGTTTATCCTTAGCAGATCTCCAGGTAGCATACACTCTAGCTATCTCAGTTTGTCAGGAACAGTTCTGATTTAATCCTCTGTCATCCCACTTTTTCAGCTGCTGTTACAATGTCCCAGTTTCTCTCTCCTTCTTCCACTTTCCCCTTTGTCCTCAGCTTACTTCCGTTGCTGCAAGTTAATATCAAAGTACACAAGTGTGCTTTGTACTTTGACTTTCCCCTTTGACTCAGGTAAAAGCAAACTGTTGCAGCCTCTCCTATTTAGTGTGTTCTTCTTCATCAATAACTTCTGCCATCTTAACTTAGCAGGTGCAAAGGGGAGAAGGAGATCTTGCCTTCCCAGTAGGCTCAGGCAAAGCAAACTGCTGGAGCCTCTCCTAGCTTGTGTTCTTCATTAATAACTTCTACTGTCCTAACCATACTCTGATGCTGCTTGACCACATGTGTCCCAGTTTCCATCTCTGAAATGCTGAGGGGGTCTGAGATAGAGTGGGAAAAACCCTCCTTCAAAGACACCCTTTAGTGAAGACAATATTGAACCAGGTGAACCAGTCAGCCACACATAGACCCCTGTCTTCTCCATGGTTGGCCCTTTATTTGGGAATTCTTTGCTTTCTGCAGCTTGGTTGGCTCTTTTTCTTGTGCTGTGCTTTGTCAGCAGGCTTTGATTTTATAAGGTAAATTATTCCCTATCCAGTGTTTTTGGCCTAAATCAGGAATGGAAAGGATGTGGCCCTCCAGATATTGCTGGACTGCAGCTCCCAGCATTACACACCATTGGCAATGCTGGCTAGGGTTGCTGGGACTTGGAGTTCAACAGCAGGGTTGCACGATCCCTATTCCTTTTCTAAATCCACTTGTTTCTCTCAGGTAGAGTAGACCCATTCCATCAATGGTAACTTGGTAATTACACAACTACTGACCCACTGAGTCACTGGGTCTGATCTAGAAAAATAAATATGTTCAGGGGTAGCCATGTTGGTCATACAGGAAAATTTTCCTATATGCCCAACATGGATACCCTTGAATATATTTTTTTTTTCTGGATTTGAAGATACTAGATTTAGTTGCAACAGGAGAATCTTGAAACAACAGGGAAATAAGGACTGGGACTTAACTTTTGACATTTGTACCTTCAATAAAGGCAAAACTTTCTTTTGGACTATAATTGTCTGAGTTTTAGTTTTTCCAGACGTAGCAGTACAGAGAGTTCTTAAGAAACTCAGTGTTCTCTTCCTTAGGAAAGGGACCTTTGGCTTCACAAAAGATAGGGACACCCTGGATCCCAAAAGCAGTTAAACTGAGTTTAAATTTTGCTGTCCTTTGACTCAGTCCTCACATAACCAAGAAACAAGTGGTCTCTGCTTGCACTGAAATCCCTCCAGGTCAACTGAATTACAGCAGAGACAACATCTGATACAAAATGTAGGCCTATGATTCCAACTCTGTCACCTTCCCCCTTTTTTTTCTTTTTCCTGTGTGTTTGTTTTTAAACATCTTTTGCCTACTGAAGAAGCCCGCATGATGTCTTTTGTCTTTTGTGCACTTTGGTTGGGCAATAAAAAGTTCTTCTGTTTTGTGAATTTTTAGTATAGTCTAACTGAGACTTGACAGTTTGATTTAAGACTTTGGCCATTTCCGCACTAGACTATTAATAGCGCCATGATTCCACTTTCAACATCCTATGGAATCCTGGGGTTTGCAGTTTCGGGAGGGGCCAGCCGGAATATTACTCTGTTATATCATTGGATATAATTGTTTTAAGCTGCCTGAGTGGCATCTGGAAACACCGGAAGGGTACCAGGTCCTATTTAAATCTGAATAGCTCTCTCTGTTCTTAGATGTGTCATGTCTGAGAACAATAGGGGAGCTTTGCTGTGGCTTCCACTTAATATTCTTCTCTTGCTGTTCTTGCTGTCCATACCCTGCCTGTGTAACCAGGCTTGCCCTGGTGTAATCCTTGGTACCATCTTGCTCTTCATCTGCCTGTCTTCTCTGGGATAGAGCTGGGAAACCTTACTTTTTGGGTTACATCTCCCAAAACACCAAGTAGTCCAAAACACATGTTTCGAAGTTCTGGGGTAAGAATTATGGGGAAAGGGAGAGGGAGTGAGCTGTTTGTGATATAACTCCCTTCCCCAATCTGACATACTTCAGATGAGCTGGACCACAGCCTCCATCATCCCTAGCCAGCATGGTTCTTGGGGATGCTGGGAGATATGGTCAATCCTGAGAGCATCTTTTAGAGAAGTGTTGGCTGGTATTGTGACATCCTGCCCCTGAGTAAACCCAATCACTTGTTATTTTTTATGTTTCACCTTCATCAATGGGCTCTCTGCCCCTCCAAGTAATTCCCAATTTACTTACTTTTTTTCTCTCTCCTCTCTGTCCCCTCTTTCTTGTTCCTATCATTTAAGTGACTCTGATTCAGGGGGACATCAGCAACATGGAGGATGTGAAGGCCGCTGTCCGAGGTGCCAACGTGGTCATCCACGCTGCCAGTCTGGTGGACGTTTGGGGCAGAGTCAACCCTGAGAAAATCAACGCAGTCAACATTTGCGGTATGTGTTGATGGACTTTAAAGGACCATCTAGTTGAGCACCTTCTTCCCTAGGGCCTGGGATGTGGACTCATGCAGCCCTCTAGATGACGTTGGACTGAAAATCCCAGCAGCCTCAACCAGCATAGCCATTGGGAATGCTGGGAGTTGCAGTCCAATGTCATCCAGAGGTGTACTGCGTGGTTCTCAAGTTGCCCTGCCCATTCTGGATCGCACGTCACAGCAAGAAGGGTAGAAACAGGGGGTGGTTGCAAGGAGAAAGCTTCAGGTTGCTCCTGCCACTGAGCCAGGTTTGAATCTCTAAAGCAGAACTGATGGGGGTGGTGGTGTTTAAGCCTGTCACTGTGTATATTCCTCTATATTGAGATGCCCCTCCTCTTAGTGCCTGATGGGTGCATCACTTCCCCAAAAGATGAGAAGGTCCAGGAGTGTAACATTTACTCAGGGATGGCTTGGAAGATTTCCCCCAAAGGCTTATGCCATTTCCAAATGTTTGTGTTCATTTTCAAATATAATTGTGCAAAGGTGCACATCTCAATATTCCTTTGTACAGTTGCACACTCTCACAGTAGATTATCTTCAGAGACAGGCAGTGAGCCAATCCAAACAAGGCTATGTATTTCCAGTAGTTGCAAATGCTTTGGTGGTAGCGGGAGTCACCCTGTTTTGTGCTGAATCAATGTAGCTATTTACATAACTTCTCAGAAAAGTTCCCTTTACTGGGCTGTAGTTCACATGTTCTTTCTATTGGTTCTCTTATAGCAGGAGCACATGACGTGAGTAATCTCACATCAACCACCCTCCTCCCCATGGCTGCCAGAGCTTAAAACCTCTGTTACCCTGTGAACTGGGGGTCCCGGGAGGGACACCAAAATGTGCTCAACTAAAGGTGGGGAAAATCAGCTCGGAGCACTGCTTAGCGTAATGAGAGGCAGGGTAACGTAGCGAGACCTTGAACTCTATGTCTACGGGGTCGGGTTGAGTCAAGGAGAGCACAGAAGTTGAAATAATAAATGATGTTTATTAAATACAAGCAAAACAGTGTATGCGACACACTCATACAAGATAACTAAAGAAAATAAAGGTTGGAGTGGTATAGAGGGATTTTTAGAGAGATTGCTGGTTTGGGTGATACTTCACCTGTCCTGAAGCCCAGAAAAATAGAGAGCGAAGCTGGGGTGCGATGTAGCTCAGCACGTGGAGCTGAGGGGAGGCTCGCCAAGCAAAGCAGCAGCAAGGCGGGATGAAACTCGGGAGCGATCCGAGGAAGGTCTCGGAATCAAGGGTTTTTATAGGAGAATTGTGACTGCAGGCTATGCCGTGCTTGGGGGGAAAACAATAGATTTGGAGTTGGAGACAAAGCCTCCGAAAGGTCTGAATGATTGAGTTATCGTAGCGATTCTCAATAGAGTAGCCAGTACGCAAACGGAGAGTACTTGGGTATTGTATAGGTTACCCATCAAGCTGCCATCGCGAGGCAGAGGCTCTTTTGTAAGTGTCGTGCGTACTTAATTAGAGTACCTGCCTGGAGGTCTCCTAAAGCAGTGAGTCAGCTGTGTCTGGCCTGCCTGTATTGTAGTTTGAATCTTACGGTGATTAACGGCCGAGCTTGTTTACGTGCTTGTCCGGTGGCCTCGCAAGCACGTGGAAAGGAATAGAGGAGTGCAGCCGAATTGTGATATCAAGGGATATCTTTTAATATCCCCAAAGCTCGGACTAGCCAGGGCAGTAACACATCCTTCCACCTCTTAATGGTGCAGTGACTAGAGTGTTGGTCTGAGAGACTAGAGTTCAAATCCCTGGACAGCTGTGGAAACCCTCTAGGTCACTTTGGCAAGTCGCAAGCTCTCCAAGGAAGGCAGACCTCTTCCGAATAAATCTTGGCAGGAAGACCCTATGAAAAAAGTTGCCATAAGCTGGAGTTGACTTGAAAGCTCATACAACAGCAGCAGCAACAACTGCCTCTTTCCTTATCGCCCTGAAAACTGCAGTCTGTTTCCCCAAATGCTGCTGTTTTTCTGCACACAGATTGCTGCTCTCTCTATTTGTGTGTGTGTGTGTGTGTGTCAGGAAATAAGTAGACTTCTCCAATCCTCTTCTGGCTTTCCTGGGCCATGTAATTACACCTTTAAAAGATATTAATCTTCTGGAGAGACTCTTATCTCTGTCCCACCATCTTCTCGGGCTCATTTGGGTGGAATAAGGGAGAGGGCCTTCTTGATGGCTGCTCCTAGATTTTGGAACTCACTTCCCCACGAAGGCCAAGATGGCATGGTGGCCTTACAGTCCCTCTCTCTTGCTATCTCTTTCCTTGGGCATGGGGCATCAGGAGATGGTTTTTGGTGCTGACAAGTCAGGCTGTGAGCTGCCTTTAGCTGGCCAAGCAGCAGCTGGTGGAGGAGGAGGAAGAGGAGGGTCAGAGGCAGAGGGCTGCATGGCCTGATCAGAGCCACTGAGAGGAAAGGTTCCCCCAAGAAGGAAGGTCTTTAAGTGGATGGGAGAAACTTGCAGATAATCAAATCCGTTAAACCAAAGTTAAACTCCACAAATGTGGAGAGCCAACTGTATTGTTGTAAGCCACATTGAGTCCAATTAATGGGAGAGAAACAGAATAGTAATAATAATGATGATAATGATGTGTGTATGTATGCAGTGGGGTGGAAAAGTTCACACTGAATCAAAAGGAAGATTGAGTGGTAATCATAGGGGAATGTGGCAGCTGCAGATGGTGAATCCCCTGTTTTGGGGGGAGGGTTTGACCAATCAGCTCTGGATTTTAATCAGAACTTCGTAGGAGCTGTCCAAAATGCTGAACCCTCCCCTCCCCCTGGCATTTCAGCACCTTGCGTGGCTCTGATTGAGGATTTGCCACTCTCATGCACAGGGAAGCCACCAAGAGTTACCAGTTTGTGGTGATAATGGCCTGAAACGGAGAGGCTGGAGCAGAACGTTCTGTGACATACGGATGGGGTTCTGCAGGATATACGGCTTAGCTCCCTTATAGAGCAGATGAGATGACCCTGGAGGTGTGTCTGGACTGCTCCACTTCAGGTTTTGCCACTTCACGTTGTACGTGACTGACTGGTTGGCCATCTGACAATGAAAACAAGAAAACACCACCCTCTCAAGATCCCCTGTAAAACTAGCTGTCAAGGAGAAGACATTCTAACTCATTCTTTTTTCAAGGATATATCCACACTGCACAATTATAGTAATTTGATACCGCTTAACCATCCTGGGTCATTCCTATGGAATCCTGGGTTTGTAGGTTGCTGAAGTACTTAGGATCCTCTAGTGAAAATTCTCTGGCAGACGATTATACATAAAGAATTATAAATACCACCTGAAACTACATGTTCCAGAATTCCAAAGGATGGGACAATTGCAGTTAAAATGGTATCAAACTGTTATAATTGTGCAATTATACCCCTATATACCCCTACGTATGCTAACTTTTAAAGTACAGGAGATCTTTTCACATAGAGGCATTTGATATGATCCCTGGCCTATCGCTTGAAGAGGTATGGCTGAGGAACAGCCTAACTCTCCTGTCCGGCGAAAGAACTGTGAAGTCTTCTAGCGTTTTTGGTAGATAATTTTTTTTTAAAAGTTTTTTTCTATTGTATGCCAAGCAGGAAGAAAACAAAGTCCTGTATTCCCTTGATAATATTCAACCAAATCTGTGATTGCCAAGCTAATAAATCTTTCTAACAGGAGTGAAGAAATTCCATGGAAAATGGAACGGAAAACAAGAATAAATGAGATTGCTAAATCGGGGGAGGGGCGGTAAAAGGAAAATGTGAAAACTGGGAAATGAGATGTGTTATTTTTGTGCAAAATACAAAGATTCTTCTCTTGAAGCAGTGCTGTTAAATCTTTCCAAGAACTAAGCCAAACTCTGTTCAAGGATGGAAATTGACAAGGGCTAGAATCTCAAGCAAGAGGAAAGAGGGGAATGTTTCTATATGGGTTGCTTGCTGTGATAAGATTGGTCCAGAAAAAAAATAAAATAAGATAAATAAATAGATTAGATTAGATTAGATTAGAAATATAAAATACAAATAAGTTGGGAGAGGGGAAATGTCAAAGTTTATTTTCCCATGTCTTTTTAAAGTTACATTGTTAAAGTGGTATAGCCTGATGTCACTTTAGCACTGGGACTATACAAAGAGACTAACATTTTTTTACCAAATTAAGAAGGTAGAATTAATGTACAAGATGGAGAATGTGGATACTGGGTGAGAAGTACACAGCAGGGAGATGTTGCATTCACAGAGGGGATGGCAGGGGTGACGGAAAACCAGGCATATACCACGCTTCAACCACATCTCAAAAGAGTAATATGCCATCCAGGGTTAGTATTGAAGTACTAAATATTTAGGGCATGGTTGGATCTCCAGATGTTGTTGTTTTGTGCCTTCAAGTTGTTTCTGACTTATGGTGACCCTAAAGCAAATCTATCATGGGGTTTTCTGGGGCCGTGTGTGTGTAATGCGCCCTAGGACCCCCTGTGGGTTTCCATGGCCAAGCGGAGAATTGAACACTGGTCTCCAAGGTCATAATCCAATGCTCAAACCACTACCATGCTGGCTTTCCTCCTAGTTACCAGAAATGTTGGGCAGTCCAAAGGAGCCCTCTCTGTCATGATTATCACTACTCCCTTCTCTTTCTGATATCCATAGATCCAGCCATCACCCACCTCCACTTCCTATTTACCCTGTCTAAAAGCAAAAATGAGCATGTAGTCTCTCTAAACTTTAGATCAGTTGGCCTGGTGAATCCTGCCCCTAATCCTAGTTGCTTGAGGAAGCAGTCTCTGGTTACCTAGTGGACAGGGAGGTACACTCTGTACATGCTCAGTGAACATCATTGCTTTGATTACTGCTCCATGTGTTTCAAGGAACTGTGGTCCTAAATTGTAATGTGAAACTATAGCTGAAAATGGCATCTTCTGAGGCTTAAGACACTATGAAACAGGACCTGGAAGGATGATTGCTTGGCGAGAGAGGGCATATCAGCGGTGTGCAGAAGATTCCAGGTTCAGTCTGCAGCAACTCTGCCCCAAATCTTGCAATGCCACTTCCAGTCAGTGTAGACAATACTGAGTTATATGGAGCGGCTGTTTCACCATACAGTCCACCCTCAACTTTCACGCATTTAACTTCCACAAGTTGCCTTGACCCCAACACCCACCAGAAGCCAGGGATCATGAAGCACTGTCCAAAAAGGGACTTGTGCATACGGAAGTCAATAACACTTGTTCCCTGAAAACAAGTGTGTGTGTGTGAGGGGCAGGAATAGGGAAGGACTGTCCAAAAGAGACTTGTGCATATGAAAATCCAGCCCTGTGACAATTTAGGGCCTTTTCTAGGAGAAGGCTTTGAGACCAGTGGAGACCAGTTCTGGGAGGCGGCCTTGGAACCAGGTGGATGTTCCTGGTGCTGTTTGTGAGTGTAGAGATAGTCACAGTTTTTCCACTTTTGCAGGGATCCTGTGCCCCAATCCCTGCACTGTATAAAGCACCTTGCCATGTTGCAGAGCCTGGAAAAACTCTCTTTTTGAACTACAAGCTCCATAGACTGTTAGCTAGCATGGTCACTTGCATGCTGGTTGTGTTGTGAAGTTCTAGGAGCTGTAGCCCTGCAAAAGTGGAGTATTCATTTTATATTATTTCAATGTTGTGGCTATACATTTTTGTAAAGTGTGTTCGCTCTGGGTTGTTTGTTCAGGATCGTCGTGGGTACAAGGTATAGGCTGAGCCTCCCTTATCTGAAATGTTTGCGACTGGAAGTGTTCCGTATTTTGGATTTTTTTGGATTTTGGAGTATAGAATCTTTTTGGAATAGCCGTATGATTCATTCATTTGCTACTTGTGTATGAGGTGCAAGGCTAGAGAGCGAGACTGAGGACCTGTGAAATGGCGGGTATCCAAGTGTAGTGAATCCGTGCTTCTTGCTGTTTCACAGTCTCTCTCTTTTTGCCACCAGCTGCCTACTTCTACCTTTAAGGCAGCGGCCATGGCACTCCTCAGATCTGAGACATGAATGAGAAGAAGCACCCATTGCCCCCTTGAAGGTGGAAGTGGGCAGCTGGCACCAAAAAGTTTCAGGTTTTGGAGGCTTTTGGATTTTGGATTTCCAGATAAGGAAGGCTCAACCTGTAGTATATAGGCAAAGTACTCTGCACATACTCGGAAGTGCCTTCTTTTAGCTCCCCACCACTTAGCTGCTCCAAACTGAGTACATCTGGTGAGGCCAAGGAGGTAACTTGAAAGCCTAAATTTCAGCATCACATTTGCTACCCTTACAGGAGAATCTCTGGCATGTCCTATCATATTTTCCTCCCACTCTCCCCTTCAGGCTTTTCCAACTAATATGCGCTTGGGTGTATAGCCACAAGTGGTTCCATCTTTTTTCCTCTGCAAGGGAAAAAGCAGGGGGGGTCAACTTTTGAAGGAAACCCCTACAAATCCTGGGCACAGTGAGTCAGCAGCAAAGGATAATAACATCCATATGTGAGCATTTCTTTTGTATATGGGTGCCAGCTGTGTTGCAGGGTGAGGAGAAATTTGGCTGGCAGGCAAGGTGGCCCAGAACATGCCTGAGCAACCTTCTGGAGAACTTCGGAAGGGTACTGTGTATGTGAGTTGGAATACAACTTCCAGATTCTGGAACTTGTAGTTTCCAAAAGTGATCCCCTGCCCCAAGCTGTTACTTGTCATCATGTTAAACTTTTGTGACACCACATTCTGAAAAAAGACCAGTCTGTAATTGCATGGCATACTCTTGCAAGTGAATAACACATGGCTATTAATTGAAAGCACAATGGAACAAACTGATTCTTTTATTCAGTCCCATGGTTTTCTGGAAGAGGAGGGCTTACACTGGGAACAAGGACGGTGCCTAGTTTCTTTGGACAGGCATTGTTCCCTCAAGTTTCCCTGCTGCTGCTGTTTTATGTATCAGTCTTATTCACACCTTCATGTGCTTTTACCTTCACAAAAACCCTGTGAGGTAGGTTAGGCTGAGTCAAAGTGACTGCCACAAAGCCATTCGTGACTGAGATCCCGCTGTCTTGCTTTCTCATCTGTCTAAACCAGACAGCAGGTGATTAGGAGAGAAGGAGCAGATAATGATGACGATGATGATGATATTCATTTATATCAGATCTTTCTCCCAACAATGTAGTCCCATTAGATTTGAGCAGGTAGGGGCCTTTTCCGCACTGCACTTTTATAGCGCGATGATTCCACTTTCAACGTCCTATGGAATCCTGGGGTTTGCAGTTTTGGGAGGGGCCGGCCAGCCCCTCCCAAAACTGCAAACCACAGGATTCCATAGGACGTTGAAAGTGGAATCATCGCGCTATAAGAGTGTAGTGCAGAAAAGGCCAGGGTTATGTGTAACTGTATTTTCCCCGTAGCAGGCTGGGGAAAAGACCTTTGGTTGATGTTCCCTGTGTTTTTATCTCCCTACCCTGCCACATCTCTTCTGTTGCTGGACCCTATTTTCTCAATGCAGGAACCCAGAACGTAATTGAAGCATGCGTGTCGGAAGGAACCCAGTATCTGCTTTACACCAGTAGCATGGAAGTGGTGGGACCCAACACAAAAGGAGATCCCTTCTACAGGTACGTTGCTCTGCTGGGCCCAGAGAGGACTCCCCTCTAGGATTAACAGAATGACAGCAGCAGTACATTAAGATGTCTTCAAGGCATGTTTGCAAGGGTGCCTGCTACTTGATGCCAAGGAGATGTAGATTAGAATGCAAAGTGACACAGACAGTTGAAGGAAGCACAGTTCCTGAAACTAAGGACCCCAGGAGGCAATGATAACCAGAGTCTGGGAATATTGCCGTGCTGGCTGGGAGCTTCTGGGAGTTGTAATCGAACATTTCCAAGCTCCGTGTGAGGTTGATTTGGGTTGTGGTGGTAGTAGTGGTATAGCATTCCTCTACCTTTTCATAGTACTTACAGAGGGTAAGCATGTGCTTGCTAGCCTTAAGGAGGAAGATAAGAAGAAAATGAAGGCAGGGAGCTGGAACAAACTGTTGCAGTGGGGACTGTTCTTGTTTGGGACGCCAACCGTGCCATTCTCTGGGACACTTAATTCCGTATCCTCCTTCCCCTTTTTTGGTATATCTTTCTTTCACCTCTGAAGAGACACTGAGTGTTGTATGGCTGCTGGCCAAGCTCAAAGTTCAACCTGCATTGGTTTGTCTTGACTCTCCCCTTCCCTTTAAGGAATTTTCCCTCTGAAACCCATTTTGGGATTTCTGCAAAACCGCAGGTTTCCCGTAGCTCTGTTGATAATGTCCCTCTTGAATGGAAATAGGGCCTTCATAAGTATTCACACACTGAAGAATGACTTTGAGTTAGGCTGGAGTGCAGCTAAACGGAGGGGGCAGAATGAGGGTATGGCTTTTCCTTCCGTCTGGTGTGGTGTCGTGGTTTGAACATTGGGCTACAACCCTAGAGAACAGGATTCAATTTCCTGCTCAGCCATAGAAACCCACTGGTTGACCTTGAGCGCATCACACTATCTCAGCCCCACGATAGGTTCACCTTCAGGTCACTGTAAGTCAGGAACAGCTTGAAGGCACCTAACAACAACAACCACCTTTTCTTGCACTACAGTTCTGTTAAAAGTTTATAAGCACAGTTTAGGAATCCAAAGAAAAGGGGCAGGACAAATAATCAAGGGAATGAGAACAGAGCACATTTAAGAGTTATAGTTGAGAACACTTTTCAGCATTTTGCCCTCTGCAATGTTGGGGATGGAAGAAAATTTCATTTGGGCAAGAGAAAAAATCTTGTAGAGGGCAATGTCTTCATTTTGGCCTTCTGATGTTCTGTTGATTTTTTTAAAAAAACCAACCTAATGCATCACCTAAAATTGTCTCTGACTTTATAAATATGAAAATGGTTTAGTTTCTTCTCTGCTTTTGTTTTTCATTTATAACCAGTTGGATTTTACACATTATTTCCAAAGTTTTAAAACTGATTATTCCTTCTTAGTAATTCTTAGGAGACGCCAGACACCTGAAGCTGTGTCAGTTTTTGGTAAAGCCTAATTTGATAGGCTGTCTGCAGCTTCCTCTCAATTTCCATCTTAAAACTGTTACCAGATGCAGAACCCAGGGTTTTAGCATCAACCAGTTCCTCCAGAGTTGCTTCTACAGCTGATCTGACGAAGAGTTCTTGAAAGCTCAAAAACTTCCACAACATTGTATGACTGTTTACAGTTGACCCTCAAGGGCTTCTTTCCAACTGCTAGTGACAAAAGTAGACCTACTGAATTAGCTTGGTTTATGTAAGTGTTGACTTACCATTTCAGCAATTGATTCAGTTGGTGTAGTTTAGACTTAGGCCATTTCCACACTAGACTTTATAGTGCTATTATTCTACTTTCCGCTCCCTAAACCGCAAACCCCAGGACTCCATAGGATGTTGGAAGTGGAATAATAGCACTATAATGGTCTCGTGCGGAGATGGCCTTACTCTACTTTCCAACTGATTCAGTGGAAACTAGCAATTGGATTCAGAGCCACATTTTGGGGACTTCCTCTTCCATAATCCACTGCCTATGCTACCTAGGGATGACAGCAGTTGCAGTCCAACAACATCCAAAGTGTCACAAGCTGCCCCCTCTCCTGGTGTGGAAGGATGGCCTTGCCATATCAGTGTCATATTCTCAAACCCCTGCAGCCATTCATTACTGACTCAGAACAAAATAAAATATAGTAACAAAATCCCAGGGTTTTTTTTTTAGAAAGCGGAGTGCCTAAGGCGTAATTCTCTCTGTTTGTATACGGGTGTGTGTGGTATCCATGACAAGGAGTTCCCCTCTGAATTTCGTCCAGACCAGCAGTTTGGGCTTTCCCCAGAAACCTCCCTACCAACACCATGGCAACAGTAGAACATAGAAACGTAGAAATTGGGAAGGGAGGGATTTTTTTTTTTTTTAGATACGGTGCTCTCTGGGGCATTGCTTTAGGCCTGATCTCAAAAAGTCTCTCTCATTTCTAGTAACACAGGGCAGTGACAGGAAATGGGGGGACAGCGGGCAACGGGGAAGTACGATAAGCTTGGCTATTGCTTGCTTGCTTACGCTAAGTCACATCCCTCTCTGAAGATGTAAAACTGTTTGCTGCCAATGTTTTGGCCTGAGATGGAGAAAGCAGATGGAGCTAGCCAGTAGCATGTGTGTAAGGAACGGATTGTCTCGCACTCTGCATTCTTGTAAGATGATGGTGGGAAAAGGTTATTCTACAGCATCTCCCAAGTACCCCGCCCCTCTGCTGCCCAAGAAAGTGTCCATCCCGATTTGTGAGAAGAAATAGTGAAGGTGTGCATTCTAGAAACAGAGTTCTGAGTGATCAGGTTGGCCCTACCGTTAGGCATGGGGAGCCAGATGCCTCAAGTAGGCCATTTGGGGTATTCTTAAAAAACAAAACAAAACAGCAAGTTGGTAGTTTGTTATAATACTGTTACCAGACAGAGTTTGGAAAAATATTTTGGTGATAACTTCTAGAATTCCCCAGCCAGCATAGCCAGTGGGACTGGGAGATTCTGAAAGGTATTATTTTTAATTATTTGCTGGTGTATATACCCGGCGTTGCCTGGGATTTTATTTTCCCATAGGTGATAGTTGTTAGAAAGATTTGAGATCCTGTGTCTCTAATTCCCCAAACTGTCTAGTCCAGTACCTGTAACTTTTTGCCATATTCTCCAATCCAATCTGTATTCAGAGTTGTTAACATGCAGAGGTTGGGTTCCTGAGGGAATTCACTGCTCTCCTTCCTCTTGCTGCTAGGCCTCGTCTCCCTAGGAACTGGCCTGAGCTCTCTGGCTGAGAATTCTTAAGGCCCTTCCCTGAACTGCCAGCCCCAGGATTCCATAGAATCTTCACAGCCAGCCAATCGTATGAGGTCTTCTCGCCTCACTCAGCCAATCGTATGAAGTCTTTGCCTGCCTGCCACAGACAAACAGACAAGATCGCTCACAACCTGTGACTTTTATATAGTAGATTTTGCACCATCAGTGTACATGGCACTTTACATGAGCGGTTTACATAATTGTTAGTTTGGCAGTTCTCTGCCCTCAGGCTTGCAATTGTGAAAGAAAGAAAAAAACCCAAAATAGAAGGAAAAGGGAATGGCTGTGGAGGAGGGGATTACATCCCACAGATGCTGGCTGCTCTTCTCTCCCTCGGAGCCACAACAGTGGCAGTTGGGATGGAGGGAGAGCCTTTCCTCCGCTGCCAGGCTGAGGCACGGTAGAGTTCTGCCTGTCTCTTCTTATCTCCTTCCAAGGCTGCATTAGTAGCAGTTGGGATGGAAGGAGGATCCTTCGTCATTTGCAATTATGAAGGCCCCCCCCCAAAAAAAAACTTTTCCAAGCTCTGGTTTTTGCTACCAGAGATGGGAAGGAATGTTTATGGGGTTATATAGACCGCTTAAGTCTGACTGATTTCAAGAAATCCACTCATTGTGGGCAGGGAGGGGTATTTGCAATTTTGCCTCAGGCTCTGTCAGGTGGATTGGGGTCATAGGATGGAATACTAGTGCAAAAGATTCTGCAGGTGGCACAATAAACCTTATATCTTTAGCAGCTGTGGAAAACTCTGGCCATCTCCGCACTGTTACAGTGCTATTATTCCATTTTCAGTTTCCTGTGGAATTCTCGGGCTTGTAGTTTCCGGAGGCCTAAGAGCTCTCTGGTTGAGAAATCTAAATGCCCCTCCCTAAACTGCAAACCCCAGGATTGCAGAGAATGTTGAAAGTGGAATAACAGCACTATAACAGTGTAGGGTGGAAATGGCCTCTGGTAGAACTTTTCCTTATCATGCATTTGCAATAGTGGAAGAAACAGTACCCACCACAACAATGTCTTTTATCTTTCTCTTCGTAGCTAGGGTATCTTTATCCCATGTTCCACATCGCATTGGTGTACTAATACTACCATACAGATGCATTAGGGTTAATTGTACAGCACTGAAGTATATTGAGATATCTTCTTTTGTTAACTTATTTGCTTAGCTGAGAGGGAAAGGGGAGGAGTCTTAGAAGTGAGGTTCTTTTCTTGTTTGCTAGAAACATTAGGTTTGATTGCTTGTGGTGTTTTATTCCTCATTTGCAGGGGAAACGAAGACACTAAATATGAATCCATTCACAAACTGCCTTATCCGGTTAGCAAAGCTAAGGCTGAGAAGCTGGTCATTGAGGCCAATGGACGTCTGGTAAGCCAAACTGTCCTTCACTGGAGAATCAGAATAACACAAAGGAATTTTATGGCATCTTAAAAAATGAAGAGCTTTGTTGAAACATAAACTTCTGTGAGCCAGAACTTTAGACAGATCCATAAAATGAATCCCTGGCAGATTTATCTATATCCCCTAAGGAAACATTTTATGATCTGATGCGGTGGAGTCTAATTCACGAAAGTTTGTATAGGCCTCAACAATATTTTGTTATGACAAAACCGCAAAGAATTTTGCAGTACGTTCAAGATTAGATTGGCTACTCTTTGGAGTGTGTTTAAACCCTGCTCTTCTTTTTATGGATCTTGCTGAGAATACACGGCACATCCTGTATTACCCTCCCAGTAACCCTGTGAGGTGGGATAGGACTGAGAGTGTGTGACTAGCTGAGCTTCATAGCTGAGCAGGGATTTGGATCTTGTGTTTCCCTGCTCTAAATTGAAGACTTTGGCTCAGGTTTCCTCAACCCAACCCTTTCCAAGTGTGCTGGATGGCAGTGCCCATCAGCCCGAGTCAGGATAATTGTTTAGCCATGCTAGCTGAGGATGTGGTCTGGTACATCTGCGGAGGGGACTGGCTTGGGGAAAGCTTCCCAGTTGCCTCCATATTATCCCATGCTGGCTGCTGGGATCATGTCCAATGCATCTAGAGAGAATCGATATGAAAGAGGCACCATTAGCTCCTGTTTCCCATTGGCTCATTAATTTTCCACTTTTGCATGTAAGAATGGAGCTGCCATTGTATTGTGTGTGCACTTGTGTGTGTACCAACAAGGGGAACTAACAGACCTTTCTCTACTCCTCTGTGCCAGATGCAAGGTGGGAAACACCTGGTCACGTGTGCTCTTCGCCCAACTGGCATCTATGGGGAGAACCACCCACTGATGAAGGAGTTTTATGAGCAAGGGCTACTTACGAGAAAGTGCATGTTCCGAGCCATCCCAGCCTCCACCGAGCATGGGAGGGTGTATGTGGGTGAGTTACGCTCCTTCCCTGGACTATTTTTGACCTCCGCCCTCTATTTCGCTTTGGTTCAAAGTTCAGAGTTGGATTATTTGGCACTGCATCTTAATTTGTCTCCTGTTGACATGCTGTGAGTGCTACAATGCCAGTGTTTATCTTCATACCTTGACAGTACAGCAGCTTCCTGTACCAGGGGCCCTTTCACATGACCCAGTTATAGTGCCATGATTCCACTTTAATTGCCATGGCTGCATCCTGTTGAATCCTAGGGTTTGTAGTTTGGTGAGGCACTAGAACTCTCTGGCTAGGAATTGTAAATGCTGCATAAATTGCAAAACCCAGCATTTTGTAGGATGTTTCCATGACATTTAAAATGGAATCATGGGGCTATAATTGGGTAGTATGGAAGGACCTTTTCTGTACTTGGCCTGTGAAATGGCTTGTAACTTCTTGGCCATCAGGATATGGTATCTTAGCCATTGACCGTCTCTCAAGACCCTCTCTCTTAAGCAAGGTACAGATCTGAGAATCAAGCACTTTTCTTTCCCAGTGTGATTTTTTTCCCTCATCTTTGCTTGATGAAGAAGCTAGTGGGCTTCAAAAGCAAGCCCAAGACATCTTGTGTCATTTGGTTGGCCTAATAAAGGTATTATCCTTATGTATACTTTGGAATTTTGGGACTATAAATCCCAGAATTCCTGTTAGCATGTTAGACCTATTGACTGGGGAATGTTGTGACCTGTAATCCAGAGAGGAAGTTTTCTAGGCCTTGCTCTGAACTGTGGGTGTCCTCTACTCTTGGCTTGGCCTCTCCCCGGCCCTCTTCTTCCCCAACCTTGGGAGACCTCACAGCTTGATCCATGACGAAAGTGAGGCAGTAAAACCAGTGGCTCCACTTTACAGCCTGTCCTTTAACCTCTCATTCCAAAATCAATAAACAAGCATGGAGAGAATTTATATAAACTCAAACGGCTTCTCAGCTGTTTTTTTTAATTGATTGGCTAATCTCCTCTGGAGGACTAGTTCTCAGAACTAGAAGTTTGTCTCTCTTTCTCCCCTTCTCCTCACTTTTTGTTTGAGAGCAAAAAGTTCATTTCAATTCTGTTTATAACTCATTGATTCTTTAAAAATGTATTTACCCAAAAAAGGTAGAAAGACTGAGCAACATCTTTCAGAAATTCATAATTTCACAGATATTACAATATATGTGCATGGTCTAGACACACACAGAGATATGCTCAGTCGGTTCAAAGTACTCTCTTTCAGTAAACAGCTTGACAACCGTTGCTTTCATATTCTGTCTTGCATTTTACGTGAAAGCCTTTCTCTCCACATGCATTTTTCTCATAAGCATAAATGGTGTCTTTCACACTGCACAATTATAGCACGTCATAGCGTTGCCATGAGAGCATCCTCTGAAATCCTGGGATCTGTAGTTTGGTGAGGTACCAGAGCTCTCTGACAGAGAAGTTTAAATCCCTCATGAAACTATACATCTTGTGATTCTGTAGCGTAGAGCCAACGGCAAGTAAAGGGGTTTGAAGGTATAATTATGTGGAGTGGAAGAGTTTGTAGTGATCTTGGCTAGCATTCTGCTTGGGATTTGCATCTTTGTAAATGGCCTTACATGTACATAAATTTGAACAGAGTAGTTTCATAATGTTCCATATTTACCTAGTGTAGGACTTTCCATACGGTGTGCCGTGACACATTAGTGTGTCACCTGAAGTGTGTAGGTGTGTCACCTACAATCCTGGAAATGTATGTTTTTATTTATAAATCATGTATTTTTAAAAATATATGAAAGGTTGTCATGGGATATGTTGTGTCCCAATACAGTTTGTTATTACAATTTATGTTATGCGTCTGTATCTCTTATAAGAGGTTAATTTAACCTCTGGTTTGCTAGTAAAACTGAATTACTGTGTCGCGAAATGATGCATGTCTGAAAAGCGTGTCACCAACATGAAAAGTTTGGACAGCGCTGACCTAGTGGCTGCTGTGACTTTAGAGTGGTCCCCCATTATCTGCAGTGAGATAAACTGATGCCTGAAATTGCGGATGGCACTGAACCCTATGCCATCAGTGGAAGTAGCTCTCTGGCTTCATAGGGACCACAGAGTGCCTTCATACTGCCAGATAGTGTGAAGCTTGCCTATGGTCCCTGCAAAGCCAGAGTGACGCCAGAACCGTTTCCTGTGGCAGTGTTGCAGAGGGATGGTTAACATGGGAGGCAGGCAGGCAGCCTGCAAGGTGCCATGTAGGTGCCATTGCCCATTTGCCAGGGGACAGATCAGGGCAAAGGGTGCGAGGGAGGGAGCTGAGTCAATGAGGGAAAAGGCTGACCGTGGGTAACTGAAATTGCAGATAGCAAAACCGCAGATAAGAGGGGACTACTGAACAACGTAGGAGGATCCGTTGAGCAATGGTGGAGTGACTGATGCACCATGGCCTGACGCTCAGTGGACACCGATGTGCATCCTGGCACTCCCCAGTGTACATCCAGATATTGGCTGGAAATGCTGGAGCACAATTTTCAAAGCACCCGATGTGCATTAGAAGACCCTGATGTGCATTGGAGCACTCTTACCGCTTTCCCAGATCTTTGAAATTTACCAAAAGGGTTTCCTTGCATTTCTGCAACATAGTTCCAGATTTGTAAAGTTACAGTGCACAGACTATGATATAGGATCCTAGCTCTTATTCCTAATGTTTCCTCCTTCCTCCCTTCCCCACTCTCCCATCCGCTCTCCCATCCCTTGCAGGCAATGTGGCTTGGATGCATCTCCTTGCTGCCCGGAAGATGCAGGAGTCCCCTGCAACTCTTGGGGGCCAGGTGTATTTCTGCTATGACTCTTCCCCTTACAAGAGCTACGAGGACTTCAACATGGAGTTTCTGGGGCCCTGCGGCTTCCGGCTCCTGGGCTCCCGGCCCCTGGTGCCTTACTTCCTCCTCCAGTTCATTGCTCTGCTCAATGTCATCCTGCAGTGGCTGCTGAAACCCTTCTTCACGTATGCTCCCATCCTCAATCCCTATACCCTGGCCATCGCAAGCACCACCTTCACAGTGAAGACCAACAAGGCTCAGCAACACTTTGGCTACCAGCCCCGTTACACCTGGGAGGAGAGCCGGAATGGCACTGTCAAGTGGCTTCAGGAGATTGATGCCCAGAGGAATGCTGGGAAGTAGATCCCAGCCAGCAGGGAGAGGTCAGGAAATGCCAAGCAGAGGGACGACCCAAAGGAAAACCAATGTCTGCTGCCACTGGAGTGCCTCAAGAGGTTTTCCTGGCAAAACAGAGATGCTGTGCCATCTTGGTTGATTCTGGCTCTGGATTATGCTATTTTGTATTTAATCTAACAACGCACCTACATCGTACCTTCACCTAGCACGTAAAATTTACTCAGCACTGCGCAGAATTCGAGGAAGTAATCATTATCCGCAAACACAATTGTGGTAACTCATACAGAAGAAAGGAAGAGACAGCAGTGCTGGATTTGGGAACTGTTAGATACCATTCACAAGTTTTCTGTCTGAGAATTCATGGATCCTGGATCTTGCCTGAGCAAATTGGACGATGGTGTATCTTTTCAAGTTCGATATCTTTTGTCTACGGTTTTTCTGCAAAAGTTCCCATCCATTTCTTCCACACCTTGTTTCAAGTCACACTGTTCTTATATTCTGTCACTTTGGTTGTCTTGATTTCGCTGGCAAGAAATGAGGAAGGGCAGTGTGCCCCCAATCTCATATGACATCATTCCTTTCCTGCCACAGTGTGGGCATTTCCAAAGGATTGCCAGCCCACTCCCGCAACACTGCAATCCAGTTCCATTTTTTTCTTCCGTCTTGCTACCTCAATCACCACTACATTGCTGATTCCAGTGCAATCAGGATTCTGGTCCATCTTTTGATTAAAATTTAGTCAATGACTAATCATCTGAATGGACAAGATAGAATTTCCTTAGTATTATGAAACATTGACAGTGCAACATGTT
The DNA here is from genome assembly GCA_030412105.1 of Cyclura pinguis. NCBI lineage: Eukaryota > Metazoa > Chordata > Lepidosauria > Squamata > Iguanidae > Cyclura > Cyclura pinguis. Next base: position 11,149,560 of record CM059604.1, read on the forward strand.
CTTGATGCCATGATATAGTCTTTTCGTCACAGTTGTGTGTGTGTCTGTGTATGTCTGTGTGTGTGTGGTTTTTCTGTGTGTGTGGGTGTGTATGTGGATATATGTGTGTTTAGGGCTTGTGCAATGGGAAAGTGACTGGAAAGTCCTCTATTATGGGAAAATTATTTGTATTTTTTTTAAACCACAAACAAGGGTGCCACAATTCCTGGGTGGAGCCTAAGGAGCTAAGGGGCGGAGCTTGGATGGGGTGGATCTGAGTGATGATTGGTGGGAACAGTTAGACACACGTAGCTGTTTGCTCATGGGTGGAGTCTAATAAATATGGGATACTAATATGCTAATCGCTTCTTTCATTCTAGACCCTTTCACCTTGGAGTTTACACTTTTCCCCTTAGAATATGGCTAGAGAACAAATGCCCCTCCAGATTTTATGGGACTTTGGCTCCCATCATCCCCAGCCAGCATAGCCAATGGTGTGAGATCATGAAACTTGCAACCCATCATTGCAAAATGAACATGTTCCCAGCCATATTTTTGAGAATGAACCCTAATCTGGCAACACAGAGCTTGGAAAAAATAGTTTTGGGGGGATGCTATTCTCAGAAGCTGTCAGTTGCCATGCTGGCTGGAAGATTTGGGGACTTGTAAGCCCCAAAGTAACTTTTCTAAGCTCTGCTGAAATGTCAAGTCAACAGTGGTGACCTAGCAACCCTAGCCAGAGCAAGAGTAGCATTTTTTGAGACTGCCGAGGTTGAAATGTGTATGAAAAGTGGCCCTCCAGATGTTGTAGGGCTGCAACTCCTATCAGCCCCAGCCAGCATAGTCCAAGGCGAGGACCACTGGGAGATGGAGTCCAGCATCATCTGAAGGCTCACAAGTTGCCGACCTCTGGCTGTAAAGCTCACAAAGATGCAGAAAAGGGTAGTGTAAGCAATTGGAGGCTGAGATGCAGAATGGGGAGCCAGCATGGTGTGATGGTTTGAGTGTTCGACTGGGACTCCAGCAGGCCAGATTTCCAATCCTCCTCAGCCATTGAAACCCACTGGGTGACACTGGGTGGGTCACACTCTCTCAGCCATAGAGGAAGGCAGTATCACACCTCCTCTGAATAAATCTCACCACCAAAAGTGTACAACAGGGTTGCCCTAAGTCAGAGTCGAGGGGAAGGCGGAACAATAACAACAACACATGGAACATTTCAAGTAAGAGGAAAGACTGAAGGTTTTGGGATGTTTTAGTTTGAAGAGGGAAGATGATTAAGTGGAGTGGATGATAGGATAACGCTGTGTTAAAATAAGCACGTGGTAGAGAAAGTGGTAGAAGAAATTAGTTTTCCTCTCCTCCTCTCATAGTACTAACATTTGCCCCCTTGATGCCCGTTTTTGGAAGAGAGGTGGGATATTATTCCAGTTAAGTAAGTAAATAGATAAGTTAATAAACGTGGGGTCATCTTGCAGATTGGCAGGTGGTTCGGGGGGAGCAAAGGGAAGCCCTTCACACAATACCTCCTGAGTGGGGGGACTTTGCTGTCTAAAGATGTTGAGATGCCCCCGCCTTTGGTTGTGTTTGAAAGAGGATGGGAGCAGGGCCTCGAGGAAAAAGCTTATCACCATCTAGAAGATGCAATGACTGCAGTGCTTGGAAATTTTACTTTTGTGGATCACAACTCCCAGAATGCCTCAGCCAGCATGGCCAGTGGGATTCAAGATTTGTGGGCCAAAAAGGAGCTTTCCCTAGCTCAGGATGCATGGAGGCAGTCTTCAAGTTTAGAGGCAGAGTGCGACTCAAATTCAGTTATGGAAGAAAAGGACGTGGGGAGGGCTGTGGACATCATAACCTGCTGATAGGCTTCCAGAAGGCAACTTCTTGGGCACTAGGGAGGGCAGAACGTTGCCCTAGATAGGCTGCTGGTGTTCTTGAATTTCATATACTACTAAACACAGAATGTATTGATGATTCAAAATGTATTTTATGCAAATAAATGTACATTGACTTCAGCATAAATAGTTGGCTCCTTTTCTTCAATACCATTGCAGGGTAGGGGTGACAGGTATGCAGTGGGTCAGTGGAAGAAAGCTGTCCAGAGGACAGAATGACTAGTTTGGAAACAAACAGGGAAGCAAAAACTCATCCAGTGTGAAGACTTTGACCACCCATTTCTCCATAACATCTGTTTCCTGCTATCCTGAGAATGAGGCACATGTTGCCTTCCTGCTGACATTAGACTGAAACTTCCATTATTCCCAGTCAGTCTTGGCCAACTGATGTGGATGATGGGAGTTATAGTCCAACAGCATCTGGGGGCCACAGGGTTGTTTGCCCCTGTTGTTTTCCCTTAACAGTGTTGTAAATAGAGTCAAGACGCTCAATGGTGTCTTTCTGGCTGCCATCTGTGACATTACAGATAGAGGTGGTCTGTGTTGTTTTGGAACTCTCCCAGGAGAGACACTTCTTCAGAGTTTAGACATGACAGCTAAGTGTGTTGAAGAGGTTGCTTGCAAGTAAATGCACATATTTATTTATTTATTTATTTTTGATTATTGTTATCAAAGACCCGTTGAATGTGAAACAGTCACCAACACAGATCTGTGCTGCAGAGGCTCAACCGATTGTGGTAAATGTTGGATTAATGTTGATTTCTTGAAGTGCAAGGTCCGTGAAGAGGGAGACACCAGGGCAAAATGCACACATGTGTATCAATACTTCGTATTTGTTAAAAAAAAAAATCATCATGCATATGAAGGAGATGTCCACCACGCTCATGAAACCAATGACAATAGTGATGGGATGTATCTAGGTTGTGAAACTTTATTTATTTATTTTTTTAAGCAATATATTCTGGATGAACAACTCACCTAGGTCTTGTATCATAAAGAACATAAGTGCCACACTGGATCCAGCCGAAGCCCTGTGGCTAATCAGTTGCCCATAGGAAGCCTACCAGCAGATACTGAGAGCAACTGCTCCCTCCATCTTGTACTGCCCAGCAACTCACACACACACACAGTCATTCCAACTAGTAGCTGAGGATGGCCCCATCTTTCATAAATATATCCACTCCCCTTTTAAAGCCATCCCAGTTGGCAACAATTACCATATTTGCTGGCATAGAAGACACACCAATGTATAAAGAGCACCACATTTATACCTCGGCAAATACTATTTGCCAGTATATAAGACACATTGGTGTATAAGACACACCCCATATTTAAACAGTATTTTTCGGTGGAAAAGTGAGTCTTATATGCCAGCAAATACAGTACTCTGTTTTGTGGCAGTGACTTCCACCGTTTAGCTATGCTATCTGTGCAGAAGTGCTTGCTGAATCCCCCATCATTCAGCTTCAATGGATGGCCCCGGATTGTGGTATAAAGAAAGGGAGAAAAGTGGTGTATCTACTTTTTCCACTTCATGCTTAAGTTCATACAGCTCAGTCATGTCTCTCCTTACTCCATCAATAAGAGTATAGTGTCTAGGTCAAGAGAAGTGATAGTACCACTCTATTCTGCTGTGGTCAGGTGTCACCTGGCATACTGTGTCCAATTCTGGGCACCACAATCCAAGAATATTGACAAGCTGGAATGTGTTGGGGAGGGGACGAAAATGGTAGAAAGCCTGGAAACCATGCCCTGTGAGGAGCAGCTGGAGAAGAGGAGGTTAAGAGGTGATATGACAGCCAAGTTTAAACATTTGAGGGGAGGTCATATGGAAGATGGAACAAGTGTGTTTTTCTGTTGCTCCAGAGAATAGGACATGAAGTAGTGGATTCCAACTACAGGAAAAGAGATTCCACTTAAACATTAGGAAGAACTTCCTGGTGGTAAGAGCAGTTTGACAATGGAATAGGCTGTCTCAGAGTCTGGTGGAGTCTCCTTCTTTCAAGGTTTTTAAACAGAGGCTGGATGGACATCTGTTGGAATTGCTTTGTGTATTCCTGTGTGGCAGGGGATTGGACTGGATGGCCCTCGTGGTCTCTTCCAACTGTATGATTTTCGCTAAGTTAAGCAACCGTAAATGTTATAATCTTCCCTTGCAGGGGAATTGGTCCTGCTCCAGTCCTTTGATGTGATGATCAAAAGTTACTGAGTAGACCTGTTGACCTTGATGAATCACTCTTTTATTGAATATTGAATCATATTGAATCACAAGGGAAAATATTGAATCACAATATGATTCAAATATTACTATACCTCCTTGAACAGACTTCCTGACCTGGAAGAATCTTACCTTCTCTCCATAACTGTGTGCAAACATGTGAGTGATTCATAAATGTCTGTGCATGTCCAACAGGGATGGGGATTGTGTGGCCTTCTAAGTGTTCTTGGACTGTGACTCCCAGCATTCCCTACCCTTGGCTGTGTTGGCTAGAGCTGCTGCTGGTTGCAGTCTAACATCATCTGGAGGCTCATACATACTACACTTAATATAGAACGCCCACCTGCAATATGCAGCTGGTAAAAGGCAATGCAAAATTTTGCCTCTTGAATGCTCTTTGTGTGCTATTGGGCTGGGCAGGTGGAATGCTGGCGCAGAAGAGACATTTAGGAGGTCTTCACATTGTAGTCTATTTCAAACATGATTTCAAAACATAAAAACCCAGTGTGAATGTCTACATACTATACTCTCCGACATTTCACAGATGAAAACTGAGACATGTGGTCAAGCAACATCAGAATATGGTCAAGATGGAAAACATTATTAATAACTAAGAATACACAAGCTAGGACAGGCTGCAGCAGTTTGCTTTTGCCTAGCTCTGCAGGAAAGGGCAACATTCTGCCCCTCCTCTCCCTTCCGCCTCCACTGAATCAACTGAGTATAGCCTACTCAGATTGCAGCAATGGAAATAAAACAAAGAGGGAAAGTGGGAAGAACTCTGACATTCTAAAAGCAGCTGAGAAAGTGGAATGGCTTTGCCGTATCACTTTTTCAGCTGTTTTTAAAATGTCCCAGTTTCTCTTTCCTTCTCCCTCTTTCTCCCTTAATCATATTTAATTCAATCTCTACAAACTGAATTCAAATTGCAAAATCAGTTTGCATTCCATGTACTTAGAAGTGGAGAGAGGAAAGGAGAGGGGTGGAATCTTGCCCTTCCCAGTAAGCTCAGGCAAAAGCAAATGGCTGCAGCCTCTCCTAGCATGTCTATCCTTCCTCGTCTTTTGTCATCTTAATCACACTCTGATGTTGCTTGGCCACAAATGTCCTGGTTGTCATCTGTGAAATGCTGGAGGGTATGAGCATGTGGGCAATGCCAGTGAAGTCCTAGTAGCCCAAAACAACTGAATCAAGTTTTCCATGGTTAGAGGAGGGTTAATTCCATTGATTAGGAAACTCATTGATTAAGAAAACCACATCCAAAGGCTGGTCGTTGTGGTGGTGGTGGTGGTGTCCCTTCAAGTCATTTCCAACTTACGGTGACCCTCTGAGGTGAACCTATCACAGGGTGTTTGGGGGCGGAGAGTGTGTGATATTCCCAACGTTACCAACTGGGTTTCCATGCCAAGTGGAGAATCAAACCCTGGTCTCCAGAGTCATGGTCCAATGCTCAAACCATTACATCAGGCTGGCTCCAAAGGCTAAGGCCTCCACAAAAAGATAGAGGGTGGGTCTAACCACTCAGCAAGGGTCTGCTTTTGATGTACTGGTAGGAATTATGTGAACTTCCAGATGCTGTTGGGCTGGGTCTCATAGCATTCTTCAGCACTGGCTGTAACAGGACCACTGGGACACGCAGTCCAACATCAGCTGAAGAGCCACATGGTTTCAAAGTTGGCTTTAAAGGGTTCACTGCCTAACCAATGCCCTTTATGCAAACAGTGAAAAACTGGTTTAAAAAGCCTTTGTCAGCAAACCTGGGATTGCAAGAGGATGAACGCCTTCCAGTGTGATGAGACAAATATATATGCATACAACTTAACCACAAATGTCCTTTGGAAGAGACTATGAGCAGGAGCATGCAAGGAAAGCATGAAGAGTACAGTCCAGGGAGAAGCAGAACAAAATATCGGAAATGAGGGAGGGGGTTATAAGTGGTTTAAGATCCAAATATAAATATAGTCATGAGACATATCACTGAGCTTTAGTGAACTCACAAATTCATACCAGAGCTCAGAAAAGTTACTCTAGGGAGGGGTAGAACTCTCACACATTTCCAGGCTCTAGTTCATATACTGGAATGGACCAAGCAGAATTTTTGTTGCTGTTGTGTATATGTGGCATCAAGTCAATTTGGACTTCTGGTGACCCAACAAGTGAGAGACCACTAAGAGTCTCTGTTGTTAACAACCTGCTCAGATCTTGCAGGGTGAGGGCTGTGGCTTCCTTGATCGAGTCTCTCTGCCTGTTATGTGGTATTCCTCTTCTCCTACTGACTTCCACGTTACCAAACATTATCACATTTTCTAGTGGGTCATGTCTTCTCATGATATGTCCAAAGTATGATAGATTCTAGTGAGAATTCAGAGTTCAGAATGAGCTCTTCAGCCCATTCATTTATCTTTTTGATGGTCCATGGTACCCACAGAATTCTCATCTGGCACCACATTTCAAATGAACTGGTTTTTTTCCCCTGTCAGCTTTCTTCACCAGCCTGCTTTCATACCCATACATAAAAATATTATGGCATGGATGATCTTGACTTTGGTATTGAGGGAGGGACTTGGTCATCATAATCAGAACAAGGTCGTTGAAATAAAAGGAACTTTCAAAGGTGTCACAACATGAGTCCTGTTGAGTTCTAGGGTCTACTTTACGCACAGTCAATTTCTGGGTTCAGAGAGATGTTTTAGTGATCCAAACTGGTTGATGTTGGGACACAAACTGTAAGACAACTATAAGTAATGTGATAGGGACGGGGAGAAGGAAATTAATACTCCTCAGAAGCCATTCACTTTCAGATGATAGGACTGAAACATGGATACAAAAAAAGAAATGGCACCTGACAACTGGGATAAATTCATAAGAATCTCATCATTCATTTTTGAAAAAAGAGTCTAGCCTTTATGGTGGTGAAATGTCAGCAGTATCTGTAAAAAGGTTCCAGTGAAGTAATCATATAGGAAGTTTTGTACCTTGATCTTGTTTGGTACAGACAAGCCTATCTTTGTCTAGTAGAGTCTTCTTATGGGCACTGGTGAACCCATTTACACATTGTCAGGGTTCGAGCCTTAGAAAAACGGTGTGTCCTTAAAATAATAAAATCCCTAAGTCACTCTATGGGATGATAATCTTGCCAACGAAAAGACATTAAATACCAGTGTTGGAACTTCACAAGCTTTTTCATGAGGCAAAGATCTTGAAATAGCATATGGGGAAAGCAGCTGACAGTGTTGTGGTCACTCCTTTACATTTTGGGTATTACAGGAAGTGCATTTCCACAAAACATGTCATTTCTCACCCATGGCTGTAAGCTGAGTGGGGATCCAAAGTCCTCACAGGGGGTCCATGAAAGCTTGAAGAAACAATAGGAGCTTTTACGGTTAAAATAGCGAGAAAGAAAAAAAAGGAAGAAAGTCACATTTGTACAAAATCATTCCAATAAAAATATTATAATAGGAGTGTACATTTACTTATTTCTCCCTTTTCTTCACATCTGAATACCACTAATGAGCAACTTTGATGCACTTTAGGGTTTGATATACTTCAGGGTTTTAAATCTTGAGTTAAGTCTTCATGATCTGCGGCAACAAAAGATATTTAAAGGGGGTCTGATGTAGAGAAAAGGTTAAGAAGTGCTGCTCTGATCTGAAGCCTATTAACTTGCCACTGATTTCAACTGAGTTTGCAAACCCCCTCCGAACAAATCTTGCCAAGAAAACCCCATGATAGGTTCACCTTGGGTTTTGCCATAAGTCGGAACTGACTTGAAGGCACACAACAGTGACAAAGTACACATAAGATTACAATTTTTTTTGGTATATATTTTTGAAGCGTTACAATTTTTTGGCCTTTTCTGGCAGGATGTACCATCTGCCTTGCCTCTGTCCTTTTCATTGTTTAAGAGAACCACAACATCTCTGTGACCAAATGTTGGAAGGCCAAGTGGCTTTCTCCTGGTTTGCTCCATCATTAGTGGCTTAAAAAAACAAAAACTAACCACTACGCTAACATTTGACTGAATCATGCATCCCAATGACTGGGATGTGACCTCTCCCTCCGTTTGGCCCTGTGGAGCAGGGGGAGAAGATGGAAGAAAGCGTTTCAAAACCAAAATTACAGATGAGAGCAAACAGTGTGGAATTTGGCAGCCCTGAATGCCCGTGGTAAAAAAAGGGAGCTTGGCTCTTGCCCCATCTGCTACACCACACCCCATGAGATTCTGTTCATTCCTAGAATTACAACAGAGAGAGGTTTAGAGGAAAAATGAGGACAAAGAATGGATTTTTGCCCAAGCCAGGGCCAAACCACCCCAGTGGACGGTCCAGATCCCTGCTTAGGGGTTGTAATAATGAAAGAGCCCAGAACAGCTCTCTCAGTTTGGCTGGAGTTCACCTGAAGTGCAGCATTCTTACAACTATGTCTGCTTTAGGAGCTTGGGTTTGGGCTTTCACTGCTTTCTCTGAAGCAGAGCTGATAGGAACTGGTGGCTCTCCTGACACGGACGAATTTCCATCCCATCATCTTTCACCATTGGCTAAGCATGACTGGGAATGGTAAGAAACAGAGTCCGCAACATTGAGGGGAGGAGGAGGCGGCTAAAGTTTCTTGAGCCCTATCCTAAAGAATCCTGGGAGAATTGTAGAGGGTGCTGTGATTTCTCTTAAGGATCCCTGGGAGCCCACCATTCTTCCCAGAATTCCTTGGGGCCGGGAAGTTGCTGTTAAAACTTGGTACGAGCACGCCCTCCAACATTTCAAAGACGAAAACTGGGGAAAGTGATCCGGGAAGAAAAGAGTAGTAGGACGCCATCCTGCTGGTGACGCAGACGTGGGTAAGCGTGGCTTAAGAGTTGTTCAACAGAGCTGTTTCAAGTTGTTGGGAGTCTGTTACAATCTGGCCCAGAGGAGAATCTAAGGATCCGGCAACCCAGTGTGAAGAATTTTCCCGGAACGATGTGGACAAATTCACTCAAATTTAGATGCTCTTGGTCAGCGGTTCTCAAACTTTTCACCCCCGTGGCTCCCTTTACATCTGCATGAGGACACTGCACCTTGCCTGCCCCACGTCGCTGCTCATCCTATGCACCACTCTCCCTCACCCTCTCGCGGTCCCCCACGCTGCATGTACCCTCCGTCTTAACACTCGGCTCCTGCGCTCTCTGCCTCCTCCCTTCACTTCCCCACCATCTCAGAAACTACCTTGTGGTCACTGAGGGGCACGCGCCTGCTGCACCAACAACAGGTGTTCAGGGGAGCTGAGTGGGAAAAGCATTTTAAAAAGGGAAGCCCATTTTTACTATCGGGCCATTTCCGCACCAGACTGTTATAGCGCTGATATTCCATTTTCAACATCCTATGGAATCCTGGGGTTTGCAGTTTAGGGAGGGGCTGGCTGCCCCCCCTCCGAAACTGCAAACCCCAGGATTCCATAGGATGTTGAAAGTGGAATAATAGCGCTATAAAGGTCGAGTGCAGAAATGGCCTATGTCTGAGCTGAGGAGGAAGGAGGGAGGAAGAAAGAGAAACTGAGATATTTTAAAAGCAACTGAAAAAGCGGATTAATGGGGACTGTCCCTGGCAAATAGGAACAGTTGGAGGGATGAACCTGTCTGCTGTCCAAGATTGCCTTTGTTTATTGTGACCCATCTGTGAAGAAATGTTTGACTCTGACGCCTCCCAATGCACGGCAGACTGGTATAGCTGAAGACCTAGAATGTAGATTCATGTGAAATAGTCCAGTGGCCATATTTGTTGGACCTCAAAGCTGCCCTGCAACTACGCGACTCAAAATATACCCTACGATCTCTGTTGGGCCTTCAAATACTCCAGCGAGATGGCTTAAACTTTCCGATGGACAAGCTGTCTTTTCAGGGCTTATATCGTATATCCTGGAGCCTGTGATAAGATCTGGAGGGACCCTCAAGCTCCCCTGGAGCAGTTTGAGAAACCAAGGCACTAGAAAGGTACGGACTTTGTGGCCTGGACAAATACTGGCCCCTAGCGGCACTGAGTTGCCATTGTTCAGGTAGGTTCCAGCTGTAGCATCACTAACTACATTGTGACTCTTTCTCCCCCCACACCAGAGGGAAGAGGAGAAGCTGCACATCTGGATTAGGAAGCCATCTGTACAATTTAGGAGGGAAGGCAAACAGGGAAATATCTCATAGGTCATCAATAAGGCGTAGTTAGCCAAAGAAGTGAAGTCACTTCTGGCTGGATTTCAAGTGATAACATAAGTTGCCTGTTGTTAATGGGAGTGGTGCTATCTGTCTTTCAGTGTCTTCCGCTCTCCACTCATATAGGAGGCTACAGGAGCCTTGATGTTTTGGAAAGATTAGTTAAGAGGACAGATGGAAAATTATCTGTACTTTACAGAATTCTTAATGGAAGAAGCCAAATTCCTGCTGAATCTTGTTCCTTTATTGCTCACCAGAAAAAAAAAAAATCAGTTTCTAGTACTCATGAGCACAGAGGCTATTTGGCAATGGGGAAGCTCTGTGTTAGGGCCATTTCCACCCTACACTGTTATAGTGCTACTATTCCACTTTCAACATCCTGTGGAATTCTGGGGTTTGTAGTTTACTGTGGCCAAAGAAGAATCTGGCTGAGAATTCTAAATGCCCCTCCGTAAACTGCAAACCCCAGGGTTCCATAGGATGTTGAAAGTGGAATAATAGCACTAGAACAGTGCAGGGCAGAAATGGCCTAAATGTATCACAAAGAGGGTCATTCTTTAGAATGGGAGCTTTCTGTGGTCATCAGCCTCTTCTTCGCATAGCCGCAAGATGGTACCTCTTGATCCTTTCATTAAGCTGCATTAGAGGAAAAGTTGGAATTAGGACATCTGTTCCCTTTGCACAAGTTTGAGGCCAGAAACTTAAATAAATATCTATCTATCCATCTATGCATCTATCCATCCATCCATCCATCCATCCATCCATCCATCCATCCATCTATCTATCTATCTATCTATCTATCTATCTATTATCACAAAGTCCATCTATTCCTTCATATGTGTAAGGACTAGAAACTTAAAAAGAGATCATCAGGAGGCTTAATTCTTCATTGTGTATACTCGATTTGTACAATTTGCCAAGATCTGATATTGCTCAGCACCAGCCTGGCTATCCTTCCTGTTTTACCTAAGTAGAACTGAGGACAAGAAAGTGCCTTGTTTAAGGTCACCAGACTTTAGTCCTTGAACTGAGACTGTTTCGTACCCTTCAACATTTCACAGATGAAAACTGGGTAGCGTGTGGCGAAGCAACATTAGAGGGTGATCAAGATAAGTTATTAATGAGGAAGAACACACAAGCTAGGAGAGACTGCAGCAGTTTGCTTTTGCCTGAATCTACAGAGAAGGGCAAGATTCCACCCTTCCCTTCCCTTCCCTTCCCTTCCCTTCCCTTCCCTCTCCTCTCCTCTCCTCTCCTTTCCTCCTTGCTTAGCAGTCAATTGACTGCAAACTGCTCTTGCAGTTTCAATTCAGTTTGCAGCAATGGAAGCAAGCTGAGGACAAAGCGGGGGGAGTGGGAAGAGGAGGAGGGAGGAACTGGGACATTTTAAAAGCAGCTGGAAAAAGCAGGAGGACAGAGGATTGATTGGAACTGTCCTTGCCACATCACAACAGTTGTGGGTTTCCTGGGTCTGTGCTTTTTCACTTCCATTTCTCTGGCCTCTATTTTTAGCTCTTTTCTATGTAATAAATGCTGACATTGGGTGAGAAATGAATTGTGGCATGTAGCAACAATAACAGGAAGCACTGACATGACCTAGGATGTTGCTCCTAGGGTGTTAACTTGGCCCAGCTGCATGGGTGGAAACATTTAGTCAGTGTCAATGAAAAAAGACATCAGTCAGTGTGCTGGATCATTCAATTTCCATGCCTCATCACCCAAGGGAACAGGGTGGACTGCCTTTACTCAGGGCCCCAAATCTGTCTTGGGTGGGATGTGATTTACAGCAAAACAATATGGTCCTACCCAGGCTTGTTCCTTACCTCAGTGGAGAAGAAGGAGCTCCAGAAAACATGTTGCCCTGAATTAAATTTTGCATTATGACTGCGATGGAGGTCAACCAGGGTTGCCAGGTGGCCACAGTGAGGAAAAGGCTATCGCATTCACTTTCTGTACTTTTAACAGCAAGGCACTTGACAGAAATCTGCACACAAATCTTTCCTTGGCATACATGTAAGCACTATTTTCCAGTTTCTGTTCCTCATATTTGTGGAAGTGTTATTATCCATGAATAGCTGCAGAAGCAACTGTGGCTAAAGGGAGAATTGCAGACACGAGTTTAAAAGGTGGAAGTCCTAAGCTCCAAGAAGCCACATTCGAGTGCCCTGCTTGTATGAACTGAGCTATGAGTGGGCAAAGGTTGCTCCCAGTTTTGGGGAAAGGTCTTTGGTTGGAGGCCTTCAGTGGCCCTCTTCTTCCTTTTTTTTCCCCCCACTGCTACTTGACCACTCCTTCTGGATCCAATCCACACAATTTTCAAGAGGGAGGGAGAGAGAGCACAAGGAACATGAAAGATATTGTTTCCTCCCTGCTTGCATCCTTGGAGTGGAGAGGCCAGACAATGTTAAGAAGAAGAATCAGAAGAACCAGGAATAAGGAGTGAGCTTTGGAAAGGGTGTAGATTTTGGTAGGAACCTGACAATGCCATACTTTGGTACCAGCCCTGTATTGGAAACCTCCATGATGGTCATAACTCAAGGCCGCAAAGAAACACTCTGTTGCAGATATTCAAAAGAGCCTACCTCTTCAATACCATGCCAAATATTATACAGCAGGAGTGGGCACAGTGCAGATCTTGTTTTTGTGGTTCTTAGCCCTTCTAGCCTTCTCAGACTGCCATTTTCACAACACTGTGAGGAGCAAAAGCAGGGATTCTGTAGGGTTCTGTCACAACTCTTCATCTCAGTGTCCCTCACTGGTAGGAGAGGGCTGGTCACATCACCCTGCAATATCTCACTCAGAAGCAGTGCAGGCCTCTGTCACTCTGGCTTTTAAGATAGGTTTCAGGGACCAGATAGGCATGGATAAAATATAGCCATAAGCTCATGGCTACATGATTGTTGCCTAATATAGGCCCCCACTTTTCAAAACCAGAGGTGGCCTTCCAGTTGGTTAACCAACCTTCCGGGTTGGTTATGGTTTTTTGGCCTTTGGGCAAATCATGAGGCCACTGGAAGTTCCTGGCTCAGAAAACTGACTCCCAGACCTGCCACCATTTTATGCCTTTCTGTTCTAGATTCTTGCTTCTAAAACTGCACACATCTACAATTCCCAGGATTCTTTACAGTTAAGCATGATAATCAGCCTTTGTCGGGGAAGGAAGCAGGCAGGCCTGTCTGCTTCAGAAGGCCAAAGGCTCATCCCAGAAGTGATCTGAGTCTCTGGCAGGGGTAAGATTGAGGAAGGATGGAGTTGGTTGCTTCTCCTCAGTTGCCTTGAAGAATTCTTGAAGCATTATCTACAAGGCAAGCAAAATGACCTGAGGAGACATCTCAGACGGTGCACTGGGCCATACCACTTCAAACCGTACATAGAGGCAGCCATTTATAATGCTTCCATTTAAGTAAATGCAACATTCTGACAGCTTTTTTTTTTTAATGTACAGCAAGGAGCCAGTTTAAAGCTGAGCTCATTTTCCTTTCTACTTCGTATTTGTGGAAAGATTGTTCACTTATAGCCACATTCAAAGATGTCATTCCCCACTCACTGTCTGAAATGATACACTCCATTCTCCAACCTTCTTCTGCTGCAGGGAGAAACGATGCTCTTGCTTCTTTCTTGAATGACAGAAGATTTCACTGGTTGCTAAGCCCAGCACCTGCCTCTGGGAAACAAAGGACCTTCTTATTGTCTCACCCCTGCCTTTCAGACAGGTTTGGGGCATCTGCAGGCCATTAAATGTGGTTAGATTCCAACTCCCATATCCCTCATCTTGACCACAGGATGTGCTGACTGGGGCTGACAGGAGATAAGAGTCCAATAACAACTGGAAAGCCAAAGTTTCCCTACCCTTGCATCAGTTGCAGCTTGCTGGGTAGAAATCTGACAAGTATAGCTTTTTCTTTGGGAGGCAGGGGAGCCGTTTTGGCAGAACTTCTGCCCGGCACTTGGTTGTTCAAGGCACCAACAGTCTGTACAGATCTGAAGGCAGGTTGCGTTGGCACTAGGGCACCAAGTGGCAGAGGAATGTCAATTTTTATTTTTACTTTTCAGGTCATGACTGTTGCTTCTGATTAAAGTAACCTCCTTGCTCTTGAGATACTGAGGTCTTAGATTCAAGCTCCATCTTTTCTTGTAAGAATTTTTTTTTTTCCTTTATGGATTGAAATCTGTTAGTCCCTCACTCTATCTCCTTAAAAACTGAGATATTAACTACCCAGGAAAATAATTTTTCACTGCTCCCCTGCAATCAGCAAATAAAGTCTTTCATTCATGATTTGGAGATAAAGTAGAACGCCCTAAAAAAAGTCTGGAAATGATTGCACTGCTCTTGAAGGTACCAGCTCCAGAAGTGCTTGCAACCTTGTCCTGCTCTTTTATACTAAAATGCAATTCCCCATCCCACTCACTTGTAAAATAAAAGTTGCTGCTATAATTTTGAAAAATATGCAAGGGTAGCTGTGACGATCATAAAGCAAACATTCAAAATATACATTTTGGCATTACCTTTATTGGACCAACAAAAAGATACAAAATTGATCATTCTGGCTTTTGAAGCTCACTGGTTTCTTTTGAAGCTCACAGGCAAAGCTTGCAAGAAATCATGCAGAGAAAGAAAAGTGGAGGGATTAGAATCACAACTTTGCATTTTGCTTGAGGCCTGAACTGTTATAGTTCTATACCTGTAATTCTGGTGTAGAGATAAATGTAGGCATTGTAAACAGGCAAAGCATGTCGATAGGAGCCAAATTAGATTTGCTTTATCTTCTGTTGCAGAGAAAAACCCTCTGAAAAATCAAGTCCCAGTATAAGATGACATCTGTTTTCTACAGGTAAAGGGTTAAAAGAGAGGTTAGGGTGTGTGGTTTTTTTCATTACAGATGATAGGCAAGAAGCTTATCACATCACAGGAGGACAAGATGTGTAGAAGAGATTTTGCTTGCAGACGACCACTTTAGCCACAAGAAGAAAAAGGGATCGTATTTATTTGAAGATTTAATCCATCACTAATGACCACCAGGGGGCAGAAGGACAATATTGATGGCAAAAATCACTGCATTAAACAGAAGCTACGCTTCCAGGCGTCTGAGAGCCTAAAAATAAAACCGAGTCTGCAAGGAAGAAAAAAGGAAGAAAGAATATTTTTAAACCATATTTATTAAAGCCACAGGGCAGTAGGTCAGGATAGATGGGAACGGACAGAACACTGCGTGCATACGATCATCTGAGCGAGGAGGCTGCCGCAGGTCAAAATAAGTTGACAGATCAGAATGTTCTGGGCCGGGCCTACCGTTTGACAGCTTGTATAACTGTCTGGACTGCTGGCTTCTCTGGAGAGGGATGGGAACGTCTTCCAGCCAGCTGCTACTGCTCTTAATGCTGCTGCTTTTACCTGCATGGTAATGTGCATCGCTGCTGCTTTCGGGTCAAGCTGTTGTTAAAAGCAAAGGAGCAGAGAGGGACTTTAAACATTGGCAGCCCTACTAAGAAGATGTCGATATTTGGATCAGGACATAGGGTGCTCCAAAGGCAAAAATGGCTCTCGTTGGCTCACGCCGCATAGATCCCACCAAGACACCATTGTGGACGGAGCGAGTCCGGCTGCATAAGCAACCCGAGTGATGGCTAGGAGCTTAAATATGCGGTCTGCGCTTGGAAAGGTTCCTTTTTTCTGAATTACAGCTCCAGACTAGCCTCAGTCAGTACAGCCACTGACCATACTGGCTTGGGGAATTCTGGGAGCCCTGCCCCCCCCCCGTATCTCTGACAAGTTCTGAATTCGGCAGAGGGGTGATGAAGCATTACGCCTGCCCTCAGACAGCAGAGGCGGCTGGGATGCTCTTCCTAATGGTTCTGCATCTGCCAGGCACAGGGAAATGCCAAAGGTTCCTGAAGGAAAGGAAAGATTATAAGAGAGAGCTGGTCTAGGAGCTGTCCTCTACGTGAGGCAATGGTTTCTACCATCTTGTACTTCTTGAAACTGAAAATTCGTTTTCTATATTTGAGGAACCCTGAATTCTGAATCGAGGAACAACTGCGGTGTAGACAAAATGGCAACTGTGGCTTTACAGTGCACCTCCACTTTCCCTTGTGGGAGCTAAAAAATTGCAAATAACACCCCCCGTTGCCCAAGTAAGTGCTCTCCCTCCCATTCCCTTGCCTTTTGCCTAGGTGTGTGTGTGTGTGTGTGTGTGTGTGCGCGCGCGCGCGCGCGCGCAAAAGGGAAGAGAATGGGAAGGGGGAGCCCCATGTGCAGAGAAGGCATACATATGCCTTCCCCTCCCATTCCCTTCCCTTTGCCTGGGCACACATGCCTTCCTTCCCCCACCTTGGCAAAAAGGCAAGCAAATGGTGGTGGTGGGGAACACTCACATGTGCCTTCCTTCTCTGGCTGCACGGCTCGCCCTCCCATTCCCTTGCCTTTTGCCCAGGAGTTGAGAAGTAAGGTACGTGCACCCAGCCAAAAGGCAAAGGAATAAGAGGGGGAGAATGGGCGTGGTGGAAAGGCAAGTGGGTGCTTCATGAATATTTAGATTTGCAAAGGTTGAACCTGCAAATGTGGAGGGAGGACTGTCGACGCAACTGGCTTTCTACTGCGCTGTAACCAGTCGGCCAGTTTAGTAGATTTGGAGCACGCTAGCGGAACAGGGCACCAGCACTCACTTAGCCCTTTTAGTAAAAGGAAGGTTACAAACAACAAATGGAGAGGAGCGGTCGCTGTTCCATCCTATCCTTTTCCTTCTTTATTGATTGAATTCATAAAGCACTGTTAGTCTTTGCAATCCCCTCCCATAATGTGGGGCTGGGACACTGAGCTGCATGTACTGTATAGAGTCACCACAAGGGCTGACACATCTCTCGGCCCCTTCACCAGCCCAGCGAGGTCCTTCTGCCTTTAATCATTGCATGCCAGCCAGAAGTCCAACGGGGAAAGAGTTCTCTCTCCATGCCAGCAAAAATGCCCCATAATTTGTTTACTGTAGCCATGTTCAAGGCCTAAAGACTTTACTTGGACAGGAGGAGAATTCCTGATAAGAGTTTTGGGGAGTTAATGGTGTTTTGGGGGAAATATTTCACTATCCAGGGAAGCCCTAAAGATGCAGACCAAGGCAGCCGAGACCAATGTACAAATCCCCAGCTCAGAGGGCCGCATACTGCGTCCGCCTTGTCCAGCTGTTCCGACACAGCGGGATTACCGAGCATTTGCAATGGGATTGTTCTAACGAGATTTCCCTTTAACGATCTGGGATTATCCGCCCCCCACCCGATTAGCATGCAATCCGATTAGATAATGTCATTTCTCTTGCTTGATTTCCGAGCTGCTCAGTTGGGATATGCTCCTGGCTAAAACACAGAGGTACGATTACCCAGAACCTCTGTGTATAACAAGGTGCCCCCTGGCACAGGAGTGAGACATTGCACCTCTGCTGACTGCGGCAATGGGGAAGAAGTTAGAAATATACATGCTTACAAAGGATGGAGGCTTGTCTCCAAAGGACAGAGGGAAGAGGTTTGTTGTTCTTGTGTGCCTTCAATTCATTTACAACTTATAGAGACCCTAAGGTGAATTTATCATGGGGTATTCTTGGCAAGATTGGTTCAGGGGCTTACCTTTGCCTTCCTTGAGGCGGAGAGAGTATGCTTTGCCCAAGGTCACCAAGAGGATTTCCATGGCCAAGCGGATTTGATAGTCATAGTGTACGGAGTCAAAGTCCAATGCTCAGACCACTACACCATGCTGGCTCTTACAGAGGCTCAGTTGGCTTTGGCTTGTGGTTTTATTTTGGCCTCCTCACATAGGGGGAATATCTACTTTCCAAATGTGCCACTCAGCTGAAACCAGTTTGAAAATAGATCTTGTTTTTCTTTTTTCAAGCCACGGTCTGTGTCTACTGACTGAAGAATCAACTGAAAGGAAGGCAAGTAAGTTAGGTGTGTATAAGCGGCCTAAGTTCCCCATTCAGTGTGAATTGGTGCCTCTGGCGTTCACCTTCTTCCTCCACTCCCAATGGGTCAGGTAGTGAGTGTGTAGATGCTTCCCTCTAGTCACTCAGGACTCAGTAATGATGACCAAGAAACTCAGCGTGCACCATGGTCCGGGAATGCATGGATCAGAAGTGGATCCTCACTGCTGCCACTCAAGAGGAGATGTGTTCTCCATCACAAAACTGACATCACAAGCAAAGTTGAGGAGAGCCGGGAACCTGATCCAAGGATCCTTTCTGGGTGTTTCTGGGAGCTATCCTCATGTATAGGGGCTTTTGTGCACAATGACTTCCAAGGAAAGTGAGCTGCTTTCTATAAGTTGCAGGTCAGCCAGCAAAAAGGTACTGAGCATTAAAAGAAGTCAGAAGCCCTGTATAGATAGATATAGATAGGAGCTCTCTGTGGACTGGAGCATACATAGGGCTCTAGATCAGGATGAAAAAGCCTGGCTGTTAGCAGGTAGGGAAGAGAGGTGCCAACAGCAACAAAACCAGAAGAAAAAAAGAGAAAAAAACAAGGACAACAGATGCATTTAGACCACTTATAATTGCTACACAGATTTTATAGTAGGAGTACTTTTGCTCTTTTTGTTTCATATTGCATCATTTCAACTCATATTTATTTGGTTACTCTTTTCTTGTAAGTTGGTGTTGGGTTTTTAAAAAATCTTTTCTTTGGAACAGGCACATTTCCCAATCCACCCACTCACCTAAATCCTATGAGATTAAAATAAATAATACTCTACAACACCCATGAGATTCAAAACAAAACAAAATATTTGGAGACTAAGCCCACAAGCAGTTGGAACACAGAGATGATGCTATATTGATAGAACAAGCCCACTGGAGATCAGCACGACCCTGCCCTGTGTGTGTTTAAAACCCAATTCTGTTCTGAAATCATCCTTTTGGGGGACTTGATCCTCTTTCTGTAGATAGTACTCTGAGCAAAAACAAGAACAAGCTAAACTCTGCAGCCAGAAACCAAACCCACCCCCCAATCTTGAAAGACACACCATGTGAACAAATTCTACATGGGTCACTACCAAATGGGGATGCAATACTGGCAGACTTCTTGCATTAGGAAGGCCTAGATAGCTTCTGAGGTCCTGTCCAGCAAATATGACTCTCCTGTTTGTAACTGAAGTCTGGCAGGGAAGGGTGCACTGGCTGCTGAGGGGGGTGCAGAGGGAGGCAAGGCTGGACTGGGTCTCCTGCCTTGCTGGTGGATGGTTTACAGAGCTCGACAGGCAAGTGGCCAACAAGGAGGAGACACAGAGAAATCAGTGGAGGACAGACCCACCAGTGAGCCACAGCAGCTAGGAAGACCTTCTCTTTTCAGATGCAGCCTACCACTCTGCACCTCCATCAAGGTAGAAGCAGTGGCGAAATCTGGATGTGGACTTCCAGAAAAGATCTGCCAAGCACAGTGATTCTTAAGCTATCTGATGTGGGGCCCTGATGATTAACAGCCTGGACTATATTGGTGCCCATTGGCTACAACTGTTTCTTTCTGTTCGGGAAGCACTTTGTGAACAGGCGGCCAATGGCTTGTGGACCAATAGTGGTCCACAGACCACCCACCACGTTTGCATAGCACTGCCTTAGTGGAAAGTGGCCTAGAAGAGTGAACGTGTTCTTAAAGTCCAGTCTGGCAGGACTATCAGATTCTTAGCACATAGTGGTAGCTCACAATCAGAACTTTGGACAGCGCACTGCAGGAACTTGAGGCGAAGGGAAGCCTTGGCCAGCCGGGGAGCAAAGAACCTGAAGTCGTGGCACGCAGTCTCCTCCTTGTGGTTGTAAAGAGTCTGTGTGCGAGTGTGCGTTTGTTCCTGTCTCCTTAGAAATTAGTGGTGTCTATGTGTATGCGTGTAATATCAATAATTTCTAGGACTGTTAATGATCTATAAAAATAAATAATAACAGGAACTGAAAGAGAGTTACCTATATAGCATCTGAAAGTTTTTCCAGATGTAGTTGTACAAAGAATCCTTGAGAAATTCAGTGTTCTCTGCCTAAGAAAGGCGCAGTTAGCTTTGTACAGGAGAGGGACAGATAGGCTACAAGGGGAGTTACTTTTCTGTTGCTAACAGATTGGAATTTTATTATCTTTTATTGCCCTTTGTCCCCAGTTCCCACATGGCCAAGGAGAAGAGTAGTGTCTGCCTGCATTGATATCCCTCTAGACTATCTTAACTAACAACAGAGGTAAGATTGGAGACAAAATGTAGGCTTGTGACTCTTAACATCGTCACTTTTCTTCTCCCATCTGATTTTTAATATCTTGCAACATCTGAAGAAGCTGGTGAAATTTTGAAAGCTTGCATGATGTACTTTATGCTTTGGAGTTGACCCAATAAACACATCGTTGCTTTGTGGCTTTTGGCTTTTGTTGTATTCTGTATTTGGCTGGCGAAGAACCATCAGGAAGGGAAGAGGTATCTAATGACTGCATGATCTGCTCACTCTGACAGCCTTGAGCCTCTGGGGATTTCAATGGTGCCATCAGGGTGGAACTTAGGGGCACAAATCCAGAGCGCCATTCACCAGAGTGAACAGAGGGTTCTTCCCAATTCAATCAAACTGGTTCACTGCATTTCAAAATCATACACAGTGGCATCTAAAGCTTTCACGTCTAAAATTATCTAACCTGGTTGTTGTTGGACTTATTGAAAATCCAGCCTTCCACTTGCATTCATCTCTCTCACTGGCTAGAAAGACCAGAACCGAGACAGAGGAAGATCAAAGGGTGGCAAGAAGTGGGACAGCTGGTATGATGGGTGGGAAACTGGTTGTGTGCCAACTGGGCAAGAAGTCAGGACAGCCTTTCCAAGCCCGGTTTCTTCCAGACAACTCTAACAGCTGGTTGGAGAACACTGGGAATTGTAATAGAATGGGTAAGGGTGTAATCCGATTGGAAAAGGGCTCAGATGGCATATTACTCAGCCAGTGCTAAGTGGAAAGAGAAGGTGCTTAATTAAATGGACAAGCATCTAAGGCAGGTACCTCAAGTTAGCCTGGCATTTCTCCTGCTGCCCCAGGAACTGGCACAATTGTGAATGCAGAATGCCCATAAGGGAAGGACTTCCAGGGAAAAAAGTCACAGGTATCTGAGGATGACTGTGAGGAAATAATTCTCCTGAGCAGCAGACAGAGCTGTCCTTTCGAAGCTCTTCCTCTGAGGCAGTCCTCAGACTTAACTCTGTGGCTGTTCCCTAAGATAGTCATTCCAGGAACAGAATCTCCTTACTTCTCAGGACTATGAACATCCTAGAATGCGACATTCGCACAGTTGGTCTTGTTTTTGCAAAAAGATTTATTCTGCCATTCTTTACTCTTCCTCTGTATTGTTTATTCGGGTTTTGCATCTTGCTGGGTACAAGGACTGAGGAGCTCCTCATGACACAGAGCTCTACCTGAGAAATCAACTGTTTTTCTGGAAAAAAAATCTGTCTTCTGAGATTGCAAGCGTCACCCTTGCACTTCTGAATCTGAAGACAGCCAGGAAAGCTAGAAATTTGTTGAAAACAGATCCTTGGGCACCCATATAAAAGAGCTGCACAGTTCTATGGCTCTGACCATTCATTCTTGGTTAGCCCCTTTTGGCCAAGGTCAGCAGTTGATCTTCATCCATGCTTTAATTATCAAAATCTTTTAAAGTATCTCAAATCAGTAATGCACATCTCATTTTCAGTCTCAGCCTTCAGTCTCAAGTGCTTTCTATCTTTTCTCATCCATTTTCACTTCTTCAGCTTTCTGTTTCCTTAATACATGCATTCACAGCTAGGTGTTGGCTTTCAATTAAGCCAAACTTCTGTATGTGACATACAAGACATTTTTTTCAAGCTTGGCCAGTCAGTGTGATATTTTGCCCCACGGCTTTGCTTACTGATGAAGTCTGTGGTGTCCTCTATACGCCTACCTCTTTTCATTTCAAATCCAGTTATATCTCCAGGAAGCCAATTAATTCCCATCATATGTAGCTATATAATACAAATAAAAGCCAAGATCTGAATTAAGGAGATGCAGTTTAAAGTTCTTCAGGTGGAACTATGCCATAACGTTCTTCCTCCACCCCAAGAAGCTCATCATTTGCCTTAGACTCTCCTGTAACACAATCATATTGTGGCCAGAGAGGGGGGCAGGTGAGGACAGCTATGTTTAGATGGCCGGAAGCATCACGGTAATATCATTGTCTGAGACCTCTGGAGAACCCTTGGTGGTCCCAGAGGCTGCCTGAATCATCATGTGTCCAGCTATCAGAACATAGTCCACAGGCCATCCACCGCCCCCCACCGTCCTCTGGTAACCCAGACTGGGGGGGCACATACAGGAAAATAGTGAATCTCTGGGGGTGTTGGGAGCATTGCACAAACAGCAATATGCATAAGTTGGACTTAACACTTATCTATGTCACTAACAGGATTACAGCCATCAAATAAATAAAACAGTTCTAAAGTATTTTCTTGACCTATTTGTCATTGAGAGAAAAAACTGAGAGAAAGAGGAGACAGCATGTTATACTGGTTGGAGTTGCTGTTGTTACATGCCTTCAAGTAATTTCTGACTTGTGATGACCCTAAGGCAAACATATCACAGGGTTTTCTGGGGCTGAGGGTGTGTCATATGCCCAGGGTTACCATAGGTTTCCATGGCCAAGTGGAATCAAAGTGGGGAATCAAACCCTGATCTCCAGGCTCATAGCCCAAATCCTCTTATACCTCTGAAGCTCACTAGGTGCCTAGTGCCAGTCACTATCTCCAAGCCTAATTTCTTCATGGGAATATTTGGGAGATAAAGGTGGGGAGAGATCATACATACTGTCCTGAGCAATTTGGAGGGTGCCAGGATAAAAATACAAAAGGTTGTCAGAGAGAATACTCAAACATACCCCCGAGCCTGAGCTCTAGAGAGTCTCAGGTTGGATTTTCTTTAACAGTGAAACCCTGCTCTATATGGCACAATAAAGAAGGTTGCTGCTGGCTCCTTTCTTGAAAAACGTTCCTTATAAGCCCACTTTCTGAACAGCCAAGGACAGCCCAGTTTGCATTTTGTTGCTGCCAGTCTTAAGGAAGGCAATGGGACTGAAACCGAGAAAACTGAGTCCGTGCTGCTGCCCTCCCACCATGCACATTGTCCCAAGTTTCTGAAAGGGAGGAATTAAATCTTGAGGGCTTTCCAGACAAGCCCTTGAATTCTGACATCCCACACCAGGCTGGTTTGGGCCTGCCCCATCTGGCACATTGTAAAAATTAATCATGTGGGAAGGGGGCAAGGAAGGAATACCTACTTGGCATACCGAAGGCCCCAGGGTTCAGCTCCTGGCACTGCCAGCTAAAAAAATCCATGGTTAGCCCATGATGGGAAAGACTTCTTCTCTACCCAAGGCCCTGGAGAAATGCTGCCAGTCACAATGGTGATACTCAGTTAGAAAGACAGATCACCTGATTCTTATGTTCCTAACTGGGATGGTTTGTAGTAGCCAAACTGTTATGGCTTCAGTTTCAAAAGTAACATTAGACGGAGGAGCTCAGCTCCCTTTAGAGTTCTATGACCTCAGACTTGATCGGCTCACAAATTCAACTGGCAAGCTCCTCCAGGATGAGAGAAATCTGCCAAGAATTAAAACCCAAAGAAGAAGACGAAGAAGGAAAAGGAGAAGGAGAAATAGAAGAAGAAGAAGACAAAGAACGAGAAGGAGGAGAGGAAAAATTGAGAGAGATTGAGAGAGAGAGAGAGATTGGGACTTTTCACCACACATGGAGAGACACAAGGCAGGCAAAAGGTGATACCTTTTTATTAGACCAACTTCCGTTGGCGAGAGCGTGCAAGCCATCGAGCATTTGGAAAGGTTTAGCATTTAGTCACTGGCTTTAACTAAGCACATCCGGACAGACATTGAAAAAAAAACTGAAAACAAATCATCATTTTTTTAAAATGAAAAGGACCAATTTTTTTCTTGGAAAAGAAAAAGAAAAAAGTAATCAAGAGCCACACAAACAAATTCAGAACAAAATCTAGAACAAAACTTCCCCAGAAAAAAAAAACACTCAAACCCTCCGAAGTCAGCCAGTAAAGCGCATTCAGAACAAAACGAACGCAACTTTTTTCCACGAAAAAACAGGGATGGGGCCCAGGGAAGAGAAGGAAGGAAAGAGGAAGGGAAATCACCCGTCACGCACAGCAGCTGGTATTTACACACGGAGGCGGGGAAGGAACTAAAGAGTGGAAGATAAAATATTCTTGAAGAAGAGAAGAGGAGGAGGAGGAGGAGGAGGAGGAGGAGGAGGAGGAGGAGGAAGAAGTGGAGGACAAGGAGGAGAATAAAGAGGTGAGATGGGGAAATGTTTCCTTTATCAAATTTGGACCCTGAATTCTACCAAGATTCACACGACAACCTAACTTTGCTTTGCTTTCAGGTTGAGGCTTGCATTCCACAACAAGCCAAACTGAACGTTACCGTGATCCAGTACTCTGTTGCGGCGCAAGTGCTCTGTGAGACACACAAAGCCTCACCACCCCACTCTGTGCATATATACACAAGCACATACTTGTGGATTGGAGTACAGGAGTCCACCTCTAAAAATTTCTCAATTATTTCATGTCCCCACTTTTGAATGGATCTGAATAGTGGGGACGCGGTGCTGTTGGTCTGTTGCAAAAATGTTTACTTTCTACAGGACATTTCAACCCTGTTTAAAAAAACCTGCTTCCTCAATCTTGCTTTTTTTTTAAGGGCTGACAGTGGTTAAAAAAAAAGAGGGAATATTGTTTCTTTGTATAAGGTGGATCCTTTTGTTCACTCTTGGGTTTGTATTTAAGGCTAGGGATACACTAGAAATGTAAAACAAGTATGTTTCAGCTGCCATGCCCGCTAACTATTAAAGAATTTTGGGTATTGTAATCCTAGAGAGACTGGAGGTTTTTAATGCAGAAGTCTCTGCCTCTTCATCAAACTACAATTCCCAAGGTAAAGCAGCAATTTGAAACTAGTCGAAAATTAAAACGATCAAAACACATTCTACACTAAAATTTAAGGGAGGAAAGGTCTTGCTTATAGAAAGCAGGACAAAATGAAAATCCAGAGACAGAGCAATATAAGTAGCCCTGAGAAGTCAGCAAATTAGAGGAAACAATGAGCAACGTATGGGGCCATTATGGATGGCATCAGATGCATGTGTTAATGATTCTGAGATGACATTTTATGCCATTGTTATCATTGGTAAAAAAAAAAAGAAAGGAAAAGAAAAAATACTATGAAGGAAATATGGAGAATTAAAACAACTCTTACTTCTGTCTGGTTCACATTGGATGATTTTTAAGGACTGGCATGGCTTGGAAGTAAAGGGAAATCCCATTTATATTAAGATCTTTCTTTTGGGTTAGTAAATGCCACATCTAGAATTACCACATCTGTGAACTACAAGTGCCGGTTGATAAGACAGAAAGGGAAGGGATTTTGTGAGCAACCCATTGGTAGGTAGATGTCCCATAAAGCAAGCAGGTGCTCCATAAATAGCGCCCTTGTACAGCTCCCTGCCGTTTCTGTGGGACATGTGCCAGAGAACCTGACAGTGGATTGCACTCCGAACCACGCAGACAAACAGGTGACAATAGCATTGTTTTTTAAACAGGGCCGGATCCTGCTAGGCACTTTTGCAAAGGGCCCTACAGATCTGGGGAGCTGGGCTTTCCATATCAAGCTAAGTATCCGTGTAAATCTTTGTGCGATCAAGGCCCACAAGCCCTTCTGTGAAAAAGAGGAGATGGGGGTGAGGAGAAAAAAAAGAAAGATCAGTTATATAGATAGATGGCTTTTTTTTTCTTTTAAAAATACTCTTTTCTTTGGACCGAGGGAGCTCTTTCAGCTGCAAAGAGAAATAAAGAGAAATAAACATTCTTGGGAGGCAGGGAAATGGATTATTTTCTTATCCACCAGCAAAAATGTTAAACAAATTGGTTATGTTTCAACTGAGGATTGTGGGGTGGACCCAATGTACCCAAACCCCTAATGATTTCGGTGGGTCTGTTCTAAGCATGATTCAGCCTGGATCCCACTTGATGCACCTCTTATAAAGTACGTGAGTAATTTATCTCCCACCCACCCATCCCTCAAAATAGGATCCTATGATAGCTGAATTTTAGGATATACTTGGCTTGGAATAATGCCCAGGTTGTCTGTATTCTAGTCCAAAATTATTGCTAAAGGTAGGAAGCAAATATTAGTGATTTTAGGATGTCAGATTATGGCACAATGCTCAGTAGATTTATATTAGATTTGTCAGTTCATTAAATTAAATTAATCTAATCTAATTAACCCTACGATTTTTTGTCCATTAATTAACCAAGAGTGGAATTCTATGCCTAATTGCTCAGAATTCAAACCCAATGGCTCACTGGGGCTTGCTCTGTGATATATGGGTAAAGAATTACACCACTAAAAGGCAACCGTATACTCTACTCAGCAATCGGTTCACTGTATTTAATGGAACACGCTCCTGGATAAGGTTTTTGTTGGACTTCTGCCTTCACCTACATGAACAAGCACATGTTGTGTCTAAGGAATCAACGTGGTCTGGCATTGTCTGGCAGAATCATCTGGCATTTAAAGAAAACGACTAATTACCTTTATATGGGCATTTTTTAAAAATCTGAAAACTCTACTACATGTGGAGCTCCTTCCTCTATATGAACTCCTTGTTCATTTCAGTAAATTCAATAGGACCACATATTCCTCTGTGTGCATGGAAGTGGACTCTTCCACCAAAATGAACAGGGAGCCCCATGTGACAAAAGAGCTTGCAGAGGCATTGGAAGTGTGCATAGTTCTCTGGATGGCCTGTTTCCAGATAGAAATCAGACGAACTCCCTCGATCCAAAATCAAAAGCAACAAAGATATTGGGAACAAGAAAAAGAGGATGACATGTTCATCCCATAAAGGGTTAACTTGCAGCATGATTATTATGGGCTGGGAGGGAAGAAGAGAAAGAGAAACCGTTTTGATAAAAACATTTTCTTTTCTTTCTTTCTTTTTTTTCCTCATTATTCATTAACTAGGTTGTTTGGTGAAATGGTGAAAAAAAAGAGATATGTAAGAGTTTGTCTCCCCTCTTTTGTTTTTTTGAAATACCATAAAGTTCAGCAAGAAACTGGAGGGGAATAAGAGAGTAACAGAAAATAAGGACATGTCAGTGGGAAAAAAAGAATGATTTTTTTTTAAAGGAAGGTTTTTTTACGTTGTTGTTTCTTAGCAAATACGCCACAGACTACAATAAACCGCCTACATTGAAACAATACACAGATCAATACCCAAAATGGAAAGTCAAGGGGATTTCGACACGTTCGTAGGATTTGTCTTATCTTTGCGTTGTTGCATTTTTTTTAAACAGTTGGTTTGTGTGTTATATTGGATATGTTTTGTAAAAAAGATCAAAAAATCTAAGTTTTCTTTGTTCTTTCTTTTCTGGAGTTTGATCTCTTATGCAGAGATGACGGGATGAAGGCTTTATAGAGAGAGAGAAAGAAAGAGAAATATGTACGTACTTATGCAGAGGGAACATAACACTGTATGAATGTATTCTGGAATATATACTGCATTTACTCCCCAACCAAGGTTTCCCTAATCCCCATGGTGTATGGATATATGGACTTGAACCTAAAAGTGACTCCTTGAAGAGTCCAAGGCAGTTTCATTATTTAAAATATACACATAAATCAGCATCCCAAAACAACATGAAAGATATAGTCTGCTCAAGGATGATAGATGTTCAGGGCAAACATCTCCTGTCAGGTGTTGCATACACAAATTGAGAGAGCCCCCCTACCATAATTTTCCAAATATATGAATCAAAGATATCCAATGGAAACTTTTGGCTTGGTTGAGGGTAATCACAGTTCAGTTTAGCTTAACATGTGGACTTTGTGTGTGTATTTGACTTGTGTGGTGTTCGTGTGTGTGTGTGTGTGTGTGTGTGTACACAGAGATGAGAGGCACATCCACACCAACAAATCACACGCACATGTTCAGTTGGCATACTAGTTACATACACATTAACATACTGATACAGCCTGACTACTGAGCTTGCAATGGCTTCTACATAACCCAACACGATGGTTCAGAATTTGCTTTATTTTCTGTACCAGAACCATTTTGGGGATTATGGCAGCAGTAGTTAGTTTCTAAATGGGCCACTCCTCCTGCTCAGAATTACACTGAAGCAGAGGAGAACAGGTTACTTATAAATGCACATACTTGGAACCCATCACAAAGCAAATACGCTGCCATACCAGTACGTAAACAAAGGTTATCTCTTTCTCTCCAGGATATAATATAGATAGACATCTATCTATCTATGCAAGAGGGATTCTCAAACTGCCAGTTAAGTAGCCTCAAGCCAACAGAATCTTTTCCAAAGGTAACCAGACAGGAAAAAGCCAAAAACTTGTCATCAGGGGATGAAAACCTGGAAAGAATTTTAGAGAATAGCATAATGACCTTCGGTTATTGGAAATCACCCCAGAAGACAGGGCAAGTGATCTCTAGTTTTGCACTGGTTGGGAGCAGTGTAGGTAGTCCCGCTGGCTTTCTGGCCAAATCGAGAGAGAGAATGGAAGGAAGCACAGAGGAAAGCCCATCTCCCCTGGGCAACCTTTTGCAATTCCCTCACCTCACACTCTGAGAACCAGTGGTGTATACAGAGAGAAAGAGAAAGTGTGCACGCATATTTAGGCACATTGAAAGCTAGACACAGGCATCAACAGTATCACGTATACATGTAGGCATACTTATTCATGCCAATGACACATGACAGATGTTTGCCACACACTGTATTCTGATTGAATTTCACAGGGCCTTGCGACAGTTTACATTTCAAAATCCCTCATGAATGTGAGCATCACATATCTTAGTTTGGTTTCTCCAAGAGGCAAGCCTTCTGATCATCAGGTGCACAAGACGTACCTGTAGATGGAAGGTATCAATTCAGGTTGCAGGTGGAGGATCAATGGCTTGAACACTTGCCTTTTAGATAGTACAACCTCCTCAAAATGCACAGAAATAATATATGAGGGGGAACACGTGACAACCTTTATCTGGAGGGCATTTTTAAAAAAAGACATTGGTTCAAACATCTGATCCTTCACCTGCTGTCTCAGACAGTATAGTTCAGTACTGGAAATACCACCTGAGTCTACTGATTGCGTAGTTCAGCCCTAAACAAATCCATCTCTCAAAGGGGAATTCAGAACCCAAGGAAGCTTTCTTAGTATGATTTTTTTCTCCCTTTTGGAAAGTATTGGTCAAGTGGCAGCAAATACACCACTGTTGCCTTTCAATTTTTTAAAAATGCTGTTATGGATGCTTGTGTGGAAGAGGCTTCAAATAACAAGATATAAACAAACAAAGAGATTCATTTTTAAATGAACAATGGTGAGAAATCATTTCTTCATTCTTCATGAAGTAACTCAGATTATATACCACCCTCTAATTTCTGTTTCCACAACAACTAGTAAAAGATTAAGACAGTTACTAGTGTACAATTTCCCTGACATCTTATGATGTTTTAATAAAATTTTAGCATTTTCCAGCTACCTATTGTTTCACATAATCCAGTTAGTTAACGCAACACAGAAAAGAGGGTTTATATGAAAAAGTTCTCACCACTTAGACTGGATTAGAATTTCCTTTAAGACTCCTTGAAAGATGCTGGTTTGTTCTGTTTTAACAGCTTTAACACCTTTTTATGGTGTTAGCTAATCCAGATCAAGTGATTCTGTGAACACTCTTACAGAAAATCTGGCACAGATGAGAACAACAGCAAAACAGGTGTTCATACCTTCTATTTTAGTGTCTTTCTGAAAAGAGAGTGGCCCATAGAGTCTTCCTATAAAGTGTAACAAACAAGGATAATATATATACATGCACAAGGCCTCAAAACGCTTTATTTTGCAGTGCTGTTCTTTAAATCCCAGATAAAATTATTGCTCACTCTGTCATAAGTGGGGCAAAGATCTGTCAGTATGTGCATGCACAAAACCAGGAACATGACACAGAAACACACACTCACACATAGGCAAACACATATTGCATACTGTCAGAAGTATACACAACCTGTGTGTTTCTATATGTACACCTATAACCCATGAGTTTACTTGCACATAGGTACAAAAGAACGCCACACTGAACTTATGTACAACATATCTATTTACAGATATGTACACACACGCACACACAGAGTTTATAAAATCAGAATCAAAGGTGACAGAAGAAATAGCAGATGTATAAATGAGTAAGAGAAATGAGAGTTGTAGGGTGGGAAAAAGAATCATTATCATGCCCCACCCCAGGGAAAAGGTGTTGGGAGGGGATGACCCTGCTATGACATTGGACAATGTGAACCCTGGGGAACAGATTTGCCAATGCAACCTTTCAATGATGGATACTGGACTGAGGTTGGGAGAGCTTAACTGGACAGGATATTGGCTACAATGGAAGAATTGGCCTTCTTCCCTCTGTTGACCCCTGCCATGGCTGGAAACTCTGGGGCCAGTATAGATCTCCTGTCATCTATTCTGTTGTCTAACTGGTCTGAAGCCACTCCTTGCTACAGGTGGCCTTCTACCCTTCCATTTTTCTTTTGGACAATTTTTGGAAGCTCTTCCATACTGTGTCATCCTCAGCTCTCTTGTCTTATTTCAACACAGGTGACACTCAAGAGCTCTCACTGACTTCTCCATATTCAAAGTGCGTTGAAGCCTCAGATAGCCATGGCTGGAAACTCTGGGGCCAGTATATATGTTTCCTCATTCTATTTAGAGGCCCAGGTAGCAGAAGGACTTTTTAAAAAATACTTGTTTTTAAAGGTGCACAGAGCTAACACTATCGCTGCCATTGTTTACAGGGATAACAAAGTCAAGAGGTGCTCAATAGTATGTGCACTTGACCGAAGACTGGTGGAGGCAATTAGGAAGCCATGCATTTCCCTGACCTCTGTGCACCATCAACTAGTTGACTGCAGGAAGAAAGGCATCAAATACATCAAATGCATCAAACGCAGATGCCACTTTGCTTTGTAGTATCACTGTGGAAGGCGAAATAATCTCTCACTGAAGAAGGAGACCTTATGGACCAAGCTAGTTAACAGCCTTGACAGATTTTGAAGGGAATCCCTCAACCCGTCAGAAATTCTGAACTGTGTCCCAGGTTGTACTAATGAGTTGCAAGAAAGAAACTAACTAAATAATTGTATATTCTTGGGAGCCCAAATTACACAGCTGCAAAGGAAACTGCCCAATGTACCTCTGTATGCTTTGCTATTCTAGCCTTGCCTTTGTCATCTGCCAGGAGTGGGTTAATTTTACAGCCTCTCTGCATTGGGAGCACAATACATCATGCAATGACTCCCAACATAGAGAGTCAGTAGAATTATGTACTCTCAAAGGAAGCATGCCCAGAAAAGGAATTTGTGCAAAAACACAAGGGGGGAGGGCATTCCTTTGGATAAGGGCATCTCTTATTTTTGCATACTCCACCAGAAAACTTTTCAGATGTACTGTTGAAGTGTGCCTCTGAAGCTCTGGAAAACACTGCCCTACACAATCCTAAAGAAACTGAATACAAAACCATTGTCAAGCTACTCTAAATTATTGTTGTTATTTTAAAAAGGCTACATATTTCAGAAGAATGATTCCACAAGACATCCACTCGCCATATCATAAAATATTACAACTGGCTAGCTGGTGGTCATGGGCTGTTGCATGACGAGTACTAGTACTCATTCCAGATAATTCCAGACACACTAACGCACATCTGGAAGCCGCTAATGTTCTAGAACATCACAACACAATCTAGTAATGAATGCTTTGCTCTTTATAGAGGTGCTCTTTAAAGGAGCAATTCTAATGCTCTTTGAAAAGGGTGCATAGTTAGGGTTGCTGAGGTTGCTGGCACAAGTGCATCACTCATTTGATTTTCTTGGAAGGGCATAAGCTATTTTCTCTTAACTTTACAAGGCAGGTCAATATCACATTACTCTAGAATACTGCATGACCCTTGGGAAACGGGAGGAGCCATTGTTCCTAAATAC
Source organism: Cyclura pinguis (assembly GCA_030412105.1). Classification (NCBI taxonomy): domain Eukaryota; kingdom Metazoa; phylum Chordata; class Lepidosauria; order Squamata; family Iguanidae; genus Cyclura; species Cyclura pinguis. The sequence continues at coordinate 11,181,906 of CM059604.1, forward strand.
TGAAGTAATAGTTGGCAAAGGTCAACAAGACTTTTGATTGCATCATTTCCCACCCTATCTCCTAGGTTTCAGCATCATTACTTGAGTGATGGAGCACTCTTACTCAAGGGCATGTGTCTTGATATACACAAGCCACACTGGAGAAGAACACCTGAAGGTTTTCCTTAAGGGTGGGCAATAATAGTATAGCATGGCCAGAATATAATTCACCAGCGATCAGTCCTTCAGTGCTAACTCTTAGTTGGCAAGTACTGATTCAAGAGAAAGAGACCCATGCATTGTGCATGACTGGAGCTGCACATGGTGCTTTGATATGGAGATGCATTCGCCCTTGCATTCAGATGCGAATGCACTCAGTTTCTGCTTCTGCAGGAGCAACACTTTGTGCATGCAGAAATGGATTTGCCGGTCTCCCCAGATTCCTGCTTCCTAGCCTGCAGTAGAAATCTGTGTTTCTTTCCATGCACGGAAGGCAAACCAAGGGATTACCTCTCATTTTCCACACGCAGTGAGATCCCACAGCAGACTGTTCACATCAACAGCTGCTCTGAGCATCCCCCATACAGGAAAGAGGACTACTGGGTCAAGGCAACTTGTAGGGTTGGAGGAGGGTAGGGAGAGGAGGAAGGAGAAAAACAACCACAACAGTTTCTAAGGCTGTAAACCTCAGTATACTCAAAAAGAGTGAGCCAGTTTATACATTCACCAGAATCAAGTAATAGAGCATTCCTGGTTTGTTCTAATTTGGGCTCTAGGTAGGGGTGACAGTGATATTTAATGCTTCCCTGTATATTAAAAAAACAAACAAAATGCTGCACACTAAAAATGAGTGTGCCAGGGAGTTGGTCAGGCTGAACATCTCTCCATGACATGCTAATCTTCTTCCTTAAGAGAGCTTTATTTTTACGGGACAGTATGCAAACAGATAGCTCCCAGTCTCTATCTCCATTCTAAAATGGAACAGTCCAGGAAAGGATTTACTCTTGGTTCTATGGAACATACAGACTGGCTTTAAGAACCAGTTTTTTAAAAAATGTTATTGCACAGACAATCTTCTTATCAGCTTCTTAGTGTAACATCAGCTGATAATTTTAGGGGATTTGGAACTATTCCTTGCTATGAAAACTACTGATGAAGCAATAGCCTTTCCCCTTTTAAAAAATTCTGTGTTGGATTTCAGGGGCAAAACCCTGATCCTCTTCTCCCATCAAGTCTAGAATTTTGGAATGTTATCAGAAAATGGATGCATACTCTAACACTGTTGGTGTTTTTTTCCTTATGACTGATTTCTGGCAGTGGAACACTCAAATTGGCATCATCTCTTTCTAATTGTAAATCACTCAGAACTGAATTACATGTTCAGGAGTATCACACATGACACAGGATCTCTTAGGGATGCACCACTTCAGCAAGGAGGAAGCTGCACTAAAGCTTGAGCCTTCATACTAGCTTTCCATGGGTAGGGGGGTGCTTTGCCTTTTAACATGGGGAAACTTTCAAAATGTGAGATTACCTTTCCTGCCTGTACTCCAAAGAGGTACACTCCCACATTCTGCGTTATTTCTGAGCAAGCACTGCAGCCCCAAGCTATTTCTTTTGGTTCTCTAAGAACCAAATTCAATGTGACATTATTCATCCAATTAGCCCTGGCACTCATGATTTTTTTAAAAAAAACATTAAATATTTACACAAGGGGAGGCCCATGGTAAGGGGAAGAGGGACTTTGCCTGCGTCCTTGTCCTCATTAGAATTTCCCCACCTGCTGCTATTCACAATGGCAAGAAGACTCTCATTGCAACCAACTATCCATGCTGTACTTTCCTCCCATTGCAAATAGCAACCCAGGGAGGGCCTACTGAGTCTGATCAGGCATGCAGCTGGTGCAAATTCCCACTTTCACCATAGTCCTGATTCCACTCAGCTCCCTCTTTTTGGCCATTAATAGTTTCCAGTTCATGTAGGTCAGGGCTAACTATGTGACAAATGTTGCTTTTAACCTGGCCTTAATTTGAAGGCTATAGAAGCAAAATTTGTTTGGCTCTGCTTGTGTCGCCAAATATCAATGAAATGAATTACTAATTTATTCCTGCGCATGAATGCTAGAATAACTACAGTGTGGCGTATCACAATCATGAATCCACTTTGTTAAAAAAAAAAATTGAGCATGTGGCCCCAGTATTGCTACATGCCAGGGTCTCTGTTTCCTAATCTCAGTGTATTTAAATCAAGAGTTTTGGATATTATAGCAGTGATACTCTTGCAGCCTTGATGGCTTGAAATGGGCTGTTATCTTTCCAATATAAATAAACTCAGCTCCTAGTAGTCGCAATATTGCTTAGTAATACCATGTTGATACGTAGCAGTTTATGTACTTGTTAAGTATTTTAAGTAATGCTAGTACAGTCTTTTAAAAACTCGATTGTATCCATGTGCCAATATCTGTTGTGTGGCTGTATTCCACATTTTGGGGAGGCCATAGCAGTGGTAAATCTATATGTAATGACCAGAGCACTGATACAATGGTATCAAACATCCTTTGATATCTGAGAAGCTGCTCCAGTTGGTCCCTTATTTATGTCATCAGGAATGGGCAGCCCTCCTGCAAACATAGGTCTGGGCCAATGGGAAGAGAGGGACAGGGTGGCGACAGGAACACTCTGCCCATGGACTTGTGCACAGAGTCGGGGCAGGGGAGGCGAGGCGAGATGAGGATGATGCAGCAGATGAACAGATTGTGCCCTGAGTATTTACTCTTCTTTATTTCCAGGTACCTAAGAATGAAAACTTTGAAAACTCTTAACTCATTCAGTTCTTGGAAACCATGTCTGTATTACCCAAGGAGAGTGAGCACAGGGGTTTCTAACCGTCAGCTATGAAAAAGGAAAGATTCACGCTGGCGAAAGCGTGCCTGAAATCCTTCCCCTTCTCCAGGCCATGATTGGAAACCTGTGCACTCTGAATGCAATTAAATAGATTCAAAAGAACTGTGTGTTAGACTGCGGCCCTCGCTAGCACTTAATACTATAGCTGAAGTATTTTGCTCCTTCAGGCACACTAATATCCTAGGAAGTTATAGAACAGCCTTTCGTAGTGGTGACTGCTCAAGTCATAGCTATGTCCTTTCCCAGGCAAAACAGGAAAAGAATACCATGAACCCTTTCTTCCCACAGGGTTAACTGTTGATATGAAAGGGGAAATCTGCGGGGTGGGCAGGAATCTCACATTTCGGATCATGGTGCAGTGGGAGGGGGAAGTGTGGTTACGAGACACCCGGTTGAGGCCCAGAATATTGCAGCATTCTGGGTGGAACCCTGGCGTCCAGCAAATGAGTAAAAATGGATGAAGAGATGATGCTGAACAACAAACTTAGATTTGCTGACCCAATAAAGTTGTTTTATCTATAGGTAGCTGGAACATGTGCTGTTATATCCACTGCATGTACAATTTTTAAATTATTATTATTATTATATTATTTTTTTGCTTTAATTTACAACCCAAGCGTGCCCCCGATGGAAGAGGCCAGTACTATACCAAGAACCACACAACAAATTATAATCATAATTTTCTTCTACATTACCCAAGGAAATCCATGGAGCAAGTCAAACAGAAGGAGAGGGGGAGAGAGAGAGAGAGAGAGAGAGAGAGGAAAAGACAAACAAGCATTAGAAACAAGGTGTTGTGTATGAAACCTTGGATAAGACTTGAGGAGGCTTAAACTGGACTTGGCCAGAACATTTTGTGTAAGGTGGGATAGTCAACTTCAGAAATCTTTTGGCCAATTCCTCTCCCAGCCCACCATGAGTCACAGCACTTTCTCCCATTTTCCAATTTAAAAAAGCATAGGCAGGAACTGCAATGTAGTTTGCATGTAAATTCCACATCCTGCCGTCAATTCTCATTTTTTTAAAATGTAAAATTGGGGTGTTCTATGTGCGGAGGCTGGAAAAACTCATGTTTTCCACCCTTGATACAAGAAGGTCTGATCAAGTATGTCCCAATGAATTTAATGGGGCTTAATCCCAGGTACAGTACTACTGCCTCAGCTGAGATTCTCCCTGACCTTATCTATGTTCCCTTCCTTTGTCTTGGTCCCCCTTTTTGCTTCTATACCTTAATTTTTAAGATCTGACCTCTAGCTTGTCCACTGGAGGTTTAATTTTGCTAACCACAGTGAGTTTATCTTTTTCCTGTTTTCTGAAGTCAACGTGGCCTTCTCCAGCACAGTAGAAGTATCTTAATCCTAGCAGATTCTGAGCTGCCTCTAGCCCTTCAGACCCTTCTCTGTCTTCCTCCTTGTACACCAGGCCCTCTTACTTACCCTCCGAGCCTTGCTCTGGTATTTTACAGCTTTCTTGGTGTCAGAGACGGCTCTTTCCACATAATCAACAGAGTGCTCGACATTGTATTCAATGCGGTCAATCATCTCACCCTGAAGCGGGAGGAGGAGAAATATTACTTAGGCACAAATTTGAAAACATCTACACAGATGACATACAAAAATAAGACTCTCATCAGTTACCACAATGACCAAAATCCATTGAGATGGGTACGGCTGGGGACCCTGACTGGCCAAAATACCATTCACAAAGTTTCAAGGTCATAGTAGAGATTTGAATCCAGGTTCTCAGCTCTGTTTGGATCCAGCAATCTGTTCAAAATACTCCATTAGCTCAGCAGTTTTAATTTGTACAAGCTTCCCCCATTTACTCTACAGATTAGGGACTGGGACAATGAAATTGGTTGAAAAACAGAACCCTGTGGCAAGTTTGAGGGGCTTAGAGAGGCTGACCTGGGACCAACCGCATGCATGCTGATTGCAAAGTCTCTCAGCCAGCGTGGCATCTTTTTCCCCTCTTAGCTTGCTTTGCCAATAGCACATGCATACAAGCAGTCCCTAGCAAGCCTCCGTAGGCAAGAAGAACCGACGAAAGAGCAGAAGACTTGTCGAATTAATGGAATTTGTCCTTAATTTGGAAGGGTCGAAAGAGCGGTCAGATAACAGGGCATTGAAAGGCGAGGAGCTTCTTGTACTCCTAATATCTGTGGCTTTGAAGTACTCCACAGAAAAGAACAGCAGAGGACAGTCAAAGTTTAACTGGAACAATTTTTAAAAAAGCCATCACAGCTCAAACGCTAGACCATGTGAGCATGTAAAATCAATCTCTCTTTCTCACATAAACCCTCACTCATGTAAGTTTAGAAGACACAGCTTCCTCAATGAGAGAGAGAGAGAGATAGTTCTGGAACTTCTCATTTAAGAAAATAACAATTGCAGATAGTCACAGCTCTGAATCACAATAACATCTACTAGTAAACTGAATCACCAGGAATTCTTTGCACTGGTTTAGACCAAACCTGGGTGCGTGGAAGATGACACTGATTTCCAATGTGACCGAATACACGTATGCGTGCCTGTCCTTATTTATAGGATCTGTAACAAATTTTTGCTGTACATGCTGGTTCAGAACACTACTACACGTCCCAAGAATACTTCATTCCAGCAACATCACTACAATGGTCAGCCAGCCTTGTTTGGTACAGAGGATATTTAACTTCCATCAAGGTCCTCATATCAGTATTGGTTTTTTTCCTTAAATATATTCTTCCATAAACCTTGGGTTTCCATCATACTTGCTTATACCTCCCTGTTGTGCTTGGATATATAAGAACCCACATGCTGAGTTCACTATAAAGTATCTCTGATTTGTTTTTTTATCAACGAAACACATTCCCCACCCTTCAATGGCTAATTGAAATTTCTGTGGTAGCTTACAAAAGGAGATTTTTTAAAAAATTATGAAAGCACCAACATAAAAACACACTCAACTCTGCAGTACAACAGCAGAAGAGTGCAAGATAAACGCCAAATCAATAAAACTTAACAGAAGCCTAAAAGAGTTTTAAAAGTTAAAAAAAAAAGAGTGATATTAAAGGTGGAAAGGAAAGGTGATGCTGGGCAATCCCATTGGCAAAGATGGATTCCACAAGTGGGGAATGGCCGCTGAAAAAGCTTTCTCTCAGATTGCTGGCCACCTGCCTTCAAATGTCAGTGACAGGGGGAAAAGAGTCACAGTGCTCACACAGAACTGGTAAAATCATACAGGAGAAAACAGTCCAGTGGATATTTTGGTCCTAAGTTGTGTGGAGCTTTAAAAATAAACAACTGCATTTTGAATTGCGTCCAGAAGCAAATGGGAAGCCACAGCAGTAATTGCAAAACAAGTGTGGTGCAAAGATAAGTCCACTGAAGATTTTTTGAAAGATTGGAAACCGGGAATAGACCTTTCGAGCAATAAGAAATCTAAAGATGCAGCCATTTGGGGGTATGATTACGAGCACCCTTAATAAGTTTGCTTAGAGAGCTATGTGGTAGTAGTATAATATAATTTTTTTCTACTCTTATTTTCTTTTTTCCTTTACAGTTTGGTCTGGGAGATCGGGGTCCTTTTGTGTTTAATAAGTTACTGTTTAGTCAGTAAGCTAGTGTTCTAATGAGTTAGGCCCCTTCCACACCCATATTCCATTAGCACGCTTTTCTGTTACGATCCCAGCATTGCCATTTCTGCAATGGTAACAGGTTAGAAACTCTCTCTTCCACACCATTCTGCCTTAAGGGGATGAGTAGTGGTATTGCCACCCGTGTTCCTTCCACACTACAGCGTCCTCGGTCATTCCCTTTCCCCACTTTCACACCGCCCCACCGCCCCTGATTGGGTGAGGTTTTTTTGTGTCTTTTTAGAAGCCATATTAGCACAGCTGTGTTGTAACAGTACGACACGCCAGTCCACTATTGCACTTTTGCTCTATAATGCTTAAAAATGTATTTTAAAAAAATATAAAGTTTTAACTCAAAGGAGACATTTAAAATAAACATGGAGAGGCGATAGATTTTGAAGTTACCACATCATGGGAGTAGCTGAGGGAGGGGCAAGCTGGGCATGCCCACACCCCACCCATTCCTGGATCTGCCACTACAGGATGTGCTATCAAGCTCTATTACGGTACCTTACTGAGCCGACTGGTGGGACTGAAGCACTAAAGGAGGCTCTTAACAGATTTTTTCTGGAAATAGAATAAGGTGGCTTGGCGACACATGGGGATGGGAAAGCAGCTGGATAGCAACAACATCGTGCAGTAGCACAACTCCTGGATCAGAAACAAGCTGTTGCTGTTGCAGGATAGCCACGTCATGCAGAAATGTCCTTAGGGTTTACTATTTTTAATTTACTGTTGTAGTATTGTCTTTTAATTCTAGTTTAAAATTTCAGTTGATGTTTACGTTGTTTCATTTTAATTTTTTTTTAAATAAAAGAAAGAGTGTCGTACATTCCCATTTCTTGGTCCCTGTTAACAATCTAGCAGCTGCATTCTGACACTTTCAGACCATGTTTGAAGGCAGTCCCATGTTGATTATCCGGCCACTGTCTGTCTGTCTGCCTGCCTTCTCTGCTGTTCATACCTGGCTCTCCACTAACATAGCCATGTCCACAAACATGTCATGCAGCTCCCGGATGCTGGTTTCCAGTTTGATGATCTCATTGTGCCGGGTTTCGATCTCGTTCAAGGCCTGCTTCGTCATCTGTGAGTCCATTTTGATCTGATGCAGATAGAAAGAGAGAATTTCAACACTAAGTAATATCAGATAGAATTGTATACAGCTTAAAGGCTGTGATGTGTGACATTTTGGGAACTGCAGCTTTGAGGGGGAAATGCTGGCAAGTTTCTAGTCCCTATGACTTAGGAGCAAAGCTTCAAAATAAGTGAGCAATGCCCTGGCTGTTGTGGTGAAGGATAGGGCTTTCTAATAGTTAGTGGATTTTCAATGTCCAGATTCTCCTGCCTGTCATTCTGTCTCTCCCCTTGCCCCTGATTAGTGTAAACTAATCCTGATTAGTTTAATCCTGATTAGGGTTTTTTTACAGAACATTTTTCTGCTGTTCCAGCCACTACATTATCCTGAGATCTATACCACAGCAGAACCATGTTTGAGATGCTCATGAGCTGGACATGGTTTCCAAGCCACATTGGGGTGTGCTTCCCAATGAAATGAGCCCACTGAGTAGTTGCAGAAGGGAGGCAACCAGAGCCCAGATACGTACATCATCGGTGAAAATTGCCAGTTTTCCACTCTCCAGCATGTCTTCTAATTCCTCGTTGGTTGTTGTCCTGCCAGCTGCAAGAAAAGGAGGTCAGAGTCATAAGGAACTGCCACACCTTCCCCTCCAATGCCCCTACACTCCTGCAACAAGGCATGCGAGATTACTCTGATTCCAGATTGCTTCAGAAACTTCCCCCCTGACAAGGAAATGCATATATCTGATTCATTCTGCTCATTTCCAAATCCTGTAGGGGAAGGAGCAGACTCTCTTCTGCAATGGATAGTACAGTTACGTAGGGCAGGTGTAGGCTGCTCATCTTGGTCTTCACTTTGAAGAAAGAGGCACTACTACATGACTAGTTTTAGCACCTAGTTTTCATCTGTCAACAGCTATTCTCCCCTACTGGGCAAAAGCAGTTGCCAGCAGAAAAGGAAGGAGGGATGCTGCTTTGAAAACAACAAATAACCTCTGAGGATGCCTTGTTTGCAGAAGCTAGTCCTCCTTGGTTTCTAGGAGAAGTCTCCTCACTCAGAACTCCAGAAAAGAGATGAGGAGAACTAACATGTTATGATAGTACCCAGTCCCTATACCCTAGTACCCAGATTGGGTGAGTTTCACCCCCTGGATAAAGGGGAATGCCGGGCACAGCTCAAGAAAGGTCTCCAGACCCCCTCCTGGCAATTTGGATCACCCTGTAGAGGCAACTGAACACGGGTAGCAGGGAGAGTCTGGGAATACCAACAAACCCAGCAGCATGAATCACAGGCTATAGAAGCCCCATGCCTCACCAGTTTTCCCTCTTGCAACAACAAAGTTCTCTTCCTGCTTTCTTTGTTTTGAAAACGCTACTCTTCTTCTTCCTTGTTATCACTAACATATCAGATGGTTCAGCTTCTATGCCTTTGGGCCAATGGACAACTCCAATCTGTACACGCTAGCCTCTTCAGGTGGAATGCCTTCAGTAAGCCAGACTTTGAATTGCTAATGGGGGAAAGTAGTTTTTCTTTTTTTTCTTTTTTTTTAAAGGTTACAACGTTGGGAGTGTTTACAAAAGAAATGCAAAAGCAAGCAAACATACTTATCTCCAGCTGTCTCTGGATACGGTCCTTGCATCGGTCTCGATATTTGGACTGGGTTGTGTTGTATTCTGTCATCACCTCCACAAACTTGCGGGAGAGGGTTGAGTGCTAGCCAATGAAATGGGGAGAGAGTCAGGTAGGAGGAGAACGGCAGAGAGAGGGAAGGGAATCCAGTCTCTTCCCACTTCTCTTGTTTCAATGCAAGGCCCAATCCTATTGATTATAGACCTGAAAGGAAACGAGGAGTGGGGAGGGGAATTCCCATGCAAATTCTTTAAATTCAAATACATGCCAAAACGCACAATCAAAACTGCAAAGCAACAGTCCTTAATCAGAATTCCTGTTGTCTTTTTAGAGTATTCTCTGTAACAAAAGTTCTTGGATTCTAAGGCAGGATCTAAGGCAGGAGAACTAACTGGGCATAGGAATGTATCAGGTGTGAAAGTAGTGGACCCAATACTGGGTGGGCAAAAGACCCATGCCAGAGGGCAAAAAGTGGCATCCCCTGACCAGAAGAGCATTTGAATTGGAATTACAGCATCATTGTTTAGGAGACTGTTAGGTTACCTTGATCTGTTTTTAAAAAAAAAATCACCAAAAATTGTCCTCAATTACCTGGACAGCAGACTTTTTATCTTAAAAAATGTAATAGCAACCAACACTTTAAAAGAATCATTCCCTTCCCCGTGGGAAAGAAGGGGGAAAAGCCTTTTCCAGAATTATGCATGCTACGACACGTGTCCACCTAATCAAAAAATGGGTAAAGCGTTATTCCACTTTAGAACAATTTTTTCTCATATGCAAGTGCTATCTTAGGAGAATCCCCTCAAGCATAAAAGGAAAGCAAAAATGCCTCTTCTAAGATATTGTCTAAGAACAAGGGCAATAAGTTGCTTTCTTTAGAACTATTGGGGGGTGTATTCAGTTTACATGCATGCACATGTAATTGACAGAGTAGAATGGAACAATCAACTAGAACTCATGTGCTCTTTACTTGGGTGGCAGCTGAACCAAGAGAAAGGAGGGCTGCTTAGCTAGTGCAAAAGAATCATATAGATGCCTTATTTCACCAAACTTTTCTAATGGAGGCTTTTATTTAGTCAATGGCATTCTACAGTTGGTGTATTATATCACTATTTTGTAAACTGCTTGCCTATAATTCAGAGCTTGGTTTAAAGGACGACATATCAATTAATAAATCCAAGGCAGTTCATATCAGTTTCAGATGACAGAGGTTGCAGGAAAAGGCCTAAGCAGGTTTTTAAAAAAAATGAAGAAGAGGACACAATGATAAAAAGAATAAATTTAATCAAATTGCAACTAATGTCTAACCTGTGTTTTCCGGATCCGCAAGTCAGCTGAAGACCGGTTCTGAACCTCTTCTTGCTCAATTCCTTGCTCAATTGCTGGAGAGATGAAAGGAGTGAAGAGTTTAAAGCTTCAGCATGCACCAAAAGCCCTGTAGATTAAGACCTGGAACCTCTGCAGTGGGGTAGGAATGATGTAGCCCTCCAGTTGGACAGCAGCTTCCAGCACCCTTCACCATTGCTCATATGGGCCAGCACTTCTGGGAGCCACTGCTCACCAACAGCTGGAGAGCCACATTATTCTCACTGCTGTATCATGGTTGTGAGCGCCAGATTAAAATAAGGCTAGCACATTCTCACAGGCTACAAAATACCTCTGTATATCCAGACACGCCTTTGGTTGGTCCTAACTTCATAGGGTCCATAAAACCTTCCAAATCAAGTTTGCGTTTTGCCTGAGCAACAGTTAGCTTTGGTCACGTCTGCTGAATTTAGAGATAGCTGAATTTAGAGATAGCCAAGGGGTTCTCGGATAACAAAGTTCAGCTCATACAGCAGCCAGAGGTGGGGTGTAGGCAATAAGGACCAATTTTTAGGATTGAAAGTGGGGTCAGGATGGAGTAAAATTCATTGGTGTTCAAAACTACTCATCCCCCTGGGTGTATGGCTGTATGACAACGCAACATCTCTCTTCCAGGAACTTCTCGGTGGGGTATGAAGATGCCTCTCCCCTGGGAGTTGCTAGGAGAAGCCGCACATCCATCTTCCCTCCCCCACCCGAAAATCAGCTGAAACAGCTCCCATCCTGGGTCGCACCCTGCCAATGGAGCTGCAGAAGCCTATACACCTGTGCCTCTCTGCATGACTACCTTAAGTCAGGGTTGTTTTTTAAAAACTGTTTTGGGGGTCATAAACCTCTGATCCTTGCTCAGAAAAATGCATTTAACACAATTTTCACCGTATGATGAATGATTTATTTTATTTCACTTCATTTTGCTCCTGAGGTTCATGAAGCCCAGCTGGAGTCACTGGACCATAGGTTGAGAACTCTTGCCATAAAGTGATTGGGTGTGGCAGCTAAGAAAACCTGTTATGATGAAAACAGCTGGTACGTATTTTTCCTCTCATGGCTTTTGTAAGGATTACAGTAATCCCCCCTTATCCGCAGTTTCAGTTACAGTCAATCGATTCTTTGCCCCAATCTGTCCCCCAAAGTCCAGATGACAGCATCCATGCAGCCTACTCTGGGTTCTGCTACCGGCACCTTGCTTGCCTGCCCGCCGGCTGCCACCACTTTAACTGCCCCTCTGCCAACACTGCCAGAGGAAATGACTCAGGTGTCACAAGAAGTAGTCCTCTAGCTTCGTAGGAACCACAGAGAGATGCAAAAGACTCAGAGAAGGGCTTCCACAAGCTTGTTTGGTGATGCAGCCCTCTGTTGCTATCCCATCAGGCTATCATACAATCTGGTACCATGGGGTTCGGTACTATTGATGATGTCAGGCACCCACAGGGGGCTTTTGGAACCTATCCCCTGTGGATATGTAATGTAAGCAAAAAGCTTTGATGACCAAAAGCGCTATATATAGTATGAAGGCGAGGATGAAAAGAGTAAATGCAACCCATTTGGCTGCAACCTCAGCTCTTACCTTTCAACTTGGAGCGCACCTTGTTGGCAGTCTTCTTGATATCAGCTGTGAGGTCCTCCAATTCCTGCTTGGTCTCTAAAAGAAGAATAGAGAGGGGAAAAAAGGTGGGATGCTTGACAGCCATCTTGGGAAATGCTTGAGACAAAGGATACATTGTAAAGTCGAAGGCTTTCACGGCCGGAATCCATAGGTTGTTGTGGGTTTTCCGGGTTTTGAGGCCACGTTCTATTAGTATTTTCTCCTGACATTTCGCCTTCATCTGTGGCTGGCATCATCTCCTCTGAAGATGCCAGCCACAGATGCAGGCAAAACGTCAGGAGAAAATACTAACAGAACATGGCCTCAAAACCCGGAAAACCCACAACAACCAAAGGATACATTTTTTCATCTGACCACCGTGAGGAAACACTGCAGCAGTAGCAACATCATCATCATTATTATTACTATTATTATTTTATTCATTATATCCCACCTTTCTCTTGATAATGAGGCTCAAGTCAGGTAACAACATATTTAAAACAATTCAAATCAAACACAATACAAAAGCATCAATAAAAGTATAAATACAAGATTTCAGAAAAACCTGAACAATTTGTAACATTTAAAACATTAAAAATATTAAAATGCGTTAAAAGATTATACACAAACCTTAAAAACAGAACTGCACAGCATGAAAAGCCCAACCCTAGTCAGTCTGTAAAAGCCTGGCAGTGCACAAATGTTTTGACCTGCCGACGAAGAAGAGCAAGGATGGGGCCATCCTGGACTCTCTTGGGAGGAAGTTCCAAAATCTGTGAGCAGCCACTGAGAAAGCCCTTTCCCTTGCTCCCACCAAATGAGTGGGAAAAGATGGTGGGACAGAGTGAGGGGCTTCTCCAGATGATCTTAGAGCTCTAATGGGATCATAAAGAGAGATACAGTCCTTCAAAGAATCTGGACCCAGGCTGTATGAGGCTTTACACGTGTACACATTTGGGTCTGCATGCATCTGTGACTGAACGTGGGTGCAAACACATGGAATAGGGATCCAGCTATGGAAAAGGCCATCTTTCCATGGCAGAGAGCATGCTTTACATACAGAAGACCCCAGATTTGATCCTTGGGACCTCCAGGCAGGGCTGGAGGAAACCTCAGTCTGAAATGCCAGAGAGCCACAACCAGACAGAGCTGACAGTACTGAATTAGATGTACCAGTGATCTGACTTGGTATCAGGTAGCTTCCCACGTTACTCTGACATCTCCAACCTGAAGTTATGGGTGGGTGGGTCTGTGTTTCTACTCACTCTCATCCGGGTTGGGGGCCGCCAAGATGGCACTGTGCTGCTTCTTCACCAGCTCCACATCCTCTGAGAGCTTCTCAATGCAGCCACGGATCTCCTCCACCTGGGCAAGAACACAAAGAGGCAGGCACTACATCTCACACCACAGCCGCAGATGCCACCCTGAATGCAACCCACTAAAGAAATGACTTGGTGACCCAGAGTTGCCATGATCAATATATGACAGCATCCCCTTCTTCTTTGTGAGCATCTCCCCTGACTCTCATTTATGAGTTCACATGGTACCATTTGTTCAACAAAGTGCTTCAGTCTCCAGTAGGAACAACCCCTCCCATTTGGGAAGAAATACCATCAGTTAGAGAAAATGAAACAAAACATCTTGAACTTCAGGGTCACATTCCCTCCTCCTGGAATTGAATGCGAATGCTGGGCAGAGTCAAAACCAGATACATACTCCTTTGGCGTTCTCTCTCTCTCTCTTTCTTGCACACACAGACACAAAGCCATATGTCCCCCCATCAGAGCTTGAGAAAGTTACTTTTTGAGACTACAGGTCCTGTCCATTTTGGTTGGAGAATTCTGAGAGGTGTCATTCAGAAAAATAACTTTCTAAACTCTGCCTCTATTCACTCACAACCATACATCCACAATCTCCTCCACCATTCATGCATTGCATGCGTTTTCTTCCATTCACACATATCTATACAGCCATATACGTTGCACTTTCTAAAGAAGCTATTTTTAAAAAGATCCAAAGCAAGAGTCATAGAGTGTATGTGTACTACAGAATTATATAAATTCAATATTGCTTTAATTGCCATGGCTCAGAATCCTGGGATTTGTAGTTTGGTGAGGGACTGAGGATACTCTCCTAGATTGCTCTGGCATATTCCTCCAAACTAAGCACTGTATTTCACAAGTAGAGAATTTGACTCTCCTCACCAAACTACAAGCCCCAGGCTTATGTAAGGTAGATCCACGACAGTTAAAGTGGTATGAAACGGCTCTAAAAGTGTTGCTGCACTGACAGTGAACTGGAGTGAAGAAGACAGGAAGAAGCAGTAAAAATATAAAAGGGAAAGGGAAAGGCAGAGATAGATGGAACTACCAGTGGGAACCCTGTACAAGGTGTGGGGCAGACGGAGAGGTCAGGGCGGACTAATGAGAAAGCCATAGGCTGGACTACACGGCTCTGCAGGTTGAAGACTCCACATCCCTGAGTAAAAGGCCAGCTTCGCCACCTATCTGGAATTCCCACTGTTTATCAGATCTGGGGCAGTCTGGGCCTACTGGACATGTTCAGGGCTCCTCAAATACTTTCCACACTCTTGTAAATAGTTTTTTGTTGGTTAAATGTCAGCAGTACCTGAGCATGAGCACCAGAGGGCATTGCACAACAGAAAGGATTCTAAGCTCAAGCTAATTCTTCCCAGAAATGCTCTCCGAGGTCCTGAAACCCGCATGCCGCTCATACAAAGGCATCACAATATTCCTCAACCAAAACTCATTTCAGATTATGGCCTGGGCTGAGCTTGACATTTAGGTCATTTCCGCACTAGACTGCTAATAGCGCTGTGATTCCACTTTCAACATCCTATGGAATCCTGGGGTTTGCAGTTTCAGGAGGGGCCAGGCGGCCCCTCCCGAAACTGCAAACCCCAGGATTCCATAGGATGTTGAAAGTGGAATCAGAGCGCTATTAGCAGTCTAGTGCGGAAATGGCCTTAGAATAACACATAGGTTCTATATTCCTTTTTGGGTGCTTCACACGCTAGTGCTCCGTCCTTCCCTCTGCAGTGCCCAAAGTCCTCCCCAACTTAGTGAACAGCTTCTGAAGCCCCCACACAGAGTCATGCTTCATGGCGAGCAGGCAGGATTGCAGAAGTGTTGCCCTGTAGGTAGATTTGAAATGACAACATCCCCCCGGGTCCTCCGTTAGTCTCAGTGCTGCTGTCATCATTTCACGTCTCACTACGGGGACACAGCCAGACGCTTCTGCAACCCTGGCAGCTCTACTACACAAAGCAGAGAATGGCTCTGTAAGGGGAGGGGCTTCAGAGGCTGTTCACTAAGTTAGTGGGTGGTACGGCGGGCCCTCGGTATCCACTAGGGTTTGGTTCCAGGACACAAACACCCCGGTGGATACCAAAATTTGGGGGTGCTCAAGTCCCATTACGTACAATGGCATAGCAAAAGGGCATCCCTTACCTAAAATAGCAACAATGGCTTTTTGGAATTTTTAAAAATATTTTCAAGCTGTGGTGGGTTGAATTTGTGGATACAGAAACCCCAGATAGGCTGATTGTATAGGGCTCAGCCTAGCATAGGTCTGCATGCAGACCTAGCCATACAGGACTACACAGTATATATCAAATGAGCATTTAGCCACTAAAACTGAAGACCAAACTGTATGTGAGATTAAAATGCCAGTGGGATATGAAATCACTGGATTTGGAAAATGAACAAAGCATATGGGTGACCGAGTATGGTGGTCGTGGAACTACACGTTTTGGCACTACCACACAAACAGAACTTTCACACTGAAAACCTCAGAGTTTGGAAAAGTTTTTCTGAGACTACATCTCTCAAAATCCCCCTGGCAGCATGACTACTGGAGATGCCGGAGGGGGGATTCTGGGAGTTGAAGCCTTAAAAATAACCTCCCCAAGCTCTGGAAAAAAAACCTCTAAAGATTATCAAAGCAGTCCCACATTTAAACAGATGTGCCTTCCCCTGTCATATGTAGCTGGTGCCTAAATGGTCACAAATCACACATCTGGCTGGTTAGTCTTCAATGAGCCGTTTTAACTGAGGACAATTGGACCTCAGGGACTCACAAGGAAAGTTTGCAAGACTACCGAGATGTCTGAATCAAAGCACTATGCAAGTGCATTTGCTAATTTTACATGAAATGATGTAATTTTTGTGCTCCTTGAAACAGAGTAGGCAGATTTTGTTGTTGAGAGCATTTTTTTACTTTGGCCAAACTTGGAATTTGGAGGAATTTTGACTGGATCTTCTTAGCAGAGGCAGTTAGCTGACAATACCGCTACCCCTTCTATGTCAAGACATGCCATTTGTGTATTTTGACAGGTATCACCATTAGGGCTAGCAACTTAAAAAAAAAAAAAAACAGTGGGGAAAGGGGAGAAAATTTCACATCTCTGATATCTATATCAGATGTTACATTCTGCAGCAAACACCAGTTCTCTCAAAAATTCTGGCCCAGGGGAAAATAAACAGTTTGGATTTTGACAATGAATAGCACCATAACAGAGTAAAAGTTTGAGGCATAAATTGTTGCAGATAATCCTAGCACACACAAAACAGTTTTGTAGAAATATCAAAGTTTCTCTGGAGTGTACTGCAGTAATTCTCAATCACAGGTATCCTTTGTGACCAGACACACAAAACGGACTTTATATCTTTTGGTGTCTATTCTACCAGTGTCTTTCTTGGCCTCCCTCAAATTTCAGCACTTATATATTAGGGAGGCTACACTGCACCACGAGCAAAATGGCCTTGCAAATTAAATGCCTGCTATTTGAATATTCATGCATTTAACTCTGATGCAAAAACAGGAGTTCATTTAGGCTATGGTACTCACCACCCTCTCCTGTACAAACGCAGCTCCAGAGAAAGAGTAGGGAGGGGAGGAATGGGAAGAAATGGACTCAGAGCAAAGAGGGACAGCTTCTGTATTCTTGGTGGCCATTTTACTTTCTCTACAGAACTCTGGGAACTGGAAGTGTATTTTGCAGAACAAACAAGCCTCTTCATGGTTTCTTGTGCGTGCGTGCATTTGTGTATGTGCCTTCACATTATGGTGACTTCATGAATTTCATAGGGTTCTCTTAGGCAAGGAATACTCAGAGGTGTTTTTGCCAGTTTCTTCCTCTGAAATATAGCCCACATCAACTGGTATTTGCCGTCAGTCTCTCATCTCATGCCTTTATAGTATTTAGCTGTACAGTTTCTCTTGCTTAATAATAAAAAAAGAAAAGAAAGGGAATTCATTGCTATGAAGTAAACATGCTCAGACATAGTTGGGGCATGACAGCTGAAATCCCAAAAGAGAGATAATATTAAGCACTTTCATCTTTCTTTCTCTCTCCTCAAACACGCACACATACACATACAGTATTTGAAAATAATTTGCTTTCCTCATAAATTATATCTTTATTTTGGGCCTAAATTAAAATGTGACATTCGGAACTTGGTGAGATTATGGCCTGGCTTGCAATCTATCAGTTTTCAGGTTGTGTTTGAGCTGCCAAAAGGATTTTAACAGTTTTAACGTGGTTTATAATGTCTGAATTGTTTTAGATTGTCTTATGCAGTGATGGTAGCCTACCCTGAGATAATGCTGATATAGGCTGAGTTAGAAATAGTCTAAATAAATAAATATTTGCTGCAGAAGGTCTGATTAAATCTGGATCACACCTAAAAATGTGTTGCTGCACGAACATGGGGGTGTGGAGCTCCAACTGTATGAGAAAAAAGAGGTGTACAGGTGAGGAGAAGGAAGCCTTCGCTGAAGCTTTTCTGCTCACTACGTACTTCCTTGCAATCTGTTTCCTGAGAACGGCAGCAGAGGAATGGGCTGTGGGAGGGAGACAAACTGTGGACAATGTTTCTTCTTCTCTCATTTATGTGCTCCCTTTGCTCTTAAAATTAGATTTCCACCCTGGTTTTTTTTTAATGTGAACAAAGCTGCCTGATGTTTAAAGAAGTACACCTGCCACTACATTTCAGGCATGTGAAAACTTTTGATATCCCTAGATTAAAGACTTTACTGATATCCAAGGGGCCACTGGAGAGGGAACACATAGTGGCTCTTGGTATCTGCTAGAGTTTGGTTCCAGGCCCCCCCATGGATACCAAAATCTGTGGATGCTCAAGTCTCATTATATACAATGGTGTAGTAAAATGGCATCCCTTATATAAAATGGCGAACAACTCAAACGAGTGCCAGAGTGCGCCTGAGGATCTGTGAAATGGTGGGAGGCTACAGCAGGGTATGCCTGCACATCAGTGCAGTGCTCAGAATGCAGCAAAAATCAAGGTTTGCTTTTTAGATTTTTTTTTCCAAATATTTTCAACCTATGATTGAATCTGTGGATGCAGAACCCATGGATGTGGAGGAACAATTGTATAGTATAGCTTCAGAAGCCAGATCCAGGCCCCATTCACACAGCAGAATTATAGCGCTGTCATTCCACTTCAACTATGATGGTTCCATCCTATGGAATCTCAAGATTGGCAGTTTAGGGAGGGATATTTAGAATTCTAAGCCAAAGCATGCATGTGTCTAATCAGATTACAAAACCTACAATTCCATAGGATGGAAACAAGGCAGTGAAAGTGGACTAATAGCACTATAGTGTTTTGTGGATTGCTAGTTATCTATTCCTATGTATCCACTCAAAGTAGAGAGAGGTCACTGGGCATCATCACTCAAAGTGACAAATTCTGATTCCACCTGGGGATATCTCACGGTATGAATTGCCCACTCTCATAGTAAGAGTGGGCAAAGTGTAGCCCACGGCTGGTTCTGCAGGTCAGGGGCCTCCTTAGAAACCCTCTCAATTCTACCAGCATGAAAAGTGACTCTATTTGGAGGAGGAGCATACATTTGGGTTTTGCTACCTCTGGAGGTTTCTGAGAGCGGCGGTTTTGTACTCTGAGAGATTTGTGGCACCCCAACCTATCCCCCAAATATTTAAAAAAATGAAATTGGAAGTAGATCAAAACGTACTTTTGGCTTTGATTTTTTTTCAAATGCTGGCATTTCCAGCCTTAGTGTGGCTCATGGGGGGTAACAGTGGCTGAAAATTGCACCCCACCCAAGTTCCAAAGTTAATTTATATATTTATTTTTTAAATTTTCTCCCAGGATGGGATTCAAAGTGGCTACTCTTTGCTCATAGAGTGTCATCTACTCTTTGCTTGTTGTTGTGTGCCTTCAAGTCATTTACGACTTATGGCAACCTTAAAGTGACTCTATCACAGGGTTTTCTGGGGCTGAGATTGTGTGACATACCCAAGGTCACCCAGTGGGTCTCCATGGCTGAGCAGGAAATCAAACCCTGATCTCCAGGGTTTTAGTGCAATCTCAAACCACTACACCACACTGGCTCTGCTCTTTGCTTCCAGGATGGATATTAGCTTCTTTTGATAGTCTGAGCAAGCAAGTACTCAAAATAGAGAATGGCTTGAATTCTGGTCCACAAAAAGCAGTTTTTATCATTTCAGATAGCAGCTTCCTATTCCTTTGGGAATGCCTATTACTCCTAGGAAAGGGGTGTGCATGCTAAACATCCTAAGAGAAGTAAGGTGTGCTGGCATATATGCAGACGTATCCAATTTGTGTATTTCAGGTCAGTCCAGGTAATGCGTGTATCTCATAGGTACCGGGACTTGGCACTCTTTTACAGAAGACTTACATGATGCCCCACCTCTTACCTGTTCAAAAAATTCATCCATGAAATGGTCTCGGTCCACATGCACCACCTCTTCCTCATCGTCACTGTCTTTGGCCTACCAAGACATAACATTGTCAAAGGTTAGAACATGTGTCTGGTTTTGTCTATGAAGCTACACTGACACTTTTATCTTTTTACCTGCTTCAGAGCATACCAAACTCGGAGCTACATGTGCCAAAGCCAAATGTCACTTCTCCACATAAAAGGGCAAATGGGAGGGACCATCTTCTGAGGAGAAACAAGAGGGAAGGAGTGATCCCTTAAACCTTAGGAGCAAAGAAAACTGCCTGATATTGAGTCAGTTTACTGGGTCATCAAGCTCAGCATTGTCCACACCGATTGGCAGTGGAAGTAGTTCCCCAGGTGTTCAGTGCCAGAACTGGGAGTAGTTGCAGGTCTCTCTCCAAGGGTTCTTTCAGTGTCGGACATCAGCAAACATTACTGGTCTAGCATAAGCTTTATCGGTGGTAAATGATGAGCAGAGAAGCATCCCAGCTCTTTCACTGATGAAGTCCAACATCATTTTGCAGCCAGTGATAGAACTAGGCCCCCCAAAAATTCCAACCAGACTTACCCCTCAGATGGAATCAAATCCCCATTGCTGACATGTAGAGAGCCCTTGAGCTAAGGTGCACCCTCCAAAGGGAAGGTCAGTGGAAGATGGGCTCCCCAGAGTTATATAGTGCAGAAACAAATAAAGAAAGTCAAAGTGTGCAAGTGTGATCTATCTCCCCCATAACAGCCATGAGAACTGTATAAGCAGGTTAGCAACACAGCAAAAATCACTCCTCCAGGTTGGTTCTCCACTTTCATAATTTTTTCCAGCCTCAAACTGCAAAGTCAATGCAAAAAGTATCCAACAAGGTTAAGTCAACTCTTTCATGCCACTGGAGAGCTGCTAACAATTGGCCATGATGCTAACAATGACTCCAGAACCCATCTGTCTTGTGGCAGAGGTGCAGCTCACTACTGGATTTCAGGCAGAAGTCTTCCTCAAGAGGTTCTGGAGATGTTGAGGACTGAGCCTTGGATCTTCCCCAACTTGCTACATTTCCTTTCTCCTTGTTACTTTTCCTCCATCTTCCAGATTCTTGTTTCTGTATGCTGCTGTTTCTCCCTGTCTCCACCTTCTCCAACATCACTTGTAAGAAGAACAAGAACCAGAACAAGAACAACAAGAAGAATTTAGTGATGTTGGAGAAGGTGGGGGGGACAAGAATCTGGAAGATGGAAGAAATGTAACAATGAGAAAGGGAATGCATGATGATGATGATGATGATGATGATGATGATGACGACGACGACGACGACGACGATGGTTACATTTATGCCTCACCCTACAGGCAAAACAACTCCCAGAGAGGCTCACAAACATAAACAAGATGACAGTTCCTGTCCTCAGGCTTACAATCTCAGTGTAAGACGTGACACACGAGAAATAAGGGATTGGGAGGAAGCAAGTTTTCATGACAACTTGCCAAGCCTCTTATGCTCACTTTATGATTGCTCATATATATTTCTGTAGAACACAACAAAGGAGCTAGCTATTTCTTCTTAGCCTGTACAAAAATCACCAATCCATCCCAATCGCTAATGCCAACCACATAACACACTGGCGCTTGAGCCTCATTCATGTACCCTAATGGATAAACTAAGGAATTTGACACACAGATGTCTTAAACACTCTGGTTTCTGAAAAGGTTTATTTTTACTCCTATTACCTGAAATTCTTTACATGAAATCTGTAGAAAATGTAATGTTAGAGTCCCAACTAAATGTACGTGCAGAATTAATATCTTCACACTCTTCAATAATCCTTTGATGGGGAAAAAGGGGAGCCAGGAAAATACCAACGACCCAAAAGGAATGAAGGTGGATAGTCCCTCTTGACAATCATTAAGAATGGTGGAAAGGAACCTGCAGCAGCCAAGAACATATGTGTGCTTGTGAAATGCAATCCTTGTGAACAATGACTCAGATAAGTAAATACTTGTTGAGCTGGAGTAAGTGGTGTATGTGTGACTGTGTGTGTTACTGTTATATGTTTTAAATCGTTTCAGCCAGCTCACACAGATCCTATTTTTAATGCCAAGACTTATTCCTTGAAAAAGTAAAGGGATCATGAAAATACCACACTGCAGCTGACCGTCTGCCAGGACCTCTCCTTTGCCTCTGGTTCAGAACAAACCCAGTCCCTACATCTCAAATTAGGTGCTCCAGGATAGAAAGCACGTTGCCAAAACGGGAGGCTCAACTCTTGATGACTCACACTTCAAAAATTAAGTACTGTCTCACATCCCAAGAGGAAAGAGAATTAGTAGATTTACCTTCCAGAAATATCAGAACTATACCTTCTTTCTGCAGCCCCATACCCATTTCTCACTCCTGGAGTAAACTGGGGAGAAAGCATGAAGGGCTGTTTTTCCGAAATGCTTGCAATTTCTTTTTGGAATGAAAAAAGAAATCTAGGAGAACCAGTTTTCTGCTGTTCGAGCCCACTTCCCTTCCAGAACTGAGGTGGTGGGCAGAGAAAGGGGAGAACACAAGAGAAACACCACCAGCAGCTTCCCCATGTTCCCTCACCTCCCAGAATACATGCATTGTGTATTCTGCAGCAAAGAAACATATCTAAGCACTCAGATTCTGAGAAGGAGGAGTTAAATGACATAGTTGCATGTTTTCACATGAAGGAAAAAACATCTTTCCCATTAAAAAGAAATTGTTATAAAAGAAAGTGTGGCTAGAACTCTCCTCCCTGATAGTTGGTTTTTGATGAGCACAAAATGGGGAAAAGCATTCAGTCCTGGGAGTATGTATTCAGTCCTCAGCAAATGTATGGAGTATGTATGTAAGCGTGTATGGGGAGAAGTATTCGGACCTGAGTGCCATTGCCCCAGCATGAAGTAGGAGGGTAAAGCAGAGGTTTTCCACCACATTTGTGTGAACCCAAGCCTCAGCACTAACAAATGAACTTTGTTGTCACTCTGTTCTCCAAGCCTTCACTCTCTGTTCCTTATCCCACGGTTCCTTGTACCAGTTGGCAGAGCTAAAAATCTTCTCTTTTCAGTAGAGATGCCACATTTCTTCTTATATAAGGGCAGTTCCCCCCAAACTTGATTTAACCTGAGGCGACAAGACAGAGGAAGATGGTTCAGCCACTTGGAAAGTCCCTTGGGGGCACACGCGTGCCACTTGTGCCACTCCACGGAGCTGTGGAAGGCTGGCATCTCAAGGGGGGGGCACAGCAATAAAGAAGTCTGTCCTCTTGCCATGGGTTAAAGGAAATGGAGACAGGAATTTGGAGGGAGGGAGAAGGCTGCATTTTGGACCGGTGCCTGGCTCTGTCTCCTGGAGGGCAGCGTGTGACGAAGCTCTCTCATCGCATTCTCCTTTCGTCCAAGGTCACAGCTAACCGAGCTGGAACAGTGACATAATAACACATGCACACAAAAAAACAGCCGCTCACACTCCAGTGTGCTCTGCGTGTGTATGTGTGTGGGTGAGTGCGCGTGTGTGGGTGCGTGCGTGCAGAGACAGAGAGAGGACAGTACCACATCACTTCGGTAGACTATCAGATTCCTTTTCTCCTTCCAGGAAAACCATTACCCCCAAAATAACCAGCCTGGTCACTGAGGACAAAAAGAAAAAGAAGGGATAAAAAAAAAAAAGAGGAAAGAAAACGCAGCCACCCCTTCTTCTACAGTGGCAGGTTTGGGGCGAGTTAGTTTTCCAGCACTGGCACTGGTGACATTAAGAATCCTGTGAAAAGAAGAAGCCTCCAAAGATTTTGCTGCCTGAGGTGGAGACGCAAATAGAATCCCCCCCCCTCCCCTCCCCTCCCCACCAATATCAAAGTGCATATTATCCAAAGTTGGAACAAAAAGACCCAAATACCTCTACTAATTTCTGGCAGTAAAAATAAAATAATAAAAAGATCAGAGGAATAACTTTGTGGCCTTTTCATGACACTGAAAACCTGCTGCCCGAGGAAGCCACCTCACTCTGTCCAATGGCTGAATCAGACCAGCCTGGGAAATTTAGCAGCGAGTGGCTAGCAGAAGCCCAAATATAGTCTCCTGACGTGTTCCTCCTCCTTGCAGGAGAAAAGGCAATGAGACAGCCAGAGAAAGAGCTAGAGAAGCACTGGGCGGAGGGGGAGAGAGAGAGAGAAAGAGAGAGAGAGAGAGAAGGTGTGGGGAAAAAACTGGGGCCTGGCTGGTGGACACACGCCATAACGCTGGGGACTTGCCCCGCTGCAGTCAAAGAGAAAAAAAAATTCTTCTCAACCTGGGATGTATAAGCTGAGGAAAAGTGACAGCAAAGTAGAGAATATAATGGGCTATGACAACATTTTCCACTGGTTACATTTTTCTTCTCAACCATAAAGGCGAGAAACTAGTCTTGTTTTCGCCAGAATCACAGCAGACCGACTGGGAAACATGGGAAGGGACAGTAGTCTTCCCTTATCCGTGGTTTCACTTTCCGTGGTTTCAGTTACCCATGGCCAACCGTGGTCCAAAAATATTAAGTGGAAAATTCCAGATAGGAGCATATCATAAGTTTTAAATTGTATGCCTTTCTGGGTAGCATGATGAAATCTCACGCATCTTGCTCCATCCCACCCAAAACATGAATCATCCCTTTGTCCAGTCTATCTGCGCTGTATACACGAACCGCCCATTAGTCACTCAGGATATATGTATGGGAAAAAGCACAGTATATATAGGGTTCGGTACGATCTGTGGTTTCAGGCATCCAGTGGGGGCCTTGGAATGTATCCCTCGTGGATAAGGGGAGACTACTGTACCGTGGGGAAACATTATCTCTAAATAATATTAGAATTAAAGTGATTTTGGTTTACATCTTCTCTTCTTCTGTTGTGAAACTCAAGGCAGAATATATTGCACTGCGAAGCATCTTCTCCATCCAAGGAAACAGCAGACCCATAACCTGCTTAGCATCTGCTAGGTTCCTGCATCACGTGCCTTCCTACAGACCACGTGCTAAGACTTCATAGCATAGACTCAACCAATCAGTCTTAGTTCTCTGGTCCATTCATTTGCATGTGGGGATTCTATAATGAGCCTGTTGGCTCTTCCAATTATTGTCCTGCTGCGCCATATGGCTGGAAGCTCCACCCACGACTGGGAGCTTGCCAAGACTATTTGCTTTGGTGTTCTCTGTCACTTCCAGCTAGCTCAGGTATAATTAACCTACCTTTAAGCTTGGCATCCTCCGTTTGCTAATTCGCATCATGAGAAAAGATGCAGGCCAAGGTCATATCTTTGCAAGAATAGATAACTAGCCCTATTGGGTCAGACAAACTCTGATAGTAGCAAGATCTAGATGATTCAGAAGCAGCCACGGGGCACTTATGAGGCGATCTATCTACTGTCAGTCAGCTGATGCCTTCTGGCACTCTAAAAATCTGGGAACATTCTGCTCACGATGCTATCTCTTTCAAGGATTCTAAAAGGTATGGCTGAGAAGAAGGGGAAAAAAGGCTATCCAAATGACCAGAGGAATGGAATCTGTCTATGTATCCTCCACATTGGCATCCCATCCTTCCTTCAGTAGGTACAGCATACATAAAGGTAACAGCAGGTCAGCATACATAGAGGTAAGCATCTTTCCCCTCAAACTAATCCTTTGAAATAGGTGAGAATGTGCTGTGGTATGCCCAGGGCACCTGAGGAAAAAAGGACTCAAACCCAGGTCTCTGCAATCCATGTTCAAGACAGTTCACTACTCTCGTGATTAAAAGGACTTGGCATTTGCAGCTACGCATAGCTAACTGGAGCTTTTAAAAGTTCTTTTCTTGAACTACAGCTCCCAGAATGCTCCAACCAGGCTACCATCCAAAAAAGTAATATTTTCAAGCACTGTGCATAACTGTAATATATTTTATATAACACAAAATGATTTAAAAAGTAAAGAAAACTAGAATTTTCCAGGTTGGTTTTCACTTAAAATAAAGCAGAAGCCCAAAACCCTAATGTCTCCAAAGACTGAAAACAAGGAAGTGTGATCTTTTACAATTTCTGGATTACTTATTTATTGCATTTCCAGGAGTGGTGTGGTTCATTGGGCGTCCCTGTATTGAAAAATTAGCCCCAGAGTGTTTGAGGTTGCCCACATTGACCTAGAGAATCAAAAGCCCTAAGTCTGCCAGGTCGTCAGCACAGAACTAAGAATACATTTAGCCTTTTTGGCCGCTTGCTTATCGGCTGCTCTCATTTGATTGGCAGTGCCCCCGCCTGCACTAGGTCCCTTGCAAGTCTATTTTCACACTGGATTGGATGCTCAACTTCGCTTATCCGAATACCAGGACTTTCCCAGGGTTGCCCTCGCAGTGCAACTGGCTGCTTTCGATATCCTTATTTGCATGCCTGAAAGCCTCACACCACTGTTCTCCTTCAAGTGCGATTGGCTCTTTGGCCAGCCGGGCTGTGTCGATCCAGAGTGACTAAGCTGCTTTCCAGCCAATGAGATAGCAATTTAACAGAGGTCAGGTACTAGACTGGTAGCACAACTGGCTGAAATGGATTTTGTCTGTTTGTTTGTTTTTGTTTGTTTGTTTAGAGCAGTGGTTGTCAAGCTTTGGTTCTCCAAATGCTTTGAACCTCAGCTTCCAGAATGTGTCATCACTGGCTGAGCTGGTGGAAGCTTCTGAGAGCTGAAATACAAAACAGCTGGAGGCTCAAACATTGAGAACTCTTGGTTTAGAAGTAAGATTAGCAAGGTCACTGAGAGCTGGCAATGGGCCATGATTGGGCTCCCCACTTCCCAAATCTCCCTGAAAACTAGATGCTATTTTACTACTGCTACTAGAGCATTGTGGTTCTGGTCCCAAGGTATAGCTTGTGTTTTGCCATATCTGAATCATGCGAATACATGTTGCTGCACATTGAAGAGTTGGATATGCTGATATTTAGAGAAAAAAAATCAGAGCCAGCCTCTGATCTGCTGGGAATACATTATTTTGTAAGATTTTCTCACTCTCCAAGACACTAGAAGTCAGGGTCCCAGTGATTTTACTTCCCTCTTTCATCCTTGAAGGTGATATATCATGTAAAGTTGCCAATCTCTCTCTGCCCAAGACTGAAACAACAGCATGTTTTTAAAAATGGCATCATGGGCAGAAAATCAACAGGCTAAGCTTTTCTTTTTCATCAGTTTGTCTGCACTTCCTGGACAGCCACCTGTCATGCAGCTCTTCAAGGCACAGAGCTTCTGGCCATTTTTTTTTTTAAAGCAGCAACAGTAAAGTAATGAACATGGTTCCAACAGCTTGTGGACAGAGCTTGTGGACAGCTTGTGTGTGTCACCTCACCCTTTCAGGGTCAGCCCCAACTCCACTCCATCTAGACCATGGGCTACAGTCACGAGGACATTTTAAGGTGAGGATTCATCGAGGGAGGTACTGGTACCACTCTACTCTGCTTTGGTTAGATCTCATCTTGAATCCTGTGTCCAGTTCTGGGCACCCCAATTCAAGAAGGACATGGTCAGGCTGGAGCAGGTCCGGAGGAGGGCAACCAAAATGGTGAGAGGCCTGGAAGCCATGCCCTATGAGGATAGACTTAGAGAGCTGGGTATGTTTAGTCTGCAGAAGAGAAGGTTAAGAGGGGACATGATAGCCATGTTTAAATATCTGAAGGGATGCCATGTAGAGGAAGGAGAGGGCTTGTTTTCTGCCGCTCCAGAGACCAGGACAAGGAGCAATGGATTCAAGCTGCGGGAAAGGAGATTCCACCTGAACCTCAGGAAGAACTTCCTGACAGTCAGGGCTGTCCGGCAGTGGAATATGCTGCCTCGGAGTGTGGTGGAGTCTCCTTCTTTGGAGGTTTTTAAGCAGAGGCTGGATGGCCATCTGTCGGGAGTGCTTTGAGGGTGTTCCTGCATGGCAGGGGGTTGGACTGGATGGCCCCTGGGGTCTCTTCCAACTCTACATTTCTATGATTCTATGATTCTATGATTCATGAGGTCTCTGATCTAAGGATGGAGAAACTGGTTGGACCTAGTGGTTTAAAAGTGTAAAGGAAGGCTGTGGATTAAAAGCGTAAAGGAAGGCTGGGGACCCATTCCTAACCCCAAGAGAAGTCTAATGGGCAAAAGCTAAGACCTTGGGCTTTGTGTCCAGGCCTCATCTAGATTAATGGATTACCAATCAGGGCTTAAATTTGGAAACTTGTGGGTTCTACTTCCTCAAATTCTCAGGAAAGGAGACGTGTTAAGAGAAAGAAAGATAACCTGGGAGACAGCTCTTTATCAACCTATCGTGCTTTATTTAAGCACAGTCTGGTTTATTAAGAAGTAGAATCGGTAGGAGACACGATCCAGGATCTAGCTTTAGCTGCAGGGACTAAAGCCCAGGAGAAACAACAGGCAGAAGAAAGGGCTCTGCAGAGTTCCAGTCAAACAATCCACTGATACACAGCAATGCCATCTGATTTGGAATCTGGAGAGATTAGTATAATGAGTATTATTCTTGCACACACACACACACACACACACACAGCAGCAGCAGACTACAAGCAATTGCTACACTCAGCGTCCTCGGCTTCCACTCCACTCCGCTCCCCTGACTGAGGAAAACCCAGCGTGCAACAGCGTCAAAATAACAGGCTAAAAAAAGACACAGCTGCCCAAATACAGAGCCACTTAGTTTAATGGCTTATGCACAGCAGCCTCCCCATCCTCTCCCTGGGCCTGCCTTGTCCCTCACCCTCTGGCCTTTACAAATCTCGCGCTCCCGTCCTACGGCTGAGAATAGAATGGAGGGGTTGAGAGGTTGATGTCATTCAGTCGTTCCCCTGCTTTTCATCCTCAGCCTCACGCAGTCTGCATTTACAGCCAAGACAGTCTTGCACACGGTTTTTCCAAAGATTTGCAGACTGCAACACCGAGGGCTCTGCTATTTTGGCGGCGAGATGCAACTGCCGCCTTCCTCTTCCTGCAATTTATAGTCCCACACGCATTCAAGGTGGACGCTCATCGGAAAACCTAACAGATCTCTAGACACAAACAAGCAAAATATCCTCGTTAAAGCAACTTCGCTGCCTGAAGGGGGTGGCGCATTCTCTGACAGGCTTCTGACAGCAACGGCTGCATAACTATCTTTGAAACAGCAAGAGCAACAAAAAGGGAGCAGAAGATGCAAGGCAATGAGAACAAAGGTGGAATGCGGATTGGAATGGGGGTGGAGGTGGAGGTGGTGGTAGAGTCATGCTCTCGCCGAAAGGTTGAATAATTAGTTCGGCTTCCCCCAGTGCAAGCTGTGCCTCTCTTTCCCATCATAGGCCGTTTCCGCACTAGCCTGTTATAGCGCGATGATTCCACTTTCAACATCCTCTGGAATCCTGGGGTTTGCAGTTTGCAGAAACTGCAAACCCCAGGATTCCAGAGGATGTTGAAAGTGGAATCATTGCGCTATACCAGGCTAGTGCGGAAATGGAGACATTCTAGGCTGTAGAGGCTTCTCCCGAGGACCTCTTGAAGGCAAGCTGGCACAGAGGAAATAGGCCCATCTCCCTTTGCCACTGGGTTTCACTCACTGCATGGCAGAAACCTTCACAAAAGCATCACTCGGGCCCCACCGAAAATAGCCCACTGGCAGGCCCAAGATGTTTCAATGCCGAGTGGAGAATCAGATTGGCATTTCCTTATGCTGGGTAAAAATAATAATAAAAATTACATTAAATAGCGGAATGTTTGCCAGTTTTTAATGGCGCTTCAAACTGGCAGGCTGAGGCGACTGTTACACAGTACCTGGGCCAAGTGGCGAGGCCTATTCTGGATGCCAGAATACATTTTTTTATCATATAGTTGGCTGCTTTCACCAGATTTGCCTTTTATAAAGAAAAAAAAAATGTCCACGCTTGCTTTATTTTTTAGCCTTCTTCCGTCCACCGTTTCAAGGAACCTTGAGGTCCTTTTAATGTTCACTGGAATTCCTGGAAGATATCTTGTCTGGACAATCTTTTTTTTCTTTCTTTCTCTAATGTAGCAGTTTTGTTAAATTTTAGAATGATAAAATATAGAACTACCTACAACCTTAGGCTTTTCAAAGAACATTAGACACCCTGCAGTGTGGTAAATATGGTCAATTCTATTCTTTTAAGGTATTGTAATATATATGTATGACACTAACTTGTATGGTTGCTCATTTGGGATCAGTAGGTAAACTTCTCTGAAGGTACAGCTCACCCGCTACAGCTCAGCTTCCCCCTGCAATATGCAGCCGCCAAGATGTCTGGAGTGCATCCTCAATTCACAAAGGGTGAAAATTAAGTCTAAGAGGCCTTGTCCCGCTCTCCTACAGGTACTGCCAGTACCGTCCTAAAATACAGGTTCCCCTGGAACTCAGAGGTGACTAAGGCTATTTCCACACTAGACTGTTATACTGCTATTATTCCACTTTCAACATCTTGTGGAATCCTCAGGTGTGCAGTTTAGGGAAGTGCCTTTGAGGCCCCTCCCTAAACTGCAAACCCCAGGATTCCATAGGATGTTGAAAGTGGAATAATAGCAGTATAACAGTCTAGTGCGGAAATGGCCTAAGACATAAAAGTTTCTTGGAGGGTAGGAGGTGCAGAAAAGGTTCCCTAAAGATGGAAAGCTTGGACATTGTGGCTTAAACAAAACACAAGCAACTCATCTGTTGAAAATATCCTATGAAGGGATATAGAAGGATCCCTTTATGGGCT
Source organism: Cyclura pinguis (assembly GCA_030412105.1). Taxonomy (NCBI): domain Eukaryota; kingdom Metazoa; phylum Chordata; class Lepidosauria; order Squamata; family Iguanidae; genus Cyclura; species Cyclura pinguis. The sequence continues at coordinate 11,212,512 of CM059604.1, forward strand.
ACACAGATATTCCTGAGCCATCTCCAGCCAAGCAGCATCTGGCCAAAATGTAATGCTTTCCAGAGTAAGCTGTGCTTTCCTTCTACAATGCATATTAAGCCAATTACTCCCCATTGTATAGTGTACTTTTTGATTAGGAATCTGTCTTTTTGCCAGGCATCTGTGTGGGTATTCCTGGAGACTTAAGGGTGTTTGTGTGCAAAAAACGAGGGGGGGGAGGGCAGCTGCAGCTTCTGCCACCTTCTTCTTATTCTTCTCTTCCCTATGGTTAAACTTTACACTACTGTGTATTGCTAGTTTCTGTGGGACTTGATATCACACTAGATCAAAGCACTTGTTGTGACAGATTGTGCACACTGGGGTGCAGGACAGCACACTTGTAGAGCATGCAATCACATGCTTTCCCCCCTACGTCTTAAGAAAAATGAGGCCGGGTATATGTCTGGGTGTGAAACAGGGTATTCACGGAACATACATGTTTGGGTTTGCTTATCTCAAAGAGAATTTATAAACATGCTGGTACACAGGAAAAGGGCACAAAATTGCAGTTTTTCATTTAATTCACTGATATGTTTGATGCTTGATTTCTAAAGGGACACATTCTGAGGTTGAAACCTTTCTCTGGAAGCCTTCCAGCTAGCCCCAAAATTTACAGATGGCTTGGGGAGAACAGAAAGGCACTCTGCACATGCGCATGGCACTCTTTTATACTAGTAACCTGTCCAGAAAATGGAAAGCAGGAATGTGTATAGAAGCACGGTCACAAAAATGAATTGTGGCTATGGGAGTTGGTTGCTTCTCACCTCCATATGACTACCTTTCCTCTTGAAATTTTGCCCATTAAAACACAGCAGTGTTTGCTTCTTGGTTGCTAGGGATAGCAGTATGCCCAAAGTGTGCCCAAGAATCAGGGTAATAGCTGCTGATGTTACAAAGACACTGAAGAAGCCCTAAAGCTGCAGTATTTCTGAATGTAGCTCCTAGGAGGAAGGGGCACTCGGGTATGCATGAAAGCTTGCCACATTACCTAACATAATCTATCTCCTACCCTTCCCTTTCAACCACCCTCCAAACTAATCAGGTTGTTCAGGCGGCAGATAGAGTTATAGGGACTTGTAGAGGTGTGCAGCATTAATATATACAATTATTAGTAATTATTATTCATTGTCATTTCAGTGCTGCACGACAGAAGCCAAAGGCTGCAAACTGGTTTTGAGACAGATGTCTTGGTTTCAATTACGCCCTGTGTGGGTGAGAGAGAGGAATCTGGCCTTCTTAAACCAGCAAGCCAGAGCCACATGTCACCTCTCACCCCACCACAGCCCAGCCTCCTGCCTGCAGTCCATAAACCACCCTAGTTGACATGAGTTATAGCTTTTGTTGGAAATTGAAAAAGCGAGAGAGAGAACGAGAGATACAGCAAGCAAGCCCACGTCTGTCTCCACCACTCACACAATCGTTCCTGCATTGCAGCTGTTTGGGGAAGGGAATGCAGGTATGGAGAAAAAGGAGTGCTTGAGACACATACTCGCCCCCTGCAAACACGGGCTCTCACCATCTCAAGAAGTGAACCCCCAGATCTAGCCACCTCAGGCTTCCATTTAGGGGACCGAAAAAGACAAGCCACAGAACAAAATCTCCCACCCAAAATGCCTAATTTTTTGGATGCAGATGGAGGCAGCAGAGACAGACGGACCCCGTGGTGTGTATGGAGCTATGGAGAGCTGGAGACAGAGAGGTATTTATGAGGATGGATTGGGCTGAGAGATATTTACTTGGGGATTGATGGATAGATGAGACTGGAGACAGACAAATATGAGAGGTATAAATAATGAGCGAGGCAGCAATATTTAAACAAGGCTGAGAAAAAAGGGGAAGTGCTAGAAAGAATGTGTATGTGCGGTTTGGAGTTCAGAACACCCTTACAAATGAGTAAACGCATACATGCACAAATAAAAATGCACAAGTGGGATGTGCAACAAAATGTTGCAGTGTGAAGTCCTTTGTGATTTCAACCAACCAGCCAGCCAGCCAGCTTTCCTCTTCCAGAGGGGTCTATGTCAAGCCCCCCCACCCACCCAATCCACTAGTTTTTAATCCCTTCCCACCACCACTAAGCAGTCAGCATTCCATGCCACTGAGCATGCTAAATCCTCACTGAGCTATTTTTAGGGGGAGATGGTTGTCCTTCAGGTTTTTTAGAAGACTTTTTTGCCTTTCGACAAACGTCAGGAGTCCCACCGACCCACCCACCCACTCCTGATATCACCTTCTTGAGCAGGGATGGTGCCATTTTGGCTACATGAGGATCTGTATTTAGAGAATGAGTTTACTCTTAGTATGCAGGACAGGAGAAGATCCCACTCTGTGTGTGTGTGTGTGCGCGCGCGCGCATGCGTGTGTGTAAATGGGTGGGTAGGAAGGTGGGTGCGTGGTCCAGTGGATGGAGAAGCAGATAATGAGGCTGCAGGCAAATAGTAGTATGTGCAATAACAAGTGAATTGGAAGAAAGGCCGATAAGAGAAAGGTTGCATAGAGGAACAGACAGACAGACATGCATATCTGGAACAGAGAGAATGATTTATTTATGTGAGGTTTTTCTCATGGTTTAGCCTGAGTCAGGATTTTTATCTAGACATTAGCCTTCAAAGGTGCCCTGAAACTGTTCCCTGTTCAAGTCTCAATCCTCCAAAAGAAAAAAACATGTTCCTGAGCATGGGCAAAGTATCTTTTTCTTACCACTGAGTGATCTTATTATCGCTAAATCAGAGGCAAGCCTTATCTGCTTCAGTATACCATTTGTACCATTTGGGCTTTTGTTTCAGTCATCAAAATGTCATGAGTGGAACCTGGTAATTAGCCAGCAGAAATATTTGAATCAACCTTCAATTATCATATTTGATGAGATTAATGACATAAACCGCTTCCCTTCCATTTTGCACAAACTACAATCACACACACACACACGCACAAATATGTATATATACATATCTGCATATTTCATAGCTGTATACTTAGTACTGTCAGTGTGTTCATTTTAATGTTTGTATGATTTTACAATGACTTTATACTGTTTTTATGCGGTTGATTTTAATTGTTTTTAAATTTTATTGTAAATATTTTTAACTAAATGTTCTGAAAGTCACCTTGGGTTCCATTCTGGGAGAAAAGTGGCATATAAATCCAATAAATAAACAAATAAATAAATCTCTGTGTTAGAGTAATTATCTCCCATTTAATTGCTAAATTCATCAGGAAAATGTATATAAATCACCATGATCAAATTCAACGTTATTATCCACTTAATAATAATAAATGAATGCTCCTGCTCACTAATAGACAGTGCTTGCTGTTTCATTCCATTCTGCGTGGAACACAGCTCAAAAGAGCTTCCACAAACCACTCAACTGCCCTTAATGCTGTATCTGACCAATTTAAAATTTGCTGGTGCCAGTTAATTGGGTGGGGCCCCCAGTTTTAATCAAAAAAGGCTTGAATTGATTAACCTCCCAATCAAACCAATTAAAGCTGGGAGTCCTAGAGATAATGCTATTATGCACGGCTCTCCAGAGTAAGCTAAAGAGTATGAATCTCTTTATAAAACAGGGATTATTCAGGGGGAGGAAAGGTCTGTTCTGGTGTTCTGAAACATATTTGCCAAACATCTGTTTTTCCTTTCGGTGGCAGAAATCTCTTGGCCTCTCCAAACATCCAGAGGGTGTTGAATGCCACCATGTTCAACCAGAAACAAGAAGTGATGATGAAATTACACTGAGACTCGGACTCCTTGTTCTGGAACTGGACCTACCAGAGAAAGCTGTCTAGCCTTCTGTGTCTAGCCTTAAGGCCCTTTCACACTGCACAATTATAGCACTATGATTCAACTTTAATTGCTATGGTTCCATCCTATGGAATCTTAGGATTTGCTGTTTAGGGAGGGGTATCAGAATTATCAGCTGGAGAACTCCAGCACCTCTTTAAACTATAAGCCTCATGATTCCATAAGAAATTGCCATGCAAGTTAAAGTGGAATCATAGTACTAGGACTGTGTTGTGTGAAAGAGCCCTTAATCCACCACCAACCACTTGACTGCTACCACATTCAAACAGAAATAGGAAATGATGCTGAAATTACGCTGAGGGCTTTATCAGACAAGGCAAGTAAATCTCAAGTACAGCAGGATAATAGTGTCTTTTGCTGAGACGTATCACATTACCTTATTCCACTTCTGTTGTTCTTCCAGAGGGAGACAATTTGGAAAGCTTTTGCATAGGAGATCATTGATAGATTTTTCGTGTTAATTAAAGACGCATTTTTCAAACGGTTTCCCACCAGGAAAACAACAGAAGAGTAACAATGTCATGTGATAAGTCCCGGCCAAAGACACCATTATCCTGCTGCAAGTGGCATTTACCTCCCCCATGTAATAAAGCCCCCAAACTTGAATTTCTTGTTCTGGGAACTGGACCCACCACAGAAGGCTGTCTAGCCTTTGGTGTCTAGCCTTAGTCCATCACAGAAGTCAGTCCGGAGAGCAAAGAGCTATTACAGGGCAGGAGAGGAGGAGGGGCAGAAGACAAAAAGAATCAGATTACAATTTTAGATTTAAGACCTCTGGATAAAGGAGCCGGGAGGAATAGAGACGAATAGAATTGAGACGATTTAATCATTGTATTTTTGTAATTTATAATATTTACATTAGATAACTCAATATAAAGCAGCAACATCCAAGCATAACCCCCCAGGATCTCCCAGATTGGGGGAGAGAGGGGAGAGTTCTTGAGGTATAGGTTTTACCAGTTGCCACCACCTCTAACTCCACTCGTTCCATTCTTTGGGGAGGGCCTGTTTGTAATAATTTCTTGGATGTGTACAAGGGTTCTTCCAAATGTTTCTTAAAAAAAAAAAAGCACTGTTTACTGAACAGAGGCTATGGTCTGCAGGGCAAATTTTATTCTTTCTATTTTTAAAAAATTCTTAATACTTATAGTGTTATAGTGCATAAGTGCCATTTCAGTGATGCAGTAATGTACTGTAACTCTAAAAAAAAATTAAAAATTAAAAAGAGAGAAAGGAGAGAAAAGACTTTTTTTATTTGAGATGTCTAGGAATTAAAAAAGAACCAGCATGCTGCAGTGGTTTAAGCGCTGGACTATCATCCTGGAGACCAGGGTTTGATTTACCGCTCGGCCATGGAAATCCACTGGGTGTCTTAGGCCACATCACACACTCTCAGCCCCAGAAAACTCCATGACAGGTTTGCCTTGGGACTACCATACGTTGGAAACGACTTGAAGACACGCAATAACAACAACAAAGGAACTGAAACCCACTTGAGGACTGGGATATAATGTTGCATTAATGTTTTGTTTTTCCTTTCTTCGACAGCCTTCTAACACATTAGCTCCATCTGGGGAGCTTTCAGTCACTTCAACTGGCCATTGACAGGGCATTTTGTTATTTAAAAAGCCATACTGGACTATGCTTCATGATCACCTCTATGGGCTCTCAAAACAACTAGAAGACAAAGTATGTGTAAGAGATACCTGGAGCTTGGAAATGTTCCTTTTTGGTTTACAGCTCCCAGACTGCTATGACCCTGTTATCTGTGTGCTCGCATCTTGATCAATCTGTATATGTAAAACGACAGTTCACAGCACACATATCCTAGCTTATTACAGATGTATTAAATAACAACAATTCTGTAAATCATTGTTTTATATTAAATGATTCAGCCCTGCCTTCCTCAATCTGGTGCCTCCCACATGCTTTAGGAATGTAACTATCACCACATCTAGCAAGCACCCTCAACCATATAACTGCCCTTAGTTCTAAAGGTGGAAGAACAAAACAAGGCTTACCAAAATAGGTAACAAAAAACCAGTGAGCTCGTATTACTGCAGATCAGCCTTCATCGACCATCTGTCAAATCTGTTTCAGCCTACAGCTCCCATAAGCCCTTGCCAATATGGCTGATGGTCAAGAATTATGGGAGCTGTGGTCCAAATGTTTGGTGGACCCCAGGAAGAGTACACATAACCACGGTTACTTCAAATGTTTCAAGGACTGAGCCTAGACTTTGACCTCCTCGATATTGTTATTTGTTCATTAAGCAGTTATAAGATGTAGTATATAAGTGATGTCCTAAATGGCCAAAACAGGTAAAAAAATGTCTTTACAATCTAAAGCAAGCTGAGCCATGAAAAGGAAGGAGAGGAGAACTGGAAGCAAAGATTCTGTAGCTAAACATTACAGTGGAGAAAATTATTAGTAATAAATACCCTTTTGTGTGTAACCTTGCCAAGAAAAAAAAATGCAGTCAGCTAAGTTATTTTTTCCTTTCAGGTTTGCTGCCAGAAAAGCAAGGGGTGAGCCTAATTCCCCTTTCCACTCACCAAATATTCCATTTTGTTTCCTAAAATGTAAAGATAGCCCCCTAGCAGAGCTCTGCCCTGAACCAGAGAAAAACACTAAATTCCATGGGGAAAAAAGAATCTTGTGTTATCTTTCCCATGCACAAGAAAATGGTGTTGTGAGTCAACCACAGAGTATAAAAATAATACAAGAATAAGAGACAGAGGCCAGTGCAGATTGAGTGTTGGGCTATGACTCTGGAGACCAAGGTTTGAACGCCTGCCCAGCCATGGAAACCGACCCGGTGACCTTGGGCAAGTCACACTCTTTCAGCCTCAGAGGAGGGCAAATCTTCTCTGAGCAAATCTTGCTTGAAAACCCTGTGATAGGGTTGCCTTAGGGCCACCAAAACTCTGAAACAACTTGAAAGTGCATGACAACACAAGGAACAAAGGCCTCACTTACTGTTTACCCTTTGAGTAGCATAACAGAGATATGAGTACACCACAGCTGGAATCTCTAAAGGACCACACCTTCTATAGTTTATGAAAAGCTTCTGTTAAATTAGATCTGTTACTGCTTTAAAATGGCACAACTCTTCTATTGTTTCTATTGTATTTATCCCCTATTGGTTGCTATCAAAATGACCACCACGTTCAACCAGAAGCAGGAGTTGATGAAGAAATTACAATGAGACTCAAACTCCTTGTTTAGGAACTGGACATTGGTGGATAAGACTGATGGTACTGGTAGGAGAGATAGCTTAATCCAATATAAGCTCCCGCTCACACATGCAAGAAGGGCCCACTCTTGAACATGCACTTCTGCAGGTGGCTATCTGACTGTGAATACAGCAGGCAACAGTGGCTTTGACCAAGATGATAATGATTTCAGTGGATAGTTCCATTATGGCCCTTTAACAAATGGAGCTCCAACATGGAGCTTGCTGTCAATGGGATCTAACGTCAACCAAGCAAGTGCACAAAAAGTTGGCCAGAACATTTTACATGAGAAGGAAAATGTGATGCATAAAGTGAATCAGTGTTCTACAGACATTTGCTTAAGTGGTTTGGCTGTTCATGGTATGATTTATTACCCCTGAACCTTCTCTCATTAAATCAACTCTCTGGCGGACCAACACCAACACGTTTAACACACATTCTTTCCTTTCGCAGGGACCCCTGCTCTGCAAACAGGCACTATGGAGCCCTAACAGGTAAGTGAGTACTTTCAACAGTGTATAGTTTATTTCTTGAACTGCACAGCAGCTATGACAGCTAAAGGAGCTTAAAGCTGCTATGCATTTATACCCCTGTTTTAAATGCAGTAGTGGTTGGATAGGTACTGAATTACAGAGATGTTGCTACTTATTTTTGTAAACCACGGGTAGACAATTTGGGTGGGTCTAGAGGCCAAATTTCTGACTGTAGAAGTATCTGGGGATCACACAGACTACCAAAGCTGTCGAAAATTGGAGGGGGGGGGATGAAATGGGGCAGACATCTTCCTCTTCTTCTTCTGAAAAATTGGTACAACCTTTTTACATGATAAATTGCAGCTGCTGGAGGCTTCCAAGAGAGGCAATTTACTCTTTTTTTTGTGGGAGGGGGTAGAAAAACGATAGACTGGGTCTGGGTCCAGAAAACCAGACTTGTGGTTGCAATTTCATTCCCCCTGCCCTTGATTTCAGCTCAAAGTGTTTATTTCTGCCAGAGTAGCATTTCTGCTAGAAGAGAGTAAACATCTGCCTTGTGACGTGCAGATCTCAGATATTCTTCAATCGAGCACCCAAAGCCATTTTTAAAAATGCAGATGGATGTGCTTTGATACCACTCCTAATTTCTTTCTCTTTCAAATAAAGATGTGCCATAGCTCTAGTCTGACCTAGAAGCTGTGCTCCCAAATCCCAGATGCGCAATGGGCAGCTGCGGTTACTTGGCTAGGAGGGAAGAAATGCATACTACATATCCACCCTCCTCTTTTAATATTCTTTGCGTTCTTTGGCATTCAACCCTTGTCACTGGGATTGTGTGGCCTGACAAGAACCAGGCTCAGATTAAGTCCTTGCTTTACTGCTATGATTTCAGAGAGGAGGTCGTAACCCAGATGGAGAACGTGTACTTTTATGCAGAAGGTCTCGGGTTCAGTCCCTGTCATCTGCAATTAAAAAGACGACTTAGGTTACAGGTGCCAGGAAAGACTTCTAACTGTGACACTGGAGAAAACTACTGACATCTGATAATACTAGAAGAGATGGACCAGCCATCAGGTTTGGTGTACGGCTTCTTCATAGGTTCGATGGGACAAAAATTGCCTTTGGTTCTAATCACCAGTTTAAAGGCTTTTTTAGGCCGCGGCAAAGATTTTTAGAAAACCAAGCAGACGGGTCACAGCAGCTCATTACTTGAGGTAACCCCATCTCTCTGTATCTTCAGAAACGGTCAGATTAGAAATAGGGCTTTCTGTAAAGATCAAGATTTCTCTAAACACACAAGGCAATGGAGACAGACAGATAGGGGTTTTATATAATTCTGCCTCTCCAGCTAGCTCTATTGTTCAGAGGATACAGTGGCAGAGCTATCACGGTTATATAAAAATCTATCTGCCTATATAGCTCTCTTATCCAGATAGCAGGCTACGATATGGCGCACACACAAACACCCTCTGCATGGGTTCCTCTTCCAGCTCCTTCCATGTATTGCACATTTGTGCAGTTACACCTCCAGACTTGTCAAAATGAGAAACTGCCGTCACTGCCTCATTCACAACCCAAACCCTTGTTTGGAGCATCTTGATCCCAAATACTCTAGAAATCTCCCAGTCTCAGATAAGGCCATCCTATAAGGTATGCACCAGATCAGTGTATTTGGGGTGCTGCAAAGGGAGCGGGAACAGGGCCCATTTTCTCTTCCAGGGACTCTGTAAGAGGGGGCTGCATGGACTCCTGAAAAGACATCCCATTCCTTCGCCTCTGGCGCTGGGGTTTGTGGCGGGGGGAGACTAGGTGAAGGTTTACTGGTGCTTTTCCCTCAGATGGAGAAGAGCCTTCTAGTTACTTCCAACAGCCATCCTGAAAAAGAAGGGGTAGGGGCAAAGAATGCACCTGACCAATTGGCAGCCATTATACAGTGGAATGTGAAGCCAGGTGGCAGAGAGGACATGACTCCAATGGGGGGGGGGCTTACCCAAAAGGGAAAAACTTCCCCTCACAAGTCCAGGGTGAGGAATGCAAGGGGGAAAATGAGGGGGAGGCGGTAAGCAGCGCCTCCTGAATTGTTGTTTTTGTTTGTTTTAATGTCTTTGTCCCTGATTGTATATGTTGTCATTCTGCCCTTTGGCGTAAAGGGCATTATAAATAAACATTATTGTTATTATTATCTGCAAACAAAACAAAGCAAAAGCTGAAGGCTACTTCTGCTTGGGGAAAATCTGCAGTAGAGCCCTGCAACCTATTTAAAAGGTGAATTGCAGTCTTGGAGGCCTCTGCAAGTGTTGACTCGCCTATTTGTTTTTTTTCCAGGAAAAAGTTGTGGCATCTAAGGGCCGCAAAAGCAGCCTTGAGGGGGCCACATGAGGTCCCAGAGCAGCATTTTGCCCCTCTTTGCCCCAAATGATTGCACAACAGAACGGGGGAAAGATGACAAGATCTGTCAGGAAATTCTCCAGCCACATGCTCTTAGATGGGTCATGTTTATTTCAAGAAGGTACACACAGACCATTTCCTTGTAGATGGTGCGATTTCATGTTTGCTGCAATTTTGGATGCACACACCCCTTGACTTGTCAGTCTTTTCTTTTTTATACAGATTATTTATTTATCAGTTTTAAAACAGTCAGATTCCTAGTTAGAATCACACTTACAGTCAAAGAAATATACGTTCAAAAGGGAAAGAAAAAGAGAGAGAGAAAAGGAACTAAAACTAAAACAGAGTACTGGCTCATTAAAGAGTAAACACTAACCTATTAAAACAAAAAGGTCTCTGACCTCTCCCTGCAAGCTGAACTGCAATGAAAGAAAGAAAAAGAAAGAAAATTGTTATTCTACCATTACAGATCCAACTAAGAAATCGTACTAAAATCAGTAGCAACCATAATCACAATTATTGCATCGTTAGATTTCTTATCCCTCAAAAACTCCATAAATGGTGTCCAATCTTTCAAAAAAAAATCTTCACTTGATTTATCCTTTAAAACCCACATTAGTTTGGCAATTTGGGCTAACTCACCAACCTTAATAATCTATTCTTCTTGCGTTAATCTTTTCTTACCTTTTAGAGACAGACATATATTTAAATAATTAGCTGACTGAAGAGAGATAGGGATAAAGTTGTCATAAACCTTTTGACTTCTTTTGCTTCCAGTAAGACAGTTTACATCTGTGAAATCCCCACCAGGGTGAAAATGAAAGGTGGAAGTTGAAATACCGAACAGCTATAAATCTATTTCTGTTTAGTCAGACATTTTTTAATACATATTTCAATTATAGACACAGGCATTTATTCAGATGTAAGTCCAAATGGAGTTCAGTGGATCTTATTCCCAGATAAACGTCTACAGCAGAGATGAGGACTGTGTGGCCTTCCAGGTGTTCTGGGCTTTGACTAAATCAGCCACAGTCAGTATGGCCAAAGGGAAGGGATGACCAGAGGGGTAATCCAGTGAGAGGCTGGGGGACTGACAGATGGACCCTCCACTTCCCGGACTACAGGCTCTCATCTCCAGTGCTTGACCGCATCTTCCTAAGATTCAGAGCCTACTTCTCCGCAGTTCTGTTGAGCTGCTTTCTGTACTCCCTCAGGTTTTCTTCAGCAAAGACTACTGTAAGATGCTGTACATGGGGTTGCTTTTGGAACGTGTTTAGAAACTTCAATCGGTCCAAAATGCAGCAGTCAGATTTCTAACTGAGGCTTGCTGCCCAGAGAATCTAACTAAGCTATTATTCAACCTGCACCGGTTACTTGGTTCTTTCAGGGCTCAATTCAAAGGACTGCCTTTGAGCTTCAAAGCCACCGTGATCGACCTGGTCACTACCTAAACATTTTACCTGAGTTAACTACGTGATCACTGCCGTAGTGATCTGCCTGAGCACCTATCCAAGAGGTGATCTGCTCCATGCTCTTTTCCTCAGTGCATATATGAAACAGAGCTTTTCCAATCACAAAACCACAACTGTAGAATTTCTTCCCAAGGGAGGGCCATTCACCCAGTCTGCTGCTCAGTTTTCAACAAGAAAGGAACCATGAAGACATGGTTGTTAGTGAAGGCTCTGAGGGCAAGTTAATGTTATGCTGTTGTTAGGAACAGTTATACTTCTAACAATTATATCTTTTGATTGCTACTTTTAGATATATATGTGTGTTTGGTGTATATGTGTGCATGCACACATACACACACAGATGGGAGTTAAGTTTAAATTTTGATTGCTACTTTTAGATATATATGTGTGTTTGGTGTATATGTGTGCATGCACACATACACACCCAGATGGGAGTTAAGTTTAAATGCTCCACCAAATCCAGCGTTGCAGTCCAGAGCTTTGGTTTATTATTGCCTCATTATTACTGTATATACTCATAAGTCCAGAAATATTAGTCAAAAAATCAACCCTCAAAAACATGGGTCAACTTATCCATGGGTCAGTGTAAATACTGTACCTTAACTGTTATCAAAAAAGGAACCATACTTTTCTCTGAGTACAGTGGCAAAAGATGAGAGCTTAGTCCACTCTGGGAGAACCTAATAGAGGCACCAACTCCTGCTATTCTCTCTGCCATGGCACCACTTCTGGCCTTTTTGAATGCCTACGTAAGAAAATGGGAGTGCTCCTGTAAGGGAGTGCCAAGACAGTAAAGGAAATGCTTCTTTTAGGTTCTCCTAGCATGGGCTAAGCTCTTGCCTTTCACCAGTCTACTCATAGAAGGGGATGGTTCTTTTTTGGATAAGAGTTAATACTGTAACTTAACCTTTATCAAAAAAAGAACAACTCCCTTTTCTGAGCAAAGTGGTGAAATGCCTTTTTGAATGCCTGGATGGCAAAATGGCAGTGGCGGAGGCAGTGGCCAGGGGTGTTTGGCCCCCCTGCGGCGGTGCTGGCATATTCCCCTCTCTGTGGATTGACCCTTAACTTTATCCACAGTTAAGTTTAATTTTATCCCCCAACCTGCCCACAACCTATAACATGAGGTCGACATATACATGAGTACTGTATATACAGTATATTTATTTTTGATCCTTCACATCCCACGTGTGTGTTTGTACTTATAAAATATTTACATATAAACACATATATTATACATTTATAATCATTTTATATATATATATATATATATATACACACATATACATATACATATATATATACATACACACACACACACACCATATAGTTATATATACTTACATATATCTTTAAAGTTTATGTGTATATAATTTTTAAATTCTTTAATATCAATTATTTCATTTGTTTGTGAACCTCTCTAAGAGTCCTTTGGGACCAAAAGGTGGAATACAAAGGGTCAAAAAATAAATATAAAAAGGCAGAGGAAATTCTTGGAACCGCAGCGTTGGATTTAGGAAGGCATACAATATGTCCGAAAGATTTCAGACAAGGAGTAAGTCCAGGCTTACTGCAAAACAGTCGTTGCTTTGCAGTAAGCAGTAAATTCACCAGAATAGTGAGCTCAGCTGGCAAACACTAAGAGGTTGTATTCAAAGGGCTGTATTCTCTACTGAGAAACAAGAAGGATGTAAACTTACATTTAGGGTCACTCACTGGTTTTCAGAAATATAAAAGAAATAGATGGGGAAGGAGGACCGAGAGAACAAGAAAATGTAACAGCTTGAATGAAAAACAGGCTGCAGAGGACTGAATACGCTGAGTGACCACAAAAAGCTGCGTGTTTTTTCGGAGTTAAAAAAAAACAGAAAACTGAGGTAAAATGGGATAGACTATCCTGCAGAAAAAACCATGAGTTGCTGTCAAAAATGTTGTATGAGAATGTTTTGTTGCAGGCTCTTCTTTATACAGACATGAAGTCAATTTACACATAGAACAGAATGAAACAGTAAAGCTTTTTCTGGGTTATTTCAGGCTACAGGTTTCATGTCTGAATCCATTCTCATGGAAATAGTCCTTTCAAATGGAAAAACAGTATGTTATGGAAAAGGCTAAAGTGTTCTAAAAACTGAGCAAGAACACTATGGAATCAAGTTGGTGGAAGAACTACTGTTTGAAGGTTAAGGTTTCCAATGATTCTCTGACAAACAGTTGAGAGTCATACAATTGATTAAAAAAAACCCATGATTTCACATTGACTAAATCTGATTTTGAAAAGCAGTTGTGCTTAGATGATAAATACTTGATTGGTAAGATGTAGAAATTTTTGTTAAAGAGGTGGTCAAGAACTGTGTGATAAAATGGGCACAAAATGTTGGGCATAACATACGGCTGGAACAATGGCTGAAGGGAATTAAATTTACATGATGTTATGATCTGAAAGAGAACTTCTATAAAATGATGTATCATTTGGTATTTGACACAGAAAAATTGGACAAAATGCATAAAGAGGTTTCTAATAGATGTTGGAAACATGAACAAAAAGTGGAATCTTTCTACCACATATGGTAGACATGCAAAAAGGCCAAAAAAACTAGAATCAAATACATTCTGTAGTGAATAAAATGTTGGAAGTTAAGATTGAATTAAAACTAGAATTATATTTGTTGGAACCAGCAGAAGATTGTTTGGAGAAGAACTACAGCAAGTTACTAAGATATATGACTATTGTAGCACTATTATTATCACATACACAGAGATATGGAAGAATATAGAAACACCAACAAAAGAAGACTGTTAAAATTGATGGATCTAGCTGAAATGGACAAACTGAAAGTACTGATAAGACAAAAATCAGTAGTGACTTTTGTGAAAAACTGGAAGACTTTGCTTTTTTCAAGAAAAAGAGTACAATCTGTTAACTGTTGTATTTGACAATCAATATTTTTGGATAAGTAGCAGTAGATGCTTTTGAACTACATTTGTAACTAGAGAAATTTCTCCTATATAGATATATCTAGAATCTATCTTAGGAAAGCTTGAAACCACCTTTTAAAATTTTTTTATTGTTCGTAGTTAGTCTTTAGTATGTAGTAGGTAGTGTTTAGTATTGTATTTGCTTTTGGTCTTTATTTCTTTGTCTATTTGTTTCATTGTAATTGTTGCAATTTGTTGTTGCTTTTGCTTTATTTTTTCTGTTTTGTTGGAATGTATTAAAAAAAACTTTTAAAAACAAACAGACAGCTAAAGTGAACCTTCTCCTTTCCATATTAGCTTTCTGCATGCAGGGAGAATTCTAAGATGGGGTATTCAGATATGCTACTCTTCCTACCCGAACCTGTACCGCACAAGAAAACCTTCCTACTTCCTACTGCTGCGCAGAGAAACTGGACTTTGGTTGGACAGTCTGATGCATTTTACTACAAGAGAATTCAGTACTTTTTAACACGCAAGGAAATAATAGTTCTGTTTCTTGAATGTTTCTGGGAGAAACAAACATCAATTTGTTCAGTTCCCTCTTCCCTCCCCCCCCCCTTCTTCGGAAAATAATCATTTATGTTCTTGTACTCTCATTTCTCTCTCAAAACGATGTTGGGGGCACCTGCGACTGTTTCGTGAAGACACATGAGGGTGGGCTGAGGCGGAGGAGAGAAGAGCAGTTATATTTAAAATGCCACCAGAATGCCTCCTTTTGGTAACTTCCTTCACTGAAACATAACTATTACTTATGCATTTTTTTTAAAAAAAATCTTTTATCTTTAAGGGGATGCGGGTGAGAAGAAAACAGGCAAACACACAACATTTTGCTTCATAGCTGAAGAGACAGGCTTAGGAGGAAAGACTGCAGCAAACACCCTGAAGGCACAGGTACCATAAAAAGAATTAAGAACAGCCTTTGCACATGCTTATCCAGTATCATCTCCTGGAACAGGAGGAAGACGTATGGGTGCAGTGTCCTGTCTTTTCTTTGAGTATTTGGAGCTGCCAGATTTTGCTGGTGGATGGCGGATGGACAGGTGCCACCTAAGAGGCACATACAAGGCTAGACGGGGGATGGATTGGGTTATTGGAGGACAAACGGAGGAGAAGAGAAGAGGAAGGTAAAAATAACCAACGGTCTGAGAAAGATTTGGCAGTATATTCCCTGCCAAATTCTCCGTCAAGGAAAATGTCAGATTGTGCAACCTGCATAAATTATGCAACTGTGCTTAGTTTGCATAATTTAGGCTGCTAGTCAGAGTTCCGCAAGGGGCAAGATAGCCCTGCCTCATGACCTAACACGTTCATATCGTCCACCCTCCTAGCTTTTGAGATTGTTTGGTGATACCACCTGAGTGCTGTGAAAGCTATTACACTGGGCATCCTTCCCATGCCCCCCTTTGTCTCATGTCTGAGACACAGTGCCACTTTTTGAGGAAGAAACTAGATTATGGGCTGCTCCCGTGGAATCCAGACACATCACTGCAAATGGTGAGGTAACATCAGAAAAGCCCTCGCAATGGTCCACTACTTTCAATCTTTATGTTTATATCTTCAAGTAAGAAAACTTTCTTGTTTCTAATATGGATGCTGAGATTCTAAGGATGCCAAAGTCCAAATTCAACTTTTGCACTGATTCCTCCAGAGCAACGTCTTCGAAGCTTCTTCAGTATAAGTTGAGACAGCTAATAGGAAGCTTCCCTTCTATTGCTCTAGAGACCCGATGTGTTGTTGTGCGCCTTCAAGTTGGTTCTGATTTACAGCAACCCTAAGGCAAACCTATCACACCTTTTCCTCGCCAGCTTTATTCAGAGAGAGAGTTTGCCTTTGTGCTCCTCTGAGGCTGAGAGAACGTGACTTGCCCAAGGTCACTCAACAGATTTCTGTGCCCAAGAAGGGATTTGAATCCTGGTCTCCAAAATTGTACTCCAACACTCAAACCAAACCACTACACCATGCTGGCTCTAAAAGGCCTGAACACTGGACTTGAATCAGGAGAGATCTTGGCTTAGCCATGATGCTCAATGGGTAACCTTAGACCATTGCTTTCTTTCAGCCTAACCTGAAGGACAAACTGATAGCAGAGAGAACACCATGTATGCTGCTCTGACTTTCTTGGAAAGAGGCAGAAGAAAACTGAATAAATCAAGACTACAACTAAGTATTAGCTCCATGCTCACAATTAGCAATTCTGCATTTACTTGAAGTCAACATTTTCTCAAAGATTTGGCAATTTCTCCTTCCACCAGCAACAGTAGTCCCTTCTTCTGTTTGGGAAACTCTTTTCCACAGCAAGATACAGTCCCGTAAAGTCAATAAGGGCTATGCACTTAGTTGTAATGGCACTGCAATACATTATATTTGCATAATTTACCATGCTGCCTTGACTTGGGATTTTGAGTCATGTAGATATTTGAGGAAAATGGTTAAAATGGAATGGAAATACAGAGGGGATAAGAGGGGCTTGAGGCCTAGAAACTTTGTTTCCAGAAAGGAGAAAGAACACTAAGATGGTAAATTTCCTGCCACGCCGCAGATTTAGTAGAAAGTGTTGCTACAAAAAGAAGAGTCTTGCAGCACTGTACAAAACTGACAAATTTATTATGGCATCTTGCATTTGATAATCTTTGAGGAACCACAAATCTCTTTGTTGTTTCTGTCCAAAATGGAATTGTGCACCTTGATTGTTCAAGACATTACCCAGAAGTACTACAAGATGAAGGCCAATCACTTGATCACTTGTACATCCTTTTTTTAACTGCTTCTGGGTCACGTTCATAATGATCCGCAGAGCTCTGATTAAAATTCTACCCCTCCTATAAATGCTGGCTCAAAGAGGCCCTGGAGGCTTAGAAATTAAAGTAAACTAGACAGAACAAACTCATTATTACTTGAATGTCTCACATTTGCTTAAACCAGTCTTGTGACAACTTGAGGATGCAGCCAGGAACTTTGGGAATGTATAAGGAATCTGTTCAGGACCTAAGATGGGTAGATGAGTATGTGAATACATTACATCTACATGTGTTTGCATACACATGGACACCAGAGAGTATGAAAATTTGGGGATGGATAGTACAGAATCTGTAAGATGTTCATGCAGAGATAAACTTTCCCTTCAACACAAACCCCTTGCTGTATTTTGTATCTCGTGAGTAAGATTGTGGGTTTTTTTTCCTATCGTTTATATGTAACAATATGATGTTAATGTGTAGTTTGGCACTAGATACAGCATTAAATATTTGGAGAGAACCTGAACTTCTTAAGACACCATGAACCAAGTTAGGTCATTAGCCTATCTATTCTGACTAGCAGTGGCTCTCCAAAGCCCCAGGCAAGCGTCTTTCCTGGTTTAACTATTCAAGATCCTTTGAACGGAAGGTGTTTCTCTGTGAAAATCATATAATCTTTGCCAGTGGGCTACTGCAGCTCTCTAGTTCCAAGAAACTGACATGCGAAACTTGAAACTTCATTTCTCTTTTAATTTTGCATATAGTATGCACATGATAGAGACTAAAACGCCTTCTACCACCATCCCTTGGCCACAGTCAGAAAAACAGAATGCTCTTCATGAAGACAGGTGTTTGGCCATTCAAACAAAGACGTTTGGCCTTTGTAGCACCCAGCACTATTTTGGGCATTAAATAGGCTTTTATTAGTGAAAAAGTCACAAGGTGCAATAGGTAAGATACTGAGATCCTCCTATTTAATCTCTATTAACAGCATGAGATCCACTTTTAATATTTTTTTGAACAGGTCCAGTTACTCCCATGGTGTTTTCTGTTGTCTTCTCCCCATCCCAATCTCTGTCTGTCTGTCTCTCTCTCCTCCTCCTCTTTTTTTATTTTTATTTTTTAAATATTAAAAGAGAGAGAGAGAGAAAGAGAGAGAGACTGTGATGATCCAGGTTTAACCCACTGAAGTCTGGTCATCAGCCACCACTGAAAAACCAATGAACCAGAGAACATGAAGTTATACTGGCACTGAGAATATTTGCATGCAACACTAAATTATGGTTTAGCATTAGCACTATATAGGCAATATCAGTGATCTGTGACCATCCTGCAGTGGTGGAATGAAGCGTCCACCCCTGATCAGACCATGGGTCACCCCAGTGAACAATGAATTTCAGTGAACTTTGAGCTCATATACTTCCACTTCTGGTTCAGTCACAAAGGCTGGAAACTTCTTTTTCCACTTTAGACTAAACATGGTTTAGTGTTATGTCTGAACCCTAAGCTGTGGTTAATTTTCTATGGTTTGTTGAAACAAACCAACCATTCTCAACCAACTATGATTACATTAACTATGGTTAATCTGAGTTCAGACAACATGGCAAACTGCAGTTAATTTAAAAATGACACAAAAGTTTGCAAACTCCTCATGTTCATGGTGAGAAGAGGAGGAAGTGCTCAGGCCAAAGTCTACCTATTCTCTTGTAACAGCAAAATATGGTATCAAATGTTACATCAAAACCAGTGCACTGGCCTATGCATGGTTAGTATATATGGAGCATTGAATCAGGCTTGGGAGAGCCCATAAGAATGGTCACTCATTATAAGTATATATCATCCCCTCTAAACCAAGAGTTGTTAGTTTCTCAGGTCAGCAATGCACCATAAACTATTTAGTTAACTGTATTCAAACAGTGAGTAAATATTAGCTGGGCCATACATTTTGTATAGTCAGTTGTAAAGCTGTGATGGAGAGATAGATGGATGACGACGAATAGATGAATGAGATGAATTTTCAGGATTTACTTGGAGATAGGGCTCACTGGGATTTAACTTCAGAACCTGCCTAGCTCAGGTCTAGAACACAAAGGAGAGAGTTCAGATTTCCTTCGCTCCCTTCAATGAGTAACGTCAGCTAGTGCTCCACAGAACTGGGACAAGGGAAAAGGGCTTCCAGAGCAATGATCCAGCTTCCTTCCCCAAAGCGACTCTTTCAAGGCTCCTATCTCTAATGTGGTAGTTCTCCCTGGTAGAAGATGGTCTGCATCCATCAGTCAAAGGGATACTTGGGAGGTCACCTCTATCTACCATTCCTTGTAAAACCATCTTCTTTTCAATTTTAGGAATCCATAACTAGATTCCTGATATAGTTTTTTTTAAAAAATCACTGAGCCCTCTTCACCTTCCTTCCCCAGCAAGAACAATCAGGCAGCATTAAAGTGCCCACAGGAACTGTTTATGTCAACCCTTCTGCTTGTATCTTCTATGCTTTGGCAAGAAGTTCCACAGATTAACAGCTAATCTTGGGCATAGACAAGGCACATCTACATTCCATATTTAAATGGCTTCACAATTAGCTGGGATAGCACAATGTTTCCCTTTCCTGGTTTCAAAGGACACTGGAAGGTATAATTTTGGAAGAACACATTGTTGACTTTGTAAAAATGGCATCTCCAGTGTTCACCAATCATATTTAGAGACACACCCTTTACATTGGAATCCTAAACTAAATTTATCAAGATGAATTATTATTGTTACTGGACTCACTAGAAACAAGGGGCAAAACATTTGATTTCTAGTCGATATTAGTTTTGCATCTTTTCACTCCAAGTCTGCTGTTGTCCAGTTTTCCACATTTTTCTAAACTGCACTAAAACCACATTTGAATTGTACACGTTTTCCCCTAAAATGCATTTCCTGCTAAAATACAACTTTCTGTACATGCTCCTTGAGCCAAGAACTGTCTTATAAAACTCTCAGATGTGAACCTTCTGAAGAATAGCTACAGTCCAGTTCAAATATTGGTCCAAAAGGAGGAACTGGATTGGTTTGTCTGCTGGATACAAGATGCTGATGTTCCACAAAATTACCCTCCCTGTCCCTGGGCTGAAGCAGACAGGACGACACAGGTAAATGGAGTGCAATTATACTCCCCCATTTTTATAGTATTATCTATAACCTAATTTAGCAAACAGAGCAATTTCTTGTTGGACTCTCTGTCTCTCATCTCACTTATTCACATACAACAACATGCATGTTTTGTGAGACCTTCCTTTCTCAAACTATTCATTAGCTGTTTTTGAAAGTCAAATATCTAAAACAAACCACTAAGCTAATTACAGGGCAGCCTATAATTCTTCCCTCTGTTCCCCAATCATGCACCTCTTGGTACATAGATTTATTTAGCACTGGCCTGTCGAGGCCTCCTAATTGCACTGCTAGATATTTTTTTTTCCTTGAAAATTCAAAATCTAGAGAACTGAAATTTGCAATATGAACCTGAATACCAGCACTGGATTTTGAGGACCGGCAGCAATGAGGGCTTTTCACCAGATCCAACTGGTGAGCCAGCTATGACTCTCCTTAGGTAATCTGGACCTTGCCATCTGTGTTCTAGTAGGTTTCAGGCTAGACTACTGTCACCAACCTCTACAAGGGCCTCTTCTTTAAAAATATGGAAACTTTACCTATTGCAAAATGCTTCTACCAGATTATTAGATGGAGGTAGCTGAGCAGAACCTATGATATTAGTCTGATTTTTTTCAGGTAGCACTGGCTGGTTGTTTCTGAACTCAGTTTGAGGTGCTGAATTCAATGTCTGAAGCTCTTATTGTGTTGAGACCAGGGTACCTCAAGGGCTGTCTAGCTCCATATGTACTTATGCATATACTTCATTCTGCATCCAAGGCCTTCTTCTAGGTGCCTGTGAAAGTGGGTAGGCGGAGCTATGGAGAACAGAGCCTTTTCAGTAGCGATGCCAACTTTGTAAAAGGCTCTCCCCGGAGAGATCTGACATTATTCTTTCAATCCCCAGCGGAGGGAAAGGTTCTGTTCAAAAAGCATTTGGATTGTCTGGTTCTATAAGGCTGCCACACATTTTGAGTGCTAATCACTTCTGGAATTGTGCTTGCCATTCTGCTCAGTTGGGATTTAAATCTTTTTATTGTCACTCTTACTATGGAGAGGGGGTACTTTTCGTTGTTCTTTTTTAATTGTAAATTGTTTCAAATTTATGATTGATAAGGAAAAGCAAGGTCCATGTTATCCAGATAAAAGAGAAAGGAATCAACATTCAGCTTGATTCTGCCTCCTTTGCCCATCTCTCTCCTTTATGCCCCTTACTTTTTAAAAATGTCATACACTTTCAACTGCAGCAGAATCCTGCTTCATCTCCTTCTTCCTGCCAAGCTCCAAAAACAACATTCTCCATCTCTCTCTTCCTTCAAGTCCCTCCTCAAGACCTTCAACAAAATCTCAGCTTACCTGCGTCTCCATCTGCTACCTGATTCTCTCCACCTGAGCCTCACTCCTCACATTTCAGTCCCTGAACCTCTCCAATCTGGTCACATACATTTTCTCCACATGCCAAGTCTTCTGGATATGCTCTGCAATGTTCCTTAAGCACTGCCGATGCTTAATAAAGAGCTGGAATCCAGGGGGAGCTGGAAGGGGTGACTGCTTTATGGGACTTTTGGGAACTAAATGCAAAGTAGCTTTACTCTGGTGTTTGTGTGTCTGTGTGTGTGGTGTGTGTGTGGGGGTTCCTCTCCAGAGCAACTGTTGCCTCTTATCCACTGCAATCAAGCCTATGGCAAGTAACCCACTGCAATGAACCTGTGGCTGCACCACAACTGTGGGAACCCCTCTCCTTGGAGATTCTCCAGAGCCTGAACTTGACTGTCAGAAGCATTTAAGACCCTTCCCTCCTCCTTCTGTCTAGGGCACAATATGCCACTGTGGGGAAGGGAAAAGTTTAGTACCAGCCCAGCTCATCTATTTGATGCACTTTGCCGTAGCTCTGCTCCCCTGCCAAGGCCAGGGTAGACTGGAACAGTCCAGAGAAAAGCACACTTTGCAACAGGGGGTTGCCTTCCCTCTCATTTATTGTGCTTGCAAAGGAATCTTCCCTCTGCTTTCAGGGGCTGAGTAACCAGACCGAAGACTGCAGGATTTTGCAAGCTCACACATCCTACTGACTGCCTTAGGGGTACATTTTCCCTGCTTGTCCCCCACTAGATTGACTGCCACCACATTTGGTGTTATCAGCCCCCTCCTTCCTGCCAACACACATGCTTTTATAACCGTTCTTTCTCTTTCCCCCTCCACTCCACATCTCTCTCCCTCTCTCTCTGTCAGTGTTTGTACATGCTTTCTATTCTACTGCATTCAGCTACCAACACGATCAACACTGAGAAGAGGCGGAGGGGGGTAAAGGAAAGGGGGAGAGAAAGAGAGGGGGAGAGAGAGAGAGAGACATACACACAGCCTTTGGCTCCTGCAGCAAAACCGTCTCCTCCATCATAACCCCCCCTCCAATGCACAATGCGCCAACGATAAAGCAAATGCCATTTTCTCTTGCCCGGCCAGAAGGATAGGCAGAAATGTTGGAACCCGTTCTCTGCCCGCTGGCAAAGAGAAGATTTCTTGGTGGGGTGTGGGGAGAGAAAGGTTTTATTTGTTTCTGTTTTTTCAAATATGCCTTCTGCAGATCTGAGGTAGATCACACCACTGTCACCCAATGTAAGCATCCATCAAAGATATTCCCAGAACTGAAGCCTGCATGCACATCAACAGTATTCTGTCTGTTTTTTAATCCATGCAGAATAAAGGGGAGGGAGAAAAGAGGAGAGGGGAGGAGCTGCATACATACATCTATATATTTATACACATACACACACACTGTACATACACATGCACACATATATCACAATGCCTTTATTGTCACTGCAGGTAACCTGAAACTGTCCCCCCTCCACTTTAAAAAAGGAAGTGGGGAAGAATAGCTCAACTCTTTTGCATCTGCAGGTGGGAGTACAGGGAATGGTGATTATTAACAATCTCTCTTTTTCCTTTTCTCTCTCTCTTCCACCCCCACCCCACCCCCATATGCACACAGTTCAATGAGAAAGGCAAAACTCAGCGGGGAGGGGAGTTACCATCCAATTCTGGGAAAGGTCACTGAATTATTTCACCCGAGTCGCAGTTAAATTGTTTGGCGTGAGGGTTGTTTTTCTGATTCCTCAATCCCTGGACAGCCCTGTCACATACCTACTCTGCAAAGATTCTTTCTCCACTTAAGCAAGCCCACCCTCTAAATGCACACAAACAGAAAAGGGGGAAAAATCATTTGGGGAAAAGAGTGCCAGAAACAGTGTGCATCTCCTAACTCCGAACCACTGCCGAAATATATTTATGTTGTTGAGAAGAATCCATGTTGAACACACAAAGAGAAGTAAATACACAACACAAATCTGTACAGACACAAGAAGGCAGGCACACAGACAGAGTAGATTTTCCTCTCTCTCTCTCTCTCTCTCTCTGTTTCTCAGACACACACACACTCACACACTCAAAAGCACATATTTCCTAACATTCAAACAAAAGATTGCACAGAGAAGCATACACAAGTTGAAACTGAATAGACCATAATGAAGAACAGCAGTATAACTGTCAAGAAAATGTCATTTTGGAGAAAAGTGAGTTGATTATAGTATGCACATACAAAGACCTGCAAATGGAAGATCACTAATAATCTCAACTTGAGATCGACAAGACAGGAGATGGCTCCAAGAGAGTGGATCCCTCCCATTTGGTCACCCCAGTTTTCCTACCTCCCACCACCCTGTCATTTTTTCACTGCTTTACGTACAGACTGCAAACGATTTATATGAATGACTCCGTGGGCAAGGGAGGGGGAAACTGGAGGGAGGGGACTGGAGCCAAAGATTTGCAGTGTGTCTCCAGGCTTAAATAGAAATGAGAGTCACATCCTATCTCAGCAAACCAGAAAGAGGGTGGCAAGGGGAGGGAGGGAGACAGACTTGGGCTCAGAGGTTCATATGGAAGGTGCTATCTTACAAAACGGCAGCCGGGGGGGGGGGGATCTTGGAAATGGTTTCCTCCTTAGACTCTTTTGTACCATCACTTTCATCACTTCATGCTAATTGGAAAATGATATTAACACATTAGGATATACAACCCTCTTTCCCCTAACCTTCTTCCGTGTATCCTCTTCCCTTCAGACGAAATCTATCATATCTGTTTGGACTCAACCTTCAGCCGTCCCCCCCCCTCAAAAAAAGAGGGGGAGACAAGGAAGGGGAATTTATCAAACCTTCTCCCAACAAACTGATGGAAGGGGAAGGGAGGGAGAAAGTTCCTCCCCCCCCCCATCCACTTACACACTTCCTGAAATATTTGATGGTTTAAGGGTTTATTCTTTCTCTCGAATTCCATTCCTTCTTGGAGAGGGGAGGGATTGGGTGACCTATAAAAATCAGCAGCCCCCTCCCATTTCCACAGACATACATTGACCGGAGGAATGGGTTTAGAACCAGAGATTTCGGTCTAGTTTTGCAAAAACCCAAGCCTCCCTCAAACATGCTTGTTCTCCCCCAAATCTTCCCTCCCGCAATACCTAGGGAGACTGGAGAGACCTACTGAAATCTCCCCCACCCGCCGCACCACATTCAGAGACATAACATTGCTCTCTGGAGAGATTCCCCCCACCACAAATGTTACCACCAGCTGCCTTTCCTTTGCTACGGAGAGGCCAGCCCTTTCCCCACACCAAGTCCTACTATCCCCCATTTTGGAATGTGGAGACATCCTCATCCACTAATCTCACCAGCACTTCAGCTCACAATCAAACCCCCTTCTCCCCCCCCCCATCCCAGTCGCCATTTAGGTATACAGTTTTTCCCCTTTTCACAGCATCCTAGGCGATTAGAGATGGTTTAATACCAAAAAGGCAAAATTAGCAGAGAGAGAGAGAGAGAGAGAGAGAGGAATATTAAAAAAGTATACCTTGGAAGGATAATTGGTAACCTCGCCACCTCTGCCTATTCCGCAGAAGGAAGTGGGAAACAGAGGCAAGGCCCCCCGGCACCCTTCACCACACAGGTAGGGAAATAAGGAGAGAGAAATGGCATCTTACACTTCTCAGCTCCTGGGTGCGATCCTTCATTGCGCTTCCTTGCGAGGTCTCAGGTCCTCAGTGGGTTTTCTTCCCCACCCTCCCTGTGGCACAGCAGATAGACACGGTGGCTGGCAAGGACCCCTCTTCTTTGGGGTGGTGGAGGAGGAGCAGGCTGAAGGTTGGGGGTGGGGAGAGAGAAGGGGGAAGGTTACTGGTAATTGCAGTAATGGGTAAGACGGAGCTTCCCTGCTCAGCCAAGCTGGGAGGAGAAAGATGCTCTAAGGATGGAGAGAGGCTGGTGCTGATGCAGCAGAGGAGGGTGGGAAGATGCAGGAGAGGGAGGCAGCGAGAGGAGGGGAGAGGCAGAAGCCAGAGGCTGGGCATGCTCACTGTGCCCCCTCCCACCCAAGGGGCCATGGGAGTTGTAGTCTGACAAGAGAAGGGGAGCACCCTGGAAAAGGGATGCTTTTCCTGGTGGCAGGTACAACACATAAAATTCCACTGCCTGAACCTGGCACTGATTTCCCCTGGAACAACTGCTTCCTCTCAGAGAACTCATTTGAGATCACTGGCCACAGATTTACTTCCCAGGACAGGTTGCCCGGGAGAGAAGGATGGTCCAGGAACATCTGCAGCTAAAGAACCACTGAAGTTCACCTGGTATAGACCCAGCAAAGAACGTGAGTGGGAAATTGCAGAAGCCACAGGTAGAAGCGGGCTGTAAGTATCACAACTAAATATTTAAAAACATGGCAATTACTTCCCCTTTATTAACTTCCAGGGGGTAGCTGCATTAGTCAGCGTGACGAAAAGGCTCTAAGCTGTGAAAACGTAGGCCATTTAAAAATGCATTTATAGTTTAAGGTGGTACAGCTGCCTTGTAAATAAGCCAACCAAATTTATCAGGCCTGCAAAAAAATTCACAAGCCTGCTAGGGGCTAGGAGGGAAAGGCCAGTGTAAGCCCACTTCACTACAAGCCACTCCTTGTGGCCCCAGGCAACCAGGAATGTTCTTCAATATAAAGAGGCTCTAGGGGGTTCTGCTGTTTTCCCCATCTCCACTATAACATTTTTTTCTTGACCTCAGAATCAAGTGATAAAAGGGGTAAAGAACAGGGAATTGTTAATGGGAACGAAATGGGAATTCAAATCAACATTAGGAATTCTGAAGACAGAACCAGCATGGTGGGCAAAAGGGTTAATTTGTATTTTGAGTTAATTTGTCCAGAGTAATTACCACCCTGTCCTAGTTCCACATTTATAACTCTAAAGCTTTT
Source organism: Cyclura pinguis (assembly GCA_030412105.1). Classification (NCBI taxonomy): domain Eukaryota; kingdom Metazoa; phylum Chordata; class Lepidosauria; order Squamata; family Iguanidae; genus Cyclura; species Cyclura pinguis. The sequence continues at coordinate 11,239,050 of CM059604.1, forward strand.
TCCTAACCTTACAGTTTGAAGGAACAAAACTGTAAGGTCTGGAAAAAGCTTTAGAGTTATAAATGTGGAACTAGGACAGGGTGGTAATTACTCTGGACAAATTAACTCAAAATACAAATTAACCCTTTTGCCCACCATGCTGGTTCTGTCTTCAGAATTCCTAATGTTGATTTGAATTCCCATTTCATCCACAAGCATGAGTTAAGGAAATAAATCCCAGCTTTTGCTACAAATTACTAACCATGGTTGTTATGCATGCAATAGATCAGAGCAATCTTCTCCAATCTATTAGACTCCAGGTGTATTGGGCTTCTAAGTCCCTGCATTTGCAGCCCTGCTTGGTCTTCAGTGATGCACTGGAGCCAGGGCACACAGGGCCAATGTGCTGGGACCTCAATTACGAGGGGGAGATGTCACATGCTATCCTCTTCAGGCTTCCCTGGTCCCTTTGAGTTTAGCTGTAATTCTCACAGTTGCTTGAGAGAAAATGTTGTCTGCTTGGTGCTGGTAAAGAAACTGATGGAAAGTCTAAGGTTAGTGTGAGCAGCATCTATAATAAACATATACTGATCAACACAGCAACCTGTATTTTTGGACTCTTGTGGGAGAAGCAGATGTACAGATTGTCACAATGAGTGGCATCGCTATGCCGTTTTTGGCCCACATCTGGAAGGGAACAGTTTGAGAAAGGCTGGAGAAGAGGTTTTTGAATTGTGTTGTCAGGAAGAATCTTGGCCATCCATCTGAGATTTAGCCAAGGAAGTCCTTAATTGGGAAATCAGTGGTGAACAAGCTCCAGAAATGCTTTCTCAATTTCAACTACATTCACTGTCTATCTGCAGTTGCAGAAAATGAAGTCTCTGAGTGTGCCACATCACTCACTCCATTGATACGTAGCAGCGGTGATGGCCAACGCACCTTGTGAATGCCCTGTGTGAATCAAAGTGGATTGTCCTAAGCCTCACCATCCTCTCTAATGTACACAATTTCCTTGGTAGACATGTCTATGAGGGAAAGGATCCCTAAACGCAGGAAGTTGGGCAAACATGTTATATGTCCAAAGTTCACACTAGATTTCTCACAGGTGTATAGGAGGGATGTGCTTTTATGTGTTGGGCACTATGTTTAAAGGGAGTAATGCCAATCAGTATCTCCATCTGAAGCATAAAATGGGTTGAAAGAGGTTGGAGGAACTCAGGCCATTTTTGCACTTGGCTGTTATAGTCCTATTATTCTACTTTCAACATCCTATGGAACCCCAGGATTCCATAGGATGTTGAAAGTGGAATAATAGCACTATAACAGCCTAGTGCGGAAATGGCCTCGGTCCTTCATGGCAGGTACTTCCAGATGGACAGCTTCTGGCCCTAGCAATCAAAAAGCATTCTGTAGCTACTGAAAGTTTTCTCTTTTAACAGACTTTTTATAGTTTAAAAAAAGACAGAAGAAACATATGAAAACACAGAGAAGATCACTGTGATTATTAGTAGCCAGGCTGCATTTCTCAAGAAACAAATTTACCACACTAATCTTTTCACTCTTTTCTGATACACTTAGAAGCTTGGTAGATCAGGGGTATGCTGTGGATATGGGGCATTTTGATTTCAGCAAGGCATTTGACAGGCTCCTCTATGATATTCTCACAGACAAGCCAGGGAAATGCTGTCTAGACGACATTACTGCTCAATGAATTTGTAGCTGGTTGACAGGCTGAGCCCCAAAAATTCTCACCAATGATTCCTTGGCATACTGGAAAGTAGTGACAATTAGCAGAGCATAGGATTCTGCCCTGGATCCAGTGTTGTTCAGTATCTTTATAAAACACCTAAATGAAGGAATACAGGGGATGCTCATCAGATCTGCAGAGGACACCAAACAGCAAAAATCTCAGAAGACAGAATCAGGATTCAATATGACTTCAACAGACTGGAGAACTAGGCCAAGCTGACAAAATGAATTTGATAAATGTAAAGTGGTGCGTGTGTGTCAGGAAAAAAAAATCAAAGGAAAACCATCTAATTTGGTTGCAATATGTGTGAAAAGGCTCATGGGTCTCCCAACCCCTACTTTAAGTAACCTGATGGTTAGTAGCAATGGATGTACAAAGTATATTAACTAATCCAGGTTAATTAAGCCAGACAAAATGGTCGTGAGTGGATGCCTAGGGACAGGCAGTTTTTCCAGACATTTGTTGAAGTTTTTTTTTCCCCTCTCATATGAGGACGTCTGAAATAAATCTGTAATACTACTACGCACAAGGCGGCTCCACAGAGACAGATGTTCTGGGCTAGCTCATTCACTTGACGGAGAGGACATCTGTTCTAGGCTGTGGACCTGAATGGCAAGCCAGCTGTTAATTGGGTGTGATATCACAACGGTATCAGGATGCATTTTTACTGATCAGAAGCAACGGAGAGCAATGAGTAGAGCTTGGGAAGTACTTTTTGAAAAATAGTTGCAATTCCTGTTCCAACCAGAGCTCCAGAAAGTTATTTTGGGACTACAATTTCCAGAATCCTTCAGCCAAGCAGGATGGACACATACAGTTGACTATCATTATACAGTGGGCCCTCGGTATCCACTGGGGTTTGGTTCTAAGACCCCCACCCCCATGGATGCTGAAGTTCTGTGATGCACAATAGTGTAATAAAATGGTGTCCTTCGTATAATATCACAAAAACAATGTTTGCTTTTTGGAATTTATTTTAAAATATTTTCAAGCTCTGCTTGGTTGAATCCATGAATAGAATCTGTGGATATGGAGGACTGACTGTAGTTACAACATTAAAAGAGTGACTTGTGGCTTTCCTGTTTCTCAGAAGTAAAAAAGGTTGGGTTTTAGTTGTTTGAGGGTAAATATTTTAATCCCACATGTAGGAGAGGTGTCCTGTGGCACAAAATACCCAGCTCCTGCTGTTACTCTGTAAACTATTTTGAGCCTTGGTGGCTTAACTGTAACACAGTTAAAACTTAACAGTTACAGTCAATTAGAGTGCTAATTCTCATCAGCAGTCATACCTCAGTTAATAATCCTTCTGACAAAGAATTTCCTTTTTACAGACTCTTTTTACAGCTGCCCACCATCCCTCCCTCCTTATTCTCTGCCTAGCTGGAAGTCTTCATAGCAGCACCAGCACTGGGAGGATGGTGAAGGACAGCTGCAGAAACACATACTTTTGTTGCCTTTACAGCAGCAAGTCTGCAGCAAACAATGCAATCCATAAAACTTAAGCTGGGTAAGAGTGGTATTCTGCTCCAGCCATTCCTACTGCAGCCATGTCTGCCCACCTACAACAGGCAGAGTAGACAGCAGCTGCCTCCAGAATCCCTTACTGAACATGTGTGAACAGTAGCACAGAATGAAAAGTGGGAGGGAGGAGCAGATACGTCTGCCTCACCAACTCCCCACAGTATGTTTAAAAAAGCATTTATCTGTAAGTTTGACCACCAAAATGGAAATCATGAGAAAACTGGGACCTGAGATGTCAAAAATTCCTTGCAAGTAGAAAGCCAACCAGCAAAGAAAGAGCCAGAGTTAACCCTTCCCCAATGCTCTGCTGATTTTATGTCTGTGAGGATTTTTGAACTTGGAGGATTACTCGAACGTGGAAGCCACTGTCATGTATCCGAAGTAAGGCAGCTCGTTCTACTACCTCATGCCCCCTTCACTGGTCTGCACACCAACTGGCATCTCTCAAAGCCCATGTAGAACTCAAGTAATGCCAGCAGCACTATTATTTTACCCCCGGTCATATGCACACGGAAGCTGAGACGTGGCAGAAGTCTGTGCTTATTCAGATTCTTCCAAGAAGGTTCTCTCCTTGTATACTATGGAATCTGTGTTGCTGCTATGCGCTGCCCGGCTGTGTGCGTGTGCGATTATGTCCTCTGGCTGACAAGAGTGTTCCGGCTTTGCATGAATTCTTGCCGCAGGAAAGAATGAGGCACTGCCCCCTGCTGGGGAAAACAAAAAGCACAACCCCCGTGAACGATGCACACAAGGCTTATTTGTCTGTGAAACTGGGGTGTGGGTGAAAGGTCACTGGTTGCATAATTTGTGTGCAGCTGAGCATGCGGACAAGAGCACGACACAACAAAGGGGGAGGGGGTCATGTGTGACAACAAGCCAGAACGCTGACAGCGGGGTCTAGGAAGCATAAATGCCTAGCAAAAGTGAAGTGCTGGCTAGGGATCAGCTCCAAATGTGTTCTCAACAAGTTCAGGGACAATGTCAGCCCCAGAATGGAAGCAAATTCTGAGGAACTGAGGGTAATGGGCTGGATTTTTCAATGGCCATGGGCTTCTGGGAGTTGAAATCTACCACCACCACCAAAAGCCTACAAACTATCAAAATGCAACTGCCAAAAAGCCACGAATTGCTACCTCCACAACATTGGCAAGGTAGTAAAAACATCAAAACATGAAAGGAGGACTCAGAGAGATAATACCACAGAAAAACTGAGTGGAAAAGAATTCTGCAGCCTATAAAAGTACAAATCTATAATGATAATCAGAACAATTTTATCAGGAGCAAAAATAACCTGTGTTTTAATGCATACTCAGGTCTTATATTATAATAAAGCAATCAGCTGACAAAATTAACTCACTGTCGGAAATTGTTTGTTTTAATCTTCAAAGGATGATTTCGTCAGTTCACTTTTATAATCCAGACATAATGGGAAAATGGTTTCTCACCACCTCAACAAAACAAAGTGAGAGACTACAGTAAGCATTTCGCTCTTCTTCTTTGCACCTGCAAGGAGACTAGAAGCTTTTGCTTCTGATCAAAACTAGTCCAACACATTTCACTGCCTGGAATGGGGCAGCAAATGGCACCAAAATTATGGTACATAATTCTCCAGACCTATGATGTTACAGGTAGGAGAAAAGCTCATATGATAACCCCTTCAATCTTCCTAGCAGTAGAAATACAACAGTAATAAATTAATAACTAACAACAACGATAATAAATAACATAACTAATGAGTTACTTCCCTTTCACGATGTCCAAAATCTGCTGCCTGAGGTGGCCACCTCACTATATCCAATAGCAGGGACAATCCTGCTTCTGATTTTAAACAAGTCAACAAGTCACAGTTACCCACGACATCCAAAATCAGAGTACTGTACTTATTTATACAAGGGATGGGCAAAGTGCAGCCCCTAACAACTTTTTTTGCACCCTCTCTGATGCTCCCTATTGCTGAAAAAATTCCAGAAAGAAAAAAAATTCTATTCTTGGAGGCAGTTATCTTGGATTTACATAAATCAATGGATTCTTCAAGCCAAAAAAAAAAGGGGGAGGGAAGGGAGAATAATTAATGAATCAGTCAGTATCAGAAGTAGGTGCCTTGTCATTTCCATTTTTTAATCCTTTTCCAATCAACCCCCCTTTTTTCCCCATTTCTAGAGCTGATTTGGAAGCAAAAATTTGCCCTCTGGCACCGACCAATAGTTAATGAGAACAATGAGGATCAAATTGTGGTTTAAGATTCTGGCTTGTTGACTGACAAGAGATTAAATAAGATAGTGTCTTCAGTTTGAACATCACAAGAAACTGTTACTGTTTCTTCTAATTTTTCTTCTTGGAGGAACAACCAAAGAAAGGGGAGCGTGTCAGCTGTGGCTCATTCACCTACCAAGAAATCATAGGCCAAGATCCTATGGTTAGTCCCAATTCATGTAAATTTACTGAGTCAATGAAATTTACCTATGTGTTGTGAAACTACCCAATAATTGAGTCAAAGGATCTACTTGATCTGGGGCATAGTCAATAGAATACCAGCCATGGCTTACTGTTAATTCTGAATGCAACATCTTCTCCCAAACTTTTGCCAAGTACTCTTTTGGGATGGAGAAATACAGGATGTGACTTCATCATTTAGTATAAGTGAGTAGCACCAACAAATACAAAAGATCACCATACTAGTCTTCACGTACTGCATCCTTCATGTAGTTCTGAAGTATTTGCGTGCTTAAGGACTTAACAGATTTACTTTTGTAAATAACAAAACAACTTTAAAAAAAATATTGCTGCTCTCCATAAGCTATCTGGCCCTCTTCTCAGGGTGACCTTTCATTAAAATTAGTCTCTAACCATAATCCTCAAACATAGGAAAGCAGGCTTATACCACTTCAAGCTGTTCTATGTTCTATGATTTGCACAATTATGCAATGTTATCCTTGTAGTATTATTTGTTTTCTCCCTATTGAGTTATGAATGGTTGATTTACTATTGGGAATTGCCATGAGAACTTTGGTGTGGGGCAGCCTATTAAATAGAGTTAATGAATCAAACATCTGAAAACCAGTTTTACTGAGATGGAGCTTTGGACTCCTTTGCATGCAAAGCATGCCCACTTCCCACATCCTCATAGCATTTTCTTTTTTGGGGTCTTGGGGCCCACTCTCCCCACCCACCTTGATGTGGACTAACAAGATCAGGATAGGAGAATGACAGTTATGAAATGAATGATGCACATAGTATACTTGGGATTGGTGACTGCCATCTCCTGAATCAGTTCTACCTTTCCCAGCCCCTGCAATTCCCAAACCATAGCTGTATGGAGGAAGCAATGGTTAGGATCAGAAAATATGTCAGTTACCCACATTGGGATTGCTAACAGAGCTTAATACAAGTTGGCCCTCCACTAAAATTACTAACCACATACATTCTCTGTAAAGCCCACTGCCTTCCTTCTGTTCTGTCTTACAGCCTATTAAAACACACACATATACACACCATACACACATTTTTGCACTGTCTCTGATCCTACTTGCTTGGAATGATGCTTTCTTCTCCTTCTCCAGTATCTTTTTTCTTAGAGGATGACATGATGTGTAATGGACAGAGCTATAACTGAAAACAAAAGAAAGCTATAAATACAACATTGAAAAAAATAATGCCTACAATTGGGCAGGTAGCATAAGCTATGCTAGCTGTAAGAACCAACAGTATGGTATAGTCAGTGTATTGTAGCCTTGCAGGCCAGTTCACAAAGGTCACTAAGTTCACAAGACCTTTTACCTGTTTGCTGCCCAGACAAGTTAACATTATACATTTCTTTTTTTTTAGTTAAAATTCAATGAAGACTAAAATTTATACATCACATATTATTTACATTATTACATACTGTACACCATTCTTACATAACTTTACTATTATTATTGATATTTCCTGTACAATATTAAATATTCCCTAATATATTGTTTAATCAACCCCTCCTCCCCCCTCCCTCTCTATCCTGTCCCCCCCATATAAACAATACATTATATATTGACAATATATTTTTGCCATCAATTTATCCTTCTCCTTCCCTTCTCTTTCTGTCACTTCCCCCTTCCCGCTCTAACCTTCCTTTCCTTATTATGTGTCTCCCCCCCCATCTCTTTTTTTTGTTTCTTATTCTAAACCTCCTTAGTGTGAAATCTTTTTGTTATTGTAATCTACCTTAATTTTCTTACTCAGTCTATATTCCCGCCTTAATATAAGTGTTACCCTTTCAATCCTTTATTCAATTCTATACCTTTCTCTCATTTCTCTTTCACCAATCTAATAATTTCCTTCCATTGCTTTTCGAATTGTTGAATTGAATTACCTTTCAGCATGCTGGACAATTTTTCCATTTCAATAATATCCATCACTTTAATCTTCCATTCTTCTCGGGAGGGTTCTATTCCTTTTTTCCAGTGCTTTGCATAATTCAATCTTGCTGCTATTATTTAAATTTAATAATATTTTCCTTTTTGTCCTCATTTGGCTATTCCTCATAATCATGTTTAGTAAATACGTTTCCGGAGTCATCTCAAATTTCATTTCAAGCAACTTAGTAATACCATCATGAATCTTTTTCCAATATTTTTTTGCTGTAGGGCATAACCATCATGTATGAAAATAAGTTCCTGTTGTTCTTCCATGTTTCCAACATTGACCATTCCCTTTTTGTGTTATCTTCATTAATTTTTGAGGGGGTCATATACCACTGATGCATTGACTTTTAAAAATTCTCTCTTAAACTCAAGCTTTGAGTAAACTTTATGTCTTCGCTCCATGCTCTTTCCCATTTTTCCAACTCTATGTTATGACCGATATTTTGGGCCCACTTTGCCATATATTCCTTGACCCTTTCCTGCTCTAACTCTCTTTCCAGTAGAAGTCTATAAGTTTTTGAGACATTATACATTTCTAAATAAATGCATTTGTGTCCCTTGGGTAATAGGCATGGCCAAATTCTTCCTCTGAATTGTTCACACATCAACTGTTCAGAGCAAACCTCTGCCTCCATCAGACTCCATAGAGCTTAGCCAGTAGCAGCTGATGCTCAGCCAACTGATTTGTTAGTTCTCTCCTTCACACACCGGGACCTTTTGAGAAGGAGTAGTCTCTGAACACCCTTTGTAATACATCAGAAGCGGGCAGCCTTAGAGTGCTCAGGGTTTTTTCCCCCGACATCCATACCCTGGATCCTACAGGGGACATGCCATCCCATCCTGATGAAACCAAAGGTAATGCGAAGGTTACTTCAGTTTTTTTTTTAATGGGGCTTGTGAAAAACAAAACGTGGGGAAGACGGTTCCCTTGTTTTAGGGGAGAATTGCTCCCAATGGAGGCTTCTAGAGGTATGATTCTTCTTTTTCCACTGGAAAAAAAAAATACCATGAGGGTAATGGGGATTGCAAAAGAGGTCTAATTCTTAGCCCTGTAGCAAATTAATCCCATATATTTATTTTAAAAACACACGTCAACCTCCAGGGTTGTGACATTGAGCTTAAAATGGTTGTGCAACAGGTCTGAGTCACAGCAGCCTTTTTTTCAGATCATAAAATCAGTTCAAAGGAATATCCCTCCCCCGACATACACAGGGTTCCTGCATGTTTTGATTTCAAATTTGGTGATCTCTAGATCTGTCAGAGTCACGGACTAGAGTGAGAAGGGTACAGCAGAGACTGGATCAGGATTTTGAGTCTGCCAAAAGACTGTGGATTCCGGCCTCTTGGTCACCCCAGTTGGCAGGAAGGACTCTCTGCTGAGAGAAAATGTGTCACACTTCCCAACTTGCCAGGAACTGTTTCCTGAAAATGAAATGAAAATGAAAGAGCAGCAAGCAAGACTTGGCACGAAATATGCACAATTTATGCAGAGGGATTGCAGCTAGACATTGGAAGGAAGTTTCTTCTTTGTTTATACAACACAAAGGTCCGTGAGCCTTGGGCAGCTGATACAGGGGGTATGACATACCTTATACTTTTTTTTTTTAAGGGTTATTGAGACAAGATTTTGGAGTTCAAGACCAGGAACCACTCTACACAATGAGCAAGAGGAACCCCAGACATTGCTGGCCTGGCTTGCTACATTTTGAAAGAAGTGAAGAAACAGAAATATCAGTGCTTGAAAACATCACATTTGCAGCACTATAGTTGTTAAGCTCTCTCAGCCAGTATGGCCACTGGCTGTGCTGTCTGGGGAATTCTGAGAATTATAATCAAGACAGAAAATAGAACATGTTAAATCTCATACTCAGGAAGCTCCTATGCTGTCCCACACTTTGCTTTTTCACAAACGCTTTTTCTAAATGCTGTACTAGGCCTTTGTTGTTGCATATATTCAAGTTGCTACCCATTCATGGTGACCTAAGGTGAACCTATCATGTGGTTTTCTGAGGCCGAGAGTGTGTGGTGCACCCCAAGGTCACTCAGTGGATTTCCATGGCCAAGCAGAGAATCAAACCTTAGCCTGCAGGGTTGTACTCCAAGGCTCAAACTACCACACTGGGTCTGCCTTACACTATATTCATCTACTCTGCAAATGGCCTGTCTTCCACAGATTTAAAAAAGGCAGGAGCATGCTTTGTTCTGTTGGTTAAAGATATATTACGAAACAAAACTTTATTGTCCCGAAAGAAGGTTACCAGTAGTTCAAAATATGTGTCACCACCAGCAAGTTGTGAAACTCTGGCCCATGCCAAGGACAACAGCTTAGTAATTTTGCACCATCACGAAAGCTAAGAGTCCACCCATTCTCAGATTTAAGTTCTTGGTACTTTGGGAAGAAAAATGAATGCTGAAGAATTAAGTATGTAACAATGGGTGCTAACAATATTAACATCCCCCCTCTAGGGCAGAAAACACTGGTATCAGAAGGGTTGGACAGTGGGTCCAGAAATCCAAGGTCTAATTCAGCAGAATGATCTCCAGTTTTCACATTTTGAAGTGAGGCAATACATAACTGGCATTCAAAGAGTACACATTGCCTTTGGTAAGACAATTAGGTCTAATCTAATCTGGCCTTTCTCAACTTAATAACCTCCAGATGAGTTGTACTACAATTTCCATATTCCCCAGCAAATATTTCTGAGAAAGCTTGTCTAATAACTGATAGAAAGTGGGACTAGACAAGGACAGTGATTTACATGGAAGCAGGACTAAAAAATGAGGGATTGCTCCTAAGAAAGTGAAACAGCTGCAGCATATAGTATATATGCTATTATTATCATTATCATCATTATTTTCATTTACATACCCTCTTTCTCCCTATAATGGGACCCAAGAGCCTATGGTATAGTGGGAAGCAGAGAACTATGACCTGCAGATAGAATCTCACGGTCTCCAAAGTTCTCCTGAACAAAACCCTACTGAAATGAACCAGGAGAGAAGCAGATTTCAGTTTAATGAGTCTTATGTAGAAAAAAACTTCCCACTGGACCCACATGTGTGACCTAAAAACATGCAATGGCAGGGGAGGTGGAATCTGGATTTTTCACCCTGGACACAAGTCCCTTGGGCTGGCCCTTAATCTCTCACATTGATACAGGCAAGGCTTGGGACAACCTTAGCCAGCACATAGTTGCAAAACCCCATCTTTCCTATGTTAACAACATAAGCTGATGCATGCTGACGTAGAAATATGCCCCATGGTGTTCAGTAGGATTTGCTTGTGTGGAATGCAGATGAAGCTCACCATCGCAGGCAGCTGGTTCCTGGCTGCATTTCCTCCTATCCTGGCTGTCTGAACCATGCTTCTTCTTTCTGTCCTCTCCTGCCTCTCCACCTCCTCCCCTCCTTGATCCCCACCTTGGCTGTAGGGTTCCATTCATCCCTGTTCCCGTCACGGAGCTTTGCAACCTCCTGAGTCACTGGCTGCGCTATTGACACAGACAGCCAGGGCATGCTGCCAAGGCAGACAGCAAAGGGACTGGCCTGACGCATGGCTGGAGCTGCCAAGCTCCTTGAGTCCTCCTGGCAACGGAAAGCCAAAGCCCTTCTCTACCTGCAAAGCAGCAAAACACACACACACACACACACACACACACATCCCCCCAAGCTAGATGTTACTCACAGCTCCAAAGGGTGTTTCAGTTCACTTTCCCAAGAGGCAGAACAGTTCAAACGTTTGTTATAAATTCCGTTTTCTTATAACATGAAAGAAAGCAATAGAGAGGAGAGATGGGGACAGTGAAATGAGGACTTCGAATGTTTTCATAAATTCCTGTTTTATTTCCAAATCTACAAGCATACCCCTTAGGCAGGCAGCACAACTGCCCACTCTGCATTAGTTTTTCAAAGAAGGAATGGTTACGGTGCTACCATGCACACACCCCAGTTTTTGCCAACTCCCCTGAAAACTCCTGGGTCTCCAACTGTTTTGTCACTTTGCCTGAAATCTGTCTAGGGTTTGTTTTTGGCACACATCCCACCCTCAAGAGAACAGCTGGTTTTAGATCCCACCCTGCAGGCAGATTGCTAATTAATAGAATGCTCTCTCCAGGGAGGCTTGCCTGGTGTCTAAGTAGTTATCTTTTCAAAACCAGGCAAAGACCTCTGCATTTTCCCAGCCTTTTAAAAAAGGGTAGTGTTTCCCCCCTCAAAGCACCAAAGCTGCGGCTTTTCTGCTATTCTGTTTTAATTGTGAACTGACATTATTCTAATTTTGAAAGTTGCCGAAACTGCCTCCAAAAATATTGTTTTCAATGCCAGGTTATAAATCTATCATATAATCAATCAATTATTGTATATAAATTATTACATAAAGAGTCTTGCTGGGGCCATCTTAGTTCATTATCCTAGTTCTCAAAATGGTCAACCAAATGCATCTGGGAAGAAGCAGAAAAAAAATCAGTTTTTGAAAGACCTCTCCCAGAATTCCCCAGTCAGCATGACCACTGACCTTGCTGTCTGGGGAAAACAGTTTCAAATTCTGCCCTCCGGGACACCCACAAGCACATTATGAGGCAACAGCTTTTTTTCTGCTGTTTCTACCCAGGTGCTAGTAGTAAGTGACACATTGCTTCTGACACAGAAGAACTGTAGTGACTAACTCCCTAATAAAAAATGTTCTTAATCTATTCCAATTTCTTGTCAGGACATACCTAACAGAATACCACCAACTCTCCCTGTCTGTCTGTCAGCAAAAAATTACCCCAGGAAGTCTCATGATTCATTCTTTGGCTTACTTTCTGAGCCCGGTGCTCCATGATGAATCAGCAGCAACCATACATTCTCCCTCATTTCCCTGAATCTACTGCCAAACCATTTATTTAACTCATGGGATGACCCCAAATTCTATTATTACACAAAAGAAAACCCCCGTCTACTTTATATCATGCCCAGTTTTTATAAACCTTCTCTGTATCTCCTCTGCACTCATGCACAGCAATCACACACACATCAACTGTAAGTTCTATTGTTTTCAGCACGTAAGTGTGCACAAAATTCCAGCCTCAGTCGATTCTCTTTTCTCAAATGCTTCTCAAAGGCAAGTACTGTGCATTAGGGATCACTGTGGAGTCTCTTTTCTACCAGTTGCCCTGCTCTGTGATATGCTTTTGAAGATCAGGTGATCAAAATTGTACATAGTATTTCAAGTGTTGCCCACATATCATTTTAGTCATTTATCGCAGAAGAGATGGAGGAAAGATAAAGCATTCTTTTTCAGTCTACAAATGGAGGCAGGGGTACCCTTGTTTTCTGGCAGAGGTCCTTGTAACAGCAATGAAGCTAACAGCCAGACATTCAGCAATGAAGAAGTCCCCGGCCCAGTAGCTGCTGCATCTTCTCCTTTCAGCTTCTGCATTTCAACAACTGTTCTTGAATGGTGAGAGGGAATGAGACTCTCACCTTTTCCAGCAGAGAGGTGGAAGTGATTGTTTATTGACAGGAGCTGCCCTGCTAGTCGCATTCTAGCAAAATATTACGGGATTTCCATTTGGGCATGTAAGTGTTGAGTCTGGCTTCTGTGCTAAAGATTGGTTTCAAGGGCTAAATTCTGTCATAAAATCAAATATTCAGGAAACTTTTGATTATTCGCCCCTGCTAATTCATTTACAATGCTTACACATTTAATACTGCCTATACTCGAGTGGCACAACACTAATTGTGGCCACTTCCGCACGAGACTGTTATAGCGCTATGATTTCACTTTCAACATCCGATGGAATTCTGACGTTTGCAGTTTAGAGAAGGGCCTCGAGACCCCTCCCTAAACTGCAAACCCCAGAATTCCATCGGATGTTGAAAGTGGAATCATAGCGCTACAAGACTCGTGCGGAAATGGCCTGTATTACTGTATCTGAATGGAGAGGTTCGCGTTCAGCGTGCCATAAAACTCTTGTTTTTGCTGTACCTGACGAACACAGCTACGCCTCTGCGAATTTTTTAAGGCACGAATTCGAAAGCATTGTTAATACTGACACCTACCTATTCACTTGTTCACAGTAGGGAATAAATTAAGGCCATTTCCGCACTAGACTGTTATAGCGCTATTATTCCACTTTCAACATCCTATGGAACCCTGGAGTTTGCAGGATTCCATAGGATGCTGAAAGTGGAATAATAGCGCTGTAACAGTCTAGCGCGGAAAAGGCACAAGTAATAATAGTGCGAATGGCAGCTGGCGATTTTTCTAATCACCTACGTAGCTCTACCGTGCTTACCCCCCAACTGATTAAAAAAATAGACATCCGGTAAATATACGACTTCCGGTAGCCGCCATATTGAAGCCTAAAAGGGGAACTCTCAATGGGAGGTCTGAAGTCACTTCCTGTTTTCTTTTTTTAAAAAAAACCCCTAATGGCTCCATTCAACCAATTTCCCACTCTGAAAGAAAAAAAAAAGTAGGGCGGGGATGGTCTCCGTGTAGCCATTATTAGCATAAACACACGGCTTTGAGTTCGTTATTGATCCCTAATACTTCCGGGTCGCCTCTCGCCTCCTTTTCAAAGTTGACTGAGAGGAGGAGTAAGGAAAACCGAGTTCTCCGGCGGCGAAAATGAAAAGCGCATGCGTAGTACAGGGAGGTCGCCTGCTTAGCCATCCAGCGAGGGGAAGTTCCTCGGTAACAGCCTAACCACGAGGAGGGAGGAGCAGAAGCCCCGCGAGAGCGTGAGCTTGCGCAGTCCGTCCTGATCCCTCCATTCTCAGCCCCCCCTCCCTCGCACCGCTTCCTCCCCGAGTTGTGAAAAAGGGAAAGGAAAAAAAAAAGATGAGGGATAGAACGCACGAGCTCAGAGAGGTAAGGAGCCCCACGCGCACCCTCTTATCTTCGCGCGCCTGGCCACGCCTACAACGGTCGCTCTTGCACGAGAAGAGGCTCTTCGTTCAGTCCCCCCTCCCCCGTTTTTTTGCCTGGGCAGCTGTTCTCCTCACCCTCCCCTCTTTGCAGTCTTCCTTCTCAGCTTCCCTTCTTTCCCAGTGCTGCTGCCACAGCCGGGTACTTTCACGAGCCCCTCTCTCCTGGCGACCCCACTCCAGCCCCTTTTCCTTTTCCATGAGAACTCTCGCACTTCGCACCATTCAAGTTTCGCTTCTCTTTTGCCCCGCTGCTGCCCCCTCTCCGTCCTTTCAGGCTCCTACTCCTTGCAGCCGTACACAAGCAACCCCAAAATTGCCTCAGACTGCACCTTGTCCCGTTTAAAAAGAAAAAACTGCCACTGTGCCTGAAATTCAGAAAAGTTGATACTTAAAACTTTTCCCAATGCGCTGTTTTGAAGGTATCAAAAAAATTGAACGTATTTATCTTCACCCCAGCCTTTTTTTTTTTTTAAATAGGTACCGGTGCAGTTAAAACAGGTAATTCTGTCCACTCTCTCCTTTTCATTCTTTCATCTGTTTTCTCCCAGTTCTGCCTTTTGCTCCTTTCCTCCTACTTAGCCATATGTCTGAGGCCATTTCCGCACTGGACTGTTATAGTGCTATTATTCCACTTGCAACATCCTGTGGAATCCTGGGGTTTGCAGTTTCGCGAGGGGCCATGTGGCCCCTCGCGAAACTGCAAACCCCAGGATTCCACAGGATGTTGCAAGTGGAATAATAGCGCTGTAACAGTCCAGTGCGGAAATGGCCTCAGACTCTGCTATACTCTCAGATTTGTCTTTCAGAGTGCAATGCATCTCCATTTCTAATTCACTTTCTCCTCTAGATCAATGCTGCTCGAAGTTATGATCCTTGGACCAGGGCTGGTTCTTAAGTCACCACCTGCCAGTCCCTGGCAAGTTTCCGGGAAAGAAAGAAACAGTTGTAGCCAAGAGACACATCAATGATGGTAGCCCCTGGCCTATTGGGAAAAAAGTAATTGCCAATCCCCCCACTCAGATGGCCTAAGAAGTCTCGCTAGACACTGTCTCAGTCCCATCAGATGTCCCTCATACAAAATTGGCTTCCTGGTCTTATTCCCACTTTTTGTCTTCTCATATATCCTTTCCCAAACTTGTGGCCCTCCGGATTTGTTGGACTGCAGTCCCTGTCATCCATAGCACAGCCTTAGGCATGCTGATGGGATGTTGGAAGTTGTAATCCAACACATTTGGAGGCTTCCAGGTTAGGGGAAAGTTAATCTAATATGTTCTCCACATTCAATTGAGCAGAACACGTTCTTTTCCCTTCCACATAGAAGCCTTTTCCTCAACTGCCCCTTGGCTTTCATAGGAAGCTCCTGTCCACAGTATTTTGGAGGAAAATACTTTGAAAGGGCTTGTGATAGATCATATTTGAAACCCTGGGGACTTTTTGGAGATGATAGGGAAGTGTTGGAAATGTTGATTCTCTGGTTATAGCAGTACTGTATAATTAGTTTGCCAAAACAAACTATTTTGGTAGAAATTTTGGATAAAGACACAGTTCTGCTTTGAGTTAGAGTCACTGAAATCAGTGTAGCTTTAGTTATCCATGGCTAAGTCCTATTGATTTCAATCCAGCCTCAATCTAGAGTGTCAGACTTTAACTAGAGAAATCTGTGTTGAAATGTCTACTGTACACCTCGCCAGATGACCTTGTCTCAAACACTGGCTTATACTATTTTAACCCACCAGATTTGTACCAAAATAATCTGGAACAGTCTCTATAAATGATGTTCTGAACTCCTTGTCATACATAATGTCATAAATGTTGAGTTAGGAACTTGCCCAGAATGGGATTTGAAAGCAGATAAATGGATTTTTGTTGAGAAAGAAATGGAGAGGCCAAATTTGATGCTCTCGCAACCAGGGGTTGGGCAAGCTTGTCTTGCTAGAAAAGTAATATATATGTCTTGCTAGAAAAGTAATATATTTATTTATTTATGCATTGCATTTCAAATATGGCTGGTGCTCCAGCAATCAGTGCTGAGCCTGTGTTCCCGTTATTTATTATTTGTCTTGTGAATGTTGTTTAATCCTCAGATATGCTCATTTATCAACATGAAGCTCATAGTCTTTACCTTCTGAAGGTCTTAGGTTCTCTGCCCTTGACTCTTTTCATCTCCCAGTGTTTGTCTTTATTATAGACAGTCCAGATTTGAAAATATCTTATTTTTGACTTGAACTGAGAGGTGTCAGCTACAGTCGCCTGTCATTTTGGGTAGAAAGATGGTTACTTACTAAGGTCCAAAATATCTGCAGGTCCCTTCCTTTCCCTGTTCTAGTTGGTAGTCAGTTTTATCACATTTTCCACTTAGAGGGAGGGAACTGGCACATCTGTGCTTCATGCAGAATTGTATGCCCTTCTGGTTCAGCCTTACCAATTCAGGTGAATCATCGTCTGTGGTTAAATGTTATTAGGCTACAGCTTGTAGCTTTAATTGAGTACTAGTAATGTTCTTACCACCTATATAGATGCATTCTGATAAAGGGGGGCAATTGGCTATTGAAAGTTTATGCCACAATTAAATTAGTTAGGTTTTCAGGCTTTGTGGCAGTTCCTGATGTCTTCTGGAGTCATTTACATCTCTGGAGTTTTCAATAGATGCTTGGTTTTTGACATAGTGTTTCTAATTGGAAGAGCAGGGCTGTCTTTAGTCTTGCAAATAAATAAATTAGCAAAAAGTTGCATATTGCAGAATTGAGCTTTTGCTTGGCATAAATCAGAGATCCACATGGTATAGTTGCTGCAGTAAGTATAGCACTCTCTGGAAGGCCTGAAGAGCCACAGCCCTCCCCTTGAGTGTGGAACTGAAGGATGATTCTAACACTTGTGCTCTGTTTTGGAGGTGTAATGTGACTGCAAGAAACATTCTCACTCCCCAGCTCCAACTCAGAAGCTGTCGGGGATGTCTTGCACTGAGTGCCTGAGAAGTGGAGCTGTAGGGATGATCTGCATGCCCAATTCCACTTCAATCTGACTTGACACAGTACTTGGGGCTTTAAAGGCAAGGGTTATGAATGGGCAGAATGATTATTCTGAAAAGCTGGGAGAGAAAGTTCTACAACAGTGCTGTTTTTAACCCATACATTTGGTGGATTATATATAATGCATAAGGCATATTGAACTCATTGTGTGCCTTTTAGCAGTTTCCGACTTATAGCAAGCCTAAGACAAATCTATCATGGGGTTTTCTTGGCAAGTTTTATTGCAAAGCTTCGCCATTGCCGTCCTCTGAGGCTGAAAGAATGTGACTTGCTCAAAGTTGCCCCATGGGTTTCCGTGGCTGAGCAGGTCTCTCAGAGGCCTAGTCTATCACTCAAACCACACACTGGCTTTCAAAAATAGGGCTTGTCTAGTGTTTGAACCCAGGACTTCTCACACCTGAAGTGAGACTCGTACCACTAGAGTCTAGAAGACAAAGCCAGAAGATCTATGTTCTCAATATTTTAAGCATGTTCCTGAGTTTACAGGAGGCCACAGTGCTGAATGCTCACGAGAATCTTCCTGCCCTGCCAGTGTTAATTATAGTCCTTATTTTACGTCAGCATTGACACTAAGCATAAACATAATTACAGTGAAAGAGTTCCTTCTTAACTATGGGTGCAGTCTCAAAATTTGGTTTCAGGTCTTAGTTAAGAGTAAACCTTGCTTGAGGGTGATGGGAGAAATTTGATCCAGAGAGGGGAATTAGTATCCAGTTCCACATACACACAATTCAGCTTTCAAGACTGCTGCTGGTTTCTAGCTGCCAATGTTTCTGTTCTGCTTTCAGTTTAGACAGTACGTTAATCTTTCTTTTGTTTGTTTTAGCTTTATGTGAACCTCCAATGTGTACTTTGATCAAAAGGTTTGGTACTAGTTTAATAATAATGGAGGAGGAGGAGAACTGTTACACTTCAGGGTTGTACTGATTTGGGGATGGGGGCTCATAGTTTGTAGAAGGTATAGGACTCCGCTGCCCCCTTGTCATTTTTGCAGCCCCTGGAACTTACCAGAGGGTTACAAAATATTCCACCAATTAAAAAAAAAAGGGAGAGTAGACTCCTAAGATGATACCATTCTCTCAGAAATATGGTGTGTCTCTTCACTTTCTTTTAGGAAAAGATCTATTTTTACAGATGAAACCAATGGGAAGTGTTTTATTTTTAAAATATGACATTTTGATCTCTACTATTGTCATCTGGAAGGTGTGGCATAGCTCCTGCTGGGTCCCAGGGCCAAAAAAGTGGATGCCAGGACTTTGGCTGCCTCTCGTTCCAAGCCTTGCTTAGTACAGGTTTGCAGATGAGCTCCAGTTCTCTTCTTGTGCTTGGAGCTGGAGAAGGGCTGAGAGAGTGTCTGTTATTTCACCTTGAGTTTTTGGAGGATGGGGAGGTGAATATCTGGCAGAGAAGAATGCACATGTAAATGTATCTTTTCCTAGTTTTCCATAAAATAGACAAAAGAGAGCTGTGCAGAGTACTGAACCTCTTGTTTTCACCACTAGAAACATTGCTCCACTGTTTTTTGGCTTCTGAGATTTCAGTTTCTGAGATATTTTATCGACTGTGTACATTGAAGCAGTCTGTACCAACCGTGAGACTATGAGATGTGCTTCTCAGGTGCATTTAACTGAAAGCTAGTGTTCTTGGAAAGCCACATGGTTTGTGTTTTTAATCTTTATGTATATAGACCTACTTATAAGTCATGTTTCAGATGTCTTCTAACCAAAGCGGTAGGCCAAAATGCCCCTTCTGGCCATGAGTAGGAATCTGAGGACCAGTGGAATGCAGCCAACATGCACAGGATGTTAGTACCCCATGGAAGTCTTGTTGTTATTGTGTGCGTTCAAGTCATTTCTGACTTATGGTAACCCTAAGACAAACCTATCAGAGGGTTTTCTGAGACTAAGAGTGTGTGATGTGCCCAAGGTCACTCAGTGGGTTTCCATGGCTGAGTGGGGAATTGAATCCTGATCTCCAGGGTTGTGGTCCAGTGCTCAGACCACTACAGCACACTGGCTCATGTAAACCTGACCTCCTTTGTTTGAGGTCTTCATCATGAATCTCTCACATGCACTGTATTATCACTGCCCATTTTCAATGTGGTAGTAATATGGCTTTGTGGCTGATGCTGAACTAAGATACTGAGAGAAGAAGGCATTCTAAGGAAAGAGATCTCATTACCCAATTTTACTACCATAGTTGGAGATTTTAATCTTCTTCTTGCATGGACCTAAATGTGGGCAAATTACTGACTTAACATCTCATTTTGTAATGTACTAAGACACCATGGCCAAGAAGACTTCCATACTGAAGAATGGTTGGTGATTAGCCTGGCTAGAAAATCCTGTAGACCTACAAATCTGTCTAGTTATACATTTCATTATTACAACCAATGATTACCAGTTATTCAGTACAGATTCTATTACCAAGTCGGCATGCTAAGCTTTTACACGGTCGGATGAAAATCCAGTTGGGATTCTTCAACACTACAGCATCTTCTCATGTTTGCCCTGATAGTAAGATGTTGCCTACAAGTCCCAAAAATGTTTTATAAATGGAGAGGGATTATGTTGACACAGTACAAGGAGGAAGACCAGGCTGCAAAGTTACCAGGTACAAGACAGAGCCATCTGTTCTACAGAACTGTTAACTTAATGCCAAGTCAGCTTATGTTGTGTCAGGTTTTTGGGCAACCTTGAAATGTAAAAAATAAAATAAATAAAATCACTCAGTCCTGTAACATACTCTTTTTGCACTGATTAAAACAATTGGTCTTAAGTCTTGTAATAATTGTTCTTCATTGTTAGTTGCTTAAGAAGCTCTATTGAGCTAAAGAGCAGAACATATGTGTTTGTAAGTAAATAATGGTGGTTTTATGGGGAGTGGTCTTCTCCTTGGTATCTTTTTCTGTTCCTTGGTCACATGTGAAGAGTACATGCTGGCATGGGCACATCTGATTCCCTTCCTAATCTCTCTTTCACAGAAGGATGATGATTCAGACAGTGAAAATGCTGAACTTGAGGCTCTGGTTGCACAACGAGGAACAGGGAAATCCGATGACCTTCTGGATCCCACAGATGAATTCTTCCGGATGGTACTATTATTTTTCTGAGCATTTGAGGAGTTGATTATCTTCTTGTTTTCATTGTTTATATATATATATCTGTGTGTGTATATGCATACCCACCAGTAAAATAGGATTTGCATTTGCCTTCCCCAAAAAAACCTCTCATTGACCTCTAGACTTTTCTTTTATGTGATTCAGTTCTCTCATGTGATGCAATTATCTGGTCTACTCTGAAGTTGCAGGAAGGATATGCAGGTGGAGAGAACGTTGTTTGTGTATATGTTCTGGCTGTCAAATGATCTCCCCTGAAATGTTTTCGTAGAGTTTTACTTGTTGTCTTCCAAGTGCCAAGGGAAAAAAAGAACATTGTTCCATCTGAAGTTAGTTTTGTACTGATTTTATATGCTATTTCTATTTATTGTGCATTTTTAGGTTCTTTGAGGAGGTTTTTTAGTTTTGATTGACTATATGTAATAATAAATACAGCATGGACAACTTGAGCAAATTTGGATTTCACCATCCATAAACAATTTTCACTACACTGAAATGGCATCAGTACTGCCTGCACACAGTAGTTGAATACATAATGGGGGAAATCATCTGAGCTGCTTCTGGAGCCTTCTAGAATAGATAGTTATTTTTTTCTCTCTCGTGTAAACAGCCATACAATTTAGATGAGACAGTTGGCTATGGTGGTGGTTTCTAGTCAGTAACAGCAACAGATGTGTGACTTTCCAACAACAGAGGAATCTCTTGGTTGGCACATCTCTTCATCAGTGGAGGTGCTGGGGCTACTGGCAGTGGGGAAAAAGTATTTTACTTCCTTCTTCCCTTCTCCTTTTTTCTTTGGGGATGCAATTAATGACCAACCTCAAAGAGAGAAACTTAGGAGCGAAGAAAAAAGATTGCCCATATATCATTGAAAATACTTAGAACTTTAAAATGAGATTAGAGGATTGAGAAAGTAGGTGTTACCTTTTTCATCTCCTTTTCAGACACGTGGCATTCGTGAAGCCTTAAGGACTCTGGAAGATAAAGTGAAAGATCTAGGGAAAAAGCAAACTACAATTTTGGCCACACCGCTCCCAGAGGATAGTAAGTTGGTGTGGGTGGGGATAATTAGTTGGTGAAACAGAGGAGACTGTGATCTTATCAAGGCATGCCTGGACAGCTGATCTTCAGAAGGTAATAGACACAGGAGGGTTGGGGAAGTGTGAGATTTTAGGGTAGACTTAAGTGGTACTTAAATGTTATAATGTAGACAGGTGCAGAATTAGAATTGCCTTGATGCAAAGTGCTCACTGCAGTTAACATTAGTGTTTTATTCTTGATCCTACGTATTCATTTAATATGCCAAAGTGGTGTATGTAAAAGTCCCACAAAGTTCCCCATCCGGGTCCTGAGCAGACCCAGGCCAGCTTTGGCACTTTGGTTGTATTATGTGCCTTCAGACCAGACTCTGAACTGTGCCAAGTGATACTGTGCCATCAGTGGACATGGCAACTTACAGAGTTACACAGATGATGTAGGCAGGTCCAAATCTAAGCATGGAAGAATAGGGGCTCTTTGACGTTCGTAAAGTGTGGTTAGGGTAGGAATCAGAGTTGAGACAACAAGACAGAGACCATATAGTAAAAGGTGGGCTTTAGGGTAGAATTTGAAGGGGGAGATGAGTATGTATTCAGGAAAGGAAGCCTACAGGAAGCGGCTGGCAAGGGAAGACAGGTGGATTCATCTAAGAAAACAGGGTACCTTCTGTCAGCTGAAGATGAGAATGGGGAATCAAGGTCATTCTGGTTGGCATACAACAAGGAATGTTAAAGGATAATGGGTCAAGGCCATAAATAAAAGTAAGGACCATGGGTTTGTGCTGCATGAGGAAGAAACTGGAAAGACAGGGAAACAATCTGCAGTCAGATACCAACATATTTACTCTGTGGTCAGATGGTAGCATGCATAATTTTGGCAGAGGTGAGAGAACTGAGGTACAAGGGAGGGGGGGCTGGAGCAGTGTAGGTGAAAGTCGACTTGGTTTTGTCCAAGGTAATAGAGTGGAACAGACCTGTTTTTCTATAGTTGTTCAGGAAGAAGTGCTGTGACTTGGCAGTGGATTGAATTAGTGGAGCAAATTCTGTCAGTTGGTAGAAGGTTAGACAGCCATCATAGCATGACCACATGGCTTGCAGAACATGGTTGTGGGAAAGAAGCACGTACATGCCGATGTACGTGCGCGCATGTGTATTTTTAAAAATAGTTCGTGTAAAGGCCATCTTACCCTTCTTCAGCCCGGTATGAGCACTTGAATTTTTGTCCTCCTTGTTTTCCAGAGATGAAGCAAGATCTACAAAAGCTCCGTGATGAGATCAAAGAGTTGGCAAAAGACATTCGCGCCCGCCTAAAGAGTGAGTGTGGGTGAAGGATGTGACATTAATGAGTAAAAGAGGAGGGTCTGCCTATCAGACCTCCTCATCTCTGCTCTCAGCTTGGTGAGGGGAAGTGTTCAGTGGTTTGGAATTAAGACTCTGAATTTTCATCTCCTTATCTTGAGGAGATATTTAACTATAGCCCTCTTGTTTAAAAATGTAGAAATTGAGCCTAAGAAGGATGAGGAAGATGAGAACAGAAACTCTATCAACACCCGCATGAAGAGAACCCAGGTGAGAGGCAGCCCTGCTAACTAGTTCAGTAGGGGCTGGGAAGGAGGCAGGACAGGTGTGCTAAACCCTTTCTTTCCATCTTTATCCTAGCATGGCATCCTGTCCCAGCAGTTCTTGGATCTTATCAATAAGTGCAATTCCATACAATCTGAGTACCGGGACCGGAATTTGGAGCGGATCAAGCGACAGCTGCAGATTAGTGAGTGCACTTGCTTCTCACCAGCTCCAAGAACTACAGCATTTTAGTGCCAGACTGGTGATCTCTTGTTATTGCAGGGTTGCTAACTCACTAGGATTGCCCTAAATTAGGAAAATGAGGACTGGTACCAAAAGTAGAATAGGTGATGGGATCATGACTTTTCCACGGCCATTTGGATTACTTCATGGGTAAGTTGAGTCCTCTAGGTCCAAACATAGTAATCCTATTAGCTTCGCTACAGTGCTGCTATTTGGGGATGGATGTACAGAAGCACACAAGTGATTGTGTTTAGGTATACTAGCTGGGACACATTTGTTTCTTTCCTCTCTCAGGCCATACATGGCATCTGGCACAATCATCTATGTTTTTAACTGGGTAAATTTCTAAAACTGTGAGTGAAATTTGAAAATGTGAGCTGTGCTGAGTATAGAACCTGTTGGGGCTTCCACTGATAAGAGGATTTTTTTAATGACTTCTCTTTTGGCGAGCAGAAACAGAAAAAAATATGCAAAATAAATTTAATTCACATAATATGCACAAAATCTGACTCTTCATGGAGCAGAAAATAGATTACATTCTTACTTTATTTATGAAACAAAAACTGTAGTTTAAATACTGGGCTTTGAGAAGTTACTTCCCATCTAGACACACTGGTGAGAAACAGAGGTGTGAACTAATCAAGGATGTGGTTGGTTGCAGCAGTTCCCTGATTCATGAAGTTTTCCAAGATTGCCTGTCTAATCCTCTAGCTGTATCTGCTTGAGACTTCCAGTTTTCTATATGCTTGGCCATTAGCTGCTCACAACTTGGATAAAATGATCTTGCGTATGGGTCCTTAGTAAAACTGTTTATTGGCGAGGCCTAGCTATCATGTTGCCCTGTCTTTCTTAAAAATTTGTGACTTTTAATGGAGAACACATGACAGGAGAGCACTGGCCAGGTTTCCACTTGCAAGGAAGCCAAAAAAAAATTGTAGGCTTTCCAAGGAAGAGAGTTGCCACTTTTTCCCCTTTCTGTAACTAATTTCAGTTGTGAGGTTAGCAAAGCTGGGGAAGAACAACTGCCTGTCTGTTGAGATGCACTGAAGAACACAGTTTGAGGCGTGAATAAGGAAGGCATGAGGCCCAGATGAAGAAAGTAGACAAGATTTTTTTTTTTAATTTTGGCAATAGAACATCTCAAGTCCCTAGAATTAATGAGTTGTTGTCTTAAGGTTGGCTGCATTCCAGGAGGAAGAAACCTCCCCAAGGCCCCTGGAAGAAATTTCAAATAATTTCTGGTGTGAAAGGTTTGGTACAATGCTGGTTCTCAGTTTTTTTCTCCGCTGTTACCAAATCTTGGAAGCCCTTTTTGCTTCGCCTCTGAATGCACAGTTTTATAAAAAACCTCAGTGACATGCAGCTACTTGTATGCTAGCCAAGTCATCTTCCTGTGGAGATGGATACTTCCTCTAAAGGAAGATGACCTTGAAAGCCAGGAGAGTTGGAAGATAAGCTGCATAAACATACTTGGCTCAGGGTTTCACAGTCAGAGGCAGGCGGGAAGATTTTCCTGTTCTTTTTTCCCCCCATTTTGGATAGCAGAGTTAGTCCGGAATCATATGAAGCAAACCATTGTTGAAATTCCTGACGAACAGATTCTGCTAGTCTCTAGCAGAGAGTAATTATGGTTTATCTTCATACCCCAGTGGAAAAAAAATATCAGGGGAGATCTGTCAGTCCAGCTGTTCCATCCTTCAAATGAATTTATTAAAGGATACAGGTTGTGGTTAGTATTGAATGGGAAGCAAGGTCAGCTGTAAGGAGTCCCACCTGAGGTACTCTGCAAGAGTTTCTGTAATTCTTAGGTTGGATTGCTTGTATGAGAAATGTAACTCAGCCATGTGGAGCTCCTGCATTACCGATTTCTTGCAACAGTTTCTGTCCTGTAGGCTTCCTCTACATTTAAGTGAGGCTGGAAGCATATTAAAAAGAGCAAGAGTCTGTTGCTTTTCCGTTGCCAACTGTATGTTCTCTCATTGGTGGAGGCGGTATGTGAGAAGAGAGGAGGCTGAGTTCTTATCCTGGAAACCTGTTCATGCCCCAGTCCTGTTTGCCAGGAGTAAACTCTTCAGTTGCTTCACGTTTTGCCATGAAATTCTCTCCATCTTGTTGTAGAGGGAATAAAACTCTGTAGATATATGAGCAGCAAGTTGCAAAAAGCTGAAGAACTGAAAGGGCTTTTGCAGAACTTCTGATCACAAACAAGTGTCTATCACTTAGCACTGGTCCCTGTTCTTCTACATACAGTCTAGACTTTGGCACCTCCTCACTTCCTTTGTTCTTGGCCTTATGAACTTTCCCAGGAGAATGTTACACATGTTTAAAGCCAGAGTGCAGATTCAGTTCATGTGGACAATAAGGATGCCCAGCAAGTGTGGTCAGGACATAAGGTGGACATAGCAGTGATGTAGGCTCAAATCGATTGACTTGGACTCAAGTCAGACTTAAGTCACTTCAGTGACTTGACTTGGTAAAAATTGCACACTGACTCGACTTGACTTGAGATTTGCATATTTTTAGTGACTGACTTGCTGCCCTTGGTTCAGTAACATAACACATTCATCCAGATATCTTACAACTCACAGGTCACATGACAATCTGTCTAAGCCCAAAGTGTGGACGCATTTCTCAGAGGGAACGGCAAATGGAATAGGCAATGGGCTTGAGATCTGCTCAGCAGCCTGTCCCCACTACATATAGGAGGAGCTTTCTAAAACTTTTCCTAAGAGCAGAAGGCAAGACTCATGCCCAGAGTGCAGGGTGCGTATCTCAGAGGGGAACAGAAAATGTGTTAGGCAGTGGGCTTGAGGAGGAAGGATCCTTCTTTCTAAAGTTCTTGAAGCTTCAGTAATGGGGAATAAGAAGGATCTTATTCCCCACTCCTGAAAAAGCCTCCAGCTTTGCAAATGGGAAGTAAGAAGGACCCTGCTCCCTACTTTCAAAGCTGCAGATGGCAACATCACAAAAGTGAAGGGATGACTGTACTTAAATTGTTAAAACTGACTTTATTCAATTCTGGAAATTCTGGAATACAGATTGGGGTATAAAGTTGGCTTCCAGAGTTGAGACTTGACTTGAAAGTATCTTGCAAAGACTTGAGACTCGACTTGAGGCTTGAGAATAGAGACTTGAGACTTGACTTGAGACTTGGAGTAAAAGACTTAAATGCATCACTGGAACATAGTATGTCCCAGAAATATTTTCAGTTCAGACAGTAGTCCTTCCCCTCAATGTGGAAACTATTTGCAAACCTCTCCAATAAACTAAAATGATGTAAAGGAAACACTTAGAACAAGCTGTCTCCAAGTATAACATGTTATGCCTGGGAAGTATTGGGGGAGGGGTTGTTTTTTTTGTTGTTGTACCATGTTGGAGTTGCGCGCAGAATGGCATGCCTCTGACAGTATGCTTGTTCTGCTCTTTTAATATTTTTTTAAATTTTTGATTTGATTTTGAAGTATGATTTTTAAAAAAACAGATAAAGGGAAAGAGGAAAAAGAGGCAAGTGGGATACTTAGGACAAGCGTTGGGCATGTATATAGATAAAAACTGGCTGTGTTTCTCCCCTTTTATTAATAAAGTGTGCCACTAGGGGACACTATGGTACCAGTACCGAGTAACAGGTATTTCTTTCAGCATTTCAGTGTGGCCCTCAAATTCTGTTTTGGGAAGTGTGGAGCAACTGGTACTTCAAACTAAGACACACCAAAGTTCTGGGTTCTGATCCCAGTTCCAGGATAGGTCTGATACTATTAAGATTTTTGTAATGATGCCAAATCAAGGAAGTCTGAGTTATTTCCCAATTGTGACAGGACAGCAGAAAAACCTATGTGGTGCTGAGGGTATATTCTTGATTTTCCTTCAGCTAACGACAGAGTGGTGTCAGACGAAGAGCTTGACCAAATGCTGGAGAGTGGTCAGACAGAGGTGTTTGTCTCCAATGTGAGTACTGGAGAGTGTGGGGTCTTTGGAGAAGGGGAAGTTGTAATGGTCATGAGCTATGGGATGCTTAGCCTTCTACATCTTGTTCATGCAGATCATGAAGGACACACAAGTGACAAAGCAGGCTCTGAATGAAATTGAGACGCGGCACAGTGAAATCCTTAAGCTTGAGCGCAGCATCCAGGAGCTACACGAAATGTTCATGTACTTGGCCACAGAAGTGGAACTTCAGGTACAAAGTGGAGAGGAGGAAAAGGAGGGGGTTTGGAACATAGGAACCTAACTTATACTGAATCACACCGTTGGTCAAACCATTACGATTAGTATTGTGTACTCAGTATTCAAGGGGTTCTGGGTAAGAGAGGAACTCAGCCCATTGGTGCATGGGAGGAGCTGAGCTTTCTGGGAAGGAGCTCTGTGTATTCCTTAATGTGAACAACTAGCATTTTTGAGGCAGATTCTTTCAGGAAGAAGAAGGGAGGGTTTTTTTTTCCTGATAAAGATTTTGATTTTCTTAGAGGTCTAGTGAGAGGCCAAGGACAGATCAAATCACTTCTGAGTGGGTCAGAAACTGAGACCATGACTTAGGGATTAGGACTTTGAGCAAGGGAGGCCAGTGTCTGAGTGGGTATGAAAACTTTGTGAGTTGAGCTGAGGAATCTAACCAGACATTTTGGAAGTTCTGTTTTGCCTGTATATACTCATAATACCCAATACCTTCTCCCTGTTTGTTATTCTGATAAAGACTATATTCTATTTTTATAGTTTCTGACTCAACAGAGTACTTTTCTTCAGTTCTAATTTGATAGGAACATGCCATCACAGATTTTTCAAACCCTTTTGAATAAGACTAGAGAGGCTTACCCCTTACTCACTAAGGTGGTGGGTTTAAGAGGGGAAAGCAGGATTTTATGGAAAGGTGGAGGGGCAGGGTGCTATAGAGCTGTTGGGAAAGCAGCCACCCTCTCCAGTCTGTGAAAAGAAAGTGGGCCTGCCCCCCTACACACATGGAGCTACTGTATGTGTATAATGTTTATTTTCCTCCTATTCTGTATCCAGTAAATCACTGTTTGTTTTATCTTGCTGTCTCTCTTCGCCCCAAGTGTTCCCACACAGACCCAGCTCTATCTCCTTTTGCCCATGATGGAGCCTCTTAGCCCTTATTTCTTTCCCTGGCCCTTCTGTTCCTGCTTCAGAGTTGTCTGTTAACTCCTACCACCACTGTTGACCTTAAAGGTTTCTCCTTACCTGAACCTCACCCCCCTCCCTTTCCCTGCTTGTAGGGAGAAATGGTTGACCGGATAGAGAAGAACATTCTTGATTCGGAGGACTATGTCAAGAAAGGGCAGGTGCACCTTTATAAGGCTCAGGAGAGCCAGAAGAAAGCTCGCAAGGTAAGTTGACTGGACAAGCTTGAGACTATCTCTTTCATAGAATAAAAGAGACATTGTTTGCATTGTGTTTGTCAACCGTTGTGTCACACAAGTGCAGCACTGAGCATCTTGTGAATCTGTGCATTTACTTGAAGGGGAAAAAGAAACAGGAAAAAGAAAACATTGAGATATTTAAGAAGATAAGCAGTACTTTGTGAATTTCAGAAGCTAGGGGAAGAAGACTTACCCAAGACTTCCGGAAGCAATAGCATTTCTTTGTTTTTTATATGTCCTTATTCTTCTTCCATATAGGTAGCAGAAGAATAACAAATATAGCAAGAGCTGAAAATTTTTAGGCTGCTCCTCTGCCCATCCGTCCTAACACCTTTTTTGTTTATTCTTTGTCTTGTTGCTCTGTAGAAGAAGTTCATGATTATCATCTGCCTGTCGATCACAGTAGTTATCATCATCGCCATCATTGCCTTAGCCATTCATTTTGGCTAGTTAGGGCTCCCAGTTTTGTCTCTCCCTTCACGCTGCATCATTGGAGCCTGACGGTATGTATGGGTAAGGGTGGGGTGTGGGGACGAAGGTACAAGTAATAGTCTGGATAGCTGAGTAGAGATCTGGCAATCAGGCCAGATGGGCCTTTGAGGAGTGCCTCATCTAGGCAGAGGAAAACAGTACAAGTTGCAAACCAGCTTTACTGAGGGCTATCTTATATTGATTCCACAATCATTTCTGCAATGGCCTCTGGCTCCTGTTATACCAGGGGTGGGCAGTTGTTACGAGTTGGGGGCCACATCACCCCCCAGATACCTTGGAGGGCCACATTCGAGGTGCACCTTCCAAGCAAAAGTAACATTTTTAAAAAATCTATTTTGCCTGCAGATGCCCTCTGTGGAACATGGGGGGCATTTTCACCACATGTTTGCACCCCCTGGACATTTTAGGCCCAAGAGAAGCCTTTTTTATAATGGGAAGTGAACCAGAAGTCAGTTGCTGTTTTCTTAAAAAAGAAACAAAAACCAGGGAGCTCTCCTGAATTTAAAATGGACAAGGGGATCAAAAAAATAGCCAAATGGCCCCCCTGACCCAGAGGGGATTCATCAGGACCATATTGAGATTCCCCCCCAAAAATTAATTAAAAATGAAAAACATTTTGAACCCTGGAGGTCACCAAATGATCCTGGTGGCCTCTGGGCTCCATTTTGCCTACCCCTGTGCTATACAAAGGTGAGGCTTAATACATTTTAGCCATTTCTGATGTTACAAGTAGCCAGGGGTGCTGCCTCAAACTGGTGCAGGCCTCTATCAAGGATGCTGAATAATTTTTTAAAAATGTGTTGGTTGAGCTTATGATGCTTAGGCAGAATTGAGACAGGCAATCTAGATACTGCTTCCCAATTGGGGTCTGGAGAAACAAATTCTGTCCCTTCTAAGTTTTGGATTTCCTTCCCCCAGGCTTTCTCTCTGGCTTCATCTTCATTCTGGAACTGCAGTCCCCTGACAGAGAGGCTGTTGCACTGTAAGATGACTGGTGAAGATTTCTCCTGCCCTTCTCTAGTCGTGAAACCATATGCTGCCTGTGGCTGCCTCCTTCCTGTTGCCCACAATCAAAGTTCCTCTCCTTCCTTTATATCCAGAGCTGCTTCCAGATGCCTAACTCTAAAAATCTAGAGCAAGGCTTGTGCGCTCTTAGCTTTGGCCTTCCTAGGTGTGTGATTTGGGGGGGGGGGGTTTGTAGCATTTTGGGATGCTTGTGTGTTTCTCCCCTTGGTTCATTCTGTGATTTTTTCATCTGCATGAAAATGGATATTTCCTGTTTTGACCTTTTCCTTTATAGATTCCTCACCATTTTTTCCTCCCTGTTAATTCAAGGCCAATTTTCGTCTTGAGCAGACCCAGATCTCCCTTCCTGATCATCATAGCTGTTATATTTTTTTGTCAATGCCTCAGGCAATTTCCTCTCCTGCTGTATATCTTTGTTGCATTTCCTGCTTCATGCCATGTCACTTTTTTTAAAAAAAGCTGCTCTTTTCCCATCCTGGATGTTGAAAGTCTTTGTTCACTAGGGGACAAAGGGCCAGATGAATATCCTGAAGAACTTGGTTGGTTGGATCTTAATGATTTGCGCCAGTTACTGTCTGGTAGCAGGGAGCTAAATTTGTTTATTCTCACCCTGCTGCCTTCATCCAGAGTTGGTTTATGAGAATTTTGAAGAATTCTGTGATTTCTTAACAGACATGGGGTCTGTTGTGATAGAGGCAAAAAACTGCAAACTAGGACTGCTGGATTGCCAAGCTGTTTTGTAGTAACTCTTGGTGTTCTCATGTCATACGTGCCTTAGGATTTGTACACTTCCGTTCTTTTGTGAGACTGTTTGTTTGTCCTCTGGATCTCTCCCCTTCCCCTTCCAATGAATTGATAGATGTCCCAGTGCCAGGCCTCGATAAAATTGGGACAAAGCCACATGAATTTCATTGTTCTCCTCTTACAAAGTCTGAATGCAGACTTTGAACAGATTGGTCTGAAAGTAGGTCCAAAGGACTAAGATGGAATTAGGGTCTTAAGGGAGTTGGTGGTACTTAGCTACTCAGGACATCAGGGTTTGTCTGTCTGCAGTACTTAACTGAGTTGAGTTAGGGAAATCATGGAGGAAGTGGAAGCCAGGAGCTTTGGGCCTTGTTGCTGAAAATCTGATATTTTACTACTTCAAAAAAAGACTTGGATAAGTGAAGTATTCCAGTTACCTTGGAGAATGTGTTAAAAGAAAAACATTATTATGTATTGAAAGAAAAGCAACCTAACTCAAATTATTTTGTAATATAAAAATAAAAGCACTTTTTAAAAAAAAAAGTCTGCAAAGCAGTGGTCTCTTTGTTGCCCATAGTACTCTGCCCTTGACTCCTGAAAGCTTTCAGCTGAAACCAGTAAGCAGAGGAGGCTGAGACTATTAAGTGGCAAGAGGTTTAACATCTTCTTGGTTTTGAGGTCTGATACAAGGTGAGCCTGGTTTTGATACATATGGAGAACTTCTTCCCTTACAGATACTTTTTCCAGCTCAGATACTGTAGTTTTGAAACTGAGTGATTCATTCTGGCTGCTGATAATGATCTTTAAGATGATAGCTAGATATGAGTGCTTTGTTCTCAAGGGAAGGGACAAGACGATGCTTCAAATGACATGTTTTGAATGGAGTGGAGAGTTTCAACTTCATCTTAAAACCAAATTTCCAAATGTGTACTAGTTTGAATGCCTAAGGTCGATGTAGTCAAATAGATATTTCACAAAATACCTGGGCCACACTGGTGGTTTCTCTGTGGTGAATATAAGGAGAAAATACACATTAGTAGATACAATATATAAAGAAGCTACAGTTTTTCCTAGCAATCTACAACTGTCCCATATTTTGACATATTAATTGTAGCAAATACCCGTAAGTATAATGGCTGTGAAGAGGAGCCCTAAGATTAAACAAAACTATGCAGTTGGGTTAGGATCTAAGACTTGGTAGCTGGGGCGCAGGTTGGTTCAAAGGTTATATTCAGAAGGGAGAAATGTGGTAAAAATAAAACACACACACACACACACATATACCCTTAATCACCACATGAGAGCCACAAAACTCAAGAGCTCACCTTGCGTTACGGACTGAGGATCAGCAGTACTGATCTGCTGATTGCTGAACAGCATATACCTCCTCTTATCAATTAACCTTGACATTTCTGAAAAGTAGTTCCCTCTGAGGTTAGCTTTTATGGATTGAAATGTTTAGCTTAGGTGTTTTTTATGTTGGGCATTAGGAGGTGCTATTAGCATACGTGCATCACATTGGTTTGTAAAGTACTGGTTGGTAAAAATATTTTCTTTTTCTTTCCACTTCTCCCCAGCAAAATCACCACTACAGGAATTGTTCCCTGTAAAACATAAGATTTATTTTAACATTCAACGTCATTCATCTGAACTTGGCTGTTTATACACTCAGGCCTAGGGGTTAGAAACATGCATGCCTGCAAGTGTCTGAAGGCCTGAGGATATTAAAAGAGAAAAACGATGATACACAAAACTCAAAATTATCTGTGTAAGTTGCTTCTTTTCTTGGGTTCTGCAACAGACGGCTAGATACGGGATCTGGTCTGAGAAGAAAAAGAAACTAAAGGTTCGCTTCTTTGGTCAGTTCTCTTCTGTTCTAAGGTTTGAGGGAAAGGTGGTTTCTTCCACTGGTAGGTCTGACGCATAGTTGGTTTTGTATCTCTCCCTACTTCCTGCCTGAGCTTCTCTTACAGGAAAAATATGGGTGGACTAGCTGTGATGTGGGCTGTATGGTCTCAGTTTGACACTTGTGGCTGAAAAGTATTGTACCGAATATTCAAAGGTGTAATACACGTTTTCTATTCAAACTGAATATCTCTGCTTTCACATTTAACATTCAGAGAATTTTTATAGTCTTAATTAAATTATGTCAAGCCTGGCATTCTGGTAGTGACATATGCAGGCATAACACCTACTCCTGTGTATGTCTTTTGTTGTTGTTAGAGAAGCTATTATCTTCCCTTGTCTGCAATGACCAAAGTCTTCCCCTTGAATTTGCAGCAACGCTCCTATGGCCATTCTGTGACTGGAGGAGAGCGGGGTGAGGGGAGCGTGGGAGAAGAATCTGGCCACGTGGCTATAACCAGATGCAAAATGATTGCATCCACCAGAGGACCCCAGCATATCTTCATGGACAGGGACATAGCCGGATGGTTCTCTGTTTCCCACCAGCCATAGAGTTACCATTGGGAGAGCTACAACAGCTCTGCAGAAGCTCTGGGGAGTGGTAAATGGCCAGCTTTAGTATGATTTCACAAACAGAGCTGCTATGCTACACTGAGCTGTAGAGGATTCTGGCCTGTATGTACAAACATAGTCACCTTGTATAGCGTTCTGATATTAGGCTCTGGATTTACAGTGATCAGTAGCAAGTTATCAAGTGTAATTTTGCTGGTGCACAGTAGTTAATTGGAAGATGGCCTTCACATAAATCAGTGCCATTTAATGCAGGATAATTTATTTAATGGTGAGTGTATCACTACAAAGGACCACAGCTGACATAATGTAGATATAAGAAGCTGTGTAGATTGAAACTAGAAAAGGCTTAAACTGATGGCCTCAGCATCACTGAGCTTGAGATCTGGAAACATTTGGAACTTCCTTGGAAATCTTTTTCAGAAAATGCATATTTTTAAAATAGTGCTCTAATTTATTCTCTCATGCAAATTATCCTATCCCAATGATGGTAAGACCCTAAGGTGAACCTATCATGAGACTTTCTTGACAAGATTTATTCACAGGGGGATTGTCCTTGCCTTCCTCTGAGGCTGAGAGAACGTGACTAGCCCAAGGTCTCCCAGTCAGTTTCAGTGGCTGAGCAGGGATGCAAACTCTGGTCTCTCAGTGTCCTAGACCAACACTCAAAATCATCATGCTGTATTAGTGCTGGCTTAAACTCTGAAAAACTGAAAAGGGCTTTGTTTCATGATTACAAAGTCTGGAAGTGCATTTCCACAAATGTGCCACTCAGATGCAGAAATAATATCGAGCCCTAAATTAGGAATCTCAGATTTCATTTTTGGAAGAACTCTACCCCTCCAAGTTTCTAGACCTCGTTGTGATATATGATGCCTCTGTGATTGAGGAGCAACTGATTGTGCCAGGAACTGAGCCAGTGAGTGGGGCAGATGATGCCTCTGAGATGGAGGAGCAACTGACTGTGCCAAGGACTGGGCCAGTGAGTGAGCAAATCAACTTACAAACATCCCCCGCACTGGAAGGTCAAACAGAGACAGAGTTGCCCCGGCCAACTCATGATGGAGAGGGAACCAGCAGCAATGCAGAGAAATTGCAGCCACCTGTGCCCATCAACCCTCAATCACACAGAAGGCTGAAACGGGCTGCTCAGAGGGAGGCTGCATGGACTAGGTTGAGGAAACAATAACAAGCAGCACCTGTTCACACCGGCTATTTAAGTCTGCTGGTGTGGCTGCTCTTTGCTTGCAGCAAATTACTAGCAAACCCTCACAACCTCCATGTCTCCTGCTCCCTGAAACCCTCTGGACGGATCTCTGTCCCCTGAACCTTTGGACTGGACCTCGACCTGGCTCGGCTTGCGTTTTCCTTGTGTTCGGTATATTTGGACTCTCCCTGCAAGTATTCCTGACCTTCCTCCTCCCTTGCTGGCTGCGGCTCAGCAGGGAGAGATTCCTGACACTTGTGGATGTAGTTATTTTTTTGAACATGTGCAGGTCCTGACCTCATGAAATGTCAATGGAGGATGAGGCTTCTGGATTACTAAAGGTCAGCAGGCACATACCCTGCTACTGTCCCAGTTCACTCAGGATGAGCACCCTTGCTTTTTAGTCTTCCAGCATTCTCAAGTGTTTTTAAGATGTCTCATGTTTCCCCTTCCCCTCCCAATTACACTATGTGCTTTGACTGCTGCAAACACTTTCTGTAATAAGCAAAAGGAATGCATATATCTAAAGCAGGGGAGGTTGGAGAGACCTGAGAATTAAGTAAGACTTTCCTTGGGAAGTTCCACTTTGAATCTTCAAGTATGTGTTCTCTCTCAATCTACTGCACAAGTTTCCCTCCTTTTTCAGTGGATTTCAGATTTCTCCTCTACCTCTCATTTCTCTAACATAGGATCAATATTGCAGAAAAGCACTCTTGATTTGAAAATTTTTCTCCTCCCTTCAGTTCTGATTTTTGTTTTTGAGATCTGCATGAACCTTATATTTTAAGGTTTAGAATTACTGTGTTTCTTCTCTCTAATCTTTTCCTTTTGATTTAATATTCCTATATGAGTGTGTATGTGAACACCAGGACAGCATAGGGCCATAGGAAACAAACTGTAAGAATATATAGATCCAGTTGCGAAAGATTTATTGTTTATTTCAGAGGGTTATGGGTTGTTTTTTGTTTGTTTTTCCTTTTTTCTTTCAGAGCAGTGTTCCATTTACATTAACCATGCAGTCATACATGTATCTACTATGACATAAATGCCAATGAATTAAATGGGATTTGCTAGGCAAGTTTATTCAAGACTGTAGCCCGAGAAATTCAAAAGAGCTATTGGAATGTATGTATGTATTTATGACAATCATGTTTTTTTCCAATTACATCTTTCTTAACTAATTTCACTTCTTCCGTCTCCTGGAGATAAAAGTATATTGTTTTTCTCCAGTTACTCCCATTTTTATCCTAACAACAAGTCTGTGAAATAGGCTGAAAACGTTATGGGAAAGCTGGGATTTGATCTGATCCCTAAATGCACTGGGTAGAGAGTGTGCGTGTGAAGACAGAGTTGATGCAGTGACCATGGATTTGAGAGAAAGTTGTAATTTTGCGTGGGTGTGATAAAGGCATTTTGATTTTACAATAATGTAATATGTAATATTTGTTATTGACTAGCGTATATACCTGGTATTGCCTTTTATTTTCTCATAGGTAATACTTGTTAGAAAGATTTGAGATCCTGTGTTTCTAATTCCGCATATTGCCTTGTCCAGTACCTGTAACTTTTCCCCATATTCCCCAATCCAATTCGTAGTCAGAGTTGTTAACATACGGAGGTTCAGTTTCTGAGGGAATACACTGGCCTCTTCCTTCTTGCTGCTAGGCCTCATCTCCATAGCAACCAGCCAGGCCCAAGAGCTTTCTGGCTGAGAATTCTAAAGGCCTCTCCCTAAACTGCCAACTCCAGGATTTCATAGAATCTGCACAGGCAGCCAATCATATGAGGTATTCTTGCCTGACACAGCCAATCATATGAGGTCTTTGCCTGCATGACCCAGACAAACTCACAAACTTTGACTTTTATATAGTAGATTATGCTATGCACACGTGTGCACATACTGAGTATTGTCTTTATTGATTAGGATTGTTTTTTATTTTTCAAACTTTCTCAAACACAGTACATACATTCCAAGATGTCTTTGTTTAAAATAAGAGTTTTGTGTGTTTGCCCACATTAATAACTTTTGTTTTCTTGTTTCCTGGCCACGTGGTTTTGGTTACTACTCTGAAGTTGCTTTGCCACACGTGCCCCAATTTTCATCTGTTAAATATTAGCAAGTATGTAGGCATGACATTATCACCCTGTATAAAAACTTTTTGGCAAAGCCAAATTATGCATACCAACTATGTGAATATTCACTTTATTTCTGCAACATACACATTTTTTTTAATGCAGAATAGAAATCTCCTTACAACACAACATCTGTTTTCATGTTTAGTGTGCATGCCAATTAATGGGGTCAAATGAAGACCTCTGGGACAACATAAACTTTGTGAGACATACCTCAGTGGCTTCCTGTAGGTTTTACAAACTAAACAGTAGCTTATGGGAAGGACAATGGATTATACTTTAAAGATAAACAGCAGAACTTGAAAAGTGATTTTTCAGGACTGTAGCTCCCAGAAACATCCAACATGGACATTTGTAACTTTTTCAAGATGTGTTGTAGCAGTGAAATGGTTTGAAAACATCCACATTTGAACATACCTGGTTTGGGTGTGCATGTATGTGTTGGTGTATGTGTGTGAAAGAAAGAGATCCCATCAGGGGACTTTTGTTGTCACAGGATCTTTTTTCACAGGATCTTTTTGGTCTTTACGTTGCAACAAGGCTCCAACATAATTTGGCTGTTGAGGGACATAATCCAAACAGTGGGGCCCACCTAAGTAGGGGCCACAGACCAGGTGATGTTGGAAATCCAGACGCCCGTGGTTCAAGTAACAAACTTCACTCTTTGGGTTCCCAGCCTGCAGGGGTCTCTCACATGACCCCAAAAGATCATCATCGTATTTACTGTCTTCATCCCAAACTTGTACTTTAATCTTGCTGGTCTCCCCCAAGACATCGATGATCCCAAAATCAAGGTGGACATTCCATACTGGGTTGTTGTTGTTCCATATGGTGTATGTTTGTCTTTGTGCTCCTTGGTAGAACACCTTAACATAGGCATCAGTATTGGTAAAGTAGTCTCCCCACAGGCCATGGGCACGTTGAATTGTCACCGTCAACTTGCCTTGGCCCCGTTTCCGTGAGCAGCACATGGAGTTGGTGAGGCCATTGCTGGGGCACACACAAGAGCAGGGGTCTCGAGGGCTACGGCTAGTTCCTGGCGGGCAAGGATGGGTGCAGTTTGTCCACAGAGCTCTCTGTTTCACATACTCACTCACTGCTTGCCGCAAGCTCTCCCTCTTAGGGTTGCCCTTGGGCACCAAGTTATGGATGGGCTCCAGGGAGTAGGAAAGCAGGCCAGGCATAGACTTGAGATCTTCCAACCACTTGTTGAAAGCCTCTGCATTCTGCTCATCAGAGAAGAGCAGGTCTGTGTGACTCTTGCCACCCACAATTTCTGTGTACCGTTCATTGTATGCCTTGTGGAAACTGCCCTGGAACCTCTGTTTCTTCTTCTGCTCTTCACACGTCTTGTAGGCGGCATCCATCTTTCCCTTGCCAGCACCAATGCTGGCAGATGCCTCAATGCTCAGGCAGTCTTTGACCTCATCAGCAGTCACCCCGTCCAGCACCGACTCGCACACTCGTATGGCTGTCACATCCTTTACATGGCCCCCAAGGTGAAGATGTGTGATAAAATGAGTCCCATAGGTTCCAATGAGCTGGCGATATTCTGGCTGGGTGGCACGTTGGTATTTGGGGGGCAGATTCTTCAAGGCGTGTCTAAAATGCTCAGTGAGCCGTCGGTGGTGGCCAGTGCGGAAGCTGTGAAAGAAATACAAGACCATCCAGAGACCCAGATCAGTATTAGAACACCTATTCTGGATTTTCCCTCAGAATTCTCTTTTGGAGTTATCAAACCTGTATAAGAACCACTTGTGTAATGAAACCACAGATCTAACTAGGCCAGGATCCTCATTCTGTCACTGGGACAGTCAGATGCTTGTGGGTAACGCATAAACATAAGTAGAGCCTGATATAGGTAGACATTCTCTGCAACACGTAATGAGTGATATACTGCCTCTAACTAAGGAGGTTCTACTTCCAATCAGATATTTTGGCTCAGATTTTGATCAATGGATCCTCTAAGAACCTGCCTAATACTTTTTTTTTTAAGTCTTTAAATTTGCCAATCTGTTATTGTAAGATCTAGGATTCTGTCCCACAAATCTGGCTGGGATCATGAGAACAGCCAAGCTGACATTTTAATCAACAGGAAGGCTATTTTAATTTTTAAAACAGAAAAAGAAAGGCAATGGCCACTTGATATTTAGAGGCAAGACGATTTTCCATTCCACCAAAAAAGATGTTTAACCAAATGAGCCAAATACTTAGACATGGACTATAGGACAAAAAGCCCTCTAGATATTGACAGAGCATGAAAAGTTACTTTCCGAAGAAAAAAAAATAATTCCCATTACTCATCAAAGTATATGAAAGGTAAATAAATTCTGTTACTCGTTTTTAAAGTAACTTGTTCTGTTATTCATTGTGTTGGTTATTATTTTGCTGTTACTGTATGCTGCTTTTAAAACATGCACGTGCACCTTGGGATAGATGAGATATGGTAAAAATGGAGAATTCCTGTCAAACATATCCTTAAAAAGTAACTTTAAATTAAATAGGCAACAATAAAAATAACACAAAATAACTTTGTTCCCATTCATTACAATACTGCCGAAATATACGTAGGTGTGTATTTCTACCAAAAAAATTAACTTATTTGTTTCTAACGGCTTTCTTATTATTACTTTCTTATTTACAAGCAGTTTTATTATTACTGCAATATAGAAGAATCCAAAAAGGACTAAGTGTTTCCTTTAGAAACTTCTTTATATGGGATTTGTTTTTTTTTCCTCAAGGAAGCTTCTGTAGTTTAAAAAAAGAATTGTTCTTACCAGATATAACTAATATACATATAGAATCTTGGTTGCTTTCCTTTAGGGTTTTAGGACTCCCAGAGTCCTTTACCACTAGCCATATTGTTTCTAGTCCAGAGTATCTAAGCCAGAGGTGGGAAAAAAGCTATTTTCCCCAAGACTATTTTTAATGGCTCCCAGGGCTTAAATTTTTTTTTTCTGCCCCCAAATGTACTACCATGCCCTCTAGAGGAAAGGGTGGGCAAATGTAGAAGACTAGGGGGCCACATTATATATTTTGGGGAAGGATGGTTCCCAAATGTCCCCTGTGGGACATGCAGGCATGTTTGCAGCACTTCCCAGCCCCTAGAGGGAATTTTGGGACATTCTCAGCAATTTTTAAAAAATCATAAAATTTCATTTTGACTGTGGGGATCCAGTGGGGTTTGGATGTGCTAGAAATGCCCTGAACCCAGAGATAATTTTTTGCCATTTTGGAGCATTTTTTTAAAACTCTTGTGGGGTAACAATTCATGGACACTTAAATAGATACAGTCAGCCCTCCACATTTGTGGGTTTCACTTTTGCAGATTTGATTATTCACAGATTATTTGCTATAACCTCTGCTGCCTCTCTTTGCCATGTTTAATAGGGACTGCAAGCCTTGTGAGACTGAGAAACTGTGAACAAGGCTTGTAAGTCCCCATTAAAAATGGTGTGGGGCAGCAGTGGAAGTGGCAGTAAGCCCCACCAGCCTCCTACTTTTGCCTTGTGAAGGAACCCTGGTGCCTCAGAAGAATCCATGGTGGGTTGAATATGGTGATCATACTTTTTTTGTGTGTTAAATATGGTTTGGAAGGGCCTAGAGTTATTCATGGTTTTTCCACTTTCACAGGGGTCCTCTACCTCTAACCCTAGAGAATGTGGAGGGATGACTGTACATGGAATCAGTGACAGGTTTCTAAACCTTTCTGTTGGTTGTGAGGAAATAAATCATTGGTTTTTCATTTGTTGCATTCAAGCTCCACTTAGAAGTAGAGAGCTCTCAGCTGGCTCTAGCCCTACAGAGTTTCCCACCAAATGCATTGCCCTACAGTTTTCTGCACTGTATGCCTTCATCACCTGTAGTAGGAGCAAGACACGTCATGGCTCACGAAAGTATACTTGTCCTGTGAACTCTTCTCTTTGCTGAAGTCAGCCATCTTGGAATGTGAGCCCGCCAAAGCCACCTGAACATTCTTCGATGGCGTCACCTGCACATCCAGCCCGATCTTCCAGTCGTTTTCCACAGTCGATCCTGCTGCGTGGACCACAGAGAGGCCGGAGCTCTCTACCGA
The DNA here is from genome assembly GCA_030412105.1 of Cyclura pinguis. Lineage (NCBI taxonomy): Eukaryota > Metazoa > Chordata > Lepidosauria > Squamata > Iguanidae > Cyclura > Cyclura pinguis. The sequence goes on from CM059604.1 coordinate 11,280,129, forward strand.
GGAGTGTATATTCCGTTTGCATGCAAATTTGGCTTCCCAGTCAGTGATGGCCAAAGGAAGCCTCTGGAGTGGTTTCTCTTCCAGCAGTGGATTCTGGCACAAGGTGCAGGTGCCATCAGCTTTCTGCCACAGGCTCATATCCAACAGCTTGGCCCCCTTCCTCTCAAGCTTTGTTATGTCAAACCCCTCACCAGCCAAACTGTGCCCTGGCACAAAGTCCTTGTGATCCTGGCATTCTTCGGCTGTGGCCGTCTGGCAATGTGGAGAGACATGGCGGTAAAGGAGGAGAAGGAGAAGATGTACAACAGCAATGGAGGTGAGGTTCGCTTTGAGCATGGCTGACCCTGCATGAAAAAAAAAGAGAAAGGAGTGGTTAATGGGCAGAGGCCACTGAGAGACTGGATTTATACCCTGCATGTCTCTCAAAGACTTGGATTAGAGGTAGGTAAAATCACCTAAAACACATGCTTGTGCCAAAATGTTGTTAATTGTTGTCAAGCCAACTTCAGCTTAGGGTGACTGGATGAATGCGGTATCTCTGAGTCACTCTGTCATCAACAGCTCTGTTCAGGTCTTGCAAACTCAGGGCCGTAGCTTCCTTGATTGAACCTATATATTTGTAATGTGGTCTTCTTCTTTTCCTGTACCACATCTGAAGAAATGGGTTTATATCTAGGAAAGCTCTTACAAAAATAAAAACCAACTAGTCTCAAAGGTGCAGCCACATTTCCGCCTTCCCTTCCCCCTTCCTTTTCTTATATGTTACTAAGCATTATTCTATTTTCTAATGAGTCATGTCTTCTCATGATATATCCAACAGTCTCAGTTTAATTATTATTATTACAATTACTACTATCATCATCATCCTGCCTTTCTCCTGACAGTGGGATTCAAGGCAGCTGATAACATTAAAATAAAACAAATTAAAATGTCCATGAAAGTATAAATAAGTTTTTTAAAAAAGTAAATGATTCATAAAGTTATAAACATTGCATATTAAAATATTAAATGCATTAAAATACATTTAAAGGACCTATACCAACCACAAAACAGACTTGCACAGCATCAAGAGCCCAAACCCAGTCATTTTATAAAAGCATGAGAACACAAAAATATCTTAATCTGCCAGAGGGAGGAGAGCAAGGACGAGGCCCTCCTGGCCTCTGGGGAGGGAGTTCCAAAGTCTAGGAGCTGCCACTGAGAAGGCCCTCTCCCTTGTTCCCGCCAAATGCACCTGAGATGGTGGTGGGACAGAGAGAAGGACATCTCTGGGTGATCTCAATGTTCTACTGGGTTCTTAAAGGGAGATACAGTCCTTCAAGGATGTTTTTACCTGTGAAGAGATCCATGACTTAAACCCAGAAAACCAGGTCGAGAGCATCTGGGTAAGAATTAAGGGAGCGAGAAACAATAGGGATATTCTGGTGGGGGTTTACTACAGACCTCCAACCCAGACTGAGGACCTTGATGACGCCTTCCTCAACCAAATGACTGCGCATTCAAAAAGGAGAGATACAGTAATAATAGGAGATTTCAATTACCCGGATATATGTTGGCAGTCAAACTCTGCCAAGACGGCAAGGTCCAGCAAGTTTCTTGCTTGTCTTGCAGACAATTTCATGGTCCAGAAGGTGGAAGAGGCCACAAGGGGATCAAATATTCTAGATCTGATCCTGACCAATAGGGGTGACCTTGTTAATGAGGTAGAAGTGGTTGGATCTTTAGGGGGGAGTGACCATGCCCTACTGGAATTTGGCATTCAGTGGGAAGGAGAAAATAAGTGTAGCCAGACACTCGTCTTAGATTTTAAAAAAGCGGACTTCTGTAAACTTAAGGAGCTGCTGGCTGAAATTCCATGGTCAAGAATAGTGAAAGAGAAAGGAGTTCAGGAGGCATGGAAGTTCCTTAAAAGGGAGATACTGAAGGCACAGTCTAAAACTGTGCCAATAAGGAAGAAAAATGGAAGGCATCTGAAGAAACCAGAATGGTTGACTAAAGAACTCTCAGCTGAGCTAAGCGTTAAGAGAAACGTGTACAGGAAATGGAAGAGGGGGGAAACCACCAAAGAAGAATTTAAGCAAGTAGCCAGGAAATGTAGGGAGAAGGTCAGAAAGGCTAAAGCACAGAACGAACTTAGGCTGGCCAGAGATATTAAAAACAATAAAAAGGGCTTTTTTAAATATAGAATCATAGAATCATAGAATCATAGAAATGTAGAGTTGGAAGAGACCACACGGGCCATCCAGTCCAACCCCCTGCCATGCAGGAACACTCTCAAAGCACTCCCGACAGATGGCCATCCAGCCTCTGCTTAAAAACCTCCAAAGAAGGAGACTCCACTACACTCCGAGGCAGCATATTCCACTGCCGGACAGCCCTGACCGTCAGGAAGTTCTTCCTGAGGTTCAGGTGGAATCTCCTTTCCTGCAGCTTGAATCCATTGCTCCTTGTCCTGGTCTCTGGAGCTGCAGAAAACAAGCCCTCTCCCTCCTCTACATGGCATCCCTTCAAATATTTAAACAGAGCTATCATGTCCCCTCTTAACCTTCTCTTCTGCAGACTGAACATACCCAGCTCTCTAAGTCTATCCTCATAGGGCTTGGCTTCCAGGCCCTTCACCATTTTGGTTGCCTTCCTCTGGACCTGCTCCAGCTTGACCATGTCCTTCTTGAATTGGGGTGCCCAGAACTGGACACAGTATTCAAGATGAGGTCTAACCAAAGCAGAGTAGAGTGGTACCAGTACCTCCCTCGATCGAGACACCATACTCCTATTGATGCAGCCGAGAATTGCATTGGCTTTCTTGGCTGCCGCGTCACACTGCTGACTCATGTTCAGCTTGTGGTCTATTAAGACTCCTAGATCCCTTTCACACGTACTGCCATCCAGCCACGTGTCCCCCATCCTATATTTCTGGATTCCATTTTTTCTACCTAAGTGTAGGACCTTACACTTCTCTCTGTTGAATTGCATTTTGTTAGCCTTGGCCCAGCTCTCCAATCTGTCCAGGTCATTTTGAATTTTGATCCTGTCCTCTGGCATATTAGCAACCCCTCCCAATTTGGTGTCATCTGCAAATTTGATGAGCATGCCCTCTATTCCTTCATCCAAGTCATTGATGAAAATATTCAACAGCACTGGGCCCAGGACAGAACCCTGTGGCACCCCGCTAGTCACTTCTCTCCAGGATGAAAAGCAGCCATTGGTGAGCACCCTCTGGGCACGGTCGGTCACCCAGTTACAGATCCACCTGACAGTAGCTCTGTCCAGCCCACATTTTACTAGCTTCTTTGCAAGAATGTCATGGGGAACTTTGTCAAAGGCCTTACTGAAATCGAGATATGCTACATCCACAGCATTCCCTTCATCTATCAAGCTAGTAACTCTATCATAAAAAGAGATAAGATTAGTCTGGCATGACTTATTTTTGAGAAATCCATGTTGACTTCTCGTGATTACCGCATTGCTTTCTAAGTGATTAGAAACTGACTGCTTAATGATCTGCTCCAGGATCTTTCCGGGTACAGACGTCAGGCTGACTGGGCGATAATTATTTGGATCCTCTTTTTTTCCCTTCTTGAAGATGGGGACAACATTTGCCCTCTTCCAGTCTGCTGGAACTTCTCCTGTCCTCCAAGATTTCTCAAAGATTATAGCAAGCGGTTCCGAAATGACCTCTGCCAGTTCTTTTAATATCCTAGGATGCAATTCATCTGGCCCCGGAGACTTGAATTCATCCAGTGTGGCCAGGTGTTCTTGTACCACTTCTCTACCTATTATGTGCCTCATTTCCCCTGCTTCCTCCCCTGCTCCCCAACCGCCAGGTTGAGCGCTTGTATCCTTCTGGGAAAAAACTGAGGCAAAGAAGGTGTTAAGTAGTTCTGCCTTTTCTCTTCCCGCTGTTAGTAATTCGCCATCTTCTCTGCGCAGCGACCCTATCGCCTCTTTCTTTTTCCTTTTGCTGCGGACATATTTAAAAAAGCCCTTTTTATTGTGTTTAATGTCTCTGGCCAGCCTAAGTTCGTTCTGTGCTTTAGCCTTTCTGACCTTCTCCCTACATTTCCTGGCTACTTGCTTAAATTCTTCTTTGGTGGTTTCCCCCCTCTTCCATTTCCTGTACAGGTTTCTCTTAACGCTTAGCTCAGCTGAGAGTTCTTTAGTCAACCATTCTGGTTTCTTCAGATGCCTTCCATTTTTCCTCCTTATTGGCACAGTTTTAGACTGTGCCTTCAGTATCTCCCTTTTAAGGAACTCCCATGCCTCCTGAACTCCTTTCTCTTTCACTATTCCTGACCACGGAATTTCAGCCAGTAGCTCCTTAAGTTTACAGAAGTCCGCTTTTTTAAAATCTAAGATGAGTGTCTGGCTACACTTATCTTCTCCTTCCCACTGAATGCCAAATTCCAACAGGGCATGGTCACTCCCCCCTAAAGATCCAACCACTTCTACCTCATTAACAAGGTCATCCCTATTGGTCAGGATCAGATCTAGAATATTTGATCCCCTCGTGGCCTCTTCCACCTTCTGGACCATGAAATTGTCTGCAAGACAAGCAAGAAACTTGCTGGACCTTGCTGTCTTGGCAGAGTTTGACTGCCAACATATATCCGGGTAATTGAAATCTCCTATTATTACTGTATCTCTCCTTTTTGAATGCGCGGTCATTTGGTTGAGGAAGGCGTCATCAAGGTCCTCAGTCTGGGCTGGAGGTCTGTAGTAAACCCCCACCAGAATATCCCTATTGTTTCTCGCTCCCTTAATTCTTACCCAGATGCTCTCAACCTGGCTTTCTGGGTTCAAGTCATGGATCTCTTCACAGGTGAAAACATCCTTGACATACAAGGCTACTCCTCCTCCTTTCTTGTTTGGTCTATTTCTACAAAATAGGCTATACCCCTCTATTCCTACATTCCAGTCATGAGACTCATCCCACCAGGTCTCAGTGATGCCTATCAAATCGTATTTATTTTGTTGTACTAGGAGTTCAAGTTCATCTTGCTTGTTTCCCATACTCTGCGCGTTAGTGTAGAGACACTTAAATCCCCGGGCCCTTCCTGCATGTCCTGTACTATAGTTTCTACTCGTCCCACCATTGGACGCTTGTACTACTTGGTCGATATAATTTGGGCCTTTCCCCCCTGCACTCGCCGTGTCGTTGCCCTGAATAATATTGTCTCCCTCCCCAGCAGAACTTAGTTTAAAGACCTCTTAATCCTCCGTGCAAGACTGTTTGCAAAAACATTCTTGCCAAGTTTCGTGAGGTGCAGCCCATCCCTTGCCAGAAGCCCACGTTCATGGAAATTCAGGCCGTGTTCCAAAAACCCAAAGCGTTGCTGGCGGCACCATGTGCGGAGCCAGTTGTTGACCTCTGCTATTGCCCTTTCCCTTTGTGCACCATATCCTTGAACAGGGAGGAGAGATGAAATGACCACCTGCGCACCAAGGTCCTTAAGCTTTGTCCCCATAAGCTCGTAGTCCTTTGCGATGTGGTAAAAGCTGCGCCTCGCAGTGTCATTGGTTCCGACATGAACCACAATGAGGGGCTTATGGTCAGTGGGCTTGACCAGCCTGGTTAGCCTCTCTGTTATATGGTTGATCTTGGCCCCAGGAAGACAGCAGACTTCTCGATTGAACTTGTCGGGTTTGCAAATTGCCGGTTCAGTTCCTCTGAGCAAGGAGTCCCCAACAACCAGAACTCGCCTCCTCTGAGGCTTGTCCGGGGCTCCTCGACGAGCAGGTTCTTCTAGGACTGGCTGGACACTCTGTTGAGGCTGGGAGTGTTGATCTAGTTCCTGTTGCTGATGTTGGATTCCTTCTTGTTGACATTCTGTTCCCTCCTCCTGGTGCTCCTCGTCGTTCATAAGGCCAAGAACTTTGAAGCGATTGTGTAGGTTGAGAGTCTCTGTTTCCTTCCTGGTCCTCCTACTCCTCCGTGTGACATTCCTAAAAGCATCCGTTTTTTGGCCCAGTGTGCTGACTTCCTGATCGGGCAGCTCCCCCGCGCATTCGGTCTTCAGGAAGGTCTTCTCTGCCCTATCCAAAAACTCCTCACCTTCCCTAATAAGACGAAGATTAGAAACTCGTGCCTCCAGCTGGCGAACCTTCTCCTCCAAGAAGGTCACCAGCTTGCACTTGGTGCAGGTGTACCTGACAACATCTTGTGGCAAGAAAAGGAACATCCCACAAGTGCTACAGGTGACCGCGGCAGCTCCCTCACCTTCCATCCTTGATACTACAGACAGTAGTACAGGGAGTAGGTCTAGAAAGAATAACAGGGCTTTCTTCCTAAAATTCAACTGAATCAAGTATGTCTCCTCTGCTGATTGCCGAGGGATGAATTCGAAGAGTTGAAGAAGAGGGCTTCAACTGCGCGTGCCTTTGTCCGCAGCAAAAGGAAAAAGAAGGAGACGATAGGGTCGCTGTGCAGAGAAGATGGTGAATTACTAACAGGGGGAAGAGAAAAGGCAGAACTACTTAACACCTTCTTTGCCTCAGTTTTTTCCCAGAAGGATACAAGCGCTCAACCTGGCGGTTGGGGAGCAGGGGAGGAAGCAGGGGAAATGAGGCACATAATAGGTAGAGAAGTGGTACAGGAATACCTGGCCACACTGGAAGAATTCAAGTCTCCAGGGCCAGATAAATTGCATCCTAGGATATTAAAAGAACTGGCAGAGGTCATTTCGGAACCGCTTGCTATAATCTTTGAGAAATCTTGGAGGACAGGAGAAGTTCCAGCAGACTGGAAGAGGGCAAATGTTGTCCCCATCTTCAAGAAGGGAAAAAAAGGACCCAAACAATTATCGCCCAGTCAGCCTGATGTCAGTACCCGGAAAGATCCTGGAGCAGATCATTAAGCAGTCAGTTTCTAATCACTTAGAAAGCAATGCGGTAATCACAAGAAGTCAACATGGATTTCTCAAAAATAAGTCATGCCAGACTAATCTTATCTCTTTTTATGATAGAGTTACTAGCTTGATAGATGAAGGGAATGCTGTGGATGTAGCATATCTCGATTTCAGTAAGGCCTTTGACAAAGTTCCCCATGACATTCTTGCAAAGAAGCTAGTAAAATGTGGGCTGGACAGAGCTACTGTCAGGTGGATCTGTAACTGGGTGACTGACCGTTCCCAAAGAGTGCTCACCAATGGCTGCTTTTCATCCTGGAGAGAAGTGACTAGCGGGGTGCCACAGGGTTCTGTCCTGGGCCCAGTGCTGTTCAATATTTTCATCGACGACTTGGATGAAGGAATAGAGGGCATGCTCATCAAATTTGCAGATGACACCAAATTGGGAGGGGTTGCTAGTACGCCAGAGGACAGGATCAAAATTCAAAATGACCTGGTCAAATTGGAGAGCTGGGCCAAGGCTAACAAAATGAAATTCAACAGAGAGAAGTGTAAGGTCCTACACTTAGGTAGAAAAAATGGAATGCAGAAATATAGGATGGGGAACACGTGGCTGGATGGCAGTACGTGTGAAAGGGATCTAGGAGTCTTAATAGACCACAAGCTGAACATGAGTCAGCAGTGTGATGCGGCAGCCAAGAAAGCCAATGCAATTCTCGGCTGCATCAATAGGAGTATGGTGTCTCGATCGAGGGAGGTACTGGTACCACTCTACTCTGCTTTGGTTAGACCTCATCTTGAATACTGTGTCCAGTTCTGGGCACCCCAATTCAAGAAGGACATGGTCAAGCTGGAGCAGGTCCAGAGGAGGGCGACCAAAATGGTGAAGGGTCTGGAAGCCATGCCCTATGAGGATAGACTTAGAGAGCTGGGTATGTTCAGTCTGCAGAAGAGAAGGTTAAGAGGGGACATGATAGCCTTGTTTAAATATTTGAAGGGATGCCATGTAGAGGAGGGAGAGGGCTTGTTTTCTGCAGCTCCAGAGACCAGGACAAGGAGCAATGGATTCAAGCTGCAGGAAAGGAGATTCCACCTGAACCTCAGGAAGAACTTCCTGACAGTCAGGGCTGTCCGGCAGTGGAATATGCTGCCTCGGAGTGTAGTGGAGTCTCCTTCTTTGGAGGTTTTTAAGCAGAGGCTGGATGGCCATCTGTCGGGAGTGTTTTGAGGCTATTCCTGCATGGCAGGGGGTTGGACTGGATGGCCCGTGTGGTCTCTTCCAACTCTACATTTCTATGATTCTATGATTCAAATAACCTGGGCCCAAGCTGTATAGAGCTTTATAGGTTGAAACCAGCCCTTTGAATTGTGCCCAGAAACAGACCGGCAACCAGCAGAACTGTTACTGCGGTAGATAACCCTATCCCAGGGTCTACAATTTAATATTAAAAATATCTCCACGTGCTTGAGAGGTCCCCCGAACGAGCACGTAGGCAGGCACAGTTGAACGGCTGAAAACAGGAAAAACGCGGTCAGGCCAGTAAATTCATAGTCACGTAGCCCCAGGAGACCTCCAGACATGTAAAACTTAAAATACAAAAAGGGTCCTCAGCCCCGAGGAGCCGGCGTGAAGGGATTAACGCATCTGACAAACAGCCCATCAAGCGAGGACGATTTGCATACAGCCGAGGCTTTGACAACCCCAGTAAATCCAATCATGCAAAGGACATTGACATTTTGGAGCTTTGTTCTAGCTCCTCCACCTATTGTTCTCCCCAGGAAAGGATTAGCCCTCCAGGTACCTTTCCCCCCATAAACAGGCCCAGTTTTTGAGCGGCTCTTTGGGTCGCTCTGGATCGCTCCTGGCTTCCCAGCAGACCATCACTCTGTCCGTTGAGGTATCCCCTCAGCCCTCCACATGCTGAGTCTCATCTCTCTCTCCACCGCTGTCTCAGACCTCCGGACTACAGGTGCAGTATCCCCCAACTGTAACCTTTCAAAGCCCCCTATCCAATTTCCTCTCTTTTTATTCTTCGGTAGGGCTTGAGTGAGTGAGTGCGTAAGTGCATCGTGCGCAAGTCCTTATTTTTAATAAAATCATTTGTCAGACAATTTTGCTTGGTTTTTGGCTTGGCCTGACCCCGTAAACACTGGGTGAAAGATCTCGCTAGGTTACCCTGCCTCTTGCATTGCTATTGCTTGTGCTCTGGCTAGTTTCAATTCCCCATAACGTGGAGCACATTGAGGTGTCCCCCAAGGGACCCCAGAAATCAGGGTAACAGATCTGTTGCAACAAGGGAGTCGTGTGCTCCCTGTAGGCCAACTGAAGATTCTGAGCACTTTCCAAAAGCAGCCCTACATAAAGCATGTTACGGTAGTCTAAACAGGATGTAAACAAAGCTTGTACTGCCCGTAACCAAAGTATGTGCCTTCCAACTTCTCCAGGAACAGCCGTAGTTGGCACACTAGCTTTAACTATGCAAAAGCACTGTTGGTCACTGCTGAAACCTGGGCCCCAGGCTCAGAGCAGAACCCAGAAGTACCCCAATCTGTGAACCTGTGTTTTCAGGGGGAGTGTAACCCCCATCCAACACAGGCTGAATCCCTGTTTCTGGATCTGGCCTTTGACTGATCTGGAGCACTTCCATCTTGTTTGGATTAAGCTTCAATTTGTTTGCTCTCATCCAGTCTGTTACAGCTACCAGACACTGGTTTAGCCCAGGAACAGCTTCTTGGAATTAAATGGGAAGGAGTAACAGAGCTGGGTATCATCAGCATATTGATGAGACCTGACCCCAGAATTCTAGACAACCTCTCCCAGTGGTTCCAAGTAGATGTTAAATAGTATAGGGGACAAGATGGAATCTCTGGCCAACAAGTCAAGCAGGAATCCCCCAGCACCACCCTCTGAGAATCCCCTTCCAAGAAAGAATGGAGTCACTGTAGAACATTACCCTATCCCAGCAAAGTGACTCAGAAGGATGACATTGAAAGATGCTGGGAAGTCCAGCAGAACCAACAGGGAAGCACTCTCCCTGTCTAGTTCCCTGCGTAGGTCATCCATCAAGGTGACCAAAGCTGTCTCTATCCCATAATCAGAGCCATTTCCTCACTAGACTGTTATAGCACTATTATTCCACTTTCAACATCCTATGGGATCCTGGAGTTTGCAGTTTCGGGAGGGCCCACCTGGCCCTTCCCAAAACTGCAATCCCCAGGATCCCATAGGATGTTGAAAGTGGAATAGTACCGCTATAACAGTCTAGTACGGAAATGGCCCAGGTCTAAAATCAAACTGGAATGTATCCAGATAATCCACCTCATCCATGAACCCTGGAGGTTGAGAAGCCACCATACACTCTAGTACCTTGCCCAAAAATAGAAATGTCATGCAGTAAAAACAAAAAACAAAACCTCTTTTCACAATAACACAGCTCAGTTGCCCAAGGCCTGCCTGTATCAGAACTGTGGGCAAAGTAAAGCCCATCTAATTAAAACGTATCCCCCCTCAGACCCTGCAGCCCCTCTTCAGAGTGGAGAGACCTACTTGGGATCAAATTTATACCTAGTTTATTATTTATATCTAATTTGCCTAATTTCTGAAGGACTGGATACAATAAAATAATATTATTTTTTTAAAGTTGTTTAAGGCGTGGCCCCCAGGTAGTTTAAAAATGAGACCCCTTGTTCCACTGCAGTCGCCCACCTCTGCTATACGATGATATCTTTGCTGCTCACCTAACCTTCCTTGAGAAAGACTACAATAGTCCTGGCAGGGATCTTTACTCCAGATTCTCAGGTATACTGCCTCTTTTTGCTAGTTTCTGAATACTAGTTTCATACTCTTTAACGTTTGCGATTTCCCGGAGACAGTCCTAATTAATCCTCTGTCTTCCTTGTTTTTCGGCTACTTTTAAAATGTCCCGATTTCTTTCTCCTTCTCTCACTTTTCTCCTTATCCTTGGTTTAAGTTGCTGCAAACTGAGCTCAAAGTACAAAACTAGTTTGCGTTCTATTAACTCAGCACGGGGGCAGGGGCAGGAGAGGAGGGGGCAGAATCTTGCCTTTCCCTGTAGGTTCAGGACAAAACAAACTTCAGCAGCCTCTCTTAACTTGTATGATCTTCCTCATTAATAACTTTTGCCCCCTTAACCGCACTCTGATGTTGCTTGTCCATGCACGTTCCTGGATCTGTGTCCATATCTTGCAGACTCTGTCAATCCCCCTCTGCATTCCCAGAAACAGAATAGCCGTTACTTACACTCCTATATTTCTTTCATTCATCTCCCAGCTTGAACAGAGTTCAAACTGCACCCTTCTAAAATATATCTCCCCCACATGTACGTACCTTTGTCAGCAGCGGGAGATGACTAAGGTTTCAGGCTCAATGTGCATGTGTATCTGTCTGACAGTCTAATCAGTCTAAATGTGTACACACTTTGTGTGGCTGAATCTTTCCCCCAGAGACAGGATGTCATGGGGGGAAGAGAAGTCTAACCTCAGAAGTAACACCATCACCAACGTCACCAATGATCAAAGGAGCTAAAGAAGTGGACAGAATACATGATTCTGAGGTTTGTACTTTTCACTAACACATTGGAGGGGGTGTAAACTGGATTATTACTGCAGTGGAAACATGACACATGGGAAGAAGATCATCAGAAGCCTGTCTTTGGTTTAGTCTCACACTTCCTTTAAAGAAAAGCTGTAGTCCAAAATACCTGGAGGGCGCCAGATTGCAGAAGGCTACTCTAGACTCAAGATAACCTGGCACCAAACTGTTTCAGTTTGCTGCTTGAGTGAGAGTCTGCATGAGAGAACCCAATGTATTTTGTATATAAAAGGTCCCATGTTCAGATCAGACTAGGGAAGGCTGGTCTAGCAGGTTAGAATTTCAAGCTGGAATGAAGGATCTCCCCACCCCTGAATTCCTGAACTGCACTTCGTATTCAGCGGTGGAAACTATGCAACCCTCCAGATGTTAGACTTCAGCTTCCAGCAGCCCTAGCCAGCATAGCCAAGGGTGGTGAAGGTTTGGAACTGTAATCCAACAACATCTGTCAAATTGGATTATTCTCACTTGTATCATATTTATTGTGTTTCTTCCATACAAAGCCTCTGCACTTTATAATACTACAGGTGGTACGGATATTCAACAGGCGAAGTGTTTCCTGTCATGGACAAGTAGCAATAGGTGATGCAGATAATAGAGCCGGGGTGATATAGTGGTTTGAGAGTTGGGCTATGACCCTAGACACCAGAGTTCAACTCCCTGCTTGGCCATGGAAATCTGCTGAGTGACCTTGGGTGCATCACACACTCTCAGCCCATAAAACCTCATTATAGGTTCAGCTTCGGGTCACCATAAGTTGGAAACTACTTGAAGACAGAGAAGAACAACAGGTTGAACATGTATGTTGCATGAGAACATCCCAGATTTCAGTTCCAGCTGAAAAGGATCTTGGGTAGGACTGCCAGAAAAATCTCATTCTGCCCAACAGTCTGGATTGGGGGCATCTCTACACTATATAATTTTAGTGCTTTAATACCACTTCAACTGCCATAACTCTGTGCTATGGAATCCTGGTGGCTATAATTTTATGAGGCACTTAGAATTCTCTGTCAGAGTTTTTGCTGAAAGGCGTTTGGTGAGGTCCTTAGAAAATTCTAAGTATCTCACCAAACTACAAATCCCAAGATGTCACAGAGGCAGCCATGACAGTTAAAATAGTATCATATTGGTAGTGTGGATACAGTGCAGGAACATGTGGCCAGTAGAACATGTGGCCTTCCAAAGGTTTCTGGACTGCTAATTCTCCTTTTTGGGTATGTCGATTAGGGCTGTCGGGTCTTGTAGTTCAACAACATACAGAGAGGCCCATGTTCCCCACAGCAGCTTCATCTGCTGAATTTCTTCCTTTAATGGAAACCTCAATTCCATCCCTCATCCAGGTAGCTTACAGGTCACTCTCTTTGACCAGAGGTTCTTTCATATCATACAATTATACTGCTATCATTCCACTTTAACTTGTCATAGCTGCCTCCTGTGAAATCCTGGGGTTTGTAGTCTGGTGAAGCACTAGAACTCTCTAGCTACGAATCCTAAATATATTTCCCTATACTGCCAATCTCAGGATTCCATAGGATGTTATCATGGCAGTTAAAGCGGGATCATGGTGCTATAACTGCGAAGTGATGCTGCCATTTCAAGTGGCACATATTGGAGTAGGGGTATAAGCAGTCCCCCACAGCTGTTCATCCTGACCCAAGTCATTGCCCTTGTCAAAGGATGCATGCCCCATAGTCTTCCCTGCACCCCCTAAGCTAGCTTAGGGTGAAATGGAGAATGCTCTCCTTTCCCACCACATAAGTACAAGTTAATTGCCTATTTTGTCGGCTTCTCTATGCTGGCGGTGGTGTGAGGAGGCGACATCTTTCTTTTCATCTCAGGCAGCAAAATGCCTGATCAACATTGCGTTTGAAACACAGGGCCATAATTAACAGCCGTCTTCTGTCTCCCTTGTGACGTGCTGAGTTTTGTTGTTTTCGCACTTCCCACCACAAGCAGCATGAGAAATGGAGGTGATGATCAACTGTTCAAATTATGATGTAGGGGAGGGAAGGGCGAAGGCTAGAAGGCTGGAGAAACCACTGAGAAGGCATTGCTGGTTTGCACGTCTTGAACAGATGAGAAAGAGGAGAGGCTGAGGAAGGGCTTCTTGAAAGGACTTGGGAGTTCACATAACAATAGTTTCACCTTCTGCAGTTCAAGAGCACCTACCCACCAGGGTTTCCACTGCACCTAAAGTGCCAAAAGACCATCCCTTTTCTTACAGTTAACCAGTGATGTAGACTCGAGTCAATAGACTCGGACTCAAGTCAGACTTAAGTTGCTTCAGTGACTCGACTTGGACTCCACTCGGCCATAAATGATGCACTGACTCGACTCGACTCGACTCGAGATTTGTATATTTTTAATGACTGACTTGATGTCCTTTGTGCAATAACATAACACATTCATCCAGAAACCTTACAACTTTGAACAATGCTTCCATCTCTTTTTGCCTACTGGTCACGTAACAATCTGACTCAAGCCGAAAGTGTGGGTGCGTTTCTCAGAGGGGAACAACAAACAGGTTAGGCAATGGGCTTGAGGTCTGCTCAGCAGCCTGTCTCTCGGCATATTGGAAGACCCTGCTAAAACTTTTCCTAAGAGCAGAAGACAAGAGTGCAGGGTGCATTTCTCAGGGGGGAACAGAAAATGTGTTAGGCAACAGGCTTGAGAAAGAAAGATCCTTCCTTCTAAAGCTTTTGAATCTTCAGTAACAGAGAGTAAGATAGGATCCTATTCCCCACTTCTGAAGCTGCAGATGGCAAAATTGCAAATATGGAGAGCTGACTCTGCTTAAATTGTTAAAACTGAATTTATTTGAATAATTCTGGAATTTTGGTTGGGGTATAGCTCTACCATTCTATTCTGCTTTGGTTAGGTTTCATGTGGAATACTGTGTCCAGTTCTGGGCACCTCAATTCAACAAGGATATCGACAAGCTGAAACGTGTCCAGAGGAAAGCGACCAAAATGGTGAAGGGTCTGGAAGCCATGCCCTTATGAGGAACAACTTAGGAAGCTGGGGATGTTCAGTCTGTGGAAGAGAAGGTTAAGAGGGGACATGATAGCTGTGTTTAATTATTTGAAGGGATGTCATGTTGAGGAGGGAGTAAGCTTGTTTTCCGCTGCTTCAGCCGTATCAACCCCGCTGCCTCTGTTGCCTGGCTGACTTCCTTCCTCACAACAATGCACAGCCCCCCGTGTCTTCCGTCCCTGTTAGCTGCAGTCTTTATTTTGATTCACGGCTCTTTTTCTTCAGCCCAATATTTCCACCTCTGTTTCCACAGGTGTGGCCTTTTTGGAACTCTACCTGTTTCATCCCACGTCCTTTAACGTTCTTTTCCTCCACCACAAAACCTTCCCCCGTTTTAGACATCTGATTTCTTCAGTGCCTTTTCTGACCAGTCCCTTTCTGTTTCTCTTCCCTGGTCTTTCCCTCAGAGTTGTTCTTCATTTATTCTTCCAGGTTTCTTTCTCTCAGTTCATTGCTTATTCTGAGGTGGGCACATATACCTCTCCAGATATTACGGGCCTACAACTCCCATGTAATTTAGCCGGCATAGTTAATGGTGAGGGATCTTCCAGATCTTCTTATATACCATGAGGCATATCTGTTATAGTTACGGTACAGTATTAACTCTTATAGAAAAAAAGGAACCATCCCCTTCTCTGAGGAGAGTGGTGAATGGTGAGAGCTTAGTCCATCCCAGGAGAACCTAAAGAAGCACCGACTGCCTCTACTCTCTCAGCACTCCTTTGCAGGGAGCGCCAAAGAGACACCGCCGCCATTTTCCCTCCATTCAAAAAGCCAAAAGTGGCACTGAGGTGGAGAGAGTAAAAGGGATCGGTGCTTCTTTTGGGTTCTCTCAGGACGGACGAAGCTCTTGCCTTTTGCCACTCTACTCACAGAAGGGGATGGCTCCTTTTTAAATAAGAGTTAAGGTACAGTGCTTACACTGACCTGTGGATAAGTCAATCCAGATTTTTTGGATCAATTTTTTGACTAAAATGCCTAAACATATTACATGAATATATACAGTAATATTTTGGGCGCACCCATTTAAAGTAATTATTCCACTATGGTCCACCTTGGAGTCTTAATTTCTGGCATCTATACTTAAATGGACAGTATTTGGTGTGTGTGTGTGTGTGTGTGTGTATGTGTGTGTGTGTAAATATATATACATACTTATAAATATTTTTAATATTTTAAACATATTTTATATAAAAATATTTTTATATAGTTATAAAAATGGCAGTGTTTTGCCAACAATTTCAGCGGTTAGAATTGTGTGGCAAATATTGTCTCATCAATTGCAATGTGACCCAGATGCTCATGTCAGACTGACTTTGTGGAGGAACCCAGATTTGATAATTGCTAAGGAACCATTTTTATGGAAAATGTGAGATGATAATAGGATTGTTAATTTAAATCAGATACTTAGTGTTATGAGTTTTTGTGTTTCTCAATTTTTGCAAGAGCAGTGTAAACTACCTCTTTTGGTTAAATGGCAGTATCTTCAACTGAAATCTTTGTTACAATCCAAATTTGGCCCTGCACCTTTAAGAGTACCTGAGGTTCCCTTAATATTTTTATTAGTATTTTTTTTATTGATTATAGAAGTTCCCTTAATATTAACAGATATTAATTGAGGCCAACCACGTATCCAAGCCAACAATCTATGTAAATAAATTTCTATTATGATAAATAAATATGACATGCAAAGTTTACAGCAAGAAGGGAATAGGGAATTGGAATACCCAGTTCTGACTAATCAATGGCCATTGATTTTAACATCTATAATTAGTATGGCTATAGATCTTTGACTGTGTTGTGTACTGCAGAAATTGCTCTTGCAGGTATATTAGTCACCACAACATCTAGTCAAGAAAGGGCTTTCTAAATCAGTAAATTTTTGGAGATGTAATACCGCTAATGCTTCTTTAATCCATGTTTTGGACTTGTCCCATAAGTAGCTACATTTTGGGAGGAAGTCATCATATGAGTAAATTTGGTATTGGAAAGTTCCTTGACATTCAAAGATGTGCATGTCCGTTTGAATTATTTACCTCTTTCTCAGAAATTAACAAACAGCAACAGAAGTGGATTTTTCACATTTGGCTGCTGCAGGACTGATACTTTGTTACTAGAAAGATTATTTTTCTCCACTTGTGATCCAACGGATAGACAAGCAACATTGGAAAGACTGGTGTATAGATGAAACGTACAAATGGGCTTGGATACTTGGTCAGCTTTTAATAATAATAATAATAATAATAATAATAATAATAATAATAAATTTATTTCTATCCCGCCTCTCCAGATGGATCGAGGCGGCGAACAACAATAATGCATTAATTACATTAAAAACATTAAAAAACATACCCAATCCTCCCCACCCACCAACCCAGCTAAAACCAACCCCCTAAAACCCACAACAATTAACAATTAATTAACTATTGAAAGAACAACAAGACAATTAGTGGGAGGCAGTGGAAGTACTAGTCTTGGAAGGCCTGTCGGAAGAGATCAGTCTTGACTGCTTTCTTAAAGCGGTCAAGACTGGGAATATGCCGGGTCTCCTCCGGCAGGCCATTCCATAACTGGGGAGCGATAGAAGAAAAGGTCCTCTGGGTAACCGCAGCCAACCTGGTTCTGACTGGCTGCAGTAAATTCCTCCCAGAGGACCTTACTGTGCGGGGTGGATTATATGGGAAAAGGCGATCCCGCAGGTAGGCTGGCCCCAAGCCATAAAGGGCTTTAAAGGTAATAACCAATACCTTGTACTGTGCCCGGAAACTAATAGGCAGCCAATGTAAAGACTTCAGAATTGGTGTTATGTGGTCAGTTTTAGGTCTACCAGTGACCAACCTGGCTGCCGTATTCTGAACTGATTGAAGTTTCCGGACTAAGCACATGGGCAGCCCTATGTAGAGCGCATTGCAGAAGTCAAGCTGTAAAGTTACCAGCGCATGCACCACTGTTTTTAGGTGTTCCAGCTCCAGAAAGGGGCGCAGCTGGCGTATCAGCCGAAGCTGATAACAGGCACTCCTGGCCGCTGCATCTATTTGAGCTGTCATCTGAAGTGGTGAGTCCAGGAGCACCCCCAAGCTGCGGACACAGTCTTTCAGGGGAAGT
This sequence comes from Cyclura pinguis, assembly GCA_030412105.1. Lineage (NCBI taxonomy): Eukaryota > Metazoa > Chordata > Lepidosauria > Squamata > Iguanidae > Cyclura > Cyclura pinguis. The sequence continues at coordinate 11,297,724 of CM059604.1, forward strand.
GTGACCCCATCTAGAACTGGTTGACAAACCTCCATACCTGGGCTAGGGCCCTTAACAGCGAGTACCTCCGTCTTATCTGGATTCAGCTTCAGTCTGTTTTTCCTCATCCAGTCCATTACTGCTTCAAGACATTCGTTCAGAAGCGAGATGCCACCCTAATAGTATCCAAGGCATGGAGAGATATATCTGGGTGTCATCAGCATACTGACAGCACCTTGCTCCATGCCTCCTGATGATCTCTCCCAGCGGTTTCATGTAGATGTTAAATAGCATTGGGGACAGGCCTGCGCCCTGAGGGACGCCAGATTTAAGCTCCTTTTTCGAGGAGCAGCTGTCCCCAAGCATCACCATCTGGTATCTACCTGAGAGATAGGACCGGAACCACTTAAGTGCAGTACCCCCGATCCCCAGCCCCCTCAGGCGTTCCAGAAGGATACCATGGTCTTTTATAGATATTTACAACTAATGCCGTTATTTTTTCCTCCTTTTTGTGTTTTTATTTTTCTGCTTTTGTTAAACTGGAACATTATAGTATGTAACTAAGAACCCTTTTGAACGTAAATTTAAAAAAATTAAAGGAAAATAATTCGCAGGCAGAGAGGCATAATGCCTTGAGAGATTCAGTATTCTCTGCCTAAGAAAGGGGTAGTTACCTTCACATAGGACAGTAGTAACTGGATCTCAAGTGAAATTACTTTTCTGTTGCTTCAGAGTTAAATTTTTATTGTCATTTATTGCTCTTTGGCTCAAGTCCCCACAACGCCAATAAGGGGAATAGGCTCTGCCTGTATTGAAATCTCTCAATACCATCTGAACTGACAACATCTCAAACAGAATTTAGGCCTGTGACGCTAACATCGTTTTCATTTTTCTCGTGCATTTTTAAAAATCATCTTTGCCTGATAAAGAAGCCAGAAAAGCTTCAAAAGCTTGCATAATGTATGTTATGGTTTGGAGTTGGCACAAACCAGGTATTCCTGCCTGTGGGCTTTGGATTTTCTTGTACAGTATAGTGCTATAACTGCATGTTGTGAATGGCGTCTATTGTGAATGGCATTATAGTAGTCCAAACCTGATGTAACTAAATGCAGTCTTCATGTATAAAAGGCAGTACATCTCTGATTCTCAGATCTGATATGCTATTCTGTTCATATTTCTCTTCTTTTAATGGATTTTGAAATTGTTTTAATTCTATGGGTGATTTAGCTGCACTTTGAAAGTATCTTTTATGTTTTATTCATGTCTTTGCACGTACTTTAATTGGCATTTATTTTAAATTTTGCAATGTGTTTTGAGTCCCAGGATTAGGGAAAGGGCGGGATATAAATGAATCACAGCTAATTGTATTTTGCATTCCAAAAACATGCGCAAGACCACCATTGTCCAACCTGACCTACACTATACCCTTCTTTTTCTGCTCCTTGGCTGTAGGCACCCCCTGCCTTAGCTTCACTACTGTCTTGTAACTCTTCCCAGCCACCCCACCTGTGGAGTTTAAAGATTAAATAGAATGACAACTTTTCCTTTCCTCACACAATTTGGACAGTAAACATCTTTGCTCCCTGAGCAACTAAACATGCTGAGCCTCACTGCAGCCCAAGCAATCAGTGTGAGAAGTTTCACCCTCATAAGTGCATCATTTAAGAGCCAAGAGTATTCTGCTTTTTGGAAAAATAGTGGAACTTCGAAGAAACTGAAGCAGGGATGGGCATGTATAGGAAAAGAACAGAACATAATTCCTGAATTCTGCCTTTGGCTTTAAAAGAAGAATTAGAGGCTGTAGACCAAGGTGTGGGGGGGGAGGATTCATTTTCCCATAAAAGCAAAGTGCAAGTGACATGAGGCCCCAAGTAGGTTTTTTTATAGAAAAAGTTTTCTTTTATTTCATTCTGTTCGTACAACCAGATGCGGCATGAGTCAGATTCAAAGAGTTAACTGTCTCTGTAAAGAAGAGATGTGTGACGGGGAGGGTTCCTGTTTCCCCCCATTTCCAATTTCACCCTTCTTCCACTCGCTAAAACCACACACAGCACCCATTATTTTAACCAACAGATCACAAGAGATGCATACTTGCCCTACCGCAGGAGGTATAATGGCCAGCAGCAAGAAGAAGCATGCGTGTGCGCACGAGGCAAGCACACAACAGATACAGAGACACACACACACCCCCACTGAAGAACAGGGGTAGGATGTCATTGTTTTTAAAAGCATGATTCACCCAGGTCATCTTTTTTTGTCTGAAGTTTTGTATGTGTGCATTTGTATTGTAGCCAACCTGGGAGCCAAGTTCAGAGGTGGGGCTTACAAAGCGAGGGCAGCCCACTTTCTCTCTCAAAGAGAAGTACTAGAAGGGGCAGGAAGAGCCATATTCCAAGAGGGAGGCACCAATGGAGGGCTGCCCCACGGCACACGACGTAGAAGGAGGAAAGGCCGGTAAAGGCTGGCCGCTGTGGCCCAGTGCCTCGAAACAGACAAACCCCCTTGATGTTGCTCAATCAAATGTGAACAAGCCGCAGGTGGCGAGTGGAGCTTAAGAGGGTTCGGTGAGAGTTTCAGGCAGGCAGTCTGAGGGAGGCTCCTTCTCAGCCTCCGCCTGCTCATCGTGGGGATGGTGGTGGATGTGCGCAGAGAGGAGTGGCTCGTAGGTTGTGATAGTGGCTGTCACCACGGTATCATCGGGGGCCCTGTTTTCTAGGGCCACATGGGTCTTGAGGTGCTTGCGCAGGTCAGACGCACCCAGGAAGGCTTTGGAGCAGTGAGGGCAGGCGTGGGGCCGGACCCCCGAATGGATCCGCTCGTGTTTACGCAGCCCAGCTCGGTCAGAGAAACCTTTGCCGCATTCCGGGCACGGGAAGGGACGCAGGCCAGGATGGAGCAGCCGCTCGTGGCGGCGCAGCTCTTGGGTAGAGGGAAACGCCTCCCCACACTCTCCACAAGCGGGCACCACAGTGGCCACAACAATGGTTGACTGGTCACTGCTCGCAGGGGGGTCTTGGGGTTGGCTCAGGGGCACAGGCTTGTTGTCGTTATTCTCATTGCCGTGGGTGCGCTCATGTTTTCTGAGACTGGAGGAGACCACAAAGGCCTTGCCGCAGCGGCCACACTTGAAGGGCCGCTCGCCGGAGTGGACGCGGTAGTGTTTGGTGAGGCTGGCCCGCTCGGCAAAGCTCTTGCCACACTCCCCGCACTGGTGGGGCCGCTGCCCCGAGTGCACCAGCAGGTGCCGCTTGAGGTCCCACGAGGCCACAAAGCTCTTGTCACACTGGGGGCACTTGTGGGGCCGCTCACCCGTGTGGATGCGCTGGTGCATGGCTAGGTCAGCCGGCTGGCGGAAGGCCTTGCCACACTTGTCACAGGCGTAGGGCTTGAGGCCCTGGTGTGCCCGCTGGTGTCGACGGAAGCTAGAAGGGTCGCTGAACATGCGCCCGCACTGTGGGCACAGGAAGGGCTTCTCCCCCGAGTGAGTGCGCTGGTGGCTTTGAAAGGAGGAAAGCTGGGTGAAGCCTTTGCCGCAGAGGTTGCAGCGATAGGGCTTATGCGCAGCATGAATGCGCTGGTGGCAGGCAAGGGATGAGGAGCGGGAAAAGGCCTTCCCGCAATCCTGGCAAAGGAAGGGCCTTTCACCGGTGTGTGAGCGCTCATGGTTCTTGAGGTCTTTGAGCTCGGCGTAGGTCTTGTGGCAAACCTCGCACTGGTAGGGGCGCAGGCCGGCGTGGGTGCGGCGATGTTTCCGGAAGACCGAGGGGTCGGCAAAGCGTTTGCCGCACTCCCCACAGGAGTAGGGCTTCTCCCCAGTGTGGGAGCGCTGGTGGATCTTCAGCTTGGAGAGGGTGCCATACCCTTTGTGGCACTGCTGGCAACGGAAGGGGAGGTCTCCTGTATGCCGGGCCATGTGGACCCGAAGGCAGACCGGCTGCATGAAGGCCTTGCCACACTCATGACACACAAATGGCTTCTCTCCACTGTGGCTGCGCCCGTGGTTGCGCAGCTCAGGGGCTGTTTTGTAGGCCTTGGCACACAGCTGGCACTGGTAGGGGCGCTCTGTTTGATGGCTCAGCTGGTGCTTGCGGAGCTGGCCACGGTCTGGAAACTCTTTTCTGCAGCTGGGGCAAGTGAGCTTGCTAGCCAAGCCATCACCAGTACCAGCCACGTGGGACTTCAAGTGACGCAACACTCGGGGGACACTTGGGAAGGTCTTGTTGCATGTCAGGCACTTATAGCGCCGGCCTGACTGAATGTAGCCAGCATCCTCTTCCTCTTCCTCCTCATCTTCTTCCTCCTCATCTTCTTCCACCTCCTCCTCTTCTTCTAGCTTTACCTCCACACCCAATTCTTCTTTCCGTGCCTCAGCCATCTTGGGAGAGGGTACTGCCTGAAACAAAAATAGAAATCAACATGACAAGGACGCTCCACCGATGGAACTCTACTACACAGTGGTTAGAACACTGGACTCAGAGGAAGAAGACTGAGATTTTAGTATCTTCCCAACTCTGAAACTTACTGGATGACTGTGGGTCAGTCATTGTCTCTTAGCCCAAACCAGGAATTGCACCGGCTGCCTAAACACATCTGTCCTAAATTCAAGTTGCTAGTAAGTACTAAATACCTATATACTATGCCTAAATACCCTAAAGGTACGAGATTCTGTTTGATCTTGGAAGCTAAGCAGGGTCAGTCCTGGTTGGAATTTGGATGGGAGGCTGCCAACAAATACCAGGTGATGCAGGCTGTATTTCAGAGGAAGGAACTGGCAAAACCACCTCTGACTATACCTTGCCTAAGAAAACCCTACGATATCTATGAGGTCGCCATAAGCTGATGGGCAACACACATGAATCTAAGAGCTCTGTGATAGATACCAACCCAGTGAGAGAAACCTACAGTCTCCAGTAGGAGAGCACATTAAGAGTCCTTTGGCACCTTAAAGACAAATAAAAGTGTTATATCATGACCATCCACCATTTGGAAAAGGCTGCCTAAGAAAACTATGAAATTCATGGGGGTCACCATAAGCCAGCATGCAATTTGAAGGCACGTACAACACAGACAGTAATGACATTTAAAGCTCTAAGTGGCTTGGGACTTTAATGCTTGAAAGAGCACCTCACAGAGTACAGTATTCCAGCCATGCATTATTGTAATATTGTACTCCATCAGTGCATGCAAAGAGGTGGATTAATATGAAAGCTCATGCTGAAATATACTAGTTTGTCTCAAAGGTGCTACTAGCTTTCTTCTTCCCCTAATCCCTACTTTCCTTTTTTTTTACACTATGACAGACTAATAAGGCTATCTTTTTGGAACTTTGAAAGAGTTATTGTTCTGAAATACATCTCACGAAATGGCTAAGCTGGCTGGTTTAGGAGCCAAAGAAAACAGGGCGTGTAGCGGAGAGGGGGGATCATCTCCAGCTAGAGATGGAAATGGAACAGTTTGGGAGGCTCATAACATAAAATTACCCCGTGTTCTCTTTTCAACGGTGGCTGCGGAAATCACAAAGGGGATCACAGATGTCTTCCCATGAACAAATGTATTTGGCTTTGTATGAGCTGAAAGTCTGGGATGTAAAATGGCTGGCTTTAAGACCAAGCAAGGAAAAACAGCAGGGGCTGAAAGAACTGAGAGGAGTTTGTTTGTATGGACAGGTGAGGACTGAGAGATGCTGGGTAACAGACAGCCTGTAAGAAATAGTCTTTCCCTTCCCCACGGTGTCATCTGAGCCAAGGTTCAGTCCTGGAATCCTGTTTCAGGGCTGGTCCATGTGGACCTACAGAAGAAAGCCTCTGAGCATGTCTGGAGTGCCTGTTACACAGTATAGGATCTTCACTACCTGCAACACATCTGAGATTAGAAGACATGGCTTCTCCATCAGGCAAGCCAACAACGCCTTTCCTTGCACAAAATGACAGCTCAGCATTTCCTTAAACAATATCCAAAGAGAAAAGATTCCACGTGGCTCAGTAGCTTTAGGAGCTATGTTATAAAATCTTGCCCAGACAGATCCAGATGATTCAGATTTAGAGGAGGAAGGAATGTGGATCATAATCAGATGTGGAGCTGCAATCTTATTGGAGCTGAGCATTCAACATCATTCTTAACCGTCTCAATTTTTATTGCTACGTACCTGGCCTTCATTAAGAAGTTTCAGAAGGTGGGAAAGTGTCCCCATTTTGCCTTTGGAGGAAAACCTGTGAACTTAAATCTCTGAATGGGTTTATAGCTTTGTTTTCATCCTCATAACCACCTACATTCTACATGAAAAGGCTGAAACTCTGTAATAATATGGTGAGATTAAACAATCTGTTCTAACAGTCTTCAAGTGTTTTTGTTTGTTTGTTTGACTGAAGTAGATTATTACATTATGATCTGTACGACTTGCACAAGACAGCGAAGTGTTGGAGACAAACCTAACCGGTCACTAGTGAAACTGATCACCAATTAATTGTCTCTGATGAAATGAGATGCTTTTGGAAATAAAAAGAAAATCTACGTGATCCTGGAACTTACACTTCGGTAGATCTGTTGCAAAAAGCCCAAACCATTCCCGTATGCTGAATAAAATGCCCAGCTTTTATAAAGCACACTTGCAAAGGCATTTCTTCTATGGCATTTAAAAAACAAAACCCTGAAGGGACAAAGGAAAGATGAGCATATCTTCTATTTGTATCTAGGGAGAACACTGTATGGGACACAATTACGAACAGTATAGCAAGGAACTTAACCATATCAACACACGTTTAAGCAAAACACATCTTAGGGATGCTTAGACAGGTACCTTTATTATGGCACAAGCTTTTCTGCTGTAGAGCTCACTTTCCACTTGAAGAATTGGAATTCTAGTCCAGTGCCGTTTCTTAACTAGACTGTTTGCAGTACTGCAAACCCCAGGATTCCATAGGATGTTGAAAGTGGAATAATAGCACTTTAACAGCCTAGTGCGGAAAAGGCTCCGGAAAACGAGCTTTATGTTACAATACACGTATTCCTCTTTAAGGTATCCCTCCCAACACAAGCATCTTTGCTGGAATCACAGATGCAATTGGTTTTGTCCTTTTGCAATAGAAATTGGGTTCTTTCTGTAGCAATTCTCTACAAAGCGAAGGACTTCTCCGGCCAGTCCAGACACGCCAAAAGGTTTTAAGTCTGGCACCGGGAGGCGGACTCCCGCCCAGCAAAATGGCTGTCTCTAGGACCAAGGGACAAAAAGTGAGGAAAGAGAGAAGAGGCTGGCATTTTTTTTTTTTTTTTTTTTTTTTTTGGTTATTGCACATGCATTAAAGATCCCGCTGCCTGCCTGCCGTCCCTCAGAGGCCAGAGACCCCCGGCATCCCTTTGCGACGGGGGATCTTTAGCAAAGCAGGGCTTTGCTTTGCAGCCAAAGGAGCGAGGGAGGCACCTCCCGGGCTTGCTCGCAAAATGGCTGTCTTTAGGACCGGGGAGGTGGCCGCCGCGGAGAAGAAAAAGAGCCCTGCAAGGAGGGCTCGGGCGGGGGGGGGTTCGCAGGTTCTCTCTCAGCAACCATTTCCACGCACGGGAACGAAAGCAAAGCCCTTGATCGAGCCTGGGAAAGCGTGCCCGCCGTTGCAGTTTTTTCCCCCTCCCTTACCTGCTCTTTCCTTTGTCTATTGGCTCTCCCCTTCTGCAGCCACTCCATGCGGGACGGCGCTAGGACCCCGGAGGAAGACGAGGAGGGGGAGGCAACATAGATAGATGGCTGGATGGAAAACAAAAGATAAATCCAACCCACAAGCGATTGTTGCAGGGATTCAGTTCAGCTCATGGGGCGGTTGGGCTGGACGGAGGGCTTAAGGGCTCTTGTGGTTGGATTCAAGGGAAGGGGGTTGAAATGATGGGGGGGGGGGAGAAAGTGACAGGAAGCGGGGCAGGCTTCGAGGACGGAGCGGGAAGGGGTTGGCCGCGCCACCAGGCGGAAGTGTGGCATTGCTAACAGGGCAGCTTGGGAGAAGAGGAGCCGCAGAGGCGATGCTGCGGCAGGTCAGCCCTCCACGTTTGTGGGTTTGCCTTTGGAGGATTTGATTATTCACAGATTATTTGCTGCCAGCTCTGCTGCCTGCCATCCTATGCTTCTCAGGAAGGAAAAAGACGCTCGGTGATAACTTGGCACAAATATGGCAGCGGTTGAATTCCAGCTCTCAAAAGAAGTACCTTTCCTAGACTCTGTTAATTACGGTGCATTGGAAAAAAAGTGAAAGCCGTGAGGCTTTTTTCTGCCCGGGAATGTGGGCTCGAAATGACCTTTTCAGGGAACAGCTTGAATATATTTTGTATTCGTCCTTTTTTCATTACCAGCCTTTTTCCAAATGGCGAGTGGTCACGGTATCATAACCTGTATTTGTTTTTAAGATGCCAAAAGACTCCTTTATATGTCCTCCTACCGGAAACCACGTGGTTGGTGGGCTTCACTCACTGGATTAATGTTTGTGACAAAACTCTTACAGTGGCCCCATGGACTTCGTAGGGTTTTCTCCGGCAAGGAATAGTTAGAGGTCGTTTTCCCAGTTCCTTCTTCTGACATATAGCCTACAGCACCTTGTGTTTTACAGACTCAACCAAGGAAGGCAGGTCCCTGAATCTGCAAGGCCTGAGCAGGACAGTTGAGAATAGGGTGACTTGAGGGGGTCTCTCATTCATAGAATCGCCGTAAGTTAAAGCTGACTTGACGACAGTTAACAACAACAACGAAAATCTGGTATTCATTGATGGTGTCCCATACAAGTACTAACCAGGGCTGACCTTGCTTAGCTTTCCAGATCAGACTGCCTCTGGTGCCTTTAGCATTTTTAGGCTGTGTTTAGATACCGCTACAATAGGAAAATAAATAACTGTAAACCTAGCAATATGAATGGGATTCTTTTTTAGGACCTTTTGGGAATCCATTGAACCAAGAACACAAGAACGGGTGCGATCTCTTATTTTCCCATCATGATCGAGGAGCAAAGACACGCAGGAGCTCGATGAGGAACTATACTGTAGGCGGCATTGTTGCCATGGGGACATATATTTGCGGCACTCCCCACGGGGCGATCATAGATTCACTCATTCAGAACTTTAGTAAAACCTGTTCATTATTGTTTGAGCACAGTTGTGCCGCTCTGTCCCTAGAGATCTCTATAGCGAAATAGATCTATGTTTTGTATTGGCTCAGCGGAAAAGCCGTCCCGTGGTAGACCGGAAGTGCTGATAAGGAGAGAAGTGGCCGGTTTGCACATAGAGATAGCAACAATAAGTCGCCCTCTCAGGTTTTCTTAGGATTTCCGGTCTAACTGGATTACTCTTCCGTTCTAACTTCCATTGAAGGCGCGTAGCTCTTACCATAGAGAGGCTCACCATTAAAAAAGGCACCACCCTTCTAAATCCGTAGAGAATCAGAGTCAGCGGGGGGCGGGGGGGGCTTCCCCTGCTTTTCTGAAATTCAGCTCTGCTTTATTCTTAACATGGGGGGATTAGAAAGGAACTAGCTCTAAATCATGCTATGTTTGGGGGAACACTTTGGATGCGACACCACAGTCCTCTCTTCAAACTCACCGGAAGTGAAGCCTGGCTTAGGTTGGAGGAGGAAAGCTTTGGAGGGTGCGCATTTCCTGTTTCCTAGCAACAAAAGGAAGTATTTGTTGTTGCCCCGGGCTCTGGGACTTCTTCCCATCCAAACCCCCGCCTCTCGAGGTAGAAGGATTTTGGGGGTGCCCACTCCAGCGTTTAGGACCCCTCAGGGAGAAGCAGGGGGCGCCTGGAGGGCCCGTCGTTGCTCCTTGGGGCTTTCAGAGGTGCTCAGAAAGGGCTGGGCTCCAAAGAGTTTCCCTCCCACGTTATGTTTTCCTTCTTTGCCTCGAACAGATTAACCCATTTCTCTTCGGGAGGAGGAGGAGGAGGAGGAGGAGGGGGAAGAGTCTGTGAGGCAGCACCGCGGGACCTCTCTTCTACCTCATGGCTGGAGCCTAAGTGTCCTTTGGAGTGCTTTTGCCCCTGCTCCAGGACTGGAGTCTTCCCAGAAGTGAGACAAGATGACTTGGGGCCTCAGGTCTGAACTCTGACTGCGAAGCGAGGGGTTTGTTGCTTCTCTTTCTCCAAGCAGGGTTGATGGGTCACTGCCTCTTCTACGTCCAGGTTCCTTCTGTGTCTCTGATGCTTAACTGGCCCTGGAATACAGACAGATCCTAGCTGATCTCTGCTCCTTCCTGGGTAATCCATCACAAAGCGCTGCCCCTGCTGGAATTTGGGGTTTGATCTCTTACAATATTTTAATTTTCTATACATGGGGGCCTCCAGTATTTAAAACTGTTTGAGGTTACTTTTACGGCCTGAATTTTCTACGTGTATTTTTCAGTTTTGTATTCAGGACTATTGTGAAGTATATCTGGAATCAGCCTAAACATGGAGTTTTGAGATCTGCCTTCCAGTTTCTGTGCACTCAGGGATCTTGTGTTTTTCACATTCTTTTTTAATTTTTAAAGACTGTTACTTTCTTATCTTCTGGACTGAAGGTGGGAATCTTTGAGATCCTGAAGACTTGTGCATTGTCCTTTTTCAAAACGGAAAATCCAAGCGGCGTACTTAGTGATTTGAACTCTATGAAACTACCTGTTCAATTTTAGGAAACTCACAACCCTCCTTTCCCCATTGTATGTGTGTGCTTGAAAAGGCTCAATATGCCTGCTTTTTGGAGGAGAGCATTTAAGTCAACTTCTGTTAGAGAAGCTTTGTGCTCAAAGGATCAAGGATGCTCAGCGTAATCTGAGAGGTAAGAAAGCAACACTCCTTGCAAGTGCCTTTAGCATCAGAAACCCTAACCTCAGTGCTGTCTTTACTCATTTATACAGAACAAGGTGGGGGGTTTTTGCAACCCGGTAAACAAAAGTGTACAAGGTAGCATTCATCTTTCAAGTGCTTTGCTGGATCATTGGGTGAAGTTTTCATCCTCAAAGGTTAGGAAATAGACACCAGTCTGTTTTTGGAACAGAAAATCACTGGGAGCTTACTACAGCTATCACATTTCCAAAGCGGGGGGGAAAGAATTCAGATCGCCAGTTCCTGTTAGTGTGAATCCATTACATTTCACCGTCCTATGAGAAATGAACCAAGTCCAAAATCACAAAGCTCTCCCCACACAAATGAAAAAAAAAACCCTTTTAAGTCTTTTCTCCTCTCTGTTGTGACAAAGTTTTAAGCCAGTAGTGGTATATGTCTTCTGTCCCAGATAGCCTCAGCTGGCGTAGCGAATGACAACAGGTCATTGGAGTTGCAGTCAAACAACATCTGGAGCATCATAAGTTGACCACCCCTGCTTGTAGGTGTTGGAAGTAGAAACCTGTTAGAGCAGATCTCTTCAAAGGGGTGGTACGTGGATTGGTGAGAGTCTGCGAACTGTTTTCAGGAAGGAAAAAGACACTTGGTAATAACTTGGCACAAATATGGCAGCAGTCCTGGGCACATGGGGGTGGGGAGGGAAATGCCAGTTTCTCACATTGAGTAGTTTGAGGAGCACTGTGTTAGAGAACCCTTGGGTAGAAATCAAATACACATTACTCCCAGTTGAAAATCTTTCTTAAACTTGGCTGATTCTGGCTTACTGTCACTAAACCTCACTTACTGACAAGCCTGAGGTTAGTTTCCCCAGGCTGACACTTCTGCATTTACATTTAGAGTAGGTAGTATGGGCACTTCACTGCATCTTTTTCTTGCAGAAATTTACAAAGTCGTTTTAGAGATAAGTGAATTAAGTGTTGCAGTGTTCTAAAAAGTCTAATGCTGCTTTTTCAGATTCATACCCAGGATGATATTGTAAAATGGATGGGAATCATTTGGCCTTTTGGATGTTCCTGGACAGCAGCTCTGGGGATTTTTTGCCATTGTCTATGTCTTTTAGGATTGCTGGGACTTGTAGGCAACAGCATGTGGAGGGCTATATGATTCTCACCCCTGCCATAATGACCTAAGAATTGCTCAGCAGCAAATTCAGAATTTTGTTTCATGGCTTGTGGATTTCTTTAATCTTAGTCTTGGATGAAAAAGATGAGATTTAAATAAAATTAATAGTTACTAATTATTTTGAACCATAAAGGGTGGGGCCATTCCCATTGGTCTGTTATAAAAATGTTATTCAGAGGTCAGCTGTCTCTCTATGTGGAGGATCAATGCTAGTAGTGTTTGATGGCCTTATCAATATATTCAATTTTCCTTCTACTCTTTCCCTCCAAAAGCCTCTAAGCAAGTTGATATTACCGTCTTGTGATGGTGAATTTTGTAATGTATTCACATGAAACCTTCCATGTGACTGAATCATGAGCATCTTTATTGGAGCACTGCCAGACAGACCTAGGAAACCCACAATCAGGGTATAAGGCAGCAGCATCCTTCCACTGCCCCCTCCGTAACAACTGGCATTCATTGGCATACTGCAGGCTGGTGGTGGGGAACATGTGGCTCTCCAGTTTTTGAGGAGACTGCAACTCCCATAAACCCTAGTCGGCACAGTCTGAGGCAGGGGTGAAAATTAAACAACATCTAGAGGCCATGTGTTCTCCATTCTTTGAACTTACATGCACCATTAATTTTAATAAAAGTCCTTTGCTAAGAAATAAAACTTCCAAATCTCTCATGGTGATGAATTCTGCATTTGATGTCCATGGCAAGGCATATTTACAGAATATCAGTGAATCCTGAGTCTAGATTTGGGGCAGAAGGAAATGGATAAGCAAAACCAGCAAATAGTCCTGTGTACCTTATTGGGAAGTGTACAGGGAGGGCGAATTGTGTAAGCCCTCTAGATTCTGTTGAACTACAACTCCCAGTAGCTGTAGAGAGCATAGCCTGTGATGAGGAATGCTGGGAGTTGCCGTTCAACAACATCAGAAAGGCTACACAATTCCTGCACTTGCTGTAGGGCATTTTATAGTATGAGCTCTTGTGGACTACAGCAGATGTAACAAATCTACATCATGAAGCCTTGTGGCATGTAGCCAGAGCAAGGTATAGGATGTAGAAGCTTATGCTGCAATACATTTGCTTGTTTTTTGAGTGTCCTGTGAGTCTCTTGTTTCTGTTGTAACAGGCAAACACAGTTCTCCTCTGCAAACTTGTACAGTGGAATAGATTAAGTATAATGCATGGAAGTAAGATGATGAAGGTTTGCAGAGGTGAAAAGTTAATGGGGATGGCGAGGAAAAGGTGCAAGCTGGAAACCAGATGCGGGAACACAGTAATAGTACAACCTTGTACTTTATCCCTTGTCTGGTAACCACAGATGACCAGTAATTCTGTACAGGTGAGTCAGCAGGCTGCTAGTGGAGAGACAAATCTATCTGCCCCTCTCCTGCCAGTCCACCTGGTTTCTGTGCTAGTTGCAAAGAAAAGAAATCTCCTTCCTTTGTGACCAGCTGGGAAATGAAACAGATTTCTAGAGGAGAGATGGAGGAGAGTTCTGCCAGTTCACTTGACAAAAGCTTTCTTTTTTTCATTACTAGCCCACTAAGAAGCTAGTAGACAGCTTTTCTTTGATAATTGTGGAGCACAAGTTTCTCGTTCTTTCAATCCAAAATGTAAACACAGGCTATTGAACTCTTAAATTAGCTGACAACAAAATAAAATTGTGGGCTCAAAGCTGTGGTGGGCTTGCTGTGGTACTACAAAATTTACTTTTGCTTGAATAAAAAATAGGGAGAGGGAAAGATGTAGGGCCTTGCTGCTTCTGGAGGGTAGGGTGTAAACTGTCAGGCTAAACAGGACCATGCAGTCTTCTAGTGTGGCTTACTGGAGTTCAGTAAATTCATTTCCGCTACCGTGGAGAAGTGGCAAAAACAAGTTTACCTTAGTGGGCTACTGTGTGCGGCTGTTGGATGACTCTGTTCAGTTAATGGTTCAGAAGTTGGACAGACTTGCTAGTTTACACCACTGATGAGGAATGCGTATCCCTCCAGGTATTGTTTGCCTGTAACTTTCTTCAGCCCTAGACAGCATGGTCAGTGATAAGGGATGATGTATGTTGCAGTCTGAGAACATCTGTAGGATTGTACGTTTCCCATCCCTGCTTTAGACAAGGGTCCAGTGAGCAGGAGATGAACAGCAGTTGCTCCTGTCCCATGGTTGCTTCAGAGTTTCTGCTCTTCATCTTTTGCACTGCTTCTACACTCTCAGCTGCTCTTCCACTTTCTGGACTCATGGATTATGATGGTAGGGACTGGAGCATGGCATTTGCCTTCAAATAGTGACTGCTATGGATTATTATTTTTTTGAGAGTCCCAAGAATTTCACCATCATGGGGATTCACCATCATGGGGATTGCTCTGTTCATACATATCTAGCATTGAGGAAACCAAATGGCTTATTAATTATTTATATCCCATCTCTTCCTCAATTTGGGGCTCAAAGCAACTTACTACAGTTAAACGTAGCTTAAAATTCACCTCATACAGAAGTTAAAAATGTAAACTATCAATAACATTAAAACGAGTTAAAAACATAACTGTTAGAAAAGAAAACAACAAATAGGTAATGTGCATAATGCTCAGCCATGGAAACCCACTGGGTGACCTTGGGTGTGTCACAAACACTCAGCCCCAGAAAGCCCCATGATAGGGTCACTTGAGGTTCACCATAAGTCGGAAACAACTTGAAAGCACACAGCAACAACAACAACAACAGCAGCCACTGCCACCTGTTCCCCTTGTGGAATCAGTCTTCCAACAACTGCTGAAGCAAAAAAAATCTTCACCTGTCTGCAGAAAGATTGCAAGGAGTGCACCAATCTCTCCTCTCTAGGAAGGGAACAGCTGCGGAGAAAGCCCTTTCCTTTGTTCCCACTAGATTGTACAAGTGGGGGTGTTGGGAAAAAGAGAAGAGCCTCCCCAGAAGGTCTCAAAACATGGGCAGACTCGTATGCGAGAGATTATGGTCCTTTAGATAGCCTGGACCTGAACCATATAGGCTCATGGTTTACTTGTGTGGAGTAATAGCACCAGAAAGTCAGGTTCTTGGGAACCTTCTCAGTTCTAAGGTGGAGGGGACCCTGTGCAAAAGAATGGGCTTCCCTGGCAGTGGCAAACAATAACCACTCAGAGAAGCACCATCTGCTGGACCGATCTGCCATTTTGACTTCCTTTGATCCAACTGCCTCATGCTGTTGGGAACTCCAGGATAGAAGGGGGAAAATGGTTGAAGGAGGGGTACCTGAGGCTGGTGTCTCTGGGGAGTCCATTCTGGGTTCTTCTCAGAGGAGGCCAAGTGCCAGTGCCATCCCTGCAATGTTCCATGAGGCAAAATCTCCCACGCATCTGAAGCTGAATCATAACTGAGTCAGACCACTGATCTGTCAAGGACTTGGCTAGAACACGTTGCATTTTGGACCACAACTTTCAGAGTCCTCTAGCCAGCATACTGGCTGGAGGGTTCTGGGAGCTGTACTCTGAAAAAGACAGTCTAGATCAGGAAACACCAGTGGGCTGCGTAGCATGGTGACTGGACACTGATGTGACAATTTTCCCCCATCTGTGTTTTCACATTGCCCCTTGAGAGCATCATTATCCAGGCTAGAAGGCTCTTAGGTCAACTTCTGGCTGATTTTGACCGAGTATCTGAAGAGAATTTCCGATTATTAGTTTATTGTTAGCTAGGTGTTCCCTAACTCTGAGTGACACATCTTTCCTTATATCATTTGTTCACCTTGTTCCAAGGTGAACACAACTTGCATTGTGGGAGACAACTAAGGCAAAATAAGAACTGAATAGTTCCTCCTTCTTTCCATCACTTGTTATCCATTCACCATCTCCCCTAAGCAGTAGGTCTCTTCCTTCCATAACCTTCCTTGTTCGTCTTCTTTATCTGAGCACAAACAAAAACCTTTTGATGTTTCTAACATCACTCTTAGGCTTCAGCTCATTGTGGTCGTTAGCTTTTCTGACACCATCTTCAAGGTTCAGGGTACTCTCTTGTATTTCCTTTTAGTTATATGTCTCTCTTCCATCGCTGTGCCTGTCCTGTTGCAGCTGATCAGAGAGCTCATGGAGAGAGCTTGCATTGGATTTCTTTAAATGTTCTGTTTGTCTGTCTCATGAGGGTAATTTGAGGTTGTACCTTCTGTATTTCATTTTTCTGGATCTCCTATTCTTCCTTGAACTTTTTTTCCCTGCAGTATTGTTTCCTATCCAACCTTTTCCTGAGCTTTAGAAACTGCCATTCACAAAACCCAAGGCATGTGTCCTACTGAGCTCAGATTTCTTAGATATCTTGCAAATGCCAAGATGGCATGGTCACATCCCTCAAGTTTCCTGCCACTTTCACTTCATCCACCAATTCTTACCTGCTGGCCAGGATGAAATGCAGTTCAGCAGATAAACTTCTTTATTACATATGAATAGCATGTATAGTCTTGTGGCAGACAGATCTTCTATACAGACATAGTGGCTGATTACCTCTTTCTGTTTATAATTCCCAAACACTCTCTTAAAACCCTGAGAGACAAGCTTATCTGAGAGGTCAGAGAACAAAAGAAAGATGCATTCTTTTATTATTCATGGCTTTGTTTAAAATTTCGCAATCCATTTTCAGTTAACTCTGAAACAGGTGTGGGAATTCTGTGCTCCTGCAGGGACCTATTATATAGCCTGCTGCAGTTTTTAAAGAAGAAAAAAGGAGATTTGTGCTTCTGGAATTTTCCAGAGGGTTCAAGTGAAGCCTGAAGTGACATTCTAGTGGAACTGGGGCTGCTGGAGATAGCTAGAGAGGCAGGCTTATCTGCTTTCTCCCTTTTGTCTCTGTTTTGTTGTTTAGACAGGCTCAAGTAAGGGAGTCTGGAGGCAGCTGCTTTTAACCTTGCCTGTGGTAGGCAGGTGCAACAGATAGAGTTGGATCAGCTACAGTAGAATCCTGTTCTTTCTCAGCTGAAGCATTGCATTATTTACTGCAGACATGCTACCAGACCTCCTGCATCATCCTCCCAGTGCTGAGGCCTCATAATTAATTAATTAATTAATTAATTAATTAATGCACCCACACATCCAGCAAGAAATACGACAAGGAGAAAAAGGGGCTGGCAGGCATCAAAAGACTTTGTAGAAAGAAGATGCTTTGTTAGAGATATGCCTGTAAGCCCCACTAAATTTAGAAGGTCTTAATCCTGGGTTGGCATGTATGACAAGGTGGGAAATGTCCGCCCTTTATCTGACTTTCTGCAGGTGGAGGGAGCCAGAAGACTTGGAAGGGAGAAGGGCAACTGAGCAAGTGGAGCAGTGGTTGGATGGGAGAAAATAGCCTTCTGCAGGTGGTCTGTTCATGCTTTTCCCAGGAGCCATCTCTGTTGCCTTGCAGCCAGTTTTGCAGTGGAGGAGAGTAAAAGAAGGAAGTGGCTGAGAGAAAGAGAGCGAGAGAGATGGGTTTGACCCTGCCAACTTTTAACTCCATGCATCATCTATGTGCATTCTTTCAAGAGATTGTCCCCTGAGGAAATGCAGCCCACAGAAGAGAAAGAACTCTTGATTTTCACACATTGCTACTGGTCTTCAGGGTCAGAGGCCAGATTGCCATGTTTTCCCATTTTTTGTTCTGTGTTGTATTTTCTGAAAGAGAGAGAGATGCAGTGAGGTGTAGCAGTTTGAGCACTGGGCTACAACTCTGGAATTGTTGTTGTGTGCCTTCAAGTCATTTCCGACTTACGGTGACCCTAAGGTGACCTTACCACAGGGTTTTCTTGCAGGCTGAGAGCATGTGACACACCTTAAGTCACCCAGTGGGTTTCCATGGTTGAGTGGGGGATCAAACCATGGTCTCCAGGGTCATAGTCCAACATTCAAACCACTACACCACACTGGATCTACAGTTCTGGAGACCAGGATTCAGATCTCTCCTGAGGCGTGGAAACCCAGTGGGGTTCCTCAGAGGAAGGCAAAGGCAGGCCTCCCCCTGTGAACAAATCTTGCCAAGAAAACCGCAAGACAAGGTCGCCTTAGGGTCACTGTAAGTTGGAAACAGTTTGAAGGCACACAGCAGAATTTCTCTTATGAATTATTTTTATTAAAATGAAGCAAAAAGGAGAAGAGGGACAAGAAATACATGAGGGAAGTACAAAATTGCACAGATGAGAAAGAATAAAATAAATAATACTCCTCGACATCATACGCACTGACTTGTAATAACCTAACACTTGCATAAAATACTATTACTGTAACAAATATGTCCTAGTCAACAAAAAAGGCCTACCTATGAAAAACAAATAGACTTACATAGAAACAAAAAAACAAAAACAGAGAAAAAGGTGAGAATTGACACAAACAGTAACACAAACAATAAACAACTAACATTGAGTGGACCTCCCTCTCTGGTGGCATAACAGCTCAAAATTACCATTCTTGTTAAGCCACCCTCCAAACAAGAATGGGACAAATATAGTTCTTTAGAGTTCTCAATATTTCGTAGTACACAAAAGAGTAAAAAAGACAATAAAAAAGAAAAAGAGAATCTCCCTCTAAATTTAAACTAACGTTACACATTCAAGAATGACACATATTTGCTTCCTGACAAAGGCTGTATATATCACTAAATATATCTCTTTTTCCTCCAGAATAATCACGCGTTGATCACTAATTTATATTAGAAAGTACATTCACTATATATCCGGTTAATAACATATATATAAGAAAAAAGATTTTTTTCATCCCATAATTACAGAAACAAAAAACCTCAATAACCGTGGGTAGCTAAGTGCAACTACCCTTCCAACTCCCAAAGTCTGAAGTTCCCACTTATAGACTCTGATAATTTACTCTAATAATTTATAATCACATCAGACAATTTTCCCTCCTGAGTCATGGTTAGTCACTGATAGAGTCCTTTTTTCCAACATCTGGTCAGCATTATTCTTGCTGCTGTTACCATGTGCCAGATCAATCTTCCTAGTTTCCCTTCCACATCCTTATCCAAATGGGAAATGCCCAACAGAAAAGAATCTGGATTTAAGTCAATTTTAACACATAATATTTTTTGCATTTTTGAACAAATCATTCTCTGGAATCTTTTGACCTTCTGGCAACCCCACGACTGGTGGAAGAAGGTGCCAGTCTCTTTGTTACTTTTGCACAACAACAGAATTTCTGACAGCAATACCAGTGTCTAGTTTAAAAGCAAAATCATGGATATGACAAAGAAAGTAAATATATATGGAAGAAAAAGCACAGGCAGATGCATACCTGATCGGTAGGATGAATGTCACTTCTCTTTTTTCTTGCAGGCTTTCTGATCTTGTTCTTTTTGTTCTTGTGTCTATAGGTCTTGGCATTACATTTGAGAAAGAAAAAGACAGCTTGGCAATGGGATGGCATTGTGCCTCGGAATGGTCCCGGCTTGCTTTTTAAAGAAGGAGGAGGAGCATCAAGGACACCTGATGTGAGCAATGGCCGAGGGGGATGCTGCCCTGTCCTCTGAACAATCCTCTGGGCAGGAGGAACGTCCGTACAAGTGCAAGCAGTGTCCACGCAGCTACCGCCATGCTGGCAGCCTGGTGAACCACAAGCACACTCATGAGGTGGGACTCTTCCACTGCCTGGTATGCCAGAAGGATTTCTCCAACCCCATGGCCCTCAAAAGCCATCTCCGCACCCATCTGGAAGAGAAGCGTCACAAATGTCAGGACTGTGGGCGGGGCTTTCGAGCCTCTTCCCAGCTGACAAATCACCATTGTGTGGCTCATGTCAACCGGGACCAGGGGGAAGAAGAAGGAAGTAACGGAGGCAGCTGTACCTTCCAGAAGGTCCAGGACGTTTCTTCATCAGATGGTGATACCTATTCAGAGATGGAAGGCAGCAGTGGGAGCCTGCTGACCAACCTGGAGAAGTACATTGCTGAATCTGTGGTACCTGCTGACTTTTCTCAGCTGGAGTTCCCCATCAAGATGGAAGAGAAGAAGGAGGAGGAGCTCCCAGTGCACCAGAGCGAGGAGGAGGAAGCAGCAGTGGCAGGAGGACTCAGGGTTGTGGAGGATGAACGGCGCTACAAATGCAACCAGTGCGACAAGGCCTACAAGCATGCAGGCAGCCTGACCAATCACAAGCAGAGCCACACACTGGGCGTCTACCAGTGTGCCATGTGCTTCAAGGCCTTCTCCAACCTCATGGCTCTCAAGAGTCACACTCGCCTCCACTCAGAATATCGGCCCTATAAGTGCCGCTTTTGCCACAGAGCCTTCCGGCTCCCCTCGGAGCTGCTGAGCCACCAGAAGGCCCACAACCAGGAGGAGAGCAAGGTGACCAGCCTGCCACCCTGGGAAGGCTCTGAACACAACATCTGGGAGGAGGACTCCATAGAGACCTTGGCAAAGCTGGATGTCTACCAGCCTCCCCCAGCAGGCACAAACTTGGGAGACAGTGCCCCTTGCAGCCTCAAAGACACCTCCAAGGCAGGGGGTGGTGAACGCTGTAACCCAGATGGAGAGCTGTGTGTCCGCTGTGGTGGAACTTTTGCTGATGAGGAGGAGCTGAAGGGACACAGTTGCCTCTATCCAGAGGAGGCAGATGAGGAGGAGGAGGAAGGCAGTACCCCTTCTCAGCCAGCCCCTGGCTCCAATGGCGCCTGGGAAGCAAGTTTGAAAGGAGAGGAAGGCTATCTCATGTTGGAGGAGCGTCCATTCCGCTGTGGAGAGTGTGGCAGGACTTATCGGCATGCTGGGAGCCTCATCAACCACAAAAAGAGCCACCAGATTGGAGTTTACAGCTGTACTGTCTGCTCGAAACAGCTCTACAACTTGGCTGCCTTGAAGAACCATCTGCGAGTCCACCTGAAATCCAAGCTTAGTTCATCAGCCACAGAGGAAGCTCCTCAAAGTCTTTCTGCTGTCTCAGGTGTGCATCGAGACATGGACAGCCCTGGTGACCCTGGAGACTACCATTCGCGGCCACCGGATATCTGGAGAGGAGCCTCCTGTCCAAAAGAAGAGGAAGAAAGAGGCATTGAGGAGGAAGACAGGCCCTATCGGTGTGGGGATTGTGGGCGGAGTTACCGGCATCGTGGCAGTCTGGTGAACCACCGCCACACTCACCAGACGGGGATCTTCCAGTGCTCCATCTGCCCCAAACAGTACTCCAACCTGATGGCGCTCCGGAATCATGTCCGTGTACATTTGCGGGCAGCCCGTATGCGTGGCCGGGAACAGGGGGGCGGCCTCACATGCAGCAGTTGTGGGGAGAGCTTTGAGGAGGAGGCTGAGTTCCAGCTCCATCAGCTGCGCCACCTGCCCTCCACTGAGGACATTGAGGCAGCAGCAGTCCCGAGACTCGGCATCTTTCACCCACAGGAGGAAGATCTTCTCCTAGCTATCAAGCAGGACGTGGAAGCTTTGGAGAACGGAGCAGCTGTGGCGGAGGATGTCCTTCCTGCCTCAGAGGTGGCCCATGTCTGTCACCAGTGTGGAGTGACATTTGCCAGTGCGGCTGGCCTGCAGAGTCATGCTCTGCAGCACAGCAGTGAAAGGGAACAGGCAGAAGGGCTGGCTGAGAGGACCGAGTCCCCTGTTTCTCCCCAGCGGTTGTATGGTTGTGACCAGTGTGGCAAATCATACCGGCACTCAGGGAGCCTCATCAACCACAAGCAGACACACCAGACAGGGGACTTCAGCTGCTCAGTTTGTGGCAAGCATTTCCAAAATGTGGCTTCACTCAAGAGCCACTTGCGTGGGCATCAGAGACCCCGGAGGGGACAGTCTGAGACCACGGTGGCCATGAATGAAGATGAAGATGAGGAAGTTGAAGATGGAGCTGTCTTGCCTGGCTTGTTGCCTTCGGGAGATGAGCTTAGTGATAGCTATCATGTTTTAGAAGAAGATGCTATCCCCAATGGTTGGCAGTCGCAGTCACAAGCTCCCTCCTCATCGCCAGATGACTCTGAAGTACCCCCCTATCTTTGTGACCAATGTGGGCTGGGCTTTGACCAGGCCAGTAGTTTGTTGATCCACAAACAGACCCATCAACTTGGCATCTACCAGTGCTCCCTCTGCCCCAAAGAATATCCTAGTCTTCTTGCTCTAAAAAACCATTTCCATGCCCACACCAGGGCCACGGCATCCTCTCAAGGCAGCCCCAGCATGGATGGCAGTGCCGAGGAGCAGCCCTTTCTCTGCAGCTTCTGTGGCATGATCTTCCCCAGTGAGGAAGACCTTCAGCAGCATCATAGCCTGTTGCATGATGAGGGAGAAATCCAGAGAGACGGGCAGGATATGGGGCTCAAAAGGCAAGCGGAGGAGCAGCTGGATGCGGGTGGAGACCGAGAAGAAGAGCAGCTCCTCTCTCACATCTGTGGCTACTGTGGTCAGACATTTGACGATATGGCCAGCTTGGAGAGGCACAGCGAAGGTCATCTGGAGGAGAAGGCTGCTGCCTTGGCTGATACGTCCATCCAGCTCCGACGAGCTTCCCGCCTAGAGGAGGACCAGCCACACCCACTTCCGGTAGAGGTGTCTGCTGCTCCCATTGAGCCGGACAACCGGCCTTATGCCTGCAGCCAGTGTGGAAAGACCTACCGGCATGGTGGCAGCTTGGTCAACCACAAGAAAATCCACCAGATTGGGGATTACCAGTGCAGTGTCTGCTGTCGCCTCTACCCCAACCTGTCAGCTTATAGGAACCACCTCCGGAACCATCCAAGGTGCAAGCTGAGTGGCAGTGTGCCAGAAATCCGGCAAACGGTTGCTGCTGCAGCAGGAGAACGGCCATTTTCTTACGAGATACCCAAGGAAGAGCCCTTCAACCAAAGGGTTATGGTTCATCAAACCATGGAAGACTTGCCATACACTAAGTGTCCTGTGTCTCCTGTTGGAGAAGAAAAATCAGGAGGAGGAGGAGGAGAACTGAAGGCTAGCCAGTCAGAGCACAGGAAGACCCAGCTGTTTGATATCTGTGGAGAGTTATATGAGGGGAAAACAGTCCTGGAAGCCCATTGGCCGTTGTGTTTTGCCCAAGAAGGTGAGAAGCTGGAGAAAGAGAAAGAGAAGGAAGTCTCAGGAGGAGAGGAAAATACACTGGTTGCTGAAGAGGAAGACTCCTCCTTGGAACGCCCTTTCCAGTGTGATATGTGTGAGCGCAGCTACAAACATGCAGGCAGCCTGATCAACCACAAGCAGACACACAAGACAGGCCTTTTCCATTGCAGCATCTGCCAGAAGCAGTTCTACAACCTCATGGCCCTGAAGAACCACAATCGCACCCACTTTGAAACCAAACGGTACCGGTGTCCCGAGTGTCCGAAGGCCTTTCGGCTCCAAAAGCAATTGGCCAGCCACCAGCGGGTGCACCGTGAGAGGAAACGAGAGTGCTCTTCCCATCTTTCCCGGAGGTCTGCACATGCCAAGTGGGCTGGGAAGACAGAGAATTCAGCCCAGCCTCTCAGTGCTGCCAAGCATCGCCTGGATCCCGAGGAGCGTCCTTACCAGTGCGGGGAATGCGGGCGCACATACCGCCACGCAGGAAGCCTGCTCAACCACCAGAAGAGCCACAAAGTTGGGCACTTCACCTGCTCCCTGTGCAGCAAGGCCTACCCTAACCTCATGTCCCTGAAAAACCACCAGCGGATCCACTATGAAGTCAAACGCTACCGGTGTCCGGATTGCGGCAAGGCCTTCAAGTGGCAGCGGCAGCTGCTGAGGCACCAGCGCCGCCCCCATCCTTGTGGTGTTGGTGGTAGTAGTGGCACTGCACGGCAAGGATGGGACAAGAACAAAGCAGCTTCCGGAAGGGAGCAAGGGAGCAACTCCATGGAGGCTCCAGCAGGCTCCTTTCTGTGCCATTCCTGCCCCAAACACTTTCCCAGCCACATTGCTCTCAAGAACCACAGCCGCGTGCATACAAAGAAACGCTATGAGTGCTCAGAGTGCGGGAAGACCTACCGGGCCTCCAAGGATCTGATGCGCCACCGGAGGAGGCATCAGAATGAGGCACCAAGCGAGGTCGCTGAGGATGGCGACCCCTCTTCCCTCGACACAGCCTCAGCCAGTCAGTTGCTTGAGGAGCGGCCTTACAAGTGTGACCGGTGTGAGCGGACATACCGTCATGCTGGCAGCCTCCTCAACCACAAGCAGGCACACGCCACCGGCCTCTACTGCTGCCCCACCTGCCAGAAGGAGTTCTACAACCGCCTGGCCCTCAAGAACCACCTTCACACCCACAAGGACAAGAAACGCCACCGGTGCCCCCACTGCGGCAAAGCCTTCCGGACTGCCCGGCGCTTGGCTGCCCACGCCAAGGCCCGCTGCGGGACAAAGGAGGAGGGGGCTTTGGTCTGCCCTGTCTGCTCCAAAAGGTTCTTTCACCAGCTCAGCTTCCAGCAGCACCAGCTCTTGCATGCCAAGGACAATGAGCATCCAAGGGCTACAGCAGCTGCCAGCTGAGTGTTGCGAGCACACTTGCCAAGTGTGTGTGCCAAGGATTACGTGGCAGGGAGATTAAACTGCAGGGAAATTTGGAATGGCTGGGTGGGCGGCCCTTTTCATGGAAACAAATGTCCTTTCATTGAAGAAAAAAAAAAAGGAATGGAAGGAGGATATGTATAGGGCGTACATGTAGGAGTTGGGGGTAAAGGGGCACAGCTTTGGGTGGAAATATGGGGAGGAATGGGTAAAAATATGAGGAAGGTTGGGTATGTGAACCCTCATTCTATGTAGAACATCTGGTCTGGAAATACTGGAGAGACTGCGCTCTCTTCCTTCATGGAGTGTTACATTGAGACCTCCAGCCATACCTCCTTTGTGTCCCTTTGAAAATGTTCTCCTATGGCAATGTGTACCCATTTTGTCTTGGATCCTGGAAGACTGAAATTGAGCATCTTTGGAGCCTTTTGAGCATGTGCTTAAAGCTCCCTACTGATTTGAGTTTTTGAACTTTTTTTTTGTAATGCTTTTAAATATGTTTGGAAAGTCAGATGAGTAGCAAGTTCATGTTTAAGTCACATATGGTATTTAAATTACTGTTTTTAGAGGAAAAAAAATACCACAGAAGTACTGTGCTAAAGGGAAAACAAGCTGGGTTGGAGCTCAGTTTAACTGTTGAACAAAGCTAAACAAGAACCCTTGGTGTGGAGTAATTCTTTTGATTTCTACCTCCTTAACTGGAAAATTATATATGTTTCCTTGGTGTGAAGGGGAGTTTTCTTTAAAAAAAAACTGTCCAAGGTCATACATTTTGATCTCTTTCAAAACAGGGTGTGAAAATCTGTTCTCTAAAAGAAGAATGTGTTAACAGTTGGTCTTTACAGGTGACTGACTTAAAGCATGGATTTTATGTGAGTAAAGAAATTTTCCTCTGCAGAATTGGAGCACAGTCCACCAGAATGTTCTCTAGTGAAATAAGCAGGAGCTGCTTGAGAGCACTGTCAGTGAAATTTTTACCTTCCAGTCCCATCCAGGCAAGTCCCTTTTGGATCTACCCCTCAGGGATGGAGCGTTGGGGAAAATGATTTTGTAGGGTAAGCATCTATCTGTCTTTGTTTCTTCTGTAGCTGCCTTCCCCAACCTAGTGCCTTTGAGATGTTTTGGACAGCATCCTCCATCATTCCTGGCCCACATAACCTGCTTGCTTGGGATGCTGGGAGTTATAGCCTAGCACCTGTCAAAGGCACCAGGCTGAAGATGGGTGCTCAGTGATTCTCCTTCATGGCGCACAAGTCCTCAGCTCTCTCTGGATTTGTGGCCACGTAACTGCCCCTGTAAATGTTCTTCTGCAGACACAGGGAGGAAGGGAGAGGAGGACAGGAGACCTCTGCACTATGCAGCAGTCAGTTTATTGCTCAAGGTTTTTTTTTCCCCCCTTAAGTATGATCACTCTTCCTTGGGGTGATTCTTCAGGTCAGAGTAAGCATACACTGTTCTTCAGCCAGTGGCAGCCACAAAGCGATCCAAATTTAATCAAGGCCATGGCTTACAGCCTACATGGCCATTTTTATGTCAATCAGGAACCCCAATTTTTTAACTCCCCTTTTTTAAATGCCTCCTTTTTTGCCCACAGACACATCGAGGAGAATGTGAGAGGCCATTTTTGGTGCACTCTCTCGGGCCATTTTAGCCCTAGAAGAGACCTTCTTTGTAACAGGAATTGACCCAGAAGTTGGGGCTAAAATGGCCTGGCAAAGACCAAAGCTCTTTTGAAATCAGGACTGAGAATTTTTTGACATTTTTTCAAAGGTGAACTGGGATTGGTGCTTCAAATAGTTGCCCGCCTATGGTTGAAGAAAAAGGGTTTTTAACCTTCTGTCCCTACTACAATTTGAACCAAAATGGCCTCCACTTTGGTTCTCAGTGGGTCAAAAGTTGTTTATACTACCTGCTGGTTAAAAAAAAGGATGACCAGGATCACCTCTCGTTGGCCCTGACTCTCTTTATTATTTTGAGATGCTATAGAGCGGTGGTTCTCAGCCTTTGATTTTCTAGATGTTTGGAAATCAGCTCCCAGAATCTCTGACCCCTGGTCATGCCTCCTGGAGTTTCTGGGAGATGAAGTCCAAAACATAGGATTGGGGGGAGGCTAAAGGCTGAGAACCACTGTCGTGGAAAACACATTTGGGATTTTGTTTTTTGTTTTTTTGGAAGATGTGAATTGGGGTCAAACCCAGCGTTTAGCGTTACAGGCCGCCTTAAAAAGATGTTCAGACTTCTCCAAAATGACAGATACCATCAACAAAGGATAGTATCAACAAAGGATTGAGACTAGAGGGATCAATTTTTTCTCCACTGTGGCAGTCCTAAGCAAATACCCTTCTTCAGAGTTTTCAGAAGTTCCTTTCTTGGAGCACAACTCCAGATTTCTAAAATCCCCCATGGCCTGTGGTAATGTTAGATTCTGGAATATGTGCACCAAAAAAGGAACTTTTCCAAGCTCTGTCTCTGTCAGTGATCATGGCAGAAGGGCCATAGCATTCAGCAGGCACAGGACAGTAACTTGTCTTCTTTGCTGCTTCTCTGCTTCCTCTTGTTTTCTCTGCACTAGAAAATGTATGACACTGAAAAAGGAGAGATGTAGTCTGGAGAACACTGACTGAAGTAAGCTTTCCCTCCTACCCCCTATGATTTTCTGAGTGGATGTGAGGAAGAGTGGCCCTCCAAATATTTTTGGCTGCGGTTCCCTTTGGCCCTAGCCAATATAGCCATTGGTGAAGGGTGATGAAGGTTGTAGTCCCTAACTATAGGGTCATTTGGCTTGTAAGAACTTCTGAAATAACTTCCTGGGTTGATTTCTTAATCTCATTGTTCCAACAACAAATTTTGGTTCTAGCCATGGACCTTGCAGTGTCCTGTTGAGGGCTATGCTGCTTCAGACTGTAGAAGAGGAATTGAACATCTGAAAACTTCCATGCTATAACTCTTCCCTGCATCCCATAACCTGGCACATCAAGAAAGTTGGCCAGGAGATACTGTTTTTTCCCTAAAACAGTGGAGATCGCATCTTGGCATGTCATGTTTGCATGACCTTTTCCCTCCCCCATTCCATGGCCTGAAGTGGTACAGTCCCACCAAGAGATTAGTCTGAATGCACCCGTGTGATTTAAAGCGTGTACAGGGGTGTTAATGGCCATGGTGATCAGCTAGCGATGGGGAATTCTGTGAAAGACCTGTTCAGTCTTTTTGAAACGAGGACTAGAAACCAATCTGTTGCCAGTCTTTCCTCTACTGTTAATGGGTTGGCAAGGACGAAAAGATTCATGGCTTGCTCTGAGGCCATCTCCATGTTTATCTCATCCAGGCAGAACTTCTTGGCATGTTGCAGATAAACTTGCTCTGGGTGCAAATGTCTGAGTGGAAGCCATCCAAATTCTTCAGCCGACTCAGTTCAGTGGAAGAGTAGCCGTTTATAAGTAGTCGAGAATTCTCAATTGTGAACGTTTTATAGGATTTCTAACATAGTTGGGTAATATTTTTTACTGGGTTGGGAGGGACATATATAAATATATATATGTGTGTTTATGTGTGTTTGTTTATTTCGCCAACTGAAAGTCCCCTCCCTTCCATTTTTATTCTTATGACACCCGTACGTACTTAATGTTGAATCTCTTGTCCTATTTTATGCTGCTGTTTTCAACAACTGACAACTTGGCTTCAGCAAAAGCCCCCGCTCCCCGAAAGTAAAAACATTTCCAAATGTTTATGTTTGGAAATGCTTTCCTTCTTTTCCTCTGCCTTCTTAAAACAGTTCTCTAAATATCACCATTGTACTTAGATGTACTTTCGTGTGAATGTTTCTGGGTTGTTGGGTTCTTTTTTTTTTTTTTTAAGGGGTCGGGATGTCATGAGAAAAAGACACTTTTCCAGTGTTAAGTCATTCTCCTTTCTAATTCACTAGTTCTAACTCACTAGTTCTCACTGCCCTTCCAGAGATGAGGAGATAACTCTGGAGTTCTTCTTGCTCTGCCCTATTAGATCTCCCTCACCCTGGGTTTTTTGCCCTGGTACGTTGATAGCATGGGTATTTGGTGCCTCCTGGTGGCCAAGCCTGATATGTGAAACACTTAAAAACTGCAAATAAATTGTTCTTGGTTTCTAGAAGTAGCACTTCTTTCTTTTTTTTTTCCCTCTTTGCTTTCTTTGTCAGACTGACTGCCACTGACTGGACCCTTTAACAGAGTGGTAGAAAAGCCTCACTTATATTTGAACTTGGATGACCAGAGAGACAGGCAATAGCAAGGCACAGTTATGCACCAGTTGGTACACAACAGCTTGGCTGTTTTGGAACAGACAACTCCAGTGCTTGGTTTCTTTAGTTGTTTTAATTATTGATATCCTGTGTTTACAAACAGTTTTTCAAAGTAACTTGAAGAAACAATGCTATAACAATAAATATACAATGTCAGAACAAATATAAATACATATAATATATATATATACACACACACACATATATATATATATAAAATTTTAAAACACAGTAGTATTAAAACTAAAAAAAATAATTTAAGAGCAGTTTTAAAAAATCAACCATAAAATCCCTGTCCCAATAAAAGGCTTTAGTGCTGATCTATAAACAGTGTAGAATATCCTTAGAGAATTCCAAAAAAGCAGGGGTATACCTGTTCCCGTGCTTGACAGTCAAAATATTTCAAGTCCATGTGAATAGCAGTGTCAATATTATCTGCTTATGTGTAGAAATCATCGATTGATCCCTTGAGAACATTTGGTTTCTCCCAATAAATTGTTTCATACAATGAAAACTAAGGCCGTTTTACCCACACAAACTTGGTCTCCTGAAGGTCTCATTCATAGGGTCCCCATAAGTCCAAGCTGACTGGACATCACATAACAAGAACTACCCATGCAACTCTGTCAGTTTTATTATTTTAAAAGTAATAAAAATCAGCCTAGGCACAATTCAAAAGAGAAGGCCTAGAGGATTCCAGCTCCCATCAATTCACATTTTGTACTTAAGAGTAAAGATCCATTTGTAATAATGCCCTGCTGGGACTCCAGGAAAGCCAGAGTGGAACATGGACTAAAAATGGTCTGTTTGGATGTGGAAAACCAAAGTTCACATTCAGTCTCGGTCAGAGTGTCCACCAAGGAATTTTTAGACACACCACAGCTTCCAAGCTTGTGGATCTTATGGGTTTTGTTGACTCACTAAACTACCCTGAGCTTCATAAAGGAAGAATATAAATGTCATTCTTCTCTTTGAACAAGCGTTCCTCAGCTTCTGTGACAGTTTGCAGACCAGAGCACAATCAAAAAAGAAAAACCCAGACTAGATATGTGATGGTTTACAGACCAGAGCACAATCAAAAAGGAGAACCCAAACTAGACAAAAAGATGGTGCTGTCAATAGAAAACCAGCACATGATCACAAACACTGTATAAGGGACACATTGCGTACAAGTTCTAAGTTTGTTTCTTATACAGCATTTGTGACCACGTGCTGCTTTTTCTCTCAATCAACTTGGCACCATCTTTTTGTTCTCCTGAGCTGACAGAGAAAAAGGAGCACATGGTTACTTTTCAAAAATCCACTCATTTGACTGTTTACAGTTACAACCAGAACCCACATACGGAATTTGACATGCAGTTGAAAGAGTGGACCATGTGTTGAATATATAGATTCTGGTTGTAATTTAAAAGGGTTGAAAGAGCAAATCATTGAAAAGTGGGGGATGCCTGTGCTGTCTTTGTAAGTGGACTTAGTGTGCAGAAAATAGAATTGAGTAGTTTGGCAACATCTGAATTCACTTAGAGGCTGCTGTGGTGTTGCAACATACGGGCCTCCATTGTACTATGGTAGCCTGCGGAGTGACTGATGTGTCATGGTCCTGATCCGCAATAGGCACCCGTGTGTATCACGGCACTCCCAATGCAGATCTGAAAACTGGCTGGGAAGAGCCCAGTATGCATCGGAGGGCTCTGACATGTATCTTCACCATTCACTAATGGTTTCGTTGTGCCACTCCAACATGGGTAAGGATTTATAAAATTATGGAACATAAGACTGTGATGTAGGATCCCAGCCTAAAATTATTTGGGTGCTTCCAAATGACCTGACAAAAAGTGGGATTTGAATTGTACAGTTGTCAGTATAGCTGGGCTATTTAAATAAGACAGACTAATTATGAGATAAATTTGAACTGTGGTCCATCTCCTTTACAGTGCACTTTGCAAGGCCACTGTTGCAATACAGAGCAGACATCAGTCAGGATTTCCCTGGAACACACATCCCTGCCTGCAAAAAATTAGCTGAGTTATTTAATGCTTGATAAAGAATTGGGGTGTATGCCAGCATGGTATAGTAGTAGGAGCACTGGACTACGACCCTGGAAACTAGTGTTTGATTCCCTGCTGAGCCATGGAAACCCACCCAAAGGTGGCCTTTGGGTGTGTCACACACTCTCAGCCCCAGAAACCCCTATGAAAGGTTTACCTTAGGGTGTCATAAGTTGGAAACAACTTGAAGGCACATAGCAAGAAAAATAAAGGTTCAGACTCCAAAGTGTTTTATAACATTAAATAAGGGCTGGACTTGCATTCTTTCCTTCCCACTCTCAAGAATAATAATGTATTTGTCTAATCTCTTACATCGCAGCTATGAGGTAAGTCAGTTTTCCCAAGGACCATTTCTGTGGCTAAGCGTCAGACTAGCCTCTTTGTCTGAGATTTCTTGTCTATAAAATGAAACGGAAAAGCAGTCCCAGTTTTGCTAGATATTTTTCTTTCTGTTGGACCAGCATAGCAGGAACCATTATGTTGTTTGAAAGATGACCCCTGCAAATCCAAACTGAATCCTCTTGATTTGTTCCGAGATGGTCATGAAGAAGTGTCAAGTTGGGAGCCGATAACAGCACATCTCCCACGATTTAGTTGCATAATAGAAACCAGCAGTGATCTCTCTAGAGGGTTTTTTAAAAATAGGAAACGGGGGAAAGAATTTCACCAACTTTTTGATTCCATCAGTATAGGTCTTTTTTCCATATCCAGTGTTGTCATTTTGTCTGATGGAGCCTGCTCCTGCAGAGAAAAAAGAAGGTAAAGCAAAGTTCAGACTAGAGCAAACTATTTACTTAAGGAGAACCAGAGGCGGGAAATCATGTGACTTGCCAGATGATGTTGAACTACAGCTCCCAGCAGCTTTAGTGAGCCAGGCCAATGGTGAGAAATGCTAGGAGGTACAATCCAACAGCATCTGGAGTTCTGTATGGTTCCGTCCCTCTTAAAAGACCTGAGTCTTTTGCATTTTCTGCATTTTGGTTGGCCAATGAACGTATCACTTTTTTTGTGGATTTTGGATTGTATTTTGCTGCATTACCAACACAGCTATCCCTGAATATGTTTCCTTTTGAGTTCTCTGAGTACAGAAAAATCCTAATCTCAGGGCAGGTATGTCATTGGTTTGCCTTCAAGTCGTTTCCGACCTATGGCGAACCTATCACAGGGCTTTCTGGGGCTGAGACCTGTGCCCAAGGTCACTTGATGGGTTTTCATGGCAAAGAGGAGAATCAAACTCTGGTCTCCAACACTCAGACCACAACAACATGTAGTGATGTAAAAGTTCTGGAATTTTGAAGCCTGGAAAAGAGTATTTTTCTTTTGTTTCTTTCAAGAAAGAATGAAAGTTTGGGGAAAATATATGTAAAATTATATGCAATAATATATGAAATTTTGATCTTCATATCTAACCCAAGCTTCTTTTACTGCATTGGCAAAATAACATGCTTCATTCATAACTTGGCATGTTTTACTATTTGGCATATTTATGCAATCTGAAAATATAACAACCTTAATTTACTACAAGGAAAATTTGACCTTCCCCTGTGTTAAGCAGATTGCAAATGGTAGCATCTTATGATGCTTAAGCACAGATGTCTTACTTTTTGCTATACGAGAAGACAAATTATGTAATAAACTGAAGCATCTTGTTTGGACAGAAAAAGTCTTGATCCTTGAATAAAAAGTTTAACTCAAGCGTGAAAATATTGAACTCTCTAATAGAGTTCAAGCAACAAAGAAGGCACCACTAGGTGTAGGGCATATTTGGAATCCAATGTATGCACAAGAAATAGTGTTCTTTACTTCTGTAGACATAAGTTACATACAGATCTTTATACTGTTCAGTTCTTGGCATTATGAGTGATTAAAACTTATCCGAGTATTACTTTTAGTACCAGCCGAAGTAGGCCCATGGGATTTACTTAGGTGTTGACTTACCGTTCAACAAAATATTCAATGGCTCTAGTTATTTGGAATTAATTCATAGGATTCACTTGTCTTAAAAAAGCATTTCATTAATTCCAAAACAATTATTCTCTCCTGTGTTCCCCAAACTTTCCGTTTTCTCTACTAGAAAAACTGAAAATCTGTCCTTGGGGGGAAAACGGAGAAAAGGTTTGCTCCGATTTTTTCAAATGTTTCTTCCAGGCTTTGACATATGTTGGTACATTCATACAGCAGTGTGTGTGTGTGTGTGTGTGTGCGCGCGCATGTGTGTGTTTACAGATAAAATCTACATACTAACAGAATCAGTCTGAGCTGGTCTACCTTCTCTTCTTTAAAGTTGGAATGGGGGAGCTCAGGCCCTAGGACTGAATATGGGCTGTTGGGCTTCCCTAAATGGCCACTCTGTTTTTACCTGGAATTTATGCATTCAGACAGCTGTCTTCATCGCTGACCATCGGAAGAGGAGGCTTTTGTACATCATAGTAAGCAGACCAGGCAAGTTGCATGATCCACTCCTCATAGGCACTGACTGCTGTATAAACCCCTGGGCGAATCACGGTCCCACAGCCCTTTCCAAAGCTGGAGATGCCTGCCAAGAACCACACCCCGTTGTGGTTGCAAACCAGAGGGTCCCCAATGGTTTCCTAGAGGTGCAAGAAAGAAAAGATTATCCTCATAGCACAACAAACAAGGGCAGGGAATGATAGGGGTGCAGAATACAGTCAGCCCTCCACATTTGTGGGGGTTAGGGGCTCAGGATCCCTGCAACAGTGGAAAAAACATGAATATCTATAAGGCCTCCCAAAGCATATATAACAAAAATGGAGAGGGGAGTGGATTCAACCCACACAGATTCAAAGGTATAGTACACAAAACACTTGAATCTGCAGTGGGGAACACACTCGCTGCCTGGTTCTACCTTTGAGGCAGAGGTGTTCCTTCTCAACGCAGAAGTGAGCAGCTGGTTTGGCCTGCCACCACCTCCACTACTGCCCTATAGCATTTTTAATTCAGATTTAAAAGCCTTGTCTCATGTTGGCAGCCTCTTGCGAGGCTTGCAGAGAGACTGCAAATATGAGGTAAGACTTATAAATCCTTATTAAAAATGGCATAGGGCAGCAGTAGAGGTAGTGGCAAATAATCTGCAAATAATCAAATCTACAAATGTTAAATCCATGGATGCAGAGGGGGGACTGTATTAAACAAATTACCAATATCCAAATCCCAATGCAAGTTATCTGGCTCTTCTTCATGAAGAGGATTTAAAGCTAATAGTGACTACAGACCTGTACTTAGATAACAACCATGAAATAGAATCAAAGCAATTTTTATAGTTATCTGAAGGACTAACTGTATCTCCTCATATGAAGTTATTCTGACATCTTAGATCTTTGAGGGACACCTTTCTCTTAATCCAAATGCCTTTCCAAGTGATAATGAGGGAGAGGGCCTACTTGGTGGCTCTTCCTAACTTTGGAGGCTTCCTTTTTGTTATTCTTCTGCTGGCAAATGAAAACCTTTCTATTCTGACTGGGCTTTAGGAAATGACTGCCATGAGCTTAATGCTGGATTGCCTTGTGGTTGTTGTCGTCTGTTTTTAATGGATTTTTAAATGGCTGTAATTCTATAGATTAACTGCAATTTAACATAACCTTTTTACAATGGTTTTGTATTTATTTTAAACTGTATCTTTATATATATAAAAAACTTGTAAGCTGCCTTCAGTTCTAGTATTAGGGCAGCTAGATTCTTTGGTTCCAAAAACACAGGTGATGATTAGGTCCAGAATATCAGCTTGAGAATATTATTTTGGGTTATAGTAGAAGAAGGACAAGAGCCAGCACAGTGTAGTGGTTTGAGTGTTGGACTATGACCCTGGAGACCAGGGTTGGTATCTGCTTGGCCGCAGAAATCTGGTGGGTGACCTTGGGTCACACACACAGCCCCAGAAAACCCTGTGATGGGTTTGCGTTAGGGTCTCCATTAAGTCAGAAACGAAGGCACACAATAACAACAAGGACAGATTAGAATTGGGCCTGATCTCTTCATCTTCAAAGAGATCCTTCCCTGTAGACAAAAGTGGACATAACAGCCACGACCCCTAAGTACTGTGTCTTAGCGCCTCTTGGGAATCATGGCTCCTGGTTTCTCTGGCCTGAATTTGATATTGCTGAAGGTGCTTGAACATGTTATGTCAAGGGAAAGCACAAGAAGTAAAAGAAAAGCCAGTAAGTTCCTTAGTGGGATACACTGAATGTTAGAGCATTGTGCATTTTCAAATTTAAAGCAAGAAGATAACCATCTATGGATACCTATTTGGGGTAGCTTTGTTGGTCAAGCAGGAAAATTCAACAAAATACAAAATCCACAATAGAGCGGTATCTTTACTGGGCCAACTAAATAGCACAAAATTCATGTATTTTGTATATCAGCATGTATACGTGTATATACATGTTCTGTGGGTTTCAGATTTTGTTATATCTATGGATACTGAGGATTTCAGCACCATACCAAATATGGCCAGCTCCATGGGACTGAGGGATCTCCCCACCCCTTGTTTTCTGCTCAGCTTGAAGGCACCACAGCAACAAGAAGAGCTACATATTTCTTTGCAACCCTTGAATGCAAAAGAGGACAAAGTCTGGAATAGTTACTTTGTTGTAGAGCTCCCACAGACCCAGCAAAGAACATCTTATTGACTTGTGCCTCATGTCAGGAAGTGGATGGAAGAGATGCTATTTGGACTTTCTGCCCCAAGCGTTTTTAAAAACCTTGAGCAATTCAGCTCTAGGACCACAAACCCGTCTTCTTCCCATATATTTTTCTG
Organism: Cyclura pinguis; assembly: GCA_030412105.1. NCBI lineage: Eukaryota > Metazoa > Chordata > Lepidosauria > Squamata > Iguanidae > Cyclura > Cyclura pinguis. Next base: position 11,333,213 of record CM059604.1, read on the forward strand.
AAAGCCCGTGATCTTACCCCACAGCGCATGTTCCATTGATAGGGTGTGGCACATAACATTTCAGGGGTGATGGTTCTCTCTTGTCCAGAGTCGCTGGTCTTGTTGTAGATACAGTTACACGTCTTGGGGCCAAGGAGTTTCACCTCCACACCACCCGGAGAACTCAGCTGCCCTTTCCCATCTGGAGAAAAACAGAAAGATATAATTGAGATAGGAGAATGGAGGCTCTGGCAGTCAAATTTGTAGGCAATTGCCCCTTGGAGATGAGGATGGAGGTGTCCTGATTATCCTCCTCATTTCACAGTCTCCATTTCCTCTCAAAGCAGCCCTGTAGGGAGGCTACTACTTGCTGATCAGATTAAGACTGTGACTTAGTTGGCCATGAGGTGGCAAAGCTGAGCCTGGGCTGAACCACTCAGATGGCAACTGGGGGCTGACATAACCCAGTGCTCTTGCACATGGAGTCATTTCAGCCACATTGCTAATTAGTTCCACAGGTTCTAGTCTAGACTTCTCCCTAGCTTTCTGCATGGAAGCGGGAACACCATTTTGGTAATGGAGGAGCAGTGAAATGGGATGAGGTTTCCTATGCAGCCTGAGGTGGTTCAGAGGTTTAACCCTTTCAGTGGGAATTACATTTAATCAGAGCTTGGAAAAGTAACTTTTTTGAACTGGAGCTCCCAAAATCTCCCATCCAGCATAGAAATTTGGGAGTTGTATTCTAAAAATGGAATGTTTCCAAGCTCTGAGCCTAATATGAGATTGGCTCTGGTGTTGTTAGGTCACAGATTGTTCTGTTTCCTGTCCTGGTCACTGTGACTGATCTACATCTGGATTGAACCTGGTAGCTCCTAGAAGAGGGAGTAGGCAGAAGACTGTCATTGAAGGTCACTGATTATTTGCAGTAGAACAACAAGAATTTCTGGGCTCTGGATCACTTAACAATATCTCAATATATAAGGACTCTCTTCTTTCAAATTAGCCCACTAGAATCCCTTAACTGTAGTATCTTTGAGGCAGATTTGCTCTTATTTAGGAAGGGTCATCCCATACTCTGCCTCTAGAGGGTGCAGTAGGGAATTAGCTCCACCCCTCAAGCCACAATTTTGCAAGTGATTCTGGCTTTCCCTTGCTGCCATTTTGTACTTGCCTATGGAAAGATAAAGGGCTCATGGAACTTGTGGCTCTACAATAAAGTAGATCTCACAAGCCTCAGGTACACCCGTGCCTTCCCCTAGAATAGAAATCCCAGCATACCGATCCTCCGTCCACGGGTCCAGCAGGTGGAGCCCAAAGGGAACTGGTGTTTGGAGTATGGGGTGCAAATGGCCCGGATGCTGTCACTGAAGTCCACAGGATGGGCCAGCTTGGCCATTGCAATGTCAAAGCCTTCTGCTGCCTCGATGTAAGCACCATGAAGCTCAATACTCTGGAGAGTCCTATTCTCCCACTTTTGTTCCCCACCTTCCCATTGTTCACCTAAGAGAACCTCCCAGCCTTCAGTTTCCTGGCGCCTGAAAAAGATGATACACAAGGAATTATGCAGAAGGCAAATACAGTATGTGCAAATATTTATTTATTCATTTAATTTATACCCAAGGTTTAATTTTATATCCAAGGTAACTCGTAATAAGCAGGAGAATCTGGTTTTCTTGGCATATATTCTGGCTTTTTATTTAATTTTTAGTGGACACCTACATACAGAGGGAAATTGGACAGGTCAGAGCAAGGAATCTTGATATCTCCCCCCCCCCCCTTTGTTTGAAGTTAAAACACTTCTGGCCTCCTTCTAGTGAGAAAAATCCATAGGGCTGAGGTCTCATTCCTCAAAATTTCAGTTTGTGAAGGAATGAAACTGTGGAAAATGCTTGCTGTCTACAAATAACACTTGAATCTATTGCATTCTGACTTGGTGCTGGTGTTCACAGACCCCCTGGGTTCTACAGTCAAAGGCACAGAAGGTCTGTTTGGGGTTGGAAGGGGCAGAATAACTGAGCCCCAGAGTGGATTTGCAGAGGGCCTTTCCCATTAGCAATTCCCGCTGCCCCCCCCCCCCGCTTTCCTGTAATTTTTTCCCCTAGGCCTGCTATTTGTCTTAAATCTTTGGTTTGCTCACATCTTATCAAGCCTTGGAAGCATGGAGCCTTCCTAATATATTTTTTTTGTGCAAAACACCAGTTCTGCCCTAAACCTGATTACTAGCTCTACTGATTTCTGTCCTAACAGTACAGCGGTTGTCCTGTTTGCGATCTGGCCAGGAGTATCTAGCTAGCTGTTGTATGAACAAAATGCTGGACTAGATATGTCTTTGGCCTGACCCAACGCATGTGTGTGCGTGCGCACGCGCCTTCATGTCACCTGTCAAATTATGGTAACCCCATAAATTTCTTAGGGATTTCCTTGGCAATGAATATTCAGAGATGGTTTTGCCAGTCCCTTCAGCAGAGGTTTTCTTATATTCTTTGTTCTCAGAAAAGGAGAAAATGCAGCAGCCTTTGTTTATCTCATTTTCTCAAACCTTTGCTTCCATTTCTCCCTTATGCAAGCACCAGAGGGCAGAGGACTCATGGCTGCAAGAGATCCTCTCTCAGTTCTAATCTAAGGTGGTTTAGCATGACTGGATATTCTTCACCAAGAATTCTTCATTCTCCCACTGAGAGGCCAAATAGAGAGCCCTCTCCAACTGTCCTCCACTTACCCAATGAAACACTGTGCAGCCGTCAGAATCCTGTCCTCAGCAATCAAGGTCCCTCCACAGACGTGCTGTCCCTCGTGCCATAGGCTGACATACCAGGGCCAGACTCCTCTGCCAGTCGTGTCCTTTTTCAGCACCCCACAACCTAGGAGCCAGAAATCAAATATGTAATGGTACCCCAACTCCCATCATCTTCACAAGGTCACCAAGACAAAGATGTACCCCAAATTAGGATGACAACTCATCACATTTTTCAAACAGGGGAGAAGGGATTTTGGCATGCCCAGACAGAGCTGTGGCCTATAGAGGGGTTGGGCAGGTATAAAACTGGCCTCCTTGCACCTGTGCAATTGCTCACTAGAACCTTGGGTCATTGAAGCTGCCTGGTGGGAGATTTCAGGATAAAAGGAATGACTTCTTCACACAACACTTAATTAAACTGTGGCACGCAGTGCTACAAAATATGGTGAATGGCCACTAACTTAGATGGATTAAAAGAGGCTTAGATGAATCTACCTGTCACAATGGCTACCCCTGCCTGCAGAATCAAAGGCAGAGTCCTCCTTGCTGTCTCTTCAGTGGTAGATGGAGACGTTGCTACTTAAACAGGCCTTCTGTCTTAACTAACCAGGGTAGAGGAGCAAGCAATTAAATAATGCTGTTTTCTACACATATTTCACATCTTTTAAACTGTTTTTAAGTTAATGCTTTAAAAGTAGTGTTTAATTTGATTGAGACCTAACCTCTCTTGTTGTTATTTAGTAGCAGTTGGTATTCAGTGCCCTATGGCCTTGAAATTAAAGGTTTCATTGCATTGTTGCAGCCAGTTAATCACCGACAATACCTCTCCTACAGGAGAGTCAGGTTCCATCTCTTAGGAATAGAGGAAGCTGCCTGATACAGAGCAAAACCTTTGGTTCATCCAGGCCAATACTGTCAATGCTGATTGGCAGAAGTTCTCTCTAGGGCTTCAGGTGAGATTATTTTTTTAGTCTTTATAGGAGATGTCAGGGACTAAACCTGGTACCTTTTGCATCCAAAGCCTGTGGTTTGCCACTGAGCAGTGGCACTTCTATGGGAAACGCTGTAATGCAGAGATGGAGTGCTTCCAGAAGCTGCGGAATTTCCATCACAAGCCACAAGCAGCCTGGCCAATAGTACAATTCAGTTGTTCTTGGATTAAGGGAGTTGGAGACTGGCAACATCTGGAGGGCCACAGGTTTGCGACTTGTACTAAGATTTGTTAACTATCCCTTGAATTAAAGTTAATCCTGAGAGTTGGTGTAACTCTTGAGAGCATCATAGACCTCTCTCAACAAAGCAACTTTTATTTTGTCTTTCTTTGGCTTGCATCCTGTTGACAACACATGTAAGCATAATTCCACTTTATTCTTCTATATATACTTTTTGGTCATTGCAGAAGTTGGTGTTCCCTTCCTCCCTCCACAGATTATCCCCAGAACCTACTCTGTTACTCCAGTAGTGCCCTGCACAGCCCTTCCATTGCTGAGGGAGAGTGGACAGGGCTGCAGAAGCATCTGGCTGTGGGGACATAGCCAGACACAAACCAGTGACATCATCTACTGAGATCTCTTGAGGATCCTAGCAGATTTCAACAGAAATGTTCTTGGTCTATGTCTGGCTATAGGGACATAGCCAGACATTCCTTCAGTCCCTCCACTTTTCACCTGCTATGGAATGAAGAGAGAGCTAATGAAATGACTCCATGAATCTTGGTGTTGATAACAGGGAGCCATAGCAGAGTTCCCCAGGCAGAACTTTTATGCTAGATGTGTCCCTATAAAACCTCAGCCACTACATGGAATTACTACTTTGATATTTTGCTCTTGTTGTGTGCCTGCTATTTGTTTCCAAATTATGGCAACCCTAAGGTGATCCTGAAGTTCACTGCCTGTGTCCCAAGGCATGCAACCATCATCTACCAACCAAAATTGTTATATGTTGACTCAGACTTATGGCAGACCTAGCCTAGTTGCTCCCCTCCTTCTCCTCCTCTTCCTTTTCGGCAAGATTTATTCAGAGAAGGTTTGCCATTGCCTTTATCTGAAGCAAAGAGAGTGTAACCTACCCAAAGTCACCTAGGGCGTTTCCATGCCTGAATGAAGATTCAGACCCTAATCTCCCATAGTCCAACACCTAAACCACTACTCCATGTTGTTTTGATATTATCTATCACAAAAACAGGCTTTCGTTTGCTTTGCTTAATTGCTGGCAGTCAAAATAAAGTTAGGAGGAACCAGGCTATGTGACCATACTTGATTCAAGTTATAAATCCCATGAGAAATAGTTTAGAATTGAAATGTTGACACGGAGTCAAGGGGAGTGATATTAAAAGATAAGGAAACCATATTCTTGTTTTGGATTTGTAGGCCATAAAACAGTACCTCGACAATTGTTCCAGATAAGGAACCTCACCTGTGCACATATACTTGTCCGTGGTATTGGGCCAGGGCTTAATTTGACGAGCAAAGATGGACCTGTTGACATGATGCTGGATCCAGTTAAGGTAAGACTTTGTCTCAGTCAGCAGAGTGGGTCCGTAGAACTGGCCACAGCCCATGGAGAAACTCATAATGCCTGCCTGGAACCAATGGCCGTTCTCCAAGCAAACCAGAGGACCACCTGAATCACCCTGTAATTGAAAGAGGAACTTTATATTGTTATGTGCACGGTCTATTTTGTCTCTGTCAGTCACTGAACTGTATTAGGCAGATTGCTTGTAAGTAATCCAAGAGACCTGAAAGATGGTTCATTAATGGGAGAGGATGTTTGGGAGGCAGCTTGCTGACTAAGGATTGGGATTAAGATGGTTTAGGTCCCTGAAACGAATCCACAAATAGGACCCCCTTTCTGCACCATCAGAGACCTACCCTACAAATGGTGGCACAAGTGTGAATTACATAAAAAAGGACTAAATAAGTAATAAATAAAACCCAAAACACAATACCCAGCAGCAAAGAAATCTTCATGTGTTATCCCATTTTCCACTCTGCAGCCTCAGTGGAACTGATCCCATGCCTTGTTATTCATTCACTCAAGAGATTCACAAAATATTGTCAAGAAAAGAAAACACCAGGAGCTCCAGGAAGTTATTGGAGCAGAAAAGGAAGCAGCCTACACCTCTCCCCCTTCAGCAACAAGCCCCTAAAAGGTGAGAGGCCTGGAGCAAGGACAGTGATTAGACCATCAATGATCCAGCCCTGCTCCTGAGAGTTGGGAATGTCCTTGTGTTTTTAAATGAAAGACCTTCCCCAAGCTCTGATGGGCAAAACCCAGGAAGCTGTGAGGTGGGCAGAACAACTGGAAGCTTGGAAGAGGAAGAGAGAATGAGACAGAGAAAGGAATAACTTTGATTTGGCTAAAGGTAAACCTCTTGGGTACTGAAGGCTCACTCTTTCTTTCTAAGGACCTCATGTGGGAGAAACCTGTCTTGTGGAATCACTTATTTGCCTCTAATGATGTCTTTCTTCCACATTTTTGGGGAAACCTAATATTACAAGGACAGTATCACTCTCCAGTGCTCTGTCTTCAAAGGAATGCTAAAGACAGTAGAATTTTATTGGAATATTTCACTGTTACAGCAGGGGGGAGCACATGCCCACAGTGTACGTAGGGGGGACAGTGTTAGAATTCTTAGTCGGGAATGGGGAACACATGGCCTTCCAGAAGGTGGATTAGAGCTCCCATAACACAGGCCTGCAATGAATAAACTTTTTTCAATATTGCTGGTTTTTAATCTATTTTGGAGTGCTGAATTAAAAAAACACAGTAAAAATGTTATAACACACATCATTTCCACAAATTCGTTATTTGTATCAATTCAGTTGTTACTCAGCTTTGATTAAGTGTGGATGCTGATGTTCCAGTGCAATTTCTTTTAGTACTTTTGAATGGATTTTTGTGCTTCATATGAGGAAATTAAAGTGTTTTTATAAAGTTTTATAGTTTTTGTAAATGAATACATTCAGAACTGGCCACAAAATTAGTTCTTTTATGTGGTTATTGTTCACCATTTATTTCATGCAGTCACATATTACAACATACAACTGTACATTATGGAGCAAATCTGAGGTCATTTTTGGATTTAGAGTGCTAAATTCTTATAAAATGAGCATACTTTCTAAAAAGGTGTTACGACCCTTAATTTTGCAGGCCTGTGCAATCTCAGACATGGCTATACTGGTTGGGGATTATAGGAGTTGTTGGTAGGATCCTTGGCCTTGAGTCTAAGCCAAGACAATTAAACCTGGAAAAATAGTATGTATTGAGCAAACATAAGCTTTAATCTGATTTGTACGGTCCAGTTAGAGGAGATCCACTGAATCATTTGTTGAATGGTGAGTCAACACATAGGTAAATTCCATTGAATCAGTGACTCTGTTTAATTTTGGACTAACAATAGCATTCAGTCATAAGCTGCAGTCTGTCAACTTCCTTGCATTGCTCTACTTGAGTTCCCATCAGCCGTAGCCAGCCTAGCCAGTGGTCAGACCTGATGGTAGTATGGTCACCATTTCAGCTATTCATGCCTAAGAGTAGGCCCTATTAAACTCAGTATGACACTTCTATTGTACCAATAGGCATCGACTATTATACATCTTTTTATGATCAGCTGGTATTTTCCAGCTGGGTGCAGGGGTGTGGTGGAGCAAAGTCTGGAGATGTTGCTTTTTTTGTACAACAGCTCCCAGAAAGTTCTGTTAAGTAGTGGGATAGTACTGGGGATTCTGAGGGTTGTAGTCAACAAAAACTCTGGCAAAGGGAGCTAAGCAGTGCACTGAAACCCCTCTGGAGCTGCCCTATGGTTGCTAAGATTTCATCAGACATGGCCCAGGCATGTGCCCAGTTCATATCTGCATCCATACAGATTAGACATTTGTTTTCAACTGCAAATGCAGCAAAATAAATAAATAAATAAGCAAGCAAGCATGCATGCATGCAATGTCAGTATGCTTTTTGGAAACACCAGCAGTCACTCTGCCCCCTTGTTTTGATTCTTTCACATGTATTTTTCACTGACCTTGCAAGGACCTCTCTGCCGGTCAGGAGTCATGGCACAAACCATGCCAGGCAAGGCTGGGTTGACGATCCTCCGGTTCCTCAGGTTGCTGTAAATGCAGTTACAGGTGTCAACGGTCAGCAGGTCCATTGCCATCTCCTGGAGGGTCATGGGGTTTGGCAGGCTGACTGGATGATAAGAGGAGATGATATCAAATGTTTTAGGAGTACTGGTCCCAAACGCTTGCAGCTTCTTACACTGAGACAGTAAACTTTTGACATTAAATTGAGGCCGCAACTTCACCTCATAGCTTACCTTGCATAGATTTACAAATCCTTCACTACATTGCAGAGATGCAATGAAATGCTTTTAGTGAATTGTGAAGAGGCATATCAGGGTACCAGAAAAAGTATTTCCATGCACAACGGGTATCTCTGATGCACACTGAGCACTTGTGATGCACACCAGGCACTCCTGTTGTGCTCTGGCATTACCTAGGTGATGTCCAGGTGTGCATGAAGGAGAAATCCCAATGCATGTCAGTGCCCATTGTGCACTGGCCATGGTGCATCAGTCACCCTGCTTTTGTGCAATAAATACCCAGACAGGGTAATGTCACAGCAGCCCCAAGGTGAATATGGACATTGTAAAACTGCTCAATTCTGTTTCATGCACATAGAAGTCCTCTTAGGAAGACATAAGTCAAATACTGAACTCCAGCCAAATATTCTATCAGGCTGCAAATCAGAAAGAGAAGAAGGACTCTTCCACAGCCTCTGTTGGGAGAGATCAGGTGCCTTTGGCCCTCTGTTAATTTTTACTTGGATGCAGCTGTTCCAACAAAGTTGCTTAAACCATTTCAATCCAGCTGGTCATCATTTTTCTAAAAATAAATGACAACCCAAATGGTAAAAGGCCTGGAAACCACACCCTATGAGGAGTGGCTTAGGGAGCTGCATTATGTTTAGCCTGGAGAAGAAAAGGTTAAGAGGTGACATGAGAGCCATGTTCAAATATTTGAAGGGATGTCATATGGAGGATGGGTAAGTTTGTTTTCTGCTGCTCCAAAGATTACGACATGGAGAAATAGTTTCAAAATACAGGAAAAGAGATTCCACCTAAAAATTTGGAGGAACTTCCTGATGGTAAGAGCAGTTCAGCAGGGGAATACACTGCCTCAGAACATGGTGGAATCTCTTTCTTTTCCTTTTCCCATGTCAGTGAGGCAGTGTGAATCTATTCCAGGTTTTCACTAAGCTCTCCAGTGTGGAGAACAAGTTTAAGAATAGGGTTCAGTAGCTTGGAGAGCTCACTTAAAGCATGGCTGAACTCCTATATTTCAGTTGCATAAATCTCCACACAGTAGTGCCTGGTGGCTCCCATGTCAGTAGAGTGGTGAATCCACTCCATGTTTTAAAGCCTGGATTAAAACATGGAGTGGATCCACCACCCGCCTGATATGGGAACTACCACCCACCAATGTGTGGAGATTTATGCAATAATAATATTGGCTTTTGGCCATCATTTCTCCTCTCATAGTAGGTGGGATGGGGAAAGGTTTATCTTTCTCATTCACCGTTTGTGGCGACGTCTCCCCAGCCACTCAACCAGCACTGCGTCCCAAAGGCAAAGCGATGGTCATTGTCAGGCAAACAGACAGGCAATATATCCCGGGTGTAGTTTACAGGCTCACTCAGGCGCACAAGCGCAATGTCATTGCCTTTCTCAAAGTGAGTGTAGTCTTCGTGGGGGATAATCCTGCTCACGTTGCTTTCCAAACCCTTCGTCTGCCGGCCTGTCAGTCTCAGCCGGCCCAGCACCACTTTCCAGTCAATGGGGCAGATTGGGGTTCCAACCCTGGAGGTGATGAAAGAAACAGAGATAGTGAGAAAGAGAGTCATTTTTTACCTTTTGCAATAGTTAGGATGTCTCGGGAGAAGGAGGAGAATAACTACAGCAGATCCAAGGGCCACTTTTCTGCCTCTGTTCCCTCCACAGGAACTGTCAAAAATGCCCCCCAACTCAAACCTAAATGCAACTGGAAGTGGCTGGAAGTCCACTTCTGGTTTTTAAGAACTGGTGTTTTATTTATGTTAAACAGTGGAGGGAAGAGAGCAATGTATTTGCTGTTGTTGTGTTCCTTCAAGTAGTGTCTGGCTCAGAAAGACTCTGAAGCGAACCTGTCATGGAGTATTCTTGCCAAGTTTTGTTCAGAGGGGATTGACCTTGGCCTTCCTTGAAGGGTGACAGAGTGTGAGCTGCCCAAGGTGACCCAGTGGGTTTCTATACCCTCGTCTCCCAGAGTCTGAGACCAACGCTCAAACCATTATACCAAATTGTCCCTGCGCAACCTATTAAAAATTATTTCTGCTGGAGACTTCTAGGAAAGACAATTAATTCCAGGTGGTCTGGAAGGGTCAAGGGCCTCAAAAACAGCCTGGGAGGGCCCAGGGGGCCCCAGGGAGCCCATACCTGCCCAGGACTTCTAAGAGAGAGAAGCTGTTGACGGACCCCACAGCCACCCTTTCTGCACCTCAGTACAATGCCTTCCTTCTCGTTGACAAGATTCTCTTCCTCTCAGCTCTTTATCAGATGACGTAGTGTCAAAATGAGAGCCAGTGTGGTGCAGGGGGTCTGCGTTGGACTAGGACTCTGGAGACCAGAGTTTGAATCCCCGCTTGTCCATGGAACCCCCCAGATAACCTTAAGCACATCACATTCTCTCGGCCTCAGAGGAAGGCAATGGCAAACCTCTTCTGGACAAATCTTGCCAAGAAAACCCCATGATAGGTTTGCCTTAGCCTTCCTATAAGTCAGCAACAATCTGAAGGCTCACAACAACAACAACATAGTGTCAAAGTTAGACGTGAGCTTGGAAGACCCTGGTTTAATGGTGTCACCCTTGGGCCCTGCCCCACTTTTTGTGGGGGGGTGGAAGTCAAATTCTTTTGCCATTTCTAGACAATAGTACACTCGCAAACCTCTGGGGAGACCGGAAGAGTATCAGCCAGCTCACCACAACTTGAGCCTTTTTTTTCCAAAATAGGAAGTGACTGGTAGTGGCAGAAAATTTTGTGAGGAAAATCCTGTAAAAGCCTATAAAAGGTGAAGGGAGGCTCCCCAAAGACCTCCAAACATGGTGGAATGCCCAGTTAGCCCTGATCCCCTCTTGGAACCCTGGAGAACGGTTGGACAAAGTGCTGATAATAATGAAGTAAGTGGACCAGCGATCTGACAGCGTAAGGCTGCTTTCTGTGTAGCGCAAAAACCCAAGAGTATTCCATTGTCACCATAGTACGGTGTTCTGAGAGTAGGACTAGGATTGCCAGAGACACCAGAGTTTGAATCCTTGCACTGGGTGACCTCAGATGGTTCACATACTCTCAGCCTCAGTGGAAGGCAATGGCAAACCTCTGAATAAAACTTGCCAGGGAAACCTGACAATACTATCACCACAAGTCTGAGTTGTCTTCAAGGCCCATATCTACAATTCTGAAGTGATACAAATCACAGGCAGGAAACTTGGGACTCAGGGGAAGTGGGAGGGGAAACTGGGAAAAGAACAACGTTGTGCTAGGATGCAGTTCCCAAGCTGGGTTCCTGCTCTTAACTCACTCAAAAAAACAATGAGCAGCTGTCAGAATCCATTCGTTGCTAATGAGGCTTCCACCACAGATGTGCTGGCCACGGTACTGGAGACTGACTTGCCACGGCCACTCCCCACGTCTGGCATTTGTCGCACCTGCCATCCGGGGAAGAAGCCTTTGACGGCCACAGGTTAGTGCTGCGGAGAAAGCAAAGAGGTTAAAACACGTCATCCATTCGTGGCTGCTCTAAGAGTCCTGCTATTCTCATTGTTTGTTCCTGGGGCAAAGATGATGGTACATACCTGGTGCCGATGAGATCTCTTGAAGACCTGGAAAAAAGAGAAAAACAGTTTAGAATCCTTAAGTTTCTCCATGTGAACACGTATAATAATTGTACAAGTAGAAAACAGGGGCAATTTTAGTATTCCTTATATTCTATGTCGTCTTCTTCTTGTTGCTGTTGCCAGCATGGGGTAGCGGTTTCAGTATCTTACTAGAACCCTGGGAGATCAGGGTTCAGATCCCAGCCTCGCCACAGAAACTGGCTGGTTGACCTTGGGCAAGTCACACTCTCTCAGCCTTAGAGGAAGGAAATAGCAAGCCTCTTCTGAGTAAATCTTGCCAAGAAAACCCCATTGTAAGGCCTTTATAAGTCAGAAAAGACTTGAAGACACAAAACAAATAACAAGAACAATCACCACTGCTACCCCCGCTCCTGGTTTCAGTTGCATATAACTTGATTTCTCTGAAATTAATGCCTGGCAGCAGCAGCATAGATTTATTCACTCCACTAAACAGCATTCGAGACAATGCTATTTAGACAGGGTCATAGTCTAATGGTCAAACCACTACACCCACTGGCTCTTTTCTTTTCTCTTTTGTGAATTTGTTTGTATCAAAAGTAATAAATACGACTTTTTAAAAAAATAATCAGTCTTTCAGTCCCCTCTCAAATTTCCAGGCTCGCAGTAACTTAAAACTTCCATCTGGCATACAGAAATACAGTTGGGGCACCCAAAGCAAAGGGGCATAGAAAGCTGAACAGGGAATGAGAACACAGCAAATGTGGGAGTTCTAGCCTGGTGGTTAATATTTTCAATGTCTTATTCTCTGCAAGGCTAGACATTTGGAAATTGAAGGAAAAGTTCATGGGAGTGGACATTCATTTGGTGGGGCAACACTCATGTTGCACCTCTTCCTGTACCTACACGCTAATATAGGTGGTGACCGTTCTCCCTTCCCCACAAAATACACTTTTCCCTGGACTATGAGGGTTATTTTGCCTCATCAAGGGAGAAAGTTCTGGTCAGCACCTCTCTCTAGCAAACAATGACTCAGGTCCTATACTCTGTGGGCCAGTCCCTAAGCCAAGAAAGAGGAAATTGCTGCAACCTCATATTTTTTTGACTGAATCTCACGATTGCTTGTCACAGGCATAAGGATCAACATCCTGGTTTCAGAATCCAAACTAGTTTACACACGTCATAAAACTATATAGAGCAGATCCTGAGATTGGCAAGAGAATGCACACTGGGCTACTCCTAGCTGGGGCAAGGGTATATGCATGTTTTAAAACATGCATATACCAGACTTGCTCCCTGAGCTTGAGGAAGACAGGTTGAATCTATCCAGACTCTGCTAGGGATTTAATTCTTTTGTTGCCCCCTTGCTAAGCCCTGTCCTGGGGTCTACAACTTTGATATAAAATTAATCTAACCCACCAGAGAGGTCACCCGGATGAGCACCTAGGCAACAACGGTCGTACGATCGAACGAACCAGGTTAGGCCAGGCCAGTAAACTCCCCAGTCACGTAGCCACAGGAGACCTCAAGCTGTGCCAACCCACGGTGGACAAAAGATCCTCAGCCTTTAAGGAGCCAACTTGAAGGGATTAAGAGTTTTCCCACAAAGTTGGGCACTGGAAGCAATAAAACCTTATCAGGCAAAACCCATCTACGTAAACTCACACTGCAACCCAAAGCGGCGGAAGATCCTGATACTTGGGTAACACCTTGTTATCTTCCAATATCAAAGAAGGTGCCGGTGTGAAGTTGTTTTCTGTTGCTGTCCCCTTTGTTCTCCCCGGGAGAGGATTTGCCCTCAAGGTAAATTTTTCCTACAAATAGTCCCCATTTTTGACCAGTTCTTCGGATGCCTGCCGGTCATACCAAATGATCATTCCCCCTCTCGATAGCTGCGTGATCCCCTCAGCGTCTCTTCACTGAGTTCCTTTTCTTTCACTGCTTTCTGAACCAAGGACTTCAGGAAAAGGTGCAGTATCACCCAAACTACGAATCCTTCAACAATCCCTCTATCTTATTTCCACTCTTTATTTTTCTTTAGCCCTTGGACATGTGTGTGAGTTTTTGCGTTGATGAGAGCTATTACTGTGTAATAAAGTCATTCACTGGACCTTTTTGTGTGATTTCTGACTGGGCCTGACCCCGTAAAAACTGGGTAAAAGATCTCGCTAGCTTACCCTGCCTCTCGCATTGCTATTGCTTCTGCTCTGTTGAGCTTACTTTCCCCATCACCTGGAGCATATCGAGGTGTCCCTCAGGGACCCCCAGATTTTCAGGGTAACACTTTGCTAATTTGGTTCACAAAGGAGGCAAGAAGTAATTTTAGCATTTTTTTTTTCCTGCTGCAAGAAAGTTTTTGAAAACTGCACATTTTTCAAACTCTGTTCACAATTCAGAACTTGTTGCTGTGTGCCTTCAAGTCATTTCCGACTTACAGTGGTCCTACGGCAAATTTATCACAGGGTTTTCTCGGCAAGATTTGTTGAGAGGGGTTTTTCCATGGCCTTCCTCTGAGGCTGAGAGAGTGTGACTTGCCTAAGGTCACTCTGTGGGTTTCCATGGCTGAATGGGGATTTGAGCTCTTGTCTCCACAGTCATAGTCCTGCCCTCAAGCCACTATAGACCAGCCCATAATCATGATTATGAGCACAAAATTCATATTTGCGATTTTTTGCACAGGAAAAGCAGTTTCTGCACAGAACTGTTACTTTTTGTGTAAAAAAAAAAACCCCAACAACCTGTAGTTGGGACTATTCTGTGCAAAATGTCCATGTGGTTTTTTTGATCAGTAAACAGCATCCTCTGTGCAAAAACCCATATGTGAATTTTGCTCAGAATAAGTCTTCTCAGTCCTGGATTGTCCTTGGCAAGGTTCCTCAACGCTCAAGAAACAAGATTTTGAACATTTTTCAAACATTTTGAACTATTTTTCCTTCCCTACACTCTACTGAGCTCATCTTCTACTACTTTGCAGGACAGTTTAAAAAATATATATATATGATTGACCCATCTTCTAGCCTGAAGCCTTTGTTCTATTCTGGACAACCTGAGAATTAACTTTTACCTCATGCATATGAGGAACAGGTGTCCCTCAGGGATCATTTATCTACTAGTGACATTTATCATCTACCTTTCTGACTATCAATGGTGGCTGGTGGCTTCTATGTTAGCGAAGCAGTGAATCCATTCCAGGTTTTAGTCAAACTTTACAGAAGCTATTCATTCACTGAGTTCTATCCCTCCAATAAATCCTCCTTGGCTAACTCCTATAGGGTTGAGATTAAAACCTCCAGGGAATTCATTGCCCTACTGACATGGAAATCGCCAGCCACTACTGGCTACACTAGAACTGAAAGTGGCATATATGGTTCTCCTCTTCCTTATTTTATCCTCACAACACCCCTGAGACGACGGTGAGGCTAAGCAAAAGCAACCAGCCCAAAGTTGCGAGGGAGTTTCATGGCTCAGTGAAGATTTGAACATTGGGGGCCTAATTGGTTTTATACGAATCCCTATATGTACCTGCTTCTAAATTGTTTAAAACTATTTTAACAGGTCTTAATCTGTCTTTTTTTAGGTTTCCTATATTATTCTCATTTTGCTGGCAGGGCTCCTCTGCTTTTTAGCATCAACTTGAATTAAAATTGGGAGGCAAGGCTGGGTGAATTACAAAGAGTAGGGTAACTGTTTCTCTTCCACCAGTACTTCAATATATCTTTCAGAGCTATGCCAGATGTTTACTTGAAAAAGAAAGGAAGGAAAACAATGCACCCTGTTCCTTATCACAAAAACAGAGTAAAGCTACTTATAATGTACCAGCTCACGGTACAGGAGGGCAGACAGTTGGCGCCCTGAGTCACACCTAGTTGCCGTTCTGTTCTTGGAAATCCTAGACTAATTGCTACATCTTGGCTTGGAGAAATGTTTTGCTGCACCGAAGAGAAGAATATGTGTCACTGAACCCTTCGGGGTCTGGGCTAGGCAACAGTTGACTTCACGGCTGAAATTCATAAAACAAAAAAATCAGAATGCCTGAACGTCCTTCCAAGAGGAAGAGCACTCTGTTTGTATTTAGGAAATTGCTTTTCTTTTTATTAGCATTTCCCACGTTGTGGATGCAAGCTTTGGAATTTAGAACTGGTTGTACAGCTAAGCCATAGGGGAGCCTTCTTGGCCTCGTGATCTTTCCCAAGCAGGCAGGCTGGAATCTCTTTAAAAAAAGAAGAAAAAGAAAGAAAAAAGAAAAGAATTGCATTCCTTCAGCCCAAAACTACAGGCGAGCTGTTTAAGTTTCCTTTGGATGTTTTCTAATAGGAACCTCAAGGGTGTGGGGTGGAAAAGATTAGGGGACATCACATAAAGGAACTTGGAATCAGGGTCTCTTTCACACTACACATTCATAGCACTATGATTCCACTTTAATTGCCATAGCTGCATCCTATGGGATCCTGAGATTTATAGTCTAGAGAGGCACTAGATCTCTCTGGCTGAGAGTTCTAAACGTCCCTTCCTTAACTGTGAATTCTAGAATTGCACAGGATGGAACCATATCATATGTCATCCTTCTCCCAAACATCTCCTCTTTTTCAGAGCTAATGTTTCTCTCCCTCTTACAGTTTCCTGGAGCTTATAGGGTATTTAAAGTGAGAATCATCATAGCAGGACAAGAGGCAGTGTAGCTGTGTGAGTGTGGGACTATGACTCTGGAGACCAGAGTTCGAATCCCTGCTTGGCCACGGAAACCCACTGGGTGACCCTGGGCAAGTCGCATTCTCTCAGCCTCAGAGGAAAACAGCATCATCATCTTTTGAAGAAATCTTGTCAAGAAAACCCTATGATAGGTTCGCCTTAGGGTTGCCATAAGTCAGAAATGACTTGAAGGCACACAACAACAGCATAGTGATTGGTGGTCTGTAGTAATCAGTCAGTAAATGTGTCCTCTTTTTTGCTATTCAAAATATCGTAACCCTAGTTAAAGCGGAATCATAATACTATAACTGTACAGTGTGAAAGGTTTCCAGGTAAACTGCCTTAGATCAGTTGGCTCCGATCAGCTTCCCATCATGTTTTTTTCAGGATGGAAGTTCTGTGTTTTTAATAGCTACATAGGAGGTTTAAATTCAGCAAGAAAAGACATTTCCAGCCTAACTTCTCTGTATTGGATACCTGCACCTGTTGGATTTGTATACTGTAGAGCTGTAAAACACATACTATGGCCAGTCAAACTGTGTCAACAGCCATCACAAAATGGCAGGAGGGGAATGAGAAGGTGCTACCTTCTTCTCATATGCAACATCCAGACAACGTCTAAGCCGGAAGAAACTCCATCCAGGGGAAGTCTTGTATCTGAGTATTAAATCTGTACTATCTCATCATAGCCGGATCCAGTTAGCTTCAGCTGAAATCCATATGAATATGTAGCCACAAGTAACATTGAGGCACAAGTCCCACTGACATGAAGTGAAAAAACTTCAGGCATGGCATCTGCAAATTTGACAGCTCGATCTCCCCAGCCTCCATCAGCTTCCTCTGTAAATGTGTCTCTAGATGGAGGGTGAAGTGTTATCTGTTGTATTTATGGATGTCAAGCAGACATCGATAGCCTTGATGAGGAAGAAAAATTATAACCACAGATACTCCCATCCGTGGTTCAGAGGGCAACAGTAAAATGGAGCAATCTTAACAAAAGAATACGTGACTTAGACTGCATAGTTGTGAAAGACACAGGAAGAACTCGGGTCGAAACAGACATTTTAAAAAATGTAGAGCAGTCTGCAATCCTCTTTCCACATCCTGGCTCTCTCTTCCTAAAAATATTTTTAATTCCACATTAGCCAGCATGCAAAGAGGGAAATTCCTTTTCGGACTGCAGTTCAGAGAATCCCCCAGAGGGATTTAGGGATTTGCAGTCCAGCACTGTGCTATTGACCCCTTTGCCTCAAGTTCATGAATGAATCAGAGGATGGGCACTCTGACACAGAAAGCCACCAAGGCAAGCATTGCCCCAGCTCTTCTTGTGAAACCATGATTGGAAGAAACACTTCTGTCTTCCCCTCAGTCTTCCGCCTCTGCTGATTTCTGCCTGTCCAACTGCCATCAGAAGGATACATATTTGTCAGAGTATAAAACGCACCCGTGTAAAGATGCATCTCGTTTATACACTAGCAAATATTATTTGCTGGCGTATAAGACACACCAGTATATAAAACGCACCGCATTTTCAAACAATATTTTTCAGGAAAAAAAAGTGAGTCTTACAGGCCAGTAAATAAAGTAGCTTGAGAAGACTGAGCTGGTCAGCTGGTAATTTATTCTCCTCTATCAAACATCCAACATCCTAGAACAGTCCTGTGCTGTGCAACTTAGTGACCTCTGGATATGTTTCACCACAACTCCCATCATCCCTCAGCCTGGCATGGACATCCTCCAATAAATAAGTAAATGAATAAATAATAATAAAAAAAATGTCACACCTTTCCCTCCCAGTACCAGGACTCAAGGTTGCTTCTTTTCATTGTTGTTGTGTGCCTTCCAGTTGTTTCCAACTTGTGGCGATCCTAAGGTGAGTCTATCATGGAAGTTTTTGGGGGCTGAGAATGTGTGACATGCCCAAAGTCACCCAGTGGGTTTCCATGGCTGAGACAAGAATCAAACCCTTGGTCTCCGGGGTTGTATTCTCATGTTTGAACCACTACACTATGCTGCCTCTCCAAGGAAGCTTACAAACTATTAAAGCCAACGCAGATTAGAACACATGCAAAAGCATTAGGACAAAACCTGTTGAAATCCTTTTAAAATGCAATTAAACATTCTATAAAAGTTAAACCAATTAAAAATCCATTCAAAGTCAAAAGATAAAAACCACCCACTATACCTTTAAAATCCCATTCTGGTCAGTTCGAAATAGAAAGTTCACTTGCTAATGGGAGGAGTAATTGAGCCCCCGCCCCCTCAAGGGAGTTCTAAAATCTAGTAGCAGCCACCGAAAAGACCCTCTCCTTGATCATATCAAACATGGTGGGAAAGTGGTGGGGACTCAAGAGTCTCTTGCAAAGAACTTAAGAGCCTAGAGAGGCTTATATAGGGAGATACACCATATCCAACACCCCACAGCACACCAGCCCTTTTCTCAATTGAGTGCTCCCTTTCATTATTCCCAGATAGCCTAGCTGTTAATCATGTGGGTTGGGGATGATGGGAATTAATCTTGGAAGGGACCAGGCTGGAAAGGGTGCTATAACCAGTTCTCAGTGCCCCCCCCAACAAAATAAAAGTAACTGAAGTTTTTTTTTTCTCTGAAAAACCTACATGCCCCCTTGATACTTCTTCCAGACACTGCCAATACTAAATAAATCAAACTCTAGGATTTAATTATATCCTATTGCAGATTACTCCCTCCGTCCCAAGAGCCAGCATGCTGTATGGTTTTAGTGTTGGGCTATCACTCAGGAGATCACAGTTCAAATCTCTGCTCAACCATGGAAACCCACTGGGTGACCTTAGGCAAGTCATACTCTCTCAGCTTCAGAGAAGGCAAAGGCAAACACGGTAATCACGAGAAGTCAACATGGATTTCTCAAAAATAAATCATGCCAGACTAATCTTATCTCTTTTTATGATAGAGTTACTAGCTTGATAGATGAAGGGAATGCTGTGGATGTAGCATTTCTCGATTTCAGTCAGGCCTTTGACAAAGTTCCCCATGACATTCTTGCAAAGAAGCTAGTAAAATGCGGGCTGGACAGGGCTACTGTTAGTTGGATTTGTAACTGGTTGACCGACCGAACCCAAAGGGTGATCACGAATGGCTGCTTTTCATCCTGGAGAGAAGTGACTAGCAGGGTGCCACAGGGTTCTGTCCTGGGCCCAGTGCTGTCAATATTTTTATCAATGACTTGGATGAAGGAATAGAGGGCATGCTCATCAAATTTGCAGATGACACCATATTGGGAGGGGTTGCTAATACGCCAGAGGACAGGATCAAAATTCAAAATGACCTGGATAGATTGGAGAGCTGGGCCAAAGCTAACAAAATGAAATTCAACAGAGATAAGTGTAAGGTCCTACACTTAGGTAGAAAAAATGGAATGCAGAAATATAGGATGGGGGACACGTTGCTGGATAGCAGTACGTGTGAAAGGGATCTAGGAGTCTTAATAGACCACAAGCTGAACATGAGTCGGCAGTGTGATGCGGCAGCCAAGAAAGCCAATGCAATTCTCGGCTGCATCAATAGGAGTATGGTGTCACGATCGAGGGAGGTACTGGTACCACTCTACTCTGCTTTGGTTAGACCTCATCTTGAATACTGTGTCCAGTTCTGGGCACCCCAATTCAAGAAGGACATGGTCAGGCTGGAGCAGGTCCAGAGGAGGGCGACCAAAATGGTGAGAGGCCTGGAAGCCATGCCCTATGAGGATAGACTTAGAGAGCTGGGTATGTTTAGTCTGCAGAAGAGAAGGTTAAGAGGGGACATGATAGCCATGTTTAAATATCTGAAGGGATGCCATGTAGAGGAGGGAAAGGGCTTGTTTTCTGCTGCTCCAGAGACCAGGACAAGGAGCAATGGATTCAAGCTGCAGGAAAGGAGATTTCACCTGAACCTCAGGAAGAACTTCCTGATGGTCAGGGCTGTCCGGCAGTGGAATAGGCTGCCTCGGAGTGTAGTGGAGTCTCCTTCTTTGGAGGTTTTTAAGCAGAGGCTGGATGGCCATCTGTCGGGAGTGCTTTGAGGCTATTCCTGCATGGCAGGGGGTTGGACTGGATGGCCTGTGTGGTCTCTTCCAACTCTACATTTCTATGATTCTGTGAAACCCCGTTGGGACAAATCTTGCCAAGAAAATGCCATGATGGGTTCACCGTAAGATCACTGTAAATCAAAAACAACTTTAAGGCATAGAACACACACCCTCCTTTCTCCCACAAGCCACCCTGTACCAATTGTCATGGCCAAATTCACAACATGAGCCACCAAGGAACAGTGTAATTTGCAGCAGTTTTGCACTGGGGTTGGGCACCCAGACTCTTTGGCTCCAACATCAGTTGAGACTGACATACTTTATGCACAAAGGTTACTAGAAGACATGTGTGTCACTGAGCATATGCAGAATGCCTTTTCTTTGTTTGTATAGCTCTAGTATTCTTGGCATAACTATAGCAATACAAATAAAGAACAATTGAGAAGACGTTTTCCTCTGTGATTTACGTCATCATCTCTCCAACTGTACGTAGTGGAAAATAAGAGAGAGAGAAATAAAAAGTAACAGTAAAGATTTGTGCTTTTTAATACACTACAATTAGTAATGGCAAAGAGTGACTTTTGCAAAGTTCTGTAAAAAGATACAGGGGTGGGGGGGGAACACTTTTTTAAAAAAGTAAATTCTTGTGCTTCTCATTTTTGCTCCCCCTGCCAGAGTTGGAAGCAGTTACATCAGTGAGTCGTTGGAACATCAGTGGGGTGTGTGTGGATCCTCTCTGGGTTTTAGTCTGAACTTTAAAAGAGCCATCCAAGGTGCCAACCCTAACCTCCCAAATAGTTTGTGCATGTTGGACAGGCTCTTTCTTCAGCCTGGAGAGAAATGACTAGTGGAGTGTTCTCGGTTTTAAAAAGGGCCTAAATACCTCAAAGGTACCAGATCCTGTCTGATCTTGGAGGCTAAGCTGGATCAGCTCTAGTTAGTACTTGGATGGGAGTCTACCAACAAATACCAGGCGATATAGGCTATGTTTCAGAGGAAGGAACAAGCAAAACCACCCCGAGTATTCCTTGCCTTTGAAAACCGTAAGAAATTCATAAGTCAAGAAGCAGCTTGAAGGTATGTACATACATTCTTGGTATACACATTCTTGGCATAAGTGTTAGGTCCTTTGGGTTTAAACTCCAACATCTATCATGTTGTGAGTAAGGTACTGCATCTGTACAAATATTATTCTATTCCCCGACCTACCTGTTTAATTTTGCTACCCATCTCTCTCTCTCTTTGTCCATCCATCCATCCACCCATTCATCCACCCATCATTTCCTGCCTGTCTTTCTAGAGAGTAGAGCTGTATTAGTCTGCTGCAGCAAAAAAGTCTTCTTGATGTCTTAAACATATTCAGGATTAGCTGTGTTGGCCATGCAGCAAAACACAACAAAATCCAAAATCCAAAAAAAAAAAAAAGCAGCACCTTTATTGGTCGAACCAATATGTACCTTTCAGTTGGCCAATGAAGGGATCACTCTTTGTGGATTTTGTTGCATCTTAAAGAAAGAATGATGCCCTCCAGATGCTGCCCGTCTTAAAGGGTGCTAAGGCTTTCATGGACTTCAACTCACTTTAATCCGCCTGTCTGTCTAGCTTCTATCCTAACCTTTGATTTCCTTTTGGCTTTAACATCATCACCAATTCTCCATCTGTTTCCAGTTGCAATTATATCCTACCATCAGTACCTCCAGGTGGGGCAAATGCATTAGGAGGTTGTTCTATTCATTGCTGTGGTTCTCAGGGTATTTAGAATTATATATCCAAATAAAATTTCTGTTGCCTCTGGCTATCTGCTGGCAATTCCCAACACCAGCAGCTACATTTTATTCCCATGTTTGCATGGGTTTCTTTTCAGTTCCAAGACACATCAGAACAACGTTTCTTTTTCTTTTTTCTTTCTTTCTTTCTTTGTTTTTTTTTTAAATTTATAAAGCCCTGGTATATAAACGAAACAGTACTTTTGCACTATAACTCTTTTCAAGCAAAAGTTAATTCAAAGAGAAGAAAATTTGCCCTTCAAACCATAGGACCACTTCAGCAAAACATACCCCAGTTCTAAAAAAAACTTTGGAAGAACCCTAGTGCAAATCCAAAAATTTGTTAAAAAGAGCCCTCCCCCCCCCTCCAATAGAGCAAGTGGATGATACAGGAGAAAAGTGGGAGATAAATAAATAAATAATCTAGCAAAACCCAAGGAGTCATATCAGGAGAACTCTCACTTCTTTAGACCAATCTGAAACTGCCTTTTCTCCAGTGAACTCAAGGTAACACACACAGATCTCGTCTTCTCTACTCCGTCCTCACAACAATCTTGTGAGGTAGGCCAGAATGAGAGGGTAACTGGGCCAAGCTCTTTGGAGATTTGAACCTGAATCCCAGTCTAATTCTCTTTCCAGCGTACCACACTCATTCTCATCCAGCCAGCTATCCTCAGACAATTGGGAGATAAATATTTATGCAGCTATTCACACATACAAACCTATCTACGTGTCCATCAATCTATCTCTCTTAATTCAACCACCTACTATGTGTAGACTGCATGTAGCAACTCACCCATGAGGACCAGTAGCATGAGCAGCCCGCTGCTGACCAATCTTCTTGTCTGTTCTGCTGCCATCCTTGCAGATCTTCCTCTCGTGACTTTCTGCTCTCTGTTGGTCGTGACTTTTATACCCGAGGCCCATGGCAGGAGGAGACAGCCGGGGATATCCCGCCCTACCACACCTCGTCAGTCTTGCACAACGTGGCATTTTTCTGGATGTGTAAGTTAGAAGCACAGTTAGTCATCTTGATTTCTTTGGAACTCCGCATGCTTTCACA
Organism: Cyclura pinguis; assembly: GCA_030412105.1. Classification (NCBI taxonomy): domain Eukaryota; kingdom Metazoa; phylum Chordata; class Lepidosauria; order Squamata; family Iguanidae; genus Cyclura; species Cyclura pinguis. The sequence goes on from CM059604.1 coordinate 11,356,384, forward strand.
GTTTAATTTGATAACATTGATCTTGCTGACCTGACAGGAAAAGTAAAAATTAATTTCTGATAACTTCACTGGTTTCTTCCATTCCATATTAATGACGAACAAAGACTGCATTTTTTCCCCACATGGAGCATGCAAGCAGATGGGGCACTTTAAAAAAATGGCATGAATTACAAATCTATTATGTTCCAAAATCCACATTCAGATAATACTTTTATTTGGCCAACCAAAGAGGCATAATAATCCCCATTCCAGGGTTACTTTGTCAGGCAAAAAGGTTTAAATTTTAAAGAGCGGGTGGAGTGAAAGTGGGGGATACGTATTATGCTGTTGCTGTTACAGAACGCACAGATATTTTACAAAAAGCAAAGGACAATAAAAATCCATGCTCCCCAATTCTGCCTACTCAAAAGATTAGGACCATCACTACCTAGATATTGGGATTCTTTTGAAGGAAAAAGTACTAGAGACTTATAATATTTCTCTAATGTTTGCTTAGGGAGTGTCCACACTGCACCATTATAGCACTTTGATACCACTGTAACCGCTCTAGGTTCACTGTATGATTCTGAGGACTTATAGTTTTGGAACGTACTTAGAATTCTCTGCTGCACAGCTCTAGTGCTTGCTGTAATTCAAGGAATTCTACATATCTATGCAAACTACAAATCCCAGGATTCTATAGGATGGAGCCACGACATTTAAAGTGGTATCAAAGTGCTGTAGCTGCACAGTGCAGATGCCCCCTTAAATACAAGCAAAGGCATGCAGAATTAGTAGTCTTCTCAGCTGGCAGGCCAGAATCATAGAATCATAGAATTATAGAGTTGGAAGAGACCACAGGGGCCATCCACTCCAACCCCCTGCTATGCAGGAGCCAGTACCCCACATCCGCTCCTCCAGTGAAAAGGACATACACCCCAAGATTCTTCCAGCCTTCTGCTCTTCTCTTCACTGTTTTTACCCTGTCCTTTTGTATGTTACTCTAAACTACTTCTTTCGTTTCTTTCACACATAAACCCACCCTCATTCTCCCATCTGATCAGGGCAGGACAATGTGTAGAATGAGGGCTCCCCCATTTTTAACTGTGTCCCCAGCAACCGTCCCATTGCCGGGATTCCCTACATTGCTCATTCATCCAAACTGGGTTGTGGAACAGCAATAATGGCAAAAAAATGCTGTATTTTCCTTTACGAACAAAATATATGGAAAGCAAGCACAATTATACTTTAAATCAAGCTGTGAGCTCCTCACATACCTTGTCCTCAAAGGAAAAAAATGTAGTTTTTCTTTTCAGTCACAACAGTATCATCGTGGTCAAGATGTCAAACGTTATTAATTAGGAAGGAAACACAAACTAGAAGACGCAGCAGTGTACTTTTGCCTGAGCCTACTGGGAAGAGGCTCCTCTCCTTTGCCCCATGCTAAGTTAACTGAGTGCAAACTGCTTTTGCATTTTGAACTCAGTTTGCAGCAATGGAAGTAAAGCTGGGGATGAAAGGGGAAAATGGAAGGAGGAGAGAGGAACTGGGACATTTTAAGAGCAGCTGAAAAAGTGGGACAGCCGAGGATTAATTGAGACTGTCCCTGCTGAATGAGGGCAGTTGATGGAATTGTTCCATTTTTCCCTCCGAAACACATGTTTGTGGTAAAAAGAAGCAGCAGAGGCAGTGGGAGTTTTGGCTCATCCCTCTCCCCCCAATAAATGTGAATAAAATTGGGTTGTTGCCCAATAAAAAGCTTGTATTGAAGCATCTCAACACACCAAGAAGTCACCAGGTTTCCTGAAGCATAGGTCATGACCCACACCCCACTAACATGGGGCTCACTGGGGTTTATAAGGCCCGAAATGATATTCATCAGCATCTTGACACGTAAGCAGCATAGTCACTTGTGTAAGGAATGCAACGTCTTTCATCTAAGGCCTCTCCCTTGTGATAGATCATTGATTTATGTTTCTTTCTTTATCACCTGTGATGATTGTGTGCTTGTTCAGACTCCCCGTTCCCCTCAGGGGGTCAAGGAGAAGCAAGATTCCTGCTAAACATGCAATTTGGGTGCCAACCTCAGTGGTATTGCAAAGAACCATCCACTTGGGTTTGAGTGGCGGCTGCCAAATAAGGAAATGTGACTGGGATTCGTGGAAAAAGAGGAGGAAACTCACGTGCATGGTATGATGAAGACTGGAAGAAATTGTTCCCCAGGCGTAAAGAGACCGAGGAAAACACCTGTCTTGGCTTGCTGAAAACTAAGATGCCCGGGCAAGAAGCTGCCGAATTCCGAAGGCCAAAAATCATGGCCCTAGTTGGCAACCGTGACTAAAGGCTCATTTTTAATGGAATCGCTCCCAAGCATTTTTTTAAAAAATCTGACCGTTCCCATTACGGCTGATGAAATAACTTTAGAATTTAACAGATAACAGTCAGGCCTGGATACATACGCTTGGAGAATTGAGATGAGGGTGTTTGTCAACCAAATGTCAGCTCGACAAGTGGTTTTGTGCCTTCAAGTTGTTTCTGACTTGCAATGACCCAGAAGTAGACCTGTTGCAGGGTTTTCTTGGCAAGATTCGTTCAGAGGACCTTGCCCTTGCCATCCTTCGAGGCTGAAAGGGTGTCACTTGCCCAAGGTCACTCGGTTGGATTCCTGGCCAAGCAGAGATTTGAACCCTGGTCTCCTAGACACAACGCCACACTGGATCTCTCAACTCAGCGAAACCATGTTGTTATTATTATTCTTGAAGGCAAGGTGAGGAGAATATTTTACAATTGCTAGGCAACCGTGGGAAGTGTTCTCTAACCATTATGTTCTCAGCTGTCCCTTTGCCCCAGAACAGAGATGAGGGACATGTTTTTGTTTTCCAAGCTGTATTTAAAATTATCTATAAAGCAAGGGAGTTGAACGTCCAGTCTCTTTAGAGCAGTGGTTCTCAATTTTGGTCCTCCAAAATTGTTTTGGATTTCAACTAGCAGAATCCCTGATCGTTGGCCATGCTGGCTGAAGCTTCTGGGAATTAAAGCGAAAAACATCTTTAGAGAACCAGAGGGTGAGAACCCCAGCTCTAGAGTGGGACTGGAAATTGAGTGGCCTCCCATATGTTGTTGTTGCAACTTCTAGCGACATTAGCCAACATAGACAACGGTTAGTGATTGTGAGAATTGCAGTGTAGCATCTGGAGGCCATTCATACTCTTTCTCTAAAAGGGCCCAAAGTAAATATATGCAATGTCAAATAGTGTGTGTATGCGTGTCTCTGTCTGTCTGTCTCCTTGTAAGTAAAAAATTTTACTTAAGAGATTAGTATGCAAAATTTAGTTTGGTACTTATTAAGACTTAAATGTGATAGTGTTTTTAAACACACACACACTCTCTCAAACACACATGCACAAGCTAAGCATTCCATTATATAAGAGACTGGCAGAAATTATTTCACTTTATACAACAATATGTTACTAGACTGCACCTCTGCTCATTCCCTGCCCGTAATGGTGGCTGCCCCACACTTCAGTTTGCAATTCCACATGTGCAAAAATGGCCAGTTAAAAATTGTTAAAAGGAATATGCAGATATGGGATACGCCTCTAGATGTCGCTGGGTTGTACCTCCCAGTATCCCTCCCCATTGCCTGTGCTGCTTAGGGCTGCTAGGACTTGCAGTTCAACAATACGCTGTCCAGCTCTCCACTAGAAGAAAGAGCTGGCCTGTCTAGGAATCCAGGAGAATCTGGTTTGCAAAGTGTGAATCAAAGTGTCCATTAGAGTCAAGTCACCAAATATATCTATAATATATACGCCTGCCAACTGGCCGGTATCGTAAAGGCTCAAGCAGAATTTTGGTACAAATGCAAAATCGAAAGCTGATCCAAATCAATTAACTTACCTGTTCCCACTATCACTATGGAGATGAGGGTTCAAAGCCCTGCTCGGCTATGGAAACCTACTGGGTGATCTTAGGCAAGTCACTCTCTCTCAGCCTCAGGAAGGCAAAGGCAACCCCCCTCTGAACAAATTTCGCCAAGAAAGCGCCGTGAAATATTTGCCTTAGGGTCCCCACAAGTTGGAAGGAACTTGAAGGTACACAACAACAATTCTTTCGTTTTTGTTCATATGCATGTAGGATAGCCAGGTCAGGTCTGTCTCAGGCCCTGAGATGTCAGGATCAAAACCTGAGAACTAAGAAGGACCCTTTGTGATATCTCAGAATTGAACCCTGCTGATATCATTAAACATGATACCTTAAGCATCAACCAGAGTCACATCAACTACACCATAGTAACAAATGAGGAAGATGTGTGTCTACACATTTTTATGGCAGTGCTTTCACACAGAGATACCTCCCTCTTGCCCTAAGATGAGGGGCCAGGCCTTAAGATCTGGCAACCTTATGTGCGGGCATACAGTGTCACAGCATGGACTTATGTACTGGTGACATGGTGTGGTTAGAATGATGATGGAAGAAAACACATGACAAATCCCACTGAACATAAGTGCAAACTCATTTTAGAGCTTACTCTACAGGAGTTTCAGGGACAAAGAGAGACTGCTTTTTCATCCATTAGTCTGTTCATGCACAGTATCCTCCAGCAGAACTGTTCTGGGTGGTGTAGGACCTGATGCATTCTGACTCTCAAGGGAGGTGCGGGAACTCTTGGTGAGTGACCCACTGCGTCAGATTGTAATGAAGTACAGGCATACCTCAGTTAATAAAGCCTCTGACAAAGAAGCTCCTTTTTACAAAGTCTTTTTGTGCCCACTCACCCCCTTTTTCACCTCATCCGCTGTCTAGCTGTAAGTTTCTTTTAGCAGCATCTGCCCTGAGAAGATAAGGAGGGTTAGAGAAAAACAGACTTTCAGTGTTGGCTTGCACCAGAGCATCGACAGTAAACAATGCAATAAAAGCTTGAGCTGGGAAAGAATGGGATTCTGCTCTAGTTAATCCTACTGTAGGTGAAAAGCAAAGGCTGGTGAAATTAAAAAAAAAAAAGAATACAACAGCCCTGCATGCTTTAGAAGGTTCAAAATGTACCTATGTAAAGGCTTACCTGACCTGGTTGTTTCACTTCACATGCGTATACTGTTAGTTTTGAATTAAGTTTGCTGAAACATGTTAAGATGTTCTTTTTTGTGTGGTCTAGGCACCTAGCCCTATTATTCACATATTATTTCTGCCTCTGGTACCAAGTTTTCTCTTACAGAAGTAATAATGCTCAGAAACACCTCTACTTTGTTAATTGAAGTATACATGCAGGTGTGTCCCTGGACATTACTTCTTTAACAGATAATTTGGTATTGAGGTAGAAACAACATGGAAAGAATGAGAATAGATTACTGCCCTGCCAAGAAGAGCAATTTAACATGTTTCCGCAAGCTTCTTATTCAAAATTAACAACATGCCCCTGTGAAATGAAGCAACCAGGTCAAAACCACTTTGAATCTCTAGAGCCATATTTCTCAACCATTGGTGCTCCAGATATTTTGGACTTCAGCTCCCAGAATCCACAACCATTAGCTATGCTGGCTGGGGCTTAAGTCCAAAATGCTGGACAACTAAAAGTCAAGACCTGGGTTCTAGAAAGTACCTGCATATTTCTTCCAAAATGTATCCAGGGATTATTTTTTCTTTCATCAACTTTTCTTACGATTTCCATTTTGGTGGCCAAACTTACAGATTTAGGCTTTTTTTTTTTTAAACATGCTTGCAGTAGCTGATGAGACAGGCTTATCTGTTCTCCCCCTTTCTCTCTGCTCTGGTGTTCATGCATGCTCAGTGAGTGATTTTGGAAACAGCTGCTGTTTACCTTGCCTGTTGCAGGCAGGCACCCAGTGCTACATTAGGATTGGCAAGAGCAGAATGCTATTCTTTCCAGCTGTAGTTATGTTGCATTGTTCACTACTGACGCACTGCTGCAACCCAGCACTGAAAGTCTTTGTCTCTCCAAGCCTTCTTTTGCCATCTTCCCAATGCCAATAGTTCTGAAAGCTTCCAGTTAGAGGATGAGGAGGGAAAGGACTAGGAGCTGGATGGGCACAAAAAAAAATTGTATAAAAAGAGCTTCTTTGTCAGAGGAATAGCTGTATTTTAGCATTGAGGATGGTCAAACTATGGACTCAGTGTAGCTTAGTAGTCTGAGCCATGGACTACAACCCTGGAGACCAGGGTTTGTTTCTCTGCTTGTCCATGGAAACCCACAGGATGACTTTGGGTGTATCACACATTTGCAGCCCCAGGAAATCATGTGATAGGAGTGCCTTAAGGTTGCCAGAAGTCAGAAACAACTTGAAGGCACACAACAGCAACAACAAAACAGTTGAACTCAGTTAAAACCAGGAAAAATATCAACAAAAAACCCACATTTTAGAAATATATTGCTTTTTCAGGCCTGACAGCATGGGATCTTCTTGAAGGATTTGCTGAACTCTGCCAAGAGGGGGGCTTTTGGATTCAGAGCTGATCTCAAAGGAAGAGACTTCAGGGCAGTGATTCAGAGCTGAAATTTTATGCTAACCTGTAAACCGTGGGTTCTTAAGGTGAGGCTTAAAAACTGCTTTCAGATTACCAACCCCATGGCCGCACAATCCCTTTTGACTCAAACATCGGGATCCCAGTGTGTGGGAGAGAAGTAGAAGGGAAGTTACCTCTGTGGCCCCAATCCAAAATCTCACATACACTACATACATACACCCATACCAGGTGCCTGCAATTTACCTTCCCCAAAATAATAAATTGAAACAAATCGATGCTTTGGAGAACTGTGTTATTTCAGGCGGGGTAGAAATATGTCCAAAACATGCATCATACTTTAAAAAAACAACAACCTCTTTCTCATGATGGGTCTCCTTAAAAATACCATCCCCTTTTTGTTCACCTCCCACTCCCCCAAAGCCCAGCAGGAAATGGAGAGACGAGTTAAACACCAGGGAGAAGAGCTTTCACCGCAGGAGAACTCTGATTTTCCGGAATTAGTCTGGCCCTTTCAGCAGCGGTTTCATCTGTAGCCATTGGCCGGAGAGGATGGTTGAAGGCTTGCTCAAGAAAGTTTCGATTACCGATTTTTCCTTCCTAAAATGGTGCTTTCGATTTCGTTTCTCCGAAGTGAGGTAGACAATGGATTCATATATCCAAGCCTAGGTTAGTTTCGTTCTTTCCTTCTTCACCAGAGATCTAGGTAAGATGCTGATATCCAGGGGTGGGCTGATAAAGGGAAGGGGGAGTATTGGAAGAGGTTATCTCAAATACCTTGCACTTTTATTTTCTTTGAGGGCCAGACAGGAATCTGGGTTTCTGTTCTTTTTATTAGCTAATGCCCAAAACTGATCTCTTTCCTCAAATAGGTTCAGTGCACCAGATAGGAATAATATATATTGTTTTTTTCTTCCCCTTCAGAGAGCAGATGTTACTTTCCTGCAACCACAGGGACTAGGAACTTGTGACTGGCCAAGCATGTTGAATCTGAATACGGACGGATGGGAGCAGATTTTTGTTCTTGATATGAAAAATCAAAATGTATAGACCAGTTTGCTCTAGCGTCCCAATGCATGTGCTTTAAAGAGCCACAGGACAAAAGAGAGTTATAAGCTTTGGGCAGCTTGTTTTTAAGCACCTGCTCTAGTTAGGGTTGCCAATTCTCAGGGACTGACCCTGTGTTTCTAATTATCACTGGTCATCTCCCGGTGGAAAATCAGGGTGCAAAATTCTTCAATTTGGCTGGGGGGGGTGTCTCACTTTCAGGCAAGAGGAAAGGACTGGGTGAAATCTCCAGCTGGGCTACTGAAGCAGCAAGTTGTTACAGTTTGCAGGGATCCATTGACTGGTCCTTGCACTTTACACAAGTGAGGTGGCAGAGGGGAGAAGTGACTATGGCTTTACTTAGCTTTCTTCTTCCCTTCCAGTTGTTTGGTCCCAGGGTTGGCTTCCCTCTGCAGTCACCTTCTGGCTAGAAGCAAGGAGCCTGGATTAAGTATTCCTTATCCCATCTTCCTAAGCAAGTGAGAAGGAATAATCCCCTCTTTTCACTTTGATCTGGGAACAGCCCTTTTAGTAAAGATTTCTAGCTTAATTTCCAAACAGGAAAATACTGCGTGTGTGTTAGCACACTTGAATGACAAAGTGTGAGCAGCTGTAGTTGTTACTTAATGCATAATTCTTAATGACATCACTGGGGGCTGTCCCCAGGTCTCAGGGTTTGGCCTGGAAACCTCAAGGCGTGGAACTAATCCTAAACTGCAAACCTAGTTGTGGTAGGTCCTTGACAATGATTATTGTAGTAATAGAGCAGTTTTTCTTAAGGCCAACAAATACCAGGTGCTGTAGGCTCTATATATACATTTTGATTTTTCATATCAAGAACAAAAATCTGCTCCCATCTGTCCATATTCGGATTCAACATGCTTGGCCAGTCACAAGTTCCTAGTCCATGTGGTTGCAGGAAAGTAACATCTGCTTTCTGAAGAAAAATTCAATATATATTATCCCTATCTGGTGCACTGAACCTATTTGAAGAAAGAAGTGCAAAACAACCTCTGAGTATTCCTTGCCTAGAAAAACCCTATGAAATTCATGGGGTTGCCTTAAGTTGACAGGTGACATGAAGGCACGTGCACGCAGAAACACACCTTAAGTGTTGCTGACTTTTTTTCTGACATGGCTCCTTAACATCTGTGTGATGTGCAAAAATTCAACAGCTGAATGCTTTTCTCATGCATGTAGATGTTATGATGGAGAAAAACTTTACTGCTTCCTCAATTTTCTGTCATTCATGCTATCAGAGGTAACAGGAGGTGTGCCGGAAAAAACATTTCCTGGATACTATGCCCTGTGAAAAAAGACAAATAAATGGATCTGAGAGCAAATCAAGCCTGAATTCTTCCTAGAAGCCAGGATGACCAAACTGAGAAGGTGTGCTTTGGACACTTCAGGAGGTGAAATGTAATTGTTGATGTTATTGTGTTCCTTCAACTCATTTCTGTCTTACGGTGATCCTAAGGCAAAACCAATCATGGGGTTTGGCGCTGAGAGTCTGTGACATGCCCAAGGTCAGCGGGTGGGTTTCCATGGTCGAATGGGGAATTGAATCCTAGTCTCCCAAGTCATAGTCCAGTGCTCAGACCACTACACCACTATGCTGGCTCTCATGACTCAGTGGAAAAGACAGTAAAGCTAGGCAAAATGGAAGACAGTAGTTAAAATGCATGTGTAAGACCTGAGCATTGCTGTTGATGACCAGGGCTCTTGGAAGTCTCTCAAGCATAGGGTCACCAAAAGACAAAGCTGACTTGATGGCAAAGTACCAACAACAACAAGGCTCTGGAAACAAAGCGAAGCCATGAGAGAGTCAAAGTGATCAAAGTGCCTGTATTTAATTTTTAAAAAATGCCTTTGTCAGGACAGATGGAAAAAAGAGTTTGTGCACACTAGGCACAATTAGGGTTGCCAGCGTGAAACTGGAGAGGGATCCTGTAACTTTCCTTGTTGTGGAGAAGTGGGGATATAAGCACATATTGCTTGCCATGCCACCAGGTAAAAACACCTGCTGAAACTCCGTCTTCTATAAAACTGGAAAAGATACAGGTGTTGTCTCCAATTTTCAGTCTGACAACCCTAGATATAATTGAGAAATCACTAAATGGCTTTTTCATTACTTGCAAGGTGGTCAAAACTTTGCCTAGTCTCTGCTGCCTTAGAGACTAGAGCAATGGTTTCAAACTACAGGAAACAAGACTCCATCTAAACATTAGGAGGAACTTTCTGACTGTAAGAGCAGTTTGACAGTGGAATATGCTATGTGGGAGTGTGGCGGAGTCTCCTTCTTTGGATGTTTTCAAACAGAGGCTGGATGGCCTCTGTCAGGGTGTGTTGGCCCTGAATTGCTGCTCGGCAGGGGGTTGGACTGCAGGGCTCTTGTGGTCTCCTCCAATTCTATGATTCTGAAGGGAAAAAAAATTCAGACTTTTTGTTCAACCACACTTGTAGGTGGAATTCAGGAAATGCTTTCAGAGGTGTGCCAACACTCGCTACTTTGGGGTCATGTAGACATGTTATATACAGGCTTTAAACATGTCCTCTGTTTTCCTCAGGGCCCCCTTCCAGCTGGCTGGCATTGGCAGAATCAGAGTAACAGGTTGGGGCATAGATTCAAGGTTTTGAGGACTAGCATAGGCAGTGAGAAAGACTGCCTTCCCTCCAGCCACAAGAGGATCGGCAGTGTTACTGGGAAGATCGTTGTGAAGGTGAATGCATCATAGGTTCACATCATATATAAAACTAGAGACTTGCCAGCTGCATCTTGGCTGATAAACATCAAAACTTCTGCCTTCCTTTTTACCTATCTTTGGATGTATTGCAACTACACAATTGACACATTTTAATGCCACTTCACCTGCCATGTTTCCATTCTGTGGAATCCTGGGATTTTGGTGGTTTAATTACTTTTTAATGTTTGTATTTTTTGAATTTTTAATCTTTTAAAAGAATCTGTTTTAAGTTGCTTTGAGTCTCAAACAGGAAAAAGGCGGGATAGAAATATAATAATAGGCTAGTATTCTCTTGGGGACTTTCCAAGTGGGCTTATGACTTTGGGAATTAAAACTGTACAGTTCTGTAAAGTCAAGGGATGCTGTGATATTATTGGGTAGGGGAGCCAGTATACATTCTAATCCAAGGGAACACCATGGATTGCCGCAGTCACAGCAGACTGTTGCATAAGCTCGTAGCAGACTACGAGCTTATGGGGACAAAGCTTAAGGACCTTGGTGCGCAGGTGGTCATTGCATCTCTCCTTCCTGTTCAAGGATATGGCGCACAAAGGGAAAGGGCAATAGCAGAGGTCAACAACTGGCTCCGCACATGGTGCCGCCGGCAATGGTTTGGGTTTTTGGAACACAGCCTGAATTTCCATGAACGTGGGCTTCTGGCAAGGGATTGGCTGCACCTCACGAAACTTGGCAGGAATGTTTTTGCAAACAGTCTTGCACGGAGGATTAAGAGGTCTTTAAACTAAGTTCTGCTGGGGAGGGAGACAATATTATTCAGGGCAAAGACTCGGCGAGTGCAGGGGGGAAAGGCCCAAATGATATTGACCAAGTAGTACAAGCGTCCAATGGTGGGAGGAGTAGAAACTATAGTACAGGACTTGCAGGAAGGGCCCGGGGATTTAAGTGTCTCTACACTAACGCGCAGAGTATGGGAAACAAGCAAGATGAACTTGAACTCCTAGTACAACAAAATAAATATGATTTGATAGGCATCACTGAGACCTGGTGGGATGAGTCTCAGGATTGGAATGTAGGAATAGAGGGGTATAGCCTATTTTGTAGAAATAGACCAAACAAGAAAGGAGGAGGAGTAGCCTTGTATGTCAAGGATGTTTTCACCTGTGAAGAGATCCGTGACTTAAAGCCAGAAAGCCAGGTCGAGAGCATCTGGGTAAGAATTAAGGGAGCGAGAAACAATAGGGATATTCTGGTGGGGGTTTACTACAGACCTCCAGCCCAGACTGAGGACCTTGATGACGCCTTCCTCAACCAAATGACTGCGCATTCAAAAAGGAGAGATACAGTAATAATAGGAGATTTCAATTACCCGGATATATGTTGGCAGTCAAACTCTGCCAAGACAGCAAGGTCCAGCAAGTTTCTTGCTTGTCTTGCAGACAATTTCATGGTCCAGAAGGTGGAAGAGGCCACAAGGGGATCAAATATTCTAGATCTGATCCTGACCAATAGGGATGACCTTGTCAATGAGGTAGAAGTGGTTGGATCTTTAGGGGGGAGTGACCATGCCCTATTGGAATTTGGCATTCAGTGGGAAGGAGAAGATAAGTGTAGCCAGACACTCATCTTAGATTTTAGAAAAGCAGACTTCTGTAAACTTAAGGAGCTGCTGGCTGAAATTCTGTGGTCAAGAATGGTGAAAGAGAAAGGAGTTCAGCAGGCATGGAAGTTCCTTAAAAGGGAGATGCTGAAGGCACAGTCTAAAACTGTGCCAATAAGGAAGAAAAATGGAAGGCATCTGAAGAAACCAGAATGGTTGACTAAAGAACTCTCAGCTGAGCTAAGCGTTAAGAGAAACGTGTACAGGAAATGGAAGAGGGGGGAAACCACCAAAGAAGAATTTAAGCAAGTAGCCAGGAGATGTAGGGAGAAGGTCAGAAAGGCTAAAGCACAGAACGAACTTAGGCTGGCCAGAGATATTAAAAACAATAAAAAGGGCTTTTTTAAATATGTCCGCAGCAAAAGGAAAAAGAAAGAGGCGATAGGGTCGCTGCGCAGAGAAGATGGCGAATTACTAACAGCGGGGAAGAGAAAAGGCAGAATTACTTAACACCTTCTTTGTCTCAGTTTTTTCCCAGAAGGATACAAGCACTCAACCTGGTGGTTGGGGAGCAGGGGAGGAAGCAGGGGAGGAAGCAGGGGAAATGAGGCACATAATAGGTAGAGAGGTGGTACAGGAATACCTGGCCACACTGGATGAATTCAAGTCTCCAGGGCCAGATGAATTGTATCCTAGGATATTAAAAGAACTGGCAGAGGTCATTTCGGAACCGCTTGCTATAATCTTTGAGAAATCTTGGAGGACAGGAGAAGTTCCAGCAGACTGGAAGAGGGCAAATGTTGTCCCCATCTTCAAGAAGGGAAAAAAAGAGGACCCAAATAATTATCGCCCAGTCAGCCTGAGGTCAGTACCCGGAAAGATCCTGGAGCAGATCATTAAGCAGTCAGTTTCTAATCACTTAGAAAGCAATGCGGTAATCACAAGAAGTCAACATGGATTTCTCAAAAATAAGTCATGCCAGACTAATCTTATCTCTTTTTATGATAGAGTTACTAGCTTGATAGATGAAGGGAATGCTGTGGATGTAGCATTTCTCGATTTCAGTAAGGCCTTTGACAAAGTTCCCCATGACATTCTTGCAAAGAAGCTAGTAAAATGTGGGCTGGACAGAGCTACTGTCAGGTGGATCTGTAACTGGGTGACTGACCGTTCCCAAAGGGTGCTCACCAATGGCTCCTTTTCATCCTGGAGAGAAGTGACTAGCGGGGTGCCACGGGGTTCTGTCCTGGGCCCAGTGCTGTTCAATATTTTCATCAATGACTTGGATGAAGGAATAGAGGGCATGCTCATCAAATTTGCAGATGACACCAAATTGGGAGGGGTTGCTAATACGCCAGAGGACAGGATCAAAATTCAAAATGACCTGGACAGATTGGAGAGCTGGGCCAAGGCTAACAAAATGAAATTCAACAGGTTCTACACTTAGGTAGAAAAAATGGAATGCAGAAATATAGGATGGGGGACACGTGGCTGGATGGCAGTACGTGTGAAAGGGATCTAGGAGTCTTAATAGACCACCAGCTGAACATGAGTCAGCAGTGTGATGCGGCAGCCAAGAAAGCCAATGCAATTCTCGGCTGCATCAATAGGAGTATGGTGTCTAGATCGAGGGAGGTACTGGTACCACTCTACTCTGCTTTGGTTAGACCTCATCTTGAATCCTGTGTCCAGTTCTGGGCACCCCAATTCAAGAAGGACATGGTCAAGCTGGAGCAGGTCCAGAGGAGGGCAACCAAAATGGTGAAGGGCCTGGAAGCCAAGCCCTATGAGGATAGACTTAGAGAGCTGGGTATGTTCAGTCTGCAGAAGAGAAGGTTAAGAGGGGACATGATAGCCTTGTTTAAATATTTGAAGGGATGCCATGTAGAGGAGGGAGGGCTTGTTTTCTGCTGCTCCAGAGACCAGGACAAGGAGCAATGGATTCAAGCTGCAGGAAAGGAGATTTCACCTGAACCTCAGGAAGAACTTCCTGATGGTCAGGGCTGTCCGGCAGCGGAATATGCTGCCTCGGAGTGTAGTGGAGTCTCCTTCCTTGGAGGTTTTTAAGCAGAGGCTGGATGGCCATCTGTCGGGAGTGCTTTGAGGGTATTCCTGCATGGCAGGGGGTTGGACTGGATGGCCCATGTGGTCTCTTCCAACTCTACATTTCTATGATTCTATGATTAATTTCCCATGCTAACAAAATGATGCTCAAAATTCTGCAACAAAGACTATATATAGAGTGACAAATGCCAGATGTCCAGAGAATTTTGTGGTCAGGTGGGGAATTTGAAGTCAGATTTTCCCAATCCTGAATCAACATTCCAAGGATTGTACTGTGCTGGTGTGTGTGTAAAGTTGTTTACTTTAAAAAAAATTCCATCCTGTTATTCAAAGACACTTTTCAATAGATCATTTTTTTAAAAATCTAGCAGCCTAATCCAGGTCCAGTTCCCCACCACTCTGCTATGTGTGGACACTCATAGGTGCTATGCATCAGAATTTTATGCAGAGCTTGGGAAAGATACTTTTGTGACCTGTAACTCCCATACTGGATGAGGGATCCTTTTTAAGTTCTGGTTTTACAGCAGGGTGGGGTGAGAGCTGTTCTGTATTGAAACACAGCTTAAAACAAACCAATCTGGCTTTGTATAGGAACATCACCACCACTGCCTCCCTCCATGGCCTTTGAGACAATCCGGAGGGAGCGAGACAAGCTCATTGGCTTCCTTGAAAGAACACCTGATGTCATCTTGGATGATGCAGCCTCCCAGGGCTTTATCTCAGAGGTAGATTACAGTGATTTGGATAAGCTGCAGAGCTCAAAGGAGAAGATGCGCAAACTCTTGGTCAAGATCCAGCTCAAGGGGGAAGAAACTTGCCAGCAGTTCCTGGAAGGTGTACGGAGTCTCTTTCCAGACTTACCTCCTGCCTTATGGCCTCCAGCAAGTGGTGAGTTGATGTTTGGTAGAGCTCCCAGTTTCACTGGGCAGGAACCCATTAGCGATATATGTGCACATAAGTCTGGCTTAGGCACATGCATGTCTCTATCTGGATGGAGTGCAGGGAACTATTCTCTGTCCCTTTGTGTCCTGCCCAAAAGGGAGTGGATTGAGGGAACAGCCACTCAGAAGATTAAGATGCTGCTGGTTTGGGCTGTGAGAATCAATAAAAGGTGGTTGCACTTGCATACATGAGCGACATTTATGGCCTCATGTCTTCCCCTCGAGCTGAAGCCAGCTGCTTCTTCATTGTCTGAAAGCCTCCCTGCTCTGTTCCTCTCCCTCCACCACTAAGCAACAGTGCCAATCGGCTCTTCTGGAGCTTAATAGTGGCTGGCACACAGGAAGGACACAGAACTGCAAGTGGAGCATTAACAGCCTACCTGCTTGATGTGAGATCTTGCAGCCCTATTGCACTACATAATTAGAGCACTATTATTCCATTGTAAATGCCATGCAACATCCTACGGATTCCTGGGATCTGCAGTTTAAGGAACAGGCATTTAGAATTCCCAGCCAGAGAGCTCTTGGGCCTCACTAAACTACTAACTCCAAAATTCCACAGGATGTTGCTATGACAGGTGAAGTGGAATATAGCGCTATAACAGTGTAGCGTGACCTTCACAAAATTCCATACCGTTCAACAATGTTTTCTCTGAACCTCTGGATTCTGATGTTGCTATAAGCAGTCCATCTGGTCTGCTTTTAAAAATGGAAAAAGTTACTGACTGCAAACAGCTGTGATTAAACTGAATTGAGGCAATAATAATAGTCATTAATCACAAATACTGCGCCCTAACTCCACAGTGTTTTATGGCCTCATAATATATATCCTTGCAACACACCTGGGAGTATAGGCCACTATTATCCCCATTTTACAGATGGGTTAACAGAGGCTGAGAAATGGTGACTTCATAGAATCTGGTGAGTTAAGAGCTTAGGTGTGGTGAAGGCTGTATATGAGACAGACACCAGCCCCAAAACCCCTTTTGAGTATCTGAGAGAATAAAATGGAAGAAAATGACACAATCTCTCAGCTGGCAAAAAAAGAATACTAGTTGTAGTAGTAATAATGATAATAACAATAATACAATAAGAACAACAATTTTTTCATTTATATCCCAACTTGCTCTCAATGATGAGACTCAAGGCAACTAACAAGCATATTTAAAAACAATACAAATTAAAATTACATAAAAGTTTCAATAAAAATATAAACATTAGAAGAACAAACAATAAAGTTTAAACATTAATATCATTTTAATTCAATAAAAGATAACTACAGAGCTTAAAAACAGCACCTCAGACAGTTTTCAAAAGCCCAACAGCATAAAAATATCTTACTTTGTTGATGGAAGGAGAACAAGGACTGAGCCATGCTTGCCTCCCAAAAAGGCCCTCTTCTGTGTTCCCACCAAACAAGATGGTCTTGTGGGACTGTGAAGATGGTCGGACAGAGAGAAGGGCCTCTCCAGACAATCTTGGAGCAGTAATGGGATCACAGAAGAAGATATGGTCCTTCAAATAGACTGGACCCAAGCCATACAAGGTTTTGTAGGGCATCATCGGCACTTTGAATTGCACCAGGAAATGACCTGGCTGTGAAGCTGTTACAACAAGGGAGTTGTGTGCTCCCTGTCAACAGTTTGGCTGCAGCTGTTTGGGCCAGCTGAAGTTTCTAAGCACTTTTCAAAGACAGTGCCATGTAGAGCACATTACAGTAATCCAAATGGCATGTAACCAAGGATGTTTTACTGTGGCCAGATCTGACTTCTCCAGGAATGGGCGCTGTTGGCACACTAACTTTAACTCTGCAAATGCACTCATGGTCATCACTGAAATTTGGGCCTCCAGGCTCAGAGGAATCCAGAAGTACTCCCCAACTGCGACCATGTGTTTTTATGGTGAGTGTAAGCCCGTCTAACACAGGCTGAATCCCTGTGCTCAAATCTATCTTTCAGCTGACCATGAGCACATGTGCATATTGTTCATTTTGGATAAAAAGTTTGCTGAACTTTACTGAAGCTTATTGAACTACTGTTCTTTTCTGGAGTGTAGGAACCTACTCCATTCCCTCTGTTACCCCAAAATGTGGGTGGTTTGGGTCCACCCAGAATGCCAATACCTCCGTGCAAAGGTGGGGAATTATTAGCTCAATTTAGGAGGCCTGCAAGGCAGGGGGGTAACCTAGCAAGATCTTTCCACCTACGTTTACCAGTAGGGGAATTAATCACACACACAAGATCCAAACAGTCACACAATCACACAAGACTAACTGAAAGAAAAGGGAGAAAAGGTTTTAGATAGCGAGATTTCAAGGTTTAGTGAGTGATATTTACAAGTCTCGAAGAGCAGCGTAGAAGCAGTGATGTAGCTTAGATTCATATTCAAGGACAGCACAGAATCAAGAATCAAAAGTAGCAGACTGGCAACTAGCAATCAGTGTACTGCAAGTTGACTGGCCAAAACTAGGGGTTTATATACCCAGCTTCTGCCTGGAGGGCAAGGGTGTGAATGGCTCTCTGGTGGAGTAAACAATGGCGTTCACAGATTCGACAATGAGGTCTGGAATGGGCTTATGGTCTTAGTGTTCGATGACAAAAGGCTAGTGGCTGTCTTAATAGCTTGAAACTTGTTGGACAGGTTTTAGGAAAAGGAAAGGTTGATTGGTCAGAGGAAAAGGAGTTGAGACAATTAGTGGTTTGGTGAGAATCTCCCAGGCGCTATTGTCCAAAAAGGCAGAGTTGCTAGGTTATCTGCAAGCCTATTAATCTCTGGAGTTACCTGGCTATTTCCTGACTATGACCTGGCTACGCCTGGAAAGGGTTTCTGACCTAATTCACGGCACATGTGTTCAGGCAGTCTTTTCCTCTTATCCAGCTCAGCCATACAGTCTTAGCAGGACATGTTTTATATCAATGCCAATTAATAAGTTTTGCCAATTAAACCATATGAAGGTGTGAGCGTATACAGCCTGGTAACACCTCCATGTTATTTCTGCCTCTGATACCAAAGTTTCTGTTAAAGAGGTAATGCTGAGGAACACAGCTACTTCATCAACTGAGGTGTAAATGTACTTTAGGCTTAACCGCACTTTGGAATTGTTTATAAGGAGAGAGGACCTGAACTCTTCCACTTCGATTAGAATGACCCTGAGAAGAACCAAGTGTCTTTTATCATCTGAGCAATACTTACATTTCTGGTTTACACTGACAAAATATTGGTCATTTCCTTTATCTCTAAAATTGCATCATGCCTCTATCACAAACTGTGGACCCAGCTTGTTCCTTTTCTTTTTTCTTTTTCTTTTTCTTTTGCACAATACTGAATTACTCAAAGCCTTACTTTCCCCCATTTTCCCTTTTGCACCTCTTACTTTCAGTTTTCTTCTCTTTAGTCATCGGTCATGGACCTGGCCTGAGGTCAACAGGATATGGAGCTTCCCCATTATTGCAACTTGTCCACAGGAATTCAGTTCGTTGGTGGAAATCAAGTATGGGTGGGGAAGGTTTCCTCTGTCCCTTTCCACCACACCTCTTGCAATGCCCACTTTGTACCACTTGATTTGGCCCTTCCCTTCTTTCATCCAAGCACGTATGTGGGTTAGATATTGGGTTTCTTAGCAAAGCCAGCTAGGACTAACTACTGCAGGAGATAAACATAAACAAGGAGACAGGAGGAATTCCCCTTTGCCCAGTTCTATGCAGGATCTTTGTTGCTTTGCAGAGGTCTGAACCAGATTCTGTAGTCTGCGTCTTTATGTATCCCATTACACTAGGGATGGGCAAAGTGTGGACCATGGGCCTCATGCAGTCCTTGGAACCCCCAAATGTGGCCCTGAAGTCCCCCTAAGCCCCAAACTGATTTTTTAAAATTCAGGTCATTTTTAGGGGGATGTCCTCTCCCAAAAAACCTGCTCAAAATGTGACCAGATCACAGCAGTTTTCTTCACTACCCCCTCCCCCGAATCCCCACAAAGCTCTCAAAAGACAAGACAAATCTTTAAAAATCAGCCAAAAATGGGCCAAAATGACAGCTGGAAGTGAAGTCGTGTCACTTCGGGCATGGCAAAATACACTGGTGCAGCCCACAAGGTGGTTGGAGACTAGAAAAATGATCTTTTTCCCCTGTGCAGATGCCCACCCCTGCATTACAGTCTGATACAACCTCCATATCAATGTAACTTTGCCTAAATACCTGTGGGTTAAAACTGTATTCCATTGGTCCATCTGAAGAAATGGACTGAAAATCCACAAAGGCTCATGCTAAAAAGGAATCAGTTGGTATCAAATATGCTGCTAGATTCTGCTCCATCCTTTTTTTTTCTTTTTAAATTGGAGAGAAGTAAAATAATTCCAGTGGTAACTCTGTTGTGCTAGCTAGAAAGTAGAACTGGTCGGCATCTATACTTAATCCTAGTGGCCCAGACATAGCCAGTAACATATACAGTAAGAATTACTTGTTGATTCCTCTTGTCCCAAATATGTTATCTTGCCTTGGAAGTGAACTTCCATCTATTGGGAATTGGGCATTCCTGCAGCTAAAACAGAGAATACCCAGCCTGATAAGTATAAGAAGTGTGGGCTATTATTCAACTGTATCTGAAATTTTCTATGGTGCAGAAGAAGAAGTGCTTTGGGGGACTAAAAAGTACTCTCCAGAAGTTTCTGTTATTTTTTTGGGTCAGCTCACAAGAGGATTCTGCTTAACAATGAAGCAAGACTAAGAAGCTGCATGAGAGAATACAAGATCAGGGCAAGGTGGCGCCTCCTTACTGGTCCCTGGCACACCATCTTCATCATCTCAATTTGGGCCTTAAAGATCAAGGCACAGGAGGAGTACATGAGCAGTTTGTGACATTACACAATGTTCTTGATGACAGGGCACGTCCGGTAGAACATCAGTTTCAGCTTCCAATTTCTTGATGTTGTGAAGTGTCAGTCATGGGGTTGCTTATTCAAGATCATCCCTGGCCCTGAGGTTCGTATGCCAAAACTTGAGACCTAGGGACAGTCCCTAGTGATGTCATCAAGTGCTGTCCATTAAGGCCCACCCCCCCCACACCCACATTTACAGAACATCTGGGAGAGGTTAAACTAGAACCCTCCTTGCTGTCTTTCTCAAGGCAGGTTAAGACTTTTTTAAAATTTCGGCAGGGCTTTGAAGATTGTCCCTTCAAGAGGACTTGGCCTTAGAGATTGTGCTGTATCTGTGTTTTGTTTATTTGTTGTTTTGAATAGCTATTTTTAACTGGATTTAATTTTATGGATAGTTCAATGATGCTTTGAACTTTTATATTTGGTACGTTTTGAAAGCTATGTTTCTTTTAACTGTTGTTAGCCACTTTGAGTCAAACAGGAAGGATGATGATGATGATGATGATGATATCATCATTGTCATCTGTTTTGGAAATTAAGACAGAAATCTTAGCTAGTTTCCAAATCATGGTGAAATGAGGAGATGAACATTTGATGTAGCTGACTTGCTTCTAGCTAGAAGGTGGATGCAGAACAGAGTGAAGGGTGAGTCCTGGCACCACAGTGAGTGCAAGGAAAAGAAGAAGCCAGCTAAGTAAAAACATAAGCCTCCTAGTGAATCTTTGTGGCCTGCAGCTACCAATCAATTAATCCTTGCAAACTGTGGCAAGCTGCTGGTCTACAGCACAGCTGGGGATCTGTGCCCAGCCCTTTCTTCGTGCTTGGAGCTGAGCCCCACAAAACTGGAGAATTTGCACCCTTATCTGCTGCCTGGAGATGTCCAATAAAAACTGGACACTCAGGGCCAGGCCCTTATTTCTGGCAAGCCTAGTCAGTCAACACAGGATACCTTTAATTCTGGTAGTAAACTTCCAAGTTTTTAGATAATTGTCTATTGCAGCACTTAGAAACATCTGTGCATAGGAAGAAGATTGAGTGGTTCAAACATCATCTACAGAGATACCACAGGACTGAAACTGGATAGTTCTCCTTGACATACACTGACACAGCCTGACACTTGTGATGTGCAGTTGCTCTGTTTGCTTCCTTTTGTTGTTAATAGTTGGCCTAAAAGTCTGCAAAAATCTGAAGAATTGCATAGGAGTGATACTGAGAAGATACATATATGCATTTTCAAAATTCTTAGTAATTATGCAAAAATTGGACAGCTTTCTTTCTGCTAAGCGGGAGGAAGAGGCTGCTGGATAAAACAACCTTTAACTGAAGATCTTTCTGTTAGCTTGCTCTCCCGCAGGATGCCCAGACCAAAATGCAACTTGTAACCCTTACCCTGCTGAGGCTGAGAATAAGAAGAATGGGCCAGAAAATCTAGACATGGTGGCTTCCCTTCCACTGAACGGAAGAGAGAACTCAGAAGGTATGCCCAATGAAGTATTTTGTTTATAAAAGCTAATTTACTGCAGAAGCTTCTAAACAAGGGCCATTTCCGCACTACACTCTTATAGCGCAATTATTCCACTTTCAACATCCTATGGAATCCTGGGGTTTGCAGTGTCGGGAGGGGCCGGCCTCCCTGCAAACGTCCCTGCAAACCCCAGGATTCCATAGGATGTTGAAAGTGGAATAATCGCGCTATAAGAGTGTAGTGCGGAAATGGCCAAGGTTATTCATACAGTTGGTCCCCATGATTATAACCATTTGTATGCTGTTACTTGGAGCTGTAAGATTAGTCTCCCCAGAAGCCATGACAAAATGAAGTGCAGGGCAAAGGAACATTTTTCTCAGGTTGCAAATTTGAATTCAATCCACACATAGCCCTGTTTTAAATAATTCTAGGCATCTGCAACTTGCTGCAAATCTTTCTGTGAAAATTGATTTCTCCCATCCAGTTTTCAATATATTTTTCAGCCAACATCCCAGAATTCTTCATCATCCTATGGCAGAATGGGGAACCCGAGGCCCTTCAGACGTTGTTGGGCTTTAAAGGCTCCATCAACCGCAGGCAGAATGGCTTGTGAGAGGGAATAGTGGGAGGTGCAGTCCACTGACATTTGGAAGACTGCGGCTTCCCTTGCCCCGCCTGAGGACATGCACAAACTTTTATCCATCTGTGCTTTCTGTACCTTTATGTCTTTCTGACCATCCCAAAACCCTCAGGCTGAAAGAGATTGCTGTCCACCAAACTGATCTTTTCACTCCTTCACAGCAGCTGGACAGTTGAAAATTCCTTGATTGAGGAAGTATATTTGAGGTAGCTATATTGGCCATACAGCAAAATAAAATAAAAATCCCAAATACAGAAAAAATATGTCTTTATTGGCCAGTGGAAACGCCCAAAACACATCACGGAAGCTTCCAAAGTTCCCCGGCTTCTTCATAATTTAAAGGATGTTTAAAAATCACAAGAAGAATGTTAAGAGTCTGTTTCTGTTGTAATTGGATCTCTATACAGGCGGAGGCCTCTCTTCCATTGGCCATGTTAGCAGCAGTAAAGTAACTTCTCTTGGGATCCAGGTTGTTTCTGTCTTTTGTAAAGCCACAGACTGCTTTCTTAGGCAGAGAACACTGACTTCTCCCAAGAGGTCTTTGTGCTGCTACATCTGGAGAAACTTTTAGGTGCTGTATAGGTAAAACTAAGCCAATTATAGTCCAAAAGAAAAAGTTTTGCCTTTGTTGGAAGTAAGAACCTCAAAGAGTTAAGTCCTGCTTCTTGGTGCCCTCTCATTTAGGATTCCCCTGAGTTTTATCTATATATACCTAAAAGTTTTTCCAGAAGAGTAAGTAATTCTAATTTTCCTCTTTCTTTCTTTTCCTTATTTAAAAACACAAATAATTAGGAAATGCATCCAGTATTGAAGAGTCTGAAGTAGAAATGATGGAGGAAGATATTCCTGAAGGTAAGGATTTTACAGCCTCTGGAAAACTTCTGAAGAAAATGATGAGATATAATCAAGGTTAAGATTATACAAAGAGGCCTTCTATATCATGCTAAAAGCCCTATCTAATCCAGTATCCATTCTAGTCCCATTTTAAAGTTATCTACACTGATGACCCTAACCAAAATCATATAGCAAACCATAATTCCAAAGTATACCTATATGCTCTATGAAGGAGTACTTTGTCTGTCTGTCCTGTATTTCTGACTATTCAGCATCATTGGATGATCCCCAGATCTAATGGTCTGAGAAATTTCTGCCTTATCCAGTTTCTCCCCCCCATGGTTGCCTTGCAGCAGGGATGAGAGAAGTGTGGTCCATGGGCCACATTAAGTCCCACAACCACATTTTTTGACCCCTGAAGCTTCCTGATTTTTAACAAACAAACAAAAAATGCTAGAAATTTATCAGTCAAAAATTTATTGTAGTTAGCAAGCAGCCATTATACAAACATATTACAAGCAATTCTAGTCTCTTTGGGCTCCACTACGATGTATAACGCCTCCACTTCAAAACCAGGTGTATTTTGGCCATTTCTCAGAACAGAAAGTGACACAATAATGTGGTCTGTGGAGGAAAAATGGCTCCAAGCCTTGAACTAGACAGAGTCTAGTCTAGAGGAAAGGCAGAGAAATAAGGGTTTAAAAAAGAAAACAGGGAAGAGGGATGGTTGTGGATATGTCTACATGCATATTATACAAAATATTGGTGGAAGGAGCCAAGCTAGTTGTTAGAGAATATGATAGAGGACAGTGTGCATGTGCACAGTGAAGAATGTAATCTTAGTCCCAAAGACAAGAATGCCACAGAAGCAAAGTGTGAACAGGAATATGGGGGAGAGGAGGGAAATAAAGAGATTGAAGAAGAGTAATTTCAGTTTGGTGATGTGCTTTCCTTCTGATAGGCAGCAGTGCATAATCCCATCCTTTCTTCAAACAGTACAGCCAAAGTCTTGTTTGGTTTTGTCAAAGGAGTTGGAAGTTCAGTAGCTAGATTACAAAACTCCTTAGGTTTATCAATAGGCAATCTGTGTCTGATATTTAATAAGATCTGGGGAATCAAAGCATAGGGTTGGCCAGTTTTGAGTTTGGGGAAGACGTAACATGGGCTGTTCTTGTTTCTGGTCTTTGGGACGAAGAATTGAGAAGGGCTTGTTTGATGCTACTGGGTCTTTTGAACAGATGAATAAATGAACTGGTAATATCTTAGCTCTGGTATTTCTCACAGAAATACAAGGCCTACATGTCATCCCCAAACCCATTCCCAACCGGTCCCTTTTTTGTTTGGGGTTTAGTGAGATTGTGGGTTGATTTTCAGTCTATCAGATTTACTGGCTTTATTTCAATTGTTAAATTGCTTTATAGTGGTAGTTGTTAAATTGTTAGAGTATTTTAAAGACTCCATCATCTTAATTAATCTTAAAATATCTTAAATAAATGGTCATTTCTGTCTATAATGTTAGCTCCTTACAGGAAGAGACCCAGGTTACTAATTAAATGCATAATCTTGCTAGCTACTCATATTGCAGATGAATATTCCTAACCCAGGTCCTAGCAAGACAAGCATCTTTTCTGATTTGTTGGCAGACTTTGTGTTCACTGAAGCATTTTAGAGTTGGCGAAGGCAGAATTTCTTCCTGAATTTAATAACTTAGGATATCACATTTTCGTGTTATGATGAGTCATGAATGTTCTGTGGCATCTGAGTGAAGGATTGTCAACGTCATCTGTGGTGGACTCACATTCCTGACTTTCGAATAACTATTTTCTTTGGTTCCAGGTAAATTGTTAACAAGCAAACATGGAACATGGTTTTCTTTTAATCCATTGTGTAGCTCTGCCATGTGGGAAATTTGAAAACAAACTAATACGTTGTGCAACTTCGGACTATCTCTAGATAAAAAAATTCCTTTTATTCAAATAACATGTCGTTTCTCAGTGATCCTCTTTTGATTATATTGCGGTTGGCTCTCTGTTGTTAGAGAAAGTGACTGGTTCATCAAATTAATCTGTTTAGCATGTATTTGAAAAGTTTCTCCTTCCTGCCCCTTACCCAGTATTCTTGCTGGGTCAGACAAATTTACTTCTTGCTTGTGAAAGTACTCATGGGAAATACCTCATGGAAAATAATTGTTTTGTCCCTTTCCCTCACCAGGAACAGTCGAAAGCTTCCTGAAGAAGTTGGGGCTCCTCAAGCAAAGCAAAAGAAAGCTCACCATGGGGGAAATCCTAGAAATTGACTTAGAAAGTCTTAAAACCATGGAGCCTCAAAAGCTGGAAGATCTACCATGGCATTTCTTGAGGAAACTCATGGCCCTCAATGGAACAGCTAGAAATACAAGCCTTGTGTCGAAGGCTGAGGAAGATTCAGATGAAGGTGATCATATGGAAGATGAAATGTTTTCTCTAAGTGAAATGGACACAGGGGTTTCTGTGAACCCTCTTGATGTCCTTTGTGCCATATTGCTGTGCTCTGATAGTTTCCTGCAGCAGGAGATTTTGCTTAAAATGTCCATGTGCCAGTTTGCCCTTCCTTTGATCTTACCTCCTTTTGACACTCCCAAATGCACCTTCATGCTCTGGGCTATGAGGGACATTGTGAGAAAATGGCGGCCCCATTCCTTAGCTGAGAGCAGAGGCTTCAGAGAGGAGAACTTGGTGCTTATTTCCATGCCAACCATTTCCTTTGTGCGGATGGGAACTTGCAATTTCTCAAAATCCAAACTTCTTAACGAAGTCCTCAGCTCCCCTCAACACCAGCATGATTTCTTTGTACACCGTGATGTTGACTGTGGGAATATTGTGCGAGAGATTAGTAACGGACTAGTGGAAGTTTCCTGGTATTTCCCTGGAGGAAGGGAAAACTCAGATCTTTTTCCAGAACCTGTGGCAATAACGAACCTGCGTGGAGATATAGAGTCACACTGGTTGCAGTTCAGTTTTTTAACCAAGGTGTCATCAGCTGTGTTCATTTTTGCTGAGAACATCTCTGAATCAGAATATAACATGCTACTGACTCTCCAGAAACTGGCATCGAAATGCTACTTTATCTTGAATGCTGAAGGAGGAAAATCAAAGGAAGCACTGGGGCTCCTTAACAAACTAGCACCAGTGCTGAACTTGAACAGATCACATGTGTTGGTGAAAGAAAAGAGGCAAAATACCACAGAATTTGTGAAGAAGCTCCGTTTGGCCATGAGGAATATAGTGAGCTCTCATCAGAAAGTGGTGAATTTGGAAGACATGGCCAGTGTAAGTCAAGAATTGGGGATTGAGATAGATGAAGATAAACAGGACTGTCGGACAGGGACTCTGCATGCCAGGGAAATCACTGAAGAAATAGAAGATGTTGCAAACTACAAGAAGGAAATGCTGAAACTCCAGGGGGATTTGTGGAAAAATGTGGCCAAGGTGGAAAAAGAGCTGTGCAGAATGAAAGGACAAGGTGACACACCAACAGAAGATTACAAATCTCAACTAAGAGAGAAGCAGAGAGACTTGCGTTTACAGCAGAATCAATGTGACCTTACTAATGGGATAACAAAGTTTATTAATGGAATCCAACATCTTTGCCTGGCAGAGAAACATTTCTTTCTGAAATGGATGAAGTTCAGTTTAGATCATGTTGCAAGGGCTAACCTCTTAAGATTGCGGGAAGAGTATAAAGAAAAATGCCACGCCATAGGAAACAATCCACAGCAATTAAAAGAGCTGGACAAATTAATTTCCACCAGTTCCTTAGGGGTGGAACACTTCATGCGTGAACTGGGACAGTTTTATGAAGCAGAATACATGATGGTGAAAGAAGGTAACATGACACAGAGCCAAAGGCAATTTGTCCACCTACCAGGGATAGCTGCTGACTTGATGCTGGAAGGATTTCCAGTGGAGCTGATAGATGGAGATGCATCTAACATCCCCCTGCAGTGGGTCACTGATGTTCTGACTGAGCTGCATATTAAGCTAGGGGGCAAATCCAGGATGCAGGTTCTAACTGTTCTTGGTGTACAAAGTACGGGCAAATCCACCCTTCTTAATACCATGTTTGGATTGCAGTTTGCGGTCAGCAGTGGTCGATGTACTCGTGGAGCATTCATGACACTCCTTAAAGTCAGGGAGAATTTGCAGCAAGAAATCGGTTGTGATTTTGTCTTAGTGATAGACACAGAAGGTTTGAAAGCCCCTGAGTTGGCCAAACTGGAGGACAGTTATGAGCATGACAATGAGTTGGCAACCTTGGTGATTGGACTTAGTGACATAACCATAGTTAACCTGGCCATGGAAAACGCCACCGAAATGAAGGACATCTTACAAATTGTGGTCCATGCATTTTTGCGGATGGAGGACATTGGGCACAAACCCAAATGCCAGTTTGTTCATCAGAATGTCAGTGACGTTTCTGCTCATGATCAGAACATGAGAGATAGAAAACACCTCCTTGAAGACCTCAATGAAATGACCAAAGCTGCAGCCAGAATGGAGAAACAATGCAGAGAACTGTCCTTTTCAGATATTATGGACTATGATCCAGAAAAGGACAACTGGTACATTCCTGGCTTGTGGCATGGAGTCCCGCCAATGGCTCCAGTGAACCTGGGATACAGTGAGAGTGTATCAGAATTGAAAAAGTACTTATTTGAATTCATGAGGAGCAGCTCACAAAATAGAGCTTCTAAAAACATCCCCCAGTTTGTTGAATGGGTAAAGAGCCTGTGGAATGCTGTAAAACATGAAAATTTTATCTTTAGCTTCCGTAACAGTCTTGTTGCAGATGCATATAACCAGCTCTCAGTGAAATATTCAGAATGGGAGTGGGATTTCCGGAAAGAAATGTATCTCTGGGTATCCAAAGCTGATACTTCAATTCAGAATCAATCCCTAGAAGAACTAGAAGCTAAAGCATTAGATAAATTAAAGCTTGAGGCTTACCTCAGACTGGATGCTGGAGAGCAAAAAATGTTACAGTGCATACAGAACTATTTTGAGAGTGGTGGAGAAAGTTTGCACCTCATAGAAAAGTATAAAGAAGAGTTTATTAGAAGTGCAAAGTTCCTTCGCAACTATCTGGAGACCTATTCAGTTAACAAGTGTCAGGAGGCCATTCTGATTCGTAAGGGACAAGGTAAGATGGACCATCTGAAAGCTAAGTACTTTAAAACCATAGAAAGGAAGGTAAAAAAGCTTTTGGAAGAATGTAGAGAAAGGGAATGCAAACTGAATTCTGAGGAACTGAAATGGGAGTTTGAGAAAATGTGGAAAGAAACCTTAGAAGAGTTGCCACCTACTATTTTACCTCACCGGCAAATTCAGGAAGATGTATTCTATCAGCTCAGAAAAGATTTAGAGTGTCGAGGTGGCTTGGCAAATCAGATTTTACAGAACTTAATTGGTAGTTCAGGCCCTGCTGGGACACGTTTCATCATGAAAAAGGAATATCTAGAAATGTCATGGATTAGAAAAATAAAAGATATGTTCAAAGATTATATAGGTGAACTTGAGATTGTTACCATGTCTCTAATGGAAATGTGTAGAAATTATGTTACAGAGAAACTCAGTCTGAAAGGGGACTATGATGAAACATATTGTCGTGAATTGTTGAGGATAATTAATAAAGAACTTGAAAACAAAAATTTTCAGAAACTTCATATTACCATTCACTTTGAGGTAGAAGTGAAATACCACATTCTGCGAGAGGCAGCTGATTCCTTTCAGGAGATGCACAATGCCTTCTACAGGGCAAACAATCCTCATCAGTGTCTGGAAAACGTGAAACCTCACTATTTTTCCATCTTCAAAGATCTTTACTATGAGAAAGATGCTTGCCAGAAGAGAGCCAGAGATTTTTGTGATGTGTGTTTAAAGCCAGCTCTGGTGGACTATCTCTACAAGAGACTTGGGGTAGACATAGTTGATGACATTCTCAGCCGCGGGCAATCCATTCAGTATGGGAGTCGGAGCTTCTTTCAGTTCGCGGTGCAGAAGAAGTTGCTAGAAGATGAAAAATTTGATAACTATGTGAAGTACATAAACCACTATGAACAATTTGTCAAAACGTGGATAAAGGCACACCTGTTACACCACTATGGGAAAAGGGAAGACCTGGAAGTGCTGGAAAGAAACATCTTATCTGCTGTGATAAAGAAAATCAAAGAGGCTCTGGAGAGCTCTGCGAAGGAAACTAAGACTTTGCCTGAATTCCTGGAGTGTTTTTGTGATGAGATGAGTGAACAGCTTGTCATTTCCAAGGATTCTCTGGACCTTATCCTGTTGAACAATACTGCCAAAGCAGAGTCTTTCTCAGCTGATGTCCAGGCCTTTATCTTTGAAGTGATGGAAAGAATTCTTGCAGAGCAGTTTGAGAGAAATGTTGATGTGATACTTCAAGATATTCCATTCAAGCCCCAGGATGAAATTTTCAAGCGTGTCTTTGGCTGTGGGAAGCAGTGTCCCTTCTGCAAAGTCCCTTGTGAAGCTGGAGGTGAAAATCACCAAGAGCATTTTGCGTCGATCCATCGACCTCAAGGGTTAGGGAAGTATAGAGATGTTGTAACCAACAAGCTGATCTATTCCTTATGCTCCTCAGATGTCACCGCAAATATGAGTTTCAGAAACTTGGACACGGGGTGGCAATGGCACCCCTATAAAGAATATCGTCAGTACTATCCTGACTGGCGTATACAGCCTGATGCTACCATCGCAGCCTCCGACTACTGGAAATTTGTATTCAGCAAGTACAATCGGCAGTTTGCTGAAGAGTATTCTGCTCTCCCCACTGATCTCCCTGAGGACTGGAAGAGAATCACCAAGCAGCAAGCACTGGAAAGCATCCAAGAAGCCTTTAACATGAAGTAACAAATGACAGCTGCTGCCATTGTCAACATTATATGCAAGCATTTTATCAGGGTGATGGAATTACTGACCTAAACCCAGTTGCTAGTACCAACTGGTGTAGGTCTACTGAATCGGTGATATGATATACAGTAAGTGTTGATTTATGTGGGTTTAGGCTAATTGGAATTACTATCAGGTTTGGTATATTGTCTGCAATAAGCAGCAATCTATTACGGGTCTTTCTAGCCTTTAACATTATTGGCATTGTATGCTGTAATCTATAGTGATTTTTACTGAATGCTTTGGGGACAAGTAGACATGCAATTAATACAATTAATAAAGCCATACAATTAATAAATAACTAATAAAGCCAGCCAGTTAATAGAGCAGTATTAATCAGAATCTGTATGCTGCACCCAAAATGTAGGTTTATTTAGAACTGAACGTTAAATACAAGCTATGTCTTCTGGAGGTGGGGCATCTGGATGTCTTAACATTCACAGCTATCTTTTGGAGAGGGGGCGGTCTAGTTTACAAATTATGTAGCCACTGCCTTATTTTTTACTTTTTGTAGGATTGTTTCCTTGTTTCTGCATATATTCAATAAATTCTTAATTTTACAGAACTCAGCCTCCTTGCAATAACCCTCCCTGGGAGTAACATCACCCTAGCAGTATTATTAACCAGTTTTCACAATATTGTTCTGATGATAGACTATTATAAATAAAGAAGATAACTCGCTCTCCACACAGATAGTGCTTTGGAAACAATGAACACAGTCAGGGTTTACTTGTTTCAAAGAAGATGAGAGGGTTTATGACAGTCTGGCAATTGTCCTGTTCTCTCCCCTCTGTTTCTTCCTTTGTATGTAATTCCCGAGATGGTGAGGGAGTAGCACTCTGCATCTGCTCAAGGGCATCCATTTTACTGTGTATATTCCACACTTGTGTCTAATAAAAAGATATAGATAGTGATGAGCTCCTATGTATACATGGATGGTATATATGAACCTGCATCAAACAGCAAGAACTACGTTACTCAACTGTATTTATAAATTCAAGAAATATCTAAAAGGAAGTACTCAGCACTTGCTGTTTTTACCAGAACCAGACCAACCCCATCCTTAATATGGTCATGTGGAGATTTATTTCTTTTAAGACAGTCTTTTTGTCATATTTTTGTGAACATAAAAGGGTCACACAGGCTGTGGAAAACTAGGCCTCTTTTAAAATCCTCTGCATGGTTGAAATGTGGCAGTTGCCTGAGCAACATGGCATCTGTCCACTGACTGCTAAGGTTAGAAATCGTAAAGGAAGCAAGCTAATATATTTTTTATTTTCCTCTAACATCATTTTCTGTCAAATATTTTAGTAATCTCAACATGGGTTCCCAGTAAAGCTTTCTGGGCATTAACTGCCTTTGGTCACAAAGAAACTAACAGGGTCGTGTGGTATATGCACCCTGAAGGCACCAGATCTTAGAACCTAGACAGTGTCAGGCCTGGTTAATACTTGGATGGAGGACTGCCCAGGAATACCAGGTAGCGTATGCTATATTTCAGAGGAAGGTGATGGCAAACAATGTCTGAGTGTTCCTCACTTAAGAAAAACCTATCAAAATCATGACATTGCTATAAGTCAACAGGTAACCTGAAGGCACATGTACACACGTATACACAGGAATACATGGCCCTTCAGATGCTTTCCGACGCTAGTTCCCATCAGCCAACTTAACCAGTGATGAGAAATGTTGGAAGTAAGAACTCACTGACAATGAAAGGTCCACAGATGTGCTTTAAAGACCGATTTGTTGTAGCATGAGCCACAAGGACCCCACAACTCTCATCTCAAAAGACCAGGGTGGAATAATGTGGTCTTCCAGATGTTTTTGGGGTGTAATTCCCAGCAGCTCTGCCCAGCATCACCAATTGCCAGGAATACTGGAAATCACAGTTAAACAATATTTGGACCCCTGCCCCCTGCTACAGAAGGTATCATTGGGACTGTCCTGACTATCACATCTGCCTGATGCCATCATCACAAGCTCAGCAGCTTGGGTCTGAGCAAGCATGAAAGCACCAAGGAGCACAGAGATGGCTGGGGGATCCTTTGTCAGGGAGGTGGTGAATTCATTCCATGTTTTAGTCCAGACTTTAAAAGAACTATCCACAGTGCTGAACCATATTCCTACCACAGGTTCAGCGCCTTGGACAGCACACTTAAAGTTTGGACTAGAGCCCAGAGTGCAGTTACTGTCCCATTGAGAGAGCACCAGCAAAATGAAGTATTCTCCCCTTCCTTTTTCCTCCCAGGAACTCTTTGAGGTAGATTATGCTGAGAGATTCTGGCAGGCCCAGGGTCACCTAGTAAGCTTCACAGACAAGTGGAGTGTTAAATATTCTTTAATAAATGGATTGGTATCTTAAAAGCATGCTCAATAACCATTAAACAGATACACAGCAGCTGGCTTTTAGAAACTCAAGATAGAAGCTCATAATTCATGCTTTAGTTGGAGACGACCGCGTGAAGGGAGAGGGAGTTTGGAGGCACCGGCAGCAAGAACAGAACCGGGTTGTCCTACACACCTGCTTTGTCTCCTTTCCGCTGGAGAGGCAATAGTCACGTTGGGAAGGAGCCGTTGTGACTGAAAGCTGGGGTTTGAAAGTTAGGGATTTTTAAAAACAGCGCATAAGTAAAAGTAAAAATAAGTAAAGTAAAAAAAAAGCTAATAAGTAAAAGATCTCCAGCTCACCCATTAAAGGCCTGCTTAAAAAGAAATGTCTTTGCCTTCCTATGAAAGGAAAGCAGGCAGGGGGCCAAGAAAACAAAGAGGCCAAGAGTCATGTGTCTTTAATAGTTGTGTGGAGGAGGTCAATCCAGCGGACGAAAAATGAAATGGCAAACTGTGCAACTGGGCAAATTCTCTCTTCTAAAAAGCTATTAAAGATAAAATAACTCTGTCCTCTTTTTCTCATATGACCACCCAGACCCAAAGAACTGTTTTCAGCCTGAGTTACAGAATAACCTCCTTTCTTCAAACCCGCTGGTCGGGACATTGAAGTTCCTCTTCAGAGACTTCCTTGGTGGGGGCAGCCACTGGGCGAGTTGCTGGGTGGGGCACCGTTGCAATGGAATATTCTTCCTAGAGGGACTCCCCTCCTGCCCACCTTGATGTAAATTTGGAGCCAGGAGGAGACAATCCTGTCATTTCCGCAGACCTTTGTTGTGATTTGCCATCAAGTCAACTTCAAGGTGTGGTGACTCTATCAGTGAGACGCCTCCGAGATCATCAACTGTCCTCCTCAGGGCTTGCAAGCTCAGTGCCATGGCTTCCTCGACTGACTCAAGCCACCCGCGGTGAAGTCTCTCCTCTTCTCCTATTGCCTTCTCTTTCACTGAGCATTATCATCTTTCCCAGGGTTGTCTCATTGTGTGCCCACAGTCTGATAGCCTTATTTCAGTCATCCTAGCTTTGAGTGAAAGTTCAGGCCTGATCTGTGCTCAGACCCATGTAATTGTCTTTTTGGCAGTTCAACATAGCTGTAGAAGTCTTCTCCGGCACTATAGTTCAAACGACCTGATATTTTTCCTGTCAACTTTCTTCGCTCTCCAGCTTTCACACTCCTAAGTAGAAATTTGAAATACTATGGCATGGATGCTTCTGATTTTCTTAATGAAGGATGTATCTTTACGCTTGAGGATTTTGTCCAGTTCCTTCATAGATGTCTTTCTAAATCTTAGGCCTTTAATTACTGAGCCTCTACTTTTAAAAAAAGACATACATATATGTGTTATTAATTTTTACAATCTTCGTTGTTGGCTGTTCTGGAAAAAGTGTGGCATAACTATGTTTTACACAAACACATATTTCATACATTGTTTATCATATCCTTCCTCTTAAGGCAGCAGTGTTTTTAACCGGCTTCTTTGGGCTCATACTAAACAGCACATATTTGGGGAGCTAAATACACTGAAGGCACCAGATTCTATCAGGTCTTGGCTGCTAAGCAGGGTCGGCCTTGGTTAGCACTTGGATGGGAGTCCGCCAATGAATACCCGGTACTGTAGAGTATATTTCAGAGAAAGGAACTGGCAAAACCGCCTCTGAGTATTCCTTGGCTAAGAAAACCCTATGAAATTAAGGAGGTCACCAAAAGTCGACCAGCGAGTAAATGACACACACTCAGAAGAGCCACTCGTCAGTTTGCTTGCATTTTAATTGACTACAACCCCCATCATGCCCCGCTCCTTTCCCCGCCCCTGCTTTCTGCTCTCTGATTGGCAGTTGCGTCTGATTGACAGCCCGTCGGTGTGCAATGACGGGCGGCCGAGTGTTCCGAACCGGGCTGGGGACGGAGGGCGGCGTCGAGGAGGCTCGGGGTGGCTCGCCGCGGTGGCAGGCATGGCGGTGCCCGGCTGGGAGCGGGCGGCGCGGCTGGTGCTGTGCGCCCTGGGCCTGGCGCTCTCTGTTTACGCCTTGCACGTGGAGACCTCGAAGGAGCGGGACGCCGCCTACCGGGCCATGTGCGACATCAGCGCCACGATCAGCTGCTCTCGCGTCTTCACCTCCAGGTAGCCGGGGGGCCCAGTTCCGGCCCCTGCGGGTGCAGAGCCCCCTCGCACCCTAAAGAAAGGAAAGGGAGGCACCTCCCCTTGGGTAGAGCCGGAGTCCGATGCCTTCCGTCCTCTGGCCACTCCTAACTAGAGTTGTTGTGTTTCTTCACTTCGGCCGTTTCCGCACTAGGGTGTTATAGCGCTATTATTCCGCGCGCAACATCCTATGGAATCCTGGGGTTTGCAGTTTCGGGAGGGGCCGGCCCCTCCCGAAACTGCAAACCCCAGGATTCCATAGGATGTTGCGAGCGGAATAATAGCGCTATAACACCCTAGTGCGGAAATGGCCTTCGTTTCCAACTTATGGCGACCCTATCGCTGGGTTTTCTGGGGCTGAGAGTGTGTGACGCATCCACGGTCAGCCAGTGGGTTTTTGCATGGCCAAACAACGAGGAATCGAACCCTGCTCTCCAGGGTCGTAGTCCCAACTTTCAAATCGCTACACCACTCTGGCTCTCTAAAGAGATTTAGACTTATTTCATTCCGGAATTAATTTGCTTATTCTGCTGTAGTTGGGACAATCTATAGAGTATATAGGTCCGTGAGTTTTATTCGGAAGTAAGCCTCCCCACTAGAATTCACCCTCATCCCTGCACCCCCAATCCAATGCCTTTTGTTTGCGCAACAGGAGATCCCACTGACCTTTGCACCGGACTTTGGGCCTTTCCGCACTACACTGTTACGGCGCTGTTATTCCACTTTCAACATCCTGTGGAATCCTGGGGTTTGCAGTTTAATGAGGGGCATTTAGAATTCTCAGCCAAAGAGCTCTTTGGCCTCAGTAAAGTACAAACCCCAGAATTCCACAAGATGTTGAAAGTGGAATCATAGCACTGTAACAGCGTAGTGCGGAAAGGCCCTTAGGGTGTAGCTACAGGGGAGGGGACAAGGGCATCGCCCTCCCCAGGAATTTTGCCCCTGCATGAAATTCACCTTTTTCACCCCACCCCACGTTTCTAGCATAGCAGATAGTGAGACATGAAAACCATTCACACCTAAAAAACTCTTCTGTTTGCTGTGTTTGCAACCCCTTGGTCACTTTGCCTGCCCTTTTTCTTTGCGTGCTTAAACTTTGCTCAGTGCTGAACGAAGTCTTAAATTACTGCAATGCTAGAATTTTGGAGACAGAAGGAAAATTTCATTTTCAGAATTCTTGGGGCAGGGCAATGCTCTCACCCCACCCTACTTGTGGACTTACTATAACAAGGACCACAACTCTATTCCTTAGTTCACCCAGGCAATTCAGGGCCTGTAATATCCCTAACCACTTTGGTTTCCAAACCCTGTGGCTTCTGCAAGGTCTCAGTTTGTGCTTAGGCCATGAACCCAGTACTTTTATTGGAACATGAGAGATCTTTAACCGAAAACTTGGAAAAGTTATCTTTTTGGACTGCAACTCTCAGAATGCCCCAAGCAGCGAAGAAGCATGCCGGCTCTGGCATTTGAAAAGTCAAGAGTCCAAGAAAGAAACTTTTCTAAGCTCTGGTGTATAACAAATTGAGGGTTCTGTATTTAAGTAATGGAGAAACAGCTGGCCAGACTGGAGCAGATTCAAAGAGAATGTCTGTTACAGAGCCATGATAACAGTGTAACCTCCATGTAAAAGTGCTTCTAAATTCTTGATACGGGGAGGTCCGTGGGTAAAGGGACAGGTCATCGCTTTCGTATCATTATTTCTTTGCTTTGGACAAGCCTGCACTGTGGCAGACGAAATGCTGGACTAAACTGACCTTTGTCTGAGTTAGTAAATTCAGCCTCTGAACATCCGTGGACTGTATTTCCATTCAGCACTAAATAGCCACGTTGCCACCTTCAAACACTGAGAGTGGAGAATAGGGCTTCTAAATCTTACAGCATGAAAATTTACCCTTCCAGTAAATTTACCCTTCGCACTAGAGAGATAAAAGTCAGAACTATGTCACATTTGTTAAAACGTAGGCCTGATTCTTTCTGAGGGAATCCTCCTGTGTCTGGGACGTCCTTTGTCAGACGTTATGTGGAACTGATGTCTTAAAATTAAAGAGAGCCAGCCTGATGTAGTGGTTTGCGTGTTGGACTACCACTCTGGAGATCAGGATTCAGATCCCCATTTGGGCATGGAAACCCACTGGGTGACCTCAGCAAGTCACACTGTCTGAGCCTCAGAAGAAGACAAAGGCAAACCCCTCTGAACAAACCTTACCAAGAAAACCCTGTGATAGGTTTGCCCTCAGGGCTGCCGTAATTGAGAAACAACTTGAAGGTGCGTAATAACAAAAATAATAAGAAATCTCTGTATGTAGAAAGCTAGCTCAGAAGCCTGCTAAGACGGGT
The DNA here is from genome assembly GCA_030412105.1 of Cyclura pinguis. Taxonomy (NCBI): domain Eukaryota; kingdom Metazoa; phylum Chordata; class Lepidosauria; order Squamata; family Iguanidae; genus Cyclura; species Cyclura pinguis. Next base: position 11,392,820 of record CM059604.1, read on the forward strand.
GAGGTAAGTATAGCACATTCATAACATGACCTCTGGGCAGTGTGTTGTAATACATTTCACATCAGTCACAATTAGGCCTCAAGGAGAGGAGGTCCCCAAGAAATTCACAGCTTTCTGAATTATGCACCCTGTCACTTGTTTGTCCGCTCTCTGTTTCCACTTCACAAAATGACCTTCCAGTTCAGGGACTCTATAGGGAGGGCAAGTTTGTTCCCAATTTTGACCTTAGAACAACACAGATAAGTTAGACTGAGAGGCCATATCCATCGAATTTTGTGGCAGAGTGGAAATTTGAATCCAGATTCTCCCCACCCAGACTCAATATTCTACCCACGACAGCACATCTCTACCCCTTTATTCCTGCCTCATTATCCTCTCAATCCTCTTTGCTTTCCAGTAAATTTGGAATAGGAGATCTCTTATAAGTAGCAAGAGAGAGCTGAGGAAACGTTGGCAGAATTAGGTAATGATTCTGACAGCTTTCTGTAAACAGCAGGAAGAAAATAGATTTAGGGTGACTGAGCTCTAATTGTTTGGATGAGGAAAGCGAGGATGAGGAACATTCACCCTCCAGATGTTGTTGGACTTTAGCTCCCATCTTCCTTCACCATTGGTTCTGCTGGCTAAGGTTGATAGCGGAGGGCCACATACTCCCCCGCTGCATCATAAGCAATACAGTATTACTCTCACTACTTTCTGTTCTCCACCCTCTTTCCCACCCTCATTTTTCCTTCCAGGTGGGGTCGTGGTTTTGGCTTGATAGCAGGCTTCTTGGGACCTCATAGTGTGTTCAACCAGCCAAATAGCATCTTTGGAATGGCTTTCTATCTTCTTCAGATCATTCTGGGTGAGTGATAAATTTATTTTTGTATTTATAAACTGCATTTTTATCACAAAAAACACTGCAGGGTGATGTATACATCAAATGAAACATTCAGTACTGTAAAAAGAACCAAAGATCTAAGAATCAATATGATTAAACCAAGATACTCTGCAATTGGAGATGTAAAAAAAAAAAAGGAATTGAAAAAGTTACATTTTTGGACTATAACTCCTGGCTGTGTTGGCCAGTAGATTTCTAGGAAGTATATTCCAAAATGTAATATTTCAAAACTCTATTTAAAAACCCAAATAAATTTGGATTTAAAATTTAAAATGGCTTGGTGTATAAAAGGTTTTATCTTTGAGTGGAAAACAATGTAGTGTTAGTGCCAAGCATACCTGCTGCAGAGAGACCTTCCAGAGGTGGGGAACCATTACAGGTGAGGCCCTGGAGATGAATAGTGTTTTCCTCTTACAGAGAAAGGCACCTTCTGACTGTGAATGGGGATGGGTGGTCCTTATGTTCGGGACTTTTTAACAGTAAGCACCAGCACCTTGAATTGGACTGTGTAGCAAGGCAGTGGACATATCTGTGTGAGAAAATGCATGTTGTATGCAACACATCTGTGTGTAAATATGTATCACTACAACCTTTCCTCAGTATATTACTCCACACACTGTCTGCTCCAACGCTAGTTCAGTGTGTTTTTTTAGCAGAGGAGAATCTAGCTGCCTACTGAACTCTAGAGGTGGTGTGACATGCAGTGATAAGTCTGTCAAGTATTAGAAGTTATCACAGCTTCTATGAGAGAACTCGGGTGATAAATGCCAATGGAAACAGGGCCACTGAGAACAAGACAGGCATATCAACATTCACAAAGACCTCCAGAGTTTCCAAAAGTACAACAAAGAAAAGAGACTGAAAGAAATGTGAATCTTGGGGGGCTGCACCCCTCCCAAACCACTACCCAGTAAAAATTAAGCATGCTCAGTCCCATTTTAACTTAAAGGAGTAGTTAGGAAATTCAAACAGGACATGAATATTGGGGCGAACAGAGCTGGAGTACTTGTTTTGAGGAAAAAGGTAAATAGGAGTCTTGAACAGGAATGGTCCATCAGGTGATATAAAGGTGGAGATGGGGAAGCCATAGCCAAGATGGGTCTGATGAGTAGTTGGTTGATTCTGCTTTTTGCTTTAATTTCTGGTTGCCAATATAATTCCTTTTTCTGGGTTGAAAGCACGGTAATCTACATCCTTTTTCACAGGTTTCTCCACCAGTGGCCTGGCAGCCATCACTCTGATGGGCTCTTCCTTGGTCTCCATTGCTGGTTCCATCTACCTGGCCTACATCCTCTTCTTTGTGCTCCATGACTTCTGTGTGATTTGTGTCAGTACCTACATCCTTAATTTCGCCCTGCTGTTTCTCAGCTATAAGCGCCTTGGCTACCTCAGCCAGGCCTGGCAACACCATACAGCCAAGGCCAAGAAGCAGTGAACATGACTACACCTCAGTTTGGATAGTCCTGGAAGGGTGAACTTCACACGGATCTCACTTACCTCTCATGTTTCTATAAGCATAGCCCTTTTGTATAACATAAACTTGCTCATTCGGCTTCATCTTTTTCCTTCAGATCAATGAAATCTGATTATTCAGCATTCCTCTTATCTGGCCCTTTGAATTCCAGTCAAACTAGGACCCTGGACTCCATTTTGGGACTAAAATGGATGCCACCTTTGGTTGCGCTGACCTGCACAGATGTAAATCAAGAGCTTCCTTTTTTTAAAAAAGATACCTATACAACTTATTTTTTTATATCTCTTCACATAGGTCTTTGAAACAAAAGCATTGTTTAAACATTTGAGCTATTCGTGATAAGTAGTTTTGTTTTTTTCAAAATATTGATGGCATTAAAGTATGAACTGTTGACCATTTGAAATTATGCTGACAGTAATGAGCAGAACCTGCTTTTGACAGGAAATTGTCATTTTTAGTGCACAAAGAAATCATACTGAGGAAGAGGTGCCCTTTTTGTAACACTAAGTACGGTGAACACACTATAGTACCTCCTGGTTAATGGTTGCACTGATCTCGTGGCCTGCTGAATGGCTTACTTTTCCCATTATTAATAGTAGCGTCCTTGTGTATAATCTAGGGCTGGGCCTACATTAGATAGGCTGAGACAAGCTACTTGAGGCAGGAAACGGGAGTACTGTTAAAAAGATAGCTAACTGTCATTTTTTTAATGTGATTAAAAGTGCTAGACATTGCAGATAAATGAAAAATAAGTCAAATCTACCTTCAAATTGGTAACCATTGTGTTTTTAAATTCTGCAAGTTGGTGGGGAAATTAGGGTTTTCTTCCTTAGGAACCAGTTTATGTGGAACCTGTCTGGCCTTAGCAAAAGATACCTGACATGTACCCACAAAATGCTGACAAGTATACACAATTGAATAAAATGCAAGTATTGCCTAAATGCACCTCAGAAATATGTAACATGTAACAGTAAATGTTAGTGACCATCTCAGATATTACATATCTGTAGAAATACATACAGATATATGTAATATTTGAGGTCATTTTCATTTGTTGCTACATGTTGCATATTTCTGTGTTCAGATAAAAGTTGGATTTTGTCAGTGGATATTCTTTAGCAGTTTTGTCCCATTAGTTTGGTTAGAAGATACTCGGCAGGTTGTGTTGTTATTTGCCTTCAAGTCATTTCTGACTTATGTATCAAAGAGGAAAGACAATACTTTCTTCTGGGAAGGGAAGACTCTTTCTACTTAAGTGTGAATGGGAACAGCAGACAAACTGGTGGTCTCCATGCTGCTTTGAACTATAGTTCCCAACAGCTTTAGGTAGAATGGAGAATAGCTATGAATTAGAGAATTTGTAATCTGAAACATCTGGAGTGCACAATGTACTCTGTAAATCTGAAAATGAAATATAAGTAGCAATTGTTGATTTCTACTCCTTTGTAGGTGAAGTGATGATTACTGTATAAGTCTCATGTATAAGTCTAGAAGTTTTAGTCAAAAAATTGTCCCCCAAAAACTGGGTCAACTTATCCATGGGTCAATGTATGTACTGTATCTTAACTCTTATCCAAAAAGGAACCTTTGAGTAGAGTTGCAAAAGGAGAGAGCTTAGTCCTTTTTGGGAAAATCTAAAAGAAATGCCAACCCCCTCTACTCTCTCAGCTGCAGCACCGTTTCTGGCCGTTTTCAATGCCCAAGCTGGAAAATGGAGGTGGTGACTCTTTGGCACTTCCCCTCAAAGGAGTGCCAAGAGAGTAGAGCTGCTCAGTGTTTCTTTTTGGTTCTCTCAGGAGGGACTAAGCTATCACCTTTCGCCACTCTGCTCAGAGAAGGGGATGGTTTCTTTTTTTGACAAGAGTTAAGGTATAGTATTAAACTTGTACCAAAAAAGAAACCATCCCCTTCTCTAGAGTGGAGAAAGGCCTTTTTGAATGCCTGGGTGGGAGAATGGTGGTGGCAGTGACCGGAGTGGCTGGCCCACTGAGGCAGTGCTGGCACTTTCTCCTCTCTGTGGAGTGACCCTTGAGTTATCCGAGGGTCATACCAAAACCCATAATTTTAGCCCCAGAACCTGCCCTCAACTTATATGTGAGGTCAACTTATACGTGAGTGTATATAGTATATTTGCCAGTGTTCCCAGCCAAGAGTGAGGAACGCTGTCTGGTCACCAGTGCAGGAGGCCTCCAAGTAAAGCCAAAAATTATATTTTGTGTAAAGGACAGTAAAAGTATCCAAGGCAGAAAGCAGGGCCAGTCACCAAAGTGAATGGATCACAGTTGATCACGAGAAACTTAATTGGTTAGGTCATTGTGGTTTTTTTATGGGAACAAAGAGGAAGACTTCTGAAGACAGTGCACATATTGTGAAAAAGTGTAAAGTCAGGCACTCTGCTAAAAGAGGTTCTCTTCATTGTATCAAAGAGGAAATGGAATAATAGTCTCTTCTGGTATTTGATACCAAGATCTCTGCGCTGTCATGGTTGCTTCCTAATTTTATCTAAAGCACTTTCTGAGCTCAAAAGATCTTTGATTAAACTGATGAAGTAAAGTTCCAAGTCCAAGCAGAAGGAAGGATCTCTGTACCAAAGAAGTATTAAGTCTGAAATAAAGACTCTGGAGAAAGCACCAGATGGAATTCCTAGCTTTCATTTTGGAGCTCTCTGTCCTGGTTTCAGTGGGAAGGGGTGTCTGATTTCAGATTCTTAAGAAGCTACACAGATAAAAAAATCTATTTGCAGGAGCAGAGAGTCACCCGCATTTACCCACTAGATGTGTTTAAAAAAATCTTTATACCCTGTTCTCTGGAGATCAAGATAGCCTAGCTAGCTCTCTACCTCCTAATTTTTTGTCCTTAGAACGACCTTGTGGGGTAAATTGTGCCGAGAAAAAGAGAGTTTAACCCAGGGTCATCCAATGTACTGTAGGGCCAAGTGAGGGTTTTGTTTGTTCAGCTCTAATTGGTTACTCTAACTACAACCTCTTGCCAACTCTTGTCTGGTTCCACATCTTTCTTACCAAAACAGTGTTCAGCTTTGTGTATGTGTTGTGTAATAGATCATCCACTATAAATCTGCAAAGGAAAGATTTTTTTTAAGGCCCTCAGAGGTGGGAGCTTCTTAATTCATTACTACAGACCAGGCAAGGTGTCCAGAAGAGGGCCTAATGTGAAAATGAAGTTGTTGCTTCAATGATACAAAAAGTAAAAGGAAAATGCTCAGATAGCTCAGGTATTTAGGGATGAGTCTTTGCATACCAGCCTAAATTCAGTTTGCACAATAGTAGCACTTGGTAGAAGCTGCCCATCTTAGCTTCTACTGACTCCATGCTGACAGCACATGGTACCCTGTTACTTCTTATAACAGTCCTGAATTTTTGGCAGATTAGCTGTTGTGAGAATACATTTTCCATTTGCTGGCAAACATTTAACGGTCTATTAAATGTTGGCAATAAACATATGGTTTCTCGTTTTGGTTTGTGTGCCTGTGATTGAAACCTTTCTGTTCTGCATTTGTTGTGAAGGCAACCATAGGCAGAAGAGTACTACAATAGCTGAAGGAGAAGTCCAGTGTGGAAAGGGGAATAAAATACTATAAATGAATGCTCTCTTCATGTGTCGCTTCCTTTGTTAGATACCTTTGCCACACTTCTTTGATCTGCATTAACTCTAGGGATTTCAGCATCTCAGGTACACATTGGAGGGCCTAATAAGGCTTTCCTTGCTAGCTCTCCTCTCCTTTTTCTTAGCCCAATCTTTGCATACCCGCCACTATTTTACAAATGAAAACCAGGCCCTGTGTGACCAACAACAACAGAATGTGATCAAGATGGCAAAGGTTATTCATGAGAAAAAGCAGACAAGCCAGAAAGGCTGTAGCAGTTTGCTTCTGCCTGAGCCTACTGGGAAAGGCAAAATTCTGCTGCCTCCTCTCCCTGGCGAGTTAAAGGAATGCAAACTTCTTTTCCATTTTGAACTCAGTTTGCAGCAATTGAAGCAAGCTGAGAACAAAGAGGGGAAAAGGGAGAAGGAGAGAGAGAGACAGACGTTTTAAAAGAAAAGTAGGATGACAGAGAAGTAACTGGGACTGTCCCTGTCAAATCAGGACAATTGGAAGGTGTGCATTTTGTTGCTTATTCCTGGGTTAAAATGAAAGCTATCTGCTCTGATCATTCTTTTATCTCTTTCCTCCTTTTCGTTTTACGGTTTGGTTCTATCCTACACCTCCCTCTGTAGTGGGAGTAGGCAGAGTGCAACCCTCCAAAAGTTGGGACTGCAATTTTCAGCAGCCCTTGCCAGCATGAAAATGGAGAATGCTGGGAGTTGCAATCCAGCAACATCTGGAGCGCCACACTTTCCCTATGTCTCCTCTACAGCTCTTGTCATTGTATACTTCCAAGCTGGCTTCAATTTATGGTGATTCCCTCATAGGGTTTTGGTTTTTTTCTTTTTGCAAGCTCTATTTGGAAGAGGTTTGAGGCTGAGAGTGTGTGACTTGCTCACAGTCACCCAGTAAGTTCCCATGGCTAAGTCTGGATTTGAACCTTGGTCTCCTAGTATCCTATTCCAGTACTCTAACCATTGCAAGTTGTCTAATACCTTTATCACCCAGGACTACAATTCCACCTCAGCTGCCATGACTGCATCTTACGGAATCCCAGGACTTGTAGTTTGGTGAGCCCCTATATACGCCTCACGAAACTACAAATCCCAGGATTTCATAGGATGGCGCCCTAGCAGTTGAGGTGGAATCGTAGCGCTATAATCGCTCAGCGCGAAGGGGCCTCAAATCAATCTACTTCGGCTTAATCTGCCCTGTGGACCAGTCTGTTTTTTTCCTTCTAGAAACTACATTTCCCAAGCACTCCCATGATTTCTAGTGGCGTCTCAATTTTAATTCAGAACCGGACTGCATTTCCCACGAGGCAATGAAGGAAACTCGTTTCTCGGGCAGAAAAGGAGGCAGGGGGGAGGGGTTCGGTTTCAACCGTCATTCTTGGCCTCCTGAGGAGGCAAAGCGTCTATGAAAAGTCTCTACGCCTTTTAATATTTTAAGTCTTGAAAAATTTCAAAGACACCAAAACGCCTCCACTCTTCCAGAATATATCTTGCTTCGGTATTATGTCAACACTCTTACCAAGCGCTCGCCTTCAGGACTACATTTCCCATACTCCCGGGCTCCACCCCTTTCGCTTTGCGAGTGCCGTCTTTCGGCCAGTGCCTTTCGTGTGTGGGGGGAGCGTATTTGAGGCGCTGTTGCCTTTGTGGCGTTGTCCATATGGAATCTGGGGGTCTGCATGGAAAGGAGCTCCAAACTCTTTGGGCAGGAGGTGAGTGAATATTTCATGCCCTCCAGGAGACCCCCCTCCTTCCTGTGTTACTTCTTCATCTTGAGTAGCAGAGGCCAGGAACCTGGACTTCTGGCTCTCAGTTCTTGCCGAGCCACAAGGCCTCATTCCCTGGTACCAGAGTTGGAAACGGAAACCAAGTGACCTGCCTTTCATCCTCTCTAGAAGCCCCAGGAGATCTTGTTTCTGGGTGGTCTTTCTCCAGGAGACTTCTCTGCCCTCTCAAGGTTGTGATTAGATGGGAGCCACAAGGCTTGTTCCCCTTCCTAGGTACACTTGCTTTTTCACGGAAGTCTTAATCGTTGACATCTTGTGCCTTGACTCCTAGGCTGCTCTGCTGTTCCAAAATTGGGATAGAAAATAGTACTCATGGCTTGGATACCATCTTTGTGTTTGCACTCATCTAGGGCCCTCCAGATGTTGTTGAACAGCAAATCCTCCAGCCAGCTTAGTCAGTGATGGACAATATGGGGAGAAGCACTTCAGTGACATTTAGAGGGCTGTGCAATTTCCATTTCTGTTCTAAGGCAGCATCCCCTCCATCTGTCCTGATTCAGCAGGGACAGTGCTCTGCCATCCTACTTTATCAGCTGGTTTTAAAATATCCCAGTTTCTTTCTACCTTCCCACTTTCCCCCTTTGTCCCTAGCTTTCTTCAGTTGTTGCAGAGTGAGTTCAAAGTGCAAAAGTAGTTTATACTCAATTAGCTGAGTGGATGGAGAGGACCGGGTAGAATCTTGCCCTTTCCTGTAGATTCAAGCAAAAGCAAGCCGCTGCAGCTGCTCTTAGCTTGTGTGTTGTTCCTCATTCATTATGTTTGCCGTCTTGACCACACTCTGATGTTGCTTGGTCACACATGTCACAGTTTTTATTTGTGAAATGGATGGGATGAGGTGGCCTTTCGTCTTCCAGATGCTGCTGGATTATGGTTTGCATCCTTGGCCACGTTGGCTGGAGCTGATAGCAGTTGGAGTCCAAGAACGTATAGCGGTCCATTCTAGGAACTAGTTTTCATTGGGGTTGGTAAACCTACATCTGGGCTGTACCACATCTGACTGTCAAGGGGCTGCAAGTTTATGGTGTACTCCTCCTTGCAAAACAACAGTGGGCAATTTGTGGTTCTGCATATGCTATGACGTATGCTATGCTGTAAGCCCCTCATCTCCCATCATTTGCTGTTCTGGCAAATCTGATAGAGAGCCAGTGTGGTGTTGTGCTTTGAGCGTTGACTGAAACCCTGGAGTCCAGGGTTCAATTCCCTGCTTGGCTATGGAAACTCACTGGGTGTCTTTCACACACTCTCACCCCAGAAAACCTTGTGATAGCTTCACCTTAGGGTTGCTGTAAGTCGGAAGTTACTTCAAGGCAGACAACAACAACAACAACAACAACAAAAGCTGATGGGAATTGCAGTGCAGCAACATCTGAAGAATCAAGAGTTTCCTCTCTATCTATAGAAGGATGATGAGGAGAATGTGGGGACAGAATCTTTTCCCCTTTTCATGCCAGTTGTCTATATGTGGTGAACTTGCTTTGTTTTTCTTTTAAATATAGAGACCAAGTCACAGGTTTACTTCCTCAGTTGGAACTGGACCTGTGTAGTAATTGCTGTCGGCAGTGTGATTTTTTTCCTGCAAGATTTTGCGTGTATTTATTTTTCTGGGCTTTGTTACGAATGGAGTGAGAGACCTAGCTTATGACTGGCATGCATTTTTCCTTGTGTGTTTCTCATGCGCCAGAAATTGTACTGGTGGAAAAAACTAGCTGTGGTATTTAGCTGTGCTAAACAGACACAGAGGGCACCTTCTCGTGGTTACTCTTGTAAAGTGGGATGTATGGTTACGGCAGGGAGTCCTTACAGGAATCTAGATGTCCACATTTTATCCTCAGTTCTCAGGTGGTATTAAATGTGGTGGTTTCTGTGAGGGATTTGAGAACAAAGAGTCCTGGGTCCTCTCCTAGGAGAGCTGGGAATGGATCAATGAATCTGAGCGAGGGATGCCATGGTTTTGTTACTTGATAAGCCCTCACTTAGTCCATGAACCGCAACAGGGAATGCAGTGTACCAGTGAATTGGTTGCAACGGTCCCAGGTTTCCAAGTCCAGTAACAATTGTAGGTTGCTGATTTCATGGGTGGTCATGCTGGTCTGGCGAGGAAATCCCAAAGGCTGCAGCAGAATGACACATCTTTATCAGCAACAACTAAAATGTCACAAAGCAGCAAGCGAGCTTTTGTTTTCCAAAACTGTTCTTCTGGCTGGAGAGAAAAGGTAGGGAGAAGAATCAAGGAAAAAAGTCCCCCCTCTGAAGTTCATAACAGTCTTAATATAGAAGTGCGTGCGAATCACACTGGCTGGATCCGGTTAATCTGTTAATGAAGCAGATTTTGGTTTCTATCAGGGACTGCTATAGAGCTGGGCAACTGCAGCCCTGTGGCCTATAGCTGCCAACAGTCCTAGACAGTATAATCAGTGATATACCATCCAAGTGTCTCAGTTTGGCAGAGAAAGTCCTAATTAATCCTCTTATCTTTCCACTTTTTCCAGCTGCTTTTAAAATGTCCCAGTTTCTCTTTCCTCCCCCCACTTTCTCCCTTTCTCCTCAGCTTCCTTCCTTTACTGCAAAGTGAGTGCAAAGTGAAAAAGTAGTTTGCTTTCCATTAATTTAGTGGGGTGGGGAGGCAGGGCCTTAATCTTGCCCTTCCCAGTAGGGTGAAGCAAAAGCAAACTGTGTCCCATACTGTGTATGTTCTTCCATATTAATAACTTTTACTATCTTGAGCACCCTCTGAGGTGTTTTGGCCACACGTCTACCAGTGTTAAGGATGAGCAATGATGAGGGGTTATGGCAGCTACAATCTAAAAACATTTGGAGGTCCACAGTTGTCCACCCTGGACTACCACATTAAACAGTAATGACCATTTCTTCATTTTTGGAAAATATGTAATGTAGCAACTTAATCAAGTATATCTTCAGCACTTACTGAAGCACAGCACAGGTTCTCTTCTGAGGAAGAAATCAGAAGAAAAGGGAAGAATGGTGCTCTGATTAATGGCAACGCTGGATATTAATGTGTGGTGGTTTACAGGGCACAGCAAGGGTATGAGCTGTATGTCTTTTCAGATTTTGGACTGCAGCTCCCAGCATTCCTCACGATTAGCTGTGCTGGCTACAGCTGCTGGGAGTCTAATAACATCTGGAGGGCTGTCGCTTTCCCTAAGGTACAAGAGTCTGTGAAAGTCAGAGAAGGATTATCTAGTGGCTGAGCCGTATGTAAAGCAAACACAACCCAAACACAAGTGACTTTTTAATAGGTGTTGTGAGTAGAGCCCATTAGAAATTTAGGAAACCAGAGAAAGATTAGCAAACCTCGTTCATTCTCTGCTTATTCTCAGTTCTCATGAACTCTGAAGAGCGAGGGTTTATCCCTAACTTTCAGAAGAGGTGTGAATCCTGAAAAAAATGAGAAGAAATGAAAAGTGAATATACAGGGGGGAAAAAGGGTAACTCTTCCCAGAGTAGAAGCAGTTGGAATACAGAGTAGGCAATAGGATTCACACAAGGTTTTGGAGCTGTGAAAAAGGGATTTTATAGTATTCATAGTAGTCTGTGGAAGGAATTAACAGTTGTTAACATTTTCATTGGTAATATTTCTGCAGGCCTTTCCAGTGTCTCTCGGCTATTAAGTTTTTTCATGGACTATTTATAGGCACCATTCTGTAGTAATGCGGAACATGAGAATTCAATCTGTTATCCTAGTGCTATGTAGTTCAAAAGCTTCTCCTCTGTAAACCGCGTTTTTATAATAACTGGCTTTTCCTTCCCCTGCCTTTTAGATGGAAGTGGAGCTACCTGTCCTTGGAGAATGAGGAAGCTGGCATAAGATAACCAAGTTTACTTGAGGTAAATCGGTCTCCTGCAAGATTTCTGCTGGATCTCAATGGAGTATTGCTTCTCAGTTTTCCTCCCTCCCTTCAAGTCACTTCAGGGTTATGTTTGCCCAGTTTAATCCACGTGTCAGTAAGACTAGATGTGAGCCTGGGTTGTAGGCCTGCATAACTATTTGAGATGGGCATAGTGCTGTGAACTGCGTACACTGAACACTTTGAGGAGGCATTGCCAGTGCGTGGGTGACTGACCTGCTGTTGCAAGCGTGATCTTTTTGGCAGGATTAAAGCATAATGGCTCATAAGGGGTAGCCCTTTTGGAACGTCCTAGCATTCCATGTGGCTTTGACTGTGAGATGGCTAGAAGAGGGGTGAAAAAACTCTTACTGGTGAGGAAATGATTGTCTTAGTGTACAGTTCTGTGCTTGAAGTTCTTCTCAGCCAAACTAGATTGTTTGGAGGTCTTTGAACAAAGTTTGGATGGGTCTCTTTTAGGAGTGCTTTAGTTGTATATTCCTGCATGGCAGAATGGGGTTGAAATAGATGGCCGTTGTGATCTCTTCCACCTCTAAGATTCTGTGATTGGAGCTTGGAGGATGGTGTATGCACTTTTGTCCGTACCTGCTCTTGGAGTCTTCCTACCTCTTCCGTCTCCTTATCTCATAGAATCATAGTGTTGGAAGAGACCCCAGAGGCCATCCAGTCCAACCCCCTCCCATGCAGGAATACACCATTAAAGCATTCCTGACATGTGGCTATCCAGCCTCTGTTTCAAAACCTCCAAAGAAGGAGACTCTACCACACTCTGAGGTGGGGGAGGTGAGGGACACTGACATTTAATATTTTAGATGAGGTGGATCTCTTTTTTTACTGCTTGGCACATGCAGATTCCTAACTTTTAATTATATATATATGTGTGTGTGTGTGTGTGTGTGTGTGTGTGTAAGTTTTATTTCATCTAATTAATGCTGTTACAATACAATAACTATATTTTCTACACATCCAATTATACATTCCATAATACAATCCATTAATAAAAAATTCCCCATAAATCCTCATAGGTATCCTCTTTTTAATCATTTAATATTGCCCCTCTCCCTCCCCACCAGAAAACTGTCTTTAATTATTACTTTCCTTTTCCTTTCATGTGGAATATTGCTTCACAGTTGTCTCATTCATTTCCTCATGCCCCTCTGCCACCTTTTCAATTCGTCATTCTCCAGTTCGTGAGCCAAACTTCATGAACTTCATTCATGTGCTCCAAATAAATCCTCTTTTTCTGTTATAAAATTGAACATCATATATTCTGTTATATATGATCTGATACTTCCATGTGCTAAGGTCCTTTCTTTTTTCTTTCTTCCACCCAGATGCTATCACTGCTTGTGCAGATTTTAGTAACTGTTCTGTTAAATATTCCCTGCCCTTATTTAATCCTAGATTTTTAATGTTTGAAGTTACATATCCTTTCCCCCCCCCAGCTCCATTCCCCCTGCCATTATTCTATTTATTTCTTTTTTTATTTCCCTCCAAAATCTTTGTATTTTACAACAGTCTCACCATATATAGATATAGGTCTCTTTTCCCCACAACCATGCTAACATTCTGGAGATAAATTTTTATTTATATACAATAATTGATGTGGTGGTCTATACCACCTTCCTATTATTTTTTGCTGCTGTTCTCTTACCTTATTATTTTTATTTTTTATTAGCTCTTGTATCCATTGTTGAATTTCTTTTTTATTTACCTTTGTATGTTTTTCCCATATCCCTAATATGCCTTTTACCAAATTTAATTGATTTTTCAGTAAAATTCTTTAAATTTTGCCACTTATCCCTTTACTTCCTTCTTGCCTTATCTTAAGTAGTTCTTCTAATGGCTTTCTCTGTTCCCAACTTCTATGAGTGAATGGGCCACCAGAGTTATAATACGTCAGATGAAGTGCCTTTCAATTGAGCATGTTCAGGACTTCCAGTCCAGCGTTTAGTATCATCCCAGAATGTGAGAGTTACTCCGGTGTCTTCTCCCATAGGGAATGCATGGGGAGAGTGCCAAGACCTGGAGAAAGCAGGAAGACGTGTAACTTGTCATCTTAGGAGTAAGTATAATTCATTGCTGAACTTGGATTTCCTTATCTCCAGGGAAACAAATAAATATTGGTGTCAGTGGTGTGAACCCAGGCTACAGACTTCTTACCTGAAGGTATTCTCAGTTCCAGGTTGGCTGTAGGGATTGCTTTAGTTTGCTGCCCTATTTCTGTATCCTATATAGTTCCTATAGTTCTGTATACTATATAGTTGTAATCCTGTATAGTTGATATACAGTCATCCCTCCACAATTGCTAGGGTTAGGGTCACAGGACCACCATGAAAACTGTGAAAAACTGTGAATAACTCTAGGCCTTCCAAACCATATTTAACACACAAAAAAGTATGCTCATCATATTCAACCGACCGTAGATTCCTTTGAGGCATCAGGGTTCCTTCACAAGGCAGAAGTAGGTGGCTGGTGGAACATACTACCACCTCCACGGCTGCCCCGCACCATTTTTAATAGAGACTTACAAACCTTGTTTGCAGCTTCTCAGTCTCATGAGGCTTGCAATCCCTATTAAAAATGGCATAGGTAGGCAGTAGAGGTGACAGCAAATAATCCATGAATAATCAAATCCACAAAAGTCAAACCTACAAATGTGGAGGGCTGAGTGTATATGTCAGATTTAGTTCTTTTCCATCAAAGCCTTACTTCAGAGCCTATTTGCCTATTTCTAACCTAATGCTGCTGCTTGAAATGTTGCACTCATGTTTTGAAAGAACTACAGTTTTGGAAGACTGTGAGGCAAACTGCTACTCTGTTCATACCTAATTGTCAATGGATAGTTTCGTATGAGTCAGATTTATTATGGGCCAGATTTCTTATGACCGAGTTGTATGTTTTCATTCAGCTTAATTTTTTTTTTATTGTTGTTGTAAATTCTGATTTGTTTTAAACAGTTTAAGTTGATTTTGCTGGAATGATGCCCCAAGATCCTATGGTACATGGCAAGATATCAATATTTAAATACAGTGTTGTCATTGATAAAGCACATATCTCCTCCATATAAATTTGCCAACTGAGACAGCTTTTTTTTTAACTTCCATGTTATGCCTGCCTCTGTGATCAAGTGAAGTATTTCAACGGAAGCAAACTGTGCCGTAGTGGGTGTGTTATGCCATAGGAATAATAGAATTAATGATGGGTCAGATCAGTGCACCATCTAATTCAAGAAATGGGAACCATGAAGCACTCCAGATGTTGATGAACTGTAACTCCCAACATTCCTCCTCATTAGTTATGTGGCTGATGCCATTGCAGTCTGAAAATATCTGGAGAGCCACCTGATTCCTATTTCCATTTTAACTTTAACTACTACTTTTTACCTTGGTCAGACAGATACCTGAAGAAGCTTCACAAGAGGGTGAAACTACATTCAAATTTATAGCAAGAAAGAGAAAGTGACAAAAGTATCATGCAGTCTTGCTATTCTAGCACTTCTGTTTTGCTTTCAGCTGTCTGTGGAAACAAGAACAATGTCGAAAACATTGCTGATGCTAGAACTAGGTGGAGTAGGGAGCCGGGCTCCCTGTGTGCTCCCATTCTTTGTCCCTGCTCTCCGATACCGGTCCTCTTCAGCTATCGATCAGCAGCATGAGCTGGCCCGAGAAAGTCCCGGGAAAGTCATGGCAAACAAATAAACCATAAAGCAATAAATTGTTGATGTAAAGTCGAAGGCTTCCATGGCCAGAATCCATAGGTTGTTGTGGGTTTTCCGGGCTTTGAGGCTGTGTTATATTTAGTATTTTCTCCTGACGTTTCGCCTGCATCTGTGGCTGGCATCTTCAGAGGATCTGAGTCTCTCCCCTGCACCGTAGACTGAGGATCCTCTGAAGATGCCAGCCGCAGATGCAGGCAAATCGTCAAGAGAAAATACCGATAGAACACGGCCTCAAAGCCCAGAAAACCCACAACAACCAATAAATGATCCATTTAACGCTCAAAGCAAAACAGTTTTAATGCAGCGCAAGCAACTGAAAAACACTCCTTTGCAAATTTGGATGAAATCATTTCAATTTCAGTCTCTTCATTTCTTCCTGCAGCCAGACTTTGTTGGGATCATCTGTACCCGCTTGTCTCCGAAAAAAATAATTGAGAAATGGGTGGATTTTGCCAGGTATTAAATGTTTGATATATTTTTTCCCATAAAAAGGGAAGTGTTTTTATAGTGTTTGTGCCTTTTTCAGCAATCTGTGACTTCCCCCTTGTGGCCATGTTGTGTAGTTTCACTTAATGCAATCTGCTGTGTTTCCTTATGACAATTTTTCAAAAGGTTTGGCTTCTTGCAGTTGATGGTTTTATTAGCTTGTCACCTAATTAGAGTCGTGATGGTAATACAAAGAGGTAAAATGTGTTTATTTTAAGGCTAAAATCCAGCTGGCAGTCCCAACTAGAATACCCACTGAATCAGTGGCTACCTGGAAAGTTAAACGCCTTTTGTAAATTCCATTGATTAAATAGGCCTGTTCTAGGTGGGAGGAGCAATTAGATTTAGGTCTAAGTGTTTTTCAGTGTTGTTTTTGTTCTTAAAATACATAAAGCAGATACCCATGGTGACATAACGAATGTCTTGGTGTTAAGATCTTGCCTCATCTTTGATATAGTTCCGCTAAACAAGAATTGTAAAATTCAGCATCCCTGACTAGAAACCCTATGTGTGCCTCCTGCTCCCCAGTAGCAGTAAGTCTTACCTTAGATGGGACTTGATAGGAGGACGGTTAATCAGGCAAAACACACTTACCATAAGAGTAGCACTCCCCTGTAAGCTGCATGCCAGAAGCACCTGTGTGCAGGGCTTGAAACAAACTGATCAGACCCATCAGTGCAGGGGAGGGATTGTATTCAGACATGCAACTTCATTCTGACACAGCTTGTTCCCAGGAAAGCTATTCAGAGTGGGTCTGTGCTCATCCTGCTTCTGTATGGATTTTCTAGGCGTCTGTGTGAGCACAAGTATGGGAATGCTCCCCGTGTGAGAATCAATGGGCATGTGGCTGCCCGCTTTCCTTTCATCCCAATGCCTCTTGACTACATCCTTCCAGAGTTGCTCAAGAATGCGATGCGGTGAGTACTCATTTTCCCATCTTGGTTAAAGTAAAGGGGAGATGCAAGCTGTATGTGTGGAGTGGGAGGTCAATTGGCAAGTCAGACCTTTTTCTCTAAAGCAGGAGGAGGCAAAGTGCAACCCTGGAGCTACAGGTGGCCCCCAAAGGCGGTTTTTGTGTCCCTTGACCCCTTACAGACTCTGGACACTGTCCTTTTGGTGGCCAAACAGAAAGAGGGAATTGCTTTTACTTGGCGGCCTGGAATAGCAACCTGCTTTTTAACAGATTGCACACCCCCCCACAACTGCTCAACATTTTTTAAAAATCAAAATCAAATGGGGACTTTCAGTTTTGCTCCTGCTCATTTTGGAATATTTTGGTCAAATTGTATGGCCCTGGAGAGTCCCTTGAGCAGGAATGTGGTACCAGGCCTGCTGCAGTTGCCCACCCCTGCTCTCAAAATCTGCAAGATTGATCTGCTGTGTTTTTACTTTTTCACAAAGGCTGTAGAGTATTACAGCTTTCTGCCTTATTGACATTCTCTTTGAAGGAATAGATAAATAGACTAAAATAAATTACCACTTTGCTAATTTATACACTCTGTTGTTGATCACAAACTTTGTATTGTACTTCACTGAGGGATGTATCAGTAGGATGATAAGACCTTTGCCTGGGACTGCCTCAAGGCCTTCCAGTCTTAGAAGTGTTGAGCAGACAGAAAGGCCTGCAGTTCATATTGACTTGAGCTACTTATTTCATAGAGTAGAACAGATGGGAGAGGAGCATTCTGAAACAACAAAAACATCAAGGGCCTGGAAACAGCTTGATTAGAAGAATAAGGGGTCCAACAACCAACGATGGCTGGAGGTTCTGTGGCAATGGGGCAATGAATCCATTCCAGGTCTTAGATAACTTTAAAGGAGATGTCCATGGTGCTGAACCTCTTGGGGGCATTATGTTCCAGCACCTTGGACAGTCCTGTAAGGCCTGGTTTAAGACCTGGAGTGGATTCACCAGCTTGCTGACATGGCGCCGGTTGCTGCTGCCAAGAACACTGAAGGTAGAGAGGAAGGCAAGATGCAGTAGGAAGAGAGAGAACAGAAAACTGGAATAGGAAGAAGGAAGTGGCAGTTGCAGAAGCTGAAGATCAGATTTTCCATACTAGCTTGAAATAGCCTGCCAAAACCTCTAGATAGTCACAGGGCTGTGAATTACCAAACGTTTTTGGATGCAGGGGGAGTTTTCGCATAAGATCAGATGGAAAAGTGTTGAGATACCTTTAATTCAGCCTTGTTGTTTTCCTTTCAGAGCTACCATGGAGTCTCACCTGGATACGCCCTACAACGTGCCAGACATAGTCATCACCATTGCCAACAATGACATTGTCCTGATCATACGGTACAGCCTGGGTGGAACTTCTTCAGGCACAATAGTTGTGTCTTTACTAGAGCTCTGAGATCACCACCAACCTCTGCAGTTATGGTTGGGGCTTGGCCACAGTAGCCTAGTGCTGTGGACACATGTGAACTCATTAGGCATTACTGTAGAGGTAGACCAGTGGAGACACCCTTCGTTTTGGTGGGGAGATATGAGTGGAAGTTAAGAGCAGTGTAAGTATCTTGGATTGCAGTACATGACTCCTTACCTCATGGTCCCTCTTTTTCATGACAGGATTTTAGACCGAGGGGGTGGAATTCCTCATGATCACGTTGAGAAGGTAACCGATTACCACTTTACCACAGCTGAAGCAAGTGCCCAGGACCCCCGCATGAACACCCTCTTTGGAAACATGGTGGAAATGGGGAACAGTGCCCAGTCAGGGCCCATGCATGGGTGAGCACAAAGGGAGGGAAGCTGGGGTTTCCAGCAGCCATTGCATAAAAGATAAAGGTTCCTTCTTATGTGGGGACAAAGTATGCCCTAAATCCAGTTGCTAAACCCAACCAGAGGAGACATGTTGAATCACATAAGCGTTGATTTACCATTCATCAATTTTTGGATTTAGGCTTATGTGTCTAGAAATGGGATGCCTACAAATCTACAGGTCTTAGGAGCAATAAAAGAAAAAGGAAGGAATCTCTAAAGCTTCCACTTAGTACCTATGATCTTATGTGGGCCAGGTTCTCATCTTTAAACCTATTGCCACCTTAATAGCTAGCAACTTGCCATGTAAAAGAAGAAGAAAATTAGAACCTCTGTTCATTACCAAGTTTCATTCTTATGCTGAACAACAAAAGCCAAAAAAAAAAAATGTGTTCAATGTGCCACTGTATATCTTCTCTAATACAATTACCATGTGATACCCTGATCGTTTGTGGAATATTTTTCAAGCAGTGGCTCTTCATAGGATTTCCTCTCCCCCACATGCACTGCAAGAAAATAACATTGAAAGCCCATAAATAGTGGGGTTTATAACTGTGAATGTAAGAGACTCCAGTAGAGCTCGTTTTCCTCCAAACTTTGGTCACAGAACAAAGAACTCTTTCCTTGCTGCCTGTTATTGATCTTTGCTCAATAGTTGCCACCTGCTCATTCCCACTTTTGTGTGTTATCCTTTTCGCAGAATTGGATTTGGGCTTCCCACCTCCCGTGCTTATGCAGAATACCTGGGTGGCTCCCTCACACTCCAGTCCATGCAGGGGATTGGAACAGATGTGTACCTCCGCCTTAAACACATTGATGGCAAAGAGGAGAGTTTCCGCATCTAGGAAGACTTCTCTCAGTGGGTGGAGTTCCTCTTGGCTGCTGGAGAAAGCTTTGAATACCCACATCCAGGCCTAGTTCTGCAAGAACATGCTCTTTGTCCTCTGGATTCCTAAGAATGCACTATGCTCTCCTGGTGAAGCTTTTCTCTCCTCTTGGACCCCTAGATGCTGTGAGAAAGGATTTCGAGGGTCATGTCCCTGTGCTATTGCTGATAGGACATGGTGTCCTCCTGGTTATTCCAGTCTTCCGTTTGGGCATGCTTTATGCTTAATGACTGTGAGAGCTTATGGACAAGATTGCACCTCTCTGAATGTGAATGTGTGAAGTCACAAAATGGCACAGGGACACGGCAAGGTCACTCTTTTGCTGCCCTTCTGTCCACTGCCAGCTCCATCCACACCCTTCTTCTGCTGAGGTTTTGCTTGTTTCTCCAAGACATTGGGTGAAGGGAAACCTTTTACTCTTGCATGTGCAGATCTGGTTTGGACCCTCAGGCTGTTCTTGATCTGAAAGTAAAGATTTACATTGTAGCATGTGGCACCAAAAGCCCATTTTATCTTACTACCTAAGTCTCAACCAAGAACTTCTTTTATCGCTCCCTGTTTGGGGAACCAAAATCTACATGTTGGGCCTTCAACAAATCAAGACTTCTCATATGGCACACACCCTCTCTTGAGAGGAAAAGACTGTCACAACACTGAGTTGTCATATTTTGTTGCTCCTGGGGTGGGTTCCAGAACGTTATCCCTCTTTCCTACACAATGATGTATTTTATTTCCACCCTCAATCTCTCCTTTCTGTTGCCATTCATGGATTTTTTTTAAAAAAATGTTACTTCAGAGAGCGGGATAATGGGTTTCTCTCTGCCCTTTCACCTTCCTACTCAACATTAGAAGGAAAGGGGTACAACAATAATTCTCTTTTTTTGCTGTGATACTCTAATAAAAAACATGCAGATTCCAAAATCTACCAAATGCTATCTACTTTTCAAAGAGAATCATGGTAAGGTGGTGAAAACCAATAGGCAAAATAGCCATATTTGCTTCCAAATTTGACTGAGAAGGATCTTTTTACTAGCTAAATCTTGTGTGGGAGATTTCCTTGTTAATGTTCAGTATGTGGAGTGAGATGTTCAGGACTAGTATCAAAATGTTTCTGTTTATATTCTAACATGCAAAGCGACAGCAAAGGCAAACCTGAGAGCTAGGGTGGTGTTTTTGTTTGAGTGTTGGAGTATGTCTCTGGAGAACAGGTTTCAAATCCCCACTCAGCCATGAAAACCCACCAGGTGACCTTGGACAAGTCACATTCTCTCAGACTCAGGGGGAGGCAAAGGCCATTCTTGCCAAGAAAACACCATTATAGGTTCACTTTAGGGTCATTGTAAGCTGGAAATGACTTGAAGGCCCACAGATATTACTATTCCGCTCCTGACGTTTCTGCAATGGCCAGAAGGAACAGCGGCTGCCACATGGGCAGGCAGGCGGGAGATGGCGCCAAAGGAAGACGCTTGCTGCCACTGGCGTGCAAGTGAGCAAGGATAAGGCAGCAGGTGGGTACAGTGACATGGAGGAGGAAGAGGAGATACAACTGTCATGAGCAGGCTGCCAGGAGATGCAGAGCCAGATGATGATGGAAGAACATCAAATAGGGCACCACAGCTTTGTCAGGAGGGGTGGGGTGGGAAAGGAGTGAAACGAGGCAGGAGCAGCGGGACTCCCTCAGCGTGGATCATATTGAATGGCACATGTCGCTAGTCCTGGCATCCTGCTGTCTGAGGCAGTTTCCTTGCTCTGCTCAATGATAGGGGAGCCATCTTGGGGACTGCAAGTCACTTCACGAAATGCATGGAGTGTTAGCTAAATTTATCAAAATATTTTACCAAAATTATTAACTAATTATTAACTAACTAACCAAGTCTTAAGTATTTCTGTGACCACTGTCTTTATCCCGGGCTTGTGGGTTATGTCAAGCAAAGACTCAGAACTGAAATAATGGATAGCATTCTCAACAGAGCACAGGGTATTCAATATTCCCATTGACCCTTCTTCCAGTATACTCATCAAAAAAAACTATTGGAAGAGGGGAATTTTAACTAGCATGTGGAGTATACCCTCTCCTCTGAAGAATTTTGAAAGACCTGGATTTTCAGAGAAGTCCTGATATTGCGTTGCTGATGAGTGTCTGAGTTTTTAATTATGTATCTTAACATTATTTTAATTCTTTTTGATTGTTTTAACTATGTTTTAATTTTTGTGTTCCGTGGGTTTTAACCATATTTTTAAAATTGCTACAAGCTGCTCTGAGTCCCAACCTGGGGAAACAGCAGAGTACAAACAAACATGATGATGATGATGATGACAACGACAACAACAGCCACACAGAACGGGAGGATTCGAAGAAAATGGGGAAGAATGTCCTTAATGAAATAGTTCAGGCAGTAAGGGGAACACTGGAAGGGAGGGAGGCATTGAATGGCACGGAGCTTAATATTTCTACCTATGACTTGCAGAAACCTCAAGCAAGAATCTGTTTGCTGCGCTATGTGGACAGCTGCGTAGTTTCTAAAGCCACACGGCAGTGTGAAGCAGAGCAAGGGAGGGAGCAGGACAGACAGCAAAGCGAGCGATGGGAGCGGCAAGGCTAGGAGGCAAGTGAAGGGTGTGCTGTTTGAGGCACGGGAGGGTCAGCGGCGAGAGGAGCTGTACGCAAGGAGCAGGTGAGGGATGGACTCTGAAGGACGAGGTGAGGGAGGGAGCAGGAGACATGGGAGACTGAGCGGTCCAAGAGGCAAGGGAGAGGGGCGCCGCAAAAGAGCGATGTGACGTGAGAGGAAGCCGGAGAGGAGAGGCGGGAAATTGAGCAGGGCGGGCTGTGGTACGCAAGAAGTGAGTGAGGGGTCACTTTAAAGGAGCGAGGTGAGGAGAAAGAGAAAGGAGACTGTAATGTGCTGGAAAGCCCCACTCTCAGAAATGACGCTTAGAAGTTTCCAAAAGTTTTATTCAGAACAAATAGGGAAACAACAGAACATCTCGCTTATTGCCAGGGAGCAATGGATTTGCAGCACTATATGGCCACTGCAATTCAAATGAGCTTGCGCTATGGGGGAGCTTTTTATTTATCAAGATGCTTTTTAAATTTTTATAGGTTTTTATCTTGCCTCATAATATATAAAAGTCAAATATAAATAAAAGTCAAAAGTTTGTCTGTGTCGGGCAAAGACCTGATATGATTGGCTGCCTAAGAACATTCTATGGAATTCTGTGGGTTTGCAGTTTAGGGAGAGGCCTTTAGAATTCTCAGCCAGAGAGCTCTGAAGAGGCCGATTGTTTTGGAGATGTGCCTAGCAGCAAGGAGGAGGGCGGTGTATTCCTTCACGAATCCAACCTCTGCATGTTAATAACTCTGAATACAGCTTGGATTGCAGAATATGGGGAAAAGTTTCAGTTACTGGACAAGACAGTTTGGGGAATTACAGACACGGGCTCTCAAATCTTTCTAACAAGTATTACCTATGAGAAAATAAAATCCCAAGCAACACTGGGTAAATATGCTAGTTATTTTATATTTGTTTAAAAATGCTTTTAATTGTTTTAAGTATTTTATTAATATTTTTAACTTTTTTTGGAAGCTGCCTCGGGTCCCACTCTGCAAGAAAGGTGGCATATAAATATAATGCCAAATAAATAAATAAATACATCCTATTTGTTAATGTAACTGCAAAATCTGCCTGTCCCTGAGTTTATGAAGCCAAAAAAAATCACTCAGAGAGACTAAGTCGGGTAAGAAGCCTTATTTAATTAAGTCAATTAAAAATTACCATTAAAAATTATCAGTTGTACAACTGGACTGAGAATGTCAGTGATGAACACATTCTCCATTTGAAATTTATATTCTCCTCGTCCTTTCAAAAATACACCTGTGAATTCCATTGGTTGTAAAACATGCACGCAGACACATGCAAAAGCTCTTAATCTTCAGGGTTGCATCACAGCTATCCTCCCTTTTCAGGGAGTTAAAATGTTTATCTTAACAGAAGGACTTGCTCCACTGACATAAAAGATGCTTCTTCTTTGTGGTCTCTGTGCCTCACACACTAGGAGCTTTCGCGCATGTGCGGTAGCGTTCGGAAGATCCTAGAGCTTAGTAGCTTGGCAGGAACCCCTCCCCCATGCCCGTACTGAGCATGCTCAGCCCGCCAAGCCAACGGTCTCTCCTCAGTTCTTTCTCGTCCGCCATAACAAACGGAAGGTTCTACCTTAGTAGCGCTATTTGGCTTACTCTTCAGACTGTTTTTTGCTGGTTTTCTGACTTCGGACTTCGGTATTTGACTTGGTTTTTGGTATTCGGACTTTGGATTTTGGTGTTTTCGGATCTTTTCAACCCCTCCTTCGACTTTCTTCTTCTTCGACCCTCGTCTTCTCCATCGCTTCATCTTCCCCGCCGCTTCTGTGAGTTCCCCCCTCTTGGACTTTTCCTTCAATCTTCGTTTTTCCTTCTATGTCTGCTTTGTTTAAAGCTCGTGTCACTTGTGGTCGCAAGGTTGCTCTGTCGGACGGACATAGTGAGTGCCTCTTCTGTTTGGGGGAGACTCACAACGTCAAGGCCTGTTCCATCTGCGGTGACTTCACGGCCCAGACTCTGCAAAACCGTTCATCCCGCTTGAAATCCCACTGTTGGGAGGAGTCTCTTTGGGCCAGGGATCAGCCGGCGGGAGGATCCGTCATGTCTCGGCCTTCGACATCGAGCCGACCTGCGACCACACCCTCGTCGGTACCGGCGGCTGCCGTGCCGATGACATCGACGGTACCGGGCTCGGTACCGTCGTCTCAGCCTCTGATATCGGCCTTGCCGCAGATCCCGAAAATATCGTCGACTGCCTCGAGTGCATTGACCTCGAAGGAGGCTCCTGCGGGCTCGCAGGCAGCCAAGTCCACCAGGCCGCTTACTGCTGCTCAGCGTAGGCGCCCTCCTTCATAGGATGTCTCTAAAGACAAAGAGAAGAAGAAGAAGCAGAAGGAGAAGCGGAGTTCGCCCTCCAAGAGGCCCTGCCCTCCAACAGCTCCTCCGACCCAACAGGGGGATCTAGGCGAACAGCTGGAACCGCCAGAGATCCTGGAGGTGTCCGATGAGGAGCAGACTGCTGGCTCGGCTACGCCTTCGGGCCTGCCGGTGCTTGCTGCCGCAGTATCTCCGCCCGGTCACCCAAAGTGGATGGACCGCCCGGAGGATGTCCCAGCCTCACCTCAGGCCTCGTCCCATCATCGGGCAGCTTCTGGCAGGAGTGACTCGCGCTCCCCAAAACGTCGGGTGAGGCGTCGATCCCCACGCCGGTGGGAGGCCTCCTCGGAGGGGGCCTTGTCTCAGCCCCCGGTTGACTCGCCGTACTCGTCTGCATCATACATAGTGAGGTACGGCTGAGAACACACCTGGCGGGAGCATCCGGACTTGTACCGGTCCTATTCACCTGCGTATAGGGACTGGTACCACCCAGACGTGAGGCACTGGTCACCCTACAGACGGTCGCGCTCACCATCTCGCGGCACGTACCATCCATGGTATCGGCGATCACCATCTCGCTCGCTCTCGAGGTCCCTGCGTTACGAGAGGCCCCGAGAGTGCTTGCCCCAGTACCGGCCTGTGTCTCCACCTCCCAGGGTCACCGTGACTGTTTCTCACCCACCACCGGAGCCTCTTCTAGCGCAGACCTCGACCTCCGCTGTGACCATTACCCAGGCGATTCAGTGCCCACTGCCTGCGATTGTGCCGATTACTTCAACTCCGGCACCTCAGTTGTCGGTTGCTCCACCAGCACCGACCACGATACTGACGACATCGACCGTGCTGATGGTCACCTTGGTGTTACCACCTCAGCGGCCATCGACGGAGAGGTCTCCATCTAAGTCGTCTCAGACTTATGAGACGGACTCGGAGTCTGACGAGTCCATGCCTGCGTCTCATGAATCTCCACCCTTGGTCTTTGGGGACCCCGCACCAGATTCGGCACCAGAAGACATCAAGCAGTTTTCTGACATCCTCCTCCGGATGGCTATGGCGCTTGGACTGAAGGTTGCGGACCCGGCTCCAGTCGTGCAAGACCCCGTGTTCCAGTATGAGGATACCCGTCCACCATCCACGGCGCCGCTACCGTTCTTGCTGGCTTTGATGGAGGCCCTCAAACACCCTTGGGCCCAGCCGGCGTCCGCGCAAACAATTCCCCACTGGTTCGAACATCTATACCGGACGCAAGAGGAGGAGGCCGAATTTCTGTTCACGCATCCGGTGCCCAATTCGATTGTGGTCGAGTCCTCTCAGACCAAGGCTAGTAGGAGGGCGCAAACCACCCCGCTGGATCGAGAAGGCCGCAGGCTCGACACCTTTGGCAGGAGATTCTACTCCGCCTCGTCTTTGATTGCCAGGGTGTCCAACACCCAAGCTTGCCTCGCAGCCTATCAGAGGAACCTGCTGGACAGATTCTTTCTTCTCCTGGCACACCTCCCTGAGGATCATCAGGCGAATGCTATGCAATTCTTTAACGAATCCGTAGCACTCGCCAACCAACAAATTCTATCATCAAGACACTCAGTGGAGGTGGTGGCGCAGGTGATGGTCGGCTCTGTTGCCCTGAGATGCTACATGTGGCTGCGATCAGCGGGCCTGCAGGAAGACAGCAGGAAACGGATCAAAGACCTCCCCTTCGATGGCCAGGGGTTATTCAACACCACGACCGACGAGGCGATGGACCACCTCATCAAAGCGCGCCTGACGACAAAAAAGATGGGGATCCATCAACCGCCTCAGCCTCGATGCAGCTTCGGCTCTCGATTGTCCTGGCGCCGGTCGTCGTCGTTGACTTACCAACCTCGATCACCTCGTTCGGCTCCGTCCCGCCTGTCGACCTTGTCTTTGGCACGGAGACCTCTTCGGAGACGCCCATCTTCTTCTTCGAAGAATCGTCCGGGACGAAGTCCCGCTTTTGACCGCCTTCGCGGGTAGCCATCACAGCCACTTTTCAGCCTGCCAGCAGCCTTCGAAGACCAACCGAGCCTTGCCCGACATCTCGTCGAATGGCACCACATCATCACAGACTCTTGGGTTCTCTCCATCGTCCGTCTTGGTTACGCCATCGAGTTTCGAAGTATACCTCCGCGAGGTGTCTACTATTCCACCCCGGCCAGCTCGGCTCTGCTGGAGGAGATCCAGTCCCTCCTGCACAAACGGGCCATCGAAGAACTTCCGTCCTCGGCCAGTACCACCAGCTTCTTTTCCCGGTATTCACGGTACCGAAATCAGACGGTACCTTACGGCCGATCTTGGACCTCAGAGGGGTAAACGAGTACATCCGCCCCAAAAGGTTCAAGAAGGTCACTCTGTCTTCAATTCTGCCCTTCCTTCGGCGAGGGGACTGGTTCGCCTCCATCGATCTTCGGGACGCTTGTTTCCACATCGCCATTCGCCCGCAGCACAGACGATACTTCCGGTTCGCGGTTGACGGTACCTGCTACCAGTACAAGGTGCTACCATTCGGACTCTCCACCGCTCTCAGGGTCTTCACCAAATGCATGGCTCCGGTGGTATCGCACCTGCAGATGAAGGTTGTCATGATCTACCCTTATCTCGACGACTGGCTGTTGGTGGCGTCCTGCGGGCAAAAGCTGTACAGTGACATCAATCGAACTCTTTCTCTTCTGACCTGTCTTGGCCTTCGGGTCAACTCGAAGAAGTCACACCTCGAGCCGGCGAGGGTCCTTGATTTCATCGGAGCGACCTTGGACTCGGTGACTGCCAGGGCGTATCTGCCTATAGAGCGTGCACGCACCCTCTGTCGGGCCGCATCCACTGTGATCGATGCCCCGATGATATCAGCGAGAAGGATCCAGCAGCTTCTCAGATACATGGCCTTGACTGTATCTGACACTTACCTGTCTCGTTTCCGTGCCCGTTCACTCCAGCACTGGTTCGTCAGGGCTTTCGACCCGCTCCTGGGCGACCAGAGGCGCCTTCTGCAGATCCCTCGACAAGCGCACCACTCCCTGCTACGGTGGCTGTCCTACCGTCATCTGCTGTCAGAGATGCCATTCCAAGAACCAACTCCTCAGCTCACGGTAACAACGGACGCTTCCCTCTTCGGATAGGGAGCGCACTGTGGCAATCTCAGAGTCCAGGGACGCTGGATTGACGAGGAGACACATCTTCACATCAACGCCCTCAAGCTGCTCGCCATCTGGAAAGCTCTGAGGGCATTCCACAACGTGGTTGCCGGTCACACGGTGCAGATCCTGTCGGACAACACGACGGCCGTCTGCTACGTCAACAGGCAGGGAGGGACTCATTTGACCACCCTCCTCACCATAGCTCTTCAACTTTGGGACTGGTGCGTGTTGCTCCGAGTTCACCCGGTGGCGATGCACCTGGCGGGCCAGGAAAACACCACAGCAGATGCCCTCAGCAGGGACACCTCGTGCTACCATGAGTGGTCCCTCTCGAATGCGGCATTCCAGATGATACGAGACAGGTGGGGTGAGCCGACGATCGACCTCTTTGCCAGCAGCCGGAACAGGAAGTGTCACCGGTACTGTTCGAGAGCCGGCCTTGGTCGGGGCTCACTCGGCGATGCCTTCCAGTTCGAGTGGACCGACGGGCTCCTCTACGCATTCCCGCCATTTCTTCTCCTGGGTTGAGTGGTCGCCAAGATCCTCGCCGACCAAGCCGACGTCGTCCTCGTAGCCCCATATTGGCCGAGGCAACACTGGTTAGGGCCCCTGTTCGAGGCTGCTTGCGGTCGACTCCCCAAGCTTCCGACAGCATCCGATCTCCTGTCGCACTCCAACGGTCTCGTTCTCCACCGGACCTGCCACTCCTGGCCCTCTACGCCTGGCAGATAACGCCCTAGAGGACCCAGCCATCCTAGATGTCCTCACCGCAGCCAGGAATGAGTAGACACGCCGCAACTACCACTACAAGTGGCAGAAATTTGTCACCTTCGCAGAGGCGCATCGGGAGCCGGTATCAACTGTCAGTCTGCCTACCGTGCTCCATTTCCTGCTCCACCTTCGGCAAAAAGGGCTCGCTTTTCCATCCTTGAAGGTATACCTCGCCACTATCGTAGCCTATCAGCCACGAGGGTCCCCCTCAGCAGCTCTCTTCAGGGATGCTACCCTCAAGCAGTTCATGAAGGGCCTGCAACACCTCTACCCACTGGTGTCGCCGCCGCTATCGCCTTGGTCGCTGTCCTTGGTACTATCGCAGTTGACGCGACTGCCCTTCGAGCCCATGGCGACTGTGGATGACAGGCTCCTGACCATCAAGACTGCTTTCCTGGTAGCTGTCACCTCAGCCAGGCGGGCAAGTGAGCTGACAGCGCTGCGATCCGACGAGCCCTTCCTTGTCTTCCACCGAGACAAGGTAGTCCTCCGCCCAGACATTTCCTTCCTGCCCAAGGTGGTATCACACTTCCACCTTAGCCAGGACATCATCTTACCTGCTTTTTACTCGGACCCGACTACACCTCTGGAACGCTCCCTCCACTCCCTTGATGTTCGTCGGGCCTTGGTGTTCTACACTCACTGGACTGCGCCCTTCCGTCAGACACCCCGCCTGTTCGTGTGCTACGGTGGGCGTCGAAAAGGCCACAAGGTATCCACCCAGAGGTTTTCCAAATGGGTGGCCCAGACTATTCTGCTGGCATACGAACTGGTCAAGCAGCCTTTGCCAGCTTTGGTGCGTGCTGATTCCACCAGAGCAGTGGCTTCTTCAGCAGCTCTCCTTCGAGGAGTGGACCTGCAAGAACTATGCCGTGTGGCGACCTGGTCTCAACCCTCGACCTTCATGCGCCACTACAGACTGGACTGCCAGTCCCGGACAGATGCGAGTTTTGGACGTACGGTGTTGTCTTCTGTTCTTTAGGACCTGACCCACCATCCAACTGGTAAGCTACAAAGTCTCCTAGTGAGACCACGAAGAAGAAGAACAGGTTACTTACCTGTAACTGTGGTTCTTCGAGTGGTCATCTGTGCCCTCACACACACCCGCCCGGCCGTCCCCTTTTTCAGGTCCCTTATGGATGGACTCCAGAACTGAGGAGAGACCGTTGGCTTGGCGGGCTGAGCGTGCTCAGTACGGGCATGGGGGAGGGGTTCCCGCCAAGCTACTAAGCTCTAGAATCTTCTGAACGCTACCGCGCATGCGCGAAAGCTCCTGGTGTGTGAGGGCACAGATGACCACTCGAAGAACCACAGTTACAGGTAAGCAACCCGTTCATTTTTTTAAAAAAGGCTCTGTTACAAAGTCATTGGTCCTTATCTAACTGTCCAGCCCATGCTGGCTAGCAAACTGCTGGTGTGTTCTTACCTCTTTTTTGCATCCTGTTAACAAAACTGTTCCCTTTTACTGCTCAAAGCATGTTCCTTTGGTCATACTGTAACACCCATCATCTTGCTTAAAGACATATTTTCAAGTGCTAACTTCATATGCTAAAAAAATACTAATTAATTCATTATTTTAGATTATTATATTATATTATCAATTTTATATTATCAATTCCTCCTTTGGGGCTTCAGGATATTTTTATCTTGGTGATGTCCCACTTCAATTTTATAAGCATTCATTTTTTCTCTAGCATATGAACTTGTTCTTGGGAATAGCAGCTCTCGCATACCTTTGGGAAGCAACACTGGGTTTACAACAGTTTTAAGCAAAGGCAGAAGCTGCACTATACAACAGCCTAAAACACAAATACCACACTACATATGAAGATTAAAAAGATATTCTTCATCTATCCAAAGTTTGAGAGCCAATGTGTCCACCAGTGCCATAGACTATCCCCAGAATCTTTTTGCTTTCCCCATTTCTGCACTGCACATTCAAGGCATTTTATCCCATGTTGCTGAATGTTGAATCTATCCTCAATAAAACTGCAATATTTATCACCAATAATCATATATGTGCTATACTGGCTAGCAAACAAATAATCCTCATACATGTGTTTGTATGATCAGCTCCCAAAGGGCCTGTGCAGGGATTAATGAGTGAAGGTTCTTATGTCCTGAAACAAGAACATCCTAATCAATATAATAAACAACATGAGAATAATTAGCATAAGATTCATGGTTTGTTCAGTCTTTTGAGCAGAAACCTGAGGTCTTCAACAGGATTGACAGTCCAACACTTCCCTTCTGTGTCAGCCTCCAGAGTGACTCTCTCAGGATCAAGCGCTAGTGCTACTCTTATTTTGGTGTAATAAATTCAGGATACCTTTCAACTTCAATATGAGTAGCCAAGATGATCTCTAGGGGTCGTAGGTAGGTAGGTAGAAAAGGGAGAGCCCAGGATTCTGGCAGTGTTTATGTAAGAAGGACTCATTAATTAGGCCAGAGCTGGGTAAGACTCCGAGCCTATATAACGAGAGGCCAGAATGGGAGGAAGCTGTTGTAACCAACCCATCCTATCAGTGGATGTAGCCCAGCTTACTCCTGAACTCCTTGCTGATGCTCCAAGAAACTTTGATCTTTCCCTGGCCTACGAATTTGGCCATTGGCCATTCTCTCTCTGGACTTACAGTAGACTTGCACTCTGTCTCTCTAAACCTGCTGAGAACTCAGACTGCAAACAACCGGACAAAGTTTGCCTGCTGGCTCCTGATAATAGCCTGACTTGGAAGCCTTGGCGGGATGCCACCACAGGACAGCTGTTCCCGTAAATTTATAGTGTTCCAGAAAGAGAAAGAGAAACTATACGTCTTGTTTCTTATCTCGGTGAATACGCTACTAACGACTCTCTTCACTGTAACCAGAGTTTGTGCATGTTTACAGTATTTTTAAAACAGAAACCAAAGATAATATGAAGCTGAATTTACGAACATGCCAGAACGTTTTCAGGAAAATAGCCATTATTAGTCTATTAACATTTTTAGTCTATTAGCTTAATCAGTCTATTAGGAATGAGTTTTGTGGCAACTTCAAGACTGATTTACCTCAACAGGAGTTTTCAGCGAACTCCAATATAAGCTTTCCAATCCATTTCCAGAAGAATTTGTTGAAAAGCATCAAAATCCATATTCAGTGTGGCGTAGCACAAAGAACAAAAATGTGCAGCAAATCTTTTGACAAGAGAAGCCTTTATTTGGTAACCCTCAACAAACTTAACTGCTGTGTTCTGGATTAAGCTACAATGACTCTATAGGAAGCCTAGAAAGGACAAAAGAGCAAACTTTAAAAGCTATGGGGTACTTGTGAGCACGAATCACCTATCTGAAGGTTTATTCACTTATGCGCGCAGTGACACTGGGATGGAAATCTGCCCTCCCTCCCTCCCACTCGACCGAGTGGGGAAGGGCTACCAAGTGTACCAACTGTGGGGCCCACAGGGGTATTTCTAAATATTGGGTGGGTTCTCAGAGAGCCTTTATGTGATGGGTCCCCTCTCCAGGTTGGCCCTGCAGTTCCTGCCCCTGGGAACTACCCGTTCCCTTGCCCTTTCACCCTTAAGATCCCTCCCAGTATCTGGTACTTAGATCCAAAGATGATAACTCTACTGGATCTCTATATTGTAAGGTTCACTGTGGTAATGTGTGAGTAATTTTTCTCATTCATTCTTAAATGAAAATATATCCAGACAGAAATGTAGCAAACAAACAGTAAAGATTTATTTACTGTATACAAGGTAAGCTAAACAGTTAGCATTTAATTGTCTCCATGGACAAAATAATACAGTTGCCCTTACCACCACATTCACTAGGGTTAGGGGCACAGGACCCCCCAAAAGTGGAAAACTGCAAATATCAAAATGTGTGTGCATGTGTGCATCTGGGGGCTGGGGAGAGCAAGGCATGGTGGAGAGAACAGGCATCCGGAGTCCAAACCAGGTCAGGGAAAGGAGAGGGAAGGGGGTGAGTTGGCATAGTGGTCCTATATTTCCTCTCTCACACCCATCTCCTTCCTTGGGTGTGGGTTGACATCGGGAGAGGGTTTATGGTGGTAGGAAATCAGGCTATGAGCTATTTATAGCTGGCCAGGCAGCAGCTGGCAAAGGAGGAAGGGGACCAGAGGTGGGTTTTTAAAGGGCTGTACAGCCTGATTGGAGACACTGAGAGAGAAGGTTCCCCTAGAAAAGAAGCACTTGAGGTGGGGCTGTTAGGGTTACCCCTGCGCCCTCAAAAAATTATGTGAGGCCACGTCTAAAATGCTAGGTCTGTCACAGACTACCCTGGGTAATCCAGGTGATTGTCGGTGAGCCCTGAATCAGCCTGGAAGATCATCTCAGTCAAAATCAATGATAGGGCCTTTTGAAGGGCTTCTGTAAGTTTCCTTTTGGCCTTCTAGGTAAGATGGCAAGGACTTTTACCAGAAGCTCCAAATCACTGGAGCTGAAAACTATATATACATATGTTGGTTGGACTCAGTGGACCTCGTGGTTTCTTCCAACTCTATGATTCTAGGATTCTATATAACATTTTAAAAGTATGTTAGTTAAATGCAACTTAGAACGGGGAACAATTTTTGTCACAGTATGCCGACGAGGCCATGGTCTCCACTCTTACAAAGACCAGTTTAAGCTCTTAAGGATAAGAAATTTGTGCATCAAGGCAATCAGCGATTTTGAATTTGATCCTGACCAACAGAGATGAAGAGAGTTATTAGTAGCGTATTCACCAAGATAAGAAACAAGACGTATAGCTTCTCTTTCTCTTTCTCGTACGCTATGAATTTACGGGAACAGCTGTCCTGTGGTGGCAGCCCGCCAAGGTTTCCAAGTCAGGCTATTATCAGGAGCTAGCAGGCAAAATTTGTCTGGTTGTTTGCAGTCTGAGTTCTCAGCAGGTTCAGAGAGACAGAGTGCAAGTCTACTGTAAGTCCAGAGAGAGAATGGCCAATGGCCAAATTTATAGGCCAGGCAAAGATCAAAGGTTCCAGGAGCATCGGCAAGGAATTCAGGAGTAAGCTGGGCTACATTCACTGATAGGTTACAAGAGCTGCCTCTCGTTATACAGGCTGAGAATCTTATCTAGCCCTGGCCTGATTAATGAGTCCTTCTTACATAAACACTGCCAGAAGCCTGCGTTCTCCCTTTTCTACCTCCACTGGCTACCGTAAGTACTGTTCCTCTCATGTTTCTAGGGTGCGGTTGTTGGGAAGGGTCCTGGGACAGGGGCAGACAATACTTAAAACAGCATATTAACAGAGGTAGTCTGTCTCACGCTCTCACAGAGAACAGAAGGTAAGTCTTCCATGTCTCCTTAATAGCTCATATAAATAATATATATGTTTTATAGTAATACTCTGTTTTATGATTGCTGTCAATTTTTGGAAGATCTTCATATTATAGGACCTCTCTTCACTGTAATCAGAGTTTGTGCATGTTTTGTATCAAGACAGGATTCTGGAATAGCTAAACAAAGATTCAAGGGTACCTTACCAGCTGTAGGGGACAAACCCCATGGCAGAATGTTTATGGGCTTCCTGGCAACCTCTCTCCAGATATCGTTGGTGGGAAACAACACTGGGCTAGAAGGACATTGCTGACACAGTAGGACTTTTTTCTACATTCTCAAGTATGTGCTGGACCAATTCAGTTAGTGGTACCCTCAGTTTGTGGTGTGCGTTGAAGTAGGATGAGGAGAGCTTTTGGAGTACGTGAATGTAGATGCGAAGGTACATTAAAGAGGAAAATACTAATGAATTACGTGTAAGTCCAGAGAGAGAATGTCCACATTGATACACAGGGTTGCTGCAGTGTACCCACTCTGAAGTTAAGAATGGCTCTTAAGAATGAATGTTCTTATGTGAAGGGAATTAGGGTGGCCTACGTACTTTCCAGCATTTCCCAATGAAAGCTGGGGCATGTAGGGCCAAACAACATCCGAGTGTGGTCAAAGCGCCAAAGGTTATTAATAAAAACAGACGTGCCAATCAAGGCTGCAGTAGTTTTCTTTTGCCTAAGCCTACTGGGATGGGCAAGATTCTGCCTTCTCTCCTCTCCACCTGCTGAGTGAATTGAGAGCAAACTACCGTTGTACTTTAGGCTCACTTTCCAGTAATGAAAGTAAGTTGAGGAGAAATGGGGAAAGGAGAAGAGAGAAACTGGGGCATTTTAAAAGTATCTGAAAAAGTGGGATGACAGAGGAGTAATTGGGACAGTTGGAGAGTTTTTTTCTTCTGGAGTTTTGCCTAATGGCTGTCCTCTTCCTCACCTTTTTGAGTGAGCAGAAAGTAATCATGGATTGCCCTAGAAGAGGACCCCATCCCCTCAAAATTTGGTAATGAAGAACTTCGTGAGACCAATAGAAGCAAGCAGTAATTGAAACGGTTTTATACCATTCTGAGGACTGAATGAGTTCCCCAAGAAGTCTAATGGAGAAGGAGCAGCTTTGGGGAGATATCTAGAAATTAAGACTGTGATTCTCCAATGTATGTTCGACTTGTGTATTTTGTACACAGCAGGGTTTTTGAAGAAAATATACCTATTTTCAGGGAAAATGTATCCTATTTTGAATTTTGTACCCTATCTCAGTCCTGGCACAGCTGATAAATCAAACAAACTGAATACCCCCCTGCTTGTTACTTACTTCCAGGCAGTAAGCAAGGAGTCATAAATAAAGTCCAACATAAACATAGTCCAGGAGGATTTCATGGCAAGAGAGTGTCCAACCAGCAGCAGCAACAGGAACGTGAAAGTGGGGTGTGTGTGGATGCTGAGAGAGCAGTTTCAACAAAGAGGCAGTTTAAGCACCTGCACCCCCTGTACACGTCCCTGATGAAAGTGACCCAGCAGCAGACATGTGCATACACCCAAATGATGACTCTGGAAACCAAGGTTTGAATCCCCACTCAGCCATGGAAACTCACTGGGTGACCTCAGGCAAGTCACATTCTCTCAGCCTCAGAGAAAGGCAAAGGCAACAAATCTTGTCAGGACCCCCCCCATGATAGATTTGCCCTAGGGTCACCGTAAGTCAGTTTTCAAAGGAGAGAGACATGATGGCTAGAAAGAACCTCCCCTTGTCAGCAGCATTTTATTGTTACGTGTCTTCAAATCACTTCTGACTTATGGCAGCCCTAAGGTGAATCTATCACAGGATTTTTGTTTTTGTTTTTTTGCAAGATTTGTTCAGAGGGGATTTGCCTTTGCCCTTCTCTGTGGCTGAAAGAATGTGACTTGCCCAAGATCACACAGTGTCTAAGAGGGGATTTAAATCCTAGTCTCCAGAAGCCATATATATATATATTGGGCAAGTCACATTCTTTCAGCCACAGAGAAGGGCAAAGGCAAATCCCCTCTCAACAAATTTTGCAAAAAAACAAAAAAATATTTGAATATTTAAATCTAGATATAAATATTTAAATCTTGATTTAAGTCTTGAGAGTGCCTGGTAAAATATTATATTTAACAAGGAGACCCCAGTAAAGAAAAGGTTAAGAACCACTGGGCTAAAGCAGTGGTTCTCCATCTTTGGCCTTCTTTGGGCTTTAGTTCTCAGAATCTGTCACCGTTGGCCATGCCAGCAGAGGCAGCGAAGCAGCAAGAGTTCACATATCTGAAAGACGAAAAGATGGGAATAGTCCTTAATTGAACAGGAAGTTTTCAGCATTCTAACCAGACTTTGAAACAACTTGTATTCTGTGGGGTTGTACTGAGGAGTGCCTGTCTCACACATTATAATGTGTATGTGACAATTGAGAACTTACTTACAGGATTATTATTATTACTATTATTA
This sequence comes from Cyclura pinguis, assembly GCA_030412105.1. Taxonomy (NCBI): domain Eukaryota; kingdom Metazoa; phylum Chordata; class Lepidosauria; order Squamata; family Iguanidae; genus Cyclura; species Cyclura pinguis. The sequence goes on from CM059604.1 coordinate 11,428,970, forward strand.
TTATATTCATTTTTATTTCACCTTTCTCCTGATAATGGGACTCAAGGTGGCAAACAACATTAAAATAATACAAAACATTAATAAAAGTATAAATACAACTTTTAAAAAACAATTTGAGGTTAAAACATTACACATTAAAAATATTAAAATATATTAAAAGCCTCTACAAACCTTAGAAACAGAACCGCACAGGATCACACAAAGGGAATGTTCTCCACATTATTTTCCTGTGCTATGCTTGCAAGCTGTTCTCTAATAGTTTCCTTTTTGCAACAGGAAGATTTGTGTGTCTGTTTTACGTTTCTGACCAAAACTGCAGAACATCTTTTCTTTCAGTCAATACATTCTTTTATTTTTAGATATTTCAGGTTTGCCAATTTCAAAGCATGGCTTCGAAGGAAAAACCTGCTGACATTATACGGAAGGCCAGAAAGAATTTAACAGAAGCTCTGCTTCAAATGGACCAGGAGCTGATCCTGGCTGCAGCTGACTCCCACCTGCTTCTCACACACACAGAGTACTGCTGCCTGAGTCAAATAGAGAATCCACAAGCAAAGTTAGAAAAACTAATCGACATAGTGCTGGCAAAAGGAGACTCTATTCACGAACTGTTTCTAGACTGTCTGAATAATCTGAAGCATACCTTTTCAAACTTGCATCCTATTTCTGAATATATAGAAGTTGGTGAGTGGTGTTTTCTAAACTATTTATGAGAGGGGCAATTCTCCTTGCTTTGACTGAGGGGTGTACTCGCATACTCAGTTACCTCCAGCACAGTAGTAGAGAGTACCCATTGAAACCGGGGTTGCTGCAAATAGGCTCTCTCCTAAGCCACATGTCCAATACATCGTGACCCAGAAGTCTTGAGGTTAGGAGAGAGTGAGAAGCCCTTTTTAATTTGTTTTCGCTGTGCAATGGGCCAGCCAGAAGCTAATGACAATTCAGAACAAAGCCAGCCCCTAGCGTATTTTCCAGTTAGTATTTATACATTTTTTGTTTTTCCAAAGATACAGGTTAACAACTTTTCATTGGTTAGAAACCGCACAGGTGCATTTAGCTACACACCAGTTAACTTCTCATTTCTATTTTAGGACACTTTCTAGCTTTCTAATCTTTAGCACACAATAAGTGTTTTCCCAAGCTACCATGCTTGTATCAATTTTGTGCAGCTTCTATAGCTGTCTATACAAGTTTCCTTTGTATTCAATATGTTCTTCTCCTAATCAGCACTCCAGTTCTCAGCAGTGCATTCCAAATGGCAAATTTCCCAGAACTTAGTATGAACAATAGCGCATTCGTTTTAACTTCAAAGAATAAAAAAGACTGTCATGCTGAGTTTAACATGGCTTTTTACGCTGCATGACCCATCATGTTTAACTACAGCTTAACAGATTTCCCATCGCAAAGTCCATATTTTTATTTCAAGTCATCACTGGTGGGGAAGAGGGCAGGGTTCTTGTTATTATTTACAGTACAACCACTAAACAGCAAACTGGCCCAAGGCAAAAAACAAAACAAAAAACCCAACAAAACTAGAAGGACTAATAACTAAGGATAAATGAAAACAAATGCACATGTATGATAAGACAAATGAACTAATGTTAAAAAAAATTAAAAACAAAATTAAATTAGTAAATACAAATGCAATTCTGTTATAAATAGATAATATACAAAAAGTGACAAAAAGTGTATATACACAGATGCTGATCAAGGGGTAAGTCCCTTTGGCCAAAGTTGAGGACCTGCCCAGACTGATGCAGAGCTCACTCACAATTGCATAGATTATTCAGGGTAGGCGATGCAGACCTGATATTCTAGGCCTGGCCCTAATGCTGTAGACTCGAGTCGATCAACTTGGACTCAAGTTGGATTTGAGTCTCTTCAGTGACTTGACTTGGCCTCGGCTTGTCCATAAATGATGGACAGACTTGACTCCACTCGAGACTCGTCTTCTTTTAGTGATCGACTTGCTGCCCACCTCCCACTCCAGCCTTTCCCCAATCAGGAGCGAGGAAATGTTATGCTGATGGCCCAATCAGAGCTGCACAGGCTCCTTATCCCCGCCTCTCTTTTATCTCTCGCCTTTCTCCAGAAGCCATTTATAGGAAAATGGCTTTCTCCAGAAGCAATTTATGGAGCAAGATGAGTTAAAAGGGGGAAAACAGGGTTTTCCACCTTTTTTTCCTGGTGAGTGTGGGCACCACACTCCCTTCCCCATCTAGCCGGCTCATTGTTCAGCCAGAAGCAGTTTCCTTCAGTTTGCCTTTCCTGTTCCTTGATGGCTGAGGGCTTCCTTCCAATTCTGCTTGCTTGCCAGTAAATGGGAAGGAAAGGGTGTCCTTTACAGCTGTGGCAGTGTGGAAAGCAGTTTCCTTCAGAAGGGCTTTCCTGTTCTTCCATAGCTGAAGGTTTCCTTCCAAGCCTACTTGCTCTCAACTTAACCCCCACTCCTCACAGATCACCGGCACCCTTTTTTCCCCTGTTAACGTTGGCTCTTATACCGGAGACTTGACTTGAATTATCTTGCAGGGACTTGAGACTCGACTTGAGACTTGGAGTAAAAGACTGAAATACATCACTGTTTGGCCCATGTGTTGTTTGAGGGCTCAGAGGTAACCGTAACACAAGCATTGGCAGCAGTGCTGGGGTGTGCGTGCGGTGAGTGCTCAGACTGAAGAGCGGTTACGGGGAGGGGGTGTGCAGGGCAGGTGATAGATTTTGCATTCTGTTTTTTCTCTGTTACCTTCACCTGCACATGCTTATTTTGAATTCTGTGGCCATTTTGTGACTGCGCTGACTGTGCTGAGCCATTTTGTGTTAAGTCAGGTTTAAATGGGGTGGTTCGTTACCTTGGAGATTTTTTGTCTACTGGTAGGGAAATAGTTCTTCTTTGATGTGCCTCTTTGACGAGGGAGTTTTACTCCCTCTCAGAGCAATAGGTTGTGCCTTTAGTTAATAGGAAGACTTTGGTTTTCTTGGGTGTCAAAATTGAGACCTTACAGCAGGATGTTACGCTGTCTCAGGAGCAGTTAGATGACTTGACTGGAGGGTGTCTTTGTCTTTGGGCTTCAAAGCCACACTCAGGGAATTTAAGGAGCCTGTTGGACATCTTCATTTGCCAGGTATGGCGGTTGCTCCTCGCTGGGCCTTTTGCGAGGTCTCTGTGATGCTATTGCTGGAGTGCATAAGCCACATCACAGAATCAGGTTATCTTGCATTTTTAATGGTGTTTCATTTTAGAAGGATGAGCTGCATCTTTGTATGCAGTGGGGTCTGTGGCGTTGGTGTGTATTTTAGAGGACATTAGTGTGCTCAGCCTTGGCCAGAGGAATGGGCTCAGGTTGGTTGATTGACTGATTTAACCCTTTTTGGAGGTTTTTGCCCCCAGTTGTTGTAGCCTGTGAGAGATTTTGAACAGTTTGAGAGAATGTCCGGTTTGAAAGCTTCTTGGCCTGTTCCTATGGAGCGTGTCTTGTGATACTGGGTGTGTTGGAAGGATAAGGGTCGGCACCTCAGTCCATTAGGCCTACGTTTGTGCTCTGGCTCTTGCTGCCAGGGTGCAGGGTTTTGAGGATTTGACATCTAATCTCAGGTCTCGTGAAGCTTTAGAGGGATGGACTAGGGAGCATAGTCAGGCAGCCAGCAGGCAGCAGCCTTTCTCTACAGAGGTGCTTAAAGGGTTTAGGCAACGTTTGGCCTTTGATACGCAGTTCGGGCTTCATCTCATGCATCAGCATTGACCTCATTTTTGGGGCTCTGCACAATCCCCAGAGGGGATTTTCTGGACAGCTCTGTGTCAGAGGGTGTGTGTGTATGTGTGTGTGTGTGTGTGTGTGTGAGAAAGAGATGCCAGGAGCACGGATGACTCTGTGAAACATTGTGAAGAATGCTTGCCTGGATCTGCATGGTGAAGGATGCTGTGGGAGGAGGTAACTGACGGTCTCCATGATAGAAACCAGTGTGACTGGTGATTAGTGGTTGGTGCCAGATCCCAGCATGTTACAGGGGTGCGACAAGGGGCTATTTAAGCCTGATTGTGCCTTCATGTGCCCTCTTTGATCTTCATAGGCCAAGAGTCAAATATATTCAAATACATTCATGGTGGGGAGAGTTTTGTCAGGCCTATTGGTTTTATTGGGCAGAGGCAGGGCATGGGCTTTGTCTTGCTGCCTTTGTTTAGTCCTTGTTTTTTTGGGAGATGGTTTGGTTGATCCCCTGCTGTATCTGTTGTTCTCTTGGGTTCTTCAGGTCAGGGTCCTTTCACTTGTTGTAGTGTGGGACGGGCTTCTGACTTGTAGACTTGGGAGGGTGCATCTTTGTTTCCTTTCTCAGTTATTTCATCAATTTTTTCTTGTGTATTGTGCCCTTGCTAGTACAGTAGATTGTGTGCAAGTGCATGTCTTTGATTCTAGCGATTGCGTGCGGGTGGGTGTCTGGGAGCATAAGGTGGCATCCTGGAACTGGAAGCTGGGGGCATGAGTGAGGGCACAGCAAAATGCAAGGCCTGGTGTGCCCTATTGTTGGAGTTCTTCAGCTGTGACAGATAGCTGCTACAGATTGGTGGGTTTCTTTTACAAGCCTCGGTTCCAGGGGTGTGGATTGGTTGTTGACTAGGACTGTTGATCGTTGGAGAGGAGTGGCTGTAGTATAGGACCAGGATTCAGTCTGTGGCACTGAGAGTATGATTTCTGAGAAGGGTGGTGGTAAGCCGTAGGGCAGGGCCCCCTCTAAGAAGCCTCCCTGCTACAGGCTGACCCCTGAGGACAGCTGTTTCTGATGAGGAGAGGAAGATGGATGAGAGATCTTTTATTTTAGCTAAGGTAGAGGAGATTGAGAGGTGTAGGACCCAGCCTAAGCAGGTGGGGAGGGGGATGACTAACAAAGATAATAAGAACAGAGTTAATCAAATTGTCTTATATCTCTTAGACACGCTGGATAAGGAAGTGGCGGCTGGTGACACCCACGAGGCAGCAGTGCGAGGAGATGAGGTGGTAGTGGCTGCCGCGGCTGGTGAGCCTGATGGAGCTGCTGATGGCCGAACACAACCAGAGGCCCCGGGCAAGGGTTTCCAAGATAAAGAGGAGGTGTTGATGGCGGAAGGGGATCGAGCTGCTGCTGCAGTGGTGGATGGGAGTGCCGATGCTGAACAGCAGAGAGCAGACACGCCGGACAGGAGGTGGACGGCTGGTGACTCCTCTAAGACAGTGGTGTCTGGTGACCAAGAGCTGGAGGGTGTTATCAACCCTGAAGGAACTGCAGTGGGACAACAAAAGGCAGGTGAGTCTAATCACAGTATCACACACAGCTCCACATGTAGGGATGACCATAGGAGAAGTGGCACTAGCACTAGCATCCTACTTGGCCTTGGAGTTTTTTTGAATAGGCCCTTAGATCAGAACACAGTCTGTTTTCCTGCTTGTGTTGGTTCAGTGGCTGAGAGCACTAAGTCAGTTGCTTGCAGAATCCCGTTGGTTCTGTGTTTGCCACATCTGGGCTTTATTTGCCAGAGGTGGTGCAGATGGGATATCCAGGATCCTTTAAGCCTTAGTGCCTCACTGGTCTTGTTAGTGTGGGGCAGCAGCCTGCCACGAGTGGCTTCAGAGGTATGTCTTATGGGAATCTCAGTGTATCTTTGGGAGATCACTTGTTGCCAGCTATGCTGAAGAAGATACTGAGTGATGATGTGAACGTTTTTTCATGGGCTACGAGGTAACTTTAGTTCGCACAGCAGCATTGACTGCATTTTTAGGGCTCTGTGCATGAGTGAATTAATGGTCCAGGCCAGAGAGAATGTTTCTGGTAGAGCTCTTGCCTTGGCAGATGTGGAATTTCTCGAGCAAGGGGTAGTGTTGCACATCAGACGTTCCAGAAGTGATCAGAAAGCAGTGGGGGTAAAGCTGCAGTTGGGATTATGGTCTGACTTGGCCCAATATTTGTAATTTTGGTCACAAGATGGTATTATTTCATGCTGCATCTCTGATTGCCTTTGGAGGCTTTGTGCGTTAGTGAATTGGTTGTGGCAGCAAAAGTTCCTGCTTCTGGCCATTACAAACATGGAGTTTATCAGCCAAGGTGCAGTTTTGCCTATTTGGCAAGAGGTGGGGGCAGAAGTGCAACTGAGATTGTGTTATGAACATACCTCGAGGGCAGGCCCTCTCCCGGGAAAAGCAATGTCCAGAACAAAGGGAGAAATGCCGTACAAAGGCAACTTGGTAGTTTGCATCATCAGCTTATGCGGATGGACCTTGCAGTATAGGACTTTTCTAAAGTCGAAGTTACTCAACCTGTGGAAAACCCAATAATCCACTCAGGTTGGCTGAAAGCCTTTTGTCTGTGCGGACGTGTTTAGCCTGAGGTTCCCTAGGGGAACGTGACTGGGGATTTTCCTGGCCTGACCTATTTTCGGTCGTTCGACCTCTTTGTCTACGTACTCATTCGGGCAACCTCTCCAGCATGGCAGGTGCATTTAATATCAAACTTATAGTCCCCGGGATAGGGTATGCCAGCGGGGTAACACTCCTGCCCTCAGACGTATAGTCTAAAAAGACATGACACACAAGGAAAAGGGGATGGCAGTAGGGGGTGTGCCTCAGTGCAGTAGCTCCTGCCTGCCCTTCTCTCCCTCAGAGGCCACAGCCCTGGTATTTGGATGGGAGGGGGAGTCCCTCACCAGGCACGGGGACCAAGGCACAAGGGAGCTGTGCCTGCCTGCTCTACTCTCTCTCAGGGGCCACAGCAATGGCAGTTGGAACGGAAGGAAGGCCTCTCGCTAGCTGCTGGGGCCAGGACATGACGGAGCTGTGCCTGGCTGCTGTTTTCTCCCTCAGAGGCCAGTTGGTATGGAGGGAGGGCCTCCCGCTGGCCACTGGGATAAAAGGCCTGTGGGACTGTCTTGCCTTGTCCCCCTCTTTTCTGAGGCGAAGGAAGCACATTAGCTCACCTGCTTGTTTCTTTACCTACGTGGTGGATGAAGATGACCGGGGGCGTTGGTGCTGTTAGGGATCCCTCAGACTGGCAACCAGCCCTTACCTCAGGTAGGAGCTGCTTCCAATCAAAGGCAGGCATACCCCCTCCAGCAGACCTCTCCGGGGGGCTCTAGCCGCTGGGCGTCTGCCAGTGTGCAGAGGGTGGGTCAGCACTGCCCCAAAAATGTGCCACTGGGGAACAGTGCCAGGGAGCACTGCGCCCCGCCCCCCTTTGTATGCCACTATTTACATGTTGCCTTTTCTCCCAGAGTGGGACCCAAGGTGATTTCCGGAAAAAAAAAAAACTTAAAAACATTTAAAACAAATAAAAATATTAAAAACATGTAAAATTATTAAAACCTATAACAGTGTTTAAAAAAAAAGTTTAATTAATAAATAAAAAGCTCCCCTGCTCACATATTAAAAGCTTCCCTGACATGTCCCACCTATGACCAGGTAACACATGAAAGACCTCTGCCAGTCAGAGTCAGCAATATTGAAGGAAATGGATGAACAGTCTGATGGAAGGTTGTTTCTTAATCTAACTGTTAAAATACGATTTTTTCATTTTAGATTTTTCAGATAGGAAGGAAGAAGATGAAACTAGACAAGTGCCACAGCAAGAAAAGAAACATCATGCAAAAGGTATGGGGGTTTTGGGGGGGGGTTTGGGTTTTTTTGCGGAGGGTTTGTTATTAATCTAAATAAGTTGCTGATTTTGATTTCCATCCATCCTACAAATTATTAAGATTGGAGTCCTCACAAAGTCTCTCATCCAGATATTTGCCAGGAAGCTGTTCTGCTTCTTTCATGGAATTAGCATCATTTCCCCCTCCTCAGCTCATCTGCTTTGTTTTGTGCTGTTCTTTAGTTCAGCTTAATTTGCTAGAAAAAAATATTTTTCAGCTTTTGATTAACATCAAGTATGTTAAGCAGAACAGCAGATTGCCAAAAAAAAAAGCACTGTATAGATTGACATTGTTGAAGAAATTACAGTTCTGTTCTAACAATGTAATTTTAAAATGAAATGTCATTTTGATAATATCCTATTTGATTCCCCCTTTCTTTTACATTCCTACCCTTTTAAAAGCATATTTCTAGTTGGTACGTATGAAGGGAGGAGCTGGGCAAGCCTGGCTGAAGGCAGCCAATCACAGCCCAGGGAATGCTGTGGGGGGGGCTGCGGGGGGGAAATGATACAAAACTGAGGCATGTCTCTGTTAGAGGGCAGATAGGGGAGAGATGGTTCTAGAGACAGAAAAAAAAACTGGCACAGAGATAGGCAACAGATGGGACAGAGAAGGAGATCAGACAGAGGGAAGAAAATGACACTGGGTCTGGGGCTATGAATGACTGAGAAATTCAGAAGTTAACCTGTTGTTTTCTGTGTCTTAATAAACATGACTGTGGAAGTATGACATGGCAGATACATACAATTAGCCCTCCACATTTGTGGACTTAACTTTACAGATTTGATTATTTGTGAGTCTCTCCAACCTCTGACTCTCCCACCTCAAGTGCTTCTTTTCCTGGAGAACAATCCCTCTCCACGACTCTGATCAGGCCATGCAGCCCTTTGAAAACCGGACTCTGGTCCTCCTCCTCCACCACCAGCCACGGCCCGCCTAGCTAAGGAGATGGGTGAAAGAGAAGTATAGGGCCACTATGCCACTTTCACTCTCCTCTTCCTGACCTGGTTTGGACCCGGCGTGCCCATTCCTGCCACCATGACAAACTGTGATAATGGGCTCTTCCCATTATCCGGGCAACACTGCTGAAGGGGGATAGTTCTCTCTCCAGGCAAACGAGGGGTTAATAGGGTATAGGCAGTTGCCCAAATAGCAAGGCCAGATGGGAGAACTAGGTAGAAGCTTCCAGAAGCTTCAGATAAAAAGTTATAAAAGGCCTCAAAGGAGAGACCACGAAGGAGAGAAAGGGACAAAAGGAAGATCAATGAGAGGCAAAGGGCCAGGAGCAGGGTAGACAAGGCTTGGCCAGACTCCTGGGCTTCCTTTCCCACAACACCATCCCAGTATTTGAATAGCAACGTGAGTAGAATAGGAATGTGTTAGCTAGTCGCGTTAAGGATTATATTCTTTTAAACCTCTGACTGAAATGACCTAGGTTTACCTGTAATTTCTTAACTGCTAAGTAATGCCTGAAGGGGGTTGCCTTCATGAACGAGATATCATTTGGTCATTGTACTGTTGTAGACATCCAGAAAAGTGAGACCGGCAGTTTCAGAAAACAGAAGTTTATTTTACTGCGCAGGGATCTCAGTGAACTGAGAGAGCCCCGAGCTGGGTCCCAACTTCCCCTTTTATACTCTCTAGTAAACAAGTACAAGAAGTGATTACATATCAGCAGTTGACAGGTTACAGACCGGTCACAGAGACCTTGAATTCCAGCTTTCAAAATGATGTATTTCCAGCCAAGGGAGTACCTTCAAGATAAAGAGCGCATCTGCTATTTTCTTCTATTTTCTACTAAAGCAACTGCAGTTCTAAAGCCTTAACCCTTTCATTCCCCCCTTTATGCCAAATTCCATAGCAGTTTGAGCATACACTACTTAAGCTTGCTTTTGGTCATTACAGCAAAATGAGCCGCCTTCCCCTCCATAGCTAGAGACAGAGATGCGTGTACACATTTCATAGCACAAGAAATACATACCAGTATTAGAAACCTTCCTACCAGCAAAAGTACAATACCTAGGAACAGAGTTTTCAGCCAACTAAAATTTGGTAGCCATGAATTCAACCAATCCCAAGGGTTGTCAACACCGCTGTCATTGTTTTGGATTATCCCTTGTAAGTATTGTTTAAACCAGTTAGCCTCAATCATTCCACACATCATGCCCCACACTCCTATCACCATTATCCACTTCATCCTCGGAGCCAAACAGAGGTCCAAACCTACTTATCCCACACCAGTACCTTCTATACATGTACAGAAAATACACCAGAGCTAAAATTCCAAAGAGTATACACACTACTATTGTTACTATTTCACTAACACTCATTGCTCACCATCATTCTCCATAGGGGATCTGGCCGTGCGTAGAATAGTCAGCCTCCGGAGTGACTATAGCAAGGCTTAGCCCCAGTCTTCCTTCCTCTGCAGTTGCTAGGTCTGACCGTATGTAGAGCTACCAGCTTCCAGACGTGTGATAGCAGTAGGGTCTAGCCTAGATTTTTCATTCACCTGTTGCAGATCTGACTGTGCGTAGAGTGGTCAATTCCCTGGTATGACCACAGCAGAGTCTAGTCTGAATCTTCTCTCCCCCCTTTTCGTCTGGACAATTTCAGTTTCAGAGGGTTTTCTTGTGATGAAATTACAGTCCAACCAGTAAATGCCCTTTTTACCCTAGTGTAAGGTATCCAAGGTTTCAGTCCTGCTACCTTTACTGCAGTGGGGGTAACTAACAGCACCTGGTAAGGCCCCCTCCATCCTAGTAATAGGGGCTCTCCTTTCCAATCTTTAACCCACTCCTCACCCCCAGGTTGGAAGGAATGTGCCTTTGTGAGGAAAGGAACCCGCCTAACCTCCAAGGCATGGGCGTTGACCTTCTCTAGAGCTTTTCCTAGTGCCTGCACCTCTTCTTAAAGGGCTAGACTTCCCAATTTTGAATATCCCCTCTTAGTCCTTGTAGGATGGCCGGGTGTCTTCTGTATAACATTTCAAATGGAGTTAGCCCAGTTGTCCGATGGGGGTGCATCTTATCCCCAGAAGTGCTATAGGGAGCACATCTAACCACTTGAGTTTCATTTCCTGGCACAACTTCGCAAGCTGAGTCTTCAATGTTCTATTCCTTCTCTCCACCTTCCCAGAACTTTGGGGTCTATATGCACAATGTAGCTTCCAGGTGATTCCTAGAGCAGTGGTTCAATCCTTGATGATCTTGTGAACAAATGCAGGTCTGTTGTTTGAGCCTATATAGTGTGTGCTTTTGGGACTGCTTCTCCTGGCTGTCCCACGGCCTTCAGCTCAGCCACTCCTTTTTCTTCACCTTCTCAATCAGAGTCCTTCAGCCACAATTCCACTTCCAGATCCAGTCTGGAGAGGCGCTCTATCGCCTCCCCCTCCCAGCTCAGAGGTGCTCTATCACCCCCTCCTTGACCTGCTGGGGCTGGGCCAGCTTCTCCTATAGCTGGGCCAGAGACTCTTACCAGTTGCCGCTCTATCGGGAACTGGTAGGGCCCTCGCAATCTGGACTGCCTTGCACCTAGGACTCTGCCTTTCCTTGTGTTCTCCAGGCTCCTGCTGCCAACTTCTCCTTCCAGGATGTCACAGCTCCAAGCCCCTGCCTGTCTCTGTCTGTGGGATGATGGACAAAACCTTCTCCTCAGTCTTCAACTGACAGCCAGCCACAGGCACCTTGGTTTGCAGAGCCAATACAGTCAGGTTTCCCAACCAAACTGGTCTGCAGTGAAGTCACGGCTGAACCAATCCTCTCAGCTCTGCTTCTCTCTCCTTCGGTGCCTTCACAGAAGCCAGTTCCCTTTTCATCATGTTAACAGCCTTTTGCAGGTCTCTCAGCTCTTCGCTGCGAGAGTCGTTCCTCAAGCGGAATTCCTCCAGCTCCCTCTTTTCCTTACCAGCTCTTGGACTCTGGCTGCCTCTCCTTGGAGACCAGAGACCTCCACACGGGGCTCATTGGTGGGGTCTTTGCAGCTGGATCTCCAGCGCTGCCTTGCCAGCCTTTTCTGTGGCCAGTCGCCCTGGCTCGCTTCTCCTTCACTTGCTCAGCCTGCAGTTTCCGCTGCAGCTGCTGCTTAGACTTTCTCTTCCAGCATCTCCCACTCGTTAATGCTGCTGCTAACAACTCTACTTTCCTATGCATCCGTTTGCAGCCTCCTTCTCGCTTCTTTTCTGTCACACTTGTCTCTGCCGTCTTGGTTAGCAGCTCCCTCATGCTGGGGCGCGTGGCTTTGCGGGGTTTCGAGCGGCTTGCTGTCATCAAGGGGGGGAACCCTGCTGCCTGTCCCCCCTTTGCCTCACCCATCTATAGCCCCATCTCGTCTGCTGCTCCTACCGCTGTCTCTGGTAGTCTCCGCTGCTCCTGCTGCTGGCTGCTTCTCAGAATGGGGTATCTCTGATTCCCCCTTTTCCCAAATGTTACACAATATCCTTTTGTGGTTGTATTATGTCTCTTTACACATAAGGGGGGCCAGAGGCACCTTCTCTTCTCTACTCAGTATGATCTGACCAGAATCCTTTAAGGACTGTTTCTTCGGGTTATCCATGTTCTTCTTATAAAATGCACCCTCCCAAGCAGAGAAATGGGTGGAGGTAGGCAGGAGAGGGCTGCCAGAAGCCATGATCCCCTTTACTCTTAGGGGCAGCAAGACAGCCAAGGAAGGCTGAAATGAGTTGCTCCCTCTATGCTAAAATGAATTTTTCAGGTGTTACTTGATTTTTAAATGAGCCTTCAGCATGGAACTGGGTGCTACTTTCTAGTTAATTAATATGATTAGTGGTGCTGTTTTTAACAACCTGTCTTGGATTCAAGCTTGTGCCTGCTTATCATAGCTTTTCCCAGGTGTAATTCACTGCAATCATCCAAGTTGGAGAGTTAAGGGTTAAATTACAGGAGGCAGGCTTCTCAGTCCCTCTGTCTCAAGCAAGGGGGGGGGGGGACCGCATTGCTTGTCTAAACAGGCTTTCAAGATTCTTTCTTTCTTTCTATTTCTCCCTCCAGCAGGGAGGGGTTTACTTGGAGGCACATGTGCCAAATAAATCAAACTTGCTTTTGAGGAGACATGCGTGTGTCCAGGTAGGAAGATCCTAATCTTGCATTTTCTGCTTTTTTAATAATTTAATGCTTCCTCAGATATGCCTTTTCAATGCCTTTGAAGGGCTCTTTGGGGAGGGCTGCTTCTCGCCCCATCCAGACATCCAGTATAACTTTTTCAGTTCCTTAGGCATGCCTCCTATTATTCAAGATCAAGCCTTTTTCTTTTTCTTCTTTTTTTTCCCTCTGGTCTAAAGGTTTGTTTTCTCATTAGCATACTGACTTAATTCCTGTTATAGCCAAGCCTCGTGGCTTAAATGGGCTTGCTAGTCCATTAAAAACAGCAATTTTCACATTTACTTTTTCTTTTTCTTTTTTTTCTTTCCAACATCAGCCCCTATTGGATATTGAACTGAATGCTAGGGAGTTGGTCCTTCAAGGGTTAAATCTGAATCTTAGAGCCTGAGGAGGAGGAGGAGGAGGAGGGGCTGCAAGGGGGGGGGGATAAGGTGGCTCTGAGCAGGGAGAGGAACAGGGAAAAAAAGGAAGCAGAGAGAAACCAAGAACTAGGCGAGATGCCGCTTTGCTTACACACAAACCTTGGAATTTTTCCTACATACATTGAAGCATTAAAGCAGTGTTTGTCTGTTACCTCAAACCAGGCCAGAATCTGCTGAAAAGTGCTTCTCTAGTTAACCCTTTCTTGGAGTTTTCCAGCATACATTGAAGCAGAGTCTGATTGAAGCAGTTTCTGTTAGCTGCTGCCCCCCTCCCATTTCCTCCCAAAGCAGACAACACACACAAGGAAAAGGGATTTGACCCGTGGGTAAGGGGTCCCACGGATCCACACAAAGGGGGAGAGACAGCACTCGATTGTGCCGACCCACGCAGCCGGACAATCAACGGTCTGCAATGGGAACTGCGGCACCTTGCACCCCTCCTTTCACGCATTCACACCAACAAACTACCTCCCACCTCGTATACCACAACCCAAAACTGACAAACAAGCTTTGCGGCTTCACCCACAACAGCAGTGGGGTACTAGGGCAAAGCTGGAAGGGGTTGATCAGGCCCCTCTTCCCCCCGAGTTTGCGGGGAGGTGACTCACCAACAATCGTGGGAGGTTCCTGTTTTCTGCTCCGTCTTCGGGTCCCTTGGCTGGAGCGCTGTCGCCAGAGCCGCCGCCCCACCCCAAGTTGATCCTTCTGACAAAAGAAAGTCAGGGGCGCCCTGGGTCGCGTTGGGAAGAGGCGACAGCCCCGGCGCCCTGGCATCCGCCAAAGTGGGCAAAAAGCCCCTCACTTTCCCGGCCAACGCACCAGAAATGTTGTAGACATCCAGAAAAGTGAGACCGGCAGTTTCAGAAAACAGGAGTTTATTTTACCGCGCAGGGATCTCAGTGAACTGAGAGAGCCCCGAGCTGGGTCCCAACTTCCCCTTTTATACTCTCTAGTAAACAAGTACAAGAAGTGATTACATATCAGCAGTTGACAGGTTACAGACCGGTCACAGAGACCTTGAATTCCAGCTTTCAAAATGATGTATTTCCAGCCAAGGGAGTACCTTCAAGATAAAGAGCGCATCTGCTATTTTCTTCTATTTTCTACTAAAGCAACTGCAGTTCTAAAGCCTTAACCCTTTCAGTACTGCCTGCTTAGAATAAAAACCTTCCCTTCTAAAGGTCTCCTCTATCCGTGCTCTTTCTCCACATGCTTTGCCAGTTATGTGCACAGATAGAATTCCTCTCTCCTGCAGAGGGTGGGAGAGGGAAGCCTCTGAGGCTAGAGATTCTTTCCCCAGTAGCTTCCTACTGGATGGTGGGGATTCAAAATCAGTAGGTGGTGGCAGCTATGCGATCTCCAGGGGCAAGTGGGGATCCCATCTCCTACTCGAGGACAGGAGACTGCACCGAGTGAGAAAGTACCCCCCTGGCTCTCACATGACGGCAGCAGTCAAGAGCTTTATGGGTGTGCAAGGAGTTCAAAAAGGAAAGTTTGTGTTGTCATTCCGGTTTCCTTCTCGCTCAGTCTCCTTGTTCTTTCTTCTAGGAAGACTGGGGACAGGTTAGGAGAAGGGGGCATAAGGGTAGCCTGTTTTGTTCTAAGGGTCTGGCATTGTATTGGTGCAGTGCCTGCAGGGATCATTCTTCTTCTCTGATATAGTGAATTGCTCCTGGTCAGCTTGGTCTCCACTCACGGGGTGGGTGGGTGGGTGTGAGGGAGCTGTGGGAGCAGCAGAGAGCATTTTCCCTAGTGCTGGATGCCTTGAAGGGAGAAGGAAGATCATTGTTCTGTAGATGGCTTTTGTGAGTGATAAGAGCCTCTCTTTGCTTTGGTCCACTCCAATTAGCAACAGAAGGGAGGGCTAGGGAACTGCTTTTTCTGCATTGCGCTCAGTCTGAAGCATATGGACACAAGGTAGCTTTGCCTATGCTGCTAACTTGCTGCAAAGCAAATTTTGTTTGTTCCCTTCCTGGTTGAAAAAGGGAGAGTGTGTGTTTTCTTTTGTTGGCCTTGGACGGCTGTGGAGGCAACTCTTTCTCAGAAGGTAGAAGTTACTTCCAGTTGAATAGAACCCTGCTGTGTTTCTCTTTGAGGTGGAGACTGCCTGACACTTAGCTGGGAAGGAAGCTGTGGTGGAGGGTTAGTTCAGAACTCCCTCTACACCTTGCTCTCCTTCATTCCAGTCCCTTCTAGACAGGCAATAAATTCCTTGCCTTGAGTCATTTCAGTTGAGATGAAGAAGCCAAGTAAAAACATAAGCCTCCTAGTGAATCTTTGTGGCCAGCAGCTACCAATCAATTAATCCTTGCAAACTGGAGCAAGCTGCTGGTCTACAGCACAGCTGGGGATCTGTGCCCAGCCCTTTCTTCTTGCTTGGAGCAGAGCCCCACAAAACTGGAGAATTTGCACCCTTATCTCCTGCCTGGAGATGTCCAATAAAAACTGGACACTCAGGGCCAGGCCCTTATTTCTGGCAAGCCTAGTCAGTCAACACAGGATACCTTTAATTCTGGTAGTAAACTTCCAAGTTTTTAGATAATTGTCTATTGCAGCACTTAGAAACATCTGCGCATAGGAAGAAGATTGAGTGGTTCAAACATCATCTACAGAGATACCACAGGACTGAAACTGGATAGTTCTCCTTGACATACACTGACACAGCCTGACGCTTGTGATGTGCAGTTGCTCTGTGTGCTCCCTTTTGTTGTTAATAGTTGGCCTAAAAGTCTGCAAAAATCTGAAGAATTGCATAGGAGTGATACTGAGAAGATACATATATGCATTTTCAAGATTCTTAGTAATTATGCAAAAATTGGACATCTTTCTTTCTGCTAAGCGGGAGGAAGAGGCTGCTGGATAAAACAGCCTTTAACTGAAGGTCTTTCTGTTAGCTTGCTCTCCCGCAGGATGCCCAGACCAAAATGCAACTTGTAACCCTTACCCTGCTGAGGCTGCGAATAAGAAGAATGGGCCAGAAAATCTAGACATGGTGGCTTCCCTTCCACTGAATGGAAGCGAGAACTCAGAAGGTATGCCCAATGAAGTATTTTGTTTATAAAAGCTAATTTACTGCAGAAGCTTCTAAACAAGGGCCATTTCCGCACTACACTCTTATAGCGCGATTATTCCACTTTCAACATCCTATGGAATCCTGGGGTTTGCAGTGTCGGGAGGGGCCGGCCTCCCTGCAAACGTCCCTGCAAACCCCAGGATTCCATAGGATGTTGAAAGTGGAATAATCGCGCTATAAGAGTGTAGTGCGGAAATGGCCAAGGTTATTCATACAGTTGGTCCCCATGATTATAACCATTTGTATGCTCTTACTTGGAGCTGTAAGATTAGTCTCCCCAGAAGCCATGACAAAATGAAGTGCAGGGCAAAGGAACATTTTTCTCAGGTTGCAAATTTGAATTCAATCCACGCATAGCCCTGTTTTAAATAATTCTAGGCATCTGCAACTTGCTGCAAATCTTTCTGTGAAAATTGATTTCCCCCATCCAGTTTTCAGTATATTTTTCAGCCAACATCCCAGAATTCTTCATCATCCTATGGCAGAATGGGGAACCTGAGGCCCTTCAGACGTTGTTGGGCTTTAAAGGCCCCATCAACCGCAGGCAGAATGGCTTGTGAGAGGGAATAGTGGGAGGTGCAGTCCACTGACATTTGGAAGACTGCGGCTTCCCTTGCCCCGCCTGAGGACATGCACAAACTTTTATCCATCTGTGCTTTCTGTACCTTTATGTCTTTCTGACCATCCCAAAACCCTCAGGCTGAAAGAGATTGCTGTCCACCAAACTGATCTTTTCACTCCTTCACAGCAGCTGGACAGTTGAAAATTCCTTGATTGAGGAAGTATATTTGAGGTAGCTATATTGGCCATACAGCAAAATAAAATAAAAATCCCAAATACACAAAGAATATGTCTTTATTGGCCAGTGGAAACGCCCAAAACACATCACGGAAGCTTCCAAAGTTCCCCTGGCTTCTTCATAATTTAAAGGATGTTTAAAAATCACAAGAAGAATGTTAAGAGTCTGTTTCTGTTGTAATTGGATCTCTATACAGGCGGAAGCCTCTCTCCCATTGGCCATGTTAGCAGCAGTAAAGTAACTTCTCTTGGGATCCAGGTTGTTTCTGTCTTTTGTAAAGCCACAGACTGCTTTCTTAGGCAGAGAACACTGACTTCTACCAAGAGGTCTTTGTGCTGCTACATCTAGAGAAACTTTTAGGTGCTATATAGGTAAAACTAAGCCAATTGTAGTCCAAAAGAAAAAGTTTTGCCTTTGTTGGAAGTAAGAACCTCAAAGAGTTAAGTCCTGCTTCTTGGTGCCCTCTCATTTAGGATTCCCCTGAGTTTCATCTATATATACCTAAAAGTTTTTCCAGAAGAGTAAGTAATTCTAATTTTCCTCTTTCTTTCTTTTCCTTATTTAAAAACACAAATAATTAGGAAATGCATCCAGTATTGAAGAGTCTGAAGTAGAAATGATGGAGGAAGATATTCCTGAAGGTAAGGATTTTACAGCCTCTGGAAAACTTCTGAAGAAAATGATGAGATATAATCAAGGTTAAGATTATACAAAGAGGCCTTCTATATCATGCTAAAAGCCCTATCTAATCCAGTATCCATTCTAGTCCCATTTTAAAGTTATCTACACTGATGACCCTAACCAAAATCATACAGCAAACCATAATTCCAAAGTATACCTATATGCTCTGTGAAGGAGTACTTTGTCTGTCTGTCCTGTATTTCTGACTATTCAGCATCATTGGATGATCCCCAGATCTAATGGTCTGAGAAATTTCTGCCTTATCCAGTTTCTCCCCCCCCATGGTTGCCTTGCAGCAGGGATGAGAGAAGTGTGGTCCATGGGCCACATTAAGTCCCACAACCACATTTTTTGACCCCTGAAGCTTCCTGATTTTTAACAAACAAACAAACAAAAAATGCTAGAAATTTATCAGTCAAAAATGTATTGTAGTTAGCAAGCAGCCATTATACAAACATATTACAAGCAATTCTAGTCTCTTTGGGCTCCACTACGATGTATAACGCCTCCACTTCAAAACCAGGTGTATTTTGGCCATTTCTCAGAACAGGAAGTGACACAATAATGTGGTCTGTGGAGGAAAAATGGCTCCAAGCCTTGAACTAGACAGAGTCTAGTCTAGAGGAAAGGCAGAGAAGTAAGGGTTTAAAAAAGAAAACAGGGAAGAGGGATGGTTGTGGATATGTCTACATGCATATTATACAAAATATTGGTGGAAGGAGCCAAGCTAGTTGTTAGAGAATATGATAGAGGACAGTGTGCATGTGCACAGTGAAGAATGTAATCTTAGTCCCAAAGGCAAGAATGCCACCGAGGCAAAGTGTGAACAGGAATATGGGGGAGAGGAGGGAAATAAAGAGATTGAAGAAGAGTAATTTCAGTTTGGTGATGTGTTTTGCTTCTGATAGGCAGCAGTGCATAATCCCATCCTTTCTTCAAACAGTACAGCCAAAGTCTTGTTTGGTTTTGTCAAAGGAGTTGGAAGTTCAGTAGCTAGATTACAAAACTCCTTAGGTTTATCAACAGGCAATCTGTGTCTGATATTTAATAAGATCTGGGGAATCAAAGCATAGGGTTGGCCAGTTTTGAGTTTGGGGAAGACGTAACATGGGCTGTTCTTGTTTCTGGTCTTTGGGACGAAGAATTGAGAAGGGCTTGTTTGATGCTACTGGGTCTTTTGAACAGATCAATAAATGAACTGGTAATATCGTGGCTCTGGTATTTCTCACAGAAATACAAGGCCTGCATGTCATCCCCAAACCCATTCCCAACCGGTCCCTTTTTTGTTTGGGGTTTAGTGAGATTGTGGGTTGATTTTCAGTCTATCAGATTTACTGGCTTTATTTCAATTGCTAAACTGCTTTATAATGGTAGTTGTTAAATTGTTAGAGTATTTTAAAGACTCCATCATCTTAATTAATCTTAAAATATCTTAAATAAATGGTCAGTTCTGTCTATAACGTTAGCTCCTTACAGGAAGAGACCCCGGTTACCAATTAAATGCATAATCTTGCTAGCTACTCATATTGCAGATGAATATTCCTAACCCAGGTCCTAGCAAGACAAGCATCTTTTCTGATTTGTTGGCAGACTTTGTGTTCAGTGAAGCATTTTAGAGTTGGCGAAGGCAGAATTTCTTCCTGAATTTAATAACTTAGGATATCACATTTTCATGTTATGATGAGTCATGAATGTTCTGTGGCATCTGAGTGAAGGATTGTCAACGTCATCTGTGGTGGACTCACATTCCTGACTTTTGAATAACTATTTTCTTTGGTTCCAGGTAAATTGTTAACAAGCAAACATGGAACATGGTTTTCTTTTAATCCATTGTGTAGCTCTGCCATGTGGGAAATTTGAAAACAAACTGTAATACGTTGTGCAACTTCGGACTATCTCTAGATAAAAAAAATACTTTTATTCAAATAACATGTTGTTTCTCAGTGATCCTCTTTTGATTATATTGCTGTTGGCTCTCTGCTGTTAGAGAAAGTGACTGGTTCATCAAATTAATCTGTTTAGCATGTATTTGAAAAGTTTCTCCTTCCTGCCCCTCACCCAGTATTCTTGCTGGGTCAGACAAATTTACTTCTTGCTTGTGAAAGTACTCATGGGAAATACCTCATGGGAAATAATTGTTTTGTCCCTTTCCCTCACCAGGAACAGTCGAAAGCTTCCTGAAGAAGTTGGGGCTCCTCAAGCAAAGCAAAAGAAAGCTCACCATGGGGGAAATCCTAGAAATTGACTCAGAAAGTCTTAAAACCATGGATCCTCAAAAGCTGGAAGATCTACCATGGCGTTTCTTGAGGAAACTCATGGCCCTCAATGGAACAGCTAGAAATACAAGCCTTGTGTCGAAGGCTGAGGAAGATTCAGATGAAGGTGATCATATGGAAGATGAAATGTTTTCTCTAAGTGAAATGGACACAGGGGTTTCTGTGAACCCTCTTGATGTCCTTTGTGCCATATTGCTGTGCTCTGATAGTTTCCTGCAGCAGGAGATTTTGCTTAAAATGTCCATGTGCCAGTTTGCCCTTCCTTTGATCTTACCTCCTTTTGACACTCCCAAATGCACCTTCATGCTCTGGGCTATGAGGGACATTGTGAGAAAATGGCGGCCCCATTCCTTAGCTGAGAGCAGAGGCTTCAGAGAGGAGAACTTGGTGCTTATTTCCATGCCAACCATTTCCTTTGTGCGGATGGGAACTTGCAATTTCTCAAAATCCAAACTTCTTAACGAAGTCCTCAGCTCCCCTCAACACCAGCATGATTTCTTTGTACACCGTGATGTTGACTGTGGGAATATTGTGCGAGAGATTAGTAACGGACTAGTGGAAGTTTCCTGGTATTTCCCTGGAGGAAGGGAAAACTCAGATCTTTTTCCAGAACCTGTGGCAATAACGAACCTGCGTGGAGATATAGAGTCACACTGGTTGCAGTTCAGTTTTTTAACCAAGGTGTCATCAGCTGTGTTCATTTTTGCTGAGAACATCTCTGAATCAGAATATAACATGCTACTGACTCTCCAGAAACTGGCATCGAAATGCTACTTTATCTTGAATGCTGAAGGAGGAAAATCAAAGGAAGCATTGGGGCTCCTTAACAAACTAGCACCAGCGCTGAACTTGAACAGATCACATGTGTTGGTGAAAGAAAAGAGGCAAAATACCACAGAATTTGTGAAGAAGCTCCGTTTGGCCATGAGGAATATAGTGAGCTCTCATCAGAAAGTGGTGAATTTGGAAGACATGGCCAGTGTAAGTCAAGAATTGGGGATTGAGATAGATGAAGATAAACAGGACTGTCGGACAGGGACTCTGCATGCCAGGGAAATCACTGAAGAAATAGAAGATGTTGCAAACTACAAGAAGGAAATGCTGAAACTCCAGGGGGATTTGTGGAAAAATGTGGCCAAGGTGGAAAAAGAGCTGTGCAGAATGAAAGGACAAGGTGACACACCAACAGAAGATTACAAATCTCAACTAAGAGAGAAGTGGGTAGACTTGCGTTTACAGCAGAATCAATGTGACCTTACTAATGGGATAACAAAGTTTATTAATGGAATCCAACATCTTTGCCCGGCAGAGAAACATTTCTTTCTGAAACGGATGAAGTTCAGTTTAGATCATATTGCAAGGACTAACCTCTTAAGATTGCGGGAAGAGTATAAAGAAAAATGCCGCACCATAGGAAACGATCCACAGCAATTAAAAGAGCTGGACAAATTAATTTCCACCAGTTCCTTAGGGGTGGAACACTTCATGCGTGAGCTGGGACAGTTTTATGAAGCAGAATACATAATGGTGAAAAAAGGTAACATGACACAGAGCCAAAGGCAATTTGTCCACCTACCAGGGATAGCTGCTGACTTGATGCTGGAAGGATTTCCAATGGAGCTGATAGATGGAGATGCATCTAACATCCCCCTGCAGTGGGTCACTGGTGTTCTGACTGAGCTGCATATTAAGCTAGGGGGCAAATCCAGGATGCAGGTTCTAACTGTTCTTGGTGTACAAAGTACGGGCAAATCCACCCTTCTTAATACCATGTTTGGATTGCAGTTTGCGGTCAGCAGTGGTCGATGTACTCGTGGAGCATTCATGACACTCCTTAAAGTCAGGGAGAATTTGCAGCAAGAAATCGGTTGTGATTTTGTCTTAGTGATAGACACAGAAGGTTTGAAAGCCCCTGAGTTGGCCAAACTGGAGGACAGTTATGAGCATGACAATGAGTTGGCAACCTTGGTGATTGGACTTAGTGACATAACCATAGTTAACCTGGCCATGGAAAATGCCACCGAAATGAAGGACATCTTACAAATTGTAGTCCATGCATTTTTGCGGATGGAGGACATTGGGCACAAACCCAAATGCCAGTTTGTCCATCAGAATGTCAGTGACGTTTCTGCTCATGATCAGAACATGAGAGATAGAAAACACCTCCTTGAAGACCTCAATGAAATGACCAAAGCTGCAGCCAGAATGGAGAAACAATGCAGAGAACTGTCCTTTTCAGATATTATGGACTATGATCCAGAAAAGGACAACTGGTACATTCCTGGCTTGTGGCATGGAGTCCCGCCCATGGCTCCAGTGAACCTGGGATACAGTGAGAGTGTATCAGAATTGAAAAAGTACTTATTTGATTTCGTGAGGACCAGCTCACAAAATAGAACTTCTAAAAACATCCCCCAGTTTGTTGAATGGGTAAAGAGCCTGTGGAATGCTGTAAAACATGAAAATTTTATCTTTAGCTTCCGTAACAGTCTTGTTGCAGATGCATATAACCAGCTCTCAGTGAAATATTCAGAATGGGAGTGGGATTTCCGGAAAGAAATGTATCTCTGGGTATCCAAAGCTGATACCTCAATTCGGAATCAATCCCTAGAAGACCTAGAAGCTAAAGCATTAGATAAATTAAAGCTTGAGGCTTACCACAGACTGGATGCTGGAGAGCAAAAAATGTTACAGTGCATACAGAACTATTTTGAGAGTGGTGGAGAAAGTTTGCACCTCATAGAAAAGTATAAAGAAGAGTTTATTAGAAGTGCAAAGTTCCTTCGCAACTATCTGGAGACCTATTCAGTTAACAAGTGTCAGGAGGCCATTCTGATTCGTAAGGGACAAGGTAAGATGGACCATCTGAAAGCTAAGTACTTTAAAACCATAGAAGGGAAGGTAATAAAGCTTTTGGAAGAATGTAGAGAAAGGGAATGCAAACTGAATTCTGAGGAACTAAAATGGGAGTTTGAGAAAATGTGGAAAGAAACCTTAGCAGAGTTGCCACCTACTATTTTACCTCACCGGCAAATTCAGGAAGATGTATTCTATCAGCTCAGAAAAGATTTAGAGTGTCGAGGTGGCTTGGCAAATCAGATTTTACAGAACTTAATTGGTAGTTCAGGCCCTGCTGGGACACGTTTCATCATGAAAAAGGAATATCTAGAAATGTCATGGATTAGAAAAATAAAAGGTAAGTTCAAAGATTATATAGGTGAACTTGAGATTGTTACCATGTCTCTAATGGAAATATGTCGAAATTATGTTACAGAGAAACTCAGTCTGAAAGGGGACTATGATGAAACATATTGTCGTGAATTGTTGAGGATAATTAATAAAGAACTTGAAAACAAAAATTTTCAGAAACTTCATATTACCATTCACTTTGAGGTAGAAGTGAAATACCACATTCTGCGAGAGGCAGCTGATTCCTTTCAGGAGATGCACAGTGCCTTCTACAGGGCAAACAATCCTCATCAGTGTCTGGAAAACGTGAAACCTCACTATTTTTCCATCTTCAAAGATCTTTACTATGAGAAAGATGCTTGCCAGAAGAGAGCCAGAGATTTTTGTGATGTGTGTCTAAAGCCAGCTCTGGTGGACTATCTCTACAAGAGACTTGGGGTAGACATAGTTGATGACATTCTCAGCCGCGGGCAATCCATTCAGTATGGGAGTCGGAGCTTCTTTCAGTTCATGGTGCAGAAGAAGTTGCTAGAAGATGAAAAATTTGATAACTATGTGAAGTACATAAACCACTATGAACAATTTGTCAAAACGTGGATAAAGGCACACCTGTTACACCACTATGGGAAAAGGGAAGACCTG
The DNA here is from genome assembly GCA_030412105.1 of Cyclura pinguis. Classification (NCBI taxonomy): domain Eukaryota; kingdom Metazoa; phylum Chordata; class Lepidosauria; order Squamata; family Iguanidae; genus Cyclura; species Cyclura pinguis. The sequence goes on from CM059604.1 coordinate 11,452,826, forward strand.
GAAGTGCTGGAAAGAAACATCTTATCTGCTGTGATAAAGAAAATCAAAGAGGCTCTGGAGAGCTCTGCGAAGGAAACTAAGACTTTGCCTGAATTCCTGGAGTGTTTTTGTGATGAGATGAGTGAACAGCTTGTCATTTCCAAGGATTCTCTGGACCTTATCCTGTTGAACAATACTGCCAAAGTAGAGTCTTTCTCAGCTGATGTCCAGGCCTTTATCTTTGAAGTGATGGAAAGAATTCTTGCAGAGCAATTTGAGAGAAATGTTGATGTGATACTTCAAGATATTCCATTCAAGCCCCAGGATGAAATTTTCAAGCGTGTCTTTGGCTGTGGGAAGCAGTGTCCCTTCTGCAAAGTCCCTTGTGAAGCTGGAGGTGAAAATCACCAAGAGCATTTTGCGTCGATCCATCGACCTCAAGGGTTAGGGAAGTATAGAGATGTTGTAACCAACAAGCTGATCTATTCCTTATGCTCCTCAGATGTCACCGCAAATATGAGTTTCAGAAACTTGGACACGGGGTGGCAATGGCACCCCTATAAAGAATATCGTCAGTACTATCCTGACTGGCGTATACAGCCTGATGCTAGCATCGCAGCCTCCGACTACTGGAAATTTGTATTCAGCAAGTACAATCGGCAGTTTGCTGAAGAGTATTCTGCTCTCCCCACTGATCTCCCTGAGGACTGGAAGAGAATCACCAAGCAGCAAGCACTGGAAAGCATCCAAGAAGCCTTTAACATGAAGTAACAAATGACAGCTGCTGCCATTGTCAACATTATATGCAAGCATTTTATCAGGGTGATGGAATTACTGACCTAAACCCAGTTGCTAGTACCAACTGGTGTAGGTCTACTGAATCGGTGATATGATATACAGTAAGTGTTGATTTATGTGGGTTTAGGCTAATTGGAATTACTATCAGGTTTGGTATATTGTCTGCAATAAGCAGCAATCTATTACGGGTCTTTCTAGCCTTTAACATTATTGGCATTGTATGCTGTAATCTATAGTGATTTTTACTGAATGCTTTGGGGACAAGTAGACATGCAATTAATACAATTAATAAAGCCATACAATTAATAAATAACTAATAAAGCCAGCCAGTTAATAGAGCAGTATTAATCAGAATCTGTATGCTGCACCCAAAATGTAGGTTTATTTAGAACTGAACGTTAAATACAAGCTATGTCTTCTGGAGGTGGGGCATCTGGATGTCTTAACATTCACAGCTATCTTTTGGAGAGGGGGCGGTCTAGTTTACAAATTATGTAGCCACTGCCTTATTTTTTACTTTTTGTAGGATTGTTTCCTTGTTTCTGCATATATTCAATAAATTCTTAATTTTACAGAACTCAGCCTCCTTGCAATAACCCTCCCTGGGAGTAACATCACCCTAGCAGTATTATTAACCAGTTTTCACAATATTGTTCTGATGATAGACTATTATAAATAAAGAAGATAACTCGCTCTCCACACAGATAGTGCTTTGGAAACAATGAACACAGTCAGGGTTTACTTGTTTCAAAGAAGATGAGAGGGTTTATGACAGTCTGGCAATTGTCCTGTTCTCTCCCCTCTGTTTCTTCCTTTGTATGTAATTCCCGAGATGGTGAGGGAGTAGCACTCTGCATCTGCTCAAGGGCATCCATTTTACTGTGTATATTCCACACTTGTGTCTAATAAAAAGATATAGATAGTGATGAGCTCCTATGTATACATGGATGGTATATATGAACCTGCATCAAACAGCAAGAACTACGTTACTCAACTGTATTTATAAATTCAAGAAATATCTGAAAGGAAGTACTCAGCACTTGCTGTTTTTACCAGAACCAGACCAACCCCATCCTTAATATGGTCATGTGGAGATTTATTTCTTTTAAGACAGTCTTTTTGTCATATTTTTGTGAACATAAAAGGGTCACACAGGCTGTGGAAAACTAGGCCTCTTTTAAAATCCTCTGCATGGTTGAAATGTGGCAGTTGCCTGAGCAACATGGCATCTGTCCACTGACTGCTAAGGTTAGAAATCGTAAAGGAAGCAAGCTAATATATTTTTTATTTTCCTCTAACATCATTTTCTGTCAAATATTTTAGTAATCTCAACATGGGTTCCCAGTAAAGCTTTCTGGGCATTAACTGCCTTTGGTCACAAAGAAACTAACAGGGTCGTGTGGTATATGCACCCTGAAGGCACCAGATCTTAGAACCTAGACAGTGTCAGGCCTGGTTAATACTTGGATGGAGGACTGCCCAGGAATACCAGGTAGCGTATGCTATATTTCAGAGGAAGGTGATGGCAAACAATGTCTGAGTGTTCCTCACTTAAGAAAAACCTATCAAAATCATGACATTGCTATAAGTCAACAGGTAACCTGAAGGCACATGTACACACGTATACACAGGAATACATGGCCCTTCAGATGCTTTCCGACGCTAGTTCCCATCAGCCAACTTAACCAGTGATGAGAAATGTTGGAAGTAAGAACTCACTGACAATGAAAGGTCCACAGATGTGCTTTAAAGACCGATTTGTTGTAGCATGAGCCACAAGGACCCCACAACTCTCATCTCAAAAGACCAGGGTGGAATAATGTGGTCTTCCAGATGTTTTTGGGGTGTAATTCCCAGCAGCTCTGCCCAGCATCACCAATTGCCAGGAATACTGGAAATCACAGTTAAACAATATTTGGACCCCTGCCCCCTGCTACAGAAGGTATCATTGGGACTGTCCTGACTATCACATCTGCCTGATGCCATCATCACAAGCTCAGCAGCTTGGGTCTGAGCAAGCATGAAAGCACCAAGGAGCACAGAGATGGCTGGGGGATCCTTTGTCAGGGAGGTGGTGAATTCATTCCATGTTTTAGTCCAGACTTTAAAAGAACTATCCACAGTGCTGAACCATATTCCTACCACAGGTTCAGCGCCTTGGACAGCACACTTAAAGTTTGGACTAGAGCCCAGAGTGCAGTTACTGTCCCATTGAGAGAGCACCAGCAAAATGAAGTATTCTCCCCTTCCTTTTTCCTCCCAGGAACTCTTTGAGGTAGATTATGCTGAGAGATTCTGGCAGGCCCAGGGTCACCTAGTAAGCTTCACAGACAAGTGGAGTGTTAAATATTCTTTAATAAATGGATTGGTATCTTAAAAGCATGCTCAATAACCATTAAACAGATACACAGCAGCTGGCTTTTAGAAACTCAAGATAGAAGCTCATAATTCATGCTTTAGTTGGAGACGACCGCGTGAAGGGAGAGGGAGTTTGGAGGCACCGGCAGCAAGAACAGAACCGGGTTGTCCTACACACCTGCTTTGTCTCCTTTCCGCTGGAGAGGCAATAGTCACGTTGGGAAGGAGCCGTTGTGACTGAAAGCTGGGGTTTGAAAGTTAGGGATTTTTAAAAACAGCGCATAAGTAAAAGTAAAAATAAGTAAAGTAAAAAAAAAGCTAATAAGTAAAAGATCTCCAGCTCACCCATTAAAGGCCTGCTTAAAAAGAAATGTCTTTGCCTTCCTATGAAAGGAAAGCAGGCAGGGGGCCAAGAAAACAAAGAGGCCAAGAGTCATGTGTCTTTAATAGTTGTGTGGAGGAGGTCAATCCAGCGGACGAAAAATGAAATGGCAAACTGTGCAACTGGGCAAATTCTCTCTTCTAAAAAGCTATTAAAGATAAAATAACTCTGTCCTCTTTTTCTCATATGACCACCCAGACCCAAAGAACTGTTTTCAGCCTGAGTTACAGAATAACCTCCTTTCTTCAAACCCGCTGGTCGGGACATTGAAGTTCCTCTTCAGAGACTTCCTTGGTGGGGGCAGCCACTGGGCGAGTTGCTGGGTGGGGCACCGTTGCAATGGAATATTTTTCCTAGAGGGACTCCCCTCCTGCCCACCTTGATGTAAATTTGGAGCCAGGAGGAGACAATCCTGTCATTTCCGCAGACCTTTGTTGTGATTTGCCATCAAGTCAACTTCAAGGTGTGGTGACTCTATCAGTGAGACGCCTCCGAGATCATCAACTGTCCTCCTCAGGGCTTGCAAGCTCAGTGCCATGGCTTCCTCGACTGACTCAAGCCACCCGCGGTGAAGTCTCTCCTCTTCTCCTATTGCCTTCTCTTTCACTGAACATTATCATCTTTCCCAGGGTTGTCTCATTGTGTGCCCACAGTCTGATAGCCTTATTTCAGTCATCCTAGCTTTGAGTGAAAGTTCAGGCCTGATCTGTGCTCAGACCCATGTAATTGTCTTTTTGGCAGTTCAACATAGCTGTAGAAGTCTTCTCCGGCACTATAGTTCAAACGACCTGATATTTTTCCTGTCAACTTTCTTCGCTCTCCAGCTTTCACACTCCTAAGTAGAAATTTGAAATACTATGGCATGGATGCTTCTGATTTTCTTAATGAAGGATGTATCTTTACGCTTGAGGATTTTGTCCAGTTCCTTCATAGATGTCTTTCTAAATCTTAGGCCTTTAATTACTGAGCCTCTACTTTTAAAAAAAGACATACATATATGTGTTATTAATTTTTACAATCTTCGTTGTTGGCTGTTCTGGAAAAAGTGTGGCATAACTATGTTTTACACAAACACATATTTCATACATTGTTTATCATATCCTTCCTCTTAAGGCAGCAGTGTTTTTAACCGGCTTCTTTGGGCTCATACTAAACAGCACATATTTGGGGAGCTAAATACACTGAAGGCACCAGATTCTATCAGGTCTTGGCTGCTAAGCAGGGTCGGCCTTGGTTAGCACTTGGATGGGAGTCCGCCAATGAATACCCGGTACTGTAGAGTATATTTCAGAGAAAGGAACTGGCAAAACCGCCTCTGAGTATTCCTTGGCTAAGAAAACCCTATGAAATTAAGGAGGTCACCAAAAGTCGACCAGCGAGTAAATGACACACACTCAGAAGAGCCACTCGTCAGTTTGCTTGCATTTTAATTGACTACAACCCCCATCATGCCCCGCTCCTTTCCCCGCCCCTGCTTTCTGCTCTCTGATTGGCAGTTGCGTCTGATTGACAGCCCGTCGGTGTGCAATGACGGGCGGCCGAGTGTTCCGAACCGGGCTGGGGACGGAGGGCGGCGTCGAGGAGGCTCCGGGTGGCTCGCCGCGGTGGCGGGCATGGCGGTGCCCGGCTGGGAGCGGGCGGCGCGGCTGGTGCTGTGCGCCCTGGGCCTGGCGCTCTCTGTTTACGCCTTGCACGTGGAGACCTCGAAGGAGCGGGACGCCGCCTACCGGGCCATGTGCGACATCAGCGCCACGATCAGCTGCTCTCGCGTCTTCACCTCCAGGTAGCCGGGGGGCCCAGTTCCGGCCCCTGCGGGTGCAGAGCCCCCTCGCACCCTAAAGAAAGGAAAGGGAGGCACCTCACCCTGGGTAGAGCCGGAGTTCGATGCCTTCCGTCCTCTGGCCACTCCTAACAAGAGTTGTTGTGTTTCTTCACTTCGGCCATTTCCGCACTAGCGTGTTATAGCGCTATTATTCCGCTCGCAACATCCTATGGAATCCTGGGGTTTGCAGTTTCGGGAGGGGCCGGCCCCTCCCGAAACTGCAAACCCCAGGATTCCATAGGATGTTGCGAGCGGAATAATAGCGCTATAACACCCTAGTGCGGAAATGGCCGTTTCCAACTTATGGCGACCCTATCGCTGGGTTTTCTGGGGCTGAGAGTGTGTGACGCATCCACGGTCACCCAGTGGCTTTTTGCATGGCCAAACAACGAGGAATCGAACTCTGCTCTCCAGGGTCGTGTCCCAACTTTCAAATCGCTACACCACTCTGGCTCTCTAAAGAGATTTAGCCTTATTTCATTCCGGAATTAATTTGCTTATTCTGCTGTAGTTGGGACAATCTATAGAGTATATAGGTCTGTGAGTTTTATTCGGAAGTAAGCCTCCCCACTAGAATTCACCCTCATCCCTGCACCCCCAATCCAATGCCTTTTGTTTGCGCAACAGGAGATCCCACTGACCTTTGCACCAGACTTTGGGCCTTTCCGCACTACACTGTTACGGCGCTGTTATTCCACTTTCAACATCCTGTGGAATCCTGGGGTTTGCAGTTTAATGAGGGGCATTTAGAATTCTCAGCCAAAGAGGTCTTTGGCCTCAGTAAAGTACAAACCCCAGAATTCCACAAGATGTTGAAAGTGGAATCATAGCACTGTAACAGCGTAGTGCGGAAAGGCCCTTAGGGTGTAGCTACAGGGGAGGGGACAAGGGCATTGCCCTCCCCAGGAATTTTGCCCCTGCATGAAATTCACCTTTTTCACCCCACCCCACGTTTCTAGCATAGCAGATAGTGAGACGTGAAAACCATTCACACCTAAAAAACTCTTCTGTTTGCTGTGTTTGCAACCCCTTGGTCACTTTGCCTGCCCTTTTTCTTTGCGTGCTTAAACTGTTGCTCAGTGCTGAACGAAGTCTTAAATTACTGCAATGCTAGAATTTTGGAGACAGAAGGAAAATTTCATTTTCAGAATTCTTGGGGCAGGGCAATGCTCTCACCCCACCCTACCTGTGGACTTACTATAACAAGGACCACAACTCTATTCCTTAGTTCACCCAGGCAATTCAGGGCCTGTAATATCCCTAACCACTTTGGTTTCCAAACCCTGTGGCTTCTGCAAGGTCTCAATTTGTGCTTAGGCCATGAACCCAGTACTTTTATTGGAACATGAGAGATCTTTAACCGAAAACTTGGAAAAGTTATCTTTTTGGACTGCAACTCTCAGAATGCCCCAAGCAGCGAAGAAGCATGCCGGCTCTGGCATTTGAAAAGTCAAGAGTCCAAGAAAGAAACTTTTCTAAGCTCTGGTGTATAACAAATTGAGGGTTCTGTATTTAAGTAATGGAGAAACAGCTGGCCAGACTGGAGCAGATTCAAAGAGAATGTCTGTTACAGAGCCATGATAACAGTGTAACCTCCATGTAAAAGTGCTTCTAAATTCTTGATACGGGGAGGTCCGTGGGTAAAGGGACAGGTCATCGCTTTCGTATCATTATTTCTTTGCTTTGGACAAGCCTGCACTGTGGCAGACAAAATGCTGGACTAAACTGACCTTTGTCTGAGTTAGTAAATTCAGCCTCTGAACATCCGTGGACTGTATTTCCATTCAGCACTAAATAGCCACGTTGCCACCTTCAAACACTGAGAGTGGAGAATAGGGCTTCTAAATCTTACAGCATGAAAATTTACCCTTCCAGTAAATTTACCCTTCGCACTAGAGAGATAAAAGTCAGAACTATGTCACATTTGTTAAAACGTAGGCCTGATTCTTTCTGAGGGAATCCTCCTGTGTCTGGGACGTCCTTTGTCAGACGTTATGTGGAACTGATGTCTTAAAATTAAAGAGAGCCAGCCTGATGTAGTGGTTTGCGTGTTGGACTACCACTCTGGAGATCAGGATTCAGATCCCCATTTGGGCATGGAAACCCACTGGGTGACCTCAGCAAGTCACACTGTCTGAGCCTCAGAAGAAGACAAAGGCAAACCCCTCTGAACAAACCTTACCAAGAAAACCCTGTGATAGGTTTGCCCTCAGGGCTGCCGTAATTGAGAAACAACTTGAAGGTGCGTAATAACAAAAATAATAAGAAATCTCTGTATGTAGAAAGCTAGCTCAGAAGCCTGCTAAGACGGGTGAGGTAAGTATAGCACATTCATAACATGACCTCTGGGCAGTGTGTTGTAGTACATTTCACATCAGTCACAATTAGGCCTCAAGGAGAGGAGGTCCCCAAGAAATTCACAGCTTTCTGAATTATGCACCCTGTCACTTGTTTGTCCGCTCTCTGTTTCCACTTCACAAAATGACCTTCCAGTTCAGGGACTCTATAGGGAGGGCAAGTTTGTTCCCAATTTTGACCTTAGAACAACACAGATAAGTTAGACTGAGAGGCCATATCCATCGAATTTTGTGGCAGAGTGGAAATTTGAATCCAGATTCTCCCCACCCAGACTCAATATTCTACCCACGACAGCACATCTCTACCCCTTTATTCCTGCCTCATTATCCTCTCAATCCTCTTTGCTTTCCAGTAAATTTGGAATAGGAGATCTCTTATAAGTAGCAAGAGAGAGCTGAGGAAACGTTGGCAGAATTAGGTAATGATTCTGACAGCTTTCTGTAAACAGCAGGAAGAAAATAGATTTAGGGTGACTGAGCTCTAATTGTTTGGATGAGGAAAGCGAGGATGAGGAACATTCACCCTCCAGATGTTGTTGGACTTTAGCTCCCATCTTCCTTCACCATTGGTTCTGCTGGCTAAGGTTGATAGCGGAGGGCCACATACTCCCCCGCTGCATCATAAGCAATACACTATTACTCTCACTACTTTCTGTTCTCCACCCTCTCTCCCACCCTCATTTTTCCTTCCAGGTGGGGTCGTGGTTTTGGCTTGATAGCAGGCTTCTTGGGACCTCATAGTGTGTTCAACCAGCCAAATAGCATCTTTGGAATGGCTTTCTATCTTCTTCAGATCATTCTGGGTGGGTGATAAATTTATTTTTGTATTTATAAACTGCATTTTTATCACAAAAAACACTGCAGGGTGATGTATACATCAAATGAAACATTCAGTACTGTAAAAAGAACCAAAGATCTAAGAATCAATACGATTAAACCAAGATACTCTGCAATTGGAGATGTAAAAAAAAAAAAGGAATTGAAAAAGTTACATTTTTGGACTACAACTCCTGGCTGTGTTGGCCAGTAGATTTCTAGGAAGTATATTCCAAAATGTAATATTTCAAAACTCTATTTAAAAACCCAAATAAATTTGGATTTAAAATTTAAAATGGCTTGGTGTATAAAAGGTTTTATCTTTGAGTGGAAAACAATGTAGTGTTAGTGCCAAGCATACCTGCTGCAGAGAGACCTTCCAGAGGTGGGGAACCATTACAGGTGAGGCCCTGGAGATGAATAGTGTTTTCTTCTTACAGAGAAAGGCACCTTCTGACTGTGAATGGGGATGGGTGGTCCTTATGTTCGGGACTTTTTAACAGTAAGCACCAGCACCTTGAATTGGACTGTGTAGCAAGGCAGTGGACATATCTGTGTGAGAAAATGCATGTTGTATGCAACACATCTGTGTGTAAATATGTATCACTACAACCTTTCCTCAGTATATTACTCCACACACTGTCTGCTCCAACACTAGTTCAGTGTGTTTTTTTAGCAGAGGAGAATCTAGCTGCCCACTGAACTCTAGAGGTGGTGTGACATGCAGTGATAAGTCTGTCAAGTATTAGAAGTTATCACAGCTTCTATGAGAGAACTCGGGTGATAAATGCCAATGGAAACAGGGCCACTGAGAACAAGACAGGCATATCAACATTCACAAAGACCTCCAGAGTTTCCAAAAGTACAACAAAGAAAAGAGACTGAAAGAAATGTGAATCTTGGGGGGCTGTACCCCTCCCAAACCACTACCCAGTAAAAATTAAGCATGCTCAGTCCCATTTTAACTTAAAGGAGTAGTTAGGAAATTCAAACAGGACATGAATATTGGGGTGAACAGAGCTGGAGTACTTGTTTTGAGGAAAAAGGTAAATAGGAGTCTTGAACAGGAATGGTCCATCAGGTGATATAAAGGTGGAGATGGGGAAGCCATAGCCAAGATGGGTCTGATGAGTAGTTGGTTGATTCTGCTTTTTGCTTTAATTTCTGGTTGCCAATATCATTCCTTTTTCTGGGTTGAAAGCACGGTAATCTACATCCTTTTTCACAGGTTTCTCCACCAGTGGCCTGGCAGCCATCACTCTGATGGGCTCTTCCTTGGTCTCCATTGCTGGTTCCATCTACCTGGCCTACATCCTCTTCTTTGTGCTCCATGACTTCTGTGTGATTTGTGTCAGTACCTACATCCTTAATTTCGCCCTGCTGTTTCTCAGCTATAAGCGCCTTGGCTACCTCAGCCAGGCCTGGCAACACCATACAGCCAAGGCCAAGAAGCAGTGAACATGACTACACCTCAGTTTGGATAGTCCTGGAAGGGTGAACTTCACACGGATCTCACTTACCTCTCATGTTTCTATAAGCATAGCCCTTTTGTATAACATAAACTTGCTCATTCGGCTTCATCTTTTTCCTTCAGATCAATGAAATCTGATTATTCAGCATTCCTCTTATCTGGCCCTTTGAATTCCAGTCAAACTAGGACCCTGGACTCCATTTTGGGACTAAAATGGATGCCACCTTTGGTTGCGCTGACCTGCACAGATGTAAATCAAGAGCTTCCTTTTTTTAAAAAAGATACCTATACAACTTATTTTTTTATATCTCTTCACATAGGTCTTTGAAACAAAAGCATTGTTTAAACATTTGAGCTATTCGTGATAAGTAGTTTTGTTTTTTTCAAAATATTGATGGCATTAAAGTATGAACTGTTGACCATTTGAAATTATGCTGACAGTAATGAGCAGAACCTGCTTTTGACAGGAAATTGTCATTTTTAGTGCACAAAGAAATCATACTGAGGAAGAGGTGCCCTTTTTGTAACACTAAGTACGGTGAACACACTATAGTACCTCCTGGTTAATGGTTGCACTGATCTCGTGGCCTGCTGAATGGCTTACTTTTCCCATTATTAATAGTAGCGTCCTTGTGTATAATCTAGGGCTGGGCCTACATTAGATAGGCTGAGACAAGCTACTTGAGGCAGGAAACGGGAGTACTGTTAAAAAGATAGCTAACTGTCATTTTTTTAATGTGATTAAAAGTGCTAGACATTGCAGATAAATGAAAAATAAGTCAAATCTACCTTCAAATTGGTAACCATTGTGTTTTTAAATTCTGCAAGTTGGTGGGGAAATTAGGGTTTTCTTCCTTAGGAACCAGTTTATGTGGAACCTGTCTGGCCTTAGCAAAAGATACCTGACATGTACCCACAAAATGCTGACAAGTATACACAATTGAATAAAATGCAAGTATTGCCTAAATGCACCTCAGAAATATGTAACATGTAACAGTAAATGTTAGTGACCATCTCAGATATTACATATCTGTAGAAATACATACAGATATATGTAATATTTGAGGTCATTTTCATTTGTTGCTACATGTTGCATATTTCTGTGTTCAGATAAAAGTTGGATTTTGTCAGTGGATATTCTTTAGCAGTTTTGTCCCATTAGTTTGGTTAGAAGATACTCGGCAGGTTGTGTTGTTATTTGCCTTCAAGTCATTTCTGACTTATGTATCAAAGAGGAAAGACAATACTTTCTTCTGGGAAGGGAAGACTCTTTCTACTTAAGTGTGAATGGGAACAGCAGACAAACTGGTGGTCTCCATGCTGCTTTGAACTATAGTTCCCAACAGCTTTAGGTAGAATGGAGAATAGCTATGAATTAGAGAATTTGTAATCTGAAACATCTGGAGTGCACAATGTACTCTGTAAATCTGAAAATGAAATATAAGTAGCAATTGTTGATTTCTACTCCTTTGTAGGTGAAGTGATGATTACTGTATAAGTCTCATGTATAAGTCTAGAAGTTTTAGTCAAAAAATTGTCCCCCCAAAACTGGGTCAACTTATCCATGGGTCAATGTATGTACTGTATCTTAACTCTTATCCAAAAAGGAACCTTTGAGTAGAGTTGCAAAAGGAGAGAGCTTAGTCCTTTTTGGGAAAATCTAAAAGAAATGCCAACCCCCTCTACTCTCTCAGCTGCAGCACCGTTTCTGGCCGTTTTCAATGCCCAAGCTGGAAAATGGAGGTGGTGACTCTTTGGCACTTCCCCTCAAAGGAGTGCCAAGAGAGTAGAGCTGCTCAGTGTTTCTTTTTGGTTCTCTCAGGAGGGACTAAGCTATCACCTTTCGCCACTCTGCTCAGAGAAGGGGATGGTTTCTTTTTTTGACAAGAGTTAAGGTATAGTATTAAACTCGTACCAAAAAAGAAACCATCCCCTTCTCTAGAGTGGAGAAAGGCCTTTTTGAATGCCTGGGTGGGAGAATGGTGGTGGCAGTGACCGGAGTGGCTGGCCCACTGAGGCAGTGCTGGCACTTTCTCCTCTCTGTGGAGTGACCCTTGAGTTATCCGAGGGTCATACCAAAACCCATAATTTTAGCCCCAGAACCTGCCCTCAACTTATATGTGAGGTCAACTTATACGTGAGTGTATATAGTATATTTGCCAGTGTTCCCAGCCAAGAGTGAGGAACGCTGTCTGGTCACCAGTGCAGGAGGCCTCCAAGTAAAGCCAAAAATTATATTTTGTGTAAAGGACAGTAAAAGTATCCAAGGCAGAAAGCAGGGCTAGTCACCAAAGTGAATGGATCACAGTTGATCACGAGAAACTTAATTGGTTAGGTCATTGTGGTTTTTTTATGGGAACAAAGAGGAAGACTTCTGAAGACAGTGCACATATTGTGAAAAAGTGTAAAGTCAGGCACTCTGCTAAAAGAGGTTCTCTTCATTGTATCAAAGAGGAAATGGAATAATAGTCTCTTCTGGTATTTGATACCAAGATCTCTGCGCTGTCATGGTTGCTTCCTAATTTTATCTAAAGCACTTTCTGAGCTCAAAAGATCTTTGATTAAACTGATGAAGTAAAGTTCCAAGTCCAAGCAGAAGGAAGGATCTCTGTACCAAAGAAGTATTAAGTCTGAAATAAAGACTCTGGAGAAAGCACCAGATGGAATTCCTAGCTTTCATTTTGGAGCTCTCTGTCCTGGTTTCAGTGGGAAGAGGTGTCTGATTTCAGATTCTTAAGAAGCTACACAGATAAAAAAATCTATTTGCAGGAGCAGAGAGTCACCCGCATTTACCCACTAGATGTGTTTAAAAAAATCTTTATACCCTATTCTCTGGAGATCAAGATAGCCTAGCTAGCTCTCTACCTCCTAATTTTTTGTCCTTAGAACGACCTTGTGGGGTAAATTGTGCCGAGAAAAAGAGAGTTTAACCCAGGGTCATCCAATGTACTGTAGGGCCAAGTGAGGGTTTTGTTTGTTCAGCTCTAATTGGTTACTCTAACTACAACCTCTTGCCAACTCTTGTCTGGTTCCACATCTTTCTTACCAAAACAGTGTTCAGCTTTGTGTATGTGTTGTGTAATAGATCATCCACTATAAATCTGCAAAGGAAAGATTTTTTTTTAAGACCCTCAGAGGTGGGAGCTTCTTAATTCATTACTACAGACCAGGCAAGGTGTCCAGAAGAGGGCCTAATGTGAAAATGAAGTTGTTGCTTCAATGATACAAAAAGTAAAAGGAAAATGCTCAGATAGCTCAGGTATTTAGGGATGAGTCTTTGCATACCAGCCTAAATTCAGTTTGCACAATAGTAGCACTTGGCAGAAGCTGCCCATCTTAGCTTCTACTGACTCCATGCTGACAGCACATGGTACCCTGTTACTTCTTATAACAGTCCTGAATTTTTGGCAGATTAGCTGTTGTGAGAATACATTTTCCATTTGCTGGCAAACATTTAACGGTCTATTAAATGTTGGCAATAAACATATGGTTTCTCGTTTTGGTTTGTGTGCCTGTGATTGAAACCTTTCTGTTCTGCATTTGTTGTGAAGGCAACCATAGGCAGAAGAGTACTACAATAGCTGAAGGAGAAGTCCAGTGTGGAAAGGGGAATAAAATACTATAAATGAATGCTCTCTTCATGTGTCGCTTCCTTTGTTAGATACCTTTGCCACACTTCTTTGATCTGCATTAACTCTAGGGATTTCAGCATCTCAGGTACACATTGGAGGGCCTAATAAGGCTTTCCTTGCTAGCTCTCCTCTCCTTTTTCTTAGCCCAATCTTTGCATACCCGCCACTATTTTACAAATGAAAACCAGGCCCTGTGTGACCAACAACAACAGAATGTGATCAAGATGGCAAAGGTTATTCATGAGAAAAAGCAGACAAGCCAGAAAGGCTGTAGCAGTTTGCTTCTGCCTGAGCCTACTGGGAAAGGCAAAATTCTGCTCCCTCCTCTCCCTGGTGAGTTAAAGGAATGCAAACTTCTTTTCCATTCTGAACTCAGTTTGCAGCAATTGAAGCAAGCTGAGAACAAAGAGGGGAAAAGGGAGAAGGAGAGAGAGAGACAGACGTTTTAAAAGAAAAGTAGGATGACAGAGAAGTAACTGGGACTGTCCCTGTCAAATCAGGACAATTGGAAGGTGTGCATTTTGTTGCTTATTCCTGGGTTAAAATGAAAGCTATCTGCTCTGATCATTCTTTTATCTCTTTCCTCCTTTTCGTTTTACGGTTTGGTTCTATCCTACACCTCCCTCTGTAGTGGGAGTAGGCAGAGTGCAACCCTCCAAAAGTTGGGACTGCAATTTTCAGCAGCCCTTGCCAGCATGAAAATGGAGAATGCTGGGAGTTGCAATCCAGCAACATCTGGAGCGCCACACTTTCCCTATGTCTCCTCTACAGCTCTTGTCATTGTATACTTCCAAGCTGGCTTCAATTTATGGTGATTCCCTCATAGGGTTTTGGTTTTTTTCTTTTTGCAAGCTCTATTTGGAAGAGGTTTGAGGCTGAGAGTGTGTGACTTGCTCACAGTCACCCAGTAAGTTCCCATGGCTAAGTCTGGATTTGAACCTTGGTCTCCTAGTATCCTATTCCAGTACTCTAACCATTGCAAGTTGTCTAATACCTTTATCACCCAGGACTACAATTCCACCTCAGCTGCCATGACTGCATCTTACGGAATCCCAGGACTTGTAGTTTGGTGAGCCCCTGTATACGCCTCACGAAACTACAAATCCCAGGATTTCATAGGATGGCGCCCTAGCAGTTGAGGTGGAATCGTAGCGCTATAATCGCTCAGCGCGAAGGGGCCTCAAATCAATCTACTTCGGCTTAATCTGCCGTGTGGACCAGTCTTTTTTTCCTTCTAGAAACTACATTTCCCAAGCACTCCCATGATTTCTAGTGGCGTCTCAACTTTAATTCAGAACCGGACTGCATTTCCCATGAGGCAATGACGGAAACTCGTTTCTCGGGCAGAAAAGGAGGCGGGGGGAGGGGTTCGGTTTCAACCGTCATTCTTGGCCTCCTGAGGAGGCAAAGCGTCCATGAAAAGTCTCTACGCCTTTTAATATTTTAAGTCTTGAAAAATTTCAAAGACACCAAAACGCCTCCACTCTTCCAGAATATATCTTGCTTCGGTATTATGTCAATACTCTTACCAAGCGCTGGCCTTCAGGACTACATTTCCCATACTCCCAGGCTCCACCCCTTTCGCTTTGCGAGTGTCGTCTTTCGGCCAGTGCCCTTCGTGTGTGGGGGGAGCGTATTTGAGGCACTACATTTCCCAGAAGGCATTGCTTCCCTCCCTCCTCCGTCAGGACTGTCTGGCACCAGTTCCCCCTTTTCCAACGAGTAAGAGGTAGCTGGTTCAGTCCGGTCCCCAAGTGCAGAAACCGCTGCGGCGTTGGGACTTGGCGGTAAGGGCCCCCGTCCTCCCATCTCACGGAAGGTACCATTGTGATTGCCGGCAGCGGGGGGGGCGTGCAAGGTTTAGGCGTTCTAATCCCTACCACCGAGGATGGAGGGAGAGGATGCGGGACTCTTTTGTTGTCTTGGGACGGGTGCTGGGCTTTAGGGGGAAAGGAAGAGGGCTGAGGAAACCACGGCTGTTATGGGGTTCCCTTCTCTTAGTATGGGGAGGAGCTTGGTGGGTTGAAAGGGCGAGGGGTTATGTAGAAGCCGGGACGCTTGGGACTGAGGAGTGTGTGGAGAGATGGGGCTAAGATTTCGTGGTTTTATTTTGCTTCTAAAGAGAGCAGTCTGATGTAAACTGGGATTGGGGGTTGGATCAAGAGTCGCTGTGAACTAAAACCCATCTCAATCTTTGAGGAAAGGATGAGGGCCCTTGAGTGATAACCAAGGTCTGGTGGTAGGTTGCTAGTTCAGGATCCTCTCAGGCCCTGGCGTTTCCAGGCCGAAACCTGAGTCCTTGGGAGGGCCCTTGGGCATGTTATTAAATATTTCGCATTTAGTACCAACCACTGTTGCTCACAGAGAGAGAGGAGGAGAGAGAAAACAAACATATCCTGCCGTTAAGGCAGAAATCGTAGCTAAAGAGACTGTTTCCTGATGGGATGAGGAACATTTAATCTAGTTGATTTGCTTCTGGTCAGTAGGTCAGATAAAGATCAGAGTAGAAGGTGAGCCCCGGTGCCACTATGATTGGGAGGGAAGGAGGAAATTTACTAAATAAATACGTAGATTTCCGCCCTCCCCTGAGAGTGTTTGCACATTGCATCAAAAAATTAGTTAGTCCTTGCAAACTGTAGCTAACTGCTTTCTCCTAGCTCAGCTGAAGATTTTTAGGAGCCTATCTGTTTAACTTTAACTTATATATGCTGAATATATCATAGGTAAAGCAGGATTAGACTCTGAGGAACGAAGTGTGAAAACAGGAGGAAGGAATATCAACAGTTCAAGATACACAGATGGCACTGAACTACTTAGCAGAAAATAGCAAAGACTTGGAATGGCTGCTGAAAGGAGTCAAGGAAAAAAAAGTGCAAAGGCAGGTTTACAGTTGAATATTAAGAAGACAAAAATAATGACCACAAATGATTTATATAACTTTAAAGTGGATGATAAAGACATTGAAATAAAGATTTTCCATATCTTGGCTCAGTCATTAATCAGAACAGAGACTGCGGTCAAGAAATCAGAAGAAGACTAGGACTTGGAAGGGCAGCTGTGAGGAAACTAGACGAGATCCTGAAGTGTGAAGATACATCATTGAATGATAAAGTTAGGATGGTCTGTGCCACTGTATTTTCAGTTCAGTGTCTGATTGTGAAAGCTGAATGGTAAAGAAGGCTGATAGGAAGAAAATTAACTCATATTAAATGTGATGCTGGAGAAGAGTTCTATAGATTTAAAAAAAAAGACAAATAGTTTCTAGAGCAATTCAAGGCTGAACTCTCCCTTGAAGCCAAGATGACTAAACTGAAACTGTCGCACTTGGGATGTATCGTGAGAAGACATGACTCAAGAAAATACAGTAATGTTTGGTAAGGAAAATGCAGTAGGAAAAAAGGAAGACTGCGTTACAGATGGATAGACTGAATCAAGGAAGCTATGGCCCTGAATCTGCAAGACTTGAACAGAGCTGTTGGTGATAGGTTGTGTAGCAATTTACCTTTATGGCACTGTGTAGGTTCCCCAGTAATAGGGAGTGTAGATGTAAGTGGGAATTAAAGCAGTTAACACCCAGCCAGAGTCTGGTAGGTTAAAGCAAGGGGGCTTCAGAAGAAAAGGACAGCTACAGCAGCCGGCATTGTTCAACCTTGTTCTATATACAGCTCTGAGATTGGGCTGTCATCCAAAGTGTCCCGAGTTGTTCCTTTCTACCTAACTGGATTAACCTGGGGAATGTAAACAGCCAGACTTGGTAAGGAAATGGCAGTTATTCCAAAACTTGACATGAAGCAGCGATTTCTATAAATGCATGCTTCAAGTACACATAATAAAACTGGGCTGTGGTGGGAAGGTGAGACTAAGAAAGGTGTGTTAGCTCCACCTTTGAAGGCAGAGATCTCCCTCTTTCCCTCTCTTTTGTTCATGCTTGATAAGGTGTTGTGTACAATTATAGTGATATATAAAGGATTACAGAACATCCATGCAGAAAGGTGGGGTCAAAAACTAAATAATATGGCACAAACTGCCTATAAAGCCTAGGTATTTTAGATCTAGGGGGTGAGCCCAAGAATATGTTAATTGCCTTGAATATCAACAGTTTCAAGGCATATTGTAAATGTTTTGGATAAACCAATAGAAATCTTGTGTATTGCTTTTCAGTTACGAGACTCAGAATAGCTGAAGAGTCAGTGAGCTGGTGTTGTGATTTTCAAACTCTGTTGTGGAGAACTTGATGTGTACTTGTGTGGGATTGGGTGTTCCTCAGCAATATGATTAGTAATGACAGATAGATTTTCCTGGATGCCACCTTATTCAACACAACCAATGGTTCCCTAAAATTAGCACTGTAGGAGAATCCTGAACATGCTGTCAGTTCGTGAGCAGAGTTGTAGTAGAGCCAGATGCTTGCAGGTTCAATGTGCTGTGTGGTTTTGATTAGCAGAGGCTGCTGATTTCTCACCAAGTGGCTGGATTTTCACAACAAAATACTGTGACCTTTCTCTGTTGTAATGCAATCTATTTTGATGTGGCTTGGTTTCCAGGGGCGAATTAAGAATTTAAAAGAATGAAGAGTTAAAAAGCTTCTTTTTACAAAATCTTTTTTATGGGAGCTCAGGTCTCCCCAGTGCTTTCTTGTCTTCTGTCTAGCTGGAGAGTGGGTTTATCTTTTTTGCAGCATTGGCATTGGGCGGATGGTGAAGGAGGGCCGGAGAGAGACAGACTTTGATTGTTGGGTTTCAGCGATCTATCTGTAGTAAACAATGCAATAAAATTTGAGCTGGGAAAGAATGAGCTTTTAATCTAGCTGATCCTATTGTAGCTTTGTGTGCTTCTGTACAACCTGCAAGGTAAACAGGTGCATCCTGAATCATTACTGAGCATGTGTGAAGAGCAAAACAGAAAGAAAAGAGGAGAGCAGATTAGCCTGTCTCACCAGCTACCCTAGAGTCTTGAAAAAATATATAGCTATAAGTTTTGCCACCAAAATGGAAATCATAAGAAATGTAGAGGTTGTTAAAAGACATCATTGCAGGATGCATTTTGGAAGAATTCTTGGGTAGTCCTTAGAAAATTCGAAATGTTTTTGTTTTCTTGTGCAAAAATTTGCCGAAAAATGTTGAGCTGATACTCATTTTTGTGGTGTAGGAGCCTATCGGTATTCTTTCCATGTTATTCTTACCTCTAATACTAATAAACTTTCTGTTAAAGAAAGCTTCCATTAAAGAAGCCCAGGAACACACCTACTTGGTTAATTGAGATATACTTGCATTCGTACACCAAGGTTCCATAGCCAGTATGTAGAAGTTCCTTGTCAGGAGTCCATGTGGAAAAACAAAAAGAAAAGTATGTGTATTTGGCCATAAGACTTTTTTTTTTAAAAAAAAAATCTGTGTTTGTAATAGCTTTTTTATCTGGGGGTGATAGGAGTTGTACTCCAATATATCTTGAGGGTGTCAGGATCTGGAAGGCTGTTTATTGCTCTGGGACCATAACTATATCTGGGGGTAGACTGTCACTTTTTAATTTGTTTTACCTAGAAAGATATTTCGTGTGCTGAAATGTTTGCCTTGCTTATATTTTGCTTTGTGAAAGTAAAATGTTGAGATGGCTTCTGTGCTTATAACGGGCCTGTATGGGCATAGTTCCCCCCACTTGACCTGAGGTATATGTTAGTTTTTGGTTGGTGAGAGTCAGTCACAAAGGCGTTGGAAGTTGGGCCAGGTTTCTGGTGAATGCAAACCTGAATGATTAGCACCCTGCCATCTTCTGGGGCTCTAAAAACCTTAAATCAGCCTGCCAACCCGTGTTTCCTTGGCGCCTTTTTGGTGCTGCTGCGCAGCTTCCCCTCCCCGCCAGCTTCAGCCGCTCCGGGTGAAATGAGGTCGAAGGCATAGGGAGGGGCCGGACCGGGCCAGCTGCTGCATGCGTGTACACTGTGCCAAGAGCCAGAAGACTGTTGATAGCAGCCAGACAAACAGGGCCTTGGCGCTGTTGCTTTTGTGGCGTTGTCCATATGGAATCTGGGGGTCTGCATGGAAAGGAGCTCCAAACTCTTTGGGCAGGAGGTGAGTGAATATTTCATGCCCTCCAGGAGACCCCCCTCCTTCCTGTGTTACTTCTTCATCTTGAGTAGCAGAGGCCAGGAACCTGGACTTCTGGCTTTCAGTTCTTGCCGAGCCACAAGGCCTCATTCCCTGGTACCAGAGTTGGAAACGGAAACCAAGTGACCTGCCTTTCATCCTCTCTAGAAGCCCCAGGAGATCTTGTTTCTGGGTGGTCTTTCTCCAGGAGACTTCTCTGCCCTCTCAAGGTTGTGATTAGATGGGAGCCACAAGGCTTGTTCCCCTTCCTAGGTACACTTGCTTTTTCACGGAAGTCTTAATCGTTGACATCTTGTGCCTTGACTCCTAGGCTGCTCTGCTGTTCCAAAATTGGGATAGAAAATAGTACTCATGGCTTGGATACCATCTTTGTGTTTGCACTCATCTAGGGCCCTCCAGATGTTGTTGAACAGCAAATCCTCCAGCCAGCTTAGTCAGTGATGGACAATATGGGGAGAAGCACTTCAGTGACATTTAGAGGGCTGTGCAATTTCCATTTCTGTTCTAAGGCAGCATCCCCTCCATCTGTCCTGATTCAGCAGGGACAGTGCTCTGCCATCCTACTTTATCAGCTGGTTTTAAAATATCCCAGTTTCTCTCTACCTTCCCACTTTCCCCCTTTGTCCTTAGCTTTCTTCAATTGTTGCAGAGTGAGTTCAAAGTGCAAAAGTAGTTTATACTCAATTAGCTGAGTGGATGGAGAGGACTAGGTAGAACCTTGCCCTTTCCTGTAGATTCAAGCAAAAGCAAGCCGCTGCAGCTGCTCTTAGCTTGTGTGTTGTTCCTCATTCATTATGTTTGCCGTCTTGACCACACTCTGATGTTGCTTGGTCACACATGTCACAGTTTTTATTTGTGAAATGGATGGGATGAGGTGGCCTTTCGTCTTCCAGATGCTGTTGGATTATGGTTTGCATCCTTGGCCACGTTGGCTGGAGCTGATAGCAGTTGGAGTCCAAGAACGTATAGCGGTCCATTCTAGGAACTAGTTTTCATTGGGGTTGGTAAACCTACATCTGGGCTGTACCACATCTGACTGTCAAGGGGCTGAAAGTTTATGGTGTGCTCCTCCTTGCAAAACAACAGTGGGCAATTTGTGGCTCTGCATATGCTATGACGTATGCTATGCTGTAAGCTCCTCATCTCCCATCGTTTGCTGTTCTGGCAAATCTGACAGAGAGCCAGTGTGGTGTTGTGCTTTGAGCATTGACTGCAACGCTGGAGACCAGGGTTCGATTCTCTGCTTGGCTGTGGAAACTCACTAGGTGTCTTTCGCACACTCTCACCCCAGAAAACCTTGTGATAGCTTCACCTTAGGGTTGCTGTAAGTTGGAAGTTACTTCAAGGCAGACAACAACAACAACAAAAGCTGATGGGGATTGCAGTGCAGCAACATCTGAAGAATCAAGAGTTTCCTCTCTGTCTGTAGAAGGATGATGAGGAGAATGTGGGGACAGAATCTTTTCCCCTTTTCATGCCAGTCGTCTATGTGTGGTGAACTTGCTTTGTTTTTCTTTTAAATATAGAGACCAAGTCACAGGTTTACTTCCTCAGTTGGAACTGGACCTGTGTAGTAATTGCTGTCGGCAGTGTGGTTTTTTTCCTGCAAGATTTTGCGTGTATTTATTTTTCTGGGCTTTGTTACGAATGGAGTGAGAGACCTAGCTTATGACTGGCATGCATTTTTCCTTGTGTGTTTCTCATGCGCCAGAAATTGTACTGGTGGAAAAAACTAGCTGTGATATTTAGCTGTGCTAAACAGACACAGAGGGCACCTTCTCGTGGTTACTCTTGTGAAGTGGGATGTATGGTTACAGCAGGGAGTCCTTACAGGAATCTAGATGTCCACATTTTATCCTCAGTTCTCAGGTGGTATTAAATGTGGTGGTTTCTGTGAGGGATTTGAGAACAAAGAGTCCTGAGTCCTCTGCTAGGAGAGCTGGGAATGGATCAATGAATCTGAGCGAGGGATGCCGTGGTTTTGTTACTTGATAGACTTGAACTTAGTCCTTCCAAGCAGAAAAAATTCAGATGCCTCATGGAGGAAGGGGAGGGTCCCTCACTTAGTCCATGAACCGCAACAGGGAATGCAGTGTACCAGTGAATTGGTTGCAACGGTCCCAGGTTTCCAAGTCCAGTGACAATTGTAGGTTGCTGATTTCATGGGTGGTCATGCTGGTCTGGCGAGGAAATCCCAAAGGCTGCAACAGAATGACACATCTTTATCAGCAACAACTAAAATGCCACAAAGCAGCAAGCGAGCTTTTGTTTTCCGAAACTATTCTTCTGGCTGGAGAGAAAAGGTAGGGAGAAGAATCAAGGAAAAAAGCCCCCCCTCTGAAGTTCATAACAGTCTTAATATAGAAGTGTGTGCGAATTACACTGGCTGGATCCGGTTAATCTGTTAATGAAGCAGATTTTGGTTTCTATCAGGGACTGCTATAGAGCTGGGCAACTGCAGCACTGTGGCCTATAGCTGCCAACAGTCCTAGCCAGTATAATCAGTGATATACCATCCAAGTGTCTCAGTTTAGCAGAGAAAGTCCTAATTAATCCTCTTATCTTTCCACTTTTTCCAGCTGCTTTTAAAATGTCCCAGTTTCTCTTTCCTCCTCCCACTTTCTCCCTTTCTCCTCAGCTTCCTTCCTTTACTGCAAAGTGAGTGCAAAGTGAAAAAATAGTTTGCTTTCCATTAACTTAGTGGGGTGGGGAGGCAGGGCCTTAATCTTGCCCTTCCCAATAGGGTGAAGCAAAAGCAAATTGTGTCCCATACTGTGTATGTTCTTCCATATTAATAACTTTTACCATCTTGAGCACCCTCTGAGGTTTTTTGGCCACACGTCTACCAGTTTTAAGGATGAGCAATGATGAGGGGTTATGGCAGCTACAGTCTAAAAACATTTGGAGGTCCACAGTTGTCCACCCTGGACTACCACGTTAAACAATAATGACCATTTCTTCATTTTTGGAAAATATATAATGTAGCAACTTAATCAAGTATATCTTCAGCACTTACTGAAGCACAGCACAGGTTCTCTTCTGAGGAAGAAATCAGAAGAAAAGGAAAGAATGGTGCTCTGATTAATGGCAACGCTGGATATTAATGTGTGGTGGTTTACAGGGCACAGCAAGGGTATGAGCTGTATGTCTTTTCAGATTTTGGACTGCAGCTCGCAGCATTCCTCACGATTAGCTGTGCTGGCTACAGCTGCTGGGAGTCTAATAACATCTGGAGGGCTGTCGCTTTCCCTAAGGTACAAGAGTCTATGAAAGTCAGAGGAGGATTATCTAGTGGCTGAGCCGTATGTAAAGCAAACACAACCCAAACACAAGTGACTTTTTAATAGGTGGTGTGAGTAGAGCCCATTAGAAATCTAGGAAACCAGAGAAAGATTAGCAAACCTCGTTCATTCTCTGCTTATTCTCAGTTCTCATGAACTCTGAAGAGCGAGGTTTTATCCCTAACTTTCAGAAGAGGTGTGAATCCTGAAAAAAATGAGAAGAAATGAAAAGTGAATATACGGGGGGGAAAAAGGGTAACTCTTCCCAGAGTAGAAGCAGTTGGAATACAGAGTAGGTAGTAGGATTCACACAAGGTTTTGGAGCTGTGAAAAAGGGATTTTATAGTATTCATAGTAGTCTGTGGAAGGAATTAACAGTTGTTAACATTTTCATTGGTAATATTTCTGCAGGCCTTTCCAGTGTCTCTCGGCTATTAAGTTTTCTCATGGACTATTTATAGGCACCATTCTGTAGTAATGCGGAATATGAGAATTCAATCTGTTATCCTAGTGCTATGTAGTTCAAAAGCTTTTCCTCTGTAAACCGCGTTTTTATAATAACTGGCTTTTCCTTCCCCTGCCTTTTAGATGGAAGTGAAGCTACCTGTCCTTGGAGAACGAGGAAGCTGGCATAAGATAACCAAGTTTACTTGAGGTAAATTGGTCTCCTGCAAGATTTCTGCTGGATCTCAATGGAGTATTGCTTCTCAGTTTTCCTCCCTCCCTTCAAGTCACTTCAGGGTTATGTTTGCCCAGTTTAATCCATATGTCAGTAAGACTAGATGTGAGCCTGGGTTGTAGGCCTGCGTAACTATTTGAGATGGGCATAGTGCTGTGAACTGTGTACACTGAACACTTTGAGGAGGCATTGCCAGTGCGTGGGTGACTGGCCTGCTGTTGCAAGCGTGATCTTTTTGGCAGGATTAAAGCATAATGGCTCATAAGGGGTAGCCCTTTTGGAACGTCCTAGCATTCCATGTGGCTTTGACTGTGAGATGGCTAGAAGAGGGGTGAAAAAACTCTTACTGGTGAGGAAATGGTTGTCTTAGTGTACAGTTCTGTGCTTGAAGTTCTTCTCAGCTGAACTAAATTGTTTGGAGGTCTTTGAACAAAGTTTGGATGGGTCTCTTTTAGGAGTGCTTTAGTTGTATATTCCTGCATGGCAGAATGGGGTTGAAATAGATGGCCGTTGTGATCTCTTCCACCTCTAAGATTCTGTGATTGGAGCTTGGAGGATGGTGTATGCACTTTTGTCCGTACCTGCTCTTGGAGTCTTCCTACCTCTTCCGTCTCCTTATCTCATAGAATCATAGTGTTGGAAGAGACCCCAGAGGCCATCCAGTCCAACCCCCTCCCATGCAGGAATACACCATTAAAGCATTCCTGACATGTGGCTATCCAGCCTCTGTTTCAAAACTTCCAAAGAAGGAGACTCTACCACACTCTGAGACATTTAATATTTTAAATGAGGTGGATCTCTTTTTTTACTGCTTGGCACATGCAGATTCCTAACTTTTAATTATACACACACACACACACACACACACACGTGTGTGTGTTTGTGTGTGTATAAGTTTTATTTCATCTAATTAATGCTGTTACAATACAATAACTATATTTTCTACACATCCAATTATACATTCCATAATACAATCCATTAATAAAAAATTCCCCATAAATCCTCATAGGTATCCTCTTTTTAATCATTTAATATTGCCCCTCTCCCTCCCCACCAGAAAACTGTCTTTAATTATTACTTTCCTTTTCCTTTCATGTAGAATATTGCTTCACAGTTGTCTCATTCATTTCCTCATACCCCTCTGCCACCTTTTCAATTCGTCATTCTCCAGTTTGTGAGCCAAACTTCATGAACTTCATTCATGTGCTCCAAATAAATCCTCTTTTTCTGTTATAAAATTGAACATCATATATTCTGTTATATATGATCTGATACTTCCATGTGCTAAGGTCCTTTCTTTTTTCTTTCTTCCACCCAGATGCTATCACTGCTTGTGCAGATTTTAGTAACTGTTCTGTTAAATATTCCCTGCCCTTATTTAATCCTAGATTTTTAATGTTTGAAGTTACATATCCTTTTTTCCCCCAACTCCATTCCCCCTGCCATTATTCTATTTATTTCTTTTTTTATTTCCCTCCAAAATCTTTGTATTTTACAACAGTCTCACCATATATGGATATAGGTCTCTTTTCCCCACAACCATGCTAACATTCTGGAGATAAATTTTTATTTATATACAATAATTGATGTGATGGTCTATACCACCTTCCTATTATTTTTTGCTGCTGTTCTCTTACCTTATTATTTTTATTTTTTATTAGCTCTTTTATCCATTGTTGAATTTCTTTTTTATTTACCTTTGTATGCTTTTCCCATATCCCTAATATGCCTTTTACCAAATTTAATTGATTTTTCAGTAAAATTCTTTAAATTTTGCCATTTATCCCTTTACTTCCTTCTTGCCTTATCTTAAGTAGTTCTTCTAATGGCTTTCTCTGTTCCCAACTTCTATGAGTGAATGGGCCACCAGAGTTATAATACGTCAGATGAAGTGCCTTTCAATTGAGCATGTTCAGGACTTCCAGTCCAGCGTTTAGTATCATCCCAGAATATGAGAGTTACTCTAGTGTCTTCTCCCATAGGGAATGCATGGGGAGAGTGCCAAGACTTGGAGAAAGCAGGAAGACGTGTAACTTGTCATCTTAGGAGTAAGTATAATTCATTGCTGAACTTGGATTTCCTTATCTCCAGGGAAACAAATAAATATTGGTGTCAGTGGTGTGAACCCAGGCTACAGACTTCTTATCTGAAGGTATTCTCAGTTCCAGGTTGGCTGTAGGGATTGCTTTAGTTTGCTGCCCTATTTCTGTATCCTATATAGTTCCTATAGTTCTGTATGCTATATAGTTGTAATCCTGTATAGTTGATATACAGTCATCCCTCCACAATTGCTAGGGTTAGGGTCACAGGACCACCATGAAAACTGTGAAAAACTGTGAATAACTCTAGGCCTTCCAAACCATATTTAACACACAAAAAAGTATGCTCATCATATTCAACCGACCGTAGATTCCTTTGAGGCATCAGGGTTCCTTCACAAGGCAGAAGTAGGTGGCTGGTGGAACATACTACCACCTCCACGGCTGCCCCGCACCATTTTTAATAGAGACTTACAAACCTTGTTTGCAGCTTCTCAGTCTCATGAGGCTTGCAATCCCTATTAAAAATGGCATAGGTAGGCAGTAGAGGTGACAGCAAATAATCCATGAATAATCAGATCCACAAAAGTCAAACCTACAAATGTGGAGGGCTGAGTGTATATGTCAGATTTAGTTCTTTTCCATCAAAACCTTACTTCAGAACCTATTTGCCTATTTCTAACCTAATGCTGCTGCTTGAAATGTTGCACTCATGTTTTGAAAGAACTACAGTTTTGGAAGACTGCGAGGCAAACTGCTACTCTGTTCATGCCTAATTGTCAGTGGATAGTTTCGTATGAGTCAGATTTATTATGGGCCAGATTTCTTATGCCCGAGTTGTATGTTTTCATTCAGCTTAATTTTTTTTTTATTATTGTTGTAAATTCTGATTTGTTTTAAACAGTTTAAGTTGATTTTGCTGGCATGATGCCCCAAGATCCTATGGTACATGACAAGATATCAATATTTAAATACAGTGTTGTCATTGATAAAGCACATATCTCCTCCATATAAATTTGCCAACTGAGACAGCTTTTTTTTTAACTTCCATGTTATGCCTGCCTCTGTGATCAAGTGAAGTATTTCAACGGAAGCAAACTGTGCCATAGTGGGTGTGTTATGCCATAGGAATAATAGAATTAATGATGGGTCAGATCAGTGCACCATCTAATTCAAGAAATGGGAACCATGAAGCACTCCAGATGTTGATGCACTGTAACTCCCAACATTCCTCCTCATTAGTTATGTGGCTGATGCCATTGCAGTCTGACAATATCTGGAGAGCCACCTGACTCCTGTTTTCATTTTAACTTTAACTACTACTTTTTACCTTGGTCAGACAGATACCTAAAGAAGCTTCACAAGAGGGTGAAACTACATTCAAATTTATAGCAAGAAAGAGAAAGTGACAAAAGTATCATGCAGTCTTGCTATTCTAGCACTTCTATTTTGCTTTCAGCTGTCTGTGGAAACAAGAACAATGTGGAAAACATTGCTGATGCTAGAACTAGGTGGAGTAGGGAACCGGGCTCCCTGTGTGCTCCCATTCTTTGTCCCTGCTCTCCGATACCGGTCCTCTTCAGCTATCGACCAGCAGCATGAGCTGGCCCGAGAACGATCCAAGACGGTTACCTCTTTCTATAACCAGTCGGCCATTGACGTAGCAGCTGAAAAGGTGAGCATAAACTACTACTGCAGCTATATCTCTCATTCACAAGGAAAACGGGACACACTGCAAGCCTGCCAGCGTGGGACAATATTCTTGTTTCTCAGCCTCTTGCCTGTCTGAGGCAGGCTTTGCCTCAGCCTGTAGTCTGTGATCCAGGAGCAGGTCTGGACTCTCCAAACACTTCCTTCTTGGCAGATGAAGGACAAACTCTCCCAGGACTGAAAGCCTCAAGAAGATTCATTACGTGAGGTACAAGCCTGAGCCGGCAAATTACATTCCTCGGTGCTAGTTTCTGGCCTAGCTAAAAAAACAGATGGCCTACCTCAGCTTGTTGAATTTTGGGCATAAGGGCATCTGCTATTTTGCTAACTTTCAGGGAGGGATGTGGAGGGCTGGAACAGAGAATTCTTTGTATTTATGTTTCCCTCAGAAATTGCCCCATTTATCTATTGTTTTGGACAGAGTTATCACTCAGCCCTTGGGTCTTATTTTTCTAATTACCGCCATTTAATGAGTTCCCCAAACAGCTTGGCACAGACCCTTTGAGAGGGGGTCCAGATCATTGCCTATGGGGAGAACAGAAGTCTAATCTTACTCTCACTGTCTGGAACCTGCCCCGGGGAAAACACCGATTAATTACATAATGCAACTGCCTGTCATTATACGAAGGCCGCACGAGAGAGGCTTCTGTTATCACTTGGCACAATGAAGATGTTACCCACTCAGTTTTTAACAGAAGCTGTTTATGGACGGAACTTGAGGCATTTGACTCCCCATTGTAGGTATGACATATGGTTGAATGGTGACCACATATTATGGGGGAACTGCTTCACAGTGAGGTTGCCCCTGTTCTCCCAGGAGAACTTCTGTGCATCTTCATCTGGCAGAAAAGTAACAGATGCAGCTTTCTTATTTCCCATTACATCTGTGCATTGGAGAAAAACAGCAGCTGTTACATTCCTCACTGTTTTTGCAGCTCTTGGATGCACAAGTGCACTATAAAAAGTGACAACTTCAATGTGTTGGATGGAATCTGGTTTCCTTTAAGAGGGAAACCTGCATTGTGTATTTACTTCTTCTATGTGCACTTTAAGTTTTGACATTCAGACAAGTGAAGAGGGAAATACTTAATGCGGGATGTTGAAATCTCTACCTCTGAAAATCCTGCAGACCTCTTTTTTCTTCCCCATTTCTGTGGTTTGCAGCAGAGGCACTAGAACTAAACCATATTTGTGGCTGTGCTGTTTAAATGGGAGGGAAATACAGTATGGTGGAATGTTGGCTGCTGAGACAGTTACCAAGCTTATCTCAGCAGGTGGAAACAAGGGCTTGGTTTCCAATATTCTCCTTTCAGGGAAAGATGAAAGGAGAAGCCGTTCTTAGGGAGCTGTGGATTATAGGAAAGGCTACCCTTCATACCACAAGGCAGGAAGGCAGTAAAGAAAAAAAACCCACAATTATGTGGTAGGGAATGGTTAGTGCTGGTGCTGTTCTCCTGGTTTTCCTCATAGGAGCATCCTGGATGTTGTGTGAACACTCACTTGTTCCTTCTTTTCTCCTCAGCCCTCTGTGAGGTTGACGCCCACCACCATGTTGTATTCTGGACGCTCTCAGGATGGGAGCCACCTACTGGTAGGTGTGAGACTAGCTGCTTCCCCAAACCTGAGACTTAGGATTCTAATATCCTAGTCCTTTTAGTTCCTTTTCTTGCTTTTAATCCTTTAGACTCTTAGATTATTGTGTGATTTCCTTCCAGTCTCTGCCCTCAACAATAGTGAGGCGTAGCTTTCAGGGTTAATTTTATGTAAGCAGTAGGTTTATTTTGAGGAAAAGGTGGTTCTTTACAAGTTGAAGCTTCCATGTGGAATTTAAATATAGTCTCAAAACCTGCACCATATGACTCTGTTGCATGTGTGTAATATAAATGTGCTATTTTAAAAATGTGATATGGACCTTGAGAATGTACTACCTCAAAAAGTATATGGTGATATTACATATTGTCAGACGTGCACATAGCGAGGACTACAATGTTATTCTACATAATAAGTTTTTCTGTCCCCACATTTAAAGTTGTTTTGATTTAACAAGCTTTGGAGGACCCTTCGAAGGACTGTGCCATGCGTATTGCCTGCTTTTTCAAATTTATTTTCAGGATATCGGTCTTCCTGGACAGGAGAAGTATAATTTTTGTGTTCTATATAATACTAGGAATCCGGTAGTTCAGTAACTTTAATTAACTCATGACAGCAACCTTCACCAAAAGGTTATTGTAATGAGTTGTGGTGGAGAACTTTAAAGCTCCTGTGAAGTTTTGACAGGAAGGGCAAGATATAAATGCATGAAATCAATTATGGTTTTAGTAAGAGTTGCAGTAATTTCTTCTCTGAAGAAACTCTGAGAGTTATAGCATTGTTAAAATTGACTAGAGTAGAATAACCATCTGGTCCAACCCCATTATGCCAGTCCATAATGCCGTAAACATGAAGATCCATAATGCCTTTATAAGGGATTCCTGCGGGAATCAATGATTAAGCTGGTCTCAGACCACATTCATTAGTGTCCTAAAACTCAAGAATCCAGAATCCCTGGATCTTGTTGTCACCAGATTGAGTTCCCTATAAAATAGTTATCTGTTAATGCTGCAGTGGCTCACTGACATCCAGCCCAAATGCACGAAAGAGAGAGTTTGCTTCTGTTCCCTTGTCCTTCAGCTTGCTTCCCACATCATCTTAAACCTAGTCAAAAAATCAAGTTGGCTTTTGTATGGTTTCTGCTATGTCACACTACCTTGTAGATTGCGGATAGCCAAGAACCAATGTGTCACTGTGAATCTCCTCTCCTTGTCTCCCCAGAAACCCAGCTCCCCCTGTTATTTGTTGGTGTGGCAACCCTTGTTTCTCAGTTGTGTGGAACTAGGAGACTTCATCCTTGTTTTCTTGTCTGCTACACCAAGATCATAGCTAAGCAGCCAGGTTAACCAGGAAAAACTCCAGAACCCAGCCAGGCAGAGGCAGAAACCGGGACATGCAGATTAGAGCAAAGGTTTTCACTTGCTACTGTGTGAAATTAGAATCTATAGCTATGGCAACCTGTGATTCAGTTGCTGTTGCTGCCTGAACACTTCTAGGGGAAAG
Source organism: Cyclura pinguis (assembly GCA_030412105.1). Classification (NCBI taxonomy): domain Eukaryota; kingdom Metazoa; phylum Chordata; class Lepidosauria; order Squamata; family Iguanidae; genus Cyclura; species Cyclura pinguis. The sequence goes on from CM059604.1 coordinate 11,483,347, forward strand.
CAAAATTATGTCTGTGCTTGCAGCCTCAACATGTTGTACTTTGAAGAGGTCCAAGTTCTTTTAGGAAGCTTTTTGTGTCCAGACTAACTGGAAGTGCTCAGCTTTTGTACCAGTACTGTCTGAGAAAAAGACTAGCCAAAAACAATCTCATTCGCTTGTCTGCTCCCGACACATCCTTGGCTTGTCATGTGGCAAGATCCTATGGGCACCAAGGCCTTTAGTTAGCCTTGTGCAATGGGTGCCAAAGCCTTGAGTTGGTCCATTGCTCAGTATTACACTAGCTGTGCACCCACCAAGTCAAAAGAAGACACCTGCTATCTGAGGACACCTGCTATGATGCACTTTAGAACAGAAATGCATGTTGAAGACCAATGGGATAAATCCACAAGAAGTTTGCTATCTGCCTTGATTCTGAAGTGTGAAAGAAAAATATCTTCTTGAAACCAAATGTGGAATGTGGTGATCACTCAAGACTCTACATTTCCCCACACCAGTGATTTAACAAGGCCCCTGGAGCTGGAGAGAAAATTGATAAGTGACATCACGGTCTGCTATGGTCAAGTGGGAAGGAAAACCCAGCTCCCCACTCCTTTACTTCTTAAAGTTTGGAGCAGTATAATCACCTGATTTTCTTGTGCTTTGTTACAGAAAAGTGCCCGCTATCTGCATCACGAGCTTCCAGTCCGCATTGCTCATCGCATCAAAGGCTTCCGGAGCCTCCCCTTCATTATTGGCTGCAATCCTACCATCCTCCATGTGGTATGTGTTCCAAGGACTTCTGGGAAGCAGCTAAGGCAGGACTGGGCAACTGCAGAGATAGTGGGCCAGTTTTACTCCATTCCTTCTACAGTGGGATGCACCATTGCATTTTAGCCACCACTTTGGCTGTTTTGGGGCGTTTTGTTGTCATTTTATGGGAAGTGATGTGGTGGGGAGGCTCTGTTGGGTATGGGTGGTAAACCGCTTCGTTTGTAACCAGTGTTTGCCTGGTTTGTGGGTAAAATATCATGTGAAAATCAGTGGAAAGAAAATAAAATAAAAATTGAGAGGTTGCAGAGACCACATATCAGTGATGTATTTAAGTCTTTTACTCCAAGTCTCAAGTCAAGTCTCAAGTCTCTACCTTCAAGTCTCAAGCCAAGTCTCAAATCCTTGCAAGGTACTTTCAAGTCAAGTCTTGAGTCAAGTCTCAAGTCTAGGAGCCAAGTTTATACCCCAACCTGTATTCCAGAATTTCTGGACAGAGTCAAAGAAAGTCAGTTTTAACAATTTAAGTAGAGTCAGCCCCCTACTTTGGGCTTTTGCTATCTGCAGCTTCAGAAGAGGGGAACAGGATCCTTCTTACTTCCCATTTGCAAATCTTCCCTTCTGCTCGTAGGAAAAGTTTTAGAAAGCTCCTCCTATATGAGGGAGGGACAGGCTGATGAGCAGACCTCAACCCTACCTCAAGCCCATTTGCTGTTCCCTCTCAGAAATGTGTCCACACTTTGGGCTTGAGACAGATTGTCATGTGACCAGTAAGTTGTAAGGTTTCTGGCTGAATGTGTTATGTTACTGAACCAAGGGCAGCAAGTCAATCACTAAAAATATGCAAGTCTCAAGTTGAGTCAGGTCAGTGTGTAATTTTTACCAAGTCAAATCCGAGTCAAGTCACTGAAGTGACTTTAGTCTGACTTGAGTCCGAGTCAGTTGACTCGAGTCTACATCACTGCCACATATTAGGGTCCCATGGGCTATGCTTTGCCCACTCCTTATCTAAGAAGGTGATTATTAGTTGAGGGAGTGTGTTGGAATTAGGGCAGTGAGACTGATAGGAAGTAGACCTACCAGTATTGTGGCAGTGGAGCAGCACAGTAATTTCTTTTAAACTATACTGCACACATTGGTTCCTGTTTTTCAGTTAAATGATCTTCAGCTTGTCTTAGCAACAAATTTGAATAATAACGGAACGAAATTGTGTAGGTGTCCAAATGTGAGCATCATTACATTTTCCAAAAGTTGTTGAACTGCATCTCCCAGCATTCCTCACCATTGGCTGTGCTGGCCTGGGCTACTGGGACTAGCAGTTCCCTATTAGCTGGAGGGCCACATGATGTCCAGCCAGATGTACATACACAGATGACCAAACAGTTTTTAGCTCTCTTCTGAATTAGTGTCACTGCCGTATTCTTCCCTTCAGCTCTCCTATCAAAAAGTATCTGGGAGTTTCTGAAGTTAGAGTGGAGACACGCTTGCCAGATTTTATTATTATTTTCTGGGCAGTGGTTGGATGTTCTTCTAGGGAGGCAGGAAGTCTATCCTCTCAGTCCTGAACTGTTAATGTCAGTGTTTTCAATCTCAACTTGGACGTGATTGGTTTGTGGTTTGTGTAGTTAGGTGGCTCTTTCAGCTTTCAATTTTGTCATGGTAGTGATGTGTGCTTTACAACAATCATGTTGGATAAGCTAGTGAAAATTAGTGAACATAACTAACATAGTACTTTAAGCTTTTTTGATGGATTTTTCCCTAAGCATTCCTCTTAATGCTGGCTTGGGTAAAAGCCAGGAATACTGGTTATAATCTCTTGCTTCTAATTTATGAATACCACATATTTTCAAGAAATTAGCAAGTAAATCCAAGGAATTTGATGGTTTAGCATCATGTGAGCTTTGTAATCTGAACTTCTGCTTTAGTTGTAGTTGTCTTGGTTCCCATTTGGGAGAAAGAGGGATATAAATTCAATAAATTAGTAATTAAATAGTCACTTTCCCCCTCTTTCTTTCTTTTAGCATGAACTTTACATCCGAGCGTTCCAGAAGCTGAGTGAATTTCCCTCAGTAAGTAGGCTATAAAACTGTCCTGTAAATAAATAAATGGGAGGTCACACAAAATATGTTTTGGAATAGCCAGATAGAAGATGTGCATATGATGCAAGCATGATTATTGGACAGTTAGTTATAAGGTACCTAAACACCCTGAAGGCACTGATTTTGGAAGCTAAGCAGGGAGACTGCCAGGGAACACCAGGTGGTCTGAGATATATTTCAAAGGTGGGCAATGGCAAACCACATCCAAGTGCTCCTTGCCTAAGAAAACCCTATGATATTTATGGGGTTACCATGAGTCACCAGGTGACTTGAAGGCACATTCTTTATAATTCCCATTTTAAAAAAATCAAATGATGCGCAGTGAGAAGTTTTGTAGATACAAAGCGGGACTGGCTGAGTGGAACCAGATGTCTGCCTTCTTTGCATGTGTGTTCTATTTCTCTCCCGTGCAATATCCATGTTTTAAGGGACTTTTTCACCTGTTCTTTTTCTCTGAACAGATTAAGGACCAAGAATCTGAGGCCCAGTACTGCAAACTGGTCCGCCAACTCCTAGATGACCACAAGGATGTTGTGACTCTACTGGCGGAGGGCTTACGGGAGTGTCGTAAGCACATACAGGCAAGGCTAGGTTAAGGCGGTTGGGTTCCTGAACCATTTCCAGAATCAGGTTTCCCTTTTAGCATGTGGGCAGACTCTCCTGTTAGGCTCCAGGGCACAAGGTGACGCTGAACATTCCTCCTGCCTGAGCTGAGACTAAGTCTCAGCCCGTAAGACCAGAACTAGAGTCTACGAAGCAGTGATACCCAAATGCTACCTCCCATTCTGCTCTCTCCAGGCGTGATAAATGGGACGGAGAGGGTAGTAATCATTACCAGGTCGTGGGCAGAGTGGGTGGGTGGGGAGAATTGCCTACTGTTCTTTTCTCTCAGAAGCATGACAGAATCATTGTACCAGAGATATGTGTGTTGGGGGGAGGGTCCTAACATCATCATAGGGCCTCTAATCCCTTTAAGGACCTAAGGGCATTTGCTCCAGTTGCAACATTAATACTTCAGCCTTGCATGCAGGAGCTCCATGACTGACTTCCCAATCCAACCTGAGCAGTTTTAGGTTGGGGTCCAGCAACCAAGGAAGCCTGTATTCAAAGATTCACTGCGTGCCTGAGAAGGTGGCTGAGAGAGAAGGATAATTAAAAGGAGTGTCAGGCTGGGGCTTCTAGGAAGAGGATGGGCCCTGGAATATTTAGCCAGACCTGCTGTATGTTCTGAGCCTAGCCCTGCTTTTGTTCCTTCGTCCTTGCTGCCTTCGCTGTAAACCTCCACATGGAGCAGACAGGGCTAAACAGATTAAATAATGTGATTTGGCAGGGTAGATCACAAGCCCTTCTTTATCTTTTGCACATTGTTGTCCCTTGAAGATTCAGATAAAAAGGGTTTGGGGAAAAAAGTAGAGGAAATGTCACTTCCCAGAGGGAGCTGTTGTAACCACTAATGAGACCTTGTCCCAGTCTGCAGCCTGTTAGATTTTCTTTTGCTTTCCTAGGATGAGAAGCTGATCCGTTCTTTTCTGGACAAGACCCTCACCTCCCGCTTGGGTATTCGGATGTTGGCCATCCACCACCTTGCTTTGCATGAGGACAAGGTATATGTATATATATGTTCTTTCTTTAACTACATAACTGTGAGTGAGCTGTGACGCTTGATAGGAGAAGCAATTTTTGATTTAGTTAGATTTTCTGTGTCTATAAACATGTTAAAATCATTTTTTACAATCTTACATTACAGATACATACAATACCAAAAAAAATCATGCATTACCAGGATCATAGCAACAGAATAGGATAGAAATTTCCATTCTGTATATAAAAGCAAATAGTCACACAAATTAAAAGGAGTTCAGTAACATTATAAAAGGTTGATGGGCTATGACAAAGGAAGCAGAAGGAAGCTTTGTGTAAATAAAATTTCCCAGCAGTGAAATACCAAACATGCTCAGGTGGATTGCTGCTCCCTCTTGTTCCAATAGGCAGCAGTGGTGCTGATCTTTGAGTGAGAGCAAACCTTTACTGAGAGCAAACCTTGGTGAGGCCAGTCTTCATTCCTGCCTCAAGCCCAGTAGGTCATACTTTTTTCTTGCTCCTCTTTCCTTCGCAAGGTCTTTCTTACAACAGGAGCAACAACAACATCAGCAGCAAGAAGATTCTCCATCTTCCTCCTGTTCTTCAGTGAGACCACCCCCAGTGGGAATTTCCTCTCACATGGAGGTCTTTTTAATCACTATGGCCCATTCTCATGGATGGAAAAGGCTAGCCCAGGCATCGCCAGGGCCTTGCCCACCCCAGACAAGAGACAATGGGGGAATCCATGCAGGGCAGGTGAGGGAATTTCCCTCCATTCTGCAGCCTCTTTGAACTGTCAACAGTCAGCGTGTTAGGAGGCCAGGGCCAAAATAGCAGCAGCCCTGCTTCCTATGCCACAGACACCCAAAGGGAAGAAACTTTCCAAGCATGTTGAGGGGCTGAAATCCCTTCCTTAGGTTCAGGGCAGAAGGGCAGTGGGATCAAGTCGTGCTTCCACTGTGCAGCAGCTTTAAAAATTGAGGACCAGAAAGCCAGTGCACCAGTGCTGGAGACAGGAGAGGAGGTTTCATGGAAAGGCACAAAGGCTGACCAGCAAAAAATGATGCAGGAAAAGTAAAATTGAGGGCAAAAGGGACAGAACTTTAAATTTTTTAAAAAATTGAATCAATTTGGTAAGACATTAACAACAGAAAGAAACTGCGTAGATAGTGTTTTTAATCTTCAGAAAAACAGAACTATTAAAAAGAGAAATGCCAAAGGTTAAAAAATGCCAGGAAAGTCATGGCAAACAAATAAACCATAAAGCAATAAATTATTGATGTAAAGTCGAAGGCTTTCATGGCCAGAATCCATAGGTTGTTGTGGGTTTTCCGGGCTTTGAATCTGTGTTCTATTTAGTATTTTCTCCTGATGTTTCGCCTGCATCTGTGGCCGGCATCTTCAGAGGATCTGAGTCTCTCCCCTGCACCGTGGACTGAGGATCCTCTGAAGATGCCAGCCACAGACGCAGGCAAAACGTCAGGAGACAATACCGATAGAACACGGCCTCAAAGCCCAGAAAACCCACAACAACCAATAAATGATCCATTTAACACTCAAAGCAAAACAGTTTTAACGCAGCGCAAGCAATTGAAAAACACTCCTTTGCAAATTTGGATGAAATCATTTCAATTTCAGTCTCTTCATTTCTTCCTGCAGCCAGACTTTGTTGGGATCATCTGTACCCGCTTGTCTCCGAAAAAAATAATTGAGAAATGGGTGGATTTTGCCAGGTATTAAATGTTTGATATATTTTTTCCCATAAAAAGGGAAGTGTTTTTATACTGTTTGTGCCTTTTTCAGCAATCTGTGACTCCCCCCTTGTGGCCATGTTGTGTAGTTTCACTTAATGCAATCTGCTGTGTTTCCTTATGACAATTTTTCAAAAGGTTTGGCTTCTTGCAGTTGATGGTTTTATTAGCTTGTCACCCAGTTAGAGTCGTGATGGTAATACAAAGAGTTAAAATGTGTTTATTTTAAGGCTAAAATCCAACTGGCAGTCCCAACTAGAGTACCCACTGAATCAGTGGCTACCTAGAAAGTTAAACGCCTTTTGTAAGTTCCATTGATTAAATAGGCCTGTTCAAGGTGGGAGGAGCAATTAGATTTAGGTCTAAATGTTTTTCAGTGTTGTTTTTGTTTTTAAAATGCATAAAGCAGATACCCGTGGTGACATAACGAATGTCTTGGTGTTAAGATCTCGCCTCATCTTTGATATAGTTCCGCTAAACAAGAATTGTAAAATTCAGCATCCCTGACTAGAAACCCTGTGTGTGCCTCCTGCTCCCCAGTAGCAGTAAGTCTTACCTTAGATGGGACTTGATAGGAGGAAGGTTAATCAGGCAAAACACACTTACCATAAGAGTAGCACTCCCCTGTAAGCTGCATGCCAGAAGCACCTGTGTGCAGGGCTTGAAACAAACTGATCAGACCCATCAGTGCAGGGGAGGGATTGTATTCAGACATGCAACTTCATTCTGACACAGCTTGTTCCCAGGAAAGCTATTCAGAGTGGGTCTGTGCTCATCCTGCTTCTGTATGGATTTTCTAGGCGTCTGTGTGAGCACAAGTATGGGAATGCTCCCCGTGTGAGAATCAATGGGCATGTGGCTGCCCGCTTTCCTTTCATCCCAATGCCTCTTGACTACATCCTTCCAGAGTTGCTCAAGAATGCGATGCGGTGAGTACTCATTTTCCCATCTTGGTTAAAGTAAAGGGGAGATGCAAGCTGTATGTGTGGAGTGGGAGGTCAATTGGCAAGTCAGACCTTTTTGTCTAAAGCAGGAGGGGGCAAAGTGCAACCCTGGAGCTACAGGTAGCCCCCAAAGGCTGTTTTTGTGTCCCTTGACCCCTTACAGACTCTGGACACTGTCCTTTTGGTGGCCAAACAGAAAGAGGGAATTGCCTTTACTTGGAGGCCTGGAATAGTAACCCGCTTTTTAACAGATTGCACCCCCCCCCACACAACTGCTCAACATTTTTTAAAAATCAAAATCAAATGGGGACTTTCAGTTTTGCTCCTGCTCATTTTGGAATATTTTGGTCAAATTGTATGGCCCTGGAGAGTCCCTTGAGCAGGAATGTGGTACCAGGCCTGCCGCAGTTGCCCATCTCTGCTCTCAAAATCTGCAAGATTGATCTGCTGTGTTTTTACTTTTTCACAAAGGCTGTAGAGTATTATAGCTTTCTGCCTTATTGACATTCTCTTTGAAGGAATAGATAAATAGACTAAAATAAATTACCACTTTGCTAATTTATACACTCTGTTGTTGATCACAAACTTTGTATTGTACTTCACTGAGGGATGTATCAGTAGGATGATAAGACCTTTGCCTGGGACTGCCTCAGGGCCTTCCAGTCTTAGAAGTGTTGAGCAGACAGAAAGGCCTGCAGTTCATATTGACTTGAGCTACTTATTTCATAGAGTATAACAGATGAGAGAGGAGCATTCTAAAACAACAAAAACATCAAGGGCCTGGAAACAACTTGATTAGAAGAATAAGGGGTCCAACAACCAATGATGGCTGGAGGTTCTGTGGCAATGGGGCAATGAATCCATTCCAGGTCTTAGATGACTTTAAAGGAGATGTCCATGGTGCTGAACCTCTTGGGGGCATTACGTTCCAGCACCTCGGACAGTCCTGTAAGGCCTGGTTTCAGACCTGGAGTGGATTCACCAGCTTGCTGACATGGTGCCGGTTGCTGCTGCCAAGAACACTGAAGGTAGAGAGGAAGGCAAGATGCAGTAGGAAGAGAGAGAACAGAAAACTGGAATAGGAAGAAGGAAGTGGCAGTTGCAGAAGTTGAAGATCAGATTTTCATACTAGCTTGAAATAGCCTGCCAAAACCTCTAGATAGTCACAGGGCTGTGAATTACCAAATGTTTTTGGATGCAGGGGGAGTTTTCGCATAAGATCAGATGGAAAAGTGTTGAGATACCTTTAATTCAGCCTTGTTGTCTTCCTTTCAGAGCTACCATGGAGTCTCACCTGGATACGCCCTACAACGTGCCAGACATAGTCATCACCATTGCCAACAATGACATTGACCTGATCATACGGTACAGCCGGGGTGGAACTTCTTCAGGCGCAATAGTTGTGTCTTTACTAGAGCTCTGAGATCATCACCAACCTCTGCAGTTATGGTTGGGGCTTGGCCACAGTAGCCTGGTGCTGTGGACACATGTGAACTCATTAGGCATTACTGTAGAGGTAGACCAGTGGAGACACCCTTCGTTTTGGTGGGGAGATATGAGTGGAAGTTAAGAGTAGTATAAGTATCTTGGATTGCAGTACCTGACTCCTTACCTCATGGTCCCTCTTTTTCATGACAGGATTTCAGACCGAGGGGGTGGAATTCCTCATGATCACGTTGAGAAGGTAACCGATTACCACTTTACCACAGCTGAAGCAAGTGCCCAGGACCCCCGCATGAACACCCTCTTTGGAAACATGGTGGAAATGGGGAACAGTGCCCAGTCAGGGCCCATGCATGGGTGAGCACAAAGGGAGGGAAGCTGGGGTTTCCAGCAGCCATTGCATAAAAGATAAAGGTTCCTTCTTATGTGGGGACAAAGTATGCCCTAAATCCAGTTGCTAAACCCAACCAGAGGAGACATGTTGAATCACATAAGCATTGATTTACCATTCATCAATTTTTGCATTTAGGCTTATGTATCTAGAAATGGGATGCCTACAAATCTACAGGTCTTAGGAGCAATAAAAGAAAAAGGAAGGAATCTCTAAAGCTTCCACTTAGTACCTATGATCTTATGTGGGCCAGGTTCTCATCTTTAAACCTATTGCCACCTTAATAGCTAGCAACTTGCCATGTAAAAGAAGAAGAACCTCTGTTCATTACCAAGTTTCATTCTTATGCTGAACAACAAAAGTCACATAAAGCCCTGGCCAAAAAAAAAAAATGTGTTCAATGTGCCACTGTATATCTTCTCTAATACAATTACCATGTGATACCCTGATTGTTTTTGGAATATTTTTCAAGCAGTGGCTCTTCATAGGATTTCCTCTCCCCCACATGCACTGCAAGAAAATAACATTGAAAGCCCACAAATAGTAAGAGAATGTAAGAGACTCCAGTAGAGCTTGTTTTCCTCCAAACTTTGGTCACAGAACAAAGAACTTTTTCCTTGCTGCCTGTTATTGATCTTTTCTCAATAGTTGCCACCTGCTCATTCCCACTTTTGTCTGTTATCCTTTTCGCAGGTTTGGATTTGGGCTTCCCACCTCCCGTGCTTATGCAGAGTACCTGGGTGGCTCCCTCACACTCCAGTCCATGCAGGGGATTGGCACAGATGTGTACCTCCGCCTTAAACACATTGATGGCAAAGAGGAGAGTTTCCGCATCTAGGAAGACTTCTCTCGGTGGAATTCCTCTTGGCTGCTGGAGAAAGCTTTGAATACCCACATCCAGGCCCAGTTCTGCAAGAACATGCTCTTTGTCCTCTGGATTCCTAAGAATGCACTATGCTCTCCTGGTGAAGCTTTTCTCTCCTCTTGGACCCCTAGATGCTGTGAGAAAGGATTTGGAGGGTCACGTCCCTGTGCTATTGCTGATAGGACATGGTGTCCTCCTGGTTATTCCAGTCCTCCGTTTGGGCATGCTTTATGCTTAATGACTGTGAGAGCTTATGGACAAGATTGCACCTCTCTGAATGTGAATGTGTGAAGTCACAAAATGGCACAGGGACACGGCAAGGTCACTCTTTTGCTGCCCTTCTGTCCACTGCCAACTCCATCCACACCCTTCTTCTGCTGAGGTTTTGCTTGTTTCTCCAAGACATTGGGTGAAGGGAAACCTTTTACTCTTGCATGTGCAGATCTGGTTTGGACCCTCAGGCTGTTCTTGATCTGAAAGTAAAGATTTACATTGTAGCATGTGGCACCAAAACCCCATTTTATCTTACTACCTAAGTCTCAGCCAAGAACTTCTTTTATCGCTCCCTGTTTGGGGAACCAAAATCTACATGTTGGGCCTTCAACAAATCAAGACTTCTCATATGGCACACACCCTCTCTTGAGAGGAAAAGACTGTCACAACACTGAGTTGTCATATTTTGTTGCTCCTGGGGTGGGTTCCAGAACATTATCCCTCTTTCCTACACGATGATGTATTTTATTTCCACCCTCAATCTCTCCTTTCTGTTGCCATTCATGGATTTTTTTTAAAAAAAATGTTACTTCAGAGAGCAGGATAATGGGTTTCTCTCTGCCCTTTCACCTTCCTACTCAACATTAGAAGGAAAGGGGTACAACAATAATTCTCTTTTTTTGCTGTGATACTCTAATAAAAAACATGCAGATTCCAAAATCTACCAAATGCTATCTACTTTTCAAAGAGAATCATGGTAAGGTGGTGAAAACCAATAGGCAAAATAGCCATGTTTGCTTCCAAATTTGACTGAGAAGGATCTTTTTATTAGCTAAATCTTGTGTGGGAGATTTCCTTGTTAATGTTCAGTATGTGGAGTGAGATGTTCAGGACTAGTATCAAAATGTTTCTGTTTATATTCTAACGTGCAAAGCAACAACAAAGGCAAACCTGAGAGCTAGGGTGGTGTTTTTGTTTGAGTGTTGGAGTATGTCTCTGGAGAACAGGTTTCAAATCCCCACTCAGCCATGAAAACCCACCAGGTGACCTTGGACAAGTCACATTCTCTCAGACTCAGAGGGAGGCAAAGGCAAATCTTGCCAAGAAAACACCATGATAGGTCCACTTTAGGGTCATCGTAAGCTGGAAATGACTTGAAGGCCCACAGCTATTGCTACTCCTCCGCTCCTGATGTTTCTGCAATGGCCAGAAGGAACAGCGGCTGCCACATGGGCGGGCAGGCGGGAGATGGCGCCAAAGGAAGACGCTTGCTGCCACTGGCGTGCAAGTGAGCAAGGATAAGGCAGCAGGTGGGTACAGTGACATGGAGGAGGAAGAGGAGATACAACTGTCACGAGCAGGGTGCCAGGAGATGCAGAGCCAGATAATGATGGAAGAACATCAAATAGGGCACCACAGCTTTGTCAGGAGGGGTGGGGTGGGAAAGGAGTGAAATGAGGCAGCAGCAGCAGGACTCCCTCAGCGTGGATCATATTGAATGGCACATGTCGCTAGTCCTGGCATCCTGCTGTCTGAGGCAGTTTCCTTGCTCTGCTCAATGATAGGGGAGCCATCTTGGGGACTGCAAGTCACTTCACGAAATGCATGGAGTGTTAGCTAAATTTATCAAAATATTTTACCAAAATTATTAACTAATGATTAACTAATTAACCAAGTCTTAAGTATTTCTGTGACCACTGTCTTTATCCCGGGCTTGTGGGTTATGTCAAGCAAAGACTCAGAACTGAAATAGCGGATAGCATTCTCAACAGAGCACAGGGTATTCAATATTCCCATTGACCCTTCTTCCAGTATACTCATCAAAAAAAACTATTGGAAGAGGGGAATTTTAACTAGCATGTGGAGTATACCCTCTCCTCTGAAGAATTTTGAAAGACCTGGATTTTCAGAGAAGTCCTGATAATTGCGTTGCTGGTGAGTGTTTTGAGTTTTTAATTATGTATCTTGACATTGTTTTCATTCTTTTTGATTGTTTTAACTATGTTTTAAGTTTTGTGTTCCGTGGGTTTTAACCATATTTTTTAAATTGCTACAAGCTGCTTTGAGTCCCAACCTGGGGAAACAGCAGAGTACAAACAAACATGATGATGATGATGATGACAACGACAACAACAGCCGCAGAGAAAGGGAGGATTCGAAGAAAATGGGGAAGAATGTCCTTAATGAAATAGTTCAGGCAGTAAGGGGAACACTGGAAGGGAGGGAGGCATTGAATGGCACGGAGCTTAATATTTCTACCTATGACTTGCAGAAACCTCAAGCAAGAATCTGTTTGCTGCGCTATGTGGACAGCTGCGTAGTTTCTAAAGCCACACGGCAGTGTGAAGCGGAGCAAGGGAGGGAGCAGGACAGACAGCAAAGCGAGCGATGGGAGCGGCAAGGCTAGGAGGCAAGTGAAGGGTGTGCTGTTTGAGGCACGGGAGGGTCAGCGGCGAGAGGAGCTGTACGCAAGGAGCAGGTGAGGGATGGACTCTGAAGGACGAGGTGAGGGAGGGAGCAGGAGACATGGGAGACGGAGCGGTCCAAGAGGCAAGGGAGAGGGGCGCCGCAAAAGAGCCATGTGACGTGAGAGGAAGCCGGAGAGGAGAGGCGGGAAATTGAGCAGGGCGGGCTGTGGTACGCAAGAAGTGAGTGAGGGGTCACTTTAAAGGAGCGAGGTGAGGAGAAAGAGAAAGGAGACTGTAATGTGCTGGAAAGCCCCACTCTCAGAAATGACGCTTAGAAGTTTCCAAAAGTTTTATTCAGAACAAATAGGGAAACAACAGAACATCTTGCTTATCGCCAGGGAGCAATGGATTTGCAGCACTATATGGCCACTGTCAACGTCAGGCGGCGGCTTAAGCAGAAACGGAGGCAGGAGCCGAGGTTTATGGCTTTTAGTAATAAGTAGTAAAATAAAGAAGAGGTTACATCACCCAAACGAAAAGAGGCAGCAAACTCAACAGCTAGGGTTGGCCGGGAACTGAAAATACAGGATGCAGATTTCCTGGATGGAAGATGGTTGTTGCCCCGTGCCCAACTCCCCCCAGCGTCTGACTTAATTACATAGCCCCTTAGCCCAGCTGGGGCTGATCAAGCGTCCGTTGGCCCAGCTCGCAGCTGGAGGCCCTCAGACTTCAGACGCTTTTCTTGCAAGCGCTTCCATCTGCGAACCACCTCCTTCTCTCGCCGCCTCTGGAGGAACGTGGGGGGAGGATCTGCAGCAAACTCCGGGCTGGAGTCAGGAACAGCAGCTTCTGTCGAGCCCGAAGCACTGGTCTCCTCTGCTGCAGGCACTGGCTCGGGGACCACTGTGGGGTCGCTGGGAGGCCCCTCCCTTGTCCCTGCAGGAGCCCCCTCTGCCTCCCAGGGAGCCACCCCCGACTGGGGTTCCCAGTCTAACTCAGAGTCCCCGTCTGAGTCGGCAGCATGCGCAGCCTGGCTCATGACGGCCACTGCAATTCAAATGAGCTTGCGCTATGGGGGAGCTTTTTATTTATCAAGATGCTTTTTAAATTTTTATAGGTTTTTTATCTTATCTAATAATATATAAAAGTCAAATATAGATAAAAGTCAAAGTTTGTTTGTCTGTGTCGGGCAAAGACCTGATATGATTGGCTGCCTAAGAACATTCTATGGAATTCTGTGGGTTTGCAGTTTAGGGAGAGGCCTTTAGAATTCTCAGCCAGAGAGCTCTGAAGAGGCCGGTTGCTTTGGAGATGTGCCTAGCAGCAAGGAGGAGGGCAGTGTATTCCTTCAGGAACCCAACCTCTGCATGTTAATAACTCTGAATACAGCTTGGATTGGGGAATATGGGGAAAAGTTTCAGGTACTGGACAAGACAGTTTGGGGAATTACAGACACGGGCTCTCAAATCTTTCTAACAAGTATTACCTATGAGAAAATAAAATCCCAAGCAACACCGGGTAAATATGCTAGTTACTTTATATTTGTTTAAAAATGCTTTTAATTGTTTTAAGTATTTTATTAATATTTTTAACTTTTTTTGGAAGCTGCCTCGGGTCCCACTCTGCAAGAAAGGTGGCATATAAATATAATGCCAAATAAATAAATAAATACATCCTATTTGCTAATGTAACTGCAAAATCTAACTGTCCCTGAGTTTATGAAGCCAAAAAAAATCACTCAGAGAGACTAAGTCGGGTAAGAAGGCTTATTTAATTAAGTCAATTAAAAATTACCATTAAAAATTATCAATTGTACAATTGGACTGAGAATGTCAGTGATGAACATATTCTCCATTTGAAATTTATATTCTCCTCGTCCTTTCAAAAATACGCATGTGAATGCCATTGGTTGTAAAACATGCACGCAGACACATGCAAAAGCTCTTAATCTTCAGGGTTGCATCACAGCTATCCTCCCTTTTCAGGGAGTTAAAATGTTTATCTTAACAGAAGGACTTGCTCCACTGACATAAAAGATGCTTCTTCTTTGTGGTCTCTGTGCCTCACACACTAGGAGTTTTCGCGCATGTGCGGTAGCGTTCGGAAGATCCTAGAGCTTAGTAGCTTGGCGGGAACCCCTCCCCCATGCCCGTACTGAGCATGCTCAGCCCGCCAAGCCAACGGTCTCTCCTCAGTTCTTTCTCGTCCGCCATAACGAACGGAAGGTTCTACCTTAGTAGCGCTATTTGGCTTAATCTTCAGACCGTTTTTTGCTGGTTTTCGGACTTCGGACTTCGGTATTTGACTTGGTTTTTGGTATTCGGACTTTGGATTTTGGTGTTTTCGGATCTTTTCAACCCCTCCTTCGACTTTCTTCTTCTTCGACCCTCGTCTTCTCCATCGCTTCATCTTCCCCGCCGCTTCTGTGAGTTCCCCCCTCTTGGACTTTTCCTTCAATCTTCGTTTTTCCTTCTATGTCTGCTTTGTTTAAAGCTCGTGTCACTTGTGGTCGCAAGGTTGCTCTGTCGGACGGACATAGTGAGTGCCTCTTCTGTTTGGGGGAGACTCGCAACGTCAAGGCCTGTTCCATCTGCCGTGACTTCACCGCCCAGACTCTGCGAAACCGTTCATCCCGCTTGAAATCCCACTGTTGGGAGGAGTCTCTTTGGGCCAGGGATCAGCCGGCGGGAGGATCCGTCATGTCTTGGCCTTCGACATCGAGCCGACCTGCGACCACACCCTCGTCGGTACCGGCGGCTGCCGTGCCGATGACATCGACGGTACCGGGCTCAGTACCGTCATCTCGGCCTCCGATATCGGCCTTGCCGCGGATCCCGAAAATATCGTCGACTGCCTCGAGTGCATTGACCTCGAAGGAGGCTCCTGTGGGCTCGCAGGCAGCCAAGTCCACCAGGCCACTTACTGCTGCTCAGCGTAAGTGCCCTCCTTCACAGGATGTTTCTAAAGACAAAGAGAAGAAGAAGAAGCAGAAGGAGAAGCGGAGTTCGCCCTCCAAGAGGCCCTGCCCTCCAACAGCTCCTCCGACCCAACAGGGGGATCTAGGCGAACAGCTGGAACCGCCAGAGATCCTGGAGGTGTCCGATGAGGAGCAGACTGCTGGCTCGGCTACGCCTTCGGGCCTGCCGGTGCTTGCTGCCGCAGTATCTCCGCCCGGTCACCCAAAGGGGATGGACCGCCTGGAGGATGTCCCGGCCTCACCTCAGGCCTCGTCCCGTCATCGGGAGCTTCTGGCAGGAGTGACTCACGCTCCCCAGAACATTGGGTGAGGCGTCGATCTCTGCGCCGGCGGGAAGCCTACCTGGAGGGGGCCTTGTCTCAGCCCCCGGTTGACTCGCCGTACTCGTCTGCATCATACATAGTGAGATACGGCCGAGAACACACCTGGCGGGAGCATCTGGGCTTGTACCGGTCCTATTTGCCTGCGTATAGGGACCGGTACCACCCAGACGTGAGGCACTGGTCGCCCTACAGACGGTCGCGCTCACCATCTCACGGCAGGTACCATCCGTGGTATCGGCGATCACCATCTCGCTCTCTCTCGAGGTCCCCGCGTTACGAGAGGTCCCAAGAGCGCTCGCTCCGGTACCGGCCTGTGTCTCTGCCTCCCAGGGTCACCACGACTGTTTCTCACCCGCCACCGGAGCCTCTCCCAGTGCAGACCTCGACCTCTGCTGTGACCGCTACCCAGGCGATTCAGCGCCCACTGCCTGTGATTGTGCCGATTACTTCAACTCCGGCACCTCAGTTGTCGGTTGCTCCACCAGCACCGACCACGATTCCAACGACAGCGACCGCGCCGACGGTCACCTTGGTGTTACCACCTCAGCGGCCATCGACGGAGAGGTCTCCACCTAAGTCGTCTCAGACTTATGAGACGGACTCGGAGTCTGACGAGTCCATGCCTGCGTCTCATGAATCTCCACCCTTGGTCTTCGGGGACCCCGCACCGGATTCGGCACCGGAAGACATCAAGCAGTTTTCCGACATCCTCCTCCGGATGGCTACGGCGCTTGGACTGAAGGTTGCGGACCCGGCTCCAGCCGTGCAAGACCCCGTGTTCCAGTATGTGGATACCCGTCCACCATCCACAGCGCCACTACCATTCTTGCCGGCTTTGATGGAGGCCCTCAAACACCCTTGGGCCAAACCGGTGTCCGCTCAACCAATTCCCCACTAGTTCGAACATCTATACCGGACACAGGAGGAGGAGGCCGAATTTCTGTTCACGCATCCGGTGCCCAATTCGATTGTGGTCGAGTCCTCTCAGACCAAGGCTAGTAGGAGGGCGCACACCACCCCGCTGGATCGAGAAGGCCACAGGCTCGACACCTTTGGCAGGAGATTCTACTCCGCCTCGTCTTTGATTGCCAGGGTGTCCAACACCCAAGCTTGCCTCACAGCCTATCAGAGGAACCTGCTGGACAGATTCTTTCTTCTCCTGGCACACCTCCCTGAGGATCATCGGGCGAGTGCTGTGCAATTCTTTAACGAATCTGTAGCACTCGCCAACCAACAAATTCTATCATCAAGGCACTCAGTGGAGGTGGCGGCGCAGGTGATGGTCGGCTCTGTTGCCCTGAGATGCTACGCGTGGCTGCAATCAGCGGGCCTGCAAGAAGAGAGCAGGAAACAGATCGAAGACTTCCCCTTCGATGGCCAGGGGTTATTCAACACCATGACCGACGAGGCGATGGACCACCTCGTCAAAGTGCGCCTGACGACAAAAAAGATGGGGATCCATCAACCGCCTCAGCCTCGCCGCAGCTTCGGCTCTCGATCGTCCTGGCGCCGGTCGTCGTCATCGACTTACCAACCTCGCTTGCCTCGTTTGGCTCCGTCCCGCCCGTCGACCTTGTCTTCGGCACGGAGACCTCCTCGGAGACGCCCATCTTCTTCGAAGAATCATCTGGGACGAAGTCCCGCTTTTGACCGCCTTCGCGGGTCGCCATCACAGCCACTTTTCAGCCTGCCAGCAGCCTTCGAAGACCAACCGAGCCTGGCCCAACATCTCACTAAATGGCGCCACATCACCACAGACTCTTGGGTTCTCTCCATCGTCCGTCTTGGTTATGCCATCGAGTTTCGAAGTATACCTCCGCGAGGCATCTACTATTCCACCCCGACCAGCTCGGCTCTGCTGGAGGAGATCCAGTCCCTCCTGCACAAACGGGCCATCGAAGAACTTCTGATCTCGGCCAGTACCACCAGCTTCTTCTCCCGGTACTTCACGGTACCGAAATCGGACGGTACCTTACGGCCGATCTTGGACCTCAGAGGGGTAAACGAGTACATCCGCCCCAAAAGGTTCAAGATGGTCACTCTGTCTTCGATTCTGCCCTTCCTTCGGTGAGGGGACTGGTTCGCCTCCATCGATCTTCGGGACGCTTATTTCCACATCGCCATTCGCCCGCAGCACAGACAATACCTCCGGTTCGCGGTCGACGGTTACTGCTAACAGTACAAGGTGCTACCGTTCGGACTCTCCACCGCTCCCAGGGTCTTCGCCAAATGCATGGCTCCGGTGGTATCGCACCTGCAGACGAAGGGCGTCATGATCTACCCTTATCTCGACGACTGGCTGTTGGTGGCGTCCTGCAGGCAAAAGCTGTACAGCGACATCCATCGAATTCTTTCTCTTCTGACCCGTCTTGGCCTTCGGGTCAACTCGAAGAAGTCACACCTCGAGCCGGCGAGGGTCCTTGATTTCATCGGAGCGACCTTGGACTCGGTGACTGCCAGGGCGTATCTGCCTATAGAGCGTGCATGCACCCTCCATCAGACCGCATCCACTGTGATCGATGCCCCGATGATATCAGCGAGAAGGATCCAGCAGCTTCTCAGATACATGGCTTCGACCATGTCGGTCACTTACCTGTCTCGTGTCCATGCCCGTCCACTCCAGCACTGGTTCGTCAGGGCTTTCGACCCGCTCCTGGACGACCAGAGGCGCCTTCTGCAGATCCCTCAACAGGTGCGCCACTCCCTGCTATGGTGGCTGTCCTACTGTCATCTGCTGTCAGGGATGCCATTCCGAGAACCGACCCCTCAGCTCACGGTAACAACGGACGCTTCCCTCTTCGGATGGGGAGCGCACTGCAGCGATCTCAGAGTCCAGGGACGTTGGATCGACGAGGAGACACATCTTCACATCAATGCCCTCAAGCTGCTCGCCATCTGGAAAGCTCTGAGCGCATTCCGCAACGTGGTCGCGGGCCACACGGTGCAGATCCTGTCGGACAACAGGACGGCCGTCTGCTACGTCAACAGGCAGGGAGGGACTCATTTGACCACCCTCCTCACCATAGCTCTTCAACTTTGGGACTGGTGCGTGTCACTCCAAGTTCACCCGGTGGCGATGCACCTGGTGGGCCAGGAAAACACCACGGCAGACGCCCTCAGCAGGGACACCTCGTGCTACCACGAGTGGTCCCTCTCGAATGCAGCGTTCCAGATGATACGAGACCGGTGGGGCGAGCGGACGATCGACCTCTTTGCCAGCAGCCGGAACAGGAAGTGTCACCGGTACTGTTCAAGAGCCGGCCTTGGTCAGGGCTCACTCGGCGATACCTATCAGTTCGAGTGGACCGACGGGCTCCTCTCCGCGTTCCCGCCATTTCTTCTCCTGGGTCGAGTGGTCACCAAGATCCTCGCGGACGTCGTCCTCGTAGCCCCGTATTGGCCGAGGCAACACTGGTTCGGGCCCCTGTTCGAGGCTGCTTGCGGTCGACTCCTCAAGCTTCCGACAGCATCCGATCTCCTGTCGCACTCCAACGGTCTCGTTCTCCACCCGGACCTGCCACTCCTGGCCCTGCACGCCTGGCGGATAATGCCCTAGAGGACCCGGCCATCCTAGATGTCCTCACCGTGACCAGGAACGAGTCGACACGCCGCAACTACCACTACAAGTGGCAGAAATTTGTCTCCTTCGCAGAGGTGCGTCAGGAGCCGGTATCACCTGTCAATCTGCCTACCGTGCTCCATTTCCTGCTGCCTACCTTCAGCAATAAGGGCTCGCTTTTTCATGCCTGAATGTCTACCTCGCCACTATCGTAGCCTATCAGCCGCGAGGGTCCCCCTCGGCAGCTCTCTTCAGGGACGCTACCCTCAAGCAGTTCATGAAGGGCCTGCAACACCTTTATCCACCGGTGTCGCCACCACTACCGCCTTGGTCGCTGTCCTTGGTACTATCGCAGTTGACGCGACCACCCTTCGAGCCCATGGCGACTGCGGATCACAGGCTCCTGACCATCAAGACTGCTTTCCTGGTAGCTGTCACCTCAGCCAGGCAGGCAAGTGAGCTGACAGTGCTGCGATCCGACGAGCCCTTCCTCGTCTTCCACCGAGACAAGGTAGTCCTCCACCCGGACATTTCCTTCCTGCCCAAGGTGGTATCACACTTCCACCTTAGCCAGGACATCATCTTACCTGCTTTTTACTCGGACCCGACTACACCTCTGGAACGCTCCCTCCACTCCCTTGATGTTCGTCGGGCCTTGGTGTTCTACACTCACTGGACTGCGCCCTTCCGTCAGACACCCCGCCTGTTCGTGTGCTACGGTGGGCGTCGAAAAGGCCACAAGGTGTCCACCCAGAGGTTTTCCAAACGGGTGGCCCAGACTATTCTGCTGGCATACGAATTGGCCAAGCAGCCTTCGC
This sequence comes from Cyclura pinguis, assembly GCA_030412105.1. Taxonomy (NCBI): domain Eukaryota; kingdom Metazoa; phylum Chordata; class Lepidosauria; order Squamata; family Iguanidae; genus Cyclura; species Cyclura pinguis. The sequence goes on from CM059604.1 coordinate 11,503,466, forward strand.
CAGCTTTGCTGCGTGCTCATTCCACCAGAGCAGTGGCTTCTTCAGCAGCTCTCCTTCGAGGAGTGGACCTGCAAGAACTGTGCCGTGTGGCGACCTGGTCTCAACCCTCGACCTTCGTGTGCCACTACAGACTGGACTGCCGGTCCCGGACAGATGCCCGTTTTGGACGTACAGTGTTGTCTTCCATTCTTTAGGACCTGACCCACCGTCCAACTGGTAAGCTACAAAGTCTCCTAGTGAGACCACGAAGAAGAAGAACAGGTTACTTACCTGTAACTGTGGTTCTTCGAGTGGTCATCTGTGCCCTCACACACACCCGCCCAGCCGTCCCCTCTTTCAGGTCCCTTATGGACGGACTCCAGAACTGAGGAGAGACCGTTGGCTTGGCGGGCTGAGCATGCTCAGTGCGGGCATGGGGGAGGGGTTCCCGCCAAGCTACTAAGCTCTAGAATCTTCCGAACGCTACCGCGCATGCGCGAAAGCTCCTGGTGTGTGAGGGCACAGATGACCACTCGAAGAACCACAGTTACAGGTAAGCAACCCGTTCATTTTTTTAAAAAAGGCTCTGTTACAAAGTCATTGGTCCTTATCTAACTGTCCAGCCCATGCTGGCTAGCAAACTGCTGGTGTGTTCTTACCTCTTTTTTGCATCCTGTTAACAAAACTGTTCCCTTTTACTGCTCAAAGCATGTTCCTTTGGTCATACTGTAACACCCATCATCTTGCTTAAAGACATATTTTCAAGTGCTAACTTCATATGCTAAAAAAATACTAATTAATTCATTATTTTAGATTATTATATTATATTATCAATTTTATATTATCAATTCTTCCTTTGGGGCTTCAGGATATTTTTATCTTGGTGATGTCCCACTTCAATTTTATAAGCATTCATTTTTTCTCTAGCATATGAATTTGTTCTTGGGAATAGCAGCTCTCGCATACCTTTGGGAAGCAACACTGGGTTTACAACAGTTTTAAGCAAAGGCAGAAGCGGCACTATACAACAGCCTAAAACACAAATACCACACTACATATGAAGATTAAAAAGATATTCTTCATCTATCCAAAGTTTGAGAGCCAATGTGTCCACCAGTGCCATAGACCGTCCCCAGAATCCTTTTGCTTTCCCCATTTCTGCACTGCACATTCAAGGGATTTTATCCCATGTTGCTGAATGTTGAATCTATCCTCAGTAAAACTGCAATCTTTATCACCAATAATCATATATGTGCTATACTGGCTAGCAAACAAATAATCCTCATACATGTGTTTGTATGATCAGCTCCCAAAGGACCTGTGCAGGGATTAATGGGTGAAGGTTGTTATGTCCTGAAACAAGAACATCCTAATCAATATAATAAACAACATGAGAGTAATTAGCATAAGATTCATGGTTTGTTCAGTCTTTTGAGCAGAAACCTGAGGTCTTCAACAGGATTGACAGTCCAACACTTCCCTTCTGTGTCAGCCTCCAGAGTGACTCTCTCAGGATCGAGCGCTAGTGCTATTCTTATTTTGGTGTAATAAATTCAGGATACCTTTCAACTTCAATATGAGTAGCCAAGATGATCTCTAGGGGTCGTAGGTAGGTAGGTAGAAAAGGGAGAGCCCAGGATTCTGGCAGTGTTTATGTAAGAAGGACTCATTAATTAGGCCAGAGCTGGGTAAGACTCCGAGCCTATATAACGAGAGGCCAGAATGGGAGGAAGCTGTTGTAACCAACCCATCCTATCAGTGGATGTAGCCCAGCTTACTCCTGAACTCCTTGCTGATGCTCCAAGAAACTTTGATCTTTCCCTGGCCTACGAATTTGGCCATTGGCCATTCTCTCTCTGGACTTACAGTAGACTTGCACTCTGTCTCTCTAAACCTGCTGAGAACTCAGACTGCAAACAACCGGACAAAGTTTGCCTGCTGGCTCCTGATAATAGCCTGACTTGGAAGCCTTGGCGGGATGCCACCACAGGACAGCTGTTCCCGTAAATTTATAGTGTTCCAGAAAGAGAAAGAGAAACTATACGTCTTGTTTCTTATCTCGGTGAATACGCTACTAACTCTCTTCACTGTAACCAGAGTTTGTGCATGTTTACAGTATTTTTAAAACAGAAACCAAGGATAACATGAAGCTGAATTTACGAACATGCCAGAACCTTTTCAGGAAAATAGCCATTATTAGTCTATTAACATTTTTAGTCTATTAGCTTAATCAGTCTATTAGGAATGAGTTTTGTGGCAACTTCAAGACTGATTTACCTCAACAGGAGTTTTCAGCGAACTCCAATATAAGCTTTCCAATCCATTTCCAGAAGAATTTGTTGAAAAGCATCAAAATCCATATTCAGTGTGTCGTAGCACAAAGAACAAAAATGTGCAGCAAATCTTTTGACAAGAGAAGCCTTTATTTGGTAACCCTCAACAAGCTTAACTGCTGTGTTCTGGATTAAGCTACAATGACTCTATAGGAAACCTAGAAAGGACAAAAGAGCAAACTTTAAAAGCTATGGGGTACTTGTGAGCACGAATCACCTATCTGAAGGTTTATTCACTTATGCGCGCAGTGACACTGGGATGGAAATCTGCCCTCCCTCCCTCCCACTCGACCGAGTGGGGAAGGGCTACCAAGTGTACCAACTGTGGGGCCCACAGGGGTATTTCTAAATATTGGGTGGGTTCTCAGAGAGCCTTTATGTGATGGGTCCCCTCCCCAGGTTGGCCCTGCAGTTCCTGCCCCTGGGAACTACCCCTTCCCTTGCCCTTTCACCCTTAAGATCCCTCCCAGTATCTGGTACTTAGACCCAAAGATGATAACTCTACTGGATCTCTATATTGTAAGGTTCACTGTGGTAATGTGTGAGTAATTTTTCTCATTCATTCTTAAATGAAAATAAATCCAGACAGAAATGTAGCAAACAAACAGTAAAGATTTATTTACTGTATACAAGGTAAGTTAAACAGTTAGCATTTAATTGTCTCCATGGACAAAATAATACAGTTGCCCTTACCACCACATTCACTAGGGTTAGGGGCACAGGACCCCCAAAAAGTGGAAAACTGCAAATATCAAAATGTGTGTGCATGTGTGCATCTGGGGGCTGGGAAGAGCAAGGCATGGTGGAGAGAACAGGCATCCGGAGTCCAAACCAGGTCAGGGAAAGGAGAGGGAAGGGGGTGAGTTGGCATAGTGGTCCTATATTTCCTCTCTCACACCCATCTCCTTCCTTGGGTGTGGGTTGACATCGGGAGAGGGTTTATGGTGGTAGGAAATCAGGCTATGAGCTATTTATAGCTGGCCAGGCAGCAGCTGGCAAAGGAGGAAGGGGACCAGAGGTGGGTTTTTAAAGGGCTGTACAGCCTGATTGGAGACACTGAGAGAGAAGGTTCCCCTAGAAAAGAAGCACTTGAGGTGGGGCTGTTAGGGTTACCCCTGCGCCCTCAAAAAATTATGTGAGGCCACGTCTAAAATGCTAGGTCTGTCACAGACTACCCTGGGTAATCCAGGTGATTGTCGGTGAGCCCTGAATCAGCCTGGAAGATCATCTCAGTCAAAATCAATGATAGGGCCTTTTGAAGGGCTTCTGTAAGTTTCCTTTTGGCCTTCTAGGTAAGATGGCAAGGACTTTTACCAGAAGCTCCAAATCACTGGAGCTGAAAACTATATATACATATGTTGGTTGGACTCAGTGGACCTCGTGGTTTCTTCCAACTCTGTGATTCTAGGATTCTATATAACATTTTAAAAGTATGTTAGTTAAATGCAACTTAGAACGGGGAACAATTTTTGTCACAGTATGCCGACGAGGCCATGGTCTCCACTCTTACAAAGACCAGTTTAAGCTCTTAAGGATAAGAAATTTGTGCATCAAGGCAATCAGCTATTTTGAATTTGATCCTGACCAACAGAGATGAAGAGAGTTATTAGTAGCGTATTCACCAAGATAAGAAACAAGACGTATAGCTTCTCTTTCTCTTTCTCGTACGCTATAAATTTACGGGAACAGCTGTCCTGTGGTGGCAGCCCGCCAAGGCTTCCAAGTCAGGCTATTATCAGGAGCCAGCAGGCAAAATTTGTCTGGTTGTTTGCAGTCTGAGTTCTCAGCAGGTTCAGAGAGACAGAGTGCAAGTCTACTGTAAGTCCAGAGAGAGAATGGCCAATGGCCAAATTCATAGGCCAGGCAAAGATCAAAGGTTCCAGGAGCATCGGCAAGGAATTCAGGAGTAAGCTGGGCTACATTCACTGATAGGTTACAAGAGCTGCCTCTCGTTATACAGGCTGAGAATCTTATCTAGCCCTGGCCTGATTAATGAGTCCTTCTTACATAAACACTGCCAGAAGCCTGCGTTCTCCCTTTTCTACCTCCACTGGCTACCGTAAGTACTGTTCCTCTCATGTTTCTAGGGTGCGGTTGTTGGGAAGGGTCCTGGGACAGGGGCAGACAATACTTAAAACAGCATATTAACAGAGGTAGTCTGTCTCACGCTCTCACAGAGAACAGAAGGTAAGTCTTCCATGTCTCCTTAATAGCTCATATAAATAATACATATGTTTTATAGTAATACTCTGTTTTACGATTGCTGTCAATTTTTGGAAGATCTTCATATTATAGGAACTATCTTTACTGTAATCAGAGTTTGTGCATGTTTTGCATCAAGACAGGATTTTGAAATAGCTAAACAAAGATTCAAGGGTACCTTACCAGCTGTAGGGGACAAACCCCATGGCAGAATGTTTATGGGCTTCCTGGCAACCTCTCTCCAGATATCGTTGGTGGGAAACAACACTGGGCTAGAAGGACACTGCTGACACAGTAGGACTTTTTTCTACATTCTCAAGTATGTGCTGGACCAATTCAGTTAGTGGTACCCTCAGTTTGTGGTGTGCGTTGAAGTAGGATGAGGAGAGCTTTTGGAGTACGTGAATGTAGATGCGAAGGTACATTAAAGAGGAAAATACTAATGAATTACGTGTAAGTCCAGAGAGAGAATGTCCACATTGATACACAGGGTTGCTGCAGTGTACCCACTCTGAAGTTAAGAATGGCTCTTAAGAATGAATGTTCTTATGTGAAGGGAATTAGGGTGGCCTACGTACTTTCCAGCATTTCCCAATGAAAGCTGGGGCATGTAGGGCCAAACAACATCCGAGTGTGGTCAAAGCGCCAAAGGTTATTAATAAAAACAGACGTGCCAGTCAAGGCTGCAGTAGTTTTCTTTTGCCTAAACCTACTGGGATGGGCAAGATTCCGCCTTCTCTCCTCTCCACCTGCTGAGTGAATTGAGAGCAAACTACTGTTGTACTTTAGGCTCACTTTCCAGTAATGAAAGTAAGTTGAGGAGAAATGGGGAAAGGAGAAGAGAGAAACCGGGGCATTTTAAAAGTATCTGAAAAAGTGGGATGACAGAGGAGTAATTGGGACAGTTAGAGAGTAGGATAGTTTTCTTTTTTTTTCCTGGAGTTTTGCCTAATGGCTGTCCTCTTCCTCACCTTTTTGAGTGAGCGGAAAGTAATCATGGATTGCCCTAGAAGAGGACCCCATCCCCTCAAAATTTGGTAATGAAGAACTTTGTGAGACCAATAGAAGGAAGCAGTAATTGAAACAGTTTTACACCATGAGTTCCCCAAGAAATCTAATGGAGAAGGAGCAGCTTTGGGGAGATATCTAGAAATTAAGACTGTGATTCTCCAATGTATGTTCGACTTGTGTATTTTTTAAATAAATGCACATATTACAAAATACCAATTGATCTCCGGTACCTTACTGGAAAAAAACAAAGATAAATTGGATTGTTCACAGCAGGGTTTTTGAAGAAAATGTACCTATTTTGAGGGAAAATGTATCCTATTTTGAATTTTGTACCCTATCGCAGTCCTGGCACAGCTGATAAATCAAACAAACTGAATACCTCCCAGCTTGTTACTTACTTCCAGGCAGTAAGCAAGGAGTCATAAATAAAGTCCAACATAAACATAGTCCAGGAGGATTTCATGGCAAGAGAGTGTCCAACCAGCAGCAGCAACAGGAACGTGAAAGTGGGGTGTGTGTGAATGCTGAGAGAGCAGTTTCAACAAAGAGGCAGTTTAAGCACCTGCACCCCCTGTACACGTCCCTGATGAAAGTGACCCAGCAGCAGGCATGTGCATACACCCAAATGATGACTCTGGAAACCAAGGTTTGAATCCCCACTCAGCCATGGAAACTCACTGGGTGACCTCAGGCAAGTCACATTCTCTCAGCCTCAGAGAAAGGCAAAGGCAACAAATCTTGTCAGGACCCCCCCCCCATGATAGATTTGCCCTAGGGTAACCATAAGTCAGTTTTCAAAGGGGAGAGACATGATGGCTAGAAAGAACCTCCCCTTGTCAGCGGCATTTTATTGTTACGTGTCTTCACATCACTTCTGACTTATGGCAGCCCTAAGGTGAATCTATCACAGGGTTTTTGCTTTTGTTTTTTTGCAAGATTTGTTCAGAGGGGATTTGCCTTTGCCCTTCTCTGTGGCTGAAAGAATGTGACTTGCCCAAGATCACACAGTGTCTAAGAGGGGATTTAAATCCTAGTCTCCAGAAGCCACACACACACACACACACACACATATTTGAATATTTAAATCTAGATATAAATATTTAAATCTTGATGTAAGTCTTGAGAGTCCCTGGTAAAATATTATATTTAACAAGGAGGCCCCAGTAAAGAAAAGGTTAAGAACCACTGGGCTAAAGCAGTGGTTCTCCATCTTTGGCCTTCTTTGGGCTTCAGTTCCCAGAATCTGTCACCGTTGGCCATGCTAGCAGAGGCAGCAACGCAGCAAGAGTTCACATATCTGAAAGACGAAAAGATGGGAATAGTCCTTAATTGAACAGGAAGTTTTCAGCATTCTAACCAGACTTTGAAACAACTTGTATTCTGTGGGGTTGTACTGAGGAGTGCCTGTCTCACACTTTATAATATGTATGTGACAATTGAGAACTTACTTACAGGATTATTATTATTACTATTATTATTATATTCATTTTTATTCCAGCTTTCTCCTGATAATGGGACTCAAGGTGGCAAACAACATTAAAATAATACAAAACATTCATAAAAGTATAAATACAAGTTTTAAAAAACAATTTGAGGTTAAAACATTACACATTAAAAATATTAAAATATATTAAAAGCCTCTACAAACCTTAGAAACAGAACCGCACAGGATCACACAAAGGGAATGTTCTCCACATTATTTTCCTGTGCTATGCTTGCAAGCTGTTCTCTAATAGTTTCCTTTTTGCAACAGGAAGATTTGTGTGTCTGTTTTACGTTTCTGACCAAAACTGCAGAACATCTTTTCTTTCAGTCAATACATTCTTTTATTTTTAGATATTTCAGGTTTGCCAATTTCAAAGCATGGCTTCGAAGGAAAAACCTGCTGACATTATACGGAAGGCCAGAAAGAATTTAACAGAAGCTCTGCTTCAAATGGACCAGGAGCTGATCCTGGCTGCAGCTGACTCCCACCTGCTTCTCACACACACAGAGTACTGCTGCCTGAGTCAAATAGAGAATCCACAAGCAAAGTTAGAAAAACTAATCGACATAGTGCTGGCAAAAGGAGACTCTATTCACGAACTGTTTCTAGACTGTCTGAATAATCTGAAGCATACCTTTTCAAACTTGCATCCTATTTCTGAATATATAGAAGTTGGTGAGTGGTGTTTTCTAAACTATTTATGAGAGGGGCAATTCTCCTTGCTTTGACTGAGGGGTGTACTCACATACTCAGTTACCTCCAGCACAGTAGTAGAGAGTACCCATTGAAACCGGGGTTGCTGCAAATAGGCTCTCTCCTAAGCCACATGTCCAATACATCGTGACCCAGAAGTCTTGAGGTTAGGAGAGAGTGAGAAGCCCTTTTTAATTTGTTTTCGCTGTGCAATGGGCCAGCCAGAAGCTAATGACAATTCAGGACAAAGCCAGCCCCTAGCATATTTTCCAGTTAGTATTCATACATTTTTTGTTTTTCCAAAGATACAGGTTAACAACTTTTCATTGGTTAGAAACCGCACAGGTGCATTTAGCTACACACCAGTTAACTTCTCATTTCTATTTTAGGACACTTTCTAGCTTTCTAATCTTTAGCACACAATAAGTGTTTTCCCAAGCTACCATACTTGTATCAATTTTGTGCAGCTTCTATAGCTGTCTATACAAGTTTCCTTTGTATTCAATATGTTCTTCTCCTAATCAGCACTCCAGTTCTTAGCAGTGCATTCCAAATGGCAAATTTCCCAGAACTTAGTATGAACAATAGCGCATTCGTTCTAACTTCAAAGAATAAAAAAGACTGTCATGCTGAGTTTAACATAGCTTTTTACGCTGCATGACCCATCATGTTTAACTACAACTTAACAGATTTCCCATCGCAAAGTCCATATTTTTATTTCAAGTCATCACTGGTGGGGAAGAGGGCGGGGTTCTTGTTATTATCTACAGTACAACCACTAAACAGCAAACTGGCCCAAGGCAAAAAACAAAACAAAAAACCCAACAAAACTAGAAGGACTAATAACTAAGGATAAATGAAAACAAATGCACATGTATGATAAGACAAATGAACTAATGTTAAAAAAAATTAAAAACAAAATTAAATTAGTAAATACAAATGCAATGCTGTTATAAATAGATAATATACAGAAAATGACAAAAAGTGTATATACACAGATGCTGATCAAGGGGTAAGTCCCTTTGGCCAGAGTTGAGGACCTGCCCAGACTGATGCAGAGCTCACTCACAATTGCATAGATTATTCAGGGTAGGCGATGCAGACCTGATATTCTCGGCCTGGCCCTAATGCTGTAGACTCGAGTCGATCAACTTGGACTCAAGTTGGATTTGAGTCTCTTCAGTGACTCGACTTGGCCTCAGCTTGTCCATAAATGATGGACAGACTTGACTCCACTCGAGACTCGTCTTCTTTTAGTGATCGACTTGCTGCCCACCTCCCACTCCAGCCTTTCCCCAACCAGGAGCGAGGAAATGTTATGCTGATGACCCAATCAGAGCTGCACAGGCTCCTTATCCCCGCCTCTCTTTTATCTCTCGCCTTTCTCCAGAAGCCATTTATAGGAAAACAAAAGAGCAAGATGAGTTAAAAGGGGGAAAACAGGGTTTTCCACCTTTTTTTCCTGGTGAGTGTGGGCACCACACTCCCTTCCCCATCTAGCCGGCTCATTGTTCAGCCAGAAGCAGTTTCCTTCAGTTTGCCTTTCCTGTTCCTTGATGGCTGAGGGCTTCCTTCCAATTCTGCTTGCTTGCCAGTAAATGGGAAGGAAACGGTGTCCTTTACAGCTGTGGCAGTGTGGAAAGCAGTTTCCTTCAGAAGGGCTTTCCTGTTCTTCCATAGCTGAAGGCTTCCTTCCAAGCCTACTTGCTCTCAACTTAACCCCCACTCCTCACAGATCACCGGCACCCTTTTTTCCCCTGTTAACGTTGGCTCTTATACCGGAGACTTGACTTGAATTATCTTGCAGGGACTTGAGACTCGACTTGAGACTTGGAGTAAAAGACTGAAATACATCACTGTTTGGCCCATGTGTTGTTTGAGGGCTCAGAGGTAACCGTAACACAAGCATTGGCAGCAGTGCTGGGGTGTGCGTGCGGTGAGTGCTCAGACTGAAGAGCGGTTACGGGGAGGGGGTGTGCAGGGCAGGTGATAGATTTTGCATTCTGTTTTTTCTCTGTTACCTTCACCTGCACATGCTTATTTTGAATTCTGTGGCCATTTTGTGACTGCGCTGACTGTGCTGAGCCATTTTGTGTTAAGTCAGGTTTAAATGGGGTGGTTCGTTACCTTGGAGATTTTTTGTCTACTGGTAGGGAAATAGTTCTTCTTTGATGTGCCTCTTTGACGAGGGAGTTTTACTCCCTCTCAGAGCAATAGGTTGTGCTTTTAGTTAATAGGAAGACTTTGGTTTTCTTGGGTGTCAAAATTGAGACCTTACAGCAGGATGTTACGCTGTCTCAGGAGCAGTTAGATGACTTGACTGGAGGGTGTCTTTGTCTTTGGGCTTCAAAGCCACACTCAGGGAATTTAAGGAGCCTGTTGGACATCTTCATTTGCCAGGTATGGCGGTTGCTCCTCGCTGGGCCTTTTGCGAGGTCTCTGTGATGCTATTGCTGGAGTGCATAAGCCACATCACAGAATCAGGTTATCTTGCATTTTTAATGGTGTTTCATTTTAGAAGGATGAGCTGCATCTTTGTATGCAGTGGGGTCTGTGGCGTTGGTGTGTATTTTAGAGGACATTAGTGTGCTCAGCCTTGGCCAGAGGAATGGGCTCAGGTTGGTTGATTGACTGGTTTAACCCTTTTTGGAGGTTTTTGCCCCCAGTTGTTGTAGCCTGTGAGAGATTTTGAACAGTTTGAGAGAATGTCCGGTTTGAAAGCTTCTTGGCCTGTTCCTACGGAGCGTGTCTTGTGATATTGGGTGTGTTGGAAGGATAAGGGTCGGCACCTCAGTCCATTAGGCCTACGTTTGTGCTCTGGCTCTTGCTGCCAGGGTGCAGGGTTTTGAGGATTTGACATCTAATCTCAGGTCTCGTGAAGCTTTAGAGGGATGGACTAGGGAGCATAGTCAGGCGGCCAGCAGCCTTTCTCTACAGAGGTGCTTAAAGGGTTTAGGCAACGTTTGGCCTTTGATACGCAGTTCGGGCTTCATCTCATGCATCAGCATTGACCTCATTTTTGGGGCTCTGCACAATCCCCAGAGGGGATTTTCTGGACAGCTCTGTGTGTGTGTGTGTGTGTGTGTGTGTGAGAAAGAGATGCCAGGAGCGAGGATGACTCTGTAAAACATTGGGAAGAATGCTTGCCTGGATCCGCATGGTGAAGGCTGTGGGAGGAGGTAACTGTTTGACGGTCTCCATGATAGAAACCAGTGTGACTGGTGATTAGTGGTTGGTGCCAGATCCCAGCATGTTACAGGGGTGCGACAAGGGGCTATTTAAGCCTGATTGTGCCTTCATGTGCCCTCTTTGATCTTCATAGGCCAAGAGTCAAATATATTCAAATACATTCATGGTGGGGAGAGTTTTGTCAGGCCTATTGGTTTTATTGGGCAGAGGCAGGGCATGGGCTTTGTCCTGCTGCCTTTGTTCAGTCCTTGTTTTTTTGGGAGATGGTTTGGTTGATCCCCTGCTGTATCTGTTGTTCTCTTGGGTTCTTCAGGTCAGGGTCCTTTCACTTGTTGTAGTGTGGGAAGGGCTTCTGACTTGTAGACTTGGGAGGGTGCGTCTTTGTTTCCTTTCTCAGTTATTTGATCATCTTTTTCCTGTGTATTGTGCCCTTGCTAGTACAGTAGATTGTGTGCAAGTGGATGTCTTTGATTCTAGCGATTGCGTGCGGGTGGGTGTCTGGGAGCATAAGGTGGCATCCTGGAACTGGAAGCTGGGGGCATGAGTGAGGGCACAGCAAAATGCAAGGCCTGGTGTGCCCTATTGTTGGAGTTCTTCAGCTGTGACAGATAGCTGCTACAGATTGGTGGGTTTCTTTTATAAGCCTCGGTTCCAGGGGTGTGGATTGGTTGTTGACTCGGACTGTTGATCGTTGGAGAGGAGTGGCTGAAGTATAGGACCAGGATTCAGTCTGTGGCACTGAGAGTATGATTTCTGAGAAGGGTGGTGGTAAGCCGTAGGGCAGGGCCCCATCTAAGAAGCCTCCCTGCTGCAGGCTGACCCCTGAGGACAGCTGTTTCTGATGAGGAGAGCAAGATGGATGAGAGATCTTTTATTTTAGCTAAGTTAGAGGAGATGGAGATGTGTAGGACCCAGCCTAAGCAGGTGCAGAGGAGGATGACTAAAAAAGATAATAAGAACAGAGTTAATCAAATTGTCTTATATCTCTTAGACACGCTGGATAAGGACGCGGCGGCTGGTGACACCCACGAGGCAGCAGTGCGAGGAGATGAGGTGGTAGTGGCTGCAGTGGCTGGTGAGCCTGATGGAGCTGCTGATGACCGAACACAACGAGAGGCCCTGAGAAAGGGTTTCCAAGATAAAGAGCAGGTGTTGATGGCGGAAGGGGATCGAGCTGCTGCTGCAGTGGTGGATGGGAGTGCCGATGCTGAACAGCAGAGAGCAGACATGCCGGACAGGAGGTGGACGGCTGGCGACTCCTCTAAGACAGTGGTGTCTGGTGACCAAGAGCTGGAGGGTGTTATCAAACCTGAAGGAACTGCAGTTGGACAACAACAGGCAGGTGAGTCTAATCACAGTATCACACACAGCTCCACACGTGGGGATGACCATAGGAGAAGTGGCACTAGCACTAGCATCCTACTTGGCCTTGGAGTTTTTTTGAATAGGCCCTTAGATCCGAACACAGTCTGTTTTCCTGCTGGTGTTGGTTCAGTGGCTGAGGCACTAAGTCAGTTGCTTGCAGAATCCCGTTGGTTCTGTGTTTGCCACATCTGGGCTTTATTTGCCAGAGGTGGTGCAGATGGGGTATCCAGGATCCTTTAAGCCTTAGTGCCTCACTGGTCCTGCCACGAGTGGCTTCAGAGGTATGTCTTATGGGGCTATTCCTTAAGGGAATCTCAGTGTATCTTTGGGAGATCACTTGTTGCCAGCTATGCTGAAGAAGATATTGAGTGATGATGTGAATGTTTTTTCATGGGCTACGAGGTAACTTTATTTCGCACAGTAGCATTGACTGCATTTTTAGGGCTCTGTGCATCAGTGAATTAATGGTCTAGGCCAGAGAGAACGTTTCTGGCAGAGCTCTTGCCTTGGCAGATGCGGAATTTCTTGAGCAAGGGGTAGTGTTGCACATCAGATGTTCCAGAAGTGATCAGAAAGTAGTGGGGGTAAAGTTGCAGTTGGGATTATGGTCTGACTTGGCCCAATATTTGTAATTTTGGTCACAAGATGGTATTATTTCATGCTGCATCTCTGATTGCCTTTGGAGGCTTTGTGTGTTAGTGAATTGGTTGTGGCAGCAAAAGTTCCTGCTTCTGGCCATTACAAACATGGAGTCTATCAGCTAAGGTGCAGTTTTGCCCATTTGGCAAGAGGTGGGGGCAGAGGTGCAATTGAGATTGTGTTATGACCTGGTTCTTTGCCCCATTTGTGCTCTGCATCATTACATGCAGCTTAAGGGGGCAAGACCAGGAGTATAGTTCTGTCACATTGGCTTTTCCTCCTTCACCCCAGGTATCAGTTTTGGACAGTTACCTCAAAGGCCTTGCAGTGCTCAGGTCTGCATGGGGTTAAGTTTGGCACCCGTTCTTTTAGGACTGGGGCTGCCTCTACTGTATCTGCAATGGGCATGAACCCACAAGCCACCCATGCACTGGGCATGGGAAACGGTCAGCTGCAAGGAGGTATGAACATCCTCTTAAGTTTTGAGATGGAGTTACTCAACTAATTTTGTTCTTGCTGTCTATGTTTGTTTCCTAGATTCTAGTTACTGTGTGGCAAGACGGTGGGTCTTGATTTGCTGCCGTAGTATTGTGTTCTAGGTGATGCACCAGTCCAAATTGCTGTTTGGGGGCTCAACTGAGGTTGAGCAATGCTGCCACTGCAGAGTGGCTTGGAAAAAGAAGCTTCTGGTGGAGTGGCTTGTTGCTTTTCCTGTCTGAGGAGTGCACTGGGCTCCTCTTCGTGTTTTAGTCCTTCACCTGGACGGAAGGGATTGGGGTTCAACCAGGGTTAAGCCATGTTGCCACTATGGAGTGCTTTGGAAAAAGGAGGCCTCTGGTGGAGCAGTTTGTTGCCTCTTCTGTTTGAAGAGTGCACTGGGTCTCCTCCTGATGTTTTGGAAATGACTTGGGCTTGCTGAGGGGCAAGGACTTGGTTTTACAAGTACTGGTGGATTTTTATATTACAGAAAGTCCTTGGCCTGGAATTTCCCTTGTTTTTTATGCCATTTTGCCCCAACAAGTGTGGGTGGGGAGATGATCTGAAGTGCATTGGTGGTGCCTGCTGGAAGGTGAATACCGAACTTGGCAATGATCTAGGAAGAGGGTGGGCCACCTTTTCCTCACCTTAACATAGTTTTCCGATGGCCACATCTCAGGGCTGATGGAGTTCATTTGTTGGAAGGGAGAAATATGTTGTTGCTGGGAAATTTGCAACAGGGGTGAGGGCTGTCTTGGCTGGCTGGGCAGGGGAGGGGGAAGAGACTAAGCAGATGCTTGTCCTTTTCCATGGCAGGTAGCGGGGGGAGAATATAAGACTTCGGTGATCACCTTTTTGTATCCTTTTGGTGTAGGATAGGCCTCTGAAACTTCCTCTTTAGGGCTCTGTATCTCAGACGATAGGAAAGAGGCTAACCTGGATTTGGGTTCTCACTTACTTTGTCTAGATTTCTGAAAACAGACCAATGATGGGTAACAACTGCCTCATTTTCATATGAAGAACTTACACATTCTGATAACGCCTGCACTTCTACACCCATGTCCCTATGTGGTACTATTCTAAGAAATGTATTTTCTCACTTGCTATAGCTTTTTTGGAAGTGTTTCATCAATAATATAAATATTTTTCTCTCCTAGAACGTTCACTTCCAGAAGAGAAAACGAAAAAAAAAAGTGCACGGAAAAAAGCAAAGAAAGATGTTTCAAAAGGTATTTTCTTTCATAACCACAGGGCCAGACGTTTGGTCACTATATTAATATTTAAAATATGGTCTTGTCCTCCTTTGCTAGATGGTTTCCTAAGAAGCAAAATAAGCTGTGAAGGGATGGATTAGGTTTTGATGAAAGATTCCTCTTATCCTTAGTACGATTTGGTCTCAGTTCTCTTTCCTAATGGCCTACTTACCACAGGAATGCATGGGACAGTGTCTGAGACAATAAGCCTGTGGGGGCACCTGGCACTTTTTGCTCTCACACCTGCCCTGTCTTTCTTGCCCAGTCAGCCAGGTGGCTCCTTTTTCCCCTCCATTGGTGACAGAGCAGGGAGAAGAAGAGAAGCAAGGGAGGCAAGGGAGGGCATTTGCTCACATAAACTATTCCTTTCTAGAGTCATTTCTCTTCGGAACCTGGCCTGTTTATTTATTTGCAGCATTTATATCCCATGTTTCAGCTAAAAAGGCTCCCAGAATGGCTTGCCAATTATTCATTGGACAGTCTCCTGTTACCCTGACTTCTGGGAGTCCCGTGGGAGACACCTTGATTTGCTCCAAAAATGCAAAGGTTGAGGAAATTAGCGGAGCACTGACAATAGCAAAATGAGGGGCAGGGTAACCCAGCAAAATCTTTTACCCAGTGTTTACGGGGTCCAACCAAGCAAAAAACCAGACAAACGTACCAATAACTGGGCTTATTAACAAATATATATATTCATGCATCAACCCACTCACTCACACACACAAGGCTTATTGAGAAAGAAAAGAGTTGAAAATTGATAGGGGATTCAGCAGAGAGGGTGTGAAGGCGGTGATACTGCACCTATCCTGAAGTCTTCAGTCTGGGAAGTGGCGAGAAGAATGGAGCTCGGCAAAGAGAAGCGGCGGAGGGGATCACTGGTCTAACAGAGCGCCGGTCTGGTAGTGTGGTGGGGAGTTCTCCGAAGAGACCCTCGAAAACTAAGGCTACTTGTAGGGCAGAACATACCTTGAGGGCAGGCCCTCTCCCGGGAAGAGCAATGTCCAGAACAAAGGGAGAAATGCCGTACAAAGGCAACTTGGTAGTTTGCATGATAGGCTTATGCGGATGGACCTTGCAGTGTAGGATTTTTCTAAAGTCGAAGTTGCTCAACCTGTGGAAAACCCAATAATCCACTCAGGTTGGCTGAAAGCCTTTTGTCTGTGCGGACGTGTTTAGCCTGAGGTTCCCTAGGGGAACGTGACTGGGGATTTTCCTGGCCTGACCTATTTTCGGTCGTTCGACCTCTTTGTCTACGTACTCATTCGGGCAACCTCTCCGGCATGGCAGGCGCATTTAATATCAAATTTATAGTCCCCGGGATAGGGTATGCCAGCGGGGTAACACTCCTGCCCTCAGACGTATAGTCTAAAAAGACATGACACACAAGGAAAAGGGGATGGCAGTAGGGGGTGTGCCTCAGTGCAGTAGCTCCTGCCTGCCCTTCTCTCCCTCAGAGGCCACAGCCCTGGTATTTGGATGGGAGGGGGAGTCCCTCACCAGGCACGGGGACCAAGGCACAAGGGAGCTGTGCCTGCCTGCTCTACTCTCTCTCAGGGGCCACAGCAATGGCAGTTGGGACGGAAGGAAGGCCTCTCGCTAGCTGCTGGGGCCAGGACATGACGGAGCTGTGCCTGGCTGCTGTTTTCTCCCTCAGAGGCCAGTTGGTATGGAGGGAGGGCCTCTCGCTGGCCACTGGGATAAAAGGCCTGTGGGACTGTCTTGCCTCGTCCCCCTCTTTTCTGAGGCGAAGGAAGCACATTAGCTCACCTGCTTGTTTCTTTACCTATCTGGTGGATGAAAACGAGCAGGAGGGTTGCGTCAGGGTGTCAGGGGTCCCTCGGTCTATCAACCAGCCCTTACCTCAAGCGAATGCTTCTTCACCTCACCTATAAACCAAAGGCAGCATACACCAGTGGGTGTAGTGGCTCCCCCTTCATTGATTTGGCTACTTGCTCACCTGCAGTTCGGTTGGTTCATTCAGTTGTTTGCTCTCCATGTGCATGTGTCCCCCAACCTCTATTTCTCTCCCTCAACTGTCAGACCACTCAGCAAGGTTGCGTGCCCTCCTCCTTCTCCCTTTGTTTCCAGCTGTTATAAACCGATGGGATTTGCTTGGAGCTACCAGCCCTCACACTCCTGAGCACTATGCTACTAGGCCTCTTCACCTTTCCATTTAACTTTTGGGAGGAGGTCAAGGAAAACAGAGAAGACAAAAAGATTAAAGCCAAAAGAGGATTCTGCATTGGTGCCCAAACTCATGTTTCTATGTCTCTTCCTTCTTCTTGTTTCAAGAAACTCAAAGGGACAATGGAAGGGGAAAAAGAAGACAGATCGGGCAGATTTGGCAGCATGAGCTATAAATAGATCTTCTAAATGAGGTTCCTGTTAAATCTTTGTCAAGTGTGAAGAGTATCACATGTTCCTCACAATACTGTCAGTGTTGCAAAAGGGCAGCAGATAAGTTGGTCCAGTTAGCTTGAACTTTCAACAGTCCAATGGGATATCTTATTTTATTTATTATATTTATATACCACCTCTTCTCCCAGAGTGGGAGCCATGGCGGCTTTCAAAAAAAGTTGAAAACATTTAAAACAATTAAAACCATATAAAATTAGAAAAACCTGTAACAGTGGTTTTTTTAAAAAACCAAAGTTTAATAAATAAAAAGCTGCCCTGCTCACATGTTAAAAACCTCCCTGACATGTGTCATGTATGAGCAGGTAGCATGTGAAAGACCTCTGCCTCAGAGCCTCTGTCAGAGTCAGCAATATTGAAGAAAATGGGTGAACAATCTGATGGAAAGCTATTTCTTAATCTAACTGTTAAAATACATTTTTTTCATTTTATATTTTTCAGATAGGAAGGAAGAAGATGAAACCAGACGAGAGCCAGAGCAAGAAAAGACACACGATGCAAAAAGCAGTGGTGTATTTAAGTCTCTTACTCCAAGACTCAAGACAGGTCCCAAGTCCGTATTTTCAAGTGTCAAGTGTGTTTTCAAATCCTTGCAAGATAAATCAAGTCAAGTTGCAAGTCAAGACTCTAATCTGGGAGCCAACTTTAACAAAACAAAAGGTAGTGGTGGTGTGTGGGAGGGTTATGTTTCAATAACTAGAAAATCAAAGTTTCATCCTGTCAGTCCCTTTCCCACCTTGCCTCAATGATGCTTGAACCAAAGGTTAAACCCCTTCCCACTGATGTCAGTCCTCAGTCCTCCTCTCTCTCCTGCCTGCTAACAGCCGATCATAACAACTTCAATCTTTATAACACCAAGCAACTTTTTCCCCACTTCTTTAGGGAAAAGAATGATCAGTAACTACGTGAATTAATATACTTAACACACTTTACACTTTAAACATGCAACATATATCAAGTTGAATCTTTGTAAGACCAAGCAGCTTCCTTTCCACTTATTTAAAGCAATTGATAATCACTAGCTATATAAGTTAATATACACTCTTTCCCAATAAATTTCCCCTACAGAAGTAATTATAATCTCCTTCGTTATTACTTTCTCTCCATTCTTCCTCTTTCCTTTGTTTCAATCTCTCTTGTTTTATATTCTCAAATAGCTTCTTTTCTTACTACTCTCCCAATCTTCTGTTTATTTTTGATTCACTTCGTCGTTTTCTCTACAAACACTTCAAAACTTTTCTGTCACACTATTGCATCAGTCTCCTGTCCCAATCTCTAATAGGCAATTATTTTATTGCTCTTCTGTTTATATTATCTATGTTTATATTATACTTATGTTGTATTTTTCCTTAATCTTATTTCACCCCCAGTAATTTTTCAGTCTACATACTCTTGCCTTCCCTGCCTCTTATTCTCCCAAGGCACCCTCAAGGAAAAATAAAGAATTAGAAAAAAAATCCTCTTAACTTGGTTGCATCTCTGGCTTCTTACTTTCCCTGTCCTCTTCATGAACAGTGTTTGTCTGTTGCCACTATCAGCTCTGCCCAATCTTTGGGGCTTTGTCTCATTCGCTTGTCTGCCGATTCTAATTCTCTGCCTCTCCGTTTTTTCTCCAAGTTCCAGTTGTATATTTGTTCTCTTCTCACTTTCTCTTCTTCAGATCTCTTCCAAAGCTTTCCTCACTAAATCGGCTCTCTGTTAATTCTACTGTCCTGACAGCTTTTCCTTTCCTTTTGATCTCCACTTGTCTGCGTCACATCTATTTCCTCACATTCTCCTTTGCTCTTTGAGACCTCCTATTACAATCCCCTTGTTTAAGCTGTTTCTCCGTTTCACTTTCTCAGTTCCTTCCACTTAATTTTCCTCCTTCCGTTCCCCCCACTTCTAAGTATTTAACTTTGCAGACTTCGGTCTTAATCCCTTTGGGGCGGGGAAAGTGTACTGTAATACTGTAGAATCTAAACAAAAAGTGGCAATAACAAAGAAGTATTTGAAGTCTTTTGCTCTATTCCAGATGCAGTCTTTGGCCTTTAATCTGTAATTCATAATTTATAGTCTTCTAATCAGTCTCAGCTGGGGTCTTTGGTCGTCAATCTCAGTCCTCTTAATTTTAGTTTTATTTCTTCTTAGTCATTATCAAAGTTTCTCCTTCTTTCTCCCGAATACTCCCTCTTTTCAGTCCTCTAAATGTCAAAGAAGAAAGACAGCTTACCGATGTTTTATTTGTGTTTTCTTTATATAATGTGCAGCTCCATTCAGACGTAAGATCTTTTTATTGAGAGGTAGTTAAGTCTCAGGTATCCAGTCAGGCTGTTGAATGGTTTTACAGACAGTGTTGTGCCAGCTAGCTTACCAGCTGGCTGCAGCCACAAGGTGACGGCAGTTCCAACCTCCTCTGCTTCATCTACTTCTGTCTCAAATTAGGTCATAAAACAATAAAACAGTCAGCTAGAAGCAGGCATCCAGTCCCCGTCATTTCTCTCATACCAAAGAGAAAATTTAATCAGCTTAACAACTGATCTTCCAGCCCATGATGTGAGCGTCTCCAGCTAGCATAGCCATGAGAAGCTCCTCATTCCTCCCTTAATCAAGTGAAAGTCCACATTCTGATATATTCAGTTTTTCCCCTTTTGTGGAGGTCCTGCACAAAAGTGGTAAATGTGGAGGGCCAATTGTTTTTTCTTTTTCTTTCCCATATTCTAATAAAACTGTTCAAGCTACTGGAAATTGGACTCATGGGAGGAATATAATAGACTCCTAGCAGAATCAAGCCTAAACATGTGCATATATTCTTAATGTTTGAAATTTATTATGCTTGCTGAATTACAACTCTGTGACTGTATAACCTTGAATTTCTAGTGGTGGATACAGAGCTGTGTTACTCGGTTGTTGACGTGCGCCTTCAAGTAATTTCTGACTTCTGAGGACCCTGAGGTGCAACTATAATGGGATATGAACAAAATTTGTCCAGAGGAGGTTTCCCCTTGCTTTCCTCTGAGGCTGAGAATGTGTGGCTTGTCGAAGGTCATCCAGTGGGGTGATGAAAATAATCATATACATTTTATATAGTGGTGAAAATTATAAAACATCATCATCATCATCATCATCATTATACAAATTACTATTATACATTATTATTATAATAATACACATTTTATATAGTGATGAACATAATACACCTTTTAATTCAGTCTGCAGAGAGAAGTGAGGAGCTTCAGGATATTTTCTCAAGCAACAGGGTTGGACTTGATGGCCCTTGGAGTATCTTCCAACTCTATGATTCTATGACTTTCTGATTTCTTTCTATGAGGAGGATTCTCCATTGGTGCCCAAACTCCTCTTTCTATGCCTCCACTTTCCACTTAATTGTTCCAGGAAGCTCAAAGGGACAGCGGAGGGGGGAACAGGAACACAAATCAGGCAGATTTGGCAGCATGAGCTGTAAATAGATCTTTTGAATGAGGCTCATGTTACATTTTTGTCAAGTGCGAAGAGCATCACCGTTACTTCAAAATGTTGCCTGTGTTGCTCTTGCTGCAAAATGGCAGCAGGTAAGTTATTCCAGTTAGCCTGAAGTCTCAGTAGTCCAACGGGATGTCTTCCAAGAGCTGCTTATTTCTATGTGACTCACACATGCCTCACCGATGATCAGGTAGCGTGCGAAAGACCTCTGCTTCAGAGCTTCTGCCAGTCAGAGGCAGCAGTATTGAAGAAAATGGATGAACAGTCTGATGGAAGGCTGTTTCTTAATCTAACTCTTAAAATACGATTTTTTCATTTTAGATTTTTCAGATGGGAAGGAAGAAGATAAAACCAGACAAGAGCCACAGCAAGAAAAGGAACACGATGCAAAAGGTTTTCCTTTTTAAAAAACGATTCATCTAGATAAGTCGCTAATTTTGATTTCTCCCATCCTACAAATTGTTAAGACTGGAGTCCTCACAGGGTATTTGCCCATCGAGATATTTGCCAGGAAGCTGTTCTGCTTCTTTCATGGAATTAGCATCATTCCCCTCCGCTCAAGTTCATAAGCTTTGCTTTGTGTTGTTCTTTCGTGGTGTTTAATTTGCTAAAAATAATGCTTTTCACCTTCCGATTTACATCAAGTATGTTAAGCAGAACAGCACATTGCAAAAAAGAAACACTGTATAAATTGACATTGTAGATAAAATTATACTTCTGTTCTAACAATGTGGCTTTAAAATGAAATGTCATCTTGATGGTTCCCCTGTCGATCCAAACTGACACAAGACAGCTAGGGCAGAGATGGTTCCACAGGTAGGGGAAAAAAAACTGACACAGAGACAGGGAATAGATGGAACAGAGACAGGAGAATCAGACGGAGGGAAGAAAGGACTCTGCTTTTGGGGAGCTGAGAATGATTGAGAAGTTTAAAGGTTAACACATTGTTTTATGTGTCTTAATAAACAAGATTGGGGAAGTATGACCTGGAATATATATACAGTCAACCTCCACGTTTGCAGACTTTACAGATTTGGTTATTTGTGAGTTTCTCCAATTCCTTGCCACCTCCACCTCCAGTGCCTCTTTTCTGGGGGAGCATTCTCTCTCCACAGCTCTGACCAAGCCATGCAATCCTTTGAAAACCTGCCTCTGGTCCTCCTCCTTCTCCTCCACCAGCTGCTGCCTGCCCAGCTAATGAAGGATCACAGTCCAATCTCTCCGCATCCAAAACCCTCTCCCAATGCCCCACACGTGCCCAAGGAAGGAGAATGGTGAGAGACAGGAAGTACAGGGCCGCTGTGCCAAGCCACCTTCTTTCCCCCTCTTTTCTCTGTCCTGGTTTGGACCTCGAGTTCCCGTTCCCCACGGCATGACTCAGACCCCTTCCTACAGACACACACGTTTTGATATTTGCATTTTTCCACTTTTGCAGGGGTCCTGTGCCCCGACCCTGGCAAATGTGGAGGGTTGGCTGTATTCTTTTCTCTTTCGCATGTTATAACAACAATGTCCAGGCGGCTGGAAATTGAACTTACAGGAGGGTATTGGCAAGTTCAAGCATGAATATCTGCAAATATTCTTCGTTTTTGAAATCTATTATACTTGCTGAATTACAGCTCTGTGGTTGTAGAACTTGAATTTCTAATGGAGGGTACAGAGCTGTGTTACTTGGTTGTTGATGTGCGCCTTCAAGTAATTGCTGACTTAGGTGACCCTGAGGTGAAACTTTAATAGGATACTCTTGGCTGAATTTGTCCAGCAGTGTTTCCCTTACTTTCCTCTGAGGCTTAGAGCATGTGGCTTACCCAAGGTCACTTGGTAGGTGTTCAGTAGGTTTCCATGGCCAAAAGAGGATTCGAACCCTGGTCTCTCAGTGTCCTAGTCCAACACTCAAACTACTGGAGCATGCTGGCTCTTGTGTTGAATGCTGTACTTTGCTGTACTCTGTGCTTATGCACCGTATTCCATAATGATATGCCGTGTAACTACAATTGCCAAGCAGTTGAGAAAGGTGCAAAACCATGGGTGATGGTAAGGGGCAGGAGATAAAATCATAGAATTATAGAGTTGGAAGGAACCCCAGGGGCCAATGAGTCCAACCCTCTGCTATGCAGGAACACCCATCAAAGCATTCCCAACAGATGGCCATCCAGCCTCTGCTTAAAAACTTCCAAAGAAGGAGACTCCACCACACTCCGAGGCAGCATATTCCACTGCCGGACAGCTCTGACCATCAGGAAGTTCTTCCTGAGGTTCAAGTGGAATCTCCTTTCCTGCAGCTTGAATCCGTTGCTCCTTGTCCTAGTCTCTGGAGCGGTAGAGAACAAGCCTGCTCCCTCCTCAACATGACATCTCTTCAAATATTTAAACATGGCTATCATGTCCCCTCTTAACCTTCTCTTCTGCAGACTAAACATACCCAGCTCTCTAAGGCGTTCTTCATAGGGCATGGCTTCCAGACCTTTCGCCATTTTGGTCGTCCTCCTCTGGACACGTTTCAGCTTGTCGACATCCTTCTTGAATTGAGGTGCCCAGAACTGTACACAGTATTCTAAATGAGGCCTAACCAGTGCAGAATAGAGTGGTACCATTACCTCCCTCGATCTAGACACCGTACTCCTATTGATGCAACCAAGAATCGCGTTGGCTTTCTTGGCTACCGCATCATACTGCTGACTCATGTTCAGCTTGTGATCTATCAAGACTCCTAGATCCCTTTCACACATACTGCTATCCAGCCACATGTCCCCCATCCTATACTTGTGCCTTTTATTTTTTCTGCCCAAGTGCAGGACTCTACATTTGTCTCTGTTGAAATTCATTTTGTTAGCTTTGGCCCAGCTCTCCAATCTGTCCAGGTCATTTTGAAATTTGATCCTGTCCTCTGGTGTATTAGCAACCCCTCCCAATTTGGTATCTTCTGCACATTTGATCAGCATGCCCTCCACTTCTTCATCCAAGTCATTGATGAAGATGTTGAACAGCACTGGGCCCAGGATAGAACCCTGTGGCACCCCGCTAGTCACTTCTCTCCAGGATGAAAAGCAGCCATTGGTGATCACCCTTAGGGTGCGATCGGTCAACCAATTACAAATCCAACTAACAGTAGCCCTGTCCAGCCCTCATTTTACTAGCTTGTTTGCAAGAATGTCATGTGGAACTTTGTCAAAGGCCTTACCGAGGTCAAGATATGCTACACCTACAGCATTCCCTTTTTTCAATCAAGTTTGTAACCCTATCATAAAAAGAGATAAGATTAGTCTGGCGTGACTTATTTCTGAGAAATCCATGCTGGCTTTTAGTGATTACGACATTGCTTTCTGAGTAATTACAAACTGACTGTTTAATGATTTGCTCTAGGATCTTTCCTGGAATTGATGTCAGGCTTACCGGGCAGTAATTATTAGGGTCCTCTTTTTTCTCCTTCTTGAAGATGGGGATGACATTTGCCCTCCTCCAGTCTGCTGGGACTTCTCCTGTTCTCCAAGAGTTCTGAAAGATTATTGCAAGTGGTTCAGTAATGACTTCTGCCAGTTCTTTTAATATCCTTGGATGTAATTCATCTGGCCCTGGGGACTTGAATTCATCTAGTTCAGCCAGATATTCCTGTACTACTTCTCTACTTATTCTGTGCTGCATTTCCCTCGCTTCCTCACCTGCTCCTCATGCCCCAGGTTGGGCACTTCTATCATTTTGGGAGAAAACTGAGGCAAAGAAAGTAGTTCTCCCTTCTCACTCCCCCTCCCCGTTATTAACTGGTCACCTTCTCCACGCAGTGATCCTATTATTTCCTTGTTTTTCCTTTTGCTGCAGACATATCTAAAAAAGCCCTTTTTATTGTTTTTGATGTCTCTGGCAAGCCTGAGTTCATTCTGCGCTTTAGCTTTGCTGACATTCTCCCTACATCTCCTGGTTATTTGCTTGAATTCCCCTTTGGTGGTTTCACCATTCTTCCATTTCCTGTACATGTTTCTTTTAACACTTAACTCAGCTGAGAGTTCTTCAGTCAACCATTCCGGTTTCTTTAGACACCTGCCATTTTTCCTCCTTATTGGCACAGTTTTCAGTTGTGCCCTCAGTATCTCACTTTTAAGAAACTCCCATCCGTCGTGAACTCCTTTCTCTTTTAGTATTCTTGACGACGGGATTTCAGCAAGTAACTCCCTAAGTTTAGAGAAATCAGCTTTCTTAAAGTTTAGGATGCATGTCTGGCTACACTTGGCTTCTCCTTCCCACTGAATGACAAACTCCAAAAGAGCATGGTCACTCCCACCTAAGGAACCCACCACCTCCACCTCAGCAACTAGGTCATCCCTGTTGATCAGGATCAGATCTAAAATAGCCGATCCCCTTGTTGCCTCTTCCACCTTCTGGACCATGAAATTGTCTGCAAGGCAAGCGAGGAACCTGTTGGACCTTGCAGTCTTTGCAGAATATGATTGCCAACAAATATCGGGATAATTGAAATCTCCCATTAACACTGCATCTCTCCTTTTCGAATGTGTGGTCATTGCTGGCTGTCATCTTGAATTGCCTCACTGCTGCAGGCTGCCGCTCTGTTCCTGAGCAGCTGCTCATGCAGACGGTAATCTGGCAATATATCCAGGAACCTTCACGTCTCCCATAAATCAGGAAACCTCTGATCTGGCAGAAAGAGCCCCCTCTATCAGTGGGCACACTGCTGGAAGACAGACTCAGCAGCAGCCCACAAAATCATGTCATCCATGCTTGAAACCAGAAACTGGAAGCTGGCAAAGGTACATCAAAATTTGTTTGGCAAGGGAAGAAACTGTGAGATACAAGGTATTACAAGATAGGAAGCAGAGAAGGGAATTGGATTTACTAGGTTTGAAACTGGCCTTTGTGGCTTGTTGCTTAAGTTGGTTGAAAGAATGAATGATGCTGAGAGATAAAAGATTATTGGACATGGAAGAGCATGACCCAAAGTTTGGTTGGCATGGATATTTTTGGTATGGCAAAGTTAACGTAGGTTTTCAAAACCACTTTGTGAGAAGTACTTTGTTGAAAACATGGAATTGGTTCAAACTCAGGTCGTCTACTTTTTATAGAAGAGAAACACTAGGTAGAAACAAATGGTAATTGTACCAGAATTTACTGGAGTTGTGCCAAAAGGAATATAGAATGAAACCAAGAGAGCAAGTAGAATTAGAGGCATATACTTTTCCATGGTTTTCTTGTTGAAAATTATTAGAAAGATTTAAAATGTACAAAATGACATGTGGTTTTGAACAAGAGAAGTCAGAATTTGAATTACAGTTCTGTACAGATGCTGAACATGTAATTTCCAAGATGTTTAGACATTTGTTGAAATTTTAAATGGAGGAAGAACAGGTTAAAGAATGTATGATAAAATAAGTAAAGAATTTTGGATATAATTACAGATAGATCAGTGAGAATGTACGTGATCAAAGGGATTCAAATTTATACTTTGTTATACTCTTAAAGAGAATTTCTATAAGTTAATATATAGGTGGTATATGACATCAGATGAGTTGTCTAGAGTGTATAAAAGTCTTTTTAATTTGTGTTGAAAATGTGGGCAACGTGAAGGTACATTTTATCATATTTGGTGGACATGTGAGAAAGCCACAAAAACTTGAATTCATCTACATATGTTGATGCTGAAGATTTTAAAGATTTAAGATTCAACTTAAACTGGAAATATTTCTTTTGGGACTCTTGGATGTACAGAAAACCACTGATTATTATTTCAGCATATGGCCACAGTAGTGAGATTGCTATATACGCAATGATGGAAGAATTCAGAATTACCTACTGTGAAGAGTGGTGGTTGAAAACTGACAGATCTGGTGGAAATGGATAAATTGACTTGTTTGATCAGAGAACAGTTATTAGTGACCTTTCTTAAAGACTTACTGACTTTTTGAGGGAAAAAAATAAAACATCAATTTTGGATTGTGATGATCAGTAAGGTCTGACTATGGAAACAAGCAAAGTGATCTAAAGGTTAGTGGAAGAGGTATGAATAACGTGCTTGTTTATAAAGCTGCCGAGTAAGAAGATCAAAAGACAACTTTTTCTTGTGCTTTCTTTTTTCCTTATTCTTTTCTTCCTTTCTTTACTTTTTTTATCTTTTATTTTACTGTTTATAATCTATAATTTAAAAATTGCAAAAAATAAAAATAAAAATCCAAACTGTTGGATGCAGAACTAAGGATGGAAATGGGTGACCCATGGGAAAAAAATTAAAAACAAAAAAGAACTGTACAAGAGAAGTAGAGCTATAGAAGCATGCGCACTTCTCCCTTACTACATTTGTGCCCATCTGGGCCAAGTGAAGGCTTCAGAGGGAGGGCAGACGAAGCAGACCCTCTTCTCCCTCAGTCACGTGGATTTTGTGAGTAATTGAAAATGGAAATTTTTTTCAATGACCAAAATTGGGGCCTGGTTTGGCAAATTATTAAAAAATATTTTAGTAAGGAACACTTTATACAAAAAGGAGTTCATGATAAGTTTATTTGCTGTTACTTACTTACCAATTGCTAAAAACAGTTGAACTGAAAAATTGAATGGGGGAGGTAAGCACAATTAAAATGGAGTAGTAAAAGTCATACTGAAACAAGTGAGAAGCCTCTCTTGTTGACTGTGGTGGACAAAGCTGGATCTCAGCTCTCAACCTCCCTACCTGCCTTGGGCAAAATGGAAGGATCTAGATTCTCTGATTTGTTTTCTTTCTGTGTTAATATGAGGGATGTGGTAGCATCCCATTTCTGAACAACAGCCTCTACACCCTTGCCTCCTATTTCTTCTTCTTTCTAAGAATCTTGGGTTTCACAGCTGCTTTGGATCCTGTATTGCAAGCAAAGTGAAATATCGATCAATCAGTCAATCAACTCTTGACCTTACAGTCTCATATCAATTTCTGGGTTCTCACCCACACTTCTCTCCTCTGTTTTGTCTCTGGAAACTTGGGTGTTTTAACCCTCTTTTCTTCAAGCAGTTAAAATCTTGTTCAGATTCCTGCAAACAGACCAATGATAAGTAACAACTGTCTTATTTTCATATGAAGAACTTACACATTCTGATAATGTCTGCACTTCTACACCTGAATCTGTATGTATGTAGCACTATTCTTCTAAGCGATGTCTTTTCTGACTTGGTACAGCATTTTTGCAAATAGGTTAATCACTGATATAAATATATTTCTCTGCCTAGAATGTTTGCCTCCAGAAGAGAAAACCGAAAAACAAAGTGCACTGGAAGAGGCAAAGAAAGATGTTTCAAAAGGTATTTTCTTTTCATAACCACAGGGCCAGACGTTTGGTCACTATATTACATTTAAAATAAGCTCTTGTGTTCCTTTGCTAGGTGGTTTTCTGAGAAGGCAAATAAAGAATTAGAAAACAAATCCTCTTCACTTGGTTGCATCTCTGGCTTCTTGCTTTCCCTGTCCTCTTCATGAACAGTGTTTGTCTGTTGCCACTGTCAGCTCTGCCCAGTCTTTGAGGCTTTGTCGCATTCCCTTGTCTGCCGATTCTAATTCTCTGGCTCTCCGTTTTTCCTCCAAGTTCCAGTTGTATATTTGTCCTCTTCTCACTTTATTTCCTTCAGATCTCTTCCTAAGCTTCCCTCACTAAATCAGCTCTCTGTTAATTCCACTGTCCCGACAGCTTTTCCCTTCCTTTCAATTTCCACTTGTCTGCTTCACGTCTATTTCCTCATGTTCTCCTTTGCTCTTTGAGACCTTCTCCTATTACAATCCCCTTGTTCAGCTCTTTTTCTCTTTCTCTGTTTCTCCTCCTGTGTCTGTCACTTTCTCAGTTCCTTCCCTCACTTATTTTTTCCTTCTTCCATTCCACCTGCTTCTAAGTATTTCACTTTGCAGACTTCAGTTTAATCTCTTTCGGGTGGGGAGAGTATAGCAATACTATAGAATCTAAGCAAAAAGTAGCAATAACAAAGAAGGTATTTAAAGTCTTGCTCTGTTCCAGATGCAGTCTTTGGCCTTTAATCTGTAATTCTTAACTTATAGTCTTTTAGTTCGTCTCAGCTGGGATCTTTAGTCATCAATCTCAGTCCTCTTAATTTTAGTTTAATTTCTTCTTAGTCATTATCAAAGTTTCTCCTTCTTTCTCTCCAATGCTCCCTCTTTTCAGTCCTCTAAATGTCAAAGAAGAAAGACAGCTTACCAATGTTCTCTTTGTGTTTTCTTTGTATGATGTGCAGCTCCATTCAGATGTAAGGTCTTTTTATTGAGAGATAGTTAAGTCTCAGGTATCCAGTCAGGCTGTTAAAAGGTTTGTGCCAGCTAGTGTTGTGCCAGCTAGTCTCCTACCTGGCTGCAGCCATGAGGTGATGGCAGCTCTCATCCCCTCTGCTTCATCCACTTGTGTCTCAAATTAGGTCATAAAACAATAACACAGTCAGCTAGAAGCAGGCATCCAGTCTCCTGGAACTCCTTTGTTTCTCTTATACCAAAGAGAAAATTTAACGAGCTTAACAACTGATCTTCCACCCCGTGGTGCGAGTGTCTCCAGGTAGCATAGCCGTGAGAAGCTCCTCACGCCTCCGTTAATCAAACCAGAAGACCACATTCTGATATATTCAGTTTTTCCACATTTGTGGAGGTCCTGTACCCCTAACCCTAGTGACTGTGGAGGGCCAATTGATTTTTTTTCTTTCACATGTTTTTATGAAAGTGTTCAAGATACTGGAAATTGGACTCATGGGAGGAATATAATAGAGTACCAGCAAATTCAAGCATAAACATGTGCAAATATTCTTAATTTTTGAAATTTATTGTGTTTGCTGAATTACAGCTCTGTGACTGTATAACCTTGAATTTCTAGTGGAGGATACAGAGCTGTGTTACTTAGTTGTTGATGTACACCTTCAAGTAATTTCTGAATTATGGTGACTCTGAGGTGAAACTATAATGGGATTCTTGGCAGAATTTGTCCAGAGGAGGTTTCCCCTTGCTTTCCTCTGAGGCTGAGAGAGTGTGGCTTGCCCAAGGTTTCCATGGCCAAACAGAGATTTGAACCCTGTTCTCTCAGTGTCCTAGTCCAACATTCAAACTGCTCCAACATGCTGGCTTTTGTGTTGTGTTCCTACAAAGTTGTGTTGTGTTGCTGGAGGATATTTAATGGAGTGCTGATCATGTTTCTTATTTAATGTAAGGTTTTAGGCCAGTACTAACTCAGTGATCTATATTCCTGGTATTGTAAACATTCTAAGGTATTAATTGTTCTTCTTCGTGGTCTCTGTGCCTCACACGTTGGGATCTTTGAGCATGCGTGATAGCGTTCAGAAAGTTCTAGAGCTGAGCAGCTTGGCGGGAACCCCTCCCCCTGTTCGCACTGAGCATGCTCACCCCGCCAAGCTAACGGTCCCTCCTCAGTTTTCTTTCGTCCGCCAACGTGTTCACAGCGAACGGAAAGACCTCTTAGCTGAGCAGCTTTTTCTTCGTGTTTTTTCTTCTCTTTTTGTCTTCGTTTCCCCTTCGGACTTCTGTGAGAATCCCTCTGCCTCGGAGAGGCCCACAACATTCAGGCCTCCTCCGCTTGCAAGGAGTTTACGGCTCAAACCTTGAGAAATAGTGCTTCAAGGTTAAAATCTCACTGCTGGGAGGAAGCCTTGAAGATTAAAGAGCAGGCGGCTGAGAACACCGCCCTCTTTATTTCCATGGCTTTGCGTTCCCCTGCCGCTTTGTGACCCACGACCACACCCTCATCGGTATCGACGGCTGCGGTACAGACTTCGACGGTACCGGGCTCGGTACCGTCCTCGACGTCCTTACCTCCGGTCTCCTCTTTACCTCGGATTCCAAACCTTTCCAGGACGCTGATCACATCGGCGGATGCCTCTGAGGCCTCGCAGGTGGCTCCACCCTCTAAGCCCCTCACGGCGGCTCAACGGAAATGGCCTTCTTCACATTCTTTGGACCCTCCAGTAGAGAAGAAGAAGAAGAAGAAGAGGGAGAAACACCGGTCATCTTCACCGGCTACTTGGTCATCTTGTCTTCTGACACCCCCACTGACCCAGCCTACGATGGCTACAGTCAAGGAGGCAGAGGCCCTGGATGTTTCTGCGGAGCCCAGCAATGCCCACCTTCCAGTGGTGCTACTACCACCGGCCTTGGAGAAACCTTTGGCTCCATTGGATCCGCCTCTGCTGGCCGCATTGGCCTTACTGCACGGTCAACCCGAATATGGGCTGGACTGTCAGGAACCTTCCTGCCCTACCTTGGATACTCCACGGCCTCCATCTCGACAGAAGGCAGCTTCCTGTGACCGCGTCCGTTATAGCACGGCGCGCTCTCCAGGCCTTGCAGGCAGGCAACGATCCCCGCGGCAGCGGGAAGCCGCCCCTGATTGTGGTGGGTCTCGGACGAGGATTGACTCACCGGCCTTGGAGGAGCCCCCGGCTCAATCGAATCTGCCTGTGCTGGCCACACCAGCCTCGCCGCACGTTCAACCCGAACATGGGCTGGACCGTCCGGAACCTCCCTGCCCTGCCTTGGATACTCCACGGGCTCTGTTTCGGCAGAGGCAACTTCCTGTGACCGCGTCAGTCATAGTACAGCACGCTCTCTGGGCCTTGCAGGCAGGCAGCAATCCCTGCAGCGGCGGGAGGCCGCCCGTCATTGTGGCAGGTCTCGGACAAGGCTCAACTCGCCGTTCTCGTCAGCCTCGTACTTTGCTCACTATGGCCACGAGCATGTATGGCGGGAGCAGCCGGGATCATACTACTTGTACTCCCGTGCATATACGGACCGGTATCATGCTGACATCTGGCACTGGTCGCCGTACCGCGGTTGGTACCGGTCTCCATCCCCGGTGTCCCAGTACCACCTAATGTCTCGATACCGAAGGTCTCCATCCCGGCTGAGATCACGGTCTCCATATTATCATTGTCGATCCAGAGACCGCTTGCCGCACCACCGGCTGGTATCACCACCTCCTTGGGTTTCGGCGACTGCTTCTTGCCCGACCACTCAGGCCCATCCGTTGCCCCAAAAGCCATCGACGACTCCAATCTCGACCCAGTCGATTGTGCGCCCAATTCCAGCTGTTCTGCCGATACCGTCCTTGACGGCACCGCCGTCGGTCACGCTACCGTCGGTGCCATCTGCGGTACCGTCCTCTGCACCTGCTCAGCCTCTGCAGGCTGCGGCATTGCCAGCTCTGCCTCGTGATCATGGACCTCCTTCACATTCCTCCCAGTCCTACGAGTTGGACTTGGATTCCGGCGACCCCACACCTGAGTTGCACTTGTCTCCGTCGTTGGCCTTTGGAAAGCTGACCCCGGACTCGGCACCCAAGGATGTCAAGCTTCTCTCCGACATCCTCCTACGAATGGCCAATGCCCTCGGCCTCAATGTCTCGGAACCAGCTCCGCCAGTGCAGGACCCAGTTTTTCATTATGTGGACGCTCGCCCACCATCGGCGGTACCGATACCATTCCTGCCTGCTCTGCAGGAGGTGTTGAAACATCCTTGGGCACAGCCAGCCTCTCTACAGCCAATACCTCATCGTCTGGAGCACCTTTACAAGACCCAAAAGAAGGATGTTGATTTTCTCTTTAACGACCCGGTACCAAATTCCATGGTGGTTGAATTGTCCCAGGCGAAAGGTAGTAAAAGGGCTCTTACCGCTCCGTCTGATTGGGAAGGCCGCAGGTTAGATTCGTTTGGAAGATGTTTCTACTCTGCATCTTCCTTGATTGCGAGGATCCTGAATGCTCAGGCTTGTCTCGCTGCCTACCAGCGGAGCATCTGGAACAGGTTCTATCCCTTGCTGGCCCATCTCCCAGATGACCATAGTACAAGCGCCATCCAGTTCTTCAACGAATCAGTGGCTTTGTCAAACCAGCAGATCATGTCCTGCCAGCATGCGGTCGAGGGAGCAGCCCGGCTGATGGTCGGTGCGGTCGCCCTTCGGCGATTCGCTTGGTTGCAGTCTGTGGGGCTCCAAGAGGACAGCAGGAAGCGCATCGAAGATTTACCCTTCGATGGACAGGGCCTGTTCCGTGCGACTACAGACGACGCCATGGATCATCTCGTCAAGGCGCATCTAATGGCCAAGAGGATGGGGATCCATCAAATGCCGCAGCCCCGTCGCAGTTTCACTTCCCGCTCTTCTTGGCGTTGGTTGACTTCTTCTTGTCCGTCCTGATCGCCGCGCTAAACATCAGCTCGGTTCTCACCTCCGTCCTGGGCACGCAGGACCTTGACAGGGCGGTAACCATTGTCGATGAAGTCTTCCTCCACGGCGAAGTCACGATTTTGACTTCCGCTGCAGGTCGCCACCACATCCACTCTTCCGCCTGCCTAATGGCTTGTCGACCGCCCGGGTCTGACCCGCTGTCTCGGCAAATGACGTCACATCACTACGGGCTCTTGGCCTCTTTCCATCGTCCATCTTGGTAACACCATCAAATTTCAAAGTATACCAGCTCGAGGCATCCCCCACTCCACCTCGGCCAACCCGGCTTTGCTAAAGGGCATACAGTTCCTGCTGCATAAAGGGGCCATAGGACGGGTTCCGTCCTTGGCCAGTACCATTGGCTCCTTTTCCCCGGTACTTCACAGTACCGAAATCGGACGGTACCTTGCGACCGATCCTGGGCCTTAAGGGCGTGGATGACTGCCTGCTGGTGGTGCCCTGCAGGCAGAAATTGTACGAGGACATTCACCTCACACTCTCCTCTCTCCGGCCTTGGCCTCCAGGTGGACCCTAGGAAGTCTCGCCTCAAGCCGACCCGTGTTCTGAACTTTATCGGCACCACTCTCGACTCTGTCGCTGCCAAGGCATTCCTTCCTGCCAAGGCATTCCTTCCAGTGAAACGGGTCCGCGCTCTGCACCAGGCTGTTACCGCGGTTCTCTGTGCCCCGGTAGTCTCCGTGGAGAGAATCCAGCAGCTTTTCGGCTACATGCCGGCGAAGATAGTAGTCACCTACCTCTCCTGCCTTCGTGCCCACCCCCCGCAGCATTGGTTCATCAGGGTTTTCGACCCTCTTTGGGACGACCAGGGCCCCCTACTCTGGATTCCCTGGCGGGTGCGATGCTCTCTCCTGTGGTGGCTCTCCCTCAGGCACCTAATGTCGGGGATGCCGTTCGTTGACCCCTCTCCTTGGGTCACGGTAACGACGAATGCCAACCTTCCGTCGGCACCAGACCTCCGCACCAGACCTCTTTTCCCACTCGGTCGGTCTCGTGCTGCATCCAGATCTGTCACTCCTGTGTCTCCACGGGTACAGGATAATCCCTTAGGTGCTCCCGCCGTACGGGATGTCCTCACTGTGGCCAGAAAGGAGTCTACACGTCGATCTTGCGGCTACAAGTGACAGAGGTTCTGGGTCTTCCCTGATGCCCGTCACGAACCCGCATTGCCTGTCGCCGTACCTACCATGCTGCATTTCCTTCTGCACCTTCGGGAACAGGGCTTGGCCCTTTCTCTCCCAGGGTCTGCCTCTCGGCTATCCTGGCCTATCAGCCGCGTGGTACCCCCTCATCGGCACTCTTCTGTGTTGCTACCCTCAAGCAAATCTTGAAAGGTCTACAACACCTTTATTCTCCGATAAATCCACCGCTTCCACCTTCGTCGCTGTCCTTGGTGCTCTCGCAACTGATGCAACCGCCCTTTGAGCCTAGGGCTAACTTCTGATGACAGGCTCTTCACCATGAAGGGGGCCGTCCTCGTCGCTGTCACTTCAACTAGACGAGCGACTGAGCTTACCGCACTGCGGTTGGATGAGCCCTTCCTTGTCTTCCACCGAGACAAGGTGGTCCTTTTGTTTGGACATCACCTTCCTGCCTAAGGTTGTCTCCGATTTCCATCTCAACCAGGATGTCATCCTTCCCACCTTCTGTCCGGACCCGGCTACGCCTCTGGGGCGACCTCTCCATTCGCTCGACGCCCGTTGAGCTCTGGCTTTCCACACCCAACGGACTTCTTCCTTTCATTCGACTGCCCACCTGTTCGTCTGTTATAGTGGTCATCGGAAGGGCCATAAGGTGTCCACCTAAAGATTTTCCAAGTGGGTGACCCAGACCATTCTCTGGCGTATGAACTGGCTAAACAGCCTCCACCAGCCCTGTTCCGTGCCCACTCCACTAGGGCTGTGGCATCTTCAGTGGCTCTCCTTTGTGCGGTTGACCTGCAAGACGCCTCTGGAGCGATCCCTCCACTCGCTCAATGCCCGTCGAGCTCTGGCCTTCTATATTCAACGGACTTCATCTTTTCGCCAGACTCCTTACCCGTCCGTTGTTATGGTGGTCATCGAAAGGGTCTCAGGGTGTCCACCTGGAGTTTTTCTAAATGGGTGGCCCAGACAATCTTGCTGGCGTATGAGTTGGCTAAGCAGCCTCCGCCAGCTCTGCTCCGTGCCCTCTCCACTGGAGCTGTGGCTTCTTCAGCAGCTCTCCTTCGAGGGGTGGACCTACAGGAGCTGTGTCGTGTGGCTACCTGGTCATGACCTTTTGACCTTTGTGCGCCACTGCCGACTGGACTGCCGGGCTTGGCGGGATGCCCGCTTTGGACGTGCGGTGTTGTCTTCCGTTCTCTAGGACCTGACCCACCGCCCATTGGTAAAACTACACAATCTCCCAATGTGTGAGGCACAGAGACCATGAAGAAGAAGAACAGGTTGCTTACCTGTAACTGTGGTTCTTCGAGTGGTCATCTGTGCCTCACACACACCCGCCCAGCCTTCCCCTCTTCAGGTCCTGCTTCGGCGGACTTCAAAATTGAGGAGGGACCGTTAGCTTGGCGAGGTGAGCATGCTCAGTGCGAGCAGGGGGAGGGGTTCCCGCCAAGCTGCTCAGCTCTAGAACTTTCCGAACGCTACCGTGCATGCGCAAAGATCCCAATGTGTGAGGCACAGATGACCACTCGAAGAACCACAGTTACAGGTAAGCAACCTGTTCATCTCAATGCCTGCTGTGTTCTGATCTTATGCACCGTATTTCATAATGATACATAGTGTAACTATAATTCCCAAGCAGTTGAGAAGGATGCTAAACCATGGGTGATGGGAGAGGGCAGGAGATGATATAGACAGCTGTGGGGCTGGATCAGGCAGCTCAGTAGTGATGAAAATAAAAATACACACTTTAAATCTTTCTGCAGAGAGAAGTGAGGCACTTCATGACATTTTCTCTAAATTAAAGTTGCTCAAGCGAAAAAGCCAAAAACTCACACTGCAAGAATCCCTGGAAATCAGTCCTGGAAGTCTAAAGCAATGCACTCCTCATAGTCTGGAAGACCTACCTTGGCATTTTCTGAGGAAGATCTTGGCTTTGAATGTGACTGCCCGGAACACAAGGCTTGAGCAGGGGACAGCTGATGGAGAAGGGCTGAAAGGAATGGAGAAAGAAAAGAGCATTGATGATAGTATTTTCCTCATTACTGAAATGGGTACAAAGCTGTCCATCAACCCCCTTGATCTCCTTTGTGCTCTTCTGCTTTGGTCAGATAGTTTCCTTCAACAAGAGATCTTCTCCAAAATGTCCCTGTGTCAATTTGCCCTGCCTTTGCTTCTGCCACCCTTGGAGAATCCCAAGGGCACCCTGATGCTTTGGGCCATGAGAGACATTGTGAAGAAATGGAGGCCCCATTCCTTGGCTACAAACAGAGGCTTTAGGGAAGAAAGCGTGGTCCTCATCTCCATGCCAATAATTTCCTTTGTGCGGCTAGGCAGCCCCAATCTCTCTAAGTCCAAAATCCTCAATGATTTTCTTAGTCCCGCTCAACAGCACCATGATTTCTTCATACATAGAGACATGGAGGGTGGGAACATCCCTCGAAAGATTGCTGATGGGTTGGTAGAGATTGCCTGGTATTTTCCAGGAGGGCAAGAAAGCTCTGATCTCTTCTCAGACCCAGTTGCAGTTACAAATTTACATGGAGATATTCAGTCAAACTGGGTGCAGTTTAGTTTTCTCACAGAGGTGTCTGCTGCTCTCTTTCTATTTGCTGAACACATAAGTGAGAGTGACTATAATTGGTTATCGTCACTGAAAGAATCAACTCAGTATTATTTCATCCTTGATTATGATGGTGGAGTATCCAGGGAAACTGTAGCTTTTTTAAAGAAATTGGCTCCCGTACTTAAACTTGACAGTTCACATATTTTGCCCAAAGCTGCCTCAGCCAATAAAGCAGAATTTGTGGGAAAGCTACGATCTACTGTTGGAAGAATTATCCGCTCTTCTCCAAAAAACACAAATATCCAAAACATGGCTGCTGTGGCCTGTGAACTTGGCATATGGGTGGATGAAGACTCTCAAGACTGCCAGAATGCTCTCCAATGTGCTAAAGAAATCACAAAAGGAATAAATAATGTTGCAGATTACAAGAAGGAAATGCTGAAACTCCAGGGTGGTCTCTGGAAAAACTTAGCAATAGTGGAGAAAGAGCTGTGCAGAATGGAAAAACAAGGGGCCAGACGTACTGAAGAATACAGATCTGAACTGATAAGGAGATCATTGGAACTACGTGAACAACAACACAAATGTCAGCTCACCATTGGTTTGAAAAATTTGATCAAAGGCTTAAAACCTTTGAGTTCAAGAGAGAAGCACTACTTCTTGAAGTGGATGAAGTTCAACTTGGATTCTATTGCTAGGGAGAATCTTTCAAGGTTACGGGCTGCTTACAAAGATAAATGTAAGACTGTAGGAAATGATGACCAGACAATTGTAGATATAGACCGACAGATAGCGTCCTCTTCCTTGGGAATTGAACATTTCATGCGTGAATTGGGGCAGTTTTACGAAGCAGAATATTCCATGGTTAAAGAAGGCAGAATACCAGAAACCAGCAGACAGTTTGTCTGTTTCCCAGGCATTGCAGCTGACCTGATGCTGGAAGGCTTTCCTCTAGAGCTGATTGATGGAGATGCTTCCCATATTCCCCTGCAGTGGGTAACAGATATTCTGACTGAGCTCAATAAGAAAGTAAAGGGTCGGTCCAAAATGATCGTGGTAACTGTGCTGGGTGTGCAGAGCACTGGGAAATCGACTTTGCTTAACACCATGTTTGGGCTACAGTTTCCTGTCAGCAGTGGCCGATGTACACGAGGTGCCTTCATGACGCTCCTGAGAGTCAGAGAAGACATGGCTCAAGAGCTCGGTTGTGATTTTGTCCTGGTGATAGACACGGAAGGCTTGAAAGCCCCAGAACTTGCTGAATTAGAAGAGAGCTATCAACATGACAATGAGCTGGCCACTTTCGTGATTGGGCTGAGTGACATCACAATAGTGAACATGGCGATGGAGAATGCCACTGAAATGAAAGACGTCCTGCAGATCGTAACCCATGCTTTCCTCAGGATGGAGAGGATAGGCCAAAAGCCCATCTGCCACTTCGTTCACCAGAACGTCAGTGATGTTTGTGCACACAACCAGAACATGAGGGACAGGAAACGCCTTTTGGAACAGCTGAATGAAATGACCCAGGTAGCAGCCAAAATGGAAAAAGTTGACAGAAATACCAAATTTTCAGACATCATAGACTATGACTCAGAGGTGAACAATTGGTACATCCCAGGTTTGTGGCATGGAGTCCCACCAATGGCTCCAGTTAATGTGGGGTACAGTGAAAAGGTGTTTGAGTTAAAGCAGCACCTAATTCAGTCCATAAAGAGCCATTCACATAAAAGGTCACCCAAGGACATCCCAGCATTTATTGAATGGGTGAAGAGCCTGTGGAATACTGTGAAACGTGAAAACTTCATCTTCAGCTTCCGCAACAGCCTCATAGCTGGAGCCTATAATAACCTTTCTGTAATATATTCTGACTGGGACTGGAGTTTTCGCAAAGAAATGCATCTCTGGGTATCTGAACAAGAAAATAAAATACAGAATATTTTTCCTCAGATTGATGCATTCAGTTTGAAATGTGAGCTTCAAGAGAAGCTCTCAGCCGAGGAAGAGAAGATTTTGAAGAATTTGGATCAATACTTTGAAAGTGAAGCAGCAAATCTTCATCTAATTGAAAAGTACAGAGAAGATTTTGTCAGGAATGCCAATAGTCTCAAGAAAGAACTTGAAATTTCCTTCTGTAAGAAGTTAGATGATGCCATTGACATTAAAAAGGGTCAGCATAAGATTGAGGGTCTCCAAAAGGAATACTTGAAAATAATTGAAAGGAAAGTTGACCAGCTTCTTGAAGAATGCAAGAGGAAAGAGCACCCTGTAGAAGAACAGTTTCTAAAAACAGAGTTTGAGGAAATGTGGAGAGAAACATTGAAGGAACTATCTCCTCCTCGCCTAAATGAATGTGATATTTATGCAGATATTGAATTACATCTGAGAAAGAGTGTGGAGTCTCAAAGCAAGCTAGTCATGCAAAAATTACAAGAAAAGGGTTTGTTGAGCTATAGTGCAAACACTTTCAAAGTAAATGATAAGCATATACAATCAAAATGGTGGCCGCATAAAGGTTCTCATCCACAGGACTCCTTGCTGAGATTACAAGAAATCTCTACTACACTGATAAGCAATTGCATTTCATACATTGATGCAAAGGTCCACTCCAAAAGAGATTGTGTTTCAGCATATTGTGGAGAACTTCTCTTTCTGATCAGTCAAAAGCTTCAAGAGGATCATGTTCAAAAACTTCAAATCACTCCTGTCTTTGAAGTGGACCTGAAGCTTCACATTTTAGGAGAAGCAGCTCACCAATTCCATAAGATGCATAAAGATTTCATTGAGGAAAATGATCCCTGGAAACGCCTGGAGAAACTGAAACCTCCTTATTTTTCTACTTTCAAAGATCTTTATCAGGAAAAAGATGCCCAGCAAATCCGAGCCCAGGACTTCTGTGACAGATGTCTCCGTCCTGCCTTGGAAGACCACATCGCCAAAAGACTTGGGATAGAAATAGTAGATCGATTTCGTAACAGTGAATGTTCCTTTGAATGTTCTAGTCGAAATTTCTTTCAATTTACACTCCTGAAGGAGCTCCTGGATGAGTGGAAGTTTGAGCAATATGTAAACTACATCAGCAACTATGAAGGATTTGTTAAGAACTGGATCTGGAAACGAATAATAGAATCCTGTATGAAAAATGGGAATTTGAAGAACTTGGAGAAAGACATTCTGTCAGGAATACAAACAAAAGTTAAGAACACACTAGAAATCCTGAAAACTAAAGATGCTGCAACATTCTCTGAATTTGTGGACAATTTTAGTTTGGAACTGCAAAAGGACTTGGCAATATCTAAGAGTAACCTAGTGAGTTTAGAGTTTAGGAATGCATTTGATGCTGGTCAATTTTCTGCTTATGTTGAGGATTTTCTTCCTGACTTGCAGAAAGAGATACTCTTCCAATATGATCTTGTGGATATAGAAACCAAGCTCTCAAAACTGTCTGTCAAGCCCCAGGATGAGATCTTCAAGCAAGTGTTTGGCTGTGGGAAGCAGTGTCCCTTCTGCAAGATCCCCTGTGAAGCTGGGGGTGGTGCCCACAAGGAGCATTTTGCAGCAGTCCATCGGCCTGTACGATTAGGAACATACCATTTTACTGAATCCCAAAAGCTTGCTATTGATATATGTTCTTCTAGTGTGGCTTCCACAGGCAGTTTCAGATGTCAAGATACCAACTGGGAATTCCACCGATACAAAGATTATCGTGACTATTATCCTGAATGGTGCATCCAACCTGATCCCAGTCTCAGTGCTTCTGATTACTGGAAGTTTGTTTTAAAAGAATTCAATCTTGTCTTTGCCAGAGAATATGAGGCTAAACCAGCAGATTTGCCAGAAGACTGGAAGAAGATATCCAAACAACAGGCTCTGCAGGCTTTGATAGAATCTTATAATATGAAGGAAACATCCTTCCCTTGAACAAGTAATAAAGGCTTAAAGAGCAATTTTTTCAAAGAGTTACCTTCATGAAGCAGTTTTTTTTCCTTGTACATAATATCTTTACAGAAACCTTACAATGTAAGATGCCATTACATTGGCATTACATGCCATACAATCAGAATGCCATATAGGAATATAATCTGCCCATTATGGCAACACAGGATATTGAAATTAGTAAAAGGAAACTTTGGAAGGTCATGAACAGATACTCCCAATTAGGGGTAGCATTCTGCAACTCACATGCCTTTTCAACTTCTCTGAAACAAGTATACTACCCTGATTAAAACTGGATGAAGCTCATTCTTCTTTCTTACCTAGTTTAGGTATGTGGAATTTAAACCTCTATGAGGCTGAAGGACTGGGAGGAGGTAGACCTCATACAATAGAAACACCATTATGGCATGGGTTCCACTGATGTGGCTTCCAACTACGAGTTCTTTGGTCCAGAAAAAGACTGGCAAATCCATCCATACGAAGATTACTGTGTGCATTACCCAGATTGGCACAGCCTCCAATATCCCAGCATTAATGCTTCAGATTA
This sequence comes from Cyclura pinguis, assembly GCA_030412105.1. NCBI lineage: Eukaryota > Metazoa > Chordata > Lepidosauria > Squamata > Iguanidae > Cyclura > Cyclura pinguis. Next base: position 11,544,370 of record CM059604.1, read on the forward strand.
CTGGAAGTTTATGTTTAAAGCATTGTCATGACCTTGCCAGAGAATATAGAGCTAAATCAGCAGATCTGCCAGAGGACTGGAATAAGAGAACACAAGAATAGGCTCTCCAAGCCTTGAAGGAATCTTATATCATGAAACAAACATCCTTCTGTTGAATGAACAAGAGCTACCTTGGGTTTGCATTATAGAGGAATTGTTTCAACAAAGGCTGATATTTGTGAAATTTGTCTCTTGAACGTAATTTCCTTATGAATATCTTATATTCTCACCAAAGCATTATAGATGAAGTGATAATATGGACTGAAATTTAAAAAAGGATGAATTATCCTTCAGAAGACTGTCAGTGATAATGTGTTAGTAGTTGGCGACAACCCAGATGGTCATTCCACTTTATTGTATATCCTGCCAATTACATGCTTTCAGTAAAAGGGGTAAGGCCTTTCCTCATTGCTGCCTATTTTGAATGTCTGTTTCCCTGCAAGCATGGAGGCAATGTCCACGCAGAGCATTTTACAGTAGTCCATTGGCTTACAGACCTAGGAAGATATTGAGAAACAGAAGTGGAAAGCCATATTTATGATCTGTCTTCCACTGCTGTGATCTTCCACTATCACAGTCAGAAATTACAGCACAATACAGGTACTCCACTGTACAGCAATTACGGTGACTGTCTCCACTGAAAAGATCTCCACTGAAAGATCTATTCAGATTCCAACATCAATGCTTTTGTTTAGTAGAAATTCATTTTTACATAGTTTCATCATGATTTTGCCAAGAAAGTCCAAAACAAAACTTTTAATCTTTTTTCATCTTTCCATTCCATCTCTTCCTCTATCAAAAACTGGGAAAATATAAGCAGAACACACACATAAAAGAAAAAACCCCACAAAGTATTTGAAGTCTTGAAGGAGACTAGAGTATGAGAAGAATTACTTTCTTTAGTACCTGCAGAAAAAAATAGAAAACCATGCTGGTGAATCAAGGACCTGACTTTACTGAAAGGAAGGCATTTCTGTCCTGCACTCCAACAGACTAGAATCTGAACAGAATGAGGGCCCTGAATTCAACATGAATACATTCTAATATAGAAAGTATCATATGACATTGAGCAATGAAACAAATAATAATGGCCAGAACTTTCATTGAACTTTGTGCATATAATCATGCTAGTATCTATAACTGAATAAAGGAATAATACTAAAGTACTAAAAAGGAAAAAATGTAGTGGATTCATACATTTAAATCACATTAATGTATTTGAAAAAAAGGAGGGAAATATATCTACATATTGATCTGTCACAGTAATGAATTATAACATAACAGTTTCTGTTGTTGATCCTTGATTTCTGCAAATTTGTCAATGACTTCTTCATGACATTTTAAAGGATAAATCACTTCAAGATTTTTTTGAAACAATGGAAACTTTTTAAGCAATAAGAAATCTAATGATGAAATAATTTGTGGCTATAGTCACTAGTAATTCTAGTAGGACTATTTAGTTGGATCTGTAATGGTAAAAATACTTTAAAAATCTTTCTTTCTTTTATTGCAGCTTGACTTGAGGGGTCAGAGCCCTTTCGCATTTAAACATACTAGCATTTATTGTTTTAATTTAGTTACTGCTCAGTTTCTTAGCTTAGTGTATTAGTATTGTGTTTTACACTTTAGAGATTTAGTTTGTTTTTTCTTTTCTTTCAACATATATTTCTTTGATTGTATCTCTGATTTTACCTGTAAAACTGTTTCCCTTTTGTTTCAAAACTAATAAATAAACAATATTTTAAAAAATTCACTTCTTTGCATCTCTATGATCAGTAGACAATGTAGCCAGATTTGTCAGTCTATATTAACTCAAAAGTTGATCAAAGGACACTTTTTATTAATTTTAATTTTGAAAGGTTTCTTTCACATAAAGCAACTGATATACGAATAGTTAGGAAACATAAAGATAAGTTTGGCAGAGGTTCATGAAATTCCAATTACATAATAAATACCAGGAACTGCAGTAATATCTATGCAGAATATATCACACAGATAATGGGATTAGAGACAGAAGGAGGTGTGAAAACTGGAGGAAGACACATCAATAATGTGACATGTAAATGATACCATATTACTAGTGAAAGTGAGCAAAAACTAGGAATGACTGCTGATGAAAGTTAAGAAAGTATAAAAACAGGTTGCAGCTGAACTTTAATATTGCTGTTGTTTTCAACTGCCATCAAGTCAACTTCAACTTATGGCTGTCATGCCCTGCCTTGGAGACCCTGGCAGTGAGGAGGAAGAGGATTCTGACTCTGAGGCAGAAGCTTCCCGAGAGGCAGGTGTCTCCCTAGAGGCAGGAGCTTCCCCAGAAGCTGGCCCAGAGGGAGATAATAGATAACAACAACAGCAAGGGCCTGAGCCAAGGGAACAAACAGAGGAAAACATATCAGAAACACCTACCTTGCAAGAGAGATGCCGCGAGAGGGAGGGCCCGCGCCACTCGGCGTGTTTAAGTAGCAGGCGAGCCCTAATGAGGGAGCACCTGTAGAAGCAACATCCATAGATAAAAGGACTCCAGCTGCCCTTTCTTCCCAGGGTCAGTAATTGGTCTCTTTGGTCCTGAAACTCAGTGCTGTGCTCTTGGATCTGGTTTACCTTGGAACTCTGCTTGTTTGGACTACATTTTGGATTTGCCCCTTGGATTTGTTTGCTCTGAACTTACATTCTGTTTGGGCATTTTTTGGCTCAGGCTACGTGAGTAGAAACTGAGCAGCTGCTCGTAATTTATTGCCTGCTTAGCCTGGGCCATGACAATGGCTACCTTATGAATGGGAGACCTCCATGCCACCCTGTTATTCCTGCTCAGGTCTTATATACTCAGGACTGTGGCTTCTTTGACTGAGTCTGTCTGCCTTTAATGCAGTTCTCTTCTTTTCCTGCTACCTTTTACATTACCAAGAATGATTGTGCTTTCAAAAGTTGTATGAGCTAGATTGGATTATCACAATAATACTGTGAGAGTGTATTGTTGGTGTTTAAAATGTGTTGACCAAACATGGTTCCCTGGAAAGTTAGTGTTCTGGGCCATTTGATGGTCAATCATGATGTAATGAGACCAGACACAGAAAAATGAGGTTAAATAAGGGCCACTTTATTTGACTTAATTTATTTAAAATTGTGTTGGCCAGGAATGGAGCAAGAGCAGGAAACAATCTGAGGCAGGTCCAGGTGAGGCCAGGTGTCATCCCATGATTATCTCTTTAGCCTTCCCTTGAGTGAAACACCTCAGCCCTAAGGGCAATCCAAATTGCTTTGATTGCTCCCTGGTCTGGCACAACTGGGAAGTAACACGGCGAACTCCCACCCAAGCCATAGGGGCCTACAAGTGAGAGCCCTAATCCCAGGTGAACCTGCAGGGTAGTCTCCTTCCCCATCCCATGGAATACAGGGCCCTAAAGGAGTTCCAAACCCCTACTCTATAACAAAAAGGCTGCCAAGAAGTGAATACTAAAGTCTTTTCTCTCCCTGCCACCCACCGTGGATAAGGGACAAAGTGTCTACTTAGTCCTTTTCCTTGACCAGGCCAGCCAAAATGGTCCTCATTCCCTGTTGCAGATCCTTTACCACTCAGGATCCATGATCTATGGAAAAACAGGAAAAAAACTAATAAGAGCAATATAGCTCAAAACTGTAGAGGACAATCATACCTCTTAGCTGCTGAACATTTCCAGCACCTGATATTCTTGATGTCGTGTGAGCCAAGCCCATTGCAGCAGCTGTGGAGGTCATCCCAATCCTGAAGGGATGGGTGCAAAACTTGGTCCCAGCAATGACCAAGTGTTATAAGGCCTTTCAAGTCACTGTCCAAAATTGAAACCTAGTTGTGGGGGGGAGTTATCATGATAGAATAAAGGACCTTGAGTTTGATGTAATTTGCACGGCACAAACAGGACAGAGTGTGGAATCAGCACAAAACTCCAACTACAGCATGGTGTCCCTTACAGCTTGATTTGTTTTAATGCACCTGCTGCACAACACAGTGCCCTCCCTAATGAACTCTTAATTAGCAAACTCCAATGCCTTACCTGAAATGTCACCTTTCAAGGAGCTAGGAGTTAAGGATAAAGCTATGGCACGTGCAGTCTCACCCCTCCAAGGTTCCACAGGTCTAGTGGCAGGGAAATGGTTTGTGATCTGCTTCTGGGGCCAGCTGCCTGAAGCACTCCATGTGTTGGCAGGAAAGACTGTCATCTGTGCCACTGTCCACACCCTTTCCTAAACCCAACACAACTAAGTTGCTGCCTCACGATTGGGGCACAAGCATAAGAAAAAAAATCCAACCTCTTCACATTAACTGGACTGGGACTCTTTAGGAGGAACAGAGGAATCTCTAGGTCCATGCTTACATCCTTGTTGCTCCTTGGATCTTCCTGGACCCTTTCCTTTGGGGCAATTCTGAAAGGAATGCAACCCAACACAAATGGAGCAAGCATGCTTGAAATTACACAGATGTTTGGTGCAGAAACCTTGCACCCAAACTCCCAACACAGCTTATTCTGCCCAAAAGAAGCTCTCTGGTTCCTGGCCACCAAAGAAGCCTGAGGCTACTGAAACAGATGGCCACTGTGTGACTGCTTGTCCTGGATAAGGTCAGCAAGTGTCAGATGCATCCAGAGCTGAGAATGAACCTGATCCCATCTTAAGGCTGGGTTCATGGCCACCCACATCCTGAAGGCCTCATCATAACCTAACCCTGCTAAACCAGAAAAATCCAAGTATACCCTGTGAATGAGAAGCAAGAAGACATCCACATACTCCCCATGCAAAATCTTATCGCTTGTAGACTGAGATAAATGGTCCCACAAGTCCATACTGATTTCTCCAAAGGGGATAGCGCTGTAATCTACACGCCCTTGAAAACGAGGTGACAGCATCTGCAAAGCTAATAGGGAGGCAGCCAACCACTGGGAAAAGGATCCTTGATACTGAACAGCAGAACCAAATGATAACTGTGGTTCATTACTAGATGAATATCCCATGTGGCCCATTTGTGGGAAAGAAAGAACAAGTCTGAGCATGCTTAGCTGGGCAAAACCTTTGTTTGGAGCACCTGACACTGAAGAAGTCTTGCTATTACTAGCTTGTCCCATACTAGTGTTCAGGGTGGTATGGCCATAGGCTCCATACTAGTGACTCCTGGAGCTAGAGGAGTATTCCAAACACTCCAAGGCTAACCCAGTGTCAGTGTTCCCTGAGAAGGTATTGTGGGTGTAGCGCTCAAGCCAAATTCACCTGGAAGATTTTGTGCAGAAACAGGATTCCGCTGGACTGCAGAGGATGCACTTTGATCATCATGAACAGGTAAGGCCTCTTCTTCCTCACCCTGAAGACCCTTGCTGAGAGCATCTAGGTGAGAAAGAATCATCATGTTAAAGTCGTCCCTGTGAGGCTTCTTAGAGCCCTTCTTACCAGCTTTTCTCTTTTTCCAACTCTTCCAATTTAGTGAGGATGGCAACCCTTTCAACCAGCTTGCTCTCATCATCCTCAGAGGATGAAGAAAGAAGCAGGAAGTGGGCACTTGGTATCTTGCTTTTTCTCTGGCCTTCTCCCCTCAGAAGCACCTGGACCGTTCTTGGAAGCCATTTAGAACATTAGTCTGACTACTGAAAATATAAACAGGTCAAAAACCTGATGAAAGTCGGCAGCCATAACAAAAAATTGAAAGGAAACAGCTGACAATACCAAAGATCCCAGTTGTCAGAAACAGCTATACAATTTCACACACAGTTGTGTTACTCCAGCAGCCACAGGTACAGCTAATGACGACGACGACGACGACGACGATGATGATACACTAGCCCCTCCACATTCGTGAGAGTTCAGGGTGCAAGACCCTTGCAAAAGTGGAAAAATCATGAATAACTCCCCCCTACAATGATTCCCTTCCCATTTCTTTCCAGGGCTCTGGCATGGGAGGGGAGAAGGAAGGTATGTGTGTGCCTCCCCTCAATTGCTTTATCTTTTGCCTCGGCAAGTTTGCTTTCTGTGCACTGGCAAAATGAATGGGTGGGGAAATAAATAAATAAATAATATTATTTTTATTATTTCAAATTTCATTTCATAATTTCAAATTACATCCACAGCAAGGCACCACTACTACTAATAGTAATAATAACAATCACTGCCAGAAAAGGTAATGTAATTAATAAACCATGTCAGCCAAAAGTGATAATCAAAACAGACTAACGTAAGGGAAAAACTCAACCTGGCAAACAGTCACTACTGTTCACGTGCAAGGTGGAGCCAGCCAATAAAAGTGGCCCCCAACCAGACAGTAACAATCTAGGGCAGTAGGTAAAGAGGATAATAAACCAAGGAGAGCAGGTTAAGCAATTAACCTTGCTCCATGAAACCCCAAGGAAAACCACATGTGATGTGACTTCCTAAGGAATTATCCTTAGGAATGATCCTTAGGAAAAGCACAGTATAAGAATTATAAGAACCACTGGCTCTGTAAGGCTCCAAAGCAACTGCCTCCCAACAATGAACAAAATACCACACCTAGTAACTAGCAGCTAAACAAAAAGGCCAGTGATTCAGCCAACCCACCCAGTTGGCAGCTTTGTTCCACTTGCTAAGGCAGAAGTGCACACTTCAAATGTGAAAAGCCCATTGCTGCTTTTCAATGTATAGAACCAAAGGGAAACACAAAATGGCAGCCCTGCAAAACAGGGATATGGCCTGCCATGTGACAGAAATGGTTAACCTACAATCCAACGGTGGCAGGTGAAGATCTAGTCCAGTGTCAACAGCAAAAGCATAACCAGACCTACATGCTGCAAAACACCCAACGGGAACTGCCAAACCACAGAAGTCAGCAAGGGCGCAGAATCCCTAACAGAAAAAGACAAGGCACACAAAGGGGGATGATGGGGGACGGCAGAGCTGAAAGGAAAAAGGGAACCTGGGAGAAAGAAGCAGCTAACAAATAAGCCCAGCTAAAGTTAACCACCCACGTGCAGCTAGTCCCAGCTGCTCAACCAAACACTGTCCCAGATCCACAAACCAACAAATACACAAAGACCACATGCCTCCTCCCCTATGACACACAGACAAATGCACAGGAACCCAAATCAGAAGTCCTATGCAAGCACACAACCATACAACAAGCAAACGCACACACTCCAGAACAAAACTTGTGACGGAAACTGAAGATGAGCCACAGATCAGAGCTGGAGAAGGAACGCACCAATCTCGAGCGAACGATCCAGCAGGACACATGAACAGGCGGACTGGCTTAACCTATGACTCGCCCCTAACGGGTGTTTTGATCTGGCTGTTGGTGCCAATCACGGCCACAGCTTGGTCTCTATTGTGGAGACTCTCTCTATTTTGCAGGCCCTCAAATTGTTACCTTCTCTCGTAGCAATGTCTGCTGTGCAGGTCTGGGTTATTTTTGTTGAAATACAATTGTCTTGGAGAAAAAGATGAAAGAAAACATTTTTTTGCTGAAATTTCTGTAGCTTTGCATTTTATTGCCCTGTTTAATTTATATACAACATGTACTTCAAAAGATGAGAGAGATGTAACAAGTCGTACCTACTAATTCACCACACACATACACACACACACACACACAAGTTTAGATGGGTGTGATGCAAGAAACCACAAAAATCCCATGTGAACCACCACCTTATGCCCATCTGGACATGGTTTCTTGGAAAGCTGGCATTTTAGGCCATGTTCTAGAATACAGAGATTTGACCCTGACCAGATACAGAGAAGTAACTCCTATGTTTGTTTGTTTTTTCCTGCCTTATTCCATCATCCCTTTTTTTCTTCTGCAACTGGTAGATTTGGCAAGCTAGCCTATCTGGAATGTTGTTGTTGTGGGACTATTTCCATAACACAGATGTTTTGCCTGGAATGGGTAGGAGAAAGTGGTTATTGAACAAATTCTATGACTTTTAAACATTCCTCCCATCTAGTCTTGTGCATTTGCTGAATTTAGTGTCCTTGGTTTCCTGAAATGTTGGCATTCCTGGCCATTTTCTGGAATACAGATGTTTTCGGTGGAATTGGTACAAAAGGGTAGTTTCTGCAGAGTCTTTATGCCTTGTGGCCTCCCCCCCCCCCCAGTCTTGTATGGCTGTGAATCTGGCGGGCATGGCACCTCGATGCCCAAATCCGGCAGTAGAACAGCTAAGGACAGTGCCACGCATGAAAGATAATGTCAAATAAAATGTGTTAATCTTTAAGCTATCACAAGATTTTTTTGCTCATTTTTCCTGCAAAGGACTAACCTGACTAATTCCCTGAAAACTTTGAAAGATGTTCCTTATGTAACGCACGGAATTTCAAAGCAAGTGACAATGCAGTGTGGCAAACCTCTGTTTTCCCATTAACACCAACCCCTACATTTTACTTCCACTTTTAAAATAAATTCTTCCAGTCTTGTTCCCTTAGCCACCTCATAGTTGCTATTTTTTTTCCTTCTATGGAATACATTGCACTAGAGAATCCTAATAAATGCAAATACATAACTCATAAGGCACATCCAGACTGACTGAAAAGTCTCAGATTTTGTTCCTATCATTCTGATCTTATACTCTGTTAAAACAAACTGACCTGGGGAGCTGGTATAAAAAGTTTAATTGTACTGGGAACTGACAGTAAATATACTGTCATAAACAAAACGTGTATGGATCTCCAAAATAAAACTGGAAAGAACAGTAACAACAACAACAAAGTAACAAAACCTGGGACTTTCTGCTCGTTTTAAATCAGACTGGACACTGTAAAGACCCATTTAACTGACAGGGTCATGTGTTTTGAACCCATTTAGGGTTCAAAAGATCATACCATATACCAAGGACAAGGAAATGTGGAATTACCCCTTCCCAAAGAATAGCATTTTATTACTAATTGAAAGAAGTTACAAGAAATCAAAAACTCACAACAGACATCAACCTTTCCTCCGAGAGCTTCTTTCCGTCTGTCCATCCATCCCTTCTCTTATCTGGCTTTCTCTCAACTTCTTTCCATCTGGAAACACCAAGTTCAACTCTCAGAAAGCCTGGGGAAAATAAAATACAGCTTACATTTTTCTGGAAACCCTGTAATGATTGCCACATATTTGCACTGCATGCTGGCATGCTAATAGCTTTGTAACAAAACACAACAGTCTCTGGTCTCTGTTTTGTCTTGAGTGGGTTGGGTATTGTGGGGAGTACGAGGCAGAGAACTATCAAGAACAAAACTGCTTGTGCCTGCTCTAGATCCTTTCAGTCATCTCTTATAACTGGGTGTATCTCTACAATTCCCAAATTATTATAAATATTATGTGAAACGGGCAGTTTTGATTCATGGACACAAAAGCTTCTCAAAAAATAAACATAAACATAAAATATACATAAACATAAAATAAACATAAAAATCTACAGAGGCCGTGTTGATACCATTCATAGCCGTATCTCTAATCAAACAACTACAAATTCATGGACTTTGGAACCAGAAATAAAAGCATTGAAGAACTCCCATTGATACAGCAAAAGGTAACTGGACTGCAAGAGAGTCAATCAAATTAGGTACGGGTGATTGGGATTAGCTGTTGAGACCACACCTGACCCAGAACTGTACTTCCAGACATTCCAGAGTGCTTGGAGGGCCACGTAAGTAGTTTATCATCTTCTCCTTTGTGTTTCCTCCTTTGCGTTCCCTTCCAGAAACGCAGTTTTATAGATGAGAAAGACAGGTTGCTTACCTGTAGCTAGAGTTCTTTGACATAATTTTATGGATGAGAATTCCCAGAATCCTCTGGCCAGCGCAATCAGTGGCCATGCTGGCTGGGAGACTGTAAAATTTATAATCCAAAAAACTTCCTTTTCCAAGATCTGGTTCTGTGTTAGTCTGGCAGCTTCATTTCAGAGGATTCAAATGTTCTCCTAAGATGGTGAATGTTAAAGAGAAACACACTGACTTTTGGCATAAGATAGAGTACAGCAAAAGATATAGGTGATCAAGAAGCAAAGATATCTACCCAGCGGCTGCCCCTGATGTACACGGAACCATTACTTAATTCTGTATGGCCGAAGAATAACAACTTTGCTTCCAAGGCTCTTGTGGGCTGAGGAAACTATAAGGGAAAAACATGGGGAGAGGATGGTTTGCACTGAGATGAACAAAGTGAGATTATTCCACAGCAGGAATCAACTGTGGAAGCAACCTTGATCTAATCACCGAAACTTCCTCACCTGAACAGATAAAATTATTCAGAAACACTGGTTGAACTAATGCTTCTGCCCAGATTTTGTCTGGGACCTGGAGGTTTTTGCTTGGCTGAGGGACAAGCCTACATTGAGTAAAATGGATGAGGTTATTAGTTCCTGCCAAACTATGCTATGGAAATTTTGAGATGCAAACAGACTGATACATTTGTCTTGATTTTAGAAGGAGTGCCAAGAGACTTCTATTTCCTATAGCACCTGAGTCTCATTTTCAGATTTTGCACAATTTTTTGTTCTTTTGTAATTGGTCAGCGAAAAGTAAACATGGGCTTAATGTGAAAGTCTGGTTGCTGAGGCACATATCTTTGAGGAAATTCCATTGTGGGAAGGAAAACAAGTTACAGTCCGCCCTCCACATTCACTCAGTTTAGGGGGCAGAGGACCCCAGCAAAAGTGGAAATATCACAAATATCAAAATGTGTGTGTGTGTCCATTGGAAGGGGGCTGAGGCGTGGTGAGGAGAATGGGCACCCAGACTCCAAACTCGGACAGGGAAAGGGAAAGGAAAGGGGGGTGGGTTGGCACGGTAGCCCTCTCCTTCTTCCCTCTTGCCCATCTCCTTCCTTGGGTATGGGGGGCATCGGGATAGGTTTTGTCGTGCCGAGAAATCAGACTGTAGGCCACCTTTGGCAGGCCGGGCAGCAGCTGGTGGAGGAGAAGGAAAACCGGAAGTGGTTTCTAAAGGGCTTGTGATGAAGTTCTGGGGGTACGGCCGCAGCCTGGAAGCAGGTTGCCGGCAACCAGAATGGCACCTCAGGAGAGAAAGCCAGCCCAGTAGCGCGTGAGAAGGGCCTGTGGCCGAGGGAAAAAGCTCTATAAAGCCAAGTGCCTCTGAGTATTTGGATTCCTGCAGGGGCAGCCTAGCAAGGAGATGGGGAGTTGAGTCTCTTGGTCAGAGAATGTGACTGTTTCAGGAGGTTTGGTTCTCAGTGGAAGCCCCGGGAGAGGCAGAGGAGGAATTAACCCCCAGTAGGGTCCGGTCAGAGACTGTGACTTAGATTAGGGGTTAACCCTTCGGCGGGAGTTTAGCCAAAGGGCTGCTATGTGATACTTGTGCCTTATATGAAAATCCAGGTACAGTATATAATTGAACTGTTTCTTAGCTGGGAGTTACCTGTTATGTTGTCTAAAATGTGTACTGAGGAAATGTATCAACCCTGACCTGCATTTGAAGTCTAACATGCTACTATATTCTTATCGTTATCCTAATAAGTGTTGCAGTTTATTTTCCTAGACACTGACTCAGCTTGAGTTGTATATCAAGTAACCCTGAAAACATGCTACCATAAAATCATTAAGGGGTTCTAAAGAAACATTGAAAACCCTCACCCTGTTACCCAAAGGTGGTATTATAAGGGGGGGAGCCAAGCTGTGTGGCAAAGACAGGGTATCGTGTCAGATCGGGGATAGCCGGCCCAATCTGGGAGGAGCGAGGGCCTTGTTACCCTGCTTGCTGGGGGTCCCTCGGGGGGGTTCCCAACGCTTGTCAGAATTATCACTTGTGGGGAAAATTAGCTGTGAACACTGCTGTAGCAACACAAAGAGGGCAGGGTAATGAAGGATCTTGAGCCCAGCTTTATGGAGTTGGATCTCAGAGAATCAGGCTAACTGTTCAAATGTAAGTATTTTATTGAAATAGATGTTAAAATCTCTAAAGATCACTCAGCTGCATGCACTCCCAGAAGCATACAAGGCTACAGAAATTTAGAAAGAGGTGAAAATTAAGAGAGAGAGAGAGAGAGAAAGAGAAATAAGGCTTTTGAGGTAATACCGTACCAATCCAGAAGTCTTTGGCTGGGAAAAGACACGTGAAGAGCCCAACTGAGCCTGAGGGGAGGTTTCCACCGGCAAAGAAACTGCTCGCAAGTCTGGGAGAACTCCAAAATGGAGGAAAAAACGGGGTTCTAGTTATAGTGCTGAATACATCCTGGGGACCAGATGGCTGCATTTTTACGAAGATGGATCTCAGCTTCGTAGTTCAAAGAAAATACAGCCAGGCATCCTTGTAGTTTCCTGCAAGATGACTTTCTCATCCGGGGATGCAGGCCTCCAAAGTGTAACATTCCTGGCTGTTTGAAATGTTAACTTGATCCCAGAGATCTCTTACCTCCTGTTGGCGCTATTATTGCTGAAAATCCATTCAAATGGTCTGTGAAAACCATTTCGAGATTCGCCTAAGGTGTGTGACAGAAAACAGGGCTACCCTTTGATATGTATCCATAGCTCTACTGCCTACGTGTCCTTCCAATAGATTTCTATGGCTCACTATGTTTGATATAAAATAATTATGATCCTCAGGACATAGTATATAGGTGGGGTAACAGCCTGTCTTAGGGCTGTGCAGCCTGACTGGAACCACTGAGGCCATTTCCATGCTAGATTGTTACAGTGCTATTATTCCATTTTCAACATCCTGTGGAATCCTGGGATTAACAGTTTAGGGAAGGGCTTTGAGGCCCCTCCCTAAACTGCAAACCCCAGGATTCCATAGGATGTTGAAAGTGGAATAATCGGGCTATAACAATGTCGTGCAGAAATGGCCCTAGCGAATGCATCAAAAAGTATAAGTTACTAAATAGAAATTTTTTTAAAAGCCTTGAATATAAAATGTTTAAATATCACATACAAAGTATTTGAATTACAATGATACAATTTAAAAGCAACATAGTATCACAATCTCCCCGGCACTAGGATGACATCCTACGCCGACAAGCCGTAGCTCCCGATTTACATGCAGAAAAAGGTTCCAGGTTGAATCCTGCAATCTGTAGGAAGAGCTGGGAAAGATCCTAGCCTGAAATTCTGGAAAGCCTCTGGCAATCCGTAAAATACAACAAAACCCCAAATCCACAATAGAGCAATAGCATTATTGTACGGCCAAAATGCACAATATACATCATGCAAGCTTTTGAAGCTCCATTGGCTTCTTCATCAGGCAGAGATGTTTAAAAAAATCTACTGGAGAAGAAATCATGGTGTATTTGGTGCCATAGATCACTTATGAGCAGGAGAATTCAACTGGAATTCTTGGAACTGCAGAGACTTAGAGAGCATGAATAAATCAGGGTGCATCGACACACTTGTGATCTTCAGACAGTGGTGTGTGAGAGAGGAAGGGAGCCGGCTGGCTGGTTTTAAGAGACGGAAAGAGACGAAAACTCTGTTCAGGAGGCGAGAGAAGAGAACTGAGGGAAAGAAGACGGACTACATAGGAATCTGATTTATTCCTAGTCAGATGAATTGTCTATCTAATTCGGTACTTATTACTGACTACCAAGAAAGATGTTGAAGGATAGTCATTTTGGCCATGCAGCAAAATACAAAATAAATAAATAAATAAAAATACAAAATTCACGAAAAAAAAAAGTTGTATTGACCAGCTCTTTGGGCAAGTCTTAAGCCTTTGTAATTACAAGAACCACCAGTTGAATTCTCCTGCTCATAAGTAATCTATGACACAGATTAAAAAAAAAAGCTGTTGAAGAGTGAAATCTGCTTTGTCACAAGGCCCGCTCCTACAAGCAATGGCATTTGATTAAAACAGAAAAAAACCCAAGAGTTTAACTGCAGCTAAATCTTTGCAGGAAAGAAACCTTTGATCCGCTTCCTTTGGGGTTGGGACATTCCAGGCGTTTAAGACTATCAACCAATCGCACACTAATTCTTTTATATACTGAACTGGGAGGGGTTATCTGAAAGTCTCTGAAACGCAGCAGCAACACACCAAGGACAAAAAGGTAGAAATAATTAATCCAGGCATAATTCTGTGAAAGTTGGGGACCCCTGAAGGTGTTGACAAGAGGGTGCTATTCTGAATGAAAACTCATTGTCCACATGAGCAAGGAGTTTTCGGCTGCTCCTCAGACCCACACTTTTGCTGGCTCTTTTGCATTTACAGAGTGTGCCAGAACAAGGTATGAGTCACAACAGCCTCTCTCTCTCTCTCTCTCTCTCTCTCTCAATCTGTGTGTGTGTGTTTGTGTGTGTGTGTTGGAAGGAAAAAATCAGTTTATTCCCATATTGTTCACAGTGGGCTAGGTTCAGATTTAGTCATGACTAACATAAATCCCACCCATTTCAGGGAGTTTTGTATGACCTGTTCTCTCAGTGCCAAAACTAATAACGCATTTTTGCTTTTCAGTCCATCGAGCCATAGCTTTTTGCCTCTCCTTCTCCCTCATCAGTTTGTAAACAATGTCCAGAGAACAAGGGGAAGACCTTAAGCCAACGGATCGCCCTCAGCTAGGTGAAATAGATGGCATTCCCCTGGCAAAAGCCACCTGTAATCAATGGGCCCGGATCCAGAGCTTCCAAGCAAAGCCAGATGATCTTCTCATTTGCACCTACCCCAAAGCAGGTAAGGACGTTGAGACACAGCAACATCCAATCTGTGAGAGCACCCCATGGCTGCAGACAATGCAAAGCTTGGAAAGGTTCCTTCTTTTGGATTGCATCTCCCAGAATCCTAGAGCCAACAAGGCCTATGACCATGCTGATTGGAATATACCAGGTGCTATATATAGTTAAAAAAAAAAAAAAAAGGAACATTTTCAAGCATGCTGGGAAGAATTAACTGCAGATGATTTCTACCAGGGTCCTGTACTGGCTTCAGGCAGAGGATTTCATTAGAAAGCCCATGGGTGGGAAAAAAACACGTGGAAAGCTCCACACAGAACTCCACACTGACTTCCCTTCAACCCCAGACACCTACAAAATGCATAACCTCTAAAATGTTGTGGATGAAAACTGAGACACGTGGTGCTGAGCAACATCAGAATGTGCTAAAGATGACCAAAGTTATTAATACAGAAGAATACACAAGCTAGGAGAACCTGCAGCAGGTTGCTTTTGCCTGAGTCTATTGGGAAGGGTAAGATTCCGCCATTCCCCTCCTCTCCCCATTGCTGAGTTAATGGAGTGCAAACTACTTTTGCACTTTGTACTCAGTTTGTAGCAACTGAAGTAAGCTGAAGACAAAGAGGGAAAGTGAGAGAAGGGAGAAAGGGGGGTATTTTAAAAGCAGCTGAAAAAAGTGGAAAGACAGAGGATTCATTGGGACAGTCCCTTCCAATTTAGGACAGTTGGAGGCTATGAGAGCCAGGTATGCCACCCTGAGATTACTGGAGGAAAAGTAGAATATAAATGTAACAATTAAATCAAGATGGAGAAGACTCTCCAGGTTCATCTTTTAAAAAGTCAGATTTCCAGCCTTTGCAAATCTGAACAGTAAATTGAATCTGTGTATGCAATGCTTCTCAAAACCACAAGAGGACTCTACAGGCCTGGGCACATCCTTCCCCTTCTTGCAACCAACGGACGCTGCATGTGTATGTGCATTGCCTTTGAGTTACCTGTTGTTGTATGGCAACCCCATGGATTTCATAGGGCTTTCTTATGCAAGGAATCCTCAGAGGTCTTTTTGCCAGTTCCTTCCTCTGAAACATAACCTACATCACCTGGTATTTGTTGGCGGTCTACCATCCAAGTTCTAACCAGAGATGACACTGCTTAGCTTCCAAAATCAGACAGGATCTGATGACTTTAGGGTATTAAGGTGGCATACAGGATGAGAAACCACCATCTGTTGGTCAGATGTGCCTAATGTATTCAGGTTATAGAACATGGTGCCCAGCTCAGATCACAGCACTGTATAGCATCCTCTATATAAAAGTCAAAGTTTGTCTGTTTGTGAGTTTGTCTGTGTCAAGCAGGCAAAAACCTCATATGATTGGCTGTGTGAGGTGAGAAGACCTCATATGATTGGCTGCCTAAGAAAATTCTATGGAATCCTGGGGTTGGCAGTTAAGGGAGGGGCCTTCAGAATTCTCAGCCAGAGAGCTCAGGCCAGTTGCTATGGAAAAGAGGCCCAGCAGCAAGAAGGAGGGCAGTGTGTTCCCTCGGGAACCCAAACTCTGTATGTTCATAACTCTGAATACAGACTGGATTGGGGAATATGGGGAAAAGTTACACGTACTGGACAACACAGTTTGGGGAAATAGAGACACAGGATCTCAGATGTATATTTCAACTGCATCTAATTCCTAAGGTAAGATGAGATAATTCCTAAGGTATTTCTAATAAGTATTACCTATGAGAAAATAAAATCCCGGGCAACAGCAAGCAAATACGCTAGTATGTATATATTTCTTTCTGCCTCTTTTCTCACCTTGCCCCAAGGTACAACATGGATCCAAGAGATAGTGGACATGATCCAACAGGAAGGTGACCTGGAGAAATGTCAGCGGGCCCCACTGCATCGCCGACACCCATTCATCGAGTGGGCAAGGCCACCTCAGCCCTCAGGTTGTTGCAGTTGTTTTTATGTGCCTTCGACATTGCTTTGGCTTATGACAACCATCTGAATGGGAGACCTCTCTACTGAACAGCCCAGCGCAGGCGTGGCAAACTTAGGGCCGTGGCTTCCTTGACTCAGTTATAGAATTGTAGAGTTGGAAGAGACGTCAAAGGTCATATAGTCCATTTCCCAAGCAGTTCCATAATAATAAGTGTTAATCACTTACATTTCACCTTTTTCTCAAAATTGAGACTCTAGTCAGCTTACAGTTAAAATCAGATACAAAGACGTAAATAAAAACATACAAAAAGTTCATGTCAAAATGCAATTAAGTTATCTATAGATTTAAAACCATTTTAAACAATGCCATTAAGGCAAAAGATAAAAATCAACCAAACAGCACACTGTTGAAAGCCTTTGCAGTGATTTCCTGAAAGTCTTCAATAGCAGAAAACTTTTCACTTGTTCATGGAAGGAGAGCAAGGAGAGAGACATCCGAGCCTCCTTAAGGTTCGAAAACCAACAGCCGCAAAGAAAGCCCTCTCCTATGTTCTCATTAGACATGCCTGTGAAGATGATAGGATGAAAAGAAGGGCATCCCTGCCAGGATCTTAGAATGCAGGCAGCCTCCTGGAGAAAAATATTAGCCTGAATTTTCTTTGTAGCCCCAGCTAGAGTAGACCTATTGAATCAGTGGAATTTACCTATGTGTTGACTTGCTATTAGCTATTGATTCAATGGGTCTCCTTTACTTGGAGAAATCAACAGGATTCAGGCCATAGGCCTTGAGATAACCTGGACCTAAATCTATAGTTACAACATCCCTGATGGGTAGCATTTTATCCTCTGTTTAAAAACTTCTGATTAAGATGACTCTACCATCTTCTGGCCATTCCTGCCCTGCTTCCCCCTTCCCTCTTCAAGGAATCCTGGAGATGATTGTATAGGAGAAAGGTGAATGGTTTTTTAATAGAGGATCTTTAGCAGCATTGCAAAACTTGAATTCCCATGATTCCTGGGAGCAAACTCACATCTATGAACTTGGTATAAAAAAATATCCCTTTTCACAGTGTTTTGCCATCAGGCATGGAATGATCTGCAATCTCCTTTTTGAGCTTAATATCTCGCTTCTTTAAACAGGGGTGGACCAAGCAGAAGCGATGCCGTCTCCACGGACTCTGAAAACCCACTTGCCTGTGCGGTTGCTTCCTCGGTCCTTTTGGGAGCAAAACTGCAAGGTAAGTGGTGGGAAATGGAGTTCTCTCTTTGGTACAACTTGAAAATAAAGCATTTAAGATCAGTTTGGTTTTCCTTTTTTAATGTTATCATTTTTAAAAAAATTGTTACTTTCTATTTCATTTACATGACTGACAATTTTAAAATGTCGTTATTTTAATCGTTATCCTTCCATGGTGTTAGTTTTGAGTAATTATTAACTTTTTTTTTTTCGGCAATTGAGCTGGCCATTTTAAGTAATTTATTTAACTTTTTCCATTAAATAGTTTTTAAGATTCCTCTTGGTGGTTAATGCCACTAAAGAATCAAAGACGGAATCCTGTCGGGATGTTGTGTCTTCATAGGCGGAATTATGCAAAGTCTATATCCAGTAGAGCAGTGGTTCTTAACCTTTTTTGACCAGAGACCCCCCTGTGAATATAATTTGTTGCCAGGAATCTCCAAGACTTAACTCAATATTTAAATATTTTAATTCAAATTTAAATATTTATTTATGACTTTTGGAGACTAGGGATTCAAATCTCTACTCAGACACTGGGTCACTGTGGGCAAGTTCCATTCTCTCAGCCTCAGAAAAAGGCAAAGGCAAACCCCCTCTAAACAAATCTTGTTTTTCAAAAAAAAAACCCGTGATAGTTCACCTTAGGGTTGCCACAAGTCAGAAGTGAGTCGATCACAACAACAACAAAGTGACACTGACAGAGGCAGAATCTTTCTAGATATATCTCTCCCCTCTGAAAACTGACTTATGGGGAACCTATCATGGGGGTCTGCTTAACAAAATTTGTTGCCTTTGCCTTTCCCTGAGACTGAGAGAATGAGATTTGCTGGAGGTCACACAGTGGGTTTCCATGGCCAAATGGGGATTCAGACCCTGATCTTCGGAGTTGTATTTTGGATATATGCACACGCCTGCTGCTGTGTCCCCTTTTATCAGGGATGAAGCAGCGGGGTATGCGTGCGCACCCAAACTGCTCCCTCATTTGCAAACAAGGGAGCAGTTTCAGCACTGCAAACCCTCCCTGAGCTGCCCCATCCCTCTTGCTGCTGCTGCTGTCCAGCAGCGGGGCTTCGCAGACCCCCTGTGAGGGCTCCATGGACCCACAGGGTCCCCAGACCCCAGGTTAAAAACCACTGCAGTAGAGGGCTGCTGTTACATTACTGTGTAGCAGAGCCAGCAAAGTACCTGATGCACACGGGTGCCCGGTGATCATGACATTGGTCTCAATGAGCACTGGGCAGTCTTGCCAGTGTCCTCATATACGTCTTTGCAAATCACCAACTGGGTTTCTTGCCTCTGCTACTTAGCTAGGTATATGCAAAGTTATGTTACATATAAGGTAATATAGGATTTCGGTCCACTTTTAACCATTTGATGCTCATTTGATAGCGCTCACAGTAACACTTTCAAGCATGGCTGTTTGAAAACATAGCCTACACTTTGCTTATCCTCAAACATTTTTTGGTAAATTTAGGGTCACAATAGATATGAAGTTAATTAGCTTGCATCATGAGTGAGTGTAAATAGCAGTTGCAGAGGATCCTGAACAGCTCTGGAAGCCTAGAGGAGGGGGCCGGGAACCATCTCTTCCTTCCCCCATCATGTTTCCTTAGAGCCAGTGTAAGAATTATTCATCCTTCCAGATGTTGTTGGACTACAACACCCAGCATTTCTCATCAATCACTTACCTAGCTAGGGTTAGTTGGAGTTGCAATCCAACAACATACTAGAGGGCCACAATTATTCACACCTCTGGAGTGAAAGTATCTTTTGGCAGCTTTATAGTGTAATTTTCATTGGGATCGTGACAGACAAACGGCAGATATGACAAATTTTCTATATAGTCAGCCCCTGTGGCCAACACACCACTCAAGGCCTCCTGCAGATGCTGTTCATGTTCTTTAATACATTCATATGAATTGCCTTGATGATTACTGTCACATTTATTTTGGCCCTTATAGGCACTTTAGTACATGACTTGTAAACTAGATTCTGACCACAAGGTGGAGCAACTGCTTCCCATTTCCACTTGTCTAACTTGCGTGACATTTCTGACCGGGGTCTTTATACAGTTATAGGGCTATGTTTGCACTTTAACTGCTGTAATTCCCATCTTATGGAACTGTGAGGTTTGTACTTTTGTGGGGTGCTTGTAAGTTGCTTTAGGTCTCACTTCAGGAGAAAGTTGGAATATAAATCAGATACAGAGAGAGACAGACAGACAGATAGATACATAGATATAGATACAAACATAGACACAGATGTAGGTATCAGTTCTTATAGATATATATCAGTTGTTGTAGTTGCCGTTATTATTGTTGGTCTTACATTTGATCCAGTAACTTTTGGTTTTGTTCCTTAATTTCTGGCCTTTGTGACTTCTTTGTCACATGTGAGTAAACCTGTCATTAGTATATGATTTATTGTACCACATATATTGTGTTATCCAAGTGTTTTCTAGCAGACCTTGTGCTGCAGTCAAATGAAATTAATTGCAATTGCAATAAATAAATATTTAGAATACTCTGCCAGAGAGCTCTAGTACCTCACTGAACTACAGACCCCAGAATTCCATAACATATTGCTATTATTGCAGTGGCCCCTCCACTTTCGTGAGGGTTCAGGGTGCATAACTCTCGCAAAAGTGGAAAAATCGCAAATAACTCCCTCTGCCCTCCCCCTCCCGTTCCCTTCCAAGCCCCCCCCCCCATTCTCTTGCGTTTTGCCTCAGTGCAAGCACATGCCATGGCAAAACGCATGGGAATGGAAGGGAGAGCTCTGGAGGGGAGAATGCATGCACACGACTCCCCCCCCCAGTTCCCTTTCCTTTTTCACAGGCACACTTGCTTCCTTCTCTGCACCCAGCAAAATGCAAGGGAATGGGAGGAGGAGAAGGGGGGAAGGCACATGTGCTCACAAATAATCAAATTTGTGAAGGTCCGACCTGTGAGTGTGAATGGAGGACTGTACAGTGCAATCATAGTGCTATAACTGTACAGTGCGAAAGGCCCCAGATAGCACAAAGTTGCATGATGTATCTCTTAGCTGCTAGTGCACAACAACTGAACAATTGACTGTAGGAGCTGCATCTCAGCTTCCTTTGATCCTGAACGTCTGAGGGCCCGCAGTGCCATAATGCTGCTAAGATTAAAGCAGTTTATCTCTTTCTCTTCCTGGAAATCTAGTGCTCTGAGATTCCCAATGGAAAATGAGGATTATTTGGCAAGTTAAATAAAGAAAACTTTCTTCTCTTTGTCTATACCATTAGTTCCTTTATGTGGCAAGGAATGCCAAGGACTGCATGGTCTCTTATTTCCACTTTCAAAGGATGAGCAAAGTGGTGCCTGACCCTGGAACGTGGGATGAATATTTTGAGGCTTTCATGGCAGGCAAAGGTGAGGGAAACCATATATTCATCCTTCGTTCACTTTGAAAAACTCTCATTTGAAGAAACACGCAGAATGATGTACGGTGTCCCAATATTTTGTTTCTCCTATTATTTATTCAATACGGGTGTGGGCAAAGTGCAGGCCGCATGTGGTCACAGGACCATTAACTTAACTTAAAAAGTTAAAACTTAAAAACTTAAGATATTTTTAGAAAAATTTAAAATTGTCCAAGAAATTCAACTTTTTCTTCAATCTTTTTTTTTTTTTTTTGGTCATAAAATGTTACTAAATGCTTTCGTGGATGGGGATTTTCACCTTATTTTTGTCACACTGCAGCCAACTTAGGCCAAAGAGAAGCCTCTTTCTTTACAACACAAAGTGAACTGGAAGAAACCTCCATTCACTTCCTGGTGGTTAAAAAAAAAAAGGCCTTTCTTGGGCCTAAAATGGCCCGGGGGACATAAACAGTGGTAAAAATTACTCCACAGTTCCTAAAGACCATTTGATTTTTTTTTTTCAGGGAGGTATGGTTGGGAATGTGGTCCTCCAAGGTATTTGAGGGATACTAATGTGGCCACAGTTGCTGACCCCTGATTTTATACATTTTGTCCCACTCCAAGAATTCAGGGCAGTGGTTCTTCCCAAAAATTCTTACAAGTTCCTTGGCTTTGTGGGAATTCATATCTAGATATCAGTAAGATGCTTTAAACATTATACCACATTGACTCTAAACTACTTGTGCTTATCACAGCTGTGCTTATCAAGCAACAAGACCTACATTAATGACCTAAAGCAATACTGAAACATCTCAGATCCTTGGGGCCAAACCTTGCCCTCTAGGGTTCACCCATATGGCCATGTTCCTTTCTCTATGACATCAGTTGACATCTCCCTGATTTTGCTTGGGTTCTTCCGCATCCTAAAAGGATGAAACACCTCTCCTAAGGTTCAGGCACTGGATGTAAGAGCTGTATGCTAAAATCTGTGGGTAATTTTGTTCCCACCCTTTGCCCATCAGAGGAATTCGCTCAACAGCCTTTCTGAAACTGAATTCTTAGCAGAGCTGAGAAAAGTTCCTTTTGTGCACCATAACTCCCAGAATCCCCATGCCAGTTTGACCAGCGCGGGCATCTGAGGGTTGTTTTTCAGCAAATATGCAGAAGGGAATACGAGCCTCAAGAAACCCATAGTTATTCCTAACACTTTGAGGAACATTTTCCCCCTTTGAGTGTGGATAATCTTCTTGTGAGGACTTTTCATTGTGCACCTTACTATCTCATTATGCTCTCCTGTGTCTTCCAGTGGGCTGGGGCCCATGGTATGATCATGTCAAGGGCTGGTGGAAGGCGAAGGACACTCACCGTGTGCTCTACCTCTTCTATGAAGATATCAAAAAGGTAAGAAAATCTAATCTCAAATAGGAATGTTTTTGTATGAGAAAGAGCACCTTCTGGACAGTATCCTTTGGGGTGATTACATTGGATTCCACTCTGTGCATAGGCAATGACACAGAAATTTTGGGGTGGCTGAGGTACGAATTACAGAAGGAAAAAAGAGTAACTGAATGGCAAATAAATACTTGCTCCCATTCCATCCTTTGCACTCAGGATGAATTGCTGTGCAGAATCACACGGCTATCTGTTATCATTGTCCTCTCATCACAAAAATCTTGTAAAATGAAGCAAAATTAACCAATAAACTGGTCAATTTTTGCCTTCTTGTATTTGTCTGTTCTTGATTCTCCTGGATCTGTCACCCAGCAAAGTTTCCACAGTCTCTTTGGTGCTTCAGATCCTGTTTCCGCTCTGCATCTCACCTGTTTGTCTCCCTTGTCTTGGTGTCCTTGTATTTGATCTTACAAACTGAACTCATGCCCCAGCTGCCTCTTGACAGTAAAGGAAGGAAAAGACATAGACCATGGCAAATAAACTCTTGATAGAAATCAAAACCCACAAAGGCTGGCTCTTTGGGTTTATATTGCTTCTGAATCAGTTCTTCATTCAACCTGGGTTGGGAAGAATGGAAAATATTTTAGGGGAGAGATATCCTCACAGGCTTGTTACAAAATTATGGTATTTTATGTCAAGCTGCAAAATATGGAATGCTAAGCCACCTGTCTGTAGCATCCTTCTAGTAGGCCATAAGTTTTATTCCTAGGGCTCTTCTGTCTAGGGTCTCTCTCATTCCCACCACTTATCATTACTTCTAGTCTTATCTCCCTCTCCACAGGACCCAAAACGTGAAATCCAGAAGGTGATGCAGTTTATAGGGAAGCAACTAGATGAAGCAACGCTGGATAAGATTGTCTACCATACCTCATTTGAAGCCATGAAGGACAACCCCATGGCTAACCGGGCTGGAGTCCCCCTCTCAATTATGGACCAGTCCATTTCTCCATTCATGAGGAAAGGTATGACTCCCACTCCCCCCACCAGTCATGTCACTTGAAGGAAATTGCCTTTGAGTACTCAACACTGGCTCCAATTCTGTTGGGGACTGTCTTCATAAGTGGACTTACATCTGCGGGAATCAGAATGGTGCAGTTCAGTAATGTCCATTTCCAGTAAAAGGCTGCTGTTAATTTACTACACAGCGGAGCCAACAAAGTGACTGAGGTACATTGGGATCACTGTGCTTCAGTCCTGTTGTGCACTGAGACATTGGCTAGGGTGTGCCAATGCTCATCAGGATACTCTTTCTGGTCTCCCGTTATGCATCTTTGTAATTCAGTATACTTAGTGCCTCTCCTGTAGGTATATGTAAAGTTACATAATGTACACTGTGATAGAGAATTCTAGCCATTTTGGCTAAGTGATGAAGACTTTGTGGGTCTTTCTCTATAGATTTAAAAAGGTAACTACCCACCCTCCTCTGAGGGAGAGGCTTGCCCAATCTCCCATTGTGGAATTATTACTACTGCCTCCTATTCAAGGTGTTGTGAATACAGGGGGAAAATAATAAAATGTTTCTCTCACCTACAGTGGACTTTTCAAAACTACAGTGACTGTTTAAATATCCTTCTAACTACATTTGAGTGGACTGTGTGTGTTTGCCTTACAGGGACAGTCGGCGACTGGAAGAACCATTTCACAGTAGCTCAGAATGAGAGGTTCAATGAAGACTATCGAAGGAAGATGGCAGACACTACCTTGACTTTCTCAATGGAGCTCTAAGGTCCAAAGCTACAGGGTTGAGAATCCCAAAAAGGTTTCCTTGCAAAGCAGAGTTTAGCTCAGCTCAGCTCTGTCCTCAAGAATCTATTATTTCCCAGCAAGTCTGTAGAGCCTTATAATGTCAAAGTAAAAAGCCTTTCAAAATCTTGTGTGTAGTCACCACACTTATATGCTTGTTCCTCTGCGAATGGGGGACATTGTGCTTTCTGTCTTATTGCATTTAGTCCTGAGATTTTGCAGTTTGTGGCTCTCTGCAGAAAGCCTGGCCCAGTCAGTGGGCTCCTGAGATTCCCAGTTCTTTTTGAGAGGCATGTTGGAGAAAGCAAAATTTGTTTTTACACTTGCAGATGAGATATTTAGAATGTAAACACAGCATTTCTGCACAATGTCCAGAGATTTAAAAAATGTACAGACAGGGATTTCAACTGACCACATGCTTATGCAGTTCCTGATTCCACCTTATTACCTGTCTTCCTCTGTCTGCTGCCACCCCACACCTTTTGAAGTCTTCCTTGCTGTTGTTCCATAATTATACAAGAGGGGAAGGCAGGAGCTATTGCAGAACCCCCAAGCCCTTTCCTCTGACAATCCCAAACCAAGAGCAGCTTCCCTGAGATGCCACCAGGCCTGTTTTTAGGCTGACTCCTGCAGCACAGATGCTCAGAAAATGTTTATGCATCTGAAGAAATGGATTTAAATGCATAAAACGTTATGCTAAAATAACTCAGTCTTAAATGTACTCTTCACTCCCATCATTTTTATATTTAAAGCAAAGGACAAAGCACTAACCCCAGTTAAGCTTGTGATTTTCCAATATGCCAGGTAAAACATTTGCACAAGTCACATTCTCTCAGCATCTAGAGAAATCTTGCCAAGTAAACCCTGTGACAGGTTCACCTTAGAATTGCCATAACTTGGAAATAACTTCAACACGCACAACCACAGAAAAACTGTAGAGGAAGCACATCTTCAACCCTGAGCATGATTTTTCAGACAGAGGCCTACACTGTGGGAAACCACAAGCCCTCCCACTGTCCCAGTTTGGCAGGGACAGTTCCAGTTAATCCTCTGCCATCTCACTTTTTCAGCCACTTATAAAATGTCCCAGTTTCTCTCTCTGCTGCTTACTTTTCCCCTTTGTCCTCAACTTACTTCAGTTGCTGCAAACTGAGTTCAAAGTGCAAAAGTAGCTTGCATTCAGCTAGCTCAGTGGAGAGAGCAGTGCCTTGCCTTTCCCAGTAGGCTCAGGCAAAAGCAAACTGCTGGAGCCTTTCCTAGCTTGTGCGTTCTTCCCCATTAGTAACTTTTACTGCCTTGCTCAGACTGATGTTTCTTAGCCACATATGTTCTACTTTTCAACAATGGAGGGCATGAGACCAGGATGAGTCAATGCAGCAGTCAGACTATGGTCTTGCCTCAAGAGCCAACATAATTCTATATCCGTTTATCAGGTAAGCCTCTTTATTTTGATACCATTTCAGTGGTATCCCAGGAGTCCCCTTTGTCAGCCAAGGGCTCTGAATACCTAGGGCTTTGTCCCTCAGGGGCTACACCAAGTGTGTTGTTCATAACAGCTGCTGAGTCGTGGCTAATGAATGGGCTAAGACTCTTCTCCCTGTTTGCCTTCTCCATCTCCCACTTCTCCAGCAATGCTTCTGGCCAATTGATTTGATAATAGTACTGATCAACTTCAGGGGCACGTGGCCGTTGTTTTTCATGGTGAACATCAGCCATGGACTTGGCTGAAAATCCCAGGGGAGGGTGGTTGCTCTTCTCTTTCCAAGCTTCTTGGTTCTCTTTCACTGGATCTTTTGTAAGTATCTTGGCCGAACCTTCTGGGACAGTATCAGGCAGCTTCTTCGCTTCTCCATCCATGGATGAATGCTGATCGGCAAAATGGGATAATTGTTCTGATAGCATAGAGGCAGCATCCATACTGTGGGGGGAGACAGAAACAGTTTTGGTCATCGAAAGCATGAAACTGGACAATACATCAGGGATGGTGGGGTCCAAAGTGATCTCTGCCTTCAGAACTGGGTACGTAACTGCCATCACATTATCAGGTAGGGGGATGCTAAATAAGGTTTCCGAAAAGAAAATTAGAAAGGAGGAAAAGGTTTGACTTCACAATCAATAATAAAAGAAGGCAAAGATTTAGGGAGAGCCTGTGTGCAGTCGTGGTTTGAGCACTGGACTATGACCCTGGAGACCAGAGTTTGATTCCCTACTCAGCCATGGAAACCCACTGGACATGTCTCTTCTACAGATAAGCTGCTATCTTAAAACTTCTTTAGGGGAACCGCTAGGTCTTGGTCTATTGGGCCTTGGATTTAAGACCTCAGCATATCTATCGGTACCTGTGGATGGATCTTTTCCCCCTTGCTTAACTGCCATGTGCAGGGCAACTGTTAAAAGAGTGTTACAACAGGGAAGCTTTAACCCTCCTCATGTGCTGTGGCCTCCGTTCCTTCTCTGTATAGAAGCCATCTTACTCCTTACTTGCATGGCAATTTCCCTCCAGGAACAAAAGAAGGAAGAAAACAGGAAGGGGCAATGACACGTAGGGGAGGAATAGCAAGAGACGAGTGAGAGAGGAGTGTGTTTCTTGACCTTTGCAACAGTTAATCAGTCTGGGGAGGAGATCTGTTGTGATCCCATTTGGAATCACCTCTTCATATACTCTCTTATCCCGTATAGTGTTGAATACAAACACATGCACCCAGTACCCTTGAGGTATTGTTACTACCAGGATCTTTACAATATTGAGCTTTCACTTTTGGTCGTGCATGAAGTCTGAAATGAGAGAGCCAGCTTGTGTAGCGCTTTGAGCATGACCCGGGAGAAGAAGGTTCAGGTCCCTACTTGGCCATGGAAACCAGCTGGGTAACCGTGGGTGCCTCACAAACACTCAGCCCCCAGGAATGACTTGAAGATACACAAAAATAACCAAGGTGTGAGATGATCAGGGTCATTTCTGCACTCGACTGTTATAGTGCTGTTAACCCACTTTCAACATCCTATGGAATCCTGGGGTTTGCAGTTTCGGGAGGGGCCGACCGGGCCCCTCCCGAAACTGCAAACCCCAGGATTCCATAGGATGTTGAAAGTGGGATAACAGCGCTATAACACTCGAGTATGGAAATGGCCCAGGTTTCTTTTCAGCTCTACTCAACAATATCTCTAGTAGAAGCGGACAACCAGTGTGTGTGGTTACATTTAGCAAGAAAGATAATTTTATTCATCACAACATATGACATTGGATATTATATTCAATGCCGTACCAGCTTTTAGCATCCCCTGCCCCTGACAGATTGCCCCTGGTGTCAGATTATCTTCTGCTTACAATATTATGGCACAGATCTGAGTCCTAAAATACAATTTTCCCTCACGAAAACACAGCTTCCCCCTCAACTCCCAGGTGGCATCTGTTCTCCTCAAGTCTCAGCCCTTGACTGATACTCAAAAGCTCATTTACATTGCGCCATTTGTCTTGCCAAAGGCGATTGGCCAGCTCACCAAAGGCATGGGAGCTCTTTTTAGAAGATCTGGAGGCAGCAAAAGACCTCACTTGTAGGTGAAAAAGCCCTGAGGTTGTCCCAGAAGGTTCGACCAAGATACTTGTTCAACAGCAGGCAGTTTAAACAGAACAAACATGTAAGCAGCATTAGCATACAGTTACAGATAGAACCCACTTAAGCCTACCATGCCTAGATAACATAAAGATGGATATTCTTACCAAGCAAGGTTTCCCCCTGCAGCTGCTGGCAGGAGCTCCAAAAAGAAGCAGTGGAGAAGACCCTCTCTGGTAGCCAATATGCATGGCACTGCAGCTGTCAGCCCGAGCTGAGCTCCCACCTGAAAGCACATTCCAGCGATATCTATCCACCTCCCGCCCTAGCCTGGGAGACTTGGCCGTCTTCCATAGAATCTTTGAGCGTTCTCACACATCTGGGACATGCTAACTTCTTTCTCATGCCCACTTGCTGGTGCTACTTGGCTGTTGGTCTCAAGCCAAGAGCAGGTGCCATCACTTGCAAGTTCGTTTTGTCTATGTTTCAAGCTGGCAAGCATAGAGAGTCCTTGACCTTGAGAGCGCAAGGCAAAAGACAGAAATCACACCAAAGACAGCGACTTAGAGCATGGAAGAATATCAGAAGGCCTTTCTAGACCTTCCTTAGCAACGGTATGGAAAATTAGGACATGGAGGAACAAACTGGGGCAGGACATTCCTATCCTCGAATTACAATGGTCTTCCAGTTATTTCCAATACACCATTCCAAGTGCATTAATGATTGTAAATGAACAATTCAGCTCAACTTCTTAAATTATTGAAGACAGCCTTGAATCCCATCTTGGGAGAAAGGCAGAATATAAATTAGATAGATGGATGGATGGATGGATGGATGGATGGATGGATGGATGGATGGATGGATGGATGGAGTCTTCCCTACCCCTCTCACAGCTGATCGCCATCTTCATACAAATACATACCCACTGGCAGACATTCCCAGCCTGTCAGTCCTCATGCCCATACTTTCCGTTTAACATTAGTGCAGAGCAGAGTTGGGCGACACGTGGCCCAAGGACTGCATGCACCCCAGGTCCGCCCACAGTCATTTGGAGGTGCTTCAAAACTCTCCAAAATGGCCCCTTGAAGGTGCGGAGGACATTTCTACCACATTCTGGAGGCCCTCTGAGAGTGGTAGTGTGTAAGAGAGAGTAAAGTGACGTGCTATATTTTTAATCTTTTACCAAATATTACGTTTGAAATATGTTTTACTGCTTTTAACAGTTTCAAATCATGTTTTTTAGAAATACTACTGTTGTTTAATTGTTTTTTAAAAATCTTTTGTAAACTAATGTTTTAGCTTTATTTTTTAAAATATTGTAAGCTGCCTTGAATCCCATCTGGGGTAATAAATTCAAGAAACTTTTAAAAAATTGTACCCCACCTTCACCTTGAAGTTGGGAAATAAGGCAGATTGCAGCACCTCAGAATGTCTAATGAAACACAAATATGTAATAATAATATTACACATTCATGAAAACATGTAAAAGCATTACTTTAATAAATATATCAAAGATCTAACATGTCTGTTCAGACCCAGTGAGTTATTAAAAGCCTGCCTGAATGATAAGGTAGTTGTCTGCCAATGGAAGGACAATACCAAGGAAGTCAGACTAATCTCCATAACATGCCGTAATCTAGGAGCAGCCACCAAGAAGGACTTTTCCCATGCCCCAACAAACACACTTCTGTAGGTAAGGGGACTGGAAGAGTAGCCTCTACTGCAGATCTTAAAACCTAGGCAAGCCCAGATCATATTCATGCTGCCCAGTCCTTCCTGTCTTCTTCCCATCTTTCCACCTACAAACCTGTCCACCTCATTTCTTGACCTTCTGCCCTAGTTTTCTTCCTTATTCTCTTTCTTTCATGTCCTCTTGTCCACCTCCTAGCCCTGACTCTGCCACCTTCCACTTTGGCTTTTGAATAATGCACCACTTTCTTTTACTGTTCATTTAATGTTGAGAGATAACAATGAATGACACAACTGAAATAGACTTGACCACATTTTGAAGCAGGATCGGGGTGGAAATAAAAACATTGGCTTGCCTTTGGATTAGTACTCTCTATAAAGCCTTGAAAGTTACCATGCTGTGGGACAGGGACAGAATTGCTTGTGAGCGAAATAGCTTGTGAAGAAATAATCAACCACCTGCTCTCTTTTTTCCAGATCATCTCAAAGTGATGGTTACTGAGTAGAAATTATTGGTTTTGGAATTATCATGGCGCTGTGTTAATCAATGGAAGAACGTATTTTATTTGAGATGATTCAGGTGAGAAATTAATTGACTGGTTTTGCGATCTGTGTGATTTGAACAAATCTCTAGCAACTATTTCTGCCTTTACATATATAGATAACAGTAGCATCTGTACACTTTATACTGAACATTTGAGGTATATTTGTGTCCTATGCACCTGTAGCCCAGTCTTTTATGGGAATAGCAACACCATGAGAGCAAGCCCCACCGAAAGATCTACTTACTCAAGTAAGCATGTGCACAACTGCCCTACTAAGATCATAGTTTACCTTGGCAACTGTAGTTCTGTGAGGAAGATAAGATGAAGGAAGCATCTGTCAATCTGCCCATCATATATAGGGGACTTAGTATCCTTGAAGATTATTACACATTAATTGCTAGTGTTTTGACAATCTTAATTGCTAGAGTTTTGACAAAAGTCATCCAACACAGGAATGCGAATAGAGGCAAATACCACCTGTCCTAGAGTAAGCATTCTCCAGGTGAAGAGTTAGTGGAATCTAAGTTGAATCAATTCTCTCTCCTTTATTCATGCCCTTGAAGAAGCAACAGAGAGGAATAATAGACTAGTGCGTAGGTGAGAGAGTGAGACAGACAGCTAGAAACAGAAAGCAAATTAAGAGAACATATAACTCATGCCAAATGTGGAATCAGAACTGATGAACAGCAATTTACACATTACCTGTTTACCCCCTCCTAGAACTGGGAATGAAACCTAGAAATCTTGCATCATTTTCTCTTCTCTTAGCTCCTTGGCTCTAGTCTAAACTGGTTCCTAACCAGGTACACTTACCTATGTTCAATGACCCAGAAGAGCCATTGCTAGCATCTGAGATGCCATCGTGCTGCCTCCACAGCCTGAAAAGAGTGT
Organism: Cyclura pinguis; assembly: GCA_030412105.1. Taxonomy (NCBI): domain Eukaryota; kingdom Metazoa; phylum Chordata; class Lepidosauria; order Squamata; family Iguanidae; genus Cyclura; species Cyclura pinguis. The sequence goes on from CM059604.1 coordinate 11,575,429, forward strand.
GGGTGGTTGAAAAGGCCTTTGGGGAAAGGCTGTGGGCTGCTAAGACTTAGAATCCTTCATTACTATGACAACTAGAAGCCCCCACCTGTTTCCAGGACAACTGGCATTCACCTGGGGATGGAGAGCCCATCCCTCAAGCCCAACCAGATCTGTTGGCTTAAGGCATTATAGCACCTAGCAAAACCAGGTGCCCTTTGTCTGAGAGCAATTCATTTTCTGTGACAGGAAAACACTTTTACATTTCGCTCTGCTGCAAACTCCTTCTAAGCTAATTATTATTAGGGCTGCCATTTGGTCTTCCTAAGGATTTTCCTTCCAGCATATGGTATGTGTTTCTTAATTTTTGTTAATACCTCAAAAAACAGCGTTCTTATTTGTACATATTCAGCCATGGAAGAGGACTAGATTTTCATCATAGCTTTTTCTAAACCGCTCTTTTCCCAAAGTGGAAGTCTAAATTAAGATGGACAACAAAATATAGGGGCCATTTCCACACTACACTGTTATAGTGCTATTATTCCACTTTCAACATCCTGTGGAATTCTGGCATTTGTAGTTTACTGAGACCAAAAGGCTCTCTGTCTGAGAACTCCAAATGCCCCTTCTGAAGCCGCAAATTACAGGAGTCTATATGATGTTGAAAGTGGAATAATAGCACTATAACAGTATAGTGCAGAAATGGCCAGAGTCATAGAACTGGAAGGGACCTCATGGGCCATGGAGTCCAATCCCCTGCTCAGTGCAGGCTCTCTAGCTAAAGCATCCCAACCAGGTAGCTGTCCAGACTCTTCTTGAAGCTGTTTAGAGGTGGACATCCCCGTCTTCTCTCTAGCCAATTGACTCTATGGCCAAACCTTCCATTCTTTATGTGTGTGTGTGTGTGTGTGTGTGTGTGAGAGAGAGAGAGAGAGAGAGAGAGAGAGTTTCCATGGCTGAGCAGGGAACTGAATCCTGGTCACAGTCCAATGCCCAAGCCACTATACCACACTGACTCTTTTTTCTTTTTCCTTCCTCCTTATTTCTACCTTGAATTTGCTATGCAGCCACTTTGGCTTTTGCAGATTTTTCCCATTTCTCTACTTCCATGGGATTGTTTGTGATTGTGCTTTTTGCAACTCCTTCTTCATAAACTTCCAGCCTTGCTTGGTGTATTTTTCCTTTTATATATCTAGCCATGGGATTCCACCCAGTATTTCCCTAAACTTGCTTTAATCAGTTATCCTGAAATCCCAAGGTCTGTGTTTGACTATACAATTCTTTGCCCTACCCAACATTTGTGAATCTTAGCATTACACAGTCACTTCCCTGTAAAGTACTGATTATCTTGATTCCAAGACCAACTCCTTCCTTTCGGTTAGGCTCAAGTCCAGGACCGCCAAGCCTCTTCTTCCTTCCTCTACCTTTTGAAAGAGGAAATTATTTGCAAGGCACATCAGAAATTTTTTTGGAAAGCTTTCGCTTAGCAATCAGCCTACCAGCAGATGTTGGGGTAATTGAAGTCCCTCATAACTACTAATCCTTGCATCTTTGAGATTTCTGAGATTTGTTTCTGAAAAGTGTCATCTACCACCTCTTCTTGGTTTGGTGGCCTCCTACCACAGTGTTCTATTTATTTACTTCTCCATTTACTTTTACCCAAATCCGCTCTGATCACTCTCATGAACTGACGTACAACTGAATTTGTCTTTAACATTGCTACTTTTCTGCCACATCTTTTATTTTTGAACAAGTTATACCCTTCAAATGTAATGTTCCAATCATAGCAGTCATCCCACCAGGTCTCCGTTATGCCTGTAAAGTCATATTTACCTTCCTCTATTAGGATTTCAAGCTCATCTCCTTTTTTTCCCAAACTCTGTGCACTGGTGTGTAGACATTTGGAGCTTTTTTCATTCTCACCTACTAATTTACTGTCAGTTTTTCTGTGGATCCCATTCTCTCCTTCAGCTTCTCCTCTAGAATTTATATTTTTGTTTTTCCTAGTCTTTGTGAAAGTGCAACATATCCGTATCCAGTAGTCTGTCATCTAAGAAGTGAAGGCTTTGTGCCCAGAAGCCAAACCTCTCCCGTCTATGCCATATATATATAACCAGTCATAGAATCATAGAATCAAAAGTCGTTCACTTTTAGCATTTTCCTGTCCCTGTGTCCTTTCCTACACCTCTATCCTTCACTAGTAGAACTGACAAGAATACCACCTGAGCCTCAAACCACTTCAGCTTCCTGCCCAAAGCTTCATAGTCATAGTGATAGAGCTGTTCTTGGCAGTATTGTCAGTGCCCACATGAATAAGGAGAAAGGGCTCCTGATCTGTGTTCTTGATGAGCCTTTTTTGGATCTTCAGTTTCTTATGAAAACGCTACTGAGTTAAAATGTTCTTTTTTTTAGATAACATAGCTATGAATTCAAGCATGATGAATGGGTTTACCATGTTAGTAGGAAAAACAGACAGTCTTATATCACTGTAAAGGGCAACAAATGTCATCTGGCATACAATTTTATGAACATCATCAGATACCTTTATGTATATGTAAGGATAATGGGCTTTTTTTCAGTCTCTCACTACTGCCGTATTTTCTTACGTGTCAATTTTCGTTGCTTTATTGCTAGTGCTTTGTAACAGAATGTAAATTTAGCATATTTGCTTTCCCCTTTTTACACACTGCACCTCATATGCTGCTGGCTTGAGCATGTGGGATATATGAATACTCTTTTTCATTGTTGTAGTTGTTGTGTGCCTTCAAGTTGTTTCTAACTTATGGCAACCCTATCACTATTTTAGGAGGGGGGGCTGAATGTGTGTGTGACGTGCCCAAGGTCACCCAGTGTGTTTCCACGGCTGATCAGGGAATTGAACCCTTGGTCACAGTCTAACACTCAGATAACTATGCTAAGCTGGCTCTCTTTTTCTGCTTACAGAGTTTACTCACAGCCTGTTTAAACTGCTAGCTGTCCTACTTGTGACACGTGTGGGCTTACTGCTGACAGTTCACATCCCTTGCAGAATTTCTAATTTTTGTGCTCATAGTCATACTGTACTGTATCTTCCACTTCATTGCCTTAAGCTCCTACAATTTATTTTTCTAATTATTTATATTTTAAAAAATAGCTGTGGTTCTCATCCTCAGACATCTCAGCTATAGTTTTCTAAGTGGTAACACTTTCGTTTTCTTTCCCTCAAAGGGCTCTCCCTAAACTGCAAACTCCAGGATTCTATAGGATATTGAAAGTGGAATAATAGCACTATGGCCATTTCGTCACTAGCCTGTTATAGCACTATGATTCCACTTTCAACATCCTATGGAATCCTGGGGTTTGCAGTTTCGGGAGGGGCCAGGCAGCCCCTCCCGAAACTGCAAACCCCAGGATTCCATAGGATGTTGAAAGTGGAATTATAGCACTATAACAGGCTAGTGCAGAAATGGCCTATAACAGGCTAGTGCGGAAATGGCCTTACATTAATTCCTATGACAATTTTGCTCCCCCGGCCCCTTTTACTCTCTGCTTATATGACTGATCGTGGTTCTCTAAGCACCAGTGCCTATTATCCACCTCCTGTTAAATAATCTGTAGTTTAGAACTGTTCCAGATGAGGCTGTACCACAACCCCATCCTGCCTCGTTCACTGAATTTCACGGGGGATCCAGATGACAGTTCCCCCCATTGCTTTCCCACAACTTCTTCTAACCTTTTTCTTACCACTGAAAACCTTCTAAAAGACAGAAGAGCAGCTCAGTGTTTTCTGGCTGGAAGCACGTGTAGCCCTGTACCTGGACAGACTCTCCTGGCTCCCACATGCTCTGTAACGGTTCTGAACTGTGAGCGACAGTTGTGAGAGTTTATTCTAACTGCCACATCTTCTGTCTCTCAACCCTGCTTCTCTGCTTGGTTTTCTCACTGTTAAACTCTTTCTAATTACAGTCATCCCTCCACATTCACCAGGGTTAGGGACACAGGACCCCCATGAAAGTGAAAAAACCGTGAATATCTCCAGGCCCTCCCAAACCATATTTAACACACAAAAAAGGATGATCACCGTATTCAAGCCACCGTGGATTCCTTTGAGGCATCGGGGTTCCTTCACCAGGCAGAAGTGGGTGGCTAGTGGGGCTTACTGGGACCTCTCCTGCTGCCCCACACCTTTTTAACAGGGACTTACATGCCTCGTTTGCAGTTTCTGAGTCTCACGAGGCTTGCAGCCCCTATTAAAAATGGCATAGGGAGGCAGCAGAAGTGACAGCAAACAATCTGTGTGAGTAATCAAATCCGGAAAAGTGAAACCTGCAAATGTAGAGGGCTGACTGTGTTAGCAGTAACAGAGTACAGACCAAATGGACAGTGTTTCCCATCTTTGTCCCTAGTCTACTCTGCGGAGCTGTTAGGAGATCCAGTGCCCTGGACAGTTTAATTCACAGAGGGTATTGCCTGCTTAAATGTCTAAGCTAAAGAAGCTCTCTCTTTGTCTTTTATATTTGCTCAGCTAAAGTTCTCCGTTTTGAGTTCTAGTCAACTTTAAAGTTCCTGTTGTGAGCCCTGTGTCCTACTTAAAATTATGCTGACATTATTTGGCAAATTCCTAGGTTCTCACCATTGGTTCCCAGTGTGCTTTCTGTAACAGAATTGCTACACCTCACTGCTGAGCGAATGCGTGTGTGATACAGGGTTCATTGTTGATTGTTAACCAGAAGTTACTGTATTGTCAACCATGTATCAGAATTTTAGTCCTGGGAAAGCAAATTTTGTTGTATATGCGCTGTATGATTTATAAGATCACTGTCATCCCAAACCTATTTAACCCTTCCCTTCTTTCAACAAACTGTTCTTCCCTTTGCTCATGTAAGGGGTAGTCTGGACTGCTTTCTTGCTGAGGGAGGGGAGTCCCTTTGGCCAAAGTTGGGGACCTTTCCAGGCTGATTCAGAGCTCACCCACAATCGCATAGACTATCCAAGGTAGTCCATGCGGACCTAATATTTTAGGTCTGGCCCTATGTGTTTTTTTTTCTCCTAACAATTTCTAATGGTTGGCAGGGTTGGTGCCCAGACCGTTTTTCTGGGTTGTTGTCCAAACAGTTTTCAGAGTTGGTGCTCTGACAGTTTTCCTTCACGATTGGCAGGGTTGGTGCCCAGACCATTTGTTGGGTGATTGTCCAACAGTTCTCTGGGTTGGTGCCCTGGTCATTTTCTGGGTTGTCGCCCAGTCTTCAGGGTCGGTGCCCTGACGGTGTTGGGCAGTTGGTGCCCTAACATTTTCTCCAGAGTTTATTGCCAACACCTTCTCCAGTTTTTAAGAATCTTCCCCTCCTATTTTTAACACAATTCTTTTTCCTGCATATATAGACTGGGAATTGCCCACATATGTAGAAACTTCTACACTATCCTTCCTCAGCATCTGAGATCCATGCACGCCACACAATGATAGCACTATATTCCACTTTAACTGCCATGGCAACATCCCGTGAAATCCTGGAGGTTCTCACATACACAAAAAACACATACCACATTCTGGGGAATTTTTTATTTAATTTTTTTCCCATTCCTCTCTTTAGCCCCAAGGATCGGAGAACAACATATAGTTATCGAGACTAGGGCCATTCCCATACTAGACTGTTATAGTGCCATTATTCCACTTTCCACATCCTGTGCAAACCTCAGGATTCCATAGGACATGGAAAGTGGAATGATAGTACTATAACAGTCTACGGTGGAAATTCTCTAAGACATTTGCTGTCCTTGGGCTTACAGTCCAAAAGAAATGACACATAAAGAAAATAATTTTGCCTACTGAACTCATCAATATCCAATTTACATAAAGGCAAGCGTGCGCATGGCACAAACCGAGTTCAGATACACACCATAGAATCTTATATACGTTGCAAAGGAGTAAGTTTCATTGAAGTCATTAGGGATTACTTCTGAGAAAATAGGGGTAAAGTTGCATGTTAAACCTACTGTATTTATGTCTTGATTACCCAAAGACAACTGCAGTGTTGGCTTTTTTCCATTTTAGAAGTCCACACCTAACATGGGAAAAAGGAATTCAAGGCAAGGTTGCCAGCTATAGGTGCAGAAGTTACATCTCTGGAACAGCTGGATGACGGACACGTATCCACAGGTAAAACTGGCCATTTCTGCACTATACTGTTATGGTGCTATTATTCCACTTTCAACATCCTATGAAATCTTGGGGTTTACAGTTTAGGGGGGGGCCTTTGAGGTCCCTCCCTAAACTTCAAACCCCAGGATTCCATAGGATGTTGAAAGTGGAATAACAGCACTATAACAGTCTAGTGCAGAAATGGCCACTGTCTGCAATTCTGCACTTCAATTCCGGGGGAAACCTGTTCATTTCTGCCAGCTGGTCGTCAATCCGAATCAACTACTGCAGGGTGCGCGGGTGGGGGCAGGCAATGCTGCCTCTGTGGCACAGACATTGGGCCTCAGGCGTCGTGCCTCTCCATCTATGGAGAATCTCTGTTTCCCTCTAGGCTACTTGACCTAATTTCCACGGTTGCTATGCCAACGCCCCACGGCCATTCATGAATCCGGAGGCCCGGCCTCCAAACCAGATTGAACCGGTTTCAGGGACAGGCGAAGCCTTGTTCCCCGGGAGAAACCATTCCGCAGCGGTAGAAAGGGGGGGGGGAGGAAATTCTAATTTTGCAACTATTATACGAGAACTACGTTGAGAGAAAAGAACGGGGGAGGGCAGAATTATTTTCCAATAGAAGATTACGCGTTCAAATTTTTGTTTACAGAAGATTATAACAAAATGATAATTATTGTGTCAGTACTGCTGATGAAATGAAAATAAGTTTTCTTTTGAGGTTAAGAGGGTTTGGTAAATTTTCTGTGACATTACACTAAGATCCACCTTGTAGAAGAGAGAACTAAAGGAGAGAGGTGGAGGCTCCATCAGATTTCTGCTTGAGCTCGCTTACTTGACGGCTGGATGTTTGAGGTTATGGAGAGTTCTGTTAAGAGTGTGTGAATGTTGTGAACTGCTTTGGGATTTTAAGTCAAAAGTGGAAGAGAAGTCTAAGATCTGTTGCAAAAAGAAGGAGAAAATTAACAATTTTGCTTGTTGTAAGCTACTGAATTCAGTCGTGCTTGCTTTGCTAAACAGAGGATTTTGCATTACAAGGCAATTTTGTACTCTTAATTGTATGTCTTGCTTTAAAAAAAAAAACTTCTGAATTCATCCAGTTTTAGTTCAGAAACTGGAATGGATGCTTTTGGTACCAGAGAATTTAAACAGACACGGGTATTTTTACATCGCTCCACAGCAAACCTCTCCCTTTGCCTCGTGCTTTTTCAAATGCTGAACTTGCAAGGCAGTATTGGAGGTTTTCAATTTTGTACAGTGGTTGGCTAAAAAAGTGTGTATATATATCTGTCTATCTATCTATGTATAAAAAAAAGGTAAAGTCCTATGGCCTTCCTTTCCTATCTCAGGCATATGAAAAATCATATCTATCTATCTATGTATAGATAGATATGATTTTTCATATACCTGAGTTAGGAAAGGAGGACCATAGGACTTTACCTATTTTTTTTTTTTTTACAAAAGCCATAAGCCTTTGGTCCTTCTTACGTTCCATGAAAAGAATAAAATATTACTGTTTTAGATTGGCCTAAGTTGTTGTTATGTGCCTTCAAGTCATTTCTGATTTGTGGTGACCCTAAGGGAAACCCATCATGGGGTTTTCTTGGCAAGAGTTTTTCAGAGGGGGGTTGCCACTGCCTCCTCTGAGGCTGAGAGAGTTTGACTCACTCAAGCCTCATCTCCAAAGTTATCGTCTTAATGCTTAAACCACTACACCATGGTGCCTGGTATCTAGGCTCATCCTTAGGGCAGTATCGCAGCTGATCTTGGAAGCTACGCAGCGTCAACTCTGGTTAATAATTGAATGGGAGACCACCAACGAATGCCAGGTGCTGTAGGCAATATTTCAGAGGAAGGATCTGGCAAAACCACCTCTGAATATTCTTTGCCTAAGAAAACTATGAAATTTCACGGGGCTGCCATATGTTGACAGGCAGTTTGAAGGCCCACACACACACACACGTGTGTTGGCAACTGCAGAGGTCTGAAGGCCAGTTTTTGGTCTCCAAGCCAAGAGGCTGCAGGGACTGCCAAGATGCTAAAAACTGGCAGAAGTCCCTGAGATGGAGCCTGGAGGTGTGGCTAGCCTGAGTGGCAGGGCAGCCCTAGCAACAGGTTGCTAGGTAACCAAAGTGGTTCTGCATGAGAGAAACCCAGCCCATTGGTGGAGAGGAGACGGTCTATATACAAGACAGAGTGACTTGGATTTTAAAGATTCCTTTGATATTGATATTTCCAGAGACAGAGCTCCGGGACAGAGCCCTTCAGCCAGCAGGGGGTGTTGCCTGAATAAGTAAGAGTGGTCCTCTTCTCAGAGTGGGAGAGAGAGATAGAGACAGAGGAGAAACCGAACCATTTTTGAGCTGGGTCAGAAAGTGTGACTCCGATTTGATAATTAAGCCTTTGAGCAAAAGGGGAGCCCAAGGCCTGTGTGTGTGTGAAAGTTCTGTATCTATATACTGGGTTAAGCTGTAAGAAAAACTGGATGAACACCTTTTTGAAGTTCTGTACTGCTTGGATATACTTAGGACACCCAATACCTTTCCCTGATCGTTATTTTAATAAAGATCACATTATATTTTTCTAAATTCTGACTTAGTAGAGTACTTTCCATTAGTTCTAATCAATTAGTAACGTGCTACCACAGATCAGTCATAATCATTCTGAAAAACAACTGAGACGCTTTATCCTTTGTGCACTAAGGTGGTGGTTTTAAAAGGGAAAGCAGGGCTGCATAAGGTGGAAAGTTAGGATAATGATTTCTCCTACTTAATAGTAAGGGAAACTTTGTTTGTCTAGTACCGCCAGGTAGAGTCAAAGTGTGTTGTGACACCTTAAAACCTTAGAAGGGTCTTGTAGTTCCATAATATTTTAAAGAATGCAGCCCAGCTCCCCAGATTCAAGTGTAGAATCTAGTTCGCGAAAGATCACTCTGCAGTAAAGGTGTCAGGATTTTAATGTCGCCAAGTTCCAATCAGATATGCTCGATCTACTCCGCGGGTGCCAATTAATTCCTTTAACACAATCTAGTGAACGTAAAATACTCGCTTATCTTTAGAAGCCTACCCCACTCTTAGCTTTTTTTTTTTTCTTCTCTCACTCTCCCCCGCCACCCCCCTCTTGCTAATTTGGTTGCTTCCACTTTTCCGGCGTGAGCGCATCCCACCCACCCTTCAGGACGGGCTGTACCATTTCAGCGCGGCAGGAGGGGATCCCAATAACATTCTCCTGGTAGGCGGCTGCATTGAAACGAGCCACCTTTAATTATTAAGTCAATAGATGTAGGGGCTCGAGGCTCCTCAGTAGGAGAAGGCGACATTATTCCGAAGGAAGTAGCTCAGTTGGGCGGGGGGCGGGAAAGGGAACCACGTTTATTTTCTCGTCCCCCCGCAACCTAACATGGTGCAACCCAAAGACAATGGGAGGGGGACGGTATATCTGGGGCAAAGGGTGGGGGCAGGAAAGAGATCTCAGGCGAGGAGACGTGTGAAGGGTTGCTTTAGCCCACTTGGGGAGGAAACTTGAGGAGGGCTACAGCAATGGCGTCTAACGGTGAGGAGGGGAACGGAAAGGGGCTTAATCTTTTGAAGTCTGTAGGGTGCGCGCGGGTGTACGGCTTAAACCCTGTTGTTAGATCTACCTAGAGTAGACCCATTGAATCAGTCGGATTTACTTACGTGTTGACTCAGCGTGCAGCGTTTGATTCCATGGTTCCACTCTAGCTGGGATTAGGCAACAGGATGGCAGTTTGTATAAGGATTGCAGGGCGTTTTGATGAGGGTTGTAAAGGGGCAGAGGATCGGTTTACGGAAGGCCCGTTTTGCTGTAAAATTTGAAGTTTAGGTGGTAAAATAAGGAAGGGGCCCGGGGGGGGGGCGGTGAGGCCGGAGATTGGGGAAGTCTTCGGTGTGGGTGGAGGTTAGCCATGAAATGAAGGTGTGGGGCCAGGATGCAGGACAGGGGAACATTTCGCGGGACTGGACTGGGGTATCTCGTTGTTGGAGGCATCTGATGAAATAAGTTCATTTTCCCCGGTCGGGCTATACGATATGATGCCGAAATAGACTTAACGCTTGTGTGTTTGACCAGTACTGCTCGGTGTTGAAGTGCACCTAAAAAGATGGGAGGGGAGGAGCAGGACTTAAATCTTGGAAAGATGCTAAATGGAGCGGGGCGGGTTAATTCACACGTGTATTCGCCTCTAGATAATGAGACATCGTGGATTTCAGGGTTCCTTGCTTGGGTGACTTGGAAGGTAAAGGTTTTGAGGAAGGGCTGGAAATCACTGCAGTCTTTCGTATGGGAGGGAGGCAAGGGGAGATGCGAGGTCCATTTTGACGTGCAGCGTACCCCCATTGAAAATGGTGACCTCAGAATCCCCCTGGAAGGCCCTTCACGGGGAAATAGCGTTGTGGTTGCTCGGTCAAAATAGTAAGGGGTAATAGGTGGGTACTGTTATACAGAGGTCCTGTCAGTAACTTTGTGTTCTAGCGAGGAGGGTTGCTCTGCTTCCTTCCTGGTATATTTTAACTGCGCAATTAACTGCCGCCATTTTATGTTAGCGTGAGAACTCGGGCAGGAGGACGGGCAGCCGCGGCTGCCGCGGTTAAAGTCGAGGTCTGAAAGAAAAGAAGGGAGGGGTTGGCTTGTATGGGAACAGAAAGAGACGGGGTTTCCGAAGAACACGGGGCAGGGGAAGTGTTAGGCACGCAAGCGCAGATACGGCCGCTGAGGGAGGGAGGAGGGGCAATGGAAAAATCCTTGAGGTGAGCGTCGGCGTTGCAGATTTTAGGGGGAAGCGTGGGGGACAGACTGCGCATGTGCAGGGGGCATCCGAGCGAAAAGACAGTAACCCGTTTGTAGTGTTGCGCGCGCGCGGGAGTCCGCCTTTGTCGCAGTGTTACATCCGGGTCTTTGCCCATGGCTTTCGTCTGTTGCCTAGGCGGTTGAGTCATTCTCTTCCCCGCCCACGCGCTTCCAACTGCCATTTGCTCCTGGGCGGACTGCGCGCGGGGGGGGGGTGTCCCCCTCGGCTCTCCTTTTAAAGTCTTGATTTTATTTAAGACCAAGTTGCTTCGTTTCTAATACCAGCACGAGTACCCGCTTTTTCCTTAGCAACCCTCACTCCCCCACACAGCGAATTGTCCGTGGAGGCAAACGCGACTTCTCTGTATATTGCATGTTAATGGCTGTGGAGTCCCATGGGTGGGTTTGCTCATGTTCCTGAATTTCTGGTCCGTACTATTGCCCGATCGCCGCCTCCTTCCCCTGAAGGTGGAGTTGCTTGAGGGAGCTCTAATCGTGATTTAAGACTGGATTTCTGTCCTCTGAAGAGGAAAGGTGGTGATCATTTGCCCTGAGTGCAGTGACACAAGGGCAGTATGTCAGAGTCCCATGGAAATTGGGTCAGGTGGAACCACCAAGGAGAGCTGCCTCATAGTCCTGTGAGCTTTAAAATAATTTACTATGTTCGGCATTTTTGTTGATGCGCTATTGTTAAGCTTGTCAGCAACGCTGAGATCGTATTACGTGCTGGCATAAGGGGGACTGGTGAGGAAAGAACTGACAGCTACCCTTCTAAGCTATTTTTCCGCAAAGGAAACACCCTATTGAGTTTTTTTAGCTTTTCTGTTGCAGAAATGATATGTGAATTTTTACAAGAAAGAAATAGGGAAAAGTGTTGGAAACATGACATGCCGAGCGTGAGCGTTGTGTTACACTATAATTGTGGCATATGTTACATGCTTGCAGTTCTGAAGCCAGTGTCTACCTAAGTCAGCAAATGGACCTCAGCCACTTTAGCGTAAAGAAATGTTTTTTTCCCCACACTTCTTTGTGAGATGGATAGTCAAAAGTGTTCTGTTTAGGATCCTCCTTTCTAAAACAGTTCTAATATGGCTGTCTTTTTTCTTTTACAGATTACAGTCAGTCAGCAACACAGAGGTAAATAACTCTAAAAATACTTGTCTTTAATGCCCCTTCAGAGGCTTTCTGTGTACACAACTTCAGTATTAGCCATATGTGAACAAAGTTTTCCTTATTTCTATAATTTTGAAGCAGCAAACTAATACATTTTGTAAAAAAAAAAAAAAATCTAGGGGATGTAGGGCACTGGAGCTCCAATCTAGCAGATTAGGGCTGTGCTTTTACTATTTGTACCCTTTGCTTTTGACTACTCCCAGAAGGCAATCTTAATTTCCTAGTAATAGTACCAGAATTTCTGGAAACAGCAGGCAGAATTGCTTGAACTGTAAGGGTTATTATTCTGACTGCAAGCCTCTATAACATTATAAAATTCTGGATTTGTTGTGATACTTGATACTAGAAATATATTCCAGTTAGAATTGCTCATATTTCTTTTTGTTCTGGACTATATCTAGACCTTCCCAGTTCAAACTCTAGTAATAAGACTTATGCAAACCAGGCACCAGAGCATTCCGTTTGATTGTTGAAATCACTTTGATTTCAAACTTAATGGAAAAATTTGTAGAGGCAGAAATAGAGACAAAACTCTGTAAGTGTTTCTGATATGAAAAGAGCAGTAGTTGCACAGAGGAGTTCAGTCTAGCTGTGACTGTAAAGTTACTGTGGACACAAGTTTACAGGATTGAATTTTTCTTCTTTTCCCTAGTTATGGGGCCTACCCAACTCCACCCACACAGGGTTATTCTCAGCAGACAAGCCAGCCATATGGGCAACAGAGCTATGGCGGTTATGGACAGTCAGCAGATACTTCAGGATATGGCCAAAGTAGTTACAGCTCTTCTTATGGACAGACTCAAAGCTGTAAGTATTGTACCATATCTTTTTTCTGGTTTTCATGGCTGTATAGAAGAATATAAAAAGAAGATGGCTAATCTGTGTTTTGTGGCGAGAACACTGGAGGGTACATTCTTGTCTTTAGTACAGTACTGTGAAATACTATGGCAAAATGAGACTGATCAGGAAGGCATGGCACTCTGGCACCCCATCACAACAACCGTGTGACAAATAGCTATGCAAATCTGAGGGGTTTCTAGGAGATCACAATTAGAGAGTCAGCATGTTGAGAAGGTTGGCATCTTCAGATAGTAAAGCATCTTTTTGTTTTACTTCCTGACCTGCCAGTTCTGTGTATGCGTTCTCTTACATATTGTGTAATAATCATTGTTTTAAATATTGATTATGGCTCCTTGTGTTAGATAAGTTGCAAGCCATTTGAGATCTAATAACATCAAAATTTTGTTTTCCAAACAGCTGGCTATGGCACTCAGTCAACACCACAGGCTTATGGCTCATCGCCAGGATATGGCAGCAGTCAGACTTCTCAGACATCCTATGGCCAACAGTCATCATATCCCAGCTACTCCCAGCAGCCGGCCAGTTCTACTACTGGAAGGTATTTTCTTAAAAATCTCTTGGTCACGTTTTTGGGTGCTGCTGCTTCAAGAGTGAACATTGTTGTCCCTTCCTTGCTTCGGTGGGAAATCATGCATATTGTGTTGGATTTAGGTTGTGTCTACTTATGGCAGGTAATCCCTCTCTGCTTTCTCTGATCTAACTGGAGAGTGGTGGTGAAAATCCAGGCTGACTCTGCTCTTTTTTTTTTTTGTACACTAAAGTGGTTCAGTCTGAGTTCATAATAAAATTCAGAGCTCCATCTTCATGGGGCTAGGAAAATATTGTTGACTTTTTCTGTATCCTGAAATCTTAGCGTCTCTTTTTGAAACTTGTAGTTATGGCACCAGCTCTCAAGCCTCCAGCTATGGGCAACCCCAGAGTGGAGGATATGGCCAGCAGTCAAGCTATGGCAGCCAGCAGCAGAGCTCCTATGGGCAGCAGCCTTCCTACAATCCACCCCAGAGCTACGGCCAGCAAAGTCAGTATGGCAGTGGCGGTAGCAGTGGAGGAGGCAGTGGAAGTGGATGTGAGTACTTTTTCCTTCCAATTCACTTTTTAAATCCGGACGTAAAATATATGAACAAAATTTGGTGCAATGCAGTAAGGAGAAGCCCATGACTGCCACCTGGTGGAAGCAAGAGCAAGTGCTGTTCTTCTTTTCCCCTTTTCGTTCTTCACCTCATACCAGGGCCCTCCACTAGAAAAAGCAAGAGTCTCATAGCCTGTTCTTAATATCTTTTTTTTTTTTAATTAAGCTGGTGGCTATGGCCAGGATCAGTCTTCTATGAGTGGAAGTGGTAGTGGAGGAGGCTATGGCAGTCAGGATCAAGGTGGATATGGGGGACAGCCAGACCGCAACCGTGGCAGAGGCAGTGGAGGAGGAGGTGGCGGTGGATACGGTAGAGGTGGCTTCGATCGAAGTGGTGGTCGCGGAGGCAACAGAGGTGGTCGAGGAGGCATGGGGTAGGTATCCAGTCACTTGTTGTGGGAGAGGGAGCGGGTTTTTTTTAATTTTTTTTTTCAATTACAATTTTTATAATTAGTAACTTGCCTTTTAAACTTGCTGTTAAAAAGCCAACCTCATCTGGGAAGGCACAGTATCTAAATGACTGCATTCTTAGAGTTTTCTGTTTTCTGCCACCATGTATACTCTAGAGGTCAGAGTGCTTTCTTGACCGGGATGAATTTTTAATGGATTTCAAGATACTGTATTCCTTGTCTGCACATGAAAGTGCTAAAATTCTGCTTTCTGACAATCAGGCATTGCAGTAACTAGCCTGTGAATGGGAGGAAAATGTATTTTCTATCTTGTGTTTCTGCTTGCATCTGTTTACAACTTCAAATGAGCACATGATATTGACTCAAATACTATCCTCAGATGTGAATTATGGTCTTCTTTGAGCCAAGTTACAGTTACATACCAATATGTACATCATCATTAATACTTCCTTTTCTTTTTGTAAAAGAAATTGATATCCAAACAATGGGATTGTTCTTCAACTCTACCCCAGTGTAAACCTGATGAGATACACTGAGGGGGCCTGGTTTATATGTTCATAGCAAATATAAGTCTTGGTTATAAAAAAATCTCTTGAGAAAGAGATGCTTTTATGCAGGTTGTAAGCCAGCTTTCCTTGGGGTTATAATGTTGTGGTCTAGACATATGAGTGCCAATATAGGCTAAAAGAATGTGTTCTGGTTTTCTCACATGGTGGCTGGACTACTTGTACTTGTGGTTTATGTGTGGCAGAGCAGTATCCTCAGCTACTCTTGAGTGTGTGTATTGCCTCCTTTCTGTGGAGGAGTAATTAAAGCCTGGTGATCCAGAGGTAATTGCTAGGCAGCACTGACATATGTGGGTTCTTACTGATTTGGGAGACGTGAGACAGTAGAGAGGTGAGTATAGGTGGGGACAGCTGAGGGGTTGTTTGCATATGAAAAATTGTTGATCTGTTAACAATACCTGCTCTGTTAACAAATTCTGCATTTTGTGTGCCACAGGTGTGAAAGTCAATGAACTTTAATCAAATCTCCACCTTCCACATGGTAGTTAAGGGTCTGAGGAAGGGAGAGAGATCTTATGGCAGGCAGATATGCAGCCTTAAGAGATGAATAAATTACTATTATGAGTATATAATATGAGGGAATGGGTTCTTATATGCTTTCAAAGCAGATATCTGCATTTAGGGTTGTAAAACAAGAAAGTTTTGCAAAAACTCACGCCAAGCTTGAGAAGGGTGAACTGGAAATTAACAGCGTGCACGGTATGCAATATTTTAAAAACAAGCTTTGTTCACCAGTCATGCCAAGAATAGGACGGCTACAAGGAAAGCAACATTGTCTCAAAAGCTGCATCACGACGCTTCATGTTACGGTGCAAGATCGGAAGCAAGAATGACTAAACACTAGAGCTGTTTCACTTTCAAACCTTCTCAAGGGTGTAATGATACATTTTAAAAAATGCTGAGGGCAAGGAAAAGGTGGAGCAGGTTGTATTTAGATCTTCAAGAAGAACCAAACATAAGTGTTGGCCAGCATCTTAACAGATACGGTGTAGTTTCTAGCAACAAACCTTTTTAGCCATGGAAAAAAAGCATCATTATCTTCTAACTTATCTCCTCAGCGGTGGTGAGCGAGGTGGTGGCTTCAATAAATTTGGTGGTAAGTCCAAAGAGTTCAAAAACTTGAACCACAAAAGTGTATTTCTATATATTTTTCAGAAACTCTGTTTGTATGCCAAAAAACTGAAAAGCCACCGTTTATCAGATAAAAACCTATGGGAGCACCCCCTGTTGTGGCACATATGCCAAAATGGTTGGTTGTATCTATGGTGTTGATTTCCACATTATGGGGCTTTCTACTCGGCCAAGTTCTTGTGCCAATACAGTACATTTTGGTTGTATGTCTTGCAACAAGATGGGAAAAAACAAACTCTGAGACTTGTGTTTTGTTGGGAGTACATAAGGAAAAATTTGCTTTGAAAGTGTTGGGTTAGTGTGTTGTCCCTTCTTGAAAATACCCATGTGAATGTTCAGTTAAAATGTGTTAATGGAAGTGCATGCAGTCCTGAGGAAACATGGTAAAACAGTGGTATATGGTACCTTGTTTAAAATGTTATTGGTACAGGGAATACGTGGGAGGAATCACTCCCTTCAAACTTGAAAGTGGAATTTTGTCTGTATGAAACTCTTAAGAGCTCTTTGACTAATAAGTGATTTCATGGGCTTACGTTTGAGAGTTTGGTTTTAATCTATGAAGTTTCACTAAAGGTTTTCTCTTTATTTTTGAACGAATGTACAAAACCAAAATTGGTTTTCAGAAGTTCCCATAGGGTTTGCTGAAAAGGGCTTGGCATGAACATTTTATAAAACACTCTTCATGTAGGATTGTCAGTGCGTTTGAGACCAGTGTTGGGCATAAGCTTTCAAAAATTAAGACTAGATGCAATGAATGGTGTCAAAATAGGAAAATACATTAAGAATGTTAATAGCAGAATGGTTGGTGCAAGTAAATAACCTGATGGTTTAAAAAAAATACACAAAGCTCTCATTGTTTAAGGGCTTATTATAAATCTGTCCTGTGGTGTAAGGTGATCTCTTCTCTATGCATAAAGTTTCATTAAGTGTCATCATGAAATATATAAGGTAGTTTTCAATGTACTGCTACAGACCTCAAGGTGCTGGAAATTTAGACTTGATCAAGGGTCAGTAAGAGACTCTGGGTAGCAGTGGCTAAAGTATGGTATAAAAGATACCTCAAAACAGACATTCGAAAGTTGTTTTTCCAGTGGTGCTTTGAGTGTGTGTCTGGAGGCTGTGCTCCTCCCTACAAAGCTGCAAAAATTTAGGTTTGAGTATGATCTGGAGGAAAGAGTGATAAACTGGTTTTGCAATAAGCAGAGTCTTGTCATGGACCACTTCTGAATGACAGGAGTGTCTGTCTTAAAGTAATCTTGGGCTGCATATGTTCCAACACTGGCCTGTTGTTAATGTGTTCGTGATGGTGATGCTAATGTGAGAAAACAGGTTGGATGTTCTTGCCCACTAACTGAATTTCTCCTTCCTTGTTTTCATGTATAAAAGGACCACGGGACCAAGGTTCACGCCATGATTCTGGTAAGTATCTGGTTGATTAGTTCTTAGCATTCAGGTACTGTTCCAATATAAGGGGGATGAATTTGAAATCTTAAGTTCCTCAGTTCACAAGCATTCTGCCTTGAAACCTGTGGTGTCCCCAGACGTCCACTATACTTAGTATCAAAAAGCACATTTTATTCTTGTTCAGACAACATAAATTTTGAAGTAAAATAAGTGAATAATAAAAGATAACGTTGAGACTTAAGCCAGTATTATGTTCAGCGGAGGAGTGTGTCTTGCACTTACAAACTTGAAGAGAGTGTGTGAAATATGCATAACAAATAGTATGTCTGACGTTTCAGAAAACAATATGCTGACTTTTAGTTGGTCTCTGTTTAGAGGCTTCAGGAAGGCCTTTGTTGGGAAGTAGGAACTGTATTAGTGAGAGACTTAACATTTTCTTATTTTGCAGTTGGAGAACAGGATAACTCTGACAACAACACCATCTTTGTTCAGGGACTTGGTGAAAATGTAACTATCGAGTCAGTAGCAGACTACTTCAAACAGATTGGCATAATCAAGGTAAATTGATGCCCATTTTGCCTTTGAGAGTATCCCATGAACAGGAAAGCTGTGTTTAACAGTCTTTGATTCCTTGCCTTTAAGAGGGTGTTGTATAGCAGTTGGCATTAGCAGGTAAAATGGGACACTTGGGGTACTTGAGAAATCCTTGAATGTAGTTTATGAACTTGATGGTGGCAGCAATAGTCTACATGTAATGACAGAATTGGCAGAGTTACACTTCAGTGAAAGTATGTATTCAACAATTAAAACCTAATTAAAGTTTTCTGTGCCTTCCAGATTGTTCTCCAGTATCAGTCTTGCACAAAAATACAGTGTCCAAGCAGCTGTAGTCAGGATCCACTGGATAGGTCAATAACATGGTAGAATAGAACCTTAGAATTGACCAAATGTTGTTTTACTGTGTCTTTTTTTACAGACAAACAAAAAAACTGGACAGCCCATGATTAACCTTTACACAGACCGTGAAACAGGAAAATTGAAAGGAGAGGCAACAGTTTCTTTTGATGATCCTCCATCTGCAAAGGCTGCCATTGATTGGTTTGATGGTAAGTTCCTGTCTTTGAGATGCCTTGCGGGAGGTGCTGATGGGAGTTGGGCTTGAAAGTATTATATTTGAGTGGTAAAGAGGAATTCTCTTTAGTATTGGAAAGGAACCAGAAATGCAGAAAGGAGAGGTGCCAGTAGACAATATCTGGTTTCTACTTTAGGTAAGTAAGTTTGTCCCGCTTTTTTCTTTTTTTAAATCAGGGAAAGAGTTCTCAGGCAACCCCATCAAAGTTTCATTTGCTACCCGGAGGGCAGATTTCAATCGAGGTGGTGGGAATGGCCGTGGAGGAAGAGGCCGTGGTGGTAGAGGAGGTATGTGTCACTTCTTTTTTCTTTTGTGATTGAATAGTAGTGGATCATATAGTAGAACTGGTTCTTTTTACCGGGATTGTGATTTCTTTCTTGAGCCTAGTGGTGGAAAGAGGAGAGCTAACCAGCTTCACTGAATGCAGGAAACAAGATGGAATAGAATTCTGATTGTCAACTTTTAGGGTGGGCAAAGTACAGGCTGCATGTTCTCCTAGGAGGTCGTGTGTGTGTGTGTGTGTGTGTTCGTATGTATGTATTCCAGAATGCCTCCAAATGTGCTGTGGCAGGATTGAGAGCATTTCCACCATTTTTGGAGAATCCCTGTGCCCCTCTGGCGTTTTGCCCTGAAATGGTCCAAAAGATCCACTGGGGTATGCAGTGTGTTTCACCTCCTTTGGCCAATTTAGATCCAGGAAAGGCCTTTTAAAAAAAAGATGGTGAAAATATTCCCATAACCCCCAATACACATTTGGAGGCTTTTTGTGTGGGAGGGGAGCAGGCACAGCTCTCCAAGGGCTCCTAGAGGGCTAGTGTGTCTCTCTAGCTTTTCACGTTTGACCTAATGGTAAAGTCAGTGTGAGGGAGCCAGGTATGCACACATGAGACAGCAGGTATCAACAGGAAAGCATTTTCAGAAAATCACTGACAATTGATAACCGCTCCCGCCTTGTCTTCTTCTTCCCCAGGACCCATGGGCCGTGGTGGATTTGGTGGTGGTGGAGGTGGCAGCAACAGTGGTTCCAGTGGAGGCAGCAGGGGTGGCTTCCCCAGTGGGGGAGGTGGCCAGCAGCGTGCGGGCGACTGGAAATGCCCCAATCCGTAAGTGGCACGCTTTGTGATTTATGTGATAGTGTGGAGAAAGGAGAAGTAATGACTGAAGGAACTTGATCCACATTTATTTTCTTATCTGTTGTAGAACATGTGAAAACATGAATTTCTCATGGCGTAATGAATGCAATCAGTGCAAAGCACCAAAACCAGATGGCCCTGGGGGACCACACATGGGTACGTAGAAGAAAGCTTGATGTTTGAGACTTACAATTGGTGTGTCAAGTGACATAATTTACATTTACACAAGAGAATTTTCTTGTTTGCCTAAAGGGAAGGAAGGAATTACCTCGTGTTCTTTTTTTAGCCTTGTTCTGTTTTTCTCTGCAGCACTGCATCCTTTGAAATGCAGTAGTCAGAATAAATAAAGAAAGTGGTGTTTTGGAAAAGAAGCATGGTATCACAATATTCTCTTACTTGCCAGGAGGTGGATTTGGTGAAGAACGACGGGGAGGCCGGGGAGGCTTTGACCGAGGTGGCTTCCGTGGAGGCAGAGGTGGTGACCGAGGTGGCTTTCGAGGTGGAAGAGGTGGAGACAGAGGCAACTTTGGACCAGGAAAAATGGATTCCCGGTAAATATTACTGTACCAGCAGAAGGTTTTAAGGACTGGGAGTTGGAAACAAACTCTGTTCCTGTATCATTTATTTTACAATTTAGCAAGCGTATTAAAACATTATTTTTAAATATTATACTTAAATATTTTTATTCTATACTTACAAAAATACTGCTGGTTTAATATTGCATTAATTGTAAAATAAAAAATGAATACAAGAAGAGAGTTGGTTGGTAAAGTTAAAAATACAGTGTGCATGCACACAGGTACACCCTGCCCACAGAAAGAGCCTTCTGCACAACCAGTTAATCATTGAATGCCTCTTGAAATAAAGATGTCTACCTGCTAGCAGAATGAGGGCAGAGAGGGGCTGGCATAGCTTTCTATGAAAGAAAATTCTATTGCTTAGGAGCAGTTGCTGGTAAGGGAGTTCTCCTGTGTCCTTACTAGAGGGGTCTCTGATGCTGGTGGTACCAACAGATGGTCCTCCCCCAAGGATCTCAAGAATCAGGCAGGTTCATGTAGGGAGACAATATCTTTCAGATAACAAACGAACAGACTGTACCAGATACTAAACCATGCACAGTGGTTTTGCTCATACCTGCTCATACACTAAAATTGGGTCTTTGAGATAGTCTGGACATTAGGGATCTCTAGGGCTTTGTTGGGGTTTGGCTTCAGCTTGTTTGCCTTCATCCAGTCTGTTGGCAGCAGTCACTGATATACTACTGAAACAGCTTCCTTGGAATTAGAATAGAGAGAGAAAGGTGCCATCAGAACACTGGGGACACCGTACTCCAAAGCCTTCAGATGACCTCTCTAAAGTAGTCCCATGTATGTGTTGATGATAGGGACAGTTGGGCCTTGGTGGGACCCCATAGGCCAGTGGCCAGGGCATTGTGAACAGGCAGCAGGATCTCTTTAGGGTTGAACTAAGTGTTTTTTCTCCTCTCGTGTGCTTGTTACTTTGTGTACAGTTTTGGCGGGGGGGGGCTTTTCACTTCCACAGCCTACATCCTCATCACTTGCAGTCTAAGCATACTGTACAAAACTTTTCTCTTTTCTCTTTGTAGAGGGGACCACAGACAGGACCGCCGTGAGAGACCCTATTGAGCCTGTACAGGATCCCAGACCATGTGAATTTATAAACTTTTTTTATTTTGTATGATGTCCAGCTTTATTGCAAACTTGTGTGTCCCTTTGTTGGTTTGTGTACAAACTTTGTATTCCCTTCTCTTAATTTTTGTTGACTGTACTTGGAAATAATCTGATACATTTTAAAAAAATGTTTTAGTCATGTATGTATAACTGTGGGGTGGGGGTGGGATAGGAGGCTTGAATAATAAAGATGTTTCAGTTAATTCTGAGAAACTTGTTTGGTCTGATTTTCATAGAGGAAACCTCAAAGCAGGGAGGCTATTTAAAGCAGTAGTTCAATGTGAGCATCATTCTTTAGTTGTTTATATTTGTATGGAATTCTGAATGAATGGCCAAGTTGAAAAAACAGGTTATTTCAAATGGTATCTGTATGATATTTCAAGTGTTGTGCTGTGGATGGATATTTGTCTTCATATTTCTAGTATTCAGTTTTGGATTCAGCAAGCAACAATGGAAACAAATAACACCTTAATGGTATTTGGCAGTGGAAGCATAGAATATACATCTCTCATCACTGTGTGGTGGTACTTCACAAAGGGGAGGATTAGATTTTTGCTAATCTGTTCATATCACTTAAAGCCCTTACTGGCTGTGAACTGATTAAAAAAAATTGTGGGGGCCTCATAGCCTCTGAATATGTTTTTTATTTGGTTTGGTTTTTTGGCTCTAGTATAAGCTTTTCTTATAAAATGTTTAAGGGCTTCCACCCAAAAGTATGTAAAGACAGAAGGGTGTGGTCTGCTTCCGTGACAAAGATTAACCAAGATTTCTGTCCACAGTATATTAAACATGCTAAGTTCCCACTCAGTTTCCTTCTTTTTCACTTCTTGGTGTAAGTGATAAACCTCTAGAGTTGTACCAAACACTTCAGTCAAGGTCCAAAAGCTTTTATGTTATGAAAGATGTCATCAGACTTGGTTGAAAGAATTATGGATCTGTGGAATCATAATGTCAGACACTTCCCCACTGTTGCTTTAGGACTGGATCCTGTACCTGCCGAGATGTCCTTCCAGGAACCATAAGATGTTTGCAGACTACTGTCTTTGAAGATATTATCAGAGGAAGAAGCCCACTGCTTCAGCAGGCAGATGGGTGGGCAGGCAGAGGGATCAACTGAAAGCAGAAATGGACAGACCCATGATGTTAAAACCCATAATTACTCAGTAGCCCATGTCACCCCATTTATATTAGGCCTGAAGTTCTACATTACATCGGGACTTGAATACACTAGTTCCTCTGCTATGAACATAATTCCTTTACGTAATTAAGCATAGTCACTAGTAACTTAATGCAACTACGCACTTGTTCAGAGTGATCTGTTGCTTGCAAGCAGAAGTAGCAATGCATTCATTTCTACCAGTTAATTTGTATCCTTTTTAACATTCTGCAGTTCCAAAGTTCCTAGGGGTTTTTTTTTTTGTACTTTTTCACCTGGATGACTGATCATGGAGTCTGGGCTTTGTGCCTCTAAGCCCAAAATGAACAAGCATTTTCCACCAAATGCGAGGCTGTACCTAAACCTCCACTAGCACCAAATGGGAAGACTTCCACAGATCTCGCTGTTGTCACGGAGAGTGAGGGCTTTCCTTTGTCCTCAGCTCTGCTGCCAAAGAAGGACCTCTTCCTGTCCGACTGCTGCCACCAACCATGGAGACCACCTAGATGCACTGATGATACACGTGTAAGAGATTAGGCAATTTACCTCCCCACTGGATATTCCATTGTTCCCTGCTGCTACCACACATAAACTGGTCTGAATATAAGGTTACAAAGTGTTCCCAGAGGCCAAAAGCATATAAATAAAAACAGTAATTTACTAACAGTAGTTGAACATAACAAAACAGATTATTAAGTACATTAGAACACAGCTCACTCCACTCCTAGCTAATTCAGGCTCTTCAATTCACATTAATTCCTAAATCTACCTGTAAACCCTGCTCCTCGCTTAACTGGTTCCAGTCTACCTACCCTGATTATGTCAACTGTCATCCACAAATCCTACTGAAATTCCTTCAGACATTCCACCAATCACCACTTGCTAACATTTCCTTCTCTCTCCCTCTCCTGATAGCTCCTTACCTTACTACCAATAATACTCGCTGTACGCGTAAATTAGCTCTATAAATGTAACACATTTTACAGAAGTCAGTGACATCACACCTGCCCCCAGGTGCTGTTTATAATTTGAGTAGCTATGAATATTTTTGACATTATAATGGACCTACGCCATGAATGTTTGTTCTACCATCTATACGTGCCTTCAGATCCCCTGTTGACTTATGGTGACCCCATGAATTTAATAGGGTTTTCTTAAGAAAGGAATCCTCAGGTGATTTTGCCAGTTCTTTCCTCTGAAACAGCCTACATCACCTGGTATTTGTTGGTGGTCTCCCATCCAAGTTCTAACCAGAGATGTCTCTGCTTAGCTTCCAAGATCAGACAGCATCTATTAGTCTTGTTACTCTGAGCTAGCTCAACTTCTTATTTTGCTAAAATACTTTCCAAGAGTCCTCTCCTACATGACCACTGGTTAAGACCAAGGGTCCATTCTGTTCTCAAATTACAGTGTCCCACTGCTTCCTACAGAGATTTTGAAGAATGCATGTTATTTCCAGAAGAAGAAAAGTCTAAGCAGGTTTTATAGGTTCTTTTATAATCCTAAAGATTAATAAAAATGTCAGATAATTGTTATGGGCTTCATTTGTTCCTCCTTGCCTTCTAGTTCTGGTCCAGGGCAGCAGCTAGCAAGTAGTCTTGTATGTGAACAAGCCATGTTCAAATCTTGTCTCAGCTTTGAACGTGTACATGAGTTACTTTGTCTCGTTCTTTGATTACAACATAAGGCTATTGGGCTAAAATTCCAAACCAATCTTGGATTTTGTATTGTCATCTAACAGAGAGCAGTGAATTGGCACCTTCAATACTGATAGGACAATACATAAAATTATGCTTCGTTGCCTTGTTAAGGCTGATTTAACTGATTCTCTTCACTTGGGA
This sequence comes from Cyclura pinguis, assembly GCA_030412105.1. Lineage (NCBI taxonomy): Eukaryota > Metazoa > Chordata > Lepidosauria > Squamata > Iguanidae > Cyclura > Cyclura pinguis. Next base: position 11,599,965 of record CM059604.1, read on the forward strand.
GTCTTGGATGAGCTGTTTTTACAGACCTGGGCTGTTTACATCCATGCGTGGTTGTCACCCAGCGCTCCTCCCCAGAGGCAGCTGAATCATAGCCTCAAGCAGAGCATCCAGCCTTCTGTGAAGCCACCTGTCCTTATCCTGGACATAGTTACACTTCAAAGCTGAGAACAGAGCCTTGTTTAAACACCAGTTTCCGTCCTTCAAGACATGAATAGCACCTGCCATGTAATTTGTCAATTAACTCTTCAATTACTGGTGGCCGTAATAGTCCATTTCTGTTTTATAAGAGTCAATTTCCGGCTGTCGGAGAATCCAAGCCAGTTTAAGAATTATGTAACAACAGTGCAGACGTCACCTGTCTCTGTTAACCCTGTGCCTTCTCATCAACTCCCTTGGTGACTAAGGTCTGACTAAGGGGGATGGGTGGCAAGGCAGGTGATCTTTGGGGTTGCACAAGGGTGAGGTGGATGATCAACACAGAAGCAAACCTTTGCAGGAAGGAGCACTGATGTGATCTGCCAGATAGTTGGCTTGGATCTGGGAGATCTGAGTTCAAATTCCTACTTTGCCATGAATCTCACTGGATGAGAAAGCACCAGTGACTCATTTCTCAGCAAACCCTACCTTGCACGTTTGTTGTGAGGATAAACAAACACTGTCCTGTACTCCTTAGAGTAAAACCAGGAGACAGACACAATACATTATACTTGAGATCTCTTAGCTTTGGATTTGTTAACTTGTATAATATAATCATGTGAAAGTTGGATATAGATTGGGAATCAGTCAGTGTACCCTACCTTATAGGTTGTTAGGATAAAGTATGTAGAAAGGGAAATACATTCACATTTCACATTCTTAAAGAAGGGCAACATTTAGGAGGGGGAATGGGAAAATTGTACATGCGTTGTCCCAACTGAATTCTCTGCCTGGAGAATTGGAGTTCCTTTTCTTTTTGACCCCACGTTCACTGTTGGGAGGCTTGTATAATATTTAGTAAGTAAGCAGCATACTAACAGGGGCTGTTGTAATCATTACCCGGACGTATTCTCCCTCAAGGAACATTCCTCCAGCAAGAACGTCTGGCACGTGGTCTTTGTGCATCTGGGCTTGTAAAACCAGTTTCTGATTGTGGCCACTAGAAAAATGTTATTCTTGGCCAAGATCAAGAACAGAGATAAGTACATTAGTCCCAGGTCAAAGGGGATATGTTTGCACTGGAGAACTGGATCTGCCAGTTGTCTTTTGTATTAAATGCTGACTTGAATCCAGAAATGGTACCCCATGGTGCGGAACAGAAACAGGCATAAGGGTCAGCTTTCTCACTAAGAAACGTTGCCTGCTTTGAAGCTAACAGTCCCTGGCCTGGGAACATACCTTGTTAACCCTTGATATTGCTCTAGTGAAGAATGCATGGGAACGGTACTTTGCATGTGATCAAAAGTATTCCTCCCTGCATAATAGCCACACATCTTCTGCTTTAATTCAAATTAAAGGGAATCAAATAAACCAAATACTTGGGTTCTTCAGCCACAGAGGTGTGCCATCTGTAATTCTGACAAAGGACCTCAGGAGAATCATTTGAGTTCTACAGAAGACATAATGAGTTAGGGTCCAATAAAGCTCAGCAGAACCCATCATACCTTCGAAGGCAGTCTGTTTCGTTACCAAACAACTTATCATTTGGACATTTCCAAATAGGGCACCTGTGCATGTACAGAATACTTTTCTCACTCCATTCAACAAGAGTGTGACTATGTCTCTTTGAGCTCTTTTTGAACCTTTGTCTAAAATGTATCTTCAAGTTACCTGTCAATTTGTGGTGACCCCTTGAATTTCATAGAGTTTTCTTAGGCAAGCAATACTTAACAGATACTTTGCCGTTTGCCTTCCTATATAATATTGCCTTCAGCACCTGCTATTCCTTGGTGGTCCCCACTGGAGTACTAACCAGCCCTGACCCTGCTTAACTTCCAAGATTAGATGCCAACATAATTATTCCAAGGTTTAGCTTTATTTGTATCCCACTTCTCCTTGAAGAAGCTCAGGGTGCTATTTACGGCTCTTCCCTGACTTTCCATTTTGCCCTCAAAACAACCCTGCAAGGTACGTCCAGATGACAAAAAGTAGCTGATCTAAGGCTGAAAGGTAAACTTCATAGGTGACTGGGGAACTGAACCTAGGTCTTACACCCTGACACTAAGCCAGGGCTAGAGAATGTTTATTGAAGTGGAGGCAAATTCCTCAACCCACCCTCCATGGGCTGAATGCGAAGCCAATGTCCCCGGATCCTCGGCTGCAGTATCATCTGGCATTCAAATTGTTGTCTCAGCTGGGAATCCAGCTTCTTCTTCGTGGTCTCTGTGCCTCACGCACTAGGAGCTTTCGCGCATGCGCGGTAGCGTTCGGAAGATTCTAGAGCTTAGCAGCTTGGCAGGAACCCCTCCCCATGCCCGCACTGAGCATGCTCAGCCCGCCAAGCCAACGGTCTCTCCTCAGTTCTAGAGTCTGCCAGTGCAGGACCTGAAAGAGGGGACGGCTGAGCGGTTGTGTGTGAGGGCACAGATGACCACTCGAAGAACCACAGTTACAGGTAAGCAACCTGTTCTTCTTCTTCGTGGTCTCTGTGCCTCACACACTAGGAGACTTTGTAGCTTACCAGTTGGACGGTGGGTCAGGTCCTAGAGAACGGAAGACAACACCGTACGTCCAAAACGGGCATCTCTCCGGGACCGGCAGTCCAGCCTGTAGTGGCGCACGAAGGTCGAGGATTGAGACCAGGTCGCCACACGGCACAGTTCTCGCAGGTCCACTCCTCGAAGGAGAGCTGCTGACGAAGCTACTGCTCTGGTGGAATGAGCACGGAGCAAGGCCGGCGGAGGCTGCTTAGCCAGTTCGTACGCCAGCAGAATGATCTGGGCCACCCATTTGGAAAACCTCTGAGTGGGCACCTTGGGGTTCCCGCCAAGCTGCTAAGCTCTAGAATCTTCCGAACGGTACCGCGCATGCACGAAAGCTCCTAGTGTGTGAGGGCACAGATGACCACTCAAAGAACCACAGTTACAGGTAAGCAACCTGTTCTTCCTCCGCCCTGCACATTCCATGATCGAGCTGCTCAGGCAGCACTTCACCTGCCATGTCCCCCCTGATCTGGGAAGTTATGGACTGTGCACAGCACCGGGCAGCTCCATGTCAGGTGAGTCCTGGGGGGCAGGAGGGTCTCGTGGTGGGGGAACACTCATGAACTGGATGGGGACCTTCCAGGAGGTCAAATTGAGTCCAAAGACTGCAGGTTCTCCCCTCCGCCTTCTAGCCACTACATCACACAAGTATGTGATTTCTGACTTAGGAATGAGGAAAAATGAGCTTCAAAAAAAAATTGTTGCATAACTTCAGGTAGTTGGAAACATGATTGATAAGCAGCCGTTCTTTGTGGCCTCCCTACAATCCCATGGGTGAATGATGTCTGACTATATACATGGGGAACAGAGCACAGAAGTTATATCATTTGTTCATAGACGGCTGCTGACATTCTTAAGGAAGAAAAGTAAAACAAAGGTGGAAGGAAGAGAATGAGCAATTAATTTTCCCTGTTTCTGTACCTTGAACAGCAGCCTGAATGACAGCAATTAGGTAGAGGTTTCATATGTACAGATACGTGGTAAGGAAAGGTCTTACTGCTAAATGTCAACACGTTTGACCCAGGACCAAGGGCGGTGAAAGAGGAAACAACTAGAACTAGATGTCCCATCTTTCATTTTATTTATTACTCCTCGTATTCCTTGACATAGGAAATCTTTCTCTGCCCCTCCCCAAGGATGAACTGCCTCCCCTAAAAATCTTCAAGATCAGCAATTCAACTTTTAAATAGGCTGCAAGGTCCACTGCAGAGGTTTTTTGTTTAAGCTTGTTTTTCAGATCTAGAAGGGGATTCTAGCCACTTCCTATTTGGCTTCATATGTGTGGGTTAGGAGCATTTTTGGGAGACTATGCAGCTCCTGGAGAGTCCCAGGGACAGAAAATTGGTCCCTGGACCCTATGGAATTGCCCACCCTGATCTATAGGAAGCTAATTATCTTTTTAAGGTGCCTTGAGAGGGCTTTCCCCTGAAGAGTATCATATAGGTTAAATAAGCATACATATATACCATTAGGTATATAGGAAAACAGAAAGACTTCCCACTCAAAGGTAGTGCCCAAATGTTTATGCCTCACAGGCTAATAGGCAACCGTAAGGGTGTGGGGAGGCATCTAGATTTCCATTGTGGCAAACCTCTTCTGCTAATGAGCCCATAACTTGAAGATCACTTTCAGGGCCTGAGTTTGTGTGTGTATGTGAGATTGAGGGAGAGAGAGGGGGGCGAGAGAAAGAGAGAGGAAGAGAGAGATTTTGGTACTTAGATTTGGTTTATATAAGCCCATTTATGCTGATTTGTTGTTGTTGTTGTGTACCTTCAAGTTGTTTCCAACTTATGGTAACCCTAAGGTGACCTTATCATGGAATTTTCTGGGGCTGAGAGTGTGAGACATGCCCAAGGTCACCCAGTTTGTTTCCACGGCTGAGCGGGGAATCAAACCCTGGTCTCCAGAGTCATAATCCAATGCTCAAAATTGGCTGTCATTTATTTTGATGGTTTTGAACTTCTCACCATAAAATGAAATTATTTGGACCAATATGAGTGTCACTAAGCCAAAATACCCTGAAGGCACTAGATCTCATTTACTCTTGGAAGCTAAGTAGGGTCAGACCTTGTTAGTGTTTGGATGGCAGACTGCAAAGAAATACAGGTGCTCAAGGCTGTATTTCGAAGGAAGGAACTAGCAAAACCACCTCTGAATGTTTCTTGCCTAAGAAAATCATAAGATTGCCATAAGGCCACAGGTGACTTGAAGGCACGCACACACAAAAATTATGGGTTTATTAGTGGGAAACAAGCCTAAATCCCCTAAAGGCACAAGATCCCATCTGATCCTGGAAACTAAGCAGAGTCACCCCCTGGTTAGTACTTGGATGAGAAGCCCCCAATGCATGCCAGGTGCTGTAGGCTATAGTTCAGAGAAAAGAACTGCAAAACCATCTCTGAGTATTCCTTACTTTTAAAAAATCTACAAAAATTCATGGAGTTGCCATAAGTCGACAGGCAACTTGAAGTCATGTACATGCATATTAATGGGAAATAAATATTTTATGGAGGGGGGGGGCTTTCCATCCAGATTACCTACTTTTTGTAAACTTTTATTCCCTCCAAATTTACTATCTTTCTGAACCAACAGCTGCAGTGGCCATGGGGGAGCAGTGGTGTCATGAAAGCTGGAGCCCTAGCTCCATCATTGTCCAGGCCCTGTCATGATCAACTCTCCATTCTTCTTTTGCAGACATTTTGTTTCCTTGCAAGGGAAAGCAGGAAATTGAGATCAGAGCAAACTCTGCCTGCTGAGATTTACTTAGTGCCTTGATGGATGAATGCCTCCTGCTAGAACTTTAAACAATGCAACCCCCAAAGTCACAAAGGCTGAGAAGGAAATAAAGTTGTGTGAAAGCACCTGCCAACTAACACCTACATAAGGGTTGCCAGCTTTTCTCCTTGTCAAAGCTCACAGGGCAGTAACAAGATAGGAAGCAGTCCACCTAGTGCCTTTTTTTTTCCAGCAAGAAGATGATGGTGCGGGAGAGAGCGGGAAGGAAGCTTTGTTGGCATTAACTGCCACCAAGTTGACTTCAATTTGTGGTGACCTATGAAAGAAAGACCTCCAGGTCATGCTATCAACAACAGCACTGCTCAGGTCTTACAGACACAGGGCCATGACTTCCTTGATTGAGCTTATCCATCTATAATGTGGTCTTCCTTCTGCTTTCTACCCTGACAAGCATCATTGCCTGTTCTACAAAAGGGACGAATGAAGTGGGAAAGAAAAAAAGGAATATGGTAGCACCTTCTCATGATATGTCCAAAGTATGACAGTCTCTGTTCAGTCATCTTGGCTTCTAGGGAGAGTTCAGGCTACTTTGCTCTAATACCAATTTATATTTGTCTTTTTAGCAGTCCTTGGCGTCAGTTGAACTCTTCTTCAGCACCAACTTCAAATAAAATTATTTTCTTCCTGTTGCCTGTTTGATTTCTCCCTTTTGAATAGCAATTAGAATTACAGAAGCCTTGCTGGAGAAGAAAACATAGATTTGAACGCACTTTTCAATTGACTATTCTTTCCTTAATTCTTTAAAATCAGTTTATTTTCCATAAACACCAAGTTTTAAAATCTTCTCCAATGAGACTCCCTTGAAGAACCCTGTGAGGCAGCTTAAGCTGAGAGACTCTGGGTGGGCCAAGGCTCAGATGTACAAATTTCATGGCTGAGGAGGAACGTGGCCCTGGGTTTTATTGACAGCCGATGTAACGATCCAGCCACTTCTCCACATTGCGCTAAAACTGCCTTCACGCCTGTCTGGCAAAACATTTACACTGAGAAAGCTACACCCCTACACAGCCTTGGGACAGGAGCGGCAGCTAGGAGAGCCACAGAAAACACCTGCCCCTTCATTTCTTGTCCCCTGAGGCCTCACCTGTAGGCTGTGACAGGTCCCAACTCACGTGTGGTGGGACAGGAAACCTTTAATTATCCTCTTGCTTCCTAACAGACGTTGAGTCACTCTTTTTGCACATGTCGTTCAGCTAGCAACACAAGGCTTGGGAACTCCTGGAATGTCCGAGGACTGAACCTGAGTCCATGCCGTGGGAACCTGTGGCAGGTCAAAATAATGCTGTCATGTGCTATCATGATTAATATAATTTACAGCCCCAAATGTGCTTCGTTTATTCACAGCAACCTCTGCCCTGACTCTATTCTCTCTCACACACACTCTTTATTCTCCCCTTGCCTCTCTGATCTATACTCTCTCAGCCTCCAAAGCAAGTTCCTATCCACAGCATCCTTTCAACATCACAAGACTCCTCGCCCATAGGACGCATATGAAGTTTTTTTCCTTTTCCTGCCTTCACCCTGGTCCATCTTTAACTCAATTCTTTATTCCCCCTCAAGACTTTGTGTCCTCAATCCATCTCCAGAACATGCATTTTGGACTACATTTTGGATTGACTACAATTCACTAAATTATCCTGTGGGATTCTAAGAATTGTAGACCCCCTCAAAAACGTAACATTTCCAAGCTCTGTCTATTTCTTTCTCAAACTGCTTCCTCTCAGCCCAGTTTGTATTCTACTTTCCTTATTTTTTTAAATGGATTTATAACCTACCTTTCCCCTCATGGTGGGACTTAAGGTAGTTTAGAGTGATATTTAATAGAAGATTAAAATAATTAAAACACAAAACAAGATAAACTATTCAATCAGAATTAAAGTAATAGCATTAAAAATATAATTTAAAAATATGTCATTAAGAAAAACACAGGGCAACTGGTAACAAGCTTTGTCTTCATCACCCAGTCAAAAACCTGACTCAGTGAAAATGTCTACCTCAATGGTTCCCAAATTCTGGTCCTTGAAGTGTTTTTGACTTGAACTCCCAGAAGTCCCCGTCAGCTTAGCCAATAGGAATTTTGGAACTTCATATCCAAAACATCCGGAGGACAGAAGTTTGGGAATTACTGGTCTAGAAGGACAACACAGAGTTGGCTGGCCCCACCTTTCCCTCCAAGGACTTGGGACAGCTTACACATTAAAAAGATTACAATTAACATTCAAAAAGTCATCATTAAAATCAAATTAAACTATTAACATACAGTTTAAAAAATAATTTTAGAAGTTAAAATGATAATTTAAAACGATACAGCTCTTACAGCCCTCTCCATAAAAGTCTTCAATTCTAAAAGCCTGTCTGAATAAAAGATGTCTTCACCTCAGAAGGACAATCTCTCTAGGGAAGGAGTTCCAAAGCCTAGGGGCAGCCCCCGAAGACCCTCGTGTGTTCCCACCAACCGTATCTATGAAGGTGTAGGACTGAGAGAAGGGCCTCTGCTGTGGATCTCAGGGATGAGACAGTTTCCCATGGGGAGATCACAGCATAACACCTCTTTTTCTGCATGAAAGTTTGTTTTTTAAAATCACAGTTGAATCAATCTTGCACTTCTCTCTTAAAAAGAGCACAGCTAGTGAAACTTATATGGATACTGTCTCCCTGAAAAGTTAGACTACTTTTGAACATTCCACCACAGCACCTCACTGTCAGTGGGAACGGGGAGAGTTAAATATTTAAGAGTGTAAGAAAAGTCCTGCTGGATCAGACCACTAACCTTCCTAGTTTCAGGCCATTTCCACACGAGATAGCGCTATGATTCCACTTTCAACATCCTATGGAATCCTGGGGTTTGCAGTTTTGGGAGGGGCCAGCTGGCCCCTCCCGAAACTGCAAGCCCCAGGATTCCATAGGACGTTGAAAGTGGAATCATAGCGATATAACAGTCCCGTGCGGAAATGGCCTCAGTCTGACAATGTGTTTTCCACGATGGCCAACCAGGCATCCCAGGAAGAACGAGCAGAACACGGTGGAGGGGAAGCTGCAGTTCTCTCCCACTGCTGCCCCTAGCAACCGAAATGTATGCTGCCCGTGATCCTGGGGGCAAAATATAATCATCTTCACTTTATTTAGCTGGAAAAATTAGCCCTGCTGCTAATGGAGTTGAAATTTTATTACCTTTCCTTTATTGACCTTTGTCCCTGGTCCCCACATGTCCAAGAAGAAGAGTGCCTCTGGCTGCACTGAGACCCCTCCAGAACAACTGAACTACAAGAGAAAGAAAATGTAGGCTTGTGACTCTACCATCATCACTTTTATTCTCCTGTATGATTTTTTTTTTACCTGATTTACCTGATTAAGAAGCTAGTGAAGCTTCAAAAGTTTACGATGTATTTTGTTTGAAAGATTGCATATGATATATTTTGGGCATTTCAGTTGGCCAATAAACGTATCACTCCTCTGTGGATTTTAGATTTTGTTATACTTGATGCAAGACCAACACAGCTATCCTTGAATATGTTCCACAGTGATATAACTGTGTAATGTGAAAGGGCCCCACATTTGGACATTGAGTGTATTTTGTCAGTGTGTGCTTCATTTTGTGTTCAGGGTGCAATTATATGTACGTTTTACACTTGCCTTTAAAACATTGTTATCACCATTTTTAATGTTTCACTATGTTTTTATCTGCTGATTGCTCGGCTAGATTACAGAAAGACAGTAAAGACATAACTTCGCCCTGTATGACAGAAGCTTGAACTTTCTGCAACTTATCTTGTTTGTTTTCTTAATCTTTAAGATGAAGTAAAGAGACACCATATCAGAACGAGCCATGAGAGCAGGGGTGGGCACAGCAGGGTCCAGTCCAAAATTTCTGGACTCAGCTCCCATCTGAAACAAAGATTTTGCATGTAAATTTGGATAAGTTCATTTCTTTCTGCCTCACTTCTCCTGTTGTAAAAATAGATCCCAATAGGGGTGTTCTGCATGGAAACAGTCTTTCCCAACATTTAATAGATTACAATTCCCACCATTCCTGACATGTGGCCATATGAGCTGGTGCTAATGAGAGCTGTAGTCCCATTGCAAACATTTGGAGGTCACTAGGTTTGAGAAGATTAAACTAAAGAATGTTAAACAATTTCCATATTCACAAGCAAATTAGATAGTTGGCAGTGACTCAATTAGTGATACAAAGCAAGTAAACTGCTATCTTCCATTCAACTCTCCTATGCTAATGTCCAAATATGCAAGCTTTTCAAATTCACAGATATCTTCTGCCTAAAGGAAAGTTCGCCAACTGTCAAAGGGCCAAATCCTGTTCTTGTTCCTATTGCTTATTCTTGTTCTTATTCTTGTTTTTATGTGCTTTCAAGTCATTTCTGATTTATAGTGGTCCAAAGGAGAACCTTATCACAGGGTTTTCTTGGCAAGATTCGTTCAGAGCGGGTTTGCCTTTGTCTTCTTCTGGGGCTGAGAGAGCATGACATGCCCAAGGTCACCCGCTGGATTTCCGTGGCTGAGCGGGAATTCAAAATCTGATCTCCATAACCCAGCACCCAAACCACTTACACCACGCTGCGTCTCCTCTCTGGTGTAGCCCAATACAATCTACTGCCCAAGGAAACATAGCAAATGGCATCCCCTCTCACCCATGTCAACGTACATAAGTACCCAAAGCCAGCCAAATTATTCTGACACTTGAGGAAGAACATCTCATAAACCCTTCTGTTCATCTCGAGCACAATAAAAATGTACTTTTAAAAAAGTAGGTAATAGTTTATTTCCCTGTCATGGCACCCAAAATTTGTCTTCCTCAGGACATGGAAGCCCTCTCACTCTGAACATTTCCGCACGACACTCTTATAGCGCGATGATTCCACTTTCAACCTCCTATGGAATCCTGGGGTTTGCAGTTCCGGGAGGGGCCGGCCGGCCCCTCCCGGAACTGCAAACCCCAGGATTCCATAGGAGGTTGAAAGCGGAATCATCGCGCTATAAGAGTGTCGTGCGGACATGGCCTCTCTCTCTGCTTCTTCACCCCAAAGGCATTCCTCCAGCCTCTTACTTACACGTCTTGCTTCTGCCTTGATGCAAAGCTTAGGAAAATCACTTTTTTGGAGTATAACTCCCATAAACCCCCTACAAGTGGCCAAGCAGGCTAGGCAGTACTGGGACTTGTTGTTTTTAGAGTTCACTTTTTTTTTTTCAGCATTAAAAAACAGAAAACCCAACTGGGAGAGCATAAGAATTGTAAACCACCCCATAAGGGACTGAGAGGAGCTTACGGCTTTGCAAATACCTAGCTTGCTGAAAAGATTTCACTGTCTTCTTCCACTTTTTTCTGTACTGGCGTTGTTTTTTGTTTTTGTTTTTGTTTAAAAAACGAAGTTCCTCCAAGGCATGGGTTGAAACCCCTCTCCCCACACTTCGCCTTCAGGAGCAGTGGGAAGGACAAAATAAGGAAAGGAGGGGAAGCAAGCCCTCTCACCTGCGCCCTCGTATTATTTCTTTTATTGACTTACATTCCGTTTTTTTTCCTCACACAACGGGACCCTGAGGCCATTTCCGCACTACAGGGTTATAGCGCTATTATCCCACTTTCAGCATCCTGTGGAATTCTGGGGCTTGCAGTCTCCTGAGGCCAAGAGCTCTCCGGCTGAGAGGTCTACAAATGCCTCTTCCTAAACTACAAACCCCAGGATTCCATAGGATGTTGAAAGTGGAACAACAGGGCAGTGAAGAAACGGCCAAGTGTCTCAACGACACCCTCTAAATTGTTGAGGGAGAGGCGGGCGCTGTTAATGCTGGAAAAAAATGAAGTCCTACAGAATTCTGAAGGTCCTCTGAAAAGGGGGCGGGGGGAGAATTCTGAAGGTCCTCCGAAAAAGTAACTTTCCAGGGCTCTAGGGCGCTTCCTTCCTCTTTCCTCCCCCTCTGAAAAAGAAAGATACAACATGCCTGGAAAGCGCCTCCACGTTCAGCGGTGGGGAGACCCCGAAAGCAGACGCGGGAGGCCGGGAGGAAGCCCGACCCGAGCCGGCCGACAGGTGAGTCGCGCCGAGACATGCAAACCCTCCCCACGGCGGGGAAAACGAGCCGCTGACTGGCTCTGGCCCGGAGCCCCGCCCGCCCCCGACAGGTCGGGCGGCTTGTCCGTCATCCCCAGGAACCGGGCAAGAGTCCCGGAGCGCAGCCTCCCGCCTCACTCCACCTGTCTGCCGGGCTACTTGGAACAACCTCTCCGGCTCTCTCCTGCCACCCTCCTCGGCGGCCACCTGCAGCCGACGGGACCCGAGAGGCTGAAAGCAACCCACCCGCGCACGCCGGGAAAATAGCAATGGGGAGGCAGTGGGGGGACCTGGGACTTGGGCTAGGCCTGCTGCTGGGCTGTGGTGAGTAGACGAGGATAAACCCTCTCGGAATATTTATTTCTGCGTTGGCGCGATTTAGCAGACCGCGGGAAGGTTCACCTGCGTTTGGGCGAGAACGTTCAAAATGTCCCAGGCAGTGGTGGACGTACTGGCTGGAGGTTTTTGTCCAGAAATCATTCACTAGCTGGGGCTTTCTGGGAGTTTTTGCCAAGAATAATTCACCGCCTGGGGCTTTCTGGGAGTTTCTTTTTGTCCAAAAATAATTTTTCCAAGCTTTGCGGTGTATTCAGCTGCCTGCTTTTCTCCTTCAGGCCATTTCCACGCTAGACTGTTATAGCGCTATTATTCCACTTTCAACATCCTACGGAATCCTGGGGTTTGCAGTTTCGGCCCCTCCCGAAACTGCAAACCCCTGGATTCCATAGGATGTTGAAAGTGGAATAATAGTGCTGTAACAGTCTAGTGTGGGTTTGCAGTTTTGGCCCCTCCCGAAACTGCAAACCCCAGGATTCCACAGAATGTTGAAAGTGGAATAAAAGCGCTATAACAGTCTGGTGTGGAAATGGCCTCAGTTCTCCTTTCCTCTCTATTAATAAGAGTGCTAGGCGCTGTCCTTTTCTTTTCCCTCATCCACACCCCTGCCTTTTGCCTGCTGGCCATTTCCACCCTCCTCTCCTCCCAGTGAGATCTGAGTCTGGTTTGGCAACCAGCTTGCGAAGATCAGGCAGTTAGTTGCCACCATTGGGGCTTTCTGTCTCTGTGTTGGGTGTGTGTGCAGCTATTGAGGCCAGTGGCCATGTTGAGGTTTGAAAAGATGAGCCACCTGCTGGGATCAATCGATGATTAAACAAAGTGATTTGATTAGAGGGAATTGTCGAGACGGTTCAGAAGCTGGGCTGACATGTGTTTACCTGGATGCGTGTTGAAGTAGAATAATTTATTGCTTTGTCACAGTGTATGTGGAAGACAAATCAAAGTGATTCACTATTGGTCAGTAAGCATGTGGTTTTGCAGGTGTTAATTTCTTAAAAGAGGGTACTGGGCTTCACACATACCTGGAAGCTCTGCTTTGTGACGTTGGCCATCCCCTGCCTGTGATTTCTGGGGTCTGGCTGTCAAGTTATTACTTGATTAGGTAAAGGTACTTTGTACATGCACAAAGAGAATCTTGTCCTTAATCTTCCTTCATACCATTCCAGATTTGATCCGTTGATGATTAAAAAGACTCGTCTTGACACTCATTGCTGTGTGCCTTCAATTCCTTTCCAACATATGGTGACCCTATCACAGAGTTTTCTTGGCAAGAGTTATTCAGTGGAGGTTTACCATTGCTTTCCTCTAAGGCTCAGAAAATGTGATTTGCTGAAAGTCACCCAGTGGCTTTCCATGACTGAGTAGTGATTGGAACCCTACTCTCCCAAAATCCTAGGGCAACACTGCACTGGCTCCCACACTGTGACATCGTTCTTGTCATGTACCTTCGAGTCACTTTCGACTTAAAGCAACCCTATCATAGTTTTTGCGGGGGAGCTGAGAGTGTGTGACTCACCTAAGGTCGCCCAATGAGGTTTTCGTGGCCAAGCAGGAAATTGAACCCTGATTATTGTAGGGTCAAACCACTACACCACACTAGCTCTCCGCATCTGACTTACCCAGGGCTTTGTGCAATAGATCTATGCCAAACTGTACCAAATCTGTTTTAACTTTATTTTATTTTTATCCATTGCTTGTTTTCATCCATTGTACATTGCTTTGGGGGGTCGTGGTAGGCTGAGAGGCAATACATAAGTGCTATAAATATATAAATAACTGTTACTGTGCATGATGTTTTGTTGTGTCTGTATGGAAGTGCAGTTTATTACACCCTGAAAGGGGCGCATCTCTAAAGAAATGCTCCAGATATAAAGAGAATTTAGCAGACTTACTTGGTATGCAGGTTAAATTTCCTGTTGGGCAGCAGATTACCAGTTGTAGCTTCGAGAATATATATTGTTTACCTGTGGGGTGGGTGAGGTGGGGGTTGTGTGATAGTGGGTGGAGCTGGCTTGGGTGGTCTGAAGCCTTTTCAGCTGAGAAAGCAAACACATCCTGGTCTTCTGTCCTTGTTCCTGAAAGCTGTCTTGTGTACATGGTGAAGGGGGGTGGGTGGGATGGGTGCTACATTCCTAGAGGACAAAGGTCTTCGAGTGTTTTAGGAAAACACAGACAGAAGGAAAAGGGAGGAGGTGGGAACTGCCTTTCTGGGAACCTGTCTCAAACTAGGAAGGAAGGAAAACTGGAGTGCGAAGTGTGACCTTATCTTTTCAACTGGTGCCTTAACAGAATGCAATCGAACATACTTATTTTTTTAAACTGATTCCCTGCCTTTCCCTCCACAAAAATGAGACTTGAGTGAAGTTTTTGTAACTGATGTCGCACCTCCGTGCTAGAAAGGTCTGCACCTGATGAATTTCTGCCTGCCACACTATTGTTAAATTCACTGGTGTCCTGCTCAGAGGGAAAATGTTGCAATCTTAGGTTGAAAGAAATGTCTGGTCATCGTTATGTGCCTTCAACTCTGACTTCAACTGTCCTAGGGTTTTCTTGGCATGATTTGTTCAGAGGAGCTTTGCCTTAGCCTTCTTCTGAGGCTGAGAACGTGTGACTTGCTCAAAATCACCCAATGGCTTTCCATGGGAGAGATGGCGATTTATTATTTTACAAGGAAAGTCTTATAAGGCCATTACACCCTCTGATCTGCAAACCCAAATGTGTGCCTAGATATGTGGGAGTCCGTTTGGATTATTCATTGATAAATCTGTGCAAAGGTGCTGTTCTTCATCTTTAACAGATGTCAGGGCTGAGTCCTTTATTTCAAGGATATGGAAATACAGTAGGATTCATTGTTCAGACTACTCAATTATTAATGCTGCTGGTAGAGGAGGGAGACTAATTGGCCGATAATATCCAAATTATTCCTTTTTTCCAGAGAGGAAACGTTAGCGTAGCAGCCAAAGACTCTGCGTATAAAACCCTTTTGCTTGGTAAAAGAGAGTTCAGAGATCATCTACAAAAGGAGCAGCTGGCTTATACGAAACTCCTGTTATCTTTTTTTTCCCAACAAACCCGAAACTCTTTGTAACCAGATGCCCTTGGAGAGTAGAAGCTAGAAGTTGAGCCCATGAGAACAGCGGGCCTTCTTTCGCGGTTAGTGTGCAAATAAATGTATGCGTTTCGTGGCATGTGGACTAGCATATGAATGCTCAACCCTGAAATCAACCTCTGCTGAGCGTTTGAGTGAGTCTGTGATCAAATAAAGTAGACTCAGGGTTTTTTGGAATAACTCTGCCACTTTCCTTTGATTAGAGTAAAGAGCACTTCTGAGCATTTGCATCACACTTGAGTTTCTGCAGCAGGGATCAGGTGGCATATCTTTCTAGACAGCTTGAACTCCCAACACCTCTCTTATTAGAAACTTGTTCCCTGTATTGACAAAGATGGGGATTAATGTGCGAGGCATACGGTGCAGGTTCAAATTAGTTCAGATAAGCGGGACTTGCAAGAAACTGCTGTAGTGTTGATTGCTCTTCCTGTTTAGTTTTCCATTCAGCCATACGCCCTCCCAAGAAATCGCATTACGTTTTACCACTCCCTAATTTTCGGTGTTCTTCCTGAACAGATACTTAGCATTATCTATATTAGGCTATTTTGGAGCATCTGGCCTTCCTCAGTGTTTTTGGTATAGGGTTTTTTTTTTGTACTTTTGCAAATTTTGGGGTTCTACCAACGCTACTGATACCATCACATATATGTATGTGCCTGGTGTCATTTTGACACGTATAGATCTACATTAGGTGAAGAAATTTGGTGTGTGTATGAATTATAAAAAGGCAGCGGTTCTGTGGTATTACTTGAAACAAAACTCCATGTTCCTAGAAGAGAGGAGTACACGGAGACATTCTATTATATCGCAGTCTTGGGAACAGCTGCATAAGTTTGAATTATGCCTGTCGCACATGTGTGAAAAGTACAAAGCTGCTTCTTGGTACAAAAAAATGATGATCATAATTTATCCTTTGTCTGGTGTTTGCGTGTGTGTGTGTTTTCCTGATTTCTTCATGAGAAAGAACTGGTCAACTTGGAACAATCAAGATGACAAACTGCCCTCTTGGAATATACTGCTGGGAAAACCACCTCAGAATTCATGAGAATGGCACGAATGTGCCCTTAGGCGTTAATTGAGAATTACCTCTCTAACATTCCTTGAGCTCTGTCTTGTGTCCTTTCGGTGTTCACTGCCCAAAAAGGATGAGCCCTGGGAGGTAGGGTGGTGCAAGAGGGCAGGGATAGGACAGTTGGTATCTTCCAGTGAAATTTTGTCACGGCATGGGTGGGGCTGGCTTCCACGTCACCAGGCAGGCAACCCAACCAGTTGAGCCTGGCTCTATTTTTAAATGTCCTATTTGCTCATACAAGCACAACCAGCTAATGGCGGAGCCAAAATAGTGACCTATCTGTGCATGAGGATTGGCTGTGGGGGGCAGAGTTAGCTGGTGAATTCAGGCTGTGATGTTTTGTGAGCTCTTCCTGAGTGCTAGTTAGTGGTAAAGGATCTATCCCATGTGGGAGTTGAGAGACTTAAGTAAAATTTGTGCCACACCCAGGTTTGAACTGAAGGCAGACAAGTGAGTAAAGTGTTTATGCTCCCATAGGAGACTAGCATCAGTGATTCAACTGTCTGTGTGAGTGAAGAGTCAGAGGTTTCCACAGTTTGGAAAATGTCCTTTTTGTGAACTACAGCTCCCAGCTAGTGGCCATGTTAGTTGGAGGGTTCTGGGAACTGTAGTTCAAAAAGTAAGATTTTCAAAGCTCTTGTTCCCAAAGTGAGACATGATAAGGTTGGGAAATTGGAGAATATTTTTCCAGTCTACCAGGCTTTGCTGTGGGACCAAGTGAGCTATTCAAGAATCTTCACTTGGAAGTTTGGGCACAAATGAATGATTTGTAATACCCTAAAATAAGTCAAGAGTGGACAAATAGGTTAATTTGGGCCTGTGCTGAATGGGATTGGTGTAGAACCTACACCAATCAAGAGACGTGAAAGAACAAGAGTACCTCTTGGAATATGTGCAATTTGCTTTCCTCTAGCAAAAGAACACAATCATGGCCCTGTATGATTATGGTAAGAAGAGAGGGGATATGCAAAGCAGAGGGTATGGCTTGAACCTGGCAATTTTTGTCTTTGAAATTACACATCTTGAATATACGACATTGATCCCCTGTACTTGCCATTGTGTACATCAAGGAGAAAAGTACATTTGGGTTGTAGTGTACGTGTGTTTTGGACATTGGCTGTAACTTTGCTTGGTTCAGGATAGCATAGTAGTCCCTCATGCAGAACTGCATTACATTGAGTCGTTTGCCACCCCTGGACCTATTATAGAACCACTGAAACTCCTCACTCATGTCCAAGCTACAGAGTGGTGGGATTGCAGAAGTGTCTGGCTATATTCCTGTAGCAAGATGTGAAGCAATTACATCATTCGCTGTGGTCTGCTCGGATCCTCCAGCAGCCTCAGCAGATGATGTAATCACTTTGCGTCTGGCTACAGGGACGAGATCTTAAAACGTAGGTAGGCTTGTATAGAGATATTCAGTCTTTCAGATAGCCTGGACCTAAGCCATATAAGTCTCTGTAGGTTATAACCAGCATATTGAACTCTGCCCAGAAATGGACCAGATTTGGACCTGCTGAAGTTTCTGAACAGTTTCCAAAGGCAGCCCCATGTGGAATACATCAAAGTAATACAAATGGAATGTCATCAAGGCATGTGTTACCATGGCCAATCTGACGTCTCAAAGAACATGCATATAACAAGCAAGTTAAATAAATAAAGCAAATGAATAAATTGTCAAAGGGCTAATTGTAGCTACTCATAAAGACTGTGCAATTAAACTCGAAGAGCATGTGAACTTGGTTCATACTGTTTTAGTTATTTTAAATATTAAATAAAGAAGCAGCAAACAGATCACTAAAGTTTAATAACCAAAATAATTATTTATTCTTCAAAAAAGTTGTTTCAGCTTTCAGAGCAGGAGGAAGAGAATAGGCAGGGGGAAGTCACGGGTCCTCATGAATAATCAAATTTGCAAGGTCAAACCTGGAAATGTGGAGGAAGGACTATAATCCATTTTCCTTACTGCTGTCCCCTTTTCCTTATGTGTCGTGTCTTTTGAGAGACCGCATTTGAATGTTGGAATGTTGGAGACCAAGGTTCAATTCTCCACTCAGCCACGGAAACCCACTGGGTGAACTTGAATGTGTCACACACAACACCCCCGCAAAAAAACGTGGTAGATTTGCTTTAGATCACCATAAGTCGGAGATGACTTGAAGGCACACAACAAGGTGTTTTTTTAGACAGTAAACCTGAGGGCAGGTAACTGTCAAATTAACAATTTGTAAGCTGCTCTGGGAGACTTTTTGGCTGAAGGGTAGGGTATAATAGATGGATAAATAGATAGCATTGTATAGGGAGAGTGGGCCAAAACGCTGTTGTCTGCCTGTGTTTGCCCACCAGGCTGCCGTGGACAGCATAGCTGCTGGTTGGGAAGCTGGCAAACTCACTCTATGAGACTTATCTGTAGTTTGTTTGAGCACTTCCTTCTTTCAGGGAAGGAAGGAAGCAAAAATAGGCAAACTTTTTCAAGGGGCCCAACTTTGTTTCTTATGGAGTCGCTTAGTGCCTTCAGGGATTTGAAGACAATTTTAAATGTGGTGTATTTTTTCTCCTCTCCCATGGTGTGCTCAGTGACCCGGTGGTTGGGTGCTCTCCAAATAGGGCTCATCAGTTAGGAATCCCTGGCATGACAAGCTTCTCCTCTCACAGAAAGTTCCTTCTCGGTTTCTAGGGTAGAAGGGAGTTATTGGGAGGGAAAGCTGTGGCAAGAGAAACTGGGGCAGGAGGAGGAAAGAGTCTCATACAGCTTCTCATCCTAGAAGTTGCCAAACTGAAGAGGAAATCTTGGAATGGCCCAGGAGAAATCACCTTTTTCTCTGTGTCACTGTGATGATGTCACCCAAAAATAAAAAAAGAGCATGGGGACAGATGTGGTTAGATGTTATAGCTTCTGGTCTGGATAGGGCCGATGTTCCTCCCCTTCACTCTGGAAGGGTTCCTCAGCCTTTCTCAAGGAATAGAATCCAGTCCTCACTTCTGCTGCTGATGTGAGGATCTCTTCCTGTCCCACCACTCCTGGATCAAAAGTGGGGACCTTCTGGATGCCTGGGGCATTTCCGCACTAGCCTCTTATAGTGCTATTATTCCACTTCCAACATCCTAGGGAATCCTGGGACTTGCAGTTTAGGGAGGGGCCCCAGGATTCCATAGGATGTTGAAAGTGGAGTAATAGTGCTATAGCAGACTAGTGCGGAAATGGCCCTAGCGTTTCCTGTGCAAGACTTCAATCCTCTACTTTCCCCATGGGATACCACCATCCTTGAATAACTTCTGCCACCACAGGCACCGTGCTTCTGAACTTGAGTATTCCAATAACCTTTATGTATCATTCTCAGAGGCACAAATGTATAAAACAAAAATTGATTTGTTGACAGAAGTTGAACATAACATCAAAGATTACTTATTTAATACATCTAGATCTTGACTGACTCTAACTCCAGCTCACATCTCAATCTCCTTCATATTTCTAACAGACACTCATATCTCTCATTCCTAATCCTGACTAATTGACCTGAGTCTATCTAGTCTCTATCTCTGTCCCTGACTAACTCTCCTAATGCCTTTAACTCATACTCCTAATAACAGGCTCTTCTCTTTCAGTCTGTCTCTATCTTATATCCTAAGTAGGTGCAACTCACTCAGAAAAATCTTCCTGTCAGATTTCTTCCTGCTCCTTGATTGTTATCAATAGACTTGCCTGGTGACAAATGGTCTCCATCTTATTTACTGCTTCTTCTAGGGCAGACTGGAATTGTAGTATATTATTGTGTATTTACTTAAAAGTGTTTATACTCAGCAATGTAGTAAAGTGGTTTGAGCATTGGATTGCTCCAAGGAACCAGAGTTCAAATCCCCAGTGAGCCATGGAAAGCCTAGGGCAAGTCACACTCTCTCCACCTCAGAGGAAGGCAATGGCAATTCCTCTTTTAAGAGATCTTGCCAAGAAAACTCCATGTCACCTTAGGGTCACCATAAGTCAAAAACCACTTGAAGGCACACCACCACCACAACAAATTTGTACTCTGCCCTTTAGCAAACAAGTAGAGTAATAAAAGAGGCTCCTAGACTGGCTTATAGATAGAATTCAAAGACATAGTCATGTCTCTGGAAGTTTCCTTGGGTCCTTCCCCTGGAGAAAGGCAGCATACAAATAAAATAAATAAAACAAGTAATAATCTGGATCAGTACACAAAGGGACCTTTGAAACTGAGAGAAAGTTGGTAGCATAAGCTTCCGCAGACTTAACTCTACTTCGTCAGATGCATGGCTGACAGTTAAACAGGTCCTGTCCTCTGAGTCTTACGATCTGAATAAGACAGAACATCCAAGCAAAAAGAGGTAGAGAGGGAGAAGGGGAGAGGAATTAAGCTTAGCATCAGCCAGCTCCTGAAACAATGGGAATGTGCCCGGCTGCTCTTCAGCTATGGTCAGAGCAGAGCTGGTTGGATCCTGGAGGGGAAGGCTACTTCATTAATAGTCTCTTCAAGAAGGACTAGATGTGAGCCGTGTACCAAATTTTTGGAATCCGAGGACCAGTTTATATAGTTAGCAGAATCAAGTACCACACTCTCCAACATTTCCACAGATGAAAACTGGAACATATGTGGCCAAGCAATCTCAGAGAATGGTCAAGATAGCAAATGTTATTAATGAGGAAGAACCCACAGACTGGGAAAGGCTGCGGCAGTTTGCTTTTGCCTGTATTGACGGGGAAGGGCAACATTCTACTCTCTCCATCTCCCTGTGCTATTGTTCATTGAGGGCCAACTTTGAACTCGGTTTCTAGCAAATGAAGTAAGTTGAGGACAAACGGGGAGAGTGGGAGAAAGGGAGAGAAGCCAGGACGTTTTAAAAGCACTGGAAAAGTGGAATGGCAGAGGATTAATTAGGGCCTGTTTCTATCAAATTGGGAAAGTATGAAGAACTCATTTGGTAGAGCTTTTCTGGAACTGGGCCACTTGTAGCATCAAGTGGGGATTTCAAGACGATGTGTTTTTCTTCACCTAGCCTTTTCTCTAACATACTGGTTTCCTATATGTAGGGATCAGAGCTTTGAAAAATTAGTGGCCATCTTGGCTGTGGAATTTTAGAGCTATAATCCAAAAAAGGGGGTGGGGGATTTTTTTCAGTTCTGACAGAGATCTACACTTAAACATGGAACTGTGTGCACCTGCAACCTGAAGTAATTCGGTCAAATAAAACCGCTACCACTTGCTTCTACAGAATGTCTAATCTCTTAACTATGTGTTTCATCTTGGGAATGGGTAAGGCTATTAGCAGAAAAGAGACAGCAAAGTAGATTATAATAAAGGATCAAATTGGTGGCATCTATTCTGCTGCAGGATTCCTAGGCTTGATCCCTGGGGGCTTTCAAAGTGACTTGTAAGGTTTTGTGAAACAGAAGTACAAAATAGAATCTGTAGATTCACTATTAGAGAATATTTTCACATGTCTTTTGACACTTTAAAAGTGAATTTTCCATGCTGTTTTCTGGTTTTGTTGTAATCATCGTATTGCAAACAGTCTTAACAGCCTGCTGATATCTTGTCTTTTTGTTTTGTTTGTTCTGTTTTACATAGCGTTTCTCTCCAGCTCCCACTCTGCAGCTGTGGAAGATAGAAGCACAAGAGGAAGTAAGAACGTTGTTAATGTTGGACTTTTTTTTCTGAAATCATAATAACAGAGTATATAACTAACAGAAGCTCACTGTTTATATCCTTCCCATTTCCTCACAGATGAATTTAACTCAGGTTCCCTCCCGCCATCCTTGTGATTATTTCTGTTCCAAATTGGTTCCCTGCAATCATGGTTTAGCTGTCAGTACACTCATTTCCAAAGGAAACCCTATAAAGAGCTTCTTTTAATGGATCGCCAGTTCCTTTCCTACTATTCAGATACTCAAGTCTTGCCCTTTATACACTACCGCTTTGTTCAGTAAGCTCTCTTGCCTCTGCAGTTTTAGCATCCATTGTGCATACATATTCCTGCATATCTTCCCAGCCACGCAGGACTAGAAATATGAGCTTTTTAAGTTAAAAAAAAGAAAAGTTCAGAAATCATCAGGGTTCTTCTTTGCTAGTAGCATATGCTTAGCAAGACTTGGAGGTCACCAACCCAGATGATTATTTAGTCGTCTTATACAAAAAAATGATGTGATTTTTGGAATGCCTTTTCTTTTTACTCTGCAAAATATTTTATCTTAGCAGTGCTATGTGGAGTGCCCTCTATGGGTCGAATTGTTGGTGGAATGGATGCCCAAAGTGGACAGTGGCCCTGGCAGGCGAACCTTAACTTTGATGGTCATCACGTCTGTGGAGCTACCCTCGTTGCTCCCCAGTGGCTGATCACAGCTGCGCATTGTTTCCCTACGTAAGTGTGAAGCACCCACAAAGGATGATAATGGAGTGGGGGTTGGAAAGCGGAAATGGGGAAGTGTGGTGTCTTTTGGAGCTGGGGATTTAAACAGTGGTGGATTCAAGAGCCAGACTTTAGATTAGAAGCTGGTAAGATGCAGCATCAATACTAATTTTGGAGCCTGGAGAACACAAATAAATGCATTGTAACTTGTTAAAATATAGCTTTAAATAATTTTAATATTCTGCATCGTTTAATTTCATTTGTACGTTTCACTTTTTGTATGTTTTAGCTGTACTGTTCTTTTTTTAAAATGTAAGCCATCTTGAGTTCTAGTTTGAGGAGGAAGGCAGGATAGAAATAAATAGAAGGAAGGAAGGAAGGAAGGAAGGAAGGAAGGAAGGAAGGAAGGAAGGAAGGAAGGAAGGAAGGAAGGAAGGAAGGAAGGAATTTTGCCCTCTCTTTTTATCCTAAAACTCAGTCCATAGTGATCATGATGATGATATAGGTGTGCTGTTTTTGTGGGTTGAAAGCTCTTAATATATCTTCTTCATTCCCCCGTTCATAGTTCAGTGTCTTAACTGAATACTGTGAGAGCTGTTGATCAGAATCTGACTGACTTGTACATCCTCAATGCACAAAAGGAAATTATTCTTCACAGAATTTGAAAAAATATATTTTGGATTATTATTCCTAGAATTCCATTAGTGGCCATGCTAGTTGGAGGTTGCAGTCCAAAATGTAACTTTTCCAAGTTCTGGTTCTTCATGGATTTTCTTGATTTATGGGGAAAACCTCTCTCATTAACTTGTGACATCAATTGACGTTGAATAGCCTATGGCTATTGGTCCTGTTGGATAAATGGCACCTCCATGTTAAGAAGTAATCTACCTCTAAATAGATGATGAAATGGCAGACATTGCCGTCTTCCGCTGTATTTGTCCAGTCAAGATTGGAAATGAGGAAGTTGGACTAGGTGAGCTCTTAGTCTAATCCCACAGAGCTGTTCTTGTCTCCTTAGTCTTCTGCCTTCCTTTTGTATCTTAGAAATGTGTTTTGATGGAGTCCTGTTGCTTTATTTTCTCTCTATAGAGTAAATCCCATAGATAGTTACGACGTGACCTTGGGGGCCTTCCAGCTCAGAAACCCCACGCCGGACATTGTGGTGAGACAGATCGTGGAAGTGATCAAACATCCCGAGTTCACTGATGATGAGGGATCGAAAGGGGATATCGCCCTTGTAAAACTTAAGGAACCAGTTGCCTACACTCGGACTATACGGCCCATCTGCCTTCCTGCCTCTTCTGTCAATTTCCCCAATGGCATGAAGTGTACCGTCACCGGCTGGGGAAATGTGCTCACCTCTAGTAAGGAAGGAATTTTAGTCTGGTGAACATAATCCCTTTCATTTGCTCAGCAGTGAAATGTGTGCTAATGCTGTGAAATCAGTGTCTTAAAAAGATCTGTTTTATTGTTATGCCATTCCGACTGCAGTTAGCAATCAGTCACCCCAAACCTGCCTTCCATGTTTTAGCACTGGGCTCAAACCTGAAATACGCTTTCTTGAAAAAGGAAAATCTCTTGTATGTTTCCAACATCTCTTCTTAATCAAAGATATACAAAGCAGCTTATGGTTGTTTTAAAGATATACTATAGAATAGTAGAAGAAATACGCAATACAAATCAGAAAGAAACAATAAATTCAGGCAGTTTAAAAACAGGAGCCAAATTAGAAATGGAGATCAGTAAACTAAAATCAAAACATTAGAAACACAGTGAAGTAGCAAACCCTGTAGGAACTAATAGAAAAATTAAAATCCACAGAGTGACTGTTCTACAATCATGTTACTGCCACTAATAAAGCTTTGATCATAGTAATAGTAATGAAGGGGCTCCAGTTGTGTATATGTAGAATACCTTTCTTTCTTCATGTAACCAATACAAGCCAAGGTATTATGCAGCTTAGTTTTAGGAAAGGAGTCTGTATTTGCAGATCTGAGATGTTTGGTACCTTTTTAACTTAATTCTTGAGGAAGACAGCCCTTTCTCTTCTCTCTCTCACACACACACACACCCCTACCCTCCAGGGTATTTCTGTTACTTCTGGGCACTGATTGTGAATTCTGTCCTTCCATTTAGCGAGCCTCCCTTCACCCATGACACTCCAGCAACTGGAAGTGCCCATTATCGGGATGGATACTTGCAAGTGCCTCTACAGCCGGAACCCGGATCCTGAGGACCCCCATGTCCTCCACAGTGACATGATGTGTGCCGGCTTTGCTGAGGGAAAAAAAGATGCTTGTCAGGTAAGAGATCATATAGAGCAGTTGAGATTGGGAAAGCCTGTTCATTGGCCAAGCAGGGTAACGGAAATGTTCTCTTGGTAATTTAATATGAGGTGTGCATAAGCTTCTGCTCATTGTGATGTAGGTTATTCAGAAGAATTGTCATTTGTATTAATAGGAGGTGCAATGGGGAAGCCATTTTTTATGTGTGAAAGAGAGTGAATGAAAAAGAAAGAACGTACAGTGGGCCTTCAGTATCCACTGAGTTTGGTCACAGGATCTCTCATGGATACCAACGTCCATGGGTGCTCATCTCATTATGTACAATAGTATAGTGAAATGGCATCCCTTCTATAAAATAGTGAATAACTGAAAGAGAGGATTAATAGATCAAAAGAAAGATGTATGGAGAGAAGAAAACCAGTAAAACTAACCCTTAAAATACTAGGTTTATGCAAATCTCAAATATCAACATCAAACAAGAACTGAAGGAGGGGATTAAAAAAAATCCAGATCAGAAATGTTTCTCTGTAATATTGTTCCTATTTCAGGGAAACAAGAGATGGAGGGGGAATCTAAAATCTATTTACAGGGGTAGGGTATTGTGAGAGATTGAGAGAGAACCTGATACACAGTCTTGGGAATGTGATAATTCAAAGGGGATTCCTTCAAGTAAAGCCACTATTTCCAGGTTGTGTTTATTCCTTTTTTTTTCCCCTACCAAACGAATTGGGGTCACACATCTCCAAAGTCTTTGATAGCTGTAGCACATTTATGTTTTTCCTGTTACCCTGGCACTACAGGGAGGTAGTGCCAGGGTAAGACTGCAGGTTTAAAGTTGGCTGTGAAGTAAATAACTTTGCAGCCTACTTAATAACTTTGTAGCTGACTGTTTAGGAAAAAGAAAAAAGGAAGAAAAGAGCAGATCCAAGAATAGGTATGGCTTTCTCAGATAATCCATGGCTGTTGGTGGGTATATAGTTTATGGTCTAGAATTAATCTTCACCATATTTAATTCCCTTGTCATCTTGATTATGGAGCACTAAATATTCTGGTACTGCTGCAAGAGCTGCTGTTCCTTGAGTTCATCTCATAGTGCTACTGCATCCTTTAAGGGGCCACAGCCATGTGGAAGGAAGGGCCAAACATGCAGGCCTCCCTCACAAAATGGTTACTCCCAATCCCAAGCCCACTGGTGTGGTACAAAGAGTCATCCTGATTGTCCTCACCCTTCTGATTGTGAGATTTTTTGATGCTGATAACAACAATGTGACCATCACCTCATGAAAAGCATTTCTAAAGTTGTTGAAATGCAAGAGCATGAATGTGTAGTTTAAAGAAATTGAATTAAAAACAAGGTACGTTTAATGCTTTTGAGGGTGCATTTTGGACAACACTGGTTTGTTAACTAGCTTGGCTCCCTCCAGTTTCAGAGCTCCGGAAAAGTTACTTTTTGGGCTACATCTCACAGATCAGCTAGTCAGTAGCCATGGGAGCTGGGGGAGCCTGAGAGTTGCAGTCCAAAAGAAGTAACTTTTCCAAGTTCTGGGTGATACTCTGGCCCTGTAAACCCATGAGTTCTCAAATGCAGTCAGATAACATTTCTGCACGAACATTCCACCCTGTGTAATACACTCTTGTTTTTCCCTAGGGTGACTCTGGAGGCCCCCTGTCCTGCCGTATCAACAATGCTTGGTTGCTGGCTGGAGTCGTGAGCTGGGGTGATGCATGCGGGGCCCCCAACAGACCCGGTGTCTATATCCGCACCTCAGCCTACGCTGACTGGATTAAGGAGAAAATTCCAGAGGTGGAGCTCAGCCATGTGGTTGCCAGTGTGGAGTCAGTCTCTGAAGAAGGCATGTGCTCCAATTCTACTGCTAGTCAACCTGGACCTTATGATGATATCCAGCCCCCACCGGGGTGGAACCGTCCCATCAACCCCAGCCATTCTCCCTCTGACAGTGCTGCCCCCTGGTGTTCAACAGCCAGCCTGCCCCTTCTTTTCCTTCTCCTTCAGAGCTTCTATTATCTTCTATAAGTCACACCACAAATGTGCCAAACTGTGTAGGGAGAATGTCCCTTCCTACTCCCACACTCAGTGGATGGTCCCACTATTTCACAATCTCACACCTCAGAGGTTTTTGCTTTGCGTTCTGAATGTATTTAATTCTGTTTTCTATGATTTTAAAATGGCAGTCTTCTCGTAGAGCAGAAGTTTCCTTCAGGCCTTGAGTTTCGGTTCACCTTGAGCCTCAGCCTGCTACATACCTTTTATGTGCCAATAGAAATTGTTTTTGGTTCACATTTCACTTCTGTTCCTGAGTTTCTTTCTGACCATTTAATTTGTGGCAACCCCCTCCCCCTGTGTTTTTTTGTGTCATAGAATAATGCAATTCCGTAGCTGTAAATGGCAGTCCACCTTTCAACTTTGCTTTTGAGGACTCCCTTTAAATTATAAAATTCCACTTAAGCTCCTCATCAGGCCAATTCCTGGTTTGTTTTCTGGACCTAACTGTGGACTACTACCTGTCTTCCTTCAACTTGTTTCTCATAAAAGCCTTGTATCTTGATCTGCTTACTGGCAGCAGGTACTCCTACTCTCATAATTCACTTTATGCTTTCCTCCAGCATTTCCAGCTTTGAAAGCCAGTCCATTCTGTTGCTGATTACTGCGGCTGCTGTCTTGATTTTCTTCGGTAGTCCTTGTCTTTTCAGTCATTCTGCCTTTCCTCAAGCTTTCCAGGCTCCTACCCATCCTTTCAGCTTCAGACTAACAAGATTACAGATGCATTAATTTGTCTGGCCTCAGATTAAATGAACCATACCCTTCCAAGTTAGACTGGCAGTCAAATCTTACAGCGGCTTAGACTTCAGACCATTGTGTGATAACCCAAAAGTCTTGGTACTTCATAGGACAGCCTAGTTATCTAAACTATCCCTACCTATATACCCTTGAAGGGTGACGCTGGGGACCCCTGTCCTTTCAGGTAGACAATACCTGGTCTCAAGCAAAGATAATGAGTGGGAGGCATCTGTGAAGGTAGCTTGACAGGCCTGCTGTCTATATTCATACAGATTGGATCAAGAACACTGGTGGAGAGGAAGAGATGTGTTCGATGGCACCCAGTCTGCTCTCTGCTTCTTGGATTTTGCTGGCCTGCTTGTTTGCAACGTACACTTTTGGGACTGGCTAAAGATCCCAACTTTATCTGTGCCTCCTTCCAGCTCAGTGACTTTTTAAAAAGGAGCTATGGTGTGAGGATTTTGCAGTCAACCTGTTTCTAGACTGTTACATTTTGATCCAGCTCCAAGTTTGTATGGTGACTATACTATAATTTCCCTTTACAAGGTTAGATTGATGAAGTTGTGAAGATGATTTACCTCACTTGGACATTTTTGTTTTGTGGTCAGTGACTCTCTTCACAAGTGAATGAAGCATCTGGGGTGTGTGTGCATGTGCATGAATGTAACAAGTTTTGGGAAATGATGTCATCAAAGCAATGTTCTTTGTGAATGCAGCATTCTACATTGTTAACTTGACAGTTTTATTTATGGTGTGTGACTCAAATATGAAGCAGGTAGAATGGAACACTTTGACATAGGTGTGCTGGCAAGTCATATGTGCAAAACTATTGCTGGTATGGCCACAACACTGAAAGGTGTGGTACCTGTCCCCCTTATATGAAGAATGAAGAGAGATGACAGGTGGAAAAAAAAATACTTGACCTTCCTGGGTACTTACATTTTTAGGTAGCTTATATTTGCACAACTTTTTAAAAGTAATTATGTAAGCATCATTTTGTTAGGAAGGATGAGATACAGATGCTATGGTTTTTAATAAACTGAATAGTAATTCTGCGGTGAATAGAGCTGTGTTGCTCTTGCGGTCTTGGTAGCTAATTTTATCTGAAATGGATCACAGGGCTTTTGGATTCACTATCACTAGTTCCCCATGTTGCATGTAACAAATACAACCACTGAACAATCACTTCTATAGGTGAGGAACACTGAAGCTCAGATAATCAGGACAAGACACCAGATGTGGTAAAGACTTTTGTTAGTTTTATTGCTGTTACTAACAAGATTCTCAAACCACACAGAGTTCTACCATTGAACTACCCTTTTTCTGCTCATGTGGTGTGCAGGGAGATCAGAACAGCAATCAGAGAAAGCCTTTTGAGTTTGTAATGCCTTGGAGTGTAATCTCACACCCACTAGCACTGTCAAATGCAGTGGTCCGAATGGGGCTTGTTTGCTGAGCGGCTGCAGTGAAGGCAGACTTTTCCCTGGCACAAAGATTTAGCTATCACAACAAAAGCTGCATCAGGTCAATCATCTCTTCCAATTATAACTGGGTTTGGTGGAGTGTAGCTCGCCAATTTTTCACCATGCCAATGTTGTAGGATACTATTGCCCACATAAGTAAATACAGAGTGATACTGGAGTTGTTTTGTGGCTTTTATTACTTAAAATATTTCTGAAAGTAACAAAACACACTGCATACATGGAGTATGAGTCTTAACAGCTCTAGTAAGACCACCAAATGGATACTTCTTCCCAACATATCCAATGCAGAGCCCAACTGCTGTCTATCACTAATGGCCCACTAAGGTGTGCAAACATCTTAGCAAAAGATTATATGAAGATGGGGTCACAATCCTCCTCTGTAGGCTCCATGGTGCTCAAGAGACTTTCAGGGTTTTTTTCCCTAGACAATTCATTTTATCACAAGCTAATACAGCTTACACAACAGAAGGTTAAAAACACAAATTCTCAACAGTTCACTGCATAGTTTCCTCCAGTCTCAGGGTGTCGTCTGTTCAGGGCTGATGCTTAAAAAAAGCATCCAAAGCAAAGTCAGTTTCCTATTCCCCCTCCTCTGCCAGCATTTTTAATTTAGAACCACCCAGTTTATTCTGGCTCCTTGCTGCCACCACTCTTCCAATCACTTAAGAGGCTAGACTTCGTCAGAAAGGTAGCTATGGCTCACACTGGCAGGGAGATAAGCTTAAAACTAGAGTGACTTTCAGGGCTTGTTGCATTCCCCTTAGAAGATCACTCTTTTTGGTGGATGGACAGAACCCAAGTTTGGATTCTTTTGCTAACTGGTACAGTATGCTGAACAAAAACAGACCTAGAGACCTCAAGTGTCTAGTTCTAATAAGTGCTTCCCCCTGGAATTGGCAGTGTCCTTAAAACTTTTTTGCCTGTAGGAAGCAAAAGAAACTAAACTGCAATTACTATCAGTCTTTTTTTCCTAAATTGCTAACACTGTGTTAGTGAGAAAAACTGATGAAGATGTCCCCACCCAAACTAAAAACCTGTACAGGCCAAGTGACCCAGACTTCCTGCATCCTTCCAAAGAGGTCATTAGGACTGATGACCTTAAGACAGATTTTCAAACCCTAAGGGGGAACCAATCACCTAGCTCTCAACAGTGTTATGATACTGGGCATAACTGGAAGAAGCAAGGCACAGCACTCAAGCTGGGCTGCTACAGATCTGGTGAAGAGCCCCTCCTCCCTTGACCAGCCCATCCGTTGAAAGTATATCTGATCAATGCAAGATCAACACAAATGCTTAGCATTAGAGCATCTCTTTAAATGAATGGTTGGTGTGTATTGGGGCTGAACCCCCTCCATTTCTCAGGTCAGTTTGTTGTTCACTTCTTGGAAATCTTGGCTTGTTTGTGTTTGGGAGGTGCCCATCTGAGGCACAGGGAATCCACTGGAAGACAAGAAGCAACAGTAGAAGAAAAAAGATCAGTAATTTGGACAGCGCAGAATTATTGAACTTGAATGCCCCTAAATGTCATTTAGTCCAACCTGTGCCCCTTGAATCTGCAACTAAAACATCCCTGACAGATGGTCATTCGACTTCTGTATAGAATCCTCCAACAAAAAGTGATCGAACAGATTCTATCATTATTTCTGGCTGGGCAGGCTGAGCTGCCTCTTAGACAAGCTGAGATTACCTATGAAAAAATCTCAGGAGGTTATCCAAGCTGGGAAGATTATTTTCAGTAGTCTTTTTTTCTTTTTGGCTGCTTTTTGAAGGAACTAGCATATGCCAACATAAATCATATGATACCTTAATGATGTAACAGAAAACTCAAATAAGGAATGTCCTGGTAAATTCTGTTTGGCTTTCATAATGCTCTTGTTGTTGTTCTAACCACATTGACAGTGATTGTGTTTGAGAGAGATAAATTATATTCCTGCAAGTTTTCCATGTGACTGATCACCAGCCTGCCCTAAGGTGGCTCCATAACAGGTTAAGAGAGGCCTGGAGGGGGCCTTGGCAACCTCACTGGAGCTCCTATTACATAACTGCCTTCTCACCAGCAAGCAGCCCCCGCCTTCCCGGGGGAAACAATAGATCTTTTCAACAAGGATCAAAATCCGAAACCACTCTAAAGGAAACTCTGACTTCTTGACTCTGAACAAGGTGGTTCTGTGTTTGCACGTAGCTGTGCTTGGCAAACTCCATGACCAAGACAACAAAGCAAAAGCAGGCTGCACAACTGTGCATTCAAGGGGTGGGAATATCATTTTTGCACTCAGAATTAACACTGCAGACTAATTAAGTCTGTCTACATTCACTCAGCGTCACTGACTATGCTTCCAACTAATATAAACCAGGGGTAGGAAACCTGTGGCCCTGGAGAAATAGTTGGACTCTTATCAGTTTGGCAACTGATCAGTGATGATGGGAGTTGTACATCAGCAACACCTGGTAGGCCACAGCCTTCCCATTCCTACTGTCCTCATGGCAAGGACTAATGGCTGAAAGAAAGTGGGTTAGATAAACAATTTAGGAAACACTGTAATTAAAAGAATAAAAAGGGGGGAAAATCTAGCAGCACGTTTAAAACTGACTTATATTTTAGCATGAACTTTCATGGAGATTATTCTATTTCCTCAGATGCAACGACAGATTGATATTAAAGCTTAACATCATTCAGCATATTTAAGTTGGGAGTGGAATACAATGTAATACGATCCAAAAAAATTGTGACTGTTACCCTAAATCTTCAAAGAGACTGAGACATGATATGTGTCTTTCAGACTGCTTTCATACATACTAACGTCAAAGATCTGTTTAATATGCTTAACAACCTGAGGCTTTATTATTATTCTGTCACTGCATCTGAGAAAGTGGATTAATATTCACAGATGCTTGTACTAAAATATGAAACAGGCTTAAAGATGCTGCTGGATTCCTTTTCCCCTCACCCTCCCTTTTCCCTTTTAATGCTGCAACAGAATAAAACAGCTATTTCTTTGGAAACAGTATCAATTAAAAACACCAGCATGGTGTAGTGATTTGAGTGTTGGACTATGAGTCTGGAGACCAGGGTTCAAATTCCCACTCAGCCATGGAAACCCACTGGGTGACCTTGGGCAAGTAACACTCTCTCAACTTTTGAGGAAGGCAAAGGAAAACCCCCTGTGAAGAAATCTTGCCAAGAAAACCCCTTGATCAGTTCATCTTAGAGTTGTCGTAAGTCAGAAACACTTGAAGGCACACAACAACAAATAAAAATGTGTACTCTTTCTTGAAAGGCACAAGGAGAGACAATTATTTCTGTAACTTTAAAACTTGCTTTAAAGAAAAGGCTAGTATGTTGTGCTGCACCAGATCCCACAGTAATACAGTGGCCACATGCACACTCTATTTGCTGCCTTTCCCACCAATATATAGGGCTGTGGAAATGCAGGATGAATATTTTATTTGTGGTTTCCAATCTCATGGCAATGTTGTAACTAGGCAAGCTTAAAGAGCAAAAATGGCTGAGAATCAGTGTATGAAACAGACGATATCATCTGTAGTAGCCAACCAGACATTTTTGAAAAGCAACCACCTCCAGGACTAGTCTATGTCTGCCTCCTAAGGATTCTTTCTTCCACCCTACAGTCCCCTTCTCCTCCATACTACCTGTGATTGGAGGCTTCTTATATTGGGCGCTTTTGAGGTGCTCCTCAACCAGTTTGGGGGTGACACAGATGACATGCTGCCCTTTCCAGTACTTGACCATGTTCAGTGACTGAAGAGTACTGATGATGTCATTTTGTGTGATGCTTGTCATCTGGCTGTGTCAAGGGCCACAAAAAGAAAAGAGAATGCAAGGAAAAAAGCATGAGAGTGTGCAAGGTAAGGCAAGCTTAGTTGTATATAAGCTTTAACTGCAGAGCTACATAATTTGCTCAAGACTCCTTGTAACAAAATGCGACAGGATCACATGTATTCTCCAGTCAAATTGCCTCTCACCTGAGATCTTTGATGGAGAGTGTCCCCCGGAAATCTCGGAGTATCTCCAGTAACACCCATGACCAGTAGCTACGGTAACTCAGCTTGCCCAGATCTGAGAGGGGCTTCTCTGGCGAGCCCACTGTGCTTTCCAACTTGGAGAGTTCATAACCTGAGGAAGAAGAGGTTTAGAATCAAGGCCTAATAGATCATAATTCAGAATCCAGACATCTCAAGATCTCTAAATCTAGGGATGCCTCTTTAGGAGAAGACATAGCCATGAAAAATGGCAAATCTTACCCAAGAGAGTTGCTTGGATCTTGAGAGGTTTTTTTTCCTAAAGCAACATAAAAGTAATAACTGTGGGGGGACTCACTACCACATTTTTAAAAGGGGGATTGTTTGTTTGTTTATTTTTGCCCTTTAATTTATAGGATTCTTCTGGTAGAACTTCTAGCTCACTGTCACTACTACATGTCCACAACCAGGGGTGCTAAATTATTCTAGATTAACTGCAGTTGAATGCAGAAGAGAATGTAGTAGAAGCAGAGGGAGATTATCTTCATCTCCAGCGAATGGAAAAGGCTGAGAGACTGCCAATCTACTTCATAGTCATCTTTGTGGCTGAGGCACATGACCGAAGGGAAGCTTACTGAAAGCAATGAGGAACTTTCCATAACCTCGCCTCTGGTATGGTGGCAAGGTGAGGATACACGCCACGTTGTTGCCATCTGGTGACTCCTTCTCCTGTAGATGAAATCAAAGCAGTAAAAAAAAAAATGAGGAAGCATGGAATACATTGTACACAGAATTCAACTGCTGTACAAAGCAAAAAACATATCTACCATGAGGTACTACACCTTGTAGTCTAAGAGACAAAACCCTCCCCTTTTAGCTCAATCGGGAGTGCTCCTCTTCTAGAACCATCCCTTGAAGTGGCCATCATAATGAATTTGCTTATTTTCCCCTCTCTTCTTGGTCACTTTTCTTTTGGCTATTGAATTCTAACAAGTTGAAAGCCATTTACACTAAACTGCACATAATCTGAGAAAGAGGTACAAAAACACATAATACATAAATAATATTTCTAGTCCTTGCTGCTGGAAAGACATGCTTGAAAGCACAGGAGCAACTTCTACTGAGGTTTCTGAACCTCAAAAGACATGAAGGGGGATTTGCCATAGACAGGGCTTGGAGTGATATCACATGCAGCTTTTTCGTCACCTCCATGACCGCAGCAAAATATATTTACATCAGACAAATATATCACTGTATTTTTCACTTTGTCTTAGTGCACAATTTAATTTTTCAGTACAGAAGAAGAAGCTCTAGAACATTCATCCTCCTTCTCACGTCTCTTCAAAAGTATAGCTAGACTGGAGGACACCCTGACCCACAGATCCAAAGCCAAGCCAGCACCTTGGAAAAGTAGCCCACGATATGGGCCCCCTGCCTGTCGACCTCAGTAAGGATGTAGAAGATGAAGGGCTCCACATCGAAGTAGAGAGTCTTATGGTCAAGGAAAAGTTTGGCCAAGAGACACAAATTCTGGCAGTAAATCTGGTGGAGGGAAGCAAACATGAGTAAGGACACAGATTACCTAGGTAAGAAGGACAGAAACAAACAGCAAAAATGACAGAAATAGAAACAAACAGAACATGGACATTACATTCACATTTGCACTTTGTTCTAGAGAAAGTCACGCCTGAAATGGCAGAGTAAAAGTCAACCTCTGCAACTCAGTCAACTACAATTGAAAAGCTACCAAACGAGTACATCACAAACATCAGTTCTGAGAAAGAAAGGACTTAAAGCATCATAATCAGATCAAGAGTTTTTGAGCGATTCTTCTATATGGAAAAATTGGTCTTATGGGCCCTTTCCATGTTTTATGTCAGCTGATAAATCTCCTACTCTGATGCTATATGGTTTCCAGTAATTCTTAGGCTGCCTATCAATATCAGGAGGATCCTAAATTTTCATCCCTACTCTGGACAGCAATGATCTCATATCTGAAGCAGTTGACTATCTTAGATATGGTCAATCTTACACACCAAGGAGTCAGAGGTAAAGGCTGCTGGTCCACACAGAAACTAAGCTGGAGAGTTCTAGGGCCCTGCTAGTGACATCAGTACCTGTACTGATGAAAAACCAGAACTAGACATTCCAGGAGGCTTTTTCTACACAGTTTCATTAACCCTACTCTCATAAACCTTCTAATGTCCAAAAATCAAATGAAACATTTAAAAAAAAGCAAATCTGGAAGGGAAGAGATATATGCCTGGCTAACAACTATTCCAGGTTGAGCGATTGACTTCACATTGGGAGACAAATGGTTCCAAGATTTAGTTTCAAGGCTATTTTGATGGCAACTAGTACTTTCCTACATAGCAGACTGGCCACAGGGCTTGCAGAAAACAAAAGCAAGAGCTGGTAGCAAAGCAGCAGCTGAAGTGAGCCCATACCTTGTGGTCTTTGCCATCCACCTCGTACACTGAAATATTGTTCTTTCGGTAGATCTCTTTCCCTGGTGGCTGCCGCCACTGACACTGTCCCTGAGTAAGAGAAACAGCAATGATCACCCAGGAATGCCAGTTACCTAAAGTCTTCTGACTGCTCTCCCTCTTTTTTTTTTTCTTTTTTTTTAGAAAAACAGTGCTACATCTCAGTTTTTTGGCTCTCAACACAGGAAACATAAGTTAGCTAAGAACTTATTAGCTATTATAAGTGGCAACTGAAAACAATTATTCAACTTGATTATTCAAACTGCAGAGATATACTCCAAAGGCCTTTATCTCTATAAGTTGGCTCACCAGAAGATTATCTAAAGAGGCAGACCTGCTGATACACAACCCCACCAACCAGTTCTCCTTGAGATCTTCCAATATCCCTGTATTCCTTCTATATTTCCCCTGCCCTCCCACTCAGCACCCCTCAGCGACTGTGACAACTGTCTTGCCCCTTGCGTACAAGATGGTAGCGGTAAGTCTTCTCAAACTTCATATACTTGAGGCAGTACTCGCAGATCCATAGCTTGGGCTGCTTTCCGTAGTCTTCTGGGAATGGTGAGAAATACCATGCATCAATCTCATAGTTTCCAATATGGATCTTGTCCACATATTTCACTTTGGTGATCTGAGGAGAGAGAACAACAGATGGGACTCTGGGAACACAGCTATACTTCTTTCCTCTACCCTTCCTAGGCAGCAAGCTGTAAAGCATCCTAGGAAACACTCACTGCTTCATGTTCCTTCTCCAAAGCTGCTGTGGTGGGATCCATCTCAGCATAAGTCTGCAATAGAAGAAAATTCCATGTTAAGTGGCAATAAAGGTTACCTTGAATGATCTCTTTTTCTCCCCCCCCCACCCCCATCAGTAACACCTCCAGACACACAATAAGGCATCCTGGATTGTTCTAGTTCTGGAGCTGCCACTGAAACACAACATACAATTCCTTCTTCCTAGCCACCTTTCAGGAAGCATCACCTTTTGTACATGGTTGATTTCATCATGTTTGCGCTTTTGGTTGCGAGTGATCTTGCGTTCTGGCTGCTCAGACAGTTCATTCATGTACTGATCCGTGTTCTTCTGCACCGCATCTTTGACTGTCTTGGTGAGGGCCAGGCGGTTCTTATCCACCCACTCATCCAGGCGCCGGTTGACTGTGGTTGCCAGAGGAGGGGAAAGCCTTTTTATTATATGACTTTTTTTTTGGTTAGCATGACAAAGTGTCCTACCAGTTACATGCCCAAATATGAAAGATATACCATCAGGGCCTTCAGCTTCAGAAGATGAAGTTAGAAGGCTGATCCATCCTGTGCTGGTAAGGTCTCAAAGGAGAATACATCGCCTCCAGAAATTTACAGACAAAATACTGATTGGTAGATCTTACTACATGCACAGGTTTCTACTTTTAGTAATGATACTGCTACGAATCCATATGAATGTGGATCTGGCACAATAGTGGCTCTTCACACATTGCTCTAAATTTGTTGGATATAATATTTAAAATGGATACCCATCATTTACTACTGAAACTAAACTTGGTGGATGAACAGAATACTACAAAAGAACAAAGAGAATCTGTAAACAAAAGTTAACAAATTGAGCCAATTCTTCCCCCCTTCCCTGCAACTCTGTTCTGTGTACGTCTCTACCTCAGTACGTTATTCTCCCATTCCCTATTCCTGTCCCTGCCACCCTTCCTGTCTGTGCATATCAAAATACACAGAGCGGAGGGCTCTGCTCAACTATTCATTATCTGTCAAACACACAGAGAACAGAGAACCACCTGAGATGGTTACATTCAGAGTACTTTTTAACAAATCCAAATGTGGTAATTGGCCCAAGAAGACCCCTGGATCAGACAGGACACCACCCCCAACGAAATTAGCATATGTAAAGAGCCCGCTGGCACTCACATCCAACATAGTGCACATAAAACTCCTCCCTGGATTCTTGCTCATTGATTCGAGACTGAATCACCTCTGCAGAATCTGGAAGAAAACCAACTATCAGTCTGGTATACAGTATCTTGGCAAGGAGCACTTAGAACAATCGGTGATTTTCATGCCCTGGATAACTTGCACTCCACAAACCTCACTCAGATTCGAACAGCAGTGTTTATTTGTAGCAAAGCAGGCAGCATAACGCACTTCATCTGAAGTTGCTGAGACTAAAGCATACATGGTGGTTACAATTTAGGTGCACAAAGCTTTGATTAGAGAGGGTCATCAATCCCACATTACCCCACCACACTAGAGGTTTCCCAGATTCACAGTTGCTTACCTATCTTTCATCCTTCAGGCTGGAACATGTTTCCTGCCTCCTTACCTCAAAGCAGTTCCATTTCTCACAATACCTATCGGTACTTTTGTTGCCCCCCTCTGATCTCCCCCCTCTCCTGGATAGCTTGTAGCAATGAGTAATAAAGCCATTAAGCATTTGATGCACTGGA
Source organism: Cyclura pinguis (assembly GCA_030412105.1). Classification (NCBI taxonomy): domain Eukaryota; kingdom Metazoa; phylum Chordata; class Lepidosauria; order Squamata; family Iguanidae; genus Cyclura; species Cyclura pinguis. Next base: position 11,637,873 of record CM059604.1, read on the forward strand.
ATACACAAACAATAATTCCAATCAACAATCAGCATTCAGTACTTGTAGCACTCTAGCTGACTCTAGCACTGGCTAAGCTAACTATCCAATCTATTCTAATACACACCCAGGAGATCCCTTGTGACAGGAGCCATGCATCCTGACAGGCATACACCTTGAAGCATCCTATCCAAATCATTAATTATCAAACTTCAAGACTGAAAAAAAGTGAAAACTAGGCAAAGCTGCACTTCTAAAAGAACTGTAGGAAAGACAGCCCAATCAGAAATGCAGGATTCTTCACGGAAAGGAAGAGTATGGGATGTTATTGCAACAATTTTAAAAGATACCAACTGACAAGCACAAAATGGTAGTATGTCTACTCAATTCATTTTTACTGTTCAAGTTCCAGACCCACAGGGTGGTCAACATGAAGAGACAAGACAAGAGTGGGCACTGTATATGTAAAAAGCACGTGCTGGATGCTTTTGAATTTGCCTTCACACGCTGCAGGAACAGAGAATGCATGGGGATGTCTCTGCATAGCTATGTAGGTCTCAATATTTGTAGGACAACTTTAAGTGATGGCGCCACAAGAGAAAGAGTGTCAGTGTGGAGCAGTGGTTTGAGCAGTGGGCTACAACCTTGGAGACCATGGTCTGATTCCCTGCTTTGCCACGGAAACCTACTGGCTGACCTTGGGTGCATCACAAACTCTCAGACTTACAAAACCCCATGATAGGTTTGCCTTTGGGTCACCGTAAGTTGGAAACGACTTGAAGTCGCACAACAGGGAAAGAACTAGAAGGCATGCAAGTTGATTCTACATATGTCTAACCACTAATCTTGCCTTCTGCATTTAATGACATTTACTACCGAGCAAATATGCACAGGATAACATTCCTGGGGCATTACTTTAGCCTCTCCTATATGTTCTACCTCTTTCTGAAGCTCAGATAACAGCCACTAAGGGAAAGGACTTTCAGTATGGCCCAGAGGTCCTGTAACTCTCCTCTCACAACATCTATCTAGTACTTTCCCACTTCTGCTTCAGAAAATTACACGTCCCTCTTGGAGACAGCTTCCTGTCTCCCGGGTGAGATAAGGTTTAGTGGTGGGAGGCATCTGAGTACTGTATAGTATGCACTATATTGTTTGCCCCTTGGTGTTTTATGTTACCATTTCCTCCGTCTCATAACGGATTTGATTATGCCTTTATGCAGTACAAACCAACTTCGAAGTCTTTCAAAGAAAGGTAAACAAATTATGGGGCACAAAACGTGTTCCATAAAAATAACGTGATAAAGGGGGCGTGTTGTGGGAAAGGAGAGGGGGGAGGAAAATGCTACTTGTTGTTGTGGGGAAAACAAAACGTTAGGACGGGGGAGCTGGCTACCACGGCACCCAGCTGGGCCATAACGGGAGGGATGGGGAGCCGCCCGCTTGGCCCCGAGACGCACTTACGCCACGTCCCGTCCGCGCGCCGACACAGGTAGGTCTCTCCGATCTCCACGGTGACCTCGGCCTCGCGAGGGGCCGGCGACGAAGGGCGGTTCTGGTTGGCCGCTCCCCCCGCGGAGCCAGACCCGGGCGCCTCTTCTTCTTCCCGCCCCCCCGGTCCCTGGCGTCGTGGGTCCGAGCCGGGGGGGCTTCCCCTCTCCCCGCCGCCGCCGCCTTCATCGGCCGCGCTGGCAGAGGCCGCTTCGCCGGCTCCCGACCTCGCTGCCATGACGACCGCCACCGCGAGAACTCAGGCACGCAGGCGGGCGCGCGCGAGAACAGACAACCGCTCCCTCCGACCAACGGTCCTTCAAGCCGAGCAGGCCCAAACCGGAAGTTATTTCTCCAGACCGAAGGGTGGGCACAGGGACAAGGGGGAGGGCGTCAGAGACGTCGCGAGAATGTGACGTTAACCACTACGTCCCAGCTCTCGCGAGACAATCGCCCGGTCGGCCCGTTGCTAGGAGACCGAAAATCTCCGGCGGCCTCTCTTGAAATCTTGTTAGGCCTCAGTCTTTTTCGTGAGGCTTTCACTAAAAATAATAATAAAAGTGTTTTTTTTTCCTATGACGCCGTGCACCAGGCATTACGTGTCGTATGAACCACGAGAGCCGTAGCAGAGTTTCTGAGTCCCAAACTGGGTTTAATACCAGCTCAGCTCTTGCTTCCGAACGGGGACGGAGTTGAAAAGGGTTTTTTAAGTGTAAAAATAAATGAAGACTCTGAAAACTTCCACTACCCCCTTGTGTTTCTTGGCGAGGCTTACACCAAGGGCCCCTCCCTAAACTGCAAACCCCAGGATCCTGTAGGATGTTGAAAGTGGAATCATAGCGCTATAACAGTCTAGTGCGCAAATGGCCTTTACGTTACTCCCACTTACTTAGGAGTAAGTGCTGCTGAACTCTGCAGGGCTTGCTTCCAAGTACACACATAGAAATTTGTTATGTGAAGGACAGACAACACAGATTTCAGGGATGTTACTCCTCTAACGGCGGGGATGGTTGTGCTGCCTATGTATTGGAAGTGACTGGCTTTTGCAATCACGTTTAAAACAAATTGTCGACCCACATTTCCTTCAACAGTCTGATTGAAACTGAAGTGTGACTTTTTCAGAGCTGTGACGGGTAATTTTCTCTAGAGCTAGAGTGGAAATCACGCTGACCTCCCAAGGCGACTCCCAGCATTCACCAACATTGGCTGTACTGCCTGGGTGTATTAGGAGTTGCTGTTTGGTACTTGGAGAGCCGCACAATTCTCCCCCTTGATTTAAAGGTACTAGATAATTGTGCTGTTGTATTTGCATAGGAGGTATGGACTCATGAATTTATGTGCTTATGCCTGCATTTTTAAAATATTGGGAGACACCTTGTGTAAATTTTACTGGAATAGTGAGATGTGAGTAAAAACTGATTGAATGATCCAATGACACTGAATACAGATACATAAATTACCTTGCTCCATCAAAGGTCAGTTGGCAGGGGCTGAAGTTGGTTGTTGTGCAGAGCCACAGTGGACAAATTCCTGTGTGTCTGAAGTCCCTCTATATATTTAAAAACATATCTTTCAATATTTCAGATGCAAATGAAGACACGTGTGCCCAAACAGCATCGGAATATGGTCAGGATGGTAAAAATTAACGAAGTAGAACACAAGAGCTAGAAGCTGCTGCAACACTTTGCTGCAGCAGTTTGTTCTTGCCTGAGTCTATGGGAAAGGGCAAGTCTACTCCCCTGCCTCTCCTCTCCTCTCCCCTCCCACCCCTGAGTTAATTGAGTACAAACTGTTTTTGCACTTTGAATGCAGTATGCAGCAACTGAGATAAGGTGAGGACAAATGTGGAAAGGGGAAGGGGAAAAAGCACATTTAAAAAGAAGTGGCAGCGCTAGTCTCCTTCATTGTATAAAGGAAGAAGCAAGGGGTACACAAGACTGGGTGTGTGTACTCCCTTTTTTTCTCCCCCTTCTCCTTTTTATGCTGCATGAGGCATTTTCAAAGCAGCTCCAAAAGCAGAACAGAGGATTAACTGAGGCTGCCCTTGCCAAAATAGGACACTTGGAGGGTATGTAAAATGAATTTTTATGGTTCTCGGTTTAGCAATTTCTTGCGGTATTGGATCTCACAATGCATCTCAGGGGTAATGTTATGGAATTCCGTGATGGCAAAATGTAGTTTCATGGAAATGTCTTATGTATTGCACTTTTTTTCATTTGAAGGAGAGGAAGAGGAAATTTTAACATACAATTCTATATGTTTAAAACCAGCTAAATTATACCGAAGCCAGAGTTTTTAGCTTATGTGAAATTCACTTTTTAATGAGTCAGAGAAAAAGTGTGTGAAAACAGTCACAGTTTATTTGAAACACACTCAGTACAAAACTAATAAATGCACAGGATCAGATATTCTACACAGCCTTTTACTCATTCTTCTTCCAAGAATAACACTAACTCACTTAACACACTAGTATAGGAAAGTGAATTACTCTATTGCTCCCTGTAACAGAATCAAGAGAAATAAAAATAAGGCTTTAGTCTTTGTTAAGTACAAACCTTGATTCAATCCATGTGGTTAAACACAAACCTTGATTCTTTGGAAGCAACATGTTTGGAGTCTTACTCCATATTTCATTAGGTTTTGGTCAGGGAATATTATGGTAAACTGGGCTATATTTAACTTTACAGATCTTCCTTAAATATTTGTAGGAATTGTCTTTCTTATACTATTCTTTTAGGGTATATGTTATTATTATTTATTGCTTTGATTCTAATTGCTGACAGTACTGTCATTTATCAATCTACTAGACCTTTTATAAAAAATCAGATAAGTAGACCCATGCTCTCAAAGATAACTGCACATAATCATGAAGCAGTGGAATGCAGCAGAAATCAGTTAAGGGCCCAAACCGGTTATTCTTCCTTTGTCACCATAACTTTAGTGTTTCTGGGTGTGTGAGAGTATAGTACACATTTTTTTTTGTTAACCGCCACATAAACAGAACCAGCATGTAAGTTATACAAGACTGGATGTGTGTACCCTCCCAATATTTAAACATAAATATAAATATGTCCATGCATCTTGGCAGCTGGTTGTAGTGGTAGTATTTTTAGGGTAGCAATGAAGCAGCAAACAGTCCTTTGTAGTGTCACAGTGGAGGCACAAAACTTGAGATTAAGCACAGTACATGCTCTTGGAAATATCTTTCAGGTATCGCAGCAGAACTTGGCAGCATAATAGTTTAGGCCCACTCGTGTGGAAAATAGCACAGAGAACATGTCAGATCACACTATGGGAAGTGGCATATCCCCATGGATGATTTTTGGAAACCTCAGCTTTATGAAAGAACTTTGTCCTACTACTTACTGTTGCTGTTCCTTTAACCAAAATGAGAATGTGATAATCCTGCATGTCCTTCTTCCTTACGTTTCTCCAGATGAGTTCCATGTCAGGAGTGAGAACGATTTTACCAGTCCAAATTGTCCCAATATGCTATGACAGGAACTGTTGTGGAATCCCAGTCTCACTGATTTATACTAATATAAAACCGTTGCTTATTACTTTCCTAGCTCACTTTCTGTCTGAAAAGTATTTTACTTGTTATGGTGAAATCCAGTTTCAACAATTTTGTCTGAGGCATGTTTGTGTAGTCATGGTCACCTGGTGGCTTCATCACACCTGAATTTTCCCTGCTCTTGTCCTCCTCCAAACAACTTCAAGAAAATGAACAACAGGATGGCATACCTCTTGTTCATTCAACCATACAGCAGCTTTTCTATTCCATCCAAATCCTTGTGAATTAAGTAGTGAATCTGATTCAAGGAAAATTACTGCTGAAAAATACAAAAACCCTTAACACTTTGAGAATTAGTGTAATTCATAAGAATGTAGAAATGACTCCTTGTTCAAGTAACTTTTTTTTTTAAAGGAAGAGAATAACAGGAAATGTTTTCATACTGGCTAAACAAAGGCATGATCTATATAGAAGTTCATCATTTTAAAAACCAACCGTGGGATGCATGGCCTTCCAAAGACATTGTTGGACTTCAGTTCCCATTGGCCCTTGATGGCATAGCCAACACTAAGAGGATAGGAGTTGGACTCCAGTGACATCTACAGGATTACAAGTTGCCCCCCCCCCCACTACTTTAAACACTCACTGATTTTATTGGGATAAACTGTTTAATCCCTTTTGTTGAAATGAGTGGGGTTTAGTATGTGTTGACTGGATTGCACCCAATTACCCTAATATGTAACTTGAAAGCAACTCTGTCAATTCAGCACAGCCTCCCCCAGCCTCTCACGATCTTTAGATGTTTTGCACTGAAGCTGCCATCAGCAACAGCTAATGTGGCCAACAAGGAGAATTCACAACAGCTGAAGTGCAAAGCATCTGAAGGTGCCAGGTTAGGGAAAGCTACCCTTATAATTAAATGTCTGTCTGGAGACATTTTGTCATTTGCCCATGATTTGAGATGAGTCAATGAGATGTCTCTCAAAACAAAACAAACAAACAAACAAACAAAAACCAAAGACAAAACAAAAACTAGAGAGGACATCAGCTTAAGGGATGTTCCTGCTGTACACCACTGTTTTGTCTGCACCAAACAGAACATGAAGTCTGGAACATACCTTGCACAAGTTGTCAAGACACCAGGTGATCAACATAATTGAGTTTTGGATAGTCAGGGAGCTTCTACATGCCTCTAGAAGAAAGGTCTACTAGATGGGATTCCACAGCGATAGCCAGGTAGCCATCAGAAGTTAGCAAGATTATTAGAAAAGCCTCAACAGTCTAACTACCTTTGTTCTCAGACAAGATGGATACCCGCAGACTCTCATATTCATCTGCATATAGTATGGATTATCTTGAAAACAAATAAAGGGGTTATCATCACAGCAGATAAGATTTTAAACCTCTTTGGAGTCTTCTTCCAGTTGGTATCGTAAATTAACTGTCTGAATAAATTCCACAGCATTCATGATGAGCAACTTCCTTGAAAGATGATTTAGCTGTTTCTGAGTTAATACTGTAAATATTCTAAAAAACCAGCATCACAATTTCATTTTGTCTTTCCTTTTTTTTAAAAAAAATGTGCTAATAAAAGAACCCTCCTAGTTTTGGGAAGCAGCTCCTCTGTATGAGGATGAAACTGCATCACAAACCAAACCACTCAAGTCTTTAATGTAATAATGCTAATACAGGTATTTTTTTTAGAAATCTGAGAAATCTGCTTAGTGATGCAGCAATGAGATGCTAGACTGGAGTTTATGGACCTACCACATTTGGCAACATGTATGCTTTTCAGCAGAATCAACCTCAAGGGGAGCTGAAGCCGCCCAACCAGGGGCTGTTCTAGGCACTACGAGAGTAGCATGTTAACACTTGTGCCCAAGGTAACACTGGTGCTTAAGGTAAGCACAGAAACCTGTTCCTCCCCAGGATGGACATGAGCCACATGGCGCGGGAACTGCTGCTTGTATCGGAAGGTTTTCCCACAGGCAGAGCAGGCGTAGGGTTTCTCGCCTGTATGGATCCTCTGATGTTTGACCAGTTTGGAGTTGACATAGAACCCTCGGCCACACTGAGGACATTTGTAGGGCTTCTCCCCGGTGTGGATTCTCTGGTGCTCAATCAGGGATGAGCTCTGGGAGAAGCATTTCCCGCACTCTTCACACCGATAGGGCCGCTCCCCAGTGTGCACACGATTATGAGACACCAGATGGGTTTTCTTCTTGAAGCATTTGCCACAGAGGGGGCAAGGGAAGGGCTTCTCCCCTGAATGGGTGCGCTCATGCTTGAGGAGATTGGAGCTCAGGGAGAAGCGCTTCCCACAGAGAGTGCATGTGTATGGCTTCTCTCCTGAGTGGGTGCGCAAGTGCTTCACAAGGTTGGAGGTACGGCTGAAGGCCTTCCCACACTCCCGGCATGGGAAAGGTGTCTCCCCGGTGTGGGTGCGCTGATGTTCCGTCAACGCAGAGCTTCGGCTAAAGCCCCGTCCACACTCAGAGCAGGCAAAGGGTTTCTCGCCTGTGTGGATTCTCTGGTGCCCCATCAGGGTTGAACTTTGGGAGAAGCGCTTCCCACACACATTGCACACAAAGGGCCGCTCACCTGTATGGATCCTCTGGTGTTCAATTAGCACAGAACTCTGTGAGAAACTCTTCCCACACTCAGTACAGTGGTACGGCTTATCCACTGGCCTGCGGGAAGTAGGGGGTGGAAGAGGAGGAGACGGTTCCAGGATACCCAAAAGGTTGATAAACCCCGGAGGATCATGGGAAGACTCCTTTGCTCGGCGTCTTCTCACCTGGCTCCTCCATCGCTGTTCTTCCACCTTTGCCTGAGAACCACAGTCATGCAAACTCTGGGAGCTGTTGGGGTGATATAGCTCAGCTGCCTTCTCAGTTGCACCATATTGGTTCTTCACTTGTCTTTCTGCACTGCTCCTGCTTCCAAGCACTACACCTGTCTGGTCAGGGCTCAAAGGTGTTTTCAGTTCCTGTATCTCCACCTTTTCCTCTGGCTCTTCCTTCTTGAAATCTCTCTTAGCCTGATCTTCAGGTTCAGCACCTGCTGAGAAAAACAAACAATCAGATATGGAGTCTCTGAAGGTAACCAATACCGCTTTTGACTACAGTGGAGCCATCCTGTCTCGTCCCAGAGACATAAAGGGTTGGATCCGGCAGCTGTCTTCTCTGGACACTAGAGCTTTGTTGACAGAAAATAACCCATCCACCTTCCCCTCCACAGCTCACCCTAATGGCTGCAGTTCAGCCACCTGTCTCCTGCTATCATTCCTTCTGGTAATGAATTTGGGGGTTCTGAGAAAGGAGGAGTCTTGTGGCACCATTAAGACTAATTTATTTCCACATAAGCATTTGGGACTCCAGGCCATTTCTTCAGCTGCATCTGAGGAAGTGGATGGGAATCCATGAATACTTATCTATACCATGAAAACTTATTTATAAATTAATCTTCAAGTTGCCACAAGATGCCTTCTTTTCTTCTGGAACGGACTCACATGGCTGTCTCTTGGAAAACTTGAAATTTTGTTTGTCCATCAGCTTGGAAGCAAAACTACATCAACCTCCAAGATAGCAGTTCAGTATATTTGGGGACTCTGTAATGTGCTTTAAACACTGTAGTTAACAAAACAGACCTGGGACGTTCTGGAACATACAGAATGTTGAGACATGCATCTCATTCTCTGGAAGGAAATGTTCGAGTTCATACTGAATAACGAAGACAGGAAGCACTGTCTTTTATGCTATAAATGATTTGACTGCAGAGAAATGTGGGGCAGGAGGGAGAGTTTATTCCATGTCTCTTCACAGCTATACTGAAACTGTGGATCGCTTCCCTCTCCCTTCTCCCACCCTATTTTAGGAGCAGTTTCCATTTCCATGCTGAGGCACTTAAAAGCTGTTATCTTCCAAGAGAGGAATTGCCAGTACTGAGAGAAATACCTAGGGAATGGGCATGATATTGAGTACTGCAACAGCTTTCTTGGGCTGCAGAAAAAATGCCTTGTCTGAAGAAGGGTCCTGTACAATTCTAAAGCTTGTTAACTTATCAGTACAAACACACAAGAAGGTATGCTAGGCTATATTTTAAAATCCCATGCATCTCAATCATATCCTCTAATATCTGCTAGAACTAGGCATGCATACGATTCATATCTATAAACACATATAACTTTCCCCTGGGCAACCAAAACTGAAGAAAAGCCCTGTGTAACTCAAAAAGTTTGCATTGCTGTAATGTTGACACAAGTTTTGATGCAATTCTCATCTCAATGTTTTTTGAACGTGGGGGACGCAACACTGCTGTTAAGGCTTTGATCCTTCATCTTTGGAATGTTTATAATCCCCAGTCTAGTTTGACATTGAAGAAGAACCTTCTAGTTGCTCTTCCTTTCCTTTTCTCTCTTCATATTACTCTCTACTGAACACATGCTCTCCATCCTTACCTGTGTCTTTCTGCTTCTCTTTTCCCTCTGCACCTGGTAAAGGTTTCCCTTCCATCTTGAGGAATAGCCACCTGTACGCTAGAAAGCCCGGAGAAGCTTTCGCAGAATCCCCACCCGCTTCTTCGCCCAGTGCAGAAGCAACAACCGCGGGGTAGTGGTAACAGTCCTGTGGCTTGTAGGATCGGTAGTGCCTGCAGAGTGGTAGAGGGAACCCACTGATGATGTCACATCCTCACGCAAGTTCACATGATGCAGGGGGGACTGGAGAGAGGGAGGGCTGGGAGAGGAAGTGGAATCCTGCAGGCGGTTGCTAGGATACCAAAAGAAACACAGGAGACCAGGAAAGGCCTAGAGCAGGAGGAGCTCCTGTTTCAGCCTAAATTGAGCAGGGCATCTCAGCACTGTTACAGTGCTCTTATTCCACTTTCAACTTCCTATGGAATCCTGGGGTTTGCAGTTTAGGGAGGGGCCTTTCAGGCCCCTCCCTAAACTGCAAACCCCAGGATTCCATAGGAAGTTGAAAGTGGAATAAGAGCACTGTAACAGTCTAGTGTGGAAATGGCCTCAGTTTAGGCTGTGCTGCTCGGAAAGACTAATACGTCTGGAAAGGAGTAGAACGGCCAACTTTTATTTTCTGGAAACCGCTGTGCCCATGTGTCTTCCTTTACCCAGAACAGTGTTGCAAATCTGTCAGAACATGAGCCATCTTTTAAGGCATACTTTAAAAGCATTTTCTGTTTGAAAGGCTGCCCCGTCCAAGTCCAGTTTGAAGATAATGACCCTTAAGAAGGAACAGCAGCTGACCATCCCCACTCAGCATCTGGATAGCCGACTGAACACGCGCACGGGACAGATTCTCACCCTCTAACACGGAGCTTCCCAAACTTTTCGTGTTGGTGACGCACTTTTTAGACATGCCTCATGTCGCAACACAGGAATTCAGTTTCACCAGCAAGCCGGAGGTTAAGCGCACCCCTTGTAAGAGACACGGACATAAACTGTAATTAACAAAATGTACGGGGCACAATATATCTCATGACAACCTTTCATATATTTTTGAAAATATATGATTTATGAATAATAACATACCTTTCCAAGATTGTAGGCGACACACCTACACGCTTCAAGTGACACACGGATGTGTCGTGGCACACCGTTTGGGAGGCCCCGCTCTGACATCTCACCGATGAAAACTGGAACATGAGTGGCCCACTAACATCAGAGTGACATCAATCAGGATTACAGAAGTTATTAATGAGGAAGAACACACAAGCCTGGAGAGGCTGCAGCGTGGGAAGGGCAAAACTATGCTCCTGTTTTCCCCCTATCTGAGTTCATGGACTGCAGACTTCTTTTGCACCTTGAAGTCAGCTTGCAGCGGGACAAAGGGGGACACTGAGACGTTCTAAAAACAGATGAAAAAGGTGGGATGGTGGAGGATTAATTGGGACTGTCCCTGCCAAACTGGGACAGTTGAAGGGTATGACGATCACAGACTTTCCCACAATGATATATGGTCCTTGTCAAATACTGTGTATTTCTAAATGTGGCTTGCTCTCAGATTTGATGGAAGTCTGTGTCTTCTTGTCCTCTTTTTCGCTGTTGCGTTTCCTCTTTCATGCTGATGTTTAAGCAGCCACCCTACCAAGGTGCCATTACAGTCGCACAAATTCAAGGCAGGTCACGAAAATTCAGTAGATTTTTCTCTGGCAGGGAGATAATAGTGAGGAGGAAGGCCACGTCTCTAAAGACGCTGCATGTTAAAAGCAAGAAGGCTTTGTGCCAGAAGAGGCGACCATTCTCTGTTAACCCTGGCAAGGTGACAGGTTTTTAACGCAGCCCGAATAAAAATTAATACGTATGGCCTAAATATCCTAAAGGCTCCAGATCCTGTCTGTCCTGGAAGCTAAGCAGGGTCAGCTGTGGTTACTACTTGGATGAGAGCATCTGCCTGAGTTTTGAGATCCTAAAGAAAAGGGCTTTCCCCCAGTCGCTTCACTTTCACAGGCAAGTTTGGTGAGGACACATGAGGGACCATTTTGGTAGCTGATTCCAGATTGTGGAATTCTCTCCACAATAGGCTGGTTTTTAGTATTGAATTTTAACTGGGTTGTTACTGCTGTTTTAATCCATGTAGTGAACTACCCTAGATCCCATACTTTCTAGGACTAGGTAAAACTGGTAGGCATGCTTCCCTTTCTACAGAGGCTAAGATGTCCCCTCCTTGCTCTCCTCATGCTGGTAGGCAAAGACCTTTTTATGCCAACAGGCTTTTGAGAACCGAAGTTTTTTCTTTAAAGGAAACGTTTTTAAGAATGTGCTGTACTGTATTCGTTGCGCTGGCTTTTAAACTGGTTTTTAACTTGTCGAACTGTAGTTTTTAACTGTTGTTAGTGTTATTAATAGTTTTTTCAATGCTGCCTTTCAACTTGTAAGCCACCTTGAGTCCTCATTTGTAGTGGGAAGCATGATAAAAAATAAAATCATCCTCTTCATCATCATCATCACGTATATGGAGCACCCTCAAATAATGCCAGATCCAAGTGAGAATCTCTTGGGTGGAGTGCGACTATATTCCCTGTGGATACCTTGCCATGTGACAATGAAGAAAAATCCCATTTAAAATTGCTTCACTGATTTAAGCAAAGTCAGGGGCTTACTTTTTGGGGGGGCATATGCTTTTTTTATGCATGCAACACACACACTCTCTCACACACGGGAAAAAAAACCTGTCAGCTATTTTTTTTCCAGTTCCACGACCTGCATCATGATTGCTGTTACATCCTTCATGTTGACTTCAAATTAATGGTGACTGCAAAATAACCCTATCATGGAGTTTTCTTGGCAAGATTTGTTCAGAGGAGGTTTGCCTTTGCTGCCTTCTTAGGCTGAGAGAGTGTGACTTACCCAAAATCATCCAGTGAGTTACCAGGATTGAGACAGAACCTGACAGAAACATCATTTGATGGTGCTCTGATCATGATCCTGGTGATGATCAGAACACAGCTGAATGATGTTTCCATGAGGTTTGGAGGGACTGGGCAGGAGAAGTTACTTAGTTTGGTACTTGCTTAGGTACAAGCTGATAAAGGATTCCAGTCTGTATTTCTCAAATCTACCCAACAGCCAGGCCGTGGGTGCAGATCACATCTACATCTGGTTTTGGAGGTCTCTACGTTATGGAAGTAGAAACAAGATCAGACAAAGGGATAAACAAGATGGACAAAATGAGTGAAAAACATTTATTTTTATAGTCTACAATGAACAAGATATAGGTTTACATGATTCATTCTCAAATGAGTTTTCTCAGAGGCAGCTGAAACACAGAAAATTTTTTGAAATACATTTTTATGGCTATTAAAAGAAACAATAAAACCAGAGCACCAATAGTACCTTAAAAAGAAGTGGATCTGTTGTGATATGAGCATGTTTGAGAACTTTTCACTGCCTTGTCCTTTTCCATCTCATACTCAAACCACTGCTCAGTTACAATCTGGTACCAAAGTTGCAAAATGAGTATGAGAGGCAAACACCTTTTATGTGCCCCCTGTCCTATGTTCTGAATGAAATGTCCTTGCCACTTATGAAGAGAGCAGCTTTATAGGTCAAACTTTGGATAAGAAATATCAGGAGTGCTCTAGTTTATCAGTTTAATAGCACAATAACGGTGTGAGTGCCACTCAGTTGGTACAAGGGATCCAGACATCCTCCCTCCAGTAAGTGCTGCTGTAATGCAGATACTGCATTTCTCCAATATAACAAATCTATCATTGCTGGGCAAATGTAGGCTGGGATTCTCTATCACGGCCTAGGTTACAAAATTGTACATGTACTCAGCTATGGAGTGGAGGTGCTAAGAAGCCCTTTTAGTGAATTGCAGTGATGCATAATGGGACACCAGCAGCAGTGCTGCAGTGCATATCAGGCTCTACTGATGTGCATCAACACTCCCTAGCCATGGCTCTGATGCACATTGATGCTGTTGTGCATTGGTCACTTGACTGGCTTCCCTATGTAGTAACCTAACAGCAGCCCCTGACTGGACACGGATGTTGTGAAATTGCCCCATTCTACTTCTCGCAGATGTAAGTCCATTTACAAAGATGTAAATCGCTTACTGAATTCTAGCTGTAATTCTTAATCAGTGAGTTGGGTCATTTTGATTTGTTGTGTGGACTGTTATTGGTAGTATCTTTGGCATAACTTGCACTCTGGCTGCAAAGGACGGACTAGCAGAGAAACAAAAACAGAGGCCTTATGCAGACAGACAGCTGAACTTTAGCATGCTGCAGCCTTTCCAAGAGTGTCAGAGCAGCTGCAACTTGAAGGCAATCTCCCTCTTCCTCCAAGTGCTGTATGATGTGTTTCTCCAATGCACAAGAAGAAGGGAACTCAGCCTGCAATGTGAGAGACCTGAAACCATCCACTCTCTAGCCAGAGTGTATGAAACCCTTTTATTAGTTTCAGTTCAGCAGTAAACTCAGCTGATTTTTCAAGAACAATGGCCGATAAAACACGAAACTGACTTACAGGCAGGAAGTAGGGGAAGTGAAGTGAAGTGAAATGCAGCAATGTACAGAAAAGAGCATAAAAACAGATGTTAGATTATCAGTAGTGCAAAATGACAGATCAGTCTACAAAGATATTAGCACACCTGTCCACATAGCCTTCTTAAACCTGAAAGAAAAGACTCAGCTGTCTTCCATGTTATATGGGCTTCCCTGCCTAGTCGCCTGGAAGTAATTTCTGTTCATCAGAGGCAACCAGTGGAGTGGCTGTAAGCAAGGCATGGTAATAATGAGATCAATATGGACTTGGGACAGAGCACTGATGCTCCACTCTCCAAGTGCTGCAGCACTTGAATGAATGCTGAGCCTTTCACAGACACAATCTGAACTATCTATGCATGGATTACAGAAACTTATTGTAACATTTGTTTCTGTGGTAGTTTTTGTGAGAAGACAAGACACACTCACTGCATGGTGTAGCAGAAGAAAACCAGCCTTGATAACTCGATCTGTCTAAGGGAGGTGAGAACTTAGGCTATGGTAAACAGAACTCCTAGAAACTTTTCCTTCATGAGGCTAAAATTAGCCAAATTGTAGTCACAAAGAGGCACAATCAGAACACAATTCTAATGAGTCATACAATTAGAGGGCTGGATCTAGATTTAGTCATACACAGAGTAGACTGACTGCAATCAAGACTAACTTCAGTTCCAGTGATTTCAGTGGGTATCCTCTATGATTAAATCTGGATCCAACTCAGAAACAGGAAGACAGGAAGAGGCTACAAGCATTGATGATTCCTATTCTACACTTTGTCCAACACCTTTATCGGAGGAGGCCTCTCTGCCCAGTGGCCCAAGGAACTGAGCGGAGGAACTGATTCCTCCACCTCCTTTTCAGGATGCACTTGCGTCTGGTGACGAGTGAACTGAGGCTTGTAACGGAAGGCCTTCCCGCAGATGCAGCAAGCATACGGTTTCTCCCCTGTGTGGATTCTCTGGTGCTTTATGAGGTTGGAGCTCACGCAGAAACTTTTCCCACAGTCTGCACATTTGTAAGGTTTCTCCCCCGTATGGATTCTCTGGTGTTCGATCAGAATGGAGCTCTGAGAGAAGCACTTTCCACACTCTTCGCATCGGTAGGGCCGCTCCCCAGTGTGCACACGATGGTGGGAGACCAGGTGGGTCTTCTTCTTGAAGCACTTTCCGCAAAGGCTGCAAAGGAAGGGCTTTTCTCCTGAGTGGGTGCGCTCGTGCTTGAGCAGGTTGGAGCTCAGGGAGAAGCGCTTCCCACACAGCTGACACGTGTAAGGCTTCTCACCTGAGTGGGTGCGCAAGTGCTTCACGAGGTTGGAGGTGCGGCTGAAGGCCTTCCCACACTCTCGGCATGGGAAGGGTGTCTCTCCAGTGTGAGTGCGCTGGTGATCGGTAAGGGTAGAGCTGCGGCTAAAGCCCCGCCCACACTCTGTGCATGTGTAAGGCTTCTCGCCTGTGTGTGTGCGCTGGTGTTCCACCAGAGTGCTGCTGCGGCTGAAGCTCTTCTCACATTCGCTGCAGGTGAATGGGCGCTCCCCTGTGTGGATTCTCTGGTGTTCTATCAAGTTAGAGCTCTGGGAGAAGCTCTTCCCACAATCAATGCAGTGAAATGGTTTTTCTGGCACATGTCGGGTTGAACTGGGATTCAGTGGTGCCTCTAAGACACCCAGCATATTGATGTAATCCCCTGAGCTTGGCACATTAGACCTCTTCTGTCGGTGTCTGAATTGTGAGGGCTTTACCTGCGGCTCATCTTGACTCTTGTGGGTTTCTTGGAAGGCCTGGCCAGCACTTTCTGCAGTTATTGCATTGGGAAGAAGCACCACTTCCTCCTTGACTTTCCCATCATCTATATAAAGGATAGGAAATCAGAACAACAAGCATTTCCAGCCCAGAAATACCAGAAGTTTGGCCCCTTGCCCACATCAAGAACAAATATTTATTAGAGCCTAAGGGTGGGATGGACAAGTTGTAGCCGTCTAGATGTTTTTGAACTGCAACTCCCACCATCCTGCATCCGTGGCTGTTGTGACTAGGGTTTGTAGAAGCTTCAGCCCCACAATGTCTAGAGGGCTGGACATCCTGCATCCATGGCCTAAGGGCTTCCTGGTTGAATCAGACCAGCATTTCACCTTGCTCAGGGTTCTGTCTCACTGAATAAAGAGCTGGAGATGATCTCTAAGGTTCCTTTCAGTGCAACAATATTATCTGACAGCAGTCAGTCAACTGCAATTTGCATGGTAACCTGCGGAGGTCCCACTTGTGGCTGTGGCAGTAGCAATAGCATGTGTACTTCTATACTGCTTATCAGCTAAGCACTCTCTAAGCAGTTTACGATGTGTTAGCTAATTACTCCCCCAAAAGCTGGGTACTCATTTTACTGACCTGTGGAAGGATGGAAGGCTGAGTCAACCTGGAGCCCAGCAGGATTCAACTCACGACCTTGTGGCTACAGTACCGGCATTTAACCACTGCGCCACCAGAGCTCCCAGCAAAAGCCTATACTGAGAAGTATAGGCTTGTGTTGGGCAGACTCAGCTTCAGAGGCTCTTTCAGAACTTTCAGAGGCTTACTTTGGTTTAATTATTCCTTCTTGGCCTAACCGATATTACATGATTATGGAGTTACAAGAAGTGCATGTGTGCCACTCTGAGAAAGGTGAAATAAGTAGAAGCAAAGTAGAAAAGTGGAAAAATAGGCACATATATGTTCAGAAACAGACTGTTCCAGAGCAAAACACTGAAGTTTAATTTCAGTGCTCAGCTCAGGAAAAATTTCACTTGAAATTTATATCCATGTCATCTATACAGAATTCTGTAACCACCATAAAAATAAATAAATAAATAAATATTTTTAAAAATCATGTTTATAGGCTTCTAATTTTGAAAAGATGCCAGTAGTTCTACACAGAGTTTGGAAAAATTACTTTTTTGGACAACAACTCTCAGAATCTTCACCCAGCATGACCAGGTGCTACTGTTGCTATTTATGGTCCTAACTTTTCCAAGCTCTGTCTATCCCTTCTTACAACATTGTGTCACTTGTTCCAGAAAATTGCAGCTTATTTTTCAGCTGCAAAAAGCAGACTAAATATTGCAATGTTCAGTGCAAGTAGCTAAGTTTACCATGTTTGTTCTGATTTGTTCTTGTTCTTTGATTTGATTTGACTTGTTCTGATTTCAGTGAATGGGCCAACCAAGTTGCAGAATATACATTTAGGGTGCTCAAGAAGCAATATCTGGGAAGACATTTGCATAGACCACCACACCATCCTGAACATACTAATCTTGTCTGGTTTCAGATGCTAAGCGGGGTCAGGCCCGTTTAATACTTAGAAAGAAAACCCCAGATAACAGGAAAGCTCTCCAGACAAGAGTAAGAAATAATGCCGCCTGAAATTCTAGAGAGCTGCTACCAGCTGAAAATCCTAGACCTCATGGACCTATCATTTCCCTCAGTATAAGACAACTTCCTGTGCTAGTCTATCCAGTCAACTTAAGGAAATGAAAGCCTTACTTTTTACTACCAAGTAATTTAGCTCAATTACCCACCTGGACAGGTATTGCTTCCTGGGATCTCTCCTTCCTCAGAAATTTGAAGTTCTGAAACATATTCTCTTCCATCATCTTGGGCCATCCAGAAGACTAAAGTAACATCTGATGAGTCAGAAACCTGCTTGTGAGGGATGGAGAATTACAATTTTATACTCAGTCTCTGTCTTGATAAGATCTAGTATGTTTCAATATGGATAAAAGCACTTATTGCTAAATAAACACACTATCATAAACACATCTTCCCAGAACATAACGCCTGCTGCTACTATTATAACATAATCTCAGTCATTAACGTAATCACACAGTGAATAAAGCCTACACAGAGGTGGATGACAAATACCTGAATCTTAAAAAGAACCACTGATGGAATTATAATGCCAAATCTCTTAAGAACATGTAGTATCTATCCTTCCCTCCTCACTTGAGATTCATTCATAACTGTGGCCCTTCAGCCACAGCATGTCTTCTTTTAGAAATATTTTACAAAGGCAACTGATAAAAGACTGTGCAACTACTTCATTTTTCAGTGAGACTGGGTTGTCAGTTAAAATTGGAAGGGGTGTGTGTTATATACTACCAGAACAGTATGGTATAATTTGAGATAGAATTTAGGTTTGAAGCTGTTTTCACTGTCAGAGCTCAAACTAAGAAGTATTGGAAGGAATAAAGACACTTGCATATTCTTTACTGAACAAACCCAGCAACCCCTCATGCAGCTGGCATAAGGAGGATTTTCACATGCACGTTGGACCCTTGGGTCTTTTTTAAAAAAAAGAAAAGGGAGGAGGATCATGATGAAATGGCTGCAGTGGTTTTGCACCCACTTCTTTATTATATGTAAACCTTGGTACATATAATACAATACAGAAACGACACAAGAGGAATTATTTTATACTAAACTCCAGTCCATCTGTGACTGACACACACACACACACACAGCAAAACTATTCTGTTATTAGTTGGCCTGGTCATGTAGAGCTGTGACTGGTGATAGCAATTCAGATAAATCATTAAGAGGAATATGCAATTCAGAGAGCAGGCAAAGAGGGAAACAAACTAAGCAGTGATGAACAGAACAGAAAACTGTTAGTATTCACTATGTGAAGACTGGGGGATCGGGGGTGGAAAACAGTTGAATCCATAAACTGCCAGAGGTCAATATCAGGAGAAAGGGTCCAGTTCCAAACATGCAATGGGACAGCTGCTGCCCTCTCCCCATTTTTCCTAGAGTGACTACAATTCCATCCAAAATGGGCCAAGTGTACCCCAAACACAGCTCTGCTTTTATTTTCATAATACTCGGCGAGTGGGGCAGATCACTAACGCCATTTCCATACTAGACTGTTACAGTGCTAGTATTCCACTTTCAACATTTTCCACTTTTAAGGCCCCTCCCTAAACTGCAAACCTCAGGATTCCACAGGATGCTGAAAGTGGAATAATAGTACTATAACAGTCTAGTGCGGAAATCCTGTAAGATGCGAAGAGAGAGGACAAACAGGATGGAGGGAATATATGGGAAATGAAAATTATGTACTGGAATAAAATCGAAATATGACCCCCACACGCCACTCCTTTTTCCCAAGAAATCATAGCGCAGGAAGACAGACTGGGGAAGGGGCGATCAAGGTGGTCCTTCCCCATCCTCTTCGGCAGAGCGCAAAGCTACCGCAGCGTGCGAGTTTCCCCAGCCCGGGTGCCTCCTTATCGTCTCCCCTCTTCCTCCAACCCCAGACCCTTTTTTGCGTTTCGCGCTCCCGCAAAAACGCCCCAGCCTCCCCAGCAAGGAAATCCGCCTCCCTCCCCATCCCCAGACAGAGGCTCCCGCGGCTCACCAGGCCCCGGGGTCACCCAGCCCGCAGGCAGCAGCGACGGTGTGCCCCCACAAAGGCTGTCCCCAGGCAATCCCATCCTGCAATCGGGAGTTCCGCCCCTCCGCCTGCGCGGGAAAGCACCGTCCAGCCCCCTCCCTTCCTCCTCTCTGCCAGGAAAGAAGGCCAGGCGGGGGCGCCATCGTGTGGTAGCGAAGGAGGAAGTTCAGGTCGGAGGCCATTTCCGCACTACACTGTTATAGTGCTATTGTTCCACTTCCAACATCCTGTGGAATTCTGGGGTTTGTAGTTTACTGAGGCCAAAGAGCTCTCTGGCTGACAATTCTAAAGGCCCCTCCCTAAACTCAAGACCCCAGGATTCCATAGGATGTTGAAAGTGGAATCATAGTGCTATAATAGCGGAAATGGCTGGGGTCATCAGTTGCGGAAACGAGACCTTGGTCTGCAGAGTTTTCCTTAATACTTACACGGGGGAGAAAGATCTGCTTCTGTGGTACAGAAGAAAATTGAAAAATAGGGTCACTAGTTTCCTAAAACTGGAAATCAAACCCTCCAAACTGTCCTTAATTGACAGGAAAAGTCCCCATTAATCATCTGACATTCCACTTTACTCAGCTGCTTCTAGAGTCTTCTAGTATCTCTCTCCTCTTCCCACTTTCCTACTTCCATTGGCGCAAGCTGAATTCAAAGTGCAAAAGCTAATTTGGTGGAGAGAGAGAAGGGGTGGAATCTTGCCCTTCCCAGTAGGCTCAGGGAACACCCTCCCCCAGTCTCTCTTAGCTGATGTGCCCTTCCTCATTAATCACATTTGGCATTTTGATCAGACTGATGTCGGTCGGCCACATGCATCCCAGTTCTCATCTGTGACATGTTGGAGGGTATGCCTATGAAATTCATGGGGTTGCCGTAAGTCAGTAGGTAACTTGAAGGCACGTGCACACACAAGAGACATTCCACATCCTCTATAATGTACATTAATGTCTCCTTCTCCAGGAAGGAGGAAGGGTAGGAGAGTAAAAAAAGAACAAGAAATGTGGCAGCATCTTTAAGACTAACTGGGTTTTATTGTAGCTTGAGCTTTCGTGGATATAAACCCACTTTTTCAGATGCAGTACCACCTGGTATTGAGGTCTCAGGCATAAAGCATATTCATACAGATGTGGAAGTGAGATAGAATGTGATGGGATCCAGAAAGATGCAAATCATGTCCCTTGCCCTAAAGTTTCAACGGGCTGGATGAGTTGATACTCGTCCTTCAGGTCTTTACAGTGGTCAGTTAGTGTTGATGCCTGAAAGCACATGGAAGGTACCAACCCCACTGCTGCCTGAGATCCCTTTTCCAGACTGCAATAATATTCTCATTTCCTCACCAGGTGCTTGAGGGCCTATGGAAGTGAAATGAGTCCACCCCAAAAGAAGACAGTGGTTTCTGAATATCAAGGGGACATGTTACGTACATGAAAGAATGGACATTAGTAAATTATAAAAGGGTAGAACTATAAATTTATTGGACCATGTATGTCTATCAGTTTAAGTCCCTGCCTCATAGAAGTTTCAAATGGAATGTAAAAATGTTCATAGAAAATGGTATTTTCTCCCACCCCACCCCACCTCTCATCCTATAAAACACCTGAATGGAAGCACTTGTTGTAGGCATCCTAGTGTAGTATTTGTGGCAAGTCCTCCTCATCTTTCCCTAGCAGATGACAGGGTGTTTCAAGGTCCGTGTTGCAGAGAGAACTTTTTATGGCTTTGTCTCCTGGTATTGTATTGCATAGGAGAGGGACATCTTGTGTCGCGGAATAGTATTACTCTATTTTCTTCTATCTGGTCTCATCACCCTTCGAGGTCATTGATAAGGTAGGGGTTTTTGGCCTTCAGTGCCTCATACAGCTGATCCTTGCAGGAGTTGTTCCAGCTTGGCATGAGCCTGTAGAGCTCCCTCATTTTGTCCTGGTTGGTTTCCTTGGCACAGATTTTTTGGTACTGCTCTTCAGTTAGGACTGTACCATGCAATCTGTCCAGCACTGGCTCAACTGAGGCAGTCCGCTGGATAAGCTCTTCCCTGTTGCGCTCAACAAAATGACGCCCTATCAGGAAAAAGAGAGAGGTTAGAGGTTCACATTGTACTCTTAAACAGGCTGTCCATTCATTTCCTCCTCCTCCTCCCCGTTCCCTGAGAAGCATAGTTTTGTGAAGAGGGGCAAGGGATTTCTAGCATACCATTCTTAGCACTTCACCAGCCTATAATTCCCAGGTTTCTTTGGAAGAAATTATGAGAGTTGAAAAGAAATAAAGACAGAATAGTGTTTTGATAATAATGGCTGTGGTGAGACAAAAGGATGGCAGTTGGAGGGGATCGCAAGGGCCATTTCGTCCAACCTCCAACCATGCAGGAATACACAAATTCAGCACTCCTGAGAGATGCCCCTCCCAACCTCTGTTTCAAATTCTTCAAAGAAGGAGAGCCTATCCCCCTGCAACATGTGATTCCAGTTTATCTGTTACTATAACCTGGAGTTATGCCAGCATATGCAAATTTAGGGACTCTGTCAAAGGAGGGCTATATTTTCAGAGGAAGGAAATGGCAAAAGTCAACTCTGAGTATTTCTTGCCTAAGAAAATCTTATGAAATTCATGGGTTTTGCATAAGTCGATGAGTGACTTGAAGGCACATACAAAGTGCTGGTCATGATCTATAAAGCCCTATATGGCTCAGATCCAGGCTAGGTGACAGCCCGTATCTCCCTGTATGGACTGACCTGGACTCCCAGATCATCAAGAGAGGTCTTTCTTTCAGTCTCAGCACCACTGCAAGCACAGTTGGTGTGGGAGGGCCTTCTCAGTGGCTGCCCCTAGACTCTGGAACTCTCTTTCCAGGGAGGACAGAAGGAAACAGTAAAGGAATGGGCTGGGAGTGCTGTACTATTATTTCAATTACTTCTTTTAACCTCTTTTTAGCTGTTTTAATTCTTTTACAGTTTAATTCTCCTTGAATATATCTAATTTATATGTTTTTAAACTGTATTTTTTAAATACGTAGGCCGATTTGAAGCCCAATGTTGGGCAAAAAGCGGGATCCAAATGAAGATGATATCGGTGATGATGATAATAATAACAATAACAATAATAATAATAATAATAGTAAAAAACTATATCACAGGGTATACACAGGGAAGGCAACCTGCATCACCCCCACACAAAGAAGGGAAGGATGCACACCTCACAGCTGTCTGGTGGTTTGGAAGAGGATGAGAGGGTACCCAAGTAGTGTCTAGTTGCAGTTCTGCAGTGAAATCAGAGGGAAATGACTGTTCTAGATCCCCCCTAAGCCCCACAGATCCCGAGGGCAGCCCAGAAGAACTGAGCTAGCAATATTTGAGCAGGTGGGAAAGGACTCACCATTTCTTCCTGAGGTGGCACTGATGGATGGCACAGAGATCTGAGAAGAACTACCACCAGCTAGAATATTAACAAAGAAAAAAACATGTTTTTAGGTTTGTGAAACAAGAAAATATTGTAATGCAAAGAAAGACAGAGATAAAGCAGATATACTGAATTCCTGCGAGAAATGTAGAAGGCTCCCTTTAGTGGTCTAGGTACAAACAAGCTCTGGGGGGAAGGCAGAGAAGCTGTGAAGGAGGACAAAGGCAGGAGAAAAAGAAAGGAATTTACAGAAAGGAAAGGATCTCTTATTTATCCCATTCCTGACTACAGATTTATAGAATTTTATAGATGAGGGAGTCTTGCAGAGTCCACTTGGACAGCTAATTTACTTCACATTCATCATTCCTTTCATTTTGTGAGTTCTTGGCTAATGCAATCAAACTGCTGGTGTAATCTCATTTTAATATCCAAGTGAATAGGAAATACACCAGCTGGGCAACAGGCATGTTTTTTTAGCCTTTTGTTGTTGGGTCCTATCACTCAAACATCTATTATTTCTTTGGATGGTTCTGGAGTTGATAAGACTCTTTTTTTCAGGATTGGTTAACACTGATAGAAGACAGGGCTGATACTAGAGAGTGTGCATGGTGTCTGTGATGAAAATAACAATAATCAACTCTCACCCTCAAACTTAGAAATTCCCTTTTTTCCAATTTGAACTCAAAAGTCTAGAGATGTCCATTCCCTAGAGGTGAGATGGTCATGTAGGCTGAACAGATTAAGAGGCTCAGCTCCATCCTGTCCTTTCCAATACTTAAGTAAGAAAGGGAGCTTGATTCATTAATTCCATTCCTTGTTTAAGGTAACAGACTTTCTGAAGTAATCAGACAACTAAGTTCCTGATAGTTCAATTTCACATGCTCTCTGAAAATAATAAACAGATTGGGACAGTTTAGAAATGTTGACAGATGCCAGAGAAGTGAGGATGTGCTTTGAACTAAGTGCTAATTGTTTTCTGAATGAATGCATGGGGAAACCCACCTGTTTAGTGTGTATAAGATGGGTGCTGGGAAATGTGTATTGTTTCACTTTGGACTTCCACAAAGTGTGTAGAAATAAACTTTGCCTTAGCTCCTTGCTCACGTTGCTCTGCTAATTTGGACAATGCTGCTGGGCAATGGACCTCACTCTTGTGTCCATATACATAACTAGAAGAAAAGTTCAGCTGAATGAGTTTGGAGAGGGGACTGCATACAATTTATTCTGATTTATTATAACTTTGTATGCACAGTTATGAGTGTGCTGAAGCATACCGAGCAGACAATACAGTATCTCCCACTGGGCAATGGATATTGGAATGTATTAATGTTTAAGAAGCTCAGAGCGGTTTTTACCAGTCAGAATAATACTGTTCACCATTCGCCATCAGGGAGATCATGTTACTTCCTCCCATGTCTTTCCATTTTTGAATTGTAAAAGAAAGCAGCAAGCAGAGCTGCTCACAATTTTCATCACCACATGAGGCACCCAAATGGCTGGGGAAGAATCAGTCAGGGACAGAGCTGAGCAGGGACAGCTCCAAGGATGGCAGGTGGATAAACTCACTATATTCAATACTGTATGCAGAACAAATTTAGTTTGGTCCCATGAAACAAGAGGTGCAGAGGAACATAAAAACCTGCATGTACATTTTATCCCCCTAAAGAGGAAATTCTAAATATTTTTCCTACTAAAAACTGTTTTAAATAAATGAAGCCAAAAATACTTCCAGCACCTTTTCCTATAATTTTGTATTTGTCCACGAGGCATCAGAAATGGTAAGCTTCTTCCTCTGTCCTCTGATAACCTTGTCTCCAGTTCCACCCATTCCAGAAAGCGAATGGATAAAGTTCAGTCTAGATAGTAGTAAATCAGAAATTGCTTGTTTTACAGGGGCAACGGTGTCACTGGCATGAACTGAATGTCTACTTCTAATTTCTAAATAAAAACAAAGTAATAATTGAAAATATTGCACAGCGGCAGGGTTAAAAACACCCACAAATGCCTTATGCAGGGCATGGATTTCAGAGATCACATGGGTTAACAGAAGGAGAAGGCAGAGCTTAACCCCACAGTGAAAAGGAAATGATGATGGCAAACTCAAAAGTGAAACTAAGTATTTACAAGAAAGGTTTTTCTCTTTCCTTTTTTCTTTCTTTCTTTCTTTTTTGTGTTTGTGTGTGTGTGTCATAGCTTTGTCTGTAAAGTTCAAAAATGTGTTTCAGACAAAGAAAAGCGCTCAACAGGAAAACCAAATCCTTTTCCTAGTAGAATGTGTGGGTCCAGTGCATTCAAGTCCTGGGACAGAAAGCAGAGAAGGGTGTAGAGGAAGGAAGCAGACGCCTGGGTCTCAAAAGTTTTGTCAAAATGAAAGTTTATAACAGGCATTGCAAGTGTGCTGGAATAAGGAAAAGAAAGGTGGAACTGAAGGGGGGTTAGATGTGGGCCCACCACCCACCCAGAGCATGTGGGGCCACTGGGAAAAAGTCCACACACACCCCCTCGCTCGTTTTGGGAAGAGAGGATCCGGCTCAGCCTCTGCCGCCCCTCCCCAAATTCTCCTCCCCCCTCTTTTCCTTACCGATCCCGACGGAAGAGAGGAGCCTCTGCGCCTCGGGCTTGCAGTTGATCTCCCTCAGCACGTCGGCTGTCAGCGTCACACTGTAATCCTCGGCGTAGTAGCTGATGAGGAGATCGGCCAGGTCCAAGGCGTCCGCCTTCTCCAGCCGCCCTTTGGGGATGTTGTCGTAGCCCCTCTTGACCGGGAACTCGTTGACTTTCCTCTTGAACCTCTTCAGCTCATCCTCCCCCAGGTTCTCCAAGGTGTCCACCAGGCGATCGCGGACGGTCTTCGGCATCGCCTCCTTTCAGCCCCAGCCCCGGCTCCAGCTTGGGAGGAGAGAAGGCTCTGCCCCGAAAAGGCGCCAGAAGAGCCCGGTCGAGAGCGCCGCCGATCCTCCGCCCCCGATTGCGAGGGAGAGGGAGAGGGAGGAGGGGCCCGCCCGGGGTTGCTTCCTCCCGTCCACTTCCTCATCGCCTCGGGCAAGGAGGTCGCCCGGTGCTCTGCAGGAAATCCCACCACCCCGCTTCTTGTTTCGTCTTTCCCGACCCTGACTGTAGGAAGGCCGAGCCGCCTGCACGTGTCGCGGTCCGTGGCTCCTGCAGGAGGGGAGCGGAGGGAGTTCTGCTCGAGCCCTCGCTTCGAGCCCTCGCACCGGCAGGCAGAAGTTCAACAGGTGCGCGGTTTGCCTAACGCGCGCCCGGCCGCCCGGGGGAGCGCGGGAAGGAATTGCTCGAATTGCTCGAAGCAGCGGGATCTGCAGCGCCTGGGAGATGCCATGTGACTGAGCCAGCCTGGCATAGCCGTTTGAGCTCTGCAGGCCGGCCATGTCCGCACTAGACTGTTATAGCGCTATGATTCCACTTTCAACATCCTATGGAATCCTGGGGTTCCACTATATTCAATATCACATACAGAACAAATTTAATTTGGTTGCATGAAACAAGAGGGGCAGAGGAACATAAAAATCTGCATGGACATTTCAGCCCCCTAAAGAAGTAATTCTAAACGTTCTTCCCACTAAAACTGTTTTCAATAAGTGAAGTCAAAATCACTTTCAGCACCTTTTCCAAAGATCTGTATTTGTCCCTGAGGCATCAGAAATTGTAAACTTCTTCCTCTGTGACTCTGATACCTTGCCTCCAGTCCCACCCAGTCCAGAAAACCAATAAAATGGATAAAGTTCCTACATAGCCATAAATCAGAAAGTGCTTGTTTTACTGGCCTCCTTGGCAAAAACAACTTCTTATTTCTAAACGAAAGCAAAGGAATGACTTCCCATATCTTACAGTGGCAGGGGCAAAAATGCCCACAAATTCCTTATGCAGGGCATGGATTCGAAGGGCCAAATGGCTGAAGAGAAGGAGAAGGTGGGAGTTTAAAGCCCCCCCTTGGAAATGATGATGGAGAAGATATTCAAAAGTGAAACTAAGCACCTACAGGAAAGTTTTCTTTCTTTTTTGTGTCAACGTTTTGTCTGTAAAGTTCAAGAATGAATTCGGACAAAGGAACGTGTTGGAGAAGACAACATCCCTTTCCTGGTAGAATGTGTTTGTGCAGTTTGGTGAAGGAGAGAAAGGCAGAGAGGAAAGAAGAAGAGGCCTTGGGTCTCACAGTTTTGTCAAAAGGAACAGGTTTTTTTTAAAAAAAAAAACTCCAAACTATGGCTCTTTCCGCACTAGACTCTTATAGCGCTCTTATTCCACTTTCAGCATCCTATGGAATCCTCGGGTTTGCAGGTTGGGGAGGGGCCTCAAAGGAGTTCCAGAGGATGTTGAAAGCGGAGGCAAGAGCACCAGAACATGGCCCACAACGCGCCTTGCAGTGGCGCGTGAGCAGGGCTCCTCCAGTTCCAGCACCCACCCGGAGCGCGTGGGGCCACCGGGAGAAAGCCCACCAATCCCCCGGCCCGTCCGGGGAAGAGAGGATCTGGCTCCCCCCGCGCCGCCTCTCCCCATTTCCCCGCGCCCCCCGGCTCTTTTCCTTCCCGATCCCGGCGGGAAAGAGGGGCCACCGGGCCAGGTGCTCGCGCCCCATGGCTCGCAGTATCCCGGCCGCCACCTCCGCGGCGTAATCCTCGGGGCAGACGTCCGGCAGGAGGCCGGCCAGGACCGCGCGTGTCGTCTCTTGCAGCGGCCCTCGGGGGACGTTTTGGTAGCCCGCCCTGACCGGGAATGCGCGGAGTGTCTTCTGGAACCTCGCCGGCTCACCGCTCCCCAGGGAATCGAAGGTTTTCACCAGGAGGTCGCGGACGGCTTTCGGCCCCGCGGCCGTGGCGCTCCGGCCCCGGCTCCGGCTGAGGGGGAAAGCGGGCTCGCCCCGCAAAGGCGCCCAAGCCCGGCCGAGAGGGCCGCGCTGTTCCTCCGCCCCCTCCCCCGATTGCGGGGGGGGAGGCGAGGAAGACGGGGTGGGAGGGGGCGGACCCGCCCGCGCTTCCTCCGCCCGCCCGCTTCCTCGTCGCCTCGGGCAAGGCGTTCTCTCGCCGCCGCTGCTGCTCTCCGGGGAATCCCGGCCCCCGGGTTCGCCTTTCCCCGCCCTGGTTCCGCGCAGGCCGGGTCGTGCGCGCGTCTCGCGGTTCGCGGCTCCCGCGGGCGGGGAGGGAGGGCGTTCTGCCCGAGGCGGAAGGCCTTCCCCGGGGGCGAGGGTTTCCCGGCAGGCGCCTGGCCGCCCTCCCCGCGGGGCACCCGGGCAGCGCGCACGCGAAGCGCTCGCCGGGCGGAGGGAGCCCCCGTTCTGCGGCTGACCGTCGGGCTCTTGAGCCAGGCTGGAGCAGCGGTCTAAGCGTCGCTGGAGACCGGGGTTCGAATCTCCGCTCGGCCGTGGAAAGGCACCCGGTGACCTCGTGCGTGGCATCGCCGGTCCCGGAAAACCCCCCGACAGGGTCCCCTTAGGGCCGCTTTAAGTCGGAAACGACTGGAAGGCACGCAGCAGCCACAACCATCTCGTTGCCGAGGAGGCTGTCAACGTTTGGGCTTCCGTGCGCGACTGTTCTGGCCCTTCCTCCAAGGGGCTCAGGGTAGTTTCTTCACAACCACCCGGTGAATGATGTTGGGAAGCGGTGGGTTGAACCGCTGTGCTCTAGAGGAGACCCGCTGGAAGCAGTGAGACTTGCCTTAGCAGGTCATGGAGGGCTGTCCGATTTCACTGAGTTTACTTTTCATACGGTTATGACTGGATCCAGACTGCTGACTTACATTGCAATCCTGACCCCAAGGTAGGTGGGCTGGAACCATGTAACCTAGAACTGGGGGGGGGGGGCTGGGGGCTGAGCCACCCCCAAAATGATCCAGCAAAATTAGACCCCTAAGACTCTTTATGTAGGTGAACCTCTTTAAGCATCATCAGTCGGAAACGTAGCCATTGATTCAGCACTGGGAAATATTAAGACAACAATTGTTTTCGAGCCCTCCCTGGAATCATAAAGACTACGAAAAATGCGTGCTATGCACGCTTCTTGTGTGCCTTCACGTCATTTCTGACTTATGGCAACCCTAAGGCAAACTTATCACAGGGTTTTTTTGGCAGAATTTTTTCAGAGAGGGTTTGGCCTTACCTTCTCCTGAGACTAAAATGTGGGATTTGGACAAGGTCACCCAGAGGGTTTCCACAGCTGAGCAGGGATTTGAACTCTGCTCTCCCAGTGTCCTGGTCCAACGCTCACACCGCTACAGCATGTTGGCTCTGCACATTTACTTGGGGAGCAAACTGCACTGAACACACGGGGGGCACATACAAGTAAACATTGTGCTTTTATGAGTCTCCATATTTAAAAGTGCTTTGGTGACTATTGATGAGGAAAGTAACTTGCCTTCCCCTTGCAAGCAGGCAAAATTAGTAATAACCTGTGTCTCCGTGTTGAGCCCCCCCACCGAAACAGTTCTGGGGTACCAGGCTGAAATCAGTTAGGATGAGACCCAGGGCACTTGTGCTGACTGAACAGGCATGAGGCTCAGCTGAACTTCCCTTATGCTGGCAAAACTCTCTTGTGGTGGACAGCTGGCTGAAGAGCCAGAAAAGAGCAGTGTGAGGAAGGGGCCAAGTTATACCACATCCAAACCTCCCTCACCACAGGGACTCAGCCACTCCGTTGGCACAAAGTAAGGACAGGGTCAGAATAATCAGGCACTGGTTGCAGAAACGGGAAACGTGTATCAGAGAGTAACAAAATACTTCAGCCAATCTCTTCCACTGTACCTTTTGCTAAAAAAAAAACCTGGTGAGCACCACCTACTGCTATTTTCAGAAATACTGAATGGATCTTGCCCAGTAATTTCTATTCTTCTCCAGTCACCTGGCTCTGGCAGATAATGATGATCAACATAACTGTCAGTATTCACTTGAAGAGTTAAATTAATATTCATAACTTTTTATATGGAAATGTTTGATGGGAAACTATTAACCGTTAACTGTGGAAGCGCAAAGTCTCTGTCCCATAGGGAGGCCATGAGCCAACCATCTAGTCCTGTTTCACATGGCTCTGCTATAAGCAAATCTCACAAATCCTGTTTTCGTAGTACATAGGCTTACATGGGAAACATTAAATAAGATGAATTATTTATTATTATCATTGGCACAAGCGGATGAGAGGCCTAAAACTGTTGCAACCAATATGCTTGCCACATTCTATTCTTCAAAACCATTCTGAAGTGGAACTAAGTTGAAAGGGTATATTTTTTAACTTAAAAAAAATACTATTAGGCAAGAAATGCCCCCTTCTCCAGACATGCATCCACAATCCTTCATCTCCCCAGTACCAAGCCTTAGTAAGGTCTCATTCGGCTTTCTAGGCCTTGGAGAGCTGGCTCACCCACCATTCTGCCTCATCTCAGGTCCTACCCTTGGCTTGGCTAAACTGCTGAGCCTTAAAAAGCCCAGGGACACTTCTCAGACTAACTAAGAAACCAACCACTTACAGAGATAGGCTGAGCACTACAGGGGAGGGGAGGTGCACTGTGCAAAACTCTTTCCTTCCTCCAGTTGCAGACCCTTAGGTCTTCCAACTTTTTCCATCCATCCAGATTTATGCTCATGTAACACCTATTCACATGAATCCATCAAATTCCTCCTTCATTGCTTGATAATTTTCTTTAGTAATATTCCTGTTTATTTCTCTGCCTCAACTTTCAGTACGTAGATTACAGTCAGCCCTCCACATTCACCAGGGTCGAGGTGCAGGACCCCTGAAAAAGTGGTAAAACTGCAAATATCAAAATGTGTGTGTGTATGTTAAAAGTAACAGTGTAAGATTATTTGTTAGACAGAAACAGTGTATGTATGGAATGTAAACACAGACTCAACTGGAAAAAAGATGGTTGGAAGTGGGGAGGGTTTTTTTAAATTTTTTTATTCAAAATTTCAATAAAAATATATATTAAAAATAAAAAAGTGTGTGTGTGTGTGCGTTGGAAGGAGGCCGAGGCTTGGTGAGGAGGGCAGGCACCCAGGGTCCAAACCAGGTTAGAGAAAGGAGAGGGAAAGGGGGTGGGTTGGCATGGTAGCTCAATACTTCCTCTCTCTCGCCCATCTCCTTTCTTGGGTGTGGGCATCAGGAGAAAGTTTGTGATGCTGAGAAACTGGGCTGCAAGCTCTCCTTGCTGGCCAGGCAGTGGCCCTTTCCACACCTTACCTTCTTCCGGCACTGGGGTGCGGGGATTGTGCGAGCAGCCTCCATTGAGAGGCTCTTGCACCCGGGGTCCTTCGGCTCTGCACGAGCTGCCTGCTCACGCGAGAGCCCCGCCTCTTCCTTCCGCAGTGCAGCCTGGGAGTTTCCCAGGCTGCGCTGGGGCAGGAAGTGCAACCAGCGCGGCTCCGGAGGCTCCACACGCCAGGTAAGTGCACGTGGGGCCCGGGAGCAATGCGCGATCGCTCATCATTTTCAGCTTCTAGCCGAAAATGAAAAGGTGCACGATCAGCGCCAGCCGGCCCCTGGAGCATCGCGCGATTGTGAGTGCGTCGTGCAGATCGCTCCTCACAGTCACGCGATGCTCCAGGCCCCCTTTTGCATGGAAAATGCTGTGCGAAAAGGGCAAGTGACTGGTGGAGGAGAAGGAGAAGGGCCAGAGGTGGATTTTTAAAGGGCTGCATGGCCTGCTCAGAGCCACCGAGAGGGAAGGTTTCCTCAGGAAAGAATCACCTGAGGTGGGTGGAGTGGAAAGGGTTGGAGAAACTTGCAAGTAATCAAATCCATGAAAGTTAAACCTACAAACGTGGAAGACCAACTGTAATTATCTTTCTCTGAACACTTCTGCACACTCTACTTGATTTTACAAGTAATTCTCATTGCATTCCTACTTGGTTTTGCAAGTAATTCTCATTGCACTGTGTTGTAACTAAACACACTTTAGTTTAAACACAACTAAACACAGTTTAGTTACAGACACCAAATTTTTCTTATGCTGTTCCTTGTCTTGTTGTCACACTTACAAATGCCCCAAAGGGTCTACTGGTGCTCAATAAGCACACCACCAGAAGGCCTCAGCCACACGACAGCTGATATGGAAGCAAAGCTGCGGTATTTTTACTTTGCAATTTGCATACATATTACATTTACATAAATACTAAATTGCTGCACTTTCGCAGATTGAAATGAAGATATCTTGTTTTCTTTCATGACTGGCAAATGCAGTGCAAAAACAGTAATATGTTTTCTATGTGTATGTCAAAAAGGAGTCACAATTTAATAACATTTGGACTTTAAAGAATAAAACTTTCTGCTTATTCTCCATTTGCAACTCCACCCATCCTTAAGCCCAATCTATACATACACACATGCACACGCACACACAGGAGCAGATGTCAAAGTTAACCTGATAGCCACACCATCTGCATGAATGGATGAAGTCTTCCTGAGAACAAGCCATGTTACACCTTAATTCAAGGCGGGGGGGGGAGTATAGTTCACAGTTTCTTGACACGTCAGAGGGGCCCCAATTTTTTTTTAAAAAAGTCCCAAAATGCCCTGGCTTCCCTAACCAGTGTGGGAATAAATTTTAGCATCCTTCCCCCTCTCTCCCAGAGCACTTTAAGCTCTATTGTGGTTGTGTCTCTTCAAGTTCTTTCCAGCTTATGGCAGCCCTAAGGTGAACCTATCAAAGGTTTTTTGGCAAGATTTGTTCAGAGGGGATTCCCTTTGCCTCCCTCTGAGGCTGAGAGAGTATGATTTACCCAAGGTCACCCAATTGGTTTCCATGGTCAAACAAGGATTTGAATCCTGGTTTTCAAAGCTGTGGTCCAAGTCTCAAACCACTACACCACACTGGCTCAGGAGAGGCCTTTTGGCAACAGGAAGTGACTGAGCAGCTCAGTCTGAGCAGAAAACACTGCTATGTGTAGATTCATAGAATCTGGTTTTTTTTCTGCCAAATATGCGTAAGTACAAATAGAAGCACTGGGATCATCCAAGATACACAGCCGAGTTCTTGGGAGATGGTGCTTTGCCTCCTTTGTGGCCTCATCTCCCTTCAAGGTCACCAAGGGCAAAAGGGCATGACAATGCTGCTAGATTTGCAGAATTTGCGTTGATGTCAAATGAGTTCAAGAACGAAAGCAGCAGAGGAAAGTAGTACAGGCAACTGGCCTTCCTGTGGTAACCTTTGGTCATTTGGGGTCTCATCTCCCTTCAACGTTGTCAGGGGCAAAAGGGAAAGACAAGGCAGGCTGAGCAGCTGCAACTGCTGCTTTGTGCAGATTCACAGAATTTGTGCTGTACATCAAAGAAAGAATTCAAGAATGAAAGCACCAAAGACACACAGTACTGGCAGTTGGATTTCCTGTGGTAGTATTTGGTCATTTGTGGCCTCGTCTCCCTTCGAGGTCATCAGTAAGGAACCTCTCCTTGACCTTCAATGCCTCATAAAGCTGATCCTTGCAAAAGCGATGCCAGCTGGGCACCAGCCTGTAGAGCTCCCGCATTTTATCCTGGGAGGTTGTCTTGGAGCAGATTTTTTCGTATTGCTCATGATTCAGGACGCTGCCATAAAGCATATCCAAGACTCCCTCTACATTTCTGGTCTGACGTATCAGCTCCTCCCGGTGGCGCTCAATGAAATGCATCCCTGGTGAATCAGGCAGATGTTCCTCTGGATGCAGGAAAAAATAGAAAATATGTTAAAATTGGTGGCAGAGAATGCTGTAACACCTTGGATTGTGGGGAAAAGTGAACCAACTAACAGCTGAAGACTTAGGATTGCCACCAAGCAACCCTGCTTTCCAGATGGTTGCAGGGATTGACAGCAGCCTAGAATAAAAATAGTGACTCTTCACTTCTTTCTGGGGTTGCACCAACTGCAATTGGTTTGTAGGTCTACCTGCTGACAACTGGAAAAGAAAGGAAGAGGGATGGTGTGCTTAAACTGTATATGTCAGCCAGGAGAGTGTGGTCCATGGGTCACATATAGCCCAAGAGATGATTTGAGGAGAATTGGGGTTTTTTTGGCAAGCAAATGTGCCCAAATGCCCCCTACAGGTTATGTGAGGGAATTGATCAAAATTTCTCCACCCTGGACATTTTTAGGCATGGTAGTAGACTTTTTTTTCCCCAACAGAATGTGATCCCAACATTGACCTGAAGTTTATGACCTGTTGTGGAAAAAATGCCAGGAGCAAACTCATGGAGGAATTGCCTCCCATGCCTGCTAGGAGCTACTGGGGGTATGTCGGTACAAAAATAATTTCCAAATGTTTTCCAGGAGGGAGGTGGCAAGGAATGCAGCCTTCCAAAGCTGCCCAGGGGACCAGCCCCTGATGGTTGCCCGCTCCTGGCACAGATGATGCAAGAAGAATATGTGAGAAAAGGAAAAGGATAGAATATGAACCAACATCTCTGGAACAGAGTCAGGTGAGGTGTGGTTCTCCAAGGGTTGTTAGACTTCAGTTCTCCTCAGCCCTAGACAGGATAACCAATTGTACTGAAAATGGGAGTTGCTTCTGGGCCTCTGGTGAATGGGGTGTTGAAGGAAGATGCACCCAGGTACCTCCTACGGGTGAGCTGCAGCTCAGCAAGCAGAAGCAGATACCCCTGTGAAGTCCTATTGCAACTCTTTGTCACACCCCAGCTTGCTGGCTGGAGGTGGATGGATCTGTCATCCTGCTTGGCTTTTAAGGTGGGTTTTAGAGGCATTTGTGGTTGAGACAATGATGCCATGACCAGAAATGTAAATACAAGAGTTACATAGTTGTAACTCTAGCTTATGACATCTTAACTGCCTAATAGGATGCCAGACAAATATCTGTTGCAAAAAAGAAAGCAGCAGATTATCTGGAATTCTGTGTACCCTGTAAAACACCTGAATGAAAGCATTAATTGTAGGTAGCCTAATGCAACATTTGTGGCAAGTCCTTCTGATCTTTGTTTAGTAGATAACAGGGTGTTTCAAGGTCCATGTTTCAGAGAAGACTTTCTATGGCTTTGTCTCTTGGCATTGCATTCCATTGGAAGAGGGACATCCTATATCACTGAATGGTATTACTCTATTTTCTTCTTTGTGATTTCGTCTCCCTTGAAGGTGACTGATAAGGTAGAGAGTTTTGGCCTTCAGTGCCTCATACAACTAATTCTTGCAAGAGTTGTTCCAGCCTGGCATGAGCTTGTAGAGCTCCGTCATTTTCTTTGGGTCAGTTTTCTTGACACAGATATTTCGATATTCCTTTGCAGTTAGGACTGTACCGTGCAATCTGTCCAGTATTGGCTCATCCGAGGCAGTCCGCTGGGTAAGCTGTTCCCTGCAGCGTTCAACAAAATGGTTCCCTATCAGGAAAAAGAGAGAGGTTAGAAGTTCACATTGCACTCTTAGACAGGCTACTCATTCATCTCCTCTTCATCCTCATTCTCTGAGAAGCATAGTTTTGTGAAGAGGGGCAAGGGATTTCTAGCATACAACTCTTAGCAATTCACCAGCCTATAATTCCCAGGTTTCTTTGGGAGAAATTGTGAGAGTAAAAAGGAATAAAGACAAATAACGTTTTGATAATAATGGCTGTGGTGAGGCAAAAGGATGCAGCTGGAAGGGATTGCAAAGGCCATCTCATCCAAGCCCCAGCCATGCAGGAATACACAACTTCACCACTTTTGAGAGATGCCCCTTCCAAATTCTATTTAAAGGCTTCCAAAGAAGGAGAGCCCATCCCCCCGCAACATAGAATTCCAGTTTATCTGTTAGCGTAACTTGGAGTTATGCCACTATAAGCAAACTTAGGGGCTCTGTTGAAGGAGGGCTATATGTTCAGAGGAAAGAAATGGCAAAGTCAACTCTGAGTATTTCTTGGCTAAGAAAACCCTGTGAAATTCATGGGCTTGCCATAAGCTGACAAGAGACTCGAAGGCACATACCAAGTGCAGGTCATGATCTGTAAAGCCCTGTATGGCTCAAGTCCAGGGTATGTGATAGCCCATATCTCCCTGTATGAACTGGCCTGGACTCCGAGATCATCAGGAGAGGTCTTTCTTTCAGCCTCACCACCATTGCAAGCACAGTTGTTGGGGACACGAGAGAGGGCCTTCTTGGTGGCTACCCCTAGAGTCGGGAACTCCCTTCTCAGGGAGGCCAGAAGGGCCCAATCCTTGTTGACCTTTTTAGGGAGGCAGGCATTTTAATAAAAAAAAGTTTTTAAAGAACAGGCTAAGGGGTTCTATACTGCTATAATTTTAATTGTCTCTTTTTAACTGTATTGTTGTTGTTATTAATCATTTCTTGTATAGCTCTACTTTAATATATATTATTTATGGGTTTCTAAATTGTATATTTTCTTAATAAGTAAGCTGCTTTGAGGCTCAGTGTTGGGTAAAAAGCAGAATACAGAGATGGTGATGATGTTGTTGTTGTTGTTGATGATGATGATGGTATACAGACACTATATCACAAGGTATACACAGGGAAGGCAACCTGCATCACCCCCCACACAAGGGAGGGGAGGCCACCCACCCCACAGCTATGACTGCTCTAGATCCCCACTAAGCCCCACAGGTCCAGAGGGCAGCCCAGCAGAACTGAGCTAGCAGTATCTGAGCAGATGAGGAAGGACTCACTATTTCTTCTTGAGGTGGCGCTGGTGGATGGCACAGAGGTCTGAGGAGAACTGCTATCAGCTAGAATTTTAACAAAGAAAAGAAACATGTTGGTAGGTTTGTGAAACAAGAAAATATTGTTACTGCTGTTTCTAGCCCGAGCTTGTGGGATATTAAGATATCATTTGATATCAATAATTCGGCCTTCTCTACCCATTCCTCTCCACGTGCTTGCGAGGCCCCCGGACAAGCACGCACACAGGCGCGGCCGACAATAGCTGAACCATTCAAACCCCGACCTAGGCAGGCCAGTCATTGCCGAATGCAGCTTCAGGAGACCTCAAGGCAGGTACCACATTATGTATGCACGCTACTTACAAAAGATCCCCTGCCTGCACAGGCAGCTTGGTGAGCGAACTATACAACTCTCAAGCACTCCGCGTTTGCATACTGGCTACTCTATTGACAATCTGGCTATAACTCAATCATCTAAAGCACTGACCTTTCGGAGGCTTTGTCTCCAGCCCCAAACTCATTGTTTTCCCCAAGTACGGACTAGCTTGCGGCCACAATTTTCCCTATAAGAACCCCTGACTTTGAGCGCTTCCTCGGATCGCTCTTGGCTTCCATCCCGCCTTGCTGTCGCTTTGTCCAGCGAGCCTTCCCCTCAGCCCCACGTGCGTCGATCGATCTCTTCGCCAGCAATCTGAACAGGAAGTGTCCCCGATACTGTTCGAGAGCCGGCCTAGGCCGGGACTCTCTCGGCGATGCTTTCCAGTTTTCAGTGGACCGATGGTCTCCTCTACGCGTTCCCACCGTTTCCTCTCCTGGGCCGAGTGGTCGCCAAGATCCTCGCGGATCGAGCCGACGTCATCCTCGTAGCCCCATACTGGCCGAGGCAGCATTGGTTCAGGTCCCTCTTCGAGGCTGCTCGCGGCCGTCTCCTCAAGTTTCCGACAGCACCAGATCTCCTGTCGCACTCTGACGGTCTCGTACTCCACCCAGACCTGCCTCTCCTGGCTCTTCACGCGTGGAGTATAACGCCTTAGATGCTCCAGCGATTCAGGAGTCGACATGCTGCAACTACCACTACAAGTGGCAGAAGTTCGTCGCCTTCGCGGAAGCACGTCGAGAGCCGGTATCACCCATCGCTCTGCCTACCATACTCCATTTCCTGCTCCACCTTCGGCAACAAGGGCTCGCCTTCCCGTCGTTGAAGGTCTACCTCGCCGCTATCGTGGCTTATCAGCCATGAGGGTCCTCCTCGGCAGCTCTCTTCAGGGACGCTACCCTCAAGCAGTTCATGAAGGGCCTGCAACACCTTTATCCACCGGTGTCACCGCCGCTACCGCCTTGGTCGTTGTCCCTGGTACTATCACAACTGACGCGACCGCCCTTCGAGCCCATGGCAGCTACTGACAACAGGCTCCTGACCATCAAGACTGCTTTCCTGGTAGCTGTCACCTCAGCCAGACGGGCGAGTGAGCTGACAGCACTTCGGTCGGATGAGCCCTTTCTCATCTTTCATAAAGACAAAGTAGTCCTCCGGCCAGACATCTCCTTCTTGCCCAAGGTGGTGTCCCGCTTCCACCTCAGCCAGGACATTATCCTACCTACCTTTTATCCGGACCCGACTATGCCTCTGGAGCGCTCTCTTCACTCCCTTGCTGCTTGTCAGGCTTTGGCGTTCTACACACATAGGACTGCGCCCTTTCGTCAGACGCCCCACCTGCTTGTCTGCTATGGTGGTTGTCGAAAGGGCCACAAGGTGTCCAGCCAGAGGTTCTCCAAATGGGTGGCCCAGACTATTCTGCTGGCGTATGAACTGGCTAAGCAGCCTCCGCCAGCCTTGCTCCGTGCTCATTCCACCAGAGCCGTAGCCTCTTCAGCAGCTCTCCTTCGAGGAGTGGACCTGCAAGAACTGTGCCGTGTGGCGACCTGGTCTCAACCCTCGACCTTCATGCACCACTACAGACTGGACTGCCGGTCCTGAAGAGATGCCCGTTGTCAATGTCAGGCGGCGGCTTAAGCAGAAAACGGAGGCAGGAGCCGAGTTTATGGCTTTTAGTAATAAAGTAATAAAGCAAATAAGAGGTTACATCACCCAAAATGAACAGAGGCAGCAAACTCAACAGCTAGGCTCGGCCTGGAACAGAAAGCACAGGATGCAGAATTCCCGGATGGAAGACGGTTGTTGCCCCGTGCCCAACCCCCCCCAGCGTCTGTCTTAAGTACATAGTCTCTAGCCCAGCTGGGGCTGGTCAAACGTCCGTTGGCCCAGCTCGCAGCTGGAGGCCCTCAGACTTCAGACGCTTCTCTCGCAGCCGCTTCAATCTGCGCCCCGCCTCCTTCTCCAGCCGCCTCTGGAGGAACGTGGGGGGAGGGTCTGCAGCAAACTCCGGGCTGGAGTCAGGAACAGCAGCTTCTGTCGAGCCCGAAGCACTGGTCTCATCTCCTGCAGGTACTGGCTCGGGGACCACTGGGGGGTCGCTGGCGGGCCCCTCCCTTGTCCCTGCAGGAGCCCCCTCTGCCTCCCAGGGAGCCACCCCCGGCTGGGGTTCCCAGTCTAACTCAGAGTCCCCGTCTGAGTCGGCAGCATGCTCAGCCTGGCTCATGACACCCGTTTTGGACGTGCGGTGTTGTCTTCCGTTCTCTAGGACCTGACCCACCGTCCAATGGTAAGCTACAAAACCTCCCAGTATGTGAGGCACAGAGACCACGAAGAAGATGAACAGGTTGCTTACCTGTAACTGTGGTTCCTCGAGTGGTCATCTGTGCCCTCACGCACACCCGCCCAGCCGTCCCCTCTTTCAGGTCCTGCACTGGCAGACTCTAGAACTGAGGAGAGACCGTTGGCTTGGCGGGCTGAGCATGCTCAGTGCGGGCATGGGGGAGGGGTTCCCGTCAAGCTGCGTAGCTCTAGAGTCTTCCAAACGTTACCGCGCATGCGCAAAAACTCCCAGTGTGTGAGGGCACAGATGACCACTCGAAGAACCACAGTTACAGGTACGCAACCTGTTCATTTTTATTGCACTCTAACATCTTCTAGACATTTTGTGACATATAAGGAAAATTAAGCTACCTTGGGAACAGCCTATCTTGAGAAACACGTTTGAGCTCTTGGGAAAGTACTTTTGACAAGGAATTCCTTAGACCTAATGAAGAACTAAAGACAAGGCCCTGGAATTGGTCAAATGAAACAAGGTGCAACATTTTCCTGATGAAAATGAGTACCTGAAAGAAAATGCTGTGTGGCTTAGAAGCACATCAGTATCTACTGCTGGACCCTCTGGAATTATCTTGTGCCTTGGTTCCCTCATGGTCTACCTTCGAGGTCATTGATGAGGAACTTGTTTTTTTATTTAATTGCCTCATACAGTTTATCCTTGCAATAGTGATTCCAACTTGGCACCAGCCTGAAGAGCTCCCACGTCTTTTCTTGAGTGATTGTCTTGGCAGAGATTGTTTGGTATTGCTCTTCATCCAAGATTGGTCCATGCAGCATGTCCAGAATCCCCAGCACTGTGGAAGTCCTCCGGATCAGGGCCTCTTGGTGGTGGTCAATGCAGCTCGATTGGGACTGGTGCCTGCACTGCTGTCAAGGGAAGACATTAAGTTAAGGAACACATCCACACCAGGACTTTACCAGTCAGTCACAGCAGACTTTCCCAATTGACTGTAATTTCCT
The DNA here is from genome assembly GCA_030412105.1 of Cyclura pinguis. Lineage (NCBI taxonomy): Eukaryota > Metazoa > Chordata > Lepidosauria > Squamata > Iguanidae > Cyclura > Cyclura pinguis. The sequence goes on from CM059604.1 coordinate 11,677,921, forward strand.
GAGGGGAAACTAAAGGCAGAATCTAGTCAGTGGCTCATAGGCAATTTATGTGAAAGGATACAAGACCTACCTCTCCATGACTGCCAAACCACATGGGGCCACTACTGTTTTGGAGTGGGGAAGGAAAGGTTTCCTCTTTCTCTCTCTAGCAAAGTGAATGCAGGGATGACAGACAGTCCTTTCCCTTTATTCCCCCTTTACGGCTGTAGCAGCATCCTTATGGGGGTTGATAGCTGTCTAAGGGAAGGGGATGCACAGAGATGCACGCACCGGCCTGAGTAAATATCTGCATCGGGACCTACACTTTTTGTTGTTGTTGTTGTGCGCTTTCAGGTCATTTGTGACTTATGGAAACTGTTAAGCCAACCCTATCATGGGATTTTCTTGTCAGAATTTGTTCAGAGATTGATTGCCTTTGCCTTCCTCCAAGGCTGAGAGAATATGACTTGCCCAAGGTCATTACAGAGCCATAGACCACCCCTACTTACTGTAAACCCTGAAAGCTGCCTCACATGGCCATTACGTGCTTCAAAATGAGCAGGCAGGTTGATGGCATGAGCACAACGATGCCATCCATGCAGCGTCTGAGCACTTCTGGAATCGCTGTGTGTCTGGTGGGGAGGGGGATTGCCAGAGGCTTCTCCAAACCTACCCAGTCATCTTGAAGTTTGGAGTGATCATGTGATGTGATTTTGAGGGTTTAAAGTAAATCAGAGGGGGGTCTTTGGGTGCTGCACAGAGGAACATTAACCCCCACATCACCCCCAAAAAGCACATCAATGCACATAAGGGATACTTACATGTGTGGATGTCCCCACCTGAATTCTAACCACAGAATGATTACACCCTATGAGTCCCACACAGAATATCAGCTGACTATTGTAAGGATGTGGGTGGGAATCAAGAATACACAACATCATTATCCTTATAAAACAACCCTGACTTTCTTCCACTCTCAGGAGGCAGATGACATGTCAGCTACAAGTGATAAGAATGCCCTAAGTGGTGTTACTGCCCTGGCTAGTCCGAGCTTTGGGGATATTAAAAGATATCCTTTTGATATCACAATTCGGCCTCACTTCTCTATTCCTCTCCACGTGCTTGCGGGGCCACCGGACAAGCACGCAAACAAGCTCGGCCGTTAATTGCCGTAATATTCAAACAACAATACAGGCAGGCCAGAAATAGCTGACTTGCTACTTTAGGAGACCTCCAGGCAAGTACTCTAATTAGGTATGCACACAACCTACAAAAGAGCCTCTGCCCCGCGATGGCAGCTTGATGGGTAACCTATGCAATATTCAAGTACTCGGCGTTTGCATACTGGCTACTCTATTGAGAACCTCTGCGATAACTCAATCATTCAGATTCTGACCTTTCGGAGGCTTTGTCTCCAACTCCAAATCTATTGTTTTCCCCCAAGTACGGCATGGCCTGCAGTCACAATTCTCCTTATAAAAACCCTTGATTCCGAGACCTTCCTCGGATCGCTCCCGAGTTTCATCCCGCCTTGCTGCCGCTTTGCTTGGCGAGCCTCCCCTCAGCTCCACGTGCTGAGCTACATCGCACCCCAGCCTCGCTCTCTATTTTTCTGGGCTTCAGGACAGGTGAAGTATCACCCAAACCAGCAATCCCTCTAAAAATCCCTCTATACCACTCCAACCTTTATCTTCTTTAGTTATCTTGTATGAGTGTGTCGCATACACTGTTTTGCTTGTGTTTAATAAACACCATTTATTGTGTCAACTTTTGTGTGCTACTTGACTCGACCCGACCCCGTAGACATAGGGTTCAAGATCTCGCTACGTTACCCTGCCTCTCGTAATGCTAAGCAGTGCTCTGAGCTAATTTTCCCCACCTTTAGTTGCGCACATTTTGGTGTCCCTCCCAGGACCCCCAGTACACAGAGTAACAGTGTCGTGTAATTGCTTGTTCATCCAATATTCTGAGGGGCTCTCTGCTTCTTTCTGTGTAAGCAATGCATGGCTATTCACTAGAATGTCCATGTAGTTTCCCTTTCAATGAGGGAAGAAGTTTGCTCTTCTAACAATTCTAATATATCTTTCATTCTTTGGAGGTAGCTGAAGCACTGAAACTATCTAAATACAGTAGATGCCCCATAGCCACGTGACTGGTATCTAGTTTTGTTTAACCACACTGAAATGGAGTCTGAAAGTCTGTGCCTGTGGAGTCTGTGCTCATTTCTTTCTGGGCCTCATGTTATTGGTAATTTTTATGTTTTTCTCAGTTGTGCACTGGCTTTTGACTGCAAATAGCAGTCAAAATGCACTGGCGATTATTTGCAGTCCAAAGCCAGTGCACAACGGATAAAAACATAAAAATTATTTTTCGTAGATTCTAAGTCTTGTCAAGTTTCAGGGCCTCCTTTCCAAGCTCATCTCAATACCTACATCATTCATCTTGTTGAAAAAATAATGTTTCATTACCTACATTTTTTGTTATCCATGGTAAAATCTGGGAATGTATCCCCCATGGATATGAGGAACCTACTGTATGGCATGAAATTTCATCTGATCTTGGAAGTTAGTACTTGGATGGGGGACTACCAAAGAACACCAGGTGCTGTCAGCTACATTTCAGAGAGAGGCAATGGCAAGTACTGAGTACTCCTTGTCTGAGAAAACCCTAGGAAATTCTTGGGCCGATAGGCAACCTGAAGACACAGTGTTGAAACTGGTATGAAACTGATGGAAGTTTATACTTGTGTACATGTGCTCCGAGCGAGAGGATGCCACAAGGCAGCTGTGGCTGGAATGAGATGCAACAGCTAGAGAGAACTGCTATACTGATGGGCTCCCAGATTTCACTGGAGATTGACAACATCTGAGATGAGTGGAGGAAGGAGCTCACCATTTCTTCCTGAAGCAGCACTGATCCTAGGTACTGGCACTGGAGCTGATCTGCAAGCATCTGGAATGGAAAAGTAGAGTGTTTGCACAAGTGGGCAGATAAGCTCTGAAGCAGGGATTTTAGGTAAGGAATGAGTTAACAGGGAGCACATGGTATTATAGATGGGGAAACTGAGACCTTGAATAAGAAAGTGAAAGTAAAACACATCTCCTTACAGGAAAGAAGGAAAATGGAGCACTTTTGTTGTTTGCAAAGAAGGAAACCAGCTGGAAATTTGTTGCAACTATTTGAGTGTACAGACATCTTCATGTCACCTACAAAAGCTGCTGCCAAACAGCATATTGTTGAATAAAGTTTGAAAAGGGTTTGGTTTTGAGAATATGCTCAGACTTATGAGGTCAAACAGGCTCAAAATATTTCATGAATTCTCCAAATATAAAAATCAAGAATGCTAAAGTCCTTGACAAGACTTTTGCGGGGGGGGGGTGTTGGGGAGGCGAGAGGGATCTTTGAGGCCCTTCCCTAAATTGCAAAGCCCAGGATTCCATGGGATGTGGACAGTGGAATAATAGCACTATAACAGCCTAGTGCGGAAATGGCCTGAATTGGGCAACCTCCCCTTCCGCCGCCACTGCATGGCGCCTCCTCTGCACTAGAGTGTTATAGCGCAACCATTCCACTTTCAACATCCTATGGAATCCTGGGGTTTGCAGTTTCTAGAGGGGCCCAGGATTCCATAGGATGTTGCAAGTGGAATAATAGCGCTACAACAGTCTAGTGCGGAAACGGCCGGAGTTGGTTGCTAACTTCCGCGATTGCGAGGAGTGTGCGCGGGGGGAGGCGCTCCACTACTGTGCCATCGACACCCCCGCATCACAACTCCTGGGTGAATAGGGACATTGTAAGGCTGCTCGGTTTTACTTCCCACACATGTTAGTCCATGTTGTTGTTGTGTTCCTTCAAGTGGTTTCCGACTTATGGAAACTCTAAGGCGACCATATAACAGGTTTTCTTGGGGCTGAGAGGGTGTGACGTGCCCAAGGTCACCCAGTGGGTTTCCATGGGCGACCGGGCGACCGAGCCCTGGTTTCCAGGGTTGTAGTCCAACTGTCTTAAAACCATAACACTATCCTGGCTCTGACCTTTAAGACTAGTAGCTTAAAATTGCAGTGATTGAGCATAACCCACTTGTTTGTATACATTATTGAAATGTATTTCCATTTGCACCCTGTAAGAATGGACTAGTAGTACTGCTGGGCATGTGTGCTGAAAGTCCATCCCTTTCTCAGATTATAAGGAAACAGCCCAGTGAACATGTCAACATGGTTGTGGGAGGGAACGAAGAAGAAAAAACTAGTCATATGTGAATTGTACATGTTTAAAACAAACAAATAAAAAAGACTAACTCGGTTTTATTTTTGCATGAGCATTCATAGATATAAACCCACCTCTTCAGATGTGGTACCGAGTGGTATTAAGGTCTCAGGTACAAAGCATTTTTCTGAATCCTATTACATTCTATTCCACTCCCAAAACTGTATAAATAGACTTTGTATCATTGGCTTTAATACCACTCAGTACTGCATCCGAAGAAGTGTGTTTATATCCATGAAAGCTCTTGTAAAATTTAAAAACAGTCTTAAAAGTGGTGTCACATTTCTTTTTTTCCTCCCCCTTCTTATAGTCTGGAAATGAGACTTCTTTTGCATGAGAACTAACCACTAGGTGCCTCTCTAGGACTGCTTTAAATATATTGTTTGACATGGTTTCTAGCCAGTGTGATGTAATAGTTTGAGTGTTGGACCAGGACTCTGAGAAACCAGGTTTTGAATCCTCAGCCAGATATGAAAACCCACAGGGTGACCTTGGGCAAGTCACACGCTCTCAAGTCCCAGAGGAAGGCAATGGCAAACCTCTGAACAAATCTTGCCAAGAAAACCCCATGATAGGTTCCGAAAGTCAGAAATAGCTTGCAAGCACATAACACACGGTTTCTATTGGCAAATCTGTTCAATAGATAGCCTGTAATTCTTCTTGCTGGCATGCTAGTTTTCTATGTATAAGGACATTTTATTTTATTATATTTCATGATGTGGATGAGTGCTCAATTATCTGAACCCACATTTGCATTCTGAAGCTGCGTAGTCAAGATGCAGATTTACCATCTCATCATTTCCTATAACTTAGACCACCCACTTGATACATTATCCCCAAATTCATTTCTCACCCTGCATACTGTATACCCACTCAATTTGCCCTGCCTATTCCCAAAAATTCCCTGTATGCCAGATATAATTATGAGCTGTCCGTGACTCTGTGATATACTTTGCTGGGAAACTAGATACCCTTGAGTTTCCTTCTCTCAACCCTCGTCCTCAGCTGTTGCATGCTTTCAGGAACTCAACTAAGCACTATCCGTCCATGAAAACAAGTAGGAGTTATACGATTCCCATGGAACATCAGACATTTGTCCCTACAGGTCTCCCTAGAACCTGGACAGAAGGCTGCATCAAGGGGGCCAAGACTTAAGTTGGCATATTTTGTGCATTCTGGAAATCCTCCCCGACACCAGTCTCCTTCAGAGAGCTTGACACACAAACTAGGTGACACCCTACCCTTCCCAGAATCATGGTGCATTATCGAGCTATATATAGGAAGACCTGGGTGGGACTGAGAGCCATTCACTTGACGTCTCTGCCTGTCCCAGGATGGTCGCTGTCTCTTTGGTGCCTGCCTGATCTCTGGATACTTGTGCTTTGAACACGGCTGCTTCCCTTAAACGGTCATCTGCCCTAGTAAGAATTTTTTCCTGTATTGTTTTCTTCCTTCTCCCCTTCCTTCCTTTCTTCCTTTCTCCTCTACATTCATGCTTCATTCCTTTAATCAGATTACAGATACACTCCAGGTGGTGAAACAGTAATGCTGATATTATGAAGTTAGGTCGTAGTTGTGGTCATGGTTGCTGTTGCGTCCTTCAAATAATTTCTGTCTTAGGAAAACCCTAAAACAAACCAATCATGGGGTTTTCATGGCATGATTTGTTCAGAGGGGGGTTGCCTTTGCCTTCCTCTGAGGCAGAGGATGAATGACTTGCCCAAGGCCGCCCAGTGAGTTTCCATGGCTGAGTGGTGATTTGAACCCTGCTCTCCCAGAGTCCTAGTTCAACACTCAAACCACTTGGTCTCAAAATTAGTTTACAGAGGGTTAAACGTGGAGAGACTTAATGTGTATAGAGTGAGGGAGACTTAATGTGTGTCAAATACACAAGGAAGAGACAGTGGGGAGTTAGTCCTGGAGGGATCAGAGTGAAGCAGATGAGGCAGAAGCCTCTTCTAATAAAAAAAACTGCCATTTTTCAACCTGCAAGATCATACAACATTACCTATTTCTCTATGTGTTGCTGTGTATTGATGTGAATGCTGCCAGTTGCCGTGTATCTGGGGACCTAGGGATTGGTTAGCTGGTTTTAGGAAGATGAAGAGTTCATTATGATATACTTTTCACACTGTCTCACAGTTCTTAGGTGGAAATGTACAATTACTCATCAGAGCTAGAAAAGGAGTAGCTGACCTAGTTATATTGCACCAAGTTCTTGATTCCTAGGTGATCAATAACAAGGCAATAAAGTTTCACTGGGCTTCTTGTCTCCTTTGGAAGGCCAACCCAAAGTACCACTTAAGGGACATAACAGCTAATAGTTAGATGAGTCTGTTTTTAGATTAAAAACTTAGACATGTAAATAAAGGTTTGTTCTATCTATTCCATGGCAATTAGCTATGATAGCCCAAAGAGAGACTCCAAGTTCAAAAGCAGTTTACCACTAATAGTAGGTGCAAGGGACAAGCACAGAGGGACCATATCTATCATATTGAATACTGAACTTGGAGTATCCTGATCAGATCTAGCAAGGCTGCTTCTTCGGTTCATAACAGATCCAGGCTAGCTCCCTGTTCAACTAACCTAATATGGCTGCTTGAGAGAGTGAAGTATTCTAATTTTTGAGTGACTCGTGTGAAAGCCTTGAGTTCAGCTGCTTTTACCCATGGGCATAAAGATATAATTTAATTCACTTCCTCTGCCTTCTTTATGTATTAAAATATAATAAAGTACAATTCAGTGATCTTAGAGGATGTTGATTGACACAACGTATTCAAACAGTTTTGAAGTAATGCGCCTTTAGAGAATGTCAAAGGCAAGGTTACCAGCTAGAGAGGAGATCCCTTATGTGAAAGGTACTGAAAAGGACTATTTGGCAGATACATCTTTGCATGACATTCTATTTCTTAAAAAGTTTTTTTTATATATAAAGAAATTCTCTTTTCTATGTTAAAGGTGCAGGAACTTCATCTTCCTTTTCAAATTGTTATTGTAGAAAGAGGGAACAAAAAACATGGCAGTGAACATAGTTTTGAAAGACAAAATTGAAAAGAGGATCCAGGTTGTATAATAGGATTGAAAAGCAATATGGGATATTAGTTAGAGTATCAGAGTTGGACAGAGTTGTCTTTATTCTTTTTCTTATCTGTCTTTTATGTTATGATTCTATTTCTTTATATGTGTGGGTATGTGTGTGCCTGTACATATATATAAATAAAACACCTCCATGTTCAAAAGCAGTTAATAGTGTGTGTGTGTGTGTGTGTGCGCGCGTGCGCATAATAGTAATAATAGTAATAATAATGAGAAACACAGATTCAAATCCCCATTGTGCCATAAAACTAGCTGGGGGCCCTTCGACAGTTCCTGTCTCCCAGCCTAACTTATCTCACAAGGTTATTGGGAAGAGGAAACCATACATATTGCCATGAACTTGTGGGAAGGAGACGTAATAAAAATAAATTAAAGCAGGTCCTAAATCCGAAAAGGTTTAACAGCAGGGTTGTGTAGGTATTGTTTCCTAGAATGTACAATGACATGCAGTGCAAAGTGGTGTAAAACCTATTGTATAAGCACCATTGTAGAGCCATTTAAAAGCAAGTTATAGCAAAATGCAACTGTATCCCGAACAGAGAGAGAAGAAAGCAGACAAGCCTCAGTCAGTGCTGGCTCCAGTTACCACTCTGGTTTTTCCCTTCTGAACTATTTATAGGGCATTTGTCACCATGCCCAGCAGCTGCTTTACAAGTTTAACATTTCTCCCCCACTTGCAGCAGATCAGATTGACTCAGCCCTGAGTGAGCAGTGCAGGTACAAAACTGCACAGGGGAAGAGGTGTGGAAGGAGGTGGAGATAGTGATGAAATCAATAAAATCCATCTGGAAGTTTGGGAACAAACTTGCCTTATGAGATAAACCTTTGACCTGTTGGATTTGGGGCTGCTGTTCGGGATGACAGAATGGGAAAAAAACCAAATCTGACTCTGGAGGGTCTCTGGCACAAAGTGCCACTGAAATTAAAGGGAGCTGCACACAGCTCCCATTCATTTCAACAGAACTCTGTGCAGGATAGCTTTTTAATAGGTAATGGTGTCAGGGATTCAGAGCAGGGAACCCTGGGAAAACGTTCAGCCCACTGCAAGACATTGCATCATGCTCCAGGAGTATGGGATTGCTGGACATTGCATCAGAAAATGGAGTGGGGTGCAAAAGGTACAGGGTGGTGTGCAAACCCTCTACCTGAGTGGTTGTAGATATGTACATAAGGAAGCAATCCCCAGTCTGTAATTGTCTGTTGGCCAAACCTGGTGCCTGGCGCAAGCTTTTGTCTGTCTGTTCTATGTTTTGTATATAATGGAACTTTGCTGCAAGATAAAGTGCCTCCTGTTTTGGAAGAAACTCCTCCATGTGTGAGTATCCTTACTGGGGAACAAGGCTGCTGCCGTTGGCTCGCTGAACTCTGGCTTTTCCGCTGCGTTTCCGTGGGGCTGAAACTCCTATCATCCCCCAACAAATGGTGTTAATTAACAGTGTCAGGAAAAAGTGCACCCATTTGGATTTTCACCCTCAGCCACCAAAATATTTCCATCTCCCTGTATGAGCCATCTCTGGAAGAAAGGCATTGCAACAGTTTCCGAATCTGCTGTTGCCCTGGAACTGCAAAGCAGAAGGGAAGCACATTCTGCCATCAGCCAGGGAGACCAGGAGGGCTGTTCCCCCTTCTTCCAAGGAAGAATCCCATTGCAAGTGAAGAAAACCAGCCTGGCTCCACGCATCAGCCAAAGCAGCAGCTGCAGGGCACTTGCTTCTCTGTCTCTGGCCAAATACTTTATGCTTCTCCACCGCCTGCAAATTGCTTTGAGATTGCAGAAGCAAAAAAAAAAAAAGAGCTCTCTGATCTCATCCATTGGCCTTGGGGGGTTACAATTTGTCTGTGGAAGAGGGTTTGGGGAGTATTATAATCCTCTGTAAACTACCTTGATTTTCATTTGAACCCACAGTAGGGTGAGAAAGAATAATACCTTTTTACCTTCAGAGGTTGTCACAAAGATACAACAGGATGATGAATGCAAAGTACTCTGCACATATTGTTAATATAGTAACTCCACTCACCCTCCCAGTGGCTTCTTTTTATAGAGGGAACTACAGGATGTAGAGGGATGGATGAGGGGAAATAATGCCAGCCCCAAATAAAGTCTCCAGATTTCCTGAAAGGAGGCAGGAGGATAAACTAGTGGGCAACTTAATTTTTTTTAAAGGTAGGATTTAAGAGGGAGTTAAGAGATAAATGAAAGCCAAGGATGCAAGTGTAAACCTGAGGCTCTGTCACAAGAGCTGCACCAAATAGAAGATGTTGTGTGAAGGCAGAAGGTGGCAGCAGTGATCTTTTTCTGGATGGTTCCTGTTTTGAATTCGTTCCTTTTTATAACTTACTCAGTCCCTCACTCTCTCTTGCAATCCAACTTTTCTTAGAATCACCACAGAACTCTCGCCCAGCCTCCTTAGTTCCAACCCCCCACCAGTCCCTTATACCTTAAGGAAACCAAAAAGAGCTATTCTGCATAGGGTTGCATTCAGAACTTCAAAAAGTTACTTTTTTGGACTACAGTTTCCAGGATCCTCCAGCCTTCACGGCTACTGCACATCTCACGGCTGGAGCATTCTGGGACTCGTAAACAAATTAAAAAAAAACTTTTTAAAGCTCTCGTTATAGTTGAGCTTTAGTCAGCTTACAGAACTAGTCTGAAACTGTTACCCAGAAGATATATTCTTTGTCTACCCCTAGATTGTACAATGACCTGCCAGATGTGGTTCGTCAGCTACATATGTCATCTGTGTTTAAAACATTAGTAAAGATCAGTCTTCAACAGGCCGATCCAGATTACAGCTTGAGCATCCCTTATCTGGAAATCCAAAATCCGAAATACTCCAAAATCCAAAATTGTCCACTTGGGTGGATGAGATAGTGACACCTTTGCTTTCTGATGATTCAGTGTACACAAACTTTGTTAAAATTACTAAAGTATTGTCTAAAATTACCTTCCGGCTGTTCCATCTCCAAGATACATCATTATGTATATATATGCAAATACAACTATTCCAATATCCAAAAAAATCCAAACCATTTTGGATAAAGGATGCTCAACCTGTATTTTTAAATTGCACTTTTTAAAATATTGACTGGTTGATTTTCAATGTGCATTGGTTTCAGATGTTCCTCTAACTGGCGTTATATGTTTAATTTGTTGTTGTTCCCAGCTTGATCTATAGGAAAAGATGAGTAAGATATATATAATGTGACAGTGGTGGTGATGGTGATGATGATATTGCTGTTAGGGGCTCATCTCATCTGAGGTAATTATGAGGCGTTTGTGGTAAGATATATGTGTGCAGAGCAGGGAAAGTGTGTTGTGGTTTCATGCGTATCACAAGCAGAGTTTTTGGTCCTAAGGTCCCTGTCCTCAGCCACCATGTCCAGCTCAAAGCAGCGCCTCATTCAGGGCATGCACCAGGACCTCAGCTGCCCGGTCTGCCTCAAGCTGTTCCATTCTCCTGTGACGACAGAATGTGGGCACACCTTCTGCCAGGATTGCCTGGCCCGGGCCTCCAAAGAAGAGGATGGGAAGGCCACCTCGTGCCCCACCTGCCAGGCCATCACCAAGGTGGAGCAGCTACATATCAACAAGCAAATGGAGAACCTGGTGCAGAGCTTCAAACAGGTCCCCCAAGACCACTGTGAGGAGCATCTTGACCCACTGAGTGTCTACTGTGAGCAGGACCAGCAGGTCATCTGTGGGGTGTGTGCTTCCCTGGGCAAGCACAAGGGTCACAACATCATCACGGCTGCTGAGGCCCACCAGAGGATGAAGGTAGGTGTCAAGAGTAGAGAGTCAAACTTTATTTTACAGTCCGTAGACCCAACGTAGCAAACCATCCAATTGTACGATATAGAGAAAATACACCCACTAAAAATAGGACATAAATATATAATTAGGATAGACTATAAACAGGATATAAAAGCATAAAATAGGACATAAATGTATAAAATAGTATAGAAATACATGAAGTAAATTAGAATAATAGACAACATGGATTAATTGTTAAAATACAAATAGGTGTTCATTAATTCCACTGCTTTGGTTAGACCTCATCTTGACTGCTTTGGTTAGACCTCATCTTGAATACTGTGTCCAGTTCAGGGCACCCCAATTCAAGAAGGACATGGTCAAGCTGGAGCAGGTCCAGAGGAGGGTGACCAAAATGGTGAAGGGCCTGGAAGCCAAGCCCTATGAGGATAGACTTAGAGAGCTGGGTATGTTTAGTCTGCAAAAGAGAAGGTTAAGAGGGGACATGATAGCCATGTTTAAATATTTGAAGGGATGCCATGTAGAGGAGGAAGAGGGCTTGTTTTCTGCTGTTCCAGAGACCAGGACAAGGAGCAATGGATTCAAGCTGCAGGAAAGGAGATTCCACCTGAACCTCAGGAAGAACGTCCTGACAGTCAGGGCTATCCGGCAGTGGAATATGCTGCCTCAGAGTGTAGTGGAGTCTCCTTCCTTGGAGGTTTTTCAGCAGAGGCTGGATGGCCATCTGTCGGGAGTGCTTTGAGGGTATTCCTGCATGGTAGGGGATTGGACTGGATGGCCCGTGTGGTCCCTTCCAACTCTACATTTCTATGATTCTATGATTAAAATAATAGAATCGGATTGATCTTAAAGTGCATTGTCAGTATCCCTACATAGTTTTGATACTTCTCTCTCTGTCAGAGTAAAAAGCCCTATGAACCTGGTATTAGATTTTCTCCTCCCTGCCCCATGTAATTCCATTTGGCAGAGCTGTCTTCAGAGTGGCTCTTTTCCTGCTTCTCCAGTGTAGGAATCGTTTACCTGTGGTAAAAACAGTTACTGGATGGTACTACTTCAGTCTGCAGGAGGGGCTTCCCGTAACAGCATGCTCTTCACAGAATCATAGAAATCTATCTGCATAGAAAACCAATAAACTGGGGAGAATAAGCTAAGCTTGGATCTTTCATTCATTCATTAGTTGTCTATATTTAAGGAATTTCCCAGAAGGGGAAAGCATGATATCATACAACGCTATTCTGTCTTCCCCAGATCGACAGTTGTGTAGGGATGGGAGGCGATTCGCCCTGGCCGGCAATGTTTTTGGGGCGGCCGAGACCGTAGCCACGCCCCTGTGTGCCCTGGCCCCGCCCCCACACACCATGGCCATGCCCCCCTGCCGTAGCCCCGCCCCCCCACACACTCCAAGCTCCGCCACTGCAGATCAGCCGTGGTATAGTCCAAGAACAGTGCTCTGTCCTGGCACTGGGTGTAGTTCCAGGCCTCCCCAAGAGCTGGCTTGGTGTCAAACACAGATACGCATAATAGCTGTAGCACAGGGGAAATTAAACAGCAGATGGTATAGAGGGGGTCCAGCCAGTAGTAGTTATTGGTCTTTCTAGCTAGTAGTAGTTATTGTTGTGTGCCTTCAAGTCATCTCTGACTTATGATCATCCTAAACTAAACTCTCTCATGGGATTTTCTTGGCAAGATTTGTTCAGAGGGGCTTTGGGTTCGCTTTCCCCTGAGGCTGAAAGAATGTGACTTGTCCAAGGTCACCCAGTGGATTTTGTGGCTGAGGGGAGATTCAAACCCTAATCTCTCAGAATCCTAGTGCAACATCCAAACCATTTTACCACACACTGGCTCTACTGAGCCCCTAAACAACAAATTTTACCCAGACCATTCCCAGCTGCTGGTCAAATTCCTCAGTGTTGGCTAAATGGGGACCCTGGACTGGCATGCTTATTCCAGGGTAAGGCAGATTGAAGAGGGACTCACTATGGTTATATAGTACAGAAAACATATTCAGGTTTGCTGTGCTGGGCAAGAGTGATATCTTTATTGGCCAACTGAAATGTACAAAATACATCATGCAAGCTTTTGAAGCTCCACTGGGTTCTTCATTAGGCAGAGTTAAGCTCATCATTGGTATTGTCAAATCCAGGAAGCATATCAGGGGTGGCCATGTTAGCCAAAATACAACAAAATCCACAGAAGAGTGATACCTTTAGTGACCAATCAAAATGCAAAAATATATCATGCAGTCTTTTGAAACTCCACTGGCTTCTTCATCAGGCAAAAGATGTTAAAAATCATGCGAGAGAAGAAAAGTGATGATGGTAGAGACACAGGTCTACATTTTTTTGTATCAGTTGTAGTCCAGTTGTTCTGGAGGGATCTCAATACAGGAAGGGCTCACTCCTCTTCTTGGCCATGTGGGTACCAGCGATAAAAGGCAATAAAAGACAGGTAATAAAATTTCAGCTCCATTAGCAACAGAAAAGTAACTTCCCTTGAGACCCAGGTTGTCCCTATCCTGTGTGAAGGTAACTGCTCCTTCCTTAGGCAAAGAACAGAGTAGAAGCAAGCAAAGAACATCAAAGTTTGCAAGCATATAAAGTCAAAGGCTTTCACGGCCGGATTCAATAGGTTGTTGTGGGTTTTCCGGGCTTTGAGGCCGTGTTCTATTAGTATTTTCTCCTGATGTTTCACCTGCACCTGTGGCTGGCATCTTCAGAGGATGATGCTTTGAAGATGCCAGCCACAGATGCAGGCCAAACGTCAGGAGAAAATACTAATAGAACACGGCCTCAAAGCCCAGAAAACCCACAACAACCTTTGCAAGCTTAACCCATCTCCCACCTAACAGCAGTGAGAACTGTCCAAGCAGGTTAGCAACAGAGGAATATTCACCTCCCCAATTCATTCCCAGCCTTCATATCTTTTCTCAACCCCAGACTGCCAAGCTAATGCAAAAAGTAACTCATAAGGTCACCAATATAAATGGACTCTTTCTGTATTTCCTGAGTAGCTGTTAACATCTGGCCATGATTCTAACAAGGCCTCCAAAATCCATCTCCCTGGTGTCAGAGGCCCAGGTTATAACACATGGAAAGCTGTTTATCCATACTGGGTTGATACACCTATTTTTTAAAATGTTTAATTTAACTTCCTATCCCTTTCCTCCTTATTTCAGTTCCTTCTGCCATGCTGCCCAAGTCTTAAACACACCAAATTTACCATAACCCCTTTGAACTGGGACATTGGGTTGAAATCCAGTTAAATAAAGTTTTGTTGAAATTTGCTTGGAATTAGGCGTATGACCTTTTCTCTCCTATTCCCCCTGCTCCCTGCTCAAACAATTTTAGAAGCAACTTCCTCAGCAACAAGTCCAGCTGCAAGAGGCTCAAGTGCGCAAAGAGAAAACTATTGCTCTGCTGAACCGGCAAATAGCAGAAGTGGAGGTGAGTCATTTTTAAGAATTTATGTGTAGGGTCTTTATGAAGGTCAGATAATTTTCCTCACCACTGACTGGCAAACAAGAAGAATTTCTTCTCCAAACATCACGTAACATTCCCAAACTGAAACATGTCCAAATGAATCAGCATTACTTAATAAAGATAATTGTGTTTTCCAGGCTCTCAGCTCTCAGGGGTTTTCTCCTCAGGAAACTTCCCCAGTGATGACAGAAACTAAAATAACATGAAGGAGCTGCTCAGTGGGAAGAAAACGGGAGGTTCCAGAGGGGAAAAAATGCATATCCTTCAACATTTCATAGATGAAAACCTGGACAGTGCAGTCAAACAACGTCAGGGTGCCATCAAGATGGCAAAAGTTATAAATGAGGAAGAACACTCAAGCTAGGACAAGCTTCAGCAGTTTGGTTTTCTTGAAACTACGGGAAGGGCAAGATCCCTCCCTCTCCTCTCCTCTCCTCTCCTCTCCTTTCTACAGAGTTAACCGAGGTCATTCGGCACTACAATGTTACAGTGCTATTATTCCACTTTCCACATCCTATGGAATCCTGGGCTTTGCAGTTTGGGGGGGGGCATTTAGAATTCTCAGTCCAAGAGCTCTTTGACCCCAGTAAACTACAAACCCCAGAGTTCCAAAGGATGTTGAAAGTGGAATAATAGCACTATAACAACGTAGTATGGAGACAGCCTTTGTGCAAGCTACTTCTCCACTTTGAATTCAGTTTGCATCAATTGAAGTAAGCCGAGAGCAAAGGGGGAAAGTGTAAGGAGAAAAGAGAGACTGGGATCTTCTAAAAGCAGCTGGAACAGTAGGCCAGAAGAAGATTAATCAGTGCTGACCCTGACAAATCAGGACACTTGCAGGGTATGTGAACAGGCATGGATGTAACCCAAAGTGTTTTCTCTCTCTCTCTTTCTCTTTCTCCCTCTGTTTCTTTCTTGCCCGTCTCAGGACACAGTGTCTCGATTCAAGCAGCAAGTGTCTGAGCAGCTAGGAGTAATGCGTGCCTACCTGGGGGCACTGGAGGCCTCCCTAGGCCGAGAGGCTGAGCGTGTGCAGCACCAAGCCACAGATGCCTTGCAAAATGAGCGCAAGACCATGACCCGCTACCTGGAGCAGCTCAGGCAGATGGAGGTGGTGCTTGGAGAGGTGCAAGATGAGCCACAGACTGAATTTCTCAGGGTGAGAAATCCTCATCCGTATCTCTGTCACGCTGGATAGTCTTGGACTAAGCTAAGGTCTCAGCAGAACAATAACCATTAAGCTTAGATATGTTTTAGCCCCTGAGTTTTGTGTACAATTGTGCAATGTAATACAGCATTATTCAGCAACAGCACACATAGTGATACATAACCACACTATATGGATCTACGTATGAGTCACTGCTGCAACTATCATGTTACCCTCCTGAAGATGTGTGCCTTGCACAGTGGTGCTGAAGACTGGCCTACCTCCCACCACAATATTTTTGCAATTGGTCCTCTCCTTGTTTGGTTTCATTACCTCTAACACTTCTCAAACATTACCTCGGCCATTTCCGCACTACACTCTTATAGCGCGATGATTCCACTTTCAACATCCTATGGAATCCTGGGGTTTGCAGTTTCGGAGGGGGCCGAGCGGCTCCTCTCAAAACTGCAAACCCCAGGATTCCATAGGATGTTGAAAGTGGAATCATCGCGCTATAAGAGTGTAGTGCGGAAATGGCACTCCTTTTCTCAAACATTCAAGCATATTACTTCTTTATTATGCTTGCAGTGTCTGTCCTCAGCCCCATAGGACTGATATTGTTGTAGGTGTGAAAAAAATATCTAATTTAAAGTCAGACCATCTAATTAAATGTTGGACAGCATGATTTTTTGCAAGGCCGTTCCTAATTAACTCTTAATATATTTCACTGGGGCAGTTGGTGTAGGGGCTATCTCTTTCTCTTATAGGATGTAGGGGCTATCTCTTTCTCTTCCATTGTCTCATATTTCTCTCTCTCTTTCTTTTCTTCTTTTTGTAAAATATCTTTTCTACAGAAATACTGCCTGGTTGCCAGCAGGTGAGCAAGTCTCCTTTTATATAAGCACTGCCAGATTTGCTTTTCTGAGATTTGCATGCATTTCCATTGGTCTTTCTTGTCCTCTCTTCAGTAACAGTAGAAGGTCTTTATCCTAAATATTTGTGCTCTTCTGCACCTATCTTACACACTCATGTCACCTCATTCATTCAGAAACAGGCCCCTCAGTGAGACAGTAACACCTAACTACTTTTGAGCTGTTAAGTGAAGGAAGAAAGGAGCAAATCTTTAACTGCCTTCCATAAACAAGAAAACCAACCTTAAAACTGTGCTAATTTTAACATAATATTTTGATCAATTTGATGCCTCATGACATAGGATATAACTTTATTCCAACAGTTTTACTTGGCTTTTCACACTGGCCATTTCTGCACTAGCTTGTTATAGCACTATGATTCCACTTTCAACATCCTATGGAATCCCAGCCGGCCCCTCCCGAAACTGCAAACCCCAGGATTCCATAGGATGTTGAAAGTGGAATCATAGCACTATAACAGGCTAGTGCAGAAATGTCCATTGAAAGAAGTTGGACCGGTAGAGTAACGGTGTTCCTGTTCAGAGTTGGATCCAGCCAACCAAGACCAGTTTCAGGGAACTCCACTCCTCCTCCTCACTCAATCCCCACACATAAGCACTTTATGCCTACTGAATATATTCAGTCCTCATTTGTCTTTTCTGGGGGATTCATCCCCTTTAAGGTTTCTTTTCTAAATACTTGTATTAAACTATACAGGCTCTCTTGAGCTTTCCAGTACCCTCCCTGCTTTTGTGGACAAATGATACCATTTTGACTACACTTGGAAATTTATTTGTTCTTAATTTATAAGGCATCATTGTCATTCTTGAAATTTTCAAAAACTTGAATGACTATGATGTTTAAAATAGAAAGTTTGAAAAAGTAAAGCAAAAACAAATGAAATATGACCTTGAATTTCTTGGGTTGTGTGGCAATGTGTGTTCATCTTCTCCTTCCCATCATCGCTAAAGACTGCAGAAGATTCTTGGAGAATCCCCACCTGTTGCTCGTATGGACATCCAGCTCCCCATTATTTCAGATGAGTTCAAGTTCCAGGTGTGGAGGAAGATGTACCGTGCACTGATGCCAGGTAATGATCTTAGCAGGGAGCAACAAGATGAAAAGGCTACCTGTATTTTTTTGTCAGAATTTTGCATCAATTTTTAAAACAGCTAGAAGGGATTCCTTTTTTCAGCAATACATGTTACCACTCCTCTTTATCTCCTGTTCCTGATTTCTTCCACTCCCTTAAAAAATTGGGTTAACTATGGCCATTTCCACACTACACTGTTATGGCGCTATTATTCCACTTCTATTCCAGTTTAGAGAGCGGCATTTAGAATTCTTAGCCAGAGAGCTGTTTGGCCTCAGTAAGCTACAAACCCCAGAATTCCACAGGATGTTGAAAGTGGAATAATAACACTACGGCCATTTCTGCACTAGACTGTTACAGCGCTATTATTCCACTTTCAACATGCCTGGGCTGCAAACCCCAGAATTCCATAGGATGTTGAAAGTGGAATAATAGCACTGTAACAGTCTAGTGTGGAAATGGTCTATAACAGTGTAGTGTGGTAATGGACTATAACTTCTTGAGCCAATCTGGTGCCGTAGTTTGAGCCTTGGGCGATGACCCTGCAGACCAGGGTTTGATTCTGCTCTCAGATATGGAAACCCCCAGGTGAGCTTAGGTGTGTCACACACTTCCAGCCCCCCAAAAAACCCCTGATAAGGGCCATTTCCGCACTACACTCTTATAGCGCGATTATTCCACTTTCAACATCCTATGGAATCCTGGGGTTTGCAGTTTCGGGATGGGCCCGCCAGCCTCTCCCGAAACTGCAAACCCCAGGATTCCATAGGATGTTGAAAGTGGAATAATCGTGCTATAAGAGTGTAGTGCGGAAATGGCCAAGGTCGCCTTAGGGTCACCATAAATCAGGAACAACTTGAAGGCATATAACAACAACGACTACTACTACCACTACTTATGGAGGGGTGATATTAGTCTGGAAAACAACACAGAGAAGTGTCCACAAAAGTAGTTGAAAATCGTTACACAACTCAGACAACCAACATCTGCTGATTTCAGTGTGTCATTCCTTGTTAGCACATTAAAAGTGGTCATATGATTCTGAATCAACTTCCATTTTTTTTTCCAAAGAGACTAAACTATGGGAAGTCCCTCCACACACTGAATCTTCTTCTTAAGACAAAAAAAGAAAGAAACAAAATCCTCATATTTACAGTTTCCCCTCTTATACTCTGTTTTAGACTGCACAATTATAGCATATTGATACTCTTCAACTGTCAAGGCTCTATTCTGTGAGATTCTGGAATTTGTAGTTTTGGTGAGGCACAAGGGCTTGCTGGCAAAGTATTCTATGTACCTCTCCCTAAACTGCAGATCTCAGGCTTCCATAGATGGTGTCATGACACTTAAAGTGATACCTTACCACTACGGTTCTAGAGCTTGAAAGAGACAGTGCTTTTCTCCTTCCTCTTTCCCAGCCTTGGAGAACCTGACCTTTGACCCTGACACTGCCCAAGCCAACCTGGTGGTCTCGGACGATGGCAAGCGGGTGGAGTGTGGGGAACACAAGCAGCCTGTGAGCGCAGATGACCCTCAGCGCTTTGACAAGGCCAACTGCGTGGTGTCACGCCAGAGCTTCTCGCAAGGCGAGCATTACTGGGAGGTGACCGTGGGTGACAAGCCCCGCTGGACCGTGGGTGTCATCTCAGCTGAGACTGGGCGCAAGGGCCGCCTAAACCCCCTCCCATCCAACGGCTTCTGGGTGCTGGGCTTCAAGGAGGGGAAGACCTATGAGGCCCATGTGGAACATAAGGAGCCACGGGTCCTGAAGCTGGAGGAGAAGCCCACCCGCATTGGTGTCTACCTCAGCTTTGATGATGGCATCTTGGCCTTCTATGACGCCAGCGATGAAGACAACCTGGTGCAGATCTTTGCCTTCCGTGAGCGCTTTACGGGCACTCTCTACCCCTTCTTCGACCCCTGCTGGCATGACAAGGGCAAAAACAGCCAGCCTTTGATTATCTACACTCCAGAGCCAGAACAGCCATAATCAGTCCCTGACCTGGGTGGGGGAATTAGTTCACAGTCACATATTATTGTATAGACTAGGGGTGAACGAGTGCAACCTGCAGACCACCTATGGCCCAAAGGGCTGTTTTTGTGGCGCCCAGGGTTTAGGGGTTGTTGGATTTTGTTTTTTGCAAACCTGACCATTTTTTAAAAAAAGAATCCCGCATAGTGTTCTGAGAAGAACACCCTTTTGAAGAGAACTTAAAGAATATTGCCCCCCAAATGCCCTCATTTCCACATTTTAGTTTCAGGAAAGGCCTTTAAAAAATAAAAAAATAAAAAATAAAAATAAAATAAAAAAAAAAAAAACAAAAAAAAAACAAGAAGTAAACAGAAAGCAACTTCTGGCCTTTCCTGGGCCTAAAATGGTATGAGGGGGTCCTAAAAACAGAGTGAAAATACCCCACATACTCCTTGGAAAATGTTTAGGGCATTTTGGTGCAATTTTAAAAATTGCACCAAAATTTTAAAAATGGCAAGGGAGTTGCAGTTTGGGGGTGTGGGCCTCCAAGGTCTCCACTGGCTCCACGGAGGCCAATGCAGTCTCTTATCCTTCTGCATTTGCTGTCCTCCGATAGAGACACACCCAGCCATTCTCCCTGTTTGCAGAATGGCTACCTCTGGCTGAGCTACATCCCATAAAGCCAATGGTTTGTTGTCAGTTTTAACTCTTATTCTCTGCCAACTGCATTCATATGACAGTATGTATAAACAGATGAATTGCTATTCTCACAATAAAGAGTCAGGTGTCACATTTGAAATCCCCTTCTTGGTTTGAAAATGAACCTCTTCCTCCCTTGCAGTCTGCAAAGTAAAACTGGGAGATGTTGGCAGAATCCACAGATTACGGAACAAGAGAAGAGGCCTGGGCATGTCCCTAGGTGACCAGGAGATGGGTTTCTAGTCTACACAGCTTCCTGCCCATGCCCCATGGTTGCTATTCTCCGTCACCTCCCACATCCTTATTTTGACATGTTTCTTTCTGCCATTGCAATTCTTATCAAAGAGACTGCTATCTGCAAATCCAAATGATCAAACTACAATAAAAATTGTGAGGAAAAAACATTTCTGTACAAACTGTCCAAAACCAAGCATGTATATGCAAATACTTCACAACATTTTTTTTTCTAACCACAAAGTTTCATTCTTAGTGATCCCAAAGACAGATGTTGCCTGATGGACACACCTCTGAGTTAAGAACAACATTCATTTCTGTCCCTCAGTCCTGGATTATAATTCCTTCTCCTACAATATGTTCAAGGCACACTGGGGGCTATCAGCCGTTGTTAACGTGTTTGTCTGCCTTTAATCCATCCGTGAGCTTATTTGTGGGAACATCTGTGGGTTTATTGAGGAAGATACCTGGATAGAGGAATTGAAGCTTCTGACCGTGCTACATCCAAAGATGAACATGAAACACCATGTTGCAAACCACAAGGGGAGATTCATAAGTTTGTTCCAGATGCTTCCTTTTAAAACAAAAGTGAAAACAACCTATAGCAAAACCAAGTGCTAACAAAGATATAAATGCATTGAGTGTAGAAAAGTAACACTGTCTGTTTATTCATATGTACCTCATTTGGGCCTAGAACAAAATTTTGTAAAGGGAGTAAAAGTTCCTTTTCTGGTTAGTTTCAGGTGATTTTTAGTCACCTCAGGTGACTAGGCAGGTACTGTTTCCAAGGCCATTTCTGCACAAGTCTGTTATAGTGCGATGATACCACTTTCAACCTCCTATGGAATCCTGGGGTTTGCAGTTTTGGGAGGGGCTGGCCGGCAAACCCCAGGATTCCATAGGAGGTTGAAAGTGGAATCATCGCACTATAACAGACTCGTGCAGAAATGGCCCAAGTCTGTGGGACATTTTCCTCCATGCTATCCTTGAAGGAAAATGACTTGTGCCACTCATGCCTCATAACAGCAGAATTAGCTTTAGACCAGTAAACAGGAATAGTGATATTATCTTTTTCACTCCATCAGGTTGTCTTGTGATGTGTCCAAAGAATGATAGCTTCAATTTAGTTATTTTGGGTTCTAGGGAGAGTTCAGGTTCAATTTACTCTAGGATTCATTTATGGGTCTTTCTGGCAGGCTATGATATCTGTAGAACTCTCTTCTAGCACTACATTTCTGATGAGCTTTCTTCATTCTCCAGATTTCACAGTCATACATATATGCAACCAGACAATGGGAGACTCTGGATAGATGAAAGAAAATACTTCATGTTGTGTATTCTTAATTTATAGCTGCTGCTGCTGCTGCTGCTGCTGCTGCTGCTGCTGCTGCTGCTGCTGCTGCTGCTGCTGCTACAAAATGTGGTCACAGCATGGATGCCTTTAAGCAGAGGTTAGCTGAGCTGGTCAAGATAGCACACCTATACACACGCATGCACATACATGCACACGGGCATGTACATACAGTCACAAGTCAAGATGCAAGCATCTTGGTCAAGTTACTTGCTCAGAGAAAATTCCACAAGTGTTTTTCCTATTTTAAAAAACACAATGAGAACAAAGTTAAATATAACTATTTGCTATTCTTTTCACAACACCTATCTGAGCCCATTTCTGTAACTTATTGGTTCCCACTGACATC
Source organism: Cyclura pinguis (assembly GCA_030412105.1). Classification (NCBI taxonomy): domain Eukaryota; kingdom Metazoa; phylum Chordata; class Lepidosauria; order Squamata; family Iguanidae; genus Cyclura; species Cyclura pinguis. The sequence goes on from CM059604.1 coordinate 11,700,269, forward strand.
CTATCATGGGCCTAGCAGCGCCTTTGCCAGGAAGGGAGTGCAATGGGAACAGTTTCCTCTGCACCCAGCCAGCTCCCAGGGCAAGAGAGTGTGACTGACATGTTCCTTCCTTTTGCACTGTAGCTGGCTGTCTTCCCACGTTGCAGTGGGGAAAGAAGCACATGATCGCACTTTCACCCTTTCTGCATGGCCGATGGCGATGGGAGCATTGCACGATCAGGAGCCATGGATGGAGTTTTCCATCAACGATATACCCCACAATTGTGCCAGCTGGGGATGTGAGAAGGGTGGGACCGCAACAATGTCATGCCAAAGCATCGTTGCAGTCCCACTCCTTCCGCACACCCCGTGCTGGGAGGGTGCTGTCCTGCGGAAATGGCCAAATAGTATAAAAGAGCTCTGGGGATTAGACAGATTGGTAGTGGCTAAGGCTATCAATAGCCTATATTCATAATCTCCAGGATCATAAAGCTTTATATCCTCTGGATATTAATTGCTGAGGAATGTCAGTGTATGTAAATCAATTGTATGTAAATCTCATTGATCCAATGTGCTGTTACCACGGTTGTCTAGCCTAACCCAAGGTCTACCATATAATACTGGATATATTAATATTTTCACGTGGCACGCTGTAACCTGAACTCCACGTGTCTGACCTGGGTCACGAACTGCTTGCGCAGGCAGAAACGGCCGCATGGCCTAAATTATGCAAAGGTAGGTCTAGGCTAGTAAACAACTTTTGTCGCACATGAGAAGTGCCCTGCAGACACGGCCGATACTTTACCCAAAGAATGGGCTCGCATACTTTGACCATTGGCTTGACGGGATTAGCGCGTCCATCTATACAGCCTCTAAGCGCTCCCTCATCTGCACACTGTACAAACAATTGGAAACGCTGGCTAAATCTAATCAATGCTGATTTCGACCTTTCGGAGGCTTTGTCTCCACTAAAGTTACTATTGTTCTCCTCGGGAGAAGGCTAGCCTCCAGGTACAATCTACCTTATAAAAAAACCCTGTCCGAGTTCCTCAGCGCTTCTCGAACCTCTGCCACTCTGTTTGGTGAGCCTCCCCTCAGCTCCACGTGCTGAGCCACATTGAACCCCAGCATCACTCTATATTCCTGCGTACCCGGACTGCAGGATCAGGTGGCGTATCACCCAGAAAATCCCTACAAACCCCTATCTTTCTCTTAGCTTTCTTCCGTTAGCTCTCGGATGTGTGCGTGAGTGCGTCTGTTGTTGATTGCTGATAATTTTGCCTGTTTTAATAAAATCTTTAAATTGGAACACCTTTGCCTAGTTCTTGAAGCGGCCTGACCCCGTAAACATAGGGCTAAAAGATCCTGCTATGTTTCCCTGCCTCTCGTAACGCTAAAGCTGTGCTCAGAGCTAATTTTCCCCACCAATAGTTGAGCACATTTTGGTGTCTCTCCCGGGACCCCCAGAAATCAGGGTAACAGTGCTTACTCTAGTTGGGACTATTAACAGGATATTGATCAGGGATGAGCAAAGTGTGGCCCTCCAAGGATGTTTTTGTGGCCCTCAATACCTCCAGAATCCCAGACTGACCTCTTTTTTTGGCCAAAAAATATTGATAAACTGCTGCTGGTTGCATGGCCTCCCTATACAATTTAATACGCACGCACGCACGCACGCACGCACACAGAAGGTAGGGCAAAATTCACTTGACGATTAGATTTATTTATTAATACAAATAATACAAATCTATAATTTAATGACAAAAAATTAAAAGAGTTAAACTAGTAGCAAAATCAATTAACAATGAATTAATGCATACATAGATAAGTTATCTCAATCTTTTCAATGGATGCTCAGCTTTAGTCACTGTCAATAGCATTTTGAGAACCAGTGGTGGATTTCCAGCCACCTTAGACTTTTTTGTTTCATTTTTCAGTAGTCCATGCAGCCTCCGGAAAGTCTTGGATCATAAAAGTGGCCCAACAGAATGTGCCATTGCTGCCCACCCTGCTATAGGCCATGGCCTGCCCATGGGCTTTGTAGATGGGTATGGCTCTTCTTCTGTAATAACCAGTCTGCTAACTGCTGCAGATCAAGCTAAAGTTAAAAGCTTAGCAACAAGCCTGTTTTTTTTTTAAATTTGGCAACCCTATGGCCCTCACTGACCTACCCCGGCTGCTATTTATGCTAGCCTTCCAGAAGTGGTTTTCCTTCCTTTGTGCACTCATTTGTTTTCAGGTCACGGCTCTGCTTTTCAGGTTGTCAGTCTGAGGGCAAGACTGTTTTGTTATTAACTGCTATTTCTACAGCAATTCGAAACATTTCATAAATAAATGCAACTAGAGAAGTATGGTCCTATTTTTATCTATGAGGTTTTGAAGAGCATGTGCTAGTTCTAAAGGAAGCTGAAACTGGAGTAGTGAGAGGGAAGTTATCACTTCTCATTTGTATGAACATATATGTAAACATTACTTTTGTCCCACTATTGCCTTAGAGCCAGCAAGTTACAGATGTTTGGAAAATACTACCACCACAAAGAAAAAAAAAGTACTACAATACGAAAGCAGGGTGAAAGCCTCCAACTCTCTTTAAAAATGCATCTTACCATCTATCACTAGAAGCTGAGGAAAGGGCATATTCTTTCTAAAAGAGACAGACCTCTCAGAAACAAAGAAAACAAATGGCACATCTAGGGTTTTTTTTTTTTTTTAAGTAATAATATTTCCTGTTCCTAGTAACTAAAGAAGGAAGGGGAACTTCTGCCCATGCAGATGTTTTGGGGCTGTAACTTCGTCCATCCCTCCTTATGTTAACCAGTGCTGGTGGGCATTAATGCAAAGCAGTAAGCTTCCCACCCCACAAATTGAAGTAGGGCTCCAAAATATATTTGCAATGAAATTGGCTCTAAGGCACAAACAACATGCCATGCTTCTCTTTATCTCTACCCAAATACAGTACACCTACAGTATATGTCTATACTGTTAAAACAGTATAACACCCACATAACTTTGCAATCGTAGGTTTTTCTCATTATCGATTCCCAATATTGCAAGTCCCTTACGTCCTTGCAGAGAGGGAAAAGTTTTTCGGAGGAAGAGAATAATACTGAAACTAAAGTTTGTTGTTAACATGCACTCTTGAGTTGCAGTGCTGTCAGCCAGAGATGAATGTCATAGCCACAACATAACAGCCAATGTTAAAAAAACAACTCTGAATTCAAGAGGTGTCTGTACTCCTAGGTAGGAATAAGTATTCCTATACCCTTCAACTGTCCCAGTTTCGTAAGGACAGTCTTGATTAATCTTCCGTCATCCCACTTTCTTGGCTGCTTTTAAAACATCCCCTTTTCTGAGTCTTCCTCCCACTTTCCCCTTTTGCCCTTAGCTTACTTTAGTTGCTGCAAACTGAGTTCAAAGTGCACAATTTTGCACTAAATTGGCGAAGAGGAAAGGAGTGGAGGTATAAATTTTTCCCCTTCCCAGTAGATTCACGCAAAAGTAAATTGCTGGATATGATGATGATGATGATGATGATGATGATGATGATGATACCTTCTGTGTTATTCTTCATTTATAACTTTTGCCACCTTGATTTCAATCCAGTGTTGCTTGGCCACATATGTTCTTGTTTTCATTATGAAATGTTGGGAGGGCATGTATACCTATGTATACTTTGTACAGAAGGAACCTTTTGAGTTCTGGTAAGAAAAGAAACATTTTGGAAAAAGTGGTGGTTGTGGCTTGAGTCAAAATATGAGCTGGGATCTCCTTCTGGCAGTATGATCGGGAGAATGGATTTGTTGTTTATAGGAATACTTTTGCTTTTTTGTTTTCCTCCGTGATCTGATATCTTTGGAAATAAAGCCAAATCTTACAAAATGCTTCAAGTTTCCAGTGATTTCTCCTTCCAAACATGGCAATTTCCAGGTAAGTGCTATATTTCTAGCACTTTGTACCATAAGGAGGACATAATATATCCATAGTATGTGCGTGCGCGCACACATACACACACACACATCCATAACTGTTTTCAACATATTAAACCAGATCTAGACTTTGGCTCTTATTGCACAACGGTGCCATCCTTGCATGGGGATGCATTGCTGCTGGTCCGTGACGCATGCCATGACACAACATTGTTGCGGTCCCACTGCCGTCGCATGTCCAGCCATCACGATTGCGCTGTATACCATCGCTGGAAAAATCTGGTAATGGCCTCCCTTTGCGCAACGATCCTGTCAGCTGCAGGCATGGAGGAAGGGCAGAAGCGCTATCAAGTGCTTCCTTCCACATTACAGTGCAGGAAGAGGCCAGCTGTACTGCAGAAGGAAGGAGTGTGTCCTGACCACTACCCATCTGCCGGTAGCCAGCTGGTGCAGTGGAAAGTGTTCAGGTCCCAATCCCATCCCGGCAATGGCATTGCCAGGATGGGATTGGGACAACGTAGGATTGTGGCATAGTGCAATAAGAGCATTTGAAAGCAGCATATTTTTTTTTGCACAATAAGTCCCAGACTCCATCTTTTATCTGGAGATTCTGGGGCTCGTGATTATGTGTTTCGAGGTGCAGCTGCTCTATGGAACATATATCCATCAGATCTATTACAAAATTCAGCATTGCATTAAACATTATTAATCTTTTGAGAGGTAAAATTCTTATGCTGCTATCTGTTCAGCAATGCACTTTAGGCTTTGAAAGCCGGTGCAAACAGTTGCAAAGAATAAGCTCACTAAGCAGAAGAGAACAACTGCGGGCAGGGCTGTGAAGCTTGCTCATGGGGACTCTGAATTGCTTATCTTCCTGGTCTCCCTTCTTGCAACACTAATCTTTTCAAAGTTTGCCCCTCTCTGCCTCACAGAGCAAGAGGTTGCAAAATAGAGTGCAGAGACTGTTTCTTGCTCTACCACAACAGAAAATGTTTTCAGGCCTTTCACACTGAAACAAGGGGCAAAGTTAAAAATAATCTTGTTGTTTAGCCCGGTACTGTCAGAGTTAAGAATGTGAGCACTTCACATTTCTGCTATACAGTACCTGAGCTGGTAGTGGGTACAAATTTCAGCATCCTAATGTATTTCAGTTTTATTTTGATGGGGTGGAGAAGGAAGCTCCTGTTCCTTAAAGTGGCATAGATACGCTTAGAGATGTGAAGGCATGAGATAAAAACGGAAAACTTAGGGGGGAACCAGTATCATTTATGTTTTCTTCTTTTTCATTTTTTAATATCACAGGAGGCTGAAACAAACAAGGTGAATAAGACTGCACTGAAGGGTCAGAGAGTAGTGCTAGAAAAAGTGTTTAAAGATCAATCACATCTATGAAAACACACTCTGATTCCCTGAAAATCCAAACATTTCTTAATCGTAGAATCATAGAGTTAGAAGAGACCACACGGGCCATTGAGTCTACCCCCTGCCATGCAGGAACACATCATCAAAGCATTCCTGACAGATGGCCATCCAACCTCTGTTTAAAAACCTCCAAAGAAGGAGACTCTACCACACTCTGAGGCAGCCTCTTCTACTGTCAAACTGCTTTTACCATCAGGAATGTCTTCCTAATGTTTAGATGGAATCTCTTTTCCTGAAGTCTGAAGCCATTGCTCCATGTCCTAGTTTCTGGAGTAGCAGAAAACAGGCTTGCTCCATCCTCCATATGACATTCCTTCAAATATTTAAACATAGCTATCATGTCACCTCTTAACCTTCTTTTTTCCAGGCTAAACATACCCAGTTTCCTAAGCCTCTCCTCATAGGCCACGATTTCTAGGCCTTCTACCATTTTGGTCAAACTCCTCTGGACACGTTCCACCTTGTCAATAACCTTCCAGTGGCGGAGCCTGGAGTGTGTGGAGGGAGGGCGGGGGGGCAGGGCTACAGCATGAGGGGCGTGGCCATTGTGTGCAGGCTGCGGTGTGTGGGGGCGTGGCCAGAGGGCATGGGGGCATGGCCAGGGCACACAGGGCGTGGCTACAGGCTGGGACGCCCCAGAAACATTGCCACCCGGAGGCAAATTGCCCCGCCCCCTTCCCCACGTCCCTACACAACTGTATCCTTCCTGAACTGTGATACCTAGAACTGGACACAGTATTCCAGCTGGGGTCTGACCAAAGCAGAACAGAGTGGTACCATCACCTCCTTTGACCTAGACACTATATTCCTGTTGATGTAGCCCCGAATCACATTGGCTTTTTAAGCTACTGCTTCACATTGCTGGCTCGTGTTCAGCTTGGGCTTTACTGAGACTCCTAGATTCTTTTACACGTACTCTGATCAAGCCAGGGGTCATCTCATATCTGTGCATAATAGAGCTACCAAATTAATTGAGAACCAGCACAGTGTCACATTTTGGACACCAGGGTTCAATTCCCCCGCTCAGCCATGGAAACCCAGTGGGTGACCTTGTGTGCGTCACATACCCTGAGTGCCAGAAAACTCCATGATAGGTTCTTTTTAAGGTCACCGTAAGTCAGAAATGATTCAAAGGCACACAGCAACAACAACCAATTGATTAAAGAAATCTTAAACCTATTTGCTAGGAGTCATTCTCACTGCACTTGTGGGGACTTTTGGTCAAATTAGACAGTGCTTTAGTGCCGGGAAAGGTCAGCTTAACCTTCCTGTCCCCAGTTGCAATCCCACTGAACAAACATACACATATACATACCAAGTAAACTTAGGTGAAAAGTTCCCAAAGATGTTGGCTGGAGTTTTTTATTATTATTATTATTATTATTATTATTATTATTATTATTATTATTATTAAAAAGAGGGAGAATGGTTCATAATTTTTAGCTGGATTATGAGCAGGGAAATTAAGTTCTGTAGTCCAGTAAAAATTGTGCAATGTGCAATATTGTGAAATATTCCATTATTAAATTCAACTGAATGATTGCTACTCATGCAATAAAAGTAACTGCTAGTTGGTGCCTCAGTTTCGAGTAACTATGCATGGAATTCTATAGGACCTGACTAAAGATGCCAGTGTTTGTGCTTTTAGTCTTCTAAACATAGAGGTTTCATCTCATTGTCTTATGAAGTGATTACAGTTATTGCATATACATAAATGTGCATAGGAGACAAAATGCTAAAGGAAAAAAAAACATGCTTCCTTTGCTTTTAGTTCAAGTACACTCCATCTGAGCAAAGGAAATCCTCTGTTATCTACGTTGGGGCCATAGTTATACTTTATCAAAATGTTTAATCTAACCAAAGGATTGACAAAATACAGCTGTCTTCGTAACTATATGCCACATTTTTTTAGATGTACCCATTGACCTTGTTCATATTGAAGAAAAGACATCACAGTGAGCCAATGGTGGAAATGCAAATTAACTTGACATTTTTATTAACAAATGAAGTAGACCTTCTTCTGCCTGTATCTTCTTCTCTAAGGAAGCTGCTGCACCTTCTTCTCTGGCCTGTGGAGACAAAGTGCTGGAAAATTTATAAGTCAATTAATGGAGCCTTTAAGGCTGAAGTTCTGTACATCAGTTTTTCTCTATCCAGGGCCTTCCAGGTGTGTTGGACTATACCTCCAGTAGGCAAACAAGCATTTGAACCTTACAGAACATCTGAATACACATACACAGGACCACATTATAATTATCTTCTGCGCGATTGCAATATTTTCCTAGTGTACATTAAAATCTTTCTCAAACACATGCTTTTTTCATGAAGCCTTGGATACAATCTCTTTAACTTCATCTTATAAAGAAACTAAACCTAAATAGGATTAACTGAATTGAAGGTATATTCTTCCCTGGCATATTCTTTCCCACCTACTGTCTCCTCCTCGGCCATATTTTGAATTGTAAGTTTTATGGAGCAGGCAACTGCCCTCTTATATGTTATCAAGTTTGATACAAATTGGTATATTCCACAACATCAAACATATTGAATATACAAAGTTGATGGTGGCATAAAGGAAGAAAAATTTACTAATTCATTGAAGCGTACCCCGTGGGGGAATGATAATCCAAGGAAGTGTTTCCTGTGGTCAATAAAACCCAAACACATCCCAAACACTTCCCTCTGCTGCTCTTGACTCAGCTTCCTCTTTTGCCCTCAGCCTCCTATCCCTCTAGTTTGCAAAAAACGCTGAGGCTTGCTTCACCTGACACGAGTTACATACAGCACTGTGGTTTTAACACCCACTTCTTCTGGAGAGACCTCTGAAATCACCACCCAGCCTCTTCAAAGCTTCTGCACACCAACAGCATTCAGTCAAGGATGAACTCTCTCCCTTTGCTCATCTGTGTGGGTGCCATTGGTAAGTGCTTTCTTATTCGTCTTTGAAGCTAAGCCAGGACAGAAAGTATGCTGGTGTTGAGGCTAGCTGTTATATCAACTGTTAGGAATCCAGAATGGAGCAAGCTGATTAAGAAGTGAAGACAAAAGTTTTATGTCCTTTTAAAAAAGGAACAAAAAGGAACAACATCCTGTATCCCCAGATGGCCTCCCAGATGCTTTAGATAAGTCCACAAGAAGGGAATGAAGGCAGCAGTCTTCCCCTTATTGCCCACTCTGGCAATGGTCTTCTCTGCCTCTAGCCAGAGCTTTGAAATCATACCTTTCGAACCAAATTTGCCAGCTGGCTGGGGGAGATTCCGAGAGTTATAGCCTAAAAAAGTCAAGTTCTCCTCTGCAATAAATATGGCAGGGTGCCCTTTGCAAAAAGAGAAGAAAAGCATCTCCCACAAGAAGTTGAATGAGGGCTCATTTTTGTATGCTTACAGAGAGAGGGGAACTTATATATTACCCTTTCCGCAAAAAAAATGAAGCTGGTATACATGACTGTCCCCCTCTCATTTTAGCCTCAGTATAGCATCAACTTTGAGAACAAGGTAAGGCTGAGAGAGAATGCCTTACAAGATCACCCAGTGACTCTTTATAGCTCAATGTGGACTTAAGCCTGGATGTGCCACGTCTCAGTTCCGGCATAGTGTTCATGACCACGGTAACACATGCCTTAGTTACATCCCATTTGGATTCCTGTAACACACTTTATGTGGGGCTACCTTTGAAGAATATTCAGAAACGTCAGATGATCCAAAGAGATTGTTAATAGAGGTTGGCTATAGAAAGCACACAGTTCATTCGTTGCAGCAGCTTCACTGGCTGTCAGTCTGTTTCCAAGCTCAATTCAAAGTGCTGGTTATGACATATGAACAGGGGCACATCTAGGCTCAACAGCGCCTAGGGCAAGCATGGAAGTTGTGCCTCTAGGTGCTGCTGCCGCTGCTGCCACTCCTGCACCAGACAAGGAAGGACCCAGCAGAGACGGTGGGCAGTGGTGGGTCAGGCCCAGGGAGGAGGGGGGAGCATTCACCTTTCTTGTGTCCCCCTGGAATTGGCACCCAGGGCACGTGCCCCAGTTGCCCCGCCCTGGATACGCTCTGCATATGAAACCCTATGTAGTGCAGGGCCAGAGATCTGAATCGTAGAATCATAGAGCTGGAAGAGACCACAATGGCCATTGAGTCAAACCCCCTGCCAAGCTGGAACACATGCTCAAAGCACCCCCAGCAAATTGCCGTCAGACTTTATTTTAAAAAGTCCAAAGAAGGTGACACCACCACACTCTGAGGCAGCATATTCCACTGTTGAACAGCTCTTGCCGTCAGGAAGTTCTTCCTGATTTTTAGGTGAAATCTCTTTTCCTGTAGTTTGAATCCATTGCTCTGTGTCCTAATCTCCAGAGCAGCAGAAAACAAGCTTGCTCCATCTTCAATATGACATCCCTCCAGATATTTAAACATGGCTATCATGTCACCTATTAACCTTCTTTTCATCAGGCTAAACATATCTAGCTCCCTAACCTGCTCCTCATAGGACATGGTTTCCATACCCTTCACAATTTCGGTCACCCTCCTCTGGACACATTCCAGATTATCAATATCTTTCTTGAATTGTGGTGCCCAGAACTGGACATGTGTTCCAGGTGAGATCTAACTAACACAGAATAGAGTGGCACCGTATTCTCCCATACAAGCCTTCTTGTGTTTTGAGGTCTTCCGGGGAGGCTCTTTTTTTTGTCATATCATCCTCAGGTACATAAGGTGGGAATACAAGAGAGGATTTTCTTAGTGATTCTTCCCATGCTCTGGAACTCTCTTCCCAGAGAGGCTAGATTGGCACCTTCTCTGCTGCCCTTTTGTAACCAGTTGAAGATCTTTTTGTTTTGATAGGCTTTTGAAAATTGATGGCTTAAGGGAACAGGCCTTGCATAATATGCTGGATTTTCTGTTTGCTCTGTTCTTTTAAATGGTTTATGTTTTCAACACATTTTAATTCTCTGCTCACATTTTAAAGTTTTATATGCTGTCAATTTTTACTTATGTTTGTTTTAACTGTTGTAAGCCACCTTGAGACCCAAACTTGGAAAAAGCAGGATATAAATATTATAACAACACTCAAACCACTATATCAAATTGACTGATTACTATAAATTAAATATACATGCAACACTTGTCATCACAGTTCTATCTGTCATGGGCAAAAAAAACAAACAAAAAAACAACCAGATCTGATATCCTTTCTTCTTTAATTTTAAACTGGTCTTGGACTGGACAAAGAGAAGTCAGCTCTTCAAATACAGGAATGCTTTCAGTTAAAATAATTACAGATAATAACTACCATGGACTGTACAGGATCAGTTTTTTGGTTGTGTCTAAGAACTGCTAATTATCATCCATAAGGCTGCCTAATCTTCTTTTATGGCTGACTAAACTACCAGCCATCTCCAAATTCCATGGCAGTGAAAATTCCATAAATTAATTACGTATTGTTTGAATAACATTTTTTTCTTTTGTCTGTCCAGTCAATTTCATTGGAAGTCCCCTACTTCCAAGTTAATGGAATAAGAAGAAAAGCTTGTCTTTCTGATAATGTACATTTGAACCAGTGGAAGTTTTGTATCCACACTGAAGTAGTCATGAGTTTATGGAAAAACTGACTTAAGCCCATGCTGACAACAAGACTTCTGTACATTTTTATAAATAAGATTCCCTTTTAGTTTTATTACCTTTTCTGACCCATGGCCTTCAACCCTTAGAGTGGGTGGGCATGTCTCAACCTCCGTGCCTCCTAGTCATTTCCTTTCTAACTGCTATGTTGTTCCGTTGCCCAGGGACTCATTCTTCTCTCTAATTCACAATAACCCACACCCCAAGGAAGTGATATGAAGAAAGAGGATTGCAACTATTTTACAATATAACCAGACAAAAACAAACATGCAAGTCATGCCTTAGCCAGTGTACAGGAAAATAACCATACCATTATTTCCTGAATTGCATGTTGGATGATGCTTCCAGTAGCTTAAACCCACCCTGACCAATTTTTGCAACAGCATCGTAGTACTCTCTTATGCCTTCTTTTGAATCCGCCTAGTTCGTGCTTAATCTGATACAAGCCTCAATGGATATCGCCCTTCTGATCAAGCCCTTTAACAGAACAGTGACAGATAGAAGTTCAGCAGGTCAAGAACTCTTCTTCACTGGCTTTCAGTTTTGCTGAGAAACATGACACTTCTTGAATTCATGGTTGCCTCTCCTGCAGTGCTAAAATTACATTATCTTCACAATTAGGAATAATGTGATAACCTTATTCCATAAATCAGGGTAAGGAACTTTGTGGGGTTAGGGGGCTGCATTGCCCCCTCTGGATGCCCCAGGAGATGTACCTCACCAGCAATAATATTAATAAAAAAACTTCCCCCCATGCCTTTTATGGGCCATGTTATATCTTTGCTGCTCCCTCTCTTGCCTAGCAGTAGGGTTTATGCTATTGGGGAATGTGAAACGTAGTAGTGTTTCTCATAAGCAGAGTACTGCAATTCATATTTGCAAGCAGAAAGGGAGCAACAACCAGTTCCACAAAACCACTTTGCATAACACCATCAATCAACAAAATAAAGCTGGATTAGTCTCCCTTGTAAAAATATATAAAGAATTTTATTATAAATATTAAAGGTTTCATTATATCTCATGCTGAATGGCTCTGTAATATGCTCTTCAAATACAGAGATAAGAAAGAAAACTATAGAAAAACTCATAGAGCACAAACAAACTCAACCCTATTTGCAGATTTCTGGGATTGGATCTGGTGCATTAAACAGTTAAACCTGCTGCCCTGTCAGTGAGCTATGCCTTCTCCATGATGGTAGATTCTTTCTCATCTGGTAGGTTTCAGCTCTCAGACTGTTCCATTTCTGGTGGTGTTACTTGCTCTTACTGAATGAAAAGTTTGAAACTGATTGTTATCTTTCTGCAGTATTAACACCATGCCATGGATTCAGTTTGGATACAGAACATCCCATTACCTTCCAAGAAAGAGCAAAGGGCTTCGGGCAAAGCGTTGTGCAGTTTGGAAGTGGAGCAAACGCTGGGTATGGAAGTATAGTCAATTCCAAATCTACTGAGAGCTGGTTGTTTCTTGTTATCATGTCCCCATGTATTCCCAGAGTTTGGAAATGCTATATTCAGAAACCTATTACCATGAGCCTGAGGGATTCTGGGAGCTATGGTAAAAAAAGTAGGTTTTCCAAGTTTAATTTCCCTGCTGAATTTACTTTATGTGCTATCATTCCTACAGGGTGTTTGTTGGTGCCCCACTCCAGAAGGGGGATGTGAATGAAACAGGAAAATTGTATAAATGTCAGCCATTACCAAGCAAATCAGGCAGATGTCAGGAGATTGTTTTGCAAAGTAAGTGCTTGACTGATGAGTCTGCTTTCCTATGAACTTTCAACAGAGGGAAGGGGTCCAGAAGCAGGACATGTGGCTTCTGAAACACACAGCACCATGGACTGTTTGGTTTTGCAACTGAGCCATCCATTGTGCAAGATTACTACTGAGAGGAATTCACTGAATCTGATATGGCACACAACTTCCAAAGACCAGACTACATGACAGCTTAAAATGCGTGATCACATTTCCTTATTTCTGAAATGTTTATAAAGTAGTGAAAGGGTTAAAACCTTAGAACTGCAGTTGCTTAAGTAGAAAAATAAGGAAAAATAAGGTGAGCAGATGCGTCCTTTATCTTATCAGAAGGCTTTGGTATGAGCTTAGCTATGCAGGGAACTTGGGGAGTTTTTAGGTCAGCGCAACCCAGTGAGAGTACTCCCTTGGTACCGAAATACATCATTTTGAAAGCTGTAACCTGGGTCTCTGTAACCTGTCTGTAACCTGTAAACTGTTCATATATGGTCATATTTTAATCATTTCCTGTACCTGTTTACTAGAGTGTATAAAAGGTAAGCTGATACCTGACTCTGGGCTCTCTCGGTCTTTTTGGAAGACTGAGATCCCTGTGCAGTAAAATAAACTCCTGTCTTCTGAAACCGCCGGTCTCAATTCTCTGGCTGCCCACAACAGTAGCAGTCACAGAAATGTTGCCTTAGATCTGTTGGGAAATTGAGAGATTTTGGTAATGAGACTCTCAATCAGCAGAGTATCTTAGTATCTTAGCACAAAAACAGAAGTTGAACAGATTACCAGTCCCACTTCTATCACTCCACCCCAAACACACTTAACCTAGCTCAAAATAAACACAAAAAACAATTTGATTAAAAATATAAAAGCATTTACTCACAAAATCTTGTGCGTAGTCTACACAGGTTCAATTCTTGAAGAAGGTAGGAAGAATATTAATCACTCACACGCTTGCTGAAAATAATCCCTATTAGGAGATCTCAGGGCATGCTTTCGGGACAAAAGACGAAGACAAAAGGAAGGAGTAAATGGCAAGAGAACCTTTTTAAGACCAAAGAATGTGTACATACTGGAGGAAGAGGTGTTGACCAAAACAAACAGGAAGTTTTCTCTAGGTTATCTCTCTATGCCAACAATAAACATGCAAACAAACTAGCCAGTTAATTAAGCATGCAAAAATTGCCACTCACAACAAGATCCAGCCCATGATATAGGAGTGGCAAATTCTTTCCCCTTTTGTCCTGGCAAAAATCCACTCGTTCCCAATCTGTTCTTGTCCCAGGAGGGAAGTTGCTATGGTTGCAACAAATAACGTAGAAGAATATAGAAGAAAAGATATTCATGGGCAGAGCCAGCCCCATCATTAAACAGAGCAAGGCAAGTACCTCAAGTGGAAGATGTTGGAGATCCAGTGAAAGTGGTTCCTCTTGTGTCCCCAACCATTTCCCTCTTTTGAAGGACAGAGCTCTGTCTGCCACATAACCGACCTTATACTCCCTAAGCTCGCCTTTTGCCCTCCAGAGTTTAGAAGATTCTACCCCCATGCTGAATAAGGTTCAGCTGCTGTTCAGTCAGCTTCTGTATGTGGACTAGGCAGGTTGCCATCTTGTCCTTGATCTCAGCTGGCAAATGTGTCCAGACAGCCCAGTTCATCAAGATAACAGCACTAGAGGAAAAGGAAAAGGTTCTTTCTCCCATGCCACACTCCCTATCAATCTCATACAGCAAAATGCCTTGGGCCAAACTTGCCCGTGAATTAGAGCTGAGAGTCCACATCACGGTCTGCATTTCATAGCTTTGTGAATCCATAGCTACTGTTGTAGCTCTCCAAGAACCAAGACCGTCAGATTAGAAAGCAGAACAAGTTTATTTTAACTGTGCAGGGTCTCAGTGGAATGAATTCCAAAGACTGAGGCCCCGAGCTAAGTACCAACTCTCCTTTTATACACTCTAGTAAGCAAGTACGAGAATAGTAAGCAAGTACGAGAAGTGATTACATATCAGCAGTTAACAGGTTACAGACAGGTTACAGAGTCCTTGGATTACAGCTTTCAAAATGATGGATTTGGTGCCAGGGGAGTACCTTCACTGGGTTACACCAACTTAAAACTCCCCAAGTTCCTTGCATAGCTAAGCGCATACCTAAGCCTTCAGATAAGATAAAGAACGCATCTGCTCTCTCTCTTGTTTTTCTCTATATTTCTACTTAAGCAACTGCAGTTCTAAAGTCTTAACCCTTTCACTACGTTGCAGAACTGTAACAAAAACCTGTTAGTGAATTTGTGAAGAGGAACATCCAGACACCGGCCAGAGTGTTCCAAGGTGTATCAAGTGCTTCTGAAGTGCATTGGGCACTCCTGATGAGCATCAGGGATTTATGATGCGCATAGGACTTTTCTGATCTCCATTAGACACTTGTGATGCACACTGGGCACTTCTGGTGCATATTGCCAATTCTGATGTGCATGCGACGCTTCTGATGTGCATCGGGCACTCTGGTTGTACTCTAGGGCCATTTCCACACTAGCCTGTTATAGCGCGATGATTCCACTTTCAACATCCTCTGGAATCCTGGGGTTTGCACCTTCGGGAGGGGCCGCCTGGCCCCTCCCGAAGGTGCAAACCCCAGGATTCCAGAGGATGTTGAAAGTGGAATCATCGCGCTATAACAGGCTAGTGCGGAAATGGCCCAGCACTTCCTAGCTGGTGTCCGAATGCCCGTAAGTTGTGATGACTTATAACAGGCTAGTGCGGAAATGGCCCAGCACTTCCTAGCTGGTGTCCGAATACCCGTAAGTTGTGATGACTTAGTGAATATGGAAGTTGAGAAACTACTCAATTTTGCTTCCTGCACACATGCCCACCCTCAAAAACATAGGTTCCAGCCTAGATCATTATGGAAATACAATCATACGGTAAAGTATTGTCTTATTTGATCATGGGATCGAGTGTTTTTATCCCGGTATTTGAAGTTGTAACTAAATTCTTAGGATGCACCCTTTGTGGTTAGCAGGGATGGTGCCCAAGCAGAACACTGGTGTACTTTCCTCTGTACTTTCATCCAAGGCAATTAAAATCCGTTAGTTAGTTGGAATCTAAAGAGAGGAGAGGTAGTGAGTAGTAAGGAGAGAGTTGGCTCCTCTGAGCAAAAAAAAGTTAGAAGGAGAGAGGAAAAATTTAAAAAGTTATGTCTGAATCGTTTCTACTCTCAGAAGGATTTGCAGCTAATAAATCCTAAATGCTAATCACAAATGCTGATTATGAAATGTTTGTTACTGTTATCATTTATATTAATATCAGAAGGAAATCATGAGGAAAAAAACAGAAGGGTTACAGGAAGAAGGCAATTTTCTCTGGGGACTCCAAAACTGTATGAATGACGTGGGAGAATAGCACAAGAAAGAGAAATGTTTATAGGATTTTAGCCTAAACTGTGGAATAATTTTTTAATAAATGGCATCACTCATGTGTATTTTTCTTCCTGTCAGGCCCTGCTGATGCAGTGAACATGTCTCTCGGTTTGTCTCTCTCAGTTCATGGCTCTCAGTTGCTGGTAAGCGCCAAGGGCTATAAGAGGCGTTTAAAAAGACTGCATTTTATTGCATAGCACTACTTATTACTGTATTATGGAATCATAAAATTAGAGCTAAGGAATTCTGTCAGTTATTCTAGCCCTACATTCCTGGCAGATGGGAAACTTCAAAACAGGCATGAGGTGAGGCCTACTGTTGTCATGGCAACCTGATGACTTCTGAGGGTGAAAAGCGGTGAATACTAGGGCCCTTTCCACACATGGGGTGTGAATCGGGCAGAAATGGGCAGAAATGGGACTCGCCGGATTTTTCCTGCCACCGGGCGAGTCCGTCGCGAAGAGCAGCAGCGCGAGTTCGCCACTCCGGCATCCAAAATGGCGGCTTCTGGTCGGTGGAGGCTCTCTACCAACCGGAGAAGCTCGCCGGCTGAAAGCCCACCCTCAGAAGATCTGCAGGCACGCCCTCGCGCACGCCTGCAAATCTGCTCCGGAGCGCGGCGACAGAGCTAGACAGGGTTGCCCGCTCCATGCTTTTTAAAAACCTCAGAAAAGAGGTTTTTAAAAAGCACGCTGCGCGACCAGTTCCGGTCGCACAGAACTGGACAGAGGTGTGGAACTACAAAAAGTAGTCCACCCCAGTCCACTCTGTGGTGCGGAAGACCTCTGTCGGAGGTCGCTCTGCACCATTTTAAATACCCGGTGCGGAAATGGCCAATGTCAACATCAGTGGGGCTGGAAGTTCCCTTTTGTGGGTCACATTCCCTGCCCTCTGTTTCCTTTTCTTTCTTTTATTTTTTTTAATATAATTTTTATTGAAAGTTTGTCTCGAAAATAAAAAAAAAACCCCTCACACTTCCATGCTTAGATCTTCCGGTTGAAATTGCTTATTTCCATTCCATTACAAACATAATTTCTATCTTACAGAGAGAAGAACAGTTACATTATTTCTTCTTTGATTTCTTATACATTTATATCCTTACCCATGTTTCCTTTTCCATCATCCTTCCCTATCTCTTCCGTCTCAGTCCTGGCCAGATGCAAAAGACAACAAGGCTTCTGCTCTTTTAATAGATGTCTACACATCTGTTAAAAAATTTCACTTTCCCAGACCTCGGAAAGTTACTTTTTAAAAGTAATATGTTCCTGTCGTTAAGAGTTTGAAAAGTAACTCATTGGTTTTACAAATTACAGGGTTGAAAACGTAACTTGTTATGTTACTTGTTGCACTACTTGGTACGTTTTTGTTACCTTTTTTTTTTTAAGAGAGAAAATACTTTAGAATTGATAAGAGAAAGGCATAACATTTGTACAATTCTTGTCCAAATGCCTCTAACAATAAAAATGACTGCAGAGAGTAATGGAAAATATTTTTATTATGTCAGTAAAGTAACTTCATTTGTATTTTTTTGCATTCCCTTCTGCTGTAACCTCATTATACTCTCATTAACCAAAAAGTTAATTAGTTGTCAGTAACTGAGTTATTGTATGTTACTTTTGACGTCTAAAATTTCCTTTTCAACTTAGATTTCAGAATGCCATCTAATGTCAGAGTTTAACTAAGGAATGTGTAATAACACAATTGAGATGAAAGTGTATTTTTGAATAAGTAGAATACTTTTTAAAGATCCGAACTGAATAATTGGTGTCTTTTCCTTCACACATCAGAAGAGTAGTGGACAAGATTTTAAGAGGCAACTTGCTATGTGACCTCTGCACATATTTGAACCCTGAAATCTTCTTAAAAAAATATATTACCTGTTGATAACCATAAATTTGTGTCTGACCACTTCTGACCACTGTTCATTGGTTTCACAGGTGTGTGGCCCCACAGCGCATCAGAGCTGTGGGGAAAACATATACCTCAAGGGCTACTGCTTTCTCCTTGACCAGAATTTGATGGAGACAAAGCGTTTTCCTGAGAGTCTGCCAGGTAAAATAAAAATACAGGGAACTAAAGAGCAAACAAAAGTCAGACACCACCTGTGGCATGGTAGGCAAATTTGGAGGAGTTAGAAACCACACATGCTCTAAATCTTCTGAGGGCTACATGACTGGGCAGAGAAGGTAGTTAATGGTCCCAAACATTTGCATGTATATTCACTGGAAGTTTAAGTCCCATGGGTGCAGGAGGGCTTCTTCCAAAAGCTTTACAACACAGTCCTAATCATGTCTATTTGGAAAGAAGGGCTACATATTTCAAATGTGGTGTAGGACCAAAAAAGTGTTAGCGACACTATTTCTCCTTCTCTGCCCCAAAAATGTGCGCTGAATAGCTGAGGGAAGGTCATTAATAGATATAGCTATATTATAAATTAATACCACAGTCGATGTTAACTGATCTCCTTGGTTATGTGTTCCTAGCTCTCACTTTTCCTTCTCATTTCTTTTCAATTTGTGTTTCATCCCTAGAATGTCCAAAGTGGCTCACTGACATAGTTTTTCTGATAGATGGTTCAGGAAGCATTCTTGATGCCCAGTTTTTACAGATGAAGACGTTTATATCTAAGGTCATGAAGCGTTTCCAAAATACCAACACCCAGGTAACATTAGGCTAGTGATGAGGGCACACATAGGATTAAATGTCTGCAGAGTTTTGGATCTGTTACTAAAGATTTCATCATACAATTATGATTTTTTTTTGTTTTTCTACCTGTTCAAATAGTGCCCCTCATCATTTTCCTGCTTTTTGTGTGTCAGCTGAAAGTTGGTTGATAGTTTGATGGATTGGACAAGCTCAGCACAATAAAAATGGAAGCAAAATTACAAATGATATATTTCCAAAGCTTGGATTTTTTTTTCTGCCAGGCTACAGGATTTTTTTTAAACTACCAGACTACAGTTCCCAGAATCCCCTAGGTAGCATGACGTAGCTAGTATGGTGTAGCTGAAGCTCTGAATTAAAAGCACCCTATTCTGATTTAATACTCTCCTCATAAGCAAAAATTCTTCAAAGAAAGAAAGAATTCTAAGTGTGTCTGGAAACTGTTCAGACTCAGACAGTGATGTTATCTCTTGTCTGACTTGCTTGCAAGCCAGAACGCTTTATGGATAGTTATATTAGTTACCTTTGTATAAATGGAATAAGCCCGAAAGCCAGATATAAAAACATTACAAGAAAAACATATTGTCAGGGTTCCCTGAAAAACCACATAAAACACCTTCTGTCAAGCACTTTGTATGATACATATATATCACCACTTTGCATTCTGTGACTCATTAATTCTGTAAATGAATCCAAAAAGTTGAATCTAGGCGCAATATTCACATCCTGAGAATGTCAGAATTTCAAATGTTAAGGCAGGTTTTTAGACCTTCACCTCAAAAATGTGTGGGGAAAACTTGCTGGAATCTGAAAAGCCGAATGAGTCTCTCATTAGGATTTTGCAAAGTCAACTAAGCAGATTTTTGGTGCCTTTTCCTGCTTGCCATAATGATGTCTGTCAAAACCTGGTAATGCATCTTTGAGGGAACTTTGCCAAATTTACAGTTTCTATCCAAGTATGTCTAGCATCTTTCTTTCTCTCTCTCTTATTTTAGTTTGCCTTGTCCCAATACGCACGTCGTTATCGAGAACACTTTGACTTCCGTGCATATCAGACAACCCGAGATCCTGATGAATTGCTTAGACGGGTTGCGCAGCTGCGTGGAGCAACTCTCACAGCTACATATATCCAGAAAGTAGTGTAAGCAATCTCCTTTGGCTCATCTGATTCAACATAATGTTCGTTGCTTCCATATTTGTTCATGGCATCACCAGAATC
The DNA here is from genome assembly GCA_030412105.1 of Cyclura pinguis. NCBI lineage: Eukaryota > Metazoa > Chordata > Lepidosauria > Squamata > Iguanidae > Cyclura > Cyclura pinguis. Next base: position 11,720,253 of record CM059604.1, read on the forward strand.
CTTAAGGTGTCATTTTCAAATCATCGCATTCCAGAATTCTTTTCCTTATTCAGTGGTCCTTTTTCAAATATAGTTTATAGTTATTCTTCCACTACACCCTCACTCCACTTCTAAAGTTAAAATGCAGTCTTTGCATTATCCTTTCAACACTGATGTTCTAGGGCTGCTGCATAGCTTCCTACTTGAGGTGTCTTCCTGTCATTACATCCCAAAACTACCAGAATGTGCACATTGGCTATATTTGGTTTGACCTATATACACACCCTTAAAATCCAGAATCCCAAAATGTGGACAGAATTTCACAATCTATCTTTAAATAAATCAATATACGGATTGTATGATATATTTTTGGACACATGGCTTTCATCCCTGCATCTTTATGTGAGGGATTCTGACCCAGACATAATTTTTAATTCAGTAGTCAAGTGTTTTTCTTAACCTTTGAAGGATGCTTAAAACATTAATTTAGATTCCATATAGAGATATTAGCATGTGTAACAATAATATCTAGATCAGATTTGTTAGTTTTAGTGTTAGTGTTAGTTCTAGATTGTTAGTTCTAGTAGAAGAAGTAAAGTATTTATTTGCAGGCACTTATTTTATTGATATTTCATTCTACAGTAGAACTGTAGAACCCTGGCCAAAGTTTTCAAGGAAAACGCATGAGAGAATAGCACTGGGACACTGTGGACTGTTGATAGCTTCTTTGTGGCTTTCCCATCATTTACTGTTCTCTGGCCAACTGGCTGCGGAACCTCTTGGCCACAGTGCCCTGGATTTCATCCTCTAAGTCCAACCAGAGTTGGTGAAGACATAAAGAGTGTCTTGTCAGTGCCTGCTCCCTCCTCTGGAATTCCCATCATTATCCCCAAAGTACATTATCCCCAAAGTTGAACCATTATTCATATGTTCATATTCAGTCATATGTATTGCCTTTAGAATTTAGAAAGAAGGAGTTTGGTTTGTTGCTTGTCTACATTTTCTGCAGGCGTGAGCTCTTTGTCCCACAAAAAGGATCCCGACCTGATGCCTCTAAGGTTCTCATTGTGATAACTGATGGAGAGAAATCAGGGGACTCTTTGGAGTACAGTGATGTTATACCAGAGGCTGAGCAAGCTGGCATCATCCGCTTTGCCATTGGGGTGAGAAAGTTTGCAAAGAAATTCTTAAACCATTAACAGGAAATCATACAAAGATTTAAAACATCAAGAAAGGATTATAAAATTGAAATAGGGTACCACACCTTTTTTTGCAAGGTTCTTTTATAGGACCTTGATCTACTCTGAAACATTCCATTTATTTACTGAAGCAAATCAAGTGGCTATTAGAAGCACAAGAATTTGTGTGTGTGTGTGTGTGTGTGTGTGTGTGTGTGTGTTTTCTTATGGCTGGTTGGCAACTTGAAGCTGGAATGGTCTATACCAGCAGTGGAGAAAATGCAGGCCAGAAACCCCTTTTTTTGCAGCCCTTGGTTCCTCTACCTCCATTTAAAAAAAAAAACAATTTAGGCTGTTTTTTGGCTCCTAAATTTTCTCACCTTCCTCAATCTGCTAAATGAAAAACATCTGAAAATGAAACCAGAAGTAATGTCACATCAGTTCTGGGTTTGGTGCAATGGTATAGTCAACAGGCAGTGTTAGGAAAAATGGCCTCACTCTGGTGCAATTGCCCAATCCTGGTGTGGAGAATTGTTATTTCTTTCTCACAATCTCCAGCTTATTGTCTTTCTTCAAAATGCATGGGATGCTGCCAGGTAGTGTGTGTTTAAGATGGAGAAGGCAGGCAGGAAGTAGAGAAAGTTGAGGACACAAAAGAGCAAACTTCCTCTTTGACAGGAATCTTCACAACATAGAGGATGAAAATGGGAGAACTTTTTTGTCTTCAGTTCACATTAATGCAAGATAGGGAAAATGATAGGAGTAGGAGGCATCGTCTAAAAATTAGGTGACCCTATCCTCCAACATTTTGCAATTGAAATCTGGGATACCTGTGGCCAAGCAACATTAGTGTGTGGTTAGGATGACAAAAGTTATTAATGAGGAATAACACACAAGCCAGGAGAGGCTGCAGCAGTTTGCTTTTGCCTGTGCCTGCTGGGAAGGGAAAGATTCCACACCCTCCTCTCTGTGCCACTTAGTTAATTGAGTGAAAATTACTTTTGCACTTTGAAGTCAGTTTGAAGCAATAGAAATAAGCTGAAGATAAATGGGGAAAATTGGAGGTGGAGGGATAAACTGGAACATGTTAAGAGCAGCTGAAAAATGGGGGCAGCAAAGGATTAATCAATTGAAGGGTGTAGGTACCCATTAGTGACATGCCAAATTTGTATTCTGAACATGTTAATTGCCTATTTTGGCAGTATCGCTGTCTTGAATATATTTCATTCTTTGTTTTATCCCTCACCCCATTCCCTGGCATTGTGCAAAGGTGGGAGAATCTTTCTCACAGGGCAGTGCCAAGCAGGAGCTTATCGCTATTGCCTCTTCACCAGCATCTGAGCACGTTTTCCCGGTGGACAACTTTGATGCTCTCAGTGACATCCAAAACAGTCTCCAGGATAAAATTTTTGCCATTGAAGGTATCCAAACATCTAGGTTGCAGTGAGGTATTTAAAGTCTTTTACTCCAAGTCTCAAGTTGAGTCTCAAGTCCTTGCTAGCCATCTCAAGTCTGGGAGCCAACTTTGAAAGAAAATAAGGATGTGGTGGTAGAGTTTGTGTGCATGTTGGGGTGAAGGTCAATAACAAGAAAATCAAGAAGACATTCACAAAGTTAGGTTAAAAAAAATTGTCATAGGTAAGTTCAACAAGGCTTTATTTAAACAAAGCTGTGGTGTTAATCAGATTTCTTCTAGGGAATGGGATCCTTCTTACTTCCTATTTCTGAAGCTGGAGGCTTTTTTGGAAGTGAGGAGTAGCCTTCTTCTTATTTCTGTTACTGAAGCTTCAAAAGCTTTAGAAGGAAGAATCCTTCCGCCTCAGGCCTGTTACCTAACACATTTGCTATTCCCCTCTGAGAAATGTACCCTCTCCTCTGGGGACAAGTCTTGCCTTCTGCTCTTAGGAAAAGTTTTAGAAGGCTCCTCTGATATGCAGAGGGAACAAGCTGCCACGCAGACCTCAACCCCACCACAAGCCCATTGCCTAATAGGTTTGCTTTTCCTGTCTGAGGCCATTTCTGCAGTAGAGTTTTATAGCGCTATGATTCCACTTTCAACATCCCACCTGGCCCCTCCCGATGTTGTGGGCAACCAGAGAAGTGAGACCGGCAGTTTCAGAAAACAAGAGTTTATTTTTACTGCGCAAGGATCTCAGTGGACTGAGAGCCCCTCCTCTTCATATTCACAGCAATTTATACATTCTCCAGTACAGTCATCACATTGTTCAAGAAAGGAGACAGATACATACAGAGGTTCCCACCGGCACAATAGACCATTCTCTAGTGTTGCAATTCTTAATGTATCGAGGTCTAGCAGAAATGTGCTTGCCAAGCGGAGGCAAGCTGCCAACATTTCAAGCTCTCAAGGTTCCATTGCATTCCCACAGTTCTTTACAAACTCAGAGAGAAATAACTGTTTTCCCCCATACCTAGAGGTCATCTAGACTGACCCCACCACACCGAAACTGCAAACCCCAGGATTCCATAAGATGTTGAAAGTGGAATCATAGCGCTATAAAACTCTACTGCGGAAATGGTTTGAGAAATGTACCTATAGTTTGGGCTTGAGACAGATCATCATGTGACCAATAGACAAAAAGAAATGGAACTGTTGTTCCAAGTTGTAAGATTTCTGGATGAATGTTACTGGACCAAGGGCAGCCAAGTCAGTCACTAAAAATATACAGGTCACAAGTTGAGCCAAGTCAGTTTGTCATTTATTGCCGAGTTGAGTCTGAGTTGAGTCATTGAAGTGACTTGAGTCCCAGTCAGTCAACTCAAGTCAACATCACTGACAGGTTGTCCTGTGAGCCCAGAAATCATGTTAAGCTCTTAGCCTCTGACAACTGGAATAAGGGCTTCCTGGTCATGACTATACCAAGGCTTGAGGCTGCAGGACCAAAAATCTGAGACCAATGGGAACCCACTTGTGATGTCGCAGGGGAGGGCCCTGGTGATGTTACCAATGTGAGGCCCAGTGGCGGAACCTGGAGTGTGTGGAGGAGGGGCGGGGCCACGGCGTTTGTGGGTGTGGTCTTGGTGTGTGTGGGCGTGGCCGCAGCATGCGGGGGCATGGCCGCGGTGGATGGGGGCATGACTGTGGCATGTGGGGGCGTGGCCACGGAGTGCGGGGCATGGCTACAAGCCGGGATGTCCCAAAAACATTGCTGCCCAGGGTGAACCGCTGCCATTGACCCCACCCCACCCCTATGCGACTGGTGAGGCCAAAAGGGGCAGCCTGAGATGATGTCATTAAACATGATACATGAAGCATTCAAAATTGCACAGAGTCTGCCCTTGAAATGATATCAATTCTAACAAAAGAGGAAAATACGTATTCACACACTTCTCAAGGACACCGTCTTGCCATGAGATTCTTCACCATCACCATGATGGCTGGAGAAGAGGGCCCAGATAGACTCAGGATTAGGCCTGAAATGTGGCAACCCTACTTGGAAGAGTAGGTCTTAGAGCAGTCCATGACACACAGATTGACACTCCAGTCAAAATGTAATAGAGAGGGTTCCCAAGAGCATGAAAACAGTTAAGATGCCAGACTCTGTCTTTCCTTCCATCTTTCTAGGTACACAATCCCAAAGCAGCAGCTCCTTCCAGTTAGAGATGTCCCAAGAGGGATTCAGTGCCTTGCTGACCCCGGTGAGTCACCCAGTCCCCAGGTCTCCTCTTCTGTGAATTAATATATTAAAACTCTCAAAAGCCAGTGTAGATTTTAACAAGTAGATGGCCAAATCTGATGCAGCAAATGTCATTTCCAGTAAGACTCAAATGCAGTTTGGTCATGAAGTTCTTGGTCTCGGGCAAATCACCTCCAGAATGAGCTGTTCATATATCAACTGGAGTATGTAGAACTACAGTGTTTTAATGGTTAGGAGAGAAATTTGCAAAATAAAGCTCTTCCTCCTCACTGATAGAGGCCTACCTTGGAGTCTTGAATACAGAAGAGAGTTTGGCAGATGATTTGGTTTGGCCAAGCAACTGTTGGCACGTGCCTAAAAACCTGACAAGGTCAGCACAGCACATTTATTCTCAAAGAATAAATCTATCTAAAAATGTCCTATTGTTTTGAAAGTTTTGGGAGGGTGTAATTTAAGTTTGGAGATACTAGTGGTGGCAGTGGCAGTGGCATTTTATTCATTTATACCCCATCCTTTTTCTCGTATTGGGACTCAAGATGGTTTACAGAATACTGAAATCAGAACTGGTTAAAAACATACAAAAATATGCAAAAACATCAGTCAAAATATGTACAAATTATCTTAAAAAGCAATTAGAATTGAAACCATGAACAATTCATTAAAAGGTAAATTTTTTTTTAAAAAACCCAGCACAACCATTAAACTCAATTAAAAAAAAATCAAAGTTTATTTTCCCTTTTGGTTGGTATCTTTTTTCTCTAGTGTTTTGGAGTTCTCACCTCTTCTACTCCTTGTGTTCGTTTAGGATGGCCCAGCATTAGGGGCAGTAGGAGCCTATGATTGGTCTGGAGGGATCTTCCTGTATGGGAGCCAAGGCGAACCAAGCTTTGTCAATGTGTCAAGCTTCACTAATGACATGAATGATGCCTATTTAGGTATGAATCAAGAAATGACTGATTTTTTTTCCTCCTGTGCTCTAGAAATGTTTTTGAATTTCTACAACTATTCCTTCTATTGATGGCAAGGTCTGAGCAAAGGCATTAGAGATTTTTCTTCTTTGAAGAACGGAGTCTGAGGACTTCTGTTGTGGAATTTCTAATCATTTATAGATATATATATAGGCTAAATTGGTGTTAACGGGCGTATAGGAAAAAAATACATCTGCTATACCTTCTTTGTTGTATTATAGGTTTTGTCCAGGGCAAGTCCTGTTTCAGGTGGCATCATGGTAGAGGAATGTTGAATGGGGCACCAAGATTTTTTTAAAAATGTATTGGCTGTTGTAGTGGGGTGGAGAGGGAACAACTTGGTTGCAGATCAGGAAGCAAAATATCTTGGGATGGCAGCGGAATTGTTTTTCAAAGGCTGAAATACTGTTTTCCTACATTCTTCACATATTTTCTGCCACATAATGCTTGCTTTAATTTCTGACTGTACGTATAGATGTGATGTGCACTATAAGGCCAATGCTGAACAATATCTATTGTTTCCCACTAATAACTGACCTGTGAAAAGCCTAAAGAGACCAGTCATCAATTTAGTGGGACAACATGAACATAGATACTTCAAAAATTTCAGTGTTTTTGAGACAGCTTGCACTGACTTGGACTGTTGCTTATGTCAAAAAATGAGGCTAGGGTTGCATTATGCAGGCAGATTTATTCTCACCTCAGGCTCACCCCAGAAGCAGCTACATCTAAATGCTATTTGAGGATTCTCATAAAGCTATGAACAAATTACAGCTTCCTCATCGGAGATAGCTACCCTTTATCCTCTAAGCTGCCTGATTGTGTTTTTCTGTTCCTCCAAGGTTACTCAGTGCAGAAGGTTCGACTGAATGGACAGACCAGTTATGTCTTGGGGGCTCCTCGTTACCAACATGCTGGCAGGGTTGTCTGGTTCAGCCAGGACAATGGTCAGTGGAAGGCAAAATCAGATTTATCCATAAAAGAGGTAAAAACATTGAAGTGTTAGCTGTGGGTTGTATTAGCACATATGCAGGTGTCTTTTATTAGTCTGTAATGATGAAAATTGGCTATGTAGTCCACAAACCAGAAAAAGGTGTCTTCCCCCATTGAAGCCGCATCCCTCAATTTTGGCAAAACATTTTAAATTCTTAGTCAACATCTTCAAAGTCAAGTGAAAAAAAGCCTTGTGTTTTAGAGCTACAGATTGAGCATCCCTTATCCAGAAATCCAAAATCTGAAAACCTCCAAAACCTAAACCTTGTGTTGATAGCCACCTGCTTTTGCTTCAAGGCTGTGGCTGCAGCACTCCTGCTCATTGATCTCTCAGATCTGGGGAGTGCTGCAGCCACCACCTCAAAGACAGAAGTGGGTGGCTTGTAGTAAAAAGAGAGAGACTGAGGATCTGGGAGACAAACAAGCAAGACTGCTGCTGTCTCAAAGATGGAAGTGGGCAGCTGATGGCCACAAAAGAGAGACTGAGGTTCTGTGAAATGATGGGAGGCATAGATTCCTGCCATTTCAGAGATCCTTAGTCTCTAAAAGCTATTTTTTTAAACCTGAGAATGCTTCTTTAGGCATTGCTGGAAGACCTAGAAATTGCTAGAAAAGTTTTCTCAAGTAAAAAAAAAATAATATTTGGGTTTTTTTTATTTTTTATTCATGCTGTTTTCTACTTTCGCAGTGGTCTTGCACCCCCTAACCTCTGCAAAAGTAGAGGGCTCACGGTATACTTTGTGGGAAGCCATGCCAGCTATACTTGTCTCTGAATTGTTTAGATATCTATTATAGATTAGCAGTTGCTGTATGTTTTCAGCTGGATGTTGCCTGTATGTTTTCAGCTGAACAGAAAGCTTTCAGTTGCATCATAGAGCTGAGGGATGCTAGTGGATGGGGGCAAAGGAGGAGTATAGACAGAGGAATGGGTGGAAATTAAGGAGGTCACGCAAAGGACTATGTTTAACGATGCAAATTTTCAGCCCATCCAGATTGGCTCCTACTTTGGGGCTGCACTTTGCTCTGTGGACCTTGACAGAGACACCAACACAGACTTGATTCTCATTGGGGCACCTCTGTACTATGACTCTGTGGCTGGAGGGAGAGTCTACATCTGTGAAAGAAAGGTAGGTGAAGGAGAAAGCAGTCCTGGCCTTCCCACTCTGTGGCTCCAGGGATTTATTTAAGGGCAGCTATTCATGGTTTTATTGCAGCAGAGATTCACAAAGAGTGAAGGAAAGAAGGTAGACATACTTAATTTAAGAGCAGAGTGGGCTTTTTTTGCTGTGAAATAAAACTGTTCTGTGTTTCTGTGCCTCTAGTCTTGGGCAATGAGGAGTGAGTGCAGTGTTGCAATGTCACAGTGTAAACTGAGTTCTACCAGCTTGTGTAGAGTGTATACAGGAGCAGAGATGTAGCTGCTAGGTTATAGATTTTTTTCCCCAGTTGCACCCACCCATTTCCCCCATCCCATTATCAAGCAAGAAGAGACCTGGAATATCAAAGCAATTGGCCAGGTAGCAACTTCAAGTGGCATTACTGTTGGGAAATGTGAGAGATGGTAGTGGATCTCTCAAGCAGAGGCCCTTTTTGCACGGCATTTGCCATGCGAAAGGGCCCCTCGAGCGTCGCATGACTGAGAGGAGTGGTCCACACAACGCACTCAAAATCGTGCGACGCTCCAGGGTCTGGCAGGCGCCGATCATGCACTTTTTCATTTTCGGCTGTGAGCCAAAAATGGTGCGCAATCGCGCATCGCTCCAAGGCGCACTTGCCATGCGTGCGGAGCTCCGGAGCTGCGGTGCTCGTGCTTCCCGCCCCAGTGCAGCCTGGGAAACTCCCAGGCTGCACTGCGGAAGGAAGAGGATGGACTCTGGCATGAGGAGGCAGCAGCTGCAGAGCTGAAGGAACCGGGATGCGAGAGCCTCTCACTGGAAGCTGTTCGCACGATCCCCACACCCCAGCTCCGCAAAAAATGAATTGCGGAAAGGGCCAGAGTATAGTTGCACTAGGCAGAAGTTCTAGGAGCTCTGAAGCCCCTCTCTAAACTGCAAACCCCAGGATTCCATAGGATGTTGAAAGTGGAATAATAGCTCTACAACAGGCTAGTGTGGAAATGGCCATACTTTGCTTCCTGTCACTCTGAGGTCCCTTTCACATTACACAATTACAGTGCCATGATTCCATTTTAATGGCCATGGCAACATCTTATGGCATCCTGGGGTCTGCAGTTTCAGGAGGACTATTTAGAATTCTCAGCCAGATAGCTTTGGTACCTCATGCAATGCAGACCCCAGAATTCCAAAGGATGCAGCCATGCCAGACAAAGTGAGATCATCATATTACAGCTATGTAGTGTGAAAGGGCCCTGATTCCCTTGTGATTCCAGGTGGAACCACAGAACAACAGTGCCCAGGTTAAAGAAGGAGCGGTCTCACCTGAGCTTCTTTTTACTTCAACAACTCAACTGTCCCATTTCCCCATTTTTCCAGGGGGAGTCATTTCTTTGCAGCAAAGAGCTGCGTGGAGAATCCAAACACCCGCTGGGCCGCTTTGGAGCTAGCATAGCAGAAATAGGTGAAGTAACTGGAGACCGATGGACAGATGTGGCAATTGGGGCTCCAATGGAGGATGAGAATCGAGGAGCTGTGTACATATTTCGGGGAAACAGCAAATCCATAAATCAAGTGTATAGCCAGGTGAGCCTACAGCTTCTAAATTCTCTTCACACCCACACCCAACAAACAAGCAGCTGTCATTTCTCCTCAGTTTTGTAATTACTGGTTGGTGGCACAACACACCCCTCTTACATTTCCTCTCTTCTGTCCACAGCGTATCCGAAGCTCCCAACTTAGCAATAGTCTTCATTACTTTGGCCAAGTGATTGGTGCTGGGTCAGACCTTACAGGAGACGGACTCCCAGATGTAGCAGTGGGAGCTGAGGGGCAAGTGCTGCTGCTGAGGTGAGACGCTTGAGGTCTGGTGTTAGCCACCTATTAAAAGAAAGCTACTTGTGCATACATTTTCTCTTGGATTGTTGCTCTGAACAGTCATACATGTCAACGAAGATGACAGCATGGAATGATCAAAGTAAGATGACACTTCTGAATGCATAGCAGAAGGGAAGCAATGATGTCTGTGACAACCCAGAGTAGAAATGACTCTTAGTACTTTATCGTTGTGTTTCTGGGCATCAAGTCAGTATTATCACATGGTGACTCTATGAATGAGAGGACTCAAAGAGCCATGATTATCAACTCACCTGCTCAGTCTTGCAAATTAAAGTCCATGGCTTCCTTAACTGAATCAATCCACCTGTAATGTGGGCCGTTTCCGCAGTAGATTGTTATAGTGCTATTATTCCACTTTCAACATCCCATGGAATCCTGGGGTTTGCAGTTTGTCAAGGCCGCTCCCTAAACTGCAAACCCCAGGATTCCATAGGATGTTGAAAGTAGAGTAACAGCACTATGACCATGGTCTTTCTCTTTTCCTACTGGCTTCCACTTTACCAAGCATTATTGCTTTTTCCACAGAGTCACATTATCTCATTATACATCCAAAGTATGACAGTCTCAGCTTAGTCATTTTGGCTTCTAGTGAGAGTTGAAGCTTGATTTGCTCTAGAAACCATTAACTTGTATTTTTAGCAATCCATGGTATCTATAACACCACATTTTAAATGAGTTGAATTTTTTTCTGTCAACTTTCTTTATTGCCCAGCTTTCATAACCATACATAGAAATGCTGTGGCATGAATGATTCTGACTATGGTATTTAATTGTATATATTGCTACTGACCTGAATTTTTTTTTTTTAAAAAAAGCCCATTGCATACACAATAATTATTATGGGACACGATCTACTTTAAGTTGTCTTCTGCAAGCTCCATGATTAATGCCAAAAAGGCTCAACAGAACAATGCCTGAAATGTACATATCTGGGGGTTTTTTTGCTCTCTTTTCCTGTCTTTCTCATTCTGCTGTCATCATTGGTTCCCAATGTCTGTTATTTAAAGGAGAGAACAAATGTCCCTGTGTGACCCTTTTACAGCTTTGTGCTACTTAGCAGACTCAGTAGGAACTGAATTTTCCCAGTAATTTAAGTGCAGGGGTAGTGTAATTTCTTTGCAACAGAGAATTTTTTTATGTGTACATGTGTATCCCAGAGAGCACAGCAAATGTGTAAGCTGCACATGTGACCTTTAAAATATTGGTGTTGACTTAAATGTCTTATAAAATATAATTCATGCTTTTATGGTACAGATAATATTTTCTCATGCTTCCCACTGGATAGAATCTCTCAGTGTGGATATGATGTCATGACTCCCTACTACCCAAAAGTATAATAATCATTCCTCTCTGTATGCAATAGGTCTCGGCCTGTGCTCCAAGTAGCATTCAGGATCACCTTTAGCCCATCTACAATTCCCATTTCTGCCTTTGAGTGCCAGGACCAGGAGGTGCTGAACAGAGAGATCAGCAAGGCAACAGTTTGCCTCAGCATCTACCCAGATTCTCGGTTTAAATTAGGTAGGTCCACAAATCTGAGAAGGTAGATTAACACAAGCCTTGGGTGCTTGCACACCATGCATGTGGGATGCTGAGGACATCACCCTTCTGGTGATGTCCTGTGAGGCATGCCTTACAGTTTAACTACATGTAACAATTGGAGACCCAGCGGGGTGTAGTTGTTTGAGTATTTACTAGGACTCTGAAGACCAAGGTTCAAATCTCTGCTCAACCATGGAAACCCACTGGGTGACCTTGGACAAATCACATTCTCTCAGCCTCAAGGAAAGCCATAGCAAACCCTCTCTGAACAAATCTTGCCAAGAAAACCCTGTGATATGGCTTAGGATTTTCATAAGTCAGATATCATTTGAAGACGTACAACACAACCAACAATACCCTTGTGACTTCTCAAACGATGATCCAAGGATTGTTTGTATGCTTCAGAGGCTTATTAGGAGCTTTTTAGTGGTGAGATCAGTAACCAGAAACAGTTTCTCAATCAAATAACTTGTTCAGCACCACAGATCTACCAAAGGAAATGTACAGCTGAAGGAGAATACTGGGCACATTCTAGAGGAAATGTCTGTCTGGTTTTTGTGAGGTAACAGTGAGATTGCAAAGACCTTTGCAGCACCCTACATATGTTACATTTTTCACTCTGGGATGCAACCTTATGTTTCCTTCAATGTTTTTTGGAGGAATAGGTCGACACAGAAGTACTTCTGGCATGAAGAACACTTGAAAAGTATTGCTGTGTTCTGCTATGAATCACTCATTAGACCTAAAGAGCCCACAGGAGAGGTAATTAGAAAGGAGGCAGCCCCCAGAAAAAGCCTTGGCAAATATTGTGGGCTTCCTAGGTGCAAGATCCTGTTAATGCTATAAGCATTTCATACTGTAGTTATTAAATGCTAAAGATTGTTGGAGAATTGAGAGATTTCTAGTAATAAGTCTCCCAATCAGCAGAGTGTTTAGTAAATGCACAAATGGAAGTTGAACAAATTATCAGCCCCACTTCATCATCTCCACCCCAGACACACTTAATCTAGCTCAAAATAAACACAAACAGTTTGGTTAAAAAGTATGAAAAATTTACTCAGAAAATCTTGTGCATAGTCTACACAGGTTCAATTCTTGAAGAAAGTAAGACGACATTAATCACTCACATGCTTACAGGAAAGCATGCTTGCCAGAGAATTGGAGAGCACATGCTTGCAGGGAAGCCAACGAACAAAAAAGGGAAGAGGAAGAGAACACTCAAGGGGAAGTAGATGTTGACCAAACAACAGGAAGTTTACTCTAGGCAGTCCCTTCTATGCCTACAATACACATGCAAACTAACTAGCCAGTTAATTAAGCATGCAAAGGTTGCCACTCCCAACAAAGATGTGATTAGCAGAAACTCACTGGGAATTTGTACTAGAGATTTCTGGTGGAGAAGTAGCCCACCATATCACAACCTCCTTTCCTCAGAAACCTTTTATCTGAGGGATGAGGAATTCACAAAAACATGGTTGTCATTTCCTCTCTCACTTTCTACTACCTCAGGCAACAGCATTTCAAGCACTGTTCGGTACACTTTGACCTTGGATTATGGTCGAACTACGATTCGGGCTATTTTTGATGGTAGTTCAGGTTCCTCCACCATCACTGAAGAGATGAAAGTGGGCTTGAAAGAAAGCTGCAAGGATTATCGCATAAAGTTGCCGGTGAGTTCAGAGCTCTTGTGGGGATTTATAAGAGACATTTGTTGCCACAGAATCAAGCAGTTCCTCTCTCATTGTTATTTCCTGCACCTTCATGAGGAAAGACCTGCATAGAAGACAGCCTCACTCCTATAATCCTCCGGTTGAATTATACCCTGACAGGAGACCCCATCCGTGGTTCTGACAACCTGCGAGCCATCCTAGATGAAGATGAACCGCCTCACTTTAGAGCACCAGTAAGTCTATGCTCTGTGCACTTCCAGGCTGATCTCTCTGGCTGAATATCATTGTGCAATTCAGGTCTTACTTTAAGGAGAAATATGATAGAGAGCGTGTGTCTGCAATGGGGCATTAATGTTGATTAAAGAGCAAAGACATCAATGACTTAAAAGAACAAAGTAAAAGGCTTTATCACAGGAACTCCATTCTAAGATAGGAAAGTTACTTAGGGTACTGTCCTAATCTAGTTACATTTTTGGGAAGAGCTGGGAAGACAGTGTGGCAGAAAGAGAAGAGGTGGGAAAAAACATCCCTAAGAGTATCAGTTTCATAGAATCATAGAGTTGGAAGAGACCACAGGGGCCATCCAGTCCAACCCCCTGCCATACAGGAACACATATCAAAGCACCCCTGACAGATAGCCATCCAGCCTCTGCTTAAAAACCTCCAAAGAAGGAGACCCTACCACATTCTGAGGCAGCATATTCCACTGCCGGACAGCTCTGACTGTCAGGAAATTCTTCCTGAGGTTCACGTGGAATCTCCTTTCCCCCAGCTTGAATCCACTGCTCCTTGTCCTAGTCTCTGGAGCAGCAGAAAACAAGCTCGCTCTCTCCCCAACATGAGATCCCTTCAAATATTTAAACATGGCTATCATATCCCCTCTTAACCTTCTCTTCTGCAGACAAAACATCCCCAGCTCCCTAAGCCGCTCCTCATAGGGTATGGCTTCCAGACCCTTCACCATTCTGGTCACCTTCCTCTGGACATGCTCTAGCTTGTCAATATCCTTCTTGAAATGAGGTGCCCAGAACTGGACACAGTATTTCAAATGAGGCCTAACCAATGCAGAATAGAGTGGTACCATTACCTCCCTTGATCTAGACACCATACACCTATTGATGCAAGCAAGAATCACATGTGCTTTCTTGGCTGCCACATCACACTGCTGACTCATGTTCAACCTGTGGTCCACCGAGACTCTTCGATCACTTTCATCACAGTTCCCTTTCATCACAGTTTATATCACAGACGAGTCAGGATACATAGAGCAAAAAGGGAATCCACATTGGGTCACTCAAACTATCTACCCTATTATCACTGTCCACTTTGAGAGATTCTTGACTCTTCAATGCTGAGTGTTGTTGAACTTCTGACAAAACAGTCTTGTGAACATTTTGCTTTCTTAACTTTCCCCATTCTTTAATCTTTCACACTTAGAGGTTGTCCTGCCCAGTCCCAATGTGAAAGGCTTTTGTGAGGAAAGCCCAGTGGATGTAGTTTGTGATTATTACATACTAGCAGTTCAGTTGAATGAATTTGGCTAATGGTTATTAAATAGAATTGGCTCTCAGTTTGGGATAGTTGGAGATATTGTGCCAGTAAGACTTGGTTTCAGAATTTCCGTAGCCTTTAAACTGTATGAATGGCATTAGCCTATTCACTCTCTTTCACTGTAACCTATCTGAAGTGGTGGGTGTAAGGATAAAATATTAAAAGAAGCATTCTGGAGATGCAAGATTAAAGATGTGATGAGTAAATAAATTTGGTATCAAAATTTATAGACAAAGCTTTCAATCTCAAGAAAATCTTTGATTCTAATACAGTTTTATTAGTCTCACTCATCTCTAAAGGCTGACATCCTCTTTGTAACCTTTCTCACAGCTGCCTTTTGAAAAGAATTGTGGTAAAGATGGAGTTTGTAGAGATGAATTAAAAACTTCCTTCAATTTCTCTGGGTAAGATGTGATTTTTCTTCTTGATATCTTCCTACGACAGTGAAATTTGTGCAGGTTCACTGAGTTTCAGATTAGCAATATCTTGGACAATTTCCACTGTTCATGGCTTCAGCCTTTAGAAAACTGCAAGGTGGAATGTCTGAGCCATTACAACATACCACAGCTGGAAACTGGGAATGTGGACCCCCACGTTGCATTCATGTCTTTGCTAATTGTCTCTCTTTGAGGCTTACCTTGAATCAGGGTTTAGAAAATACTCTGGTTGCCAGGCTCATTCCTGGGATACATGAAATCATAATAAAGAAGGTGAGCACATGCAGAGTCACTTCCCTTCAAAATATAGAAGCTATTGATCAGTTTCTCTCTCCCTTTTCTTCAGCCTGAATACACTGGTGGTGGGCCTGACACCTGAGGTCAATACCACAGTCTTAATCCGAAATAATGGAGAAGATTCTTACAGCACCACTCTAACCTTCGTATACCCTTCTGCATTGTCCTACCGCAGGTTCACACTGTTGCAGGTATGAAGGACAGAGGGGAACTAGAAATGTCGGGGGAGGACAAGATGGGGCTGGTTTTAGAAGATGTTATCTGCACCATTATTTGCTTTCAAAATCTGGTATCCCTCTCTCAGTCCAACAGGAAATACGTGGTCATTAGATGTACCTCTGTCCCTGCTGCAGAAGAAGACCCTGTTAGGAACACTACTTGTGATATCAATCACCCCATCTTCCGAAGTGGGGCAGAGGTAAACTCCGGCCATTAGCATGTGAATGGGCAATGATGGTGTAGTAGAACCTTAGCCATTCGGTTTACTAGCTTTACTTTAAATAAGTAATCAATTCATCATCCAAACGTGTTACTATGATGGTCTGTCCAGCTTACACAGTCTGCCACTGAACCAAGTGATCTTGAATCCCAGAGGCATTTGTTTACAGTGCTGGCCCAAGATATTTTGCTGCCTGAAGGAGAGCACCAAATGATACCCACCTCACGTACAAAGGCCAATTCATTTAAAAACTCTTACCATATGATTTAGATATCCATTCCTGCATTAATCTATCCACTTAATTTTTACTGCCAGGAAGGACACTTGTGACAGTTCTGTTAAGACATCTTCTTTCTATGTTTGGCAAGAACTATAGAATTTTATAGCCGCACCCTTGGCTGCGTGAAGCTTTCCTGAGGGAAGCTGTGAGCCAGCTAGCAACACTGATACATTAGTCTTTCCTCAAATGTGTAGAGCACATAAGAAAGTCATTAAAGACTTGCCAGAATAAGTACATCGAATAAGTAAATTAAAGGCCCTTTTGACTCCAAAGCTACAGTTGATAGAAGGAACCAGCAGCTGCATCTTTGCATGAGTTACTACTTTGACTTTTTCACTTTCAAACAGTCCTCAGCAATTGGCAGTTCAGTTGCATCTCTGTTTTGCATGTGACTGGATCATTCCAGGGATGTAGCAGAGTTGCCAGCCTCAAAGGAGACCCCCTGTTATATATCTTCATATATCACAGCTCAGGACTGGTCTCCTTTCAATCAAGCAGTGACTCATGCAGAAACAGGAGGTAAGGATCCTTTGAGGACAGAGAATTGTACCTGTTCCGTAAGAACTCTGGGCAACATTAACTTTGACAGTCCAAAGATGGAGGAGCTCAAACCCTGGAGTCATTGAACTCCTGTTCTTGCTTCCAGCCTGAGCAAGGAGATGCCCTTCAGTGCATGCAAAGGTCAAAGGTGTGAGGAAGGATTAGAAAAGATCTATGTGCCTGAAAGCTTCAAAACCTATTATTATGCAGACTAATAACTCAGCTCATAATAATACATTTTCATATATTTGGTACATATGTTTTCTGTTGAGCCCACTTCATCTATTGAGCATTTCTGTTAAGGCTTCTTTCATGCCATTGGCTTGTTCATTGGATTCTATGTGAGTTTCAGAAAACGTCATCATTCATCCATAATCCTTCCCTGGCTTCCCACTGCATCTTTTTCATTACCATAGAAAACTCTGAGGATGCCTCCAACTGGATATTTTCAGATTCATTCAGTGAATATTTCAATAAAGTTCCGGTGGTTGAGTTATGCCATAATTAATGATTATGTGAATAGGCCTTTAGCTTGCAGTGCAAGATTGATAAAACCAGAATTTCTGTTTTTATCAGAGTTTGAAGTGAATAAGGGATTATTATATAGTTACATAATAAAGACCTGTAGATTCAAACTAGTGTAATTGTAACGGTTTCTACTCAAGACCTCTGAGAACTGTAGGTTTCTGGAGATGCTAAAGAACTGACGAAGCCTCAGTTCCTTCCAAAGGCTAAAATCGCCAGAGTTCCTTAAAAGGAGCCACCCAAATGGTAGTTGTCACCAGAATTTAAAAATGCAATAAATTCATGACATGGATTTACTGAATTCATTTTATCTTCCTGCCTACTCTCACATAGATTGTGTTTTGCTCTGCTTCAGGTTATCTTCATTGCCACATTTTCTGTATCCCAGGAAGCAGAGCTGGGGCATTGGGTGCAGATCAATGCCACAGCTGGCAGGTAAAATTTATTGTTTTGACTTGGCTTCAGCAGCACATATACTAAAATTGACTTGGCAATGTCTCTACTTCACAAAATTAAACCAGATCAGCAATCATGAGGTCAAAAACAACTGTTTTGCGGTAGAATCTTATACAAGTAACTCTTCACTAATTTTCTTCTCAAAGGAAGCAATGAATACAGCTAGCAATTTTTGTCCTGCCACAAGAACATCTTCAAAAATCGCTCAGCTTTTGAAGCCTATTCACAATTTGGGGTTTATTCTGCACAAAATTCACACATAGTGAAATTCACACACAAAACAACCATATGTGAATTTTTTGCAGAATAAGTCTCCATCTGCAGTATTTTCTTTGTGGGAAGCAGCATTTTCTCTACCTTTCTGAATGGCAGAGAGATGCCAGTGCACTAAGTGCGTGATAGCACTTTTCTATGTATATGTTCTAATGTACCCTCTCTACCCATCTCTCCTTTTTTCAGTGAAAACAATGGCCGCATCACCCAGGACATGTTTCACCAAGAAAAGCTGACTGTCAAATATGCTGTATATGTGTTTATCAACACGTGAGTGGCCACAAGTATTCCAGGGCCAAAGCATTCCCCCTGCTTGGTCCTCTCTCCACTTGTTATTGACCATCAGAGGATTTGTTTACACAGCCGGGGATGTTCTCTTAGCCCTTGCCTTAGGAGAGTTTTTTGGAGATAATTACTCTATATGAAGAAGGAATTCTAGCTGCACCTCTTTACTGATTATTCTGGGCCTGTGTTTCATTGTGAAGTACTAAATTTTGTGCACACACACAAAATTATCCTTTTTCATGACCAAAACACACTCAGAATTGTTGATTTTTAGCTTGCTTCAGACTCTGATTCCCCTCATAAGCCTGTAAACAATGAGAAGATAGAGAAGGTTGAAGACAGTAGTATGTGTTTCATACAACTTGCCCTGTACCTCTAAACTGGCCTGCTTACTCAGATGTGGTGACGGATGTTATCCTATTGTTATTGTTGAAGAAACAGCTTTCTGCCACCTGCTAGCCTCTGTACATTAAAAGGCAGGACATATCTTGCCCTATACCTCAGACAGCAAAATAATTTGGGCTGGCCCCATTAAGCCCTTTAAAAAATTGTTAACCCCATAATAAATTGATCTGGTATCTATTTAAATATCTACAATAGTTTTTTTTAAAAAAATCTATCTTAATCTTCCCTCAGCCAATATTCCAGTATGTTTAATTATAATTTTTCTCATTTACTTGAGTTTAATGAATCATTAAACTCATTCTAGTTTAATGACATTGTCCTTATACTTTCCTACTTCTAGTTGATTTGACCCCAAAGTTCCCAAGCTCCTAAGTTTCTTTCCTTGTTGAATATTGTGATACAATGTAGTTTTTTACCATGTCTGTGCAATGCCAGTGAACTGTAAAGGGCTTATTTCCAGATGAGCACTCATAGGATTGCAGCCATTATTAAGCATCTAACAGTATGTTCCTATATATTTCTAGTCAGAAGTAAGTCCATTGAGTTCCATAAGATGTACAGTTAAGTAGATATAGGCTTGCAGCCCTTTTTATTTTAATTTCTGAATGGAATGTGTAAGATGTAGACTCTAAATGATCTTTGGAATGAATTAAGCTCAGAATAATGGGCTGATTACCTGCACTTGTTTTCTTCCAGTATTGATGAATCAACGAAGTATGTCAGTTTTTCTGCTGGACAGGAAGATCAAAGTCAGACTGTGCAACATCTATATGAGGTGAGGAGAATATGGACAACAGTGGAATTAGGAATGCGGAAGAGGAAAGGGTGTGTGGGTCCAGCTGCAAGAAGATCAGGTTTTTAAGCCAAACTGGATGAAGACAGGCCTCCCGGCATGGCAGCATAACACTTATTGAAAAATCAGAAAAAAATGTTTCTTGATAAGATCAGTGAGATCTATGAATCTTGGACTTCTATACGCTTATGCAGGTTCTTCTTCTTTTCTTCTTCCTCAGGTGAAGAATACGTATAAACGTAAGATTCCTGTCTCGGTGGTGTTTCAGTTTCCTGTGGAACTGAATGGGACACGGGTTTGGAATGCATCCCTAGACATTCCTGCTGAGGTATATCCCCCTGAGACCACAAGCCATGTGGCCATGTTTATCTGCCCTGGGGAACTGGAATAAGTAATGGTGTCAGAAACATATATGGAAGGAAGTTCTTCACTATTTCTCATAATACTAAAATTCAGATCATACAGTCAAATGGATTGCCTGGAGTTTCCCAACCTAATGTGCACTCTACTCATAAACACAAAAGATGCCAAAAGATGCTTCTAGTGCTCTTTAGCCCCTTCCTCCATTTCATCCTCAGTAAACAGTGTTAACTGATCTGTATTAAGTGATGTCCTATATATGGCCTGAGTCTAAAACTAGCATCTTTGCTTAGCTAAACAGAGCCTAGTGTTTGGTTGACAGAAATTGCAACAGTGAAACTCCTGTGACCTAATCCTCAAACCTAGTAACAGACTCTTTTTCCCATGAGTACTGGCCTGCTGTGGAATAAGACTCCATATAACAAATTACGAATGGAATGTTCTCATCCATTTTCCCAGTTCTTCCACCTGGCTCATTGTGTCCCAGAAGAACAGACTCCAGGATCCAAGGATTTTGTGGAACGACTAAGGGAGCGTCCCATTCTGGTGAGTATACTCCACTGTAATGTCAGCATCCTCATTTTAAAATCAGTTAGCTTTAGTGGCACTGGGAAAATGGTTGCCTCTAGGTCTGGAAGTATCCATACTCTAATTCAGCATTGCTATCACCTGACCCCAGGATATTCTTTTATATCTTTCCAGGACTGTTCTGTGGCCACTTGTAAAACAGTCCGCTGTGGCATCGCATCCCTGGAGCTGCAGCAACCACTAGAGTTCAGAATCAAGGGGGACATCAGTTTCAAGTGGCTCTCTCAGGTATGGAGGCAACTGCTGGGGGTTGACTGGGTTAGGAGATGGGAGGGACATGGAACTTACCTTCACAAGATGTTCACGTGACCCTATCCTGCCCTAGAATCACTGGCCTCTCAAGGAGTCTGTCTGCACCAGGAACTCTGGAACTGTACTTCTGTGAAGAAAACTGTGTCATAGAATTATCAGTGTCTACACCAAATTATCATTCACAGGATTCTTTGGGGGGATATTATGATAGACTGACAGGCAGCTAAGATGTTGCTAGTGTGGATATGCCCACAGTTGACTTCACTTCTATCCAAACAAAGGATTTTTGCATAAATACTGATAACTTTCGATGGATTCTTTCTTAGTGTGAACATTGAGGCAACCAACTTTCCCACCTCTGAAGGAGTTAATGTCTGTTTTCCAGACCCAACAGAAAGAAGTGACCCTGGTGAGCTCAGCACAGATTTCCTATGACGAGAAAAAATATTTCCAAAAGGAGGGCTTTGTACAGAGCCAGGTAATGAGTACACACAAAAAAACATCACCCACATCAGTTGCAGCCCCTTTGATGGTCTGGCTCAGATTTGGCCCATGTTGTACTGTTAAGTGTATCTCAGAGTGAATATTTGTTTCCAAGACCTATCGAGGTCAGCTTCCTAGGATTGTTCTGGACCTATATGCTTTTTATGTTTCACTCAGATACCCCGAGTCAGAAGACACAAGGTGGAATGACAGTGAGATAAAGGCCTTTTCTGCACTACACTGTTATAGTGCTATTATTCCACTTTTGACATCCTGTGGAATTCAATAGATTTGTTGGGACATTTTTGTTGTTGTTGTTCCAGCCATTTTTGTCTGGTTTTTTTTTTAAACAGTACACAGCAAGTAGCTGAAATCTGGACAAATTATTTCCAACTGTTCAAATGATAATGTTATAAAATGCAGACCTTGGAAGTCTAATTCAGTGTGGATTTTGCAACAAAATACAACTCTAAGAGACCCTGCTGGTGGATGAGAGTTAAAATTACTGAATGAGATTCCTGGTTTGTTTGTTTTTTTCATGATTCAATCCTTTCTGCTCTCTAGGCAAAGACAGTGGTGGAGCATTTGGTGGCCTACAACTATCTGCCTATCATTATTGGAAGCAGTATTGGGGGACTTGTTCTTCTTGCTTTGATCATTGCCGCTCTCTACAAGGTGAGGACTGAGAGAAATTCTTGAAAGGAGAACCTCACAGTCATGCAACAACATACATGGTTAGAGCTTCTTTCTCCATCAAACAAGTCAGTGTCTAACAGGAGAAAGCCAGCTGAGGTAGAAGGGGGAAATTCATCACTCTAAGCAGGTGTGTTTTTAGTTTGTAGCTGGCATAGTTGTCACTCCAGGGCATGCTAACAGTCCTAGTTTCTCTCTTATATCCCAGAATGAATGGGATTTCCACATGACCCTTTTTCTCTTTTCTTCCAGCTTGGATTCTTCAAGCGGCAATATAAAGAGATGATGGGTGACACACAAGATGGAGTCAATGAAGTGGCTGGATCTTCACAAGACAATATTAGTCCTAGTCCTGCTGCTATTAAAGGATAACCAACTTTTGTGAGCCATGTTTTCTCTAGAGATGCTGTACTGAATGAGAGAAGACTGATCCAGGATGGAGTGGAGTCTGCTTTATATGTCTGCTTTTCCTTACCCAGAAAGAGCTTTGATAGTAGGGAATGGTATCCTACAAAATACACAAGTTCACTTGTGAGTGTTGCCTACATGCTGAGAAGTTACATCCAATTGCAGTTTCCCAGTGTGTGCACACACATTGAAGTACACGCGTGAAGGACTGTTACACAATCAATAAATTATTTCTTACACTAAAAGGCTTTCTTTGCAGAAAAGAAATGAACAAGGAAGTGTGGATTCTCATCTCCTTAATACTTAAAAGCTTGAAGATCAATCGGGTATTGAAAAAAAATGTTACTGTGAGGAAAAGATGTTTGTATATACAGCATCCAGAACAGATGAGTATATGTTTGTATTCTGCATATATGTTGACTGCACACGAGAACTCTAATATTGATACAAACTTTTAGATTTTGTTTTGAAGTCTCACATCTTTAGCAATGTAGTGAAGCAACAATACAGGCCAACAGTACGCCATTTGGTGTCCTACAATATGATTCCCATAAGTCCTAGTCAGCATGCCATGTGGAAGTCCTAGTCAGCATGCCATGTGGCTGGGGACTGTGGAACTTGTACTGCAAAACATCTGATGATATCTAGATTGCTTGCTCCTGACATTTTCAACTACAGGGAGCTAAAGTCTCACACACACTTCCTTTCCTCTCTTTTATGCCTTGTACATCCAATTATCACATATCCATTCTCCAGTTTTTGCACTTCTTGCAAAAAACAAAAACAAACCTTTTTCTGAATCAGGGAAGCAGGATTTGCAAATGTTATTAATTTCCATAAATCAGTCCTGGCTGCAAGATATAAGGTTTCATACAAAAACATTTGGGTGAAATTTTGGAATTCTGTTGGCTGTGCACTATGTTCCAGCACTAGAGATGGCTTACAGGCTTCTTCCTCCTACACCCTAATCTACTGTGCAAACAAGTTTCTGAATATGAGTGGCATCCTGTTGGTTTGTCCCAATTAGACTAGACTTATTCAATCAATCACTCAGTAATGAATCAACATATAGATAAATTTAAGGGATTCAGTGGGTCTGCTCTAGTCAGAACTAAAAGAGAATTTAGGTTTATGTCTCACTGATGTTTACTCCTCACGGTCAGCCTGTATTTTCAATTCAGCAGACATGTGCAAGTGCCTCAACTGTGGAACTCCCTACCCAAGGAGGTTAGGCTGGCCCCATCTCTTTCACGCTTCCAATGGGCAGCCAAAATAGTGCTGTTCCATATGGCATGCAGTGTTCGAAACTGCTGTTTTAACTGTTCCAAAACTGGATTATAAGCTTGTTTTTAAACTGCTTTTAGGAGTTTCTAAAGAGTACTTTAATGTGTTTTTAAAATGTTTTTATCTTTGTATTGTTTTAATTGGTTTCTATTTGTTCATCATTGCCTCAAGAGCCCTTGTGAGGCTGAGAAGCAATATAGAAATATTTTAAATAAAAGAAATAAATGTACAGTTACAATTCAAGAGTTTTTTAATTATGTGGTACAGGTTTCACAAAATATATCTGCATTAAAACTTTAGGGCCTTAGCAATGATAAACATGGGAAATATGGCTGTACAAACAAGACCAGCAGGAATTTGATAAGGAAGGCATTTTTTTTTTTATGTTACTTGGAGAATTCTTTCTGGAGGTTTTGTACATATCTATGCTAATTGCTCATATTCTATACTCCAATCCATTTGTCCCCAACTACCTTTAAACCACTTTTATGTCACTGAGCATTCATTTAAAGAGCAACACTTCTTTGTTCCCCCTAAACATCTCCAGTAGAAAACAATTTGAAATATGACAAAGGTTCTTTATCCATTGCAGTTTATTTTTATTGTTCCCCAAGCAGGGAAAGCTGAATGGTGATGTTTTGCCAAGGTTGCTATATTGTCTTTGTATCTTCCCACCCCAGAGAGAAAGAGCAAGAGAACAGCAATGGTTTAGTGGTGGCCACCTTCATCTTCATAACCTGTGGGCAGTGGATTGGTGTGTGGATTATGGAAGAGGGTATGGTTTCCATCACCCCAGGGGAAAGGCTGAAGAAAAGAGAAAACAAGAGAGTACATGAAATTCAGAAACAGGTCAGGCTATTAATCTATTCAACCTTGTACCTCCCTTTCCAGGCACCATTCTTATTTATTTTAAAATTCTGTACCTCTTATTATCAACAGTTGCTTTTGAGATGGCTTAACAATGAGAATAATACCTTTAAAAACCCACCTACATGTGGTGTAGTGGTTTGAGCAATGGACTACAACCCTGGAGACCAGGGTTTGATTCCCCACTCAGCCATGGAAACCTACTGGGTGACCTTGAGTACATCACACACTCTCAGACCCAGAAAACCCTGTGATGAGTTCATTTTAGGGTTGCCATAAGCTGGAGATGACTTGAAGGCACACAACAACAAAAAGATGGTAAGATGTAGAACAATACACACAGAATAAAATCAAACTCAGGTCATATTTTTAAATGACCCTCTCTGCAAAAAAGCACTTACACCTCTTCATCTGGAACCCAAATAGGGTTACCAGGTGTCCCTTATGATGAGGGATGTCCCTTTCTTGAGGTCTAGAAAGTTTGTCTCTTATAGGGCTAGTAGGTGTCCTGTGTTATAAGTGATGTCCTGTGGTGGAGGATTGGAAAGCTTTTCCTTTTATATACAGACTGAACAAAATGCCAAACAATTGTATATTTTAGGATGTGAGTCCTTCATAAAGACAGAAATGTATGCTTCGTGCCATTTACGAATGTGGACAATATGTTAATTTTACAGAAAAATACATGGTTAAGCTAAATCAAGGGTGAGGTTAAATCAGAGAAATACATGGCTAATCTAAATAAGTACTTCCATTTGGTATCTCAGTGGAACACAAAATTCTTAACAGCTGTTTTCTGATTGTCTACCCCACATGTCATTAATGTAATCTGTCCCTTAGCGCTAGTTTGAAACCTGAGAACACTATCCCAAAGACATAAAAGTAGGTGCACCAGACGAACCATTCTCTCCAGTGGGAGAGAATACCAGAGATGGAATGCCACTACCATAAAGGTCCTCTATAGTCACCATTCACATAACCTTAGAAGGCGTAGAGAAAAGTTAGAAATGTAAGAGGGGGCAGAAAGTCCTTCAGCTACCAGTGTCCCAAAGCTATATAGCCTTGCCTACTAGATCAGGATGACCATAATCCTCCCTAACCAGGAGAAACCTCCCTTGCTATATTACTACCTTTGTTCGAATACGCAGGTGGTGATAGGGAATGAATTCAGGTTGTTCATGGGGGTGGTTTGCCTGTTGCAGCTTTACATTCAGCATACAGACAGCTACTCCAGGAAGTGCCACCAGAAAGGACAGCATTTTCCATGTCCGGCCTGTGTTGCAGAGAGAATAGGAAAGATAATCCAGGATGAGGAGCATAAACTAGCAATGAATGAGAAATTCATTTGGTTTACATTGCAATGCAAGATATCCAATTTGCAGTTTCCAGAATCAAATGCATATCAGAACATAAACAAGTGGACAGGATTTTCTGGATTGGTGAGAGGAGTAATCCATGCAAATTGGGTTTCATCCTATTACCTCTCTACTAATTTAAAATGCACCTTTGCGGTAAGTACCCACTGCGCCATTCTGGACACACGAACTTTATTTAACAGAACATGCACACTTGAAAAGTTTGCAAGAAAATTAGTATTTTTGAAAAACTTCAGGAAAAATGAGCTGGACAGATTTACATATGATAACCAAAGACAGGTGATAGTAAAGGGTGTTAGTAGAAATCATGCCTGAAGGAGGTGGATGTGATGCCAACTTCCTCTGGGCCACACACTGCTCCCTGGTGTTACCCTGAGCCACTGCAATCTTTGACTCTCAGAGCACTCACTGCCAAGCTTCTATCCTCTGAAGGCACAGTGGCCTCTTAACAGTCAAAGAAAGTCATTGGCCATTTCCGCACAGGCTTAAAGAAACGGCACAGAGCGTCCTCCAGGGAGGACGTCTGCACCTGGGAGTGGACTGGGTCGGACCTACGTAGTGTAGTTCCGCACCTCAGCCCGCTCCGGAACGACCCGAAGTGGTCGTCCAGCGTGCTTTTGAAAGACCGCTTGAAACAGGTCTTTCAAAAGCACGGAGCGTGCCACTTCGTGCCTGCGCTCCGGTGCAGATTTGCAGGCTCGCGCCAGTGCGAGCCTGCGATCTGCCGGGGGCGGGCTTTAGGCTGGCGAGCTTCAGAGGTTGGTGGAGAGCCTCGACCAACCGGAAGCCGCCATTTTCATCCCCAGAGCAGTGCGGAGCGGCGGCCGCGCACTGCTCCGGACCAGCCTGGACCCAAGCGTGGAGCCAAGAAGTCCGGTAAGTACCGGCACGGGGCGATTCCCTCGCCCCGTGAGGAAATGGCCATTGTTCAGGTATCTTGTGTCAGAATACATCAAAACATTGGTCCAGGTCCAGATTTAAGTTTGTACAAGTGGGCTGGCTGAAGTGAATATCCCAACTCTCTAGAGCTCCCCAAATTCTAGCAAAGTAGAGGGTTGAGAACTGCTGAATGAGGTCAGCAGTGTGCAGGGGAGGACCCCCCCCCCATCAGGGAAAGGTACTGTCCATTGGCAGAGCCTTTCCATCTACAGAAGAAAGATCATGGCATCTTTTCCAAAGCATGAACACAGAAGGAAAGCTATGGGTACTACAATCCATTTAATGAGGAGGGGGTCAGCAACAGAGAAAAAGGCGTTCAGCGAGCTTTATAAGGGAAGGTGCTTTCAAACGGCCCTCCCTCCAAAAGGACATACACATATAGAACTTTCGAGCAACAGGTTATGCTTTTAGAGAATTAAAATCTAATTTTAAAGGAGGGAAACATCCTCTGAAACAAAATTTGGGCAGCAGAGGGAAGGCATCAGGTGGAAAGACGTAATACTAGAAAATAATATTAGAAGATGTTACTGTTAATTTATATACTTATATATGTTAATTTCTATTTCCTGACTTCAAAACTTAAACAAAAAGTGCATTCATTGCCAGAGTGATTAAAATAATAGTAGAAAACAAGAGCTAGACAGCAAAAACAGTGTTCCTCAGCAGGTGAGCCATTTTTCAACAATCCTCTGCAGTCTGGGCCCAGTCTATTAATGAATTCACTTACCCCCTGATCCACCACCATGGTGTCCACCAGCAGCTGCAGTTGCGAGATTTCTTCCCTGAGCCACCAGCGGAGTGGCCCTCCACCAGGGAATCATAGTGGCAGTCAAGGATGATGAGCAATCCTGTCTGTCGGATGGTGTCTAA
Source organism: Cyclura pinguis (assembly GCA_030412105.1). Taxonomy (NCBI): domain Eukaryota; kingdom Metazoa; phylum Chordata; class Lepidosauria; order Squamata; family Iguanidae; genus Cyclura; species Cyclura pinguis. The sequence continues at coordinate 11,747,651 of CM059604.1, forward strand.
GATGGAGGCCTCGTCCCCTTCACGTCGTACCAGTTGTTCTCTGTCTTTGCTGTTCTCCGTCAAGGGCCTTCCTGCGTAGCCCCTCTAACACCACCCACTTCCCCCTCCCTCCTCACATTAGACTGTTGTGCCCATCTGACCTTGCTTGGCCAATGGACCTACGAGATAAACATAACTCAGCTTGGCTGGTATCCAAAAGGGCCATCGCCCAGCACATGGTGAAAAGTCAAGGTCTCATTCAGGTTGGCTTGAATCCTGGAACTGGTCATCCTTCCCTTCCCCGCCTTGGATGCCTAGGGTCTATTTATAGGTAGGCCCCAAGCAAACTCAGAAAGTGCCATTCCAAAAAGGGCCTAAGCGTCTATCAGAGAATACTCTAACAGTGGCATTGATGAGACGAGAATAAATTTGGTGTTTGAAATAATTTCCTTTCGGCTGAGCCTGCAGGGAAAAGCAAGAGTCTGTCCCTTCCTCTCTTCTCCTTTCCTCTCCCCCTGCTGAGTTAATTGAATGGAAATGATTCAAATTGAACTCAGTTTGCAGCAACTAAAGCAAGCAGGAGACGAAGGGGGAAAGTTGGAGGAGAAAAACTGGGATGTTTTAAAAACAGCTGAAAATGAAGACAGCCCTCTCAATTGAGACAGCTAGAAGGTATGCTTCATGCAAATCTTTCAGAAATATATCCATTCATGCAATGCTAATGAAAAATATTTTGAAGATGTACTGACTGGTAGAGATGGACAACTCTACAACTTGCTTAACAGATAGAATCATAGATTTAGAAGGGACCACAAGAGCCATTGAGTCCAAACCCCTACCATGCAGGAATACACCATTAAAGCATTTCTGACAGATGGCCATCTAGTTTCTGTTTAAAAATCTCCAAATAAGAAGACTCCACAACACTCCAAGGCAGTGTACTCTGCTGTCAAACTGCTCTTATCATCAGCACATTCTTCCTAATGTTTAGATGGAATCTCTTTTCCCGAAGTTTGACGTCATAGCTCCATGTCCTAGTCTCTAGAGCAGCAGAAAACAAGCTTGCTCCATCTTCAGCATGACATCTCTTCAAATATTTAAACATAGCTATCATGTCACCTCTTAACTTTCTCATCTCTAGGCTAAACATGCCCAGCTCCTTCAGCCAACAGGGAAAAGTGTAAGGTAGTACCCTTGGGCATTAAAAATGGAATGCCTAGATATAAGATCAGTGACACCTGGCTTGACCAGAGTACATGCAAAAGGGATCTAGGAGTCTTAGTAGACCATAAGCTGAACATGAGTCAGCAGTGTGATTCTGGACTGCATCAATAGGAGTATAGTGTCTAGGACAAGGGAAGTAATAGTATCACTCTATTCTGGTTTGGTCACAGCCGACCTGGAATACTGTGTCCAGTTCTGGGCATCACAGTTCAGGAAGGATATTGACAAACTGGAGTGTGTGTAGAGGTAGGTGATCAAAATGATAGATGGCCTGAAAATCATGCCCTATGAGGAGAGGCTTAGGGAGCTGGGTATGTTTAGCCTGCAGAAGAGACAGTGAAGATATGACATGACAGCTAAGTTTAAATATTTGAAGGGATACCAGATGGACGATGGAGCAAGCCTGTTTTCTGCTGCTTCAGAGACTAGGACATGGAGCAATGGCTTCAACTTTCAGGAAAAGAGATTCCATCTAAACTTAAGGAAGAACTTCCTTACAGAAAGAGCAGTTCAACAATAGAATATGCTGCTCAGAGTATTATGGAGTCTCCTCCTTTGGATGTTTTAAATAGGGGCTAGATGGCCATCTGCTGGGAATGCTTTGACTGTGTATTCCTGCATGGCAGAATGGGGTTGGACTCAATGGCCTTTGTGGTGTCTTCCCTCTCTATGATTCTACATTATCCCCAATACACTAGAAAAACTTCAGGCGTTCCTGTGACCATATGGTAAACATGTGGCTAGAGACAGCAAAGATTTTTGAGTCTCTTGTAACACACCAAATGTGGGAAACATCTTTGGGATTTCTCACAACAGAGCAAGGAGTGAGATCTCCTTTTATGATAAAACAGGTCCACTTACATATCAAAGATCATTTTTGCACTTAAAAAATCTGACTCCTCTGACCCATTCCCCATATTCTGCCATTCTTTTGCTTCTGTTATGTACTTCCTACAGCTGTGGTTTGCAGACTGCATTGCCCTGTGGCTTGCGGCTGCATCACATACACATACATTCTGGTTTTCACATCAGTATGGTTTGACTGCTTAAAAACTCACTTCCTTGCCTCCTTGGCTGTCCATCAAACCCCCTTTCCTTCCTGTTTGGGGAAAGTGGAGCAAAATCTATTTGCTAAGGATCATCCATTAAATATGCTCACACCTCGAAAAGGCATTTTCAGTCCCCAACCCACTGTCATATTTTGCTGGACACCCCCCCAATCCCTCTGTTTTCTCTTAACTTTCCTTCCTCTTTTTTTTTACTGTCCTTGGTACTTTATAGATATCCCTTACCTTATGCATTTTCCTGGATAAATCTATCATTTCAGGCCTTCAACATTACGAAGAGTAAAAGAGAAAACAGGTGACTTCTATTGTCATGCCAGATATTACTGTCCATGTTATTGGTCCTCCTAATATTCTACACAAGGGACAAGGGAAGTGTAATTATGCAGATTTTTCTGGACTCCAACTCCCATCATCCCTCACTAGCCCAACAAATCTGGAAACCACGCCTTCCTCCTCTGCATTCTATACTATGTTGTCTATGCTGTTTTAATTTACTGAGCAACACCCTGTTCTGTTCTAAGAAGCAAAACAATGTTTATCTTATAGGCCACACTTTTAGTAATATAGTAGATACACAGTTTCCGAGGGTAAAGAGCAAGAACTTTTTCGTTTGCAGGGACACTGACATCATCTCCCATGTTCCTCCAGCTTCCTTGTCCCCTCTGTCCTTAGCAGCAGACCTCACAGTTCCCAGTAGCAATGTATTATTGTGATCTATCTCTGTTGCACTGTAGAGTATTTGGGAGTAGAGTATTTGAGAGTAGACCCATTAGCCTTATGAAAAACCTAGGTCCTGGTAGAGATTAAAAAATGATAGCTCAGTTTGTTGATATGGATCAACATGGCTTCTGGCATGTTTGGACTTTGCTTTGGAAAGTGACTGTGAGGTCTCCTGTGAGAAGTTCATTCAAATCAAACTTTACCCATACATTGCACATGTGACTCTCTTTCTTTTTTTCTTCTAAGATTAGTACAAATGATCTTGTGCCTCGCACACAAAGAAGCAAGCCCAGGCTAGCTATAAGCAAGATAGTGGTTAGTTTCTGCATAAGGAAGGTAGTGGTGGTGGGGGTTCACAGATGGTCAGAAAAGAAGCATGATCCCCATTTAATCTTGCCAAAGTCTCCTGAACACCAAGAAGAAAGAGGTAAATAAACTCCCCTGTTCTACACAGTCCCATTGAAGTACAGAGCCAGATTACCTGTCTCCTGGATACTGGCCCAGAACCACAGCATTCAATGTTGCATGACAGTTGCATTATAGGCCCTTTTCGCACGGCATTCGCCATGCAAAAGGGCCTCTGGAGCATCACGCAATTGCGAGGAGACGTCCACATGACGTCCTCGCAATTGCGTGACACGGCAGGCACAGATCGTGCACTCTTTCATTTTTGGCTTCTAGCCGAAAATGGTGCACAATCGTGCATCGCTCCAGGGCCCTGAGTGCACTTACCATGTGTGCGGAGCCTCCAGAGCCGCGGCGCTCACGCTTCCTGCCCCAGCGCAGGCTGGGAAAATCCCAGGCAGCCCTGTGGAAGGAAGAGGAGGAGCCCTCACGCTGCCTGCTCGCCAGCAGGCAGCAGCTGCAGAGGCGAAGCAGCAGGGACGCAAGAGCCTCTCGCAAGAGGCTGCTCGCGCGATCCCAGCGCCAAGAAAAGGTAAGTTGCAGAAAGGGCCATAGTGTTAGGAAAACTAAGCCTCAAGAATAAAAATAGTGTTGAGACTGAGCTAGATAAATGGGAGGAAACTACTACTCTTGCCACAAAACCCAGCATTTTTGCACTATTTTCCTATTGAGAGATGAGTACATCTCAATCATTTCTCCTCAATGTCCTACCCCATCTTGTAAAATTTTATGGCCCCTACTTTGTTTCCTGTGGTTTCTTTTTACAGCAACAACAGAAACAAGTATAAATAGAAAGAATGTTCAGAAAATGTACTTATTAAGTACATTGACCTTAGCTGACCAAGAAATTCTGTGATCATCATCACCACCACTATCATGTTGGGCAAGGGAGAAAAAAACAGAGAGGAAAGAGAGAATGAGACTGTCTGCACATCTGAACAGGAAGCCATTCAAATTGCAACTTCTTGCTACGTTTCTCATGTGTCAATACTAACAGAATTATCAGCTCTCTAAGGGCTGATGCTTCTATAGCCAAAACACTACTGGACCTGAACTTTAGGTCATGCAGTGTCTTCCACACAAAAATTATGGAGCAATCTATAGGCTCTTTACAGTATTTATCCATAAAGAGACAGAGCCGTGTGTATTCTGGGGTTCTGGTGTTATCAACAGCATCCTGAATATCTGAACTCTTTTTTTTTTAAGCTACACACATAAATAAGTCTCTCTGATAAGTCTTGAAAGTTTATTGTCAATGCCTAGTAACAATTCAGAAGTTGAGTGGGATTTCCATTATCTGGGATAGCTCTGGCTTTCAGTGGTCCAGCACATCTCCCTTTCCCTTCGCATTGACTACACTGAACTTAATAGGTGAAAAGCTGAGACTCATAAATATGTCAGCCTGTACAGTTTAGGCAAGTCACAGAATTCAGTTTTCTCTTGTGCAGAGATGCTCTCTCTCAAAACACAGATATACCATCAAGTTCCCTTTATTAAATTACACTATTGAATTGAAATGTTGGTGTTAGGGGAGAGCTGCAAACAGATTCTTCTCCTTCCTCTCCCCCTCTTCCTGTAGATCTTGGATCAAGCTCATTTTAAGACAAGCTTAGTTAAACATCATCAAGAGCATTTTGAAATGCAATCAAAATCACCTTCCAACTCTCCTATCACTTGACAAGATAAGATGTAGTTTTGGCATCTGTTGCTGGAGATAATCTATAATAAACTGTAACATCATGTTTTATTTCACCCAGTCTTTTAAACTGTGTTTCTCTCCATATTTGGAATGATCAATGATTGCTGAACAACTTCCTGGATTATGGGACTACCAGCAGGCCATAATAGCAAAATGGCACCCCACATTCAGGGGTAATGTATCTCTGAATGTCAATTACTGGGAAGCACAGCGGAGAAATGCCATTGCTGCCAAGTCCTGCTTGTGTACTTCTCAGGGCACATCTGGTTAGCCACTGTGTGAAGCAGGATGCCGGGCCAGATGGCCCTATGCTCTGATCCGGTTGGACTAATCTTGCATTCTTAAAACAAGCCTGTGAAAGTCATCTTCACTAGAGTTCCAAAAAATTCCAGCGAATATTTCTCATTTGACATCGTCTTTGCTAGGGGGAGACGAGTCTGTGCCTTGAGGGGTGGGACTGGTGGTTTCTGCAGCTTCATTGCCAGTCCCAGCATCATTCAGCATCTGCTTATACTGACGTTTGAAGAATCCAACCTAGAGAGTGAGAGAGAAAAAGAGGAAAGAAAAGCAAAAGTACAGATGCAAATCTTCTCATCATTTATCCTCACATGCAAGGATGAAAATTCTTGGTAACTTTCTAGCCCCAATGGGGAAAAAATATCTGAAGATTTCAGTGCATATTTGATATATTCATACCTTGGAAAGCCTTGTGAATTTGCAAAAATTCACAAGGTTTTTCTATGGAAACTCACAATTTTTGTGAAGGTTATGGTAGTGCTTTCTGTTCAAAACAAGCTATCTTTTGGGCAAGGAACAGATTTTCTGTCCAAAAAAGTGAGTTTGCACGAAAAACCACATGCACCGTTTCCCAAAATATTTTGCAAAAGCGCAAAGCATTTTCACTGCTATCATGTTCTTAGTGCAAGGGTTTCTCGAGAGCCAAGAAACCCATTATTCTGCAGGAAAACAAATGGCAGCAAATATTCTTTCCAGCCATAGGGAAAAGTCAAGTCTCTTGATGTTGGCATCCCTAACATAAAGGACTTTAAACCACAGTACTTTATTCCTAACACTAGAGGTGCTGGGGCTCAAACCAGCATGGAAATGTCAATTTTCAAACAGCGCAAAAGGTTTTTAGTCCAATCTCAGATGTCCAGCAACCAGGTAGGATTATTCCATGGATGAGATGAGAGTACTCTGGATATATTCAAAGACACACTCTCTCCCTCCTTCTCCTTTCACATACTTCAACAGAGAACAGCTCAGATCAAACCCTCACTCCATCTTTTGAAGCGACCCCAAGCCTCATCTCACCTTATACAGGGCCGCAGCAATCAGAGCAAGAAGGACAAGCCCACCAGCTGTGCTGCCAATGATCACAGGCAGGAAGTTGTATTTCTCTATGCGCTCCACCACTGTCTTCACCTGCGGCAAAAGATGGGAGGTAAGGAAGGTGGGTTGAGTGAAAGTTATCCCTAGCCTCCCAGACTTATATTGTTGTTTTTTGCCTTCAAGTCGTTTCTGACTTATGGCAGGCCTATGGTGACCTTATCGGGGGTTTTCTGGGTTCACTGAATGTGATGTGCCCAAGGTCACTCAGTGGGTTTCCATGGCCAAGTGGGGAATCGAAATCTGGTCTCCAGGGTCATAGTCCAATGGTCAAAACATTACACAATGCTTGCATACCCTCCAACATTTCACAGATGAAAATGGGTGTATGTGTGGCCATACAACATCAAAGCAGGATCAAGATGGCAAAAGTTATTGATAGTGAAGAACAAACAAGCTAGGAGAGGCTGCTGCTGTTTGTTTTTGCCTGAGCCAAGTGGAAAGGGCAAGACTCTGCTCTCTCCTTTCCTCTCTGTCCTGATGAGTTAATGGGTACAAACTACTTTTGCACTTTGAACTCAGGCCCTTTCCACATGTGGGGGGGGGGGACGGGTGAAAACGCCCAAAAACGGAGCTTACCGGCAGCCGGGTAAGTCCGTCGCGACACGGAGCAGCGCGAGCTCGCTGCTCCGCAGTCCTCCGGCGTCCCAAATGGCGGCTTCCGGTTGGCGGAGGCTCTCCGCCAACCGGAGAAGCTTGCCAGCCGGAAGCCCGCCCCCGGCAGATCTGCAGGCACGCATTTGAGTGCGCCTGCAAATCCGCGTCGGAGCCGGGCGACGGAGCGGCGCGGGGCTGCGCGCTCCGTGCTTTTTAAAAACCTCGAAAAAGAGGTTTTTAAAAAACACGCAGCGCGGCTAGTTCCGGCCGCTCCTGAGTGGATTCTGGTGTGGAAGTACGAAAAGTAGTCCACGCCAGTCCACTCTACGGTGTAGAAGACCTCCATGAGAGGTCGCTCTGCACCATTACAGAAGCCCGGTGTGGAAATGGCCTCAGTTTGCAGCAACTGAAGTAAGATAAAGACAAAAGTTGAAAGTGGGAGGAGGAAAGAGGAAATGGGACATTTTAAAAGCAGCTGAAAAAGTGAGAGGACTGTTCCTGCCAAATCAGGAGTGTTGGAGAATATGGACTTATACTCTCCCTCTGCCTCTTTCTGTCCTGCTTACCGTGGTCTGGACAAAGCCCTCCTTCTGTGAGTATTTCTTGTCATCATAGGAAATCTTTGCAGAGCTCACCAAGGTCACTTTCTTCTGTTGGATCTGGAAGAGAGAAGTTCTTTTTCAGACTTGGGAACTCTGTTTGCCCAAGATGTTCCACCAAATAAGACTTTATATGGTGGGTTTAAAAGATAAATTGCTTGTTAGGCACCAAGAAGCTCCTAGCCCTGGGTGACGCATGTTAACAATAGCCCAGGTAAGCCAAAAACAAAAACTCTTCCTCCCCATCCCTGGCCAAGGTGGACCTATGTACCTGGGATGCCCACTGGAAACTCATGTTTCCCTTGATCCTGAACTCCAGGGGCTGTTTCTGGAACCCCAGCAACGAAATGTCACAACGAATTGTCTTGCAGGAGGTGACAGGGCAGTCCTGAGGGAGGTAGAAAAATACCTTGGGGTCAAGCCAAAGGGAAAACTCACAGCATACAAAACAGCTTGATTCTACGTATGTCTGCTTAGGAGTATGGCTGTGTCAGTATTCAGGCATGAAAGACAAGTAGGTTAGCGGAAAAGATGCTCCACCCCATCAGCTGCCTTCTCTGATTTGTTGTTGTGTCTGTTCACAGCATTTGTGACTTACAGTGACTCTTAGGTAAACCTATCACAGGGCTTTCCTGGCTAGATTTGTTCAGAGGAGGTTCTCCATGACCATCCTCTGAGGCTGAGAGAATGTGACTTCCCCAAGGTCTTCCAGTGGCTTCCATGATCAAGCAGGGATTTGAACCCTGATCTCCCAGAGTTCTAGTCCAGCTCTTAAACCACTGCACTTCACTGGCTCACCTTTAAATGACCACCAGCATTTTTCTTACAGGGAATCATGAAGCCAGTAAAGCCATAATTTTCTTCACAGCGCTTGGAGCGTGGTGTTCTGCTGCTCTTTCCTCTTCCTCATGAACAGGAGAAGCAGTGTTATACCCCAAAGTAACCCTAAGAGAGGGCCCCTAAATTGGCATGACTTCCCCCATATTGGATATTGGCTAGCAAAGGTCGGTTGCAAGTAAAATTGGTTTTGAATTAAATTCTCAAGACCAACGACACCTTTGCTGCTGTATGGGAATGTAGACAGCATCCCTTAGGCCAAAAGACAACGACCTATTGTTCCCAGTCACGTATCTCTAGGCAGCCACAATAGACTCTCTCTTTTGATTAACAAAAAGGTTGCCTCAGCCCCAAGCCACGCTGATCAACTTTGCTAGGATAGACAATCAAAGTCTATCAATTTGGAATGATAATCCTATCATGTACCTGGACTTTCCCAAGAGAAACAATACCGAGGAGAGGCCGTGATATTTGCCTAACATTATATTCTGCAATCATTGCCCATTAACACCACTTTGCTAGCCTATACACAGCCTGAGGATAGAAATCGGCTATAAAAATCCTCACTTTTTGAGCCTCTTCGGAAAGCCTCCCAGACCGGACAAGGGCCCATTTCGCTGCTACCAAGGTGTCCCACTTAAGCCTCTCAGACGCTGCTGAGAGCTAAACGTGACTCGCATATCCGACTCGCCACGAAACCCCGCTGCTTCCAGCCTTCCAGCCCCGGGATCCAGGCTCCCCTTGGTGCTTTACACCAAGCCTTCGCTAATCTTCCCCTTCTCTAGGACGCCTAGACTAAGGTCCGTATGCCCTCTCTCTCCAACTGTCTCTCATTTCCAACTTCATTTCTGTAGCCCTTGTGTGATTGTAGGAATATTTGTTAACATGTGTTGTGACCTTCTTTGTTAGTTTTAATAAATTTATTTTAGACTGTTCCTCTGACTCTTGCATGGTTCTAACCCCGTAGACATAGGGCTAAAGATCCCTTTCCCTGACCTCTCGCAAGCTTTGAGTGTCTCTGTTAATTCCCTTGATTTGAAGTCAGGGCTGTCAGGCAGTGGAATATGCTGCCTCGGAGTGTGGTGGAGTCTCCTTCTTTGGAGGTTTTTAAGCAGAAGCTGGATGGCCATCTGTCGGGAGTGCTTTGAGGGTGTTCCTGCATGGCAGGGAGTTGGACTGGATGGCCCGTGTGGTCTCTTCCAACTCTACGTTTCTATGATTCTATGATTCTAAGTCCGTTTGGGTGTCCTTGAGATACCGCCAATTTTCAGGGTAACAGCAGAAGAAATTACCATGAGTGTAATAAGCACTGTTGTTCCTGCTGCTGTTACTGTTATTGCCTGGCTTTGCCCAGATGATAATCTCTCTCAGTAAGACCAAAGCAATCCACAGCTGACCTTGGGGAACGGCTGTAGGAAGGAACACCCCTGTGGTGTCCTCACTCACCAGAAGGGGGTGATCCTCCTTGGATGGAAAATCTTTGAAGCCTACAGTTTCTTTCTCCAAGATGCACTTGGTGATCTGAGGCTGTGAAAGAAAAGAAAAATCACAAATTAATTTTGTGGGGGCTGTGTAACAAGTAAGGGAAGGAAACTTTGCAAGACCTTTGGTTTCATAGTGATCCCAGCTCCAAGCCACCTCAGGTCAAGCAGGAGCTCCAAGGAAGTTAATGGATGCTTGGATTTACTTCCCCAACAGGATAAAGGAAAGAGCAAGGGTGCTTCATTGGGGATACTGGGGGACTGCAGCAGGATGATGAAGAGAATAAGCAGATAATTATACCTCAGAGGGGATGACTTGAGACACATCCCAAACCTGGATGCCTTTCAGTTTTACTGGGATCTGAAATGTCACTGAGACAGGGATGCTTCTTTCTCGGAGATTCTTCACCTGAAAAAAAATGGATTCTTTCAAAACAGAAAAACCAAATGAGGATCCCAGATCTCAGCATTCAACCTCCCCAACTCTGGGCCACTAGAAGCCAGTCATTCCTCTTTCTTAGAAGTGATCTATACATGTCACAAAAGGAAGTGGTAGAATCTAGGGGTGGGAGAAGGGACTGTGCTAGGTGAGACTGTAGGTGAAGGGAGACACATTTTTGAAAGCTGTCACACGTGAAAAACTCTATGCAAAGAGATAGCCAATATATCAGGCAAAGGGATGGTCTAAAACTCACCCCACACCTTGAAATCCTAATTTGCCTTGTTTGATCATTGTATTTAAGCATTTCTATCCTGCTCTTCAGCTGCAAAGTTTTCCAGAACAGCTGTCATAAGATCAATGACAAACAAGGATTGCTTGGAAAGGTTACCTTTTTGGACTGTGGCTCCTTAAAAAGTTGTAGTTCAAAGAAGTAATTTTTAGAAGTTCAGAAAAGTAAATTTTCTGTGTTGCTCAACCAAGACAATTTATACTCTCAGGAAAATACTTAAAACACAGATTCAGTACAGAAAATGATGTGAGGAAAAAAACATAAACTCAGGAAGCAGTTTATAATATAGTTAGCTGGTGTCAATGGAATAGGAATGTTTTGCTTATCCACCCTAATAATATTACAAGGATAGTGTTTTTCAAATGCATTAGTTGTCACCTATACTTGTCACCTATAGTCCCAAGTGCCTGGTCTATGTATGCAGCAGAATGAACTGGTGAAAGGGATCTCAAACCAGCAAAACTACAATTTCCTGGATTCTTAAAGATAGCAGACAGATATAAAACCAGTGTGAGTCAATGAAAATCCTGCTTCCAGGTATCTTCTTCTTAAAAGTTTTTTTAATTTATTTTGAAATAGAAGAAAATAGAAAGCAAGCAATAACCAGTGTTTCTTGCCCACTTCTAATTATAAGAAGCATCAAAGAAGTCCAGAATCAGCAGATTATAACTCCTGAATAGCTGGATTTCATTTCACCGTACGGGGAGTTATAGTGGAAGTCTCATTTTTGACCGTGCTTTGTCTGTCAACTTCTCCCTGCTGTGTACTTCTCTTTTTGCCAATTGCTATGCCACATTTTGCCATACACTTTGCCCTTCACCTCATAGCGATGTTCCACACTCTTGCTTGCTCCTTCCTGGCCAGCTGTGAAGTTGACGTACTTGGTTGATTCTTCAACACTGGAGGTATGAAAAAGAATAATGAACATCAGTAGGAAATGGAGTCATGCACTGCCACATAGAAAGGGACATTTCAGAGATCATACCCTTAAAATGTGAGGAAGGAGAGGCTCTGTTAGAAGGCACACTACCAGTTCAGCTTTCTCCCTGAAGTTGCCACAGTCCTTTCCATGTACTCTGTCCCTCCTTCCATATCTGAAATGCCATTACTCTGTCCTCTGAGGGAGAGAACAGCAACCAGGCATATCTCCAGCATGCTTGGGCCCCAGCAGCTGGTGTGAGTCCCTTCTTCATATTGCACTTGGTACTGCTGTGGCTTTCAAGGGAGAGAAGAGCTGCCAGCATCTGTTGGGCTTGATTCCTTCTCCCACTGCCATCAACATACATACATATATACATACATAAACTCACTCACGTGGTGATCACAATGTACACTGCATATCTGACAGGCAAGTCTGCTTGGTGAACCATATCCTTGGTGATGCTGCCTCCATTTTCACTAGACAAGTCAAAGGGAATAAGTATATTAATTTTTTAAAAATCAAATCTTTGATTCTTAAGGGCAGCAGCCAGGTTTGTTCCACTTTGAGATTAGCCTTCATGAAAAGAGTATGAGATCTCAGGCCCACACAAGACTATCATTGCTCCAGTCCACACCACTGTAGCCACACATTTCAGCAAACGGTGTATGCTGATGAATGTGGAGCTTGGAAACCAAGTATAAAATGTAACATGTTGGAAGATTCTATCAAGTTAATGAGCAAAGTAAAAATCAAAATTAGGTATCTAGGTATCAGTTGGTTAAATACAGCATTCTTTAAAGGAAACAAAATATGCTGTGCAACCTTCACAGTGTCAGCTTTCTCTTTTGGTGGAATTTCCCTAAGCACCAGGATACACAAAGAACAAAGATGCAAGCAGTTTTGGGATTATCACATGCAAAGCTTTTTTTCTTTCCCCCTTCAAAATCCCAAGGCATCCTGGAACCCATTTGGAAAGCTGTCAGAACAGAACATCATATATTCCAGGGCTGAGCACAGAAAATCTAACTCAACTCACACTCTCGAACACATGTCAGACCTCTCCCACACTTTTCCTTGCCCCACCCCCAAGAGCAAACACCTCTGGGGTTAATTACGCCCTGCCAGCTGCCATCATATCATTACAAAAACTGGATCATGTGAACACGTTTTAATTCACAAGGCCCATCAGTGTGAAAGTCACCTGTTGGCCTTGGCCCTGATGTGCAGAGTGCCCCCTAGAGAAGCGTCTGGTGAGACATCAAATGTGGCAACAAAGATAGCCTGAAACACAAAAACATGTGGAGTATAATATGGATTAATATTTCCTTCAGTGGAGAATTAATTAGTATACACTCACAATGAAATCAATAATGAATTTTACTATGTTTGTTCCAAACTATATAAATTAGAACTCAATCCTACAATTACTTTAGATGATTTTCTCAATTGTTTTACATAAAAAGGAAAAAAAAAAGAATGACAATCACAAGAACTTATTAAATAGCCCTATCACACCCCAGGGAGTGAAGGATACGATCTCCTTATTTAAGTCAGTGAAATCATCAGAGAATGGTAGCTTTGGTCCAGATTCTTATAAATTATTCAAAGATATTTTGGTATTTCATATTTGTCAGTTATTCAATGACATTTTAGCAGGTGAAACATTCCCAGAAACCTGGAAAATATCAAAAAATCACAGCCATTCCCTAGACCTGGAGAGGGGTCATCACAGGTCACACACATAGGCCAATTAGCCTTATTAATCAAAATTATGGACTCCTCACATCAATGTTTGAAAATCACATAAAAAATCTATTGAAAACTACATAGCCCCAAATCAGACTGGCTTCATACCAAACTGTCAAATTCCTGATTCCGTCAAAAGATCTCTCAATATTGCCATGACATGTTGCCTTTCAGTCGCAAGGAGCTTTTCACTTGGAGGAGACATTTGTTCGTGGAATGAATTATCTGTATTCTAAAACAGTGAAGTTCTACAGGGGCTCCACCATCTGTGTAAATATCTAGATCGTATGCTAATGAGCTAGACCTCCATCAGTCTCCCCTACACTTTGTGGCAATAAAGAGTAAGATGATAAGGAGGCCCCTACCTTTGCCCCACTCCAGAAAACTGGGTGGTTGACGTTGCAGGTGGCGTTCCTGTTGGCAAGTTCTTCAGAAACAGGAGCTGAGTGGCACTTAATGCTCACAACATTCTGGCTGGGCTAATAAGAAGGATGTATCCACATTTTATGGGAACGTGCAACAAAACAGCATGGTACTTAAACAGCTTTCCCCACTCCACCCCGCGCCTTCCCCTGGCTGAATTTCTTCAGCTCTACCGACCTGCAGCAAAGTAACCTTGCGGTATGACAGTCCTGCAGGGTAAAAAAAGCAAAGTGTGGTACTGTAGGAGTCCTCTCCATGGTTCTGAAGAGAAGCTGTTACGTTGAGCTCAGGAGTCATGCCTACGATTAGAGTGCTCAGGCTGGATAGGAACAAAACAAAGCAGGGGGAGAAGGCTGGGTATTCTGGTTATAATCTCAGATGCCTGTAGCTTTTCAAAGAGCAAAGAACTTTACAGTTCTCTGTCAGATCCTGAACTCTGCATGAACAGCCTGCACCATTTTAACAACGTTGAATGAAAAAACAATGAGCTCAGCATACATACATCAGTGTCTTCTCTCAGCAAAACAAATGAGAAAGACAAAATGATTTCCATTGCCTGAGGTCCCCTAAAGCATTCTGCATAAAGCTGACAGTTCAAGTTTTACAAGTCTTATGGTCTGAAAGCAGACCTTATTTCACTGCAATGCGTGTTGAAAAATGACTCAGATTTGGTTGCTTTGCTGGCCAGCTTGCACAGGACCAGTGCTTCGTTGCAAATCTGCTTTACTTTGATGCAGCAAGAATAGTAGGAAGATAAATCAGATGACATTGTGAAAAAATAATTCACTCAGAATGGGCGATACGGCAGTTTTGTGGATTCCAAAAGTTTAGAAAAATGGGCCCACAATAGGGACCCCTTGAAAGCCTGATATGGCAAGACAGAAAAAGAAGAGAGAAAACGTGTTTCCTACCCTGAGAAATTAAATGACGTTCGTAGAATATCTTCACATTTTCCATCACTACCACAGTTCTTCTCAAAGGGAAGCTGCAAAAAGAAAAAAAAAGAAGTGTATAACATTCAAAAAGGCTCAGTCTTTTTTCCTTAATACAGAATTTTTGGATGGATTGGTAGGAGAATTATGTGAACATATCCAGATCAAAAGATCCTCAAGTGAAGGATTTCTCTTAGTCCCATAGACCCATCTGGTGATTAATTCTTTGTGTAGAAAGGACATTTTAGGGGGGTGGATTGTATTTTTACCTTCATTGTTATGTTTTTAAACAGTTTTATATTTGTTAAAATTAATGGTGTTTTAGTATGATAGCTTGTTTAATTGTGTTTTAAGTTCTTTATCATTGGGATCTTAGCTTTATCTTCCTTTAACCTTGTTGCAGGCCACCTTGGAACCCACGTTGGCACAAAAGCAGCATACGTGTAAAATAAAATTCAAACAAAATGAAATAAGCACCAACAAAACACCACCTCCATGAGAGGACTCTGTTTCTGAATGTGAAGTACACTGGACCCAGCCAAATCTTTCTCCACTTTCCCTCTTTGCTCTGTCCTCACATTCACCATTTCGTCCTTTATATCTGCTTGTTTACCTGTGGTAGGGGAAGTGAGCATACACAGAGGAGTGGTGAAGACAACAGCAAACCCTCTCCAGCAAGAATCCTGCTACATTATTGTTCTTTTCGATGTTGCCCTGGTGGGACCTGGGAGTACAATCACCTGTGCAATGTAGACCTTCCGGGACTCTTCGCTCAGAATGGGCTGGAGATTCTGGGCTTCAGCAACGGGTTTTGCCAGAAGGCTGTAATTGAGCCTCAAGGTGACGGGAGTCAGGGTATCTTCGATGCAGATCTGAGAGACGGAGCACAGAGAGAGATGTTTTTAAAAGGTGTTAGTAGTGAGTGGCTGAGAGCCAGTGTAGTGTAGTGGTTTGAATGTTGGACTATGACCCTGGAAACTAGAGTTCAATTCCCCACTTGGCCATGGAAACACACTGGGTAACCTTGGGTGTGTCACACACTCTCAGCCCCAGAAAACCCCATGATAGGTTTGCCTTGGTGTCATCATAACTCAGAAACAACTTGAAGGCACCCAACAACAACAGCAATAACAACAGCTGGCTGCTGCTTCAGCAGTAACAGCGAGTTTCTTTTTTTTCCACATGGTATCAGGAAACATCTATTTCTGGGCCCAAAAGAGGTAATAGAGAAAAAACTGTATTATTCAAATGAATAATGGAAATATTTGTAAACAAAGTCCTTCCATCTTTTTTTGCTGCAGTAGAAAACACTATTAAATTCATAGAGTCACTATAAGTTGAGAGGCAACTTGAAAGCACATACACAGTCATGCTGAAAAATGAATACTGTAAAATGCAAAAGGTCTATTTTTTCCCCCTAGTTTCTTCATGTTTTCTAGAGTGTTATATCTCTGTGTAGTTTTGATGCAGACCAGAATAAAGCTGTATGTTCTTTGCCACTCCTGGCTCTGTCAGGCTTTTAGAGGAGGTGCTATGAGGAAAAATGATGGCACTGCCCCCATAAGATTTGTGCTGCCCAAGGAATTTTTTTCAGCCCCCAAATATTGCAGTAGCTCAAAAACTCAATTGAGCATTTAGAAATACAGCTGAGCCAACCAAAGAAAATTACCAAAGGAATGTGAACAAAGCAAATACAAGAGTTCTAGATGTGAGCAATTTCAATGTCTCACTCTCTGCAATTTGGGGACTGAAAGAAAAAGTTAATTTTGGGGAACAGAAATTTTATGGGGGGGGCAATGTTCTCATTCCACCTAAATACCCTAAAGGCACCAGATCCTGTCTGATCTTGAAAGCTAAGCAGGGTCAGCCCTGGTTAGTACTTGGATGGGAGATTGCCAATGAATGCCAGGTGCTATGGGCAATATTTCAAAGGAAGAAACTGGAAAAAACACTCTGAGTATTCCTTATGTAAGAAAACTATGTGTTTCATGGTGTCACCATAAGTCAACAGGCAGCCTGAAGGCACATACATGCACACAATGTTCTCATCTTCCCTGCCCCTGACCCTTGGCTTCCTTGGTAACTTTTACAGTGCAAAACAAAATAGGTGTTTTTTTCCCCCACCACAGCACTTGATGATGCATTCACTAGATTTCTGCCTATCATGCATGCCCTAACCAGGAAAAAAGGTGGCAATTTGAATTCTGCACTGATATTTGCTAAACAAGTCACATGCATAAGCATTTGGTAACGAGTAATGGGATAGGTCTGAGCTTTTGTTTATAGATGTTCTGAGGTACAAGATGATCACCTCACCATGTCCCATGCCACTGGGAAATCAAGACTGCACAAATTCAGTCGGACAAATTTGAGTGCTTCCACAGAAGCCTTTTACTGTGCAATCTATTCACTGCATTTTCCTGAAGGTCCAGTCAACAATATCTTCCCTTTGTAACCCTTCTGTATTTTCCAGCCATGGGTTCCATTCTCTTTTCTATCTGCCATCCATAGTGCGGTGTGTTCGGGGAAATTCATTCTCTCACCATAAATCTAGTACTGCCCCAGAATATACAAGAGAGGTTCTACAGAATGTGATGCCAACTCACAGACAATTTGATGGCATGTTCCTGGCATCTCTGTTCAAGCCCAATCTGGAAACTGTCATTAAGAACAGCAGATTTAGAGCTGAAGGAGGCACGAATCTTTGTTCTCTCAGAGTCCAGGGCCAGGTGGTACTGAAGGTCACTAGAAATAGCACCTGCATTGGGAAAGGGAGGAAAAAAGAGACAGAGATTATGACTGGCATTGGAGGATACATTAGGAAGAGGTTTGTAACAGCACATGGAAAAAGATAAATTTTTCTCTTTCAATTCTTCTCCTTCAGCTGCCATTTCAGTCTGAACACGGATCAGTGAAGGGCAGCCTCTGAGAATCCAGAGGGCAATTTTGCCCTTCCCAAAATCTTGGAGGACTTCTGACTCTCCCACTCTAAAAACGAAGGGCAAGGAATGGCACTTCCCTGCCATCAGTTTTTTGTTGGACTACAACAAATTCTTGGGTTATACATTACTCCTGTCATGCAATGTCCCCTGTGAGCTATTTCAGGCCAGGAAAAGTAAAATAAAAATGTTAAACCTTCTGGAGATGTGATGTGCCATTTTCCTCACTAATTTACAATATGCTAGAAAAGAGCCAGGGAACAGGGGCCACTGGAGGCCTTGGAAGGCCACTCCTGGCCCTCAGACTCCACTTTGCCTATCCTTAATGTAGGGTACAGCTGGGAATCATGCAGCATGCCAGATGTTGTTGGATTTCAACTCTTAGCAGCCCTAGCCAGCATAGCTAATGATAAGGAACACTGGGCATTCCAGTCCAACCTCCCAATTCCTACCTCTAATGTGAAGATACATGGACCAAAATGGGGTTTTTAATTTGTTTTTTGAGTTTGATTTCATATTTGCTATTGAGCTTTTTTCTTCAAATGAAACACTGATATGTTCTGAAATCTGACCTGGAGGCCCATCATTTGTTCCTCTTTGCCCCTCTCCTTTCCACACTTCAGGAAGCCTGTTTTGCTTTGTGTTTTGTAACCTCTTGTATTATTGTGTTTGTTTTTTAAATGCCTCTCTATAAGCCTTCAATATTCATCCACTGTCCCAAAATCCCCCAATCTCAAACAAGCTCATACCTGAGCATTGATCATGGACTCACCTAGTTTGTCCTGAGTAGCTTTGGAAACCGTGAAGCAAACTCTAGCCGTACTGGCCATCTTTTCCAAAAGCTCTTGGCCCTGACATTTGAAGACTGAGATGGGGATCAAAGGGGGATGGAACTCAATAGATACTCGCATATGCAGAACAGGACGAGACCTAGGAGGAAAAAGGAAAGGACAACACAGTCACTACAATTAGTCAGGAATTATAGAGTGGCAATTCCACTGAGAAAGCATACAATCTGCTGTCTGGAGAAGAACTGCTGGACTTGTGGCCAGGTTTTTTAAAAAGCCAATTTGTAGTTTCTGTGACAGCCCGGGAAAAGGGAAATGGTTATGACGCAGGAAGACACTGTCTGGATTAACAGGGCTGGCTCTGTTTTGAGGAGGTTTTGACAAATTGAATTCCTACACTATTGGTCTCTCAGACATCATTGTTAATGTCTCCTAATGTCTGGCTGATAGAGGAGGTGAGAAAAATGGTGGTTCCCAGATGTGGCTGCTCATCCCATACAGGTTCACCTTTGACACTGGTCCTCAGACCAAAAGGTGAGCCCATTTGGGGTATGTGGATCTCAACAGCTACCCAGAGTTGTTGGGTTCTGATGTCCAGGCCTATGGATCATGTTTTGGTATTACAAGGAGGCTAGAAGATATCTTGAAAACCACACTACAAATCTGGCTTATTCATCATGGTTGATGGTGGCAGTTCTATGTATGTTTAGACGTAGAGCTGCCCGATGGAAGAGAAGTGATGAGGATTTCAAAAACCAAAAGGGCTGCATGGAAATAGGTTATCTCCTGTGCAGAGGGAACAGAGGGGAAACAAAGAGAAAAGTGGAAATCCTTGCCCTTACCTCATCAATAGGACCTGTCCCTGTTGTCCCACAACAATGTCCTTCAGCCCATCCTCTGTAAGGTCTGTTCCTCCACTGACAGCTTGACCAAAGTACAAGAACCCTCTGGTAACTTTCAGCCCTTCAATGCGCTAGGAAAAAAAAGAGGGGGCAGAGGGAGGGAGGGGACAAAATGGAAAAGGATGGTATTGGAGATAGGCTGTGGCTAACAATGGAAGGTGGATTAACACTACACAAGGAAACCTGCGCTCACATCAAAATATTATACGGGGACTACAAACCCTGGAGACCAGGGCTCAATTCACTGTTTGATCATGGAAACCCACTGGAGAAAGTCTTGGAGCTATCACATACTCTCAACCCCAGAAAACCCCATGATAGGTTCACCTTAGGGTTGCCATAGGTTGGAAATGACCTGAAGGCACACAACAACAACAACAACAACAACAACAACAACAGCTTGCTTTCCTAGTAGCCTGAATAGCAGGTGGGAATTCCAAAGGAAAGGACTAGTAAAGCAAGAAGTGTCTCGTATCAAGAAGCAAAGCAAAAATCATCTCAAATTAAGCAGGTGCTCAGAGTAATAGGAAAAGGAGGGCTGCTGTGATACGCAGGGGCTCCTGAGGGGAGCAGCATAACTCCTGAACATCCTTTCTAGGCAGGAAGTGGTGTTCAGCTCACCTGGATATACTGGGGGTTCAGCGACATTCGTCTCCCTGCAAAAATATACACAGCTCCAGTGTTTTCATCCTCCAGGGGGGCCCCGATTGCCACATCCATCCGTCCATCCCCAGTGATGTCACCTGCTTCTGCCATACTGGCCCCAAAGCGACCAAAAATGTGTCCCACCTCTCCTTTCAAAGATGTGCTACAGTGAAGCAATTCCCCCTGGCCAATGGAGACAGAGGAAACATATGAATGAAAGGGGGACAAAAGGCAACTACACAATGGTACTGGCATTTTTTTTCCTGGAAAATACATTTCCCATCAAGGAAAAACCCAATGCCGTACAGATTTAAAACAAAAGAAGCTAATTACTAACATTCCACGATATCAAGGATTTATTCCTCAAATTCAGTACTTTGGTCTCTGCTTTCCTGAAACCTAAAATCATACAGCCTGCACAATTTGGAATGGTATAGAAATGGTGCCATGCTCACCCTGGGAATCTGCTTGCAGTGCCAGGGTCCCAGCTTTTGCAAACATTTAGGAATAATGAATAAGAGGATCCTAATTCTAAATATATTCAGAGTATGTGACCTTCTCCTCACTTCCCTGAATAACCACAACAATCCACAAGCCTGGAGATTACTGACAGGGCTTCCAAGCTAGAAGGTGTGGCTCCAAAACACATTTGAGCCCCGGTATCTCTAATTCTTTGCCCCCCAAACTCTCAAACAACATCCTTTCTCATCTAAATTATAGATCTGTCAGCCTTTAACCCCCCATCATTTTCTTTTTCTCTCTTTCCAACACAGAGAGAAGGGGGCAAGGGGCTTAGAAACATTACTGGTGGCAGTAAGACATCAGTGATAAAGTTTTAAAGACAAAAAAATGTTGCCATAAGAAAATACAGTAAAATCAACTCACTGATTAACTCATTAGCTGAACCGTTGAATCATTTAAAATTCCTAGAAATCGCCTAGGATGGATTAAAGTAATAAGAAATATTAACTGTTCCTCCAAATTACTTTTGTAGTCATTTAACAATTAAAGCTGCACATTTATGAATCACTGTTGATAATTTTAACAAATGACAGCTAACAAAGCAAGGTTTAACTGAATTACCGAAAGAGATAATTGTGCTAGTCGGTCTGAACATTAAAAATCATAAAGGAATTCAGCATCACCTTTAAGATTAACTGGGAAGAAACGTCTAGCATAAAGGTTCATGGACTCAGTCTTAAAAGCTTCTTCTTCCCAGTTAGTGTCAAAGGTGCTACTGGACTCCTTTGTGTCTTTTAATCTTTAATGAATTATTTCCAAGGTCTGCACCCATGTGCACATGCATGCATATGTGCACGCACATGCACGCATACAGCTACCTTGATCCTCCTCACCATAAAATGACAGACGTAGACCCTTCCTCCTGTGAGACCATCATAGTACATGGGTGCTCCAACCAGAACCAGATCCGTGTTTGTGTCCTGATCTAGGTCCACTGAGCACAGAGCCGCTCCAAAATAGGAACCAACCTATGGCATTAAAAAAAATGGTCATTTATATTTGTCCTCCTTCACACTTGTTACCTCTTCATTCAAGGCCAAGATTGTGTTTGTATATTTTGTTTATGCAGAGAAATTAATATTTGGTGCAAAAATTTTGCAGTTTTTTTGTTGTTGTGAGGAAAGGTTGGACAGAACCTAAGTCCAAATAAAATATACATGATGTACATTAAGGTTGCACCTGGGGAAGACAGTGGATGATGCAATCCCATGTAATACCTGCATGAGTCATTGGGTTGTGTAACCAGGTAAGAAGGTTGCATCATACATGGGATCTAGCAAGATTGGCTAGAGTTGCATCAGAAATGTATGTATATAAGGGGGTGTGTTCTAGCCAACTGTGCCCTCTTGATGTCTGAAGGAGTGGCCGGAGGCTATGTTGGATGCATATCTTTGCATGCTGTGGAATGCTGAAACTGCATTGGAGGACTGTATATATGTATGTATCGTAACTGGAAAGTAAAAGCCTCCTGTTGGAAGATAACATTGCGTGGGAGTATTTTTTCCTGGCTTCAGGGCTTTGCTGCTAATGGAATACTATGCTGGGACGCTTCTAAGCTGTGTGAGTAAAACTCTGCTGTATGGTGATTTTTAAACACTTGACTCTGGTGAGCTGTTTTTGCCAGAGCTCAGTACTGGAGGGAAGTGCTACCGAGGTTTTTGTGTAGCCACCATCATCCACCATCCCTCTGACAGTTGTTACTCCTAATATTAGAATGAGGTGTTCCCAAATCCAGAATAGAGCAGAAGCTCTGCTAGGTGGTTGAGAGCAAGAGTTGTAAAATGGTAGATTTCAGCCATTTCACAAAAGCGGACAGGTCACGTAGAGAATGGATGCTCCCCGGACATCTTCCTCCCTTGGCTGACTCAGCATTCCAGAAATTCTGGATCTGCCTAGGGATTGGTTTAAGTACTGATAAGAAAGTTCCTGCAACTCTATAACTATTTCCCACTGAACAAAGGAAGTCCTTGAGGAACCCGTGTGCGCACACATCTGTATTCTGCTAATAAACTGGAGAATCCTTATCAAGGAACACTTGGCTCTTTGTCTGTTCCTCAGCCCAAAGCTGTTCCTCATAGACAGTGGGAAGTAACATGGTGCCCCACTCCCAGAAAAATAGTATGGTCAACAAGCTGTTAAAATCAGCTGGAGAATTAGCAGGGTCACTCTTTCTGTTTCCTTCTCTGAAGCAAGTCATCTATTAGGACAACAAAACAGTTTAAGTCCCAAGCCCAGGCCTAAAGCCAAAGAATTAGCAAATATTTAAGAGATGTACCAAGAAGACCTATTTGACAGCCTTAGAGCATGAATCTGTCAGACACTGGTAGCAGAATGCTTTCAGCTGATGAGATGGAAGTATTTCTTATGCCTGTGAAACAGTTAATTCAAATCATTATGGACTCCACACCTCCCATCCACATTTAGAAGTTTTCCATCAAGTCTCTTACTTTCATCTGCATCTCCCTCAGTGAAACCCTTACCTGTTCTCCAACAGCTTCTGTTTTCAGTTGCCATCCTCTACGCCAAACATGTTTCTGAAACAGAACAACTTTGCCAACATAGTCATAACGAGGGGCTCCCACCACAAATCCAGTTCTCCCATTGAGCTGGACAGGCTGAGACGAATACCCTAAAGGGAAACAGAAAGAGCTAAAAGACTGGAACACAACTTTATCATATTATATGTTGATAACTTTAGTAATGCAATCATGGTTGGGTTGGATTGATCTGGAAGATCATTGTCAAAAGAAGAAAATATCTCTGCAAGGATCTGTAGGAAGCCCAACCTCACTCTAAAAATCCTTGGTAAAGTAAAGGTTAGCAATAATTTGGCAGCTAACATTAAGTCACTGCAAATTACAGTTATACCCTACCCTTTCTCCAAAGGTGTCAGGTTGGTATATCTATTTCTCCCTCATTTTACTCCTATAGCAACCCTTTGAGGTAGGCTCAGTTGAGAAACAATGGCTGCTTGAAGTCATCTAGTAAACCTCACGGAAGAGCAAAGATTTCAACTCAAGTTTCCTTAGCTCAGGTCTGACATTCTAACCATGACACCACACTGGGTCTCAGGAAACCCAGAGGAATTACTAATAAAGGCTCACTTATGACAAATCTCTTGGCTATCTAAGCTCAAGATGGAAAGAAGCAGTCACAGTTTGGTGGCAGAGCCTATGTTTTTCCTGTAGAAGGCTGAATGGATTCCAGTTAATATTAGTTCCAATTAAAAGGATCAACTGAAGTAGCAGGTGATAGAGAATACTGTTCCCAGTTTAATACCCTAGACCAGGAGAATGGAAAGTGCAGCTGATGGAAACATGCCAAACCAGCTCCTGCTGGGGTCCCCAAGCCCACAGAAAATCCCCCAGATCACCTTTGCTTCCTCAAGAAAATTTTAAAATGGGCAAAAATCACCCTCAAACAGCACAAATTGCAAAAAAAGGAAAAAAAAAGGGCAATTTTGAGTATTTTGCCATCACTGTTCCTTACAACTTCTCCAAACCCCAATACTCGCTTATGGTTGATATTCAAGCAAAACTAACATCAAAACCAGACGTGACATCATGGCAGTTCCAGTTCAGCCAAAATATGTCTGTGCAGTTCATGGTGGGCAGCGGGGCAAAAACTGGCTCTCAAATCTGGTGCGGTTGCCCATCCCTAATGCTGCTAATCAGAATAGATAAAAAGGAGAGATGAAGAGATTCATTTGCCAGAAGACTGTTTCCTTTGTTTGAGAGAGGCAGGAAAAGAGATGTGGGATGAGGAAATTCTTGATGAATTCCTTACCAGTGAGAAGGCAGGGTTTGCTCTAGATATCGCTGGAGTAGAATCATAGAGCTTGAAGAGACCACAGGGGCCATCCAGTCCAACCCCCTGTCGTGCAGGAACCCACATCGAAGAATAGAGTAGAAATAGAGTAGAAATATACAGTGATCGTAGAACGTGGGGGATGGGGCACGAAGTGGCAATGGCTGGGTTTCATGCTTACCGAGGTATGCATTTTCCATACCCTTGGAAGGGCTAGAAATATTAACAAAACTTGGATTCCTGTTGCTCTTCTGATACAGAAACACTCCTCCAGTCCAGTCGTAGGATCCCACAGCTCCTATAACTGAAAATTCCTGCATCAAAGAACAAAGAAAATAAAAAGTCTGAAAATCTATCAGCAATTTGTTGTGTACCAACTACCATTGCAATTAGGTATAACATACAATACTAACTTGAAGCAGAGAATCAACTCATTTGAAATGTGGTGCTGGAGAAGAGTTTTGCAGACATCATGGGCTGCTAAAAAAGACAAATGAGTGGGTCCTAGGGCAAATCAAGCCTGAACTCTTACCAGAAGCAAACATGGCTAAATTGATGCTGTTGTACTTGGGATACATTGTGAGACAATGTGACTCATAGCAAAAGATGATAATGCTTAGTAAAGTGGAAGGCAGTAAGAAAAAGTGGATTGGTTCAGTCAAGGAGGCCACGGTCCTGAAGTTGCAAGACCTGAGCAGGGCAGTTTATGACTGAGAGGTCTCTCATTCATAAGGTTGCCATGAGTCAAAGTCTAAGTGATGTCGGATAACAACAACACAGCACAACTTCATATGCAGGAGGCATCATCTTGCATATCAATTCCAAAAGTCCCTTGTCAAGTCCAAAATCTTGGATCTCTTTGGCCCATAGGATCTGTTCAGTTCTGGAATCTTATTGGCGTTATCAGTCCTGTGTTTTTTGCATAACTGGTGGCTCGTACTGAATTAGCTGTCTTGGTTTTTAAGTATGTTTCTGGCTCTCACAGCTATTTATCTATTCCATTTTAACCCTGGCTGCTCTCTGCAATGATGGCCAGAGGTTCCTCACCTAAATCCATTCTGGTGCTGACCAAAGTGAATCCTACTTAGTTCTAGCAAGGTTGCTGTATCAAACCATAGGGTGGCAGTAAAGTAAGTTTATAAATGCTTCTCACAGGTTTCACTATCTGCCATTCCCTTCCTTGGGAACATATGCTAAAATTTTTTGGAAAACACATTCTCATAGAAACAGAATTACCAAGATCACAGTGTATCTACATATAGGTATTTCATTGCCATGATTCATTCTGGTCACAGGTAATTTCAGGATTTCCAAGATTTAAGGTTCTCATTGTTGTGTGCCTTCAAGTCATTTTTGGCTTATGGTGACCCTAAGGCCAACCTACCACAGGGATTTTTTGGGGCTGAGTGCGTGATGAGCCCAGGGTCAGTCAGTGGGTTTCCATGGCTGAGTGGAAAATAGAACCTTGGTCTCCAGGGTTGTAGTCTAACACTCAGACCACTACATCATGCTGGTTCTCTAAGTTTAGTCTACAGAAGAAAAAGTTCTCACAATATAGCTCCTTGGGTTTTGCTAGGTCTTGCTGGTTGTGGTTCCCTCCACAATAATTTGTTCCATTCTTTTGCAGTGCTGTTTATGGTGATTTCTTGGATGTGCACAAGGGCTCTTCCAACTTTTCTTTTTTAAACAAGGCACAATTTACAGAGAACATCCTATGATTTCAAAGGCAGATTTTCTCCTCTCCGAATTTATTCATTTATACAGTTACAGGGTTATAGTGCAAAAGAAGAGTCAGCATGTTGTAGTGGTTGAAGTGTTGGATTCAAACTCTGGAGACCAGGGTTAAAATCCCTGCTCAGCCATGGAGCCCACTGGGTGACCTTGAGCAGGTCACACTCTCTCAGCCTCAGAAGAAGGCAACAGCAAATGCCCTGTAAACAAAACTTGCCAAGAAAACCCCATGATAAGATTGCTTTGCGGTCACCATAAGTCAGAAATGAGAATACTGTCTACCACTCTACTCTGATTTGGTCAGACTTCGCCTAGAATACTGTGTCCAGTTCTGGGCACCACAATTCAAAAAGGATATTGACAAGCTAGAACAAGTCCAGAGGATGACTACCAAAATGGTAAAAGGCCTGGAAACCATGAAGCCCTATGAGGAATGGCTTAGGGAGCTGGGTGTGTTTAGCCTGGAGAAGAGAATGTTGATAGCCATGTTTAAACATTTGAAGGGATGTTATATGGATGATACAGCAAGCTTGTTTTCTGCTGCTCCAGAGAGTAGGAATTGGAGCAGTCACTTCAAGCTCCAGGAAAAGAGATTTCACCTGAACATTAGGAAGAACTTCCTACAGTGAGAGCAGTTTGACAGTGAAATACGCAGCCCTAGAGTGTAGTGGAGTCTCCTTCTTTGGAGGCTTTTAAGCAGAGACTGGATTACCATCTGTCAAGGATGCTTTGATTGTGTATTTATGGTTGGCAAGGGGTTTTACTAGATGGCCTCTGTGGTCTCTTCCAGCTCTTTGATTCTATGAAGACACACAAGAACCAAGTTCAATAGGGCTGTTCCACCAGTGTACCATAGTGCTATGATTCTAAAAAAAAAAATGGAGAAAAGAAAGGAATATATTGTTCCAATATGACTCAGAATGATAAAGAATCCCACTCAAGGGTAGGATTAAAAGGTTGCAGCTACTGCTGGGTATTTACAGAAAATAGTCCAGGACAACAGAAATGTCGTTTGGATACATTTAGAAGCTCTGAAATCTACAGCAACAAATATTGCAACCACCTGACATATTTGACCCATCTGGAGGAGTCTTTAGAATGTTTTAAACTGGACTTTTCACATGCTCAGAGGGAGAAAGTGACTCACGGGTGTCAGCAGGGCACTAAATCCTTCCTGGGACATCTCCATCTGGAAGGAGCTGCTGCTCTGAGATTGTGTACCTGCAGGGAGGAAGGAGAGAAGAACATTTAGCAGTTCATTAAATAAGTGAAACCCAAATACAATCCTTTTCCCCTTTATTTCTAATATCACTCACTTCCAGTCAGCTTCTGCTGAGGCTCAATAATTTTACCACATACTGATTTGGGTCCAGTTGTGTTGTTACTGCCCTGGCTAGTCCGAGCTTTGGGGATATTAAAAGATATCCCGTGATATCACAATTCGGCTACACTTCTCTATTCCCCTCCACGTGTTTGCGAGGCCACCGGACAAGCACGCAAACAAGCTCGGCCGTTAATAGCCGTAATATTCAAACTACAATACAGGCAGGCCAGAAATAGCTGACTTACTGCTTTAGGAGACCTCCAGGCAGGTACTCTAATTAAGTATGCACGCCACTTACAAAAGAGCCTCTGCCCCGCGATGGCAGCTTGATGGGTAAACTATGCAATACCCAAGTACTCTGCGTTTGCATACTGGGTACTCTATTGAGAACCGCTACGATAACTCAATCATTCAGATTCTGACCTTTCGGAGGCTTTGTCTCCAACTCCAAATCTATTGTTTTCCCCCAAGTACGGCATAGCCTGCAGTCACAATTCTCCTTATAAAAACCCTTGATTCTGAGACCTTCCTCGGATCGCTCCCGAGTTTCATCCCGCCTTGCTGCCGCCTTGCTTGGCGAGCCTCCCCTCAGCTCCACGTGCTGAGCTACATCACACCCCAGCCTCGCTCTCTATTTTTCCGGGCTTCAGGACAGGTGAAGTATCACCCAAACCAGCAATCCCTCTAAAAATCCCTCTATACCACTCCAACCTTTATTTTCTTTAGTTATCTTGTATGAGTGTGTCGCATGCACTGTTTCGCTTGTGTTTAATAAACATCATTTATTATTTCAACTTCTGTGTTCTCCTTGACTCGACCCGACCCCGTAGACATAGGGTTCAACATCTTGCTACGTTACCCTGCCTCTCGTAATGCTAAGCAGTGCTCTGAGCTAATTTTCCCCAACTTTAGTTGAGCACATTTTGGTGTCCCTCCCGGGACCCCCAGTACACAGGGTAACAGTGTCATTCATGTGCTCTCTAGTTAGAGATGGGGCAAAATGACCTGCTTTCACATAAAACTGCTTATGACATCTCTGCTCCTGCGCTGACTCCAAATCAAGGGTGTGGTCAAATCAGTGACAAACAGGAGTGCAAGAAAAAGGCAACTTTCTCTGAAGGTGTGACAGGCCCTTATTTCTCCTCAGATCGGTTCTGCCATTCCAGCCTAATACGGCACCCTGACATTTTCACTTAGCCCTTACACCACCTTTTGAAAATCACCTTTGTGTAAAAGGGCTAGAGTCTTATAAGTTATTTGTGGTAACACAGACTGACTCAGTAATTATAAAATCAAATTGTATCCTTCATTGTAGTAATACTAAAAATAAAGCATCCTGTCAGATTGGAGAGCTGGGCCAAAGCTAACAAAATGAATTTCAACAGAGAGAAATGTAAGGTCCTACACTGAGGCAGAAAAAAATTGAATGCACAACTATAGGATGGGAGACACGTGGCTGGATAGCAGTACATGTGAAAGGGATCTAAGAGTCTAGGTAGATCACAAGCTGAACATGAGTCAGCAGTGTGATGAGGCAGCCAATAAAGCCAACGCGATTCTTGGTTGCAGCAATAGGAGTATGGTGTCTAGGTCAAGGGAGGTAATGGTACCACTCTATTCTGCATTGGTTAGGCCTTATTTGGAATACTGTGTCCAGTTCTGGGCACCTCAATTCAAGAAGGACATCGACAAGCTGGAGCGTGTCCAGAGGAGGGCAACCAAAATGGTGAAGGGTCTGGAAGTCATTCCCTATGAGGAGTGGCTTAGGGAGCTGGGTATATTTAGTCTGCAGAAGAGAAGGTTAAGAGGGGACATGATAGCCGTGTTTAAATATTTGAAGGGATGTCATGTTGAGGAGGGAGCGGGCTTGTTTTCTGCTGCTCCAGAGACTAGGACAAGGAGCAATGGATTCAAGCTGCAGGAAAGGAGATTCCACTTGAACCTCAGGAAGAATTTCCTGATGGTCAGAGCTGTCTAGCAGTGGAATGTGCTGCCTCAGAATGTGGTAGAGTCTCCTTCTTTGGAGGTTTTTAAGCGGAGGCTGGATGGCCATCTGTTAGGAATGCTTTGATGGGTGTTCCTGCATAGCAGGGGGTTGGACTTGATGGCCCCTGTGGTCTCTTCCAACTCTATGATTCTATGATTCTAAGGTTCATGTAAAATACAGTGTTATTACATTAAACAGTTCAAACTTCTAACAGCCTATGCCAGTAACTCCCAGCCTTTGATACCACCTCTCTGTGTCTTTTCTTCAGCTGTTTAAACACAACTCAACTACCCTCTAGCCAACATCTCACTGCAGGGTCTCTTCACAGACTCTCTGCCTTATATGTAATCCCTGTCATCCATAAGCCCATCCCATGGACACCACAAAGTTTGGCTTCATTTTTCAGGTTCTACTCTTGCCTAGCAACCCACCATCAAGTTGCAAATAGCTAACCCCCAAAGCAACTTCCTCACAGTGAGTAGTTTTCCTCTTTTCCTCTTTCAAAAGTACACTTATTGCGGGGGGGCTGCAAAAATGGGATACATCTTGAAATGTAAATCAGGAAAAAAATTAAGTTTGACTATTTCCCAAGAAGGAAATGGTGGGGGGAGATTGCAAGGAGAACAAAAATCTAAATCTATGTTTACTTCATCCTTATGAGCAAGACCAAAATTTTTCAAGAGTTTTCTCCTTCCTAGGTAAGATTATTATAGTATTTGTACATTCTTCTATTTTTAATTAATTAATAGAGACAGGCAGGCATTTGAGGACTTTTTGTGAAATTTTGGTAAAGACATTTTGGGGGGGAAAAATATGTTGGGTCTTGTGAGAAACTGGTTTTGTGCAAAACACAGTGACCAGCACCCTTTGACTAATTATGAAATCGTAAGTTGCACTTACAATCTCACAACCACTGAGGATTCATGCTTATGATTGTTAATGACTGAATCTCGCCCCAAAAACCCACCTCTTCAGTCTGGTTGTGTCCCAGTCAAAGGGCTTCTGAGATGCTGCATACAGGAAACTCTCGCCTTTTGACACCCTGTTATCTGATGACTCATGTTTTTGATGTTTCCAAATTAAGGACAAGTTCCATTAATTTGATGGGAGTTCCACCCTTTCATCAGTTCTTCTTGCCTACAGAAGCTTGCCTACCTGTGCAGCATGCAAACGGAGCTAGGGGGGAGGCGCTAAGCTAGATGAGAGGCTTTGCAAGCAGCACGTGCACAGTCTGTAACCAGTGAGCCTCTGCAAATCCTTTGTGCTCCCTACAGCCAATTCTGCAATAGGGTTCACTTTTCAACCAATACGTTTTTTAACAGCACTCCAGTCCCTAACCTGTCAGACAAATGGGAGAAGCCTGTATTTCAGTGATGTTAAACAACATCTGCAGCACACTCTGGTTGCAGGGTGTGTTCAGAGAGGCAGCTATGACAGAACCTCAAAGAATCTCTCGAGTTGCCTGTTCCTGATGCATACTATGACCAGCAGAGCACTGTAGACATCATTTCCCAGATCCCTGATGGGCAACCTCTTGGAAACCCTTTGGTTGGGATGCAGCCCAACTGAAAAAGTACATGGAGGGGGTGGCATCAAATATAACAACGATGATAGAGTTCCATCATTGTAGCTCCATCTAATGATGAAGGATCTTGGCCAATGTTTACTGCTACTATTGCCAAGGGCCAAAAGTACTGGTCTTTTCACTCTTCCACATGGGTAAAAAATCTCAAAATGCTTCACAATGTCAAGACTTTCTCCTCAAGGACAAGGAAACTTGTAAATATTCATTACATCCCTGAAAGAGGAGAAGTTTATGAGGTGCTTTTCCTTGCAGCCCTTGTGGTACCTTCAATGGCAAAGATTTTATCCTTCAGCTGGTCCTGGATGCCTTTGAGAGCGTTGAAATCGTGCACTGCAAAGACGTGGTTCCTGTCTGGCTCGGAAGCAATGTCGTTCAGTTCCTGCTTGGCCCTGTTGCTCGAAAAAGCAACACCCACCTTTCACAGGGGAAAAAGAGGGAACAGTATCACAAATCCTATCTAACAGATCTGTCTAACATTGGTAACAAATGCAAATACAAAGCTCAGGAAAGTTATTTTTGGACTACAACTCGCAGAATCTTGCATGGCCACCGTACAATTTTGGGAATTGTAGTTCAAAAAACTTTCCCAAGCACTGCACATGGCAATTATTTATAGCTACCAAAGTTTGAACAATGTAACATAATGCCACATGGCAATTAAACAAAACTACATGCAGCAAAGTTTGAACAATAATGCCACACGACAATTACTCGTAGCTATATGTAGCAAAGTGTGAACAGTGTGTATTTTTGCACTCCCATTTATCATAATTTATCCAGCAGGAAGGAGGGGATCTAGGGGATGCCAAAGTGGAAGACAGACTTTGATTCATGAACAAAAGGATATACATGTATATGCATATACAAACATGTCCACATAAGCCAAGTAAATGACTATTCCCAAATATAGTTTGTAGGCTCACAAGTGGACTTGGTCAAATTAAGAGCCTTGCTAATTTTCTTCACAGGGACTCCTTGTCAAATCCTCACCCCAATAGCATAGCGGATGATCCCCGCTCGCACGGCCTCTGGAATCACTTGCCCGTACTGGATGTTGTCAGTCTTCCTCCCATCTGTTATCACAATCAGAATCTTGGTGGCCTCTTTCCGGGATCCTTTCTGTGTGGTGAACAGTTCCGTCCTTGTGAAGAGATGGGAAGGTTGAGCAAGATGATAATTTAATTGGCTATATAAAGAATAGGCAAAGAGGAAGGGAGAAAGAAACAAGAAGGAAGAAGGGAACAAGATGTTCCCAGGAGGTATGGTTTGGAGGAACATACACAACTTTCCCAATGGCTGTGGCTGTGTGGGTCTGTCCTTCAATTTGTTGAATATCCAAAACAAGTTCTGTTGGGTCTTTGCTGTTGAAATTAAAGTGTTCCATGTATTTGTCTGAAAACTGCACGAGGGCAAACTGAGACAAGGAAAAAGAAAACCGTGTTAGCGTGTATGTACTGTGGATGGACTAATCTAAAAGGAAGATAATACAGCAGTGGTGCACATACACACAATTGCAATCCCTCCCTCTAAAACCATCAGCTCTTACATATCTATCCAAATACTATATACTTAGACAAAGTCAAAATTTGCAAATATTTCCAAAATTCAAATCTGGGACATAGTAGCTTGCTAAATGAAGCACTTCATAGCCTCCTGTTCAAAAACATCTATGACTAATGTGGAAATGATAAAAATGATGACAATATTGATTCAAGATTACTGAAAATAAATTTGACGTAACAGGATTTTGCTCAAGGTTTGATTTCATTTCAAACCTGACTAAAGGCCAACAGATGTATTACCAGTAATACACTAGCAAGATATGGTCAATTGCAGCTTCTTAGAGGAGGTACATGAAAAGATTTGCATATATTCCGGATAATCTTTGGCAGGTACTAGCAGTCATGCTGGCTGGGGAAATTCTGGGAACTGGAGTCCAAGAAGAAACATGTCCAAGTTCCGCTTTAGCATTAAGCTTTTACTGTGTAGATGCAACACTTTCATGTACAGAATTGATATTTGTAAGACAACAGATATAGGCCATTTCCACACCGGGTTTCTGTAACGGTGCAGAGCGACCTCTCACGGAGGTCTTCTACACCGTAGAGTGGACTGGCGTGGACTACTTTTTGTAGTTCCACACCAGAATCCACTCAGGAGCAGCCGGAACTAGCCGTGCTGCGTGTTTTTTAAAAACCTCTTTTTCGAGGTTTTTAAAAAGCACGGAGCGCGCAGCCCCACGCCGCTCCGTCGCCCAGCTCCAACGCGGATTTGCAGGTGTGCGCAAATGCGTGCCTGCAGATCTGCCAGGGGTGGGCTTCCAGCTGGTGAGCTTCTCCGGTTGGTGGAGAGCCTCCACCAAATGGAAGCTGCCATTTGGGATGCCAGAGGACTGCAGAGCAGCGAGCTCACGCTGCTCCGCGTCGCGACGGACTTACCCGACTGCCGGTAAGCTCCGTTTTTGGGCGTTTTCGCCCGTTCCCCCCCCACATGTGGAAAGGGCCTTATGCACAGTTCCTGTTTTTCTTACAGTCTATGCGTTACAACTGGCAGAAAGGATTTAGATGCCATCATCTACCTAAACAAGCTTCAATTCCCCAGGAAGATGTTATATTTTTGTCCACATTGAAATCAGAGGATCTTGAATTGGTCATAACTGATATTTCACATAAATTTCAAATATGCAAAAGAAAACTAATTTGGATCCAGCCCATAAACACTAAAATTTAGCCATTTCTTTCTGCATGAATTATCAAAATGCTATATGGACTCTGCATGTAGTTAGGAGATGTACACAGTGAAGGACACTTAAATGTTACTGTCTCCACATGCACATTTGCCAGGAGAAACAATTTCTTGGCAATTTGTAGAAAAAGATAATTTCTGAGTGCAAAAAACATCTTTGCCTCCCCTCCTAATCTATATAAGGACCACATTCTAGATTAAGGCTCCACTTTTGTATAAAATAAAAGGGATCAAGTTGAGAAAGTTGTTTAAAAGGATGGTTTATATCACAAGTCCTTTGGAACCAAGGTGGCAAGAGAAGAAGGAATGGGTAGCACAGGTATAACTTTGTCTTGCATTGCCCTCTAGTGTCATGCTAAGAAAAATATCTAGATTATGGCCTCCAGACAACCTAAACTGCAGAGGTAAGAAAGCAACATCCCAGGAAAAACCAGGACCAAGGAGCACAGCCTACAATTCACTTAATAACATTAACAACAAAAAGGGGTTCCAAGAACAGGTATCAGTTGCAGATGCAGGCCTGGGAGAAGTGATGTTCCATGTCATCCAGCTTCCACAGCAGAACAGAACATGAACTAGTCCAAGCTGCTAAAAAATTGGGCAACGCTGACCTGCAGCATGGCACACCTAAGTGTCCATTACCCGTGTGTTTCTGCCAGAGAGTCTCTTGATGATCTCAGAAACAAACTGCTTCATCCTCTCAAAATCATGCGAGTGGATGCTGCCTGAGCCATCAATCAAGAACGCAATGTCTGTTGGGTGAGCAGCGCATTCTAGGAGTGAATACAAAAAGATACAAGTGAGTTCCCATTTTAAAACTGCCTCCTTTGTAGCAAGTCATAGACCATAAGCAAGCCAATTTCATTCCAATCTATCTCAAGTTGACTTTACTGGAATACACCACCAGGTCATTATATTTTGCAAGCATGTCATATTTGTGTGAAACCTCACTGGCAGCGTAAGAGCAAAGAAGGATGCAAAGATGATTTTATGTGTTTTTGGAAAGAAGAAGGATGGGAAGAAAAGTCAAGAATAGTTAAAGGATGCTTTACAGCAGCAGCTCTTAACCTGTGATCCATGTACCCCGAAGCGTTTGCAATATCATCAACTTTTAAAGTCAAAGAGGGAGGGAGGGAGGGAGGGAGGGAGGGAGGGAGGGAAAAAGAAAGACCAGTGGACAGACAAACAGACATATGGTGCTACATTGATCTCAAAGAACAGGAGTCTTCTGGTGGTGATAGACATCATTGGTACAAAGTTTCATTACAATATCTCAAACCATTCAAAAGTTACGAAAATTTCAGTTTGATAGCAAAAAATGTACTAAGCACTTGCTACTTACAGTGAGAACATGCAAGTGAATGACACTTAATGGCTCAGAGAAAGCATATGGCATTTCTTGCTACCCCACAAAGATCAAGAATCTGCCTTTGTAGCCACAGCAAACTCTAGTGTTGTCCACTAGAGTCCACAGTAAAATTTTACTTAGTTCTCCCTTCTCTCCAAATTTTAACACGCTTGATGAGCAACTTTAAATAAAATATTTGATGCACTTTAGAGTTTTAAATCTTAAGTTGTTGCTTGTGGCAACAAAAGATATTTAAAGGGGTCTGTGGTAAAGAAAGGGTTCAGAACTGCTGCTTTACATACTGGAAGGGAAGAGAATGATGAGCAACAGGTCGTTTCTAAAAGGAAGCTTGAAAGCAACCAGATAGATTATTCGCTGTGAAATAAACATATAAGAGAACAGGCTTAGTCTCAACTGATAGATTTTAGTACCACCTCAGGGCAATTTCAGACAAGATTTTATCCTGTCATCATCCTGCCTCAGTCTATTATTATTATTAGTTTGCAGACACACTTTAAAATATATACAAAGACAACAGTAAGAACACATACAAGTTATTTTTAAAATGCAACTTAAAAAACTGTAGAATTAAAACCATTTAAAAATCCATGAAAAGGAAGAAGATAAAAATTTACAAACAGTACACCATTAAAAGTCCATTACAGTCAATTCCTAAAAGCCTTTCAGAACAGAAAAGTTTTCACTTGCTGCCAGAAGGACAACAAGGAAGGAGCCATCTTAGCCTCCCTAGGATGGGAGTTCCAAAGCCTGGGGGCAGCCACCAAGAAAGCCCTCTCCCTTTTTAACAGGACTGCATACACCATCATCCTCCACTCACACCCCTCCCTTGTCTTTTCAGTGTTTCTTCCATCTTCTTCCTTATTAGTGAAACCTGTTAAGAATAAAAGATGGATCAGCTGCATAGTGCCTTCTCACTGATAGCATGAGGAGTCTTCTTCCCAGAAACACCCTCAGTTGGCAATTCGTCCTGCCATGCAAAATCTTAAAGCAGACAAGGGAGACTTTACATTATCCTGTTACGCTAGGTTGTTTCTCAACAGAGGAGATGGAAGCAAAATCGCTGTAACAGAAAATGTTATAATAGACTGGTGTACCGGTTTGAGTGCTGTGGTGCAATTCAGGAGACCAAGGTTTGAATCCCTGCTCGGCTGTGGAAACCCACTGGCCGACCTCGCGCAAATCACAATCCCTCAGCCTCAGACGAAGGCAAATCCTCTCTGAATAAATCTTGCCAAGAAAACCTTGAGATAGGTTCACCTGTGGGTCGCCTTAAGTGGGAAATGACTTGAAGGTACACAAGAACAAGATTTTAAGTTCAAGGCACTTTTTGTGCCACCATAGTGTCTTTTATTTAACAGGTGAATGGTCTAGATTCTAATTTTCTCTAATTTCTCTGCATGGGTAAGCCAAGGGGAAGCATATTAATAGATGAATGTTAATAGAAATTAACAGAAATGAGTAAGTGAGGGAGGGAGACACCAGAGGTAGTCATGGCCAAAGACAGATTATAGCTTTCTCAAACATTTGAGTGTGATTTAAAAGAGCAAACTTAGGCCATTTCCGCACTAGACTGTTATAACGCTATTATTCCACTTGCAACATCCTATGAAATCCTGGGGTTTGCAGTTTTGGGAGGGGCCAAACTGCAAACCCCAGGATTCCATAGGATGTTGCAAGTGGAATAATGGCGCTAAAACAGTCTAGTGCGGAAATGGTCTTACTTTGTGACAGATACACTGATTTCTGTTTGTTTGTGGTAAAAACAGGTCTTCCATGATTTCACTGCTCCAGAACCCAACAAAACTTATTTTTCTAGATGCAACTAGGGAGAAAAATGTATATGACTATGTGTAGCCTGGGAATAAGTGCATCTCTCAAGCTACTTTATGTTCTTTGAAAATTATTCTCCGTCTCCAATAGGAATTATGACTGAATATTTAGATTGTATGTTTTGACACATAACTTTTCATCTACATCAGCTAAAGCCTATTTTCAAACATGAAAACCAAAACTGAAAGATTTGCAGGGTATTTCCAAATGCAGGGCTTCTCCTCACATTAGCAATTACAAAGCACTATATGGTTCTTCTGTCTTTTAAAACAGATTTTCTGTGATAATAAAAAAAGATTGGAAAAATGCCAGAGGATTATCATTCCTTTGGATACCACTGACTGCCAAAGAGACATATTAAAGGGCCTAGAGCAAATCAAGCCTGAACTCTCACTAGAAGTGAAAATGACCAAATTGAGGCTTTCGTACTTTGAACGAATCATGTGAAGACATCATTAACTGAAGACAGTGGTTGAAGGAGACATATTTAAGGTAGCCATGTTGTCCATTCAGCAAAATACAACACAATCCAAAATCCACAATTAATCGGCAACCAAAATGCACAAAAGACATCATGCAAGGTTTCAAAGCTCCACTCAACCCAAGACAATCTGGGTCTCAAAAGAAGTTACTTTTCTGCTGCTAATGGAGTTGAAAATTTATCAACTGTCTTTTAATACCCTTTGTAGCTGGTCCCCACATGGCCAAGGAGGGGAAATGGCCTCTGCCTGGATGAAGATCTCTCCAGAACAACTAGACTAGAACAGAAACAACATCCGAAACAAAACATAGGCATGCAACTCTATCATCGTCATCTTTCTTCTCCTGTATGATTTTTTGCCTGATGAAGAAGCCAGTGGAGCTTTAAAAGTTTGCATGATATATTTTGTGCATTTTGGTTGGCCAGTAAAGACATCACTCTTCTGTGGACTTTGAAAAAGATGATAATGCTTAGTAAAGTTGAATGCAGCAGGAAGAGAGAAAGATCACATTACAGATAGTTTCAGTCAGTCAAGAAAGCCACAATCCTACGTCTCCAAGACCTGAGCATAACGAATTTCTCGGAGGTCTCTCATTAATAACATGTCTCTTGGAGGTCTCTCATTTATAGCGTTGTCATAAGTTGAAACTGACTTAACAGCACAGAACAACAACAAATGATGAGTGGAGGACAATGTTTACAAACCCACAGAATATTCAGTGAATGAGATACATAGTGATGTGTGACAGGATCACTAACAGAAAGGTCAAGTACCCTGCATACATGACCTTGCAGGAGTCAAAGGCCGTTTCCACACTGGACTGTTATACATATACTGGACTGTTATAGAGGCCGGCCCCTCCCGAAACTGCTAACCCCAGGATTCCATAGGATGTTGAAAGTGGAATAATAGCGCTATAACAGTCCAGTGCGGAAACGACCAAAGCCTCAGACCTAGAACCTTCATACTTGGTATATTGAACCCGTGTCTATCTGTTCGACTCTCTTCTGTGGGCCTGAGGTCTCACCTGGCAAAGCCTCCGGAAGGCGTTGGCGCTGCTGTAGATTCTGGTCCAGAAGGAAACAGTAGCCATTCACGTACATGTTCTCCCCACAGGCTCGGTGGACCGTAGGCCCACATACCTTAAAAGGGAACAGAGAAGAGGGACTGGTGCTTGTGAAGGCAACATTCACAGAAACATACTGTATTTGTCGGCATATAAGACGCACCCGTATATAAGACGCACCCCATTTGTACACTGGCAAATACTATTTGCCAGTGTGTAAGACACACCAGCGTATAGGATGCACCCCATTTTCAAACAGTATTTTTTGCGGGGGGGGGAGTGAGTCTTATGTGACAGCAAATACAGTACCTCTCAGTATCTCGGGACAGGGCCAGACTAGGGTTCAATCTATATAGAGTTGAAAACCCCTTCCAGCTTCATTTCTAGCCTTGGTGTTGACACACAGCATTTGCTGACTCCTGAGTCAGGCCCTGGCTTCTCCTTGGCTTGAGGGCTTAAACTCAGGATTTAAAAGAGGATGTTTCCTTCTGATTTTTTTTTCCCTGTTAAATCTACAGGGTGCCCTTTTTACATGCGGATACTACTCTAGTTTAATTTCCACATTAATCCTGAACTAGAGGTGAGCAGGGGGTGTACATGTGCCACCAGACAGTCAACTACTGATATGCTGGCGATTTCCAGCCTGATGTGATTTCCAGCACATATACACATAGCCACAATCTTAGCCTCAGAATTATAATTTTTTTAAAAAAGGATTC
This sequence comes from Cyclura pinguis, assembly GCA_030412105.1. NCBI lineage: Eukaryota > Metazoa > Chordata > Lepidosauria > Squamata > Iguanidae > Cyclura > Cyclura pinguis. The sequence goes on from CM059604.1 coordinate 11,786,843, forward strand.
ACCTCATGTGTGTGTGTGTGTGCCTTCAAGTTGCTAGGTGACTTGAAGGCACACACACACTAGCCTGAATGTACCAAATCCTGTACGGTTTCAGAAGCTAAACAAGTCAGACCTGGTCAGTGATGAGATGGGAAACCAGCAATATCAGAGATCTCCAGTTAGGGCTAGGACAGAATCCTGCCTGAAAACCTGGAGAGCCACGCAAAATTGACACTGCTGAGCTAGCAGGACATAGTTTGCTTGCTCACCTTCACCCTCACCCGGCATGGTGGGTAAGAATGCCCCAGATTAGGACAGCTGTATTTTGGAAGTTCTAGTCCAAAACAGTAAGGTTTTCAAACTCCAGTAACAGCTAGTAGTGGCAGCTTTCTATGCTACCACACCTGGGAGAATTTTTAACTGTACCAATTTTATTATGGAAAGTTTTTGTGTTGTCTAGCTTGATAGTATTAATACTAACGGACAAGTTATAAACATTTTAATGAAATAACTAACTTACACGAACCTGGATATACTTACCAAGACCTGAGAATCACAGGCAGCCAATGACAAACCAAGTGACATATTGACAGCATCTACTGGTCCTGAAATTAAAAAAAAAAAAGTGATCATGCTTTACAAATTAAAACTACACAAGATAAAAACAATCCCTAACCCCAAAGAGATTGCAATCTACATTAAGTCCAGGAATTTAGGTTCCAAAAAATCTCTTTTTGACAATCTTTAGACCTCAGACAGGCCAGTGGCTTGAGTGCTGGACTAGAGCCTTTTCTGCATTAGCCTGTTATAGCGCTATGATTCCACTTTCAACATCCTATGGAATCCTGGGGTTTGCAGTTTCGGGAGGGGCCAGGTGGCCGAAATGGCCCAGGACTCTGGGAAATCAGGATTCGAAGCCTGGTCACGGAAACCCAGCGAGTAACCGTGGACAAGTCACACTCTCTCAGCCTCAGGGGAAGGCAAAGGCAAAACTTTCTCTGAGGAAATCTTGCAAAGAAAACCCCATGATAGCTTTGCCTCAGGTGTCATCATAGAAACCACACAGGAACAACAAAGGTTTCAGATATGTGAAAAGGGCCCCAAAGGCATTGCTCTTAGCCTCAGTCCCTCATCTCAGCCACCTCCTATTTCTCACTTATTAGAAGATGTCATTTCTTTCTCACAGATATGAAGGGAAACATCTGGTTTCTCAGGCCTCTCACTCAATAGCACATTGCAGGAAACCACACTCCTACCCAAATGCATCCAGGAGCCCTGCTTTCCTGACATATTTCTCCTCTCCTTGTGGAGAGGGTGTGTGTGTGTATGCGTGGGAACCAGGGTACCACAGCTCCCCTACTAACACTTACGTTGAATGTTAATTTCCTCACAGGCGCGTGTATGAAAGGTGCATTGGTAAATTTTACCCACTTCATTCACTTCTCCCACCTGGAGTGGGGCCCCAACAAGCACCCTGAAGACACATGTGAATAGATAGATAATTAATATTTATATAGCAGAATTAGCACGCATAGCATTTTCCACTGTATGTTAAGCCAAAAAAAAAAATGCCTGCCAAAAGCACTTCATCCACCAACAGGGAGACACCAAAGGGAACAGAGGGAAAGAAAAGGCCAAGGAAACAAAGAATTAATGGGACCTAATGCAGAAGCTACTACTGTCTCAGCTTCACTAAAGCTCAATGGAAGAACCAAAGAATTCAGCCAAAGGCTTTTCAGTAAAGGTGGTTTTTGACAAAGAAAATGTGTTAATGCCACATACATTTTCCTCACATACAGGATGACCTGAAAGAACTGACAGTTATTAGGAGAGTCAGACACCCTTAGAATATCCTCAGACCGTCCCAATTTGGCAGAAACAGTCCGGATTAATCCTCTTCATCCAGCTTCTTCTTATAACTTTTGCCACCTTGACCACACACGAATGTTGCTCACCCATGTGTGTCTTGTTTTGGTTTTCATCTGTGGAATGTTGGAGGATACCCTTGAGGTCTTTTGAGATGGTGGAGGAAACCATAGAAGTGACAGGGAAGTACAGTTGGCCCTCCACATTTGCAAGTTTAACATTCATGGATTTGATTATTTATGAGTTTCTCCAACCCCTGCTTCTCCCACCCTGCCCCGCCTCTCAAGCACTTCTTTTCTGGGGGAGCCTACCCTTTCAGCGGCTCCAATCAGGCTACACAGCCCTTTAAAAACCTCTGGTCCTTCTCCTCCTCCTCCACCAGCAGCTGCCTAGCCAGCTAACGACGGCTAACAGCCAATTTCTCAGCACCACAAACCCTCTCCCCATGCCCCACATGCACCCAAGGAAGGAGATGGCCAAAAGAGGGGATGTATAGAGCCACCATGTCAACCTACCCGCTTTCCCTCTCCTTTTCCTGGCCTCATCTGAACCCTGAGTGCCTGTTCTCCTCACTAGGCCTCGGTCCCCTTTACACACACACACACTTCCATATTTGCAATTTTTCTACTTTTCCAGTGGCCCTGTGCCCCTAACCCTAGATAATGTGGAGGGCCAACTGTAATATAAAAATGGAAAGCAGACAGGTGAGACTTCTTTTTGTGACAGATATAAGAGGGAATACTGGTAGAGCAATCAAGGGCCTTGCTATACAACTTTATATCAGTGCATTGCAATGTTTGTCCCTTATTTCCAGTCCTCTCTCTCTGGAAACCCATACTAACAACCCTGATCCCAAATCAGCTTCTTCTTACTCATTGCTTGTTTGTGCCACACTCGCCCCAAAGCTCTGAGTTTGCACCCGGAAGATGGTTGGTGTGTCCACATCCACACTGAATCCACAGCCCCATGGCACCAGCACTGTAGAAAAGAAATGAATTCTCTGTGGGTGACCTGACTCTGACAGGTGTCTTATACATGAATATCTATACACAGACACACAATCACACAAAAGGACTCCACATTAATTAACCCAGCCTTATTACTGTTACTACTCAAGAGTTCAGTTTGAACTCATGCTCAAGTGTAGCCACTAAAGTCTAAAGAAACAGAGGCCCTTTCTGCACCTTACCTTTTTCCGGTGCTGGGGTGCGGCAATCACAAGAGCAGCCTCCAGCGAGACGTTCTCGTGTCCAGGATCCTTTGGCTCCGCACAAGCTGCCTGCTCACACGAGAGCCCAGCTCTTCCTTCCGCAGCGCAGCCTGGGAGTTTCCCAGGCTGCGCTGGGGCAGGAAGTGTGACCAGCGCGGCTCCAGAGGCTCCACACACCAAGTAAGTGCATGTGGGGCCCGGGAGCAATGCACAATCATGCACCATTTTCGGCTTCTAGCCGAAAATGCAAAGGTGCACGATCGGCGCCTGTCAGCCCCTGGAGCGTCGCGTGATTGTGAGTGCATCGTGCAGATCGCTCTTCGCAATCACACAACACTCCAGGCCCTCTTTCGCATGGAAAATGCCATCCGAAAAGGGCCAGAGTTCTGAACCTTTCACAAAGAAAGAAAGAAAGAAAGAAAGAAAGAAAGAAAGAAAGAAAGAAAGAAAGAAAGAAAGAAAGAGAGAAAGAGAGAAAGAGAGAGAGAAAGAGAGAGAGAGAGAGAGAGAGAGAGAGAGAGAGAAAGAGAGAGGGAGAGGGAGGAAGGGAAGGAGCTGCCTTGGAGTGTGTGTGAATTCTCATTTCCTCACAGAACTGACAGGTTAGGGTGGATCCAGAGGAAATTATCCTTATTCCAATTCATTTGCAAAAATTAAAGAGTATGGTCTTAAAAACATCACTTCAGGGGCTCTCTAGTACAAAATCCTGTTTCTCTCGGAGGACAATCAAAAGCCTGCAGAAATCCCAACAGCCAGGACTTGAGGTCAATAGCCTTCTGTCATGCCTCAGCAACTGGTATTCAGAGACACACTGTCCCTCATCTTGGTAGCCACTGGTAGCCTTATCTTGCATTAATTTGTCATGGAATCATAGAGTTGGAAAGACCAAAAGGGCCATCCAGTCCAATTCTGTGCCGTGCAGGATTACATAGTTAAAAACTCCTGACAGATGGCTGTCCAGCCTCTGTTTGAAAACCTCCAAAGAAGGAGACTCTACCACACTCCGAGGCAGCATATTCCATTTCCGGACAGCCCTGACTATCAGGAAGTTCTTCCTGAGGTTCAGGTGGAATCTCCTTTCCTGCAGCTTGAATCCATTGCTCCTTGTTCTGGTCTCTGGAGCAGCAGAAAACAAGCCCTCTCCTTCCTCTACATGGCATCCCTTCAAATATTTAAATATGGCTATCATGTCCCCTCTTAACCTTCTCTTCTGCAGACTAAACATACCCAGCTCTCTAAGTCTATAATCATAGGGCATGGCTTCCAGGCCTCTCACCATTTCGGTTGCCCTCCTCTGGACCTGCTCCAGCCTGACCATGTCCTTCTTGAATTGGGGTGCCCAGAACTGGACGCAGTATTCAAGATGAGGTCTAACCAAAGCAGAGTAGAGTGGTACCAGTACCTCCCTCGATCGAGACACCGTACTCTTATTGATGCAGCCGAGAATTGCGTTGGCTTTCTTGGCTGCCACATCACACTGCTGACTCATGTTCAGCTTGTGGTCTATTAAAACTCCTAGATCCCTTTCACATGTACTGCTATCCAGCCATGTGTCCCCCATCCTATATTTCTGTATTCCATTTTTTCTACCTAAGTGTAGGACCTTACAGTTCTCTCTGTTGAATTTCATTTTGTTAGCTTTGGCCCAGCTCTCCAATCTATCCAGGTCATTTTGAATTTTGATCCTGTCCTCTGGCGTATTAGCAACCCCTCCCAATTTGGTGTCATCTGCAAATTTGATGAGCATGCCCTCTATTCCTTCATCCAAGTCGTTGATGAAGATATTGAACAGCACTGGGCCCAGGACAGAACCTTGTGGCACCCAGCTAGTCACTTCTCTCCAGGATGAAAAGCAGCAATTCGTGATCACCCTTGGGGTTCGGTCGGTCAACCAATTACAAATCCAACTAACAGTAGCCCTGTCCAGCCCGCATTTTACTACCTTCTTTGCAAGAATGTCATGGGGAACTTTGTCAAAGGCCTTACTGAAATCGAGAAATGCTACATCTACAGCATTCCCTTCATCTATCAAGCTAGTAACTCTATCATAAAAAGAGATGAGATTAGTCTGGCATGACTTATTTTTGAGAAATCCATGTTGACTTCTTGTGATTACCGCGTTGCTTTCTAAGTGATTAGAAACTGACTGCTTAATGATCTGCTCCAGGATCTTTCCGGGTACTGACGTCAGGCTGACTGGGCGATAATTATTTGGGTCCTCTTTTTTTCCCTTCTTGAAGATGGGGACAATATTTGCCCTCTTCCAGTCTGCTGGAACTTCTCCTGTCCTCCAAGATTTCTCAAAGATTATAGCAAGCGGTTCCGAAATGACCTCTGCCAGTTCTTTTAATATCCTAGGATGCAATTCATCTGGCCCTGGAGACTTGAATTCATCCAGTGTGGCCAGGTATTCCTGTACCACCTCTCTACCTATTATGTGCCCCTTTCCCCTGTTTCCTCACCTGCTCCCCAACCGCCAGGTTGAGTGCTTGTATCCTTCTGGGAAAAAACTGAGGCAAAGAAGGTGTTAAGTAGTTCTGCCTTTTCTCTTCCCCCTGTTAGTAATTCGCCATCTTCTCTGCGCAGCGACCCTATCGTCTCCTTCTTTTTCCTTTTGCTACGGACATATTTAAAAAAGCCCTTTTTATTGTTTTTAATGTCTCTGGCCAGCCTAAGTTTGTTCTGTGCTTTAGCCTTTCTGACCTCCTCCCTACATCTCCTCGCTACTTGCTTAAATTCTTCTTTGGTGGTTTCCCCCCTCTTCCATTCCCTGTACATGTTTCTCTTAACACTTAGCTCAACTGAGAGTTCTTTAGTCAACCATTCTGGTTTCTTCAGATGCCTTCCATTTTTCCTCCTTATTGGCACAGTTTTAGACTCTGCCTTCAATATCTCCCTTTTAAGGAACTTCCATGCCTCCTGAACTCCTTTCCCTTTGACTGTTCTTGACCACTGAATTCCAGCCAGCAGTTCCTTAAGTTTATAGAAGTCCGCTTTTTTAAAATCTAAGACGAGTGTCTGGCTACACTTATCTTCTCCTTCCCACTGAATGCCAAATTCTAATAGGGCATGGTCACTCCCCCTAAAGATCCAACCACTTCCACCTCATTAACAAGGTCATCCCTGTTGGTCAGGATCAGATCTAGAATATTTGATCCCCTTGTGGCCTCTTCCACCTTCTGGACCATGAAATTGTCTGCAAGACAAGCAAGAAACTTGCTGGACCTTGCTGTCTCGGCAGAGTTTGACTGCCAACATATATCCGGGTGGTAGACATGTGAAAAATTCTGGGTTCAAATACATACTTTCGTTCCCCTTCAGCTTTTTTTTCCCTAAGACAAAAATATTTCAAATTTTCCCTTAAGGGCAGTCCTCCTCACCTTAGTTGTCAATTGCTATTCCTTTTCCACCACTATAATATCCTTTCTGAAACGTGATCATTGGAACTCTGCACAGTATTCTAGATAGATTGTGACACTTGACCATATGTATGGAGACATTACAATATTGCTAATGTTCCTTATGGAACTGACCCTTTTATTCATAGCCGCAGAGAAACAGACAATAAGTATAAATGGGCAGTTCTCACAATGGAAGGAGGTCAGAAGTGAAGTGCCCCAAGGATCTATGTTCTGTTTAGCTTACTAATCATTGGCTTCAAATGGCTGGCTGTTTAAAAACACAGGACCAAGGGCTAAATAAATAAATAAGCAAGCAAGCAAGCAAGCAACTAGAGTGTAGCTACAAGTGGGGGCAAAATCAGGGCATTGCCCACCCCCAAATAAGAATTCTGACTCACAAAATTACAGTTGTCTTCAGTCCCCAAATTTCTAGTATTGGAATAACTTAAAACTTTAGTTGAACATTAAGAAATATAGTTGAGGCATCTGAAGAAAAAGCTCAGGCAGCATGACGAACAGAATGTGAACACTGCAAATATAACAGCTCCAGATCTGAATGATTTTCAGTGTCTCATTCTTTGCAATGCTAGACATTTGAAGAATGAAGAAAAATTTCATTGAGGAGCAGAATTGTGTGTGTGTGTGTGTGTGTGTGTAAATTTTTTATTAAGAGTTTTTCAGAATACAATAAAAAGGGAAGAAAAAGAAAGACAAAGGGAAAAAAGAAGAAGGAAAAGTAAGATGCAGAAAGAAATATGAACAAAAAGAATGCAGGGCTGCCGACTTGCTTTTCAGCAGTTATACATACATATAATCAAGTCTTTCTCTCCAAATCTACACCATTCACTTCTTCTGTTAACAAAATCTTGCTAACTGTCAAAGCCAAAAGTTGCCAAGCCATTTTCATTTTTCCAGAAAAAGTCTATAAGGGGTTTCCAGTCTTTCAGAAATGTCTCCAAGAATATTTCTCTAAATAAAGCAGATAATTTGTCCATTTCTGCTAGCTCAGTCAGTTTCAGCAACCATTCCTGCCTCATAGGTAATATTAAGTTCTTCCATGTTTGTGCATACAACAGTCTTGCTGCTGTGATTATATTCCAACTACTCATCCACAAGTCCCAAAAGAAAAAGTGCTTTTTCTAAATTGAGTATTAATCTTTAACATCCTGTGCATCAAAGTAGGTATTTGAACCCAGAATTTTTCACATGTCTACCACATATAATAAAATGTCCCTTCTTGTTTCCAATATACATTCAAAACATCCTTATACATTCTAGACAGTTTTTCTGGCATCATACATCATATATACATGATACATCATATATATATCACACATCTCTTTAAGGTCATAACATAATATAAATTTGAACTCCTTCATCCATAGCTTTTCCCATTGTTCCATCTGTACATTATATCCAAAATTCCCAGCCCATTTTACCATGCAATCTTTCACTTCTTGATCTTCCATCTCCAATTTTAGCAAAAATTTATACATTTTAACAATTAAATGTTCACCATCAGTACACAACTGCAGTTCAAACTGTTTTTTTTCTTGTAACTCTTAGAAAACTCTTTTTCTTCATCTTAAATGTTTCAAATAATTGTTGATAAGTTGACTTATTTCAGAAGGCAATGCTCTCATGTTGCCCCCCACCCCCATAGCTGCATCCTTGTGAACAATCCTATCTGTTTCATACCCAAATTATGCTCATTGCACCTCAATTTCTTTTTTCTTCACTTGATGCGGCACCCTGGATTCTGCAGCTCATGGGGAAAATATTTACCTTGAAAAGGCTGGATTAACGTTAGGTTTGCACTGACCTTGCAGAATTGTCACTGTCTGTTTGTGGAGTTAGCCTGTGAAGAATTACTAGCACAGCCAATTTTCCCTAGACAATGAAAGTTGTTCTGGCAAGTCAAAATGAGTATCTGGAAGTTTTTAAAAATCTGCTCAAGACTTGTGCAGTGCTGTTGATGACAGGGAGACCTAGCGATCTCTCATTCATAGGATTGTCATAAGTCAAAGTTGGCTTATGAGCAGTTAACAACAACAAGCAAAATGGGAAGAAACACCTGGGACAAAAGCAAGAATTTGACCACTTTATTTGGCTGTTGAAACAAAACAAGTTTCAAGTAATATTTAACTCTGTACATTTGTAAATTTGCCTGTTAAACTGCCTCTTGGAACAGTAGAAAGCAAATGCTTATTAAATGAGACCGGCTCTCAACATTTAAATATGCACTCCCACTTCATACTCACAGTTTCCATTGCTGTTGATACTCACCTGTGCCCAGATAAAAAAGTATTGGTAAAAGTTGCATGCTAGTAGGGATTCAGATATGAAACAGTAAGAAGGATGGATGCCCCAAGGCAGGAAAAAAAAGAAGACGACGACTAGCCAGGCAACCAGCAGACTGAGAGCTGCTTTAAGGGAAAATGGCAGCAAAGCAGCTGGGTGTAGAAAAGCAGTGAAATGATGCTTTACTTTCTCTCATGCAGAGACTGGAAAGAAAGCCCTGCCCTTAAGGCACAGGAGGGCGGGCAAACAGGAGGGGAGAAGTACAGACAGATTAGAACTGAGTGACTTAAGTTTGGCTGTTGCAGGAGAGATGTAAATGAGACAGCTGTTTCTCTAAATGTTAGGTGCAAGGTTAGTAAGACCAGAGGCAAAAGAAGGAAGAGCACTGAGCACCCTAACAATTCTGTAGACAGAAAGAGTTTCTTTTTGTTTTGTTTTGGTGCATGGTTTATGCCAGGGTGAGGAAAATTCTCTTCCTTACAATTGTCAGTGGACAGGGAGCCCTGACCCTATCTAGCAGAATTATCATGCATGATCTCAGTTGACAATTCAAAGAGCTGAAAGGACAGCCAGAAACATTAGCTATACCCATATTAACCAAAGGGCTCCTTAACTATCTCTTTCCACAGTAAAGAAGCCTTGGCAGAGCCTTTCTTTCTGTGAACAAGCACTGTTGTTGTTAACTGCCATGAGATCTCCAAGTCACTCAGTCATCAACAGCCCTGCTCAGGTCTTGCAGACTCACGGCTGTGGCTTCCTTGATTGTGTTACTCCACTGGAAAAACCCTATCCCGGGATCTACAGTTTTGATATTAAAATATGAGTCAATGTGCCTGAGAGGTCACCCGGATGGGAACATAGGTAGCAATGGTCAGAGACCGAAAACCAGGTCAGGCGAGTAAAATCCCCCATCACGTAGCCCCAGGAAACCTCAAGATGTGTAAACCCACAATAAACAAAGGGTCATCAGCCCCGAGATGCTGACTTGAGGGGATTAGTGTGTCTGCCCCAAGTTGAGCAAATATTCCATCAGGCGAGGACCAGAAGTCACACCACAAAACCCAGCCGAAGATCCTGAGACTTTGGCAACACCTTGCAATCCCATCATACAAAGGAAATTACCATGGTGGAGCTTTGTTATCACTCCAACACCCTTTGTTCTCCCTGGGAAAGGATTAGTCCTCCAGGTACTTTTTCCCCTACAAATAGTCCCAGTTTTTGAGTGGTTCTTTGGATCACCCCCAGTCATCCCAGCAGACCGTTGCTCCATCCGTTGAGTGATCCCCTCAGCCCTCTCCGTGCTGAGCCCTACTTCTCCGCTGTTTTTCCCGGACCAAGGACTTCAGGACAAAGGTGCAGTATCACCCCAGCTACACCCCTTCAATATTCCCCTTTGCAGTTTGCTCTCTTTTGCTTCTTAATAGGTCTTGAGTGAGTGTGTGAGTGATTGCGTTCCTGCGTGAGACTTTCCTTCAATAAAATCATTTATTGGATATTTTTGTTTGGTTTTTGGCTTGGCCTGACCCTGTAAAAACTGGGTAAAAGACCCTGCTAGGTTACCCTACCTCTCGCATTGCTATTGCTTGTGCTCTGGCTAGTTTCCATTCCCCATCACATGGAGCACACTGAGGTGTCCCCCAAGGGACCCCAGAAATCAGGGTAACAATTGAGTCCATCTACCTGTAATAGGATTTTCTGCTTTTTCTACTGCCTTCTACCTTGCCAAGCATTGTTGTCTTTTCTAGTGAGCCATGTCTTCTCATGAAATGTCCAAAGAATGAGAGTCTCAGTTTAGTCATCTTAGCTTCTAGAGAGAGTTCAGACTTTATTTACTCTAGGACCCATTTATTTGTCATTTTGGAAGTCCAGGGTATCTGCAGAACTCTCCTCCATCACCACATTTCAGATGAGTTGATTTTTTTTCCTATCAGCTTTCTTCACTGTTCAGCTTTCACAAGCATACATGGAAATTGGAAACGTGATGGCATGGACAATCTTGACTTTGATACTCAATTATATATGTTTACACTTCATGATCTTGTCTAGTTCCTTCATAACTGCCCTTCCAAGTCCTGGTGCATTTCCGCACTACACTGTTATAGTGCTATTGTTCCACTTTCAACATCCAATAGAATCCTGGGGTTTGCAGTTTAGGGAGAGGCCTTTAGAATTTGCAGCCAGAGAGCTCTTCGGCCTCAGTAAACTATAAACTTCAGAATTCCACAGGATGTTGAAAGTGGAATAATAGCACTGTAACAGTATAGTGCAGAAATGCCCTTAGTGGTCTTCTGATTTCTTAACTGCAGTCTCCATTCTCATTGATGACTGAGACAAAGTATAGGAAATCTTTCAATATTTCAATGTCTTCATTGTCTGCTTTAAAGTTATGTAAGTCATCTGTGATCATTATTTTTCTTCTCTTAAGGTTCAACTCTAAAACTGCCTTCAGACTTTCTTTCTTGACTTTCTTCATTAGTCATTCTAAGTCTTTGCTGCTTTCTGCTAGTAGTATGGTATCATCTGTATATCTTAAATTGCTGGTGTTCTTTCCTCCAATTTTCACACCTCCTTTCTCAGAGTCTCACCCGGCTTTATATATGATTAATTCAGCATACAAGTCAAATTTGATAAACTTACTCTGTTTGGTTTTTTTGACAAAAAGAAAGGGAAGCTGGTTAGTCCAGAATGCACTGAATACATCTCCGGAAACAAGATCATTTTACAGCTTGAACCACGGATGTAGAAAACCAAGAATTGTGACCATACTCAGTATAGTTCTCCTTGCTATTTTTAAAACATTTTTAGTATGTACACTTCTCCTTTCACTTCTGTGCTTTGTCTGATAGTGGACATGGAGAGAGCCTGACAGGCATGCAAAAAAAGAGTAAAAGCATGTGATTATTTTTGTCTGGGTCCACTACAAAGTCAATTTTTTTGTCCTATTTTTCAAGCAGACGTAGACAAATGATAGTTTTTTTCTGGTGTAGACCATACATAAATATAGAGAAAGAAGGAATTAAAAAGAGAGTTCTAGAACTGAAAGTTTGTCATCATGGTAAATACAGAAGTTCTGTTTCCTGCAGTTGGAGGTGGGAGATGGACTTAAGAGAAGTAAGAAGCTTGTGACTTGTTTGCAGAGCAAATTGCCACAAGTGAAACTATTGGCCACATGAATTTGTAGGTCAGAGCCAATGTGGTCTAGTGGTCTGAGTCTGGCTTAGGATTCTCGGAGACCAGGGTTCCAATCCCGCCTCAGCAATGGGAACCCAGTCTTGAGCAAATCACACTGTTTCAACCTTAAAGTAAGATTGGCAAATGGCAAACCTCCTCTGCCTAAATCTTGCCAGATCAACCCTGGATAGGGTCACTGTAAATTGGAGTGAGTTAGGAGGTACATAACAACAAAGACAATATTATCAATCAATATCAATCAATAATTTTATTACGGTCGTAGACCAGCATGAATGATATCTAAACTTAGTGAAGATATTAGTATCAGAAATTAGTAAAATGAAATTCGGTAGAGACAAATACTACATTCTACATTGAGACCAGAAAAAAACAAAAACAAATGTGCAGGTGTAGAGTGTGGATACATGGCTCAGCAGTACTACATGTCAAAAGGACCTTGAGAGGATTGTTGATCATAACTTGAGCATGAGCCAGCAGTGTGATGCAGCTGCAAAGAAGGCAAATGCTATTTTAGCCTACATTAATAGAAGCACTGTTTCCAAGTCAAGAGAAGTATTAGTCCTGCTATATTCAGCACCTGTCAGGCCTCATGTGGAGTACATTCAGCCCTCTCCATTTGTGGGTTTCACTTTTGCAGATTTGATTATTCACGGATTATTTGCTGTCACTTCTGCTGCCTCCCTATGCCATTTTCAATAGGGACTGCAACCCATGTGAGACTGAGAAACTGTGAACGAGGCTTGTAAGTCCCTGTTAAAAATGGTGTGAGGCAGCAGTGGAGGTGGCAATAAGTCCCATCAGCCACCCACTTCTGCCTTGTGAAGGAACCTGATGCCTCAAAGGAATCCGTGGTGGGTTGAATATGGTGATCATGCTTTTTTTTCTGTGTTAAATATGGTTTGAGAGAGCCTAGAGTTATTCACATTTTTTTTCCACTTTCATGGGGGTTCTGTGCCCCTAACCTTAGCGAATGTGGAGGGATTACTGTATTGTATTCAGCTCTGAGAGCCTCATTATGAGGACAGAAACCAGTTGGAGCAGGTTCAGAGAAGGGTGGCAAAGATGATAAGAGTATGGTGAGCAAAACATAGGAGGAAAGGCTGAAGGAGATGGGTGTGTGCAGCTTGATGGAGAAAAGACTAAGGGGTGACACCATTGCCCTCTTTAAATACCTCAAGGGATGTCACAGAGAAGAGAGGGCAGGCCTGTTCTCTGCTGCCCCAGAGGGTAGGAACAGGTGTAATGGTTTTAAGTTACAGGAGGATAAATCTCAACTGAACATTAGAAGGAACTTCTTGACAGTAAGAGTAATCTCGCAATGGAACTTAAAAAAGGGGGGGGGCTAGTTAGCTACCTGCTTGGGAGATCCTACAATAAGCAGGGAGTTGGACTCAGTGGCCATTTTGCAGACTGGTATAGTGAAATGGTGGGGGGAGGATAAAAAGGAAGGTGCACACTTTATTAACACTTCTTCCCCCTTTTCCTTCCCTATAGTGTCTCCACGTTTAGGATCAGCAAACTAGGATGGGGACCTAGGAATGCCGCAGTCACTCTGTTGTTAACTCTTTGCTGGGTACCTTTTTATTTTTATTAAGGTTCTTAGCATGCAGTTTGCACCAAGAATATAATGTTTACCCTCCAAGTGTTCTGAACTGCCCTGCCCTGAGTTTTTTGCTATTGTAGGAAGCTGAGGGGGAAATGGAAGAGAGAACTAGGGGCTTTTCTGCCCTACACTGCTATAGTGCTAATATTCCACTTTCAACATCCTGTGGAATTCTAGGGTTTGTAGTTTCCTGAGGCCCGAGAGCTCTCTGGCTGAGAATTCTAAAGGCCTCTCCCTAAACTGCAAACTCCACAATTCCATAGGATGTTGAAACTGGAATAACAGTGTAGTGTGGAAATGGTCTAGGACATTTTAAAAGCAGCTGAAAAAGTGGAAGGAAGGCAAAAAAGAATTAATGAAGACTGACCCTGACAGTTCAGTTATAAAGATTTTTATAACTGAGAGGAACAGAGTGCGTTAATTATTTGAAAGGTATACCTGTATCCCTTCTGGTATGTTAGACTGCAACTCCCACTATCCTTCAGAATCAGCAATGCTAACTGGAGCTAATGGGACTTTTCAGGAGCAGAATTTTGGCTGCCCCGGTATGCTGTGGCAAAAGCAGACTGCTGTAGCTCTCTAGTTTGTCTATTCTTCATCAGTAAGAACTTTTAGCATCTTGACCACACTCCAATGTTACATCGCCATGTGTGTACTGGTTTTCATTTGCGACATTTGGGAACATATGTACAGGTTTATCACACCTGAATTAATATATTACAGTCTGTTTCATCTTTAGCCCAAATCTCTTTGTTCATTCCAGATAACGTAGAACTTGGTAAGTCAACATTTAAATAAGTCCCATTGTTCCACTTAGATCTTCTGCATTTGGAACTAACAATTGGATTGAGGCCTTTGTGCTAAGGATGTAGGTATTCTGCTCTTTTGCAAAGCCATGGCCTGCCATTGTCGTCCAGCTTGATTTTATTCTACCATCTGATAAAAATAGGTGCTACTTCTCTGTAAGAGGCTTTGTGGTATGTTTATTTCCTTCTTATGTGTCCTTACAATAAATACACTTATACTGTGGTTTTTAAAGCACTTCATGTACATGACCTCAACCTCCCTGTAATGTAAGTCAGTGTTATTGCCCTCTTGATGCGGCCGAAAGATGTGGGTAGGACTGAGAAGCAGTAGGTCACCTTTTTTTAAAATTTTTAAACACTTCTTTCTTCTGAAGTAAATCCACCCTCCTCACAGCCCAGTGAGTTAAACACCCCACCTCCCCTATTTTACAAGTCAAAAATTTCAGACTAACGGAAAAGCAAGTACTGTACGTTCATTTGAGATTTCCAGCTGGGCTCTGAAATTTGCCACGCCACTAAAAGTTCTCAGGATAGCATTTAAAATACAAACATATTAAAAACCACAAATTGAATATGTTAATCTATAGAGAGTTGAGAATGAAATGTACGAGCTCAAACTGATTTGAAAACCTACCACAAGATCTTAGAGGTCGGAGGAAAGGATGTCCCTACTAAATAGTTCCTTCGCCTGTAGCCATCTGTGGTAGTCACCAACCATGCTTTATCTAGCAGGGGCATCTGAACCAGCCCCCACCACGTGATATCAGGGTCCATAATTGTACATATGGAGAGAGAAGATCTTGTGAATACCGCTGTCCTGAGCTGTGAAAGGTCTTGAAGATCAACACTAGCAGTTTGATTTAGGTCCAGAAATGGACTACAAGCTGTTGAGGATGACAAAGAAAGTACTCAAATATTATAGTGGTAAACGTTGTTGTGTGCCCTCAAGTCATTTCTGAAGCAAACATATCACAAGGTTTTCTGGGGGCTGAGAGTGTGTGACACACCCAAGGTAACCCAGTGGGTTTCTGTGGCTGAGTGGGGAATTCAACTCTGGTCTCCAGGGCCGTAATCCAACTCTCTGACCTCTACACCATGCTGGTAAATGCCCGACCCTAATTACTAGTCTGTTATATTCTGTAGAAACTGAAATTTCCAGCCTGTTTTTGAGAACAGCTTGGTGTACAGCACGTTGTAGTAATCCTGATGGGTGGTTACTAGGGTATGGTTCACAGAAGCAAGGCTCTTTCTGTCCTGGTAAGATGTTGTGGCAGACATATACCAGTTTAAAAGATCCTCCAAACCACAGAATTCACTTGTGGCAGCAGTGAGCATCCCCAATTACAGACTTCTGTAATAAGTTGAACATCTTTCACCTGGAAAAATTAAGAATCTGCTGGCAGTTTCTCTATCTTGCCTAGATTGAATCTTAGTTTATTGGACCTCATCTGGTCCATAATTAATAGCAAGCCACTGATTTAGCCCTTCTACTGTTTCTTGGGTTTGATGAAAAAGAAATACACATATTGATGGCATCAACTATACCCTACATCTCCTCACTGTGTAGTTCCATGTCGATATCAAATAGGATTTATGAAAAAGCGTGTGTGTAACCCCATCCATTTGTACCACCCTAGGCTTCCTAAAGGAAGGAATAGGATATGAACATATAATTTGTAAATAAGCAAGCAATCTTTGTGACATCTATAACACATAAACTTGTCACTTTTTCTCCAATCTCCAACCCAGGCTTTCTCATCTTCCAAGCTCCTAGAATGCAGCAGGAAGAGGATTTGGTCAACTAGACTTCAGAGAACGTATCAGAAACTCCTAGGAGACACACAATAGACGGGAAGTTTGTTTTACAGGAATTTATAGGTGAAATGGCAACAACAACAACTTCTCCTTCTCTGGGAAGTAGCAGGAACCTTCTACAACAAACATTTATCGTCTTTGTGGCCTGCGACTGCTGTCCCTGTGGCCCAGAATTACTCTTCAAAGGAAGGCCTAGAACTGATTGTGAGCTCGATAGACACTGGAAGGTTACTTATAAGCCTGCACCTATTTCTTACCATTTTTCGATCATTTGCCTTCAGCATCAATAATGTCTCTCCCCTTTTCTGCATTTTCAGGAGAGTCTGCTCTGCTGTGTCCCCAAATCCATCATCCATAAAAAGGCAAAAGTCTATATACATAAGTTTCAAGCTTTTCTTCCAGCGGGACAACTAGCGTGCACTTGCTGCAGAAATAGCTTCCCACATCCTGTAGTAGGATGACTAAAATGACAAATTTGCCACTCTGTCTTAAGTAGATAGTGTTACTTCTGGACTCCCCTGCTAATGACAAACTCCTGCTTAGGAGCTCACAGAGATTATGGGGGCAGCTATATAAAACCAGTAGTGGCTGCTACCTCTGCCTCCTCCCAAGTCAGTGAGTCTTGCTGTTAGCAGTAGACCTCTCTCCCTTAGGCCATGTGTTCCAACAGAGTATGTGACCCAGAATGCACAGGAAACCCTCTAGACAGCTCTGCCAAACAATCTGCCTTGATTCCAAAGACACATGCCCGCTTTGTTTTATTTCTTCTACCAATCCCACACAAAAGGCCCCAGCATCCTTTCCCCCAGCTTCCTTTCCTTCTTCATGGGTTCTTGCTCAGTCACTTCTCTGAATGACAATTCTCATTATCCCTAGTCAGTATGACCAATGGATAGGGATGATGGGACTTGTAATCCAAAACCATGTTAACAGTTGCCCCATCACTCCTTTTAATCGATTGGCAGGGCCAATCTGAACCAGCCATCTGAGTCTCATAAATGGAGATAATGAAATAAAACCTCTAACAGGCTGCTGAATGGAAATTTCAAACATTTGGCTTCTGATGCAATCACTCGTAAAGAGGAACTAACTAATAGGGAAGCTCCTACACACCAAATTTGATCCTCCTAAAAGATATTTAACTTAAGAATGGCCACTTAGAAGCAAAAGAGAAGTAGTAGAGTGATATCTATGTCCACAGATTTTCAGGGTGATGATGGGATAGCAGGAGAGCAATGATGGGCTGAAGTGTTGCCCACTTGATTCTCAAAATTGCCCTTGAGGAAAACTAATGACTGACTTGGAGACAGTGAAAGCTGAACTGTTCTTTACATATAGTATATGTTGATTTTTGGGGGGTGGCACATGGATCAATGGACTTAAGTCATAACTAATCACCTCCTTGATTTTAGTGGGAGCTAAGTGGGACCAATTTATCCTCCAATCCTGTACATGTCTGTTCAGAAGTAATTGCTATTGCATTCCATTAACAGCCTCCAAGTAAGTGAATATAGCATTGCGGCCTTGGTCTGGATGAAGTCCATTCAGATGAATGGTGCATGTTTGATGAAATGTGATACTGTCCAGAGGGCAGTCTTCTCAGTCCTGACTTTATGAAATTCCATTAAACAGAAGTAGAGACAGTTACTCCAGATGTGAGGGAAAGTACTACAAGAAGTACAGCTGGTATGCCCTAAATAAGCTCATATCCCAAACTAAACGTTCAAAGTCCTAGAAGGAAGCCCCTGACAGCATGAATACATGGTTAGGAGTGGTCTGGAGTTTATTTTGTTCAAATCCTTGCTCCATCATATGGCTGCAGTGGTGCTTCTTAACTGAATAAGGGACTGCAAATATGAAAGCAACTTCAGTCTCATTGATTTCATCGTCTTAAATTTTAGAGAACTTCTGCCCAAAAAAGATACAACCAGCCTAGCGACTTGCTTAAACCAGGGTGGGAAGACTTCAGTCTTGTCAGATCTACTGGAATGCCAGGATCCACCAGAGTCGGGTGCAAGACATCAAAGAACAAGGTGTCCCTGATCCCATTCTGAGCCTAGGACTTTTTTATTTATTAGTACCAGAACTGAGCTGAGTTCACAGTGCATTCATACCAACACCTGCTCCTGGTCACCCCAAGCTCTTGCATTTCATCAGCAAATTTTGAGGAGAGAGGGAATAATTTTGTTCCTATCGCTATTAAATGACTAGAAGTCTTAAACCCTTGCTGATCTACAGAAAACCAGTCTGAGACCTACCGGTAGAAAATGATCCACTTCCTGCTCAACCCTAGATTAGGCAATTATTCCATGCACCTCTGTAAAGATCTTGACACACTTTCCACACAGGCTACCACACATGGAAACTGACTTTGTAGTATGTGAACTTTTATTATATATTATACAGCAGTGAGAGGGTAAAAAGTTGGCATAGAAATCTGGTGGTAGAAGGAAGAGCAATTGGCTTCTTCGACTCCTGACCTCAGTTGCAAGATATGAAAAGCCTCCTTTAGGTTTTACACAGTAAGTAATTTTTAAAAAAGCCCCTGATAAATCAGAACCACAATGTAGGCATGTTTTCCCAAAACTCATTTCTCCCTACTTTTTAAAGACAAAACAGGAACTGCTTTTAATAGTTGGTAACTCAAGACATTTTCAACATGTGGGGGAAGGGGATACCACTTCCCATTACTTAACAGAAGCCAAGTCCCTCACAAAGCTTTGGAAAGTAACTGTTTTTGGACTATTAACTCAGAATCCCCCAGCCTCGGGGACTGTGGGAAGGGTAGTTCAGCTTCTGGACCCCTGACAATAAGCAGGTTCCATTCTTTCCTATCACACTATTAACTTGGGGTATGGGCCCCCAAGGGATAGAGGCAGAGCCCATTATTTCAAACAACTCTTGGAAGCTATTCCCATGTAAGCTCATCTGATATCTTTTCCCAAAAAAGGACGAGCTAAAGAGTTACCATTGAATCTCTTGCAGCTGAACCACATTAGTGCTGAGATCATAAGTGCTTTAAAACGTCCCTGGAGTGCAGAAGTTCCCTTTCCTGGCACACGAATACACTGGGGCAAGGATCGTAAAATACCCTAAAGCAGCTGGAAGCAAAGGGACATTTCTCATCTCATACCTCAACAGTTTTATTGCCAAGTTGAGAGGAATTTGGTCTTCCAAATGTTGTTGGGCTTTAATTCCTATTATTCCTAATCACCATAGCTAATGGTACTGGATGACAGGATATGCAGTCCAGCAATGTATGGCGAGACACCCATTTCCCATCTCTGTTTTCTGTTAATTCTGTTAGGGAGAGCGGGTCTCTGATACTTTCCATCTTGCACGACTGGGCAGAATCGCAGAGAGTCTTAAAAGGAGCGGGGGCGTGGCTTCTTTTTAGCCCCACCTCCCACCTCCACGACATTGCCAGCTGGTCTGGTGAATGTGGCTTAAGGCACTGCCTCCTGTCTGAAGTGCTGGCATTGTGTGTGGGAGTGGCTTCAAAGTGACATGTGATGTAGTGGGGGTTAACTATTGGCTGCTCATGCTGTGACAGGGGATTGGCTCCTGAGTAGGGTGGGAGGAGCAGAGACACCCTGCTCCTTCCCTCTTTTGGGGGCGGGGGTTGCACGTGGCTCTTATCTACAGGTGTGTTTTTTGGCAATGGTGTCGTGACTTCTGTGATGCGGGCTGACGCCCCAAAGGCACAGGCCTCTCCCACGCACGGCAGTGGGTGCGGCTTGGTCAAAAGTTGAGAGACCCACAGGTCCTTCCCACTTTCCCACGCTGACAGTAGGCAAGGCTTGGCCACAGCAGTGGGAGGGCAGGGGGTGGGACCACGGCATCTCCTGGTCACCCAAAGAGCTTGATGAAGCACGGGTGGCAGTAGGGCTTGTCGTTCTGCTCCTTGAAGGTGCCCTTGTTGAGCTGCTTGAGGCAGAAGGCGCAGACAAAGTGCTCCGGGTGGAACTTGCGCGCCATGGCCGTTATGCACCGCCCGGTGATGGGCTTCTCACAGCCCGAACAGAGGGATCCGCGCTGCTTGTGGTAGTGGATTTCACAAAAGGGGCGGCCACCGTGCTCGAAGAAGCTGCCGTTCACAAAGGGAGTGTAGCACTCCTGCAGTAAGGGGAACCAAGAGAGAAAGGAAGAGGTAGACAGATGGATCAACGTTTAGGAAAATGAAACAGGCGCATACACACTGTCTCCAGCTGTACTTATTCTCTGGCAGCTTTGCTACAGAATCCCAGAGGCCAATAAGAGGAGCAGAAAGTTTGCGTCCTGAAAAATGGTAGCAAATTTCTTTGCTACGCACCTTCAGGTCCTTCTTTCTCCAACTGGTCCTACAAACCAGCCCAGGCTTTGAGATCCAGCAGATCTGGTTTTGTAGGACCAGCTGGGAAAGTGCATGTGGTGGGAACACAGGAGAAGGCCTTCTCAGTGGCTGCTCTCAGGCTCTGGAACTCCCTTGCCAGAGAGGTCTGACTGGCACCCTCCCTGCCTTTTTTCCAGAGACAAAGACATTCTTATAGCAGCAGGCATTTAATACGTGATTATTATGAAGAAAGGTGCTGGTTATTTTAATTCTGATTTGTTTGTTGTTTTTAATATGTATTTTAACTTTGTTTTAATTACTCCTGTTTGTTTAAGGTGTTTTAACTTTTATATGTTACAGTTTTAACTATGTTTTCTTTTGAAACCATTGTAAGCCGCTTTGAACCCTTTTGAGGAAAAAAGCGGGACCCAAATAAAGATGATGATGATGATTCTTCCACCACACTTCTTCTCATTCAGTCAACAAAGCACGTGTTTTTAATTGGCACAATTTATTATGATTTCAGGTTTCAATTGTGTACTTAAAAACGCAAGAGAGCTAACACAGAGCTCTCTGTACAGACAGGGGCAGGTATGATCAAGAGTACATGGTACCTTATTGAAAATATGGTTTTAAAAATCTTGATAATGTGAAGTTTAATTATACATGCAGCTTTTTTTGTATTCCAGCTGTTACCCTATCAAGTTCCTAGTCTTTGTGCTTTTAAAGACAACTTAAATAAGTTTTCTGGTAGAGTTCAGAAATCACACATTACTTGTAATAAGTTCCTCTCCCAGTCTAGTGAAGGGTTGAACTAAAATCCCATGATCCTCAGCCAGCACAGCCATGATGGGGGGCAGTTTATAGCATAACACATTCACAGAGGATACAGGTTGGGGAAGGCTACTGTAAGCTAAATAGCTTGTAATTTGCAGCTCTCTCTGCCTCCAACAGTACAGATCTCTCTTTGCCAAAACAATGCAGTGTTGGCTACTTTCCAATCCTCTGGTTAAAAAGGCTGGTTTTGGACAAGTTACATGGTTTTGTTAAAGGATCAGCAACATCTTTAAGAATTCATCAGATGATGCCAGCCCAGCCAAATTACTTATTAATCTCTTATTTGCCACTAAGCTCTAGAGCCTGAAACTTCATCTCATCAGCTCTCTTTGACTCCAGGTTCCCTTCCCACGAACATCTTCACTGAAAAAAAAATCAGTAGCAGGAATAATTCTTCCAGCTTCTCTGGAATTTTCCCCTTCTCCTTTACTACTCACCTGACACTGAATGTTCCCCGCCATTCATTTCCTAATTCATATAAGAGCTACGCTGGAATAGACACAGAGTTTGGAAAAGTTACTTTTTGGACTACAATGCCCAGAATCCTTCAGCCAGTGGAACCTCTGTGAATTATTGGTTTGGTCCAGTGGGTGAGGCTGTTCTAACTGGCTAAGTTCAGAAACAGAGAGAGAACTAGAGAGAAGCTGCAGATACCACCTTGAATAAGGTAATAGGATTTACTCTTCCTAAATACCCTGAAGGCACCAGATCTTGTCTGATCTTGGAAGCTGAGCAGAATCAGCCCTGGTACTGGGAAGAGGGACTGCCAAGAATACCAGGTGCTGCAGGCTCTGCTTTAGAGGAAGAAAATGGCAAACCACCTCTGAATATCCCTTGCCCAAGAAAACCATATGAAATTCATGGGGATCACTGTTAAGTCGACAGATGACTTGAAGGCACACAGGTATTTAAGAGGACACTAAAGGTGAAGTTCCTTACACTGGAATTTCTATGATGCATTTGCCCCAGTGAGTAATAAACCTTGCCATCGGTCCTGGCAACATACATGCTTACCCTGCAGACAAAGCACTCTGGATGCCACAGGGCATTAAGAGCCGAGATGTAGTTCTCCAGTATGGCCTGGTTGCACCCCTGGCAACGGGTGGAGAAGAGCTCATAGAAGTCCTGGCGGCAGTACTGCTTTCCATCCTTCTCATGAAAGCCTGCAGCGGGCAACATTGAGGCAAAAAGAAAGTGAACAAAAAAGGATGAAGTTCTGTGATTACTTGTAAGAGGATGTGGTTGGATCCTTCCAATTCCTTCCTCCCTGGAAAAAGTACCCTTAGGCAGAAAAGCTCCACTTGTGTGAATGAGACCTTTTCTCCCTAAGACTAATTGCTGTGTTGAGGGCAGAACAAAATGGGAGGGCCGGGGGGCACAGAGTCTGCACACTACCCCTAAATCAGGGTTGGGTAGCAATGCTGAGAACTGGTTCACCCCCTACACACCCCCACACACTTGTAGGCCACAATCTTGCATTAATTTGGAACATGACAAATCATGATGTCACTGCTAGCTTTGGTCGATTTCCTGCCACAATTTGACGTTTTGTATAGTTGAATGGGGAGCACAAAACACCACAATTGGGGGTATTATCAAAGGACAAACTACCCATAGAAATTAAATGGAAGTGTCTGGGGCTTTGGGGATATATGGAGACTGTGCACTGTACACTTTCCTCACCCTCTAATCTCTATTTCACATTCACTCTTACAAACAATTGCGTGGTACATACAGGAGGAAAGCCAGGGTGGTGTAGTAGTTTGAGCACTGGACTAGGGCCTTTCCGCACTACACTGTTATAGTGCTATTACTCCACTTTCAGCATCCTATGGAATTCTGGGGTTTGTAGTTTAGGGAGGGGCCTTTAGAATTCTCAGCCAAAGAGCTCTTTGGCCTCAGGAAACTACAAACCCCAGAATTCCACAGGAGGTTGAAAGTGGAATAATAGCACTATAACACTGTAGTGCAGAAAGGCCCTATGACTCTGGAGACCAGGGTTTGAATCTCTGCTCTGCCATGGAAACCCTCTGGATGACCTTGGCTCAGTCACATTCTCTCTGCCTCTGAGGACAGCAAAGACAAACTCCCTCTGAACAAATCTTGCCAAGAAAATACTGTGATAGGTTTACCTTAGGGTTGCCATAAATTAGAAACGACTTGAAGGCAAACAACACCAAAAAACTTAACATACAATCTATAAATAGGCCTGGCATTTTTTTTTTTAATCTCATAGTCCGCTAGTACACATAGGCATCCATAACCCAAAGGCCACATAACAACACATAACATCCAAACAGCTGTGTTTGCAGCCACATCTGCCGGCTCCTGAAATCAACATTATGTAGTAAAAACAAGCACGGTCTAGCATGAAGACAAGCACTCCAGGAATGGGTGACTTTGTTTAAAGGAGAATCACACCTCCTGGAGGCTCATGGGAGCACAAGTCATCTCTAAAACAAGGCATCTGCTACTGGAGCACTTTGTTGTAGAACAAAATATATATATATATACTTTAAAGGAAATCAGAAGTAAAACTTTTGACACTGCATGCTACCATATTGCTGGATTTTAGCAATGGTGAAAAGGATTCAAAATTGGCTCCTGACCCCATCAGCATTGCCCATCCCTGTGAAATCCCAAGAAAGGCGAATCTATACGTATTCACACAAAAGCTCATGTCTGTTATTTTTCTTCCTTGCTTGCAGTTCCAGGGACAAAATTGCTAAGCCATCTGCACTTACCTTCCTCCCCAAAGGGCCGCCCACATTTGACGCAACAGAAATGTTCTGGGTGCCAGTTCTTATCCAACGCAGTCACCATTTTCTGAATGAGTCGGATGGATGTTTGGGGGAAGAGAGGGAAAGAGACAGTGTCTGTGAGGAACTAACAACTTGCTGGCAATGCACCAAACAGGATACTACAGTTATGTGTGTCCCAGGCTTGCCCCTTTTGTCTATTCTAGTTCCTTATTCCCACTCTCTATCATGAACTTTTGTCTGTTACTACTTGGCACTACATTCTGAGGTTTATAGCTGTGTTTTCTTGGGTTAGATGTAGAGTTAGATGCAGAGATGTAAAATATACAGCAATTTTGAAGCCAAACGGGAGGGGAGGATGCCCCGCAAAGAAAAAATATATTTTTTTGAAAAATGAAAAGAATGAAAAACACTTTGTTATTTTAGGAATATAAAATGTACTACAGTGGGCCCTCAGTATCAACTAGGGTTTGGTTCCAGGACCCCCTCTGGATACCAAAATTTGTGGATGATCAAGTCCCATTATGTACAATGGTGTAGTAAGATGGTTTCACTTATATAAAATGGCAAAATCAAAGTTTGTTTTCTGGTTTTTTAAAAATATTTTCAAGCCATGGTTGGTTGAATCTGTGGATACAGAATCTGTGGATATAGAGGGCTGACTGTATATGCATGATATGATGCAATTAATTTTCTTTGGCATAAAATTATCGGGTTTAGTATAGTAAAAGTACAGTTCAGTCAGACAATAGTTACAAACTGAAGTCCCTTTTTAAAATGTTTATTTTTGTTCCAAATGGAGCTACAAGGTTCTGAACTGTAAGGAACATCTTTGGTTTTGCCACTTTATTAGGAGCAGGCAAAAAACAGTAAAAACAGAACCATCAACATCAGGACATAAGAGAAAAAGATTTTGTCTCCTCCTGTCTTCCACCATGTCAAGCAAACATAAGGCACTGACTCCCATAAAAAGAAAGGAGACAAAGTTACCGAGACCACGAATTGCAACAATCACATACTGCATATTGTCTTATGTAAAAATCTTCCTGTTATATAGGTCTGGAAATTAATTTTAGGAGAGTAAATATCTGAACACCAAGTTTCAAATACTTTATTTATAATTCTAAAAAAAAAATATTGCAGAATCCTTTTAAAAGCTTTTTTCAAATTTCAATTTTTCTGATTTTTCTAGAAAAAGAGGGGGGGAAAGACCTCAATTTTCTGGTTTATTTTCAGGCTTTTCTATCTCTAGCTTGGCTACATTTTTACACTGTTTTCAGAGCACTTGACATCATTAATTTCTTTACGCTTTATAATGACTAGAATTCTAGGCGTCCCTGAGGAGCAATCATACGGTCCAAAAGACATGGAACAACAGTAGACCTCTTCCTTCTCCTCGACTCCACTCAACCACCCCCCATGGTACCTTGGTGCAGTATATTTCATAGAAAGAAAAAAAGTGAAATAAATGAACATATTCTACAGTAAATAATTGCCTGACAAAATCAGTTTCAATATCCAACTTGCTCAAAGCTGCACTGGGGGACAAGGCCCAGCTGAGGGCAACTCACATCAAGGATGGGTTCATTGCAAAGGCCACAGCGGGGCGAGAAGAGCTGGAAGTAATCTCTCTCGCAGTAAGGGGCACCGTCCTTCTCGAAGAAATTGCTGCCGCCCATCTCCTTCTGGCAGTGGGTACAGACAAAATGTTCTGGGTGCCAGGTGCTACCCAGTGCTGTTACCACCTGGACAAAGAGAGATTTAGGAACAGACAGATCAAACCAAAACAGAAGGGACAGACATGTTGGATTCCAAGTAGTACCAACCATGGCAATTCTACTCACAAACCTCCTCTACCCTCTTACTGAGTTCCCCTCCCTAAACCAGGAGCCTCTTTCCCTTCTTACCCCAAGATTTTGTGGGCCACAGAATATTCCTGTGCCAATTTTTACCCTTTCCTCTGCTTCCCCCACTTCCTCCCAATGAGTTAACTAAGTACAAACTGTGTTAGCAGGTTGAACCCTGCTTGCAGAGATTAAAATAAACTGAAGACAACAGGAGAAAGTGAGGGGAAAGAGAAACTGAGGCCATTTCCACACTAGACTGTTTTAGTGCTGTTATTTCACTTTCAACATACTATGGAATCCTAGGGTTTGCAGTTCAGGGAGGGGCCTCAAAGGCAGCACTAAAACAGTCTAGTGCAGAAATGGTCTGAGACATTTTAAAAGCGTCGGGAAAATGGGGTGAAAAAGGATTACTCAAGAAGGTTGCCACCAAATCAGGAGAAATCTGGAGGGTAGGTTCTCCCCATCAGATAGTGCTCACCTGCCCTGCAATGGGCTTCTGACAGGAAGCACACAGCCCCTTGGCAGTTGTGGAGATCCCTTGGCGACTGAGATCCGATTCCAGCATCACCAGCATGCTGTCCAGATTCCCACTTGGCTGGGCTGGAGATGTCTGTGGTGGGGCAGCAGGAGAGCTGGGGCAGACGGATGAGACCACCGGGAGCTGTGCTGAGGACATGCGGGCAGGAGCAGGAGGTGGTGATACTGTGGTCGTAGTGGAAGAGGCTCCTGGAAGCTAAAACATAAGGGATCACATTAGTACTGTAAAAAATAAATTCTGACACAAATCTGTCATAAAAAAAATTTTTAGGTTGAATTGAGTGTGTGCTACATAGCAAAAAGAGATACAGATGCCTATATTTCCACAATTCTGCTTCTACTCCTTATTTTATTTCAGCATACAATATATACATTCTTTTTCCTATATTTGAGGTAGTCTGGAATGACAGGAGAAAACTGGACAATACTGAACTGATATCTCCAGAAATCCTGTTTGTACAGATGAAAGGTTTCTGCAGCTTTGTCAATCTCTGCAGCCACAAGGACTAGAAACCTGTTTTTATAAACATGTGGAACTTTGAGGAAGCTGGATTCTGCTGCACGCAAGTTCTACATTTGCAGGTTGCTACTATAACACCATAAAATGCTCTTAAAAATAAGTTCCTCCCATACACTCTTGTCCACTCCATAGCTACCGAAATCCTTACTTACGTTGCTCTGGACCCGAAAATCTGACAGAGAGGCCATGAGCTTGTCCAGCTCCAGGGTGGCAGATGTGGCAGATGGCTTTGCAGGTGGAGGAGCTGCTGACCTGGAAGTAAGTTTACATGTCAGAGCTGTATGGGGAGAAGGGAACTAGCTGACATGGTCCTCCCAATTGCAATCTGAATCTTAGCTATTTTACACATATTTTTTATTGCAGTGGCACCTGGTCCAGTCAAGGTTTGTAAGATACAGTGTTTAATCTCCAACCCCACTTTTGTGGTCAGCTACCAAGTAAGAAATGGTTTCCAGTCCTCAAGGGCACCACTAATTCTCCCAGTCTCCTCCTTCCCTTGCAATACTATGATGTGGAAAGCTGCAGCTGGGAAAATTTGCCTTTTTTCTCTCTGACTCCTTGGTCATTTCCGCACTACACTGTTATAGTGCTATTATTCCACTTCCAACCTCCTGTGGAATTCTGGGGTTTGTAGTTTACTGAAGCCAAACAACTCTCTGGCTGAGAATTCTAAAGGCCCCTCCCTAAACTGCAAATCCCAGGATTCCATCATATATTGAAAGGGGAATGACAGCACTATAACAGTGTAGTGCGGAAATGGAAATACAGAATGTTTCTTAGGTGGTAGAACAGACAACACCATTGGCCATGCTGCCAGGGGGATTCTAGGAGCTGCAGTCCAAACAGATTATGTTTCCAAGTTCTACTTAAAATACAGCCATTAAAATAATGGCACATAAATTAGGTATGGTTTACTTATCGTATTTATTTCAGTGTATCTGCTCTAAGCATGGCCAAAGGCTCTTCCACAGAGAGTAATCATATGGGAAGACTGCAGCATTCCATGACACTTCTGTTGCCCCACACTATTTTCTGGCAATTTCCTGCACAAGCTGCAACACTTTATTCCTACTCTCAAGGAGGCTTCCGTTCAATTCTAAGATACATCAAAGCTACATACTCCTGTCACTGTTCCTCCTTAAAAAAAAATTAAAAGAGTTCTGGTGCTATAGTGCATCAGAGAAACAGCATTTTTGCACTACAACTCTTCAAAAAAAAAAGTTAGCATGCAGAGAGTGGAAAATCTGTCCTTGATATCAAAGGACAGCTCAGCAAAACATCCTCCAGTTTTAAAAAAGAACCTTTGGAAGAGCCCTAAGACTAGATCCAACATGAACTCCATGTGCTGGAAGCAGCATTTAGATGACATTTTCATATCCTCACAGGTAATGGGAAATCAGAAGGAAAGAAACCTGTGTGGCATGAAAATCACTAGAATGAAAATAGAAACAAAAAAGCAGCTACATCTAGAGTGCGTGGCTTCACCTGCAATTAGTCTCCCTCACTGTCCCAGTGACCGTCCACTTACAAGATAGAGAACTGCAATCTACAGAATCTATAGAATCAGATCCTTGTAGGAATGGTACTAGGAATGCAGAAAGCAAGCAAGCTGTATAGCATGAAGATCACTAGGAGAGTAAGAAAGGTGTTTTGTCTGGGTCCAAAATGCAGTTTGCCCCTGGAGCGAGTGCCTTGGCTTGTAATCAGTCTCCCTCACTTTCCTAGTGAGCATACACTTACCGAGACTGAGAACTGCCATCTATAGAATCTTCTGGCCTGTCTTTGCCCTTGTCCCCACTTGGGGTTTTGCTGGATGGGAACTGGGACATTATTTCATCTGGAAGGAAAAGAAGTGCAGGAGAAAGAGCCGTAATAGGAACTGTTAGTGCCTTGCCATTTCAGATCCTTGCCATCAGAGGGCAGCACGGTCATGATACTAAGTGCAAGAAAAACACTTTTTAAAGTAGTACAGTCAGCCTTCCACATTCACTAGGGTTAGGGGGGCAAGGTCCCTGCAAAAGTGGAAAAATTGTAATTATCAAAATGTGCATGTGTGTGCGTGCGCGCGCACGTGCGCGCGCTTTGGGAAGAGGGCCAAGGCATGGCAGGGAGAGTGGGCATTCAGGATCCAAACCAGGTTAAAGAAAGTAGAGGAAAAAAGAGTGGGTCAGCATGCTGGCCCTATACTTCCTCTCTGTCACTCATCTCCTTCCTCGGTTGGGTGGAGGGCATTGGAAGAGCATTTATGGTGCTGAGAAATCAAGCTGCAAGCTGTCCTTAGCTGGCCAGGGAGCGGTTGGCAGAGAAGGACCAGAGGCAGCCTTTTCAAGGGTTGAGCAGCCTGACGGAAGCCATCAAGAGGAAAGTTCCCCTGGAAAAGAGGAGGGGGGCAAAGGCTGGAGAAACTTACACATAATCAAATCTGTGAAAGTCAAACCTGCAAATGTGGAGGGCCAACTGTACTCTACTACCAGAGCTACTTTCAGTGCCAAGAGGGCTCAGTTGTGGAATGTGTGAATCAATAGTAAAATGGTAGAGGTGCCTCTAAGCATATACAGAGACACTTTCCTGTCACCAAAAAAGCCTATCTAGGAAGAGACTAAAAGATATCCCAAGTCAGGTTTCATCTGGAATTTCTATTTACGCTGTGTTTCAACGTTCTCAGGTGCCCCTTTCCCCATTCTGTGTGGAGAAGTTGAATGGAATGCCAACTTTACTACTGTCAATGGAATAACATCATACCCTTGAACATTTCACAGATGAAAACTGGAACATGTGAAGCCAAGCAACAGCAGACTGTGGTCAAGATGGCAAATAATAATAAATGAGGAAGAACACACAAACTAGAGCCATTTCCACATGAGACTGTTATAGCGCTATTATGCCACTTTCAACATCCTATGGAATCCTAGGGTTTGCAGTTTGGGGAGGGGCCGGCCTCTCCCTAAACTGCAAACCCCAGGATTCCATAGGTTGTTGAAAGTGGCATAATAGCGCTATAACAGTCTCGTGCGGAAATGGCCCAAGAGAGAATGCAATTTGCTTTTGTCTGAGTCTGCAGGGAAGGACAAGCTTCTAGTCTCTCCTCTCCCCACCTGAGTTAACTGGTGCAAACCAGTTTTGCACTTGGAACTCAGTTTGCTGCAAATGAAGTAAGCTGAGGACAAAGAGGGAAAGTGGGAGGAGGAGAGAGAAACTGGGACTTTTTAAAAGCAGCTGAAAAGGTGAGATGACAGGGGATTAATCGGGGCTATCCCTGCCTAATTGCAACATCTTCCACCAAACCTGAAAGCAGCAAGCCCTATTAATGGAACTAGACAGATTATGTGTCTTGCACAGTTCTGTCCCCCAGCAGAGGGGAATGGCCAGCAGGCTCAGGAGAAGGAGCCTAGGGACTGTCATTCCTGACTCCCAACACGTGCTGCCTGAGGCACTTGCTTCACTCTGCCTTGTGGCAGTGGAAGAAGGGTTGTCGTAGCACAGCAACTACATCTTTCCCATTCAAACTTGAGATGGCCTTTTCAGGCTGAGGCCTGGCAACCTCATGCAAGTCACCGGACGCAACTTTCAAGCAGGCTTGAGCAAAGAATGTCTAATTTTAGAAGGAAGGACGAGTAAAGTAATGCAATTTATGACAACATGCCCCATTGCAGGAAATAGCAAAGGCCCATGGGAGCACAGAAGGCTGCTGTTTCCAAATAGAGGACAGACCTAGAGAACAGTGAATAGAGAACATGGTAAACTGAGGGCTGTTTTCTATAAACTGGTTGGCTGCCGCAAGGATGGCCAGCCCTCCCATTAGGCAGCTGATTTGGGGTATTATAAAAGGGTAATAATCCTTTTGTTACTATTAGAGTCAAGGACAGATGGTTGTGGGAGCTGGGTGACGGAAATGTCATTACACACCATGACTTTAAAAGGTTAGTTTTTGCAGTACAGCTCCCAGAATCCCTTAATAAGCACACTGGCTACGGGGTTCTGGGAGATGTAGTCACCAAAAGTAACTGTTATAAACTCTGTTATGCAACGTAATTGAATAAGGAAGACACCACCTACTGTTCTGTCTCTGGTGCCAAAAATTTTTTGGACAACTCAGGGCAAAGGTACCAGATGCATCTCAGGCAGGCAAACAAAGAAGAGGTACCAAAAAGGGTTGCCATAAATACCAAGCAGGGAGCAAGATCTAAGAGACTTTGTTTCAGTGCCAACTGACAAGCAGTGAGCCCCAGGATGACCTCTACCATCTCTGAGGCCCAGAATGCTTGACTGAATTGTTTAAAACGGGTGGACCCCTTGTGGCCCCTCAGAGGTTGTTGAACAGCAACTCCCATCAACCCCTGCCACGATGACCAATGGTGTGCAATGATGGGATCTGCAGCCCAAAAACACTTGCAGGGCAACATGTTGCCAACCCTTGATTTGAAAGGGGAAAACTCTGAAAAACCATGAACAAAGATGAACATTGCCTATGGTTCCCAAACATCTGAGACTAAAAGAAAACCGCTACACGTATAGTTGTGGTTGTGGTGGTTGCTGCTATGATATTACTCCATTGCCATCTTTTCCCCAAGACTAAAACACAAGGAAGCCTACGAATTGAAATGATTACAGTACAGTTAAAAACATATAAAAAGCCAACATTAAACTAGAATTAAATATTGGGAAAGAAGTTTCCAGGGAGATTGAAGAACATGCAAATGCTGCATTGATGGATCACACCAAAACATATCCCTCCTCCCTGCAAGAAAGCCCCACACGGTGACAGGAACAAGCTCCCCCCTTGTGCATTCTTGGAATGGGACACTTGAGTGGTACATTAAGGGTGGCCACCTGAAAAAAGAAGACAGGACTCTAGTACCATGAAAAAATATGTGGAAGGCAACATTTCAGCAGGTGTGGTTTCTACACCTACTGAAAGTCTCACTTCAGCACAACTACTAAAAGCACAAGGACCCTGCCCTCTTTTTCACATGGCCAACCTTGATATAGTGCCCCCGTGCATGGAGGTTTTGTTTCAAGCATTGCCATGACATTACTAACACAGGTGAATACATGAAAGAATAATCCCTTCTGCTATCAGGTTTGAACTCTGGTATCTCTCTTTGTGAAAATCAGTCCCCCATGAGCACTGTTTACGTCTGCTTTGAGTCCCAGCTTGGGGATGGAAAGAAAAACAAGGTATAAATAAACAATACAATACATTCTAACTTCTCCAGCACCCTGCCACCGTCCCTGTACCTGTGATGTTGAACTGGGTTGCATTAAGTTCTTGCAGGAGCCGGTCCAGTTCACAAAGCCCAGCTCCGAGCACTCCGCTGGAGGAGGAGAAGGGTGGAGGCCCACCTTCCTTGGGCTTGGGTGAACGTGGCTTGCAGACCGTGCTGAGGGAGGCAAGCGAGAGAGAAAGAAGATGAAGTCACGAGAGGGATGTGTAGAGCAGCCACGCTAAGCAAAGAGCAGGGTGGGGGGGAGAGCTTAGTACTCTTGCCACACCCCAAGGAGACGGATGCAGCATCAGTCAGCTCCACAGAGGATGAAAAAGGGGCAGCAAAGGGGAGGCAGAGGGGTGGCAGCTATTTATAGGATCCCTCAGCTTAATGGAAGTTTTGGAAGGAGGCCAATGGAGCTGGGCAGAGCTCCCAGAGAGGCCAAACGCCTTCGTAATCATCTCTCTTACCCCTTCTCCCTCTTTTCATCCTTATGACATCGGTGTCCCTCCTAAACACACGATTAAGGCTCCTTCCAGGTCGTGCCTTGTTCAAAGTGTCTATGTTTTTAATATTTGCCCATGAAGAGAGGGGGATTTTGGCTGTTACCACTTCTCTCCTCAAAGAGCTGCCCAGCTGGAAAAAAGAGCAGCCACTTCAAATATCTTCAAATATTCTCCAATGAAAATTACAGTCGGCTCTCCATGTCTGCCAGGGTTAGGGGCGCAGGACCCCCGCAAAAGTGGAAAAACCACAAATATGAAAATGTGTGTGTGTGCGTCTGTGGGAAGACGGCTGAGGCATGGTGGTGGGGAGAACAGCCATGCAGGGTCCAAACCAGGTCAGGGAAAGGAGAAGGAAAGGGTGACCCTATACTTCCTCTCTCTTGCCCATTTCCTTCCTTGGGTGTGTGTGGGGCATTGGGAGAGGGCTGAGATCCATTCTTAACTGGCCAAGCAGCAGCTGGTAGTGGAGGAGGAGGACCAGGGATGGGTTTTTAAAGAGCTGTGCAGCCCGCTTGGAGCCACTGAGAAAGAAGCTTTCCCTGGAAAAGAAGTGCCTGGGGGCAGGACAGAGGTTGGAGAAACTGACAAATAATCACTTTCATGATGGTTAAACCCACAAATGTAGAGGGATGACTGTATTGTAAGTTGTGGCTTTTCCTGTTCCTCCAGAAAGAGGACAACACAAGTGCCCAGGCTGGACCAAAGGAGGAAAAAAGTCAAGGTGACCTCTGCAATGCCCACTCCACAGGATGGGTTGAGAGAGTGAAAACTGGAAAGGGTTCCCGTACCTTTAATGTTGGTGCAAAAGAAAGAATTTCAGCAGGTGTAGCTTGTTACCTGGTTGCATGTCAAAGCAACAGCTGCTGTGCAGGAGCTGTCCCCAGTTTTCAATCTAGCAAGCCTACTTCATACAGAGAAACTGACTTGCCTGGCAGTTGAATCTTGGACCATTTCCGCACTAGACTGTTATAGTGATATTATCCCACTTTCAACATCCTATGGAATCCTGGGGTTTGCAGTTTAGGGAGGGGCCGACTGGCCCCTCCCTAAACTGCAAACCCTAGGATTCCATAGGACATTGAAAGTGGAATAATACCACTATAACAGTCTAGTGCGGAAATGGGCTTAGCTCCACACTGGCAACTCAACAAACTCCTCCACTTCACTTGAAGGTAGCAGGCTGGCTCAGGAAATGTGGACGCAGCTGCACGGGACACACAGCTCTCTCTTCCATTCTCTGACCCTCAGGGTCTCCTGACCGAGACATCTGCTCCACGCTGCCCAAGAACAGAGCCAAACATGCCCAAGTGTCTTCCTGTCTATGGGGCACTGCAGCTGGGTTTTCTTCTAGGGTCTCATTCTCCTTCCCCCATTTATTTTCCCCCACTCATAATCTGTTCATCCTCATTTTACATCTGCTGCCCCATGCCATCTTCTTCATCCTCCACCACAACGGTCATCCTGCCAGATTGATTTCCCTCTATGTTCTCTTCCCATTTAGCGACGTCATTTTTCCTAATGGTCAAGGAAGAGCAGGGAGCCAGCGTGGCATAGCGGTTTGAGTTTTGGACTACGATTCTGGAGATCAGGGTTCAAATCCCCACCCAGACATCGAAACCCATTGGGCAAGTCACACTCCTTCAGCCCCAGGGGAAGACAAAGGTAAACTTCCCCCCTCAGAACAAATCCTGCCAAGAAAAACCCATGATAGGGTCACCTTAGGGTTGCTCTATACCTGAAGGCACACTACAACAACAATGAAGAGCAATGATTAATGAAAATAATGGGTACTCTTCGCACTCCCAAAGATACCCTCACTTATAGAGGAAAGTAGCTCTAGGGGGCAAAATCAGGGCCTTGCCCCTCAAATAAGAATCCTAACCTTCCAAATGAAATTTGTCTTCTCTCCCCAAATTTCTAACACTGAAGACAGTAAGACATTGAAAATCATCCATACCTAGAAGACTGTGTTTGGTTGCCTTTTGTGACCCTGGCTGCCCCTTTTCATTGGATGCCTTAACTGTATTTCTAAATGCCCAACTGACATTTTAAGCTACCGCAATCCTGGAAATTTGGTGACTAAAGGAAAAATGTATGGGGAGGGGGGTAGAAATGTTATTGGAGGGAAACCCTTGTGTTACACCCCTGCTCACAAAAAGAACCGTTCCTGCATAATATACACGTTTCCCCTTACACACCCAAATGCCCCTGCTTTACCTGTACAGGTGTTCTTTGTCACTCCCACCCTGAAGGGTAGGTGCTGGAAATGGGTCAACCGGCATGGCAGTGGTTCCAGCCTGAGACAAAAGAGGTGAGAGGCATTATAAAGGAGCAGCAGAAAGAATTTATATCAAACTGAGCTGGAGAAACAGATATTGGCTAGAACAGACTTGGCCTGAGTAACACACACACGTGAACTGTGAGCAACCCAGTACAGCAGAAGGCCTAGAAACACACAATTTTTTTCCTGAGCATTGGAGTGTGGAAGGGAGGATTGCTACATCTGGTGTGAACATTTCATTCCACATTTACCTATTGTAAAGATCCAGCAGGTTTATCTCTTGTTAAAAAAAAATCAAAAATTTCTCTGACTTGAGATGACAAAGAGCCAAATGAAATGTATGTGGATGCACCGTGGGAACTGAAACCACTTTCGGCTTCTCTTGGGGTGCATACAGACACACACGGAGCGGTATGCTTGCTTCGGATGGGCCCTTACTGCATTCTCTTTCTATACAGCTATTTTCTTTCCTGTATCAAACTGAAGGGGGAAAAAATGGTTCCATCTGTTTAGCACAGATAGCTGCTGCATACAGCAATGGTTGGCAGAAAATTCTTTGACATCACTAACATCTTCCTGAAGCAGTTTTTAATTTTTGTCTAAATCAATTGCCTTTAGTTAAGGTGCAACATACATTTAACAAATGTACATGCAGCTTTGTGGAAAAAATATGAAAACAGAAATATTTGAACTGAGGGGTGGAAAGAGAGAGTTCAGAATAGCTGAACAGTATTTGATTCACTGGTCAACATGTTTGCAAAATGAGTTCCAAAAACGGAGGAAAGACAGTTTGAGACAAGAGAAAACACACACATATACAACATACACACAGAATCAAGATTTGCATGTGTTATTTGTAGGTACCTTCAAAGAGACGACAACTGTTATTCCCTGTTCTTTCACAGATACCTTTTATCTGTCCTCAACCTCACAGGATGACTTAAAGAAACAGAAGTCATTGTATAAGAGTCTCTGATATGAAGAATAAGCCCCCTTATCACTCACTCAGTATCATGATGCACCACAGAAATGTATTAAGCTGGGGATTAAATTTTATCACCCTGAGATTACAGTTACTATTCCCCCCCACAGAACAGGGCAGAGTTTCTTCAACAGATAGCAAACTTTTTAGGGGGGAATTCAAGCTTACAGTTTTTAAATATTAGGCCATAGTGTGATAATGACAGACATACTAGAAGACGTATATTTCGTAAATTATCTTAGAATCAAAGGCTGGTGAGTTAGAAGTCATTTATATGTGTTTTTAGCCCTCTTTTACTTTAGTTGTAATTTAGTTTGATTTGGCATTAGACTAGATAGTAGAATTTCTTTGTTTTTGTTTTTTTTACTGTTTGTCTTGTTCACTCGCTTGTATGTTGTTCTATATATTAAATACATGTTAGTAAAAATATTTTTAAAAATACAAATGGCAAACTTGCAGAAATGAAGAGGTAATTTTTTGTCATTTAATCATCACACGCAGAAAAGTTTAGCCTGTTAATCACTGCCTGTTACTCAGCGATTTTATGGACAGAAGCTCTCTGCCTTCAAATGCTGTCTTCATTCCCAAACTAGTGACAACATTTATCAACTTTTTCCTTTGTTCCCAAATCTCTTTTACCACCATGCTCACACATCATGCCTGGTCCTCTTACTACAGGGAGAAAGCCACTCCCTAAGGAAAACGGTTCTCCCAAAGAATTTTCCCTCAACCCTACCCCAGTGCTTACCTGCTGCTGTGGACTGTAAGGTGGGGGAGCTGGTTTGGATTCTGAGTTCCTGTCTTGGTTCAGGGCTCCCCCAGAATCCGTAAGCAGAACTGGCCGTTTGGAGATATGGGAGGTCGTCGTCTCCAGATCAGCCAGGAGAGCATCTGGGAGGAAAAGAAATAAGACAGGCAAAGAATGAGATTAATGATGGAAGAGTGCCAGAAGAGGAACAGAGCAGAAAAACATTCCTACCCCAACATTTCACAGATGAAGACCAGTGCACGTGTGGTCAAGCAACATCAGAGTACAGTCAAGAGAGCAGAAGTTATTAATAAGGAAGATAACGCACAAGCCAGGAGAGTCTGCAGCAGTTTGCTTTTGCCTGAGCCTACTGGGAAGGGCACAGTTCAACCCTCTGCTCTGCTCTCCTCTCCCTGCTACCAAGTTAATTGTGTACAAACTACTTTTGAACTCAGTTTGTGGCAACTGAAATAATAAGCTGAAGACAAAGGGGGAAAGTGGAAGGAGGAAAGAGAAACTGGAACATTTTAACAGTAGCTGAAAAAGTGGGATGACAGCAGATTAATGGGGAGAGTCCCTGCCGAACAGGGACAGTGGAAGATTATGCCTATTGTCTCCATTCACACAGACTGATAAACCAGGGATCATGGCAGAATTAGCTGAACATACAGTCCGTTCAGTGCCTCTTGTTATGTTTACCAGCTAAACAAACAAGGTCAGGATAACTTGTCATCTCAACCTGGGATTACAGCTTAGAGAAGTATTGTTTAAAAGCAGTATGATCAGTTACTCATTACAGTTCTTTGAAAGCTCTTCTTTGTTGTTACCATATCTCCCAACTGTCCCAATTTGGCAGGGATGATCCTGATTAATTCTGTCATCTCACTTCTGCTGCTGCTTCTAAAATGTCCCAGTTTCCCTCTCCTCCTCCCACTTTCTCCCTTTGTCCTCAGTTTATTTCAATTGCTGTAAATTGATGTCCAAAGCACAAAAGTACTTTGCACTCAATTAACTCAGCAGGGGGAGAGGAGAGGACTCTTGTCCCTCCTTGTGGACTCCCAAAAGCAAACTGCTAGTTTGGGTAATCAACTTTTGGGTTAACAACTTTTGTCATCTTGACCACACTCTGATGTTGCTGGGCCCCATTTTCATCTGTGAAATGTTGGAGGGTATGCATTACTAGTTACTACGCCGAAAACAAGCAAGTTGTTGCATTACTCTTGCACTCCTTATTAGTTTTCCTTTGTTATTTTTTGAAGTGGGGGGAACCTTAAAATTAATAAAAGAATGGCAAAAGAAAAATTCCTGTGAAAATGCCTATTAAAATGCACTTTAAAAGTAACATCTGAATCTCAAAGTAACTAAAAAACAGGACTCCTTCCACTTGTACAGTGATTTCGCTTTTACTCTTTACGCATGTGGGGCTTGTTCGTTTGTTTTGAATTGTGATTTCATTACACCCTCACTACTCCCAAAAACTAAGACCACTTCTGCACTACACTGTTACAGTGCTATTATTCTACTTTCAACATCCTATGGAATTCTGGGGTTTGTAGCTTAGGGAGGGGCATTTAGAATTCCCAGCCAGAGAGCTCTTTGGCCTCAGTAAACTACAAACCCCAGAATTCCACATGATGTTGACAGTGGAATAATAGCACTATAACTAGGGTAGAAATGGCCTATCACAAATTACAGATAACTGAGTTGCTTCTAATCTGTTACTTCAAGTTCTGTCTGGGATTATGGTTTGTTGTGCCCAAACATGTCAGGATTCCTAAACTGAAAACAAACCCTGGCACAAGGTGCCATGAGAATCCTGGCTTGTTTGGAGCAATAAACTATACTTCCAGGTTCAGACATCCTATTTAACTATCCTTGCCTGCTTGTATTTTGTAGGGAGTGAATTGTGGCAACGATAAGTATTTTACTTGCGCATATTTAGTTTAATAAACTAGCATTCCTAGCTTATTGTTACTTGCAAATGCAGTCTATGAGGCCACAGCTTATTTTCCTCACAAGTCTTTTAAAAATAATAGTGCAGTGCCAAAACTAGTGATTTCTACACCAAGGACAGGCTCTCCAACTCTATGGCTTCTTTCTCTTTCCCCAAAGAGAATTATGCCTGAGCGCCTTGGAGCATGGCTGGTAAAATCTGGAGAGACAACTCTAGCGCTTTGGTTTTCTGGTGTCCTTCTGTTAGTATCCAGTTGTTTCATGTGCTTTGCTATGTTATTCTGCAGGCAGAGCCAGAGAGAATCTGCAAAGCTGCAACCTTGCTTGGCCTGCTCCCAAGCAAACTGATGGCTGGCATTAAATCTACCACCTTAAAAAGATGAATTATTCCCTACTAAAAACATGGCATAATTTTACATCCTTTTAGTAGATGCCATGCTGTTATATGATGATTTATGTCCAATTTGCATCCTGTACTGTGCTAAGTCTACCTTTGAAACAGTACAGTGTCTTCTTTGCATAAGATATGTGTAAGAAGAGACTTAAATTGCTCTTTGCTCTACTTAAAAAAAAACTGGATAGATGTGCACTGCCACACACAATAAGGGACATGCACAGCTCCTGGATGATGGTGTTTTTTTTTAAGCTGACAAAATGGATATATGGCGAGATATAGATAGATAGATAGATAGATAGATAGATAAGAGATAGAGATAGAGATAGAGATACATAGGCTCACAAAATTCTTGCAATCCAGTTCCACATAGTAATTAATATTATATTATTTTCCATCAGAGATCTTCTGCATTTTCCTAGGTACAAATTGGCTGCACATTTTTGGGAGCTGTAGTGCAAGAAAATCCAAAGAAGTACTTCTTCCAAACTCTACCAAAATCCTGTCCCCGCTTTCTCAGAATTCCTAGGTGTTATTGCTTCTCACCTTACCTCAGTAAAAGCAGCTTATACCGTATTTATTGCTAATGTTAAGGGAAAAGAGTGTGATGAGAACCAGTGAGATAGATAGTCAGTGTGCTAATATGAGGATCAATTGGGAGAGACAGAAAATCAAAACTATCTGTAAAATGGAGATTAGAGAGAGCACTGAATGCAGGAAAGATTTTATACAGAAGAATCAGTGTTGGCACTGGTATATAATTCAAAGTAGAGTTTAGGAATATTCCTTTTTTGACTTCAACTACTTTTTCAGATTATTTTTTTTAATACTCCCAAGGTGATTCTGGAAGTTTTCGTCCAAAGAAGTTACTGTTCCAAGTTCTGATTCAGAGCAAAATGATTATATTTTGCACATGTTCAGAGGGTCTCTTTTTACTCCTCAGGTTCAAGACTTTCCCAGCCTTCTTGGGCTAAGAAATCTAAACTCAGATTTAACTCTGCACAGCTCTGCATGTGTGCTAGTTTGCTGCCTGCCTCAGCCATCGCCTGCAGACTTACTTAAACTTTCTATTCCACCCGCAGGCAAAATTGCACTCCCTTCCACACAATTTCCCTTTTGTACATTCCCCCTTTTCCCACCCAGAGCGAGTTCCACAGAAGCCTTTTTGAGTTCCTCAAATCCAACGGTCCTATAAGCAGCAGATCATAGCGGGTATTTAGAACAACCCCTCTATTAATCATTCCAGCCTCAGCCCGTTTATCCCAAGATGCCAGGAGAGGCACTGTAGTTTTTTTTAAGACACTAACACAATTCCCATGTGTTCTCAAAGCCAGCCACCAGCTACAGTCCTCAAATATTAAAGATATTGACATAGTAATCCTAGTGTTTGAGGGATCTTAAAACAAGCCTTGCCCTACCCAGTATGCTCCAGATGTGTTAGAAATATCACATTCCTATCCAGCTGCAATGATAGAGTGCATAGTTCAAACACATCTGGAGAATGTCAACTTGGGCAAGAATCCCTCAAAACAGTCAGATGCTTTTTTGAGCTAATCCTTTAAGAATAAACCCATTAATGTTACATCTCTGTAGAGTATTCTCAGCTAGTTTTTGAGGTTCTCCAGACCAACTACGCACTATATAATTTGGAGAACAACATTTCCATGAGAGTTTGCAGAGTGTTTCTTTTTAGAAAGGGTTTAAAGTGTTTGGTACACATTTTCTCATTATACCTTACAATAACCCCATGGGGATCAGTCATGCCCTCCAAAATTTCACAGATGAAAATTGGGACAAGTGTGGCCAAGCAACATTAGGATGTAGTCAACACGGCAAAAGACATTAATGAGGAAGAACACAGAAGCCAGGAGTACTTTGTTTTTCCCTGAGTCTGTTGGAAAGGGCAAGATTCTACCCCTCCTCGCCTTTCCCTGAATTTAACTGAGGCTGTTTCTGCATTACACTGTTATACCGCTATTATTCCACTTTCAACATCCTGTGGAATTCCAAAGAGCTCTCTGGCTGAGAATTCTGAATGCCCCTAAACTGCAAACCCCAGGATTCCATAGGATGTTGAAAGTGGAATAATAGCACTACAACAGTGTAGTGTGGAGATGGCCTGAGTATAAACTACTTTTCATTTTGAGCTGAGTTTGCAGCAATTGACGTATGCTGAGGACAAAGGGGGGAAAGTGAGAGAAGGAGAAAGAAACTGGGACATTTCAAAAGCAGCTGAAAAATTGAGACAACGGAGGATTAAATGGAACTATCCCTGCCACACTGAAACAGTTGAAGGGTCTGGATCAGCTAATATTATATATATGCTGCAGAAGAAATTGATGTGGAGGAAGAACCCATGAACAGTGGCTTGCTACATGAAGTCCTGTAACACCTCATTAAGCTCTGGCTGTTAGAACAATACTCATAACACTTTGAATGTCAACTGATTTTTGCTAGGGAGGCAGTAAATACTAGCTGGACATTTGGCCTGCAAATTCTGCCTAAGGCAATGACTGTACCTCTTCCAAGTTTATGCTGACTCTACCACACACAGAATAAAATGCTAGCAGCGGCAGTGCCTAGAACAACAAGAGAGTCCATGTTACTTTTGAAAACTTGATAAAATTACTCTTTTTGGACCACAGCTATATAACCATACTGGCAGGGAGATTCTAGAAGATTTGGTCCAAAAAAGTAACTTTTCCCAGCTCTGGACACGAAGCCACAACAAATTGCATTGCTATAGACCAAGCTGTCTTTTAAAGATTCATTCCCATTTATTAAAATATTTTTTTGTAACAAAGTTCACACATGGAGCCCAAATGTGTTTTAACACACAAAACCCATCCATTCCTCCACAAGCCCTTTAGAGTGTTTTGGTTATCTGGCACAGGTCTCAGCTCCCTCAGCAACTGATTTCCATGGATCTGTTCTAGTCTAGGCCTGTGCAGATTCCTAATCCCAAGCAGCTGGCATTCTGTTTCAACCGCACAGTCACAATTATAATAGATCCCTCCCAAAGAGACATACTCTTGCACTCTTGGGACTGTTCAACAATTCTAGAAAAGCAGCTCTGTAGGAGACCAGATTGACTCAGGCCGTCCTTGGTGCTAAATAAACCTCAACAATTAATGGATCTCCCATCGAGCAGAATTCTAGTCCTTTCCCACACCTACAATTGATCTCCACTCTGCATTTCACGTATCTCTGCCTTGCACCCCCAGTTATCTTTTGCCCAGGCCTATCTGAATTCAGGCACACAGATCCTTTCCAAACCAGCTGGTCACTCTCCAGGAACAACATCCAGCGAATCAGATCTGCAACCCAGAGGATCATCTGCTAGGATCTAGCGACGCCTTCACATCCTTCCTCATCCAGTGATTTGCCCCATCTAAACAGGAACATTCTTATCGTACGCTCATCCATCGCCATGCCCCCCACATCCTCTCCTGGATACAAAGCACTCCTGTACCCCTTGCTAACCTCCTTCCCACCGATCTTGTTCCTTTCTCCAGCCTATCGGTTTTCCCAATGCGGTTGTGCGGACACGGCCATTTCCACACCAGACTGTTCTAGTGCGATTATTCCACTTTCAACATCCTATGGAATCCTGAGGTTTGCAGTTTAGGGAAGAGCCTAACTGCACACCCCAGGATTCCATAGGATGTTGAAAGTGGAAAAATCGCACTAGAATACTCTAGTGCGGAAATGGCCACAGTTGGACTAATCCTCCCCTCCCTAGGTCATCCTAGGCCAAAAAACGGAGAGGAGGAATTTGAAGAGCCTAATTAGACCCATTGAATGTTTAGCTGTTATTCCAGCTGCTGGCTGGGATGGATAAGCAGGGGAAAGGCAGGGGGAAGAATCAGAAGGAGGGGGAAGTATTTCTCTCTCCCTTTCTTTCCTTTCTTTCCCTCCACCACTTTCTGGCTGATGTCACAGGGTAGAAATGTGTCTAAGGCTGAGAAGAAAACCACAGAGGGAGAGAGACAGGAATGTAAAGTACAAGAAGGGAGGATAAGAGGCATGGCGTTTGGGGGGAGGGAAAGAGAGAGGGAAGAGAGAATTGACACACGGCCCTATAACCTCCCTCAGAGCATTGATGCTTTGAGATGGGGGGGCTGGGATCAGATGGGACACAAGATCCCAGCCACATCCTAATCTTTCACCGATCCAGAAGACACTTTGGTGCTTAAGGCTGAACATAAGACGAACACACACACACACACACACACACACACACAAGCAAACCCATATCAATGAATGTGGGGCACAATTCCCCCTCTTGCACGCTCCTCTTGATTACAATTAACATCTCATTTACTGCATTTTTAGTTCTCCTGTCTCCCTTTGTTTGAGGTTGTGGTACAGTATTCTACTCCTTCTACACAACAATCTTGCAAGCGAGGCTAGGATGAGAGGCAATTACTAGCCTAAAGCCTCCCTTAAGAACTGCTTTGGCTGACTTGGAGGATTAGGTTCCAAACGGGTGAAACGTGATTCCTGGCAGAGTGACACACAAAACCCTAGCTGCCTAACTTCCAATATTTCACAGGAAAAAAATGAGAAACACGTGGCCAAGCAACATCAGCGCATGGTCAAGATGGCAAAAGGTATTAATGGAGAAGAACAAATAAGCTAGGAGAGGCCGCAGCGGTTTGATTTTGCCTGAGCCTACTGGGAAGGGCAAGACACCACCCTCCGCTCTCCTCTCCCTATCTGCTGAGCTAATGCAACCCATAACTATTTTTTTTCAGCAACTGATGTAAGCTGAGGACGAATGGGGAAAGTGGGAGAAAGAGAGAGGAAGCGAGAAATTTTAAAAGCAGATGAACAAGTAGAATGATAGAGGATCCATTTGGGACTGTCCCTGAAGAACTGGGGCAGTTGGAAGGTATGCAGTTGGGCATTATCCTCATTTCTGCATGAGACTGTTACAATACTATGATTCCACTTTCAATATCCTATGGATTCCTGGAGTTTGCAAGCCTTGGGCAGTTTACAAATAAAATCAGCTGAACAATATAAAATGTAGAACATTGAGACAATAAAACTTAAAATTAAAAAAAAAAACTTTAAATATTCTAAACTACTCCCCACCGCTACCCCAACAGCAAAGACTTATTCCAGCCTCCCTCAATCTGGTGCACTTCAGAGGCATTAGACTACAATTCCCATTACCTCCAGCCAAGATGCTAACTGGAAAGGATGGGAGTTATAGTCCAACATGTCAGGAGGAGCCCAGGTTGGGCAAGCTTTAATGTGTGAAGGATCCATCTTGTGGTCTTCTCGAGCTGTTACAAATTTATTCTTGCTTTTATTAATGTGCCTTCAAGTCAACTCTGAGTTACGGCAACCCTATCCTAGGATTTCCTCGGCAAGATCTTTTTTTATAGCAGGTCTGCCATTGCCCTCCTCTGTGGCTGAGAGAAATTGACTTGCCAAGAAG
The DNA here is from genome assembly GCA_030412105.1 of Cyclura pinguis. Lineage (NCBI taxonomy): Eukaryota > Metazoa > Chordata > Lepidosauria > Squamata > Iguanidae > Cyclura > Cyclura pinguis. The sequence goes on from CM059604.1 coordinate 11,831,348, forward strand.
GCCCGACACGTTTCCGCGGCCGAGTAAGAATTTGAACCTGGTCTCCTGGAATCCTAGTTCAAGCCTCAAACCATTTCCAACATATGGCGACCCTGAGCTGAACCTATCATGGGGTTTTCTGGGGCTGAGAGAGTTTGACATGCCCAAGGTCACCCAGTGGGTTGACATGGCCAAGCAGGGAATTCAACCCGGGTCACCAGGGTTGTAGTCTAGCACTCAGATCACGACATAATGCTGCCTCTCCACACTACCACTCAGACAATCAGTTAAGCACGAGCCACATGCCAGAGCAGACATGTGGTGGAACACCTCTCTGTCCAGCCCGTAAAAAGATGGTGACTCCTCTTGAACATAAACTGCCTAGAAAGCAGAACTCCTCGGTCTTCCATATTAGCTTTTGTCTAGGGTGTGGTGGGGAATGGGAAAGAAGATGGGCAGGTGGAAGCGGGGGGTTGCCAGACAGGAGTCCTGGGTTCTCTAAAGTGTTTGTGAGCTCTAAGGAGAACTGGTGTTCTTTTCTCCGGTTCCCACATCTGCCTTGGGGCTCCTGTTCTCTGCAGGACTGAATTGAAGATTGGCGGGGTTATATCCACAGCAGTCAGCACCGAGGGGCCAGGAGAAGCCCCAAGTTCTTAGCTTTAGGCCACGTGCGTCAAACGCAAGGCCGGTGGGCCGAACGCGACCCGCCAGGGCATTTCACGTGGCCCTCGCACCTCCCCTGCGGCTGCGGCACTCCCCCCGTCTGGTGAGCCTGATCCCCACCTTGCGGGCCCCTGGTTGCCCGTGTTCTGAAGAGGGGCCCAGGAGCCGGCACTCACGATCTACTTCTACTTCTGACTGCTCCTCTGTCCAAGTCTCCCCATCAGAGCGTTGCTGTGGGTTACCATGAGAGGTGGACAAAGGAGCAGTCAAAAGTAGAAGGAGATCACCAATGCTGGCCGCTGGGCCCCTCTTCACAATACAGCCCGAGGTCTGCGATGGGGGGATTGGGCTCACCAGGTACAGAGAGGTGCGGGGGAGCAGAAAGAGGCATAGAGAGGGTCTAGGGGGCAGAAAGAAGCACAGAGAGCTAGTTATTACTAACACCAGTAATAACTGAATGCAGAGGCAATTACTTAATATGATAAAACAGTACATTTATATAGTCCTACAGATACAGCCGGCCCTTTGACGGCAACCCTAACGCTAATGCAGCCCAAGATGAACTCGAGTTGGACACCCCTGCCTAGCCAGTTTTAGCGCTATTATTCCACTTTCAACATCCTCTGGAATCCTGGGGTTGGCGGTTTAGGGAGGGGCCTTTGAGGCCGGCCCCAGGATTCCACAGAATGTGGAAAGTGGAATAATAGCGCCGTAGCAGTCCAGTGCGGAAACGGCCCCCGCCTGAGATCGGGAAGGGGCGCTGGCACAGACACACCAGGATCCCGAACTCCGGGGCTTTCTCTCTCAGCACTGCCCCTCTCCCGGGAAAGTCGCGATCCGAAGGGGGGGGGGGGGCCGTGAAGAGACCCGGTGTTTTTTTCGCCTGCCTGGCTGCGGCAGCCGAAGGCGACGCGGCCGGGGTGGGGCGGCCGGAGAGGGGGTCGCGGCGGGCGGCGAAGCCCCCTCGTTCTCCCGCCGCCGCCGCCGCGCCATTCCGCAAAGCCACCGGGCTCCGCGGGGGAACGCGCTCCTCCTTTCGCCGCACGGGAAGGGCGAGGGCGGCGCGCCCCCTCCCTCCGCCCCCTCTTCGCGCCCGCCCTGCCAGCAGCGAGGAGACCGCGGGGCGTGGAAGCGGGGGGAGAAGGAGGGAAGCGGGAGAGGCGAGGGATAGCAGAGGCCGAGAAGGAGTAAGAACGCCATGGGAACATGTCAGGCAGGGGAAAAGACCCCCGCCCCCGCAAGAAAAGGGTAACGAGCGGGAGACGTGGGAAAAAAGGGGGGGAAAAATCAGAGCCTGGAACAAGACACGGATCCCCGTCCACACGTTACTTTCCCTCCGGCTGCGTGTCCACCCTGAAGCGTGTTCACGCGAAGCCTGCACCACAAGTGGTTCCCGGCACGCCTCTCCTACGCTCAGGCGGCCCAGAATTGTTGGGCGTCGCTCCTAAGCGAGGGGAGTTCAATTTTAAGCGGCCAACCAACCTGGGTTTGCCTTTGTGTCACGTGTGAATAGCAAGCCGAGGGCCATGTCCGCACTACGCTGTCACAGTGCTATTATTCCGCTTCCAGCCTTCTGTGGAATCCTGGGGTTTGCAGTTTAGGGAGGGGCCTTTAGAACTGTCAGCCAGAGAGCTCTTTGGCCTCAGGAAGCTACACACCTCAGAATTCCACAGGATGTGGAAAGTGGCATAATAGCACTATAACAGTGTGGTGCGGAAATGGCCAAGGAGTGGCGACCCTCAGGTGGAGCGGGCGATCAGAGTTGAAGAAAGTTGATGCAGGGAAAAAAAAACATGCACAGTTTGGTTTTGCAAAGATAAGGGGATGCAAGCGCGTGTATGTATGTAGACACACACACACACACACACAAATAAATAAATACCTGGGCTAAAGCAAGTTTTTAATTTTTCATACGAGCAGCGGCAATGCACGCAACCAGAAGAAAGTAAGGGGTAAAAACTGGACAAAAGAGAAGGGAGAAAATCCTGCAGGAAGGGGAGAAAAGGGCAGGATGAATGAAGGAGAAGGCTGGACGGGGAAAGGCGGAGGAAGACGACTGCACGGGAGCGAAAAGGAGGGGGAGAGGGAAGGGGGCGATCGCTCAGGCCATTTCCGCACGAGACTGTTATAGCGCTATGATTCCTACGCAATCCTGGGGTTTGCAGTTCCGGCCGGCCCCTCTTGGAACTGCTAACCCCAGGATTCCATAGGACGTTGAAAGTGGAGTCGTAGCGCTATAACAGTCTCGCGCGGAAATGCGCCCTTCTAGGAAAGCCGAGCAAAGATTCGCCGAGGAAGGCGAGACAGGCGGGAACGTGGAAGGAAGAGTCCCGGAGCGGGAAAGAGCACGGGAATGCCGAAAGAGGGCGAAGGAGGGAGGGGAGCTTGGGATGGAAAAAGGGAGGAGGAGCAGGAGCGGGGCGCGGGCGCGGAGGCAGGGAACCGCGCCGTGGGGAGGTGGGGGGGGGGTCCGTCTCCCACCCTCTCCCGTTTTCTCCCCGATCTCCTTACCCAGATCGTCCATCCCGGGCTGGTGCGGACGGGGTCTCCCACTCCCGGGCCGGTAGCTGGCTGCTGGGCGGCCCCCGCCCTAGTGACGCGCCTTCCCGGAGCGCAGCCCCGCGGCGGCTCCTCTTGCTCCTGTCGCCGCCGCCGCCGCCGCGCCCGCTCGCCCGCCCTTCTCGCCGCCGCCGCCGCCGCCGCCGCCTCTGTGGGTGACCATTTATGGCAAAGGGGATTCGAGCCTCCCGCAGGAAGGATGCCGAGTCGCCCTTGCGCGCCCCCGAAGCGCCGCGCACGGAGGGGGCCCGGGAGTTTGGGATCGCCCCCTCCCCACACACACACACACACACACCCCTTCCAGTCCAGCTCCTCCTCACCCACAGGATAGGGAGTGGGTGGGAGTTTTTATAGGGCGATAAAGCATTCATCCCAGAGATCCCACCCCCCCCCCATTCCGTCTTGCTCTTCTTTTTCAGCGAAGACATCTGGGTGCCATTCTGATTTTTTTAAAAAAAAATGGGGGAAAGGGTGAGCCAAGAACTGAACTCTATCAAAAAGAGGAGGGGGGGATCGTGGAAACCGGGACTCCTGGGTCCTCTTGAAGGAAAGGAGGTTAGAACAGTGCTTGTCAGGCTGTCTGGTGTGGGGCGGTGGCAGGTCCCCACCCCATGGGTCAGGGACCACACAACCACATTTGTGCCCAGTGGGTGCAATTGTTTCCTTTTTTCCTGGAAACTTACAGGGACCCGCAGCTGCTGGTTCAGGGACAAGCTCCATTCTGGGGGCTGCCCCATCGCGTAGCACTGAGCTAGAATGAGACCCCGCTGGTGCAGGGGGAAAAGGTCAGGGAAAGGAAGTGGTGCCTAGTGAGGGGAGTGAGTTCTCAGGTACTCTGGGACTGGATTGTCTTGGGTTGGGGGAGGAAAGTTTCTGAAAGTGGAGGAATTCTTGGGTGTCCCAGATAAAAATGTCTTCTTAAGATGAGGGCCGGATGGGAAACAGGCTCTTTCCTGGAAAGATCTAGCCTTTTGCCCCTTCAGAGAGTGACCAAAGAAGCCCGACTGTGACCAGCATCTTTGGGGAGCCAAGTGGGTTTAAGTTTGTACAGAGCCTGGCACAGAACTGTAATTTCAAACAGCAGCAAGTATAGCAGGAGCGGTGTGATGTTAGGAGGAAAACTGTCCTGCGTGCACTTCTGGTCGTGGGTGTGCTCCCCTTTGACCACAGCAGAACTTCCTTCTGAGTAAGAATACATAGAACTGCATCATTAAATTGCCATTTGGCTTCTGAGCTGCAAGAAGAAAGTGCAACACCTACAGCTGTGCAAAATGCACACCCTCTCCCCCATGTGTGAGGGCCTAAATACCCCCCCCCCAAGGCACCAGATCCTGTCTGGTCTTGGAAGCTAAGCGGGGTCAGGCCTAGATAGTACTTGGATGGGGGACCGCCAAGAAGTACCAGGTGCTGCAGGCTATATTTCAGTAGAATGAGCTGGCCAAACCATTCCCTGCCTAAGAAAACCTTATGAAATTCTTGAGGTTGCCATAAGTTGACAGGCAACTTGAAGGCACACAGATACATGGGTGTGTGTGTGGGAGGGAGGGAGGTCTGTTCCTCTAACTTTGCCAACTCTTTGATATCATTTGTCTGTGCTGATGAAACCAGGCAACCCTCAGGTGCCAAAGCAGGGAAACAGAGATGCAATTCCTGAGTCCAACCAAGGTCACAAGGTCTTTGGACAGAGATGGCCTTTGGCTAAAGTGCAGCTGCAATTCAGGAAGCACGAGGGGGGAAGAGAGAACTTAATCTTCCAACTGAATGAGATTATTTCATTTGAGAGGATGTTTATATGAAAAAGAAAACACAGGATATAAATGGTATAGCCCTAAAAATTTGGGGAAAGGAACACCAGAGAGAATATTCAGATATAATAGGTATGAATATTAAATTAGTACCAGGCAAAGAGAGAGTGTAGTGTTTAGAGAATTGGACTACAACTCTGGAGACCCCAGAGACCCCACTCAGGCATGGAAACCCACTGCGTGACCTTGGTCACACTCTCAGCCCCCAGAAAACTCCACGCAAGGTTCACCTGAGGGTTTCCATAAGTTGGAACTGACTTGAAGGCACACAACACACACACACCAGACAAAGATGAGTATTTCTACCACAATAATTTCAAGGTGTGTCTCAACCCTGAGGGATATCCCATTTAACAATGGGCCATCACACAGGCCAACTGTAACATAGGCAGATTGTTTCCTCCCACCCGGGGACTACCCAAGCATATATACTCTGTCTCACTTCCATGCCACCAGATCCTCTGAAGACGCCAGCCACAGATGCAGGCGAAACGTCAGGAGAAAATACTAATAGAACACGGCCTCAAAGCCTGGAAAACTCACAACCTACGTGTCTCATTAAATGGCTTCTATCCTGGAATGGAGTTAGAATTTCACTGAAATATCACTGTGTTATCTCCCTACCATCACCACTCTCTGTTCAGGTTCTAGACGCAGAAAACTCAAGGCAGACCTGGCACATGAGTACAGTATTACCAATGAAAGCGAGCTAGGAATAACCCAGGGTGGCCTGTTTCCTATCACTTCAGTCATTCAATCATCACTGTTTTTCCCTAAAAGGCAAATAGCAGGAGTCAGCATGGCATAGTTACAAGGGGCAAATTACTACTGGGGGAGACCCATGTTCAAATCGCCCCTTGGTGCTGAAATTGGCTTGATGTGCTTGTGCCAGTTACCATCTCTCAGCTTAACAAAGCTGTTGCGAGGATTTTTAAAAAAAATGGGGAGGGAGCCCATGTACCCCATTTTAAGCTCCTTGTCAGAAAGCCAGGGCATCTATGTAACAAGTAAGGAGAAACAAATGTGCAGGGGAAGGTTCATGCTCTCCCCCACAGTTCTTGGAAGGACCCAACCACCACACAGAGGTAGAGCCCTCACCCACATTTACTAGGATCAGGTTTGGTGAGAGTGCTCTCTCCCCAGTTCCGGAAGATTACTTCCTAATCAGCACAGACAGTATTGACTTGGGAAGACAGAGTCCAATGTGATATAAAGCAGCACTGAGTTATTATTCATTTGGGCTGCACATAATTTGTGGGCCTGAATCACATGAATTTTTGTCCCATGGGACATTCTTCTAACACCTTCCACATCACCTCAACCTACAACCTTGTGTAAGACGCTTTATCTGACTGGGCCTCACTCTGGTCATCTATAATGGGACAAAATTATACTAACCTTCCATTTAAAAGAGAATGCACATGAATGCATTTAAAAGCGATCCTGAATGTCAGAGTAGGGGATGAGAATCATGCAACCCTCCAGATGTTGCTGGACTGCAACTCCCAGCAGTCGTCACTGCCGGCTCTGCTAGCTACAGCCCAACCCTAACAGGAAGACCAGATAATTCCCACCCCTGCTTTTGAGCACTGTGTAAATTTTAAGTATAATTAATGTCAAAAGGGTTGTCACAATTCTGAGCCTTAAACTGAACTTTAGAACTGGAGACAATTTTTGTGTTTGTTGAGAAGGCTGTAGTTGTGATAATCAAACTTAGGGCTTTCTGAATTTTCTAAAATACAAAAAACTATTTACAAAACAGTGCATGACAGCACTAGACCTTGTGAAAATGTCAGGTGTATAATGGGGTTGGCATTGTCATGAAGAGACTTCCACTGTCCCAAGACTGTTTCTGAATTTCCCATGTGCAATTCTAAAAAAAAACAAAACAGGTTCCATGTTAAATTGCTCAACCTGGGTTGCTTCTGCACCAAGTTGGTTGAGCAAACGTTGACTGTGGTTGCTGCCATTTCTGCTGCTTCTTGCCCCTATGCTATTCAGAGCAGCTGGCCATTCAGAAACTGAGCAGGAGTGACATTTTTGCTGGCAGAAGTGAAGTGACAGGAAATGCTTCTCACATGCTCTGGAACAGGAGTAGGACGAGGAAGTGACCGATGGGGGAATAGAATTGTTACACAAGTCCAGAATTATCCATATACTCTTTTTTTTTAAAACACTCCATGGAGGAAAGAGCAGAGTATGTTGTAAACCTTTTGAACAGTTAAGGTACATTTAGCAGTGGTAAACCAGCGGTCAGTTTCTGACAGTCACTAAATACTCTGGAAAAAACAGATGTCAGCCAGCCTGCAAAAAAGCAAAAAAAAGGGGGGGGCCACAGAAAATGGGGCAGATAGGAAAGTACTCAGTGGGAAGAGAACCTTCTCCCACCCCATCCTATTTGAAGAGGGCTTATAGGAATCAGGCTTTCAGGAAGCAGTTCCTCCCCCTTCCCCACTCTCCAGTTCTCCAGACCATCTGGATGCAGTTAGAAACAGGCGTTTCCTGTTCTTGGTGTAGAAAGGAGATGGGGAGGGGAGCATGATGCAGGCTGGGGAGAAACTAGGCGGCCTTTCAGTTCAATTCAGAGGAGCCTGATTGGCATAAAGGGGGAAAACCAAAGCCCCCACCACTGAGCAGCAGACCCAGCTGATCAAGGAAAAGTGGCTATCTTTCATTCTCCACAATGAACAAGACAAAAAATAAAAGAAAAAAATGTCAGTCCATATATTAAAGGGATAGCAAGGTTGGCGTGAATATAAATAACCTTGTTACTGCTTTCTGATTTTTCAGAAAGCTTGCCTCTATATGATAGCAATCTCTATTTTGCAGTGACAGCCCCTTTATGTACACCTCACCCCGTAAGAAGATGACTAGGCCCTTGTTTGTTCATTCACAGAAAGAAAGTAACGCCACAGAGACAGTTGAGTTCCTCTTTGTATTTCTATTATGTTCAATAGCTTATATGCAATGCAGTCGCAGAGGAATGACCAGGCCAGGGCCCCTCTATCCACCCAACCACCTCTTAGAAAAGAGACTCCTCTGCAGGTTTCTTATTTTCACATACCTGAGAAGGGGTGGGGGGCAACTCAACAGGAGACTTCTGTAGCTTGGTGACACCCTGCACGCCATCAGCCTTTCACTCCAACCCAGAAGACCCGGCTTCCTGCAGCTTCCCACACACCCCTTTAACAACTCTTCCTAAAAGCCACTGAAGAATTGCTCCAAATCTATCAGCTAGGACTGACATCCACTTCTGGAGTAACTGCTGTGAGAAGGGGACTCCTACATGTATTTCCAAAACAAGGTCCCTTCCTGACATGCTGGACTGCACAGGGGCACTGCACCAATTTCTATCAAGCCCATCACTAAAAATGGGGGAAGATTTTTGACAGTTCTTGACGGGAAGGAATCTCCCCACCCCCCACCCAGGGCATTGCTTCAGATCAGAATCTGAGGCCACTTCAACATTCAGTTCCTCTGTCCTTCTTTTTAGCCAGCAGGTAGCCTTCCGCTTCTTCTGTTCTTTTCCATCCCCATACAGTCAACTAAACCTAGCTCTGGAGATATCACTTTTGAGAGACAATACTCTCAGAACCCCACAGCCAGCATGACTGAAGGGTTCTGAGAGTTGTAGTCCAAAAAAGTAACTTTGTCCAGTCTGTCTCCACCCTGTTTTGCACACTCGCACATATACGCCACTTTATCAAGGGATGCTTACTGCTCTATCATCCTCCCCACAGATTTATCCACATGGAGGCTGAACCTTGGCCTACTGTGGGGCCCACCCACTGACCCACACTACCCCTTCTTTGAGCCTTGTTTCATTTATTCTCCCAACACTTGTGCTGGAGCTTTGCTCATGTATCACGTTACCACATCGGTACTTGAGTCAGGGGCAAGAGACTGGAGGAGGAAGAGAAGATGACGGCGTGTGCATGTGTGTGTTCACTGACCCCTTAACCCAGCTGGCCCTCAGACCCAGAGCCCCACGGGGACTCCATCACTACCTGCAGCAGCTCCTCAGCCAACCCAGCGGGATTGACAGCTGATCGGAGCAGCTCGGCCAAGCCAGCGGCTCGGCAGGTGGGGTTGGCCACCTCCTGGAAGGGGTAGGCCACACACCGCTGGAGCAGGCGGGGACGGTTCTGCTGTTCGGCCAAACGGTACACCTCGCCTAAAGTCCCCAGGTGCAGGGAGTCCTGGCATAGAACATCATCCACCAGAGACTGGAGCCCTGGCAGGAGATATTGTTCGGCAACTGTGAAAATCTCCTCGGCTAAAGAGAGGGGGAACGGCACGCCTAACACCGGGCAGGGCTTCCCACGGCAGCCATGTAGGAAGTGCGTCAAAGCAAGGAATGGGTCTGGTGCCACGCCGTGAAGCGTCACTGTGGCGCGGCTTGACTCGGCAAATCCTCCACTCAGCATGGCACAGAAGACCTCAGAGGCTTCGCTGACAGCCTGGCGTGAGGCGGGCACCATGAGGCCAGAATCGAGCTGGAAGTGTAAGTCAGCCCTGCCTTCATCCATGAGGCGGGAATAAGAGCAGGGCAGGGGACAATCCAAGCGGGGCCGCTTCAGGGCAGGAGAAGAGACCTGGACAGGACTCTGAGATGGGGTGCGCAGGAGAAGGGAAAGGGAATCCACAGCATAGAAGACAAAATTGGGGTCAGGATCCCGCACCAGGGCTCCCAACAACAGGCGTAGGCCAGAGAGTTCCAGCAGCAGTTTTCGGCAAAGGGAATCCTTCCTGTGGCAGAAATGAGGCAGGGAAAAAAGTATCACACCCTTGGCTTTTAATGAAGTCCTAGTCTTCAAAATTTAGGACAATATGAATGTAGTTTTATTGATCACATGGACCTTTCCCCCTATATCTCTCAGATCCACATAACTGCATAGTCCCAGCAGTAATACACAGTTTCTTCTCAATGTCTCCACCTACACTTTGTGGGTCTTACAAAAAATATAAGAGCCAAGATGAAATAAAACTAAGGCTTATCTAGATCAACATTCTGTCTCCAGAGCGGTTCAGTATATACGTAGCAAAAGCCCGCAGCCACGACACAAGATTAAACAGCCTTCCACTTGTAATCCCCAGCAACTGATACTGATTAAAAGAGGCACTGCCTCTGATACCAAAGACAATATGATTAGTAGCCACTGATAGCTTTCTCCTCTGTGAATCTGTCTAATCAATTTTAAAACTGTCCAAGTTGGTGACCACCATTCCATCCCGTGGAAGTAAATTCCCTCGTTTAACTGTCTACGAAATACTACCTGATTTCCTTAAGTCTTGTTTAAAAGGGATTAGTTTCAGTCATATATAAATTATTGTTATCAACATCTAACTATAACACGTGATCTTTGAAATTAACATGAGGGCAGAACTTAGGTTGAGACTTTCGTGAAAGAGATTGGAACAAGATCTTGTTTTCTCATCTATTAAAATCTCTTTCTACATTTGCTTAGAAAATCATGATCAAGGCAGTATATCAAATGTATTGCACTGGTATTAAATTAGGGTAGTTTGACAAAACCAGCTCAGTAATACGTTAGAGAGGATGTGGTAGGGAAGATGTGGTTACACTGGAAACTATTTTCATCTATGGTCACAATGATCTTTAGTGCAGAGTTCTGGCAAAAAGTAGAAGCAGAAATTAGTAGCATTACCTCTCAGTATATTAACCTGGAACCTGGACTAGCTCTAAGTTTAATTTGAACCAATGGATTCAAAAGACAAAAAAAGAGATTCTTCCTAAACATCAGGAAGAGCTTTTTTTACTGTAAAAGCTGTTCAGCAGTGGAGCAGACTGCCTCAAAGGTGGATTTTCCTTCTCTGAGAGTTCTTTAAACAAAGGTTGGATGGCAATCTTTCAGGATGCTTTAGTTGTGTATGGCAGGGGGTTGGACTACACGGCCCTTGTGGTCTCTTCCAACCCTATCATTCTACATCTGGATGCGTCTGTGTATGTCCCTTAAGTCAACTGTTGATTTATGGCAACCCCATGAATTTCATAGATTTTTCTTAGGCAAGGAATACCCAGAGGTGGTTTTGCATGTTCCTTCTTCTGAAATATAACCTATAGCACTTGGCATTTGTTTGTACTATCCAGGGTTGACCCTGGTTAGCTTCCAAGATCAGACAGAATCTGGTGCCTTTAGCATTATTTAGGCTCTCATCTAAACCTTGATACCAGTAGGCCTATTTCCAACAAAAATCTTATTGTCTTCCTGTTTGTGGCTGTGAAATAAGTCATTGTGAACCATTAGAAAGCAAATCCAACAGTGCCTACAAGTTAACTGGTGAAACAGTTTTAAAGTTAGCTGTTAGAGAAACTAACTGCACTAAATCCGATAAGTGAAGGACCAAACAGATGAGGACAACTTTGAAATACTGTGGTTTCCTCTTCTCAACCATACGAGCTATTCTACGTAGCAATTTATAGACAGAATCAATACTGTAAATATTATCTTCTAACTGATAATATCCACTTCTTTATTTTTTTAAAAATATGTTCACTGATGTAAAAGATGTTTATATTTGTATTTTTGGAATGGCTATTAAGGTGATCATTATTTTAGATGTGAGCATTCTTTTGTCTATTTTTTAAAATGTAAAGGAAACTGAAAGAAGGCTTCCAACCATTTCTTGTTTCTGGAGGTGATGTGGCCTGCATCAGGTCTTGGAAGGCGCAGAGAGACATAGGCCGCTAGTCCCACGAAAGATAACTACCCCAGATCTCGTGCATACTTCCCCCTTTTGCAGACCATTTGGGTTATATGTGAGGGTGATGTGTAAATATTTACATGCAGTTTTGCCGCTTCCCAGTCCAAAGATGTGGCCATAGGGATTTAAAAAACCAGGGCCCAGTTGGAATCACTGCCACTGTTTGGGCAGCCAGAGGAAGTAGTAAGAGCAGCCATAGGCAGAATAATCACAAGTCACTGCATTTCCCTCCCTCGGCCTAGTTTGTTTGTCCCTGTATCCATGAAGAAGCATCACACCTACCTGCAGATAAGAGGAAGGGCAAGTGCACAGGCCACTTGGTCCGATTCAGAGCCCGACAGCAGCATATGAGTGAGGACACCCACACCAAAGGGAGACTCTGCTTGCACACAAAGGTTCATCAGTAGTGTCTCTCCTGGAGCGGAAGGAACAGGGAGAGAGCACCATGTCAGAAAAGTGAACTCAGCCCTCCGTGATGAAGGGGTATTTGTTTCAGCTCTGAAGAACGGAGGCTACGTGCTTTGAGGACCATACATCAGGGCACCTATCAGACTTTTCCGTATCACAAGAGCTTTAATACACACAGGATACTTCATGCTCCATTTTATGTCTATCCGATTCTAATAACTATGTGGGAAACAAGAGATTCCATCTGACCTTAAACCCAAATAAGGATCCTGATAACTCTGCAGCAAAGGTGCACTACATATCCACACAGAGGCTCTTTGTGCTGCTCTTTTACATCAAGGGTTGGTAATGTTTGTTGCCTCCAAGCAGTTTTTGGACCCAACCAAAAAAGCCTTGCATTTTTTCACTCCTGGAGGGCTCCAGGAGTACCTCTTTTCTCTGAGTACAGATAGCAGGGCACTCAACGTAGTCACCCTCCCAAAGATTAAAAAAGCAACTTGGAATTGGACTTCAAGCCACTTCCAATTTTCACTGCTTAAGCATTTCTGGGCCTGTGGGGTGTCATCGGGGAGTCAAAAATTGTCCTTCAATGTTGCCCACACCTGCTTCACATGTTCCATGCATGGCTAAGCCATAGCACTAAGAAGGGGTCCTGAGGTTTACTGAGCCCTGACTAACAGTACACTCTGGTGTAGGGAAGAGAGAGCAAGAATCACTAAATCAGTTAGAACCATCAGATTCCTCATGGCTCAGTGACCTACCAATATGAAACACCAAGGCAAGAAGTAGGAGACCCAGGCAGAGAAATACTTACTTACCCATGGAACAACTCAGAAATATCTTGAATACAGCCTTACAGTCAAGATGCTAGCCTACTGTTGGCAACACATTGCCTGTAAGCTGCATGCAGCCCAAAGGACATTTTTGTTGCTCAGTCTCACTACTAAAACCATTCTGCTTCCCTGATACCAAAGACACATTGATGCAACTCTTCCCACCCACACCAGTTCCCTTCATAAGCTCTTTATATCATATTCTTTTTAAAATCTCCCATGCTGCTCTTGCCCTCAAACTCTCCCCTTTCCCCAAATTGCACTAGGGTGCAGGAAGAAATTCTGGCACTCTCCTGCACCAGAAGGAGGCACTGGAGAATTTCAGCAGCAACAAAGCCACTGGGCAATGCATCCCCTAATGGATTCCTGTATTGGTCCGATGTGGCCCCTCTGCCTGAGGAAGTTGCTCACACTTGTCCTAAACCACAGGGTTGACTGACAAAACACACACCAAGTTCCTTGAATCTTCTCGTATCAAGCTGTTCAGCATCTAGCTTTCCTGTCTCCTCTTCTTCACGTTCAGCAGCAACAGCACAAGCAGCCTGTTCAGGTGACACCCCAAGTATTAACCAAGAACGGATGAGGGAGGCCCCACAGGAACGGACAAAAGCTTCCAGGCAGGCCGGGTTGCAGGTGAGGCGATGCAGCAACCGAAGACAGCGTGATGAGGGGGCGGGGCTCCCAGTCACATAGCATAGCAACCCTTGCAGTGCAGTTGGTGTCACCAAGCTGCGACTGGGATCCTCAGCTTGAGAAAATCGGGACAGGAGCAGCAAGGCTGGGGCTTCAGGAGCCTGGAGTTCTCTGTCGCCCCCATAAGGAGACAAGGAGAGAGGGAGAGCCAAGGAAAGCAAAGAGGATGAGGTCTCCCCAACAGGCCGCAATACTTGAGGAGGTGTTACTTGCTCAGAGGTTGACCTTAACTTGGCACGACGTTTCCAGCAGGTGGTAGGCATCCTGCACTCATCGGGAGAGCCTAGCAGATTCTGCATGGTTGACCGCTGGGTGATGGAAGAAGTCTCTTCTGTGACTGGTGGTTTGACAGCAGTTTTGGGCAATAGCTGGTTTTGGTCACTCTTCCTTGGAGTCGATACTGATGGGACTGGGAGCATGCTACTGAGCCCAGGTTCATTCTTCTCTGTTATCAAGGCAATGCACATGGACTTCCTTCCATCTACTTCTGCTGAATTTATCATCGCTGAATCTGGTGTCGACAATGAACATGATAACACATTCTGATCCTGGACTCCCTCCTCTGTATTTTCCACGGATGATGTCTCTGCTAGCTCCTTCTGCTGTTCATTGGTCACAACTATTTCTTCTTCTTTGGTCCCATCTAAATCTGGCATCTCTACAACTGGTTCTGAATGGAGACTTTCAGATTCCTCCAATATAAAGGATGTAGTTGAGCATGAGCTCTGCTCTGTTTGTATTCCATCCCTCTCTGCTGAGTTTAAAGTCTCAGAAGCAGCTGGCTGCCCCACAAGGGACAAATCCAGTAATGGGGAGTTTAAGAATTCAGGAGATTCTGCCCTAGACTGGGTTTTTACTCCAGAGGAAGCATGACAGGTTCCCAGGGGTTCATCTTGCAGTTCTTGATTAGGACTGGCGCATCCTTGAGCATCCAGCTCTGAAAGGGTGGTGTCAGGAGACCACTGTGGGGAAAGGTCTCCTGGACTAGCAATATAACCTTCTGAAAGAAGCCAGGATCTACGTTGGGGGGAGAGAGAGAGAGAGAGAGAGAAAGAATCATTAAATATATTTATTTGTGTGTTTCATTTATATCCTACTGTTCCTTCAAAGTGATGGTAGGGAGAGTATGGGATGGGAACAGTGCTTGGATAAGTTACTTTTCTGGACTATAACTTCCAGAATTCCCCAGCCAACACTGAGAGACTCAGTGAATTTTCATTTTTTTTTAATTACTGTTACAAAAGTTGTGCATCCTGAGTGTAGGATATTTACAGACTCCATTAAATTCAGAAACCTTCCATCAGAAGCCTTTTACAAACATTCACCTTTTTCTGATGCCATAAACCAGGGTAGCAAGCCTGGTGTGCTCTAGACACTTTGGTCTATAAAGCCCATAAGCCCCCGTCACTCTTTTATAAACGGTCTCCAAGAAAAGACAGCACTCAGCTCAAGAAGTCATTTACCGGAGACTCTGAAAGCTGGAAGATTCTCCGCCAGGTGTGGCCTGCTCCCCACGTCGCCCCTCTGCGGGGAAGTCAAAAGAAGCTGCATCTCTCTCATCTTCCCGTTCCTCTTCCTCCTCTTGTTCCTGGCCTCTCCACTGACCCAGCGCTGCCAGCCGCCCAACCAGCAAAGGCACCAGCCCTCCAGCCTGCAGCACCTCCAGGGCTTCCTCATCATAGAAGAAGGCCACAAAGGCCACCACCACACGGGCATGAGAGGAACGCTGGCACCGGTCCCGCAGCAGGGATAGCAGCAGCTCTAACCCTCCAGCTTCACGGATCCGGCTTCTGTTGACAGCCTCCCGGCACAGCAGGCAGAGAGCTTTCACCAGCGGATAGAGGGCAGCCCCAGGTGCCCCAGCTCCCTTTCGACGGTGGATCTCCCCAATCAGCACTTCCACCCCTCCAGCACTGCCGACTGCTGGCCTCAGAACCCCCTGCAGGCAAAGGTTGGTGAGGGCCGCGAGGGCAGACTCCTGCACTGCCCGCTTGTCATGGCTGGCCAAGGTCACAAGGGGCGGGACCCCTCCGCCCAGGCTGAGCTGTTCGGCACAGTCACGGCTGCAGCCCTTGGTGAGCTCAAGGAGGGCACGCACGGCCGCCGCCACCAGGGCAGCATCATCCAGAGAGGCAGCCAAACGTTCAGCAATGGGGCGGACGGCTCCCTGCTGGGCCAACACCAGGCGATGGGCAGGAGTGTCGGCCAGATACCGCACGGCCCTGATTGCACTCTGCAAACACTCGCTGTCCTGGGAGGTGGTGAGGACCTGGACAAGCAGGGGCACAGCTCCTGTAAGGGAGAAGTAGGGTGAGGTAAGTGGAGTCAAAAGAGAAAAACACCTTTCTTAGGAGATCTCATTTACTCCCAGGAGCCTTCCAAGGCTATCCATCAGCTGCCACGTCTTTAAACCTTTTCTTCCCATTGCCATGCCACTCCATAGCGGTTAGAGTGGTTTCCTACTATGTTCATTGCTACGGCTGGGATGCTGAGAAAAACTGATGCGCAGGACAAGGACTCAAAGGTGCAGTGTCAAGAGTGGCAGCTCGCCTGACAATTTAAAGTCACATTGCCATACTACTCCCTTTCAGGCCACAGGGGCTACTGCTAGCAGGAAGGATTGTCCAAATTACTCTGCACCTGAAAAGACTGCAACAGAAAAAGAGTGTCTATAGCTTCATTCCTTTTACCTTTCAAATGACCATTACAGTTTCCTCCAGTTTTCCCCAATTTATTCAGTACAGTAGGCCCACGAATAATGCAAGGGATCCATTCTGGGACCCTCTGCATCCTATGATTCCACATATAATGTGGAACCCTTTTTTTCTTACCCGAAATGAACAAGGAAGGCATTGAGGCCACTGAAAACCATCAGCACTGACAGCTTATCTGGATTGCCAGCATCACCATTCTTGTGTTTTGGGGCCATTAAGACCACTTCTCCAGCTAAAGCCAAGCAGCTCAACATTAGGTAGCATGAGCAGCACAAGACAGCACCAGCCAGCAGCACCAGATACTACAGGCAGTGCGAGCAGTGCCAGGAGTCAGTGTGTAACTGAAACTGCATAATACAAGCTCACAGTATACGCAGGCCTACTGTATTATAAAAAGTAAGTACTTTAACCCCAACAGAGAACTGTTTGGAATGTGAGACACTCATCATGACAAACTATTTAGAGCACATCCATCTCATTTTTGCATCACAGGAGGAAGGCGGCAGAATTAGATTTCTGCGCAAAGAATGGACCATCCCCACCTCCCTACACAGATTCCCCAGATCAGGTTAGCATTACACACTCCCTCCCTACCCACCTTTGGCTAGGAGAACAAAAACTTGCTCAAGGCAATGTGGCAAAATCAGAAGCAGGATGAAAGTCCAGTGTGAACTTTAAGCCACTATGCTGCCCTAGCTGCCACTGGCAAATACCTTTCATTAAGCTCGAGTGTGAACTCCATCATGTATGTCCACATTAGTCTGACTTGTAGAAAAGGGAGGCATCTTGTGATGGAAGAAGTAAAGAACACCAGAGGGGAGAACCATTGCTACCTCTTTTGTTTTCAGAGTAGTAAGAAGACTTATTACACAAGTCCTCTGCGTTTACATAAAAGATGCCTAATCTGGCCACGGTGACACATCCCTTGATTACATCCTGTTTGGATTATTGTAATGCATACTATGTGGGGCTGCCGCTGCAGAGTGTTCAAAAAATTCAGTTGATATGAACAGCTTCAGCCCAACTGTTAACTGGAAATCCTACCATTCTTCTGCTTCAACAGCTCAACTGGCTGCCAATCTGCTTCTGGGCACAAGTCAAAGTGCTGGTTATGACTTACAAACCCCTATACAACTGAGGTCTGGGCTAAACAACAGACTGTAGTTCCCCCTATGAACCTGTTGGGACCCTGAGATCTGCAAGAGAGGCCTTTCTTTCAGCCCCATAAATATGCTTGGTAGGAGCATGCAACAGGACTTTCTCAGTGTCTGCCCCTCAACTTTGGAATTCCCTCTCTGGGGAGGCAGTCCCCCTTCCTTGCCATCCTTCTCTCAGCAGCCAAAGCCTTTTTATTCAGACAGGCTTTTCAAACTGAAGTCTTTTAAGGACGGTGCCATAAGAGGGTGCTGCGTTGTTTTAAATTGTACCAATTTAACTGCTTTTATCTTTCTAAAGTGTGCAATTTAACTTGTTGTAAAATGGTTAATAGCTTAATTCTACCTTAATGTATGTTTAACAGTTTAGTTCTTTTTTAATGTATGTTTTTCATTACATTTTAATCATTTTAATTTGCAAATCACCTTGTGTGCCAATCTTGGGGGGAAAACGGGATGTAAATAAAGATGGTGAACCTGAAACATTACTCCTGCATCAGCTTGTAACAAAGCCACCCTTCAAACCATGCCCCCTCCACAACAGCAAATGTTCCATCCCACATTCAACCTGCTTCATGGATGGCTTGGCAGTTCTCCGAGTCTACAGCCAAGTTGCCGAGAGCCCGTGCTGTCCGATTCTGGATGCTTTCCACTGCGAGTGATTTCAGGATGGTAACTACAAACACACAGAGTGGGGAGGGGGAAATAATCCAACTGTAAAAGCATAAATGGCTTCCAGGCAGGTGTCTGTGTTGATCTTTTACAATTAGCAACAACAACAACAACAGAGTCCTAGTTGTCTTTCTGTCATTCTTTAATAAGTTCTGGGGTAAGAGTACCTGTTCAGACAGCACATTGTTTCCTGAATGATTCCCAAACACCACTACCATCAAATCTGGTCCAAGAAATACAAATCACAGGTCTTCTAGCCAAGATACATCACACATCTACACTTGATACATACAGTGTATTTGTGGGGAAAGCTTTAACTCTCTTTCACAGGGCAGATAATCTGTGTAAATATTACTTCCTTGTTGCATATAACATGTGAGAGCTTACTGTTGCTAGAGAGTGAATCAGGGTAACTTCAAGCTTTTAAGACTGTCACCAACATCTCCAAGATATAAAAAGCAAACTTTTCTAGTCTACCTTTCTCCCAATACAGGGCCCAAAGTGTACTACAGCATAGATTAAAACAAAGCTATAGACCTCATGACAAAAGAGGTTTTAAAAACAATTAAAGAAGCTATCCTATTTGAACACAACTGTAAAAACCTTTTTAAAAACATAAGAATAAAAGCACACACATATACATATCTATTAAAAGGCCCTAAAAATAATTCCCCAGACTAGCGTCAATGAGAAACCAGGAAGGTCAAAACTAAACCACTAATAGATACTTAGATACTTATCTCTAGTCACTTCCCTCTTTTCTCATCACCCTATTCCAAAGATGAGGTACTGGCACTCCCACATTAACAGACAGGTGGCGTGCCAACTGCAGAAATAGCAGAAAGCAAATTATAACAAGTCAAGGTATGTTCCTAAACTGCATCCCTGCTCGGCCTAGGCTGCCTTTCTCGTATACTCTGCTTAAATGGTCATGAATCAGACTGAAGACTTTTGGCACTTCAAAAGTGTGAGCTATGTGGCTTACTATGGCACAAAACTCAAGATCCTCAAAAGGGTGAGATGTGACATTTACATGTGGCCAAAACCTGGTCTCAGTTCCACAGGACTAAGTCAGGCAATTCCACTCAATGCTCTTCAACACACCACAAAACTAAGCAAACAGCATCCTACTTAAATAATCATGGGAGTGGGAGACATCTTGGATAGAAGTCACCAGAGAGTACAGGCACCCTGCATAGGGATAGGTAACCAGTTGTTCTCCATATGTTTGGGAAATTGACTATAATCCCATGAATATAAACAAGCATAGCCAATCAGGGATCCTGGAAACTATAGTTCAAAACATCTGGAAGACACCAGGCTGCCTATCCCCAGCCTGCATTTATGAATAAGGAAGCCAGAAAGTGACACGCAGTGACTCTGCTACGCTCCTCCAACACACCAGCAGAGGGACCCTAAGGAAATCTACCTCAGCCCAAGCCAAGAAGGGCTGCCTTTATGAGATCCGGAGACCTCTGTCCCCCTTTTGTTTTCCTTCCCCCAAACTGTACCCCCAAAACGTTTCTACAATATACTCAGCTCAGGAAACCAAGTGGCTCCAGGGTTACTTCCACACTAGCCTGTTATAGCGGTATTATTCCACTTTCAACGTCCTATGGAATCCTGGGGTTTGCAGTTTAGGGAGGGGCCTCAAAGGCCCCTCCCTAAACTGCAATCACCAGGATTCCATAGGAGGTTGAAAGTGGAATAATACTGCTATAATACGCTAGTGCGGAAATGGCCCAGGTCTCCGCAAATGCAGAGGTCCAGAGACTGCAGCCCCCCAAAACCGTCATCACAGATGTGCTACGCTGAGAGTAACCCCCTCAGCGCCCCCTCCGACTAAGCGAGGGGCTCCCCTCTCATTCCAAAGGACACCCCAAAGCTCTGAGCCTCCCCCCATAACACGGGAGCTCACTCACCAAGGGAGGGGATCCCCCCAAGCTCGCGCACCTGCGTGCGGCTGCCCCCTTCGGTGCAGCAGTTGCCCAGGATGCTGAGGGCCAGGTCCAAGGTGCGCCGCGGCCTGGGGGCGCCGGCCAAGACCCCCAGGAGGGGGCCCAGCCCCCCGCGGTCCCTGAAGCGGGCAATGCCCCCCGCTTCCTTGATGTGCTGTGTCCTGAGGGCCAGCAAGGCCTTGCCGAGGCCCGGCTCGGTCCCCTTGTGTAGCTGGGCCAGGCAGTAGCCCAGGGAGCCGGTGGGGGGGCCGCCCCCGCCCCCCATACCCCTCGAAACAGGAGCCGCCATCTTGGGGAGAAGCCCCTACCCAAAGGGAAAGGGGGGCGGTTAAGCCAGCCGAGCAGGCAGGCCCCTGGGCACTGTGGGAATTGTAGTTCTCTGGGTAAAGCTGAGGGCCGGAGGACTACGAGTCCCAAGATGCATCGCAAGCGTCCGTCGTGGCGAGGGCGGCGTGGTGCATGACGGCAGTTGTAGTCTCTTTGCCGCCTTGTGTCTATTACCTATAGGAAACCTCAAGGAAAGAGGACTCATGCCCCATAGTGCCACGCGACAGCCATGATGACGTAAAAGAGTGGAGCAAGGCATGATGGGAAGTAAAGGCCCTTGCTGCGACTCCCATTAGGGGCGTTTGTTGTGAGGGAAGTTGAGCGACGGGAATTGTAGTTGCAACCCTAAAGTAGGCGGGGCTGTGTTTTGTACACGTAGGCTGTTACTGACAGCGCAGCTTTCCAGTTTTGTTGCGAAGGTTGACGTGAAAGGATCTGGCGCAGTCCTCGCGAGCTTTGACCAAAGCAGAAACAAAAGCTAATAATACTGTTTAAAGTTACAGAAGCAGTGGAGATTTTGCTTGTCGAGTTTGCAGTTTAACTTCTCAGAAGGATGAATATAGTAGAATGATGCCATTTCTGCACCAGCCTGTTATAGCGGTATTATTCCACTTTCAATGTCTTTTGAGGCCCCTCCTTAAACTGCAAACCCCAGGATTCCATAGGATGTTGAAAGTGGAAATATCTTCATTTATCAGTATCAACAAAGGCCGTTTTTGCACTAGACTGTTATAGTGTTATTATTCCACTTTCCACATCCTGTGGAATTGTGGGGTTTGTAGTTTAGAAAGGGAGATTTTTAGAATTCTCAACCAGAGAGCTCTTTGGCCTCAATAAACTACAAACCCCAGAATTCGACAGGAGGTTGAAAGTGGAATAATAGCACTATAACAGCGTAGTGCAGAAGTGGCCAAAGGTTTCTGCCTTTTCTGTCCTCTTGCATCTGCTCCACAAAATCGTTGGTCACTTCCATATCTGTTATGTTTCCTTCACTTTAGTTCGTATATCTCTTTATAGATTCACTCTCAAATAATTCACAAATTATTTAATTTCCTAATACAAGCCTCACAATTCCTTTCTGTATCTATCTGTACAATAAACTTTGTTCAGTGTAGGAATAACTCAAAGGACGAATCTTAAATTAAATATTTGATCTTTAACGCTATTTCAATGCTTAAATTACAAAATAACACCATTTTCCTTCCGTAACGGTAGCACTGCTCTCCATTCTTCGTTTGACCGGTTCAGTGTTTCTGATAATGACTTTGAAGGTTTATCCATATCTAAACTCTGCTAGATTTAGACAAAAGGAGAAGGGAGGAAAGGAATGCTGCATTCGTGTTGATGTTTATTCAGACTTAAATCCTGGTATGCTAATCAGTAGAGTTTTCTGCCCCAATGCAGATGAATTCGAGTTTACTCAGAGAAGTCCCACTGTGTTCAACGGGGCTTTCTCCCTGCACGAGACTGCAGTTTCAGCATCCTTCAACCCTGGACCCCAGGGACCTTGAAAAGCTGCTGCTTCATAGTGAGGGTAATGGGACACTCAGGACAATGTCGCCTTGGCAGAAAAAAAACCCCTTTGCAGGAATCGACCTAGCCGTATCTCCTAGAGAACTGGCTTCAGCTGGAAGTATAGAGGCATCTTCCTTTTTTCTGTGGACACTCGAAGAACCTTGAAAACAGAGAGCTGATGACAGTGTAAACTTCAGCTATCTGCAGCTACCAGTATAGTCATGTTTTTGCATATAGATTATAAAGGGGGCGACAGGGGAGGGGGGAATAACAGCGGAGAAGAGTTTTCCCAAGAGACAACAAGGTAACATTTTCCCCCAAACACAAATCAGATGTCCTTTGTGACCAGCACGACATTATCAAGAGGACAATCTTGTTGGCTAAACTTGAAAGGGGAACAGAGCTGATGGGGTGCTGTTTTTCCAGCTTCCTTCACTACCGTGGCCTCTTTCAGACAAACACAGAGGGTACACAGGAAGGAGGATGTAATGTTTGCATAGTCTTTGAACGGGACTTGTATGCACGTAGGCCAAGCTACAAGTTGGTTAACATAGCCAAGCTCTGGGAAACAACAGCTTGAGCTGAACCCAGACATGGAGTGCATTTTATGTATGCCAGACCTTTGAGTGGAAACTGTGTAACAGAGAACTATCAGAAATTAACATACTTGTAACATCACTTTTGACAACTCCAAAGGTAGACAGACTCGTTGAAGTTGGTGAATAGGGGAATATTATCCCATTCAAACACTTAGCCCATTCCCTCAGAGTTTGTCCAATATATATTATCAGAAGGTGACTGAGCCAGATGATCCTTCTGGTGTGATCAGTTCAGGTTTGAGAACATCTAGGCCCAGAAATGGTCAGACTGGGCTGGGAATGTCTTCATCTGGGGGGATGCAAAAGCTTCATACAACCCAAACCAGGTGCTCTCTGGATGGCTGTATCACAACTCCCATCACCCCATTCAATACACTGCTGCCCTGGAGCAGTTGCGGTCTACATCTAGAAAGAGCTGAGATGGGGAAGACAGAGCTGTGCTCTGACCACTGTTAATTTTGAGGTCCCGCCCAGGGCACAGGGAAAACTGGAGGTGATTTTAAGCAAATATACAAATAGGAAAGCAGAAACTCATGGTTGACAGTACCTTTCACCAGTCATTTGTGGGCACTGCTAGGGTCCCCATTGCCCAGATAAAGCCAGCTGGCACTAGTGGACTGAGCCATCCTATCCACTCACTACACTGGATTCAGGTTTATGACATGACAGTAGGTAAAGGTTGAGAAGCTGCCAATTTCCTTCCCCCACGATCCTGCAAAACAACCTCCTCTCATGGCATCGTGGAGAAATATGCATCCTTGGGATGGCAACTTGCATGTACCTGCCACAGATTACATTGTTGTCACTGCTGCCTACCACCCATTTGGGTAAGCAGCTGGAGGCTGCAGCTTTCAGAGAAGTTGCTGTCCTTCTGCACACTTGATGCTGGCTTTGCAGGAACTGCAGGTCTCCTTTCTCTCTCCCAAATTTCTATGCTGCCTTTCCCTCAAGTTTCTCCAGGGTGGTAACTTGCTTGTGGATGGTTTTGTTTTTAATGCCAGCAGCTTTCAAATGTGACACTCCTAAGTAGTACAGCATGGTCCAGTACTTCATTCTGCTGTCACATATAGTCTGGCCATTATCTAAATTTTATTTGTCTTTCATTAGTGGTGGACAAATGCAGCCCTCAAGGCTATTTTTACAACCACCAAAACCCTACAGATTTCCCCAGAGTGCGGTTTTTGGTTTTTTTTTTGGCAAAAAATGGAGTGGGGGATAATAATCTCTCCTGAAGCTGAGAGTTACCTTTCAATAGGCTGCTGCTTCCCAATAGCACTATTCAACTTCTAAAATTAGCAGTTTTTCAAAATCAGAATCAGACATTGGAGCACTTCTAGTGGTCTTTTTCCCTTTCATTTTTTGCCATAACTGTCAACCCTCCATATTCACAGATTCTGTATCCATGGATTCAAATCACAGCTTGAAAATCCCTCAAAAAACATCCAAAAAAACAAACTTTGATTTTGCCATTTTATGTAAGGAACACCATTTTACTACACCATTGTATATAATGGGGCTTGAGCATCCACAGATTTGGTATCCATGGAGCATCCTGGAATGAAACACTAGCAGATAATGAAGGCCCCCTGTATTGACAGCCTGTGCGGCTCTGAAACAGCTCCAAAATTACCCCTCTCAACATATCGAAGCCGCCGATTCTGGTTTTAATGTTACCTGCTTCTTCTACTCAGGACAACATAGGGCATTCATTCCTCTGCTTTGTGTCTTCACAGCTACCCTGATAGTTAGATCATGCTGAGAGACAGTGACTCCCTACCCCATCTGGGGAGGTTCATGAGCGAGCAGCGGTTTCAGTCCAAGCCTCCTACAGTCTGACTCCAATATTCACTCTTACGTTCACTGCTCGGCCTTTTCACACCACACAATTACAGTGCATGATTCCACTTTAACTGCCATGGTTCCATGCTATGAAATCCTGGGATTAGCTTAGGAAGGGGTACTTTGGGCCTAAATACCCTAAAGGCACCAAATCTTATCTGATTTTGGAAATTAAGCAGGGCCAGCCCTGGTTAGTACTTGGATGGGAGACTGCCAATGAATACCGGTGCTGTGGGCTATATACCAAGTGCTGTAGGTTATATTTCAGAAGAAGGAACTGGTAAAACCACCTCTGAGTATTCCTTGCCTAAGAAGACCCTGTGAAATTCATGAGGTCACCATAAATCGACAGGCAACTTGAACGTACACACACACACACACCTAGAATTATCTGCTAGAAAGCTCAAGGCCTTCACCAAACTAAAAATTCCAGGACCCAATAGGATGCAGCCTTGGCAGTTAAAATGGAATGATGGTGTTACAACCTTAAGTGTGACAGGGCCCATAGTGGAGGAAAAAGAGTAAATTCGGGTGGTATAGCGAAATGGGATAACTTGCTGGTTTAAAAGTAAGGTTTGGTGGTTTAGGGAGAACTTTGCCAAAAGAAGCAAACTCTGAGAAGAAAATTGAGAAGGAGAAGCACCTCCCAGCTCTTCCTTGCTCTAATCACTAGGCTGCAGTGCCTGCTATTTAAAAAAGAAATCTCATGTCCTAAACCACAAGCTTACCACACCCACGTTCCATCCCTTTGGTTTATTAGGGCAAGGCACACTTAGACCGGAAAAGAGGACACTCGTGAAAACGACAGGTGATTCTCGGTCACTTTTTGCACCTCGGGACCAAGGACAATTGGAAGAGGGGGAAGATGTCTTCCAGGCAGCAGTTGGGTAAGATGTGACAGGCATACTTCTTATCTTGTCCTTCACTCAAATTACTGCTACCTGTATCTCTTTCTTCATCAGACGAAACTCAATGCCTGTAAGATGAAGGATGATGAAAAGGGTTGCCACCTCCAAGCTGCAGCTTATAGGCCACACTGTCAGCATTACTCATTCACACTGCTTCAGGGCTCTCTGCTTGATTCATACCATTTGAAAAAGGGAGGGGAAAAAAAGCAGGATTGAGAAACATAGGAAAACCCCTTGGTTCTTCAACTCCTTGCTAGGATTTTCCTTGAATCCTGAAAGGCAAATATTAGGTTTTTTGCTTGTCCACTTCATGAGTGCTCTATTCCATGAGCTCCCACCCCTACCACCATTTCCCATTTCATCAACTCATCTCAGAGTGGATCCAACTGCGATTTGGCTCCTCTTCTTCCCAACAACTTCTTTTTCAGTGGCTAGCTCCTTTGGCTAGCCTAACATTTATTTATGAAGTGCTAGGAGTGCTAGAATGGCACTGCCCCACCATTGCCCCACCAATCCTTTCCCTTCTGCTTTATACGTATTAAAGGTAAGCCTCTGGCCTGGGAAGATAGGTTTAAAAAAAAAAACTTTGTACAGCACCATGAGACCTTTAAGTAACAACAATAACAATGACTGCACTACAATGTTTCTCAATTTCATGGTGTGGTTCACAGACGGAGCAACTCAATGAACTGGCAGAAGAAGGATGTCATGCTTCAAGCCTAAACCTGAAGTCATTCTAAGTGTATCTGCACTACACAGCTATATTAGTTTCATACCATGTTTAAGGCCGTTTCCGCACTAGACTGTTATAGCGCTATTATTCCACTTTCAACATCCTATGGAATCCTGGGGTTTGCAGTTTCGGGAGGGGCCATGCGGCCCCTCCCGAAACTGCAAACCCCAGGATTCCATAGGATGTTGAAAGTGGAATAATAGCACTATAACAGTCTAGTGCGGAAATGGCTTAAGTGTCACGGCTGCATCTTAAGAAATACTGGGATTTAAAGAATTTTGTGCTAGAGCTCTTTAGTCTTCATACCATATTATATTTCCCAAAGTACCTGGAAAAGAGAGGAATTGAGTTAAATCAGTTTCGATTCATTTGTGCAGACAAATATTAGAGGCAGGTGAGCTAGTAAGTGAAGTGAGCTAGAGCTCTCTGGCAGAGTTTTCTAAGCACCACACCAAACTATGTCCAGAATTCCTTAGGAGGGAGATGTGGCAATTAAAGTGGTATGAAACTAATATAACAGTGGGATGTTATTTAGGACACCACATAATCTGACCCGTATAGCCTGGGCCAACCTTTCTGTCAACCCTATCCTTACTGGCTTGCATGTTATTTTCACTCACCTCTGCTCATTCTTTCTCCCCCTCACTTATTAGTATATGACCTCGTTTTCCCTTCAAGGCTTCACTTCCTTCCTCTCCTGGTTTCTGAGTAAACCTTACTTCCTCTTAGAGAGAACCTGGTTGCCTCTTTGCACTGTTCCAAACCCTATTTTATTCATGCCTGCCATCTCAAACTGGAAAAATGGAAAATAAAGGATTAGTTCTAGATGGTGGGAGAGAAAGAGTGGGAGTGTGAAAGAGTGGGAGAAGGGAGGAAGATGGTCAATCCTTTAAAAAAAAGGAACTTTTGTAGGTCCTGCTCTGTTCATTCCTCTCCAGGTCAAAACCAGAAACAATGGAAGATAAAGGACTAATTCCAGATTATGGGAAAGATGGTGCGAAGGAAGTGGGGAGAAAACTAGTCTGTCTGCTTGCCCCTGCCTGCCCCAACCAGTTCTTCTGAAATTGGCAATAAAAAAAAGGTTTATAACGATGACAGAGGAGTAGCCCACACACATACTGAGAGAGAACGTGTCTGCTTGCCTGTCTGAGTAAGCATCTGTTCAACATAGCCTCCAACAGTTCTGATTTTGCAAAGAAAATCCCAATTAACCCTCTGCCCTGCTACTTTTCCAGTGGCTTTTAAAATGTCTCACTTTCCTCCTTCATCCTCAGTTTCCTTCAGTTGCTGCAAACCAAGTTCAAAGTACAAAAGGAGTGTGCACTCAGTTAACTTAGCAGTGAGGAGTGGAAGGGAGAGGAAACTTGCCTTTCCAGTAGGCTTGGGCAAAAGCAAATTGCTGCATATTCTCCTAGCTTATGTGTTCTTCCTCATTAAAGACTTTTACCATCTGGACCAACTCCGATATTGCTTGATTATGTGTGTCCCAGTTTTCACCTGTGAAGTGCGGGTATAATCTCAGCTCAAAGGCTAAGGAAGGAAGACTCCTGAGTTGTTTTCCCAACACTGGGAATCAGGAGGAAAGGGAAAGTGTTTTGGGAGCCGCGGGGTGTGGATAGTCCCTAGAAAATGGAAGGTCTTTTACAGTAGGATTGTCATCTTTTTTCTACTTTTTTTCAACCTGGTGGATTTGTTTTATTTTTAATAACTGCATGGCAGATAGAAATTCAGCATGAAGATTTTTTTTTTCCTGGCATGGTGACATGATGATGGAAGGAAGCTTCATTTGATGCATTTCTGCTTTTCTGGTAGCAGTTTTAATACACAAGAGTCAGAAACACCCACCAAGTACCCTCTTCTCTCTTGTTTCCCAACCCCCTGGGATTCACTTTCCTTCCTAAGTTTTTTGAGCAGTGAGAAGAAAACGATCCAGTCTATGTGACTAGGATGATCAGGGAGTGAGTAGTATTTCTGGAATTTCAGCTCAGCTATAAAAAAGGGGAGAGTAAATTGAAGCTTTCCCGCTACTTTAAGGACTCTTCCTGCTATACCTTTCATAGCATTGTTTGTATCTGCAGACATCAGCATGGAATGCTTTCCACATCCATGCAAAGAAAAATGACTCCTGCTGCTATCTGCACCTTGTTACTGCTGAAGATATAGGAGCAAGCTAGATCATCATTTTCTGGTCAGTTGGCAACCCAGTCTGGATTAGGAGGCAGGGCCATTCCTCAGTGGAAGAGAAATGAGTACTTCAGATTTATAGCACAAGAAGAGCAGTTGGACCCCTGGAACAGGTGATCAGCATCTGGTTTAAGGGAAGCAAATAGTTGCCACTGTATGTTTCTTGCAGGGTTTCTCAGCTTTTAAGTTTAAGAGCCACATGAGGAGCAGAAATTCTGCAGTAAGGTTTTCCCCCATGACTATTTGTATGCATCGTAAAAAGTTTCATTTGCCGACTTTCTGCTTGTATCATTGCACCAGTAGCTGTAGGAGCCCCACGAAAGAAAAAGTTGGCGACTCAGGTATTATATGGGAAGGAAGGAGTCATTCTAGGTTATTTGTGAAGGACTGGAGTTTAGAATTACATGGAGACGGAGAGTTTGGATGGCAGACAACCCCTTCATTCTCTGAAAGGCAAGCAAGCACCTTGTAGAAGTTTCCCTTGCTCAAAAGGGAGTGTGATCTAGTGGTTAGATCAGCACCTGGCTTCTGGAGGGGCAAGAAGGGACCTTTGAGAAATGTGAACGTGTCCTTCCTCATGTTGAAAGGCTTAATCCTGTTCAGAGAGTCATTTCCTAATTGTGTAACTGGCTTGCTCACATCCCTTGTTCATGAATTTGCTTCTCTCCTCAGGGACTGGTGCAGGGCGGCTGAACCCATGGATTTTTTCAGGGACCTAGCCAATTTTCGCCAGCTTGCCTGCCTGCCTGTGTTGTCTTCTACTTCCTCCCTCCTTCTTTGCAATCTACTCCCTCCCTTTTATCAGTAATTCCACCCGCCCCAGTAACAGACTGGGCGGTGACCTTAATGCATATATATATGTTTATTTGTAAAAGAAACTGGATGCTCTGTTACCATCCGTGGTGTCACCTTGTCCAGCAGGAGGGAAACAGACACACATCTGACAGGTGAGTGAGCCCCTCGGGGAGGGGTGGACAAAGAGGTGTTCCCCTCTAGGGGGCACCAGCAAAAGACAGAGGGCAGAAACAAGCTGGCTTATTTAGGGGATGAAATTGGAAAAGGTGGACTGGCTTGAGATATACATTTTTAGCAGTAGTTAATTTCTGATCACCTTACTGATGCAGAGACATGACCTCTCAATCTCCAATGCATCAGGACAGGCTGCCGTTATTTTCTGTGATTAAAAAGAAAGAAAGACTTTGCATGAGTTCAGAGGCACACTCCTTTTTATTAAAATTACAATTACTGTGCTGAATCGCTCTCGTATTCTGCCTGTCTGCTTGTATTCTTTTTCTAAAAGTTATCAGCCAGCCTGATGCCACCGAGTGTACGCAGGCAGAACATGAAGGAGATATCCCTTCTCTGTTGTTAACTACCAGCATCTTGTGACTGCAGGTACACTGTCTCTTAACATGGAGGATCTATTTGGTTGTCATAGGTGGCAATCGCTGATAGACCAGGACCTCTCCTCAAGAAATTTGTCATATCTGTGTTTAATGTCATCAGCGTTAATGGCTACCACATCTTGGGTTCTCCAAGTTTATTATCGTTATGATGAATAATAGTAGTATTAGAAGAAGTTTTACTGTTCTCACCTGTCGGAACTAGCCTGGCATGTTATGGTTTAGCTCATTTTGAGGCTACTGTAAATGTTTTTGTGATGAGCTCTTATTTTTAACGCCACTAGTTTCTACAATTACAGTGTATCAGCAGGATGCAGTGCTGTTAAGAAGAATGCAGAACCTAAACCATTCCATGCATTTGGAAAAGTTGATATTATATTATTTATAAATCATATATTTTTAAAAATATATATAAGGTTTTCATGAGATATGTTGTGTCCCCATACATTTTGTTATCACATTTTATGTATGTGTCTGTATCTCTTATAAGGGGTTAGTTTAACCTCTGGTTTGCTAGTAATGCTGAATTACCGTGTCGCAAAATGATGCATATCTAAAAAATGTGTCACCAACATGAAAAGTTGGGAAAGCTGTGCCCTAAGGCAACCCTTTCACGGAGTTTTCTGGGGCTGAGAGCGTATGAGGCGTCCAAGGTCACCGAGTGGGTTTCCATGGCTGAGCGTGGAATCAAACCCTGGCGTCCAGGGCTGTAGTCCAACATTCAAACCACTATACCATGCTGGCTGTCAGCACACCTTAAAATCAAAGCTTGGGGAAGTTAATTTGTCAGACTACAAATCCCAGACTGATCCAGCTGCCACAGCCCCATAGGCTGAGAGACCCTAGAAACCATAGTTTCCCCTTTCCCCGTCCCACTCCATAACCACTCCAGTTTATGTTTGAAATGTATTTGAAATCGTTAGGGAGTTGTGACTTTGCTTTTACCAAAATTATTGCTGCAGCTAGTAGGTGCTAGAGCTTTGTACAGAAGGCCACTTACAGTGATCGTAGGTATGCCTATTTATATGCACATTTCTCAGTCCTGAAACTTCTCATAAGTTCCCTGCTGTTGTGCCTGCAGGAACGGGGAAAAAGATGGGCTCATGCGGTGTTGTGTACATTTCATGCATTCATTCCAGCCCAGGAAACTGAACATCAAAACCAGTCCATATAGCACTGTTCTGTGACAGTGCAATTTCCTTCCTTCTTCGTATTTGAAGACAAAGCCATAGGTTGATCTGATTTAAACCACAGCACGCCAAATGTCAAACAGAACATACCCACCAACTGTCCTGATTTGGCAGGGACAGTCTCACTTCATCCTGTGTCTTCCCACTTTTTCAGTTGCATTTAAACTGTCCCTGTCTCTCTCTTCTCCTCCCACTTTCTCTCTTTGTCCTCATCTTATTTCAGTTGCTGCAAACTGATTAGCCTTCCGCACTAGACTGTTATAGTGCTATTATTCCACTTTCCACATATGTGTTTCTATATTGTGGACTACCACACAGTCACAGCCACCCACATGCTTAACATATATTCATGCCATCATTCCACTTGCCTTGTGGACAGCTGGGAAGTCAAAATTACATGCAATTGACATTTTTGTTCAAAAGATGGCAAGTTTCTAGATCTCATGGTTGCCAGAAAAAAAACAGCTTAATATATGCAACCTGTGGAAGATAGAGCTGCTACATGTGTGACTGTGTGACCTAGGTCAGCCTTCTTGCCTCTGCAACCGCTATTGCCACTTAGGAATGGGTAAATTCTGTGTATTTCTGTTTACATCTGCTTAACCAAGAACTGTACTTAATCAGTTCTATTGCACCTTTCTTCATAGTTGGCACAGTACATGATGGCTCCTGTCTGGATCCCAGGTGTTCTTTCTGTGGTCCTTTTGCTCTTGAGAAGAAGCTACTCCAGTTCTGAAGGTACAGGAAGCTCCCACCTTTTGACACCCCATTATCAGATAATTCACTCTTTTGACGCTTCCAAATTAAGGACAAGTTCCATGAATTCAATGAGGGCCTGCTCTTTCGTCGGTTCTTCTTGCCTATAGAGCCTCACTTGGAACTGTTCACTTGCACATGCTGCTTGCAAAGTGAGCTGGGCAGGGTGGTGGTAAGCCAGCTGAGAGATTTTGCAAGCAGCTCATGCAAGGTTGGTCTCAAGTGAGCATCCATACTTCCTTCATGCTCCCTACAGTGCAGTACATGGGTTCTGTTTTTCAACCAATTCTGTTTTCAGACCGTGCTGTGCTCCGCTCCCTAACCTGTCAGATAAATGGAGGAAACCTGTAACAGCTTTGCATTCCCACCACACCTGAGAGGTCTCCTTTTTGCTATGGGACAGGGAGGGATAAAGGTGAATTCCTGATTGATTGAATTAGTCCCTGTCTTCACGTGACTTCGACTCCTTTTAGCTAAGCTTACACCTTCTCTGTTTCTTTCCTTTATAGGTTCCTGGTGCTACAATGAACCACAGTGTGGTAAGAAACAAAATAGCTGCCTTTCTCTTTATTCCACAGTATGCTATGGATGCCTTATGATTCTGAGCCAGACTTCCTCAGAGCAAAATTCTAGGGCTCTGCTCTATATAATGGTCGAAATGTATCTCTGAACATGTGCAGAGCGTACTTTTCTCCACACTAACCACAATCCAGTCATACAAACGGAGGACCAAATGAGAGGCCTATGCATGTAACAAAGAGTATAGCTAGCTAGCTTTCATGAGGTCTAGAGTCTTGGCACCTTTTTGAAATTTTTTTTTCCTCCAGCACTAATTACCACGGGGGAACAATCTTCACTCCTCCTTCTCTTTCTCTTGTCAAGGTCCTAACACATGGTTAGCAGTTGGTGATTGTGACGGCAAGAGACAGTCCCCCATCAACATCGTCTCAAGTGAAGCCATCCGTAACCCTAGCTTGGGTGCAGTGACCCTCACCGGCTATGGCGACAGCAGAAAACTGCTGGAGATCAAGAACACTGGGAAAACAGGTGACTGTTCAACAAAGTAGCTGTGATAGTTTTGTTGGAGGCCCTTTCACACTACACACTTAGGGCCTTTCCACACTACACTGTTATAGTGCTATTATTCCACTATCAACATCCTGTGGAATTCTGGGGTTTGTAGTTTGCTGAGGCCAAAGAGCTCTCTCCCAGGGGACTTTAGGATCTCACCAGACTACACTGCTATATCACTATGATTCCACTCTAACTGCCACAGCAACATTCTGTGGATTTCTGGAGTTTTGAGTTGAGAGAGGCCTAAGAGCGCTCTGGTTGAGAATTCTAAATGCCTCTCCCTAAACTGCAAACCCCAGGATTCCATAGGATGTTGAAAGTGAAATAATAGCATTATAACAGTGTAGTGGAGAAAGGCCCTGACAATCCTATGATTCCACTTCAATTGCTTTCTGGCTGAGCATTCTAAAATGCACCTCCCTAAATGGCAAATCCCAGAATTCCACAGGTTGGAATCATGGCAGTTAAAGTGGAATTATGGTGTTATAACTGCGCAGTGTGAAAGGGCCCCAATCTGGAGTTCCTTGACTTTTATTACTTCTTGTATCGTTGTGTCTGTTCTCCAACAGGATTACTAGAAGGGGTGGCAAAACAGGCTTGGAAAAGCAATAAACTCTTATCCCAGACAAGTAACTCATTTTCATTCCCACTGAACCCGTCCTTCTAGTTGAACCTCTATAACGATTTGAAGATAAGGTCTTTTCACATCTATTTCTCACGTCAGTTATAGCATTTGATTCCACTTTAAACCTTGTGGCTGCATCCTATGGAATCCTGGAATTTGTAGCACCCTATCACACTACACTGTTATGTCAGTATTATTCCACTTTAACAGCCATGGCAACATGGTATAGGATCCTGGGGCTTGCAGTTTATGGAGGGGCATTTAGAATTCTCAGCCAGAGCGCTCTTAGGCCTCTCTAAACGCAAACTCCAGAAATCCACAGAATGTTGCTGTGGCAGTTAAAGTGGAACAATAGTGATATAGCAGTGTAGTCTGGTGAAATGCTAAAGTTCTCTGGCAGATAATTCTAAATACTACATGAAACCATGAATCCCAGGATTCCATAGGATGCAAACACAATCTATAAAGTGAAATCTAAGTGCTATAATTGTGAAGTATAAAAGAAACCTGACTTGTAACTGGACATAAAATGGAAAGCAAAATAAGGCTGTAATTCTAAGGATGCTTATTTGAAAAGGTAGTTCCATCAAAACAAATGGGACTTTCTCCAAAAGTAAACAGGTCTGGAATCACGGTGTTGATGTGAAATACACTGATATTTCCCTTTCAAAAGTCTAACATTTGGGATAGTGATTCCCTACCTCACAAGAAATGTATTTTTTTCTTCCTACTGAGTCTTCTGTCATATTTTATTTCCAAAGAAACCATTCCAAACCCACAACATTTTCACCATCACTCCCATTATCCACAGTCCTTCAAACATTTCCAGAATGTATATGTGTGGGTAGAAAATATTCAACCATTTATCCTGTTTTTACTTTCCCAACGGTATGAATGAACATGTGTGGCTAACCTACCCAATGTGTGTCAGGTAGATGAGAATGGCTCTGAACAAGATACGCAAACAGGATATGTATATATATGTATGTGTGTGTGTGTGTATGTATGTATGTATCTCCCAAATGTGTTGTGGAT
The DNA here is from genome assembly GCA_030412105.1 of Cyclura pinguis. Taxonomy (NCBI): domain Eukaryota; kingdom Metazoa; phylum Chordata; class Lepidosauria; order Squamata; family Iguanidae; genus Cyclura; species Cyclura pinguis. The sequence goes on from CM059604.1 coordinate 11,865,700, forward strand.
CCTCACTAATTCCATCTGAAGTGCCTAATGGTTGCAGAGTCAGGGTAAGAGCTTCTGGCTTTATTAGAGAAGAATTCTGGAGTTCCCAGCAGCTGTACAAGTGTGTCCCTTTCTTTCTTTTTCCTGCAGTTGACATAGAACTAGGAGATGGGCTCTATCTTCGTGGTCACGGTCTTCCATCACAATACACAGCTAAATCCTTCCACTTCCACTGGGGAGACGGTGCCTCAAAGCCAGGCTCTGAGCACAATATAGATGGCAAACGCTACTCCATGGAGGTAAGAACATATTATTCTCCTTCCCGTGACTGGGGTTTCCCTCTTTGGAAGCCTGAGATCACTTCAATTTCTTTGTTAGGATTATTTCTTCCCTCTGCAACTTCCCCATCGCAACAGTAAGCTGAGCTTGGAAATGTTAATTTTGAGATTAGAAGTCCCAGAATCCCCCAGCCAGCATGGTCATTGGCAGTTGTAGTGGGAACCTGTTCATCACAACTATTGGAATCAATCAATCAACCTAGTTCAAAGCTTGGAATCTCTCTCTCTCTCTCTCTCTCTCTCTCTCTCTCTCTCATGAACTCCCAGAATTCCAAAGCTAGTTTGGCTATTGTCTGTGCTGGCTGGAGGATTCTGGGAGGTGTAGTCCAAAAGTGAAATTTTCAAGTTTGAATCAGAACTCTGCCCTGCAAAGTGTAAAGAAGAAGCAACATTAGTAAAAACTGTTTTTATAGACAGATACAAAAAACTGCACAATTTGTGACACTATACTTTGGGTTAATCTATAGGGTTTCCCAACTAAAGTGCCTGTTAGAAATGAGAAATGAGCTGATCTCAGGAAAACACAGGAAAGCATGACAGATTTCTAGCATTTAATGGTCAGAAGAAGACTAGGACTTGGAAGGGCAACTATGAAGGAACTAGATAAGATCCTGAAGTGTAGAGATATCTCATTGAATACTGAAGTTAGGATTGTCGAGGCCATCATATTTCCAATTTCTATGTACGGTTGTGAAAGTTGAAAAGTGAAGAGAACTGATAGGAAGAGAACTAATTTGAAATGTGGTGCTGGAGAAGAGTTCTGTGGATACCCTGGGCTGCTAAAAAGACAAATGAATGGGTCCTAGAGCAAAATAAGCCCGAACTCTTCTTAGAAGGCAAGGTGATAAAACAGAGGCAGTGGCACTTCAGACATATCATGAGCAGATGCGGCTCACTAGAAAAGTCAATAATGCTTGGTAAGGTGGAAGGCAGTAGGGAAAGAAGTAGACCACATTACAGATGGATAGACTCATAGAATCATACAGCTGGAAGAGACCACAAAGAGCTATTGAGTCTAACCCCTTGCCATACAGGAATGCACTATGAAAGCATTCCCGACAAATGGCCATCCAGTCTCTGTTTAAAAGCCTTCAAAGAAGGAGATCCCACCACACTCTGAGGCAGCATATTCCACTGTTGAGCTGCTCTTACCATCAGAAAGTTCTTCCTAATGTTTAGATGGAATCCCTTTTCCTGAAGTTTAAAGCCATTGCTCCATGTCCTAGTTTCTAGAGCAGCAGAAAACAGGCTTGCTCCATTCTCCATATGAAATCCCTTAAAATATTCAAACATCGCTGTCATGTCACAACTTTCTCTTCTCAATCAAGGAAGACATGTCCCTGAATCTGTAAGACCTGAGCAGGGGCGTTGAGGATAGGATGACTTGGGAGATCTCTTATCCATGGGATTGCCGTAAGTCAGAGTCAGCTTGATGGAAGTTAACAACAAACAATGGTCTTGAGATATATCCATCTAGATGTATGTCAAATTGATCTTCTTTTTGCTCTCCCCAGTTACACATCGTGCATACCAAAAACAACATGAGTGTATCAGATGCTGTGAAGGACCCAGAAGGCATTGCAGTGCTGGGGTTTTTTCTTGAGGTAAGAGAAAGAAAGACCACAGTCTCTCAATATATATACATATTAATATCAGCTTGTACCCATTTTGTAACATTTGGACTTTTATGTTTTTTCCCAAAAGGCTCTGGGGTAAGTTGCTTGATTATCCATACTACACAAGTGATGTAGTGGAATCCTGGGATTTGTAGTTTAGTGAAGTACTTAGGCATCTCTAGTAGCATGGTATTTTGGAAGAGTGAACCAAGGATGTCTGGTAGAGAATTCCAAGTTGTACAGTTCTAATTGTGTAGTGTGGATACACCCATCAACTCTGTCTCTCCTACCCCATCCCTGCTTCCAGAAGAGGCCTCTATTCTGCAATTGCCCTGTCTCATACATGGAAATTTACAGTGCATGAAGACAGCAAACACCTTCACCTGCAACCTTGCTGTATTTTCCTACTGCTTCTTTTCGTTTTTTCCTTCTGAGAGAAAAAAATGAACTGAAAAGGAAAGGATAAACTAGCAGGATAATTCCTTTTGAGCGCAAGTGCTAGGAGCTGCCCATCTGGAAGCACTACAATTTCAAGTGTTCCTTCTTGGTATTAGTAGTTTGGTGAGGTATTTAGAATCCACTGCCCCAGACTACAACACAAGGGTTCTCTGGGAGAGAATTCTATGTCCCTCATTAAACTACAAATCCCATGATTCTGTAGAATGGGTCCATGACAGTTAAAGTGAAATCTAACTCCTGTAAATGTATATTGAAGACTTGTAGGCTTTTTCTTCACGCCCTTCTTCTGTGCTGCATCTTACCAGTTTCTCTGTTTCATCAGGCCTCTGAGAAGGCTAAGGGAAAAACAGTTGAAGCATGGGAAGAATTTACAAAGAACCTCCAGAAAATCCCTGAAAAAGGTGAGTCCGTTGGCTGAGCCAGGATTTCTTCCACCTCTGAGAAGCCGTAATGGCTACGGCAGTGAGTTATAATATTCTGCTCCGCTACAGACTTTAACCAATTTGAAAACGGTGTGATTGTTACAACTATTTCCCTGATGAATCTCAGGTGCAATCATTTTACATGAATCTTTGGCTTTCTTTGTAATAAATCAGTGATCGCTAACTGTCACACTGAACTACAATCTTTCAAGTTTCTCAGTTGGAGCCATCATTCATCTGTACATTTATGTACATAGTACATTTCTATACAGTGCCCCCTCCACTTTTGTGAGAGTTTGGGGTGCAGAATCCTTGCAAAAGTGGAAAAACCGCAAATAACTCCCCCGCCCGCAATGGCTTTGCATTTTGCTTTGGTGTAAATTCACATTGGGACTAAATGCATGGGAATGGAAGGGGAAGCTCCAGAGGGGAAAATGAAGACTGATGCGAGACTTCTCTCCCCCCGCCATTCCCTAGCATTTTGCCTCAGCGTGAGTTTTCCACACTGGGGCAAAATGCATGGAAATGGGAGGAGGAGAAGTGGGGGAAAGCAGGTGTGCTTGCAAATAATTAAATTTGTGAGAATCAAACCTGCAAATGTGAAGGGAGGATTGTAGTCTTTTTCCCCATTCCTATGTATGGGTGTGAAAGCTGGCTAGTGAGGAAAACTGAGAGAAAGAAAACTGACACACCTGAGATGTGGTGCTGCAGAAGAGTTCTATGGATATCATGGGCTGATAAAAAGGCAAATGAATGGGTCCTGGAGCAAATCAGGCTTGAACTCTCACTAGAAGCTAAGATGACTAAATTGAGGCTGCTATGCTTTGGACTTATCATGAGATGAGGTGGCTCACTGGGGAAGATGATAATGCTTAACAAAGGGGAAGACAGCAGGAAAAGAGAGAGGCAGTATTACAAATTGATAGATTCGGTCAAGAAAACTGCAGCCTTGAGCGGGACTGTTGACGACCAGAGCTCTTGGAGCTCTCTCATTCACAGAGTCATCATAAATCAGCGTCAAATCAGTTTTATCCCACCTTTCGTCTAGCAAGTTGAAGATGGTATGCATATGTCCTCTCAGTTTACCCTCGCAACAACTCTGTGGGGTGGATAGCAACTGGCCTGGGGTCACCACATGAGTTTCACAACCAGAGAGGATTTGAACTCAGGTCTCTTCAGTCCTTCATTCTGATACTATCTCGCTACTTCCTCCAGACTGATTGAAAAGTTCCTGTTCTTTCAGATTTTATACTAAACTAAAATAAACTGATCTGAGGAGTTAGTATTAAAAGTCTCTGATCATATCTTAAGATGACAGAAAATATTCTTGGGTAAGTGGAATGTACACGGATCTCCAAAATAAAATCAGAAACAACAGCAACAAAATCGGACTTTCTGGTCTTTTTAGTTCGTCTGAATGTGCCCTCTATTGGCTTTCAATTTTCACTGGCTCTCAGGCCATTTCCACACTAGACTGTTATAGTGCTATTGTTCCACTTTCAACATCCTATGGAATCCTGGGGTTTGCAGTGTAGGGAGGGGCCAAAGGCCCCTTCCTAAACTGCAAACCCCAGGATTCCATAGGATGTTGAAAGTGGAACAATAGCACTATAACAGTCTAGTGCGGAAATGACCTCAGTTTTCTTTTCTGTGATGATTGGCTTGAAACTGATTTACATTTGGAGCATGGATGTAACCAACTCTCTTTCTCTTTCTACAGATGACGACACAGATCTCACCAGCACCGTCTCTCTGCTGGACCTGGTAGACTCCGTAAACCTTTCCAGCTATTACCGCTACTCTGGCTCCCTTACCACCCCTGAATGCAACGAGCTGGTAATCTGGACTGTCTTTACTGAACCTATTCTGGTGCCACCCAAAGTGGTGAGTTAGGATGTAAATACATGATTATTTCATCCCTGTGTGGACCGATAAATAATGACTATATATGTCCCTCCACTGTGGGAGAAAACGAATATTTCTGTGCCATTTCTCCCCATATTTGAGTGTCCCAAAGTGTTCCAGAAGAAGAAAAAAGGGGGTACCTCCCTTCAGGAAGACAGAGTGTGTGTGTGTGTGTGTGTGTGTGTGTGTGTGTGTGTGTTTGCACTCACGCATGAAAAAAAATTTTTTGTATTAAAAAAAACGTGTCATTCACACAGAAAGATACTCTAGAACACTTTGGGATGCTCTAAAATGAGGAGAGCACTGCAGAGAAGGCTCACGGCTCTGTTATTCTTCAAAAAGAAAAGTTACTTGTTTGAATTACGGTTCCCAGAATCCAGGTTTGGAATTGTAGTCCATAAAAATACCTTTTCAAAATTCTGTCGGGGACATAAAGTGAGTTGTGTTGGGATAAGAGACAAGCAAACAGCAGTGGGTGAGTTACAAAATCATAGAAGCAAAGAGTTGGAAGAGACCACAAGGTTTATTGAGTCCAACCCCCAGCTGTGCAAGAATATACCATCAAAGCATTGCTAACAGATGACCATCCAGCCCCTGTTCAAAAACCTTAAAAAAAGGAGACTTCAGCACACTTCAAGGCAGCACATTCCACTGTTGAACTGCTCTTATTATCAGGAAGTTCCTCCTAATGTTTAGATGGAAATTCCTGAAATTTGAAGCCGTTGCTCCATGCCCTAGTCTCTGGAGCAGCAGAAAACAGGTTTGCTCCATCCTCCAGATGATATCCCTTCAAATATTTAAACATAGGTGCCATGTCCCCTCTTAAACCTTCTCTTCCTCAGGCTAAACATACCCAGCTCCCTAAGCCGCTTCTCATAAGACATGGTTTCAAGGCATTCTACTATTTTGGTCACCCTCCTCAGGACAAGTTCAAGCTTGTCAACATCCTTCCTGAACTGGGGTGCCCAGAACTGGACACAGTATTCCAGGGTGGGGTCTGACCAAAGCAGAATTGATTGGTACCATCACTTCCCTTGACCTAGACGCTATGTTCTTATTCATGCAGCCCAGAATCTCTTTTTTTTTTTTAGCTGCCACATCACACTGTTGACTCATGTTCAGTTTGTGGTCTACTAAGACTCCCGGACCTTTTTCACATGTACTGTGGTAAAGCCAGCTATCACTCATCTTATATCTGTTGCTCAGGCACAACTCAGTTAGTGCGGGAGAGGCTTGTTTAAGAAAGATTTGGCTTTTTGAACACAGAAGAAAAGACTGTTTTGGTCATGCAATGTAACATTCAGTCATGCATTTTTCTCACTGAGTAATGCTGCCGTACTATTCTGAAGAAAGGAGCACACTGATATTCTAAATCGCTGGGGATTAGCCAATGTTATCAACACCTAAACTGAGGAGGGGACTCCAGCGAGGGCAATGGCCACCCTCACCCCTCGCACGCCTCCCATGGGCTCCACCATCAAGTTTCCCTGATCTGAAAGTCACATCACATCACTTCCAAAAAACATTTTGGGTGATCTTTGCTCTTTGTTTTGTTTTTTTTCATGTTTTTTTGGATGGGAATGAGGGAAGTGTTTTTGGGTTGTTTTGGCCAGCGAGGGGGCAAAAAAGATAAATTCCAAAAATCAGTGTGAATTTTTTAAAAATTCAAGTTGGCTCTGGGGGCTTGGGAGAGCTTCAGGGGCCGCATTGAGGATCCAAAGAGCCACATAAGCCCATGCCTTCCTAAACCCAAAGGTTCTTCTTGATTTGCTGCTTTCCCAAGTCTGAATTCTTCTCTTTCCCTTAACAGATAGACGCTTTTCCATCTGAACTCCACTCGACAGATTCCTCCAGTGGGCCACAGATAAAGAACAACTTCCGTCCCCTGCAGAAAATAGGAGACCGGAAGGTGGAAGCGTCAGGCTTTTTGAAGCACAGTTCTGCTGCCTCGCTCATCTCTCAGCCTCCCATGTTGTTTCTCGTCCTTTCTATCACTACTTTGGTCTTCTGCTTACCTGTCTAAAGTCTGGGAGGGGCAGGAACCACACAGAAGGGTGCGTTGGCAAAATCTGCTGAGAGTTCAAAGCTGGGCCACCATTCCTCCTGCCCTCCAGAAACTCCAATTTGTCTCTGTCTACCTATTAACCCAGCTCATCCCGCAGCAAAATTCTACTGACAGATGACACAAAAAAAGTGTGAGGGACGCTTTCCAGCGAGAACAGGATCACAGAGATGAAGGAGCCGCTACTTCCTGGCTGGTGTTTGGAAAGCAGGTGATGTTCAATTTGTTAGAATTAGAACTGAAGTCAGACTTTCCGCTCTAAACTAGCTGCCTCTTGAATGACATCTGAAATCTTAGCTTGTAATTGAAAAAGCAAAAACAAAAGTATACTTGAGTTTCTTAGCTCATTGCTTGGGCTTAAACTCAGTGGCTCTATTAGCAGACTCTGAGCAGCAAAACAGAGCTCCGAACCAATACATCAAATACCGAAACCTACAGATTTTAATGAAGGTTTGGAGGTTCAGTTTTTGCTGTGTAAAACCTTTTGAGGATTTATTTTAAATCTTCAGAATTAATTTCAGCTCTAGCTGTGGCAGAGGCTGTGTCTCACGGGGCTAAGATCACATACATGCAGTGATGATCTTGGATGGTTCATTCACATGTTTATCTAACACCATATCATCTTCCATCCAGTCCATGTTTATTTCACATCTAGCTGCCTTTAAGGCACCAAAATAGCCCCTGGACCTCTTCCCATTATGCTGCAGACCAAGTAAACCGTTATTTGCATTTCAGGATCTCTCCTTAGCTGAAATACTCGAGCAAACAACCAACTGTGAACTACCTCATCTTCCTTCCTAATATTGGCATCATATTTGTTTCTTCTTGTTATTATGCATTCATTCTTTAATAGCAAAGTGGATCTCCGCAATCCTATAATTTATTAAACTACAAACTACTCCCCAATCATGGGGGGAGGCATGGAACAATTTTTTGAAAAAGCCATTTAAAGCGGAAGCTTTTAAGATGCGGGAAGACAAAGAATGTGACTTACTAATCACTCCTTTGAGACTTTTCTAACGTAAAAATAGTTTTGACAAGGAGTAGTGAATAAGCCGTAACTTTGTGCCAAACTAGACATGACATTTGTCACGTACTTCATCCTTGTGGTGTTATTTAAAAAAAACAACAACACTAGGATCAATGGGAGGAAGAGATCCCAACCAGGAGGAAGACAGAGGCAAGAGATTAAAGCCCCTCATTCTGCTGTGTCATGGTCCTAAGTCAGTTCAACCACCACTGCCTCTGGCCCATGTATATTTTAAAAACCAACTGCACAAGGGCAAATTATATGACAAATATCATGTCTAGTTTGGTCCATGAAAGAATAGGTATGCGGCAATTGTATGTCTTTTGTGTGTGTGTGTTTCTGCGAAGAGAAGCAGAAGCAGTGTTAAGTATTTCTGTGACGGCTCACATATCATTAATGTAGTTAGTCATTACATGTTTGTTGTTATTGTGTGCCTTCTAGTTGTTCCCGACTTATGGCAACCCTAAGGCAAACCTGTCACGGAGCTTCCTACGTGACACACCCAAAGTCACACAGTGGGTTTCCATGGCTGAGCAGAGAATCGAACGCTGGTCTCCAGGGTCTTAGTCCAGTGCTCAAGTCCAATGTTGAGCACTGGAATTTCTCCAAGCACCCAAGATGAGCTATAACCTGTCTCTCTCCCCACTGCATCTAGCCATTGTAGTCTCACAATGGTAGGTTAGACTGAGGGATGACAGTGAGTGACTTCAAATCCCCCACTGTGCAGGGATGGGCATGTAGCCTCAGGGGTGCTTTTGAGTCTTTCCCCCAACTTCCTTGGAGCACCCTTTTTGTAACATGATTTACCTCTCCTGCAAGCCTCTAGGAACCCCTTCACACTGCACAACTAGAGCACTATGATTCCACCATCATGGCTACGGTTCTGTCTTATGGAATCCTGGGATTTGCAGTTTAGGAAAGGATATTTAGAATTCTCAGCCAGAGAGCTCTAGTGCCTCACCAGACTATAAACACCAAGATTCTACAGGATGCAGCCATGCAGTAAAAACTGCATCAAAGTGCTATGATTGGTTGTTGTGAAAGGGTCCCATAAGTGGTAATGTACCTTTTAAATAGGTTATTGGGACCCCCTGCACAGTTTGACATTAAAAAAACCCCACACTTTTCAAAATCAGAAAAGAACTTCTGTATACTTCCTGTTTGTTTGGTTTTTTTTTTTTCTCCATTTTTGGCAGTCAGTGAAGCTCCCAGAAGGCCCCAGGGGCAGAGATTTTGTTGCCAGACCCAACAAGGCCACCCACCACCCACAACAAGCAGAACAAGAAGTCATTCTGTTCTGTTAAATCAGCCATTTATACCTAGATGGTTTTAGTGCTGGCATTGTGTGTGTGTGTGTGTGTGTGTGTGTGTAAAGAAAAGTTACTACCTTCCTCAGTATGGGTAGGATTGAAGAAGGACATACCTTCCAACTGTCCCAATTCAACAAGGACAATTCCAGTTAAAACACACTGTCGTCCCACTCTTTCAGCTGCTTTTAAAATGTCCCAGTTTCTTTCTCCTCCTCCCACCTTTTCCCTTTGTCTTCCGCTTACTTCAGTTGCTGGAAACTGAGTTCAAAGTGCAAAAGCAGTTTATAATCAACTCAGTAGTTTGCACCCTGGGGAAGGGAAGAAATAGAGGGGAGTGGAGGAAGCAGAGTCTTGTACTTCCCAGTAGACTCAGGCCAAAACAAACTACTGCAGCCTCTCCTAATTTTTCTGTTCTTCCTCACTAACAACTTTTGCCGTCTTGACCACATTCTCATATTGCTTGACCGTACGTGTCTCACTTTTCCTGTGTGAAATGCTGGAGGGTATGGAGTGGTAATGGGAAGAGCAACAGAGGAAGACTCTGTGACCAGCTTCAGTAAATCTTCTGGGTTCAGTTTCTGCTAAGCAATCCAATACACTTGTGCTTTGATTGAAATCCAAAGAGTGTGTAGCTAGCAAATGTACAGACAGAACAAATGTTAAAGAAAAAACTGTGTATATACACAATTATAGTGGTATTTTAATGCTGTGTAAAAATAGAGTCATAATCTTTCTGCACTTTAAAAAAAAAAAGGAGGGGGGAAAGGAACATTCCATGTTGGAGCAAAACTCTTTCTTCCATGGGTTTGAGAGAGCCCTCTGTACAAAAGGTAGATGGACATGATTGATAACTGAGTTGGGATGGAGGTAACTAGTGTCTCCTTGGATAATCCAAGCAGAGAGAATCAGTTGCCTTTCAGCAAAGCACACACGTGCCCCCATCCACACATATACGCATCCCTGTTGGTTCAAAACTTCTCTGGGGCAGAGCAGTGTTTGGGATAATGATCTACATATTTGTTTTCCGTGGAGTGATGGACTTCTCGATTATTCAGGGGCTGGAGAGGACGATAATTCTTCTGCATCCTCCTGCCTTCCTTTATGGTGGAGAAATAGAGTGAATTTGTGAATTTCTTCAGCTGAAAGGAAGGAAGGAAATGGGGAGGGGGGGAGGGAATTCAGGAAAAGGGAGAAAAAAATGGAAGAAGTAAAATGTTAGCTAGACTCACTAGACCAAGACATCTGCGCAACAAACAGGAGCAATGCTTAATTTTTAGTCAAGCTTAATTGTGTTTGAAATCAAGTAAGGTTGCCTTCTGTCCTGGAAGCCCTTCAGAAACAGCTGCAAGAATAGAAACCACCTAAAACATATTGCAGAATACTGGCCTAGAAGGTTGACCAGTCGCGTAGGGACGTAGGGGCAGGGGGGTGATTCGCCCTGGGCAGCAACATTTCTGGGGCGTCCCAGCCCATAGCTATGCCCTGTGCACCACGGCCACGTCCCCACGCGCCGTGGCCATGCCTCCATGCACAGTGGTCATGTCCCTCACGCCCCCCTCCACACTCTCCAAGCTCCACCACTGAGGTTGAGTGGCTATTGCTAAGCCTAAGGTCCATGCAAAGCCTATGAAAACATCCTGCAGGAGTGGATGAATGGCTAAGCAGACTGATGGGAATTGCCGAAATGCATAAGCTTATGCACAGACTAAAAGGCAGAACACAAAATGAATTTTTGTGGGAATGGACGTGGTTGATTGGTTTCTTTAAAAAGAATGACAGCAATCTGATGACAACAGGTTTTGATAAGTCAAATTAATATTATTAAATGGGAAGTGGTAAAAATAGATTTAAAAGATGTATTCTGTTGTTTTAAAATGCTTTATATAGATCATTATTATTTTTAAATGAATAATCTTTAGTATAAACTAATCTATATTAAGTTACAATTATGAAGTTGAGAAATTATGTAAGTAATTAAAATGATAAATGTTAAGCAACAATTAATATTTATGGGATAAACTATGGCTTAGTAAGTATAAATGTTTAAGTAATATGAACTGTTTGCAACAAGGACGGGAACCAATTTTATTTATGTTTTGTTAGTGTTTGTTTTAGTTACGTGTAGATGTCTGTTAATATTGTATGGATGTCTTTTTTGTTGTTTGGTATGTTTGGATTGTGCTTTTTTTATTTAATAAAATTTTTAAAAATTAAAAAAAAATCCTGCAGAAAGGCCCAAACTACCTGGAGAACACACACAAAAGGTCTGTGAAGTGTTCAAGGGATGAACATCCCACAGACCTCTGCACACTATTCCCTTAGAGCACTTTTCGGATGTCAAGATGTGGAGTGTGTATGTGGTTTGCTCAGGCCATTTCCATACTAGACTGTTATAGTGCTATTGTTCCACTTTCAACATCCTGTGGAATCCTGGGGTTTGCAGTTTATTAACAGGATTCTATCCTTCAGCCACCATCTCTTCTTCAAAACAGAAAAGCAAATGATGTCACTCACCGTTTTGTGATGCACTTCAATTGGCTCGGGGTAGACAGTCCAAATCACAACCTCATTGCAGTTAGGAGTAGTAAGAGAGCCATGGTAGCGGTAATAGTTGCTCAGATCTGCTACACTCAATAACCCTCCCAGAGAGAATTGTCCATCCAGCTCCACAGAGTCTCCTGAGGGAAAAGAAGAAAGGTTAAAATCCTGGGATAAGAGACAGAAGTTGAAAGAAATGAGTAAGACATCACTTCATTTTCCAGGAAATTGAGGATGGAGGTGGAGCTCACCTTTCTCTGGGATCTCTTCCAGAAGGTTTGCTAGGGTCTTCCAGGCATTGACTGTGGGAGCATCATAGGACTTCTGGTGTGAAATGGAGAGTGCATACAGAGGTTAGAGACCCTGATTAAGAAGCAAAGATACTAATGGCTTGGAGAAACAAAACTAAAGGCTTTATTATAGGAACTCCATCCTAAGACAGGGTGCTAACCTAATCTAGTTTGTTGTAAGGATTTGCTGAGAGAGGACTGGTGGGAAGGGAAGAGGGGGGAAAACATCCCTAACAGTACCAGTTCACATCACAGAGGGGTCAGAAGAGGTAGACAAGGAAGGAAGACACTCAGAGTCACTCAGATTAGAATCATAGAGCTGGAAGAGACCATAATGGCTATCGAGTCCAACCCCCTTCCATGCATGAACCCACATCGAAGCACTCCCGACACATGGCCATCCAGCCTCTGCTTAAAAACCTCCAAAGAAGGAGACTCCACCATACTCTGAGCATATTCCACTGCTGAGCAGCTCTGACCATCAGGAAGTTCTTCCCAAGGTTTAGGTGGAATCTCTTTTCCTGTAGTTTGAATCCATTGCTCCTTGTCCAGCAGAAAACAAGCCTGCTCCCTCCCCAACATGACATCCCTTCAAATATTTAAACGTGGCTATCATGTCCCCTCTTAACCTTCTCTTCTACAGACTAAACATCCCCAGCTCCCTAAGCCACTCCTCATAGGACATGGCTTCCAGACCCTTCACCATTTTGGTCACCCTCCTCTGGAGACGTTCCAGTTTGTCAATGTCCTTTTTGAAATGAAGTGCCCAGAACTGGACACAGTATTCCAGATGAGATCTGACCAAAGCAGAATAGAGTGGTACTATTACCTCCCTTGATCTAGACACCATGCTCCTATTGATGCAACCAAGAATTGCGTTGGCTTTCTTGGCTGCTGCATCACACTACTGACTCATGATCAGTTTGTGGTCCACCAAGCTATCTCATCCTGTTGCCACTACCCACTCTGAGGCATTCTTGACCCATCAGTGCTGAGCACTGTTTCACGTCTAACAAGGAAGGAGCAATAATTACAGAGAACTGTTATCTTTATCATCTCTATTTCCATCCATTTTGAGGGCAGTACCCTAGGCGAACCAGGAAACAACAGGTCTCTTGAACTAGTCCAAATTTGTCCATTTGGCCTGTTGACGCCATTCCATTTTCCTCACCTTTATGAAGAATGCCAGGACAGCATAGCCTTCTGGGTCCTTTTTCGCTTCTTCAGAGGTCAGGTTGTTTTTAGTATGAACTATGTGGAGCTGATACAAAAGGATGAGGAGGGGGCAGGAAATGAATGAAGATAAACAAGGTTTCTAAATTATGTCTGTGTAATGCAAGAAAAAGATTACTCATACAGTGCCATGCAATAGCAAGTTTATGGCAAAATCTTATACGAAAATGGGGGGGAGGAATACTTTTTTGAGTGGTCAGCATTGATCATCTTCCGGGCCACTCTCGGTAGCATGACGCTGGACCAGAGTGATCTTTAGTCCTATCTTTATATGTTGTAGTTTTGCTAAAGTGCCTTGAATCTTAGTTTTAAGGGTGAAAAAAAGATGACCTATACACAAATAAGTTATAATTATTATTCTTGGTTTTTCCCCAGTCTACCTGATGTTACTGACTGAAATTTTGGGTCATTAGATTCTATCCAAGAATCTATGAATATGTATTCTTGGGGAAGAAAGACTTTATTAGGTCTTAGTCAGCAAGAATCATCTTGGGTTGTGGAAGACTGAGGCCATTCCACACTATACTGTTATACTGCTATTACTCCACTTTCAGCATCCTATGGAATTCTGGGGTTTGTAGTTTAGGGCGTGGCATTTAGAATTCTCAGCTAGAGAGCTCTCTGGCCTCAGTAAAGTACAAACCCCAGAATTCCACAGGATGGTGAAAGTGGAATAATAGCACTATAACAGTGTAGTGCGGAAATGGCCTGAGGCTCACCTCCTCACTCAAATTGTAAAGCTCACTCAACTCACAGTTGCGAGGAGCAAATATCAGTGTTATAGTTACTATAACAGCCTGAGCCTTGCAGGATTAGCACTAAGGGTCCTTTCACAGTCATAGCGCTATGATTCTACTTTAACTGCCCTGGTTCTGCCCTATGGAATCCTGGGACCGGCAGTTTAGGGCGGGTTATTTACAATTCTCTCCCAGGGAGCCCTAATGCCTCACCAAACTACACCCTCTGGATTCCACAGGATGATGCTGTGGCAGTTAAGGTGGAATCATAGTGGTGTAATTGTGTCATGTGAAAGGACCCAAGGTCTGAAGAAAGCATGACCTTGGCCATTTCTGCACTAGGCTGTGATAGTGCTCTTATTCTGCTTTCAACATCCTATGGAATCATGGGGTTTGCAGTTTAGGGAGGGGCCTCAAAGGGAGATATCCCATTTAACAATAGGCCATCACACAGGCCAACTGTAACACATGCAAATTGCTCCCTCCCACCCGGGGACTACACAGGATATATATTCTGTCTCACTTCCATGCCACCAGATCCTCTGAAGACGCCAGCCACAGATGCAAGCGAAACGTCAGGAGAAAATACGAACAGAACATAGCCTCAAAGCCCAGAAAGCCCACAACAACCTATGGATTCTGGCCATGAAAGCCTTTGACTTTACAACGAATAAGCTAGGTCTATCTGGTCAAGAATTTATTAATAGTTTTTCTTCCCACCCACTCACCCCCTCAAAAAAATAAAAAAAAAATTCAGGCCAGCTGACAAGAGTAAAATTCAAAAAGAGCAAATATAATTAAAACAAATAATAGGATCTGAAAAACAGAGCTTGGAAAGACTTTGTTACAAGCGCCACGTTGCAGGTAATTCCTTTTCCGAATGCATAAGTAAGTGACAATATAGTGGTTAACATAAAGAATGAAAATATTGTTCTTTTTGCAATGCAACTTTAGCTGTTTTCGTCACTTAGTTGCTCTGGTGGTTACAAGGTGTTTGGAGCCTCACTGCTCTTACCTTTCGTACCATAGGCCAACAGTTTATACCTTTCTGCTTTTTATTTTTTAAAAAAGTTAATTTAAAAGTAAATATTTTAGATGATATAGAGCCACTTGTTAAACATTGTCACTATAATCATAGCCAACTATATTTTGGGGCTTGGCACAATCGCCAAGCAATTTTTTAAAAAGTAACTTTCCAAGCTTTTTAAAAAACTGTGATTCTACCTTTGAAAACATGTTTTTAAAAAGAAATCAAGAAAAAGAAATAGCAGCTGCTCCTAACATGTCAGCTCTTCTCTCATACTGTAGCATTCCCTCTTTCCCCCCATTCTCTGGTGGGCTCACCTCCATGGCATGGTGCAGGCCATCGATTGCGTGCTCTGAGCCTCTGTGATTGTAGGTACCCCAGTGGAAGTGGAAAGACTGCAGGGAATACGTGGCAGGAAGGCCTGGACCAGAGATGGTAGCGCCTTTCTTCATTTCAATTTCAGCTGCAAGAAATCCAAAGCAAAACCTTTTTTTTTAATTCATATTTATTAATTTGAATACAAACAAATTCACAACAGCAAAAAACCACAACTATAGAATCATAGAATCATAGAAATGTAGAGTTGGAAGAGACCACACGGGCCATCCTCAAAGCACTCCCGACAGATGGCCATACAGCCTCTGCTTAAAAACCTCCAAAGAAGGAGACTCCACCACACTCCGAGGCAGCGTATTCCACTGCCGGACAGCCCTGACCGTCAGGAAGTTCTTCCTGAGGTTCAGGTGGAATCTCCTTTCCTGCTGCTTGAATCCATTGCTCCTTGTTCTGGTCTCTGGAGCAGCAGAAAACAAGCCCTCTCCTTCCTCTACATGGCATCCCTTCAAATATTTAAACATGGATATCACGTCCCCTCTAAACCTTCTCTTCTGCAGACTAAACATACCCAGCTCTCTAAGTCTATCCTCATAGGGCTTGGCTTCCAGGCCTCTCACCATTTTGGTTGCCCTCCTCTGGACCTGCTCCAGCCTGACCATGTCCTTCTTGAATTGGGGTGCCCAGAACTGGACACAGTATTCAAGATGAGGTCTAACCAAAGCAGAGTAGAGTGGTACCAGTACCTCCCTCGATCTAGACACAACTGTACTATATATGTATAACTAAAGCTAAAACTAAACTAAACTAAACTAAACTGAATCTTCCACACTTCTGATTACTAAGATTACTAAGACTCAGTACTAAAACACTAATCTGTTACTGTAAGTACAACCTAACTTCACTACTAACTAAAAAACAAAAGAACTCTGATCCACCCCCCAGACACAAACTGTAATGAAAAAGAAAAACCAATTCACAGAAGCTGTTTTATCCTACTGTTACAGATCTAACTAAATTCAACTTACTAGAATTGCTAGTAACCATAACCACAGGTTACCACACCGTTAGGTTTTTAAGTGCACAAAAAATCCATAAAGAGTTTCCCGTCTTTCAGAAAATTGCAGTTGGTTTATTTTTTCAAAATCCACATCAGTTTGGCAGCTTGGGCAAAGTCTGCAGCCTTGACTTTTGATGCCTGCCCCCTTGTAAAGGGCAGACATAGGGGATAGCATCATGCACAGCACCACAGCCGTAATTTGAAGATGAGCTGGCACCAACCAACCACCATGATGCTGGTCCACTCCTAAGAACAGATTGACTCAGCTGAGTGGTGTGGCATAGGATCAAGCGAGATGTTTGGGAAAACAGATGTCCACCAAACCTAAAAAGTGGCATGACTTGGAGGAAAGAATTGCAGGATAAGTAACTGATGCTTAACCTTTTCTCCATTCATCATTTCTCCTCAAACATTCCTTACCCAGATACTTCCCCCAGCTTTGATTTCCAGACACATTGGCCCATGATGCGACAAAACAGAGAGAAAGACTTGCCCTCAGCCTTAGTAGTTTGCAACTGTTTAGGAACCTCTATACCATGTTCCCATTTAAAAAACCAGAAGCTTATTTTTAAAGACAGAATTCTGTGCACGACTTATATTTGGCATGACTCCCAGACGCATCAGTATAAGTGCTTTTTGAAGACATTGTGCAGGGAGGATTGTCAGTACCTCCTTGCTTAATGCTTTTGCTGTGGCAGCACAACAGCAGCTGGACAGATCCTCTGCCACCCCCCCTTTATTTGTTGAGAGACACCTGGTTTTGTCTGTCCACATTGCAAAGGCAGGAAAGAAGAAGCAACCTTCATCCCTGTCTGAACTTGTGTTTCCTCAACTGTGCAACGGCAGCCAGATGACACTGAGACATAACCCCACAGAGGGTCAGTACTCTGCCAACTGCTGTTGTATAGCCAGGGATAAATCTTGTCCCCATCCTGGGCCATGAGTATAAAGACGCTGGCAGAGGCTCTTGGTCACAGATTCCCGAATTAGCAATAATTCATTTTGAACAACCCCATTGTACAACATTATAAAATCAAACTCATGTTGGCATATAATGTTACCTGCATTCTAGATTATGCATATAAAGCTAAGTAGACTGGTTGTTAATTTAGCGTCCTGACTGTTTTACAGGTTGATATAAATCAGATAAGGATTTGTATATACGTCGTAGTTCACAATGTTCTCTCTCCCCCACACACCATAGCTGCACATGCTAAGTTGACTAAGAAATGGAACCAAAGGTAGAATTGCGCAAATGAAGGTGAGGTTAAGAATCATTTTGCTCATCCACGGTTCGCTTCTTCTATGGAACAAAGCAAAAGGCTGCAACAGGCCAAGACAAGAAATGATATGGGAAGAGTCCTTGCTCTTCTCCAGAGAAACTGGGATCATTGGAATAGAAGTAAAATTTTCCTCCAGTTCCCCAAGGTGTCCCTCGGTGCACTCTTCTGCTTTTGCCTCTCTTGAGAATGACACCATGGGAGGGTTCCAGTGCATTTCAGCACAAAAGTGTATGCCCTCTCCAACCAGGACAGGAGCGGTGCTAACATATTTTTATGCAAACCTGAGCAATGCTCAGAGTGAAGAGGTCATGGGGTTCTTCTACCTCCCAACTTAGTTTGCAGCATGACTCTTATGTACCAAGCAAGTACAAAACTGCCACCTGCTGGAGACGGGTCCAGGCTAGATTCAGAAGTGTTATAAGAGGAGGTGGAACTCCATTGACCCGAACTGCCACCTGACTGCTCAGAGCCTTCTGGCCTCTCATTGAAGAGGAGCTCAGATTAGGGATTGTTGTTGCTGTGTTCAGTTCCCTTCTCCAGACAGCTATCACGGTGGCATAAAGAATGCTTCACCTTGGTCCTCCTGACACAATTCCACATTCAAGAGTCACCCCACCCCTCTGCCTTACATGTTAATTTGCAGTTGCTCGTTCATCTATACTTACGGTAATGTCCTGTGTTCCTAAGGACCTGTGGCCTCTTGCGGTCTTCATAACCAAAAAAATTAATAGGACCCAGGTAGTCATCAGGGATGGTTTTCTTGGTTACAATATTAATGGGAGACTGCTTCTGACCATTGCAGTAGCCGAGGGATGCCCATGTCCTTGGGCCTGGCGAAACAAAAGGAGAGGGGTGTGTGCAACGAACCTATCAACATTTTCCACTAGAGCATCTGCAATGAGAACTCTTTTTTCAAAATCCACAACAGAAAGGTGTCTTGTCTTTGGCTCCCAAATACACATCCTCAGGTTAATCCCCTTCTCACAGGAGTTCATATGGTATAAAGACAGTATCTTAATAATATAAATTCAAACTTGCTAAGAAGGTGAAGGCAATTTCTAAATAATTTTGTTATTAGATACCTAGAGCATTGACATTAGAAACAGAGTTTCTCTCACAATTGGTCAAAACAACAATCCATCTTCACCAAGGAGTCAGATTCTACTAGTCCGAGATGCATATGGGTAGGGCTTTTTAAATTTTATCTGCAAGTTTGCACGTGTGATTTGGTGCATTCTTTGTCTTTTTCTTTTCGTTTTCCCCCAAATAAGCTATCTATCTTTATTGCAGCTGCTGCAATATTTTGACACGGGTATGTCACACAATCTTCCCACGTGTTGTATGCAACCTCTTACCTTCCCCAGTTAAAGATCACAAAGTTGTATAAGATATGGATTTCTCTGGTCTTTAGAAAAGTAAACCCAAGGCTTATTCCTTTCTGCTTTATTTTTCTACAGAGTTGGGCTACAGGGAAGAGAGCTAACAGGGCTTATAAAATCCCCAATTAACAAACTCTCCAACAGCCATGCTGGTGGGGACAAAGAGGGTTGCAATATAACATATCTGGAGGGCACTAGATTGGGGAAGACTGAACTGGGAGTTTGCAGCGAAGGCACCCTCAAAGCTCCATTAGAGAAAGCTGCTGCCCTTTCTGTGCCCCAACATTCTCGTTATCCTACTACTGAAAACAATCTTTGCTTCCCACGTTGGGAGATTTAGGCCTTTTCCGCACGACATTCTTATAGCGCGATTATTCCACTTTCAACCTCCTAGGGAATCCTGGGGTATGCAGCTTCGAGAGGGGCCTGCTGACCCCTCTCGAAGCTGCATACCCCAGGATTCCCTAGGAGGTTGAAAGTGGAATAATCACGCTATAAGAGTGTCGTGTGGAAAAGGCCGTACTTGAGGCCACGGGTGGAATCAAGAAATGCCGTTTGCTTACCGCAGCTTGGTTTGTCATAGCACCAGGGCTCTGTGAGGAAGAAAGAAGAATGAAAACGGATTAGAGGTGTATTGTATTGTGTTATGTAAAAGACTGAGAGTCTTATCACACCATTCTTTTATGCCGCGTTCTTCTGTTTGGAATCTGTACCAGCCATTCTCATGAGGATAGCTGTTGCTGATGCTCAATATCACACCTTTACCACATCTGCACTTTAACAATGGATCATTGGTTGAAAAAAAGTGCTATGAGACATCCACACCTGAACTGATTACTGAATTGTTGCAGGAAAGGGGGTCACTAACAGATTATTTCCACTGTGAAAAATAAACACATTTTCAGTGACCCAGCAACACAATAGCACCTGGACAGCAATGATGTCATGCAATCGGCCTGAGTCAAAAAAGGAACTAATGCATCATTATGATGGTATAACACCATGTTGCAATAAGCCTCCTAGATAATGCAGCATCCTCCATCTTCCTAATGTCCAACTTCTACAAGTAAGAGAATATTGGGGATTGTTGTTGTGTGTGTACTCAAGTCATTTTCAATTTATGGTGACCCTCAGATGAACCTATCACAGCGTCATCTGAGGCTGAGAGAGTATCACTTCCCCAAGATCACCCAGTGGGTTTCCATGGATGGGCAGGAATTTGAACTTGGTCTCCAGAGTCGTAGTCTAATTCTCAGACCACGACATCATGCATTCCTTTCCATTAAATGAGATGTGGGAAAAGTGTGGCTGGTGGATCACACAGGGTACCCTAAATCCCCTGTCCTAAATTCTGGTGATTTTTTTTTCCTGAAAATGACCCTTTCTCCCCCTAAAAAACTTCTAACACATACCCTCCAATGTTGGATAGATGAAAATTGGCCAAGCAACATCAGAGTGTGGTCAAGATGGGAAAAGTTACTAATAGGGACAAACACATAAGCTAGGAGAGGCTGCAGCAGTTTGCTTTTGCCGGAGCCTACTTGAAAAGGCAAGATTCCACTCCCCGCCCCCCAGCTCAGTTAATTGAGTGCAAACCACTTCTGCAACTGGAACTCATTTTGCAGCAACTGAAGTAAGCTGAAGATAAGGGGAGAAAGTGGAAGGAAGAAAGAAAAAGTGGGACATTTTACAAGCAGCTGAAAAAGTGGGACAACTGAGGATTAATCAGGACTGTCACTGCCAAATCAAAACAGTTGTAGGGTATGCCACAAATGTTGTAGTTTAGCTCTTGTTACTGCTCTGGCTAGTCCGAGCTTTGGAGATATTAAAAGATATCCTTTTGATATCACAATTTGGCTTCACTTCTCTATTCCCCTCCACGTGCTTGCAAGGCCACCGGACAAGCACGCAAATAAGCTCGGCCGTTAATTGCCGTAATATTCAAACTACAACACAGGCAGGCCAGAAAATAGCTGACTCACTGCTTTAGGAGACCTCCAGGTAAGTACTCTAACTAGGTATGCACGCAACCTACAAAAGAGCCTCTGCCCCGCGATGGCAGCTTGATGGGTAACCTATACAATACCCAAGTACTCTGCGTTTGCATACTGGCTACTCTACTGAGAACCTCTGCGATAACTCAATCATTCAGATTCTGACCTTTCGGAGGCTTTGTCTCCAACTCCAAATCTATTGTTTTCCCCCAAGTATGGCATAGCCTGCAGTCACAATTCTCCTTATAAAAACCTTACTCGGATCGCTCCCGAGTTTCATCCCGCCTTGCTGCTGCTTTGCTTGGCGAGCCTCCCCTCAGCTCCACGTGCTGAGCTACATCGCACCCCAGCCTCGCTCTCTATTTTTCCGGGCTTCAGGACAGGTGAAGTATCACCCAAACCAGCAATCCCTCTAAAAATCCCTCTGTACCAGTCCAACCTTTATTTTCTTTAGTTATCTTGTGTGAACGTGTTGCATACACTGTTTCGCTCGTGTTTAATAAAACACCATTTATTGTTTCAACTTCTGTGTGCTCCTTGACTCGACCCGACCTCGTAGACATAGGGTTCAAGATCTCGCTACATTACCCTGCCTCTCATAACGCTAAGCAGTGCTCTGAGCTAATTTTCCCCACCTTTAGTTGAGCACATTTTGGTGTCCCTCCCAGGACCCCCAGTACACAGGGTAACACTCTTCCACCCCTAAAACTCCACCAGCCCACTCAAGACACCACAAAATGGCAGGAAATCAGCAAAAATGGCAGCCAGTAGTAATACAATATCCTTTCTGGTATATTTAGACATGGTGGTGGGGACTCTAAAGCCATTTCTGCACGTTACTCTATCCTGCCGCCCTCCCATTGCAGTCGCAGTAGTGCCTTTGCCAGGAAGGGAGCGCAATGGGAACACTTCTCTCCACACTCAACCAGCTCCCCACAGAAGGGAGCATGAGCGACATGCCTCTGCCTTCCACAGCACAGTTGGGCTCTTTCCCATGCTGTGCTGGGGAAGGAAGCGCCTCCATCGCGCTTCCTGCCCTTCCTCATGGCAGGTAAGGACAGAGGCATCATGCAATCGTGGGCGCTTAACCGATTTAATCCGTTAAGCGGGACTTGTGACATCATGCCGAAATGGCCTAGGAAGGCTGTGGGAGTGAAAATTGATTCTCCCGACCCACATGCAGTTGCCCATCCCTGCATTAAATGATAGCAGTCCTCTCTTGCTCGTTCTTCTGATCTCCATTATAATTCTCCTCTGCTCCAGCCTTTCTCGGCTGATGTTGAAGAGACACACCCACCATGAGCAAGTTCCCTTCTCATAGACAAACGTGGATGTATATATACATCTTGAGGTTTCTTTCAAATTGCAGCAATCTCCCCGCTCCCCCGCCAGAAGGTCAATTTTTATTTCCTTTTAATTGTTTTTCTAGGTTAATGTGGTTAAGCCATTCAGTAAATTCCCAAGAAATGATGTAACACTTTTTGTTGGGAAATGAATAAGTTTTTCTAGCTTTGCAACCCCTAGTGATTAGATTAGGGCAGCCTAAAGGGACCGTGAGTCATTAGCCTTCAACTAGAACAAGCTAACAGCTAAAGCGTCTACATTCGCAGGATAAATGTAGATTGATCACCTTAAAAAAAAAGTCGGCTTTTTGCATTCACAGGTTTACTTTTCACAGATTTGATTATCAGAGAGTTTCTCCAACCCATGCCCCTCTTCAACTACTTCTTTTCCAAGGAAACATCCCCCTTAGCAGCTCTGACCAAGCCTAACAACCCTTTGAAAACCTGCTTTTGGTTTGCCCTCCTGCTCCATCAGCTACTGCCTGGCCATCAAAAAACAGTTCGTACCCCAATTTCTCAATATCAGAAAGCCTCTCCTAGTGCCCCACACACACCCAAGGGAGGAGTTGGGCAAGACAGAGGTATTTTACAATATGGTGCTGAATCTTACCTTCACTGCTAACATAGTGGCCTCCCAGTAATAGCAGCACCAATACATGGATTGTTGTTTTCGGTGTAGGACCCATGTCTTTAATGGCTACCTGCACAGAAAAGGTATATTCTTAGAGACTGAAGACAGTATCCTGCCCAACATCCAAAGATATGAAGATTAGTAAAAAAAAAAAGGTTAATGCACTTATCATTAAGCAAAAAAAAAAAAAAAAAAGCCAATATAATTCACTATGTTTATGTCCGAAGGGGAGAATTAACCAGTGTTATGGTGCTATTATTCCACTTTCAACATCCTATGGAATCCTGAGGTTTGCAATTTAGGGAAGGACATTTAGAATTCCCAGCCAGAGAGCTCTGTGGTCTCAGTAAATTACAAATGCCTGAATTCCACAGGATGTTGAAAGTGGAATAATCTACTATATAAAAGTCAAAGTTTGTCTGTTTGTGAGTTTGTCTATTTGTCTGTATCAGACAGGTGAAGACTTTGTATGATGGGCTGGCTGTGAAGGTTCTATGGAATCCTGGGGTTGGCAGATCAGTGAGGGGCCTTTAGAATTCTCAGCCAGAGAGCTCAGGCCAGTTGCTATGGAGACAAGGCCTAGCAGCTCTGAATACAGATTGGGTTGGGGAATATGGGGAAAAGTGACACGTACTGGACATACAGGATCTGAAATTTGTGTATTTCAACTGCATCTAATTCCTAAGGAAAGGTAAGGTAATTTCTAAGGTATTTTTAACAAATATTGGCTGGCTGTGAAAATTCTATGGAATCCTGGGGTTTGCAGTTTAGAGAGGGGCTTTTTACAGCCAAAGAATAGGAGATGAGGCCTAGCAGCAAAAAGGAGGGCAGTGTATTCCCTCAGGAACTTAACCTCTCTATGTTAGTAACTCTGAATACAGATTGGATTGGGGAATATGGGGAAAAGTTACAGGTACTGGAATAGGATGGTTGCTATGGAGATGAGGCCTAGCAGCAAGGAGGAGGACAGTATATTCCCTCAGAAACCCAAACCGTGCGTGTAAATAACTCTGAATCCAGATTGCATTGGAAAATATGGGGAAAAGTTACAGGTACTAGAGAAGACAGTTTGGTGAGTTCTTAAGAGGAAAATAAAATCTCAGGCAACGCCAGGTAAATACACTAATAGCACTATAACAGTGTAGTGCAGAAAAGCCCTATGTGATGTCTCATGTAAAATCTGAATGCAAGGATCTATTCCAAACTGCCCTTACTGCATGTTGTTTTAAAAGTTAACTTTGGAATTAACTAAACTATCATACTCTAATCATGAACTAAAAGAAGCTGTTTGGATTTTGTAATTTAAATATTGTAATTCCCTAACTCCAAGGGACTAAGAGAAAACAAGAAGCACTTTTTACAAAAATCCAAGAATACTAGGTAAAGAACCTCCTGGGAAATTAAAATCTGTTGGCAGTTCAGCACTGTCTTTCACTGAACTAATTAATAACGTACTTCTGGAATTAAATTAACTCTGTAATTCCAAGTTGACTAATTAAGCACAATTTAGCTGAAATAAATGTAATTACATTAACATTGTAATAGAAAATGTCCACATGAATGATAAATGACTTTAATTAGTTCCTACCAATAGACAAACACCAAAGCTGACTCCCTTCATGGTCCCACCTTCATGTCCCTTCTCATGTTTGATGTAGCAGATTATGGCCAGATACGCACTGCCCCAGCGTCTCCCATCCCAGGTGATACCCTCCAGATGTGGTAGGACTACAACTCCCATAATACCTACCAGTCAGGCAGGAGCGATAGGAGTTGCATGCCAACCGTGTCTGAAGGTTGCATGCAGAGCTGCATTATCTAGGGCAAGTCAGTATCTGCCCTATTTAAGGGAAGTCAGGTACCCTGGAGGTTAGCCAGTATGACATCAACGGTCTCCTTCTATGTAGGGATCTCTTACACACTCACTTGCCAACAGAAGTGGCTTGCAGGCTAATTATCCTGACATTATCTATGTAATCTTACTTCAGAGACTAAACTCATTTCACATAAACCACAGATTCATATAACCTTACCAGGAAGGGTGGAAGAAATACGTTACCTCAATCTTCCCTACCCTCACGTCACTGCGTAAGCAGGAGAACCCTTGACATGGGTGGCTCAGATTTTAAACAGGATCCTTATTGGGTTAACGCTCTAGTTAGCAGATTCAGTTCTTGACCCAACTCTCCTTGAGAGAGTCCTCTTAGCTGATCTGAAGATCCCAGGATTTCTGGGTCCCACAGTGGCCTATGGCAATTAAACAACATCTCAAAAGATTCATTCCCTGAATATTAGAGGGCACACACATTAGCACATAGCAATCTACTGTGATCCTATCCACAGCATGGAGACTTAGCTTTTTAAAATAATCTATTTCTTTTACTCATTGCAGGGTTTAAAATGTTACGGTAGCACCCCAGTTGTGGAATCCAGTCCCTCTGGAAGCTGATGCCTGATGCCAACGTTAAGATCATTTCAATGCCAAGTCAACACCTGGCTTTTTATTAAAGCCTTTGGACAGAACAGATTTTATCTGGGCTGTGCATGTTCTACAGTTACATTATTTTACATTGTTTTAACAGGTTTCAAATAGGCTGGTTGTTAACTGATAAACTAATACATATTTAATCTTTTAAAATTATTGTTGTTATTTATTGTTTTAAGTTGACTTTATTGAAAGACACCATGAGATCTTTGGATATCAGGTATAAATATTTAAATAAATAAATAAATAAATAAACCATTTATCTGTTGCATTTCTTATTACTTTTTTGCTAATTTTCATTATTTTGGCAGGGGGGTTAGATTTGACAGAAGAGTGGCACTAAATTTTAAAAAATTCTTTCAGAAAGATCTTAAAATCCCCATTACAAGTAACTTTAAAAAGTAACCAGAAAACATTATTCTTTATACCAATAGAGTAATTTCATTCACCGTCATCATTTTACTCTGAGAATATAATATCTTTAGAAACCTGCCATGAAAAGAGAGGGGACGTGAATTTCGGGCTCAGATGGCAGCAGTCACTAATATAGTCCAGTTCTTCCTGCTGGAGAGAAGGAGAACAAAAGAAGTTTCAGATGGACTTAGAAATGGCAGGTTGAGGGTTAAGAGGCTAACCCAAAGGAACGTCCCTCTTCCATTAATCTTCAGCCTTGTACAAATTCTACCCAGGTAATAAATTTGCAAGGTACTGAAAGCTCCTCTAGTCTGCCCCAACATATGGAAAACCAGGCTACCTACGATTCCGGACCTCAGCATGCCACAGGATGAGATCAGATCCTTGCAGGGCAAAAAAGGAGGTTATTACTCATGGCAAAACAGGAGGAGGTCCTTGGAAAATTAGTCTTAAATTTCATGGAAAAGTTCTCAAGATTGATCAAATTTCCTTTCACGATAAAGATCTCTAGATCCCCATCCCTCTAATCTCAGTTCCTGAAAGAACGCCTACCCTCTTCTTACCTGCTGAACCAAAGTCCCTTTGGATTGCTGCTGAAGCCGCTGGGAACTGCTCTTCTTTCCAGGAGCTTATTACATTTATTATGGGCCACCTCCCAGGGAGGAGGGGAGCAATAGGTGAGAAGGAGGAGCCATCAAAGGTGGCAACTGGACACACTTGAAGCACAAGGAACCCGGACCAGACAAACTGGCATAGGCTGGGAGGGGCCAAAGTTCACTGATGAAGAGGTTGATATGTTTGCATGCTTTGCATACCACAAGGAAGTCAATTTGGGCAGCCAACCAATTATATAAAGTTAGTTGATCGATCATCTGGTTTCTCATAGGGAGCCAAAATGTCCCATGCATCATCGTTCATAGTTTCTTTCTAATTAATCTGGGATTCTATCTTGATATTTCACGCATTTCCTACTAGCCCATCCTTTAAGCGCAGGTGGGATGCTATCCACCTTTATCGGCACGATCAAAGAACTGACGGTTGTATAATGGCAGGTCCAGCCTTAGAGGGAAGCACTGGGAAAGGATGTTTTGAAGCAGCAAGTTCCAGAGAAGGATTAATTTTTCTGGCTGCAATCTGCCGTTCAGAACCTTAGGTTGCCAGAATGAAAACTGAAGAAAGCTCCTGTACTTTTAATGATTGTGTAGATGAGGGAATTTCAGTGACTGTTGCTTGTCACACAAGCAGCTAGCAAGCAATACCTTCTGAAATTCCCTGTTCTGCACAACCGTTAAAGGTACAGGAGCCCTCTCCAGTCTTTGTTGTGGCAACCCTACTTGAAGAGACTTGAACTTTGACTACTTCTTTTTAACTTCAAGAGACTGACATTCTTAGGTAAATGAATGGTGACAACTCATTCTCCATTAAAAAATGAACAAACCAACTAACATGGACAAGATTGTGCTAACAAAGACCTGTTGAAAGTATCGTTGAGAGTAAGCTATGCAAGGTCAGGCCAAGACCTATAGTGAACTAAGGTATATAGGTCAGGGAGACCCATTATGGACGGTTGTGGAGAAGAAGACGGAGGCATAGTCTGCAGGAATGAGCTTGAGGGAGAAAATCCAAATAATACCTTCCTTGACACTAATTCACGTGAGGCATGATCCATGGGGAAATTTCTCTCCAAGACCGACCAAAAATATTTTGCTGCCTAAAGTACTGGACAAAATGGTGTTTCTTGCTTCGTTCCACAAACTGACCAAACTGCCAGTTGAAGGCTGACGATAGGAAAAGTCTTCAACCACGTCTGAGGGCAGCTGCTTCTTAGTTATTATTTCAAATAAAAATACAACAGCCATTCTCTTTCTCTTCCTTCAGAATGAGGAATTGGGAGGTTGATCATCTGAAACAAAACCAGAACTCCAAACTCCTCAGGGCATCAGGCCAAAAGATGATCAGTTCATGTTCTTTAATTACCTGAACTTTACAAGTAGCACTGAAAGCAAAAGCCTTGGAACGCCAAAGTAGTTCTCAAGTTCATAACCACCCACACAAAAATACATATTTACGTATGGTGATGCTGTCAAAAGAACAGCCGGTTTCTGAATAGTAACATAACATATGGAATAAGAAAGTCTCCATGCAAGCCAAGCCGTGGGTTGTGGTGTGCCCTGCCTGGCTGACAGTTGCAAAGGTCATAACCAGAGATTATCTGGGATTATACTTGAAGGGACAGTGGGATCCTCAGCAGCAGATTTGAAGCTCTGTGCAGGAACGTTCATACCTTTAAGTTCAAGCGCAGCTCAAATATTTATGTTTATTTAGTAGATTGGCATACTGTCACTTGCTCATCATAAGGATCCGATCTCCCATGCAATGCACTGTTCATACATAAACCTGCTTAGCTTCGGCTAAGTGGCTGCAGCATATGTCCTCAGACCAGGACAGACAGACAGACAATTGTTATCCTTGGACTGTAAGAAATGCCTTTTATCATACTAGAAGGATAATGTCATTACTTGTTGTTGCTGTGTACCTACAAGTCATTTTTGACTTAGGGAGATCCCCTCGATTTCTTAGGACAGAGGAATAGCTAGAGAAAGAGCTCTCGGATCCTTCCGACACCCTCGCCTCCTGTAGAAAAAAGCGATGAGGGTTTTGTAAGCTGAAGCAAACCCACCTTTCCCTCCCCTCATGCTGGGGGACAGTGCCCTCTGCGCTCCTGGGTAGTCAAAGCACCAACAAAATTTAACAGAGAAGACATCTTGGTTTTCAATAAGAATTACGTCAGGCTGGTAAGGCACAATACAACTTGGGAGGCATGACCATTCGGAAGGTAGGGGTCATTTCAAGGAGTATCCCCTAATCACTTCCACTTAGAGACAGCTGAAGCAATTGAAAGTGAGCATGAAAGACCGGAGGCCATACATTGCAGGAACAAAGGGAACTTTTCTGAGAAAGTAATGGGAACAGCCATGTCAATTTTAAAAAGCACAGACTGGATCATCTGCAATTACAATTTGCCCACTATCTCAGTGGCAGAGCTTGGAGTGTGTGGAGAGGGGGCATGAGGGAGAGCTATGATGCGAGAGGTGTGGCTGCGGTGCGTGGGTGTGCGGCCAGGGCATGAGGGGGCGTGGCTATGGGCCAGGACGCCCCAAAAATATTGCCACCCGGGGTGAATTGCCCACCCCACCCCCACGTCCCTATGCGACTGCACTGTCTGCTAAATGCTGTTGCATGATGTCCTTCATTTCTTTCCCTTCCACCACATATTCAGTGCTATAAATCATAGGAAGCATAACATGGTAATGGTTTGGTTTGACTATGACCCTGGAGAACAGGGTCCAATTCCCATTTGGCCATGGAAATGTTACCACCATTGCTAGCCCGAGCTTGGGGGATGTTAAAAGATATCTCTCGATATCAATAATTCGGCCTCACATACCCATTCCGCTCCACGTGCTTGCGAGGCCCCCGGACAAGCACGCACACAGGCTTGGCCGATAATCGCCGTAATATTCCAACACAATACAGGCAGGCCAGAAATAGCCGACTCGCAGCTTCAGGAGACCTCAAGGCAAGTACCTCCATTAGGTATCCACGCAGCTCTCAAAAGATCCTCTGCCCCGCGCTGGCAGCTTGATGATCGGACTATAGAATGCTCAAGCACTCCACGTTTGCATACCGGCTACCCTATTTACAATTTGGCTATAACTCAATCATTCAAATTCTGACCTTTCGGAGGCTTCATCTCCAGTCCCAAACTCATTGTTTTCCCCAAGTACGAACTAGCCTGCGGTCACAATTCTCCTTATAAAAACCCCTAAATGGATACCTTTGCTCATGCTAATACTAGGGCTACCCACTCTGGAATGTAATGTTTAAGTTCAAGCGCAGCTCAAATATTTACGTTTATTTAGTAGATTAATATACTGTCACTTTCTCATCATAGGGATCAAAGATGATTTCCCATCATTCAATCTGTTTCTAGGTCAACCACAAGCATCCAAGATCCAATGAAAACAGTTAACAAATAGATGAAGGATGGGGGAAAATATGGAATGGATTGTCTCTTCAACAACCTCACTGGAGCAAGATTTGCTAACTGGGATTGTTGTATTCAAGACATATTTTGTCAGCCTTTCTACTAGAATAGACAATGATATCCAGCTAGTTAAAAAAATGTGATTGGAGGAACCTTACGGTCAACCAGGAAAGTTCTAGCCTTCGGCTCATAGAAAGACGAAGGAAGTGTCCTAGTACATGCCCAGTACTTTTCTCAGCACTGTGTCCTCATTTTACTACCTCTTACATTAAAGATGAATTAACCATAATGCTAAAAAGGAGGGGCACATAATGCATTAGCTGGAACATTTCTTCTTTCTTTATAGAAGACTGCTTCAAAGGAAGGTCGGGAGATAGGTTGGACTCCATAAAGGAAATTTCTGGGGAAACATTTTCATGGGCAATGACAATAGGAATAAACCACAGAGTAAACCAGAGGTGGGGAACCTGTAATCTGCAGTCCACATACACTCTGTGGGAGCATTTTTTGTTCTCTGTCAGAGTTTCCCTCATCAAAATAAGGTGTGTGTGTGCACATGTGCCCTCATGTCACCGGTTAACTTATACCAACCCCATGAATTTCATAGGGTTTTCTTAGCAAGGAACATTCAGAGGTAGTTTAGCTAATTACTTTCTCTGAAATATAAGCTATAATGCCTGGTATTTGTTGGCAGTCTCCCATCCAAGTATGAATCAAGGCTGACCCTGCTTAGCTTCCAAGATCAAACAGGATCTGGTGCCTTTAGATTGTTTAGAATCTAAAACATCCTATAAATGCTGGGACAAAAATTGACCCCAAATGTTCACACATGAGTCCTGCAGATCTCCAGGAGTATCTTTTAACAAGGGACGGTAGCTTGTGAAATTTACAAGGCAGCAAATCAGTTTAAAAGAAAATATTTTCCATGTATTAAACGGTTATATAAACTGAAACACAGTGATTCATGGAAGTAGATATCTCTTGTGCAAGTTATCCCAAGAGAATTATTTGAACTGTTAACAAAATGTAACGTGTGTTGATTTCTCTGCAAACTTGCAGAGTAATTGTTTATATGAAATTCCTTCAAAGAAGTACTTGCAAACACCAGGATGGCCAAGTTTTCTTTTTAGCAAACTGCTACAATGCCATTGTTGAATGCCTGCACAGTATGTCAGCATATGTGGCCCAGCTGAGAATGGATTTTCACACATAGCTTTAAATGCCCCACACATGGTAGACGTCTGCCTCTGCTGCACACTGAAAAACTCTTAAAATGGAATTTGTGAGTAGTGCACATTCTGCTCGTGTTTACTTCAAGCAAGTTCCAGTTGGCTTGCAACGATGAATTCTCGTGAGGCAACTGCATCTCTCCAAAGTCACATGCAAATAACAACTCTGACACTGCTCTATATCATGTTAGGAAAACATTTCATCATTGTTGCTTTAAAATTAAATTAAAACCTATAAAACATTACTTGGTGTAAGCAAATGCCTAATGCTGTGCCACAAAGGAACAACACATCTCTCTGAACTACAGGTCCCAGAATGAATTGCATAGGAACATTCTCTCTTCTACAGAAAGGTACTGCTTACTCAGCCAGATACTCTTTTTGAAAGTCTCTGCCAGTAAATCTCACTGTTTCATATCTTCCTTGTGGCAAAGACAGTCCCAATTGATCCTCTATCATCTCACTTTTTCAGCCGCTTTAGAAATGTCCCAGCTTCCCTCTCCTTCTCCCATTTTCCCCCTTTGTCCTCAGCTTACTTCAACTACTGCAAACTGAGTTCAAAGTGTAAAAAGTAATTGGCACTCATTAACTTGATATTGGGAAAGAGAAGAGGAATGGGTGAAATTCTGCTTTTCCCAGGAGGTTCAGGCAAAAGCAAACTGCTGCAATCTAGCATGAGTAATTTCCTTGTTCAAGGACCACAACCTGTAAATCCCTTACTGTACGTCCACAAAGTTTGAAAGATTCTGCAACTGTTTGGGGGATAACGCCATTTCTAATATCAGATTTGTGTCCATTAATCCTCTGGCAGATAGACTTTCTTGTTTGTCCAACGTAGAGTGCAGAGGAACACTGCAGGCATAGGATGGCATATACCACATTGGAGGAAGAGCAAGTAAATCCACCTCTGACATTGCGGGTGATGTTATTGGCCCTTGTGATACTGCTCCCAGAGTAGAATGATTGATTTGATTTATATCCCACCTTTCTCCCAACGTAGGATCCAAGGCAGCATACATTTTAAAAGCACAATACTGTTAAAAAAAAACTGTTAATGCAAAAATTAAAACAGTGTGGGGACAATATGGGGACAAAGTTGGCATCTGGGTTTATGGCAGGATTTGTTTCTCTATATGGTACGTATGCTATTGTCTCCCAACGTAGGATCCAAGGCAGCATACATTTTAAAAGCACAATACTGTTAAAAAAAACTGTTAATACAAAAATTAAAACAGTATGGGGACAATATGGGGACAAAGTTGGCATCTGGATTTATGGCAGGATTTGTTTCTCTATATGGTATGTATGCTATTGTCTCCCAACGTAGGATCCAAGGCAGCATACATTTTACAAGCACAATACTGTTAAAAAAAACTGTCAATGCAAAAATTAAAACAGTGCGGGGACAATATGGGGGCAAAGTTGGCATCTGGGTTTATGGCAGGAGTTGTTTCTCTATGTGGTACGTATGCTATTGTAAGTGAGTAGTTGTCTGTTAGGGTCAATAACGGCCTGCCTCCCAGAACTTGTGAGAAGGCCGTGTTATTCTCCAAAATTGGCTGTAGCGCACTGATGATGCATTTGAGCGGTCTCAGCTGAGGACTGTAGTGACAGGTCCAGAGGTATTCTGTCATACTGTATTTTTGGTCTGTCTTGTGGTAGATTGTTTCTGGGTACAAATCTCACCTAGCTTCTTCACTTCTTTAGGTGGATACTGTAGCTTGAGAAATGCCTGGTGTTATTCCAAAACTTCTGAGTCCCTGTCTTGTGCATCTGAGCAGATGTGGTTGTATTTGATGGGTTGACTTTCAACAATAGATTTCATAGTGCGGTCTTGGTAGAAAGTGGAGGCACGTAAATACATGTAGCAATCAGTGGGCTTTCCATAGAATGCTTAGAAGTCCATTGTGTAGTTGCACGGTAGTGTCAAGAAAGTGAATTTGTTGTGTGGGTAGTTCAGCCAGGCTCAGGTTGACAGTAGGGTGGAAATTGTTTATAGTTGGTGAAACTTCTGAAGTGATTGCTTTCCATATCTCCAAATAATAGATATGTCATTAAGAAATCATAGGCAGAGGAGAGCTTTTTCGTGCTTGCGCTGAGAAAATATTGTCCCAGTCCGCCATGAAGATGTTTCCATACAGTGGTGCCACGCAGGTGCCCGTAGCTGTGCTATTGACTTGGAGGTACATGTTATTCCCAGAAGTGTAGTAGTTATGAGTAAGTACAAAACAGCAGAGTCTTGCATTTCTCCACCCCACCTTCACCATCTTTGTAATGTGAATGCCTCTTAAAAACCTGCAGCTAGAAAGAAGATAAGGAGGGAAAGGGACAGAGGCTGGGCAAGCATAAAAAACTATTTTTAAACAATGACTTTCTTTGTCAGAAGCTTTGTTGACTGAGATATACCTGTACAGGTGTGCAAGTAAAGTATTAATTATTGACAGAAAGGTTCTCCAAATAAGGTGAGAACACTCTCTTCTTTCTTTCATTTACATACCACTCAACTGGCAAACACCTTCCAGGAAAGTTTACATTACTAATACTGTACCTGCCAATAGTCGATAATATAACGCCTAAAAAAGACAGCTGAGACCAATAGTCAAATGTTAAACTATTAGGCTGTTTAAAAGCCAGTGACAGAACTGATAATAACAAATCAACAACTAGTTGAAAGATTGCTGGAAAAGGATGATCTTATCCAGGGATCTCAGTAGTTATGATGAGGACTCCACACAAGTTCTCTCTGAAGAGGGTATTCCACAGATTGAGAGTGACAAACACTACGCATACCCTCCTGAATTTGTCAGGGACAGTCCCAGTCAATCCTGCACCCTCCCACTTTTTCAGCTGCTTTTACAATGTCCTGTTTTCCCTCTCCTCCTACCACTTTCCCCCCTTATCATCTGCTTACTCCAATTGCTGCAAACTGAGTTCAAAATGCAAAAAAGTAAAGCATATTCCAATTAAAAAAAACTTCGGCAGAGAAGCTGCTTTTCACAAAGTCTTTTATGGCCAACCAGCCCCATTTTTCTTCCTCATTCGCTGTCCAGCTAGAAATTTTTTAGCAGCATTGGCACTGGGAGGACAGGGAAGGAAGACTGGAGAAACACAGAATTTCAGTGTTGGTCTACATCAGTGCTTCTGCAGTTTCAACTGGGAAAAAGTGGTATCCTACTTTAGCTGATGTGTACTGCCTACAACAGGTAAGGTAATCAGCAGCTGCCTCCAAAATGGCTAACTGGCCATGCGTGAACAGGAAGACAGGCAGAGCATAAAAACCTACCTCACCAGCTACCCCCAACATGTTAAAAAAAAGCATAGATTTTTTTTGACCACCAAAATAGAAATTACAGGGAAACTGGAGGCTGGTGAAAGGGGAAAAAAATCTTCCCTGGACATGTTTTGTAAGCAATTTTCAAGTCATCTTTAGAAGGTTCAAATTGTTTCTGTTTACTTATGCAAGGTTGACTTGACTTGGGCCATTTCCACACTCCACTGTTATAGCGCTATTATTCCACTTTCAACATCCTATGGAATCCTGGGGTTTGCAGTTTAGGGAGGAGCATTTAGACTTCTCAGCCAGATAGCTCTTTGGACTCAGGAAACTACAGACCCCAGAATTCTACAGGATGTTGAAAGTGGAATAATAGCACTATAAAAGTATAGTGCAGAAAGGCCCTATGTATCACATCCCGTTGTAGTCAATGGATACAACAAACGTGCGCCTGCAGCGTCCACTGTAATGAGATGTGATGCTTCACATGACCTCACATTCATGTGTGTGGAGGTCACGCTAAAAGAGGGCACACTATGTTCCACATTAGCTTTTGATGATTACGATAGTGATGTTGGTGGTTTTATCCTTTTCTCTATCTAAAGATCTCAGGGTGGTATGCATAAATAGCAGGTGCTGAGGATAAGAACTCTCTTCAAAGGTGGCCCCACATGCAATGCAATGCAGTAATCTGGTCAGGATCCTATCGCTGCATGGATAACTTTGTTCAGGTTGGGATGCAGTTGGGAAATCAGCCAAAGGAACACCATGCCACTTGAAGGAGCTTGGGTTTCAGACTAGGTCTGTGACTACCTGCAGACTAAGAACTGGCTCTTTTTGTAGGAACACAACAAGACTTAATACCATCACTTAACCTGCCACCTATTAAGAGCATCTCCATCTTACTGGAGATGGAGTCAATTTATTGGCCTTTGCCCAGGCAACTTAATGAGTGTAAGAACTGAATTATACCACAGTGTCAGGTCTTCTGGAGCCAATTTTTGAGGTGCAAATTGCAGGAAAGCTCTACTTCCAATTAACCCATGTTGCTAACCCTCAGAGCAGACACTGGAATCATAAGCCCTCAAGACGGGGTTTCATGGTCCTAGCCAGAAGTTAATTTTTTTTTTTTAGTATGCCTCCTAGCATTCTGGCCATGCCAGATAGGGGATTTGGAGTGCTGTAGTTCAAAAAAAAAAGTTTTCACTCAAGTTCTGCTCAGAGCAGGAGTTCCTAGAAACCTTTACAATGGCCAGGTTTAATCATTAGATCAGGAAAAGAAGTTCATGGAAGCCAGTGAGCATACAGGAGAACCAGGACTCAGGCATAAT
The DNA here is from genome assembly GCA_030412105.1 of Cyclura pinguis. NCBI lineage: Eukaryota > Metazoa > Chordata > Lepidosauria > Squamata > Iguanidae > Cyclura > Cyclura pinguis. Next base: position 11,901,450 of record CM059604.1, read on the forward strand.
TCTAGGAACTCAGTCCAACTTGTACAGAATGTTGTTTGTTTTGGTCTTATATTGCTTTTCTTTGATTCCAGCACATCTTGCAAGATCTGGGATACTTCAATACAGATGACTGCTTGTGCTAAATGCATCTACCCTGTGGCACCAAGCCAGGAAAATACACGAACATTACAAATGGATGACAACATCAAGTGGACATCCTATAAAATGTGTGTCATGGTGATTCCACAACAGATTCTCACCTGGAGTCAACCCAGGACAATAGGTACACGGATGCAAGGAAACAGGTTTCCATAGATATAATTTCATTTTGTTTTTCACCTTTATGATAATAAGGTTGCAGCTTGGCTGCCAACTGTTTTTGTAGGCCTGGTAAAATGTACCCCATTTTTCATATCCTCCAGTATTTCACAGATAAAAACCAGGACATGTGTGGCCAAACAACATCAGAATGTGGTCAAGATGGCAAAAGTTATTGAGGAAGAACACACAAAGTAGGAGAGGCTGCAGCAGTTGCCTTTTGCCTGAGCCTACTGAGATGAGCAATATTCCACCTCCATCTTTCCTCTCCCTTTTGCTGAGTTTCGTTGTAGGTAACTGCCATCAAATCAACTTTGACTTATGACGACCCTGTGAATGAGACCTCCGAGTCATAGAGTTGGAAGAGACCACAGAGGCCATCCAGTCCAACCTCTGCCATACAGGAACCCACATCAAAGCAATCCGGACAGATGGCCATCCAGCCTCTGCTTAAAAACCTCCAAAGGAGGAGACTTCACCACACTCCAAGGCAGCAGATTCCACTGCTTGAACAGCTCTGACTATCAGGAAGTTCTTCCTGAGGTTTAAGTGGAATCTCTTTTCCTGCAGTTTGAATCCACTGCTCTGTTACCCTGTGAACTGGGGGTCCCGGGAGGGACACCAAAATGTGCTCCGCTGAAGTTGGGGAAAATTAGCTCAGAGCACTGCTTAACGTTACGAGAGGCAGGGTAACGTAGCGAGATCTTGAACCCTATGTCTACAGGGTCGGGTCGAGTCAAGGAGAACACAGAAGTCGAAATAATAAATGATGTTTATTAAATACAAGCAAAACAGTGTATGCGACACACTCATACAAGATAACTAAAGAAAATAAAGGTTGGAGTGGTATCGAGGGATTTTTAGAGGGATTGTTGGTTTGGGTGATACTTCACCTGTCCTGAAGCCCAGAAAAATGGAGAGCGAGGCTGGGGTGCGATGTAGCTCAGCACGTGGAGCTGAGGGGAGGCTCGCCAAGCAAAGTGGCAGCAAGGCGGGATGAAACTCGGGAGCGATCCGAGGAAGGTCTCAGAATCAAGGGTTTTTATAAGGAGAATTGTGACTGCAGGCTATGCCGTACTTGGAAAACAATAGATTTGGAGTTGGAGACAAAAGCCTCCGAAAGGTCAGAATCTGAATGATTGAGTTATCGCAGCGGTTCTCAACAGAGTAGTCAGTACGCAAACACAGAGTACTTGGGTACTGCATAGTTTACCCATCAAGCTGCCATCGCGGGGCAGAGGCTCTTTTGTAAGTGGCGTGCATACTTAATTAGAGTACTTGCCTGGAGGTCTCCTAAAGCAGCGAGTCAGCTATTTCTGGCCTGCCTGTATTGTAGTTTGAATATTATGGCTATTAACGGCCGAGCTTGTTTGCATGCTTGTCCGGTGGCCTGGCAAGCACGTGGAAAGGAATAGAAAAGTGCAGCCGAATTGTGATATCACGTGATATCTTTAATATCCCCAAAGCTCGGACTAGCCAGGGCAGTAACAGCTCCTTGTCCTAGTCTCTGGAGCAGCAGAAAATAAGCCCACTCCCTCCTCAACATGACATCCCTTCAAATATTTAAACATGGCTGTCACGTCCCTTCTTAACCTTCTCTTCTGCAGACTAAACATATCCAGCTCCCTAAGCTGCTCCTCATAGGGCATGGCTTCCAGACCCTTCACCATTTTGGTTACCCTTCTCTGGAAATGCTCCAGCTTGTCAATATCCTTCTTGAAATGAGGTGCCCAGAACACTCTGTTAACATTCTATGAACAGCCTTGCTGATGTCTTGCAGACTCAGGTTTAGCAAATCTTGCAGCACATCTCAAGGCTGTGGCTTGACTCAGGGCTGTGGCTTCCTTGATTGAGAATCCATCTGTAATGTGGTCATCCTCTTTTCCTACTGCCTTCTACTGAATCAGGCATTATTGTCTTTTCTAATGAGTCAGGTCTTCCCTTGATATGGCCAAAGTACAACAGTCTCAGTTTAGTCTTGGCTTCTAGAGGAAGCTTAGGGTTGATTTGCTCTAGGATCCACGTATTTGTCTTTTTGGCCGGTCATGGTATCCACAAAACTCTTCTCCATCACATCTCAAATTACCTTTTTTCCCATCAGCTTTTTTTGCTGTCCAGCTCTCAAAACCATACTTAGACTCAATGCAAACTATGTTTGCATTTTGAACTCAGCTTGCAATGACAGAAGCAACAAGAGAACAAAAGAGGACCGTGGGAGACATTTTAACAGCTCCTGAAAATGTGAGGTGACAAAAGGTTAATCAGGACTTTCTGGGCGAAATTGAGACAGTTGGACGGTACGCCTATTTGGGCCTTGGGAAAATAAATGTCATTGGGATGCTACCATAACATCCAGCATTAGCAGAATCCTAGTGGGTCTAAGCATTCAGGGAAATAATTTGGAACCCCAGTTCTCCCACTGTTTATTTTGTCTTGTTTCCAGGGATTATTAGATAATCACATAATCTTCTCAGATGCTCACGCCCTGAACGTATAAGAGCAATTAAAACATCACAGGTCGGAACTGAGTTGTTGCCACATCAAAACTTTTAAAATTCCTATGCAAGGAAGGAGTGCCAGGCCAAGTGCAACAGCTTCCTTCTGGGATACCATGAAGCCTGACTAGGCAATACTGGAGAAAATGACCAAATGTTCCCCAAATTGGCACCCCCCCCCCCAAAAATTTCTACTTTTCTAGAGCAATATCCACAATTCCCAAATGGCTTACCTAGAAATATTTGCCTACATACAAAGAGAAGCCTTGAGAAAGTTTGCCAAGGGCAAGATGTGGCAATACCTAAAACAAATCAATAAAATATGTGTGTGAAGTCACACGAGCCAAGTTGTGTACCTGCCATCCTTCTGGTTTGTTTTTTTTAAGTGACACAAGAACCTGCAAATGGCAAAAATTTAAAAGTTCAGGTAAGAGCAAGATACAAAAGATCTCCACACCCTCTCTATTCCCTATTTTTCATGATTCTCCCTGGTGTGTGTGTGTGTGTATGTTAGTGGGAGATTCTGGGAACTGTAGGCCTTCAAAAAGTCAGCTTTCCAAATTCAGCTAAATAATATACCAGTATGTTTTGGGTCCACACATGTTATTTTTCTGATGTTGATTAACTGGTTTTTACATGAAGAATTCAGACAACTTCCTTCGTAAGATTCTGCATTTGGGTGTTTTCAAACTTACTGCTGATTGCTTGCATTCTCGTGTTTCGTTTTGTTTTTTAATACTGGCCTCCCATCTTCTGTTTTCTTTGTTTGCTTTGAGGTTTCCTCTGCTGAAAATGCAACTGAAATATCAGCTACTGAGGCTGCTCCCTGACACTGAACTCTTTAATTTGTGGTTTCCTCGTTGCCTTTTTCTTTTAAACTGGAAATTCATTAAAAGTCCAAGGACTGTTTTAAAGGAAAAGGAGCAAGTGGCAAACGTCTAGTTAAAGACCAATTGCAGGGAATCTTTTGTTAATGGGATTTATTTCTTAGTAACCATGTATACGCTCTTGAACATGTAGATAGCATTGCTGCAATTTACTGAGAATTTGACATAATACTACCTATAGGGATAGGAGTTGTTATAGGAATGGGGGAATATTTGCTGTTGTTGTTGTGTCCCTTTAAATCATTTCCAGTTTATGGCGACCTTAAGGGGAACCTATCATGGGATTTTCTTGGCAAGGTTTATTCAGAGGAGGACTACTTGTGCCTCCCTCTGAAACTGAGAGAGTGTGACTTGCCCAAGGAAACCCATTGGATTTCCATGGCTGAGCAGGGATTTGACCCCTGCTCTCTAGAGTTTTAGTCCAACACTCAGGCCATTTCCACACTAGACTGTTATAGTGCAATTGTTCCACTTTCAACATCCTATGGAATCCTGAGGTTTGCAGTTTAGGGAGAGGCCTCAAAAGCCCCTCCCTAAACTGCAAACCCCAGGATTCCATAGGATGTCGAAAGTGGAATAACAGCACTATAACAGTCTAGTGCAGAAATGGCCTTCTATCAGAATCACCCAAAGGTCTAGGTCAGTGTTTCCCAAACTCTGGTCCTCCAGGTGTTTTGGCCTTCAGCTCCCAGGATCACTGATCACTGGCCAAGGCAGCTGAGACTTCTGGGAGTTGGCCTCCAAAAACTGGGAAGGCTAGAGTTTGGGAATCGCTGGCCTGGGCAATAGCCACAACATTACCTTGCCTTTGAACTACTTTAATGGTAATTGTATCCATCAAGACTCTTGGGAACTGTGGTTGGCAAGGGAGCTAGAATTCAGCATTTCAGATCCTTAGCCTTATGTACAAGAACTACAGTTCCCGGCAGTCCTTGGAAAGAAGAAATCCCTGTATTTCATCCTCAGCCCCATCCTCATCCTCATTGATTGTATTTTAAAATACAATCAATTCATTCAGGTCCAATTTTCTAAAACTGATTTACTGATTAATTTGCTAGATCATAATATTAAACATCCTCATATTACTGAGAGTGATTATTAACTAATTACATTAAACTGAAATATTATTACTCAAAAAATTTTAAATACTTAAATAGCACATCTTAAATTGGTATTTTAATTTTTTTACAACTTATGAGGAACAAATTCATTTGTAATGAATTATTTACAGGTTGGGGTTCTTCATCTTTACTTTTCCCTGCATCAGAAAATAGAAAAGCTCCTTTGTGTGGAACTTTTTCTTTTTCTTTTTTCTTCTTTTTTTCTCACTTTACAGCTATGAGGTATTAACTCAAACTTGCTAAGAAACAGGATATAAAAGGAAGCCTTCACAAACAGCTGATGCAATTCTTTCCTATTTATTTGCACTAATTTTCAAAGCAGAAGATTGAACAAGATACAGATACATCACATGGCCCCTGTAGATGGGCTATATTGCAAATTCAGGAATTAATAATTCCTATTATTATTATTATTATTATTATTATCATCATCATCATCATCATTATTTGCAAATATGTTTTTCCTAAGGTTAATATGATGACCTGAACCCAGATGAAGCAAGTCACTTGTTAGTCTTGTTGAAATCAGTAGATCACTTTATTAAGTTAATTACCCTTGATTAGGAGACTAACATGTGACTAATGTCCTATAGATACAATGCTAGATCAAGATCTTTTACTGCCTGGGGCAAAAAACAATACGGCACCCTACCTCCATTCCACAGACAAAAGCTGATTGGGCTGAGAACGGAAAGTAATTTCAGCACTCAGAAATAGGAAATGAAATTCTACCATATCAGAGAGGCAGGCAGCAGTAGACCAGTTTAGGTAGTGCAAGAGAGGCTGTGTGACACTGTCCTCCAAGAGAAGGGAACAGCCAAGGGCCTCATGACTAACATTTCAGTGGCTATCATTGCTCACACCCCAACTTCTGCCACGTGAAGTGACTGAACTGCTCTGCCTAATAGTAGTGCTGGTCCTGTCTAGATGGTTGTTGTGTTCCTCCAAGTCATTTCTGACTTATGGCAACCCCCAGGTGAACCTGTCACGGGGTTTTCTGGGTCTACGTGTGTGTGATGCACCCAAGGTCACCCAGTGCACTTCCGTAGAATCATAGAGTTGGAAGAGACCCCAGGGGCCATAGAGTCCAACCCCCTGCCATGCAGGAACCCCCATCAAAGCACTCCTGACAGATGGCCATCCAGCCTCTGCTTAAAAACCTCCAAAGAAGGAGACTCCAACCACACTCCGAGGCAGCACCTTCCACTACTGAACAGCTCTCACCATCAGGACGTTCTTCCTGGCTGAGCATGGAATCAAACCCCGCTCTCCAAGGTTGTAGTAGAACGCTCAAAGCACTACACCACGCTGGCTTTCAAGATACCGCCCAGTTTATTAAGGTATATACTATTCCAGGTCTTAGGAGCGTTGTTACCCAGTTTTACTTGTTAGTGAAACCTATTAATCAAATTTATTCAGGAGTCCAAACTAAAATATCGCAACAGAATATGCGTGAGATTGTATGTCCACAAAAATAAAAGAGAATGTGAGTCTATGTGTACATTTCTCTCTGCCATAGCTCCAAGACCATGAAAAGTAGACTTGTGAAACATGGCATGGATGCTACTGTTTAATTAACATCTGTTGGTAGCCTATAGTACCATTTTTTTAGGCACTTGGGCCAGACCTCCCCAAACAAAGAGATAAAAGTCAAGATACACCTGATGGGGGTCATTTCTCCACAGAGCCCCAAGGAGCTCCACATCATGCTTTCCTCTGCAGGGCCCTCAGTCTCTTCAAACAGTTCTAGGAGACAGAAAGAGATGTCGCATGGGTGAGGGTGAGGAGAGCGGAAACCTGAAATGAGAATCAACAAGGATGAAAAAAAGGCCTTTTCTGCACTACACTGTTATAGTGCTATTATTCCACTTCCAACATCCTGTGGAATTCTGGGGTTTGTAGTTTACTGAGGCCAAAGAGCTCTCTGGCTCTGCCCTTTCCTAAACTCAAACTCTAGGATTCCGTAGGATGTTGAAAGTGAAATAATAGCACTATAACAGTGTAGTGAGGAAATGGCCAGAGATTGCGGGTGAGAGAGAGAACAGTAGGAAGGAGCTAAGGGTATGGTTAGCAAGTTTCATAGAATCATAGAGTTGGAAGAGACCACAGGGGCCATTGAGTCCAACCCCCTGCTATGCAGGAACAACCATCAAAGCATTCCCAACAGATGGCCATCCAGCCTCAGCTTAAAAACCTCCAAAGAAGGAGACTCCACCACACTCCGAGGCAGCATATTCCACTGCCGGACAGCTCTGACCGTCAGAAAGTTCTTCCTGAGGTTCAAGTAGAATCTCCTTTCCTGCAGCTTGAATCCATTGCTCCTTGTCCTAGTTTCTGGAGCAGCAGAAACTATGGCCATTTCCACACTGGGAAATTAAAATGGTGCAGAGTGACCTCCAACGGAGGTCTTCTGCACCGTAGAGTGGACTGGGGTGGACTACTTTCTGTAGATCCACACCTCAGTCCGGTTCTGCGCGACCAGAAATGGTCGCGCAGCATGGTTTTTAAAAACCTCTTTTTTGAGGTTTTTAAAAAGCATGAAGCGAGCGAAGCCGTGTAGCTCCGTCGCCCGGCTCCGGAGCAGATTTGCAGGCGCACGCAAGTGCGTGCCTGCAGATCTTCCAGGGGCGGGCTTTCAGCTGGTGAGCTTCTCCGGTTGGTGGAGAGCCTCCACCAACCGGAAGCCACCATTTGGGACGCCGGAGGACTGCGGAGCGGCGAGCTCGCGCTGCTCCTTGTGGCAACAGACTCGGTCAGCCGGAAAACAAAGCCAGAAAGCTCTGTTTTCAGGCGTTCCCCCCCCCCACATGCGGAAAGGGCCTAGGGCATGGCTTCCACACCCATAGGGCATGGCTTCCAGACCCTTCACCACTTTGGTCGCCCTCCTCTGGACATGCTCCAGCTTGTCAATATCCTTCTTGAATTGAGGTGCCCAGGACCGGACACAGTATTCGAAATGAGGCCTAGCCAACGCAGAATAGAGTGGTACCATTACCTCCCTCGATCTAGACACCATACTCCTATTGATGCAACCAAGAATCGCGTTGGCTTTCTTGGCTGCCTCATCACCCTGCTGACTCATACCAAGACTCCTAGATCCTTTTCACATGTTCTGCTATCCAGCCACGCGTCCCCCATCCTATATTTGTGCATTCCATTTTTCCTGCCTAAGTGTAGGACTTTACATCTCTCTCTGTTGAAATTCATTTTGTTAGCTTTGGCCCAGCTCCCCAATCTATCAAGGTCATTTTGAAATTCGATCCTGCCCTCTGGGGTATTAGCAACCCCTCCCAATTTCATGTCTTCTGCAAATTTGATCAGCATTCCCTCTACTCCTTCATCCAAGTCATCGATGAAGATGTTGAATAGCACTGGGCCCAGGACAGAACCCTGTGGCACCCCACCAGTCACTTCTCTCCAGCATGAAAAGCAGCCATTGGTGATCACCCTTTGGGTTCAGTCGGTCAACCAATTACAAATCCACCTAACAGCAGCCCTGTCCAGCCTGCATTTTACTAGCTTCTTTGCAAGAATGTCAGGGAGAACTTTGTCAAAGGCCTTACGGAAGTCAAGATATGCTATGTCTATAGCATTTCCTTCATCTATCAAGCTTGTAACCCTATCATAAAAAGACATAAGATTTGTCTGACATGACTTATTTCTGAGAAATCCACGTGGACTTTTAGTGATCACGGCATTGCTTTCTAAGTAATTACAAACTGACCGTTTAATGATCTGCTCTAGGATCTTTCCTGGTATTGATGTCAGGCTGACCGGGCAATAATTATTTGAGTCCTCTTTTTTCCCCTTCTTGAAGATGAGGACAACATTTGCCCTCCTCCAGTCTGCTGGGACTTCTCCTGCTCTCCAAGAGTTCTCAAAGATTATTGCAAGTGGTTCAGAAATGACTTTTGCCAGTTCTTTTAATATCCTTGGATGTAATTCATCTGGACCTGGAGACTTGAATTCATCTAGTTTAGCCAAATATTCCTGTACTTTACTTATTCTGTGCTGCATTTCCGCTCCTTCCTCACCTGCTCCCCATCCCTCAGGTTGAGTACTTCTATCCTTTTGAGAGAAAACTGAGGCAAAGAAGATGTTGAGTAGTTCTGCCTTCTCTCTTCCATCTGTTATCAATTGGCCGTCTTCTCCATGCAGCAACCTTATCATTTCGTTGTTTTTCCTTTTGCTGAGGACATATCTAAAAAAGCCTTTTTTTATTGTTTTTAATGTCTCTGGCAAGCCTGAGTTCATTCTGCATTTCAAACATATGCAGACTGATATGTCTTTTGATAACCAGTAATTTTTGTCCAATCAAGAACCACATTTATTTCAAGAAATATGTAGCCCCAAAATTGGTTGGTTTTTAGTTTCTTATAGTTTTTTTTAGTTTCTTATAAATTCATCTACTTGCCCTATCATACTTTTTACATTAGAACTGTTGAGTCATTAATTTCAGGGTATAGCCAACTTGTTCCCTACTTCCCTTTCTAGGAAATAAACAGGGAGGTGCTCTGTTGTACTTCTCTAGGCTGGAGACACCACAGAAAACATCGCATTGACTTCACATTAGCATCACTTTCTTTCTCCCATCACAGCTCCTCATTTTCCTTTTCCTTTTTACCTTTCTTCGAAAAGTAACCCAATGCGAGGTCAGCAGAGACAGTGGAGACTTGGCATTCCTGACACGATGCCAAGCCATTTCTGCATTATTAATTTCCATGGCATGTTGAGTTCTAAATAATTTAGCAGTATGTTAATTACATTCAGGAGAAAGAACAATAACACAAAAGGAGCAACCCGGCAAAGGTGATGACAGGAAATTTATCCAGACTCCAGAGGGAGTCCAATTCAGTACATAAGCAAAAGGCTATCATCTCTCACGTGGAAAGAGACCTTTTGAACATAGATAGAACACTGAGCTATGTTAGAAGAACTGAAAGAATGCAGGGTCCAGCCAGAGCTGGTGTGACACCATTTCCGCATTGCACTGTTTATAGCGCTATTATTCCACTTTCAACATCCTATGAAACCCTGGGGTTTGCAGTTTAGGGAGGGGCCTAGAGGCCCAGGCTTCTACAGAGGGAGAAGTGATAGCCCTGTAGAACTACCCTTGCTCTGCTAACATCCTGTAGGATGTCAGCCTATGGCTTTTTAAAATGGTCACAATTTAGGGTGTTCCAAATTAATATTCAGCCAACTATTTCCAAATGTTAAGAACACTGGAGATAAATAGACTTTCTTCCCCCATCAGCTTCTGGCAAATCCATGCCAGCCTGTTTGACCTTAGAGAGATATTTTATATATTTGCAAAATTCTTCCGGGAAATGGTTCCAGATCCTCTATGATGGTTCTTTCCCTCTATGATGTGGATGTATGGATTGCTAAATTCCAGTGACAGTAATGAATTAAGCATTAGTTAACATTTCCCATTCTTTTAATTCATTGCTTTTGGAGGGTAGTTTGGAGGCAAGGTAGCCATATCTCCCACATTTAGTAATTTTAATCAGTATAATTTAACTTAGTGAATTAAGATGTGTTGCTAATGCATTAATATCAATCGACATAGTGAATTAATTTTATGATTTTCACTATGGTGATTAACATGAATGAATTAATTTCCAAATTAATATAAAACATTTGCCTTAACATTAATGTTTCCAGGCTTTGAAGGTTCTTTGGTGCTCAGCTATACCTCAGGACCAACACTGGTCATTCTTCCTCAGCTTCACTCATGCCTGAAGCCTCTCTGACCAGTTTCCCAATCTCTTTGCTTCATGACTCCTCCCAAGAAGAGAGAGACAGAGAGGCAATCTTTATTTCTGAAAGGATGACATGATGGCTGGCTGATCAAGTGGTGCTAAAAATAACTACAGCTAGAAATAATTGCAGATAAAGCTGAGGGACGGGTGTAAGTGCTACACCTGATAAAAATGTACTTCCCTTGTAGTCACTGTTTATCATGGAGGCCCATCCTGCCCACTTCTTCCACCTTCTACCTTCCATTAGCATGATTTTTTCCCATCACTGGCCTTGTTCTTTTAAAGAAATTAATATGAAGTAATCACATCAGAAAGACTTGCTTTCTTTCTCCTCCCCTCCCTTCTGTCATCCATAATGAACTGTGTTAAAGGACTGTATTAGACAAACTGATAACCGAAGTCATAACCACTAAAGCCATAACCTGGAATATTGTCTCCAGTTCCGGATCCCACAGTTCAAAAAGGATATTGAAAAGCTGGAGTGCATCTAGAGAAGGGCAATCAAGGGCAATCAAGCGGTATGAGGAACTACTTAGGAAGCTGGGAATGTTTATCTTGGAGAAGGAAAGACTGAGGGATGATACAATAGCCATCTTTAAATATCTGAAGGGATGCCATGGAGAAGACAGAGGCAGCTTGTTTTCTGCTCCTTTAGAGACTAGGATATTCCACCTAAGCATTGGAAAGAACTTTTTTTTTTTACTGTAAGAACCATTTAACGGTGGAGTAGACTGCCTCATGGATGCTCCATCTTTGGAGGTCTTTAAACAGAGTTGAGTGGCATCTTTCAGGGGTGCTTTAGCTGCATGGCAGGAATTGTCCTAGAGGACCCTTGTGGTCTCTTCCAGCTCTAAGATTCTAGGGTGCTACGTGTAGGGCTAGCCCAAGACATTTTCTGCCCAGACAGAGCAGTACATTGTTCTCTCCCCTTCCCTGCATTGTCCACCCAAGTCAACATGCAGGCATCCTTTGCTTTTCGAACATTCTACTTTTTAACAATCCACTCTTTTGACAGTAACCAAAACTGCCTCTCTCCACTGTTCCATTTATCCTGTCCCTCTCAAAAGCTCATTCCGTCGGAAATATGCTCGTAGCAGCCTCGTCACTGGCCCAGCTTTCTTAAGTCTGGGTTACACATTTCAATGATTTCCAGTTTTTGACAGTGTTCTGGTCCCCCACTTATCAAATAGTTGGGGGAAGCCTGTACACAGTGAGTAAAGCCAGCTATGTATGACTGTACGTAGTACATAAAGCCAGCTAACACTGTGTCCACACTGCACAATTGTAGCACTGTGATACTATTTAACTGCCATGGTCCATCTTATGGAATCGTGAGATTTGTAGTTTGCTGAGGGACCTGGACTTCTGTGCCACAAAGTTCTAGTGGTATAGTTCGGGAGAGTACAGGGCAGAAATCTATGTATGATGAATTCCAAGATTCCAGGGACTATGAATCCCAAGATTCCAGAGAATGGTGCCAAAGCAGTTGAAGTGGTATCAAATGGCTACAATTGTGCCATGTGGATATACCCTAAGTTATCTTGGCACTTGAGGTAGAAAACCCCATAAGTACGTCTTCCCATCTCTTGTGGTCCAAATACAATAATAGCAAATTAAATAACCAACAGTTTGTTGATCACTAAGGACACTTGTTGAACTTTTTAAATAGTTACCCAACCAAGACTGAACTCCACCTAGAAGCCAAAGTGATTAAACAGAGGCAATCATACTTTAGACGTATCATGGGATGACATGACTCGTTAGAAAAATACTATGATGCTTATTAAAGGCAGACAGTAGGAAAAGAGGAAGACCATACTACAGGTGTATGAATTCAATCAAGGAAGCCACAGCCCCGGGTCTGTAAAACCTGAGAAAGGCAGTTCATAATTGTGATTCTTGGAGGTCTCACAGGATCACCAAAGTTGAAGACAACTTGATAGCAGCTAATAACAAAAAGAAGTGCTTTAGGAGTGGATTTCTTACAAGGCAAAGAGCCAGCCGAGAAGACCTGTACGAATGCTTTATGATTCTGAGCAAAAGCAATCGGCAAACCATGTAACCTACTAACAGCAAACTCTTTGCTAAAGACTGCAACCAGTAACTGACACGTGTTACTTTTTTAAAAAGCCACTTTCCAAGCTGTGAACCAAGCTCTTTAGTACTCCTTGTTCTGGGCGGTGTCAAGGGGCAGACTGTACCTGTCAGGAGGAGGTGAGTTTGTTCCATCAGTGCAACTTGATATAGCGGGGTAACAGTACTGAGGCTGATACTGTGAGGAGAGAGCTTGTACTTTTCCCCTTGCCCCTTCTGATTTCTTTCTTGAAACAGGAGGCTCAGTGTACTTTGTGTTAGAGCTTTGCTCTTTTTTTTTTTGTCTATGGTAAAATGCAGCAGCATGTTGTCACGTCGTTTGGCAAGTGTTGCCTTTCAGTTACACAGGACTACGGAATCATCAAACTGAAGAATGGAAAGCGGGCCATGAAGGAATGTATAAATCCAACTTCCTTCATAGCTAGAGCGTCTTTGAAAGAAGGGCTTTGGTCTTTTCGATAAATGGTTTCTTGACGCACTACACATATTGAAACACAAGTTAGCATCTCAGCTGCTAGGCAGGTCCTCGTGCCAGCTTCATTGCAACGCTTGACTGGTCCTGTACCCCTATCAATGCACTACAATAGAGGTAGCAACTATGGGGGAAGCTAGGGGCCACATTAGCCCCCAAGGACACATTGAAGGGCCACATCCCCACTGCAAAAAAATAAAAAAAAAAAACCTCCAAATTTCACCAAATGCCCCCAACACCCTCTAGGGGTTGGGGGGTGGGATTTTTGCCATGTTTCCAGGGAACTCCGGGGCATAATAGGCCCAGGAGATTCCTGTTTTTCCAAAACAGGAAGTGATTGGAAGACACGGTTTTTTTAAAAAAGGTTTTCTTGGGCCTAAAATGGCCCAAGGGGGTCCCAATATGTGGCTAAAATTCCACCATGCCCTCAGAAGGTGTTTTGTTTGTTTGTTTACCCTGGGAGGCCTGGAGGGGCCACAAAAATGAGCCATACTTTGTCCTAGCTTACACTACAGCAAGAACTTCCTCCACTGTTCATGTAGAATCACAGAGCTGGAAGAGACTACAAGAGTCCTCCAGTCCAACCCACTGCCATGGGGGAATATAGAATCAAAGCATTCCCAACAGATGGCCATCCAGCCTCTGTTCAAAAACCTCCAAAGATAGAGACTTCACCAGACTCCAAGGCGTATTCCACTGTCAAACTGCTCTTGCTGTCAGGAAGTTCTTCCTAATGTTTAGATAGAATGTTTTTTCCTGAAGTTTGAAGCCATTGCTCCATATCCTAGTTTCTGGAGCAGAAGAAAACAGCCTTGCTCCGTCTTCCATATAACATAACTTCAAATTTTTAAACTTGGCCATCATGCCACCTCTTAACCTTCTCTCCTCCATCTGTTTACCTGCTCATCTTGGTTTGTACATAAAACCTGTCTCCCACCTTGGTCCCTATTCTTTATGACTGTTGAGACTGTACGTGTCACCCCATCACCATAGCCACATGTTTTTCATTTTTATTACAACAGATTGAATATCCTTAATCCAAAATGCTTGGGACCAGAAGTGTTTTGTATTTCAGATTTCTTCAGATTTTGGAATACTTGTATTTGCATATACATAAAATGCAATACTGTACAGATTTCCAGGAAGCACGTGGACGAACAAGCAGGAGCACTGCAGCCATGGCCTCTAAAGCAGAAGCAGGTGGCTGGTGGCAAAAAGTTTTGGGTTTTGGAGGTTTTGGGGTTTTGGATTGCCAGATTAGGGATGCTCAACCTGTATTCATAATCCTCTCCTGTCTGCCTCCACCTCCATTGGTATATTTGTCTGCTCACAAAGGTAATCTTTCCATGCATCTGATGAAGTGGACTGGAGTCATTAAAACTTGCTCTAGAAATTTCTCCATCTCCGTTTGTTTCAGAGGTGTTACTAGATTCCTTTACATCTTTTTATACTGAGATAGACAGAAAGGGCTATGCCTCTTAGTATTGCCACTGTAAATACTACAGACATGTGTACTTTCAAGATTAATCTGTATTGAGATGTACCAAAACAGGTCTTCCTGCAGTTGTAAATGGGGAGGGGGGAATGAAACTACCTACCTCATGTTGGTGAGAATACCTTCATACAAACATAGTCATCTACAGTAGGACTCCCCCCTGTATCGGGGTGGGGGATTAGTTCCAGGCCTCCCTACAGATACTGAAATCTGTGGGTAGTACTGAATGCCCTGTCCCGCCACCGTCCCTGGGCTCGATCATGGCGGTGGCAGGCGGAAAAACAGCTGGAAGCGTGGGATCAGCGAGGAGCATGATCCCCACTGTTTTCTCACCTCCAGCCGCCAGCCCTGGCCCGATTGCACCGGCGGCCCACTGGAAAACAGCAGGGAATGCAGAATCACGCGCCTCGCCACCTCCTGCCGCCTGCCCTGGGCCAATCCCGGCCAACCGCAGATTAACCGAATCTACGGATCATGAATCTGTGGATACGGGGGTCCTACTGTATTGTCATTAGAATAACATGATACTGCAGCAGAAAGCATACATCAACATTACTCTTCTTTATAAAGAGGCGAAAGACCACACTGGATCTTGGCTCAAGGCTGGAAGCTGTTTGTGGAGGACAAGGCCTAGATTCCAGGAGAATAGGAGAAAATTAACCACGCTTGGGACTCTGAACCCAGACAGTCAGGAATTCCCAAAGACACGTACTCATCTAAAGAAAATGCTTATGTGTTAAGTACTGTAATGTCCTTGGCATTAAGTCATGTATACTGAGCAACAGGTATGAACCTGCTGATAACTTCCAGTCAATTAAAAGGGGGGAGAGTGGCATTGGCTTCAGACACATGGTAGGGTTGCCAGATTGAAAACTGGAGAGGGCTCCTATGCTTTTATAGTTGTGAAGGAGAGGGAATTTCAGCAGATGTTAATTGGCATGTTAACACGTAAAGGTCTAGGACCCCTCTCCAGTTCTCTCTCTTTTTTCAAAAAGAAATATATCTTTTTGGACCAGCTTTGTAGCACTGCCTCAAAAAGAGAGTTCCACCTCTGGCACAAGAAAAGCTCAGAAGTATACCTTTCAGTGTCACACAGAAAACCATCATTGGGATCAAACTTTGTCAGACCTCTTGCAGAAGAGCCCAGCAATGTTGAGGAGCAGGGCCAGCTCAAGACATTTTGCTGCCTGAGGCAGAGCACCGAACAGTGCCTTGTACCCACCCAAGTCAAGGAGCATAGTGTAGCAAGCATGGCTGCATGCACACATCACCACATAAGGCCCCTGTAGGATTACCACAAAGAGGACAGAACAGGGCTCCTTTACCTTTTACAGCGGTGGACAAGAAGGAATTTCGGAAGTTGTTGCTTACATAATAAGCAGCTTTTACTGAAATCCCCTCTTCTATACGAAAGCCCAAAGGCACAAGTGCCCTGTTCTGCATTTTACCTAGGAACCCTAAATCCCTGTCGACTGAAGTTCTTGGAATATTTTTTTCCCAGTCACACCATAGATAGTACTGCCTTGACACAGGTGAAAAACTGCTGTGTGGGGCAAATTTTCTTCCTCTTTTTCTAGTTGTGCTACCCCCCCTCTAATTGTGCTACCCTCCTCTATAGGACCTCCTGATCGTAAAAACTCTGGTTCCACCAGAAATTTTAGACATTTCCAAAGTTTCTGCTGACAACTTTTTTGGAGGGAAAAATCCATTGGTATTTATTTGTGAAGTCTTTTGCTGACTGTTATTTCCGATTTTCTGTTCCATGGTTTTAACCCTTTATGCTTTAAATCGGAAAACATATTTTTTGGACGACGATTCCCAGAATCCTCCAGGCGTTGTCATTTGAAATGTAATTTTTCCCCACCTCTGTTTTAAATGTTTTGGGGCTTCGTTGCTTTCTAATCTTTATTTTCACGATTGCTTACAAGAGCCAGAATAGTGTAGTGGTTTGAGCACTGGACTATAACCCTGGAGACAGGGGTTCAGTTCCCACTGAGCCAAGAAAACCCGGTGGGTAACCTTGGGGCATGTTACACACTCTCAGCCCCAGAAAACCCCATGATAGGTTCACCTTAGGATCTCCATAAATGGGAAATGACTTCAAGGCACACAACAACAACAACGACGGTTGCTAGTAAATGGAACAGCAACTTTAAAAAGTGATTATACACCAATATTTCATTTAAGTTGAATGGCTACACGGTACCATAGCAGGCGGTATTCACTGAGCCTTATAAGCATAGAGCACCCCCTGGTGGGAGCACTTGTGTAGTGAAGGATGCACATCAGAGGCCCGAAAAGGAGTTGTAAGCGGAACTTCACAAAGGTTTCGCATTCATAGGATTGCCCAAAGACAAAGCTGACTTGACGGTCATTGAAAACAAGCCATCAGAGAGCCTTGTGGCATCTTGAAGACTCCCACGTTTCACTGGGCAGAAGGTTTTGTGGACTCCATCCCAGTTCATCAGATCCATAAAAGAAAAGGAATAGGGAATAAGGGAAGGATCTTGGTAACAGAATGTCCTTCCTAAAATTCCTACTCTCCGTCCACAGTCTCTGCCAAAGGGATGTGGTGAAGTGAAGTACCAGAGAAAAGGGAGAAAGGGAAAGGGTACCAGAGAAAAGGGAAGGGGAGGGACTCCTTTTCTTTCCAAACAAGGAAGGAAAAGTTATAAGGCTGTGAAAAGCATAAGCAAGAAAAGGTAATGGGTGACAGGGAAATAGTGGAGACAGCACTGAGGTTGTGTCTCATGGCTCAGATTTGGGGGGAGGGGGTTCCTGCTCGGGGTGCCGATTCAGGATCATCCCAAGCCCTGAGGTTCTGTGACAAAACTAAGACCCAGGGATGGCCTCCAGGGGTATCATTAAGAAGTCTGCATCAAGTACCAGCCACAATTGCTCACAGCTTATCATTCAAACACGCATAGACCAAGAGTTTATTTCGTAGTTTAGAAAGGAAGACAGAAACTGTAGCTAACGGGGTTGTTCTCAGATCAAAGTGAAATGAGAGGGTTATAGAATCATAGAACTGGAAAAGACCCCAGGAGTCATAGAGTCCGATGCCATTTTGCCACTCAGGAATACTCCGTCAAAGCATTCCTGACAGACGGCCATCCAGCTTCTATTTAAAAACTTCCAAAGAAGAAGACTCCACCACACTCCCAGGCAGCATGTTCCACCGTTGAACTGCTGTTACCATTGGGAGATTCTTCCTAATGTTTAGATGGAACCTCTTTTCCTGAAGTTTGAAGCCATTACTCTGTGTCCCAAGCCATTTCTGCACTAGAGTGTTATAGCGTGATTATTTCACTTTCAACGTCCTATGGAATCCTAGGGTTCGCAGTTTAGGGAGGGGCCAGGTGGCCCCTCCCTAAACTGCAAACCCCAGGATTCAATAGGACGTTGAAAGTGGAATAATCGCGCTATAACACTCTAGTGCGGAAAAGGCCCTAGTCTCTGGAGCAGAAGAAAACAGGTTTGCTCCATGCTCCATATGACATCCTTTCAAATATTTAAACATGGCTATCATGTCATGACTTAACCTTCTCTTCTCCAGCCTAAACATAACCAGGATAACTCAAACTTGAATTTGCAAGAACATTTACTTAATCTACGCTTGTCTATCTAGACATATTAATCTATGCCTAATTGCTGCCCCCAAAGCTTAGCTTTAACAGGAGAAGAACATGTGATGTTTATGGTAGTAAGATTAGTACTTTAGTACTGTGTTTAAGTATTTTGTCTTAATTTTAGTATAGTTTGATTCAGTTTAGTTTTGATTATGCACTTAATATTGTTTATGTAGTTTTTTCTTTTCCTTCTTTTCTTTTTTCCTCTTGTTCTGAACTAGTCTGCTTGTATTAAAATTACTAAATATGAATTTGAAAAAGAAGAACATGTGAGCATGTGTGAACTAGTCAGTAAAGCTTCTCTGAGCATGGAGTGATTGCAAATACTCTGCCTGTTGATGTTTGTCTATCATGCAGCTATTCAAAGGCACAGGAAGTTTGTCCATCGCAAAAGAATTGTCAACCTAAGCTGGGATTAGTAGAAATTGCTTTTTCCTACACCACTCTGTTCCTCCCATTTCCCCATGTAAACCTTTCTGTCACATACACTGGAAGTTAATTACATATCCAACAGGTCATGACTGAGTTTGTCATTAACTCACCGGTGTGTGGCATGCCTCCTCTTTTGAGGAACTGGCCCACAGAGTTCCTTGGCATTGACCCTTTGACTATAGAAGATTTGGAGCTGGCGGCACCATGGAGCAGGATTCACCGATCCATGAACCAACAACAGTGACCATCAGCAACCCTGCGGACATTTCTGTCATCTGCTGCTATTTCCTTGCAGTCATCGGAGTTGGGCTGTGGGTACGTAGGCCATACGCCAATACTTTCCAAAGCAAGGAAAGGGGTTTTTCTTCCTTGATGAGAAAACAAGAGGATGGCCTGACTCTGGGGTGGAAATTTGAGAGAAGCACCACTGGCATTGGCAGGCTCCCGCCAACCATCCCAGCTTGGCAGAGAGAGTCTCAATTAATCCTCTGACTTCCATTTTTTCAGTTGCTTTTAAAATATCCTAGTTTCTCCCTCTTCCTCCCACTTTCTCCCCTTGCCTGCTTAAATTCAATTTGCAGCTGCTGAAGCAAACTGCAAAAGTAGTTTGCACTCAATTAATTTACCGGGAGTGGGGAGAGATGGGAAGATTGTACCCCAGTAGGCTCAGGCAAAAGCAAACTGCTGCAGCCTCTTGTAGCTTGTCTTCTCTTCTTCACTTATAACTTTACCATCCTAGCCACACTCTGATGGTGCTTGTCCACATGTGCTGCAGCTTTCATCAGTGAAATGTGACTCACACAGAGCCAGATAGGGCCAGATAGTTTAGTAACACTAGAACTGGATATTGCAATATATTCATTCATTCATTGAAGAGAAACCTATTATATTATTTGAAAAGAGTTTTCCAAGGGTGGGTTTACAGAAACAAAAGAACAATATAACAAATCAATAAAACAACACCAAAAGCGATGGAGAATATCTACATAAAATATGTCTCATTAGGGAATAGGTAAACAGAATAAGGAATTTAAAGGTTTTTAGTCTGGTGCCAAAATACAGCAAAGTTCCCCAGTTATGGAAATTTTTTCCCACTTCTTTGAGACCTATAAGGCTTTTAAGAAAGCTTTAAACATATATTTGTTCAAACTTGCCTTTTCCAGTTAGGTAGTTAACGCTCATACATTTTATTCTCAGCAGCCTCAAACCTGGCTTAATTTTCCTTAATTTTAGTTTTTGTACATATAGTGCATATGCCCCTAGCTCCGATGCCTTTATTATTTATAAAGCAGGTTATAAATATATTGGGTAAATTAAAGTAGCCATCACACAAATCTTTTTGGACGAAGATATGTCAGGATGATACCAACGAGAAGACCGTGCTCTCTCTCTCTCTCTCTCTCTCTCTCTCACACACACACACACACTCACACACACACACACAATCACCTATCTTCTGCCATTTGGTGGCTTCCATATCTATAGGTAATGAATCTACTCTGGGTTTTAGTTTGTAATTTAAAAGTGAGGACCATATTTGGGAGGTACAGCAGTTCACTATGGAATGTAACTTTGAAGTTCAGGCAAAACCAGGATGGAGCAGATTCATTACCCCACTGACACGGAAATCATCACTGGGCAGCTAAGACAATCACAGCACAGACAGAAATCTAGAACACAGATGGAATTCTTCACTAATTTTCATCTTGAAGGAAGCAAAAAAGTAGTTTTAGCAGCTTACTTCCCACCGCAAGAAAGTCTTTCAAAACTGCACAATTTTTGAAGAAAATTCGCAATTTGGGACTTACTTTACACAAAATTCACATATAGCTGTTTTGCACAGGAAATATCCATTTCTGCATAAAAATATTGTTTTCTGTATTAAAATAAAGCTGTTTCCTGCACAAAAGTGCTATTTTCTGCTTAAAAGAACCACATGCAAATTTTGTGGAGAATAAATCCTGAAATGTGGAGAGACTCAAAAACATTCAAGATGTGTTTTAAATAACCCTTTAATGAATATCTCAGCCAGAAGGCCTTTATTCACCTCAGCCTTTCAAACTTTGCTTGGGGAGGTTTTCTTCTTTTAATTGTTTTAATGCTGTCTCCATTGCAAGGCAATGATTCTGAATGTTGCATTTTTATTTTTTATTTATTTATATTTCCTCAGAGCATTTTATTGTTTCTTTTCAGTTATTGTGTTTCATATTTTTATCCTCTGATTTTGTTTTTCTTGATCTACCACTCAGAGAATAATTGAGAAGAGGCAACTCAATAAGGGATCAGAACCCAAAAATCAAGTATGGGCTCACAATGATGCACCTAGAACTTTTTTTTTTTTTAGAAGCCATCTGAGTAAGAAACCAAAATTCTCCCAAGGTATAGGTGACTGCATATAATCATTTAAAGATACTGTAAATACAAGTTTACCCAAAATACAAGTTGGTTGGATACTGTTCAAATTAACAAGTTGTAAAATGAGATATAAAAGTCACGAGGGCCATTGAGAAACCTAGAACTCAAACGCTTTCCAGTGTACCCCTCTTTCACAGATTCTCTTTGCTCCGCCTTCCGAGGCCCAAAACCAAAGGACCCTGCCTGCCTCCATTTTGTTCTTGTTGGTTTTCACATGTCCTTTGTAGTCTCTTCTCTTTGATCCCATGCCTGATCAGAAGAGTTAATTATTATCAACTCTACCATAGTACAGGAATGTACTAGCAGCTGGTAATGAGGTGTAACATTTTACAGATTAGCGATTGCACAATTTGTTCCCTGAAGGTGGGAGTATCCAAAGGATTAGCTGTGTATGGACAGCAGTCCAACTGAAGAAATTTTTCATCATCCAGCTCCCTGTCTCTACGTCGTGGCCATGTCCTATCACGGGGCCGACCGACACCTTCTCAGTTCATAGTCCCATACAAACTGACCTGACCAGTACCTCTTAGATGAATATCCATGCATTAAATCTTTCAGGTTTTCATGCCTATCTTCTTGGGATCTGAAATGTGCCCTTACAAGGTGATACAGAGGCTACTTTTTCAAAACAGCTCCAAGATGCTTAAAGATAATAGCAGCTCCAAGTACTGGAAGCTCCAAACTATTAGAAAGTTTGTTTGGGCTCTGAGGTAGTACCCAGGCTTTCAAGATATGAACACAAGCAACCCTGGGAGCAAAAAGCCATTATGATGTACCCTCCTTCTCAGGGACATTTGTGACCACATTTTTAATACCTGTCCTCCAGGCACTGTGGTCATAAACTCATCTAGACACTTGGAGTGGCTATTTTTTGTAAGACAAAACCTGGAAAAGTACTTTCCCCGAGCTTTTCTGTAAATCAGTAGCGGGAATAATGTGGTACGTAGCCATACGGGCCTCCAGGGACTTTTTTTGCAGCTTCTACAATTTTTTCCCAACCCCTCAAGCGTTCCAATTTTTAACTTTTCCCCGAAGGCATTGTTACTCCCAAATGCATATGCCTTCAGGGGGAGCAGAATTTTTTTTGGTGGGGGGGAGGGATGGAATCGCTCATCCCGTGAACAGCCGTCCGAAGACCTGCATATATGCCATCAAACTGGGAAGTTGTAAATGGAAACGACTTGCAATCTGCAGCAGATTTTGTGGCCAAAAAAATAACATGCTGCGGCCCATCACAGAGGTGAAAACTGACCCATGGGCCCACTGCAAATACCCAACTCAGCTGTTAAAAAGTGGAGCAGCTGGGGGTGGCCTACAGTAGTGAAGTTTGGAGCCCTGAAGCCAAAGGGACACACCCAAATGATAATTCAGACATTGGAGCAATGGAAACAGGCCACTTGGCAGCCATGACTTTCCAAAGTCCTACTAGGCCTGTGATGTTGATTGCCATAGTTATCCGTCTACCCTTCCTCCTTCCCTTCTGTTTAGGAAGTCAGTTATAATCAGTGCAGTGAGCTGAGGCATGCCCATTTATTCTGCTTTACTTTATTTTTACAGCAGAGCTACCATTCCTTATTGACAAAATTATTATTATTCTCAAATAAATGTGCCAAGCCCTGAAGGCAGCAGAAGCAAAATGTATTTTATTCCTGTTGTCGTCTTGATGGTACTAGGATTTAAACGAATTTCGTACTGTACATGATCAAGGTTGTTTGCGTGTATGTTCATGTCTGTCTCTCTGTGTCTGTGTGCCCCTCCGACATATCTGAGATGTTGAAGAAATAGTTTGTAAAACATGGAATGGGTGGGGATGATGGGGAACAAGAGAAAAATGTGTGTGTATCTCAGTAGAAGGAATGCACAGGGCTGTCTAAACGGAGGCCCAGAGAGCTAAATCGAGTCCAGGGTCAAAAATGGCACCACAGGGTGTGAAATTGGGATGTTCAAGATATTCCCCCATAGAAGTTATGGAGCCCGCATCAATTCTGGCAAGCGCTGAAGCCCCACACTCACTGCTGAGTTCAACAATGTGCCATTATACAGTAGTAACCCCCCTCCTCATCTTTGAAGCATCTCGACACTACACTATTTTTCCTGATGGAACATTCTCGAGCAACGCAAAACTCACTATTCAGCCAAAAATCATAAAGAGATGACTATGCTTTTCACCCCTGGTATGATCCCTGCCTGCCTTGTTTCAGTGTGAAAATCTTGTTTTCCAAGAGCTAGAAGTGTACCACCACCCCAACTTCTATTTGCTTTCACACTGATTTTCTACAGCAGCCACATGGGTGTGTAAGGGGATTTGTGCCTATGAAGCTGACCAACTGAACTTCCATAACACAATATGAGACACAAAGAGAAATGTTTCTAATGAGCAGCCTAGAATACCAAGCAAGGATTCAAGTGCCTTATTTAACAAAGATTGTATGTGTGTGTGCGCGTGCACGCGCGTGCACGTGCAATGGAGATTTTGCAAACCACTTCACGTTAAGGAATTGAAGTACATGCAAAAGTTACACAGACCAGAATTTTCTTATTAAAGGCATATGCATATCATTTTAGTTGCTTTGGTGTTTTAAACTGCTTTAAAATCATTTTGTTCTTTTTCATCTGGAATTTTTTTTAAACTGAAACTGAACTTTAAAAATATTTAATTTTTAAAAAATTTGTATTTCTAAACTGAAACTGACATTTTAATTTTTTTAAAATTGTTTTGCTTGTATGCCACCAGAAGATCCCACGATAAAGGGTAGCATATTGGCCAGAATCCTATGGGGAACTTCCATCTTCATAACTGGACTTACATCTGCAGGAATTAGAACTAGGCAGTCCCATGATCCTATCAGATAAGGAGCTGCTGTTGCATTACTATGCAGGGGAGCTGGCAAAGTGGCTGATGCGCACTGGGACAAAAGCACGATGGGAAAACCTGTTAGGTAGAGTCTGATGCACATTAGGACATTCTTGCCAGTGTCCTGTTACACATCTTTGCAATTCACCAACAAAGTTTCTTGGTCCCTCTGCTACATAACAAAGTATACATAGTTATGTAATGTAGACTATGGCCATTTCCGCAAGCGGCAAGGGAATCGCTCCCTGCCGCTACTCACCGGATCTTCTGGCGGTCCGGTCCGGTCCAGGGTGAGGCGGAGCAGTGCGTGGTCGTAGATGCGCGCTGCTCCGGCATCCAAAATGGCAGCTTCTGGTTGGTCGTGGGTCTCGACCAACCGCTGAAGCTCACCAGCCTAAAGCCCGCCCTCTGCAGATTGCAGGCTCGCATTGGTGTGAGCCTGCGAATCTGGACCGGAGAGCAGGCACGCAATGGCGCGAGCTGGCATTTTGAAAGACCAGAAAAATCAGGTCTTTCAAAAACACGAGGACCACTTGGGGTCGTTCTGGAGCGGACTGAGGTGCGGATCTATGGTAACTAGTCCGGACGTCCTCCGTAGAGGATGCACTGCACCGTTTTACTTACCCCATGAGGAAATGGCCTATGAGAGAGGATTCCAGCCATTATTATTGAATAAATTATTTATTAAATAGATAAATATGACTAATCCACCCATTCATAATTCCACCATTTTTTCTTGTCATTCTATCACAGTCCATGTGCCGAACCAATCGAGGTACTGTCGGGGGATACTTTTTGGCTGGTAGGAGCATGATATGGTGGCCGGTAAGTAACGTTAAACAGATGGGGACAAAGCAAAGAGAAAGAAAGGATTCTTCTTCAAGGAAATGGAAAAAATGGACGGAAGTCCCTAACCTTGTTGTTTCTGTATGCCTTCAAGTTGTTTTCAACTTATAGCAACCCTAAGGCAAACCTATCATGGGGTTTTCTGGAGGCTGAGAATATGTGATCCACCCAAGGTCACCCAATGAGTTCTTCCGTGGTCCAGCAGGGAATTGAACCCTGGTCTCCAGAGTTATAGTCCAATGCTCAAACCACTGCACAACCCTGGCTCTCAGGTTGCAGACTACCTAATAGGTTGGGGAAACAGGTAAAGTACTTTCCAACTGTCTGAATTTGGCAGGGGCTATCTCAACAAATCCTCTGTCATCCCACTTTCTCAGCTGCTTTTAAAATGTCCCGGTTTCTTTCTCCTCTTCCTGCTTGCCTGCTTTTTCCTAGCCTACTTTAGTTGTTGCAAACTTAGTTCAAAGTACAAAAGTAGTTTGTGCTAAATTTACTCAGCAGAGGAGAGAGGAGAGGAGGGGACCCTTCCCAGTAGGCTCAGGAAAAAACAGACTGATGTAGCCTCTCCTAGCTTGTGTGTTCCCCCTCTTTAATAAAATTCGCCATCTTGGCCACACTCTGATTTTGCGTGGCCATGTGTATCCCAGTCTTCATGAAATGTTATAGGGTATGGGATGACAACTAGTGCTCTCGACTTACTTCCCCAATTTGTGTAATTGCAAGGTTATTTGTCACTCAATGGGAAGATGAGGAGATAAATTCAAGGGAGGAAGAAGGATGAGGAGACAGAAGAGAGAAAGAAAAAACGGAGGAAAAGAGCAGCGAGAAGGAAACTGGATACAGGGGGATGTAGAACTGTGGGTGAATTAATTGCAAGAACAAAATAAAACCAGTGATGACAAGTGCCAAATCCAAAGTCTTGCTGGGGACCGTGTTTGAATGGATGAGTACTGCCTTATTTTTCTTTGTTTTTGTGTCCATAGATTGGTGCCTCTCTCTTTGCCAGCAACATCGGCAGTGGGCATTTTGTGGGTTTGGCAGGCACCGGGGCAGCTAGCGGCCTGGCTGTGGCAGGATTTGAGTGGAACGTAAGCAGCCAACTGACAGTTCCCTACTTCTTTTTGGGACAAGGGGGAGGCACAGGATGAAGCAGACTGCAGAGGGATTGGAATGAAAAACTTGCTTCCTTTAATGAGCATAAAGTGGAACCATGAATTTATGCACCATTTTGGATTAGTGCCTGTGAGCCTCTCCAGACTGTAAAAAAGTCTTTCAAAATCCCAGCTTTTGTTCCTATACACACGTACTTTGGAGATCCATGTGGCATCTTCCTAATTTTGAAGTATTTCCTGGAAACTCCCAGCACCCCCAAGGACTTTTAATTCCTACTTCCCAAGTCAGTTGAAATTGTTTGCATCAAGTGGGACTTGAACCCACAGTTGGCAAATTTTGATGCCAACATAATCAACTCAGTACTTCCCAAAATGAAGTGTCTCTGTGCTTGGCTGTCTAGCTAAAATGGTTGCCATCAGTAAACACAGCTGTTAATTTTCTGAACACAGATTTAACAGAGATCAAGCAACAAAAAGAGGAAACATTTGAACTAAAACAAAATGATCTTAGTGTTTAATTAGTGTAATATTGCTAAAGCACTTTAGCACTATGACTATAACTCCTGACTAATAATGAAGAAAGCTCAGTGGAAATGAGTGAAAAATCAATATATGAAATGTTGCACGAGTCTAGATATGACAATGAGGGGGAAGAGGAGGAGGAGGAGGAGGAAGAACACAAGGTTAAAGTGGGGGAAACCAGGGATATTTTTTTAAAAAAAGAATGTGGATGCAAATATGAGATTATGCAGTTAAAGTCAGAGCAAAAAAGAGCAGGAAACTTCACTACTTCTAGAGACATTTTTCTCCTTCTGGCTAAGCCATTGTTGTTAACTTGGCCCATTCCGATCCCTACTGATCTCACATCTCTTTCCTCCTAGGCACTCTTCATAGTTCTCCTCCTTGGATGGCTCTTTGTCCCTGTCTACCTCACAGCCGGGGTAAGGGATGGAATTTTTCCTCCTAACACATTCATTGATTTTTATTTTTTTAAAAAAATCATTCCTGATGAACTCAGTGCAGCCATGTAGTTTTCAACCCAATCCCCCTTTCAATGTATCCTGCAACAACCATGTGAGGTAGCTTCAAAGATTTAGGGTGCATGTCACAATTTGCATCTTTCTGCATCTTAATGTATTCTACCTCACTCTCACAGTTGTATAAATATGCATAATAATCCTCTATCATTGCATCTGAGGAAGTGGACGGATACTCACCAAAGCTCATGCAAAGATACAACCCATTTAGCCTTAAAAGTGTTGTTTGATTTCTTTTTTTCCCCCTCCCTCTCCTTTTCCCCTTATAGTGTATGAAAAGTAAGTCGTTGCTGTTATTTCTTGCTCTATTAAAAAACTAGCTTGCTATGTTGCTCATTACTTTTTAATTGTTTGGGGGAGGGAAAACCCCTTGAGACTGACAAGAGAATGACAAAAACCTTCTGGCAGGGCCAGGGCCGGGGGGCGGAATTTCTGTCAAAACGTTTCTCGGAACGTCTTAAAGCACTCTTTAAAAATAACTGTAATAAGTCACCAGAAAAAATTATTTGCTACGCCAATATGGTAATTTTGCTCTCACTCATTAAACTTCTATTTGAAATGTGCCATTATTCCTTCATAATCACAAAAAAGAAAATAATTTGTTACAGTCAAATACTTTGTTTTAATGCATTGCTTCCAAACACTGAGGATGCTGCGTGAAAAACATCGGTAACACCTCCCCTATTACTCCCCCTCTAACCATGCAGGTCATCACAATGCCACAATACCTGAAGAAGCGCTTTGGAGGCCAGCGAATTCGTCTCTACCTCTCCATTCTCTCTCTTTTCATGTATATCTTCACCAAAATTTCAGTAAGTCACTTCTCCAGGCATCAAGGATTGGAGGGGATGGTAATCAAGGAGGGGTAAATTCAATCTTAGAATAAAGGTTAAGATTGGGCTTCCTATACCTGAGGAGAGAGGAAATACCACTTTAATAGTTTCCAAAACCTGATGCCTCAACCAGGCCTCAGAGTTGTAGGATGCAGCCCCCCCAACTAACAATTCTGCCACCTCAAAATGAAATTTTCTTTCAGAGCCCAAATGTCTCACCTTGCAGTAAATTAAAACTTCAGTTGAACATTGAGAAATATAGCGTGGGCATTCAAAGGAAAGGGGCCAGCAAAGTTAATGTAAGCACAGGAAATGTAAGAGTTCTAGGTATTTGGCATTATCATTGCCTCACTCTTGGAAATGCTGGAAATTTGGAGAGTGAAGGACAATTTCATGTGGTGGGGGGAAGAATTCTTATTAGAGCTCCGTGCCTCTAGCTAGACCCCCTTCTCCTGGGAAGCCCAACTTTGTAAGGAGAAATCCTTTACCTCTCCTGGTCTTTTTCAGTAGCAGTGCATCAATATCTACTGGGCACCATGACTAATTGAGGTGTACCCTCCCTGCCATCTTCCCACAGGTGGACATGTTCTCCGGTGCTGTGTTCATCCAACAAGCTTTGGGCTGGAATATTTATGTGGCTGTCATTGCCCTCTTGATCATAACCACCATTTACACAGTGACAGGTAACCAGGAGTGTCAAACGGGTGGATGTGGCAGATTGGTTGGGTGCCCAACAGGAAGCCGGAATTGTAGGAATGAAAGAGGGAGAGATCATATACAATAGGGAGTAAGGCTGCCAAATAGCTGGGAGAAGGGTGTTGGGGAGAAACAGTCCGACCTGCTCTGGTCCTTTAAACAAGCCTGGTTAAGTAGCCATCAGCAGGTGTGGTGATTTATGACATGAAGGAAACACAAAGGAAGCCCATCAGCAGCTATTAACTGCTGTAGGTCAATTGTCTGGAGAGCTGCAGACATACGCTGGTTGCCCATTTATGGTTCCTAGGTTAGCAAACCCAAGTAGAGACAGCTGCTAGTATGTATGAAAAAGAATGAAAGAGAAGAATTTCTAACAGTGCCAAACATGCATTAAGCATTTTATAATGTTTAATGGGATTATATGAGAGGGTTGAATGATGTTGTTTCCAATCTGGTTATGTTCTGGTTAACCAGCCATGTCTTTTTCCAGAATACTGCATTCCATTCTGTAGCTACTGTACATGCCAAGTCCCAATAAAGTCATTTTAAATTTCCAACCCTTTAGGCTTATATCTCTCCAGCAGATGTGTACTTCTGGAAACCCTAGGGTTTCTCTGAGTTTGCTGGTTATTTCCCTCTTATATGTGGATGGTGCCATTTTGGCCACGTAATCAATGGCATTCGTACCTAAACAGGTAAATATGCATGCAAAAATATATTATTTCATCCTTCACATGCTGAAGCTGGCTCAAAATGGTAAAGCACAAAATGAGGGGGGGATGAGGGGAGACAATAAACCCCATGGCTCAAATTATGCCTTCTGATTTATTGCGACCCTAAGGCAAACTTATCACAGGGTCTTCTGGGGCTGAGAGGGTGTCACACAACCAAAGTCACCCAAAGAATTCCCATGGCCAAGCAGGAAATCAAACTCTGACTTCCAGGGTCATAGTCCAATGCTCAAACCATGACACTAGCTGGCTCTCTGATCTAAAAATACATAATAACAGCCCCTTTCAGGTCCCACTAATGGCCTTCCTTGACTTACCTGGTTGGCCATTTCTCAAGGATAGAGCAATAAATAAATTAAATGGACCCACTAAAAGGCTGTGAAGATGGATGTCCTTCCTAAACAGAAACTCAAGAAAAGAAAGGGCAGCATTCAAAGATTTTTGTTTTTCAGTTCCAGCCCAAAGATGGCAATTGGCAAATGATAAAAGCCTGAGAGTGCTGGATGATCAAAAAGAACAAAGAAAAGGGATTAGCAGAAGGGTCGTAGCCCAGTAGCAGAGCACATGCTTTGCGAATGAGCAGTCCAAGGGTCACTCTCTGGAATTTTCCAGTAAAGCTGGGAAAGATTTGTCTCTGAAACCCCAGAGGGCTTCTGCCAGTCATAGCGGTGCTCACAATTTTTTGATTACAACTCCCAGAATCCCCACCATCAAGGCCAGTTTCTGGGATCTGTAGTCCAAAAACCTAGCTTGTATAAGAAATAATGATGGTGATGACAATGACAACACCAGCCGAGATCCTTGATTGGGAGACAAATTCCACATAGGCAAAACTACAACATGTCTCCCCCTCAACATCCGCCCAAAAAACCCAGCGGAAGCTGGGAATCTCCCCAACACAGTAGATTACGGAAAAAAGGAGATGCATATGCTTCAACTGTCCTAATTTGGCAGGAATAAGCCCGGTTAGTCCTCTGTTTCACCCATTTTCAGCTGCTTTTTCAATGTCTCAGGCCGTTTCCACACTAGCCTGTTATAGTGCTGTTATTCCACTTTGAGGCCCCTCCTTAAACTGCAAATCCCAGGATTCCATAGGATGTTGAAAGTGGAATAATAGCGCTATAATAGGCTAGTGTGGAAATGGCCTCAGTTTCTCATTCCTTCTCCCACCAACGGCCTTTGTCCTCAGCTGACTTCAATTGCTGCAAACCCAGTTCAAAGTGAAAAGTAGTTTGAGTGAAAGGAGAAGAAAAGAAGGACAAAATCTTGCGTTTCCCTGTAGATTCAGGCAAAAGCTAACTGCTGCAACCTTTCATAGCTTGTATGATTTTCCTCATTAATAACCTTTGACATCTTGACAACACTATGGTGCTGCTTGGCTTCATGGGTCCCAGTTTTCATTTGTGAAATGTAGACTTTCTTAATAGCAGGACACACAGCACCAGGCATCCCGGAGGGTGATGTCATTGCTGTAAGTCGAGCCGTAGGAATACAGACAGATGCCGCTCTATCACAGCCCACTCTCTCTCTCCAGCATTTGTGATGGGGGGCTTGCAGCTTAAAAAGTGGGTCGACATAGTCATTAGAGAATACCATCCTCCACAGTGATCAAAACACAGAGTTATACAATGGCATGAGCTGGCCTTATATCTTTGTTAGTCATTAACAGGATGCGTGTACCACTTTACAGAACGTGCGAAGACAGGTCTCTGCTCTGAGGAACCTGTGTAAGCAGTAAAAGAGTTTAGGCAAAATAGACAGGGCTTCCCCGGCTTCTCCCTGGCCTATTCTGCAGAGCTGCTGAAGATTCATTGCCCTGAACAGTTCAATACACGGAGGGTATTGCCTGCTTAAACGTCAAGCTAAAAGGAACTTACTCTTTCTCTCTGCATTTGCTTAATGAAAGTCCTTCCATTCTGAATTCTAATCAACTTTAAAAGTTGTTCCTGTTGTCGGCCCTTTGCCCTGCTCAAAAGTATGCTGTCCTTAATTGGCAAAATCAAGGCCTGGTTTCCCAGCATTAATTCCCAATGCTCTGTTGTTCCCTGTCACAATATTTCTTGTACTTCACTTCTGAGTGAATGCATGTGCAATTCAGGGTTCGTTGTTGATTGTTAACCAGAAGTTACTTTATTAATAACCACGTATCAAAATTTTGATCCTACGAAAGTAAGGATTCTTGCACGTGTGTGGAATGCTTTATGAGATCATGGTCACCTTCGCCTACAAAAACCCCTCCTTTTAATAATAAAGGGTCCTTCCCTTTGCTCATGTAAGAAGTGGTTCTGACTGCGTTCTTCCTGATGGGGAGGGGAAGTCCCTTTGGCCAAGACTGGGCATCTTTCCGGGCTGATTCAGGGCTCACTCGCAATCGTGGAGACTACTCGAGGTAGTTTGTGACAGACCTTAATATTTTAAGTCTGGCCCCACATTTTTTTTTAAGGTTCAGAGGTAACCCTAACAATTTGGGGGACCCGTTTAGGAAATAAACTACACAGACCCATGAGACTGTAGCTGATGCTGGGAGGTTGTCCAGTGATTTGACTCACTATAAGCCAGCTTCCTAACAGTTATGCATACTTGTCTCTCGTCTCTCTTCCAGGTGGATTGGCAGCGCTTATGTACACAGATACAGTCCAGACATTTGTCATGATCAGTGGAGCCTTTGTTCTCATGGGATTCGGTGAGTATGTCATCTCCAGCAGAAGTCACACAACGTATACAGCAACCTTCCTTTCTCCTCCTTTTCCTCCGAGAAGATGGCATTCCCTCCTTAAGGCAGATCCTGGAAGCATTCATTTTTTTGGACTATACCTCCCAGAATTTCCCAGCCAGCATAGCAATTAGGAATGTTATCTAGGGGATCCTGGGAGTTGTAGTCAAAAAAAAGTAACATTTCCAAGCTCTGGGCTGAAGCATAAGAAAATAGAGGAGGGAGAGAAAATTGGGACATGCATTGTAGGATATAATCGGTGCTGAAGTGTGATCATTTCTCCCTTCCGGGGAAGTCTGAAATGTAAAATGTTCTGCTTTAACAATAGTGGCAATTTGTGCGACAAAAATCTGGAACAACATTTTCAAGCTGATGTGGAGATAACAGGCGTTTTGAAATCCATCACCTTTATTTGCAGTAACTAGGGGCAGCCCCAAGAGTGGAAAGCACCCCCTCTTACAAGAGTGGTTCTCAGCCTTTGGTCCTCCATATTTTGGGACTTCAGCTCCCAGAATTCTTGACTCTTGGCCATGCTGGGTGGAGCTTCTCAGAGCTGATATCAAAACATCTGGTGGATCAAAGGATCACTGCCTTGCAAAAAGGCGGGAATTTTGAGCTGTAGTAGAAGAAAGGGCAAAATAAGACCAGGATAGATTACTAATAGATTCAGCAATATATTTGTTCATACAGGCTTCCACCACTTATCTGACAGATTAGGGACCAGACTACTATCAGAAAAGCGGATACTGTAGGGAGCGTGCAGGGCTTAGAGGGTACATTTGTTACTGATCAAGCATGCATCGCTTGCAAAGTCTCTCAACCTGTTTAGCACCTTTTCCCCCTTTTAACTCACTTTGTATGCAAGGAGTTTCAAGCAAGCCCCCCTAGGTAAAAAGAACCAATGAAAGAGTGGAACCCCCACTGAATTAATGGAACTTGTCCTTAATTTGGAAGCTTCAAAAGAGTGAGTCATTAGATAACGGGGAGTCAAAGAAGGAAGCTTCCCATAATTTATTTGCACTGGAAATACCTTCAGAAACGGGAGTGTTAGTAGAAGCAAAGGATTACAATTTGAGCAGATATTCTCCTTTTGTTCCAAAAATTGCCCGTGCTTCTTCCGCTATAGCCTTTAACGAGGTGGGAGGCTACCAGGGAGTGTTCGACAAGTACATGAAGGCCTTTCCCAAGCAGACGCTGTCTCCGACTCCTGACTTGTACAACATCTCCGCTTCCTGCTATCTGCCCCGGGAGGACTCTTTCCACATGATCAGAGACGCTGTGACTAGCGACATGCCTTGGCCGGCAGCTATCCTTGGCCTTTCCATCAACTCTCTCTGGTACTGGTGCACCGATCAGGTATGGGATGGGTAGAGGGGGGTTGTTGGAAGAATTGCTTCTCATCTGCTAATGCCAACAGACTTTTATCTTTCAGTATGAATTAATACCTTTATTCTCAGCCTCACTCATAGGCACACATAAAAAAAAAAAACCGACAATTTTTAATATGGCCGTTTCTGCACCACACTGTTACAGTGCTATTATTCCACTTCCAACATGCTGTGGAATTCTGGGGCTTGCAGTTTATTGCGGCCAAAGAGCTCTCTGGCTGGGAATTCTAAAGGCCCTTTCCTAAACTGCAAACGCCAGGATTCCATAGGATGTTGAAAGTGAAATAATAGAGCTATAACAGTGCAGGGTGGAAATGTCCTACGTCCTGAGGTCCGAAAGCACTGATTTCTAGCTTCACGTTATGCAATTCAATTCTAGTTTCTTGAAAGGATGGGAAATGTACACAACACATGCTCAGAAGCATTTTTTTTTTAAATCACATATTCCACAGATAATTTATAACACTGACAGTAGATTCTGGGCATAAACTTTGGTTTAGAAGGAAACCATACAAAGATGTAACACTTCTTAAGGCACCCATGTCAGGTATAAGGATTCTTTGGGAGTTGGAGAGGCCAAACCTCCACGGGGCACCAATCAGTGAAGAACAGCACGATAGTTTCCTTACTGTGAAGAAAAAGGAATTTACACATTCGTAAAAAGAGGAAAAACTAAGGAGCATCCAATGATAACCTCAAGGGGGAAAAGGTGATACATCTCAGAATACTAAAAATGATGTTCCAGTATTCTGCATCACCTACTGCATCAAGGTATTCTCCTAGCCAACCCACAGCCCACCTTAAGAACCAGCAGCCAATTCAGCTTCCAACTGGGGCTCAAGGAAAATGACATCTCCAGTCCCCCTTGCTGGCAAGCAAGGCTGTAACAAAGGCTACCAATGAGGATGCTGCTTCCGACTGTTGCAGCCTCACTTGCTGCTGGGAGGGGAATGGAAACGACTGCTGAACAGACCGCCTTCACCCAATCTTGCTGCTGGCTCTTAAATGCTGTGGTGGCATTTACATTGTCGTACTGAATACCACGCAGCTTCAGATCTGCAACGCTAGGTTACAAACTGCAACAGTGAATGTCAGCCATGGTCCTTTTTTTCACTAAAACATATTCAGCACAAATCCACAAGAGAAAGAAGAAGGAGGCACATTGCAGGATGTTAAAAAGGTAATGTTTTATTTGCGAAATTGCCCAAAGTATTGGGCTTGTTGACAAATAAACAACCGTCATTTTAGCATCCTGAGGCATGTCCCCTTCTCTCTCTCTCTCTCGTAGAATTCACACAAAAATGCAACTTCTGTTACAGCTCTGTAGCAGCAGGAGCTAAAGAAAGGACAAATATCGGTGGTTTATTGTATTAAATTTTATTATATTTATGAAAATATTTATTAACTGCTTTTCTGCACACCAGGACTTGAAAAGCAATGTAGAATAAGTGTAAGATTAAAACTGTTTTAAATGCCAATTTTAAAAATAAAAAGCCAGATAGAATAATGCAGTTTTGACCACTTGTTGGAAGTGCAACAAGGATGAAGCCTGCCAGACTTCCCAATTGAGACGCTGGAAATCTGAGGCCTTTTCCACACTACACTCTTATAGTGCGATGATTCCACTTTCAACATCCTATGGAATCCTGGGGTTTGCAGTTTCGGGAGGGGCCAGGCGGCCCCTCCCGAAACTGCAAACCCCAGGATTCCATAGGATGTTGAAAGTGGAATCATCGCGCTATAAGAGTGTAGTGCGGAAAAGTCCTGAAATTCCACACAGGCTCATAAAGGAAGCAATAGTCTTTCGGATAACCTGGCCCCGATCCAAAGAGTCCAAAGACCAGAGAATTCAATGTCAGAGGTCACATACAGCTGAAGTCCCACACTAGTCTTTCGAGCATGCTCCCCCCCATTCCAGCCCAGTCCAAAAACTGGGCAAACATAACTCGCAACTGTTCACATAGGGCCAGGAGAGAATATTTTGGGGTCTGTGGCAGAAAATCTAAATGGGAGGTTTCTTTCGTCCGACTAATTAAAATGAACGATCGGTATAGCTGCAGAGCTCTTCTCTGTACAGCGGAGAGGGAATTCTCTACTGTGGCATGCAAGTTATAGAACACCATCCCTTTGGAGACCCAACTGATGCCAACACTGCTGTTTTGGAGGCACCAGGTGATAAATGGCTGTTCATGAAAGCTTTTGAGGACTAACTGCTTTTGCAAAAACCTTGCGCGGTGCTAATTCACTTTAAACTATTTTAATTCTTATAATCTGTCTTTTTTAACTTCTGAAATTGTTTAATACGTTTGAAGACATTTAAAATAACTTTTTAATTTTGTCTATTGTAAAATTTTCAGGTCAGATTTATTGTAGGATAGAGGATGGGATATGAATATTTTAACTGATTAAATTAATTAAGTGTGGGAACTTCTTCACGGAAATACGTGTTTGCAACCATGTGGTTTATACAGAGCTTCCAGGGAGACAGTGCCCCTGAGCATCTGTCTCCCACTGTTCTTTCCTTAAAGGATGTCCTACATTTGCCACTCTGGAGTAGCCATCTCACCTTGAGTCTTGGCAGGGCCAATTCTTCACCCCAGGTATTGTGGAATATTCGCAGAGCTCTTGAAAGAGAGGATCCACATAACAAGCGCTTTTGTTTCTACCCAACACAGGTCATAGTGCAGAGATGCCTCGCTGGCAAGAACCTGACCCATGTCAAAGCTGGCTGCATCCTTTGCGGCTACCTGAAACTGCTGCCCATGTTTCTCATGGTTATACCTGGCATGATCAGCCGGATCCTGTATCCAGGTAAACACCTGGAGAAAGTTGTTTGAGGTGTGTTTAGATAGGGAAGAACAAGATTGGCTGCTGGTCTT
Source organism: Cyclura pinguis (assembly GCA_030412105.1). Lineage (NCBI taxonomy): Eukaryota > Metazoa > Chordata > Lepidosauria > Squamata > Iguanidae > Cyclura > Cyclura pinguis. The sequence goes on from CM059604.1 coordinate 11,937,638, forward strand.
CTATCAAGGTGAAAGGTGGAGCACAGTTCCAGATGTGCATAGTTCCGGATTTAGCTCCAAATTCCTGGACTGAATTTTTTTTTTAAAAAAAATCTTACTTCAGGTCCAGGTCTTAATTAACAAGAATAATTACATTATCCCATGATTGTAACCACATTGCCCCATCACCAGTTGCTATTATTGTGAATAGTGATAGTAGTCTTTTTGTCAATTTGGACATCTCTGTTCAAGCCTAACCGTAAGAAAAACAAGTATGTATAAAAGCAATATCCAGGGCCATTTCTTCACTACACTGTTATAGTACTATTATTCCACTTTCAATGTCCTGTGGAATTCTGGGGTTTGTAGTTTCCTGAGGTCCAGGAGCTCTCTGGCTGAAAAGTCTAAACGCCCCTCCCTGAACTGCAAACCCCAGGATTCCATAGGATGTTGAAAGTGGAATAATAGCACTATAACAGTGCAGTGCAGACATGGCTCAGTTCTTCAACATTTACCTGTTTTCATTTACACTTCAGGGACATGCAGAAATTCCTGTTTGTTTAAGCATTTAGGCAGATTTACAAGCCGACTCTCCATCAGATAAAAGCAAAAGCTTTGGGCATAACAGTAGCAGCAGGCCATCAGTCCAGATATTCAGCCTCCTCTCAACTGCCTTTATTTTTTCAGACGAAGTGGCCTGTATCATCCCAGAAGAATGTAAACGAATATGTGGCACAGAGGTGGGGTGTTCCAATATCGCCTACCCAAAACTGGTGGTGACCCTCATGCCAAATGGTAAGGGCAGGGAGTTAATTTGTGTCTGACACTACAGCATTCCCTTTGAACACTGGGAGGAGTGGACTCAACAGGCCCTCAGAAGCCATTCCTTTCAACCTTCAGTCTTTCTACAGGGCATGAGGGGTACTGAGCTGGAGGAAATAAGGACATGCATTCTTCCTCATCCCTCTATTGTGTCACTTCCCGTAGGACTCCGGGGCCTCATGTTAGCCGTGATGCTGGCTGCATTGATGAGTTCGCTGGCCTCCATCTTCAACAGCAGCGGCACCCTCTTCACCATGGACATCTACAACCGCTTGAGGCCACAAGCCTGTGAGAAGGAGTTATTAATAGTGGGCAGGTGAGACAAAGCAGAGATGTGACCGCCACATCCATTTAGTATGACTTTCTTAAGCAGAAGACAAATGGGAATGTGAGGGCTTGCAGATGTTGCTGGCTTGTGTCATCATCCACCAGCATGACCGATGGCCAGAGATGTGAGTGGGTACAGTCCAACAACATCCAGAGAGCCACATGGTCTTTGCTCCTGCTACAGGCAAAGAGGCTCCAAAGTTCCTTTTCTCCAACCATGTAAGAATCGTAAGTCTTGACAATGTATCAGTACTAGGGACTTAGAAGCTTATCACACGAGGCAAGTGAATTGCAAGTATGACAAAGTCTCGTCTTCAGCTGGGACTTTATCACATGGCAGTTTTCCTCTCCACGTGAGAGACTGTGTGGAAATTGTTTCTTTTGAAAACAAAAGCATCCATTAATGGCCTCCTTTGTAAAAGAAACACCTTCCAAATGGTGTCCCACCGGAAGAACAACAGAAGAGGAACAAGGTAATGTGACAAGTCTCAGCCAAAGATGCTATTATCCTGCTGCACTTGAAATTTACTTGCCATGTGTGACAAGCTGCTTAAACTGTTTTTTAGCAGATATTTATTTTCTGCTAAGAAGCTTTCCATTTGTTTATTTGATTTATATTCTATCTTTCTCATCAGTGGCCCAAGGCAGCCCAATTTTCAGAGGGGCAACTAGAGATCTCCTGCATTCATCATCCATAAACTACATTGCCCAGGATTGTCTGGAAAAGTGAATCTCTAAACTGGCATACCACATATAAATGTGTAATCTAGAACAGTGGTTCTAAACCTGTGGTCTGTGTATTCCTTGATCTGTGATGTCCTCAAAGGGAGTCCACAAAGGCTTGAAGAAAAGTTATGAGCTTCTATAGTTAAGAAAGAAAGATGGACAGACAGACGGACAGACAGTCATACATTGATCACAAAGAGCAGGAGTCTTTTGTCAGTAATAGGCATGATTTGTTCAAAATTTTATTACAATATCTCAAACCATTCAAAAATTATGAAAATAACTGAATTACTCAGCACTTGCTACTTCTGCACACAGTGAGAACATGCAAGTGAATGAAGCAGAGTGGCCGAAAGAAAGCATATGATGTTTCTTGCTGCTGCTTTTTAAATCTTGAGTTAAGTCTTGGTGGCACACGGCAACGAAAGCTATTTAAAGGAGGTCCAGGGTAAAGAAAAGCTCAAGATCCGCTGATCTAGCAAGCTGCGTCTTTCCCAGTGAGGCAATGAAGCTGCTCTGGGATTTTGTCCAAATAAAGAAGCTACTCAAGGTCCAGAAGCCATTTTGGAAATAAGGTTCACCTCTTTGTTTTTTTGATAAAATTCAGACTAAAACCCAAAGCAGATTCTTTGCCCCACTGAAATGGAACCACTGGCCGCCACTGATCTTCACATTTAGAAGATTCCAGAAAGGAGGCCCTGTCTAATTCCCCGACTGCAAGCAGGATCTTCTCCATGTCTTCCATTAAACTATGTGCTTAAGATTTCTTTAGCTGTGTCTGCCCTCCTTTGTCCACTGCAAAGTGCTATGTTCTTAACTTTGGTGTGGTTCTTCACAGGGTGTGGATCTTGGTGCTTGTGGCAGTCAGTATTGCCTGGATCCCAGTAATACAAGCTGCCCAAGGTGGACAGCTTTTTGACTACGCCCAGTCTGTCAGTAGTTACCTGGCCCCACCCATTGCCGCCATCTTTCTCCTTGGAGTCTTTGTCAAAAGGGTCAATGAGCAGGTGAGTAAGCACAAAAATAATCCTCCCAACACCCATACGCACTGCAAAGGAAGAGGTGTAAGCTGTGGAGGACAAATCCAAGTCCTCAAAAAAGTAGGGGGAGGAATTTAAATCTGGACACTACCTAGTCATCTGGGACTAATTGTCCGGAGGCTGGTATCTTTCAATGGAAGATGTTACGGCGAAGGAGGGTGACAGCCAGAACCCTTATAATTAGTTCCAATTGCACCTTTTAAATCAATTGTCCAACAGTGAATCAACACATAAGTAAATCCAATTGAATTAATTGTTCTATTCCACTCAAGACTAACAATAGGATTTAGGCTAATGTATCGCAGATGTAGAAATGTAAGAAATTATCAGGATTTTTTGTGGGACTGTCAACATTAGGGCTGTGGCACAGAGGACTGCAGAAAGTTACTTTTTGGGAGAGGCACTACAGCTCCTCAAATGGCCATGCTGGCTAAGGGTTTATCAAAGTTGCAGTCCAAAAAAGTAATTTTTCCAAGCTATATGCACAAGAGGAGAAAACAAATCAGAGAATCGTAGAGTTGGAAGAGACCACAAGGGCCATTGAGTCTAACCGCCTGCCATGCAGGAATATGCCATCAAAGCATTTCCAACAGATGACCATCCAGACTCTGTTTAAAAACCTCCAAAGCAAGAGACTCCACCACACTCAGTGCACTCCACTGTCAAAACTACTCTTATCATCAGGAAGTGCCTCCTAACATTTAGATGTAATTTTTCCTGAAGTTTGAAGCCATTGCTCCCTGTCTTAGTCTCTGGAGCAGCAAAACATAGACATCCCTTCAAATATTTAACCATAGCTATCATCTCATCTCTTAACCTTCTTTTCTCCAGGCTCAACACACCCAGCTCCCTAAGCTGCTTCTTATAGGGCATGGTTTCCAGGTCTTTTATCCTTTTGGTCATCCTCCTCTGGACACATTCCAGCTTCTCAGTATCCTTCCTGAACTGTGGTACCCAGAACTGGACACAGTATTCCAGGTGGGGTCTGACCAAAGCAAAAGAGAGTGGTACTATCACTTCCCTTGACCTAGATGTCATACTCCTATTGATGCAACCCGCAATTGCATTGGCTTTTTTTAGCTGCCACATCAGACTGCTGACCATGTTCAGCTTGTGGTCTACTAAGATTCCTAAACCCTTTTCACATGTACTGTGGTCAAGCCAGGTGTCACCCATCTTGTATTGGTGCATTTCAATGCCATGTAAGAAGATACCATATAACTGTAAGATGTGTAAGATTACAATGCCATGTAAGAAGATACCATAGAACTGTAAGTTACTTCTCCTCCAACTTCACTCTGTTTTTCTCTTGTTCCTGTAGGGCGCATTCTGGGGCATGATAGGGGGACTTGCCATCGGCATGGCCCGGATGATCCCAGAGTTCATTTACGGGACAGGGAGTTGCCTCTTCTCTAGTTCCTGCCCCCGCTTGATCTGTGGCATCCACTACCTCTATTTCTCCATCATCCTCTTCTCTGCCACAGCTGCCATCACCTTGGGTGTCTCTCTCTGCACCTCACCTATCCATGATAAACATGTAAGTAGAGGTGGGAAAGTATTCCAGGTGAACAATTCAGCACAATGATCTAAACTGAGTGTTCTGGAGGAAGCGCCGACTGAAATCCCTCTTTTTTGATACTGCCGTGAACTAGTACTCACCTTTATTTAACCATCTCCTGAAGCTCATCTTTCATATCACTAGTATCACAAGGAAGACAAGAGCCTCCCTCTCTAGATACTTATTAGTTTCTGCCTTTACTACAATGTTTACAGAACTGCTCAGTGGTTGCATCTTTCTTGCACAAGTGAAACCTCTATGGTCCCTGAATTTGTAAGACTGGAGTAAAGGTTAAAAAAAAACACACGGCCCTCCTTTCACACTACACAATTGTAGCGCTATGATTGTGCCATGGAAACATCCTGGGATTTGCAATTGAAGGAAGAATATTAGTTTAAAGAGAACTAGGGTCGTATAGTGGTTTGAGTGTTGCACTATGACTTTGTTGACCAGGGTTCAAATCCCTGACTGGCCATGGAAACCCACCAGGTGACCTTGGGCAAATCACACTTTCTCAGCCTCAGTGGAAGGCAAAAGCAACCCCCCTCTGAACAAATTCAGCCAAGAAAACCCCAAGTTAAGGTCACCTTAAGTCAGAAATTACTTGAAGGCACACAGCAACATTTAGAATTCTCATAGAATTCTGCTAGTGTGGTTCCTCACCACATCACAAACCCCACAATTCCATAGGATGCAACCATGACAATTAAAGTGGAATCATAATGCTATATTTGTGAAGTGTGAAGAGGCTTCAGATGTTGTTGGACTGTACTAACCACCAACCCTATGTTGCCTATTTAATGTTGAAAAATGTTAGGAACCGCAGTTCAACATTATCATTGGGTTACCAGATTGAAAACTGGAGAGGCTCCTGCACTTTTAATGCTTGTACAGATGAGAGAATTTCAGTAGGTGTTGCTTGTCACGAAATCAAATAATAAGTAACACCTGCTGAAACTCCTTCTTCTACGCAACCATTAAAGATAGAGGAATTCTCTCCAGCTTTCACCCTGGCAGCCACACAATTCCCACTTCTGGCCTAGAAAGACAAACACCTTCATGTAACGATGTCAGGGAGCTTGAGTTGGCAGTGGCTCTGGCATCAATTTAAAGAAAACTTTTAAAATGTTTCTGGGAACAGATCTGGTATCTCATTGTTTCCACAGCAACTTCCTGAAGGTGGAACCTAAGAACCCAGTGCATTTTTCTCTTTGTGTCTGGGGCATTCATATAGCTAGAGAAGGGATGGCCAGCTGATCCCCTCCCGATTTTTCTAACCTATAACTCAGTGGTAAAGTCTTATGGGATCTGCAGTCTAGAAACATCTCGAGGGCCATAATTGCCTACCCCTGAACTAAAGAAACAAAAAAGAGGAAAGGAATGAACAGCAGCATGATTAAAATAGGGTGGGGAAGAGCTGATATTTCAAGGGTGTACAAAAATAAATATTTTGTTGATTCAATGTGTCTTGAAAGACACATCTTCAGGGGCACTTTAATTTTTTTTTCTCTAATTAAAGAGGAGGAATGAAGGGGAGGGGAAAAAGGAAATGTGGCAACCCCTTTATAACTGATGGGTTTTTATTTCTCCATGAATTTTTGAGGATATAAACTCACTTCGTCAGATGCAGTACCAAGTGGTATTGAAGCCTCTGGCATAAAGCGTATTTATTACAGTTGTAGGAATGGGATAGAATGCAATAGGATCCAGAAAGATGCAAATCATGTCCCTTGCCCTAAATTTTCAAAGCGTTGGCTAAGGTGATACAGGTCACTCAGATCTTTCCAGGGATCAGTTAGTGTTAACGTGTGAAAGCAATTAATCTGCTTTCCAAAAGTCAGTTTCCCAAAGTTCAAAAGTCTCTTTGAGAAGATACCTCTCATTATATATGCAGTAGCGAGGATTCTTGTATTAATATGTGTAGTATGTCCTTGTTTGTACTTCTGTTAATGGATTGGAATTTCTGAATATAATTCAAGCCAGCAGTTTTTCTTTCTAGTACTCCTTTGCAATGTCCTTGTTCCTTTTTCTAATTGTGTCCCATAAATCATTCAGGCACCCTTAGATTTCATCTCACCCTTCAGTTTTTTCCATTCAGGCATCATTTTAAGAAAAAAACCTCTTTGTCTTGCAATGGCAGCTGCATCGCTTGGTCTTTAGCCTCAGGCACAGTAAGGAGCAGCGGATAGATCTTGACACAGAGGAAGAGGAAGATGCTAAATTAAAGGAGGCCGCCTGTCAACACCACCAGGAACAGTTAGAGATGGCCCAAGCCAAGAACGGAAAGCTGGAGCACATACTAGAAGTAGAAGGTGAGGCAACTTAAGGGTGCTGTGTTAGATAGAGAAGCAGGAACCCCTCATGCTTGAAAAAGTTACTTTCTGGACTATCACAATTCCCGTCACCATGGTCAGCTGAAGAACAAAAGGTATCTTCTCCAACTATTTGTGGTGTGGCCTTGCCAGCTCACCCACTAATTCTTAGGGAGCTTCTTTCACTTGGGATGGCCCCAGTCCCATCCCCATAGCCAACTCCATCATCTTCTGTCTCTTCTTCTTTCCTCACAGGGGAGAAGGCAGCACCCTCTTTAGGCAGACTGCATCAGTGCCTGAGCTGGTTTTGCGGGATGGGGACAAGCGACCAACAGCAAACACAGCTGAGCCCAGATGCCAACGCTGAAAAGCTGAGGCACCTGACAGACATTTCAGAGCACCCAGTCTGGAGGCGTGTGGTCAACATTAATGCTCTCATCATGATGGCTCTTGCAACTTTCTTGTGGGGCTTTTATGCTTGAGTGCCACCCATTGTGATATCTCACCATAAACTCTGATCCCTGCCCACCAACCCATAAACCGTGAGATACAGTGTTGTGGTTAGAGTGTTGGGCTTGGAGAACCCAGGATCAAGTTTCCACTCAGCCACAAAACTTGCTTGGTGGTCTTGGGTCAGTAGCTCATTCTAAACCTGACCTACCTCACACAGCTGTTGTTACAATAAAATGGAGAGGAAGAGTCCTATGTACCTGAGCTTACTGGAGGAGAAACAGGAAAATAAAGGCAACTAATACAACCAGTAATACAATAAACAAACTGGAACTAGCCTATGTCCACAAGACAAAATCATCTAAGATGAAACTTTAAGCTATGTAATCCATGCCAATGTGTATCATTATTAATTGGAAGGACTCAGATCCTCTATTTTTAAGGGCCTTTTTAGTTAACCCATGTCACCTTCCATTCATCTATTCCTATGCTGTCACCCCATTCTTTTTGATATGAATTCCCAAATTCCCATTACTCAGTCAGTAAGTCAACTTGGAAAGCTGTTATCCTTCAGTACTTGCCCTTCTCAGAATGCTGCAGTGCTGTTCTCTGACTAACAAATCCACATAAAAATGCAGATATGAGGAGAATGCACGCCCCAAAAATGCATACAAATGCCAATTTTACAAAAGAGCGTTATATTAAGAGCACAGTATTTGCAACCCTGGCAAAAACATACATACATCAACATGAGTGTAGCACAAACAGGTACCCCCCCCCCCAAAATTCATATGGACTTTAAAAATAGTTGTAAACTAAAATGGAAAAGGAATAGAATGAAAAATAAGGACCCAGTAAAGGCCTATGCTGATAAGATTTGGCCATCATTGGAAGCTGCAGAAAAGGCAAGCCACACAAGCAATAGTGTGGAAGATACAAGCCAACCAAAGCAACTGGCATTGGGAGTGAAAACGTCACATTCTTCGTAGATATCCTGGTGACTTAGCAACTGGGACTTTCCAGTCTATGCCCTTACTCATTCTAGTACCTTGAGTAAGGTTATTTATACTGCCTCTCTCTTTGAGCTTACACCTTGGCGTGCCAACCACATACATTCACCACGCTGCCTGCACCCTCAACACTGTCCACAAATGTGTATGTTACCCACAGCTTGGACACATTATCCTCATTTGCCCAACAGTCTCAGCCAATTGCTTTGCTGGAGTAAGGCACAAAAGTATCTTCCCCATTTGTGGCTCAAACTTGAGCAGGCAATGCCAGTTTACTGCATCTCCACAAGGTGCTTACAAGCCAAATCCAGGCTTTTGGAAAAGAGACACACACACACGCAAAACTGAAAATAAACCTGGCTGAAAAAACAATCTGTGTGTTTGTGCAGACTGAACCAAAGGCAAGAGTCAAATATTCTTCTCTTCTGAATAAAGATACAGGCAACTCACTCTGTGTTGCTGGAATTTCAAAACATCTACATAAACAAACACAGACCATGGAGGAAAAAAATTTCTCATCCCAGTTTCTATCCTGCCATGCATGGAATACATTCCTTGGGGGTCAGGAAACAGATCGCCCTTAACTAGCACCGGCCTAGATAAATACCCTTGGAAACAATCGGTACAGCAATAATACTGATATTTAATGTTTACATTATATTAATCCTCCTCAAAGAAAACATTAAAGACCTCATGTCAAACCTATACAAAATGATTTTTTTTTTAGCCCCCACTCCCAAATCAAGTGCTATGGGAAAGAGGGAGCAGGTACACCATCTGCACCTTTCCTCCCTTTTGATATTACAGTATTGCCCATCTTTTATGAGGTGAAGAACAAGTCACATCTTTAATTAGCCGACATTCAGGAATCTCCCAGAGTCAAAATGTTTTCTTCCCAGCAATGGCCCAATCCACACGCCACTCTTCAGGGCCCAAAAGGTTCCGTTCTGTCACCCATCCTGCCACTGTCAATCCTTGGAAGAGACAGATGGGTCCAAAATGAAAAAAAAGGGTTAAGACATCTATAAATAATGCACCTGGACTTTCTTGCTATCCCCTTTCTGCAGAGCAATAGAGGAGGGTGACATATAAGCAGAGATGAGGATTTTTTCCCCCTTCTTTTCATGCAAATAGAAAATGGGAAAGAGTTCTGCTTTCATTGTAAAAGAAAGCAAATTTCTAGTCCCAAGACGATAAAGATGAGTTTGGGTCAAAGCCAGATGAAAGTTCAGAAGCCAACGAGCACCAGCATCATATGAGGTGGAGCTACACCCTCCTCCATGATCTATCACAGGAGAGGGCAACTGTGGAGGGACAGGTGGCAATTTTTGCCCACCGGCAAACCCAATGCCACCAGAAGTGATGTTGTATCACTTCCAGTTTCAATCTGGGCCATTTTGTAGCTTTTCTTTTTCCTTCTCAGGAAGGAGGTATCTGAGGATGTGAGAAGCAAAAAGGCTATATTTTGCAGCAGTCTTGAGCTGGGGAGAAGGGCAAAAAAATTACCTCAAATTTTTAAAATTGCGGGGCCTGGGAATTTTGGGGGGGCTTCAAGGGCCACACTTTGCTGCCCAGAAGACTGTCCGTGGTCCAAAGCCCATACTTCACCCACACCTGATCTAGCAGCATAGCTGTATCACATTAAATGAAGCACTCAGCTGAATGCAAACCGGGTTAACTTGTATAACATGCTCAGGTAGAGAAATCTGACTTTTCCCGGTGGAGAATCCAAATTTTTAAAGTAATGGCCTCAGTATTTACTCCTACATGACATACCTGTCAAAAATTTGGGGAACAGCCTGTCCAGTATCCTATGTGTTTGCGAAACCACAGCACAGTCCTTGTTCTTTGATTCTGAATGACAGAAAAAGGAAAGAAAGAAGATCAGAATGCATTACCCTGCAGGAGTGTATCAAGAAAAAGAAATCCCTTTGCATACTAAATCTACTTTGTTGCCCATCTTGAGCTCTCAGGATATCATTGGTGTCACTTGCCAGCAAGGTGGCTTCAAATTATGATGACCCTAGGAAAGGGAGACTTCCAAGGCCCCTTGTCATCTGTTTAAGTCCTGAAAACTCAGGCCTGTGGCTTCTTTGATCAAGTCCATCCATCTGTAATGCTGTCTTCTATGGCCTCACATTTTACTAAACACAACCATACATAAAAATTGGAAATGCGTATCATGGTATGGGCAATCCTGACTTTGGTATTCAATAGCTTCAAAACTTGAGGATCTCGTCTAGTTCCTTCATAGCTGATCTTCTAAGTCCTGGTGTTCTTTTGATTTCTTCACTAGTCTCCAATTTGATTTACGATTGAGCTAAAGTATAGAAAGCCTTGACTATATCCGTGCCTTCAGTGTCCACTTTAAAGTTATGTAAATCATCTGTGGTCGTTATTTTGGTTTTCTTAACATGCAGTTGTAACCCTGCTTTTGTACCTTGGTCTTTGATTTTCCTCAAGGATACGGTGGGCTATAAAGCAAACTGCAAGACAAGAAGCAGCCAAATAGGAATGGGAAAAATCGCTTCTAGAATATTATATGAGAAATAGTAAGGAGATAAGCAGCTGCCTTATGCTGGGCTAGGACAGCAAACCACCTAACTCACCATAATCTACTTAGATTGAGAACAGCTCCCCCATGTCTCAAAGAGAGATCCTTCCAAGTTCTGCAACCCACAAGCCTCTAAATGTGTGCCCGTTCACACTGCATAAGTGCTTCTCCCAATCACTGCCCAGATTCACTTCCGGGTTCATCACCTTCACATAGCTGCTGGTGCACAGCCAGAAGCGACTCTTTTTCTAAGACCCACGAGTCCACGTCCCAGTACAGCAGGGCCTCCAGGAGAAGGGCGTGGGTGCAGGCTTTAATCATATCCACACTAGCTGCCTGTCGGTGGAGGAGGATGGACACAGTCCCTGTGGGAGACAAAGGGACCCAGGTGGTGGAAGAGCCCAACTAGGAAATCTCTCCCAGTCAGAGACTGCAAATGTGATTGTTTTGCACTACAGTTCCCAGAATCCATCAGTTAGCATGAATGGGGGATTCTGGGAGCTACAGCCCAAAACAACTCTGCTTTCCATTTCACAAACATAGATTCTCTTTCTCACACACACACAGGCACATACATAGAGGTGAAACACAAACCAATATGGAAAATTTGCTGAGACTTAAGAAGATTGAATGAAGCTTTAGGTAAATATGCAGGATGGGATAAAAATGCATTAAAATTGCCACTGGAAGAATATTACTTTCAAATTAAAAGCAGATATTAGTGATGGGTGATGGATGGTCACTCCAAAACCATGGGGGGATGGAAATGGCTGATGGTTGTGTAGTCTTGCTCTCCAGCCCTGAGGACTAGAAAATTGGCGAACCCTATCCCCAGTGTCTTTCCACATTCATGTGTCATAGACTTCCCAAAGTGCCTTGATACCCATACGCTTCTTACACCCAACTTTCTCATACACTCACCTGCTGCTTTGTTGAAGAAGATTAAGTAATTTGTAGAATTCTGCTCAAGAGCTCTCTGGAATTCAGCAACACTGTTAGGGTTTGGAGGGAAATATATTAATGCCATAAATGAAGGAGCTGCTCCAAAGATGAGCTGGGAGCTTCAAACGACATGGGCAAACTTCAGTTTGTCTTGAGGTACAAGAAGCCAGCCTGGTGTAGTGGTTTGAGTGTTGCACTATGACTGTGGAGAGCAGGGTTAAAATCCCCCCTCCGCCATGGAAACCCACCGGTTAACCTTGACCAAATCTCACTCACTCTTTGCCTCAGAGGAAGGCAAAGGCAAGCCTCCTCTGAACAAATTTTGCCAAGAAAACCCCACATTAGGTTCACTTTACGGTTGTCTTGTTGGAAATGTAGGGAAATCGCATACAACAGCAACATCATTTGGGGCCCTGGGAGGAACAACTGCACCTAGAAATGTGCCATTTAATAGCATAAATATTATAAAGTGTCTATAAACACCTGCCCAGGGCAGACGAATAAATTAAACAATTTCGAATTTTAAAAAAATGGGTGCATATGTGCACAAGCCTCTCTAAATAAGTCACAGACTTGTAGGGTTGAAAGATGTTCCAAAAGTCACTTAGTCCAAGCTCTTGCCAATACTGAGAATCAACACCTGAACCACAGTCATTCAATCCCTGCTTTAAAGCACCCAGTGAATGTACACATAGCCACATACACTTATGTAGGTAAAGGATTTCCTCAACAGGTGCAAGGCAAGGAACACGAAGGAGCTACCGCTCACCTGGAAGTTACTGTGTGAAGTGGAGCTCCAAGAGTCATTTTGACTTGCTGTCTGAACCCTAGTCAAAGAGATAAATTCAGTGTTTTATGAGCAACACCGTACACTTCATTTACCGTGACTGGGAGTTTTAGGATCTGACAGAAGCCTACTACACAGATGTCATATGACATGTGTTGGCATAGTGGTTACAGCAGAGGTAGAAATAATGTGGCCCTCCTGATGTTGTGAGACTGGAACACCCCTCCCCACTGGCTAAGCTAGGGCTGCTGGGACTTGTGGGCCACTTCCGCACTACGCTCTTATAGTGCGATTATTCCACTTTCAACATCCTATGGAATCCTGGGGTTTGCAGTTTCGGGAGGGGCCAGCCGGCCCCTCCCGAAACTGCAAACACCAGGATTCCATAGGATGTTGAAAGTGGAATAATCGCATTATAAGAGCGTAGTGCGGAAATGGCTGTGGTCTTACACGATCTGTCAGAATACATGATTCCTACCCCTGGGTTAAGAGTGCTGGACTGCGACTTAGGAGATCCAAGTCCTGGTCCCCTTTGAGCGAAGGAACTCACTAGGTGACTCTGGCCCTGTCATGCCTCTCAGCCTGATGTACCCTGGGGAGGGGAGGTTGTGAAGATAAAGGAGGAAGGAGCAGAAAGAGCCAGATACGGCCCCTTAAACACAAAAGACATGGCATAAAGTAACTAATCAATAGATAGCTGTTCAATAGCCGGTCTGTAGCTGTTCTGTCAGCACAAATATGATGGACAAACAGTTAAAACAGGGCAGAGAAGGACTGTCTCATGAGAGGGGCACATTTGCGCCACATCATCCAGCCTTTCAATCTACAGCAGGACAACTGCCAGAAGCTTGAGGGCCAAGGAGCCCATGGAAGGCGCTATCCCCACCATAACACACTTCAAAATAATTGTTTGTCCCCAGATGCCCTTTAGGAGCTGCAGGGAACATTTTTGCCAGGTCTCTGCCCTGCCAGGAGAGGTCTTTTTTACCACAGGAAGTGATGCAGAAGTCATTCCTCATTTCCTGTTTTTTAAAAAGGCCTCTCCAGGCCTAATTTGGGGTGGGTGAGAAAGAAACGTGGCATAGTTTCTAGAAGGTGTTTGGAGGCGAAAATTTTTTTTTAAAAAATCTAAAACAAGTTTGGAGCCCTGGGGAATCCCAGGGAACATGAAAATGGTGCGGTGTAACTCCAGGCCCCAGCCCACCAAGCAACTGCAGAGTACTGACTGTGTAGTAGACCTTGTAGTTACCTAGCAGCAGAGGCTCTTGAGGGTTGGTGACATCTGGGCCTGGGACTTTCCCCGACTGCAAGAAATGCCGCAAGACCAAGCAGAGCCGCGCACGGTTGAGGGTCTCCATGCAGACCGCCCTCACAGCTCGATAGTTGGCGTAGAGATGCAAAACAGTGAAGAGGCCATAGAGGGAGTAGGTGAGGCTGAAGAGACACAGAGGGAAAGGAAGATGAAGAGACCTCACTGCATTCCAATGGTCGCTGCCCTGGCCTTGGAAGGAGAGAAGAAGAGGCAATTTCTGCTGGACTTAATGGCTTCCCCCACCACCATCCCTTTTCCCTGTGTCCCGTGTCTTCAGCATCTGAGAGCAGGGACCTGTTTTTAACTGCTCTCACTACATAGGTGACAATGATGATGATGAGAATAAGAAGGAAGAGGAGGAAGAATCTAGAAGACAAGCCAGTGCAGGGACAGGAAACCTGTAGCTCTCCAAGTGTCACTGGACTGCAACTCCCACCAACCCCACCAGCATAGACAATGGTCAGGAGGAATATGAACTGCAATCAGCAATATCTGAAGGGCCACAGGTGCCTCACTGCGGCTAGATCTCTTCTCTTTCACACTCCTCTGTAAAGCCCTTCTATCAGGGGTGGGGAAAGTGTAGCTTGTGAGTACATGACACCACTAAAGCCATTTTTATGTTTCTAGTATCCCCCCCAATTAATTTTTTTTAAAGAAAAATACATTTTTTTAAATGTCCCCCCACCCTCAGTTGACTTCCTGATGCAATAAAGACTTCTCTTGGATCTAAAACAGTCCCAACAGGAGGATCTGGCAAAATTGCCCACTGCCACCTAAGGAAAATGCGGTCATTTTGGCCCCTGAAATGTTTCCAACAAAAGTAATTCTTTTCCACAGGTGGGCCACAATAGAGGTGTGCATGGAAAGCCATGGTGGACTCCCAACCTCGGGCAGTCAACCACCTCTGCCTTATATTCTTGTAAATCTTGCCTCATCTTCAACTTGTCATGGTAGCAATTCACTTACGGGAGATTGTCAGCTACGAGAGGGATGAGGACAAGGCTGAAGAGTAGGCCAGCTAGGTTCACCAGTGTTTCCTGGGAGAAGAAAAAAAAAAGCAGAGTTGGGTAATACTGTTTGCATATCCCTTATCCTAAATGCTTGGGACCAGAAGTGTTTTGTATGTCAGATATTTTCAGATTTTGGAATATAGTACCTTTTTGGAATAGCTTCGCACCTCATTCATTCACTACTTGTGTTGTGTTTGGTAAGTGAGGCTGGAGAGCGATAGAGGATCTGTGAAATGGCAGGAACCCAAGTGTAGTGCTGGATGTGAATCCACACCTCCCACCATTTCACAGATCCACTACAGCAACCCAATCGCAGGGTCTTCTTTCCGTGATTTGTTCAGAGAGGGTTTGCCATTGCCAGCCCTAAGATGAACCTATCACAGGGTTTTCTGGGGCTGAAAGAGTGTGATGTGCCCAAGATCACCCATAGAGTTTTCCATGGCCAAGCAGGGATTTGAAGCCTGGCCTCCAGAGTCCTCATCCAACTTTCAAACCACTACTCCACATTGCCTCCATAATTTTATTAGGATCATTAAAGCATTACAAGAGTAGTATAAGCCTTGAAATTCTCCCAAAACACTTTATCAGGCAAAAGGATATAAAAATTAGGTGAAAACAAACACAAAATATCCGGAGTGCTGTATCAGCCATTGTGGATCTCTGAACTGCAAGACAAGGATTCCAGACTCAGTGGAGAGAAGAAGGGACAAAATTACCAGGTTTTCCCTCCTTTATTGTTATGCCTAGTTAATGGTTTCTCTCCACTGACTAAATGGCCAGTTGAGAGAAGTGCTCGACGTCTTGTTTGAATCTCAGTGTCTCCTGACCTGGCTTAGAGAAAAGCCAGCAAAGAACAAGCTAGTCTCTATATCAGCAAAGCAAGACAATAAATTTAGCTGGAACACTAGGCTAAAAAAATAAATAAAAGTCAAGTAGAGCCAAATTATGGCTGCTTGCTGCTAACAATATAGGCATGTATAAGTTGTGCTACACATTTGGAACAAAATACTTGCCATTGCAGAGTGGATTTATGCCCCTGACAGCCATGAAAGTAGAGTTGTGAATATAGCAGTATTGTGTGTTATGCACTATGAAATGGCCCTCAGTCATTGTCATGTGTTGCACAATGTTGCTGTTTCCCATGAGGGCTGTGTAGCCCTAGTGTAACATACTTCTACATGTGAATACTTATATTACGCTTAGAAGATGCTAGACTGCAGCTTATAAGTGTTACCTACCTACCAGTTTCAGACATCTGGAGTCTCCACTGTAGTCAAATCCAGCTCGGGTAAGGAAAATCATCTGAAGGCTAAATCCAGCCCTGACTGGCCTATACCAGTGTGTTTTGATTGCAAATGAAAACACAGCCATGTGTTCCATACATATATAAGAACGAAAAATGTGGATAATACTTTTATTAGGACAAGTAAAACACTATAAAACACTACAAAAAGAGCCAGTGTGATGTAGAGGTTTGAATATTGGACTAAGACTCTGGGAGAACAGGGTTCAAATCCCCACTTGGCCATTTAAACCCAGTGGGTGACCTTGGGCAAATCACACTCTCTCGGCCTCAGAGGAAGGCAATGGGAAACCCCCACTAAACAAACCCTGCCAAGAGAACTCCATGATAAGTTTGTCTTAGGGTCACCATAAGGCATAAACAACTTGAAGGTGCACAATGAAACAACAAAAACCCCTGGTTCCCCAGAACTCTTCTCCAAGCAAGACAGTACAAAAATCAAGCCCCAAAATGTGGCCACTGAGTGTTTCTATAACTGAAACATGGAGCACACAGGCTAGGAGGCCAGGACAGGGTACATTTTAGTTCCCAGGTCTTTCATGGCCCTTACCCAGCTATCTCAAGGGGTGCCTCCACTGCTCTCACCTGGCTTCCATCTTTGGCTGAAACATCCGCCATGTTGTCCCGTCGGGCCTGGTGCATGGTTAGGGCTGCCCGGGTGGCACCTCCAGCAACTCCCACAATGCACTAAAGCAAAGAGAGAATAGGAGACGAAGAGGAACAAAAGGGAAAGAGAAGCTTTGTGGACCATACACAAACAACTGTTACTCCTCAGTGCCAAGAATGGACCCTCACATCAAGACCTCACCCTCACAGGATCCCACAGCTCCCATGAATCAAAATGGAACCTGATGCCAAACTCTTTCTAGCTGTCAAACCCATCCTTCTTCCCAAGATTAGATCACATGAGGAGTTACACCAAGTCTGTTCCTTCCACTCACACTGAACTTCTCTTTCATTGCCCTTTGCAGTTCCTCCAAAATATGACCAAGCCAACTCCCACCCCCTGCCCAAAACCTCCTTCCTTCCTTACCTTGAAGAAGCCACTGATGCACACAATGAGAGTGAAGCATGCTGGGAATGCTGGCGCCAGGATCTCCATTAAGATGGCCACATCATTGAGTATATCTGCAAACAGTCTAAAGAGTGGAGTGAAAGGTTAAAAGGTCAGCCAGCTAGGGTCCAAGAGGAAACACATACTCACCCAGTATACTTCTGTGCATTTCCATGCTATGTTAATCAGTTGGTAATGACACACAGAATCATGGCATCCAAGCTGGAGGGGATCTTAAGGGCCACCCAGTACAACCCCCTGCCATGCAGGAGTACACAGCTGAAGCCCCATCTATCTAGACTCTATTTAAAAACCTCCAAATTGTACTTAATGGTAGACCTCAGAACAAAGGTGTAGGGGATACCTATAAGATCAAAACAGAAGGAAAGGGGTTCCCCTCTTTACCTCCATTGCTTAGCATCACAGTCCAGTTTGTTCCTAAAGACAAAAAAGGGAAAAAAGAAAAAAGAAAAAGGCCTTAAGGAGCAAACTAAGAAAAAAAAGACAGCATGGTATAGCAGTTAGACAGTCAAATTAGGACTAGGAAGACCCAGCTTCAAATCTCCACTGAAACACAATGTTCACTGAAAAAGCTCAGACCCATCTCTGTCTAGCCTATCTCTCAAGGCTGTTGTAGAAACACAACAGGAAAAGCAAGAACCACATATGTCACTTGAGCTTCTTGGGAGAATAGTGGATACAACAAAATAAAATATGAACAGCCTCTCCCAAGATTCATTTCTCTAGATCCATTGGCCTCAAAATGGGGAAGGAAACTGGACTCACCCCTTGCTCCAGGCAAAGAGAATTCGACCCAGCATTCCTGTTCCATCTGAAACAGAAAGGATGAGAGTCACACGAATAGCTTTCATAAAGAGGGAGCTAGGAAACAATGTAAGAGTTTGCAGGGGGGCTGTTTTGGGACACACTCTCAACGATCAAGCAACAGATTTTGGGCAAGCAGGGGAGAGTGTGAGTACAGATTGACAAGAGTTAGGGGAGAAGTGACCTAGATAGCTGAGGAGCTAGAAACAAAGCATAATGGTGATCTTCTTAGTGGATTTGTTCCTTTGATTTACAAATATTTGTAAGATAAATAAGGAGATTTCCAGGTACCATATAATACAATTTGATGCAGCACATAAAAATCAAAATAACAGCATTTCCATTACTGACCCAATAGTTAGCAAGCCTGAACCGTAACAAGATAGTTGGCAAAAAACAGGTAACAGTTCCAATGACCATAGCAACTTGAATGGTTCTGAGTTCAAAGAAAAGATGGAGAGTTTTGGAAAGGGGCTTTGAAAGGACCTATACAACAATGTGGCAGCTGTAGTTGTTATGTATGTATACATGTAAGTATGTATGTATTTGTTTATTGCCTTGTTGTTGTTGTTGTGTGCCTTCCAATTGTTTCTGACCTATGGTGATCATAATGGGAACATATTTCAGGGTTTTCTTGGCAAGATTTGTTCAAAGAGTGCTTGCCATTCTCTTCCTCTGAGGCTCAGAGAATATGACTTGCTCAAGGCCACCCAGGGCATCTCCATGGCTGAGTGAGGATTAAACCCTGGTTTAACAGTCAGACCTCTACACCACACAAGTTCTCTCTTTTGCCTGCTTAAACATAGTTAATGTCGGGAAGAATGTTATGTTCCGAGAACATGCAACCTACCACAGCTCCTTAGTGCACACCTACAGTGTTTTTATGGAACTATCAACAGCCCTTCAAACACAGAGAGTGTTTACTAGCCCTGAGGATGGTTGGTATAAGTAATGGTGGACTCAGGTTCAACGTAATCATGAGGAAAATGTATTAAGCCATAGACCTATGGAGCAGGCAAGTAAGACAAAATTATACTCTAGGAGTGACTGAGGTGACAAGACATTCAAAGGAAATACACATGGGTTAACAACATTGAGGGCAGATGAGGAAGTCTGAAGCCAGGAAAAGCTGTGAGGCATTTAGGAAAATTGTTTGTAGAGCCCAGAGTTTAAAATATGAGTTTCAGGCAAATATCTCAGGATATCTTAACCACATAAAAGAGAAGAGAAGACAGAGAAAGGCACAGTGGAGGAATTGAGGGCAGGTCCCACCTTTGAGTATCCAAGTGACAGTGGCCGCTGTAACAGTTGAAGTCTCGTCCCCGACTCCCACCCCCTTCAGCACAGCCTGGGTGGCCAGTGTCCCCGTGATACTACTAGCAAAGGCCTGGGGATTGGGGGAGACAGAGGGGGACAGTTAGGGGAGTACATGGAAGGCATTGCCCCACTTCACCACTCATTTGTGGTCTTATCTTGACCTTCAGTACCCTATTCCCACCTTGTTCTTTCTGTCTCTTTCACTCATATTGACTCTCTCACACATGTATTTTGCAAAGTGAAGACCTTCTTAAAAACGAAGTCAGCCCTTCCCTTTTGCAGGGGTTAGGGCACAAGACCTCCACAGAAGTATAAAAACCGCAAATAAAAACAAAAATCATAAATGCTATTTTTTTTTTAACTGAGAATATTTCTCTAGGATCTCTACATCCTCCAGTGTGATTCTATGGTTAACTTTGGGTGGAAATGAGCCACAGAGTCATGCTGGAAGACCTAGAAGTGCCTGAAGTGTTTTCTCTAGAAATCTTTAGGTCCTCAAGGACAACTCTATGGTCTGCTTCCATAGAAGTGGACCATAGAATTGCACTGGAGGACCCAGAGATTCCTAGAAAGAACTTATTTTTTCCATGGCACAGCAAATAGAGAAAGACTATTTTAATAAATAAATAAACAAATATAGCCCATGAATAATCAAATCCATGAGTGCTGAACCCATGAAAGTGGAGAGTCCACTGTATATCAACCCATAAAGGTTAAAAATAGGTATGCTGGTTTCCCTTCTCCAGAGGAAGCGAAAGGAAGAGAGTGTTACCTTCCCACTATCCCTTTAAAATAAGGAATTCCATCCCATCTACTCATGATAGACAGATGCCCCCTCACCTGCACAGTGTCCCAAATCTGGTATGCAAGGTAGTCTGGACTCACACTTTCAGGATAACCCTGGGGCAGAAAAACTGCCTGCAGAAAAGAGAAAGTATAAGAATGATCTGCCAGCATTCTGCCCATGAATCCACTTCCTTTTAAGCATTCTGCTGGTGTAGCTTCACCAGAGCTTGGAATGGCTACTGCTTGTGGACTACAACTCTCAGAATCCCCCAGCCAGCATGGCCACTGACCATCCTGACTGAAAGATTCTGAGAGCTATAGTTCAAAAAGCAACTTGTCTTAAGATCCAGTCTTCACTGACAGAATACTGACACTGGCTGACTGTATTGCCAGCATAGTCCAGATGCTCTTCTAGTTTATCTGTCACGTTGATGGCATGTCTTGCATCCTCCCCTACATAATAAATCATTTCAACTTGTGGAAATGAACTTTAACAGCCATGCAACATCCTGTGAAATTCTGGTTATACTTTAACTGATAAGTACCAATTTAAAAACATATGTTTTTATTATTAACAAATATTCACATACTACTTAGATCCAAAAATGTCAAATGGTGTACATGAGTAGAACATAAAATATACAAAATAAACGAATAAACATTACATAGATAAACGTACATACACTCTTTCTGTGTTCCAGAAATGGTTGGACTAACCAGAGAAGGCTTGCAAAAATTAGGTAAGTTTTTCACATGCATAAAAAACTTAAGAATAGTTGGAGCATGTCAGATCTCAAGGAGAAGTCCAGTCCACATAGCAGGTGCCACCACAATAAAGGCCTTGTTCTGAATTGCTCCTGCGTAGACTCTGGAACATGTGACATTGCCAGAAACTGCTCTCTGGAAAACCTTAAATGCTGAAGCACACACGGGAAGATGCTGGCTCTCAAGTAACTAGATCCCAAGCCATTTAGGACTTATATATGAATAACTTATATATGAATAAAAACACAAACACTTTTGTTAAAAAACACAAGGACACTTCACTAGGAATCTCTAGGTCTTCTAGCACTATTCTGGCAGAAGTAAACCACAGAATTGCTCCAGAGGACCTAGAGGTTCCTAGAGAGAACATACTTATTCCATGGCAGGAGTAAATAGAGTAAGTTTTTTAAATAAATTAATTTAATAAATTAAATAAATAAAATAACCTGTGAATAATCGGGGAGTGTTATATGATCCCAGTAGGTAACCCCATTGGGAAGCCTCACTGAAGCATCCTGCACAAGTTGCAATTTCTGGACAAGCCTTAAGGGCACCCCACACAATCTGCATTCCAATAGTCCACACTTGAGGACCATATGAATAATAATGTAAAAACTGTTGATGTTAACAAGATGTAAGATGTTGACAAATTGATAAATAAAATAACAATTTAAATATACAACTTAAGTGCCCTTTAGGGAGGAAAAAAACGCCCAAATAGTTTACTTACCATGAAGAAATCCCACAGTGAACGACAGCCCCCATCTTCAGGTCTGTCTGGGACACAGCTCAGCTTTCCATCAGGCAATGACCGGTAGTGTTGAGTCCTGCGAGAGCCATAACTTTCTGTGCAGAGCACTTGTTCCCCCAAATTTGTCATCTCTGAAACAGGCCTAAGCTTTGAAAGACACCCAATATGAAGCAATTATCTTTGCCTTTGGGAAACAGCAAACCTCCCAGCTTTACACAGGACATCTAGACTTCCTGGGTCCATAGTCACACCCCACGCAAACGACGTGTAAAAATATCATGCCATTCTACCCCGGGGTTGGGAACTGTGGAGCTCTCCATATGCTGCTGTACTGTAACTCCCAACATTCCTTACATTGGCTATGCTGACTAGGGTCCAATTCCTATTGGTATATGCAACTAGAGCAGACCCATTGAATTAATGGGACTTACTGACGCCTTCACTCATCATGCCACAGTGGGTTCAATGGACCTCCTCAAGTGGGAGCTTACTAATAGAATTCAGATCAAGGGCTGCTGGGAGTTGCAGTCCAACAATATTTAGAGGGCTGTGCAATTCCCATCCCTGTTCTTGCATCTTTATGGGCACCAGAGGAGTAGATCACATGGCCTAACAAGCCATCCTAGGCCATTTCTGTACTAGGCTGTTATAATGCTATTATTCCACTTTCAACATCCTTAAAGGCCCCTCCCCAAACTGCAAACCCCAGGATTCCATAGGATGTTGAAAGTGGAATAATAGCACTATAACAGTCTAGTGCGGAAACGGCCCTAGAATATCGCCCAAAAACCGCTCGGAGCAGATTCCAACCATGGTCATAACGCCATGGAAATTGAGCACAACTCTAAAAATGAAATGCAAGATATCATACTCTCATTTTCATTCTTTAACAATGTAAAGATTCTGCAGAATGGCTCAAAATCTGAAAACCCAAAGGCTATTAATAATCTTTATTGCCATCACATAGCAAATTCTAAGCAACAGAGGATAAAAAGGCAGCCTTGAAACTCCAGAGAAGCCCAGATCTGTTTTTCCTGAGAAATCAGCACTTGTAAGACCAGCATATGATTCAGTGACTATGTATCCATGGTCTGCACATAACCTCCCTGAGAAGCCAACTGACATGGCTTTGCCCTTACCCTAACTCTCATCCAACAGCCCACATACCAGGCTGAGCATTCTTGGTTTCCTTGTCCTTCCTCAGCCCACCTTCCTGTTTAAAGTCACTTTTTTTAGAAAGTAAACCCAAAGCAAAGGGTGTCCTCTCGATCTATTTTTATGTAAAGCTGCCCTCAGAACCTTCACAGATTTAGACCAGAGAACAGATGCTATAAACACACACACCAATATAAAACACACATATACGCTCATCACACACACACACACACATGGACCACTGGCAGGAATTCTATACCAAAGACTTCACAAAACATCATGGCTCCATGAAACACAGACAGTGAAACTATATACCCCTTGACCAAAAAGTTGTTAAAAGCTTGCTGTGTGGCCAACATAACAAATTCACACAAAACTCCCTTGCTGAACACTCTCACATCCTAGCTGTTTATGCAAAGTGGAAAATTCTGGGGACAACATAATGGTGGTGGTGATGATGCTGCGTTCCCTTTCCTTACAACCATGCAGAGAAATTGTGCGTGCGTGCGTGTCTTCAAGTCGCCTGTCAACGTATGGCAACCCCATGAATTTTGTTAAGGTTTTCTTTGGCAAGGAATACTCAGAGGTGCTTTTGCCACTTCCTTCCTCAGATTTGTTTTTTTTTTTTTTTTGGAGGGGGGTACTTGCTATGGTAAGTAGCTGTATCACCAAAAAAGCAATGCAAAAAGTGAGTAAAGTTTTCTCTGATGGAAAAAAAAAAGTGAAATATAGCCTGCAGCACCTAGTATTTATTCATTGGCAGTCTCCCATCCAGCTAATTCTGCTTAGCTTCCAAGATCAGCCAGGATCTGGTGCTTTTAGGGTATTGAGGCTACGCTCCAAATATTCCACACAAACAGCTTAAGTCTTCACACCTAATTCCTTAACACTGCCTGCATATTCTCAACTGCACAGCTGGTGGAACAATCAAGGAAATATTTTACCAGTATTAAGACACAAACTCTTACACGGATGGTCCTCAGATGCATGCAGTCTCCTCTGTCTCTTTCAGGGAGTTAACATGACGCCTCCTCTCCTCAGTTTGGTCTCTTGTTATGATCCAGAAGCCGACAAATCCACCCCACCGAGATTTTGCCAAGTGGCAGTTCTGTCCTTTCACACCTGCGCGGTTTGAGCTGCGAAGGACGCTGGGAAAGAATGGGCAATGGCGTTTGGGAGCTGTAGTTTTTTTCTTGGGGGAGTCTGTCTTCCTAAAAATTGCCCTCTGCTTCCCCCTCCGTTAATATCTTCTCTTTAAAGAAAAATCCAGAGGGGTTGGAGGCAGTAAGACGAAAACGTGGTCCTTTTCTGTGGCCGTTTCCGCACTAGAGTGTTATAGCGCTATGATTCCACTTTCAACATCCTATGGCATCCTGGGGTTTGCAGTTTAGGGACGGGCCTCTGAGGATTCCATAGGATGTTGAAAGTGGAATCATAGCGCTATAACACTCTAGTGCGGAAATGGCCTGTGTCAATTTTAATTGGAAAGAAACAGAAAGGAATTGGTCCTAGATGGGAAAAGCGCACTAATGGAAGGAACCCACATCCACCACACCCCCAGTACGCACCCGATTGTGGGTCTCAATGTATCTTCACCTGGAAACCGCCGTAAATCCTCATTTTGTTGCTTCATTTTGCACACTAGGAACGGCAGAGAAAAAATCGAGTTGCCAAGCCGGTCTTGTTTCACGACCGTCTTCCGCTTTCGTGGAACCCTGGGAAATGTAGTCCCCTGGCGTTCCTCTCCTTCCCTCCCTTGGTATGGGTATTTCTGTGGGGAGTAAGAGGTGGTTGCCCAAAAAATGGGAACTGGCACTCGAGAGAAACCGGGAAAAGACACCGGTGGAGGGAAAACTTTAGCTACACTCTCGTAGAACTTAATATAAAGATACTGTAAATATGAGGCCTGGACAAAATGTAAGGAAAACAGGCAACGGAGAAACCTCGCAGAGTGAAAAAAGAGGGAAAATAAGTGTGTAAACCCCTTTGTAACTGCCTGGCAAATAAAATAAATCTTCCCTGCACTTGTGGGTGTGTTTATGAGTAGCTTTGAGGATTAACGGCTTCTTCAGGCACTTAGGCCATTTCCACACTAGCCTGTTACAGTGCTATTATTCCACTTTCAATATCCTATGGAATCCTGGGGTTTGCGGTTTAGAGGGGCCTTTGAGGATTCCACAGGATGTTGAAAGCGGAATAATAGCGCTATAACAGGCTAATGTGGAAATGGCCTTAGCTGACTTTCCCAACAACTGCCCTTGAGCCTTTTCACAATACGCATTTACAGCCCCTGAATTGCCACGGCAACATCTTGTGGGATCCTGGCATTCGCAGTTTACAGAGGGACATTTGGAATTCTCAGCGAGAGCTCTAGTGCCTCACGAAACCGCAAATCCCAGGATCCCATAGGATGCTGCTATGGCAGTTAAAGCAGAATCATAGTGTTATGATTGTGTGGTGTGAAAGGGCCCCTCTAGAAGAAAGGGAGGAGCACGATTTACCACACAGCTCGTTTCCAGTGCCAGGGTGGCAGTAGAGGGGTGGATCTGAGGTGCCAGGTTCTTCCTCCCAGCAGGTTGTGCAGCCCCTGGCACCCAGTCTGGGGGACTGCTAATGAATTCAAGCCACAGTTCCACCACAGTTTAAATTCATTGGCTGACAGAAACCCAGCCTGGGTGCCTATGCACGCTTCACTCATCAGGTAGGGCTCCTGAGCACAAAAGTTGGAGTTTCTGAAGAGAGCTCACTTCTTCAAGGGCTTCATCCTGCCCGCCCACCCTGTACTATACTAGGTTTTGCCTGGACTATGCCCTGTTATGTAATTGTCACAACATGTGTGTAGTTGGTTTTAGTCCCAGATCCAGTGCCCAGCTGGCATTGGTAGCTATGAGGGTCCCCTTAAGGGACCCAGGAGATGCAGGGTGGAAACGCGTGTGCACAGCTTAGGAGGTGCATACGTTTCCTGTACTCTCTAGTGGCAGGAGACATCACACTAGGGGAGTCACTCAAGCGGAGCTCACACCTGTCATATTTCTGATTCTGGCTGTGGGCCAGAGGGCTGAGCTCATATCTCAACATGCAGGTTGATCAATGCCTGGATGCTGTATTTTTAGCGCTTGCATGACTGACCTCCATGGTTTCTTCCCACTCCAAAATTACTCGAGTCTACACACCCTGATCGGATTCCACATTGTTTTCTCCATCCACCTCATCATCTGCCCAGTTTTACTTATACTACAGTAGGCCTGTCAGTACATCCTGAACACGTGTGTACACACACACACCTAGTTTGCAGTATTTATGCATGACCCCATTTGCATCTCCTTCACAGTACTAAGTTGTTTTAACTTGCTGTGTTATTTAATATGTCTTTATCTTGCTTAAATTATTGATTTTAATTTGGAACTATTTAAAGTGTGTATCTATATATATGCATGGGTGGGCGGGTGGGTGTACTACATTTGCTGCCCTAAGATCTCATGATATAAGGGCAGAATAAAATATTTTAATACAAATTAATACTATACTTTGCTTAGATTGAGCAACCTCCAAGCAGGGCAGACTAAGCCAGGCTAAGGCCCTATGCTATATTTCAGTTAAAGAGGCTTCATAGCATTGTCCTTCCCCCTGATCTGTACTATGAAAAGGCTGGATTTTTTTGTATTTAGAAACTCTTCACAAGCAGAGGCTCAAAACTGTAGCTTCCTTCACTTGTACATAAAAATAGCACTGCCCATCCAAATATCATTGCCTGCAACCTTCCAGTTTCACCAGAACAAAAAGACAGACAAAGGTTTCTGAGGAAGAGAGAAAGACCTCGCAGGACCATCTCCAGCTTTTAATTCCAAAAACATTGAAAACAATTCTTAAAATAACTGATAACAGAACGCCCCTCTACAATAGGGAGTTTCTGATCTGCATGACAGCTGCCTGCAGTGACCTTGTGTCATAAAAGCCTTCCAAATGGCTGAAGAGAAAAATAAAAAGTCAGCCCAAAGGCAATTTGAAGGGAAAAGAAGAGCAGGAGCATAAAATCATTTGGGATACCAAGAGAGGAGGAGAGGGGTATCCGGTGAGCAGTCCCAGGAAGCTGAAGCGCACAGAAGGGAGGAGAAAGTAAATCAAGCAAGAGGGATCCACTGAAAAAAGAAGCCCCACAGAATGGATTTTAAACAGGTAAGGAAAGGAGAGCCAGAGAACAGGTGGGGATGGGTCCAGGATGCAGTCAAGACAGGTCTTTAACCAAGAGATCCAGGCAGCGTCTGTAAAAGGCCCCCCCCCACGTGGGAAAATAGGGCCCGGGCTCTCAGCTGATGTAGATGCGGTGGAAATCGTGGGCTCCAAAGGCTGCGTTGCACTTGGGGCATTTCCGCTGGCGGGTGTCATAGCGGGTCTTGACACAATCGAAGCAGAAGACATGGAAGCATTTGGTGAGGACAGCATCTTTCTTGCGGGTGTTGCAGCAGGGGCAGGTGAGCTTAGCCTGGGGAAGTGAACACACAAGGTATGGTTACTCAGAACTGGGCTTGCCCATTTGACAGCCTACCTCCCATCACTGGCCCACTCAAGCCCTCCTCCTTGCACCACTCACCTTGTACTCCTTGATCTCTTCCTGCAATATCTCATCAGCATCTGCATATACCTCCACCTTGCGCTGTTTCTCCAGTTTGCGCCTCAAGCGAGAGATGTCCTCCTGGGAAAAGGATGCAAATCAGTGAGTCCAAAGTCTGGGCAGCAGGGGAAACAATGCTCTCCTATCTGGAAATATTTTTCTATAGCCGTGAGTGCTAGTAATTTCCTATAGCATACAGTTTTGTAGATGTTTCCATCAAGCAGAACATCCAAATTAGTTACTATATGCATTAAAGCAGGGTAGAATTTTCTTCCTTTGTACCTGAGCTCTTTTAAGGTTGAAAGACTCCTTTTCTTTGGCTGCCCGGTTCTCAGCCATACAGGTCTGGATTTCCTTCAGTTTACACTGCACATGCTCTAGCTGCACCTTCAGGTCTTCTGCCAATTGTGCCGCCTCCACCGCCTGCAAGGAGAAAGCAGCAGAAGTCTGGAAGCCTCTTACAGCCGCCAAGTATGCCCAACAGTACAGTACCCATCTAGGACAATTTCATTTGAAAGGCTGTACATGTATGTTTCTCCAACTCTGCATGCTATGGAAGACCCAAGATTGAGACTAGGTCCTGAATTCAGAACTTTAGGAATCTTTGCTTTTATTTCTTTCAGCAAGCTTCTAGCCCCTAAGGTCATGAACGCAAACTTTTAACTGAGAAGACACAATTCCTGAAGGAATTTCAGAAACAGAAGAGGCACCAGGAGAAAACTAAATTCCAAGGACTTCAGGGTATTTCTATCTCTATCATCATACCATTTCCCAGCCCTATAACTTGCAAAATTCAGAAACTGAATTTCATCAACAGAGAGAAAGTCTCTCCCAACGATTCGGCGAAGAACTACTTATTTGGAAGCACAAGTTTCCACAGCTTTGCTTGTTTCTATCCCACCAAACAGATCAGCCTCCTCACCTTCCTCTTGTTGAGCTCTAGAGCCTGGCTGCGCAGAGTGAGTTCCTTCTCTACCGTGCCCAGGTTCCCCTGGAGAACACGCTCCTTCTCTTCCAGCTTCTGCACCACCAACAGCTGGGTGTCCACCTGAGCAAGGAAGCCAAAGCCACATACCTAATTACTAGCATACCTCAGGTAAGGAAGCCTTTGAAAAGGAAGCTTCTTTTTACAAAAGTGTTCAGGCACAGATGGCTAGGAATGGGACTGCAGATTAACTATTTAGGCTGCTAACAGAAGGCTTACTGCAGAGCTTTCCAAACTGTGTAGCGCAACACATTAGTGCAGGGGTGTCAAACTCAATTTAATCTTGGGCCACATCAGCATTATGGTTGCCCTCACAGGGTCAGTTGTATCTGTAAGACTATATAACTGTATCTCTGTACCTCCTTCTGCCTCCAGACCCTCTCTGTGCCTCTTTCTGCCCCCAGACCCTCTCTGTGCCACTTTCTGCTTTCTCCTCCCCTGTGCCTCTTTCTGCTCCCTCTCCTGCTCTGTGGCTCTTCCTGCCCCACCTGCCCCTCTCTGTACCTGCTAACCCTGATCTCCACATTGCAGGCCCCTGGCTGCCAGTATTCTGAAGAGGGACCTAGCAGTAGCACTCACAATCTACTTCTGACTGCTCCTCTGTTCAACTCTTGTGAGCCTTGCCATGGTAACCTGCGACAACACTCTGATGGCGAGACTTGGACAGAGGAGGAGTCAGAAGTAGAAGTAGATAGCAAGTGCTAGCTGCCGGGCCCCTCTTCAGAATACCAGCAGCCGGGGGTGCACAATGTGGGAATCAGGCTTGCCAGGCGGGGGAGTACTGCAGCTGCAGGAGAGGTGCGAGGACCACATGAAATGGCCTGACAGGCCAGATTTGGCCCACAGGCCATGTGTTTGACACACGTGTGTTAGTGTGTCGGCTGCAGTGCTTAGGTGTGTTGCTGCCACCGCCACTCTGGGCCAAGAAAGAACCCGGTGAGGGCAGCAGTTGGTTAGGTTAACCTCCAGTTTGCTAGTAACTAACCCGTTATAAGAAATATAAGAGATATGGACACATACTGTAATAACAAAATGTATGGGGACACAACATATCTCCTGAAAACCTTTCATTTATATTTTTAAAAATATACGATTTATGCCTTATGATTTATTTATTTATTTATGATATATAAAACTGAATTACTGTGTCATGAAATGATGCATGTGTAAAAAGTGTCACCAACATGAAAAGTTTGGAAGGCTCTGGCTTACTGGAACAAAAACATACATAGTTACAGTATGTAGCAGACTAATTCTGTCAATTTGGAAAGAGAGGAGCAGAGAGAAGCAGACAAAAAGACACTCACACACAAAGGAAGTGGTTTCAAGTGATTACCAAAGCTCCCTCTCAACTCAGTAGGGTAGAGGCCAACCCTCTGTGTTAAGGTTTTCAAGCGACTCAACCCCAGCCTTTCAACAGAAGCCTCAAATAACTGTTCTCATTTGGATTGCAACAGCAAGATGCTATGTGATTACAAAGAAGAAAAAAAAGGCAGAGCAGATAGAAGAAGCCATTAAGTAGTCTATAGAATGTCCAAACTGTTGTTGTTTCATTATGAAAGGCTTATCTGGCCTGTTTGCTTTGGATAAACATTTTACTTATTTACTTATTTATTGAATTTATATGCCACCTTTTCTCCCAAAGTGAGACCCAAGGCAGCTTCCAAAGGTTAAAAAACAAATTAAAAACATACAAAATCATAAAACTTACAATAAATGTTAAAAACAGCTAATAAATAAGTAAAAGGTCTCCAGCTCACCCATTAAAGGCCTGCTTAAAAAGAACTGTCTTTGCTTGCCTACAAAAGGAAACCAGCGAGGGGGCCAGCCTAGCCCCCGCAGAAGAGAGTTCGACAGGGTGGGAGCATCCACTGAGGAGGCTGGGTGAGCCTGGGATGGTATCAGGACTGAGAGAAAGCTCTCCCCTGCAGATCTTAGGGCTCTAGCAGGTTCAAATAGGAAGATACAGCCGTTCAAATAGTCCAGACCAAAGCCATATAGGGCTTTACAGGTCATGACTAGCACTTTGAACTGTGCCCAGAAATGAACAGGTAACCTGTTCTGTTATCCAGAACTGTTTGCTGAAACATGCTGAACTACTTCTTTTTTGTGGTGCAGCAGTCTGTCCTTATTCCTTCTATGTTATTTCTGACTCTGGTATCAAATTTTCTTTTAAAGAAGTATGCCAAAGAATATATTCATTTCAAGAACTGAGGTATCCCTGCAGATGCAGAAGGACGGTGACTCACCCACCACAGCATCACCTTCAACCTTCTCTCCTGCCACCCTGACACAAAGCTCTGCCAATTCAGCAAGGGGAGGGAGGCTGCCTCACCTGGGACTTGAGGGCCAGCACCTGTTCGGCCAGCTCATCTTTCTCTTCACGCAGCAACTTGTGGATCTGATTGGACTTGATGCGCTCCGACATTAACTTGAAGTTGGCATCATCCTTCTCACGCAGCTGCTGGTTCAGCCTCATGTTCTGCTCCTGCATGTCCTCGAAAGCCTGGCCTGTCACATCCATTTCAGACAGGAGAGCCTCCTCTTCCTGTCCCGCAGGAAAAAAATTGGAGCGCTCAGTTTCTCCCTTCTTTTTTTTGCTACTGTCCTTATCACTAAGGACCTACACAGTAACAAGAAGATCTAAACCACACTTCCATGGTTAGCAACAGCCGTCATTGCTGTTGTGTGCCTTCAAATCGTTTCTGACTTATGGTGACCCTATGGCAAACTTATCACAGGGTCTTCTGGGGCTGAGAGTGTGTGAT
Organism: Cyclura pinguis; assembly: GCA_030412105.1. Classification (NCBI taxonomy): domain Eukaryota; kingdom Metazoa; phylum Chordata; class Lepidosauria; order Squamata; family Iguanidae; genus Cyclura; species Cyclura pinguis. The sequence goes on from CM059604.1 coordinate 11,968,788, forward strand.
GCACCCAAGGTCACCTAGTGGGTTTTGATGGCTGAGCAAGGAATCGAACCCTGGTCTTCAGGGTCGTGGTCCAATGCTCAAACCACTACACCAGGCTGGCTCTCTAATAGTCTTCATGGCACGCTCTAATTTTAATCACACCTTTTAGTATGCTTTCAGTGATGTGTGATTTTACTTGTGTCTCTTTTTATTCTACAAGTCAGACTTTTAGGGAAAAACCAGGGCCATTTCCGCAGGAGACTGTTATAGCGCTATTATACCACTTTCAACATCCTATGGAATCCTGGGGTTTGCAGCTTCGGGAGGGGCCGACCGAAACCCCAGGATTCCATGGGATGTTGAAAGTGGTATAATAGCGCTATAACAGTCTCCTGTGGAAATGGCCCAGGATATAAATAAAATGACTGACCGACTGCCACGTGTATGGGATTTTCACAAGCATCTGGCTGGCTACAGCTACCTAGAAGGGTATTTATTTATTTCTTCATTTACATTTATACTCTGCCTTTCTGCCAAAAAAAGAAAGAACGAGCGAACGAACGGAAGAGAGGGTTCTCATCTAACAATAAAACTCAAATAAAAATACTATTCAAACAAAAACACAGGTTAAAATAAAGTGATAAAAAGAAACACCCCCTTCAGCTCTAAGTGAGCTTAGATGCCTTCCTGAATAATAAAGCTTTTGTCTGTTAGCAGATGGACAACAGAGAGGTGGGTCAACCATAGCCTCCATTAGTACTGAGTTCCAAAACCTGGAAGTGAGTACCGAACAGACCTCTCCTACATCCCACTAGGAGTACTTTTGAGGGGTGATGGGACTGAGAAAAGAGTCTCTCTCAAAAATCTAGGCAGACTTCTAAGGGAGAGGATGGCACTTTAGTCTGCTCCAGCAAGGCTCTTATGCCTGCCAAGAACCAGGTCTAGACATATTAAATACACTTGGCTCCAGGTGTTGTAGGGTATATTTCAGGAACGAAAAAAATCACCTCTGAGTAGTCTTTGCCTAGGAGAAACCTAGGAAAAGTCAACTGGTGACCTGAAGGCGCGTACCTACACACACACACCCCGTCTCTATGATAAACATGCTTCACAGTCACCAGTGTAATGCTTAAATTCTGGCTACAAAGAGCCTGAAAAGAACACCAGGCACATATTTAGGCTCCTACTTTGCACCATTTACATCAGCCTTTCCCAACCTGTTGCCCTACAGATGTTTTGGACCACCATTCCAACTATCCCAGACCACTTGCCATGCAAGTTGGGGCTGATGAGCACTGCATTTCAAAACATCCAGAGAGTATCAATTAGAGGTAGGTTAACTGGCACCCACATAGCCTCCTCTCACCGAAAAATACCTGCTTGGTTGCTGCCAGTTTTTTTTGCAGATGCTCAATTTGCTCCTCAGCCAACTTGATCTTACGCAAAGCATCTTCGTCGGCCATTTTCTTGCTCTCTTTTTTTTCCTTCTCCTCCAGCTCACGGATCCTTACCCGCAGCTCCTCCACCTACAAAAGCAATCAAGTAAAAATGGAGAGGGATCTCTCCTTAGCCCTTGCACACACACCCTGTCTCTCTAATATGGTTCTGCCCAATCCACCAAGTGATACTGCAATAGCACAGGGCAAACTACACAAGATTATTTAACCTAGTTTTAAAAAGCAAAACAAGATCTCTTTCGAGAAAGTTGAGCTATGCTATGTGAAGAACAGCTTCTTCATCTTTCCCTTTCATATCAAAGGTAGCCTCTCAATGGCTGGGTTTTGTAACCCACAATTCCCTCACATTCTTTAGAATACCCTTTTTCAGAATCCTGCTAAAGGAGGCAAAATGCCACTCCTGGAAACTTCCAATGAGCACTAATTCACCCTTTTAACTAGGTGGCAGGGGTCCCGTGCACTGTTTAACATAGCAAATACTTGTTTTTCAAAACTAGACACTATTCTAGCTTTGCATAGGGATAATTTTGGCAGTCTGTGACGCCCCTGGAAGATCCTTGGGGCACAAAATTTGCCCCTGTACCCACCACAGTTACCCACCCTGGCCTAGGGCAATGGGGTTAGGAAGGCAGAAGAATGACAATCTTGGGAGAAAGACAGGTCTGTGCAGGCCACTCCTCACCTCCGCTTTGGTCTTCTTCTCTGCTGCCATGAGCTGCACCTTGTCTCGCTGCTCTTTGGGGGCTGACTTATACATGTCCAAGAGGAGCTTCATCTCCTTCTGACTCTCCTGTGCCTTTCTGGAGAAGGAAGAAACAGTAGCATGAAGGTGCCAGGACTTCCCTGAATCCCAGCCACTGGATTCCAAGTTCTAAGGCCTTACTTAGAAAGAGCATAGAAGGGGATGATCGCTTCGAGGTCCAAGAGACCAATGCAAACTATGTAGTACGAAGGGGGTAGGTGTATAACAAGAGATCTCTAAGTATCTCTCACCTTTTTGGCAAATAAAACACTACTCAAGCAGGGATGTAAATCGCCACTTACTTCATTCTTGCATGAAAAAAACAAAAAAACTTTCCCCCTGCTAGATGAAATCACAACAGCTTTTATTCATTTTTCAGTATTTTTCACATTTGGGGATTTTTGTGCAAAAATTTAACAAAGCAAGGGTTTTTGCACAGAAAACACCGTTTTCTTCAAAAATAGCTCAATGCTTTTGTATAAAATAAACATTTTTGTGCAAACCCCCCATTTGTAAAACATTCACAAAAATGCCCTAAAACATGAAAAATCTAACAGCGATTAACTAGGGTGGGGAAGAAGTATAAAGATGTTGAAACACTCTCTTTTCTTAAGGACAAGAACATTTGTGAATCAGAAAGAGCTGGAAAGGGCCATATGGCCTGTTCAATGTGGGATCTCCAGCAAAACCAGCCCCAGCAGGTAATTGTCCAGCCTCTTTTTAAAGGCATCCCAAGAAGCACACCTCACGACTTTTCTAGACAACTGGTTCCACTGCAGAACCACTCTTACTGTCAAGAAGTTCCTTTTAATGTGCAATTGAAATCTACCTCCCATAACTTCAAACCATTACTCAGTTCTACCCTGTGAGGCAGCAGAGAACAAGCCTGCACCCTCCTTTTGGTGGCAGCCCCTGAGGTATTTAAAAGAGGGCAATCATATCACCTCTCAATCTTCTCTTCACCAGGCTGAACACACCCAGGACCCCCAACCTCTCTTCATGTTTTGTTCTCCATGTCTCTCATCATCCCCATTTCCCTTCTCTGGACTTGCTCCATCATGTCTACATCCTTTTGAAAATGAGGTGCCCAGAACTGAAATCTCTGCTCCAGATTTGGCCTGACCAGCGTAAAATATAGTAGGACTATTACTTTCCTCAACTTGGAAGCTATGCTTCTATTAATGCAGGCTAAGCCAGCCTTTGCCTTCTTTGCCGCAGCATGGCATGTTCAACTTATTGGCAACAATAATCCCAAGGCCCTTTCCACATGTAGTGCTGCTGAGCTAAATATTCCCCCATCCTATACCTGTGTGTTTCTTTTTTTGTGGCCTAAACACAGAATTATGCATTTTTCCTAATGAATTTCACTTTATTAATTTCAACCCTGCGTTCTAGTTTATTAAGGTCCTTTTGAATCCTTTTCCTATCTTCAAATGTGTTTGCTATTGTTCCCCATTTTGTAGCATCTGCAAGTTTGATCAGGATTTGCTCCATCCCATCATCCATATCATTGATAAAAAAGTTGAAGAGTATTGGCCCAAGGACATAGCCCTGTGGCACTCCATTTAAGACCTCCTTCCAATCGGAAGCACAATCACTGATGACACCTCTTTGAGCATGCTTCAACTAATCTGATCCATCTAATGGTGTTTCTATCTATTCCATACTTAGTCATTTTGCTAATTAATATATCACAGGGGAAACTTATCATATACTTTTTTGAAATCCAGATAAATGCCATCCACAGCATTCCTACCATCCACTAGTGACCCAATCAGAAAAAGATATAAGGTCAGTTTGGCAGAATTTTATATCCCTCTCTTCTTGGGATATCTCTTGAAACCCAAAAGCATTTCCTACCCAGTATGAGGTACCCAATTTGTAAAGTACACAGGTCAGTTCCATGTAACAGCTTGTGAAGAGCACAGCTTAGTTCTCTGTAGCAGTGTTGACCTTTAAACAAAATCTATAGATTAAATACCTGGAAATGCCAATGACTGCTCAGAGATAGCAGCTGAAGAAGCAGCAGGACAACTCCTCTCCTGGGGAGTCTGGCTCACAGCCCAAAAGTTCCCCATCCTTTCCCAAAAATACTGGTAACATGCTCTGGGCATGGAAACTCCTCAGCTATCAAAATTCCGCAGCATCAATTCTCTGGCTGGAAACAAAAATCCTTCACACCAAAGGCTTTTCTCTCTTCTCAGTCTAAAATACCAACCTCCTGTTCACCCAAACCCTCAATGCTTCCCTAAATTTGGGTCCCAATTGCCAGGCCACCCCTAGTTTGGCCTTTACCCAGTTCACTCTCTAGGGAACATTCTTCCTCATACAACTTCCAAGAGTCCTCATTGACACCCACTTGAGTTCAGCCCGCAGCTGTTTGAGCACATCTGAATCCTTTTTCTTGGCATCCTCACTGCCTCCACTGCCCTTCTGTTTCTCCCGGTCCCGTGAGGAAGAGGATGACGACGAGGAAGACGAAGAGGAAGCCTCTTTGTCCCGATCCCGGGACCTCTCACGATCCCCACTCCGTTCTCCACCTCGTCCCTTGGACCGCTCAGGCTCCTTGGCTCGGGGAGGTGGGGGCAGCTGTGGGGTGGGTGGCTGGGAAGCGGGGGGCTCCTCTTCCTCCTTTTTAACCCCCTCATGGCTCCCAAGTGGCTGAGGAGTCACCGCCTCCTCCTTGGGCTCCTTCTTGACTTGAACCTCCTTGGGCTCTTTCTTCACTTCGGGAGGAACTGTCCCCTCCTCCTCTTTCACCATGGCTGCTCCTGAGGGTCCTAGCATCCCACCAGGGTCTTCGCTCCCTGCCACAGGGGGCGCCGCTGCAGAACCAGGAGGAAAGCCGCTCTGCTGCATCCGAACCTGAAGAAAGGAAAAATTAACATGGACCGCAGCCTTCCGTCACAGCACCTGTAACTACCTTTCCAAATGGACTAAGGGATGCAAAGCTAGATACTTTACACTGACTGGAAAGTTATGAGGGATTTCTCTGGCAGGAACCAGAAAAACTTGGGGAATCCTGCCAGCAGAAAGGAGAGAAGCATGAAGACTAACTGGGCGACGTGAAGTGCCCACAAGTTAAACTGCCCCAAAATCAGGCCTCTTACTGCCTTATGCCCATGTATGTTCTTTTTTGGTTAATGCAAAGTCGGTATTCCTTTCTTCTCACCACACCGACCAAAGCACACACACTCATACGTTCTTACTCTTTCATGACAACCATTGTGTGCTGGTGAAGAGTAGGAAGGGGATCAGCAATGACCCCATAACCATAAACAAAACAACCACATCCTCTGCTCAGATCTCTGGAGGGTCTCAGTAGGTCTCAGCAGATGAGATACTCATTGTGCATCTGGTTACAGGAACACAGCCAAACACTGCTTTGATCTCTTCCCGCTCTCTACCAGGTACAGAATGGCTGGGTCGGGGGAGGTTGCACAGACTACAGTAAAGCTGGGATTGGTGAATGGTGCACCCATTACTACAGTACACTGAGCGCCATAGGATGTTAGCCATTATGTGTTTTTAGTCAAAGCTGCCTAATGTACTTTTCCCAGGATTCATCTCAGCCAAGAACCTTTCTTAAAAGAAAGGAAAAGAAGCAAAGAAGCTAGGAAAATGGGGGCTGGACAGGGCTACTGTTAGTTGGATTTGTAATTGGTTGACCGACTGAACCCAAAGGGTGATCACCAATGGCTGCGTTTCATCCTGGAGAGAATTGACTAGCGGGGTGCCACAGGGTCCTGTCCTGTGCCCAGTGCTGTTCAATATCTTCATCAACGACTTGAAGGAATAGAGGGCACGCTCATCAAATTTGAAGATGACACCAAATTGGGAGGGGTTGCTAATACGCCAGAGGACAGGATCAAAATTCAAAATGACCTGGATAGATTGGAGAGCTGGGCCAAAGCTAACAAAATGAAATTCAACAGAGAGAACTGTAAGGTCCTACACTTAGGTAGAAAAAATGGAATGCAGAAATATAGGATGGGGGACACGTGGCTGGATAGCAGTACGTGTGAAAGGGATCTAGGAGTCTTAATGGACCACAAGCTGAACATGAGTCAGCAGTGTGATGCGGCAGCCAAGAAAGCCAATGCAATTCTCGGCTGCATCAATAAGAGTATGGTGTCTAGATCGAGGGAGGTACTGGTACCACTCTACTCTGCTTTGGTTAGACTTCATCTTGAATACTGTATCTAGTTCTGGGCACCCCAATTCAGGAGGGACATGGTCAGGCTGGAGCAGGTCCAGAGGAGGGCAACCAAAATGGTGAGAGGCCTGGAAGCCAAGCCCTATGAGGATAGACTTAGAGAGCTGGGTATGTCTAGTCTGCAGAAGAGAAGGTTAAGAGGGGACATGATTGCCATGTTTAAATATTTGAAGGGATGCCATGTAGAGCAGGGAGAGGGCTTGTTTTCTGCTGCTCCAGAGACCAGGACAAGGAGCAATGGATTCAAGCTGCAGGAAAGGAGATTCCACCTGAACCTCAGGAAGAACTTCCTGACGGTCAGGGCTGTCCGGCAGTGGAAGATGTTGCCTCGGAGTGTGGTGGAGTCTCCTTCTTTGGAGGTTTTTAAGCAGAGGCTGGATGGCCATCTGTCGGGAGTGCTTTGAGGGTGTTCCTGCATGGCACGGGGTTGGACTGGATGGCCCGTGTGGTCTCTTCCAACTCTACATTTCTATGATTCTATGAAAGAAAAACAGGAGGGGGGGGAGATTTTCTGGAATCACTCTCCACCCTAGACCCACCTTGTTGATCTCTGCCTGCACCTCCCGGAGCTTACGCTTGTAGCGTTGCACGTCACCCTTCAGCTGGTGGTTGTGATTCTGGAGACTGCTGATCAGGTGGCGCATCTCTCGGTTGATGGGACCTCCAATTCAAAGTTGGGAGAGAGAGAAAAAGGGAGGAGAGAGAGAGAAGTATAAGATTTAAGCATGGCTACGACAACAAAATAAGTGATTCCACCATAAACAGGAGAAAACTGGTACACTGCAAGCACTCAAGAGGACAGTGAGTGGCTGAGATGAATGCAGCTCATGGCAACAGTTATAGCTTTCTTAGAATCACAAAATTTTAGAGCTGCAAAGAAGCACAAGGCTACCTATTCCAACTCCCTGCCATGCAGGAATACACAACTAAAGCACTGCTGAAAGATGGTCATCCAATGTCTGCTCGAATACCTCCAAAGAGGGAGAATCTCAAAAAGGAAATCTATTCCAATGTAAATACCTACTCCAGTAAAAAAAAAATTATTTCTAATGCTCAGGTGGAATTTCTTTTCTTCTAATCTGAATGTCCTAATTTCTGGGGCAGCAGAAAATAACCTCGTTCCATCTTCTATACGACATCCCTTCAGACATTTAAAGACAGCTATCATGTCATTCTTCTGTTCTCTCTTCTTCAGCCTGAACATAAGCAGCTACCTAAGTAATTCTTCATAAGGCTTAGTTACCAGATCTTTGGGGAACAGGACTATGGGAATATCCAATGCAGGCCAAGGTTGAACCTGCCATGGCAATCAGCACCAGAGCTTGACCTATCTATGGGTGTGAGGAAATACTGATCCAGGTTTTTATCATGAAGATACAACAACATGGGGATACAGTCTCACCTGCTTGCTCATTGGCAGCCAAGTTCTGCTCAAACTCAATGCGGAGCATTTCATACTCTTTGCGCACCTGAGCCAGCGTGTCCTCCAGCTGGATCACTTCTGTCCGCAGCTTCTTCTGAAGGTTCAGTTCATCGCTCTATTGTCCAAAAATAAAAAAAAGAGATATCGCATCACCTGTAAGGAGCTATTTATTGGATGTCCCATCATCTCTTTCTCCTTTGTAGCATCCCGGGAACTATTTTATTTGTAATACTTATATTCTGCTTTTCCTCCTATGAGTTCAAGATGGTAACAGATGGCTCTCTTTTTCCCTATTTTATCCTCACAACAATCCAGTGAGGTGGATTGGGGGGGGGGACAGATCAACCCTGTGAGTTTCATGACTTATGGAACCAGGATTTTTCAAGTCCTTATCTAGCACTCTCCAACACACTGACTTTATGTAACAGTAACAGCAGCAGAACAACAGGCTTCTTAACACTTTGAACTCCTAAATATATTCTGATCTTATTTCAGTGCTGCATCGCAACAAGCACGCTTCCATCTTTACAAGCGTGAAGGCCACAAGCACAGACATGCTTCCCAGGTTCCCTCACCTCCATGTGCTCAATGTGGCGCAAGTGGCTGTTCTTGGTGGTCAGCAGAAGGGCCCGGGCCTCATCCAGCTGTGTTTTCACCTGCAGGCTCTCATTGTACAGCAGTGAGAACTGAGATTGCAGCACTTTGTACTCCAGCGTCTCTTTCACTGCCTCCTCAGGCAAGCTCCGTAGCGCCACCTGAAGGACAGGATGGAGAACAGGCAAACCAAGAAGAATTACTAACTTGGGTCCAACCATAGTGACTCCCAGATCAATGTCCCTCCACACCATGGTAGAATTCTGTTGAGCAGTCCTAACTTGAACAGAGCCATTGAATCAACTGCTGAATAGTGAGTCAACATATAGGTAAATCTAACTGACTTAACGAGTCTAGCGAGCACTAACAATAGGATACTGCTAGATGACCAAGAGGTTGTGCCAAATGCTTACATAAAATCATAACAGTCAACATATCCAACTCAGCCTAAATTAATTAAAACTCAACCTAAGAGGTGCCTGTTTTTGTTTACTCCTGCATCCTCACCAATAGTTCCACTACTATGGTGGGACCAACAGAAAGTTCTCTCCTGAGGATCTTAAGAGTCTGGCAGTTTCACAAAGGAATGATGTAAATAACAGAATAACTTAAGAGAAGTCTGAGACACTAAGGAGATGAGCTACAAACCCCACTGAGCAAAACAGGACTGTATTTTAATTTGCTGATTGGCTTCCATGTGCAACTTACTCCCAGTTCAGCACACAAACAAAGCACTATGTCCAAGACTGGAGAAGTGACACCACAGATCATCTTCTGGGCAGGTAGCGTTTCCAGAATCCGTCAGCCAGTATGGCCACTGGCTATGCTGGCTGGAAAGACTCTGACCACCACAGAGAAGAAAAGTGAATTTAAAATTTTAGGCATTCCCTGTATCTTTTCTAGGTGAAAACATACTTCCCTGGCCACACTTGCTCCTTCTCCTAGAAGGCAATGTTTTTACCTCTATGGCCAGGCAGCCCGATTCATCATCATTACCTTGAGCTTCTCATTGGTCCTAACAGCCTGCTGCATTTCCTGCTGTAGCTTTTCCAGCTCCGCCATTCGACTATTGGCCAGTTCTTGGTTCTCCTCCAGTTCGGCATTCAACATCTCAAACTGAAAATCCAAACATAAGTCATCAAGAGGAGCACCATGAGATCCAAAACCCATGAGATCACAGTGTCTCTACTCTCCAGCCACTTTCTCCCGCTTACCTTCTGCATGCTAAGAGTGATCTGCCCACCTTGGAACCCACCAGAACTGCCAGATGCATAATAACCAGAATTTAGCTGCCAAAGAAGTAGAAAGAGATGTTTAGAGCTTTCTAGACCACAACCATATTTTCTGAAAATGTTGAGTATATATTTGAGCAGGCTCTTCTACATAAAACTGGGCAAAGCAACAAAGGTTAATTGGCCTTCTACAGCAGAAAAGCTAGTAAGAAATGCAAAAATATTTCGGTTTATCTAAATATCCATTATTATGACAGAGAATGGAAGAATCCCTGTTATTATCAGACCCAGATCTCCATTTAGCTAAATCTCAAACATATAAAAAAAGTCCAGTCTTAAAATCTCTAAAGTAGGAGAGGGCAAAGTTCAGGTGATGGCCTCATGTGGTCCTTCAATGCTCTTGTTGCATCCTACAAGTCTCCCGGGCCCACTTGAGCCCCTGGGTTAAAAAACAAATTTTCTGCATAAATGGTCTTTTCCTGCTCTTGTAGGCCATTAGGATCAGCAAGCTGAGGTTTACACAGGGCTTCCTGAACAGTTTCAAAAAAAAAAGAGAGAGGGAACTTCCAGTTATAAGTTACAGTCTCTTTCTACATATATACATTTATATTTTGAAGGGATGCCATGTAGAGAAGGGAGTGGGCTTGTTTTCTGCTGCTCCAGAGACCAGGACAAGGAGCAATGGATTCAGGCTGCAGGAAAAGAGACTCCACCTGAACCTCAGGAAGAACCTCCTGACGGTCAGGGCTGTCTGGCAGTGGAATATGCTGCCTCGGAGTGTGGTGGAGTCTCCTTCTTTGGAGGTTTTTAAGCAGAAGCTGGATGGCCATCTGTCAGGAGTGCTTTGAGAGTGTTCCTGCATAGCAGGAGGTTGGACTGGATGGTCCCTGTGTTCTCTTCCAACTCTACATTTCTATGATTTCTATGACACACACACACACACACCATTTCTATGTCTATTGGGGCCTTTGGGTCAAAATCTGATCCTTGGACTTTTTTAGAGTTTTCCCACTCTTGTTCTACAGCTACTGAAAGAACAGGTCTTTGTTGGTACCATTTGGCCAATACCAACAAGTGACCCTGCTTTAAGTAAAGTAAAGGTGGCCCTGCTTTATATTCTCCTTGCAGCAGCCAATCTCACTCTATGAATGAGCAGAGCTTCTTCTCCAGAACCTATGGGGCAGGTGAGGAACAGAAAACATAAGCCCTCTTTCTAGTTTATCTTCCTGGATGCCTCAAATCTTAGCACTAAGATGTAACTGGCCTTTGTCCTTGCAGCTCATGGCCTGGTTCAACTGCCTGAGCAAAAACCAGGTTTTTTAACTCTGGCTGCCCTGGCTAAAGGACATCACACACACACTGTACTTTGTGAATCCCAGACTAAAAGAAGAAATTAGTCACAGGCCCAACCCTGTCTTTCCGCATGCACTACCCATCCCTCACCTGGGACACAGATTCACAGGGAGAAAAGTCACACAAGCTGCACCCCTTCTTACTGCTAGGAAGCCCCTTACCCAACAATTATGTGGTAAAAGTTGCAGAGACTATTTATTGCTTTCCAAATTAATTTTTATATCACCTTTGTCCCAATACAGGACCTATGGTGGCTTACAACAAGACTAAAACAAGATACAGTTAAATATCTGATGATAAAAAAGAACAAGTTAGCTATCGTATTAAAACACCCCTAATTTAACACAGAGTAGAATCATTTTAAAAAACACAACAATCTGGGTAAAAATACATTCAAAGACTGTTCTGCATCATACTTTCATGCTCCCCCTGCTCCAAAGAAAGACAGGAGGGGGGAATGTAACAGCAGAACTTGGAAAAGTTACTTTTGGGGACTGTGACTCCCAGACTCCTCTGGCCATAGTCCTCAAAGTAAATTTCCCGAGTGTCACACAAGAGCTGTTTTTAGTCAAGCAAGTGCTTGTGTGGATGGGATTAGGAGATGTCAAGGACCGCCCAGGCTTTGGCTTGCCTGCTCTAGTGCCTCAGCCAGGTGCTTGTTCAGCTTCTGCTCCCGCTTGCGCAGCTTCTCGATGTCCCACTGGAGGTCCTCAATTGTTGTCTCCATCTCCAGTACTTTGGTCTCTGATGAGGTCACCTTGTCCTGCAATTCTGTGTACTGAACAGGTGAGGGTAGAGGAGAGATGAACAGACATGATAGGCATCAGAAGAACTGGCTTTTCCACACCAGCAACACCCACAGGCAGCCCCTCATGACGTCTGAGCCAAGCACTTACCTCCAGGGAGATCTTATGGTGCTTCTCCTGAAGCTGGGTGGTGAGATCCTGCAAATGCCGGTTATCTCTCATCATGTCCTTGTTGAGAGCCTTCACTGATTCTTCCAGCTGGTCAAACTCCACTGAAAGGGGAACAAACAGTCCACAGTCCCCCTCTGCAATTCCCCTCAAGGTCCACACTTTCTTTGCATTTTGGTCACTTGTACCAAATAGCCACATTAAAAAAATTTCTTCTCATGAAATAACAAAAGACTTGGAAAGTTGGACCTCCGTGCATTTGTCAATGATGGGGAGGATAGCTGCAATAAAGATGAATGTTTTGCCAAAAATGAACTTTTTGTTCCAAAATCTTCCTATAATAACAAACATGAAACCTTTCATACAATGGAAGAGAGAACTAACTAAGTTTATATGGCAAGGGAAAAAACCTAGGAAAAAATGGAATACTATGACGGACTTAAAAAGTAGACGAGGAATGGGACTACCAGACTTTCAAATATACTATAAGGCCGCGGCTTTTACGTGGATAAAAGACCGGGTAGACCTACAAGACACGAGAATGTTGGCACTGGAGGGAGCAGACCTGAGGATGCGGTGGCATGCCTATATGTTTTATGATAAAGCAAAAATAGACAAAAGACTTCACACGTTGCTTTATCAGAAAATCACTTCTGAAAATTTGGGAGGATTATAAAACTAAAAACATATGGCAGCTCCCCATCTGGGTCTCACCGCAAGAGGCTTTTTTTGGCAGATGGACGGATACAGATAAATGGTTGCGATATGATGATATCGTTGAGAGATCAACGTCCAATAACTTTAAGATTAAGATTAAAACAAGAGAAAAACTAGAACAAGAGGGAATAACATTAAGTTGGTTCCCTTAAAGACAGTTAGCAGAAAGGTTTCAGATGGATATAAAAACATATGGAATTGAACTTAAAGAGAAAACTGGAGTAATTAAATGGCTGTTCGAAAATCCGCCTCATTTACTTGCCCAAATATATCAAGAAATACTACATCAGGAGAGGCAAGAAGAAACAGTAAAGGCAACAATGATTTCATGGGCACAAAATATCGGGCATTCAATACAATCAGAGTCTTGGGAGCAGAGCTGGAAAAAAATACAGAAATTTACAGTAGCACAGAATTTGAAAGAGAACTATTACAAGTTATAGATGGTACATGACACCAGATAAATTAAAAAAGATTTATAATACAGGTACTGGACAATGTTGGAAATGTCAGAATGAGGTCGGTATGATATATCATAGGTGGTGGACATGTCCTAAAGAAGTACTGGAGAATATTACTGTACATGATAACAACAGCTCGTATTGAACATGCAAAGATGTGGAAAACTCAGCAAATACTCACATTAGAACAATGGTGGGGTACACTGATTGAAAACAAAAATGCTGATACGGTCTCTCAGAGATTGAAAGGGAAATCAGATGAAGAGATACAAAAAGAATGGCAAATTGTAATGGGTAATTGCTGGGTACCATCAGATGGAAATCTGTGGTTCATGATTTAAGATAAATTATGAGGGGGCTACAGGATATATATCATGAAGTGGGAATATGGAGATGGAAATGCAAGAATCAACAAGTAATAACAGCACTAAAATGTAGTACAATATTTTAAGCATGTTAAGAAATATTGATAATTAAATCTAGATCAGTGTGGAAGATCAGAAATATTTCAAATAAGTTGACAGTTATAATTGTTTGTTTTATATCTGAATTTGAATAAAATGATTAAAAAAAAATTTCTTCTCATCTCAACTACTATGAGAACAAAAAAACTTCTTCCTATAAAGCTACTCTTTCCCAGGGATTCAAAAAATGTTGCATCTCAAACTTCCCTTCCCCGCATGATGCATAACACAGAGCCTCAGGTGGCGTGACACAAAGGACATAGAGAACACTCCTGAAATGCTCTGAAGGGCATCCCGTATAGCCCAATCTCATCTGCTGTAGCACCCCAACTGAGAATCACCATCCTCTTAAAGGCCTTATGGGCACCAATGCTAACGTTATTCTGGCACAAAGTAAAAACAATGTTTTTCTTTTAATGAAAGCCTTTAGGGCACATTTGACTTCCTAAAAACCTGCACATGAATGGTTTCAAATTGTCTAAAGACAGGTTTTAAATTGGCAGGCTTTAATTTGTCAAACTATTTAATATGCTTTTAGTCTGTTTAAGTTTTACTTTAATGTTTCAAATTGGTTAAGCTGATTTTTCTGTCAGTCACCCTAAGATCCCTGGATATAGAGCAGAAAATAGATATTTCAATAAACAAATAAAAATACTAAATGGTGCCTTTCCTCACCTCGGGAATGGATCTTCTGGCAGAGTTCCTCAGTGCGCCGGTGGATCTTGTCAGAGACTTCCACAATGCGGGAGACAGCGGCTTTGGAGAACTCCATGCGCTCTTGAAGCTGTAGCTCGATCTCTTCGCTGCTGCTGCTGGCCAACGTAGCCAGGAAGGAAAGGGCTGGTTCATTCAGCACAAGCTCCGCACCCTTCCAAGGGGCAGGAGGAGTAATGGGGGACAGGACTGCCTCTGCAGAGACCAGAAGAACCAGGTCAATATTGACTCCACTTTTCCATTTACATCACATCACATCAGAACAGAAAGTTGGGCTCACCCCTCCTCTCTGATCCCTCTTGTCCCAAGACAGAGAGATCTGGCTCTCCTCCTGCAGTCTCCATCTTGGGCTCTTCTTGTGTCTGCTCACAACCTCCATCATAACGTCTCAGTAGCACTTGCACCGTCTCATCCAGCTGCAAAAATGATGACGGGCAAGGGAAGAAACAGGAATTGAACAGAAGTATGAGGGATGAATGAACACATTTGGGATCACAGAGGTAGGTCTCAGCATGGCCATATACCCCCTTACAAATACACCAACTCTGAGCACAGGTGTATGACCCCTGACAAATACATCAGCTAAGCTCGAAACAAACTCTGCAGATTAAATCTATTCTGATGCTACTAGTCTTGGAGAAGAGTAAGAGCAACACAATGAAGCTGCACCTCCTGGCCACCAGAAATCTTGCTCAGCTCTTGACTTGGCTCCTAAGATTTCATCGGGTGTTGAAATGCCTTGTACCTCCAACCTGACAGACTAGAAACTTCAGGTAGAACAGAAAATATTACTCAGGAGGGCACACTGACCTGCTTCCAGTATCGGTTGACAATCAAGAGAGTGGCATCATCAGTAGCCTGCCTCTTCTCCAGCTTCTCTATGCGTTCACGGAGCTCATCCTCAAAGGCCTGCCGCTGCTCCAGGCGCTCAGCCAACTTCTTGTTCTTGAACTGAAGCACCTTGAGGTCCATCTCTTCCTGCATCAAGAAGACCCCACCACAAATGAAAATTTAGTCCACAACTTACCTCTGCCTTTTCTGCCAACCACTCTGTGTCTTGATGGTGCTTCTGTCTACTCATGAGACAATGTGCAAAGGGGTACCCGATGTATAGACCACTTGAATTTTTATCTTAGGTTGCTATGTGTTTAGCTACTCTTTACTCATTCTTGGAGATCTATAATCAAGAATCAAGTAGCTTTCCAGATGATGTTGAACTGCTAGTCCTATCAATTCCAGTCAGCATATCCAGTAGTGAAGAGTAATGTGTTTGCAGTCCAACATCTGGCCACATGATTGTCTCCTCATCACAGACTTTACCACCTTCCCCCCATACTCCACTCCCAGGTACTTGCCGTGGAAGAGATGCCCCCCAGCCGGATGGGTTCAATCAGAGTTGTGGTGGTCTTCTCCTCCCTGTTGGCCTTCTTCTCAGGAGGGCCTGAGCCCCCATCCCCAGCTGCCCGCTTACTTGCAGCCCCCGACATGGTGACTTTGAGCAGGAGGTAAAAAGCAGAGGAATCAGCCAAGGGGTCAGTTCTTCAGCTGAAAAGTTTTTTAAAAAGAGAGAGAGAATGAGAGACAGAATTACTTGCCATCACAAGTAAGCAGGCCAGTATGACATTAATCCAAGAGTGGTCTTATACCAACAGAACCACAGCTAAGCACTGCTTTCTACATTTCTGATCTGAGTTGCAGAAAGAACACAGTGGGATAAAAAAAAAACCTAATAGGAAAATGGACAGAACAGAATACATGTGACTAAATAGTTAAATTTTAAAGGCATTAGCAGGAGGATCTCTGAAATATTGACAGAGTAAATAACTAGGAATGAAGGTAGCAATTACAGACACTAACTCCCATCAAACATCACCTGAGTATCCACTTACAAACTGCAGGACAGGCAGAAATTCAACAAGTGTTTCCTGGGAAAGTAATGGGGAAGTGGTACCCGTTGAACTGCTGGTTGTCTTAGCAGAAGCCTTGCACAGTAAGGGAAAACTACTGACGAGCAGATAAAGCAGATAAATAACACCGCTCTAAGAGATTTGACACGGTTTGGGGTGAGAAAGTATGTGGAAGGGAGAGAATTCAAAGACATCAAGGGGTGAAACACTGGAGAAAGGAAAAACTGAAAAACCAAAAAACGGAAAATGGAATAAGAAGGAAAAAAGAGTAAGAACAAAGGATAAAACAGGAAGAAAGTAGCCCTGAACTGTCATATATTGTCCTGTTTATTTTAATCCATGCTTAATCCTTGCCTTGCTGATTTTGATACTTCCCATGCCCGGACAGCATATTTTATAAAGTGTTCTGCCTAAGGAACCCCCACAAGCTACACTGCCTTGAGGTTTTTGGTAAGAATAATAATGCTAATACCGCCCTCACGTATTTTCCCACAAGGGAGGTGTCTAGAGGAGAGAAAGAGACAAGCCCAGATAGAGGAGAGAGCCCAGGGAGAAGGGGAAGAATGGCGGAGACGGGGAACGGAGCCGGGGGGCTCCCCGGGGGGCGAGGAGAGGGGCTGCTCGCTCACCTGCCCGGCCTCCCCCGGCCCCGCCACCGCTGCGGCTTCCTCGCCTTCCCCCCCATGCGACGCTTCGGACTAGCAGCACCCGCTCAGGCACTGCGCATGCTCCCGAGCACCCATCCCTCAGGACCCTGTCCGCGGCCTCCGCTCGAGACCGAAACAACCTCTTCTTCCCCGCCCACTAGGAAGACGCATGCGCAAACACCTTCCGCTTCAGTTAGGCACGCGAAGTGTTTTCCTGTTGGCCGAAGGAACACAGGGAAACATAATCGCGATTGGGTCAACCGCGAAAGAGGCTGCGCCCAGTAGCGCCTGTGGTTGGACTACGAACTCGCGGAGACGGCTTCCGAAGAGGCGTTGTTCTCTGTGATTGGCTCTAGTTTTTAGGACGTCCATAGAGATAGTAAAAGAATAGCATTAGATGCAATCACACTTATGAAGTTGTTCCTGGGTGTTTTCGCTCTAAAATGAAGCTGCATTTTCAGTCCTTAAGGTCAAATGTAAAGATTTACTCAGAAATATGCTGATCTACGCCTCTTGTGAAAATAGTTAGAAGAGGAAAAAAAATATCTTCCCTGGCGGCCCATAAAGAACAGCACTTTCCAATTTCTCCCTTGTGTCATTCTATAAGAAACGCTCTTCCTCGCTCTCCCGGAAAGAGAGCGTCTACGATTGGCCGAGTCTTCTCTTGCTCTTTCCTGAGCCCTTGCTCAACATTCCTTTTTCTGATTGGCGGAGAAGAAGTGGCGTTCTAATTGGATGAAGCGGAGAATGCCATGGCAACGGATGCCTCCTTCACCTCTCCGTCCGAAAAGCCCGCGATGGGGCCAGAAGCCCTGAGAAAGGTACTAGGGGCGAGGGCTTAATGATACCGACCCACTGATTACGGACTCATAGTCTTACCTCGGGGGGGAAAAAAAAAGGATAAATGAGTCCTTGAAGGACGGGTTTTGTGCTGCTAGCAGCTTCACGAGGCAGAAATTCAACAGGTGGAGCTTGGGGCAGCACGAGAGAAGCAATGTTTTGGAAAATGTTTCATTGCGGAGTGCCATCCAGCCATGCAGCTGGGGAATATCTCAGGCCCTGTTGACATGGGGGAAACGCACGGAGAGGAGAACCCTAAAATGAAGAATTGTCAACGTTTTGGGTGCTCGAGTGATAACCAGTGCGATTTCATTATCATTGATCATTGCTGTGCTCGCTGCAGAATCGTTATAAACAATCTGCAGTTCTAAATTCTTAGGATTCTAGCCTGTTATAGTGCTATTATTCCATTTTCAACATCCTATGGAATCCTGGGGTTTGCAGTTTAGGGAGGGGCCTCAAGGACCCTCAAAAGATGTTGACAGTGGAATAGCACTATAACAGCCTAGTGTGGAAAAGGCCTAAGTAGAGAGACTGTCGAACTTGAACTTGAGGGGTCTGGGCTCATATCCCAAACCAGCAAAGAAAGGTAGATATAAACTTACCGTATTTGCAGGTCTATAAGATGCACCAGCATATAAGACACACCTCATTTATATATCAGCAAATACTATTTTATTTTTCAGGGGAAAAAGTGAATCTTATACACCAGCAAATAGGGTAGATACCCTTTTTCCTCTCTCCCTTTCCCCCTCAGTTTGTGGCTACCAGCCAGAATCGACAAAAAGATCAAATAATGCCCATATAGTCCAACCCCAAGTCTCTTGAGAGATGCATGACATACATTTGCACAAATGGCAAAACAATTCAACAGAAAGTCAGAGGTACGGGGCTGGCAATATTACCTTCTACCTGGCAGTTGTCATCACCTTTTCAGAACTTCTCAGGTAAACGGATTATCACTTGGAGAAAAATGTTTTTGAGTCAGAATGTATACTTTTTATTTCAAAACTACACTACTGTAGCTTTCAACAGACTATAATTTACCTAACCTAATTTACCTAACAAATATTTGTTTGCAAACATGATCCATTTAATTAGAATTGGTAGCCGTTGTGACAGGGTAAGGTCGCACCTGAATGAATAATGCTAAAATAACTACTAAATAGGTGTAGATTATAATATCACTATAGTGATGTTGATCAACAAACTTGGCTAAAAATGTACTTCTCTTTCAGCCCCGAACACATAAAGCAAAGATATGTATGTGGTAAGTGACATTTTGTATCTTTAGAGGAAGTGTTAAACACCACATGGTAAATGCCCAGAACTAGTTTCATATGGGTCTATAGCCTGAAGATCACTGCAGTTTGGTGTTGTTGGGTGCCTGACTCTGTGAAACTCAGAAAACATATTTGGGGTAGCCTTTGTTGGCTCTATGGCAAAATACAACAAATTCCAAAATCCACAAGCAGCCGTACTTCTATTTGGCCAAATAAAAAGCACAGAATACATTGTGCAGCCTTTCGACTCTCCACTGGCTTCTTCATCAGGCAAAGGTGTTAAAAATCATACAGGAAAAGGGGAAAAAATGATAGCATTAGAGTAACAGGCCTATATTTTGTCTTAAGCTGTTACTTTCATTGTCAGTTAAGACGGTCTGGAGTGCAGGCAGAGGCCACTCCCTGCTTTGGCCGTGTGTGAACTGGAAAACAAAGAACCATAAAATCTAGGCAAAAGAATTTAAGCTCCATTAGCAACAGAAAAAGCAACTTCCCTTGACATCCAGACTATTTCTGTCCTGTGTGAGGTCATCCTTTTCTTAGGCAAGGAACATTGGCTTTCTCAAGAAGGCTCTGTACTGTTGCCTCTGGAAAAACTTTTAGGTGCTGTATAGGTAAAATTTGCCGGATGTCATCCAAAGGTATCACTGTTTTCTGGATTTTGGAATTTGTGATACTCAGGTTACTGTCGTGTTCCCAGTTCTCTGGAAATAAGCACCACTGCACTCAGTGGGGTCTACTTCTGAGAAGGCACATATAGGATTGCATATTTTGCTACTCCCAAATACGTGTTAGTAAGACACAGCTGCTCTCCTTTTGTCTTCTTGTTCTCCCTGTTTCAGGAAATACCTAGATGTTCACTGCATGGATCTCATCAACCAGGCTGAAACCACTGATAGTCTGAAGAGGTAATGGCAGTTTTCAGGTTGAGAACATGTCCCAAGTAACTGTGCTTGTCTCGTAAACAAAAATGAAGAAAGAAAGAGTATGCAGAACTGAGTATTTTAAAAGCCCAAATGAGGCATACATGTCTGAAAAGCATACCAGTGCAAAATTTGTTTAGAAGTCCACCGTTATCCAAGTTTGGGAAAATTCCCTTTTTCAGTTATAGCATTTAACCCTCCAGCCATGCTGGTTGGGAGATTCTGGGAATTGTCGTCAAAAGAAATTTTTCCAAGGGAAGGATAAAGTGATGCATTGCCCAACCTTCTGTTGAAACTGAAAGTTGCCACTGGCCACAATTCCCTATTTCAGCTAAAATACTGTAGTATTTAGTGGTACGGGTTAGTATGGGAAAGCACTAAATGTTAAACCAAATATGCCACTAAGAATGCAGCAAAATCCAGAACCTGGGAAGACTTTTTTTTTTTAAATTGCACCTCTGAGATTCCTCATCTTATTAAGCTGTACCATCCTGATGCACATTTTTAAAGAAAAAAACCTTACACTTCAGTAGTTAATCTCATGAGATCTGCCATGTAGGCTGGCTGTCTTTATGTATGTCTTTATGCTCAGTATTCAAAGAAACTGTGTTGCAAGGCAAGCATTTTCAACAAGAAAGCTTCAAAACACAGGTCTGTATTCAGTTGCTGTTCTTTCCACTTTCCCTGCAGTGGCTTGGTTGGCCTGGATTAGTCGACTGCAGCAAAAATTAGAGTTCCATGAATCAGCTTGCTTCATTGGATGCATGAATTGGATAGCAATAGCATTGGCACGTCTGTGCACATGCATTAATTGCAGAAGAGAGAGGATATTTGGTTTGCCAGATGTGTGATTAGGCAGTTGCACATTAATTTGGAATACTGTGTCCAGTTCTGGGCACCTCAATTCAAGGAGGATATCGACAAGCTGGAGTGTGTCCAGAGGAGGGCGACCAAAATGGTGAACGGTCTGGAAGCCATGCCCTATGAGGAGTGGCTTAGGGAGCTGGGGATGTTTAGTTTGCAGAAGAGAAGGTTAAGAGGGGACATGAAAGCCATGTTTAAATATTTGAAGGAATGTTATGTCGAGGAGGGAGCAGGCTTGTTTCCTACTGCTCCAGAGACTAGGACAAGGAGCAATGGATTCAAACTGCAGGAAAGGAGATTCCACTTGAACCTCAGGAAGAACTTCCTGGTGGTCAGAGCTGTCCGGCAGTGGAATATACTGCCTCGGAGTGTGGTGGCATCTCCTCCTTTGGAGGTTTTTAACCAGAAGCTGGATGGCCATCTGTTGGGAATGCTTTGAGGGTTGTTCCTGCACAGCAGGCGGTTGGACTGAATGGCCCCTGTGGTCTCTTCGAACTCTGTGATTCTATGAAATCCTAGCAGAGGTCTGCTGAACAAACTCTCATAGGATCAGGCTACATAAAATAAAATTACAGACCAAGCAGAGAGAATGGAATAGGGAACGACAGGAATGCCGAGACAGGAAAAGTAAAACAGGCTATTGTTAGGGCATGATTAACTAGCCACTGTAGAAACAGACTACCAAAACCAATACCATTTGTACTCATATGTCTGAGCACAGTCAAACCTCAAGAATCAGTCTGTCACCTAATGCAGGCATGGAGGATGCATGGCCCTCCAGATATTGTTTACCTCCAGCTACACTCATCCTAACTTGCATAGCCAACAGTGAGAATGATGGGAGTTGCAGTCCAACATCATCTGGAAGACTACGTGCTCCCACCTCCCTGCTCGATGATCAGCTGTTTATCTTGTTGCATCAAATGTTACAAAATACAGGCAGTTAAAGACAACTGAAGACAGGATGGTCACATTGGAAATGTCCAGCAGGATGTCTCTTATCAGCCCTTCCCTATTTTTTCCTTCCTTGCCCCCCCCCCCCCCACAGCCTCCTCGCTGAGCTCTTTGATCTGCAGGACTTTGAATCCAGTCCTCGCTCTGCCATCTTACTAGATCTGTACTTTTACACCATCCAGTTCAGTAAGGAGCAGGGTTTCAACCGGGAACAGACCTCAGCCTTCTTCTCCATTGTGAAGGATGTACACGAGACCTGTGTGGGTAAGCCATTTTGGTGACAGGAAGGCTTTGGTTTCTGGGTTCTATGTGTCAGGGAAGCAACACTATGTTGCTTTCCACAAGAATCCAGGGTCTTCCCACTGAAGCTCAAGGCAACAGAGTATGATACCTCTGACTCAGGAATTTATTTTTAGTACAAGCACTGGAGTTTATCTATACAAGCTTTCATACACAATTTATGCCTGTCTCACCTGACCAGCATTCTTGACTAGGGCAGCCTAGTTTTTGATGGGGAATGGCGTTACTGTTGCTCAAACACGGGCAGATTTGCTGCAGTTCACCTGGGACCCTTTCATGCTACACAATTATATAGCACTATGAGTCTACTTTAACTGCCATGACTACATACTGTGGAATCCTGGGATTTTCAGTTTGGTGAAATACCCAGTCTCTCTGGCTGAGAATTCTAAATATCCCTCCCTAATCTGCCAGTCTCAGGATTCCACATGAAAGAACCGTAGCAGCTGAAGTGGTATCATAGTGCTTTAACTGTGCTGTGTGAAAGAGCTTCTATTTGACTTTCTGCCCATCCCTGAATATACTGACAACTATGGAAATGGTGGAGTTTTTGAACAGATAAGAAAACTAAAGAGAGACTGGGGAAGGAAAAGAAGAAGCCTCATTAGGAGCCACTTGGGATTGTAAAGAGTAGAAAAACATCTATATGAAAGGCAGACGTTGCTGTAGGCTGGCACAGACACCATGCCCAAGACATGCAATGGCAGTGTCTTCCTACCATGACCAATCCCATTCTTGCCTCTGCCGCTCATGATGGCTGCTGGCACCTCAAGCCCAATTGCTCTGTTTTGTTTTGATAGTATGAAGGTGTAGAGCCATAAGGGAAAGGTAATAGCAGCCGTGGGCAAAGAGGACAGGATGGCACAGGAACAAGCCTTGCATCAGTATGCCCAAGGTAGTGGTCTTGGATGCCAGTTGAGGAACTGGACTGTTAGGGAAGGACTTGATACAAATTCAGGGGGGAAAGGGAAGAGTGAAGCCAGATCACCTGCTTACTTTTCACCACTTTCCTGTCCTGTAGAAACACCACTTCCCAATGTGGAGGAGTGCTACAACTATTTCACTGAACTGGTTTTCTGCCACTCCATTCGGGTGAGTGTCATGCCAGGCTGGGCAAGTGACAAGAGCATTCAGCAGCTGCCCCTTCTTAGCAGTGCCTCGGGGCTGAGGGTGAGGAAGTCTTCCCTCGCCCTTTCCTTACCATTTCCTTCCTTTTCCTTTCCATCAGAGGCCCCCGTTCAGCATCGATCTCTTTAATCAGGACCAGCTGGTGCTCATAACTGACTACATGATCAACACCTACTTCCGCCACTACAAACTTTATAAATACGCCTTCACTCCACAGGTAAAGGAGTCCCTCCCTTCGCCCCAAGGTTTGTGGGAAAAAAAGAGAAGGGCTCTCATGTCACCATCCCACAGTATGGGAGAGAAGAGTGTAAGATGGGGAGTCAAAGTGCAGCCCCTGGCTATTTGTGGCCCTTCAGCCCTACACACTTCCCAGATCTGCACCCAAAAGTGAATTCTCTCTCCTAGAATCCTCCAAGACTGAGAGTTCACTTTTAAATAGGTTGCAGGAGCCCTCTGCTTTCTTTGATGTTTTAAAAATCGCAAGTTTTTCAAAACTGGAAGTAGACTTTTGGCCACATCTGGGTTGTCTTTTGGAATTGGGGCTTTTGGCAGTCTGTGCAGCCACCAGAGGATTGCAGAGGGCCCACCACAGTTGCCCACCACCACATCACCTCCAGAGCGATATTCTTGCTCCTCAGAATTTGACTTTTAAGAGCAAGAGCCCTGCTTCGCATGGGTGCAGGCAAAGTTTCGCAACATGAGACCAGACTTTATCAAACCAGCAAAAGGGGTGAAAGTAAACAGAAACCCTCACCTGACAGCCCAATATTTTCTTTCTTCTCTAGGTGCGGTTGGACATATCATTTACCTATGTTGGGATGCCTGAACCAGAGCCCAAAGAGGAAGGTAAGTGCAAGGATGTCATGATTCCTCCTGCAAGCTAGGCAGAATTTGTAAGGAATGAAAAAAGAATTGGCCAAGCTGTTCTTTTAAAGGAGAACTTCTCCCAGACCAAACCTGAGCTGGTGCAAGAGGCTGAAGCTGTTAGGTGAGCCTTCTCCAACCCAGTGTCTTCCAGATAGGTACAGATCCCATCACCTCTATTCTCAGCCTCGAATCCTTTTAACTGAAAATGCCAGTGTTCAAATTGTGGACTCTTCTTTCTCTTGGAATTGTGGGGTCAGTCTGAATTGAGGCTTGAGAACCTTGAAGGTTCAAGGGATTAATCATCACTGCTAATGCTCTCCTCCACTTGAGATCTAGCTCAGGGTTACAAGACTGAAGTTGATAAAATGATGTAAACTGATTATCTCAAGAAATGAAGAGACTGTTAGCCTTGATTCCCAGCATTCCCTGCAACCCCTTCAAAGATTTATTATTTACTTTCTTACAGAAGCAGTAGCTGAGAGCACAGAGGCAGGTTTGTTGCCTTTTCCAGAGGAACCAGAGGAGACAGCTGTGCATGAAGAAAGTAAGATGGAATGACTCAATGTAGAGGGCTAAGTGATGCTGCAGTGGAGTGGGTTAAGATGATGACATGGGATATCCCTAGCTCTCAGATTTATCAGATTTTGCATTCATGAGGAAATCACAGGTGAACCTTTCAGCCTCAGTAAACTCTTCTGCAGGAAGGGGGTAATAAATACTCTCCTGTTTTCAGGGTCCCCAAAACTGTTTTTTTTTTTTTTGGTGGTGGAGGAACTCTACACTGGCAACAGGCCTTGAATTTGAATTTTGCATACTTGCACTTTTTTTTTGCAGAACAGTAAAAACACAGAATATGGTCACTAACAATGCCACCAACTAAAGCAAATAACTGTGACCACCATGAAGAAAATGACAAAACAGCAGAGGAAATATTTTACATATAAGTCCTATTAGACAAATGCAGATGTGGCTATAAACTAGTGATTGGTCATTCCTTGGACCTCAACTACACTGGACTTTTTGTGGTCCTCAGTCTCCCTGCCCTGAAGTCGATATCTGTCTTACACGGTCTTTGTAGAGATCACTGAGCAGATAAATGAAGAGCACTTTAAAACACTTTCAAGGGTACTGTTTAAATATTTAGTGATGCATATTATTTATAGGCACAAAAATCTACAGTTTTTGACTGAGGATGACCACTTCCTTATCTTCGGAGTTGTTAACTCACTCTGCCCTCACCCTTTTCCTAGGTCCCACTGCTGCACTGCAGGAGTACATCGCAACCCAACTCAATCAGGAGCTGGCCCAGCTGCGCCTTTCAGTGGAACAGCGCTTAAAGGCAACGGAGGAGCAGTTTAACGCCAAGCTGGTCCAACTGGAAAAGGGTTCTAGTACTGGCAAGGGGAGCTCCAAGGGCAAGAAGAAGTGAGCTGTGTGAGGAATCAGAGAGGGGAAAAAATACGATCAGAACTTTTCCCTCTTGTCTTTAAACAAGAGAGTTCATCTGTAAAGTCTGTCATGGATCAGAGAGAGAAGAGAGGTTGTGATCATTAATACTGGGTAGAGCAGGGATGGGAGTCAGCTGGTTCTACAGATATTGTGAGATTGCAGCTCCTATTTGCTATGCTAGCTAGGGCAAGTGAGAGTTGCAATCCAACACCATCCGGAGCACTACATTTGCCCATCCTTACATTCAAGTGTGGGCAGCAGATGGGTTTCTATAAGGCTTTTAAGAATGTGGTACTATTTATGCAAAGCCACTATAGAGATATTCATAAGAAACTAGGTTTGCTGTGTACCCTTAATAGTTAAGGCATTAAAGAGCATCCCAAGTGATCGGTCCTGCTGTTGCTCATTTTCTGTGCCTAGGATCCCTACTGTATCCCCTTTTCTAAACTTGTCACGTTGTCCTAAACACTCAGACTGGGGCATAACACTGCTGGGGAAATATAAAACATTCCCCCGCTAGCAGAACTGCTGAACATGGGGAATCCTGCTTGGAATTTGGCTATTCAAGTCTGGTTGTTAAGCCCCCTCATGAAAGGGGCAACTTGGGGCCCTCCAAATGCTGCTGGATTGCAATTCCCATTAGTCCAAGCCAGCAGAGCAAACAGTGAGGAGTGATGGGAGCTGCAGTCCAACAATATCTGGAGGACCACAGTGGATGGATGACTCAGGTGAAACCCAGGGAAAGCAGTGGCTTTCCCTAGGTTTCTCCTTCAATCCTAGTTCAGTTTTGTGTAGCTTCTGTCTTCTAGAGCTAAACACTCTCCATCTGATACCCAGCAGCAGTTAGAGCAGCATGTACCCTCCATTTCCTTCCTTCCTTGCTGTTCTGCTGTACTTGCACGCACTCAAGACTTTGGGGAGAGGACATTTATCCCCACATTCTCTTGTCCCTTCTGGCAACATCCTCTCGCAACAGAAATGCTTTGGGAAATGAAGGAAGCCCATGGCAAAGGTCAGTTTTGGTCTTGCCCCATTTTTAATCCAATTCTGGCATCGTAGAGGGGTTAAACAGGGGAATGATAACAGGCACAAAAATGACATGATACTACAGAGAAAGGCCAATCCCAATTCTCATTAAAAGGGCGGTATGTGTAACAATCTGATCCCAATCCCACCCACACTGGCTGCACATGATGCTTGTTCCCTCAGCAATGAGGAAATTATGCACTTGAAGAAGTGAGAAAAATGGCAGAACTGAAGTACAAAAGTGTCAGTTCCTGCACTGCACTGAGGCAATACTCCCTCCATGAAGTCTACCTAATATTTACACATAAAACAAATGCTGGTGCTCTGTATTCCTGCACCACATACATCTAGGGTCCCTTGGCCTTTCCAGGAATATCGTTCCCATCCGTCATGAACTCAGGTTCCCAAAGTCCCTATGTGTTCCCAAGAAAACTGGACTCTTTTGCATGCAAGGGCAAGCACACCTCTCACAGGAGGGCTTGATGGCTTGCCATTTGGCTAAGCAGAGGTAGGGGAGCAGCTTACAGAGCACCCTCTGCCTCCCTCCCTTACAGTAGCTGGCAGCTAGTCCTTCTCCCCTAGCAGTGCAAGGAGCAGTCATCTACTCCCTAGTTGGGAATGTCGTCCACAGTAGATGACGGGCCTTCCTCGCCTTCCGTGCTGAGCAAGACGAGCTGGATGGCCTTTGGGACATTTTCAAAGAGGGCGGCTCGGTTCTGCTGCTCGCCCTTCTTGACCCAGTGCCCGTAGATGCGGAAGGCGCATGCGTCAATCAACTTGCGCACCCCCTTGAGCGCGTAGGGGTCGCACAGCAGCAGCTCCTTCGTGACGGGCCGCACCCGTCGGTAATTGGAGATGATGCGGATGGAAGCCCTCACAGTCCACCCAATAACCTGCAGAGGAGAAGAGGCTGAAATAACCACTGGGCAGCTGACACCACAGGTCCCTTCCCAAGTTGGAAACGGGAAGGACAGGATGGGGGGAGAGTAAAGAACTCAAAAGCATCCCTAGAGCAGCCAAAAGGTCTGTCTGTTTTCAGGAATGGGCAACTTCTGAGAATGCAAGGGGCAGTTCTTCTCTCCCATGGATCTTTGCAGGCTGTGCATCCACCACAGTTTCCAAAACAGTATATGAAAGACAGGTTAGGGGTGCAGTTTGTAATTCTCCTTCTGCCCCTTTTTTTCCCCTTTTGGTCAGAAAGGCCTTAACAAAAGGAAGTGATGAACAAAAGGAAGTGATGAATTCCTGTCTAGGGATTCTGGGAAGGGACTCCTCCATGAGTTTGTACAATTTCTTCAGCTGGGAAGAAGTAAGATGCTACATTATATATCTCCCTACCTGAACTTGTCAGAGCCCTAAGATCTGCTGGGGAAGGCTTTCTCTCGGTCCCCTCACCATCCCAGGCTCGCCTGGTAAGAACACAGGAGAGAGCTTTCTCAGTGGCTGCTCCCAACCTGTGGAACTCTCCTCCACAGGAGGCTAGGCTGGCCCTCTCCTTGCTTTCCTTTCGTAGGCAGGCAAAGACTTTTTTTTTTAAAGAAGGTCTATAATGGATGAGCTGGAAACCTTATTTATTAGTTGTTTTTTTAAAAAAATCAATGTTTTCTAATTTTATATGTCTTTTAATGTTTTAATTGTTTATATACTTTTAATTTTTTTTAACCTTTTGGAAGCTGCCATGGGTCCCACCTTGGGAGAAAAGGCAGCATATATAAATAAAATTAAACCACTAAGTTATGAGAGGCACTGGAAAAAAGGAGGAATGAGGCTTCTAAAACATCAAGAAAATAGCTACAAATCTGTAAAATTTGTGAGGACAGAGGCAGCCTGGATCTCAAGGGAAGTCACTTTTCTGTTGCTAATGGAGTTGAAATTTTATTGCCTATCTTTTATTGCCCTTTTTCCCCAAAGAGCCAAGAGGGAAAGTGGCCTCTGCCTGCATTGAGATCCCTCTAGACCATCTTAACTGACAATGGGAGCAATATCTGAGACCAAAATGTAGGCTTGTGATTCTAGCATCATGACTTTTCATCTTCTATATGATTTTTTTAAACATCTTTGCCTGATGAAAAAAACAGTAAAGTTTCTAAAGTTTCCATGATGTACTTTCTGCATTTAGGCTGGCCAATAAAAGTATTGCTCTTTAGTGGGTTTTGGATTTTGCTGCACAGCCAACACAGCTACTCCAGATATGCTCTATCTGTGTGGCAGCCTTAATTATTTTGATTCTATTCCTTGGTCCTATCTCCTTTAAACATCTCTCTAACACATAACAATTTTTAAAAAATTCTAGCTGTTTTCTTGAATTTTTTTTTGAAGCCTGATTCCTTTTCTCTTCTTCTTAACTATGAGGTTTTCATGTAGCATCTTACTCTTTTTCACATTAAAGAGACTGGGTAAACTCATGGAGGATGCCTATCAGTGGCTACTACAACTTCACAGCCCAGTCTGGAGATGTCACAAATCAAACCTGGAATGTTCCAAACACAAAGCTGTCCTCCTCTGCTTAGCTATCGCCTTCAGATATAGTTGCTTCTGTACTTATACTAAGAATTATGTAGTGGCTCAGTTAACCAGGATACCATTTTGGGTCAACTAATCTCTGCAGACAAGGGATGGCTAGGAATGAGGATGGTAAAGGGGAGAGATGAATTAGAATTAACCATCGGGCAGGAAACCAGGGAAAGAGTGATATCAAACAATATGCGACAAATGGACATGGAGCAAGCCATATACTTGTTTGCAGAAAGGGCAAATAAAGCAATTAAGTCGTTTTCAAAATGAGCGGAGGGCAGGAAATAAAGAACCTGAAAGAGCCAAACCCCACCACACCATGCCACCAAGAGAGTTGTGGGGAAGAAAAGATTCAATTATAAGAATAGCTGGCAGAGTCTTTGATGCTAAATAATAGATGACGGCATATTAGGATGCAGTAGAGGGAGATAGGAGGCACATTAACTCTGTCAGCAGTGAGGAGAGACAGCTCCATCAGATTTCTCCTCTCCCTGAAATTTCTATTCCAACAGATCTTTTAAAGAACAGTTTCACTTTAAAAATGCGTACCTCCATTTGTGTTTTCTCCTTCTTCCCTCCACCTTTATTTTTTCTTATGTGTCACAACTTTTTTAGACTGCAAACCTGCCAGTTTTTATTGGTTGTACTTGAGCCATTCAGGGAACCTTTTGGGCTAAACAGGGGGCTAAAATGCTTTAAATAAACAATAAAGTGGCAGGAGGGAGGAGACTTACTCTGAATTTGCGATAGGGACTGAAGTGCCGGCACTTCTTCCCATAGCGGTGGAAGAAAGGGTGTTGCAGAGCCTGCTCAGCTGTCAAACGTTCTGCTGGATCCACCTGCAGCAGCCGTGAAATCTGCAAGAAGTTACTGAACTGTCAGAAGACATTTAGGGAAAGTCAGAAGCAAAGGCCATACTGCAGGATCACAAGAGGCTAGAGAATTCTGAGTAAAGAGACTACTAAAAAATCTATTACATTTACATCCCCATCTTTCCTCTGAGTTGCTCAGGGTGTCAGCCATAGTTCTTCCCCTTCCTCCCCCTTTTCTTCTCACAACTATCCTGTTGAGGTAGGTTAGGCTTAACAGAGATCAGAAACCAGGCTACCTCAGTCCTCATCTCTTGCAACACATTGGTTGAGTAAAGAACTCTCAGCTGAGCTAAGCATTAAGAGAAACGTGTACAGGAAATGGAAGAGGGGGGAAACCACCAAAGAAGAATTTAAGCAAGTATCCAGGAGATGTAGGGAGAAGGTCAGAAAGGCTAAAGCACAGAACGAACTTAGGCTGGCCAGAGACATTAAAAACAAAAAGGGCTTTTTTAAATATGTCCGCAGCAAAAGGAAAAAGAAAGAGGCGATAGGGTCACTGCGCAGAGAAGATAGCGAATTACTAACAGGGGGAAGAGAAAAGGCTTACTTTTTACTACTTAACACCTTCTTTGCCTCAGTTTTTTCCCAGAAGGATACAAGCGCTCAACCTGGCAGTTGGGGAGCAGGTGAGGAAGCAGGGGAAATGCGGCACATAATAGGTAGAGAGGTGGTACAGGAATACCTGGCCACACTGGATGAATTCAAGTCTCCAGGGCCAGATGAATTGCATCCTACGATATTAAAAGAACTGGCAGAGGTCATTTCGGAACCGCTTGCTATAATCTTTGAGAAATCTTGGAGGACAGGAGAAGTTCCAGCAGACTGGAAGAGGGCAAATATTGTCCCCATCTTCAAGAAGGGAATAAAAGAGGACCCAAATAATTATCGCCCAGTCAACCTGACGTCAGTACCCGGAAAGATCCTGGAGCAGATCATTAAGCAGTCAGTTTCTAATCACTTAGAAAGCAACGCAGTACTCACGAGAAGCCAACATGGATTTCTCAAAAATAAGTCATGCCAGACTAATCTTAACCTCTTTCTATGATAGAGTTACTAGCTTGATAGATGAAGGGAATGCTGTGGATGTAGCATTTCTCGATTTCAGTAAGGCCTTTGACAAAGTTCCCCATGACATTCTTGCAAAGAAGCTAGTAAAATGTGGGCTGGACAGAGCTACTGTCAGGTGGATCTGTAACTGGTTGACTGACTGTTCCCAAAGGGTGCTCACCAATGGCTGCTTTTCATCCTGGAGAGAAGTGACTAGCGGGGTGCCACAGGGTTCTGTCCTGGGCCCAGTGCTGCTCAATATTTTCATCAATGACTTGGATGAAGGAATAGAGGGCATGCTCATCAAATTTGCAGATGACACCAAATTGGGAGGGGTTGCTAATACGCCAGAGGACAGGATCAAAACTCAAAATGACCTGGTCAAATTGGAGAGCTGGGCCAAGGCTAACAAAATGAAATTCAACAGAGAGAAGTGTAAGATCCTACACTTAGGTAGAAAAAATGGAATGCAGAAATATAGGATGGGGGACACGTGGCTGGATGGCAGTACGTGTGAAAGGGATCTAGGAGTCCTAATAGACCACAAGCTGAACATGAGTCAGCAGTGTGATGCGGCAGCCAAGAAAGCCAATGCAATTCTCGGCTGCATCAATAGGAGTATGGTGTCTAGATCAAGGGAGGTACTGGTACCACTCTACTCTGCTTTGGTTAGACCTCATCTTGAATACTGTGTCCAGTTCTGGGCACCCCAATTCAAGAAGGACATGGTCAAGCTGGAGCAGGTCCAGAGGAGGGCGACCAAAATGGTGAGGGGCCTGGAAGCCATGCCCTATGAGGATAGACTTAGAGAGCTGGGTATGTTCAGTCTACAGAAGAGAAGGTTAAGAGGGGACATGATAGCTATGTTTAAATATTTGAAGGGATGCCATGTAGAGGAGCGAGAGGGCTTGTTTTCTGCCGCTCCAGAGACCAGGACAAGGAGCAATGGATTCAAGCAGCAGGAAAGGAGATTCCACCTGAACCTCAGGAAGAACTTCCTGACGGTCAGGGCTGTCCGGCAGTGGAATAGGCTGCCTCGGAGTGTAGTGGAGTCTTCTTCCTTGGAGGTTTTTAAGCAGAGGCTGGATGGCCATCTGTCGGGAGTGCTTTGAGGGTATTCCTGCATGGCAGGGGGTTGGACTGGATGGCCCGTGTGGTCTCTTCCAACTCTACATTTCTATGATTCTATGATTCTATGATTGGCTTGGCCACAAGTCCCTCCACATTCCTGTCACTCTTCCAACTCTCTGTTTCAGCCCACTGTGGAAACAGACTCCCTTGGCCCATAACCACCAAGCCCTGGTTCCGAATTGGGCTTAAAGTGGCCAGTCAGATCTCAGGAGCACACCTTGTATATCTCAGGAGATAAATTCACTATCCTAAATTCACTATCCTCACTATCCCAGCTATTATGGGACAGCAAACTCTGGAACCCCTTCACAGCCTGATTTGCACTATTGCCTACATACCCAGATGTATATATTTCAAGGCATGAATCCTAATTCTCTAGAAATAGAGTGATGAATCCCAAGAATCTTTCCTTTCTTTGGGAAAGCTGCAGCAAGATCCTTGAAATCTCAGACTTTTCTGATTCTGCAGAAACCTCAAAGAAAGAGTGGCTCTGAAGTCACAAGTAACTTTTTGCTTGTCACCCTCTCTCATGCAGATGCAAAATTAAGCAGATGTGCAAATGTGTTTAATTTGACCAATACATTCATAATGTAGTGCTGGTTTTCCCATCCCTATTCTTTTCTGCTGGTAGACAGAAAATAACACACAGCCCTCTTTAATCCTTTCCTGCATTGAGCACTTGGGCCTCAAGCTGACCCTCTGTTGTGGACCAGTGGCTGTGTTCCTTTATGGGCTTGTTGTGGTAAGTGTGACCTGACTCTTTATCAGGCTTGACAGAGATAGCCAAAGACAGTTTAAAAAAATAACAAGTGGAAGTTTATTAAGACACATAAAACAACATGCTAACCCTGGAACTTCTTAATAATTTATAGCTTCCTAAAACCAGAGTCAGTTCTTCCCTCTGTCTGACTCTCCTGTCTCTACTCCATCTACTCTGTCTCTCTGATATCTGTCAGTTTTCCCCTATCTCTGTGTCACCTTTTTTAATATTTAGGCCATCTTTTTTTCCCATCTATGCCATCG
This sequence comes from Cyclura pinguis, assembly GCA_030412105.1. NCBI lineage: Eukaryota > Metazoa > Chordata > Lepidosauria > Squamata > Iguanidae > Cyclura > Cyclura pinguis. Next base: position 12,001,829 of record CM059604.1, read on the forward strand.
TTCCCCATCTGCCTTCTAACAGAGCCACGCCTCAGTTTTGTAACATTTCCTTCCCCACAGAACAGCCCCCCCCCCGCCTTCACTGCATTCCCTGAGCTGTGATTGGCTGCCTTCAGCCAGGCTTGCCCAGTTCCTCCCTTCACAAGCCCCAAGTCTGTGACAATGGAAAGACTTTACAACACAGTCTTACCAGATCCTTCACTGTGTCTGATCGGTCATCCCACTCAGGAGAACCAAACTGATAGCGCCCTTCCATGATCATCCGAAGCATCAGCATCTGCTTGCGGTGCCAGAAAGGAGGAGAGCCGGCCAAGAGAGTGAAAAAGATAACTCCACAGGCCCAGCTGCAAGAGAAGGGGAAGAGAGAGAGCTTTATTTCCTGTACCTGCTCCAAGCCCACCACTCACCACAAATCAGAAGATGGCTGAGGAACTGGGAAAAATCAGCATCACACAATTATTCACATTTTCTTAGAACTTTTTTGGAAAGGCATGTTTCTAGACCTCATGATGACTGCGGGGAAAAAAATCCTGCCCACAAACTTGCAATATCTGATAGGGGGAAGCCTAGCTTATACTAATTATTCTCCAGAACTGGACGCATGGAGGAGACTGAAAGGACTTCTCAAGTATTTTGTTTCCAAAACACCCTTAGAACCTGCCTATGCCAAACTCTTTCTCCTTCTCTCACTCTCAGTATAGCACATTTTCAAATCCTCCTTTCTAAAACCCCAGATAAGGGGCGTGTGTCCAAAATTCCTCTCTTCAAAGCATCCCCATCCAAGCACTTAAATACTAAAACTTGTTAATGATATACTTACCCTACCAGGTGTGGAACACCATACTCAAGATTCTCTACAAACAAAAATTTCATGCTCAGTACAAGGGAGATAGAAGTATAGAATTATTGGGCAAGAAGGAGGAAATGAAAAACACTCTATGGAGTATCTCATGGGCAAAAAACGGAGTCCATTGCTGTGCTCTGGTTCTCACATAGAAAAATACTCATCTTTCAGTCTCCATTTCCCAACACACTGCCATCTTCAACCTGGCACCCTTCAGGGGGCTGAGACTACAACTCTCGCCATCCCTAGATACTCATGGGAGTTCCAGTTCTAGCTCTCTAGAGGGTGTCAGGCTGAGGAAATCTACAGAACATCATCCCTACCTATTCCCCCCCCCAAACCCACTGTGGAGTTACCAGAATGAAAAACGGAGGTGCTTCCTATTTACTTAATGGCTGCACAGATGACAAAATTTCAGCAGGTGTTGCTTGTCACCTGGTTGCATGACAGTCAGCACTGGCTGAAATTCCCACTAAATTCCCATTAAAGAAACAGGAGGCATTTCCAGTTTTCACTTTGGCAACCCTACCCAAGTCCCATCCCCTAAAGTACAGAAACCAGCACACTACAACTTACAGGTCCACCTCCTTCCCATATCCAGGGTGAGTTTCATCCATAGAGCATTTTAGGATCTCTGGAGCCAAGTAGCCTGGAGTTCCACACAGCTCTGGAGAGAGGATTTGATAAGAGTCAGAGGCCAAGACGTACAAGATGGAGAGGCCCCACAAATGTCAGGGCAGGAGCCACTGCTGGTAGTTCAGGCCATGCAAGGCATCTCCTCCCCAAATAAAACACCCAACCCAAAGCAGCAATGGGCTTGCTACCCAGAAAGTTTTGCTGTTTCCAAGTGCTGCAAACAGAGCCCAAACAGAATGGGCCCAGCCCCGGTGTTTAGAAAAATATTACTATTTTGCACTACAATTCCCAGGATGCCCTAGCCAACATGGCCAGTGGGTCTGGCTCTTCCCACCATCCCCATTTGGACATGCCCTCAGACAAGCTCAGGCCCAGGTCCCCCTCCACACCTCGCAGCTTCTCCCCTGGCTCCAGGTGGCAGGAGAAGCCAAAATCTGAGAGCTTGATGCCAAGGTCATCGTCCATCAGGATGTTCTCCGGCTTGAGGTCTCGATGGATGATGTGGTTGGCATGAAGGTAGCTCACAGCCTCCAAGAGGGCTCGCATGATCGACCTGAAAGTAAAGAGGAGGAGGCGCTCCAGTGGGTGCAGCCACCATTTTGTCAAAAGGCAGCAGAAAGCAGCACAGCTGGAACACAAGAAAAGGAACTTCTGTCTTTCCATCCCCTGAGAAGGGCACTGTGCCTTACCTGGTTTCTTTCTCACTCAGGGTTACCTTCTCGGTAAGGTAGTCAAACAGCTCTCCGCGTCTCATCCTGCAGGGAAAACATGAGGTCAGATAGATCTACACCCCCACTCCAACGGGGCCGGGGCAAAGTTTTCCCCTCAGCCCCCGCTACAGGCCACACACACCACCCCCCCAGCAAGCCCAAATATCTCAGTTTTCCTCTGCGATCCCTCTCAAAATGGTGACAGGAAGTGCCATTGCATCACTTTCAGTCACCGTTTTGAGATGGACTGCAGAGAAAAATGGAGGTGTTTGGGGGCAGTGCAGGATTCTAGCGTGCTCCTGGTGGAGAGGCAGGTGTGTTTTCACACATCGGAGGGGACTTTCTGTGTGGTTTGGAAGCAAACATTTCCCAGTCACACTGATTTTTTTGAATTAAAAATTGCAGGATTTGGGGATTTGGTGTAGAGCTTGAGGGATCATAAAAGTCAGGCCCAGGAGCAAGTTGCACTATGCTCACCCCTATTTTGGGGAGGGCTTGTATGGGTTCTCCTCCCACCCACCTTCCAGCTCACTGTCTGGAGGGATTATTTCACACAGTACACTTCCACACTGGACTGATCTCTGTGCCACAGGAACCACAGATTCCATTCCTTTACCATAAACCTTGGGCAGGTGTTAAAACCATTGAGAAGCCAATACACTCAGCAGTTAGGAAAGGTTTCTTTTATATCTGGCAGATAGCGGGAGGAAGGGTGGATCAACAGCTTCTGCTTCCAGTGGTTTGCTACTTACAAGTCAAACACCAGGAACATGAAGGTGGAGGTCTCATAGGAATCTATAAGAGTAACTGGGGGAAAAAAAGAAAAGAAAAAAGGGTGGAATTATGCAACAATACAACATCAGGGCTGGCCTCGGGTGGCAGATGCTGAAGTGGCAGGCCCTTGCCATTCCTGCTGAAAACACACACACACACACACACACACACACACACACAGTACTGTTACAGGACAAAAATGTGTTTGCCACATGGCATGCCCTGTACCTCCTAATTCAGGGCTGCTTTTTGTGGTCCCTTGAGCTCCCCAGTGGTCAACCAAAAATGTTGCAAAATTTTTCCAAAACACTTTTTTTTGTCCCCAAGTGCCCTCCAGGGCCCAGGAAAGGCCAAATGTGTAGGGGTGGGGTGCAGCCCTCAAAGGTCTCCTGGGGGCTAACGCAGCTTCACAGCCTCCCACAGTTGCCCACTGCTGCCCTAACTTAATCTGCTGTCCTCAACTATAATGGAGGACATTACCCCTTTCCCAGTACTCAAATGCAATCTTGTCCCTCACCCCTGGCAGCAAAATGTCCTTGATCAAGCCAGTACAGTGTTGATTGCTTCAGCATACACACAGAGAAAACGGGACAAGTACAGCACCTTGTGACAGAATGCAGGTACTACAAACTAGTATAAGCTTTCACAACCAGAGATGTTGCTGCAAAGGGAAAAGTAGCACTCCTTTGCTTGTAATTTTATTTATTCATTCATAAAATGTGTATCCTACTAAACGGTTTTCACAATGGGTAACATGCCCCCCCAATATAAATATAATGAATCAGCGATGCAACCAAAACAAACACCAGGAAAAAAATCCAATCTTATTAAAAGCAACATAAAAACAAGGCAGAGAACATATCAATAAAATCAATGGAACAACAAGACTGTTAGGCCAATTACAACATTATTTGCAAATCATTTCCGCTGGACTACCTTACTACAGTGACGTAGGACTCAGGGTAACTTGTTACTCCATCTCAGATCACAGTATTGATTTAGGGTTTTGTGAGATAAGATTGCTCAGAAGTGATTGTGAACATGAGAGGGATGTCAACACAGAGGTCCTAGGATGAGTTTTTAGATTACCAAACATGATTTGGTTCAGTCCTGTGACTTGGGATTAACTGAGTGCAGGGGAAAAGAGTCCAATATAGAATAATGGAGGAACAATAAAAGTGTCAACCAGCAGCTTCCAGGTTAGCGGGGAGTTCAATCTGCTGTAGGTTTTAGTCTGAACGTTAGAGGAACAATCAACGGTGCTGAACTTGTTTTGGGGACAGGGTTCAGCACCTTGGATAGCCCCTTCAAAGTCTTGACTAAAAGCCAGAGCAGATTGCCCACTCCATTGATCTGGAAGCCACTAACCATTCCTAAATGGAGAATTATAAATGAATAATTATAGCAGAAAAATATTGGGGTTTGGAAGCTTGGGTTAAAATACTGAGATATACATGTAAATCAGAGTGATGCTTAGAGGGCTCAAAAGAGGTCTCCACTCACTGATGAAGGGGTGGCCAGAGACCTGGCGTAGGATGGCAATCTCTTTGCCTGTTGACGAGCGCACCTCCTCCAGCTGCTGTGGGGTCATGCGCTCTGGGGTCACCTCGATAATCTTCACGGCATACTCCTGACCTGTTTGCTTGTGGATGCATCGCCGGACCACGCTGCTCACCCCCCTGCAGGAAGACGGCAGGGGTGGGAAGAGAATGGACAAAAGGGCAAGGAAAAGATGAAGCTTCCAGACACACCAAAGCCACTGTGGAGATGAAATAAGAGGATCTTTCTCTTTCCGTATCACTCCTTACACTGGCTGCGGTGGCGGGGGAGGCAATACATGGCCCTTTAGAAATTATTGAGATTGCAGCTGCCATAATTGGTACCACTGGCTATACTGATTACGGCTGATGGGCACTTCTGTCCAACAGCATCTAGAAGCCCATCACCAAACTTTGCAACAATCCCTTCTTAACCCTGCCTCAGCCTCACCTGCCAATAACATCCTTGGGGTCATACTTCTGGTAGAACTCCCTGGCCCCCGCCCAATCCGGAAGCTCATCATCAAGACCCACGTCCCGGGTCATCCTACAACAGGGGTGGTTGGATGTGATGTGCAGAAATGACGCCTGAAAGGCAAAGGAAGGGAGGGAGATTAACGGGAGAAAAGCTGTCAACAAGCTGAATACTTCAAGGGACAGCCACTCGATGACCGGCGCACACTTTCCCAGGAGAAGACCCTTCACAGAGGCCAAGGTGATCAGGCAGCGGATGTTACTCCAGCAACTGGAGAGATAAGAAGGGCAATAAAGATAGGAGGCAAAGGGGATATGATACACAGAATCACCTGTGCAGATAGAGACATTCTGATCCACACATTGCATTTTCAAGGGATCCATGAAAGAGATAAATGTGAAAGATTTTACTGGGAAGAGAAGCCCAATCTGTTAGCAGAGCATTACACTTGGTGGGGCAGGGCTGGAATTTAATATCATATAAGGTTTAGCCTTCTTTAGCAAGCCCCTTGGCATGGCTTCTTCTTTTGGATCAGGGAAAAGAAAACTTTGGCTCTCCCCAATGTTCTGGACTCCCACAATCCTTTGCCACTGTCCAGGCTGGGTGGTGCTGATGGATTTATAGTCCAAAACGTCCAAGGACACCAACATTCCCCACCTTTGCACTGGGCCATCAAATAAGTCCAAATCAAGAGTTTACAGAGATACAACAAAATGGGGTAGACTCCCATGGACTGGTGCAGGTCAGGGGCCAAAGTGGAAGAAGAGGGTTAGAACATAGGAAATAACTTTGTATCAGCCACATCAGCAGCAACCAGGATTTCGGGAATTGTCCAAAGACCATCATTTTTTTTAGCTTCACAGAAATCTTGCAAAACTAAGCTTCAAAGCTGGACACAGATATAAGCTGGGGTATCTCTACAGCAAGAGAGTCATCCTGGTGTAGTGATCTGAATGTTTGGCTAGGACTCCAAGAAGTGGAGTTTGACACACTTCTCAACCATGAAAACCCACTGGATGCCCCTGGGCAAGTCACACTCTCTCAACCTTAGAGGAAGGCAACGGCAAATTTCTTCTGAGCACATCTTGCCAAGAAAAACTCATGACAGAATCATAGAAACATAGAGTTGGAAGAGACCACAATGGCCATTGAGTCCAACCCCCTGCCATGCAGGAATAAACACTCAAAGCACCCCCAGCAAATGGCCAACCAGTCTCTGCTTAAAAAGCTCCAAAGAAGGTGACTCTACCAGATTCACTGTAGAATCATCTTAAGTCAACAACAGCTTGTTGGAACTTAACAACATAACTCCCTATAGTAAGGCTGTAATCCTATACACAAACAGTTGGTGCTGAATCCCACTGAAATCCGTAATGGTTCTTTTCTAGTATATACACATATGATTATACTACATATCCAGTACATCAAACAGGAGGACTCAGATACCACACAATAAGATTTCTGATCAGATTGCAATTTTATTTAATAAGTTTATGGGAATTATACAGTAAAAATATTTGTATGTTCAGGGTTTTGTGTTAATAGGATCAGAAAACCCTCTCCAACCCATAAACTTGGTGAGGCAATCTGCATTTCCTCTGGGTGTCATTGGAGTGCAACCGGCATTCTTCACTACTGACTTATGCTGATTAGGGCTGATGGGAACTGCAGTCCAACATCAGCTGGGACAACACTCCTCTGCTCCCGCCACAAAATGCATACTAGCAGAAAACTTGATAAGAAAAGCAGATGAGGGAAACCTTCTTCTTATGATGGAGACTGTGCATATCAACATGCATCAAACTATCACATAATCTAGAAGAAACCCTTTCTGCAAGATCTCCAACCCATGTGGTCCACCCTTCTTTCCTCAAGCCTACAGTCTTTATTTCCTGAAAGCATCTGTAATACTGTCCTACCTTGCAAGTTTGCTGTAAGGATTACCAGGACTCTGTGAGTGAGGCCCTTTGAACGTTTTAATTATGATACCGTGAAATAAACAGCCCGTGAGATAAGATGCCGATGAAAGACATTCTGTTTATTTCCGAAGACCTCTTGCCTCACATCCAAGATCCGAGGAGGCGGCTCACAGCTACTTAGATGTGAAAAACAGGCACTCTGCATAGGCTCAGAGGCACGCCATTCTTAGATTCCATGGCCATGGCCTAGCATTGGCAACACGGCCGGGCTGCGATAAGCCCTGCAGGGAAACGAAGGGCTGCTCCACAAAACCCGACCGATAAGCCGAACCCTTCCCTAGCCAGAGGGATTCCCCAACACGTAAGCACGCCCCGCCCTTCGCACGCAAAGGGACTCCCCGAGATCCTCACCGGGCAGCGCCTTTGCTGGGACTGACTGAATGACCCCAACAGCAGCCGGTGACTCTCAGTCCCCGCCTCCTTCCCTTTCTGATTAGTCCGCACTTCTCCAAAGGCATCGGTGAGTGACAGAACCCTACACTAATCAACGAGAGGAATACAGTGTGGTAGGTGGAGGCTAGCGAGGGCAGAGCCTGTGAAAAGAGAAATGGAAAGGGCCAGACGGCAGGAGGGCGGGATGTCGGCGGCAGCAGCGAATTAGCGTTCAGGGGAAGCAATTAGTGGGCGGGGTTTAAAACGGGAAGTGACCGTTTCCTACTCGCAGCGACGGAGGGCGAGAGGAGAAAGTTTCAGCCAATCGGAAAAAGCTGAAGAGAGGGTGGGAAGGAAGGATATTATTGGCATGCCCAGGAACCAATCGGATGCTAAGTTCATGTGGCCGCGCCCGGAAAACGAAGTCTGGTTGAAGTAACAGCCAATAGCGAGCGAAGAAGAGCGGGACCTGACAGGAGGGGTTATTCGAGGTTTCACAATACGAAGTTAGAGGTCAAGTTGAGGTCAGGGGTCTGGCTGCTCTTCTTCAGACCTCAGAAATGGCGCCATACAAGCCACGCCCAGCCAGCCGTCATGGCCTTTTGACCCCGCCCCTCGGTTTCTCCTCACAACGACCCTGCAAGGTAGGGCAGACGGCGATAATGACTGGCCAAGTAGGTGTGAACGAGGATCTGTATTCAGGTCTTCCTCTGACGATTCTTAACAGAGAGGTGAAAGACCTGTAGTCCAAGGCCATTTCCGCCCTACACTTTTGTGGTGTTACTAGTGTATTTCCCCAGCGTTGCCCGGGATTTTGTTTTCTCATAGGTGACACTTATTAGAAATACCTTAGGAATTACCTTTCCTTACTTTAGGAGTTAGATGTGGTTGGAATACACTGATTTGATATCCTGTGTCTCCAATTCCTCAAACTTTGTCCAGTACCTGTAACTTTTCCTCATATTCCCCAATCCAATTTGTATTCAGAATTGTTAACATACAGAGATTCGGTTTCTGAGGGAATGCACTGCCCTCCTCCTCTTTGCTGTTAGGCCTCATCTCCATAGCAACCAGCCAGGTCCAAGAGCTCTCCCCCTGAGAATTCTAAAAGCCCCTCCCTCAGCTGCCAACCCCAGGATTCCATAGAATCGTCACAGCCAGCCAATCCTATGAGGTCTTTGTCTGCCTGACACAAACTCACAAACTTTGACTTTTGTATATTAGATTATTCCACTTTCAACATCCTGTGGAATTTTGGAGTTTGTAGTTTATTGAGGCCAAAGGTGCCCCTCCCTAAACTGCAAACCCCAGGATTCCATAGGATGTTGAAAGTGGTATAATAGCATTATAACAGTGTAGTGCAGAAATGGCCCATGTTTTTTGTACTTCAACCCCTCTCAGCCTCAGCCCACAAAAATCAGTGCTGGGAATGATTGGAGTCACAGCCCAGCAACATCTGGAGGGGGCAGGTTCCCTGTTGTTGTCTTAAAAACTACCGTACACATCACATTGTGTGCTCCTGATCTGATGGGGTTTTTGCTTTTTTCATTTTGTACAAAGCAGTATAAAGGCTGTTCGTTATTTATATACTACTGCTATCACTACTGCGAAGGAGTTGATGGAAGCACATACACTCTCCATGCTCTTATTTTATCCTCACAAAAGACATACAAGATGGGTCAGATGGAGAGACAGCAGTTGGCCCAAGACCATCTAGAAACCTGAGGAAGGGTTTGAACCCAGGCCTGCCCAGTCCTTGCCCAGTACATGTTAGCTGCTAGACTGTACTGGCACTCTTTTCAGTTCTCCTCATCTGCCAAACTGCCATCTCCCTTAACTCCAATGGGCATGCTCAGAGAGGAAAAGATCCTTTAAATTACCATCATCCCCAAAGAACCTGCTTCTAGGTACAAAATAATCCCCTTCTATGTGCATACTGGTCTTCAAACAGATAGTTTTAAAGAGCCAAGCAGGGAATATCACGAGGACAAGGGCAGGAATTGTGTTCCATTCCATATCTTGTTGGGTTGCAGTTCAGTTGCATAGCCAATGGTGGGGAATGCTGGGAGTTGGAGGCCAACAGCATCTGGAGGGCCACACAATCTGGAGGGTTACCAAAATGGTGAAGGTTCTGGAAGCCATGCCTTGTAAGAAGCGGCTTAGGGAGCTGGATATGTTTAGTCAGGAGAAGACAAGGTTAAGAGGGGACAGGATAGCCACGTTTAAATATTTGAAGGGATATTGAGGAGGGAGCGGGCTTGTTTTCCGCTGCTCCAGAGACTAGGACAAGGAGCAATGGATTCAAGCTGCAGGAAAGGAAATTCCACCTGAACCTCAGGAAGAACTTTTTGATGGTCAGAGCTGTCCGGCAGTGGAATATGCTACCTCAGTGGAGTTGTGGTGAAGTCTCCTTCTTTGGAGGTTTTTAAGCAGAGGCTGGATGGCCATCTGTTGGGAATGCTTTGATGGTTGTTCCTGCATAGCAGGGGTTGGATTAGATGGCCCCTGTGGTCTCTTCCAACTCTAAGATTCTATGATTCATCAGGAGAGCTTACCCCCCAGATTTAGGCAGACCAAGATTTGAATCCCCACTTGGCCATGGAAACCCACTGGCTAACCTGGGAAGGCACGGGCAAACCCCTTCTCTGAACAAATCTTGCCAAGAAAACACCATGATGGGTTGTCTTAGGGTCACCATACGTCAGAGTCAACTTGAAGGCACAACAAGAAAACCCCACCTGTGCTGAGTCTATTTGTAAATGAATGTAGATATCACCCAAATGGCATTAACTCTTCCATTGATCACCTTCCAAAGGAAACCAAACCTGGATAAGAATTGTGGCTCTCAGGTGCCTCCCCACTTGGAAGAGCAGGATGAAGACTGAAAGCAGATACGACCAAAGTGATACAGGTTTTGTGCCACTTTGGGGCTGAAGTAACTGCAAAAGGCTTCCCTTTGCAGTCAGCTTTCTGCCTTATGACTGACAGAGAAACTACTTTCTGTGGTATCTGTCCTTATTTTACATATATTTCAAAGCCATAAACACTTTTTTTTTGCATTGAATCACTTGTTTGATCTTAGTTAAATTTTCATCTCTATCAGTCCACGCACCTATCCTCCCACCCACTATGCATGACATGGTACGTGCCTGATACCTTGTAGTCTACCGAAGTTTATGCTACAATAATGTATGTGTTTTTATTGCACCCAAAGGTTTTTCCTGTTCCCACCTTCACCTAATTTGACTTGCAAAGGATATTGTTTAATTTATTGCTCTTAGACGTCGGAGAGAATAGCAACAGTTATCAACACTTGGTTAGCCTTTTGTATTGAATTCATGGTGATTTGAAAAACATCTCTGCATCCAGACGATAAGTGCTGTACAGATAATGCTTGGGGTGATTTACCTTCCACAGAGGGCTTTTGCTTTACCAAGTGAATGTACAATCCTGATTTCATTTGATCTTACAACAAGCCTGTGTTACAGAAGTGAGTCAGAGAAGAACTGGATCGAAGGAGTCTTAAAGACAGGAGGGGATTTGAACCCAGATCTTCCAGACTGCAGTACTTTGTTTGCTCAGTTGAAAGCACATCTTGTCATAGGCCCAAGCTGAGGTGGAATACTGGAAACTAGCAGGAGCAACTATTCAAATATCTGGTTAAAAAAACAGTGTAGCAGGAAAACAACAAGGCCAGTGCTTTTGTTTTTCTAGATTCTATGCCTCCAAAATTGCTGATCTACGTGCAAGAGAAAGGTCTGAATAGTGATGGATGGCACAGCATCACCTAAGGAGAATTCAAGCATACCCCAGGAGGATATAACTCCATTTCCACCATTTCTTCTTCTCTCGCCTCCACAAAGCCAATTCAGATGAGAGCGTCCCATGGCAGAGTGCAAGCTATGAACTGTTCCATTCTCACTTAGGTTAAAAACAGCATTGGGAATTCGGAAGAGGTGATCCTGGAAGCCCAAAGTCACACTTCCAAAGGGGTGGTCCTCATTCTGCTGTTGATAGGAGGTAGGAAAGTAAAATTATTGACAAGGGTACCAGAACGAGAAGGCTCAGCCAGACGACAATACTTAAAACAGACATGCGCTGGGACTTCCGGGCCCAATGAGCTGCCAGTTCCTGGGAGCCAGCTTTTTGTTTCTCGTTAGCCTAGAAGAGAGAAATCCAAGAGAGAAAAGTATTTTTTAAAATCCTGTTATTGAATGCAGCTACCAGATGTAACCTATTTAAAGGAAAAGCCCTTACATTTCAGGTTTGTTTCTGTTGGAGTACATTTTCTCACACGCAGAAGTTGCTTGACCCAACTCCCCAAATTCTTTGCTCCTTTTCCTAGGGTTTTTGAATCCATTTGGCATTTTTAGCAGGCATTACAGATGACTGTGGACTTTAGGTTCAGGCTCAAAGTAGGGAGGACAATCCTAAGTAGGACCAGAAGGTGAAGAACTATAATGCAGGTTTACTCCATCAGCAGTCCTGCCAGAGTAGAAGGGTATGTGTGTGGACGAGGGGCTGTTTCCCTGGCAAAGGAGCATTGTGGTTTATGTGTATATTTTACAGTTTGCCTTCTGTTGTGTGCAAATCTCCAGGCCAGGTAGTACAGACCAGCAGCTTGCTACCATTTGCAAGGATTAAGTTATTTTTGCTGCAGCTTGCAAAGACTCTCCAGGGAGTCTATGTATTTCACTTCGTTGGCTTCCTCCTTCCTCTCAGTCATTGTGGGACTGTTAGAGTTACCCCTGAACCCTCAAAAAGAATATGTGGGGCCAGACCTAAAATATCAGGTCCGTCACAAATTTCCTTGAGTAGTCAGTGAAGTTGTGGATGAGTCCTGAATCATCCTGGAAAGATCCCCTACTTTGGCCAAAGGGACTCTCTCCTCCCACCCTGGAAGAACATGATCAAAACCACTTCTTACATGAGCAAAAAAGAGGCCCCTTTATTGCTAAAATGAGGGGATTTTATAGGTTAATGTGACAATGATTCTATAAAGCATTCCATGCATGTGCAAGAACCATTACTTTCTCAGGACCAAAGTTCTAATACATGGTTCTAATAAAGTAACTTCTGGTTAGCAATGAACCCTGAATCACACATGTATTTGAATGGATGCTGGGAAACCCAGCATTGACTTTGCCAATTAATTTCAGCATAATTTTAAGTAAGACAAGGGGCTGACAACAGGAACAACCTTTAGTTAGCTAGAATTCAAAATGGAGGAACTTTAGTTAAACAAATGCAGAGAGAGAGAGAGAGCGAGAGAGCGAGAGAGAGAGACTGTGTTCCTTTAGCTTGGACACTTAAGCAGGCAATACCTTCTATGTATTGAACCATCCAGGGCACTGAATCTCTAGTAGCCCTTTAGAGTAGACCAGGGAAAAGCTGAGAAGCACTATTTTGTCTAAACTATTACTGCTTACAGGACCAGGGTTCTAGGTTAACTGTTCCTTATTGTTTCCGTAAGTAAGCAAGAAGGAATCATCCTCTCATGTCACCTTGATCTCGAAACAGCCCTTTTAGCTAAGATTTCTCTCTTAATTTACAAATAGAAAAATATGTCCCCTTGTGAGCCTCTGTAGTCAGTACTTAATGTATAAAACTTAAAGCACTAACAGGAACAGGGACCATCTCTAGGTCTCAGGTTTGGGCTTGGAAACTTGTGGGCCTTGGATGTTCTTGAACTGGTGGCCCTAGGTGCGGAGTAGCCTTGGTTCTTGTAGATCCAAACGTGGCAATGGCCTACCAGAAGACTGCTTCCAAACAATCTGTTTTAGGGCTTTGTACCAGCATTTTGTCTTTCCATGGTTAGGCTTGGGGGTCTCAGCCATGGAGTAACACCTCCCCAGGTCTTCTCTGTTGGGTGAAGTTGCTGGAAACCTACCTCCATTGAGTGATTAAGGCTACAGCCAAGGTTCCTTATCAGTTATACTTTTACTCAGTATATATTTGGTTTTCTACATATTGGTTTTTGAATTGACAAGAAGGAAATCTGTAGCATTGAAAAAATAAATTTGAAAGCCCAATTAAGCAATAGAGAAATTTAACGGGGAGACTTATCAATTTGTAGACTGATGTCCTTCTGATTCTGAAGTTCACATCTGAATGGTAATGTGTATGTATCCAAAACAGCACCCACCGTTCACCGGACAGAATTACCAGCAAGTCTGTTGAAGTCCCAGCATTACAGAAGCATACTGAAGTATCCCAGTTTTGCAGGAGCAATGCCGATTAATCCTCTATCATCCCCCCATTTCAGATGCTTTTAAAATGCCTCACTTTCTCTGTCTTCCTCCCACTTTCCCCCTTTGTCCTCAGCTTACTTCCATTGGTTCAAACTGAGTTCAAAGTGGAAAAATTGTTTTCACTCAGCTAAGTCAGTAGGTGGGAGAGGAGAGGAGGGCTGGAATCTTGGCCTTCCCATTATGGTCAGGCAAAAGCAAACTGCTGTAATCTTCCCTAGTTTGTATATTCTTCCTCCCTAATAATCTTTGCCATCTTAATCACATTCTGATGTTTCTCAGCCACACATGTGCCAGTTTTCATCTGTGAAATGCTAGAGGGTATGCAGACCTTAAATAACAACAGCATAGAGAGAGGTGTGTCTGTTTTCGAGAGAGATTCCCCGAGCACAGCTGAATGAGACCTGAACATGCTCCTCAGCAGCCACAGAATGCTGATTAGTGGTTATGGGAATGGAATAGAGTAGAATAGATTGTCCTGGAGGAAGGCACAGCTAGGCTGACTGAAACGGTGAACAGAAGGCGGCAAGCAAAGCCAGATTAAAGATATGTTGAGGCCCTAAACTGTCTTAACTTTTTAGAGGCCCTATAGCATTATCCTTTCCCCAGAAGTGTACTAGGTAAAACTTAACAGTCACTGTTCTCCTTTTGTTCTGTATTTGGATGTCACTCATAATCTACAGTGTATGTGTGTGTTATGTGCCTTCCAGTCATGACCTCATGAATTTTACAGAGTTTTCTTAGGCAAGGAATACTTAGACTTCCTCTGAAATATAAAGCTGACAAAAGTAGTTCTTAACCTGGGATCCGTAGACCCCTAAGGGTCTGAGATGCCCTCACAGGAGGTCCACAAAAGGCTCAAAGGCTGTTTTGCCTGTCTCCTCCCCCATAACGGAGCAGTGACAGGACAGGAAGCAAAGCAAAAGGGGGCAGACAGGCTGGCTGGCTCGCTCTGCATGTTGCCCATCATGCAGCTGCTCCACTGCAGGGGGAAGCCGAGCTCAGCAGCTGAATGATAGTGCAGCTGATAACCAGCCAGCCAGTCAGCGTTTACTCTTCTTCTCTCCCTCCCTCCCTCCCCTGCTTTCCAGCAAAGAGCAGTCCAGTGTACTATCAGAAACACTCAAACCCCCCGCCCTTTTTTTTGTTGCCTTCTTTGTCGGGAGAGGCGACTGAGATGGGCAAAGGAGCAGGGGAGGGGGGGCAAAACATCATAAAGCAAAATAATGGAGGTTGAAAGTAAAAAAAAAAAGGGTCTTAAAGCAAGCCTTCTATAAAAGACCCCAAGCATGCCTCCTCATTTCCATTCATAAACGTACATGCTTTCATCTTAATTGAGCAGCAGGTTATTTTGCCAACAGTGACCCCTCACTCCGGCTTCCTGTGTCTTGCCAGAGGGTGGGACCTGCTGCAGCGTCCTGTCTTCCCATTTGGCCCCCCTCATCATTTTCATCATACTGCATCAAGGGTCCTACTCAGATTTTTTTTTTTGTCCCATTGCATTTAAAGTTTCTAGAACCAACCTGTTCTTCTTAGGCCGTCAGAGGGGCCTAGTTACCCAGGGTTACTTAGTTACAGTCAAGACTTTTTGCCAGGAAAAAGTGGTCCAGCCATTTTTCTCTTGGATGCTGTGTGTGCCTTCAAGTAGTTTCTGACTTAATGGCAACCCTATCATAGGGTTTCCTGGCAAGATTTGTCCAGATGGGGTTTGTCATTGCCTTCCTATGAGGCTGAGAGACCATGACTTGTCCAAGGTCTTCCAGAGGGTTTCATGGCTGAGCAGGGCTTTGAACTCTGATCTCCAGAGTTCTCGTCCAACAGCCAAACCACTACATCATCCTGGCTCTCTTTTTACATCCTGGGCAGGGTTATTTCTCTAAACTGAGCAGAAACATTCCTGTATAATGTGCTCTTCTCAGCAGGAAAGACTTCTTCAAGCCTCCTTCTCTCTCTCCTTGCGCCACTAGGAAAGTATGTAGCACACCTAGAATGCATATTTATCTAGAATGCATATTGTATTGACACATTCATGTATATTAACTGGGAGAGGCAAGGCTAAAAATATTTGCCTGAGTAGCCTAACGTGGTAGAGAAACGGAATGGCAAATTTTAGGCATCTGGATTAAGTTTCTCAGCACTGCCTATTCTGATCAAATTCATAAATGTGTAAATACGTTTGTAACAAAGACACTGGGGATTATTTTTGATCTGAAGAAAATTACTTCCCCTCGAGCTTGGTTCCCTTCTCTTGGTCGACAATTGGTTGACATTGAAGCAGAAAAAAAAAAAAACTACAGAGAATCTTGTGAAACCTGAAAGTGTTTCATTTGGTGTAAGTTTTTGTAGACTGTGTCTAAAAAAAAAAGTCTCATCACTTTTTAAGCTTGATAGGAGACTTTCAAGTCCCTTGGTGGGAGAAAGGCTGAATGTTAACCAGATAAACACATTAAAGTTGCTGGAAGACTCTCTGAAGTTTTGTAGTGGAGTGCTTACTCCCCTTGAAGTTTCTGAAATATGAGAATCTCCCACCGTAAACCACCCCCTTGATAGCAACCCACCACTCACCTTGACTGCATAGATCAGTGCTAGGACTCCAAGGCAAGAACAGCCACAGATGATGCTAGCTATTGCCAGTTTGCGGAGGCCATGCATGTGCAAAGGTGGGGGCTTGGCAGGAGGGTCCATGGCGATCATCACGGAGGTCTCCACCCCATCTCGAGGAAGGCTTCCATTTCGAGGTTCCATCTCTTCTCCTGTGCCAGCAGCAGTGAAAAGCCTTCCTTTCTTGCTCTCCTTTTTCAATTTATGATCATTGTTGTACATGAAGATTCTTGCCCCCAGTTCTCATTTTCGTCCACAACTGTCTACAGTTTTCTAAATTCAAAGTCAGGAGGTTTTGATCAGCCTGTGGAGAATTTATTTGGGAAACTCAGGTTCAGGGGCTTCCTCTTTGGTGGGATGCACAATGTGGCACTGAGAAAATCACATTTTCTCAGTCTCAGCAACATCAGGTGGTTGGAAAAAGAAACAAGGAATTTTAAAACGGTTTTCACAAATTAAATAAGGTAGTAACTCATCTGAAGCGACTCCTGTCCCCAAAGTCCTACATCCTTGGCTACGTCTCTTCAGTTCGTAGGATTCATTATTTTGCTTTCCACAACCCCTCAGAATTCCTGTTTTCTCTCTGAGGCTATTTTATGTATAATCACACACCTACCACATCCCAAGTTCAGACTGAGCTTTGTTGGGTTGGGCCCAGACTCTCATGCCGAGTGAAGTCACGGTTGCTGCTACTGACTCAGGAATGTAGGTTGCTCCCACTTTTCAGCATGAGATCATATTCTCATTCTGACAGTCTACATTCTCGTGCTGCAACTGAAATGTTTATAGAGTTCAGAGACAATGATAAGCAGGAATGCCATAGTACAGCACCTAGGAGGAATTTTTTTTGAGTTTCAGTAGCAAGAATTTATTACTGGTAATAACTGAGTAAGGCAGAGAATGGGCCATAGCTTTTGTTTAGTGAGAAAAGTAACAAAAGTTGAGGTGGGGTGTTGTTCACCCCAAGTTTTTGATCAAGGGTGGAAAACAATGCGTGAGAGCTGCATGTGGATTTGGTTTACACTGCAAACTCCACCCATTACAGCTTTGCCTCCTCCCACCAGTTTGAGAAACTCAACACAGTCCAAGGGTTAGAAGTGTTACATCTTTTCGGAAAGCCAGAGACCTTGCTGGCCAGTGGCTTCTGGGAGTTGTGATTCCAAGAAGTAATTTTCCAAAGCTCTCAACATTACCAGATACTCAGACATAAAAGGCCATCCACTTTAAATCATACCAAAAGAGAATTTTTTGTTGGGATAGAATGTTAGTCCGTTAAAATAAAATATGAGCATATCTACATTTAGTCTGTGTATGTGCCTTGAGCACAATCCTACACAAAACAGGAAGCTCCATTTGTGGCAATGAATGGATATCCCACTTTAAAATGTTTCCCATCTCATATCAGGCTGGGTCAGTCTCTTCTACACAGCTCTTAAATCTGTAACTGCAAACAGTGGTGGCCAGGTGCTGTTTTCCATGGTGAAAAGGACACGCTGTTAATGAACAGTCTTACACTTTGATGTCCAAGAAGTGAGGCCTTAGGATTGACAGCAACAGAAGAGATTATCAAAATAAAAAGGAAACCACCCCCTTAGCCTAGAAATGAGCCCTGACAAGTCCAAATAAGGGCACACCTCTGCTACCACAGGGGAGTTACAAGGTTCCCACTGCCAGGCAATGCCAGAGTCAGTAAACCCGTTTGCCCACATTCCTGTTACCTAAGAAGAAACTAAAACATCTCCTAAAGCCTACTGCAAAACTGAGTCATTTTTTTACAACTTCCTCCAAGCACTTTCAGGGCCTTTTAAAGCACCTGCACTCTATACTCACAGGCTTTCCACATGTATTAACCCTGAAGTATATTTCAAAGGAATTAGTCTAGCTCTGTACAAAGCTGGTCAGGTCTTCCTGGTTTGTTCTTGAATGGTTTCAAACTCTACAGCCCACCCTTCTTTTGCCTTTTTTGGTATTGTGGGCCCAAGGCTTTGCTTCCAGAGTGAGCAAAACACAGTCTTCCATATGTTGTTGGACTGCAGTTCCCAGCATTTCTCCTGTTAACTGTGCTGGCTGGGGCTGACAGAAGTTATCGGCAGGCACCTGACCTTTGCTGACTTGTCAGGAACAGCAGGAAGCAGCAGTCAAGGAACTTAACTGCCTTACCTTTCTGAATGATGGCAGATGGGACATCCTTCCCCTTCTCAGCGTCCTAAAGCAACAGAGTAACCTATACACAGCAGGGGTACATGTAAACCAAGCCTATAGAAGTGTAGCCTGCTCAGGCTGTGTACTGTAAGCAAATATATGCAATGAGAATAAAACTCACATCGTGTCTGGAGAAAAAACCTGGAAGGAATCATTCTAGACAAAAAAGAATTACTTGGGATATGGTACCCACACCCTCTCCCACCAGAACCAATCTGACCGCTTTGTCTGTGGGCTCACAATGTAGCAATTACAGCGAGGAAAGTCATTCTGCAATCTCCCAAACTGTGGCTTGGAGCACAGCGTCAGCAGCAACAGCCGTAATGGTGGCAGTAACGGTACTTCCACATTTGTCGGGCTCAATTTCCCATTCACATTGTATAGCACACAGGGCAGCCACACAAGTCAGGAGAAGCCCATGTCAAATTATGTTTCACATTGAAAAATCGTAACTGTTTAAATCTGAGGAGGGTGGGAAGTGATTAACTGAGACCAAGGGTGTCTCCAGTTAAAAACCAAGCCCTACACTGAAACTGAGCCATTTCAGGGAAGAAGTAAGCGGGAGGCTCCATTAGCAAAGACAACTCCAAAGACGCATATGGTGTGCTGTTGGTTTTTGTTTTGTTTTTTTAACACTTTATTCATAGCATTATTCTGAAGAAAGATTACATCGGTCTTCTGTACAAGTTCTGAACATGCTTCAGTAGGAAAGACAGCTCCGTGGGAACACCTCCGCCACCCCAACTGCAACCCTTCCCCAAAACCAGAGAACCACCGCCACCCCTGAATCCCACTGCGGTGGAGGAGGGGAGGGAACGTTGTGCTCCCCTATACAAAATAACCTTTGCATAGATTATGTTCAAAAGAACCTATTTTACAACGAGAGCTGTACAGAGGTGGGAAAAGAGAGAGGGTTTTGACCCAACTCAGGAACCCACAATGAGTCCTTGGAGCAGTGAGGCTGAAATATACATTGTTAAAAATAAGACAGTTTCCCCATGGGGTGGTGCAAAAGGTGAGGGGACAACCTCACTGGGGGTTGGTTTTGCACCTCCCCAATTTTGAGGGGTCAGCTTTCTCACCTTCTTGTGCCTCAAGAGGGCCCTAAGCTGTGAACAGACTATGCAGGGAGACAATCAAAATGGGTAGCCAGGGAAAGAGACCCAGCATTTGGTCACTGTCATTTAAAAACCAACCCAAAGCCATTAAAAAAGTAAGAGCTAATTGTGTTATAAATGAGGAGGGCGTCCTCTGCAGATTTGGGGGAGGGGAGAGGAAAGGGGGGGTGGGGATATCTAGCCCCGAGGTGTGACCATTTAAAAAAGGACGCAAGCCTAATGAGAACGCTTGGGCTGAAGCTTCCCAAAGTGGTACTCAAGTGGTAGGGCATTCGGGAGTGGCGAGAGCCCATTTACTGTCATCATGAAGGGCCACAGCAATAAAGAGCTGCTGCTCCTACACCCGCGCTCCATGATCAAGAAGTCACAAAATTCATTGTGAAAAGTGCTGGTCCTCTCACTTCCCCTCTGGTGGAGCAACTGAGCCACGCACCCAGAAGTGGCAACTTCAGCAGGAGGGGGCCTTACCTTGCTCTGGGAAAGAGCGCCTGGGAATGACCCACCAGGCTCACCACCTGCTGCCTCCACCTCCTCCTCCTCCTTTCAAGTAGTACTCTAACAGTCAATCTGGAATGCAGGGAGCTGTTGGGGGAGGGGAGCTGAGCCCCAGCAGCTGCCCCCCATATGAATAGGAGGGGTAAGAGCAAGGAAAGGGGTGATGGACTAGATCTGCTTACGGTACGTGAGTGGGAACAGAGGGCCACTGATCCATCCCCGCAGACAAGTGACGGCAAAATCTCTTGGACTGTGGTCATCACGTCTTGGGCTTGCGACCTCTGTTACTTAGTGAAGAGGTAACTGGGGCAGCTGGGGAGGGGGTCCTGGATGGAGAGACCACCCCAGGGACTCCCCCAGCTGAGGCAGAAGCAGAACCTGTGCCTGCCTTCCTGGTGGGAATCGGGGAAGAAGCCAAACTGGCACTGTCAGCAGGCTTTGCTGCGCTACGGAGGATCCTGTCAGCCATGCCACCATGGTGAGGCCGCCTCCGCCCCCTCCCTCTGCCACGCCCCTCGGCTTCACAGCATTGGCGCTTGGGCTGTTGGACACAGCTGTTACCATTTGACTCTGAGGCGGACTTTGGGGAAGATTCTGACTCTCTGCCCTCCTGCTCTGAAAGGACCTGGGGACCAGGCGACTTGCTCCTGTCGCTCACCTGACTGCTCCCCAGTGAGCAGCGCCTCTTTCGCCGCTGAGTCTCCCTTTCCAGTGGTGGAAGAAGGCTGCCGGGCCGCAGGCGGGTAGAACGGGCAGGGGTATCACTGGAAGGTTGTTCCCAAGCACTGATCTCCGCTGAGGCGGCACCCTCCACCGCCACATGCTTTGGGGAGGACTGGACTAAACTCTCAGTGCAGGACTCTGGCTTCTCGTCACGCTTGAGCCGAGACAGCCTAGTGAGCGGGCGCGTATCCTCGCCCTCCAGTGAGCTCCCACTGAGGCCAGGCAATGACGGGCCAAGTTCATCCTTCCTCTTTCGTCTCTGCCGCTTACTGACGGGAGGGGATAACGTCTGCATCTTAGGGGAGGTCTCCTGGTCAGAGGTGGAAGCAGGAGGTGGTTCTGCCTCCACACGTGGACAAGGTAGGTTCTTTGGGGGTCGCCCCCTCTTCCGCTTCGGCGGCAGATCTGGTAATGGGGAAGTTTTGGGGGACGTATGTGGCAGAGGGGATACAGAAGGCTTCTCCTGCATCTCTGTGGAAGTTTCTGTTGCAGAGATCACTCTAGGGAGAGTAGCAAGAGTTTTGCACACGCCTGTAGATGATTTGGAAACAGGTTTAGGGGGAGTGGCCAAAAGTTCTAGAGCCTTAGGAGCTGGTTTTGACAATGACATGGGTTTGGGATGTATGGACATTTGGTTCCATGCTTTAGGGGATGTTTTTGAGACTAAAGTTGTTTTAGGAGCCAAGTCTGTGGACTCATGTGTCTTAGATGTTGCCTCTGTTTCAGCAGTGGGTCCACAAGTCTTCTTTAGCTGCTTCTGTACCTCAGGGGGTAGGTCAGATTTTGCAGAGGGTGTTTTTGAAGCAGAAGTCTTGGGGGAAACAATGGGGGACTCCCGTACTTTGGGGGGGCGGCCACGTCGTTTTTTCTCCACAGGGGAGTTATTCTGGCTACTCGCCTTAATCTTGGGAGACTTAGCCTTCTGTGTGGATGTTTTGGGCAGCTTCTGCTCAGAACTTTTATTCTGGGATTGAATCTCAGCCACTTTCTGTTCAGAGGTCTTATTCTGGGGTTGAGCCTCGGACACTTTCTCTGCAGTCTTATTCTGAGGTTGGATCTCAGGCAGCTTCTGCTCAGAAGTCTTCCTTTGGAGTTGGGTCTCTGATATCTTCTGCTCAGTGTTCTTATTTTGAGGTTGGAACTCAGGAGCCTTCCTCTCAGAGATCTTAATTTGGGGCTGGGTCTTAAACTCATTTGGCTCAGTGGTCTTAATCTGGAGCTGGGTCTCAGGCACCTTCTGCTCAGATATCTTACTCTGGGGTTGAGTCTCAGGCACTGTCTGCTGTGCTTTGCTTTGGGGGCTGACCTCCAAGGTTGGCTCAACAAGGGGATGGAGAATGACTAGACTTTGTTGCTCTGGGGCCTTGTTCTTGGGGGGACGCCCTCGCTTGCGTTTAACAGGCTCAGTGGAAGGGCTACCAAACAGTTCACCTCTTGAGCTGTCATCTCTCTCCTTAGCTGCTGCTCGGCTCTCCATCTCAATTCTACGACGGGCAGGCAAGTCCCGCAGCAGTGGCAACTCTTTACCAGACGACGAGGTTTCTGGCTCAGACACGCTCTGGGCTGAGATGTTGCTAAGAGTCACCTCAGTACTATCAGACTCATCCAGCTTGCGTCCACGATTACGGCGACGCCGAATCAGCTCTTTCTCCTCCACCACAGTGACCAACCTCCCTGGCAACTTCCGTAAAACTTTGGCAGCTGGACCATCCTGGTCTTGACAGCTCTGCTGTATCTGTACATCAGCGCTGGTGCGACGGCGGGGTGTTTTGATTGCTGAAAGACTCTCATCCAAAGAGACAGCTCCTGGACAGATTCCAGTAGCTAATGAACTCTCCTGTAAAGAGACAGCACCCAGAGAGATGGTAGTAATCTCTGTCTCTTTGACCTGCTCCTCATCCCTGTGAAGCCTTTTTTCCACTTCTTGACCCTGCTTGGGTGACCCACTGAGGCTGCTGCTTTTTCTGCTAGCTGCCTCTGTGGTAAGCAATACAGTTTCTCCAGCAGGAATTTCAGGATGGGGCTCCTTTACAGAGTCTGAAATAGAGCAAGACAGTTCTCTCATTTTCAGAGGCTGCTGCAGACCATTTTGTCCCCTGACACAGGGTGAAGCTTCCATGTGAAGGAAGGAGCTAGCAGTTGCCATGGAGTGGTCAAGGGAAGTGAATACAGGCACCTCTGTCCTGGGGGTCTCACTATCAAACATGGGCACTGCAACAGCAACAGCTGCCTGTGAGCATTCAATGGGGACCACATCTGTCACTTTTCTATCAACATCATCTGAAGGGGTCACCTTCTGAACACCCTCCCTCCTGGATGCCTCATCCACAAAGTTCACTGATTCTTGTTTTGAAGCACTAGCAATCATATCCATTTCTTTTTCTGACTTGCGTAGGCTTTCCTTTTGTTCACTCAATGAGATGTCACTCTCCCAGGCAGCCTCTGATTTGCTCTCACAGTATGGTTCTGGAGTGGTAATGAGAGGTACTGGGTTTAATGCCATCTCTTCAGTGGCTGGGATCTCTATAATGGGCTTCCCAGCATCAGCTGGTGTCTGTGGCTCCAATAATCTTTCAGCCACTAGAAAATCTTGTGCCTGAAACACTGGTAACTCCATACTTGAGATATTCTCTACAATATGGAACTCATGGGTTGATGAATTGAGTTGGGGCATTTCATTTTGGTTTTGCTCTTTCTTATCTGCTTTTAGCTTGGTCACTTCTGCATCAAGCTCCTGTGGATGAATCTGCGAGATCTGTGTCTCAGATACTGATGCCCCAGATGTAGGTGAGCTGGACTGCAGTTTATCCAAACCAGAAGCTTTGATATCAGACTTCTGTAGACCTAATCTCTGTGCTTTATCTAAACCAGAATCTGTTATTTGTAGAGAACTTTCAGGCAATCTACCACCACCGGCAGGTTGGGTTTCTGTTTTTGGAAGGCTACCTTTCAGAATTCTGTCACCAGCAGCTCCTACATCTATCTTCTGTGGAGTCACCTGGAGCAACTTATCCCCAAAAGATGGAGTCTCTGTCTTGTGGGGATTAGTTCTCAAAACCCTGTCACCAGAATGAGAAGGTTCTGTTCTTTGCAAGGCTGCTTTCTGTACTCTCTCCCCAGTTGCTGTGACCTTAACCCATGGCTCCTCTCGACGGGGCACACTTCTCCGAGTGTTCAAGGCAACCTGAACTGCCTTCTCTTCCCGCACCAGCTCTCTACGCACAGCAGCACCTCGTGTATGCTGAGCTACTTGGGACAGAGTGTCATCATCCTCATCAGTCAGCACTCGGGGATGCCGAAGACTGGGTAGCCTTGCTTGGGGGGATTCCATATCCCCACTTTCACCCTCTCGTGGTAGAAGGCGTGTGCTACGCAGTCTTTCACTCATGCGGGTGCCTGTCCTCTCCAATGCTCCACGGGTAGGAGCCTTAGCTTTTTTGCTCTTTTTGCTGGAAGTCTCCTCAAGGAGACAGCTTTCATCTTCATCCTCAGGCAACTTGAAGACTACCTCATCCTTTGCCTGATCAATATCTTTTCGGGCAGCTTCCACTTGTTCCTGGACAAAACAGAAAACAGTTCAGTGGGCATCCAAAGAGGTTTACCACTTGCTGATTCCACAAGCCTTCAGAGACCAAGGTCTTTCCTCCCTACTGAACTACCAACCACCCCCTCTTTCATTATAAACCCACATACACTTCTATTTTTCAAACCTTTGGTCATGTATGTGATCTCCATGAAAGGTTGCAAATCTAGAAGAAAGATTTGCAACAGCCTGGAAGATAGTTACTATGTGGCTGTCTTTTAAGTTGGATCAGACCAATGAGCTGACCAACTTCAAACCGGAACATAATACAGCCACCCTGAACCGCTGAAAACTACTTTCAGTTGCAGTGGCCTGATGAAACACTGTGCAGAAGAGGGTAGCCCAAGCTGGGGGATGGGAAAATTTACCTCTGCCTGCTTTAACTCCTCCCGACTGATGTCCTCTAGAGATGCCTCCAGGAAGTTCATGGCATAGCGCTCAATGGGGGTGAGCTGCAAAGGGCAAAAGAAATTCAGAAACAACCTTCCAGGGAAAAGTAAGCTCATCAAGTTAGAAGAAGGAAAAGAGTTGGGAGCCAATGCTTTTGCTCAATATAAACTAGAATGCAAAAGAGGATGGATTTGGAACCAAAGCTTTTAAAACAATTTTGACTACAGAGATTTTTACTGAGACTGAGACTCGTGATCTTCAGTTAAAATCATCCCAAGTGAAATGGCTGGGGGAAAAAATTGCCTGGGATTTTGGAAAGATCTGTCAATCAGAGCAGGTAATGCTAGATGGCAGATGAAAGAGTGGTCTGGACAAAGCACCTTCACAGGCATACCACAGAAAGTTAAAAGCAAAACAGAATGTTGCAACTTTTGCACCAAGAGACCGTATACCTGTTCTACAAGGGAAGCAATCTCCTGCTCAGCTTTTGACATCTCTTCTTCCTCTTCCTTGCTTGGCCTATCCTCTGAGTCCAAAGGGATGTTCTCATTAAATTCTGCCAGCTCAGCCACTTGCTCTGCCTTGGCTTGGGTAGCTGCCCGGATGTCTTCAGGGTCCTCTGCCTTGCAAAGTGCCTGTAAGCCAGACACAGACAGGTAAAGGTAAGAAAGGTTCCTTGGCAAAGGATAGCAACCACTCTGTTGTTGCCATCAAGTGAAGGAAACACACCTGCTCCAAAATCTGGGCCTGCTTGGTGGCCATGGATTCCTCTTCATCCTCCTGTGCTATAGCTAGGACCTCCCCTTCTTTCTTAGCTGGTTCATCAAGTGGCATGTCAAAAAGCTCACGAATGGTTTGCTGAAAAGTACACACAGACACAAGCAAATCACAAATGGTCCTTCAGTAGTGAGTAGCTCACTCTTGGACATATGCCTAAGGAAAAATTACATTTCAGCAGAGTGGTTTATCCTCAAAATATGATAAGGTTCTTTTGTTGCCTTTTCTTAGAGCAAAATAAGATAGTTCCTTCTCTGAAATTGCTCTGAAGAATAGTTCAAGATAGCATATCAATGTTAAGAGATTCCTTTCTCTTTATAGAGGTTAGCATCAAAGCAATATCAACTATAAACCAGTTGCTTCAGCAATTACACTGAACACAATTCAGCACCCAGCTTTTGCGCCACTGACAAATCTGCATGATTACCTGTTTGAAATAGGCAGTAGTGAAATTGCCCCCCTCAATAGCCATATCTCCCAGCATCCTCTTCTGATTTGCCTTTTTCAGGATATTCTCCTCCACTGTCCTTTCACTGATCAACCTAAAGAGAGTAGTACAGAGTTAACTTACAAGGTATGGTTTGTGCAGCCCGGCATCTGTGTTCACAAATCACTCAAACACATTGTCCAAGCCTCCTCTAGAAAATGCATTCTGAAGTCCTTGTCAGGGCTGTTATCACCTCCTGAAATAGGGGCTTTACACACAACACATTCCAGCCTTGATCCCAGTATCTCCAAATGACAGTGGCAACAATCTGTGATCAAAATCCTGGAGAGTTGCTACTATCAGTGTAGACCTTATAACGACCAAGATGAACCAATAATCCACTCTGGTGTAAGAAACTGTCCAAACTAAGAGCTCAGCTAACCTGTAGATGTGAACATCCCGTGTCTGCCCAATCCGGTGGCAACGATCCTGGGCCTGGGCATCCATGGTGGGGTTCCAATCGCTGTCATAGAACACCACGGTGTCAGCACCTGTCAAATTCACTCCCACACCACCACTGCGTGTCGACAAGATGAAACAGAAGATGCGTTTATCTGCATTGAAACGCTCCATGAGTGCCTATCAGGTCAGAGAAGAAACCAGAGTCCAAAAGAGAAGGAAAACCCAAGACCATTTTTACTTCCTTGCTTTTGGAAGGGAATATAGTTCTAAGATCAGATCAGCAATAAAATCCAGAATGGCATACCAATAATTCCCTCAATTCTGCAGCCCAGAAAGTCAACATTTATGTCCAGAACTAGAATACTAACCAAAAGTTCTACCTTAGGAGGATGGTGATTTCATAGCTTGCCTGGGTCTCTTAATCCATGACCTTTATTCCAATCTCCTGTCCAAATCAAGCAACCATAAGTCCTCTGGCCAATGGCAGATGTCCAGAGGGTATGTTTCTTCACTTAATCTGAATGCAGGCAATTATTTCTTGACTTTTCGCTTGGACTTTTCACATCTATTTATCAAAGCTGCTTCTGTTCTGGATGTTAACAGTCCACAAATGGCAACAGCTTGCTGTTACCTACCTGACGTTGCTCCACACGGGTGCTCCCATCCAATCTCAGATAGATATGCCCGTGATAATTCAGAAACTGCTCCAGTACATCCAACATACGAGTCATCTGAGTGAAAATTAAGACTCTGTGCGCTCCAGCCTTGAGCTGCCGCAGCAAAATATCCAAGGTCTGCAGCTTTCCTGAAGAATTTTTTTCAGAGACAAAAGACAATAAAAAGTCTCCTATGAGTGCATGTTCATGTCCATCAAGACACAATCTGCCCAGATCTTAATACTCATTCCCAGCTGGTTTCATCCAGCTCCTATGCTCAATACGTACCACAGTCATACTGGATGAGGCGCAGGTCTGGAAACTGAGTCCTCATGTTGCAAATGATACGATGCAGGCAACTGGCATGCGGTGAGAGCTCCTGCCGCAGTGTCTCCTTGAAGACAGCCTGCTGTAGCAGGAGTGATGGAGGTGGGTGAGAGGTATGCATGGTGATGGCAGGAGCCTCCACAGGAGGCATAACAAAAATGAACCTGCAGAGAGAGAAGAAAAGCTGAAGAATGCAAAGAATGATGCCAGAACCCCTCTAGGGAGTGAAAGATTCCCTCAAGGGGTTAAAGCTGTAATTCCCAGGGACATGGTGGACAATCTGACATGCTTCTCCACAATTTCTCTGTTACCACCCTCATTCCTTCAGGAATACAATGTTACCTCTCTATAATATCTGTCAGTTCTTCAATTCGCTGCTGAGGTGTCTTGATAGCCTGAGCCAAGGTATCTGCCCGCTGCCAGTACGCCTCAAGCCGGTGGGGGTCCCTTTGAACTTGTGCTACATAGCAGTTGGTGTAACCAGCTCCTCTTGAGCTCCTCGGCTCTACTTCTCGGACTGCCACAATTTGCTCCTCACTTCCCTCCTCCTCCTCTTTCCAAGAATGGGGAGACGGGGGAAAGATTGTACAAAAGTGCAGCACCTCAGTACCATAAATGGGTACAAGATTGCAGTGCTGCTCATTGAGGCGGAAAAGACGGTCGAGGCGTTCTTCCTTCTGCTTCTTCCGCTTCTCTTCAAGTGATTCCTAAAGGCCAAAGTGGGAGGAAGCCAGTCAGGGGGAATGGAACTCAGTCCACCTCTCACCTCACAAGGTCCTGAACACCTACCCCCTCCCCACCTTGAATGCCCTGCCCCATGCTCCCAACCAGAACTCAAGTCTTTCAGACAGGCAACTTACCAGATAAAAGGGTGAGCGGGGAGGTGGAGGGGGTTGTCGTCGAAGCCTTGGGGCCAAGACTGAAGGTGGAGGGGGTGTAGGTGTTGTGGAGCGCAGCATTAACATCTCTGGTTCTTCCCTGGGCACTGGACTTGAGGTGGTTGGGGAAGCCACAACAGGGGAGGCATTGGCAGCAACAGCAGCAGCTGCTGGGGTGACAACAAATGGAGTCACCGTAGAAGGAGGTGGTGTGGTAACTGTAAAAGGAAACAAAAGAATCACCACAGAAAAAGGGACAGAATGGAACCCTCCAAAAAATCTGATGTGGCCCTGGTACCTAAGCACCTGAAATAATCTCCACATCCAAAAACCACTTCAGAATTACAAGGCCTCCCTGGAGGGAGACGTACTTACCCAGCTGTTGTTCCATGCCGGGGTTTGGTGTCTGTACCATTCGCAGCATAGGTCTCACAAGGGCCTGCAGGGGAGCTGGGGTGGGCCCCCTTGCTGCTGCCAGTGGCTGAGTGGGCAGCCTGACCGGTTGGGCAGGGAGTGGGGCTCGCTGGGCCATAAGGGCTCCTGGAAGTGCAGGCAGAGCAGTGGCAGTTGGTGTCGCAGGGCGCAGAGGTGGCTGCTGCGGGCCTGGCGAGGGGGACACTAGGCCATCTCGAGGGGCCTGGCGTACCACAATCTTCACCACCCCAGAACTGTTCACTGCTGAGGAGGGCACTGTAGAAACAACAAAAAAGAAGAGATGCTGCACTTAGAGAGCAGATCATTACTGATTATGGCTGAGATTTTAGGCTAGCATAGAAAAGAAAAGCAGAAGGTGACGCAGCCTACTGGGCAGCATGTGAAAAGTACCACTCATAGAACAGGAGAAAAAGTGTGAAGGGCAACCAGTAACAGATAATCGCACAACGGATTCAGAAGTGGGAAAAGAGATCTAGAAGGAAAGCACAGTGTTCCGAGGACATAATCCTAAGATCTCTACACTCAGCCCCACCCTCAGAAATCTAGAATATTTTCCTCTTCCGGAGTTAGGTATTTACCGACCTTGGGTGGCAGCAATGGGGACACTGATGGTTGCTGTGGAGGCAACAGCGGCAGCGGCTGTGCTGGTAGCTGGGACTGGCAGGATGGTGGGGGGCTGGTGGCCTGGCACAGCCTGCACACCAACTGGTGCCTGCCCAGCCTGCTGGGCCATAGCCTGGATCAAAGCCACTTGAGCTGGCTGGCTGATGATGTGGTGCTGCCCTCCAGCAGATACCAGGTGAACTACATTCCCTAGAAGGAAAGGTGAAAGGAAGAGTTGTCTTCTCAGTTTCCTGGCTTGCATGCAAGGAGTGGCAGGATTCAGGTGTAAGCCCTCCTGCAGAGATCCCACCAAAGAAAGTGTGGCTCTCTATGTCAGGCATGGCTCTGGTATTTCCTCTACCCCTCGGGTCACCGGATGGCTCACAAAGAACCAGCAGGAGCTTAGAGGGACTACTTCTGCACATTTAAAAAAAACTGCATTTGCCGACATCCATTTCCCTTTCATCATGCCCCTTTAACAACCTGAGATTGTCTTTCTCCTGCACAATAACTAGTAAGCATTCCCCCACCCCCCAATTTTGCCTGCAAGTGTACAGCTAAAAACTTTTCAGTTCTATTCCTCAAGGATTTAGGTATTGTGAACAGAAAATATGTTACCCACTGCAGGATCAGCCCAGTATGAACAACAAATAGAAAGGTTAAATCCTTCCTGGTGAGAACTTCCTGCACATCTTAAACAAACACGTTAAAGAGGAAGTTAGCTAGAACCTTCTCTCTAGCGTGCTTGCTTGGGCAGGTTTCACAAACTTTTTAAAAGCAAAAAAAAAGGCAGAACAAAAATAACTAATCTGCTACATTTCTCTCAAATATTATAGTTGATTCAGCATGGTGCAGTGTTTTTAGCATTGGGCTACAACAGGAGTTGATTCCTGGTTCAGCCATGGAAATCACTGGGTGACCGTGGGTCATCACGTGCATTACGCACTCAGCACCAGAAAACCCTGTGGTTGGTTCATCTTAGGGTTGCAGTAAGTCAAAAATGACTTGAAGGAACACAACAACAAGACACATTTCACACAGAGATTTCTGTGTGGGTAGATTCTTAGGGACAAAGAGGACAGGCATGTCATTGGGGTACAAGGGTTTACCTACTTGGCAGCTGTCGGGCTGGCTGAGGCATAGTGACCTGGCGCACCTGCGTACCCGTCAAGGTAAGTTTGTTGCCCTGGATTTGGAAAGTGAGCGGTTTGCTGCCTGGAGCACTCTGGAGGGGCCGGTTGGCCAGGGATGCAAGCTGTCCAATGCTTACCACTTCACCAGCTGTAGTTAAAGAAGAGATGGTTAGGCTCAGGAGACAACCATCCTGCACTACTGCCTTTCCACTACCTTTTCAGTACTCACAGGGTAATCGGGCCTGCATATCCGGCGACAGCAGAAGTCTCTGCTGCACAGGTCCACCAGTTGTTGTGAAGTTGTAACCAGGCAAAGTGGGTACAGCAGAATGGATATTCATGGGTTTCATCATGCCACCAATGGTGCCTGTGGCCATGGTGCTAGTAGACTGCTGGGCTGTAGGGGCTGGGCTCAGAGTGTTGCTAGGCTGCTGCCCCACAGGGGACAATCCCAAGGTGTTAATGGGCTGCTGTTGCCCCACAGGCAGCACCCCCATGGTGTTAATGGGTGGTGGCTGCCCCACAGCAGGAACCCCCAAGGTGCTAATGGGCTGCTGCTGTGCTTGTCCCACAGTGGAAACCCCCAAGGTGTTAATCGGCGGTGGTGGTGGCTGCTGCTGCCCCACAGGGGGCACCCCCAGCGAGTTGATGGGCAGTTGCTGTCCCTGCCCCACAGTGGAAATCCCCACAGTGCTGATGGCCTGCTGCTGACCCACAGGGGCCATCCCCAAGGTGTTAATGGGCAGTGGCGGTGGCTGCTGACCTGCAGGGGGCACCCCCAAGGTGTTAATGGGCAGCTGCTGCCCCTGCCCCCCAGCTGAAATTCCTACAGTGCTGATGGGTTGCTGCTGCCCCACAGGGGGCACCCCCAGTGTGTTGATGGCCTGTTGCTGCCCCACAGGGGCCACACTCAAGGTGTTAATGGATGGCGGTGGCTGCACTACAGAGGACACTCCAAAGGTGCTGATGGGCTGCTGCTGCCCCACAGGAGACACTCCCAAGGTATTCATGGTGGGTGGCGGCGGCTGCTGCTGCTGCTGCCCCACAGGAAATATGCCCAAGGTGTTTGTGGGCGGCTGCTGCTGCCCCACAGAAGACACACCCAGGGCACTATTGGGCTGTTGCTGCCCTACAGGGGACACACCCAGGGTGCTGACGGGTTGCTGCTGCCCCAGTGGAGTTGGTATAGGCTTAAGTGAGGAAGTGGTGGAGGTGGACGAAATAGGACCTGCGGGGAGAAGGGTTCGTGGAGTGTTTGAGACCATTTGAGCTGCAGTCATTGGCATGGGCAAAACTGTGGGGGGAAAAAGAGAAAGACAACCACCGTTAAAAGTTGTTCCACTACATACAAGCAGCATCTTTCTTGATACAGTCACAAAAACTAGCTTAATATTAAAATAAATGACATTCTAAGAACACAAAATCAGAGCTCGGCAAACAGAGACAAAGGTTGTTCATTCTATCTTTCTCCAAACCCTGTACTTAGAATCTTACCCTGTGACGCAGAGGACTGGCCTTGCAGCAGGGCAGCAGCTGTGTTGTTCTGGCTCAGAGTAGGCACTAGATTTGGGGTCTGTGGTCTGGCAGCAGGAGGCACTGGTATCGACATGGTAACTGGTGAGGGAGACATGGGGATGGGCACAGGGAGAGAGACTGAAACAGGGAGTGTGGGAGGCTGCACAGGCCCTGGCAAGACTGGGCCTGGGTGCTGAATGGGGGTGAGAGCAGGAGTTAGCAACTCTGGCAGCACAGGTGCTACGGTTCTCTGAAGGGGTGCTGTGGGGCGAGGGCTGTTCACCAGCACCACAGTACGGTTCTCTGGCTTGGGCACTGGCTGCAGCATCCTGAAGGGGAAGAAATATAGAAATTATTCGGTACTAGGTCACTGGATAAGCCCTTATAAGAATTCCATTCTCTACAGAAAAGCCTCTTTCACACAGACCTCAACCACATATACTACTGTCTCTTCCCTATCCAAGGAAATCATCTAAGTCAGAACCTCTGAAACTTAATGGCTGAGAATACCCTCGCTCTTAGGCAGCATCTGTTCACACAAATACTTCTAGCATAATCACCTTCTGATGTTGGCTTTTTAATTTCAGACCATCAAACTTCTAAGCTGAAAAATCAGAGACCATGGGACAATGTTTGCTACTGCCTTTCTACAACTGTCAAGAACATGAAGGGAGCTCAAATATGGGGTAATAAGAACTGAAGCTGCCCATGGAGGAGAGAGGGAGAGGAATACCAGATACCTGTTCACTTTCATCTTGACTGGCTTGGGTCTCGGAGGAGGGTCTGGGGACTCAGCAATCTCCTCAATCAGTTTCCTGGTTACCTTCCATTTGGGCAGGAACGTGTCTGTTTCGTAACGGGACACACGGCCTTCCAAGTTGATAAGATCAAAGATGCCCATGTCCACATGCTGTAAGAAACAAGGCCCACCTACCTTGAGCAGCAACCCAACTATAAAACCAATGATCCTACAGAAGCTTGCCCTCAGGGCAATCATCACCTTCCCCATCTGGTACCCCCAATGGGGATATTCCCCTCTCCCACCAAATCAGAAAAAAAGGGCACCTACCTTAAATGGATCATTATCAAGAGCATGCAGGACAAGGGAGGCTGTGTTGAAGCAGACGCCCTCTGTAATAAATGGTGAGTGGATAGGCCGTGGGTCAAACAAGTTGGGGTGGTTGCAGACCTTACGGAGCTGCATCAAGATGTTGATTACACTCATGAAATGGCCTGTTGCCAAGGTCTCCTTGGTGCTGAAATGCAAAACAGACAAAGAGTCATCCAGCACCTTTGCTGGCTTCAAAGAGGAAATGTATGAAGGTCGGTTGACCAATGCTGAGGAACTCAAAACAACCAGGAGGCAGATCGGACACACTGAGTGTACCCTCTAGACCTGTTGTCACACCCTCCTCTAGATATCCTGCCACTCACATTTGTCAAATCCAAACAAGCAGCTCTAACTTCCATCATTAAAAACCTAACATTGGTTCCCATTGTATTTTTCACACTTCCCCACCAGTCTCTTATACTTACGTAGCCTGGGCCATGAAGTCATCATAGAGATAACGCTGACGCTTGGAGAGGCGGCACTTGATAACGTGTTCGTATTTCTTTGGCATTTGCTTCTCTACATCCACTTTCACCCGCCGCAGGAGGAAAGGCCGCAGCACCTGTTAGCAAGACATCCAAACGGAGGGGGGGCTGAATCTCAGATTTTTTTCCCTATTGTACTGAGATCCCACCACCACCACCAAGACCACCACCCATTTTCATCAGTATCTGGTCAATGTCCTTCATTCCCATCCAGCTCACCTTGTGCAGCCTCTTGACTAGGTTCTCATTGTACTCTTGGCTACCCTCAATCATGCCTGTCAGGGGGTTGGAAAACCATTCCTTGAACTCGCGGTGTGACTGGAAGACATGGGGCATCAAGAAGTGCATGAGGGACCATAGCTCCATCAGGCTGTTCTGGAGAGGGGTTCCAGTGAGCAGCAGTCGCCTCTGGCTGGAACACAAATTTGGTAAGAGCATGAGAACCAAGAAGGAGACATTTCTTCTCTGTCCCAAGGGCAAGAGCACATACTCCATACCTGTTGAAGTTGAGCAAGGACTGCCACCGTTGCGATTTGAAGTTTTTTATGTTCTGAGCCTCATCCAAGATCAGATACTTCCAATTCTTGCGTCGAAAGGCCTGGTGGTCCTGCAGCACAAGCTTGTAGGAAGTGATGCAGATATGGAAGGCATTAGGCTTGGTCCAACCCTGAACAAAGACATTGAGGAGGTTACCATGTGGCCAAGAAATTCACGTTAGCCATTCACCTGCCTCTATAAGGCAGACATCAATGTAAACCAAGACAAAATTATCACTCCTTCAAATCATTTGTAAAAGAATTCCATTTTGTTCCTACATCCAACACCGTAGTATCACTGCTGATAAAATACATGGAAACAGGTTTGCCAATGCCTGCCATTTCTAGAGCCCTATAATCTCATTACTTATAAACAGCATTAAAATCATTTTCCAGAGTAATGCAAAAATGATTTTTGATGTAGCTTATGGTACATTATTATGGCTGTTATAGCTAAACAGAGTTATATACCAAATATCTGCTATATTCCAATTCTTGAGCAATTTTCTGAACTTTTGTAGAATGATACTTGCCAATTTGCTCTTTCTATTGTGTCCAGGCATCAACACGCAACAATTTTAAAATCATCCAAAAAATAATCTCAATTTTTCTAAAATACAACTGAGAGACTTCAACTTTGTTAGAACTACTTTATTTTTCCCCCTAAACTCCAAGATCAACCAACATCAGAGGCAGGCACAAACGACAGGCAACTCGATTTCAGTAACTGAACTGAACTGAGCTCACAGTGCCTTCAAACAAAAATCCACTCCTATCCAACCCAAGTTGTCTACATTTCAGCAGCTTAACCCATATGGAAAAGATCATCTTATTACTGACGATCACAACCCTTACTGATCTACTTCAAATCATACAGAGATCTGATAGGTCCCAATTTATCTTCTACACTTCCCAGTGCTCTAATACATAATGTCCCATCATCAGCCCACCACAAATGCATTAAAACAAAACCTGCAAGCCCACATAATAGCAATGCAGTCTAGTTTCTTATTTGCAAGATTAAGCTTTTAAAACAGACAACTTTAAAATATTATCCATGATCCCACAGAACTCACTGTTTCCCTCTGTCACAATCCCAAAGCAACCTTCTTATGTGGAAATGTCATCTTCCCACTATGGGCTGGGGGGTCCTGGGGAAACACCACCAGTTTGCTTTTCTTCCTGATGGAACAAGCGGGAGTGACAAATCGCAAAAACTGCCAGCTACAAATGCTTGAATATCCTTACCTGACGCTTTAGCTTACGTTCCTTCTGTGCCCCATAATATGTAAGGATCTTGAAACTGGGGCACCAGCGCTTGATTTCCATCTCCCAGTTCAGCATCACACTAGTGGGAACGATGATCAGGTGAGGGCCCCAGCTGCCTGCAAGAGCAAATATAAAGAACACAAGGAGTTTTATGTGCCCTCTGGAAACCAAGGGTACCTCCATGACACTCTCCAGAAGGCCCCAAAGGAAGAGCCTTCATTCACCTCCCATTCAGATCTGTTCACACTGAGCTACAAGGGATCCAGCAAATGCTAGCAGTATCAATGTTTAGCACACTTTCAGTCGTTGTCTCTATCTTATGTAAAACCCATTCTCACTCTCCATACTTATTTTGTTATTTGCAATCCTGATATTACACTCCATGACCACAGGCCTCTCAAAAGTCCCCGACTCACCCTTTTCACAAGCTAGATGTGCCAGCAGGGAAATTGTCTGGATTGTTTTGCCAAGCCCCATCTCATCAGCCAGAATACCATTGAGTTTCTTTTCATACATGGTAACCAACCAGTCCAGACCAATGTGTTGGTATTCTCGCAGCGTCCCACGCAAAAGATAGGGAATGGGTGTTTTAACCTATGTGAGAGAAGAGCTATATAATCTGCCTGCTTTCACTTTGAACAAGAAGTGCTGGCCCATCACAGACTCCCTCATGACTTACCTGCGTAGTTGCCAAAGTATATCCTTTGGGCTGCAGGCTCTCTGCTGCTGCTGCGATGTCTGTGATCTCCTTCTTAGGCCCAGGAACTGGAGCTGACTCATTGTCTCCCTCACCACCACGATCCTCATCATGCTTCAGGAGGTACTCAACCCCAAAGTCCTCCTCCTGGCTCACTGAAGGTTCCTCCTCCTCCATGGCATCTTCCTCTTCGCTTTCATCCTGCTCACTGTCTACCTCTTCTGTTGAATCTGGAAAAAATCCCAGCATAGTTGGGTCAGAAAAGGACAAGCAGGTTTCAGCTTCAATAAACATGATCTACTACACACTGAGTCTGGGTCACTCAGTGATTTCTTTCCAACTTACTTACATTAGCAGCAGCTGAGGACCAGTATTCCCCAGTATCTTTCATCAAGACAATATAACACATTTAAACTGTTCTTGAGACAAAACTTTCTAGAAACCCAAAAACCAATCCTAAGATTGAGGAAAAATGCTTGAATATAGCAAGAAAATGAGATTATGAGATTTCAATAATAACTACAAAACACCGCTGCATTACAGCATATAATAGCATCTCTATTCTTGTTATACCTGAATGACTACTGCTATCATCTTCCTCAGATTCCTCCTCATACTCTGAAGTGGTGGGCTCTGACACCTCAGATGAAGAGTCTGACTCCTCCATTTCAAAGTCTGAGGCATAGGCACCAGCATATTTCTGCAGCAACTCCTCCATGGGCAGCTCACCTGTTAGAAGGAAAGAAAGCATCACATTATGCCTCCATACTCTAGTAAGTCTTCTTCACTTGGCCCTAACTACATTATTTGTGTTAAAGTGGCTGTCTAGTTTTGTACTCCACTCAGCATAAAAATAACCGAACTGTGGGTTACAACACAGAAACAATGCATCGCACCACATACCAAGCCCCAGCCTGGGATCAATTTCAAATGCTTGCTGTCCTGACCTTCCACATTAACTCTTGCTTAGATCAGATAGTAACACTGCTCCCCACTGACACGATTTAGGAAAAAATTTTAAAAACTACAGTGGAGATAGAATCAAGCAACCTAACCAATGAGCAATCTTTGCTTACTAAGATATATTATAGACTCCAGGGTTACTGGAGACACTTTAGGGGGGAAGTCCAGCAGAGAGAGTACTGAAATGGAACAGGTGCTTAGCCTGATCCTCCATCCCTGTAAGAGTGAAAATTCTGGCTAGGATGGTTCACAGAGCTAACAGATATTCAAACACATAACTGAATAAAAAAAAAATTGCTTTATGGGTCCCATGGGGTGCAAGTTCTGACCCATATTTGCTCTACTCTTTCCCCCCAAGCCACAGTTTGCTTTCGAACCTTCCTTGGCCAGGTCATCCAGCTCTCTGCTGTGATCCACATCACCTTCCAGCTTTTCTTCAGCATCTATTGTTTCCTCTTCATCTTCAGCTAGGAGAAGAAATATTCACCAGGTTAACACATAGAAGGATTCCTAAACTCATCCCCTAGACTTTACAAAAATAAAAAAATATAAAATAAAGCTTTATTAGCAAATTTAGCCCCGTTCAACAATTTTAAAAGATCACATACTGAAATTCTTGCACTGTGCTCATTCCTAAAGCAGAGAAGATCTGCATAAAGTTAGATTCTTACAGATCAGTTTCCTTGACTAATCAAAATGCCAAACTTGTCCTCAAGCCTCTTGGCATATTCAGTCAGCTCCCTAATGGACGTTAAGCTCACCTTCTTCTTCATTGGCAGTGAACTCTTCATCTTCTTCATCAGGCTTCCAGGGCTTTTTATTCCTCTGTGAAACAGGCTTTGGCTTCCCCTGCTAAGCAAGAACAGAAAGCTTTCAGGAGACAGATCCACGCAGGAGATTTTTAGCACTGTGTAGGACCACCACAGAGCACAAGCCACAGAGGGCAGGGTAAGAAAAATCTGACAAGGCAGCCCATCAGACCTTCACTGGGAGGACCAAGCTGTGGGGCGAAGTCAAGATGAAGCTGGTAGGGGCAGTTGCTGCCAAATATCTACTCCAAAAACCTCTGAAGTGGATTTTTTAAGCTACGGAATCCCCATGCATTTCCCAATTCAAGATCTGACCATATAAACCAACAGCAAACCTTTTGATTCTTGGAGATTTGTTTTTCCAATTGCTCATCCTCCTCTTCACTGTCACCCTCCTCCTCTTCATCATTGTCAGAACTTGAGGCACAAGGTGACACACTGAAGGAATTCTCTAAAATTTGGGCTGGCAGTGACTGCAGTAGCTCCTCTAGGGGCAACTCACTCTCCTGCTTTAGCAGCTCTATCTCCCGTTGCCGAGTCTCTGAATCATTCCCTTCCTGCTGTTCTTCTACTTCAATTGTCTCCTCATCATCTGATTCCTCATGGGGTTGGAAATCCCCATCTGTTAGGGAAGGAAATGAGGGATAAGAAGCAATCCTCATGAGTGAGACAAAATCTTCACTCAAAATGAAGGAATAATTGCCCACTTATAACAGAAATAAAGGCCTGGAGAGAAAATGGAACACAAGACATGCACCCTATATACAAGTATGAGGTCTGTAACTAACCCTGGCAAGTGAGTAGAAACTGGTAAGTTTGTAGCAGAATAGAAGCATCTAAAGTTCTGACCTTCATCCTCAATGAGGTGAGTGGGGTGTGGTGGACTGGAGGCAGTTGACCCAGCATGTGATCCACCACTCCTGGTAGGAACTGGAAGAGTCTCATTGAGGCTCTGGGTTAGTAGGTCTGAGTATTTCTCTGTCTGGCCCACTATGAAGTCCAGTTGCAAGTCCAGGGCCTTTTTCCGTTTCTCCTCCAGACGTGACTGCTGCTTGAACTGCACAACCTGAGGGAAAAAAGCAAAAGAAAGAAATCTCAAAGTCCATCTGCCTGCAACACATAATGCTGCTCAAGCCTGCACCTGAATTAAACAGATGGGTTACAACCCCGCAAGACCTACTGTTTTCTGAAACTTCAATAGCAATGTTCTATGTCGACAGATTGGTAACCATTTCTTTCCACTCATGACAACCAGGAATGTGCTACAAAGCACTTTCAATAATCAGTTTGCTTAAAACAATGAATGTAATCTAATGTCAAAGCGTAATCAAAACAGGTGAGAGTTGCAAGAGAGCATGGAAGAACTGATTGCTGTAGGACTCAACACGCATAGACTCTTCTGACCAACCACAGAATGCACAGCTGCCAAAACTTGTACATTCTGGGGTATGACCTCCAACATAACAGTTAAAATTCAATTTTAAGTAAATATGCCAACCAAACCACAAGAGTAAATTTATATGCATAGAGAACTCTGGTGCAAAGGCTATTCTGTATTTTCACTTTGAGAAGGTAATACTGGTTGGAGGA
This sequence comes from Cyclura pinguis, assembly GCA_030412105.1. NCBI lineage: Eukaryota > Metazoa > Chordata > Lepidosauria > Squamata > Iguanidae > Cyclura > Cyclura pinguis. The sequence goes on from CM059604.1 coordinate 12,041,190, forward strand.
TGGCACTAAAACAGGTAAGACTACATATGGCTTTCATGATACAAGACAGGTGTCCCAAGTACCTTCTCAACATTGCTCCAGAACTGTTTGACCTCTTTGGCGATGGATGAGGCAATGCGGCGCAGTTTAGCCTGTTCCTCTCGTTTGGCTCGTTCTTCTTTCTGTTTCTGTTCTTCATGATGCCTGATAACCATGCGCACAACCTGCATACAACAAAGACCACCACTCACCGCAGTTGTCTGTGACACTATATATTCTCTCTTCCTGGGTCTGGACTTTAGAGAGGGCTAACTGTAGCTTACTAAGGACTTTGTGGGTGGAAATTTTAGGAACATACATTACACTGCCTTTCAAAGTAGCAAAAGCTAGAAACCTTGGGTGCTACAAAATAATGAAATGCCTTTAATCCTAGCAGAAATCATAAGGAAACTAAGAAACGCCCCAACAGTATCTGTGTGTGTTTTTAAGATGCCCATACTGGAATGTATACTTGAAATCTAGCTAAACATAGGACAATGGTTGGTGACTGGAGAAAAATTTGACAGAAATGAGTTAACTCACCTTTCTTGCCACACCCCTCTTCCAGCGGCGCTCTTGGGCAAAATCAGCTGACAGCCACTGCATCTCCTCACAAAGATAATCCCAGTGCACTTTGGGCCGAACTGGCTCAGGCACCTTTGACAATCTTTTCAAAGACCAGAATCCTTCCTTTTTCATTTCTGCAATGCGATTCTCAATCTCTGCCTCCTGAAATAAAGTATACATGCTAGGTACCATATTTCCACCCTTTGCAATGAAGCTTGGAAGCAGCCAGTGCACAGCCCATCAACATCATCAAAGGGAATACTTGAAACAAGATAACGGATAGGGCCTAATGACTCAGAACCATGTGTGACTTACATGCTTGGCCTGCTCGGCAATTTCCGCATGGGTCTTGTCCCACATGCTTGCTGGGTCAGGGGAGGTGTACATCCCAGGCGACACAAGGGCTCTGTTTTGTGTCTTGGAAACATCAAAACTGAGGTGACTGTCCAGAGAGGAATCGTGAGTGAGATGGGGTGGGGAGATGCTGCCGCTTGAGGCAGGTGAGCCTGAGGAGGCCGGTGACACTGGATTGCTGCCCGTCATTCTGTCTGATGTACTCTGTTGTGGGGGGGGGGAGACAAGAGCAAGGAGTTATCGTAGCAGCTAAGAAAGGTACATACTCAAGAGAAACATCAGTGTGGGCTATTAAAGACAAGCTTCCCTTGTTCTGCCTCAAAGCTGCTTCTCACAGCACAGCAATCCACCTACCACAGGAAAGCTTTCCAAATCCAGTTTGAGAGCCTCTGCCAAACCACCAGCATTCTACAAAAGCTGTATTCCAGCCTGTAGGCCTAAAACATGAAAGCTGGCACTGCCGTCCCCCTCACCTCCAACTCTACCTGTGTGTGCAGTGTGTGGTGCTGCTGGGGAGGACTGCTCTGCATTTTAGTTCTCTCTTGCTCTTTGCCTCTCGTCCCAAAAGCTTCGTTTGTGGTTGTAGTGCTGGTGTCCTGCTCAAGTGCATGCTGGGAACCGGCCTCATTCTGGTCAGCCAGCCACTGGGACGAGCCGTCCAGCTCCTGGGTTCCTTGGCAGCCCAGCCTGCGCTCGGGACTGCCTGTCTCAGAATTTGCTGAAGAGATAAATGAAGAGCAATCACTTATTCTGTTAACAGATTCAGGTTAAACTGCCCTTAAAGACTGACAATATAACCAAATCTAAATTTAAGGAAGATTTTTGGAACAAGTTAAATTAAACACGTTGAAATAAAACTAACAAGCTCTCTTCAATGCAGGGCTTTCCAAACAGTGTGCCGCGACACGTTAGTGTCACTTGAAGTGTGTGGATGTGTCACCTACAATCTTTGAAACGTATGTTACTATTTATAAATCATATTTTTAAAAAAAATTATGAAAGGTTTTCAAGAGATATGTTGTACCCCCATACATTTTGTTATTACAATTTACATATGTGTCTGTACCTCTTATAAGAGATTACTTTAACCTTCGGTTTGCTAGTAAAACTGAATTACTGTGTCGTGAAATGATGCATGTCTAAAAAGTGTGTCACCAACATGAAAAGTGTAGAAAGCTCTGCTTTAATGCATGATAAAGCACCACAGAACTGGCATATTTAGACAAGAAGCATTCAAGAAATCTTGGATGCCATCATATTCTCATTGAAACACTATGTTTGCAGATTCTTCTGAATTCACAGCTCTCTGAACTGTGAAACAAGTGGTTGTGTGTAGCCAGGAGCTCTTTTTACTAGTTGAAGCTAGTATTACAACTGCAAACGTATTTGGATTGTTGTCTGTTATCCGTAAATATGCTGTTCAGTATAAAGGACAGCCTTTTTCTTAATAGTGGATCCCTATTTAATGGAATTTCCTCCCTCAAAATCTACCTTGACCTCATTGTAGATAAGCCTTTAAAACACTGTTATTTCCAGATGCTTTTGGCTAAAGAACTTTCAGTCTGTTGTGCTGAGTTTACTTCAGATGACCGTCTTTTAAAAGCTGTGACTAGTTTTAACCATTAATGTTTTCACTATGAATGCAATGCATTTTTGATTGAGTCTTAATTGCTGTTCGTGTATTTTGTATTCCAGCCCTTCACTTAATGGCATTGTCATCTGTACCTGTGTAAACTGAGAAGTCCTCTTGCTTTTCAGACTGTACTTCCAGGGTTTCGCTTTCCTGAGGAAGACTACTCCTAAAAGAAGACACTACAGTCAGTCCAGGACAGCAGTCACTCTTTTTGAGGATAGACATGGTGTATTCTTTCTTGATGGGAATCCTTCACTTGCTCCTTCTAACCCAGGGTACCCGGTGGCTCTGCTGAAGCATAGATCAAATCTTGTTTCTCCACAGTTGTAATGCAGACAGGGAACAGCCTGACTGCTGGTTGCAATGGAGAGTTTTAATGTAAGCACCAGCTACCAAATCCAAGCCTATGAGAAGAGGCAGGAACCTGTTTGGGGTGCTCGAGAGCCATTAGACAATTCTTTCAGTAATTCCTTCTCTGACAGGATTAACTCCACCCCTTGTCTACACTGCACACTGGCGGCTATGTCAAAATTGTCTGCCAGTGTGCCTGCCACCAAGCTCTGGGAATCAGAAACCTGTATTTTTTCAGTATCCATTTCCCATTCTTGTTTCACCTTGTGTTTCATTTCCCTTTGCACGCATCTTCGCTCCAAGCGTCAATATTCTGCCTGTCACTCTTGGATCATTGTTCTAGAGTCTCTTCTTGCTCCATTTTCTTGTCAGAGATCTCTACAAGTCTATTTAATCCAGCAAGCTGCGGGTCTATGACTGAAATTTCTACTCTTTTCAATTAATCTCTGCTTTATGTTGTACTTCTGTAGACTTCAGTTTACCCCAAACTTCTAAATAACTCATTATTCTCTGACCCACTGCCTTTCACCTCAATACTAAATCCAGCTATTGTGAAATTCTATGGCCCTGTCCTGACCCTGCTAACTCCATATTATGCTTGAAGAAATCAGTCATCCCCTGTCCCTCCACTTCCAATCTCGGCATATTCTCACTTGTCACATGTTGAGCCAGCTTCCGCACCTTTTGTTCAACTTGATCCAGAATGGAACTAGTCTTGATGCTATTAGTTGGAACACTGTCTATACTCCCCGTTACCTTCACTCCTTTGACATGCAAGCCAACTGGGCCTTCGCCCCACACTGCTCGCCTCATTGCATTGTACTGTTTAATTGCAATTCCCATCACACCATCTCGCCAATCTTTTAATTGCTGCCTCCCAGTCAACAAGCCAGAAGTTCGTTGTTCTGTTTTCAAGCAAGGACTCTCTGGTTTTATGCCTGGGCCATGACCTGCTACAGAAAGCGGAGCCACTAGTCTTTCTGATCCCAGTACCTTCTTCAGCCAGTGCACATCCTCGGGCTTGCTTGCAAGCCCAAGCATCCTTCTTCCCACTCCAAGCCTTGGTGGTTCAGGACTCTGTCCTGCTGACTTTGTTGTTCCCTGACCTATTACCATCATATCAATTCGTTCTTTTATTCCTGCACGCAGAGGTCCCAAAGCAAGCCCATGTCCTGCCCCTATGCCTGCAGTCCAGCCAGAGGTAGGTCTTGATGCTGCATAACCTCCTGACAGTGGTCTTCCAAGCCATGCCAAAGGTGTTCTTTCTGGACTCTGCCCTGCTACATCTGTTACATTACTTCCTAGCACCTCCTGTTCCTTAACATCTTGTTCTTCCTTGACTGGGTCTGCCAGCACCTGACTGGACTCCTTTCTTGTCTCATCTAGTGCAGGCCCCTGCTGCACTGTTGCCGCCTCTAATTCAGACTTTTGTGGCAACATTGCTGCCTCTAACCCAGCTCTTTGCTGAAACATCACTGCCCTGTTATCTGCCTCTGCGAAACAAGACATCCCTTCCCGCCCAATTCTGTAGCCCATGAGGACCATTCCTTCACCCACCTTGACTCTTGTCCCATGAAATCCTGGCTCAGCTGATCGGGTCTCCCTCTGCTCTAATGTCCTCCTGCCCGGCTGCATACGATCCTGTCTTATAAACCCCCTCTGCTCAGTCTGTGCTGTTAAACTGGTAACAATCAACCCTGGAGCCAGGTGGTCCAGCACTCCGCCTCTCCCTCTAGCTGAGTGGGCTGCCCCATGATGTACTGCCAGAATTGGCCCTTGCCGCAGTCCTGCCAATCCTAAAATTCTTTTCCCCTTCCCCCTGCGCTGCTGCTCTTGACTTCCTATGGTTGCATGCTGCGATAAACGTGATGACGCTGTTGAAGAACCTGGTCGACCCCATTCTCCTGGCACCCTGAGGGTTTGTTCTGACAACTCAGGTGTCCTCCAGCCTACGATGGCAGACACTGTAGCCTCTTCTTGACCTGACTTAGACCTTCTTAGGTCCCCTCTGGATATCCTCTCCGCAGATCCTACCCCTGCTATCTCCTGAGTTGGTCCTGCCAAATCCTCACCTAATTCTGGCCTCCAAGCCAACACTTCTTCCTGAGAGGTTACCTTTCTTTCCACCGAGTCCAAGCGATGCTGACTCGACACCTTCTCAGTTTCACCTGTAACCTCTGCTATCTGGTTTTGATACAATACCACAAATCCCTCTCCCTCACCCTGATCCTTGGCTGATGCCACCTGTTCTTTTCTAGTTTCCTCTTCAGTAACCATGCCTGCAGATCCCAATGGCTTGCCTTCCACATCATCAAGTCTTTCCAGGTCTTCTAAGTCTCTTGTTTCTGGTCCTGTTAACTCTTCAACCTTCTCCTGATTCATTCTTGATTTCACCTCTTCTTTAATCCTTCCTTCATCACTCTGTAGACATATTCCCTCCAGGTGTCTTCTAGCAACATCTGCTTGTTTGGGCAGTTCTACTATCTCTACTGCTTCCTCCAGACCCACTGGCAATGTCATTTCTTGCCCTACAGTCATCTCTTGTGTTTCAGTGGGAGCCACTGCTAGTACCATATCTACTTCCCCAGTCATAGCCTCAGTTGTCTCTGCTGAATCTACCTCAACCACTGCCAATACCGCATCTCCCTCTGTAGTGACCTCAGACTCAACAACTGGTGCCATATCCTCCTCAGCTTTGCCCTGATCCATGGTTAAATCTACATCCCCTGCTTTCTTCTCATCTACTTCAGGCACCTTCACAGCCTCCAAATGAACCAGCACTGATGCCACATCCTCTTTTCTAATTGCCTTCTCAACCTCTCGCTGACCTAGCCTGGCCTCTTTAGTCCCTTCTACATCTCTTTCTTCTTTCCTTTGATCGTCCGGTAAAGTACCACCTTCCCTCTTACTCACTGCTGGCATTACATCCTCTTTTCCAGTCACCTGGTCCACCTCTCCTTGAATTGCTTCTAACAAGTCTTCAACTCCCCCCTGACTAACTGCTGGTCTTGCACCACCCTCTGCCTCCCTCAGATCTTCTAGGACTCTCTCAACTTCCCCCTGGCCAACTGTTGGTGCCACACCTTCTTTCCCCGTTACTTGCTCCAACTCTTCTTGGCTTGCCCTTGTCAAGCCTTCAGTCTCTCTCTGACTGAATTTAGATGCTGCATCCCCCTCTGAAGTTTTGTTCTCTGTCTCCATCTGATCTGCTCCAGATACCTTCTTGGTCAGATCCACCTCAGATGCCAGGTCTTCTCTTCCAATTACTTCAGGTCCCTCTTCACTTGCTTCAACCAAAACTTGATTCTCTCTCTGATCTACAGTTGATTTCCCAACTCCCTCTTCCGTCAATACCTGGGTTTCTTCCTGAGCTAATCCCATCAACTCTTCCTGCTCCCTCTCAATCTCTGCTGATGCAGCAGCTCCTCCTACAATCACCTCTGGCAACTTTCTTTCATCTTCACCAGGTGACTCCTCAGCTTTTTCCTGGTCAACTGCAGATGCTGCATCCCGTTCCTCTTCAGTCTCCTCGAGGCTTTCCCCTCGTTGAAATCCTGACAACTTCCCAACTTCTCCCTGATGCTCTGCTGATTCAGTGCCATCCTCTTCACTCTCTCCATCTGTATCCCTATGTTCTGATCCTGACCCTTTTTTAGCCTCTTCTCCTACCAAATTCTCCACACCACTCATCTCAACATCCTTCTCATCTGTTCCAATTAACTTAGCATTTACACTTCCAATCCCTTCTTCAGAATCAGCACAATCCCTTTCCTCCTCATCTTCTGCTCCTGCTAACTCCTCATCCCCCTTTCCATCCATTTCAAGAACTATTCCACCTTCTCCAGCCAGCACTCCTTCTGTACATACGAGTTCCTTTGTATCCCTCTGTTCTATCTCCCCTCCAGTGTCCCCTCCACCTTCTTCTTCATCTGGACTTATAACTACACTCATTTCATCTAGTTCACTTTGTCCCTCAGTTTTTTCATTCTCCCCACTACTCTCAAGCTCAAGTTCTGTCATCTCTTCAGCCTCTTCTTCACTCACTCCTAAAGCCACCCCTTCTTCCTTCATGTCATCAACTGTCACCCGAGTCACTTCTTCCAAATCTTCAGACATGTCCTGTTCTGGTCCAGTCAACTCCTCATCTGCTCCTGGAAGTAACCCTAATGTCTCCTTATCCACCTCATTTATTGGCTCCTCTTGATTCATTGTCCGCCTATCTCCATCACTACTGGACTGATCCTCAGCATGTGCCTCCATGTTGTATCACCCTTTTCCTTCTAGCCTTATTTCTTTCAAAGTTCCTACACCAATTGACAACACTACATACATCTAATCCTACCCCCCCCAATCTTATCCCAAACCACCTTCACCCTCAGCAGCCCTGTTACCCACAGTACTTTGGTGCCCTACAAGGTCTAGGTTGATACCCTTTCACTTCTGAACTTCAGTTTCTTTCAAACGTTTCTACACTGCTGGATAAAAATGAACTAGATGTAACCCTACCTTTCAGCACCAGCTCCCTCTCTATTTCTGCAAACTACCCCTCACACTTTATTATCTTAACCTCCGCACCCCTGATCCTCAAATCTTCCTCTCTGAACATGCACACCTTTAACAGGCTCTTGCATCCTTTGAGTCAAGGTTTATCCCCTGCAGTCCCATCTTGCTGCTCCCCAACCCTGAGATCCCGCTTGCTCCTTTACTTCTCAGTGTAACTCCGACGCCCGGAGACCCACCTTCCCTCCGCGCCTCAACCCTTTAACTCTTTTCCCCACCCTTCCTCCTCCCACTTTCCCCTTCTGACCCTGCCTTGACTCCCCAAACCCCTCCCCCTCCCTCCCCCTCCCCCCCAGTCCCCGTCCCCTCCGGTTGCCCGCTCGCCCCTCCCCTACGCACTGAGTCGAAGGCGGCAGTTGGTTGGCCGGTTTCGCGGCGCGCGCGAGCGAAGAGTGGGAGACGAGAGCAGCAGCAGGTGAAGTCATAATAGGCCGGCAGTGAGAGCAGTCGATGGGTCAGGAAGCGCGTGCGCTTTCCCATTGGCTGAAGCCCTCATTTCCCTCCCCGCCGATCTTCCATTAGCGCGCCCTCTAGAGGTGGGGGGTTGAAATGACGCACGGCGGGAAGAGGTGGCAAAAGAAAGAGGCCCCATTCTCCCTCCCGCTCTCATCCCTTTCTCACTTTTCCCTCCCGATTCGAAGGAGAGCCTCGTACCCCTCCGAGAAGGTGGGTGTGAGCGACAGGAGTAAAGCCCCGGCCAGTCCGCCATCTTACCTGGGTGGGAGGGGGAGGAGTGAGGAGGGAGGGGAGGCGCCTCCTGCCCCGCCTCCTCCTGCCGCCGCCTCAGCCCCAGCGCCGCCGCCTCGGCCGGATAGAATCCGCCGCCATCCGTGGCCCCCAGGCCGCTCCCGCCCGGCTTCTCCTTTTGCGTGACCCCCACCGGTGCTGCCCGGCACGTCGCCGACCCCTCCCACTCGGCTGCTGATCCCTAACCAGGCCCCGCCGAGCCAGACCCGACCCGCCGCGGCAAAATGGCGGCCGCCACCACCAAGCGCCAGAGCCAACCCCCTCCCTCCTCCCACCGCTCCCTCCGCCCGCCGGCCTCGGCACGCAAATCTCGCGAGAGTTCAGGCAGCCGCGAGGAAGAGAGAGAGAGTTTTTTTTAAAAATCCCACTCGTACGCAAGATGGCTCAGCTCGCGGGGCGCAATGAGAGGCTGTGATGGAGGACTGTGGAAGACGGAGCAGTCTTTGCGAGCAAGAACTTCACACCGGAGCCTTAACCCGCGCGAACGGGGGAGGAGGAGACGGCGTCGTGAGCGAAGAGGATTTTGGGAAATGGAGTCCGAGGGAATGCTGGGAATGGCAGTCTCTTCCCCCCTCCCCCCAAAACTTGGAAGCGGCTCCTGAAGAAAGAAGAGGGCTTGAGGTCTGCCGGGGGTGGTGTTCGGACTGTTCGCCGGGTGGCGCGGCGCGACGATTCGAATTTACATATATAGGGCATGCGTATGCTAGGTGCTTATGAATGAAAGAATGCCTCCGTTGGTACGTCCTTAAAACGTTGTAGGTGCGACTCGCAAACATTTCAGAAGTAACTTTAGTCACCAAAGTTTTAGTGACTCTATAAAGTGACCAAAAAAAAAAAAAAACAACCTTGAGGAAGGAATGGTTTACCTCGTACTTTTAATGCGAAAAGTAGCGTACAAAACGTCGTGGAAAACATTTCAAGCTCGTTTAAGAACCACAAACTTGTTGAATCCAAGCACTGCCAGGGTTCAAAAGTGATCATCCGCGTTCGGAGCTTCAAAGCGTCAACAAAGATTTTCAGTTTCAAGTCCTGATCACTCGAACTTTGATTTTTAAACTGTCAGACAGGAAAACGGACAGTTATTTTTAAAAGGGCATTTAAACTAAAATGTAAGCAATCCTTTCGTTTAGTTCTCTGTTACCTAATTATTGACGTCCTTATTTCTTACTGGGCTTCTAGTATGATTTCAGACTTGAAATCCTATACCTTGTACAGCTTATTTAAATAAACGGGAATCATTTCTTAGCAGACACGCAGAGGATTGCTCTGTTAAGGGGTTGGATTCCAGCCTTGTCATACCCAATTAAATCAGTGGGCCTTAACCTGAGCATTAGCATCTTAAACTATCTTAAACCAGTGGCCCTCAATTTGATTAGTACCTTAAATTCCTCTGACTTACGTGCACTTAAGCGTGAGTCTACATCTCGCCTAAAGTTAACTCATTTTAAAGCTTGTTTTAATTTGTGACTATATGATTGCCTTTTCTTCTCTTGTTTTTCTCTGTCTTATTAATTTCTGTAAGCCACGTTTAATTTGTGGAAGAGTAGGGTACAAAAATTTGAACAAATATTCAGTCTTGTCTTAATCTGTCTGTTCTGGATAAATACTGCTAAGTTAGTTCTGTACAAAAAATTAAAAAGGATAGAAGAATGTGCTGATAGGGTAACACAGTGACAAAAGCAATCTTTGTACACAGAAAAACTTTGTTCAAAGCCTGTATCTGCCTTCCCCTCATAAACCAGTTACTTTCTCTTCAGGTTGGATCAGGAAAATTGAACAAGCATGTCCAGCACTACCTGGAAGCTGTTGTAATGCTGCAGTCCTACCCAACCCTAGTGCCTTGCAGATGTTTTGGATGACAGTTCCTAGCATCCTCAGCAGGCTGGTGAGTTGGAAGATGGAAAAGAGTGTATTACTGAGGAACTAAATTTAACTGAATTCTGTATTCTGCCATCTAAGCAAATGCTCTCAGGGGTCACATAGTGAGATAAATAAACTGGTACCTTTAATAATCAGGTTTCTTTGTTCTTGTGAACATGCTATTTTGTCTGCCATTTGACATTTAGTTATGAAGTTTGCTAGAATATAATCCTTAGTCTCTGAAGTATTACAGAAGCTGTAAGCCTGCCTATTCAGATCTGATGTCTGCACAGCAATAGCTAGATAGATTGCTGATCTTGGATGCTTGTATGTAATAAAACTGTAGAATGACACCAGCTAAGGCACATAATGAATTTTGAACAAGAAATTACCAAAACTGGCTTATGGGTTGTCTTGAATGTTCTGCTGTGGTTTTCAGCATTTAACTAAAATCACAATTTAAGATGGAAGTAGGTGCAGAAGCCTACTCTAATCTTGGGGCTTAAATGTTGCCCTTGAGTTGAAGTGTATATATTGTTTTCCCTGTCCAGTGCCCTTAAGCTTTGTTTTACTTCAGTCCCTATCATCCTCACCCAAATTGTCATCCCTGCTTTTCCTTCCATTGCCAGCACATTTTGCTGGCATCACAAACACAAGCTTCACCTTAATGTGTTGGGGCAGTCTTAATCTCTCTCTTATGTTTGTGAACCCATAACATGGTTTTCTTGGCAAGATTGTTCTGCTGGGGGCGGGGGGAGTGCCACTGCCTTCCTCTGAAGGAGTGTCACTTGCCCAAGGTCACCCAGTAGGTTTCCATGGCCAAACAGTGATTTGAATCCTGATTCCCTGGAGTCCTATCCAACATTCAAACCATTACACCACACTGGCGCTCCTTTTTCTGTTATTAAAACAATTCAAACAAATCCTTAAAGCTAGATATTTTCAGGTAATTTTATATATTAATTTTATTGACATAAGGAAAAAAAACTATCAGTAATTTTATAGATAGTCTCCATCCAGGATGAAGAATGTTTAAGACTATATTAAGACAAGCCTCACAGAGAGGAAAGTTATGAAGGATGTAAAAGATCTTTCTACCATGCAGTTGGTCCACTGACTAGGAAAGGAATTCAGGTTTTTTTGTTTTAAATGGTTAGAAATTAACATTGAGGCTATAAAGATAATGGATGTACAACACAGGCAATTTTTAAAGGCAATGTTCTTTTGCTCTTAGGCATCACTGAAACAAGAAGATACTGCAATCCTATACCCAGTTACTTTACAGCAGGTCCACACATTGGACTAGACTATAATTCCCAGGTGACTGGCAGGATTCTGGGAGCTACAGTCCAATAAAGTAACTTCCAGGTTCTCAGCAAGCCTCGTTTAATAGACTTTGAATACATACTTATAGGATTGAATTGTTAGCAACTTTGGCATTGCATTGTACAGATTATAAGATTCAAATATATTTGATGGCAATGGTTAGTTTGTGGAAATCCTCTGTTCTTAATCTTTTCTTTATTGGTGACCCTCTGTAAAACAATTTATTGTCAGGCACTCCCAAGTCTTAACTCAAGGTATAAACATGTAAATTTAGATTTAAGTATTTATTTATTTAAGGCTTCTGGATGCTAGGATTCAGATCCCCTCTCAGACACTGGGTGACCTTGGGCAAACCCCTTTTGCTGCCACAGCGGTTGGTATCCAGCAGCAGGGCTTCACGGACCTCTTGTGAGGGCTCTGTGGACCTCCAGGGGTCCCTGGACCCAGGTTAAGAACCACTGTTCAAAAAATATGACATGCTTTGACATGTTAAGGAAATTATCTCCAAAGGTGTTTATCCTGTTAATCCATTACAACAATAGTCTTGCAGCAACTTAAAAGACTAACATTCATTATGATATAATAAATATGGACTGCAACTATTTGGTTGTTGTTGTGCGCTTATGGTGACCCTAAGGTGACACTATCATGGGGTCTTCTTGTTAAGATTTCCTGTCAGGATTTGGTCAGAGAGGGTTTCCTCTGAGGCTGAGAAAGTATGACTTTCCCAAGGTCACCCAGTGAGTTTCCATGACTGAGCACGGATTCAAACACTGGTCTCCAGAGTCATAGTCCAACACTTACTGGTACACTACACTACACTGGCTTGCTACAACTGTTAACACAACAATAAATGCCACCTATATTGTATAGACCACAGTCCAATATTACCTTTGATACCAGAACGATGAAGTTTCTGGTAGTCTTTGAGCAATTAAAAATCCATTGCATAAATCTTCAACATCAAATAAATAATCTTTTTGTTATAGCACTAGAAAAGCCTGTTTTTTTCTGTAGAAGATGAGTTATTGTAATTACTCATTCCAATGTATGTATTTAACATCTCTTTTATGACAAAATAGTACAAGAAAGGTTCACTTTAACATTCTGCCTAGTAATCTTGGACCACTCTAGGAAGACATGTATGCCTCACTTTGCAGTTCAAGTTTTGCCAATTTCTTTTCATGTGTAAAAGTATTTTTAAAAAAATAAATTACTGGTTAAAAAAAGAAAGCTGGGAATTAAGCTTCCAGTCATTCTATGGAAAACTGCAAGGCTCCATGAAAGCTCATTACCTGATTTTCTCATGTGTGAAGACCATCCTTCTCCAGCCTTACACCTTCTGGATGTATGGGATTACAGCTCCCATCATCTGCAGGCAGCATAGGCACCCACTTGGGGAAGGATGATGCTGAATGAACAAGTTTGGTGCAGGGGCCTGTCTGCCTGTGTCTTATTTCTGCAAACCCAATCCACACTTCACTAAATACCTTACACTTAAGGGATTTCACTTTTCTGTCACAGCTGTGGTAGAAAGCTCATTCTTGCTAAAGTGGCATAGATCAATGGGAGAAGAAAAAGGGTACTGGCCACAATGCAGTGTGGCCCCACTGCTTATTGGTTAAAAGACCCAAAGGAAGGGACAAAACAAAGCAGCTCATAGATTTAGAAGCCTTTCTTTTTCCCTAACTCCCCTCCCATCTATAACACCATAACAATTGCTCCAAAGGAGGTGTTTTATGAAAACAGGAGCAGTAAAGCAAATCTATGTTACTTTCAGAACACTGGCCATCCAATATGTGGTGAAATTTCTGCTTTTCAAAAGATTGTGTTATGTTAGATTGGGCCCTTTGAAGCAAGTATGGAGAGATAAAAAGGATGCAGACTGCTGGTCTGTCTTATGAGAAGAGATCAAAAGTGTTGTGGGGGCTTTAGAACTCAACCTCACACAGCCGTCTGTCTCAGGGCTACAGAAAATCATTGAGTTTGCCTGACTGCAACAATTCCTTTTCTGCCAGGAACTTTTGTGTCCCTTAATGGTAGCGATAACTGGCCCTTATGCACACCGTCTCAGCATAGGGACATTTTGGAGATGAGACTGCTGGACTTGTGTGAAAACAAACAGGCAAGTTCTCTTTGGGACAAGTAACCAGGCTGCAAAGAGCACTATAGGCATGTTCCACTCTGACAAATGGGAAAATGTCTAATGCTAAAACACTAAAAGGCTAATTCCCAGAAATGGTTATGTAGCTTATTTTTCCAAACTGGACAGTGGAACAAAGAAACTGACTTTAAATTATGTTACGAAAGTAGGTGCTTTCAGAATCTAACCACTGTTATTTTTGATTACGGCAACAGGTACCTCAAGCTCTGCGTTAAACTGTATCTAGACCAGTGAGGCCATTGGCTGAGGGGCAATGGGAATATTTCTGATTTACAAGTGGTCTTTGATATCTAGACATAGATCCATCTTTCACCATCACTCTTTGTGCAGCTTGTGGCAAATGATTCCACAGGCTTCATTTGTCCTAAATCAGAGATGAATTTCATTGGGGGGGTCTTCCTCAGATTTCAGACACAAGTTCACTGAGGGGATTCCTTGGATCAGCCCACTAAATCTTGCCTGGCAAGTTATCTTTTTGATTGACCCTTCCATTGATGATCTCTCATAGGAGAAATTCCTGTTTTGCAGCAACTTTACTGAACAAGTATTCAGGAATTCAGTTGGATGAGGATGGAGGTGAGAACAGAAAAAACATTTTCCAGTTGAGGCAGCCATTTGCAATGGGTTATCAATTTGCCTCTGAAGACAGTGGAGAAAGAGGAGGCTTTTATTGTTTTTGCAGAACTATAGCTGATTTAGTCTTCATATCAACATTTGTCACCTCCACAACTGCAGGTTTGTTTCTCCATTACTGCAACACTCTGGGAATGCTTTCAGGATCCTGAGAGAACCTAAACAATAGATGGCTTGATCCCGCATCATTTCTCTTCTCCATGAGAATACAAACTATAGTAATAATCCAGGGAACTAGCTTTCCCTTCCTGGAATTCAGATCAGCCTAAACCAGTAGATTCCTGTTCTCCTCCCAGCCTGTACAGAGCAAAGATACTTGAACAATCTCTCCTTCATCTTTCATCCTGCCCTCCTCATCCCAAGCCATCCAAAGAGATACACAGACACAAAGAACAAGGAATCCAGAAGCACCAGTTTGGGGTTTAATTAACCAACCTGGGGAAGAAAAGGGCATCAGATAAGTGCGTCGCACTCTCCTTGTTGCACCTTTCCACTCAATTACAGAAGGAGGAAAGGGAGCCGGAGGTGGGAAGGGAGCAGATACAGGTATAGAAAAGAGCAGTACAGTAAAAACAAGGGGGACTGCGGAAAAGAGGGAAGGTCAGGAGAGGAGAGAGAAGTCACTTTTAAAATCACAATCTCAAACCTTTTATAAATGTACAAAAACCATTTTCCCCACCTGCCTGGGGCAGAATATATAAATATTTACACTGCCTCATGGAGGGGGGTGCGTCAAGATACAGCCCTCCCCCTCCCCTGAAAGCAGCCTTCCCATTAGTCCATGGAGGGAGAAGAACACACCCCAGAGTCATCATTTCAGCCCAGCAGGAATACTGGAAGCAGACATCAAATCCCCTGACAGGACACCCAAATCCACAGAGGCAGAAAGAGGGATCACTTGCAGAAATCAGGAACACAGACTGAGGATGCTTGACGTGGATTCCTGCTCCCACAACAGGCAACACCCCAAAGAGACCCCATCATCCTAAGCCTCAACCTGAGGCAAGAAGAGGTTCCCACTACTCAAGAGCTGATGGGGGCTAGAGTCTTTCTGGGGTGGCAGCGGCAGCAGCATTACGCCCCTACCTCAGCCTAAGGGGACAGGCAGCTACGCTTCTATTCCCACTAATGTGAAGGGGCGCCTAGATATCTGCCCGGGTTTCACGCTGACCCTGTCCATCAGTCTGCCAGAGTCAAGGGAAGCTGCTCAGTACAGGCGCTCATTGCCAGGACCCCACTGCAGCCCCATTATCTGGAGTCCCGGTCCTTGTAGGCAGCTGCCAGTTCTCGGATGTCAGGGGCACGACGAGGGGAACAGGGCCGAGCATTGGAAGCTGGGATCAGAGGCGGGGGGGCACTCAGCAGACCTACAGCCGCAGCTGCAGCCGAGGGGGTGGCTTTGGCCAGCAGCCCGTTTTGGTGGCGAGGATAGGCCATGAGGCCTGGATGGGGAGGTGGCGCCAGGCCATATAACCGGGCCCGTTCATAGTCCTCAGCTGCCGTGGCAGCAGGTGATGGAGCCTCCAGGTAAAGGGGCTGGCGCTGTAGCGAGTGCAACTCCAGCCGCCGGTGGTAGGGCTCACGCCAAGCTTCAAGTGCGGCATAGGAGGCAGCTGAAGGTGGGGCAGCCACCAGGTATGGTGAAACACTCCCACCAGTCCCGGCCTGGGGCCGCTCAAACACAGCCAGTGTTCCCAAAGGGTGGGAGACATGCAGGGTGCTGTGGTAGGGTGCTCCCATGCGCAATGCCCCCTCAAACCCGCTCAACTCTGGCTCTTCCTTGACCTTCACTTCCTTCTTCAGAGGCAGCTCTGGGTAAGGCGAGCGGGAGGCATGCCCCGAACTCGCTGGGCTTCCATAGCGGTGCTCACGTTCCGCTGGCACATGAGGCCGGCTTGGGGGCTCCTCGTGGGCCAGTGCTGGGTTCTTTGGGGTGGGAGTAGCTGGAGAAGCACGCAGGGGATGGCGGGAGAAGAGGGCATCTCTGAAACACAGACACACAATTATGTTCAAAGGGTCAGTTCTTCAGAAACTACTAGCAATCACCCAAGACTCCAGCATTTAAACCAATTCTACTGTCTTACTGTAGAGACTGGGCCACTCTTCTAGTCCAATCTTTGTTCCCCATCATACCACTGCTTCTTTATTTCCTCTTTATCTTACTCTCCCTCTCCCCATACAGTACTCTCTCTTCTATTCAAGTCTCTTCATACTCTACCCTGCCAGAAAGAACTTTGAAAGTTCTCCCTTGTATAACACTGACAGCTTAAAACAAAAGCTTGGAAAGCTATTTTTGGGAAACCCAGCCAATGATTATGCTTATTGGAAAATTTTGGTAGTCCAAAAATGTACTTTTTCCAAACTGAATAAAATATGTACATAATAAAATCTTCAGGGATGGATAGACTCTCTTCCACTTCAGAAGACACAACCATCACCTCTATATCCTCTCTCTCTCTCACTTGTGTCTCACCTGTCCTTTTCATCTTTGATCACTGGCCCATCTGGCTTTTCGCCCTCTTTGTCATGCTGGGTGCCTCCACGCTCAGTCCCATCTCCAGTGCCACCTTTGGGCCAGGCTGGGGCAGTAGGGAAGGAAGGAGGCGTGCGGTGGAGGCGATTCCAAGTCTCATGGGGATTAGGGAATGGTGGAGCTCCAGGGCTGTCCTTCTGCCCAAAGACAGTGCTTGAATCTGAGAAGATACAGTAGAAAGATCAGATCCAGTAGAGTAGAACATAAGCAACCCCTGCCAAACCCCTAGCCCTAACCATGGTGTACATCATCTGCAAAGCTAGCAGATAACAGAAGAAACTAGATTTCCAACATGGAATAAGGGCACCAGGGAATATCACATGATTGGGAAAAGTCCAATAGTGTAGTCCATTCAATCTGTAGTATTTAAGATGCCGGTGATTCCAAATGTTGAGAGAGAAGAGTTTCACATGTGTGAATGATCTCTCACAGCGCTAACTTTCCACAGACAAGAAGTCTGCATATCAGAGGGAGGGGTGCTATAAATTAGTTTATCTCTTAAGTACTAATTTCTCTCCTCACCATCTCTGTGCTGCCATTTCTAATGTGCAGCATCCCAGAAAAACCTTATTGCCAATTGCTTTTTTTTTAATATATGTTTCCCAGTTTTTTAAATTCTGTATCATCATTCTTCTTCAGTTAGAAATTGCTTTTTCTAAAGGTATAGGCAACTCCACAAACAGATACAATGTTGTCAACAGAGAAATGCAAAACCTGATCAGAGCCTTGAAAGAATAGCCAAAACGACAGGAGAACAAATAAGGGAAATGTTTGGAAGCCGTGGTTCCAGCAATAATTCAAGTCCCAAATTCCAGCCACTAAAACAGGGGAGAGATTATGCTTCTCCAGATGCTGATGGCTTGCACCTCTCATCCATCCTTGCCAATGGCTATGCTGGTTAGGGTTGTTGGGGACCAATCCAGCCACATGTCACCCACCCTTGCTCTATGACAAAGAAACTTTCCTCTTCTGAAAAGAAAGGGAAAGGGCAAAGAATGGAGAAAACTAAGACCCTTAAACTATTTTCTGCAGCACTGGGTCTGAGAAACTGGGTCTCCCAGGTTGCTCTTCCAACTCTAACACCCAGGTGTATTCCGTTGTGAAAAAGGAACAGGATCCTAGAGTTCAGGTTCTAGCCCCACCTCTTATATGCTCTAAGAGAGTGGCTGTCACAACATCTACACATTTTGAACTTCTATGCCCTGAAGCCCCAGCTAGCACGATCAATGGTCAATGAGTCTGAGATTTGCAGGCCAAAATGCAAGGGTCAAACAGTGACAACTACTTCTCCCACTATTGAGAACTTTTTACACCCCTTCCCCCAATAATACTTACTGAAGGAGGGGTTCCCCAAACCTCCAAAAGCGCCATTGGAGAGTGCTCCCAGGGAGGCAAAGCTGGGGGGCCTGCTGAAGGGATCTGGGGGGAAAAAGCAAGCAGAGAGGTGAGTAATGGAACAGAAGTGTCTTGCTCATATTCCCTGTTCCATTTATCCCATAATTCTAGTGTTCCAGCTCTTACCAATGTGTGGGCTGGGGCTGAGGAAAGAGCCATGAGGGGTGCTGGCAGGACCAAAGGATGACCCACTGCCAGGGTGGACAACACCTGCAGGACAGACAGGGCAGAGGTTAGAAGAATTCATGATCAAGAGAGCACTCAGCTGGAGGAGAAGAGGGTGTATTCCATAGCCAAGGGACACCAGGCTACCAAAACAAACCTACTTCAGGAATAAAAGTCATCATCACTACTATTTAATTAATATAGCATACAAATCAATTTTAATATCTTAACGGGTTTCATCCTGAGTTTGGAAAAGGTTTCACATTTAGACAACTTAATTCTGGGGATACAAGTGTTAAAAGCTGTAATCCAAATAAGTTACCTTTCCAAGCTCTGTGTCTACACGATAACCAAAAACAAGCAAGCAAATAAACAAAACAAGAGCCCTCAAAATATCTAAAAAAAACCTGGTTTGAATGAGACACAAGATTCTCAGGAATGTGAAAAGAAAGGTCTTATTTCAGATGTAAGCCTAATGTGTTTTGACCAAGAAATATTTATGGGACGTTCTGCAGAGTTTGTTACAACACACACACACACAACAAAACAGGATAAGGGACAATACACATACATGAGTAATTTGAACCATGACATGAACTGTGCAACTACAAAAGTTGCCAGTGTATTTAAGCATCGGATTAGCTTGCGCATAAAGTATAACAATTAATTAGTTGGATTCAATAAAAATACAGACATGTAAAATGGGAAATTCTATATACAGTCAGTCCTCCACATTTGCTAGGGTTAGGAGCACAGGAAACCCAGAAAAGTGGAAAAATATCAAAGTGTGTGTGTATCTGTAGGATACACAACAAAGGGCTTCTCTATAGGGGTGGGTTGGCATGGTAGCCCTATACTTCTTCTCTCTTGCCTATCTCCCAGGGTGGGCCCTGGGATAGTCCAGTCTTTTAACCCACAGGACAGACAGAGAACACTGACCAGAGGCTGTGAAGAGAGTTCCAGGGCGTGCCAGCTCCTGGCTGTGGGGCAAACCGCCAAAGGCTCCAGTTCCAGGCAAGCCAGCAAGGAGGTCATTCCGGAAATCCAATTTGTGGGGGTCGCCTTGCATTAGCTATGATGAAATAAAAAGATCCGTATGAGCAACAAGTCTAGCATTATTTTACCACATCAACCTCCACCTCTTGTAGTTATTTTTGTTGTAATTCTTTTGTTTTTGGCAGGGACTCCTCCTGCTCAGCCCCACCCCACTCTCAGGGGTTCCAAGTTCCCAGCCTCCTAACCCAGACTCACAGACCCCGACTTCGATCCAGGGTCCAGCACAGACATCAGAAGATCCGAAGGAGAGAGGCCTCTCCCGTTGCTTGCAGCGACCCTCTGGCGGCCACCAGCAGGAGCTGCGCCACACCCCGTCACTGTATGCAGGCGGAGGGGGGAGGCGGCGCAGGCCCACCCTACCTTCATCTTCTCCTGGTGCCGCAGGATCATATATGCCACACGGACGTGCATAGCGCACCACTTCCCAGGCTTCTGCGAGAGAGGGGGTAACCGTCAGCTCTGAACGTTATGGCTCTGATGGGCCAGGCACATGTTGCCCTATATCCTGACTCAAATTATTCCCCTGTGCCCCTGTGCTCACTCTCTCCCTTGATCCCCCCCCCCCGCCAGGCCTGCTGGGTCAGCCACCAGTAGTTCCTAACATCCCATATCATCCACCCCACTGTGCTGCGGCCAGGAGAGGTCCCCGCCTTACTCACTCTCAGTGTTGGTCGGAAGGGATCTGTGAGCTGCAAGGAAACACAAACACCAGCTAAAGATTAGCAAGCCTCTCTTCCAGATGCCACCCTCTCCCCTTTAAACACATTGTCAACTCACCTGAGCCCCTTTCTGGGACAAGGTGGGTGGGACAGTGCCTAGGCGGGATGGCAGGTCAGGGTTAGTGCTCTGGGGAAGAAAGAGTAGGTCAAGAAGCAGGACGCACCACAGACTGTACCTCCCCTCTCCTCTCTGCCCTCTGCCATCAGATGCCACTCCCAGGAAAGGCAGAATCCTGAAATCCTCCTCTTTCCAATGTCAGAGGCCCAGAATCTGCTTTTCCACCCAGCCTCAAGCCTTTGCTGCTTTTCCCACAGAATCCAAGTATCACAACTCCCCACCCAACTACTAAGGAGCCTTAGCTCCCAGCCTTCCTTTTCTAACCAACTAGATTACTGGCCACCTCGGATGGAAGAATGCCATTGAGTTCAAGTTACATGCACACAAGAGAGAGCTTGGAAAAATTATTTCTTTGGACGACAACCACCAGAACCCAACAGGCAGCACTGATTCTGCCCATGCAGGCTGGTGAAATTCTGGGAGCTGCAGTCCAAAATACTCTTCTCACTTCTGCAAACAGACACTCCCTAAACCAACAGAGGGCTTCTCTATAGGGCCTGTCTTCCTCCTCAGAGCTGGGAGTGAACCCAAGAGTCCAAAACCTCTGCTCTTTCTCATGTTCATACCCACTCAGCCTCACCCATCTGTGGTCACTCTGGCTCCCTGCATCACATCCCAAACTCTGCCCCCCACCTCATTTTTCACATAGAGATCCCATGAGTTTTGGCCCTCAGCCCTCCCTGCTGGAAATCTACTAAACCCACTATTGCAAATAAGTTGGGAATAAAACCTGGGAGCCCTGAACTCTAAATCTTCCCACCACCTCTACTTCCAAGAAAGCCCCATTTTTCTACTATGTCTGGAGGGTTCACCTTAGGTTGGAACGCCCCCTGCAGAGAGCCAAAAGTCACAGCGGGAGGCAGGACTGGGGAGATCCCCGACACGGTTGGGGGGAATGCGGCATAAAACTGGAAGAAGAAGAGAAAGCAATGGAAGTGCCACCCAGAGAAACTGAGGCAGGGGAGAGGGGGGTTCTGCTCCTTTCTCAGGACGCACAGCTCTGCAGCTTTCCCTGGGGCCCCCTGCCAAAAGGCCAGCCCCCTGGGCACTCCCTACTCCAAGAAGGCTCCACTTACATTATGCCTCAGAAGCCCATCCATCTTGCCAGGATATTTCTCAAACTGCAAAGAGACAACAGAATCAGAAAATGAGACTGGGGTGGGGGAGAAATAATTGCAATGCAAAATCTAAACTCTGACCCAAAGGGTTCAACCTGCTAGCAGGATCTGTGACATACAGACACACTTCCTGTTCACCAGCTCTAGAAGAACTGCACTCACCACAGCTGAACTGGGTGTGGGCACCATTCCTGGTGGGAAAGGGGTGAAGTGCTGGTGGGTATGCTGGTGGGTGTGCTGGTGCTGGTGGTTGTGTTGGTGGAACTGGAAGGCCAAGGGGCGGATGGTGGCGGCTCCCATGTCGGCTCCACCCTGTGCCGTGAGGAATCGGGAGCTCAGGTCTTGGCGTATTAATTCTTGTTCTGGGAAGGCAGAAGAACAAGATACCTAAAAGCATGTTGCTGAGGAGGGGAGCCATTGGGGAAGGAAAAGAAAGAGCTGAAAAGATCGTATCTCCTCTCCACCACAATTCCCCAGGGATGCAGTTGTCTATATCCCCATAATCCTGCCCAGAGCCTGGAAATGTTCATTTTGGACTACAAGTCCCAGAATCCTCCAGCCAGCATGGACACTGGCTGTTGCTGCCTAGACGATTCTGAGAGTAGTAGTTTATAAAAGTATTATTTCCAAGCTGTGGATACTTGCCCTACTTTAATTTCCAAGTGGTACATAAATACCAAACCAGATGAAATACTCCCTTGTTTTTTTGCCAATACTCTCACACGCTCCAAGGCAATCTTATTCAATCCTCCATGTGTCCTCCTCAACAGTCATTTACCCCAACTTCTGACCAAAAGTAGATATTTATTTATTACTTCCTGTACTTCCCCCCTTTCTGGAGGACAGGAAATTTACTTCAAAACCACCAAAACTCAGTCCACATATCACCCAAAGAACAGCACCACTACATAAATTTTATAGCATTTTGAGGTCAGAAAACTCACTTGTTGGATAGCACCTTCCACGAGCCCTTGGCCAGCCTGGGCACTAGTCACATTTTGGATAGAGGATACTAGGAACTATGACCCAGAAAAGTAACTTTTTCCAAGTTCTGATCTAGACCTCATCACAACATTCACAGAGCAACTTTAATCATCTCCAATCACATAGAGCATGAATATGTTGCTCAGTAGAATACGCACGCGCGCGCACACACACATATTTTCAAGAGCTCAGCCCACTTAACCTCCATATGTACACTCACTCACACAAACATATGGAGGGATGTACAGGTTCCTCCATGTGTGAAAAGCATATACTGTGACACAATATACTCTCCACATGTGTAAGATGAACAGGTTGCTTGCCTGTAACTGCGGTTCTTCGAGTGGTCATCTGTACCCTCACACAATGGGAATCTTCGCACATGCACGCCAGCTTTTCAGAAAGTTCCAGAGCTGAGCAGCTTGGCGGGAACCCCTCCCCCATCCGGTACTGAGCATGCTCAGTCCCGCCAGGCTAACGGTCTCTCCTCAGTTTCAAAGTCCGCCGAGGCGAGGACCTGAAAGAGGGCAGGCTGGGCGGGTGTGTGTGAGGGCACAGATAACCACTCTAAGAACCACAGTTACAGGCAAGCAACCTCTTCTTCTTCTTCGTGGTCTCTGTGCCTCACACAATGGGAGACTGAGTAGCTTACCGTTGGACGGCGGGTCAGGTCCTACAGGATTGAAGACAGCACTGCACGACCACAAAGCGAGCATCATGCCGAGCCCGGCAGTCAAGGTGGTAGTGGCAAACGAAGGTCGAGGGCCGCAACCAGGTAGCCACACGACAAAGCTCCTGTAGATCAACCCCACGGAGGAGAGCTACTGAGGAAGCCATGGCCCTCGTGGAGTGGGCACAGAGCGGAGGAGCTGGTGGAGGCTGTCCTGCAAGTTCGTAGGCCACCTGAATAGTCTGGACAACCCACTTGGAGAAACGCTGAGTGGACACCTTGTGACCCTTCCGGTGGCCACCATAACAGACAAAAAGGCGTGGGGTCTGTCGGAAGGTCGAGGTCCGTTGTAGGTAGAAGGCTAGAGCCCGACGGACGTCGAGCGAATGAAGTCAGCGCTCAAGAGGCGAAGCCAGATCAGGATAAAAGGTAGGTAAGATGACGTCTTGATTCAGATGGAAGTCCGAGACGACCTTGGGAACGAAGGACAGATCGGGATGCAAAACCACTTTGTCTCGGTGGAACACTAGGAAGGGCTCATCTGACCTTAGCACAGTCAATTCCCCTGCCCGCCTCGCTGAAGTGACAGCGACCAGGAAGGCCGTCTTTAAGGTAAGGAGACAGTCGTCAGACGTTGCCATCGGTTCGAAGGGGTGTCGCGTAAGTTGAGAAAGAACAAGCGACAACGACCAAGGCGGGAGCGGTGGGGAGACCGGAGTGTGGAGGTGTTGAAGGCCTTTGAGGAATTGCTTGAGTGTAGCATTCCAAAAGAGGGCTGCGGAAGGAGTACCACGCGGCTGGTAGGCTATGATGGCTGACAGGCAGACCTTCAGCAAGAACATTAGGCCCTGTTCACAGAGCTGCAGGAGGAAATGCAGTACTGTTGATAATACAGCTGGAGATGATGCCTCATTCAGGGTGTCTGCGAAGGCCACAAATCTTCGCCATTTGTAATTGTACAATCTTCAAGTGGGCTCCTTCCTGGCGGCCGTGAGGACAGCTTGGATGGCAGGTGAGTCTAGAAGGTTATCCTCCATGCGTGGAGACACAGGAGTGGAAGGTCCGGATGAAGGACGCAACCCTCCGAATGAGAGAGGAGGTCTGGCGGGCAACGAAGTCGCATCTTGTGGTCCCGAGCGGCAGTGAAGAGAGGGCCGAACCAATGCTGCCTTGGCCAGTACGGGGCTACCAGGATGGCGTTCACCTCGTTAGTCATAAGCTTGGCCACCACTCGGCCCAGGAGTGGGAACGGAGGAAAGATGTAAAGAAATTCGTTTTTCCAAGGGAATTGGAACGCATCGCTGAGAGAGCCAAGGCCCAGGCCGGCCCTCGAGCAGTAGCGGGGACACTTCTTGTTCCGATCACTTGCGAAGAGATCGATGGACAGAGTGCATCAAACGCTATCTGTTGGAAGGCCATGTCGGAGAGGGACCATTCGTGGTGACACACCGTGTCTCTGCTCAGCGTATCTGCTGTGACATTGTCCCGTCCCGCCAGGTGAACCACGACGGGGTGCACACGCAGCGGGACACGCCAATCCCAGAGACGTAGAACCAGGTGGAGAAGAGTGGAGGAGTGAGTACCTCCTTGCCTGTACACACAACAGACGGCCGTCGTATTGTCCAACAAGATCTGGACCATCTGTCCGATAACCAGGTTGCGGAAGGCCTGCAGGGCTTTCAGGATGGCCAGGAGCTCCAACACGTTGATGTGGAGACGCGTCTCCAGGCCGGTCCAGTGTCCTTGTACCGCAAAACGTCCGCAGTGCGTTCCCCAGCCTAGGAGGGAGGCATCTGTCGTGATAGTAAGTGTTGGGCAGGTTCCCTGCCCAGTGAAGGAATCCCTCCATTGGTGGCTCTTGCCTCGACACCTACTCGACAAATGGCATTCCCAATAGTAGGTGTCGAGGCAAGAGCCACCAACGGAGGGATACCTTCACTGGGCGGGGAACCCACAGGAGATGACGTTGGTTGTCTAGAAGGGGGTCAAAGGTTCTGACAAACCAATGATGCAGAGGGCGGGCATGAAGACGGGAGAGGTAGGTTACAGTCGTCGTGGTTGCCATGTAGCCCAAAAGCTGTTGGATTCTCCACGCCAAGATAGCCGGGGCGCGTAGAACAGTGCTGGTGGCTTGACGCAGCATCCAGGCCCACTTCACCAGGAGAAAAGCTCTGGCAGAAGTGGAGTCTAGGGTGGCACCAATAAAGTCCAGGATGTGCGACGGCTCCAAGTGTGACTTCTTGGGGTTCACCCTGAGGCCGAGGTCTGAAAGAAGAGAAAGGGCGAGGTGAAGGTCCCCGTACAACTTTTGCTTGCAGGGCGCCACCAGCAGTCGTCCAGGTAGGGATAAACCATAATGCATTTCATGCAGAAGTACGACACCACAGGGGCTAGGCATTTGGTGAAGACCCTGGGGGCGGTAGACAGGTCCAAAGGCAGGACCTTGTACTGACAACAGACACTGTCAACTGCGAATTGGAGGTACCTCCTGTGATGGGGCTGAACTGCGATATGGAAGTAGGCATCTTGTAGGTCGATGGAGGCGAATCAGTCCCAATGCCTCAGGAAGGGCAGGATGGAAGAGAGAGTGACCATCTTGAATTTACGAGGGAGAACATAAAAATTCACCCCCCTGAGGTCCAGGATAGGTGGGAGGGTGCTGCCTGATTTGAGTACTGTGAAGCATCAGGGAAAGAAGCCAATGGAACTGGCCGAGGGCGGCACCTGTTCTATGGTTCTATAGGAGGAGGAGGGACTCTATCTCCTCGAGGAGGGCCGGACTGGCAGGAGTGGAGTAGAAGATGCCTGGAGGCGGAATACTTTGAAACTCAATGGTGTAACCAAGACGGATGATGGAAAGAACCCAGAAGTCCGAAGTGATCTTGCACCAGATGTTGAAGTGGCAAGCCAGACCAGGGGTTCTGGAAAGATGGACAGGCAGATGAAACAAGGGTAGCAGTGGCGGCCTGCAAGGGAAGTCAAAAACGAGACTTAGCAGTAGAAGAGGACTTCTTAGAGGATGGTTGGCACTGGAGGGGCGTCTGGAAGAAGTAGGAAGAGAGGACTGAATGGACACATGGCAAGGTGAGCGCCACCTAAAAGAATAGGCAGAGTGCCTCCACAAGGAGTGTGATGAAGATGGTCTCCTGGACTGAGGAGTAGGATGGAGGCCCATCTTCTTGGCCGTAAGGCAAGCCTTCACCAGATGGTCCATGGCCTCATCCATGGTCACATGGAAGAGCCCTTGACCATCAAAGGGCAGGTCCTCAATCCTCTTCCTACTAACCTCTGCAAGTCCAGTGGAACGAAGCCACGCAAAGCGACGAAGAGTGACGGCCCCAACCATCACTCGCGCCGCGCCCTCGAAAGCATGGCGAGAAGACAAGATCTGCTGATTAGAGAGGGCCACAGACTCATTACAGAACTGGATGGCGCTAGTTCTATGGTCATCTGGCAGGTGAGCCAGTAGAGGATAAAATCTGTCCCAGATGTTCCTCTGATAGGCAGCCAGCCACGCTTGTGTGTTTGAGATCCTGGTGATCAGAGAGGATGCCGAGTAGAAACGTCGACTGAAGGTGTCCAAGCGATGGCCCTCACAGTCTGGAGGTGTCTCTTGCCCCCCTTTGTCTGGGAGGATTCGACAACTATCGAGTTCAGTGTCGGATGGTTAAAAAGGAAGTCAACGTCCTTCTGGGTCTGGTAAAGATGCTAAAAGCAGTCAGGAATCAGCTGAAGCAAGGCCAGCTGGACCCAGGGGTGTTTTAACACTTCCTGCAAGACAAGGAGGAACAGAATCGGAGCCGTGGAAGGAGGCCGCGTGTCAACGTAATGAAACTCCAGGTCTTGCACTGTCAGAGCAGGCCCAGAAATGTCCAAGCCAAGAGCACTGGCCATTCTGACCAGGATGTCAGAGAATTGCTTGACATCTTCTGGAGACGAATCCGGGGTCGGCTCTCCAAAGGCCAACAGCAGAGAAGTACAGGAGTCTGGTGTGGAGTCTACGGAATCACTGTCGGAATCATAAGAGGCCGAAGACTGAGAAGGAGACCGACATGGCCGGGGCGGGTCTGGTACCAGAATAGAGGAAGCAGCCGGTGGAGCACTAGCGGAGGCCGGAAAAACTGCTGGGGCTGGTATCGTAGCCGGTACCGAAAGCGGTATGGACGCCGTCACCAATATCGATGCTAAGGACACCAGGATAACAGCCGGGATTGGGCGGACTACAGATTGCGTTGGTACCAAAGCCGCTAGAGAAATCGGTAGCGTGGATGGAAGGTGGGTATCTGGCAGAGGCTAAGAGACCGTTGCCGTCACCTGAGGAGGCGGCCATATCGGCCTTCGATGAGGTAATCAGTCATGGAACCGGCGGTGAGCTGGAGAGCACCGATAATACGGGGAACGGGACCGAGAACGTGTCCTTGAACGTTGGTATTGAGAGGGGCATCAGTACGGGATGCAGAAAAACGTGACGGAGAGCGGGAACGCTGCAGCTGATAGGCAGACCAACAGTGAATGTCCGGATGGTATCGATCACGATAAGCCAGTGAATAAGAATAATATGAGCCCGGCTGTTCCCTCCAGAGATGCTCGTGACTGCATCAAGCAATGTAGGAAGCAGAAGACAAAGGCGAATCGAATCTCGCCCGCAAAGCGTCACATTCCGCACAGGGATCCTGACGACGTGGAGATCTGCCTCTATCACTATGTCCCGGAGAGCGCACCACGCTAGACCGAGGGCGATCACGGGAAGGAGCCCGAGGAGCGTCCAATTGAGACGGGTGGTCCAACTTGAGGCCAACAGGTGCCAGTATCGGAGGAAGCGGGGTTGGCACAGCCGCTACTCCTGCCTGGTCCGACGTAAGCGGCGGAGACGACGGCGGTGACGGTCAATGCTCAGAGTCCGACGTCAACTCCACAGGCACCAGGACCGAAAGAACCGGGAGTTGGACATCATCACTCCCCAGTGAAGGGCTAGGAGCGTCCTCTTCCTCCACGGTAGCCATCAAGCGCTGTGTTGGAGGAGGCGTCAGCAAAGAGGCTGGCGGCCTGGAGGAGAGCGGCGTTTCTCCTTCTTCTTCTTCTTCTCCTTAGCGGAGGAGTCGGCAAGGTGGGAGGAAGCTCGCTTATGCTGAGCAACCGCAGGGACCTTGCAAGGCTGGGTGGACGCCAGTTGAGAGCTAGAAGAAGCTTCCCCAGAAGAAGAGGTGATAATCGGCACCCTGGAGAGCTTCGAAATCCTTGGTAAGGAGGAAACTGGAGGCAAAGCCGTCGAAGATGATACCGGTATTTGGTACCGATGTGATCGGTACCAATGAGGTCGATGCTGGAGGTAAGACCGGTGTCGAGGAAGAGGGCAACGACGAAGGTCTCAGAGTCGAGAGGGCCCGAGATGAAGGGTGAGCTATGGAGGTGGTGAAAAGGGCGGTATTTGAAGCCGCCTGTTCCTTTATCCAAAGAGCTTGCTCCCAACAATAAGACTTCAACTGGGAGGCTCTGTTTTCCAAGGTCTGAGAAGTGAAGTCTTTACAGATAGAACATGACCGAACGTTTTGGGCCTCTCCAAGGCAGAACAGACACTCGGAGTGGCCATCGGACAAGGAAACCTTGCAACTGCAAGACACACTTGAACAAGGACAACATAGGGGCGAAAAGTTCTTACAGAGTTTTTTGATGAAAGCAGCAAAAGAACGAAGAAACAGTAAAAAAACGAAGCAAACTGCTCAGCAAGAAAGCCTTCCAAGCTGCTAACAGGTCGGCGGACGAAAAGAAACTGGGGAGAGACCATTAGCTTGGCGAAACTGAGCATGCTCAGTACCAGATGGGGGAGGGGTTCCCGCCAAGCTGCTCAGCTCTGGAACTTTCCAAAAAGCTACTGCACATGCACAAAGATTCCCATTGTGTGAGGCACAGAGACCACAAAGAAGAACCTATACCTCCATCCAAATGTTTCTGAGAACAAACAGCCCTATTTCCACACCCTTGCAAATCTTCCAAAAGACCTGTCACGCCCCTCCAGCCAAGTCCCTCTTACCAGATATGGCAGCGGCTGCAGCTGGGTGCCCAGCAACTTGAAGCAGCGGTGGTGGTGGTGGGAGGCCAGGCGAAGGGGTGAACATGCCTGGGTGGTGGTGGGAAGGGGGCCGAAGGGTGGATGGAAAGGCATGGGGAGGCAGGGCCAGTGAGGGGGTGGAGGGCCGGTGAGGGAGCTGAGAGGAAGAGGGGGAGCAGGGAGGGAGAATGGGCTTCGGGTGAGCTGCACCGCGGCTGCACCTGAAAAAAGGGAGAGAAAAATAATTTGGAGCACAGTTGTTAGGAGGAGATTTTTCTGGAAGCAAGAAAAATCATGACACTGCACTAGATTGTGAGAGGTGCAGGTTGAAATTCCAATCCAGCAACAGACTGAACTGCTCCTAGGTCTGTATTACAAGACTCATTCAGTGAGGTCTCTAATTAGCCAAAAGGGAAGAACAACAGGCCTCATTATGCCTACAAGCCAGAGAAGAAATCTACAGAATTCCCAATTCATAATAACCTTTTAGAAATAATTACTTGTCACAGTTGTTCAGACAGCTAGACTTAAACTGGAACATATCTTTGTTTTAATATTGCCAGCTTTCTGGCAATTAAATTTTCTAGGAAACATATCTAAAGGAACGTTATGCGGGGGAGGGGGTGAGTCAAGGAACAGAACTCCTTTTTGGAATTCTGTTGGGTAAAGAAGAAAGAAAAACACTCAAGCAAGAAAAAGCAAAAACCAAAACAAGCAAATGGGTAAAGTGAAGCCCAAATGCACAAAGCAGTCACAAAATGACTGAGCTGTTTCATCACTAAATCCCAACTCAAATCTTGCTTCTGCCACAGACACACTAGAAGCAAGCCTCCCTCACACCCTCTTTCAGCCAAACTGGAGTTCAGGTCCATTGACATCTGCAATGCAGGACAGCAGTAGTGATCTATTTTTCTGGGTGGTTATGAGGTTATATACATCGCTCACAAAACGCATAAATCTAATATATAAAAGTCAAAGTTTCTATGTTTGGCTGTGTCAGGCGAAGACCTTATATGGTTGGCTGCCTAAGAAGATTCTATGGAATTTTGCAGTCAGCAGTTTAGGGAGGAGCCTTTAGAATTCTCAGCCAGAGAGCTCTTGGGCCTGGCCGGCTGCTATGAGGACAAGGCCTAGCAGCAAGGCGGAGGGCAGTGTATTCCCTCAGGAACCCAACCTGTATATATTAATAACTCTGAATACAGACTGGATTGGGGAATATGGGCAAAAGTTACAGGTACTGGACAGGACAGTTTGGGGAATTACAGACACAGGATCTCCAATCTTTCTAACAAGTATCACCTATAAGAAAATAAAATCCCGGGCACTACCGAGTATATACGCTAGTGCTTTATAAACTATTGTCATTATCAAAAGAGAAAAAGGAGGGAAGGGGAACTGCTTGAAGACGATAGGAGAGAAAAGCAGAGGAAAGGACAATAGAACAAAATAGAAGGAAAAATGCAAAAAGAATGCTTGAAGAGACAACAGAAGGGCACATACACGAGGAGTTAAGAGTAAGCTCTAAGAAGAAAGAGTGCTGGCACTCACCCTCCAGTGCTGAGGTCCAGCCCAACAGCGTACGGCGCCTGCGTCTGGCTAGCAAAGGGTGGTACCTTCATGTGCAGCTGGCTCTGGCCGAGGCTGTGGGGGGCCGATCCCCCCTGAGGTGTTGGAGGCAGCTGACCTTTAGGCTGGGGTGTCCCACGAACAGCAGCGTTAGGTGTCTGGGTCTGAGTCCTGGCAGGAGGCAGGGCAGGAGGACTTGGGGGCAAGGCCTGAGCTGGAACAGGGGCTGCAGCTGCCTGAGGAGGGGGCTCCTTGGGCAGGAAAGGCACTAGCAGGGCATCCCGGTCGGCCTCATAATTACGCTCCTGGCTCCGCTCCAGGCCGGAGACTTTCGGGATCACAGAGAGTTTGGCTTCACAGCTCCCGTTTAATGCACCAATGGGTCCCGAGGCTGCCGGAAGAAACAGGAAGAAAAAGCAACTGAGCTGAGGGAACCACCAAGAACCAAATGCCGTGTGTTTAGACTTAGAAGTAAAATCTAACTCAGTCACAGTCAGCCTGTCAACAAAAGCAAAGGAGGCCATTTTGTCAAAGTACTAGGTGTTTTAAGCATGCCATTTACCACACTAAAGAAGAATGATCTTTAACATTATTTATTGCTGTTGTCATCCTCTCCTGCATCACTTATTAAGGAATACTCTTTGAGGAAGGATTCACTACACTCTCAAAATGACAAGCAAAATCTAACATAGTAAAATCGCAAGCCTACATCTAGTTTTCTACCAGTAGGCCCCACTGAACTCAATGGGATTTACTTTTCAGTACACCTCAGACAGGATTGCACCATCACTGTATTTTGTCTCAAACTCAGATGCTACCACCACCTTGCCAAATACATCCTAGAATGTTCCATGTGGCATAGGAAAGGATTTGACTGTAGGCTGGGCTTACAGGAATAGAATGCCACCAGTGAGCTTAGACAACAGAGCAACCTTGATAATACTAACATATATCTAGCAGTGACTATGCCCTCAGCTGAACACAAAAAGCTAAACTTCTGGTCCATCAATGTCAGAGGCAAGAAACCTCAGTATATCTACCAAATACTACTGCCTCTAACTCCCATCAGCCCCAGCTAGGATGACCAGTTGACAGGGATGATGGACATTGGTGTATCACTACTGTCTACCCTGATTGGCGTGGTTCCTTGGGTTTCAGGCACAGGGAGCACTTTCCCTTCATCTGCTACCTGATTCTCTACCACTGGGCTATGCTGACTGAATGTGGGACCCTCTGTGGAGAAAGCACAGGCTCTACCACTGAGGTCCAAATTCCGTCCTCAACCACACTCAAAAAAGCCCAGTACAAGTTCAAAAATCCAATTTTGAAACTTCTGTATTGGCATACAGAATTACAGATGGCCCTTCCATATTTCCTTCAGAGTTTGGAAAGGTGTCTTCCTTGGACTGAAACTACCAAAATCCCATGGCCAGCTACTCCTAAGTGTAATTCTTCCAAGCTCTTCCATTCCCCTCCCACCACTTACTGTTCCCACACAACGAACCTTTGCTGGTTGAGACAGTGAATGACTGGTCGAGGTCATCAACGGAGGCCTGCAGAGACAAGAAAATGCAGATGTTCTGACAATCCCCAAAATACTTCTTCAAGAACTGACACACCTAAAATTCACTTTGATACAGACTGAGAAGCTGCATGAAAGTGATCAGGAAAATGCCAAGCGGTACTGCAGTCAGAAATGAGACCCAGCAAATCACAGGACTGGGGTGGGGTTAATACCTACCTGCTCCTCTGGGTCACTTTCTGTATCACACTGCAAAGGGAGAAAGAGAAGAAAGTCAATCCATGCAGCAAACTGGGAATTCTCCCCAATGGATCTTCACCACCATACATTAATCAACAGGAGTCTCTGTACAGTACAGTATGAAAAGCAGGAAGCTTGGTGGAGGATGTGTAGGAAGATTTTTTTTTATGGTACAACAGCAGCTAGGCTATATTACAATCAGTACCAATGTGTATACACCTGGATGAGTAACTATGGGCCTCAAAATCTTTTTGGATTATAACTTCCATGATCCGCCGTCACTGGCTAGACTGGCCAAGACTAGTAGGAACTGTAAGTCAAAAACATCTGAAGGGCCACACTTGCCATCTTAACATCCCCTGGCATGCATGGAAGAAAGAAACGAGACTGCAGTAGCAATTTGAGGACGGAAAAACAAAAATGCCATTATCCAGCACTCATTATGCATATAATCATGCCCTAAACCCTTAAAAGGGAATGGAAATATATTAAAATACATTATGCAGACTGATGCTGCTGCAAAGGAGCTTAACCCTATCCATGGAGGAATACTGGAGCAGATACTTGTGGCTTTTCTAGCTGTCCAGCAGTCTACCATTTGCCCTGATCAAGCACTAAGGAGATTTTCCAGATTTCCCAGTTTTTCTGGAGAAGCTACCTGCAACACAACTAATGTCCCTGCTTTGGCTTGAGGGGAAAGGATTCACTGTTGGAAACAGCTGAAATTCTGCTCTGTAGAATAGTTGCTTCCAGGACTAGCTGCTAGGGAGAGCAATAGTCATAGGAAATTGGCAGGGGTGTTGGAGAAGAATGTATATACATTGCTCACTTACTATATATCCAGTTTCCAAGTAGGATTGGAGAGAAGGCTGAAATTTTTTAAAAAAAGTAGAGAGAGAAAATAAGAAGATTAGACATAGATCAGGCTACAAGAAGCAGGGGAGAAGAGTCAATACCAAAGATTTAAACACAAAAGACTAAGTTACAAAGTACTTTTTCTTTTTTCAGGTGATGCATGATAACTTAAGATTTACCATGGTAATAAAAAATACCATACCAGCTTTTAGAAACGCGTTCTCTATATTTCAAAAAGAGGGAATGACCCTGGTTTGTGGCTAGCTGGCATGATCTACACAAGTATACCCTGAAGCCTCAGAAATCAACTGCCCTATCTTTTGATTTAAATCAGGAGTGGACAACTTGTGTCCCTCCAGATGTTACTGGACTGTCATTTCCATCAGCCCTCACCATTAGCTGTGTTGACTGCGGCTAATAGGAACTGCAACCAAAAAACATTTGGAGGACCACAGCGGGCCCACCTCTGTTGTAAAGCAGCTGTCTCCAACCTGGTGCCCCCTAGATGTACCAGACAACACACCCTGCTCAAGAACAAAGGTACTTCAGAAACAGACTCCCATGTAATTTTTCTCAAGGAATTCAATTCTACCTCTTGCGGCTATTTTCTCCCAAAATGTAAACACACTTCACCTGTGAATCACTAATGTAAGAACGTCTGTATTATCACAGCAACAGTTTTGTAAATGGTCTCTGATAATAAGGTAAATATCAATGGTGGTACATTCAACTTTTCAGTTGTCTCTGACTTAACGGTCTATAGGTATGCACCACCAAACAATGTGCAGGTGAATTTATGAAGTGGCTTAAATCAGTGTTTCCCAGACTATCAGATATAGAGGACTGGTAATTACTTTTTCCCAATATGATAGGGACTGGCAATGTATTTGTGCCCACTGGCTACAACTGTCTCTTTCCTGGAAACTCAACAGGGACCATCACTTTGAGTAGTGCTGTCTTAAATGACTTCAAGACTCTACACTGTTTTTGCTGCAACAGGTTAATACAGTCATCACTGAGGAGGGAGAAATTTTAAGACAGACCCCTAGTGGTCACTCGCTCTGCACTAACCACAACTGATACTCATTAATGTCTAGTCCCCCTTATTTCAGCCCAACAAATCACCTTACCAGCAATCCAAGATCTTTGTTCTGACCGTGCAAATCTGCACTCTTCTTCTTATATTTGCTATGCTCTTGTGGTTTTTTTGCTTGTTTGTTTTGTTTTCGTATGCACCTGATCCTGGGAGACTACTGCTGATATCCCTTACATGACAAAGTGCAAAAGACAAGTGGGCGTCTGCTTTTCCCCACCTCCATTTCCTTTCTTTCATCCCACCTCCTCTTCCCAACGCCTTACCTCTTCGTGCCGCCTCTTGCTGCGTTTTCTCAGCGCTCGCTCCGCTCCACAGCTGCGGCTGCGCCCCTTCTCTGAACTCCCATCCTCATCTTCTGGCTCAGAGTTGTTTCCTTCGCCCCGTTTTCTCTTCCCAGAATGTTTCATCCGAAGCTCCAACCGCTCAGGGGTCTTCAAGGTTGCATCCTTCTGTGAGTGAACAATAAAGTTTGCATCAAATCAGCTATGATGACAGTACACCAGAGCAGGCAAATGTAGCATGTCTGATAGCCAACTGTCTACCCCAGCACCAACCAAGAGCCCCAAAGACTGACCAAGTTGCCAAATGACAACTATTGCCACCACTATGGGGAGCATTTGGAAATCCGCAAAAATGGCTTTGTTTTGCTTTTCAGGTTATGGAAGGGAGGCTGTGGACCATTTAAAAGGTGAACTGCCTTCCTGGAAATCTCCTTGAGGGGCTGTATTTTGTCCAGCCTGTCACAGACATTCCATCGCTATGATGCGGAACTGGGCAAAGAGCATCACATGGGTTGCAAGTGACCCTCAAGGCCTCTTTTATTGCACTCCCTTGATGCCACTGTGAATGTTTGAAAAGAAAACTGACATCGCCCTTTGCTGCTGATATTCAGTGGAAAATTGCTGTTATATGACAGCTAATGGGAGAACTAAATTGCACTGTGGTCAATGGGACAGTCAATATCATATTCAATAGACAATATCAAAGTTAATTTAAAAACATTCAAGACACATTTACATATAACTACAAAGTTAATAATAATTAATCAAGTACAGATTTCTTAATAATGAGTGAGGTGGAGTTTTATTAATGATTGAATTAATTTTTCCAACTACTACTCGATCATGTATGAATGGGCAGTACTTTGTTAATGTAATTTAAATATGAATAAAATAAAATATAAAACACAAAGGTAAATGTAAACGTTGTCTCTCTTCGTATCCGCCGCTTTCTCTTAGGCCACAGTGCTTGGGCATGGAGCATTTGACCAATGTGAAAAGTGGCCCCCAATCCCACAGAAGAGCTCCTCAGCCAGCTAGAGTGAAACATTCCCAAAGCCATTCCTAATAGGAATGCACTGCGATGTAGCTGTCATGGCAGGGGTTGGAACCATGCAGCCCATAAGCCACATTCAGCCTGCAAATCCTCAGTATCACTCATGCACTCACACACACAGCTGCAAAATGGAAAATCACATCCCCAGAACCTTCTAGAGGCATAACTTCCATTTTAAAGCTACTGAAGGGATAAGGTTAACCTTTGGGAGAAGTCAAAACAATGTTTTTTTTTGGTTTTTTTCCCAAAACCAGAAGTGGCCATTTGAGGAAGAGGAAATGTATACCAATTACCTATCAGTACAAAACTGTTTGTTTACTTTGAATTCAGAAAACAACAGATAATATCTGGTATGATCCAGACTTGTCATACTGATGAACAGATCTACTGAAATCAATTGGACTGTTCTAATTAGGACTAAGTCTGGATCCAGAAATCTTCCTGTGTTATTGTATGGATATGTTGGTAAATAAGAAATGCATGAAAAATTAAGAGATTAATCTATATATCCCATTCAAGAAATCTAGTCTAACGTATCACTAGGCTTAAAGAGAATTACGTTCTAAATTTCTCCTTAGCTATCCCACTTATAGGGCACTCTTGGGCCAATTAGTTTCCTTCATCTTCAAGCCATATGCTTTTCCCCAGCTTGTTCCCCTTTGGATGTATTGGATTACTACTACTATCATAGTCAACCTCAGCCTACCCTGAACTCTTAAAAATAAGGCTAGGATGATAACATAATGTAAACAATAATATAGTAATACTTTCAGACTGAGAACAAGGTAAGTATAGTTGGTGGAGTGTGAGATAAGACTAGCAGCTAGGAGACCTACATTCAAATCTGTCTCCAGTCAAATCTAAAGTCAGCTCAGTTCAGTTCATTGGGCAATCTTGGGCCAGTCATTCTCTTAGCCTAACCTACCCCACAGGGAAAATGGGGGGAAGAGATTGGAAAGAAAACAGAACTACACACACTTCTGACCTCCCTGTGCAAGATTTAAAAATGCAGCAGATCTCCTGTGCCCCCACATTGTAGTCATTCTCAATTCTAGGATTCTCTTTTTTCTGTGCACTGAACTGTTCTCAATTGCACACTGAATTCTTTCAGAGAATGATGAAGACACTTGGATCCACACCCTTTTCCCTACCCAGTCCTGCCTAGCCAGAAAGACAGGTGCATCCAGTAAAGAACTGGTCTACAGGCTCAGCCTGGAGTGCTCCTGAGTAAAGCAGAACTTTTTTTGCTGTAGGTGGAACAGCTGTGCCTTGCACGGCATCCACCCACCATACTCCAGTGATTTCACATCTGCCAAACCAGACACTACCTACTGGGTCATATCCCAGCCCTAGATCAGGTTACATTCTACCAAGCACAGAAAACAGATGGCAGTTTCACTCAGGGAAAAGAGGAAACAAAAGTCCTGTCCACTGCTTTATGTCTTATGCTACATTGCTGCACCTCACACTTTGATCTGATTTACTATCAGACCAAAATATAAAGGGATACTTCACACAGAATCAGATCACGGGGCTATGTGGTGAGCACACCTGGGTTCTGATCTAAACAAAGTAGTGACTTTAGTTCTGGTTTAGCGAAACATGTTTGAGATGGCACATTCTTTAAAATAATTTTCAAGAGCTGAAGACTTCTCTGACTCCTCTCACACAAGGCTACCTTTCACCCCAGGAAACCAAGCATCTGTTCTTTTCCTCTCACACGTCAATCTGTTTCAATGTCCAAGTCTGTGTGTCTTTCTATTTACGCTGACTTACATAATAAAATAGGAAAGAAGCACCATTCTGTTTTGGCAACCATCTCTGTGAATACCAGTTGCTTTTATGGCCTTGCTCCCTTAGGTACCCCAATGGACTCTGTACCCAAGCCAAGAAAAATTTTCAACCCTCTAGTCTGCCTTTGCCTCCTATCAGCCAGCCTGAATATCAACAACAGCTTTAAATCTTCCCTTACACTGGACTTTCTGTGGTTTCCCAAGCCAACAAACAAGTTTATACCTGTCCAACATAGGGATCTGCTCTACCAGATACCCCAAACCTGAGATGCTGAATATCTAGGCCATCCCTCACTGCCACCTTTATGATTAGGGCTGACGGTAGCTGCAGTCCAGCAACCTCTGAAGAGAAGCACTTTTGTCACTGGCCCAACTATCATTCAGTGCTGTTGGTTGACTTCACAGTCCCATGGTTTCAGAAATACTATTATATTAAAGAATATTAGCACTGCAAAAGTCTTCATTTCCACCCTTCAATGTACTTGATCATAGCTCCCTTTATACTGTAGAGTCCTGGGTAACTTATCAGTTGTCTATACTTAATTCTAAGTCACAGAAATTACTGGATCTATTTTTCCTTCCTTGTTACACCACAGCATTGAGCAGTCCCGCAATCAGATGGCACCTCCCGCTCTTTGAACTCAGACTACAGGAAGCCCCCATCTTCTGCCGCCCCATTATCTGACAACTCACTCTTTTGACACTTCCAAATTAAGATTAAGTTCATTAATTCAACAGAGGTTCCACCTTTTCATCAGTTCTTCTTGCCCACAGAGGTTCCCTTGGAACCACCTGCCAGATTGTGCTGCTTGCAAAGCAAGCTGAGGGGAAGGAAAAGGTGCTAAGCCAGCTAAGAGACTTAGCAAGCAGCGCACGCACAGTAAGTCCCAAATCAGCCTCCACAAATCCTTCATGCTCCCTACAGTACAGTGCATGGGTTCAAATTTTCAGCCAATTCTATTTTCTGACAATGCTCCAGTCCCTAACCTGTCAGGTAAGTGGGGGAAGCCTGTATGTGGTGACGCTGTGTGACCAGAGATCAATGGAGCTTCCTCACCTCAAGTGCCTCAAGGCTGACAAAGCTGGCAATGGCAAACCCATCGATGAGATCTTCTTCCTCCTCCTCTTCCTCCTCCTCCTCACGGCTGCAGGATGATCCAGAGGCTCGCTTCCGCCGGCGGAGGGGCCTGCGTCTGCGGCGCTGCTGCTGCTGCTGGATGGGGCGGCCTTTTCCAGGGGCCACAGGGGCAGGTGGGGAGGGGCCTTCAGTGTCCGATCCTGAAGATGAGGATGACAAGACGCTCCGATGGGAAGCATCTCCAGCCCGGCCCCCTCGACGGCGAGTGCAGCGGCTCTCACGGTCCCGCCGTGAGCAACGTCGCTGCCTTCGCGCTCGGCTACAGCTGCCTCCTCCTCCGCTCCAGCATGGAGCAGGAGCCGCTGCTGTTCCTTCCATGATGCCCCTCTTGAGGTACAGAGAATGAGTCGTGTTGTGTCCAGTGGATGTTGCAGACACACAAAAGAAGGGGGGTGTGCCCTTCACCCCTCACCAGCCAGTTGCATCGCAGCTGCTCTCAACCAGGTCCTTGCTTTTCTGCGAACACCACTGAGAGAAGCACCAGATGCTAGAAAAGGACTCTCTTTCTTAAAAAATTAAATAAAAAAGGTTTTTGTGTTCTCTAACAGAAGCCCTTGGCCTCTGCTTTGTCAACTGTCAGCAACCGCTCCTTCACACAGATTTAGAGAGCCCTCTCAAATGCAGGAAGATCCTCTTTGCTTCAGGAAAGTCCCCTTTTGTTCAAGTTTAATTCCCTCTGAGGGGAAGCAGTGGCAGCAGATTCCTGTTTAATTGTATTTATGTCTTCCTCTTAAGACAGATCATTAAATTATAAAAGAATTAAATATGTTCAACACAAAACTCTAAAGAAGAAATTGATCCAATAATATTTCAATGCAAAATCAGCTCCCTCCCAACACAGAGAGAAAGAGCTCTTCCTTTAACCCAGAAATTCCCTGTTGGGTCCAGGAGAAAATATGTCAAATAAGAGCACCCTTGTACTTCATTAAGGATTTTACATCTCTCCACCACTGACACAGTGCTGAGGGATGATGGATGCCTTTAAAAGCTCAGTTTTGAAAATCTCTTCAAACAATCTTTAAGACTGAGAAGCTTGTCTTGTAGCTTGAATGAAGGTTCTGATTTAAGTGCCTTTGGGAAAACAAATTATTTTTTTTTTAAATGTCCTCAGACTTTTGCTTGCAAGAACGAGGCCTCAAACGTACCCAGTCAGGCCTAAGAGCTTGCACAGCCTCCCCTTTAAGACTGCAGATGTGATTCTGCCAACAATGGCAAATGGCTTCCGCTCAGAGGACAGTCACTTCCTCCCCTTTGATGACGAGGACTCCCATGAGCAGCTCTGTGGTGGCATTCACGATCTCCCTTCTCCCAGTGACTTCCTCTTTGCAAATCTCAACGGTTTTGTTATTTGACGAAAAAAGGCCTTCTGGATTTCTGCTACAGGGTGTGACCTTGTCTTTAAGAATCCAGATCTGAGAACCTCATTTTCCCCTCATTCCATCCCCTTTAAGAATTTACACGATTTAAAGTCCGCCACACATTTCCTGCCAGTGCATGGCCTCCCCTTTAATTGTCTGGATTTTTAAAGTTCTCCCTTGTCAGGCACTCACAATTTTTACAACCAGAATTAAAAGCCCTCCAAGCATTTCTCCTTGTCAGCTCACACTCCCCTTTAAGAGTCCAACGTCCAAAGTCCTCCAGCAAAACCCGAATTTCACCTTTAAGAGCCACCCCTCCCTCTTCGCCACAATGAGGGCCTGAGGAGAACTTCCCTTTAAGAGGGCCGAGCTCCCTTTAAATCCATTGACAGGAGCTGGAGGTTGGGGAGTTTGTTGTCCTCCGGCTGAAAGTGTCCCCTCTTCTCGCTGGCCCCCCAAGCTGTACCTTTAAGAGCGCCGGCCGTTGAGGGTGGTTTCAACTCACCCCCCCTTTTTTTTTCGCCCTCGTTCAGGTTCGCAGCAAGCGCTCCCGCGAACCTCTAGCGTTGATTGGTCGCCAGGCTGGTGCCCTCCGCTAGCCTCGAGCCCCCCCCAGCTGATTGGCCGAAGCGTAGAGGTGAGTAAGGATGGGGGAGGGGTGGCTGGCTGGGTCCGCCGGCGGAGGAGGCGGCGGCGGCGGCGGCGAGGGGGAGGCCGGCTGGCTCGTGTGGCGCGTCCTTCCCCCCGCGCGCGAGCGGGGTGCGCTGTCGTCGCGTCG
Source organism: Cyclura pinguis (assembly GCA_030412105.1). NCBI lineage: Eukaryota > Metazoa > Chordata > Lepidosauria > Squamata > Iguanidae > Cyclura > Cyclura pinguis. Next base: position 12,081,891 of record CM059604.1, read on the forward strand.
TCCTTGGCGCCCCCTCCCTGCGTCGTCCTTACTGGTGGCCCCTGACTCTCCCTTTCCCTCTCTCTCTCTCACTAGCTGTCTCTGCCGGATCCCCTTCCACTCTGCGCACGACACGCAACTCCGCCCACAGCGTCATATCCCTCCGCCTATCGCGAGGATAGAAGCAACAAAATCCCTCCGCCGGAAGAGGAGGGGGACATAGTCCCTCCAACTCGCTTCCATTTCCCCGCCTCCGGAGCCTTCTTTGAGGGGGGAGGTGTTTCCTTCAACCCTCGCTCTTCCGTGAGGGTCACTTCCGTCCTGGGCAGGGTGACGTCATGGTGCCATGGAGAGGCCCGTGGGGCAATGATGTCATGCCTCCTTCTCGGCAGCCTCACGGGGTGATGTCATAACGCCCGCCGCATTTGAGGGTCTGTGGGTAGCACAAAGAGGCTTCGTCACCGTTCACCGTGGCACCGCCTTGATAACAAAGGACCGTCTGACGTCACAGCACTGTTATGTGATGTCATAGTGTAGTAGTGGAACCATCGAGTCCTGTCAGTGTTACTCCCAGTTCGGGAGTGGCAGCTCTGGTCTGGGGTTTGAAGGTTATTTGCCAGTCCTCCTCATACATGAAATCTAAGGACACCATTTGGGGATTCAAAGTATGCACTCCATCAAGAAGCTGTAGAGCCCCTTCTTTCACTGGAACAGTACAGTATTTATTTAAAGCTTGGTATCCATTTTGATCCCTTTGAAGTGGATGTTGTAATCAATCAAAGACTATCCGTCCTACTGCATTTTCATTCCCCAATATTGCCTTGCAGCTGTGCAGAATGAGAAACAAACCAAACAATGCCAATGACAACTTCAGTTAGCATTAAGCATGCGCAATCACTTCGACAGCTTAACTCCTCATCGGGAAGACACGTCAAAGGCAGAGTTGAGCCGGGCTAGCAACAAAGGCAGCCCCAAAGCAAAAAAGAGCAAGGCAGCTGCTGACACTTCTGTGAGCTCCAGTTCTTGGTCAGGCTGTCTGGAAGGTGCAGTCCAAACAAAGTGATTTTTAAAACCTCTCTCTCAAAGCCACAAGGCTTACAACTACAGGCCGTATAGCTGCACTGGGGTCCCTGTCCCTGCTGTTTTGCATCACCACAGGAGTGGAGTGATGGGAAGTGCAGCTCAATTCTTTTGTTCCACCGTTTAGAAATGAATCAACACAGTAAACTGAAACAAAGGACAGAGGGAACACAACCAGAATAACTTTGAGATTTATCCACAACAGTATGAAGGAAAGTTTTAGTCCAGGCAGGGATTTCGTCGTCCATGCAAGCTATAGAAACAGCTCTGGATAAAAGTGCAGTTTCTTTGGAGAATACTCACTGAGTGTTAAAAGCACTAATCTGAGCACACATCAGAACAAAGATTCTCCAGTAAATCCTGACTAAGAAGGGGGAAAAAAGGGACAACTACACCCCAAGAGAAACTGACATCATTGGGAAGATGCACGAGGTTTCCTTCTCACACACCAAAAACCTGTTAGTCATATAACCTGAGATGCTGTAATACCAAAAAGAGAAAGTTTGGCCTACTGTGTTTCTATTCAAAGAAAGAAGTATGAAATTCTGCTTTGCTGAGCAAAGGTTGCAGTAATATTTTGTCTTGCATCACAGTTTTTCTCTGTCGCAGCCAACCTGATTGCTACTGTTCCTGACAGAAGGCAAATTTGCAGGGACATTTATTTGGTGTGACTGCCAGTATATGAAAGCCACAACGTGTTATCATTTTTACTTGTGATTTGTTTTTTATTTGTCCTGTAGGAGAACAATCTGTTCTTTCTCTGGCAGTGCTGTTTCCCAGGCATTGACGTTCAGCATGGCGGAACAGATGCTGCGAACCACATGCTGCACCAAGTTTTTCTTCACCTTTCTTTTAGCACACATACAGACATTCTACAGAGAAAAGCTGAGAAAACCATTTGCACCTGGCTACCATGATTATTCTAAAGTCCCTCTAGCACACAGCATGGCATATACTGCATTTCAGAAGCATTCTATATATCAAGATGACTTTTCAGCACAGCAGCATGCTGTTTCATATCCCATCATGTGTTTGACAGTGAGCAAGGTCCACAGACAAAGAACAAATAAGAAGCAATTTTCCCCAAAAATTTTTTCCCAAGCTGAAAAGTTTATTAGAAATATAGATTAATACAAAAATGCAAACAAAACACCCTTCATGCTTAACAGAACAGTCCCAGCAAACTGATCACAGCTTGGGATACTGAGGTTCTCATCCAGCACTGACAGCTATTTATTCATGGACTGCCCATGTTTTAACAATGAGCAAGGACGGATGCCCCTTTTCACAGCCTCTTCATACATCTTCTGGAGCTTAAAATACTGTTCTTTTGGACTATCACTCCTGGAAACCTCCAGCCAGCATGGCCACCATGAAGGCTGGAGGATTCTGGGAGCTGTAGGAGTAATGTTTCCAAGCTCTAGTCTTTTTCCCCCACATTATCTCCTGCCCCAAAATAAGCATGCAACTGCTTTCTTTCCAACAGACCATTTGCTTTGTCCTGTCCATTTCTTTAGGCTTATATGTTCCGCATTCATTATTTTGTTTTGGTGGAGATGGCAACCCCAGGATGTAAGAGATTTGCTTCCCATGGGGTTGGGCCCACCTTTTGATGGCCCAAGTCCCTAGAGCATGCCACAACACCTGAGGGCACTGGATCAACACCCCATGCAAGGCACCGATGGTCAGATTGTGCGCAAGAAGTGGAATGCAGAGAACAGGACACTTTAGGGCACCACAAATATTCCTCCCCTTGATCTTGTGAGCTCCAGGACTGAGGATCAGCAGGGCTGACATGGTGCCAACACAGGCAGCAGGGTGATTGACCAGATGGCATTTTTAAAGCAACCACCTCCATGGCTTGATAAGGCTACCTAGATAAAAGAGGAGAAAGTGGCGGCCACAGTCACCAGAGATCAATTTGTCTGACAAAGTGGACAATAAAGAAGACCACAGGAAAAGCCTGGAGTGGTAACATGGTGGTTTGAAAAAACAGACCTCTACAAAGAGGTGTTTCATAAGGGGTGAGAGGGGAAGAGGAGAGCAAGTGTTTCCAGGGTCATCAGCACCTTCCTCTAGTTAGAGGATGGTTCTGCTCAGCTCTCATCTTCCTCAAACAGGGCATCCAGCTCTGCCAGCCGCTGCCGCAGCTGCTCGTCCAGCTCAGGGGGCTGGGGCTGAGCCCGTCGTCCTCCAGCCTTGCGCCCTCCTCGAGTGCGGGCTTTGCGCTGCTTGCGGGGAAGGCCACCCTCTCGAAACTCCACAGCCCGTTTCAGCTTGCGCTGGCTGGTGAAGATGAGGGCCCCGTTGCGTTCCAGTGGCACCTCAAAGATGGTCTCAAATGACCTGCAGAGAGAGATGGAACAAATTCAGACATTGCAGGGAAAGCAGGGGGTGTCTCAGAGTGCCAAGATCAAGGCCAGCCTTGGCTTCACAAGTAGGAGGAAGTAGTTCAAGAAATGAAGACTTTGTATACAAACGCATATTCCCAAACATTGTACATGGAAGGAACAATGTGAGTGCTAATGCCAACACGAGTTTGCATAGTATATTCTGGACATAAGGTAGGATGGACAACTATGGCCCTTCTGATGTTTTTGTCATAAAGCTCCCAGTATCCCTAGCCAGCATAACCAATGGGGAGGGATTATGGGGACTGTAGTGTGAGAGAGTCAGAGCGAGAGCTTGGTGTAGAGCTTTGAACATTAGACTAGGATTCTGGAAGATCAAGGTTCTAATCCTTGCTCAGCAAAAGAAATCCACTGAGACATCTTGAGTAAGTCACACTCCCTCAGCCTCAAAGGAAGGCAATGACAAACATCCCCTGAATAAATGTTGCCCATAAAATCTCATGATGGGATCAGCTTAGTGTTGCCATGAGTCAGAAACAACTTGAAGGCACATAGTGACAACAGTGTGAAAACAGCTGGAGGGACACTGTTGCCCACACCTGGTATAAGTAATTATTTTTGGCTGAACTCTTAAGACCTTGACAACTTCTGGGATGCCATAGAAAAGGATAAGCATTAAGGAGTTAGAGACAGGAATGAGGAGTAAAGAAAAATAGCAAAAATCTTCCTAGAAAGACAACCTCCTTCCCAAAGCTCATTTGTGATTCAGAACCCTCAACACTAACCACTAGATATTATTTGGCCCATCAATCTTGAGAACCAGAATCTTGGTTTACCAATTAAAATTTAAAGTAGCAAGTAGCACATATGTCAAACATAATAAACACAGAAAGTGCAACTGTGGCTATGACCAAGCAAAGACCACCAAAGACCACAGAAACTCCACAGTCCTCCCTATAATACTAGATGGACACAGTTCATCTGCATGCTTGACTCAACAGAAACTAAAATACCGTATTTACCGGCGCATAAGACCCACCTGGGCATAAGACGCATCCCATTTATACACCAACAAATACTATTTATGGGTGTATAAGACACACTGGCGTATAATATGCACCCCATTTTCAAACACTATTTTTTGGGGGGAAAAAGTGAGTTTTTCATGCCAGCAAATATAGTACTTTGTACATTACTTTCACAATACATGGCAGATGCAGTATTCCTTTCCCCACACTATTATTCCAAAATAATTATTCTCCAAAGAGCAGGCTGGCTTGTACTTTCCAAGACCCTAGAGGCTCAGAAAAAAAGAGGAAATTTGTACTGCTGTTCTCCATGCCCTGCATCTGTGTGGCCTGGCCACCTCATGAATTTCCTTCTATGGCCCCTCTGTGTAACGGACTAAGTAGTTTTGCAAATATATTCAAATCACAGGAGATCACGTTCACTGCTTATAGGAAGTGGAGACAAAACTGGGAATGCCCAGCCCAAAATGGCCAGGTGGGAGAGGTAAGGCACAAAGTCATGCTTCTTATGCTCACCTTTTCTCTGTAGGGGTCCGGTAGTTCTTGTTTGTGTAGATCTCTTCCAGGCTGAATTCCTTCTTGTTCAGCCTAAGAAAGGAAAAAAAGAACACTCCTTGTCAGGGGGTGTCCAGGTCAGTGACAGAAAGTGCTTTTTTCTTGTGTGTGGGGGCGAGGAAGTGGCGCAATGGCAGGGAGAGACAGCCAGTCAGGCCTGCTGAGCCTCAAGAGGTATTTTCCACACAGTGGACCACAGCTTGCCTGATAACCTCTAGCTCTTTTTTTTTCCTAATAGAAACTAGCAAGTGAGCTCTCAAGCCTGTAGTACAGTGCCAATTAATCCACACAGACATCAGACTTGACTGCCACAACACCCTCCTGACATCACAGAGCTTCTCTCCTTCCTTTAGCTTAGCCTCACATTCTCCAGAGCTGTCAGAAGGTGTATCTTTAACTTGTCAGCAAGATGAGTGGTTTTCAAGCTATGGCCCTCCAGGAGTCTTGGACTTCCATTCCCAGAAGCTGTAACCAGCGTGGCCAATAGTCAAGGATTCGGGGAGGTGAAGTTCAAAAACCTCTGGACGAGCAAAAGTTGAGAACCACTGAGCTAGAGTACTCAAGTGTTTCCCAGCCAGAGATGTCCTAGACTGGTTCAAAGGAAATTGAAAAGCAAACAGTGAACAAAACTTGACATCAGAGGGCAGCCATAGCCCTTAAGATTCTACTCCATATATATGTAACTCCTCCCTCAATGCCAGGGGTGTGCAGATGCAGCCTTCCAGATACTGTTGAACTACAACACCCATCATCCCCAACCAGTATAACCAATAGTGAGGGATGTTAGAAGCTGTAATCCACCAAGATCTGGAGGAGCAGAAGTTGCCCACCACACTCAGTGTGTTCATTGACCCCGAGGGCAGTCTCTGTACCCTCACACATAGATGATTCACCTCCAAGCACAGGAGAACATGGGCCTTATGTTTCCTGACTCCCTGAAACCTCCTCCCTCACTTGAGAAAATTACTATTCCTTTTTAACCTCATGGGGGGTGGGGGACACCCTCACCTGACAGGCCGGGGAAGCCCCATCGGAGTGAGATTTGCTTGCTGCCTAGCTGGTGTCTTGCGGATCCTTATACAGGACACCTTCCCTGTGGTGTTCTCCTGTGAGACCTGCACATTTCAGGAAGATCAAGGAAGGCTATGAGAGGACACAAGAGTAAACCAAAGACAACAACCGCCCAAAGGGGAAAAGAGTTAAAGAGTTCCACAGCCACCCCTTCCTCACAGCACAGCACCTATGAGGGTAAACCCCTGGGTCAAGGACCAACTGACCTTCATCTCATCCTCTGAAAGCATCATCTGCTCCGATGCAACCAACTCAGAGTCACCCAGTTCCAGCCCAACCCCAGGCACCCTTCGTCCACCATCAGGGGAGGTAGAGAGGTCCCTATGAGGACAGAGGGGATTAAAAACCAAACACACCAATAGCAGTGAGCCCTAGATGTTCCTCAGCCTGACCTCTTCAGCAACTGGAGGGTAGGGAGGGAGTTAAGAGTTAAACAAATGGACCAGCAGGACCACCTAGCACTGAGAGTGCAAGGCTGCTTGAGAACCTGGAGAGTGAGCTTTCCCAACCCCAGGTCCTCATATGAGGTTGGACTACAACCCACATCATCCCTGACACTGGCTTAGAGATGCTGGTCAGGGAAAATGGGAACTGTAATCCAAACTCATCTGGAGAAGCCAGGCTGCTGCAGGAGACGGAATACAGAAACTCAGAATGAGCTGTCCCACAAAGATATGATCCCTTCTTAGTCTCATTTTGTGTCCAAGCTGTCCTTAATTTTAAAAAGAAAAAAAGAGTAACAGCAGCCTTAAGACACTTGAGGAACAACATACAGCTTGGAGGCAGGAGAGGGTAGACTGGGGGAACAAAAAAAATGGGGAGAAAGTGTTCACCTGGAATGAGCTGCATCAGAGTCCCGGCAGCAGGGAGGCACAGCAGAGGAATATGAGGAGCTGTCGCCGTTGATTGAGTGTGCCAAGAGTCGCCCAGGGGGTGTGCTGAACGGGTACACCTCCTTTCGTAGGCAGGGCGGAGTGGGACGCGCCAGCTCTCGGGATACTTCCAGACTGCACACAGTGTGCCGGCGTTGTCGCAGCTGCGAGGAACGAGAAATGGCCACCAGGGAGGCTTGCCAGGAGCGGGCCCCAGGGAAATCTGGGCAGGAGTAGCTGCGTCCGAGGCGGGGCTGAGGAGCCGGATCCCCTTCATTCAGGCGCCACTGGCGGATAGGGGGCCGGCCACTGACCACCACGCTGCCCATCTCCTCCTCCTCCTCCTCCTCTTCTTCTTCTCCTCCTCCTCTTCGGTGACAGCTTCTCTTCCGAGGACGAGGTTCTGAGATGGCAATTTTTACCTCAATGTTGACTCCTCTACGTGGCGTTCCCGGCTGCGCTGCTGCCTGATCCTCGTTTCTCTGCGGGCCTGGAGGCAAGGAAGGTGGTCCCTCAGTGGACGGAAGGGTGGGCTTGGACGGGCTCAGGAAGATGTCCGCAAAGGCCTCCAGTTTTGAACGCATGCTCTGGAAAACAGGGACCAGGCCCCAGTGTCGGAAACGCGGGACCACTGAAGGACGCAAGAGGGTTGAAACAGCAGGGGGCCAGGAAGAGGGGGTTTCAGCTGCTTCTGATGAGACATCTGATGGGAGAGAGAAGAAATGCTATTGGAATGTAGGGCGATGGAAGGAATGGATGGTTATTCCCACACAGCAAACTCCATCATGCTAGAGTCCTTCAAATGTGTTGGATTTTTCTCCTATCATCACCAGCCATGGTGGCTTGGGTAATGGTTGCAGTAGTCCAACACATTGGGAGGGCCCCAGCTTGAGGAAGGCTGTTTTGCACCATAACTATCTTTGACTGAACTGTCCTTTCTTGCTTGTATACCAGCTCTGGACATCCTATCCTGTCAGCATTCATGACAGGCATCAGATCATCTCTATTTTGGTTTCTCTTCAATCTCGTTTTGTCTTTCAGACTTCCATTTTGTCTGTAATGCTAGAGCAGTGTTGCTCCAAATAAAATGGAAAATTGTGTCTCATGGTGTTAAGAACTTTTGGAGGCAGCAAAGACAGATCCCTTCTGCTTGTTAATTCAATCAACATCTCATCCTGCCACTCATTAATGGGTTGTTCTTCTTGTGTCACCTTTCCCTGACTACTGGCAAGCATGCATCTAGGACTGGAGCTGGCAAAGTTACTTGTTTATACTAAAAACCCTCCAAAACCATAACCACCATACCCAGTACTCTTGGCCATGCTAGGTGAGTGATATTGGGAGCTGCAGTTTAAAAAATGTAATTGTCCATGCTGCACCAAACATTCCCACCAGCTGAGAAGAACATGCATGTATCTACAGAAGATGTAAAAGCACAATAAAATGGCCAAAGATAATTAAAAATTGCTTTGGAAACCCAACACTGCACCAAATCATTCAGTGAATCCTGCCTAATATAAAGTCTTACTGTAGCCAGAGAACATCTGCCTCTTCTGGATTCACCTCAACTGAGGGAACTGTTGCTCCATCTCCCATTGACATGTTTTCAGATAGATTAGAAAAAAGGAAGGAAGGATAAGCTAACAATCATAATATATAGTTCTAACAACCTCCACTCACCATCATCTCTCCTGTTTCCATCACTTAAGTTTCTGTCCCTTTCCACCACACTAAACACACTGAAACGTTCCTTGTGGCTGATTCATTCTCATTCTTTTCTCCATGCCCCATCCTGGCACTTTTAGAACAGGCCTTCTGTAAGTTGTTTCGAAGACTGCCTTTTATTTTAAATGATCCATTTAAAAAAAAAAAATCTTTTTTAAGGAAAAGCCTCTTCTGCTACCCTGTCTCCCCTTCCCAGGTATGCCTCCCAGGGGCACTCCCCTCCCTAGATCAGCATTCCAAAAGTGACACATGCTCTGCTCCTGCGTATCCTGGCAAATGCAGCCATTTCCAGGCTAGCTCTACTGGACTGGCAGCAAAATGGAACTGGAGCCAGAAGTGTAAAGAGTTCTCCTAGCCTAGGAGAGGGACCTGTGTTGCTCTTCCAATGTCATCAAACTGCATCTCTCAATGCCTCTCACCATGCTGGCTGGGACTGCTGGAAGCTGCAATTCAACAACACTGGGAGAACCACACAGTTCCCACCCCTACCCTAATAATAGCATTAAATTCCCCTTTTCCCCCTGCTGCTAAAGTTGAGGTAGCACAAGGAATGCCAAAAGGTGTGAGCCCCTTGGTCACAAGATCAGAAGTAGGACATGGGAGACAGCTTGTCTCTGATTGGAAGGCCTACAGGTAGAAACTGGACAGAATACAACTTTGTTCAATGTTGCCTATAAGCTGCCTTGAAGATGACAACTCCTGCAAAGCAGGGATACATGTACAGTTGATCCTCCACATTCACTAGGGTTAGGGGCACAAGAACCACACAAAAATGGGAAACCACAAATATCAAAATATGTGTGTCTGTGGGAACGGGGCCAAGACATGGTGAGGAGCAATGGGCACCCAGGTCCAAACCAGGTCAGGGAAAGGAAAGGGAAAAGGAGTGGGTTGCCACTGTGGCCTATACTTCCTCCTTCTTGCCCATCTCTTTCCTTGGATATGTGTGGGGAATTGGGAGAAAATTTGTTGTGCTGAAAAATCAGGCTGCAGTCTGTCCTAAGCTGTCCAGACAGTGGCTGCTGGAAGGGGAGGAGGAGGACCAGAGGCAGGTTTTTAAAATGCTGCACAGCCTGATCAGAGCCACCAAGAGGAAAGGTTCCCTGGAAAAGAACAGCTTGAAGCAGGGGGTGGGGGATGGGCAGGTGCTAGAGAAACTCACAAATAGATCTGTAAAAGTAAAACCCGCAAATGTGGAAGGCCAGCAGTATTTTAAATATGTGCCACTATGTATGGAATATTCACTGCTATAGCTGGCCCTGTGAATTAATTTTTATATAGAGACACAGATTTTTGCACGCCTTCACAATACTACTCTTGCCCTGAAGGACAGGGCAATCGACCATAGAGCCTCACCCACCTGGCTGATGGCTGCGCTCGCATGGGTCGGGAGGGGTTGGCTTTTCCACATGCGAAGAAGGTGACTGGATGCGCAACACCGGCTGATCGCTCCTAAGTGAGAGCAAAAACACTGGGCAGTGATAGGCAGCCTTTGGCCCTTTGGAACCAGGATGCCCCAAAGCAGCCTCCCACAACCTGGTGCCCTCCTGCTGGGTTGGTCTACCATGCCCATCACTCCCCAGCTAGGCTGGGTGAAGATGATGGGGGAGACTGAAGGTCAACACATCTCAGGGGTCCCAAGTTGGGGAAGACTGCTCCAGAGACACCCAGATTCCAAGCTGGTACTTTTGCCAATGAGAAAGACACTATCCCTTCATCTCCCAAGGAATTCTGGGGTTGACACCAGAGGCCTCAAAGCTAAACCTCAAAGTCGTTCAGTTTTCGTGCGGTGTAACTGGCAGGCTCCTGAAGGGGGGAGGGGAGGGGGAAGCACAGCCAATTCCATGCCTGGGTTGGTTTTGTGGGCGAAGCACTCACCGGCAGGGGGGTGGGGAGGTCTCCAGCTTCTCCGTGCCAGCGCCGGCATCCTGCCAGCGAGAAAAGATGTCTGAACCGAAAGGTGGACCAAGATGTCACCCTCCGACTCCCTTAGTGAGGTTTTGCCAAGCACCTCCACCTCGGCTTTTCCAAAGTTGCCTCTCCCGACCAACTCACCAGGGCTTGACTCAACGAAGAGCCCTCCATACTGGTGGCTTTTGTGACCTCATTCCCTTTGAGCAGGGAAAAGCCATTCTGCAGGCGCTGCCTCTTGGCTTGCAGGCGTTCCGACTCACGGCACAGAGGAGGAGACAGCCTCCGGTCCCACAGCTGCCGACACACATGACTCAACTTCTCCTGAGGCTCCTTGTGGGACAGGGAGAGCCCCTTAGGGGAATCCAAACTGGATACAGGAAAGAGAGGAAGAAAAACAGGAAGCTTCAGGAGAGGTGCCCACTCCCACAGTCCCCCCCAGCTCTCCTGTGTCATGGACCGTTGCTCACCTGCATTGGGTGGTACTATGACCTTTTGCTGACCAGGAAGCTCCATCTTCCTTCATGATCATTGGCTGGAGGGAGTTTACAAAGGGTGATACAGCAGGTCTTTGAGGTGAGCACCTTGGTTGATCCTCCTAAATAACGGAGATATACAAGCCAAATTAGAAGTGGTTTAGAAACAAATAAGTTCAATATCTTTCTCTTTCCCTCCTCTCATAAGCCTGCTTATACAAAAATTTATCATGGGAACAATAATGGTATTTAATCCAGGTGATCTGATTCTATTCTGGCTATGGAAAAGAGCCTATACCATTGGATATAATGGTATAGCATTATACCAATGGATATAAATCTCCTGATTTGGTCTTGCAAAGGATCATGGGTGCTGCAATGCAGAGTGGGAAAATTAAACAACTGATGCATTTCAAGTTGTATTAACCTTTGTGAAGCAGTACCTTTCTTGGAGGAGTAGGTTATTTACTTATTATAATACCCACCCAGTCAAATCCCAAAGAGGATTTGCACAAAGAATAGGACAATTAAAATGCAATCACAAGAAAACAACATCATATAAAGGTCACAAAACATATTAAAACAACACAAATCTGTCAGCAGGATTCAAATTGCAGCCAGAAAAATAGAAAAGTCTTTGTCTGGTGCCAACAAGACATAATACAAAAAGGCAAGAGGTAGGGTAAAGCAGAGTATTTGTAAAATAGTACATCCCACAACCACCACTGAGAAAATCTTCCACCAACAGTCACCCAATTTTCCCAAGATGGAGGAAGCACCATCTGAGTTTAAGATCCTAACATATACGTGAAGATAGGCAGTCATCCAAGTGCCACAGTCAAAAGGCCATTTCCGCCCTATGCTGTTATAGTACTATTACTCCATTTTCAACATCCAGTGGAATTCTGGGGTTTGTAGTTTACTGAGGTCAAAGAGCTCCCTGGCTGAGAATTCTAAATGCCCCTCCCTAAACCGCAAACCCCAGGATTCCATAGGATGTTGAAAGTGGAATAATAGCACTATAACAGTGTAGTGCAGAAATGACCATATCTGTGAGAGGCTTTAGAAGTCAACACCCACACAGGAATGCCCAAACAAGATTTGTCCCAAGCAGGAGGACAAATTTCCTCTGCTGGGATAGACCTTAAGAATAATGCATTACAAGTGATGATGTTATCTGCAAAATATTATTTTCAGAGATGACACTGTTTAAACTTTCACTTGTTGCCTCTGGGCATATACCAATTAATGTGTGCTTGTTACAATTTAATATTCCTTGGGGTAAATTTGGGGCATTTTCATATTTCATAGGAGGTCTGTGCATTTTAAAAAAGCATATTTAAGTAAGATGCTACTACCAAGTTACACAACATAGCCACACACTCCTACAAGTAATGTAAATTTTTAAGAAAATGACTAATGAGAACTATTTTTTTCCAAGCAGTATTAAGTTGTTTGCTTTTTGCAATATGAAGAGGCAACTGAGTACCACCAACAGGGTATTAATCTCTATTTACTGGTAGTCCGTTCTTCTACCTCAGAAGCAGCTTCAATAAAGCCCATGAGAAACATCCTCACACATCCACACCCACTACCCTAGGCAACCACCCCTGTTATGGCATCCTCACAGGCACTTGGGTTGTAGAAAGGTCTTCCAGATCAACTGCCAACACTTTCCGCTGCTTCTTCTCCATAGGAGATGCCACACGCCACAAGCTTTCTCCTGCCCCATGATGAGTGCTCCCATTCCTTTCTGTCTTTGGGGATGAGCCCTTCTGAAGCCGTTGTCTCTTACTGGGTGACCACTCCGCATCCCCACAAGGGAGAAGAGATGCTCCACCTATTTCGAGAGGTTTCTGCTGCAGGGTGGGGGACCCCTGCTCCTCAGCACCAGGCCTAAAATTGTGGCATAACACAAAAGGAGTTAACAAGGCAGCAATACCATTTTCTATCCCCTACCCCTCAGTTTGCCTGAAGGAAGAACACTCTCCTCTCACCTGTATATAAGAACTTTTCGTCTCCTGACTTGCCTCTCAAAGGCACACAATGGATGAGTCTCCCCTTTCGACGTTCCTTCAAGCAGCGGGCACTCCATGACGGGCCTCAGAAGGCAGAAGTATCACACCTCCTCAGGGTCAGGAATTCAGCAGCCACCCTGGGCTGGCCCACCAAGTTCTCATTCCTCACCACTCTGCATCAGGGGAAGGAAGATGCATCCATTTATTTGAAGACATTGATATGAGGACCAGTGTCATCTTCGGAAACACAACCTACAAAACCTCTATGAAATTCATTGGATGCCCTAAGTTGATAGGTAACCTGAAAGCACATACACACACATATCAGGGCCAGGAACCATGTGGCCTTCCAGTTGTTACTAGATTACAATTCCCAGCAGCCTGAGTATTCCATCAAAAGGAATACTAGGAGTTGCAATCAATGAGTGTTTCATGATTCTCACCCCTGCTTTGTATTTTTTTTCTATCATGCATCTCTGTGAAATTGCAAAAAAAAAATTAAATTCTAGAAATTCTAGAAAGCTCTAAAGATCAAAAGAAATAAACCCACCACATTACAGAACTAAACCAATTCTGAAAATACTACATTTATCATAAAACATAGGGAAACTAAAATGGTATTCACCTGGGACCAATACAAATGTAATGCGGCTTTTAGGTAAACCTCTCTGGAAAGGTCCTTTAGAGCAGTGTTCCTTAAGCAATGCAAGGAAACAACAGTTTTTCCCCCAATGTGCCAAGGATCAGTACTACATCTTTGCCCATAGGCTATAATTGTTTCTTTCTTTCCTGGAAACTCACCAAGACCTCACCAAGACAGCCAATGGTTTGTGGACTGGCATCAGTCCATGGACTAACAATTTGCATAGCACCATTTTAAAGCACACTAGAATTAAGCTACAACAGCCCTGCGATTCACAGATTTAGTTGTGTCTCACTCAAACGTCCATATGGAGTAAAAATACATCTATCTAAAAATGCACTCCACCAGCCCCATCCACCCAGTTCTGGTCTCACAAACCATAGTAAAGATATAGAACAGGGGAAGGAATTGACATGTATGGCTGAACTAAAGAAACACAGAAAAAGAATTGCAATCCTATACATGTCTATTCCAAAGTAAGCTGCGCTGCCTTTAGGGGGGACTTGAAAACTGGAGCCTAAAATCAGAGAATTATAGAGGTGAAAGTAACCCACAGCTAAAGCAGAAGGGTGTGAGGTCATATTTTTCTCACCCTTTCTGAAACATGACAGGTTGCAAACACTACTTTTATAGATTACAATCACCACAAGTAATCTCTGATTCTGGAAGCTGTGCTCCAGTACAATAACTTTTCCAGGTTTTGTGAATGCTACCCACTGCCTTTGAAAGATTCATAACTTCAAGCATGTATTCTTCCAAAAGCACTGAATAAGATACAGAGCCAAGCAATTATTTCTCCCCTCAGAGAAGGTCATTATAAATCATTAAGAGATGTAAAAATAGCATGTTAGCGACAATCAAAATCTGCCTTCCCTCCCATAGGATACCAAGATTACAAGTTCAGGTGGCAATGGTAAAGCTTCCTAGCTTGAGCCTGGGAACTGTTTCCACAGATATCTCAGTCCAGAAAGATATGTAAAATTAGATCAACATTTGTCAAATGTAGATGAGAGGAAGGCAAGCAAATTCTGTGAGCAAATCAGAAGATACGGGAAACCACAAATTAGTACACCAGGCTGCAACTAACAAACAAAAAACCTTGACAATTTTTTAAAACTCACAGTGGAGATACCTACTACAGACAGCCCTTTTTTTTTGTTTTAGAAGATGTAAATATCTACCCCATAGAAGTCTTCCCCAAACTCCAACATTCATTACTTCCAGTCAATATAGCCAATTGTCAGGGATGATGGGAGCTGGAGTACAAAATCTGAAGGGGTTTAGGTTCCCCACCCACACAGTATGGGTTATCCAAAATTTACCACAGACAAGATGCTGGAGAATACCATAGAAAAAAGGACGACACAGGCTGAGTGATGCGACATGATAGAAATGAAAACAACAAACAGGACAGGACATACTAGGCAGTCTCAGCTCACACTTTCTCTATCAAGACTCACCCTAAACAGCTTGGAAACAAAACAGTTATTTCTTTCTCAATAAAAATCCCTTAATCTTTCCCATCCAAATACTTTCTTTCCCAATGGTTTTTAAAATCCCACTTCCCAGCCTTGAACTTTCACCTACCCTCTGCATTTTGCTATGGAAGTACCCCTTGCTCTAGAGGTAATTCCTGCCAACCTGCTTGATAACTCACTCTGCCTACTCTTGCTCTTCAGCACCACCGGTAGTGGCTACAGCTTCTCTGGTCCCACAGCCAGCAAGGACACTGGAGCAGTGAGTGAATTTTCATACAAAAAGATAACTTTCTCAAACTCTAATGGATCCCTAGTCCTTATGCGAAGTAAGCACAAAGGACACGCAGAGGGGAGGGAAGGGTTATCCTAAGCTACACCAAAACTCAGTCCAAAGATTTACCCCAGACCCTTCTGCTTCCAGCGCATTTACTGAGGCTCTAGGCATGGCAAACAGGATTCTTGTGCAAACGTGAAGGAAAATTACAGACGTTTGAGTGTTGTCCTCCTCTCTCTTCCTTTCCATCTGATGATGCCTCACAGTTTAGGAGCACACACACCTCTCCTTTCTTTGGGATGGTTCCTTCCTCCATCCCTCCCTGTCACGCTCAAAAATCTACCCCCATCAAGCTGTGATTGCTGTTGTCGTGTGCTTTCAAGTCGTTTCCGACATGGTGCTCCCACTGATTTCCCCGAATTCTTTTCCTCCTTTAGATCATTCAACCATTCATCCCCTTCCTCACGGTGCTAGCTTTGGGATGGAGTGGGGAGACAGGCCTGGAGAATCTGATCCCAGGGCCCCCATCTCACTTCTGGGTTGTTGTCCCTTCCCTTGCTCTGTCCCTCTCAAGCCGTTTCCGCACTGGGCTGTTCTAGCGCTATGATTCCACTTTCAACGTCCTATGGAATCCTGGGGTTTGCAGTTTAGGGAGGGGCCGGCCGGCCCCTCCCTAAACTGCAAACCCCAGGATTCCATAGGACGTTGAAAGTGGAATCATAGCGCTAGAACAGCCTAGTGCGGAAATGGCCTCAGCCAGCCCGCCCGGCTGGATAGTCGGCCGGCTTGGGCACTTGGCCGGTAAGGACCAACCGGGGTATCAAGGAGTTCCTCGGGCTGAGGGTTTCCCCCTTGCCGAGGTGTGGCGGGACCCCAGAGGAGGCTCACCTCCGATGCCCCGATCCTCCTTCCCGACCCAAGCACGCTTTCCCAATCCCAGCCCTCCCCACTCCCGCCAGTGGGGAAAAAAACTGCCGGTGTTTTACGGTCTCCATCCTCTCTCTGGTTTCACGGGTCGCCTCCAGCGCCCTCCGTCCTAAACCCGCCGGCCTCTTCAAAACTCCGCTGCCACCCTCTCGATCCCCCGCCCGCCCACCCCAAAAAACTCCTTCCGAATCCCCCCCCACCGTTTCCTCCCTCTCTGGTGGCCCCTCCCTGTCTCTCTCCATCTTCTCCAGGACAATCTGTCGCCGCTGCCAAGACCCCCCCCCCATTCAGTTCCTCTACCTCGCCCCTCGCACCGCCCCAATAAGTCACCAGGCATGTTCTCCTCAGCGCCCCAGTACTTGGGAAGACCCCCCCCCCCAATTAATCAATCCTTGAGATCTCACCTTCGATCCTCGCTTTTTCGGGCTTCTTGTTAATAAACAAACCAATAAACCCCCTGTCTCGGGTCAGGAAAACTAAATTTTGAAAAGCGACAGCCCCCCTCCCGGCTTCGTGCTCGTCTTTGCAGCCCCCTCCGTTTTGTCCCTCCCTCCAACTCACCAGTTCGCTCCCTTCGCCTCCTCCCCTTGCCCTTCTCTAACTCACGCCTCGACTCGGCCCGATTCCTCTCGTGATCCGGCCCGCCCAATAACGATGCGGCTTGTTTTCCCCTACAGCCAATAAGCGGGCGGCTTCTTTCTCGAGGTGGGGTGGCTAATCTGTCGCCATCACGGCTTAGGGCAAAAGGAGGGGGGGAAAATGTGGTTCGCAGGCTCAGTGGCGTTGGAAGAAAAGCGCGTATGGTCGCCTTCTTTATTAAGGGTATAAGCGCCGGTGAAGTTGGTGGAGCTGCCATCTTGGCTAAGGGCGAAAGAGAAAGGGGCTGAGGGGAGGAGGGAGAGGAACCGAGAAGAAAACAAGGGAGACGTAGAGGGCGGTAGCCATTTTGGCTGAGGGCAGATTCTTGGTGGCGCCGTTTAGGAGGCCGCCATTTGAGGTGAGAGCCCGCAACGAGGGATTTAAAGGAGCAGGCCTTCCAGCATCCGGCTGAGTGGGATGGGCTGAAGAGTAGCAAGTGCAGCCTCGGTTTCTTCTTTTTTTTTGTAGAGGCCGTCTCGCCGTATTAGCTGTTTGTGAAGACTGTTCATTTCTGTGGGCATTAAAACCTGACTCCAAGCCAGGCTTTTATAAAATTTTCTATCGGGAAGGAGGAATATCTAATGTTCGCAGAATCTTAACATCCTCTAGTTACAGCTTCAGCGAGACTGCAACTGCAAAAGTCACTTATTGGACTACAATTCCCAGAATGCATGGCTAGCATACTGGTGGATCAGGCTGAGTGGGGATTCTGGGAATTGTATTCCAAAAAGTAATTGTTCCAAGCATTGATTCTGTACCCTGGGGGTAGGAAACTTTGTTCCCCCCAAATGTTGAGTTGCTATTTCCATCATGCCAGCATCCCCGAGGGCATAAGTTTCCCACCTCTTTTGCAACACACACGGGAAATCCCACTGAATGAAGCAGAGCTTACTTTTAATTAGCCATGCATAGCATTGCCCTGTCAAACTCTCCCCCATCCTTTCCCACCTAAGAAGTCTGATGAAAATCCACCAAAGAATCTCCATATTATAACAGCTCTGAAAAGATTAGTCCCCCTCAAAAGTAAACATTCGTATTAAAGTTCATCACAAGGCAGTGCAGTAGAGCAGAAACCTAAGGACTAATTTAATATTTTTAAAGGAATCCAATCTAAGGCCACTTCCGTACTAGTCTGTTATAATGCTATTATTCCACTTTCAACATCCTATGGAATCCTGGGGTTTGCCCCTCTCTACACTGCAAACCCCAGGATTCCATAGGATGTTGAAAGCGGAATAATAGCACTATAACAAACTAGTACGGAAATGGCCCAGGTCACATTCATAGAATGAAAGAGGGGAAGGTATGTTTTGGGCTACAAAAACATAATTCTGAGAGGTTCCATCCAACGCAAAGGCAAAACTGACTAGGGCATTCTGAGAACTGTAGTCCACAGAAGGAACTATACCAAGCTCTATCTATTATAGCAATAGCACAAAAAGTGCCAAACACTTAAGATGTTGCCAGTCACAAACTTGATCTTCTGCTACTGGAGGCCAGGAGGAGAGGGCCATCAGGTTTGTATTTTTATTATATTTTATATTGTACTTCATATTTCTATTGTTCTTCTTGCTTCCTCCTTCAGGCACTTTCATTTTTTTCGCGCTCATTCTCTATTCTTCTCCCCAAATCAATTCGTTTCACTGTACAGTTCCCTGGCCATTTCCGCACTAGCCTGTTATAGCGCTATTATTCCACTTTCAACATCCTATGGAATCCTTGGCTTTGCAGGTCAGAGAGGGGCCTCAAAGGCAAACCCCAGGATTCCATAGGATGTTGAAAGTGGAATAATACCGCTATAACGGGCTAGTGTGGAAATGTTCCGAGTGCAACTTCACTCGCTGATCTCGTTTTGCGGCAACTCGCTCCTTCGCCAGCTTTGTAAAACTACATCTCCCAGGATGCTGTGCGGCGCTGAGCCTCTTTCCCGCCGCTCCTTGCTCTGCGTCTGTTGACGGGTAGCTCCGTCGCGGGCAAGCGTGCCTCCGGGCCGGCGCTGGCCCCGGTTTTCCTTCTCCCTCCGCGATGGCGGCGCGGGACCCCGCTTCTCTTGTTTCCGCCTGCCTCCCCCTGGGGCCCGGAGGCCCGCCTGAGAGCTCTTTGTACCTCCTGTTGCCCCTCGTTATTCCTGCGGGAAGGTCCCTGGTGCTAACACGAGGTGAGCGTATGAAATGGAGGGAAGGGGAAAGGAAGAGTCCTCGTAGGATCAGGGCTAGGTTGGTCGGTCGTGATCTGTTTTCAGTTCCAGAGTTAAACTCTGGAGCTCGAAATCTTTAGGGGAACCTTTTGCTGCTTCTAGGGGAAAGCGAAGAATGAGTTCCTAAGCGGCTGTAAAGTTATTTCTGGACTACACCTACCAGAATCCCCCACCAGCATGACCTCCACCCTTGGTTTGCCCAAAGATTATCCCAGTGCTGAAAAAGAGCAGCGCAGAAATAAGACTGTTGAGAGCTTTTGGGGGAATCTCCTAAACTTCCAGATTTGGAAAGGATCCTCAAAGATCGTCTAGTATAACCCTCTGCCAGTGCAGAAATCCACTGCTGAAGACTCCCCAAGAGGAGGCATCCAACCTGTGCTTTAAAAACTTGCAATACAGGAAAGTCCACTGCTTCCAAGGGCGTCTTTTCTGCTGCTGAACAGCAACTATGGTCAGGAAGTTCTTCCTATATTTAGTAAACTCCTCTTGTAATTTGAATCCATTGGCTCAGATCCTATCCTGTGGAACAGCAGAAAAAGATCTTGCTCCATCTTCCAGATGACAGCTCTCCAGTTATTTGAAAATAGCTATCATATCACCTCTTCATCTTCTTTTCTCTAGGCTAAGCATTCTCAGTCATATTTCTCTATGTGAATACATCAGAGGTTTCCAAACTTTTCATGTCGGTGACACACGTTTTCAACATGCATCATTTCATGACATAGTAATTCAGTTTTACTAGCAAATTGGAGGTACCCAGACGTGTATCCAGGGTGAGGAAAGGCACTCTCAACCCACTGCCATCGCCCTTGCCACCAAAGGCCCCTAAAAGAGCAACGGCAGGAGAAAGGCAGCCCCCTCCCACCTGGTCCTTGCCCGCTGTCATCGCTCCTGCCAGGGAAAGGTCCCAGTGAGAGCAACAGAAGCAGGCCAGACTTGGGGGGGGGTGTCTTTCTTGGCTGGGGAGGCGACACACCAACACACTACAGACAACACACTAATGTGTTGCGACACACCGTTTGGAAAGCTCTGGTGTACATGCAGCTTCATCACTTTAAACAAGGGAATAATTTTTCACATTTTGTTTTTTTTATTCTGAAATTGGTTCGCTCTTAGACTGCAACTCCTATCATCACCAGTCAGCATACTGGCTGCACCACAATGGGAATGGTAGTGCAGTATATATAGAGGGTGCTAGGCAGAGGAAGGCTGTAACTATGCCAGAGAGAGTCCTCATCTTAGATGTCTTAATATGACTCTCACACAACTGAGGAAGTCGGACAAAAGTGTGTAGTAAGAGGATGCACAGCAAGAAGTCAGGTTGCAAAAAGCTTGGATGTGCCCCTTTTCTAAGTCACCTTTTGTGTTTAGAGGAGTGAGGATTGGTTTCTTTTTCAGCTTCTCAAACTGCTTCGCTTGGTGACCAAACTACATTTATTGTTGTTGATCCTAACAGATGGGACAAATCCTGCCTGGATTCTATCTCTGTCAGCAGAAAACAAGAGCAAAGTGGAAGATCCAGAAGATGGCCCAGAACTGCACAGGACATCCTCATGTAGCTCCCAAGGAGGTGGTGCTGAGAGGATCCAACAAGGAGGCTCTGTAAAAGAGCAGGTGGCCTTTTGTAAAGGGGAATTCAAGGACCCCAAGGAGTCACCATACAGCAAAACAAAATCCTATAAATGTTCTGACTGTGGGAAAATTTACCGCAGGAGCACCGATCTCTTGAGGCACCAGAGGACTCACACTGGAGAAAGGCCTTACCTGTGTCTGGACTGTGGGAAGAGCTTCAGTCGGAGTTCTATCCTCCTTGAACACCAGAGAATCCATACCGGTGAAAAACCATACATATGTAGCCATTGTGGGCAAGGGTTTAGCCAGAGCTCCAACCGTAACCAACATGAGAGGATTCATGGCAAGGAGAAGATGGGCAAGCCAGCACACTGGGGACAAAGTGAACAAAGGACAGAGGACAAGAGCCTTGGCCCTAAAAGCATAATGAGAACAGAAGAGGGATCTGGAAGGGTTTCTCGGCATCTTGAGGAGAGCCCTTCATGGAGCTCAAAGATGGTTATGAAGAGAACAGAAGAGGGGTTGGGGCATAAGCTAGGATCTGGAAAAGTTTCTCAACCTCCTAAGGAAAGCCCTTCATGGACCTCAAAGGTAGTTGTGAAGAGAACAGAAGGGTTGAGGCATAAGCTAGGATCTGGAAAGGTTTCTCAGCCTTCTGAGGAGAGGCCTTCATGGAGCTCAAAGATGGTTGTGAAGCAGCAGAGAAGTTACCTGCTTGAAAAGCCCTACAGGTGTCCTCAGTGTGGAAAATGCTTTGCACGCAGCACAGATTTCATCCGGCACCATATCACCCACACAGGAGAGAAGCCCTACACATGTGTAAAATGTGGTAAGAGTTTTACACGCAGTTCTGTTCTCACTGAACACCAAAGAATCCACACAGGAGAGAGGCCCTACAAGTGTAGACTGTGTGGGAAGGGCTTCAGCCAGAACTCCAACCGTAACCAACATGAGATGATCCACCAAGCCAAGAAATCACCCAGGCACTTCCTGAATGGCTGTGAAACTTTGAACTGGGTTGCAGGACTGGTACAGCAACAGAGAGTTAATTCAGCAAGAGGGAAAACCTGAGACAAGATCATGGGATAGGAGATAGTCGTCGAAAATTGAATCTCTTATGTGTGAGGGAAACTGAAAAAAGGAAGGGAACTGGTGTGGAGATCATTTTTAAAATGAGAGGCAGATGTCAGCTGCTGTTACATTAAAACAAAAGTATCTTTGCTGCAGAAATCCCAAGCAAAATACATCTATGAGCTACATCTCTTAACGTTATTGTAATGCTATTGATGCAGCAAAAGGAGAAATGAAAATATTTGCTCCAGTTATAGTTCTATTAAACACAACGAGCCATTTATCTTCTCTGGAACTGAAGACTGGGAAAAGCCACTATCTACAGCAGGGGTGAAGTCTCCAGATGCTGTCAGACTGCAACTCCCAGCATACTTCACCATTGTTATGCATGCACTACATCACACTGGCTCTTAGCCAGGGGTTGCCTGCAGGATTTACTTGTCATTCACCAGTCTGCTCTCCAAATGACAATTTAATTCACCAGATTAAGCCCTCTAAACAGCTAGAGCGAAACTCTTAACTGGTCAAACAGAAATCAGATAGCATTTTGCTAAAAATTATGTCAGCAGTGTGACCCCTACATTAGCTTTTGCTGGAAATATAATGCTTTGAGCATTTGCAGAATGCATTTTCTTATCACTGGTTAACCACAGTCCATTCTACATATTTCAGATTAAGGGATAGAGCTTCCAGACCACAAGCTCCAGTGCAAATTTAGCCTGAGGATGAATACTTTCCCTTCCTGTTCCTGAATCGTTTTAAATCCACTGCCTAGATATATTTATTAGCATCACTCAGACTGAAATCATATTTTCACTTGCTTGAGAGTACTGTATTTTCTGGTGTATAAAACTTACTTTTCCCCCCGAAAAATACTGTTTGAAAATGGGGTGCATCTTATACACCAGTCTGTCTTATATTCCACAAATAATATTTGCCCGTGTATAAATGGGGTGCGTCATACACCGGCAAATATGGGTAATCCCATTAAACTCAGTGCAAGTTCTAAACAGATATGTACTGAACTGCACTTTTAGGCCTAAATCCATTTGGTAGTCCCCACTAAGTAGGCTGTTTGAACTGATTGCTGAACAGTAAATCAACAGTAATGTAAGTCACCTTGACTCAGTGGGTCTACTCTGCTTGGGACTAGTAAGTGGACTGAGGCCATAGTTCAGTATTTAGTGTAAAACAATGCTAAATAAACAAAACGAGCTCCACCTAATTTTCACCTTGGATATTTTTATATTAACCTGATCTAAATGATATCTGCGTTTGTTTGTGTGTGTGTTTTTTCCTGTCTCTCTTGGCCACGTAACAGCCTGATCGATCGGGATGGGGTTGGGCACCGGACTGGCTCAGATGGCACTAGTTTGCACTACAAAGGCTCCACCTTGGCTACAAGAAACGAACGATAATAAACCTGCTGAGGAACGTGTGACTTAGGGCTAGAATGTTAGACTGGGGAGGCCCCGGGGACTCCATTCAAGCAGGAAGGTTACTGGGTGACCATAGGTGAGTCACTCTTCTCTCTCAATAAAACCTACCTCACAAGCTTCCAGGGCTTTAGTTACAAGGTAGGCAAAATTAGGCCTCTGCCCTTCACAATGGGAATTCTGGCCTCCAACGAATTATTCCTTCAGTCCCCAGATTCCTAGCCCTGAAAGGAGTGGGACACTGAAGCTTGTTTATGCCTAGAACTCATTTACTGTGTCTGCATTCCCTTGGTAATTTGCTTGCCCCTTTTCTTTGGATGCCCAGACTACAGTATACAGTTGGCCTCCCACATTCACTAGGGTTAGGGGCACAGGACCCCCACAAAAGTGGAAAAATTTCAAATACCAAAATGTGTGTGTCTGCTTGTAGGAAGGGGGCAGAGGCGTAGTCGGGAGAATGGGCATCCGGGGTCCAAACCAGGTCAGGGAAAGGGTGGGTTGTCAAGGTGGCCCTATACTTTCTTCCATCCCTCTCCTTCCTCGGGTGTGAGTGGCATCAGGAGAGGGTTTGTGGTGAGAAATCAGGCTGCAATCCATCTGTAGCTGGCCAGGCAGTGGCTGGAGGAGGAGGAGGACCAGAAACAGTTTCTTAAAGGGCTGCACAGCGTGATCGGAGCCACCAAGATGGAAGGTTCCCCTGGAAAAGAAGCACTTTTGAGGCGGCAGGGACAGGTGTTGGAGACACTTGCCAATCAAATCTGTGAAAGGAAACTTGCAAATGTGGAGGGTTGACTGTATTTCTAAATACTCAACTGAAGGTTTAAGTTGCTGCAATGCTAGAAATTTGAGGACAGGATGAAAATTTCATAGGAGGACAGAAGTCTTATTTGGGGGCAATGCCCTTATTTGGTAGGCTTTTTTTTTTATTGTAGTTAAGACAGATGTACATACACGGTTGTTGTACTATATATGTATGTGTATATGCATGCATGTGTGTAAGTACGTGCCTTCAAGTCACCTGACAACTTACAGCAACCCCATTGATTTCCTAGGTTTTTCATAGGCAACGAATACTCAGAGGTGGTTCTGCCAGTTCCCTTCTCTGAAATACAGCCTCTAGCCTCTATATTTCTGAAGAAGAACTGGCAAAACCATCTCTTGAGTGTTCCTTGCCTAAGAAAGCCCTATGAAATTAATGGGGTCACCATAAATTGACAGACAGCTTGGAGGCACATACACAGAGAGACAACAACAACAAGTGTGTATGTGTGCCTTCACATAATTTCGAAAAGAAAAGAACCTTCATTTTAATCTTGCAAGTTATTCTGGAACAACAATTCAAGCATGCTTAAAGTGTGACACTGCACGTGCTCAGGGTATTTTTTTTTTCCTTTTTAAAATCAGTTTAGCAAAGAAATTTTACTTTCATGCTTCACAACCTATATAATACATATGACCATTTAAAATGACTTCTAGAAAGACCTTCAAGTCCAGAGTCCAAAACTGCCTGTCTGTTTGCACCGTTGATGATAACGTGTTGCCTGTGAAATGATGCAGCCACTCTCTTGAGAATTCCAGATTTCTGCAGTACAGAAATCTGGAGGATACCATCTCTTATCTTGACAAAGTCTCCTCTGTCTTCTAGCAGCTGCAAAGCAGGAAAAAATATTGATGCAGCTTTAGTTAACATTTGAGCCACGGGACAGGGAAAATTTGCAATTTGCAAGAGCCTCTGACAGGCAGACTTGACAGTCCTACTGTCAGCTCCCCCTTCCCAATTGTGCTGGAACACCATGGAGCAGAATTAAAAACAGAGAACCAAACATCACCAAATCATTGCTAGTAAAGCATAAAGGTTTGATGCAGGGCAGGCAGGCAAGGAAGAATACGATACCTGGAGTAATTTAACATGGAAATACCTCTGGAATAAGTAGCCTGTCAGGTTTGACAGCCTTTCTTTAATATCTTACTAGAGGAAAGATAAACATCTCCATTGCCTTAAGAAATGATTACTGATGGAAAAGGATAAACACATCTTGCCAAAGGAGGTAGAAAAGGAACATGAAGCCTTGGTGTTCCCAAAGATGGCTGCCATACTGAGGCAAAACAGTTTTCTTGGTTTATCTACATTCTAAAGTAGAGCTTCCAAGTTGTATGAATCACACCCAGATGCATTGTTCAGTGGAGAAGGACAGACAGATGATGAAAAAAATGGCAATATCATAAGGCATAAATCAGAAATGAGCAAAACATGGCTCTCCAAAAATTGCTGGATTTGCAACTCCTAGCCTCCCTTCCCATTGGCTAGGATGAGGGGAGTTGTTGCCCTACATCTGGCAGGCCACAGCATCTCATCTCTGGCCTAATGGCTTAAAGTTTGTCCCAGTGAGATGAAGGGAGAGGGGCCATGAGGATTTGCCCATCACATCTATTTTCTCAGTGGGGAATATTATGTTACCCTTGAGATGTGATTTTTCAGGACATGCCTGCACCATCTACACTGACCAACAGCCCAGGCAGATATATGTCAAAAGAGTTAAGCAAGAAACTCCTTTTTGGTACCAGTAGATGGAACTTGCAGTCAAGAACAGGAGACAGTAAGAATGCTCTGCAGCAGGGTTCTCATTCACCCTAGTGCTCTGCAGTTGTCTTGGCCATTAGCTTTGTAGGTTGGGGATAGTAAGACCCACAATGACTAAAGTGTAGTCCAACACATCTAAAAAACCTGCTAAGGAAGCCTGTTTCAATTCATTGATTTTTAAAGAGAAGGGTCCACTTTACCACAAGGGCACATGTCCGGAAAGACTGGAATTGTTGAGGTTCTTAAGAAAATATGTGTGTGGTCACAGGGATACTTCCTGCTGAAAGGCAGCTCTTGGGGCTAATTTCTGGTGCCCCCAGTTAGACTTTCAACAGGAAAATGGTTCACGTAATTCATTTGGTTTCAAGAGTTGGGATGTCAGGAGCCTAAACTGAGTCATCTCAGCCCACAGCATATAAAACTTGAAACATTATTTTTTAAAAAGTACTGTGATTCATCTCATTACTCATTGCAGAGTCCCCCAAACAGACATTGTTATTAATGCTGCAACACCCCCAAAATGTAAAGCCTTACATTCATTGTTAGTTTTTAAGTGATAGAATTAACAAGAGAATGGCATGTGTTTGGTTAACTGGTGTCTAGAAGCATATTTTAGGTTTGGCTCCTGCAGTTTATCAATACTATGTAATTTTTAATAATAAAAATAGCCTTACAATTGCTGGCCCCAATCTGGAACTTTCCCGATTGCAATAAGACTACAGGCCCTATTATCTGATTGCTAGATGGGGATAGATGTATTGCATCAGGAAAATACCAGGCTGAAGAAGGCTGTCCAGAGGATGGTATCTTAGCAACCCCAGTGCTTTGCAGCTGTCTCACTTTGCTGCCTGCTTGTTTGAAATCTCTTGCCCTGTAAAGCTGCAATATACAATATAATGTGAAACTGTCCATTTTTGCACTCAATTCATATTGTCTGTTGCTGTTTCACATAGCACATCTAAAAATGTTTGGAGCAAAAGTTCAGGAAGGAATTAAAGTAGCCCAGGGTCTAGGTGCTATAGATTAAAAAAAAAAAGTCAGTTTGAAATACCTATCCTTGCTAAATTTTATTGGTCAAACCCCAAATCTTCCTCTCCTGCTTCCCTTTTATTGCCTTGGCTACCATGACAGTGCAAATTTTGAATGCAGTTCTTTTATGCAAACAAATTATTGTATCTGGATATGGGACCATCAAATTTGTCAGCTGCTGCAGGACCTGCCCCTGACTGACATGTATCCATTCCTAAAAAGGCTTGAGATGAAATGTAGGATCCTTGCTCCATACTAGCCTCCTTCAACACTCTAGTCATGACCCACTGATTATCTTTTATGAAACATAAGGTACCTGCAATGACATAGGGCCTTTCAAAAGTTTAGTCTATGATTTTGGAATCATGTGGCTCAGAAGCTGTATTCTCAAAACCAGAAATGACTTTCAGGTCACTTACAGTTTTGAAAAGTGGTGATGGGGAATCAAAAACAATTGCATTTTGGAAGTGGAGGTCCACGGAGGGCAAAAATGGGCCCTTATCCCCTGAAATGTAGCTACCCCTCCTTTATGCTTTTCATCTGTCTGCAGTATCTCCATCTCTACAAAGGAGGCAGGAGAGGTTGATAGAATTATTTCTGTCACATCTATATTCCAAACAGGGTGGGGAGTGAGTCTTTGGTCTCTTTCACACTGCACAATTACAGCACATCACTATCACTATAGCAGCATCCCGTAGAAACCTGAGATTTGTAATTTGGTGAGGCATTAGAGCTCTCTGGAAGAAAATTCTAAATACTACATAAAACTACAAATTGTGAAGTGTGAAAGATCCCTGAAAGTTGCCTAAAGCCACCTGGGGAATTTGTGATAGGTCTCTGCACTTGTTGTCGTGTACCTTCTTTTCTTGGCAAGATTTGTTCAGAGGGAGTTTGCTGTTGCTTTCGTCTGAGGCTGAGTGTGACTGGCCCAAGGTCACCCAGTGAGCTTCCATGGCTAAGCAGGGATTTGAACCCTGGTCTCCAGAGTTATAGTCCAACACACAAACCACGACTTTACCAATATCCTAAATGCACCAGATCCTGTCTACAGTACCTGCTAGCCCACAGCAACTGGTATTCAAAGGCAATATCCCATCCAACAACTAGCCAGGGCTGACCCTATTTCAGTTCCAAGATTAGACAGGATCTGGTTTGTTTTAGGGTATTTAGGTCCTAACATTTCAGAGCATTCATAAGAAACTCTTCTCGCCCTAGGTTGAACAATCTGCAGCGTTGCTACATATTCCACAGCACCTGCTCAGTTTACAAGTGTTTCTTGCAAGTTGACAGCTCTTTTCAGTTCTCTCTCTCTCCAAGTCTTGGCACATGATGATGAGCTCTTTTGGAAGACCAAGTCCAGCCTCTGCTCTGAATGTTTGTTTATCCACAGCAAGAAGCCCCACTGTCTTTTCCAGAGTGGTCTCTCCACCTCTCAAGTACTGCCTGCTATTTTGCCATTTTCATAGTGTGTGTGTGGGGTGGGCATCATTATTAATAAACATTAAGCAGAAGTTCTTCACAGATTTCTGGAGCTAAGCCGTTCTGGCAAAATAAAACCACCCCAGGAGAAAAGTAAGTGAAGTACAGCTGCCTTTTCTACTGACTGATTGCCAGTCA
Organism: Cyclura pinguis; assembly: GCA_030412105.1. Taxonomy (NCBI): domain Eukaryota; kingdom Metazoa; phylum Chordata; class Lepidosauria; order Squamata; family Iguanidae; genus Cyclura; species Cyclura pinguis. Next base: position 12,110,421 of record CM059604.1, read on the forward strand.
ACAGATTCTCACTAGCTAGAAGTTCATCTTCCTGGCTATATTACAGACAGAGAAATGTACAAGTAATGAAAAATAGGCAAAGAGGGAGGAGGTGGTTAAAAAGAAGCATAGCAACCCATTTGTGAAGTTGGGTTGAAGAAAATCTGACGCAAATAAACAGAATGAATAAATAATTGTCAACTTTCATAAAAGCCTGATACCTCAACAAGGCCAAGCAGGAAATCCTGCTTGCTCCTGTCATTAATCTGTCCACAGCCACCATCTTCTACTCACCTCCTGTCTTTGCGTCTCAAGTCTTTTTCAAAGGACACAAGCATAACTCTGTGATTCCACTTTGATTGCCATGGCTGGATCCTACAGAATCCTGGGATGTGTAATTTGGTGAGGGACCTAGAATTCTCTGGAAGAATGAAAATATGAAACAACTGATCCCAGGGGTCATTTGGATGCAGCCATGGTGGTCACAGCGAGATCAAGGTACTGTAACTGTGCAGTGTGAAGGAGACCTTACTCTAACATTGCATTTTTTTTCAGTTTCTCCTTATCTGCTGATCACCTACCTCCTTTTCTTGACAACAGAACATGAAGCAGAGTAGCACAGTACAAACTAGCAGTGAATGATATGGTATGGTGACTGTGGTTAGAAGACTCTGGGAACTGTGACCAAACGAGGAACTCTTCTACCTCGGCTCCTTCTCACAGTCCCATGCCTCCATGCACCAAGCAAGGTCCTCACCCTCACATTCCCTTCCAACCAATCCCCCAGGCCAAAACACTAACATATGGAGGTGACCTCTCCCTGCCTTTTTCAAACACTGCTGCTCTTAAAACAGGCTGCTCTAAAGCAATTCTTGCCCCTCCAAACAGCTGATTTCCCTGCCGTTGGAAAGAGCCCACTCATCAGGTGATTTAAAGGCTGGCCAAGTTACTTTTTGGGTTGCGGACAGGATTGTGGAAATTGTAGCCCAAATACTAACACTTCCCTGTTCTGCAAAGAGTCTTTTTTTGGGGGGGGGGCAAAATGTAAAGGGGGGTTACGGGGAACAGAAACTTTGAGCGTATGAATTCGTAGCTGGCAGGAATAAGGGTTTCCTAATATACCTGGAACTAGGTTTATGTAGTGGGAGTGAGAATATAGACCATCATAACTGTTTGATATCTAAGTATTTGAGAGATGCGAGGGAGGCCTTCACATCTTGGTGTTGAAGGAATTGCAGCCTTTTCTGTCTCAGTTTCACATTAAGAAGAGCCCCTTTCCTCTTGTCCCTTCATGTTGCTAATGGCCTCATCCTTGAGGGCACCAGCTGCTGGTTTATTCAGTATTGGCAAGTGGGATTGGGATCAAATCATTATAAATTTCACACCTTCCCTAACAGCCAGCATGGTGCGGTTTGAGTGTTAGTGGTTTGAGCATTCAACTACAACTCTGTAGACCAGGGTTTAATTCCCTGCTAAGCCACAGAAATTCCCTGAGTTGTCTTGGGTGCATCGCACACTCTAAATACCCAAAAAAACTCACGATAGGGTTGCCTTAGGATTGCCGCAAGTTGAAGACTTGAAAGCATACAACAACTATTAACAGCGATTGGGCCTGGCTCCCTCCTATTCAGGTCTATCCTTCCCTTTCTTTGTGTTTTTTTTTTCTTTTTTTGTCAAGAGATAGAATGGATAAAGCAAAGCAAAAAAAGGGGGAAGTAATGGAGAGAGACAAAGTTACCTAGAGGGAAGACACTGCGTCTCTAATGAGGGCTAAAGGGCAGGATCCAACTCTGAAAAGAACAGAAGTACTAGATTGACTCCAGTATCCCATTCTTCCTCAGAGCTTGGAAAAAGTAACTTTTCAAAGCTCTGGTTCTCCTTCATGAACCAATGCTCACGAGACACCTTTCTCCCAGCACAAGATCCAAGGCAGCTTGCAACAAATTAAAGGAAAATACAGGTTAACAAACAAACAAAAGTTTAAAAAGCCAACTAAACAAACAAGTCTGTTAAAAACGCAAATTTAAAACTGGTTTAAAACAAGTAAAAATATGAAAGCACAGCACATCTCATTAAAAAGTCCTTCTCTCACATAAATTAAGAGCCAGTTGCCTGTTTATGGAAAAAAATCGGAGAGGTGGTCAATCTAAACCCCCCTAGAAAGGAATCCCCAAATCTACCATCAGCCACGGAGACTAACAACTGAACTTAGTCCAATCGGTATAAATATATTGCAAATTTCTGTTCGCCTTGCAAAAAACATTTTTCTGAATGTATCTTCTTTTTTCCCCGGGTATGGTATCATACAGTGATTGGAAAAGTTACTTTTAGGGTGCAACTCCCAAGAATTTTCAAGCCAACATGGAGTTCTGGGAGTTTTAGTACCCGCAAAAAGTAACCCTTCAAAGCTCTGGTTACAACCTATTTAAACGACGAGGGCTTAAGGCCATTTCCACACTAGACTGTCATAGCGCTATTATTTCACTTTCAACATCCTATGGAGCCCTGGGGTTTGCAGCCCCTGCCTAAACTGCAAACCCCGTGATCCCACAAGATGTTGAAAGCGGAGTAATAGCACCGTTAGCAGGATAGCGCAGTAATGGCCTGCATCTGTGGAAACACGAGGTACTGTTTATTTCACGGGGAGTGTTTTCTCTCTCTGCACATGCTCAGAGGCACTCTCCTCGCCTTCCTGACACCCTCTGCTCTCCAGAAGACCTGGTCCCGGGGCAGACTGAGAAGAAAGCGCTCCTCTCCAAGCGCCACTTTCCAGCGACTCGGCTCGCACCGCTGGGGTCGACCGGCCTTCGGAACGGGCGCGGGTTGGGGAACGAAGGAAAGCGCGAGGGAGCGCCGAGGAGCCCACAGCCCGCCCAGTGCTGCCTGGAAGGCCGGTGCGCCGCGGCCTTAGCTGCCACTCTCCCTTGACAGCCAGCCTCTCCACCAATGAGAGGGGAGAAGGGAGGAGACTCTAGCCAATCCGCACAGCGCGCCCCCCCCCGTCCTCGTCCCGCCCCCTTCAGCCATCTAGCATTCTTCCCCTCCCCCGGTTTCTCCCCCTCCTCCCTCCAGTTCCTTCTGCGAGCGGGGTCGCTGTTTCGGGAGGAGAGGCGCAAAAGCCCGTTGGGAGCCGGGGGGGGGCGTGCCGAGGGACGGGGAGTCCCGGGGTCTCCTTTGGCTGCCCTGCCCCCGTCAGCGCCGCCAAAGCCGCTCCTCTCCTCGCCTCCCCCCCCTCCAAGAGGCCCGGGCGAGCGGGGAGGGCGAGAGGCGGGTGGGTGGGCAGGCAGCCCGGGTCGCAGGAAGCCGTCGCTCCCTCGTTCAACTTCCTTCCCGGAGTTGCTGCTGCTCCTCTCCCCCCCCAACTCCAGCCCCCCCGGTTCACTGGAAAGGGAACGTGGCGGGGGAGGGGGAGGAGGGCACCACGTGGGTTGGAGAGGCAGCTGTTGCTCGGAAGGAGAGGGAAGGGGCGTCACTGCGCCGCTTCGGCCTCTCGCTCGGCTTGGGCTGAACTGGCAAGTATTGGAGCATCCCCCCACCCCAGTTCCGAGGGGGGCAGGAGTCTTCAGTGGGGAGGGGATTTGAGCAACAGACCGCCCTCGCTAGCATCCTTGCCCGGCCAAGGCGCCTTAGTATAGGGCTACCTCTGAGCACGTGCAGAGTGCATTTCCAAGAAGCTTCTTAGTGGGAAGACATGTTGCCTACCCTCTCTCAGCCAAGAGGAGTTGGTCCTATGGGGGGGGGTTAGAGCGGCAAAGGAAATCTGAATCCTTCATCAGCCTCGAAGCGAAGTAAATAGATGGGCTTGAATAAATAATGATTGCATAGCCAGGCCTACCTCACAGGGCTGTTGTGAGATGAGGGCCACTATAAATAGCAAAAGGACTTGCTTCCTATAAGTGATTGCACTTAAAGCAGAGAACCTGGGTTGTTTCTAATGTTGTTTCTCCACTCAGAAGCTGTACCTTGCCTTCAGTTCACGATGGACGAAGACAAAGAGAGCATGGAAGAAGAAAAGTTGAAGGAGATCCTTCTCTCTGCTACTCCAGCTGTGGTTAAAGACGGAGTGAAGGTGAGTAGTAGGAGATCTAGTAAGCCCTGAGCATCTTGGCTGTGGCTTTTGTAAAGAGGCCAAAACATTGTTTCAAGTTTGGACCAGTACATATAAAGTGATCTCACTGTGAGTGAACAACACCATGGGAAGATCTCAGGAGGACCAATGAGGAGTGCTTCCAGTATTTGGTAATCTAAATCTGTTTCTTTTATGGTATTGATTGATTGATTGATTGATTGGTCGGTCTCTCATTTTTTATTTTCAGAAGCTAGAAGCAGATCGGGAATCTGTGAGGGGAGAGGACATCACCTGGGGATCTTCAGGGAGGAAACGGCTGAGGACTAGAGCAAGAAAGGAAGTAGAAGTGGTGCAGGACAACAAGGTAAATCTATAAAAGATTCTAAGGGTGTTTTTTGGAGGAGTTCTTTGTTGAACTTGGAGAGGGAGGAGGAAGAAATGGAGCTTAAGAAATGCATTTCTATCTTTTGTGCTGTCTTCTTTCTATACTAAAAGTATAGGATGGAAAAGGCCCCATAAAAGAATGGACAGAAATTTCCAGGAATGACTCAAAGCCAGGATTCCTAGATTCCCTAAGAGTGAAGAAAGAAAGACTTAGAAATAAGAGCCCTTGGTTTGGTAGAAAGGGGGATTTAAAAAAAAATGGTCTGTCTTCTTCCAATGAGAAGAGGCGATATCGGAGTCTGGAAATGTTATTTTTGAATCAGTGCTCTCCGAATCTCTTCGCCATCCAAGAGGTTCGGTCGGCCCTCCAGATTTGTGGGTTTGACTTTCATGGATTTGACTGTTCATGAGTTTTTCCAACCCCTGATCCCCCACCTCAGGTGCTTTTTTCTCAAGGGAACTTTCCCTTTCGTGGCTCCAGTCAGGCCATACAGCTCTTTAAAAAACCTGCCGGTGATCTTCCTCTACCAGCTGCTGCTTTGTCAGCTGAGGATGGTTTGCAGCCCGATTTCTCAGCACTGCAAACCCTTTCCCATTGCCCCCTCCCACGCCTAATGGGAGAGATGGGAAAGGGAGACTGATGACCCATCCCCTTTCTCTGATCTCATTTGAACCTTGGGTATCCATTCTCCACACCACGCCTCAGCCGGCTTCCCAGAGACACACACAGACACATTTTGATATTTGTGATTTTTCCACTTTTGTGAGGGTCCTGCACCCCTAACCCTAGCGAATGTGGAGGCCCAACTGTACTCCATTATAACTTTTCGACATGATTCTCCCATCCCACCCCTGCTTTAGATTCATAACAACTCTATGATGTTGGTTCAACTTCAAGAGAAAAAGAAACTGGTCCAAGGTGAGCCAGTGATTTTCAGAAAAGTGTGGATACTTGAACTTCGATCTCCTTCATCTTAGTATAGTACTTATGCTACTCTACCACTCTGGCTCTTTTTGTGCTTGTCACGTCCTGTCTGGGTTTCACAGGACTGCCTTTGTTTTGTTTTTATTGTGTTCCTGTTCCTCAAATTGCCTCTCTACCTCTGTCTTTTCCTACAGCTGTTATCTGTGTCTCCAAAGAAACAGAAACTACTTGCCACTTTAGCCAAAGCACAGAAGGAAGCAAAAGAAGAGTATGAGGAGCATCCGTTTGTGGTGAGAGCCGACTGGAAGACAAGGTTGCATTTGAAAGCTATACATCCATACATTAAGAGAGAATGTTTAAAGAAGAGTTCTTGTTTACAGATGCTTTTTTTTTTTTGCAAATAACCTTCCTTATTAGAATGGACAACTTTTCAAGCGGTACCTTTAAAGAAGCAACTTGACCCAGAGTAGCTCATAAACTGTGATGATTATCTTTGCTTAGGACTGCTGCAGATCACAGCGGCTTCTAAATGCACAAGGGTACGATAGGGGCAGGAGTCAGTGTACTGTAGTGATTTGACTACACTCTGGAGGCTAGACTTCAGCTCCTCACCCAGCCAGGAAAACCCACTGGCTGACCTTGGGCTTGTTATATGCTCTCCGCCGCAGAAAATCCCATGATAGGTTTCCTTTAGGGTCGCCTTGAGTCAGAAATGACTTGAAGGCCCACAGCTGCCACAACAACAAGGATATAGGGCTAGGCAACCTGGTGCCTGTCCAAGGTTCTGGATGGTGACTCCCAGAAGTGTGAGTTTCTACAGCCAGTAGTCGGGGATTGTGGGAATTGTGATCCAAAATACTTAGAGGGCCAAAGTAGGTCATAAGATCAGATGACTCTCTGCTTTTGAGAATAATTGGACTCATGTGAGATGAGAACAGCTGAAAATTGAAGTCGTTTATTCCACTCCATCTGCCTTTTCCAGCCAGATTCTTCATCCTTCAAGGAGGGGTTGTCGGTGGTAGAGGATGGAGGGAAGGAAGAGTTTGTTATTAGAAGAAGAGTGAAGAAGGAAAACAATGAAGAAGGGGATCTGAAGTTCAAGGTGGAGGTCCGGAGGATTTCCACAGTGAGTGGAACTGAGGAAGAGAGAAAGACAGAAATATTTTGCTGGGTGAACAGAAAGGCCAGCTTTTGCTGAATGGGAGGGTTTTCCATTTCTGTTTTATTTTTGGTATTGTCTCTCATCTGGTCAGACCCGTTCCAACTTATTCTGTGGTCTTGCAGGACTCACCACACGAGGAAGAGATGAAGATGGAGTTGGAGGAGCAGAAGGCTCAAGAGTTTGAGGTGCAGAAGGTCACCATCCCAATAGATGGGAGTTTGGTGAGTGGTGGCAAAACACAGCTGAGGATATTTTGGGAGCTCTTCAGACGGAGACATTTATGGCAGACTGAGGTTGTTGGGGTTGTAGATTCTAGCCATAGAGGGAACATTTAACTGTGCGCTGTGTGTGTTTCATATCATGGTGCTCCAGATCTGGGAAAAGTTGGATCTGGAGTGCCCTGCATCTCTGCCACTGCTTGAGTTTTTTCTTTCAGTGTGATTCCAAGTCTGTTAGGTGAGGACTTGCAGTTACAGGCCTAAATCCAATTGTTAGTCCCAGCTAATGTAGATATATTTAGTAAATAAGAACTTGGTAAGTCAAACGAGATAGCCTGCAGGATGTAGTAACCTGAGTATTGGACTATGACTCTGAAGACCAGGGTTCGATTTCCCTGCTTGGCCATGGGAGCCCGCCGGGTGACCTTGAGAGCGTCACATACCCTCAGCCTCAGAAAACCCTGTGATAGGGTTGCCATAAGTGGGAAACAACTTGAAGGCACACAACAAATCAAAATTTATATAAGTACCATTGATTCAGTAGGTCAATTTTAGTTGGGCCTGACAACTGAGTTTAGGCCATATACTATTCTTTGTGCTGGCAACATTTGAGGAAACCAGAAAGACTTAATCCTGGATCCCTGAAACTTGTTCAGATTTTTCTAAAGGATTATTGTGAAAAGTATAGCCTTTTTTTCCTTATATTCAGCAAAGTCCATTACATCTATGGAGACCGCATCCCACTTTTATCCTTTCCCCTATACATATTTGTACCTGGTATATCTACAGAGAATATATTCACTTCACTATAGTAGGCAAGAATAGCATGAGGAACCCACTAAGCAGGTAATGTGCTAGAACTTAACAGTTTTGGACAGTTTTTAATATGCTTCAGTTCTTGCTTGTACCTCAGTTAACAAAGTTGGTGTGTTTGTGGGCATTACTTTTTTAACACAAACTTTTGTACCAGGAGCAGAAATCACATGGAAAGAACAGAGATAGGTTGCTACACCATGAGAAACAGCAGTTCAACATGTTTCAGTAAAGATTTTATTCAAAACTGAAAAAAATGCATGCATGAAAGGCTACATAAGCCTTGGATAAGTCAGCAAAAACATTTTGAACCTTCTAGAGACCACTCGAAAGCCTTAAAATGCATCCGGGGATGATTGTTTTCTTTTTTTCTTTCACAGCCTCCGGTTTTCTTATGACTTTCATTTTGATGGCCAAGCTTATAGATTTATCATTTTTAAATATGCTGGGAGTAGTTGGTGAGCCAGGCTTACCTGCTCTCTCCAGTTCTTTTTGATTTGCTGTTCATACATGCTTGTAAAGGATTCTGGAGGCAGCTGCTGTATACCTTGTCTGCCATAGGGAGACAAACACAATTAAAATAGGATAACTTTGAGTAAAATCCCATCTTTGTGAGCTGAAGCCATATTACATTGTTTGCTGCAATCTGACACTGAAAGTGTGTGTTTCTCCACTCTCCTTTATCATCTTCCTAATACCACTGGAGCTAAATAACTTTCAGCTAGATGGAGGATAAGAAGGAGAAAGGGGCTAGGCAGGCATAAAAAGACTTTGTAAAAGGGAGCATCTTTGCCAGAGGCTTTGTTAATTGAGATATGCGTTTTTTGAGAGAGTAGCTGTAAAGCAGTGAGAGAGCTAGACATTAGAATCCTTTTATGTTCTTATTTGTTACTTCTTTAGTCTGCCTTTCTTCTGTTGAGCTCAAGGCAGTGTATGTGATACTCCTCCCCTCCATCTTTTTAAGGAAAAGAATGATTTGTTCATGAGAAAGCTTCTGGGCTAGTGCACCCCAGGGTGTCTTTTGGCATCAAAGAGAGAGAGGAACAGTTAGTTATCTATGTACAAAGCAAAGCAGACAAGAACTCTGGATCACCAAGGACTTCAAGAAACAGTATGTGCCATGTGAGTTAGAGGGTGGAATGAAAATGTTGCTACAGAAAGCCAAAGAGAATTTAAAAAGGGGGTGAGGAAGTGGAGATTACACGAACTATTTGAAAATGATGGCCTTAGCTGTTCCTACCATTCTTTCTGTTCCCGCAGCCCCCTTCTTCCTCGTCCCATCCCAACACTTGTGGCGTGTGTGGTAAGAGTTTTAGCCGCCGCTCCAACCTGGCCAAGCACCAGATCATCCACACAGGTGAGAAGCCTTACCGCTGCAATGACTGTGGCCGCAGTTTCAATCAGAGCTCCGCCCTCACCAAGCATCAGAGGACACACACCGGGGAGCGCCCCTACGTCTGCGGAGACTGTGGTAAGGCCTTCACAGCCAGCTCAAACCTCCTCCAGCACCGGCGTTTCCACACTGGAGAGCGGCCCTATCGCTGTGAGCTGTGTGGTAAGACCTTCTCTCAGAGTTCCAACTACAACCTCCACCGCCGCGGCCACACAGGCGTCACGCCTTACCAGTGCGGGGTGTGTGGCAAGCGCTTCACTGGGAGCTCATGCCTTACCCGCCACCAGAGGACCCATACTGGCGAGAAGCCGTACCAGTGCCAGGAATGTGGCAAGCGTTTTTCTGGGAGCTCCACTCTAGCCAACCACCGCCGTACCCATACTGGCGAGAAACCATACGGCTGTGCAGAGTGCGGCAAACGATTTACCCACCACTCCAACCTGGTGGATCACTGGCGGGTTCACACAGGAGAAAAGCCTTATGTGTGTACCGAGTGTGGGAAAAGCTTTCGGCTCAGTTCCCACATCATTCGTCACCGTCGCACTCACGCCAACACCCGTGCTGCCATCCTGGGCCACGACCTTATCAACAGTGTTAGCGTAACCTGTGATGACGCCAACATCAAGGCCCACCATATTGCCCTTGGTTACATCAGCGATGGCAGTGCTGACATCGGCAGCCCTCATGTTGCCAATCACGAGGCCCTGTGTGGCGATTCCAGTGTCTCCAACGGCAACAACGATACTGACACTGAAAACAGTGACCGCCTTCTTATCTGCAGTCAGTGTGGTAAAGGTTTCCACCTGGAGTCCAGCCCTCAAAAGGGGAACCAAGACGACTCAGCAATGGGGGACGGTCCTTATAGTTGTACTGAGTGTGGTAACAGTTGTTGGACGTAGCCAGGCAGAGGTGGAGCTGAAGCACAAAAGGTTTAGTAGCCCTCGTAAGGTGTCGAACTGATCTGAAAGGAAAGCCCCAGCTTGGAATGAAAGAGATGTATTGATTTCTAAATCAATAATGAATAAGGATGTGGACTGGAAAGGGGGTATATATGCTGAGCCCCACTTTTTCAGAATGGGATTCCCTTTATAAGGAACTACCCTTGATTCTGCTTCCGTGGCATTCTCAGTTTTGAGTTCTTGCTTTTGCCTTTGTTGTGAAGGAAAGGAGTAAATAATACCAGAGAGTGTTTACTCTTAAATTCTAGACAAAATGGGATTTTGGTCAAGTTGTATTCCCCAACATGGTGCTGGAAAGAAAGTTCTCATACTTTTTGTTCCTCTTCTTCCTCTTTCTAGTTTCCTTCCACACTTGCAAAATAATACCAACAATAATCCCCCTTTTCTCTTTGCCTTCCCTTTATGGGGAAAAAAATCAGTTTTGTAGTCAGAGCTCTGACTAAGCCTGAGTATAGTGAAAACTAGTAGGACAAAAGGTAGGCTCTGTGCCATCTGCTTCCTCTTCAGGCAGGAAGAGGTACAATGAAGGAACAAAGATGTACATAGTATTGTGGGAAAGGAGCAGAGAAAAAGGTGGCCTTCTCTTTTGGCTTGCCTCCCTCCAAAGAGTGTCTGGTCTGCCTGTGTCTCTTACATATATGTCTATAGAAAGATTCCAGGACTTCATCAGCAAGATTATGCTTATTTTTAAATTCTTCTGCAGCTGCAGGAAAATGAAATTTAGTATACACATAGTACAGGTTGCCAATTCCTTTTTTAAAATGTGGAGGGGCTCTTTTTAACATTTCTCCTCCAATATTTGGGAAATGGTCAGCCTTCTAATAGTGACTTTCAGTCCAGTACTGTGTGAAATGAACTACATGCTTGAAGCTGCCCCCAGCTGACAAAGCAGAGGTCTGCAGTGGCAGCCAGGCGTATATCTACCGTTGCTGAAACCAGGCTATATGTACTTAGTATGCCTATAAAATTTCCATTAACATTTGTGCTCTGAAGTTTTATTGTTCAGCTTTCTGGGGGAGGGAAGACAATGCCAAGATCCAAGGAAAACATTGTTTTCCCCACTACCTCAATTAAGCTCTTACAGTCAGCATGGATCTACGGCGGTTCTCTGATGGCTTGGCTGTGTATGCTTTGCTAAAATTTAAAAAAAAAATCTTTTTTTTTAATGCACTAAAGTAACCTGAAATAAATTGTAGCAATGAAGGCAATTTGCAGAGGGCTGTATATTTTGTGTACTCTGACCTATTTCCCCAAACCAGTTGTTAAGGTAGTCATCTCTACAGGGAGTACTGAAGCTTCAGTCTCTCTCATCACTGCAAGCATTGACCAGGTGTGGCATCTGATTTCATTACGCAGTATTTTCCTGTTTCTTTTGGCTGTAAGGGTGGAACCTTCCTGTGGGGTTGTTTTAGAAAAAGGAAGTTTGGCATCTTGAAAATATTTCAGTGGGATATATGCTTTTCTTTTTGAGTAAATTGAGAGAAAAGTATGCTACTGATCTAGGAGTGTTGCCTCAACGGTTATAATCCTTTACAAATGACGATCTTGGAGAAGTTGTGAGGTTGGGGTGAATGAGAGGCACAGTTCCTTTATTTCTGTTTGTTAAATTTCAGCCCCATGACTTTCAGCAGCTACTGTTCTCAGGATGGCTTAAACTGGCTATGCTGGCTATAGCATTCCTGGAATTAAAGTCTCACTTTTGGAAAAACTAAATTTCCCAAGCTTTTAGAAAAAGTAACGTTTCTAAGCTCTGGAATTTTTAGTGTCTTAAAAGTTTTTTTTTTAATGAAACCTGAGGGTCAGCGCAAGAAAAGGGTGCACCCAATGCAGAAAAATAAGGTATGATAAATATGATAAAAAATATGATAAAAATATGGGTGCCAAACAGATCTTCTGAGAAGACATTCCAAATATGGGCTGCCATCACCTAAAGCTAGGTGCTCTTCCCTATTGCCATATATCTTACCTCAAGAGAAGAACCTTAGGACCCAATCTCAATAAAAAGTTGGGGTGATGCAGGTGAGGACAGTCCAGCTGATACTTGGCTTCCAAACTTTTCTGGGTTTTAAAGGTAGGCACTAGTGCTTTGAGTTGGACTTAAAAATGAACTAGTGAGGCTATTTCAGCAAAGGTGAAATGGGAGCCCAATTTGTGATTTCAGCCAATAGTCTGGTGGTTGTTTTGAACTGCAGTTTTCAATGTCTTCAGAGGCAGCATCTATAACTTCTTGGCCCAAATCATTGAATGGCTTGGGTAAAGGTTGTAAACATAGCTTTCAGTTCCTGCCCCCCCCCCCGCAGTGATGTGACCTATCGACATTAAGCCAGGAAGACCCATAAGTGCTAGATTTACCTTCTGCTGACCCATAATGTAAACCAGTGCTTCCTAAGCTATCTGATATGAAGAACTGACCATTTTTTCCCCAGTGGGTCAAGGATTGGTATTATATTTGTATCCATTGGCTACAAAATGTTTCAGGAAACAACCACTGATGGCTTGTGCATAACACAGGTCCATGGACTGTGACTTTTAGTAGCACTAATGTGATGTCAGTAATGGATTTGTCTCAGAATATTGAGCGCATTGCTTTATTTGCTCTCTTTCTCTCTCACATACACATGCAAAAAGAGGGAGAACCCACACAGGTAAAAAGCCACACAAGTGCCTGGAGTGTAGGCAGTGCTTCAGCCAACATTCTGCCCTCATCATGTACCAGAAACTCCCTGCTAGGAAGAGGCTCTACATATGCTTTGCATGAGGTGGAAAGTTCAGGGATCTGTCCACTGTGAGGCACCAAAAGAGGGTTCTACAGGTGAGAAGGCATATAGATGCTCCCAGTGTAAGAAATGCTTCAAGGCTGGTTCAGTCTCACGCAGCATCTGCCCATCTACATGGAGAGAAGCCCCATGTCTTTACCACTTGTGTGGGAAGGGGGCCAGCCATGGCTTCAGTCTCATTTAGCACCAGAGAACACAGAGCAGGAAGTGCCTTTATACCTGCCTGCAGTGTGGCTATGGTTTCAGCCTTGACGCAGCACCAGTGGCCACAAAAGAGGAACAAGCCAGGAACACCTTTCCTGCCCAGAGAGGTGAAGAGTTACAGCAGGTTGACAAAACCCCCTCAGAGTATTCCTTGCCTAAGAAAGCTCTATGAAATTCATGGGTCGCTGTTAAGTTGACAGGTGACTAGAAGGCACATGGCACACAATTCTATAAGGTATGTAGCCTTACAGAACACAATCCACATTATTTTATTCTCAACTGAATTTCAAAAGCAGATTCTTCAAAATTTTCATTAGATGAACAGGCTACTGCAATGATTATTTCCTAAGATACTGGAGCCTAACAACAATAATATATTTGCATAGCACCCTCAATGTAGCACTTCACAAGTAAAACAAGAAACAGTGGACTCTGCCAAAGGAATACAATCTAAAAATGTTATATATGTGTTTTTTGCTTAAATAGTGTAATTTGGGTACATGGATGATGCGGGGAAGATTACCAAATAATTTTGGCTGTAATCTTATACATATCTGGAAGTAATTAATCTCACTGAACTCAGTGGGGATTACTTCTGAGAAGAAATGTGCAGGACTGCAGAGATGAGGAACTTCTGGACTTTCAAATGTTTCTGTACTTGAGTTCCCATAATTCTTGGCTATCAGTCACGCTGGTGGGTGCTAGGAAGTGCAATTCAACAACACTTCGAGAGCCTACAGATTTCTCCCTACAGTAGGGCAATGGGTAGTAACTGTATTTGAAAGATTACTAAATTAAAAAATTATGCTGACTCTTTCGATCTCAATTGCAACATAACCTGAAGCAAAGAAATCAAAGCTTCTCCCATCACTTTATGTTACAAATGAAAGAAACGCAAAAAGAAAGGGGTATGAGGAAAAACCTGCCCCATTTTGGTATAAGCAGATATTTTCTTTCGTCTGGACTGAAAACAGCCTCCCATATAGGTAACAAACACAGTCAACAGAAATCAGAGTGGAAGGCTAGTTCAGTTGCCATCCTTTAAATCAAAAAGATTGGAGGGAAAGCCATGCATATAGACAAAATGCATAATGAATAATATCTAAAAGCCCGTTGGTATACACGTTGGAGGGTTAAAAGCAATCTGGTCACTTTTAGGGGTTAATATCAGCGAGATGTGTACATGCTAGATGGGAACCGGAAGCAATTATAAGGGGGAAAGTACGCCAGATGGACCTTCCCTTGTTGTTTTCCATCCCACTGTCTCCCTTTCAAGTGGAAAGGAAAGCAGAGCTTCCTCTGGTGTCACGAAAGTGGCGTAGCTGTCAACGTGAATGAACTGGTAAGCAGCCAGAAGTCTTGTGTATTTATCATGCATTTATATAGTGCTACCAGTGGGCAACTTATTATTTGAAGCAGTTTAGCTTTACAACTTGCTGTGAGTTCTGAGGCATCTGGAAAACAGATTTAGAGATAGGATTTGAATATGGGGTGTTGGAGACAGGACATTAGGAGTGTGCAAACTGAAACAGCTGCACATTGTGTAGTTTCCCAGTTAATACTTTGTGGGATTGCTCCTACCATTGAAGTAACTGCAGGAGATGCAGAAATTTGTCAGGAAAATAAGGAAGATTCTTGATGTAACTATCCATTATCATAACTTGGATCACGTTAGCTATCCATCTTGGTTGCTTAACTACTGGAAATGCAGAAGATGGGGAAAAAATTGAAGTCTTTGCCCCTTTGCTTTCCGGGACTGTACGAGCCAACTCAGCAGCATGAGCTAGTAACTGAAATAATCAAATTCTGTATGTAAAATGCAATATGTTTTTTTTCCCTTCTTTGGCACAAATGGAAGTGAGGTGAGGGAAGAAGAGGCAAGTCAATATGTGAGTCAGCCACAAACTGGAGATACCATCTATCACTGTAACACAGTAAGGGCTTGTGCCTTCCACCATTTCTCCACTCTTCCAGCTCTCTTGCCAACTTTTCCTACTTATGTAAGGAAGCTGTTTCTAGGACAGTGTCTAAAGAACAGAAAATGCCCCAAGATCCTGCAGAGCTCTTCATAAAATGGAAATTAAATAAAGACTAGTAAAACATGTCTGTGAACACAAGGTATTTGGCCCTTCCATCTTTATGCATGTGAAAGCATTGAGAGACAACATGCTGTATTTGCATAACTAATCTTGGAATTCTTTTGATGTTCTGTTTCCATCAGTCAGTTTTCAATAAATGAAGCATCCTCTTTTTAAACAGATGAAAGTATAGTAAATATTAGGCCAGCTCCATACTGTTATTCAGATGTTTTATACTAACTGGGTTGTTTCCCCTTCAGTTGGATTTTTAAGTATCTGAGCAAGATTAGCATGCTGTGGTGCTCTGGTGTTTCAACCAAAGAAGCACACAGAGTGTAAGAAACAAAACAGGGGTGCTGTTACAGCAACATTAATAAAATTTCTCTCTCTATGAGGATTTTGTCCTTCTAAGGAATTCAGCTGGTAAACCATGCCCCCTCAAGGGGAACAGCTTTCCATTTGAGATGTCTAGGTTTTATGGTGGTGATAATGGCAATATAAAAATTTGCAGGCATTTGTTGGAATACTCACAGCTGATTGTTATTTTAACAAAAAAAGTAGCTTTCCTGCTTCTCATGATAAGTAAAATATTGTACTAATAATGTGTCAAAGACATGAAGTCAAATTACACGGCGATATTTTTTTTCATTTATCCATCAGGGACTCAAATACATAATACTGAGAAAAATAATATTTTGAACCCTAATATGCGACCTTACTCTATTTTCTCATTCATATGAACAAGATGTTTCTGGCTGCAAATCCCTTGCAAAACCTGAAATGGATCAAGAGGAGAAGCATAACAATACAGGCTCTGAGGACAAGAATTGCCTGGCAGGCATAGGGAATACACAACCAGCTTCAAGACTGTTTGGTAAACTTGGATAAAATGAGGACTAGTGGGTGAAGTAGCAACTTAATAGCAGCTCCTTTTAATTTCCTCCCAGAGGAAAGAAACCTGTTGGTTTCAGATAGTTTGTAACACAGGCATAAGAGTAGATAAGATCTATTTTTTTTCAAGTTCCTCAATAGATAAAGGAATATCAGAAGTGAAAAACTGCTATAGTAAGCACATAGACAAAGAAGGCTCAAGTCTGGGCAATTTCTATAATTTGTACTATCATTTTAAGGGTTTTTGTATTGTGCTTTACAAATTTTCATGCTGACCTTAGTGACTTATTGTGACTAAAAGAATACAGTAAAATTTTGAAATGATTCATCAACTACTTCAGATACCAACCAAATGAATCTTAAACTTCAGATTTCTGTACTGTTTGCTCCAGAATGCATTCTTACAGAGCAGTTGTGACCAAATTTGATTCTTACATTTTGCTTGACACCTCAAACCTTTCTGTGCAAGTTTAGAATTGATGGCCAAACCTTCTTTTTTTTTAATTGATGTTTTGGCTCAGTTTTGCATAGAAAATAGTGTGAAACAATTTTTTAAGGACTAAAAGTGGTAACACTTTTTTTAAAAAAATACAGATTAAGTGAAATCATCAACAACACTGGATAAATCTCCTAATAATGTTAAAGCACCCAATAGCTAGATACGGTGCATTATTTATATTAACAGTTCTGAACTCCACCATTAAGTTTGCAGTGTAAAAGACAACACTATGAGAAAATGAGAGAGGACACAAAAAGAATGGTAGAAGAACCTATATATGACATTTATATCTGTACATGCAGGAAAGTTCATTTTCTCTTTTTCTCTCTTTCTTTCTTTTGGTTTTAAAATGTGTTTACACAGAAAATATGGAGATGGAAAGCAGTTGAAACAAACCAGAGTTGTGAAAGTTTGACAGCTGATCCCTTGGTTACAACATAATTTTGCAAAGTGCATCAGATCCACTGATGTTTCTGTAGCCCATTGCTAACTGAGATCTCCACAGACAGAATTTTGAGTCCTTTCTCGAATGGCTGGAGGTGCTCTGAAGCTGGAATAATCTAAGTAGGAGATGGTAGCAGGGTAAGAAAAAAGTGGGGAAAGTGATGCAATGAAGGCTTATTGTACTGAAAATAAATTCTTGTCAGATGGTTGTATTTATACAGAAAAGGATGGAACAAGAGTGTCATCTTACTATGTGATTCCTGCAACATCTTTCACAGTAATTATTGTGAGGTCCATGAGCTAGTTCATCATTCAGACTATGGTCTTCAGATCTTCTGGGACATTAATAACGTATATATTTATTTATTTAAAGTATTTCTGTATTGCCTCCCAGCCCACAATGGTTCCTGAGGCAATGAACAAATGAAAACCAACTAAAACAATAACAAGATAAAAACAGGTTTAAAACACATTGAAATCTCTTTTAAAATTCCTGAAAGCAGTCTAAAAACAATCCTAGAATCATTTTAAAACACCAGTTTCGAACACTGAATGCTATGTAAAACAGGCCATACATATGCCAGGAGTGTGGGAAAGGGCTTAGTCGAAGTTCAGCACTGACTCAGCATCTCAGTCACACTAGGGAGTCCCCTTACAGCTGCAGAGAGTGTGGCAAAAGGTTTAGTGATATGTCAGCCCTCAACCTCCATAGAGGTGGGCAGCCCTTTCGCTGTGGCAAATGTGGCAAAGGGTTCAAACAGCTCTACGTTGGTCCAGCATCAGAGGATTCACACTCATGAGAAGCTTTATGCTTGTATCCAGTGCAACAAGAACTATACGCAACGGGCTGCTCTAGTT
Source organism: Cyclura pinguis (assembly GCA_030412105.1). Lineage (NCBI taxonomy): Eukaryota > Metazoa > Chordata > Lepidosauria > Squamata > Iguanidae > Cyclura > Cyclura pinguis. The sequence continues at coordinate 12,128,074 of CM059604.1, forward strand.
AAGCACTTGAGAACTCATGCCAAGAGCACCTTCCTTTCTGGTAGTGAGGCGGCAGACAGCATAGTTTTCAAAGACCCTTTCATCAAGCCCCCAAAAGAGGAGAATGACAATATGGAGAATGACAGGGAAGAAGACGCACATGAAGTACTGGTGCTCCCTCCAGGGACATGGGATGTTGAGGTAAAAGAAGAGCCACAGCTTGACTGGGAGAATGATGTTCCAGATGCAGAAACAGAGTCACTCGCATGGGTAAAAGAGTTGTCAGCTAAAGCTCAGATAGAAGTGAAAGGATTGCCAAAAGCATCTCAGAGAATCAAAGAGGAGCCTAATGACTGAGGAGGTTGTGTCAGGCTGTGTTTTTGTAAAAGAGTGTGATTCCAGAAACTTTCAGGATGGTCAGAGAGGAAGAATGACCTAAGCCGGTTTGTATCACCTCATTGAACTCTAAAAAAAAAAAAAAGTGTGAAACTGAGGCCTGGCTTTTAAGCCTAAATTCCTATGATTTCTGAAATGTGTTCTTCTCCTGTAATCAGGTGTGTGCAGATTACAGGAGAGGAACTGCACCCAGTGGCAGAGTACATACTGTGTATATTGACGCCCCCAAATCCAATTGTTGGCATCTCAACTGAAAGCAGGAAAGGAGAATGTGTGTGGCCCACCAGATCACATTTGATTTCACCTCCCATCATCCCTCAGTATCAGCAGTGGTGGTTAGGGCTGATAAGAGTTTCAGCGGAGTAACATACAGAAGACCCCATATGCTCTTAGTTAAAGAGATCAGGTAAAAAGTGATGCGAGAAACCTCTGCCTCTTAGCCACTGACAGTAAGGGCAAATAATGCAGGGCTAGAGGGGCAATTAGCTTGACCTTTCATAAAGCAGTTTCCTTGTACCTATGAACTCTTCAGCTCCTCCCTGCTTTACATATTGGGACAGCAGTGCAAATCCGCAAGAGCTATGACCTATTCTGGACCTAGTCATCTAATAGCTTCAGCTCATGGCAGTTGCTGCAATGTATGGCCCAGTAGTTATTCAGTCATAAGGATAAATCCTCAAAAACATGCCACTTTACATAGATTCAGTTACAGTCCACTGGGCAGGGAACAGATACAAAAAGTGTTTTGAAGCAGGGCCTCCAAGTTCAAATAGATTAATAGATCTTTATATCTTTCAAATTAATTTTGGCAGCTTCACAAGAACTGAAAAAGTCGCCTCTTTAAAAAAAACTACTCCTAGCTGAAGCTATGATGTTAGGATAGAAGGCACAAATGATAGCCATAGCAACTCATTTCTTCACCTTTCTAGACCTAAAGCAGATTTTCCAAGCTTGTGTTCTCCAGATGTGCTAGACTACAAGTCCCATGATATCTTAGCCATAGTGGGAACTGTAATCCAACATATGTGGGGGGTGATGGGCTGGGGAAGGTTGGTTCTAATTCATTGCCCAAGGACCAGGTCATGATTTTTTTTCCTCCTCACAATGTGTTAGTTTATAAATGATCAGTGTCTAATGGTAACCGGGATAAATTATAAATCCACTTTAAAATGGTTTGAGCACTACTGGGTCTCATTGTCTGCTGTGACTGGGAAACAATTTTTGGTTAGCTATTCAATACTATCCAATAGGTTGGACTGAAATTCAATCATACTTAGAAACAACCTGTTGACATCTGCAGGACTGAAATTAGTGATGAGTAATTTAAACTCTATGGACATAATGATCTTACACTTGAACATAAGTAAATCTGGATACAAGCCAGATTAGAACACTATTAGGTAGAGGAAGGTCAGATTCCTTCAGTCCTCCAGATGCCAAAACTCTTGAAATACTGCTTACCTTTTCTTACCAACGTGGAATTCTTTGCTCTGTGTTTTTTAGATTTTTCTTTTCCGTGGGTCCCTGAGTTAAGGCTGGGCCTCCAAATACTTCTGGGATCTTAAAAAAAAAAAAAAAGGAAGAAATCTCTGCCTCAGGCTCCCTATCTCATGATTAAAATTGGCATGGGGCTGAAATTTAGATATTAAACATGCATTTTCAAGGTGTATTAAAACTGGAAATAACATCAATATTTTTAAATGGACACTCTGAAGCTAGGTTGTATATCTTATAAAATTTTCTAAATCCTGGATGTTGTTGTGGTACTGTATGAAATAGCATATACGACTCTCTGACCATTTATGTCCCATCATAGGAGGACTGCACATATAAAGAAAAGACATGTAGTATTTGTTCATACAAATTGGCCTCAGGACATGATCTTTTTTGCAACTTAATTGATTTCTCTGAGTGAAAGTTTCATGTATGTTTGGACTATTTCAAAAGAAAATAAATCAGAATTTAACTCATTTCTGTCAAAAAGATGTATGAGAAGTGTTCTTCTAAACAAGAATTTGCGGCAGCTGACTTCATTATGAAAGCGTACAGGATGAACCTAGATGCAGCTTTCAACTCAGTTGTACAGACTCTTAGAGGTACAACTTTGTAAAATGGGAGCATTAATAGTCCACCTCCAGGATTGCGGTGAGATTAACGCTATACAGTGTGGTATAAATGAATAACGGATTAAAGCTGAAGACAAAAAATAGCATAGCTTGCATTGGCACCAGGAAACTCACCACCTCTATGAAATGTGCAAACATGTATCATAGTTTTAAATCCTCTTGGTAGTCCCAACTGAAGTGGACCATTGAATCAATTTTTAAATGGTGAATCAACATGTAAAGTCGAAGGCTTTCACGGCTGGAATCCATAGGTTGCTGTGGGTTTTGCAGGCTTTGAGGCCATGTTCTTTTAGTATTTGCTCCTCTGAAGATGCCAGCCACAGATGCAGGTGAAATGTCAAGAGCAAATACTAATAGAACATGGCCTCAAAGCACGGAAAACCCACAACAACCTACCAGTGAATCAACACTTAAGTAAAACCCATTGATACAATTGGTCTATTTTAGTCATGATTATAAAAAGGACAGAGATGTCCTATGTCCTATTACAGTGTATTTTAACTTTAGTGTGTTAAATCTTTTTGCAATGATCATAGTGGGATATCTCATTTGTTTGTAACAAGACTAGTTAAAGGAAAAGAAAGATGCTTTGCTACTCACCCCCTCCTTTTAAAATGAATACTTCCTAGGCGTGCACTGTAGCATAAGACAGGTTTACACAACACTGTACACTTGACTGCAAGGGGCAAGTGTCTAAATGGTCCTTATTTTGGAGCGGAAGTTGATCCTTTGGTCAATTTCAACATTTCATTCAGAGCATTAAGTATCAAAAGGGCAGAGGGGCCCATGAATTCTGGTTTTAGTCCTCCCATCCTCTACGAAAAATGGAAGCGAGTAGGAACGTATGGTAGCAGTAGCCTAGAAAGCAGATGAAGATTCTTAGGATGATGATACCCTAGTTTGCAATAAGCCGCAATGGAGGGCACGGGGCCAGGAGATGGGAGTCAGGATTAATAGTTCCCATTTCCAATGCTGGACATTATTCAAATAATCAAGCATACTGTCCACGCGCTCTCCTTACAGACACAAACCATTTAGCTTTCCAGTTCAGGAAAAATACCTGAGCTGGAAGCAACCGGGGAAATGCTCCTAGAGGAAAAGCACCACTTCTGTTTCCCAAGTCGCCTTTGCCTTTTTTTTTTTTTTTTTTTTTTTTGCGCGGTGGGGGGGAAAGAATTCTCTAAGCAAACTCACGCCCCCCTGATTTAGCTCCGGATCTCGGGGCGGTGTGGAAGCAAATTAATAAGGGGAAACTAGGAAGGAGCAGGAGAGTTACTGCCACAGAGCCTACATTCCTCCTGAAGACCATGGTTCTATAGATTGCTCTGCTAAAAACAACCATAAAAGCAAAATCTCTCTCTCACGCTTCAGTCTGCAAATTGCTATTGCTTTGGGACGGACGGACCTCTACTAGACCTGGCACGACCCTACTGTAACAACGTGCCGCTGTGGCTGTCATTGGTTGCTCTTCCCTTTTCCAGGCGAATCAAACTCATTCAGTTTGCGTCGGACGGATTCCTTCCGGCAAAAGAGCTGGCCCAGGTGTAGAGCGGACGCTCCGCTCTGCTTACTGCCCGTTGATTGGCCCTTTCACGTACAAGGATCTTGAGATAGACCAATGAAAGAACACCGCTCGTCCTCCCTAGCCAACCTGTTCTTTTCTTCCTCCTCTTCCTGGCCGATCGTCCACCCCTTGGAGGGCCAGAGGTGTCGAGTGCGGTTTAGGAGCAGGAGATGAGAGGACTGAATCTCTGCTGCTTCTTGGATCCGGTATCATTATTTCTTGCGACGCTCCGCCTCCGGGGCCCGTATCACGGTTTGCACTCTCTTCGTTGTTGTTCCTCGCTTCATAAATCTGCGTTACATGATGGAAGGACAGCATATAATGGCTCAGGTGCATATCCAGACTCCCATGTCGTCTTCCTCGTCGTCCTCTTCCGTGGCCGGGGAGGAATCCAGGAGGCTGCCGAATCCCGTACGAGTTGCAGCCCGGGAAAGAATGGTGGGCGGCCGCTTGTTGGACAGTCAGAGCTTGGATGGGATAAGCCAGGTGTATGGAGCGTCCAAGGCTCAGGAAGGAAGGAGGGCCACCATCTCCAGTGCCTTGGAGCTGGAAGGGACAGTGAGCCACGATGGGGACTTGACCCACTTTGTGGCCAACAACCTACAGATGAAGATCAAGATGAGCTCCAGAGGCAGCCTGGACGACACTGAGCCCACCACCTCCTCCTCCATGTCATCGCAACTGTCTATTAGGGGCAAAACTGCCGATATACCTCCCATTGACCCACAGGTAATTCGGGATCTGGAAAGGCTCACGAGGGATGTGGCGCAGAAAGTGGACCAGATGTTGAGAGTCTTGAACAGTTCCATCCAGAACATGACCGCCCTGAGCGTGGGGTACATCCAGACTTACCGGGATGCGGTGGACAGCTTAGGTGAATCTGTGGACATGAGCATCAAAGGGATGTACACCCTGATGGCAAGATGTGAGGAGCTGGATCGCTCCATGCAGCCTGTCCACACCCTTGCCAAACAGATCCGGGAGATAAAGAGGACCCTGGAGATTTTTGAGGCACTTTGCAAGTAGTGCCTCTTTCAGAGAAACTGATTAACTTGCTCAGTGATGGGAAGTGAAACTCGGGTGGACGCTGACATTCAGACTCAAAAAGGGAAACGATATGTGTGTTTTTTTCTTGCACTGTAATAAATGAATTCTGACAATATTTTTCAAAGTCTATAAAATTTTGCCCCCTTCCATATTTACTAGATCTCTTGCCAGTCTAGAAATCTCAGCGGAGGCTTACCCACCCGGCTTTTCCTTATGCTACCCTTCCCCCATGTACCTAGATTTCTACCTCATTCTTGTGCTGCTTAACCCCCGACCTATAACATCCTACACCCCCTGAGCTAGCACCGTGTCCTCCAGTGCTATTTTTATCTTCAGTAACTGAAAAGATCTGCAATCTCACTTTTCTGAATAAGCCACATCTTTGACTAATTGTGGGCCAGTTATCAATAAGATACACTCAAAGGTGGTTTTGCTCGCTCCTTTCTCTGAAATATAGCCTACAGCATCTTGTGTTCATTGGTGGTCTCCCATCTAAGTGCTAACCAGAGCTGACCCTACTTAGTTCCAAAGATCAGATGGGATCTGATGCCTTTACAGTATTTAGGACCGTTATATTTGTTACACAGGATTATTTGTTTTTCGTGTATTCAAGCCTGACCGTAGGAGAGGCCACCCGAGTTAAAAAGTTATCAAGCCACTGCAATATATCTTGGTCTGGGGGACAGGATTATCCTAGGCATGATAATAATTTTAAGGAAGTCATAAGCATCAATCTTTATGTTATTTCTATTCTCTTCTGAAAGCAGAGAAGGTTAATCAAAATAAGCTTCTGAGATGATAACCAACAGAACCAAAAAACTTGGGGTTTCACTTAAGATGTTTGCTTTAAATCCAGGTGCAAGTACATCATAGAGGCTATGATATGAGAGAGAGATCCAACATGGTGTAATAGTTTGGTGTGGAACTAGGACTCTGGAGACCAGCGTTTGTATGCTCACTCACTATGGAAACCCACTGGGTGACCTTGGGTGTGCCATGCTCTCTCAGCCTCAGAGGAAGGCAATATAAAGAGGACACTCTGAACAAATCTTGCCAAGAAAACCCCATGATAGATTTGCCTTAGTCTTGTCGTAAGTCAGAAATGACTTACATATAACAACAATATGACATACACTGAAAACATTTGGCACACCATAAACATGGGCAGTTCTAGTAGTGTTAAAAAAAAAAAAAGAAGTACTCCGTAAGACTTGTGACATGTTTTAAGATACATGACAAAGACTGCAAAGACACAAACAACCATGAAAAATAGGTGGTTAGAACAGAAGTATCCACAAGGTCAATCAAAATATGACATGCAGCCTAGCAAGAAAGACAGAATGGTATTGTTCATTCTGGCTCATGATTCAATCGAGACAGCTCAGCATTCATGGTATCAAGGCAAGGGCAAGGGGTTATATCTCAGTCACTGTTAAAGAGATCCCCTCTTCCACATTCAAAGCTTTCACAATACTTTCCCTCCTGATGAGCCTTGCTTGTTATGTGGGCAGAAGATGCCTAATGTGGGACTGATTTCAAATGGCACAATATTGGGTATTGTCATATTTAAACCAGTGATAATTTGATGTGACTTTGTCCTGGGTTTACAGAGAACAAATATTTCTGCTTTGCAACCAACAAGTCAAAGAATTGTGATTTCTCCACAATATGTGATTACATGCTACTCAAAAAGTACTTGCATCCCTCAATTATACAAGCGTTAATAGCAATCTATGATGCTTTTTTCTTTTTTTATGATTCCCATCTATATTATACTACACTTTGCTTTTTGGCCAAGATTGGCACCTAAAACGCCTTATGATTTATCACAAAAAGATACTATGCAAGCTATAAGGGATATGTGATAGGCAGGATAGAAAGAAAAGGAGAATGGATTTTCGCAAATTACAGTGCGGCTGGAATTGTTTCATATATTTCTTTGGGTTGTTGTACTTGCTGCGATAATCTGCTGGCCTAGGTTATTCCCTCTATACATTTCTATACATTTTCAATTAAATTGCTGATCCCTCATAAAATATGAAATGTCTGTCTTAGGTTTTAATCCGCTGCACTCCTTTCCATCTTTTTGTTGCTTGGAGCTACAGCTCTGCTTGGTAGGCACTTTCTTCCATAAACAGTGTAGAGGGATGTCTTTGGAAATTATCCGTCAGTTTTTATGATCTGGTAAGTTTCCACTAGAGAACCAACATGGTATAGCGGTTTGAGAGCTGGCCAATAACCCTGGAGACCAGGGTTCGATTCTCCGCTCAGTTGTGGAAACCCACTGGATGACCTTGGACGTGTCACACACTTTCAGCCCCAGAAAACCCCATATTAGAATTGCCTTAGGGTAGCCATAAATCAGAAATTACTTGAAGGCACACAATAACAACAACAACTTTTCCACCTAGTATTGCTCATATGGTATAAACTGAGGTGTGCCAAATTAATTTCTTACATGGTTGAACCTCTTTGGGCATTTTGGTATGATGTTTCTTCTCAGTGCTGAGCTTCCATAATTAACTGAGACAATTACGATACAGAGTTGGTCGTATTTGTGAAGTGAATCAAGTCCCTGTACCTACATCCATAAGTACATCTCACTCTTGGGGATTAGGAGCAGGTTATCTTGACTACAACCTGGAATGCATCTAACTAGAGAGTATGGCAAGATCTAGCATGGTGTAGTCATCTGAGTGTTGGACAACCCTGGAGACCAGTGTTTGATTCTCCACACATCCACAGAACCCCACTGGGTGACCTCGGGCGCATGACACATAGTCAGCCCCAGAAAACCCCAGTCACCTTAAGCAGGTAACAACTTGAAGGCACATGACAACAAGAGAGTAAACCTTTTGTACACAGTGGAATTTACTTCTAACCGAGCACAAATAAGTTTGGGTGTTATGACCAGTATGGTATAAAATGATACATTCCCCCATGCACACTTTCTTTTCAGACAGTGCAAAATAAATTGTGAGTACAGTAGAGATTTATTTTAATATCAAACTAGCTGGAGACCAAGATTGAACCTGGGAACTTATTTTGAATAGAAATGCTCAGTTATACAGCACGTGTAGAAATAATTTAAAATGTGACTCTGAGCATATATGAAGTGTTCCTGTAAATAGATTCCAGTGGACTAACAGTGTTACAGCAAAAAAGAGTTGTGTGTTATCTTAAAGATGACCAGATTTAACATCCAAATGGACTAGTTTTGTGGGAAACTTGGTTAACTAGAATAACCACAGTCTATTCACACACCAGATTGTGTCTGATCTTGGAAGCCAAGCAGAGTCACCTCTAGTTAGTACTTGAATGGGAAATCATCAACGAATACCAGGTGTTTTAGGCTATATTTCAGAGGAAGGAACTGGCAAAAGCACCTTGTGGTATTCCTTAACCAAATCTCAGAAATTAATCAGTCGCCATTACTCAACAGGTGACTTGTGGGCACACATACATACATTCACACAACTTTTTTTTTTCAAGTAGAGGGGCACGACTTCCAGGTATAAACTACCCTGGCATTTGGGTAAATATGGAACCTAGCAAGTGCTCAATAGTATTATCACAAAAGACGTGAGAGAGGACAAGGGTCCTCCTCTTTGCCCATGTAAGTGGTTTTGGCTGTGTTCTTCTTGAAGCGAGGAAAGTCCCTTTGGCCAAAGTTGGGGACCTTTCCAGGCTGATTCAGGGCTCACAACCAATTTTGCCGACCACTCTGGGTAGCGGGTGAGGGAATTAGTATTTCAGACCTCACATGTTTTTTGGAGGGTTCGGGGTAACCCTAACAATTCGAAGTTTTAGAGTATGTGGAGAGCCCGAGGCTTACAGGCGAAATAAAGGAAGGTAAATCTTTCTGTGCCCCTTCTTTTTATAGGGTGAAATCTGAGGCAGAACTAAAAATTTAACTTTTTATTATTAATGTTTATATAGCAGACAGGCAAATGGGGGAAATATAAAATATGGAAAATATAGGAATGTGAACATGAACTGAATGTTTAAAAGGAGCTCGTCAAGCGTCCCGGGTAGGTTAGAGCAGCACTAAACACTTCCACCTTCTCCTCATCAGGCGAGCGGGAAAAACAATACAGCTGGAGAACCTCCACACCTATTTATAGAAAAGTCCAAGAAGGGGGAGGAGTTAAACCGGCGGAGTCACGCGCTCCGGCCGTTAGAGGGTTAAGCAACGGCGAAACGGGAGCAGCGGTGAGCAGCGTGACGGTTTTTTTTTTGGGGGGGGGGGAGGTTCATGGGGATCGAATCCTCTAGTTCGTCCTTTTTCCCGCCTGATTTTTTGTTTTCGTTCCCATTTCAAGCAGGAAAATGAGCAGGACAACTGAAGGAAAGAAAAAGAGGCGGCAAGCAACCGAGCTCTTATCTTCTGTATCTAACTCTTTTCCATAACACCCAGGTCCCTTCAATAATTTCCAGAGTTTGGCTGTGTTAGCCGATGACAGCAAAAAACGACAGAGTTCTGTGTCAGCCTGAAGCGTTACACAGTTAGAACCTGCGCTTTAACGGACAATGTCTAGTTCATCAGAGGCGTGAATTTTAGACACATAAACAGTACACATGGTAGGAGTTGGGATCGTAGACATGAGAGGGAAATTAATGCATAAAATGCTGACCGTGATAAATAACTGTCTGCCTTTATCTTTTGCATCTAATTCCCGTCTGTCGTACAATCCAAAGCCCCATCCATGGTTACTGTATATCTTAAATTCATGCCTCTGGTGAAGCCAATGATATAATAAATGTCTCAGTCTTTAAGGTGACACACTTCTCTTTCTCCCTTCGACAGTGGTTGTTGAGGATGGTGGAATATTAAAAGCATAGCCCGGAAATCCAAAAAGCAGCGACTGACAAAACATATAGGCTTCAGAACACAAGTCAGACTGCAGTGTAACCTGAAACCTTGGAATTTGCCTTAATTTTCATGGGCTGCGTTAAAGGGTAGATTTGGATGGGAGGTATACAGGCGCGTTTGAGAGGGTTGCCTCGGGAAAGCAAACTGGCAGCATTATTTTTAAAACATTTTAATACTGCACTTCATTCTTTCAGGATTTCAGAGACGTGTAGAATAACTATTCATAACAAGCGATATAGTAACGACTCCTTGAATGACAGAAATAAAAAGGTAGCTGCCCAAAATTAAGAGATTCCTGTAGGCTACCTGTCTGTCTATCGTCTTCTATCTATTTCCCGTTAACTTATGTAAGGCGCTGTACACATTAATTATACCGTGTACGTAATTCAAACAATTTAGATGCTCTCTTTTCCATCCCACCTAATGAACTGAATTTTTATCCAGAATCAGAGATATCAGAATTATTTACTGTTCCACCACACAAAAAAAAGACGGCTATTTAAGAAGAGTGCTTCCTTACACAATTGTTTTAAAACAGGAAAACAGTAACTCTTGCTGCAGATAAGAAACTTCACTTGATTTGGGGATGAAGAGACGGTCAGAGTTTACTTTCGCCTGATAATCCTTGGACCGGGAATACACCACGATACCCTGCCATCCCCGCACACCTTCTGTCCCAGCGATGTCTGGGTCAGTCGTCTTCTGGCGCACCTTGTCGCTTGTCTTTTCCTATTGTGTTAACTTTATTTAACATGCGTGCCATGCAAAAGCAAACTATCGCGTAACACGCTTGGGAGGCAATAAGATTTCCGGGGCGGGGCAATTGAAAACGTGCAGAGCTTCTGTCGAAATTAAAGCACGTTAGTCTGTTTAGCTGCAGTCCTGTGGGCTGGGGACGTCCTTCTTAAACGAGGGTCAGATTGCGCATCTAACGCGGGGAAGCGACTGAGTTAAAACCGTAGAGCTTATACAGTTGCTGCTGCCTAGAAAGGACTCAGAAGGAAGTTCAGTGGTAGAAGGGGCTTAATCATGAAGGGACCTTCCTGTTGCCAGCGGATCTCAAGAGCTAGACACCTTGCAGCATCCCCATGCCCACTCTTTAATGAAAACAAAGCCAACAGGGAACACATAAGGGGAGACAACGTCAAGTAAGAAGGTATGACATGGCTGCGGCAGCAGCATCTCCCTGAGCGGCATTAAGTAGGAGATGAGGGGAGATGGGCTGTGCAAGGGGTGGGAGTCAGAATAGCAACGGAGGCAGGCGGTTGCGATGACAGGAATGTACGAACTGGGGTAGGGGAGCCTAGGAAGAAAGACTCTCGTTCCATCCTAGCGTATGTAGAAGATATATTTGTAAAGGTATTGTGCGAAATATTCTTGGGGGAATGTTACTGATGTGAAAGATCTATTGTGTTGGGTGGGCTGGATTTCAAAAACAGGCTGGAGCACGGTCCACAGTTTTATCTGGCTGCTTATATAAATGGTATGGTATATAGCACAGTAGGATTCTTGTCTTTAGTGGCTGGATTTGCGGGATGTAGCTATTAGGGAGCTTGAGACCATTATGAAACTCTGTAGAATATGTGGGAGGAAACATCCTTTCCATGGCTGTCTGTATTCTATACAACACTAATTAAGATCTAGCTACTCTTTCGGGTTTTATCAGCTCATCAGACCCTAGATGTCTTTATACTCTAATCCTATAAAAATTGGATTTTCCCCCCCTTGCTGTCAGGGTTACCTGATACTAACGCTGGTGTGATTTCCCGTATGGAAAGTGCAAACGAAGCATGTGTCCTGGAACTTCAGGACTCAAGTGAAGGAGAGACACTAAGAGGTGAGGAATGTGATATAATGGCTAAAAGACTTTGCTGTGAACCAGAGAATCTCTTGTGTCAAATCTCACCTTAGCCACAAACTTTTGAAATAAGCTTGGGCTAGCTACCATCTCATCATGGCTTTCTTTAGACATCCAAAAAGAACAGAATATAGGACAAATTCCCAGGACTATGAGAAGGGAACCTAGATATAAAACATGATTTTGGATTCTTGCAAGAGCTCAGCCATATGTCTTTCTGTATTTTGGAGGTTGTCCATATCTTAGGTCCCTTGATCCACAACCAAGTTAACTCAGAGTCATTCCTATTCCTAGTCATTTATCTGAGGTTTATGCCTTGACTACTTCTACCACTGCAGTTTGTGAGATTTCAGACACTATTTGTTGAACAGTTAGATCTGTATAAGCCTTTGATTTAACCATTTGGTTAACATCTTGTTTTAACATCTTAGTCAACATCTAGTTATGTTTGGACAATAAGACTTTTATTTTAAGAGTGTCCTGTCTTTTAATAGGGCATAACAGAATTAACTGCCACTATTTTTCTATGTGCTACTTTCATCCACAATTGTATCATTTTCTTTTATGTATAGAATTGTGAGTAAATAAAATTCTTATATCCAAAGTAGCTTGCACAACTTTTTCTAGCAAGGTATTGTGGTTGATGGAAGCAAAAGAGAATCTGATTCGAAGAACAAGCCCCACTGAGTCTGTTGTCATTATTTGTGAGTCCCATACGGGGAAAAAGGCAGGATGATGATGGTGATATTTATTTTATTTTAATTTATTTAATATGCTTTTTCAGCGGTAAAGCAGCATGTAACATAAAATACTGAGTTCAACTGGCAACAATGAGGTAAAAATCTGTGGTATAATTGTTCTGACAGAGGGCCCTGAGATGATAAATGAAGATGAGGAAGAGGAAGAACTACAGAGCATGCAAAAAGAAAGCGAGGAGATTCACAGAAGTGCAGAAGTGCAGTACGAATTCTCTCCAGAAAGGGGAATCATGGCAGAAGATCGGTTGGTAGAAAGTTCTAATTGTGAAGCCAATAATGGTGAATTTGTAATTCCAGTGGAACAGGAGTCTGTGGATAATCTTTCTGATAATGACAGGGTGCCCAAAGCTACTATTTGTCCAGACTGTGGAAAAAGTTTTAGTAATAGCTCTCACCTTGTCCGGCACCGTCGTGTCCACACTGGTGAGAAACCCTACAAATGCCCCCACTGTGACAAAAGCTATCGCCAAGACTCCCACCTGGTTCAGCATATGCGCTCTCACACAGGTGAGAAGCCATACCGCTGTACTCACTGCGGCAAGGGATTCTCACAAAGCTCCAACCTCATCATCCACCAGCGGACTCACACGGGTGAACGCCCCTTCACCTGTCCGGAATGTGGGCGGAGCTTCAGCCATAGCTCTGACCTAATTCAGCACAAGCGGATCCACACAGGAGAGAAGCCCTATGTCTGCTCCATCTGTGGAAAATGTTTTTCACAAAGCTCCAAGGTCACCCAGCACAAGCGCTTCCACTCAGGGGAACGACCATTTTCCTGTGGGGAATGTACCAAGACATTCCGTCTCCGTGCTGACCTCGTCCGCCACCTCCGTGCCCACACTGGCGAGCGGCCTTTTGGCTGCCCAGAGTGTGGGAAGCACTTTGCCGAGAGCTCCCATCTTATCCGACACCAGAGGATCCACATGAGCGAGCGGCCCTTCCGTTGCCCAGACTGTGGGAAAGGTTTCAACCAGAGCTCCAATCTTCAGCAGCACCAGCGGGTGCACCGAGGTCAGAAACCCTTCAAGTGTGATGAGTGTGGGAAGGGTTTTGGTGTCAGCTCAGCACTGTTGCAACACCAGCGCACACACACTGGTGAACGACCTTACTGTTGCAGTCAGTGTGGGAAGAGCTTCAGCGTTAGCTCCACCTATCATATACATCAGCGTATCCATGCTGGCCAAAAGCCCTACTCATGTGCTGACTGTGGGAAAGGGTTTGTGCGTAGTTCTGCTCTCCTTCAGCACCAAGCCACCCACACTGGTGAAAAGCCCTTCCGATGCCCTTACTGTGGCAGGGGCTTTGGACAGAAATCAGCACTGTCTCAGCACCGACGCGCGCATGTGAGACGAGGAGAGACAATGACTTTGGTAGAGGGGTGGGAAGGTGCCGGCATGGAAAGCATTGGGGATCAGGGGGTGGGAGGAGAAGTAGACAGCATGTGGCAAGGAAATGGCCTAGGGATCATGGGACCAGAGTGGCACACTGATGGGGATGAGGGCATCAGACAGGAGTGGGAAGATGATGGGGACGATGCTATGAGGGTGGAGTGGCAGGATGATGGGGATGAGAGCGGAGAGCAGCAGTTGCAGGTTGGTAGCAGAGAGAGCATGAAGCAGGAATGGAAAGGTGGCACAGATGGAACTGCGAGGACACCATGGCAGGATGAGGTTGTGGAGCAGGGCTCACAGGATGACTGCATTGACAGCATGAGGCTGGAGTGTCAGGTTGATGACAATGATGAAAGGGTGGAGGCGGGTTTGCAGGATGGCGAGGAAGGCATGAGGCTGGAGTGTCAAGATGATGACGATGATGAAGAATGTGTGGAGGAGGTCCTGCAGGATAGTAGTGATCAAAGCATGCGGGGACAGTGTCTGGATGAGAGCGCGGAGCAAAACTGGCAGGATGGCACAGAGGAGGGCATAAGGGCAGAGTGGGGGGATGCCATAGGGGATAATTTCAGGCAGAGGAAAAGAAGAGCGGAACAGGAGTGGCAGGACAGCGAAGGCGATAGTGACAGGCACAGCTGGCTGGGGGATGGAGAGGATAGCTTGGAGGGAGAAGAGATGGTGGGAAGGAGGAGGAAACAGGCTTGGCATGACAAAGGTGAGGATCTTGTGGAGTTCAAGTGAATTAGCTGAGCTGTAGTGGAAAAGAGAATGGGAATGGGATGCCCAGGGAATTATTGACAGCCAAAACCAGCAAGCCATCAACTCAAGATGTAGTGGACAGAAAGAGCAAAATTGTATTTTGATGCAAGGTGGTCTTGTTCTTCTGCAGCAAATATGACTGTATTTGTGTTTGTGGGAGATTGTTGGGGCTGCTCCCTCCACCCACCCCAATACCTGCATGCCTTGGCTAGGAATCACTGAGTGACTGTGTCATGGTCATGCTGTACGATGACTGCCATCCCTGTATTGTCCCACGTCTTGTGCCATTTGCTGATCAAACTAATTCCAAATTGGATGGCTTTATCCAATCTGTTTTTAATCTTACCGTTACATATGTATATGGTGTGCCATGCCGCGCAACTCAAACCATGTTCTGTTTTACACTGCCAAGCTCCTTCCCTGAGGTAGGTGCCTTGACATGAAGAAGCGGGTGCCTTCCCTTACTGTGTGAGTAATTCTTGCTGTACACCTGAATTTGGTTTGGTAGGAAGAGTACCACATCTTAGTCTGAAAGCTTTGAAATGATGGGCAAAAAGGAAAAAGTGCTTTGTGAGCAAAACCCATTAACATCATGTCTTATTTTCACAGTTATTTAGGAGCCCAGAGCAATCTGGGGATGTAAAACTCCACTATTTAACTCAAAGAGCTATTTGAACTTTTATTGCATGCTCCATATCCTTTACCCTCCACCCCCAAACTGTAGTTATTTTTGTAACATTTTGATCTTCTGCTTTTATCCATGTTTCTCTCTTATGAACTAATAAATGCTCTTTTTGATTCTGTTCAAGTGCCCTAACTTGAATTTTGATATCACTTTGAGGTCAGGGTTATATTTCAGCTAAATATTTTTCAAATCAATTTCAAGACAATGGTATTCCATATAACTTGGGTATTTGAGGTATACCAGCATGGTGTAGTAGTTTGAGTTTTGGATGATGCCTGTGGAGACCAGGGTTCAAATCCCCACTCAGCCATAGAAACCTATTGAGTGACCTAGGACAAGTTACATTCTCTCAGTCTCAGAGGAAGGCAAAGGCACACTCCCTCTGAACTAAATCTTGCCAAGAAAACCCCATGATAGGTTCCTCTTAGTATGACCATAAGTTGAAACACACAACAGCAGCAGCAGCAGCAGCATTTGGAACAGAATTATTTGCACATATGTTTGCAAATAGAATTGAGTGTTTGCTTACGCATGCTTTCGTAAACTGCACAGCTAATCAAGACTCCCCTGTCTGTGCCCAGAGAACTACATGATTTGTGCATGCCCAGTGGTGGCCTGGATGTGCATTCTCCAAACAGCCACATGGAAAATCTCTTTTGAAACTAAGAGGATTTCATTAGGATTTCTCAGATGCAATTGAAAATTATTGAAAAAGTCAAAACTTCCAGTGCACATTCCCAAATCCTTGGGGATATGTAAAGTCCTGGCATTCAGTATTGGCCAATAATTTCCACTGAGTACAATATCAGTATCTATTTTGCACTCATGTATTCCGCTTTACTTGCTGTGAAGCTATTTACTAAGGTATTTGAATTCAGTTCCCCACACTCCCTTTTATTGTGATAGTCTGAAAAGCAATTACACCTTGGCAGATGTGATTGTATTATTTTTTTAAAAAAGAAAGCACTTTGTGAATATTGTAACATACTAAAGAAACTATGAATATCCTAAGGAGGGAATATAAAATAAAACATCCAAGAAATATTCAAAA
This sequence comes from Cyclura pinguis, assembly GCA_030412105.1. Classification (NCBI taxonomy): domain Eukaryota; kingdom Metazoa; phylum Chordata; class Lepidosauria; order Squamata; family Iguanidae; genus Cyclura; species Cyclura pinguis. The sequence goes on from CM059604.1 coordinate 12,144,561, forward strand.
TAATGCATGTTGAAAAATGAATATTGAAACAAAATTAATACATGACTCTTAATTTTTAAAAATATGATGTATATTGTATTAATCAAGTCTGGTCAATTTGAAATGCAAAATGAATCTGCTACAAAACAAAACGAGAATGAGAATAACCCACCTTCTGTTTTAAGTTGAATCCTGTCTTGCTGAACTTTCCAAAAAATATTTGTTTCTACAGGGGAAGGAATGAAAAACTGACTTGCACAATTCCCACTTCAAAATATCTGCAGAAGGACCTGAAAGGCCTGAAGTGCTGTTACACAAAAAATCACCTCTGGCATAATGGGTGTGCGGGGCCTTGGCTGTTGGGGATATGACGATATTTGGGGGACTGAGGAGCACACTTCCATGCCAAAATGCAGCTGGGAGCTGTGTTTTACCAGCAGCAGATGAGGCTGTGTCCTTTATTCTCTCTCTTTCTCTCACCAATCTTTGTTCTATTAAGACCTGCTTCTTCTTTGGCCTACACTCACACATAGCACCCCACTTGACAAAAATCCTAAGGCAGCCATGAAGCAACACAGAAAAAGTGATCTTGGCTGCATCAATACTGCTAGAAGATTGACTATAGGGCCTCTGCCTCAGCCGTCTTTTCCCCAGTGATGGATGATCAGCTGCTGGGTGGTAACAGGGAAAAGTAGGTCAGTCTCCTGGCTCTCTGAGGGACAAAGAGAATGTTTGTGAGACCTCCATTTGGCCCCAAACTGCAAGTTGCCCTCCTATATGTATGCGCTTATCATTTATAGCCTATAAAAGGACCAAATGAAATATATACCTATATCTATACAGACAATTTGGCCATTCGCCACTGAGCAGCAAGGACTCATAAGCATACTCATCCACAAGAATGCCCTCCTTGTTTCTGATCCCCTCATCATCATTTGCAGTGCTGCAACACAGCACTGGTGACCAGTACGATTTCAAGATCACCAATGGGAACATCAGAAATAAACACAGCCACAGTCTCTTTTTCCCCGCGTATGTGCAAATGGTAAAAATGAAATATCTCTCCTGCAAAAAAATTTAGGCAAACTATCATGATTACAGTCCAAGGGGAAGAAGCTGATTTGGTCATTTAGCCTCAGCTTCTCCATTCAATGGGTCTGCCAAGGAGTCAGATTCTTTTTCTTTATCACCCTCCGGATCACTTTCTGATTTCCCTTCTTTCTCTGTATCTTCCCCGAAGTTGCCTTTTGACTGTAGAGCATTCTCATTTCCTTCCTGAATGTCCATTTTTTCCTTATAATTACGTTTGAAGAACCCACACTGGAAACAAAAAGAAGAGGTAACTATTAGCAAGTAAGAATAAGACGGTCAGTTTGGACATGGGAAATTCAGCTGCAAATCCAAATTTAATATGATTGGAATGTCCTAGGGCAACCAATTGTCTCTCAGTAGTCTTCAGTTTTGGTTCTTCCACACTACAGTACAGGACTCAATGAGCCTCTTTTAATTAGAACACCACATAGAATTCAGGCCCGTTACTGTATTTACCTGGCTCTCTCTTTCCTCTCTTTTTCCTTTTCTCTCCTGATAAAATATCTTGGATGAAAAATATTGAGGGCAATGCCATTAACGTGACTCAATTTAGGCTAAACCATAAGCCACTTGTGAGTCCATCAACTGAAGACTGACAGCCTAACCCAAGTTTTACAGGGTTACTGCAAAACACTTTGCATCCTGTGAATCATGGTAGTTAACAGGCACAATCCAGTCCAAGGCAAGCATTCTTATGTCCTACTGATTCCAGTGGGAAAGTTACTCTCTGCCTTTCACACTTACAGAACTGTGAAGGGCTTAATTATGGGGTTATGCAGATTATTTTAAAATGAAGAAGAGCCAGTTATTCAACAGCTGTGATTCACACAGTCTCTTCAAATTGAAATGGAATGGACCCATTACTCCCCACCTCTGGAGGTAGAGGTGAGAGAATTCATATTATCTTGTTTTTCTAATTTGAAGTAGAACATTCCAACAATTAAGAGAGCTATGGATTTTACCACAAATAAGTCCCACTTCTGTAACAAGCCAAAAAAAAAAAAAGTCCTGATCATAGTATGAAACTATATTATGCCCATTTCTTAACAAAACTCATGCAGAAATTAAGTTCTCCCACCATCAGTTGAGTAGTCATTCATTCGTTCATTCATTCCATTCATTCGGTAAAATGGACTAAGCTGCTTGCAACAACTGTGAAAACATTTATGGATTTTTCTCTTGCTTTTCCTTTAATGTCTCAAAATGGGCATAGAAAATAGAAATCCGTCAAAAGATATGCATCAGATTACCTAATAAAACTGTTCCCAAACTCAGAGAAAATGAATTTAGCAAATGCTAGAGAAGCTAATTTTTATTTAAGAATTTCACCTAGTGTAGAATCTTCTTGACTTTGAAATAGTTTTTTTCATGTTGGAAGCAATTTTCATTAACTAGTAATAGTGTCAAATTTAGGGACAGACAACAGGTCAAATATGCAGCACCTTCTCTGGAGGAAAAAAAAATATAGGTTAAGAGCCCTATCACATTACATTGTTACAGCACTATTGTTCCATTTTAACTGCCATGGCAACATTCTGTGGAATTCTGGAGTTTGTCATTTCGTAAAGCCCAAGAGCTCTTTAGCTGAAAATTCTAAATGCCCCTCCCTAAATTGCAATATCATGACAGTTAAAGTGGAATAACAGTGCTGTAACAGTAGTGTGATAGGGCCCTCAGTCTGATATTTAAGCGTGGGAAATGTTCCCATCTGAGACCCTAGAAAGCTACTCCCAGTCTGTGCAGATAGTACTAAATTAGATAGAGCAATGGACTGACTCGGCATAAGGCAGATTCTGACAAACTGAAGTAGTTTTGAACATCAGCAATTGTAGCTTTAAACTGCTACTAATAAAATACTTTTTAGTCAATTACTCAGAAAAGAAACTGAACTCCCAGCTCCTCACAGTAATCGAAGTACCTCCAGACTTACCTTGTAAAGTCCTACAATGATGAGAATTAGCAAGAGCAAGCCTCCTATTGCACTGCCTATTATAATAGGAAGATAATTCATCTCAAAAATCACTTCTACTTCTGTAACCTGTAGGAATGTGTAGAGGAGGGGAGTGGTAGGAAAGAAAAAGAAGGGACATAGATCATAACCAAATATATTAGATGTCATCTGTGATGAACAGCCTGATTCTGAATGACCCAGTTCAGCAAGTAAAGGATACTTGTCTACTAGCTCAAGGATACTTGAATGCTACCTCAAGGCTAGCATTCTCACCCAGTAGTATATTATTCTTTGTTAAAGGCTTCTCTTTTTTGGTAGCATTTTTCCAAATAAATATGATGTCCAGAATATATCAAATATGTTTGGTTCTTATAATGCAGAAGCACAACTATCAGATAGTCATGAAGAAAGACAGCGAAACCAAAACATCTTGATAAAGCAAATGGCAAAATAAAATTTGACATACGTTCAGAAAAAACAACCAGCAATTGCTGCATGTTCCTGTTATCTGCCTTCAAGTCATCTGCAACTTACACTGACCCCATCATAGAGCTTTTTTGGGGGAAGATTTATCTGGAGGAGGTTTGCCACTGTATTTGTCTAATGATTAGAGAGTAGGATTTACCCAAGGTTACCTGGTAGGTTTTCATGGCCAAGCAGGGCTTTGTACCCTGGTCTCCCAGAGCAATAGTATTCAAACCACTACACCACACTGAGCTCTTGATTGCTGCATACATATCATAATTTCAAAGCAGTAATGTACTTGGTACCCAAATAAAAAGAGAGTCAAAGAACATATATGGGTTTAAGAACATGATTCATTGCTCTGGAACAGGATGAGTTCACCCTCCTGATGCTGTTGAATTGAAAAGTTTAAAACTTTACATTCACACTGATTGATCTGCAATATAAAATAAATCCCACAGAACAGTGGTTCTTTCTTTCTTTCTTTCTTTCTTTCTTTCTTTCTTTCTTTCTTTCTTTCTTTCTTTCTTTCTTTCTTTCTTTTGTGGAAGGTAATCACAAGGGTCGCTATAAGTCAGAAAGGACTTGAAGGGTCACAACAACAACAATTCACAAATTGTTGGGCATCTTGGGAATTGGACAGGCTTGGTAATGTTTCTTCCCCATCACTGTCATCATACCCTCCACCTGTCCCAATTTGGAATGGATAGTCCCAATTAATTCTCTGCTCTCCTCCTTTAACAACTACTTTGAAAATGTCACAGTTGCTCTCTTCTACTCCCAACCTCCCCTTTCATCCTCTTCTTACTTCCTTTGTCTGCAAACTGCAAAAGGAGTTTGCATTCAATTAACTCTGCAGGACGAAGAGGAGGGGAGAATCTTGCCCTTTCCAGTAGGCACAGGCAAAAGCAAACTGCTGTAACCTCTCTTAGCTTGTCTGTTCTTCTTCACTAACAACTTTTGCCATATTTACCGCATTTGGATATTGCTTGCTGACATGTGTCCCAGTTTTCATGTGTGAAACATTGCAATGTATGTGATGGCATCATCAAAATTAGGACAATTTTGTGAAAAGACAGGTAGTATGTTAAAGAGTTGAGAAGACCCTTTTAATTGGTATATTTTAAGAGGAGAATGTAATACAGTGCACCAGCGCTGAATTATGAAAATCCTAGGGCAAGGCTTTATTTGTCCTGTCAATAATTCAGCCTTAATTCAAATGACATCTATTTTGATTGTCAAAAAAGAAAAATAAAGCAAATATAGGACCAAGTATAGATATTTCCCACTGCTCTGTAACTTATTCCAGACCACTGAAACGGAGCTTGCAAACTATAGTGTGAGAATCTTTACCCTGAAATAAACAGTTTAAACTTTGAAAAATGTTTTGGTGGAAGGTGTTAAATGAATGAAAGTTCCAAAGAATACAAGTCGAACAAAGAAGGAACACATAGAAGCATGAAAGCATTTAATACCTGAAACTGGGCAAATGCCTGGCCATAGAAGTTCATGTATCTGCTGGTATTAAACATTAGCCACAATGCTGTGCAAAACTTTGACCGAGGAAAATGCTAAAAAGGTAAAGAAATGGACAGTGAGCTTCAATTGTACTGAGTAACATAATTAATATGCAGGAAATTCTAACTTTCATTTAAAGCAGTGGTGGTAATTGGCCAGCCTTCCAGAAGTTGCTGACCTACAACTCCCATCAGTTGTATCGAGCAGTGAATGGTGAAGCATTCTGTGAATTGCAGTTTGAACAACATCCTACCCCTAGTTTAAAGCAAGCTGTTTGCTGTAAAACCCACATAACTGCAGCACCAAACCTGAAGTCTCATTATCTTCATGACTGTCCAGGGCTATGTGTATTAAGAAGCCCTCCTCAAATATCTTCAAATATGTAGTTACAGCTTACAGATTTAAACATGATAGCATCATCAACATATCTGGTGAAAATACAGAATGTCTGCCATGTTAAATATAGTTGTAAACCAACCTTTAGATCTAATGTTAGTCCAACCTAGAGTGGACCCTTTTGAAACGATTGGGATTTGTTAATCGTAACTAATTTAAGTCTGCTCTAGGTTGGAATTATTCTAGATTTAGTCATAAACATCCAAAAGTGGAAAAAGGCTGGAGCTCAGTAACAGAGCATATATTTTACATTCTACCAGTCTCAGGTTCAGTTCCCAGCATCTCAACAAAGAAGATCCCTGTCTGAAATCCCAAGAGCTGCCTCCAATAAGTGTAGACAATATTGATTAAGGGAAACCAGAGGTCTGACTTGGGAAAAGGTAAATGTCCTTCTTTACTCATTAAATCTGATTAATCCCAGTTGAGCCAATTTAAGTTCTGTGCCACAGTTAAAATGATTTGCACCTCCACAGTGTTGGACATCTTGTTCACCTCAGAGGTAATCACCTCAGCTTGTAATACAGCAAAAAGTCAAAGGGTAGGGGAGCTGCTGAATGCTTTTGCAAAGCACTGTAAATACTGAGACCTATAAAATGGGAAAAGGTTCCCATTCTCCTAACACAAGTGTCAGTTCTACACCTGGATGGGTACAAGAAGGATCTGTCGCATGTTATTCTTTCAGAACTATTCAGGAGTTTTTTACCTCAATGTTGCCTTTGGTATACATCACCCCCGTAACATTAATTACAGAGGAATTTATCTGTCCAAGATCACACCTGTAGATATGATATGCACCATCTGCACACTGCTAGAAAGGAAACAGAGGAAATTATGAAAGGGCCCATTCACATTTAAGACATCTCTACAGTGGACTAGTACCACCTGCAAATGTCAATTTCCTTGAAATTTATTTTAGTACCAGCTCTGGCTACAGGACCTTAAACTCACTCACTGTCTCTGTCTCTCATACTCTCTCACACACAAGTCTAGTCCTTGTCTTATTTAATATTTCTTCACTTCAGAGGCCTAATTTAGGGGGGAAATCCTTTTTTTTTTTTTGGTTGCTATTATTAAAGCTGAGTTAATCAGGAATGCTTGCCAATATGCCCAGAATCACCAACAAATCTCAATGTATCTTCTTCTCACTCTTGCCCTTCTGTGGTTATGGTTAAGTACCTTCAATGAAATAAATAATATTCCTCTATTTACTTCTGCTTCCATTTCTCTCCCCTCTCTCTCTTCTCTCTGTTGAGCTGAACTGCAGATTTCAAAACCACTTAGTGTGGGAGGTGATATACAGAAGGGACAAGGGTAATTTCATTAAGTATTAAATTTGCAACAGACTTTGACTCATAAGACTTTAAAAAAAAAACCTCTTATACCAAGATAATTTACCATCTCAATCCATTCAGAAGGGTTGTTCGTATTTCTCTCCATTAGAACAGGTTTGCAAATCACTGATGGATCCTGGGAAGAGAAGAACAATCCATGTTATCATAAAAAAATTAAGTGTTAAGTGTGAGATTACTCATGTCAATTTTTTTAAAAAATCATCTATCAGTCTTGGGCATTTCCAAATGAGGCTTTTATTGTGCAATCACCCTGCCACATTCATAGAATTTCATAGCAAATCCAGCAGACAATTTCCAAACCAAAGTTTGTGGTTGCCCCATGTTTTCCTACTGCTGCATTGCACAACTGTGCAATTTTTCAGTAAGTGTAGGCACAGTGAAAGGAAAAGTCTTCAAAGAAGGTGGGTGATCTGTCAAAGACGCTCCTCCTTTCTGCTATTACTTGTCCTGTCTTTCTTGTGACAGCTGATTTTTATCTCTCTCCCACAGTAGGTAGAGATCCCACTTAATACAGCAGCACTTACATCTGAGTAAAAATGCATGGGAACTAAATTCAAGTCTGAAATCCCTGTATTATCAACTACCACTGCTATTATTGTTGTTGATGATAATATATACATCCCACTTTTTTCTCTACTTCTTGGACTCAAGGCTGTTATAAAAGTTAAAACAAATACAGATTAAAATACACTCTAAAACACCAGCAACAAAAACCTATATAAGTTATTTTTTTCAATGTATTTGAATAATTCATAGAAGTAAAAACTATTTAATTATGGTTTTGAACTAAGTAACCATTTTATTGTGATATTCAGTATTTCACTATGCTGGAAAAGGAGCACTTGGGAACTGAAACTGTAAAAGAGGAACTTTGGTGGTTTTGTCATTGGTGATGTTTCTTAAGGAGAAAGGAAATAAAACTGAAATAACAAGTTGTTTTAATTGAAGTCTTGTCTTATCACTCTGAAAACAGTATTTGGTTACAGTGAATCAAAGTGAATCAAAATCAGATGTCAGGGGAATGGGAAGAGGTTGATGATACAATGAAATACTACCATTTCATTACATCATCAATCCAGCAACCAGATTTCTTAGCTGCCACCAACCAAGCAGCCAGATTTCTTAGCTGGGCAATGAAAGTTACAATTTTTTTAAAAAAAAACGCAGGTAGAGAAGTTTCCTAACCAGGTTGTAGATCTATCCAGAAAAAGTCAAGATTTATAGCCCCTTTGTAACCATCTTTACTCAGAAGCAAGGGGACCTGTGCTTCAGGCACTCTTTTCAGGCACACACCAGAATGGTAAAATGGTACAGAGAAACAACTGTTTGAGACGCTAAGAGAAGGGGTATATTTGAACCAGGAGGGACTGAGAAAAGGAAGGAGACAATACTGCTCAGTCTGCGATGTGGCACCCACTGTGGAACATCATGAGAGGCAGACCCTAAAAATGCTAGACCCCCTGAAGTGTGGATAATCAATAACAATTCTACTTTCACCTTAACAATGAAAGTAAAATGATTGGCAGTGTTAGAAGTCCTCAGTCCAGAAGCAAGTATAATTTACTTCCTTGGAACTCTGCTGTTGAGGAGTTATATGGACGTTTCAGTGGACCTTTGCATGCCCTAATTTAGCACTAGAGGGTGCTGAGTTTCCACCTTGTACCTCCAGCTGCTAATACTCACTGTCTCCACACCTTCCACCTTCCATGTCAGCCCAGTAGGAAATCTGATTGGCACCTTCACAAACACGGATAATTCAGGAGGTGGGAAATTACCCATGGGCCAATTTGTTACCTGGGGCAGAAGGAAAGGGAGAAAGAAAGTGATTCAGGAAAGAAAGCTTAGCAAATTGAAACTCCAAGAAACAGTGGACAGGAGGTTGGCAGAAAGAAACCTGATGCAGGCAGCACTAACTCAATACAAGATACTCCTGATATGTAAGTCAGACTTTTCTGACTACTTCATGCACCAGCTGTTCAGTTCTCTCTGGGACTATCATTGTGCTATTATTCCACTTTAATTGCCATGGCAACATCATATGGAATCCTGGGATTTACAGTGTAAAGAGGAGCATTTAGAATTCTCAGCCAGGGAGCTCTTGGGCCTTACTAAACTACAAAGCCCAGAATTCCACAGAATATTGCCATGGCAGTTAAAGTGGAATAATAGCACTATAACAGTGTTGTGTGATAGGGCCCAAACCTCTCTCTCTCTCACTCTGTCTTACATACACACACCACTAAATATCACAACTGGTTTGGCTCCCTCATCATGTCTTTTTTGGAAGCTTCCTTGTGAATACTGAGCTAGGCAAATATTATTTAGCTAGATCCAGCAGAAGCATTCCCATGTTCTCCATCCCTGGCTGAGAATCGCTGCCTTCAGTTTCACAATGGCAGAAACACAGGACATACATGTATCATAATAACCTCACTCACTGCACACCATTTTGTGAGAACTGCATATTTAAGATGGTGAGAACTAAGATGTAAAAGGACTGATTTGCAGGGCAGGCTAGGTCAGAGATGAGTGATTTATTTAAGTTATTAGGCTTAAATCTTGTATTTTTACCCTCAAAATGGAATTCAGGACTGCATGCACAGAGCTTGCATCCAGAGCTGTTTAGGTTTAGCGAGGCTGATGCATGAATTGCCTTCACATTTGGATTCTAAGCATCAAGAAAGAAATCCCAAATTTCTTGATTTGTGTTGTTAATGAATCTTGAAGCTCACTTACTTCATAAGAGTGTGTCACAGTCTTGTTTTCTTGACGTACAGAACTGAAGTTAACGTATTTGGTAGATTCCTCTAACCTGTATTGGGTAGAAAGCACATCTGAGGGTGAGAGTCACAAGAAGGGGTAGGGTAGGTGGTAGGAGAAAGCTCTTCTGATTAAAGCTGATTTATGACAGTCTTCATTCTATGAGTCATGTTTGCTCAATTTAGATCATGACATTGTTGACTTTTTTTAAAATGTAATGTAGCTGTGGGGTGCTGTCAATTTTGGGGAGAAGCAAACAGTAGGAAGAAGAGGTGTTTAACCTTTGCTCGCCATATTGTTTCTCAGTTAAAATTTCATCCTACACAAGAGAGGGAAAAAATAAAGTATTCTTCTCACAGGGGAAAATAAGCCTGAGGGTAGCAGTAGAGGTATTTTTGATTGGGAAGGTGGTATGAATCCAAAGGCCTAAATGTCCCTCCTCTCTCCACACACATCTGGCTGTCTCCTATAGACTCAATTCACAGAAATATGTTTCCGTTGCCAGATCCAGTCACAGCTCTCTTACGCAACATCCAGCTTGCTTTCTTCATCTCATTTCTCACTGAGGTAGTAAACCTGAGGCCAGGCTGTACCCCTTCAGAGCTCCTTAACACCAGGGAGGCCACAGGGGGGCTCCTGGGTTACATGTGGCCCTTGAGATCTCTTAAGCCCCCCCCCAAGCCCCCAGAGTCCTCAATTTTTATTTTTGCATTTCTTTTTTAAAACCAGGGTGATTTTAGGGTGTGTAGATACAGACACACATAAAGAAAGAAGGAGAGAAAGAGAGAGAGAGAGAATGAATTAGGATTTTTGGATGCTGAATTTTCACCTCAACACCAGTCCCAACCCCCTGAAAACGCTAACAAATGCAACAGTTTTCTCCCCCAAGAGCCCCAACCCCCCCAACTACCTTAAAAGTTTTGCTCACTGCCCCCAAAAGAAAAAAATCTGAGGAAAATTGGCCCAAATGGCAGAAGTGGCACTGTGCACTTCTGGTGTGCTTGGAACACGTTGGTGTGCCCCGTACCCTCTCTGCAGTTGCCTTATACAAAAGTCCCATCTCACATATACAAAACAGTGGAAGTTGTAAAGGCAGTTTGTCTCCTATCTGAAAAACATGTAGAGAAATGTTTTATTGTATAGAAACACTTACATTAGTGCCAACCATATTGTTAGGGTAAGTAAGGCAGCCACCAGGAGCAGTTGCCTATGGGAATTCCCAATGAGGATCACGAAAGGCCAGCCTGTTACCTATTTAAGTTTTTTACTATTGCATTCTTATTACCAGGGTTAGGGAGAGGAGCTGGTGAGATTTTCTGCCTCATATACCAAAATAACACAGGTGGCTTTGGGTACTATGTACTTTGAATGGTGCATTGAATGTTCAGAACCCACTGGAAAGACTACAGTGTTTGGTAAAGTGGAAGGCAGTAGGAAAAGAAGAAGACTACATTGCAGATGGATTGACTTAAAGAAGGAAGCCATTGCTCTGAGTTTGCAAGACCTGTTGAAGAATCTGGTTCTTAGAGGCCTCTCATTTATAGGGTCACCATGAGTTAAAGCTGACTTGACATCATAACAAAAACACCTTGACTGGTGGGTAGGGAAGCATTTACTCTTGGAGCTTGTGTAACAAAATGTCTTCGGACAGCCTCCACATGCACATGTGTAGACACACACAGACAGTCAGAAAGGGAGGGAGGGGAGGAGGGAGAGAGACAGAGAGAGAGACAGAGACAGAGAGAGGAAACAGACTAGGATTTTAGGATGCTGAATTCCGCACCCAAGACCAAATTCTTCCCAGAATCACAGAATATAAACAGACCTAATTAAAACTCCTGAGCTGCGCCCTCATCCATGGTGGGCAGAGGGCGGGAGAAAAACTCTAGAGACTTACCTCTCAACTATGATGTTGATGGGGTACTTGATAGGGATTTGAAGTCTGGCTGTGTTATCATGAAGAGTCATATTTAAGTCATTATTGCTATAAGACAGAGACAGTCAAACAGATGCAAAGAACACACATAGTATTTGTGAAACTGTTGTCCTCAAAAATGATCCCATCTTTGCATGCATGCATGCATGCATATATATATATATATATATGCAGCCATGAAAGTTAATAATTAAAAACACAGAGATGGTTCTCCCCCAGTACCCTAGACTGCAATATCCTTTGCAGTGTTGTTGCCACATCTTCTGCGATGGTGTTCTGTACTGAATCTTGTTGCTGTATTTTCTTCAAGGCTCTTCACAGATGCTGAAAAGAAAGCCCCTAATCTTTCTTTAACCGCCTAACTTTGTCATTTCTGTCACCGCTATCTGACTGTCCTCTTCACAATTTTTTTTTGTCAATGCACAACATTTCTCCTCCAGCTCTATCTTGAATGGAGGATCCAGAGCATGGAATGTTACATTCAAAATGTTATTAGTTATACTCCTAAGACACTAAAGCCTTAGTTGATGTTTTAAAAAAAGTAAATTCCTTGCTTTCTTGTTTCTCAAAAGTAGCTGAAATACTTAATTTTAGTTACTTTTTAGTTTTTTAAAAAATTGACTGCTACAAGCCATTGGCTCACCCTACAAAATACATTCTCCTCCAACACCCCTCACTTTCAACACCCACAAGAAGAGCACAAGACAGTAAGTAGCACATGCTAACGCTTCAGCCAGGAGATATTCCTCCTCTCCATTTAGTGAAGCCACACCCTTGGAGCTAAAAAAGAAACAAAAAGTTCCAGTTTGTCCTGTTTAATGCTGGCAAATAGCCAGTTAAATGCACCAATAGTTCACAGGAACAGACAGGGGAGAGACCAGAGCAGTCCCAGGTTATACACAGGGGTCAACAGAAGCAGTGGCATGGACCAGGAACTCTGAGGTTGAAATATGAAAAGCAGTCCTGAGCTAGGTTCAAAGCCCATAAAGGAGTCTCCAGAAAAAGCAACTCAAGGTACATGCTAAAGTTCAGAGATCCACAAAGCCAGAAGTGAGCTCACAAGGGAGTGTTGGAGCTGATTCTCTGCAGCAACGGAATGGCCTTGACTGAGCTAATTTATAGCCAGTGGTAAATCAGCCCAACTGGCCTAATTAGCTCAGTACTTTTCTTTAAAATGGATCACTGTCCTTTTGTAACCAGTATTGTAATCTATGACATTCCATCTGATGAAGTGCCTCTGTTATCTTCCTCATGATCTGGAGGAGCTGCATAGATGGTCTGAGGTCTGCTTCTGCCACTGACATAACAGAACTGCTGGACTCCTTTGACTCCAACTGGAGCCCTGTTGTCTTAGCTGTCTTCTTCCCCTTCCTCGTAAGAAGAGGCCTCCTCAAGGAAGGACATGACACAGTTACATTTCAAAAGGAACTTTTCCCTCCTTATAATCACAGTGTAATATAGTTGTACCTTCTTTATCAGAAAAATTGTTGTACTTTCTTTGCCAGAAAAATAAACTAATTCCAGAAAACTGGTTACTTCAAAAATCTGGAAAGCCCTATGATTAGAAACAAAGGCTACTGTGCATTCGCTATAGCACTAGGCACAGTGTTGCAAAAATAAACAAGAACCCAGGACAGACGACAAAATAAACTTACCTGCTGACATTTACCTCCATTTCCAAATTGTCTCCCCAGGAACTTTTGGGAAGGATGCCAAACCGGAGCTGGATCACCGCCTAAAATGGAAGGAGGAGAGCAAACATGAGACTACTCACTTAGCATCAACCATTTGTCTGTCATTCTATCTTTCTTACCAAAAAGAACAGTGATCAGTTTGATAACACCCAACAGTTGATAATGCACATCTTGAAATGCAGGACTGTGATAAGGTACAAAATCCTTGTTTTGTTCTTTCCATTGTAGGCTCGTGGGTGTCTTTAAAGTACATTCTACAGAGAAGCAACAACTACTCTGGGACATAAAAAGGTGCTAAATTATGAACAAAGGAAATTCCAAAGCACACTTGTTTCTTGTTATTCTCATTCAAGAGAGACGAGAGATTCTCTTCATCAGGTTTCTTCCCAATAGTGCCCTAAAGGGCCCTGAACTGTTCACTCATTGGTACACAGTTCATCCAGCGCTTCCTGCTCCTCAAAATTCCCCCTTGCTGCCCCCATCTTCCTACTCTCCACCTCCATCTTCTTCCATTGTCATGGCATCTTTCCACACAACAGATCAGCCTTGCCAAGATTTTTCATCCTTGGAGCAGCTTCTGCTTCCAGACAGTGGATACATTAATACCTCTTGCCTGATTTTAGAGGATGGCAGGCTTCATGGAAAGAATACAGGAGGGCTTGCTGTTGAGGCTGCTGCTGGGTGTGAAATAGGAGCATCTGGGTGTAGTTGCCCTATGTCATAAGCCATTGAACTGCATATTGCAGCCTCTGTCCAAAGATGGAAAACCTCGGTCTCTTGGACTGAAGCCAGCCCTTCTGGGTCTCAATCTGGGTTTCCTCAGACAGCTAGACCTTCTATCCCATAACACCCTCATTTCATGATTTCCAATTCTAAAGGCTGAAATGCTCTTGAAAATTTGAGTGTTATTTGCAAGCTTTAAAATAAAATCTGCTGGTTAATTTCAACCCATAGCTCTTGACTTTGGGCCAATTTGTCTGAAATGCAGCCCTTACAAATTCCACTTAGATCTAAAGGTAAAAGAAGTCTGGGCAGTTTTATACCCTGCATCATTTCACAGATGAAAACCAGAACACATGTGGCCAAGCAACATCAGAATGCAGTCAAGATTGCAAAAGTTACTAATGAGGAAGAGAACACACACAATTTAGGAAAGGCTGCGGCAGTTTTTGCCTTAGTCGACAGGGAAGGAAAGATTCTCTCCCCTGCCCTCCCTTCCGCATCCTGCTGAACTACTTTTGCAAACTGTTTTTGCACTTTGAACTTAGTTTGGAGTAACTGAAGGATGCTGAGGACAAAAGTGGAAAATGAGAAGAGGAAAGAGAAACTGGGACTTTTTAAAAGCAGGAGACAAAGTGCAACAAAAAAAGATTAATTAGGACTGTCCCTGACTAACTGGGACAGTTGAAGGATATGAAGTTTAGTACCTGCATGTCCTACACAGAATGGCTAATAATTCCTGGGTAGGGCTTCCTGCTTAAGTTAAACCTTGCTCAAGTTCCACAGTCTTCCTGTGCTCTGTCTTTATTTTATATATTTATTTTGCTTTATTATTTATGGTTGTATCTTGCCTTTCCTCCCATGAGCTCAATGGGATGCACACAGTTCTCTTTCTGTTCACTTTAGTTTTAAAACCAAACCTGTGAACTACAACAGTCTGACAGAGTGACCAGCCTGTGGCTGCCCAGTGAGTTTCATGGTTCACTATGGATGCCGATTTCACAACCCACTCCAACAGTTTTCTGTTCCTTTGTCTCTGGTCCTCCTTCCTGGTCTTATACAATGACTCCTGCACCCTGGCTCCCCACTTCACACCAACCTAGGACCTATGCAGCAAGTCTGAGAGAAAGCCTAACTCAAATTAAGTCTTGCACAGGAAATGTTGAATTTAAAGCGCTTTTCAACCCTACTGTCACATTGGTGTCTTCATCACATACTCACCTTTGTGTTACCCCTAAAGACTGGGTGGCTGATATTGCAAGAGAGGCCCTTGAGGTCTTGATCATGCTGCAACCCATCGCACTTCACAATGATCAGGTAACTGGACTACATGAAAAGATGAGGGGTGGAGTCAATCAAAGAAGTTAACCCAGCTGCAACTTTCTTTTGGCAAAATCATTTTCAGAGTCAAATCTTCAGGTACCCTGAAGTTCTGAATCTCCCTCCAGAGAAAGTCAAATCTCTGAATTTATCATTTTCCCTTATGCCAACAGTGGGCATATACATGGCCCTCGAGATATTCATGAACTCCAACTCCCCTAATCCCTGGGCTGGCTAAGGGTGCTGTGAGTTGTAGGCAAAAAACATCTGGAGAGTCACAGCTGCCCATCCCTGCCTTATAGCACAATGAGGTGCTAATGAGAGAAGGTGGCACCTTGCTAGGCCCTTTCCCCACTGAGGAGATCACAACTTGTAATTTGGCATCCAAGAGGAAGGTCTGTCTTTTTACAAAAAGAATATGTACCTTGAGCACAGAAGCTTTGCGGAAGGAGAGGCCTGGCATGTGACGCACATGAAGGGTTGGATAGTATGCATTCTCCCGACAGTTTTTCAGCTCCAAATTCACGTTCAGGTAATGTTGAGGGGATATCACCAGCTCCCGAGACCTGTTCAAGAAAGTGTTAGGAAGACAATGTGATTAGCAATACTTGCTTCTTCACTCAAAGGGTTTAACTTGTCTAGATACACTAGAAAGCTGGTATAGCATTCAAATACCACCTCGGCCAAGAATTCACTAAATGCCTTAGGACATATTTACATAAGTATATTTATGTAAAATGATTTAATGGCACCTTCCTGTCCCAACCCTGGAACACTGGGATCTATAGTAGAATGACAGAAAAGAGAATAGGGATCTCAAAAAGATAATTCTCTAAACTACAAGTCCCAGAATCCTTAGGAGGAAGATACAACTATCAATTTAACATACAATCAATAATAGATTTTATGTCTGTTGCTGTAAGTTATATAAAATAATCACCTTGTTTCCCAAAGTCCTAGTCTGGCACTTTAACCACTATACACAGTGGCTCTAACTCCACACATACACTGGTCCTTAACGGCAGCTTAAGTGAAAATGAGTGCTGCAATTTAAATTCTCTACTCCACATACCTATTCACAGAATGATTTAGTTCTTACTGTTCTATAGCACAGACAAGTTAATCTAGACTCAGCCCCCACCCACACTATTCAGGATCATAGCACCTTTGCAGGGCTATTGTAAAGACTGCTGAAATAATGTATTTCTTCTACTGCTATTATTGTTGTTGTTATTATTATTATTTATATCCTGCCTTTTTCTCAATTCAGGACTCATAGTAGCTCACAAATATATAAAAAAATACTATTAAAAATTCAAATGATACTAAAAGAAAATTAAGATTAAATAATCAAAAAATTAAACCAGATTAAAATGTACATCATTTTAAAAAAACACACTAGCACAACAATTAGGAAGATCCAGCATACTATTCTGGTGGGATGGGCCTTATATATGCAATCCCCAAATGCTTCTCAAACATAAAAGTCTTTACTTGTCTGTGAAAAGAAAGTAGGGAGGGTGCCAGTCTGACTTATTTATGTATTAGAAGTGCTTGAGATGTCAATACTAATACTAATAATAACAATTTGAAATAATTACAGAATTGTAATGACTGTAAGTCCTGTCCTGCATTGACTGTTTTAATTTCTTCTCAGTCTGCAAAAAGTAGTAACTGGATGTTCTACGTACCCTGAATCATTACAGAATGAGATCTGCATGTCAGCCACACACACACCATCTGTCCCGCAGTTCTTCGTAAAAGGAATCTAATGTATTTTCCAAAAGAATAGTGTAGTTAATATACTAAATCTGACCAATATACTGCATCTCCCTGTTCAGCTCTGCTAGATTCAGGCCATTTCCAGACTGCCTCCCAGCTTGCTCTGGATCCTGTTTGTTCCCCTACCAGAAAGTTAAGTTATATTAATCTCTGAGGATCAAAAATATATACTATTATGAAAGTTACTTCCATGCAAGTTCTCATACAGCTGAATTTGTAGCTAGTTTTCTATACCCAAAATGTACAGCTTTGGAAAGTTACTTCTTGAACAACAACTTCCAGAATCCTCACAGCATGGCCAGTGGCAATGCTATGGGAAATTCTTGAAGCTGTGCTCTAATAAGCAGCATTCTCAGGCTTGGCTAAGATTTCTGCCTCCACTGACGGCCACAGGTGCCAGTCTTTGTTCTGTACCTTCTCCATTATGTCCAGTTCTTCTCTACCAGAAACCACAAAACTCCATGTCCTAGCTAAAGCATCAGTCTCTGCTAAATCTACCTTCTCTGCTAAATCTACTTGATCTCCAGGACCACCTCTCACCTCTACCACTGTCATGTTGCTTAGCGGGTTCAGAACAGGCCTTGGATGCCCTTCATTGAGGTCCTTGTCACTGCCAAGGGAGAAATTCACAAAGAGCTTGATAGGTGAAATGTAATCCTCAATGCAGTTCTAAAAGGCAATGGAGACACACACCAGTTACAGATATAAGTCAGGCTTTTCCCCTGCTTTTTGATGATCAGCTCTTTTTTTGACCCTTTGCAGTTACAAGCAGAGCCCGTAAAGTTAATATGTGGTCCACTTTTTTGACCACACATTGAATGTACAGGTTCTGGTTGTAATTGAAATGGGTCGAAAGGGCACATTGTTGAAAAGCGATCACCTACTGCTTTTTCTCTCAATCAACTTGGCGCCATTTTTGTTTTTGTTCAGTTTGTACACAGATGGCGCTGAGTCAGTTGGTGGCACATCTTTCAGAAACTCTGTGCAGTGCATCTCTTGTACAATATATATACACTGTATGCTTCTGTTTATTTTACTATATAGTACTTTTGTATATTTGAAGGTAAACTTATGTTCATTTTATTCTACTTCTCTTGAACCTAAAAAAAGACTGGTTCCGCATTTTGATAATTTCTGCTTTTTGAGAGTGCTCTGATCCCAAACCTGTGGAGTGGGGGACACCTGTATAAACAGCTGCTACATCTCCATTCAGTTGCATGGAATAAGAGTAAACCTCTACTTACTGTGATGTTTATCTTTTCATCCACACACACGTTTTGCAGAGAGATTTTCTGGATCCCTTTTATGTCCTTCTTGCCATTCCTAAATACTCCTCGGTTCTTCATTCTGTTTGGGTCAATCTCCAAGTGGAAAGAGAGGCTGGCAGAGAACGATCCTGGAGAGAGGGAACAAGAAGATATAAGGCAGGCATGGGGAACTCTAAAATGTCTAGATCTGTAAGAAGTACATCTGGTCCTGCACACTGTGGCTTAGCCCTGGACCCCTAACTCTAGGCATGTCTGGAGTTTAATCCCTGAGATGCTTCTGAAATTGGTATACAATTGCTGGACTAAAATAGATTCACAACTCCTGAGAGAAGGGATAATCCATAGTCCATAGTAGAGGTGGGCGAAGGGCAGCCCATAGGTAGCAGGTAGCCCCCTAGAGCCATATAAATGGAACAATTTCTCTTGGGCCTAAAAAAAGGGCCTCTCCTGAGTCTGAGATAGGTCCAGGGAGGCTAAAACACAGTGAAAATGCCTCCCACTTTCCCTAGAGGATGTTCTGGGGCATTTTGGAGCAAAAATGTTTTTGATTCTTTTCTGTGGAGGGGGCGGGGGGGTGGGGTTGTGGTCATCCGCATTCTTGGAGAAAGCTAATATGACCTCATGGTTTTCCACAGTTACCTATCCCTGGTCTACAGAATGACAATAGGAAGGCAATATCTTTGAGTCCTAGGGAAGGGTGGCAGTGTGAAGAACACTTGGATAGACCAATAGGGGGAATGGGACAAGATTTCTGGTCCTGCAGTAAAGCACCAGGGCTCTGCATTGTAAGAGAGGGATAGAATGGATACGTTTTCAGTACAGAGGAGTGCCTTTAATCCCTTTGGATTTCTGTCAGTCAAAGTGGCAGAAGTTCAATAGACAAAATTCTTCCTAGCATAATGGATGATGTTGATGATGAAGATGATAGGCAAAAATGCATAACTGGACCTTATAATAGCAGTCAAGACAGAACCTCTATCTGCATTTTAAAAAAATTTAAGGTTAAGCCTAAACAGTGAACAAAGATCTCAGGACTTGTTTATGGGTTAATTCCATACAAATGCTCTTTAGTGCTGACAACATGCATGTTTTCCACAATGAACTGGAAGCAAAAATAAATAAAATGGTAGTTCCAAACAGTACTTAACATGCTGATGTTTCATGCTAAGTTCCATCTACATTTTTTAGTCAAACGTAAGTCCTATTAGCAAAGATCTACTGCAGTAGCTGCTTCTTTGCACTTCCATGTCTTTTTGCTTTGTTTAGTACAGCAGGAATATTCCTGATGGATGAGCCTTTTAACTGCCTTTTAGGAAGGAATTCAGCTTTATTTCCGGTAACCAGAGGACAATTTAACAATTTTTTCCTTTCACATTTTTTTTTCATTTTCTTTCATAACAAAAGAATGTTGCAGTCAAAAATTACGATCACAGTATATGGGGGTTAAAGCCCAAACTACACAAGGAAAGGATCAGTTATTAATGGTCTATTAGTCAAGCGTGTTGCAAACAGAACAAAAAGGACAGAAAAATGTAACGAGGAAGTTTTTAATTAAAAGCACAGTACCCCTTTAAAGCCCTTAGTCATTCTTTACTACACTAAATAGGCTGATACAATAAGTACATTTTTGGTAGAAAAATTTCCACCATTCAGGCCTGAAAAAAGAAAGGAAAAGAACACAACAGAACAAAACAAAACTCCACACCAGAATGCAATAGGCTCACAGTGCTATTATCTGGATTCTCTATTACAAATGAGTCAATAAATTATGGCAATACAAGGAAAGAGGGCTAATTAACAAAGCTGAGTCTCATTTACGTAGTCCCACAGGTAGTCTGTATGCTACAGATATAGAAGATGAATTCTCCACTGGACTGAAGAATAAGGGTGGCCCTCTGACAACCCAGCTCACCTTGGTAGCTCTTAGTGGCCAAGCTGGTGTTGAAGCAGATGTTAAGGCTGATCTCCTTATTCTTCCAGGAAGTGGCATCCCCCAAACATTCTACTTCTTCGACTGAAATCTCTTTGGGCAAGAATGTCACCTGTGGGGTCACTGTAACAATGGGTCTGGAGCTGGAGATACCAAAGAATGATAATCATTACCTACTGCTCCCTACAGCTGTGGTTCTCAAACTCTGGTCCTCCAGAGTTTTGGATTTCAGCTCGCAGAAGTCTTAGTCAACATGGCCAACTGGTAGGAAATGTAGGACCTGAATTCCTGAAAACCTGGATGACCCAAGTTTGAGAAGACCTGCCCTATAGATCTGAGTATCAATGCCCAGCAGCTATTACAGTAACGAAAGAAAGAGATAGAGGGGTTCCAAACTGCCCAAATATCATCCCTAAGGTGGCTCAGGTATTTGTGGAATCACTGTTGCACTTCCATTTGGGAGAAAGGAATTCTGCTCATGCTCTGAATTTTTTTTTTTTAGCGTGATGAACATTCCAGGACTTGTCTTACAGTTCAGACTGAAGCCTGAATATTCTCTATCCTAGTACATAGCTCACACAGTAATAACCAGTTATTGTTGTCATGTGCCTTCAGATTATTTCCAATTTATGGAAACGCTAAGGCGAACCTATCATGAGATTTTCTGGGGCTGAGAGTGTGTGACACACACAGCTGGTTTCCAATTGACATTTTTAACAAACATAAACTAAAATGAAAACACAGTACTACAATGGTAAACTAAAAATGCTAACTCTAACTTACTAATTAACTAAACATTAACTTACTAACATACAAAAGAGTTTTGACCCCACAAACCAACCTGTAATGAAAAAGAGAAAATAAGAACAGACAGAAAAGATATTATTCTACTGTTACAGATCCACCTAAGTGAACTAAGTGAATTATTGTGCCATTTGATTTCTTATTGCTGGAAAAATACTTCTATTAATAGCAATGAACACGTTTCCTATGTTTAAGTGTCCAATTTGGATAGGTGGTGGGGGCCAGAGGGTTGCAGTGAGTGGAAGGTTAATCGTTTCTTTGCCAGTGAAAACCCCTCCCTTGGAAAACTGCTGCCCAATCTGGGGAATTAAGATTAGAAAAAATTTCCATTGACCCAATGGACACTTTAAGATACAGATCTGGAGCCCAAGCCCAGCAGTTCTTCTGTGCTCCAACGACCCTCATCCAGGGAACCAAACAGGCTTGGTTCTCAGTCACTCACCGGAGCACCACCACCTCTCCCAGGGCTCCCACTGTGATGTCTATGAGGCCATCTCTATTGAGGTCTGTTTTTCCATGGATGGATTGTCCAAAGAATTTCAAGCTGGGAGAAATGCTGGCTCCTGTAATTCTCTGCAGGAGAAAAATACCACTGGCTTAGAAAGGCAGGGCATCAATATGACCAGCTGATTATGGACAGACGAAAGAACACACTCATTCACATAGCATAAAGCTGACTTATGGAACTGCCTGCCACAACATGTGGTGATGGCTGCCTAATTCAGATAGTGTCAAAAGGGGATTAGAAGACACACATCTATGGAGGATAAAGCTCAGAGCTTGAAACAATTACATTTTTTTTGGAATACAACTCCCCAGCCAGTGCCAACTAGAAGACTGTAGGAATTATAATTCAAAAGACACACTCTCACAGCCTGCTACAGTTCTGAGAGTCATTGGCTAATGTATTAGATGAATCTTTGGACTCTTGTGAATTGCATGGAGAAGAGGCTATGGCTACATCCAGACAGAAGTTCTCAAAGTTCAAGTAACTGAGCCCTATTATTGTTATTTAGTAGTAGTCTCTAGAATTATAGTACAGTTGCTTGGTGGAAGAAATCCAGAGTTAAGCAACATCTAGAGACAGCTGACCAACTTCTACTTGAAAAGCTGCAAAAAAGGAGAATCCCATGCTACCCTGAGGCAATTGGTCTCACTGTCTCTTGGAAAAGCTTAGAAACATCTTATGTTTGTTTTGTTTTGAACAAGTCCCATTGTCTCTTAGATAGCAAGGCCAGTGGTCATGCTGGCTGGGGGATACTAGTAATATAAACATCCAAGGTCTCTTTCTAGGTTAAAGATTCAATTGTACTTGTCCTGCAAAGTTCTAGTTTTAGAATATGAACATGGAAGACAATGGCTCTATGGATTTGATGTGGCCCCTTAGGGGCCTTCCCAACTGGCTGGCAACCTCCTAACCCTCCATACAGCCTCCCACTTGCTCCTTTTCCCACCCCGAATTCAAATTACTCTCTGTGGTTCTGCATGAGTCACTGTTCTGAGAATGCCTTCAGACTTAAAACAGCAAAGATGCAGCGGGCAGGCTCCTTGATGCATAGGTGCCATGGATTCATGTGGGCCTTTAATTAATCAACGTTATTGCCTGTGATCGGCTAACAGTCTCATCACAGAGGTTTCAATGTAAAAAAAAGAAAATTCAGAAGTAGCTTTCCATTGCTTTCTTTTGTGGAGTACTAACAAGAGTTCACTGGAGTATCACTGCTGTTATCTCTCCTCTGCCAGTGTCACCCCACAATACTGCTGCCACCTAGTAGTTTCTCCCCTCACTGCACTAATGTATTTGGCACTTAAATGGCTCTTCAGCAAAAGCCTGTCTGACTTGGGAGACCCAAGCAGTAGCAAGAAAATGACTCCTCTTACCTCACAGGAGCACACAGTCACAGCATCATGGAAAGGAAGTACATAGCTTCTTGGAGATCTCTGTTCATAGGACCACCATGAGTTGAAGGACTTGACATCAAATAACAACAGGGCCAACAGTTCTCTTGGATCATGCTGGGATGCCCACCCCTGCTATACTCTCTTACCTGGCTATAGTGCATTAGCATGTCCTCCTTGTGGCCATTGTATATATACACAGCACCCCTCTCCTCATCTTCTAAGGGGGCTCCCACAGCCACATCCATCAGTCCATCCCCATTGATATCCATCAGCTCTGAAATGGTTGCTCCAAATCTGCCCAAGGGGTATCCTGGGTCCCCCTTAAGCTCCCCCAGCAGGACAAGATGATCCTGAAAGGAGAGGGGATCTTTTCAGAGCCTGTGATGTGATGTAGGAATCCCCCCAGTTCTGCCCATTCTCTTTACCCCATTTGCTCACCTCTTCCCAGCCGTACACATACACACACCCTCCTCTTGTCTCTGTGAAATGGAGGGGGGCTCCAATGAGGAAAAAGTCAGTTTCCTGATCACTGTCTACATCTACAGCACAGAGGACTCCCCCAAAATATGATCCAGTCTGCAATAAAAATAAATAAATAAAAAGATAAATCACTAATACACAGAGCTACCCCAAGGTATAATATGTTTAATATCTACAGAATGCTTTCAAATCTTCGAAATGCCTTATCTAGCTACAATCCTTGTAGGATTTTTGTATTGGAATTAGTGTTATTATCCCCACAATAACCAATGGGAAGACAGAGGCTGAGAGAAAATGGCTGGAGGAAAACCAGCGAGTGGGAGGGAGTCAGCTTATCTGATGGAAAAGCAAGATTCAAGCCAGAGACCTTCTCATTCACAGGTCAACCTCCTAGCTGCTATGAGACAACCAGCAATACTCCTAAGGCCAGTGTTAGACCTTTTTGGCCACCATAACCATGATCACCATTTTGCCCACACCCTCTAACTGTCCTGACTTGGGAAGGACAGTCTTAATAGATTGCCATCCCACTTTTTCAGCCGCTTTTCAGACGTCCCAGTTTCTCTCTCCTCCTCCTATCTTCTCCTTTGTCTTCAGCTTACTTTAAATGCTACAAACTGAGTTCAAAATGCAAAATTAATTTGTCCTCAATTAACTCAACAAAAGGGAGAGGAGAGAGGTGGAAAGAATCCAGTCCTTCCCAACAGGTTCAGGCAAAAGCAAACTGCTGCAACCTTTTCTACCTTGCATATTTTTTTCTCAATAAGTTCGTTGTTTCAACCACATTCTGACTTTGCTTAGCCACACATGTCCTGGTCTTCCCACACTTGTCCTGGAGGGTATATTTGCCTCATTTGAGTGGTACATTATCTGAGCTGACCAGACATTCAGGTCTCCATGTGTTCCTTACCTGCTTCCCTATGATCTCTTGCTTTAATGTCCAGTTAGTAGTTGTGGCATTGACTTCAAATATGAGGACTCTTCCCACATGTTGGTATCGAGGGGCACCAGCAGCATACAGCTCTTTTTGCTGATGCTGTAGGAACTGCAGGGCATAACCTGGGAAAGAAAATGAAAATTGAGTAGAAATATCAAAGGTGAAGGAGCTATAGTCCTCAGGGCTCTCTTGCACAAAAAAAGTTCTTTTTTTTATTTTTGTTTTTAAACAGAGAGGACTAGAAATGTTCAAAAAGTGGCTACTACAATCATTCAGTGGCTATTATAATGAATTCACCAGAGTAATTTCAAAGTAGAGATCCATGTACTCCAGCCTTCTCAAACCTGGTTCCTTCCAGCAATACTGGACTACAATTCCCATGGTCTCACATTTAGCTTCCTGTGGGAAACACCTATGGCAGCTGAGGGAGTATGGGAATTGTAGTCCCATACAAATGGAAAGAATTATATTGGGATTTGCAGAGGTACTCAGAATTCTCAGCCAGAGAGTTCTAGGGCCTCACCAAACTACAAATGCCAGGATTCCACAGGATGTTGCCACAACAGTTAAGATGGAATCACAAGGTAGTGTGAAAGGGTCCACAGAGGGGACCAGCATTCTGAGAGGAGAAGGGATCAGCTGTCAATGCCCACTTCCATCTAGCTGAGGCCAAAGGAGTTTGTGGTTTGCCCCTTCCTACGCCTTCATTCACAACGGTGCTTCCTCTTCTATTTACTTAACTTCCCTATATGTGACTTCCTTTTGCTGTTAATCACAATCAGCTCTTAATTCTAGGTGAAAGCCACAGAGCCATTGCATGTTTAAGTCACTGTTAAACCTGTACTTGTTATATGAATGATTCTAAGAGAACTGGCAACAAGGCTAAAGGACAAGTTAATGGACAATGCTAAGTTGCAAGGCTGTTGTTAGACTGCAGCTCCCATCAGCCTTAGCCAGCATTGCCAATAGCAATAACATGTGTATTTCTATACTGCTTATAAGCTAAGTGCTCTCTAAGAGGTTTACAATGTGTTAGCTAATTGCCCCTAGCAAGCTGGGTACTTATTTTACCGATCTACAGAAGAATGGAAGGCTGAGTTAACCTGGAGCCCAGCAGGATTGAACTCACAACCTTGTGGCTGCAGTACCAACATTTAACCACTGCACCACCAGGGCTCTGGTGGTGACAGCCAATGCTGTCAATGGTGAGGCAGTGACATTCAGAAGGCCACCTACTGCCCACCCTTAACAGGCCTTTGAGCACATGAAGAACATTTTTTCTGCAGAACAGAATCACTGCCTGCCCTGTCTCTCCAATCCCAATCAAAAATACTCTCTCTACAAAGAGAGCACATGTTTCCATGCAGCAACCAGAGATCCCAAGTTTGTGGCATCTCCAGTATTTGCAGCATCTCCAGTTTAAAAGACCAGATACCTAAGAGTACACTATTGTCTCCAAGCAGCTTCTTCTTCTTGTTGTTGTTGTTGTTGTTGTTGTTGTTGTTGTTGTTGTGTGCCTTCAAGTCATTTCCAGCTTATGACAATCCCAAGCAAACCTATCATAGAGTTTTCTGGGGGCTGAAAGTGTGTGACGCACCCAAGGTCACCCAGTGGGTTTTTTTTTAATTGTATTTTTATAACGAAAAAGTCAATGAAGCATAATGTAGAATTGGAAGAGACCACAGGGGCCATCCAGTCCAACCCCCTGCCATGCAGGAACACCCTCAAAGCACTCCTGACAGATGGCCATCCAGCTTCTGCTTAAAAACCTCAAAAGAAGGAGACTCCACTACACTCCAAGGCAGCATATTCCACTGCCAGACGGCCCTGACCGCCAGGAAGTTCTTCGAGGATCAGGTCAAATCTCCTTTCCTGCAGCTTGAATCCATTGCTCCTTTTCCTGGTCCCTGGAGCAGCAGAAAACAAGCCCATTCCCTCTTCTACATGGCATCCCTTCAAATATTTAAACATGGCTATCATGTCCTCTCTTAACCTTAATAATGATACATAAAATATTACGCAGATCTTATAATGTTACATATTAATGGTAATTAGTACATTGACTTAAGGAATCTTAAGCGGTTTTGCGTTTACCTTAAAAAGAGGGGGGGGGGAGGGAAAAGGTAGAGTAAGGAAGAAAAGAAAATATAAAGGAAGAAATAGAGAAAAAAAACTTCCTTTCAACAAGTCAAAATAATTCTTTACACAATTTCTCTTGAGGGGTCCATTTGCAAGATTCTTGCAAATAGATATATTTGCAAGATTCTAACTAGTTATTAGTGAAAAAATTTCTATCTGACTCTTAACATGTATTATATCTTTCAAGTATGACTTTATTTACTTCAATCTGTTATTCTTTAATCTATTTTAGTTCAATATTTTTCGCTCATCAATCCAAGAAGCTGGATATCACTAATTGTCCCTAGTTATGCTTCAAATACTTAATAACAGACAACTAGTCCTTAAGATACAAGTCCATAGGTTTTTGTCTTAATAGGATTGTAAGTATGTCCATAGTTGCCATTTCAATCAAGTTAAATATCCATTCTTCGTCTTTTGGTAAGTCAGCTGATTTCCAGTATTTGGCAAGTGTAAGACGTTCGGCCGCAGTCATGTAAAACATCATCTTCCCATATTTCTTCTCAATTTTCTCCTCTGTCATTCCCAATAGACATGTTTTGAGTGTCATCTTAAATTACATGCCTAATATTTTTTTGATATCTTGATGTATTTTCTTCCAATATTTTTTAGTTTTGTGTCATGTCTACCACATATGGAATAGTGTACCTCTGTCGTTGTATTTCCAGCATTTTGCATCATAGTTCTTAAACATCTTGGAAAGTTTTTCCAGAGTAAGGTACCATCTGTGGTACATTTTATATATATTTTCCTTTATATTTTGGTTAGCTATATACTTCAATCTTTTATTCTATGTTTTTTCCCATTGCTCTAGTTCCATTGTGTGGCTTATATTTTGGGCCCATTTTATCATGGGATTTTTTTATAATCTCATCTTCTGTTTCCCATTTCAGAAGACTCATATATTTTCGCTATCGTCTTTGGTTGATTATTTGTTAGTATTGCACTCAAATCTGATTCTCCTTTCTGAAATCCGTTTATTTTTTGTTCTATTTTCCATTTCTCTCGCAGTTGCCTATATAGCAACCAATGGCAGTTGATACCATCTTCTTTTAATGCTTCTTGAGTCTTTATGTTTATAGTTTCATTTTAAACTTTGGATACGTTTTTAAAAGTAATCCATTTGCCACGCAATATGTTTTCTTTTCTTTTCTTTCCTTTTTATAGAATGCCTCATAACCATAAGGGTGTATGAGGGAAAAATCTAGGCTTCAGTTTTTTCCAGACCTTTAATAAAGGACTTCGTACATAGTGATTATGAAAATGTTTGTGGATTTTATCTATGTCGAACCAGAGATAAGCATGCCATCCTAGTGGAAGGTCTTTTTCCTCTAAGGTCAACAGGTTGTAGTTTGTAAGTTGTATCCATTCTTTAACACAATCAAGGTATGAGGCATAGTAATATATTTTCAGGTTGGGCAAGTGTCCTGTGCTGGCACCCTGCCAAGGGCTCACAGCTGTGTAATCAGCAGTAACTAGCAAACAGCGTTTGTTAAAGCAGTCCAAAAGTAGTCCACAGCTACCCAATCTGGATTTACCAAGAGTCCAGGGAGAGAGTGTCCACAAGCAGAATCTACAGTCCAGGCAAAGGTCCAAGTTCCAAAGAATATGAGCAGAGAATGGAGGAGTCAGTAAGGCTGTCACCACCAATGCAGTCAGTAGATTCCATCAACTTTCTGCCATCCTGACTTCTGATTATACAGCCTCAGCATCCTGGCCAGCTGTGGCCTAATTAATGAGCTCTTCCTTTTCCACCTGTACTGGCTGCCCTTAAGTACTGTCTCTTTTGTGTCTCTAGGGTGTGGCTGTTGGGAAGAGTCCTGCCTGGGTCCTGGGGTGGCGGCATGACACCAAGTGGGGAATGGGGCTGATGGTACAGAGAAAAGGAGTACAGCTTTCTCCCTACTTACCCAAGTAGGCCCCTTCCATTTCTTTCCTGAAGGAGGGGGTAGATATGAATCTTTCTTTATTGAAGTCCTCCTGCTGTTCTAGAAGCCCCCCTGCCCAGTTGTCAGCTCCTACAGCACCGAGAACCACTCGGCCCTGCAATGTAGAAAATAAGGTTTGCAACTTTGTGAGGACTGCCTGGAGACTGAGAAAGCATCTCTATACCCCAGGGGTGACAGACCACTTTCAGTCCAGGAGCTGAATTCTAATCTGGGAAGGGTCTTAGAGGGAAGCAGGGACAAGTAACTTCAGTGGGGGTGGTAAGGGCAGTATGAGATGTAAATATTAGCATCTTAATATTTGTGACATTTCCCCAGAACCTACATACAAACCACAACTCAATTCTGTGGATGTGCTCTGGAGCAACTCCCACTGCCACAGCTTCTCATTAGGCAAAGAGCAGCTCAGTTCCATGAAACAGCTTCCCATATACACCCTTGCCAGTTCACTGTCACTGAACTTGACAGTGCTTTGCTTTTTTTTTTTTTTGCCAAGCACATACATGGGGAAGATTGCAGAATATGAGAATCTTCATTGCACTACATACCTGCAGGTTTGCCCTCACCTGTGATATATCTGCACTGAATCCACTGGAGGACATCTCCAGGTGGAATGAGCTTCTGTCACTAACACCTGCAAGATATGAAGGGCAGGAGGAAGAAGAGTCATCTTGGCACAAATCACTGTCCTATCCTATTCCAGAAATGGTGGATCTCAATACTAAACTCCAAGAAAGAGCAGCTTCCCAGGTGTGTGTCAAACAAAGCTTAACCAAATTGAGGTGTGAGTGGAGACTATGAGTACCATTTTCACCAGCACCCATCATGTGCAGATGTGGAATGCACCTTTGAACATATTTAGGGCACATTCCTCTTACAGCATTGAATTAACCCAACTGGTGGGATATACAAAATGAGCAACAATGGCTTCCAGATAAGAAATCTACCTGTAACATCTAGGAATTTAAGATCTACAGGCAAAGGACTATTGTGAAGGACTATTGAGCACAGCTCTGTCAAGTTTGTGAGCCTTTCAAGACCTGGCTCCACATCTCTGGAATAGTCTTCCTTTGGACCTCCAGCTGGAGGAGGATCTCACCCGATTTAATTGAAAACCTTCCTCTTTGATTTGCTGGATTAAGTTGCTGAGTTGTGCCTGATGTTGCTGAGATGGGTAGTGGCTTGTGGGGTGTTGGGAATTTTATGTATATAGTGTTATGTCTTATTGTCTTTGATTGTATGTGTTTGATGTTCTTATTTTGGTGGAAAGGGTATTATAAATAATTGTTGTTGTTGTTACATCATCATAATTGAAGCCACTAGCTGTGCTGATTGGGCAACTCCTGGGAACTGTGGTCCAAAAATATTAATTTTCCCTAGCTCTGCACTGAACATATATTTATGATTCTATTTCAAAACCAGAGTTCAATGGATACCATTCCCTCTTTCCCTGCCTTCTCTCCCTCTCCCCGTATGTTAACCCAAAGTGATACCTTCAATGGCATAAATCTTCGACTGGAGGTCACTGAAGCTGTCTTTGAGTTGCTCAAAGCTGGAGAGGACCTTCACAAATTCACTCGAGGGCTTGGAGGCAAGCTTTTCAAGGTTGTCTCGAGATAAATGAATCCCAATCTGGGGAGAAAAGGAAAAGCCAAGTGAGAGAGAGGTGGAAAGATGTGGGTGTTTCTGTACTTGGAGCTGGGAAGGCCAGGAGAGCATGAAGGTCCTGAAAATGGAACCAGAGAGCAGAATAAGGAGCCAGGAAGCAAGATCCCAGTAAGAGGAGACATTCAGGGTTGCCCTAAAGAACTGAGTTTCTTTCTGATAACAGAAGACTCAAAGCTTATGATTTCTTTGTCATCTTTGCTTGATTTTCCTAAGTTTTCTCACACTCGAACTGCTATTTGCCTGAGGAGTAAGTAACATTTTGGGAGGAGATTGCAAGCAGGAAAATTGTGCAGGGAGAGAAACTTTATCCCTAGCTCCCCAGTGGTCCTAATCCAGGTTGAGCCATACTGTTGTGTGTTTTCAAGTAATTTCTGATTTATGGTGATCTTAAGGCAAACCCATCATGGGGTTTCCTTCGCAAGATTTATTCAGAATAAGTTTGCCATTGCCTTCCTCTGAAGCTGAGAGAGTGTGACTTGCCTCAGGTCACACAGTGGGTTTCCATGGCCGAGTAGTTACTCAAACCCTGGGCTCCAGAGTCACAGTCCAGGACTCAATTCACTATACCATGCTGGCTGACATATATACCCTATTGCTCTTTTAAAAACAAACAAATGCTGGAGATTCTGTTCATGATTTTTCTGTGGTCCATTTGATATGGCCTTTCATGCAGTTTTAATTAAGCTGGAAGCTGGGCTAGCTTTACCCTCAACTCCCTCTGAGCCCTGTCCCTCTTTTCCTGCTATTTATGGTAGCTGCTAAGCCACTCTTACTGGCTCACTTTTCTCTATTTGATCCTGAACATCCTTGACAGTAAGGACTGGCACTGTGTTATAAAGAAGGTAAGGAGAGCTTTCCCTTGGGTTTAGAGAAGAAAGGTCTTGCCTGCAGGCCAGAAGGACAGGATTTCTAGATACTTTACCCCAATGACAAGGCGTTGGATCCCCTTTTCCTTGGCAGCAGCTATGCTCCCTTGGTCATTATCTGTGGCATCTCCGTCCGTGATGAGGATGATTACTTTATTTGCTCCTTCTCGCATGCCACGTTCAGGAATGAAAAGATTATTCCTGGCAAGAGCAGACAAGAGGAAAGGTTAATTGGAGGCAAGCCCTGAATGCCATTGTACAGTCCAGGCTGGGACGGGGTCTGATTCAGGCACATGTATCATCTACCAGAGCTTGGAAAAAATTATTTTGGTGGTTGTTCAGTTTTTGCTACAACTCCCAGAGAGCATTTGGCCATGCTGGTTGGGTGATTCTAGGAGCTGTACTAGGATCCAAGAAAATAATTTTTGCATTAGCTTTTACCCAACCTGGCATCCTCAGCACAACGTCAACACAGTTCAACACAACACAACTCAACATCAAATCACAGAAATGTAGAACTGTGAGGAACCTGGAGGGTCATATTGACTGAGGATGCTCACAGTTCAACTCAGATCTGCAGGCTGCCACATTCATTGTTGTTGTTGTGTACCTTCAAGTTGTTTCCAACTTATGACAACCCTAAAGTGACTCTCTCACAGAGTTTTCTGAGGCTGAAAGTGTGTGATGCACCCAAGGTCATCCAGTGGGTTTTCATGGCCAAGCAAAGAATCCAATCCTGGTCTCCAGGGTTGTAGTTCAATGCTTAAACCACTACACTATGCTGGCTCTTGCATGTTCATTCACATGACTAAACTAGATGGGTCATGGGTCTAAGGCAGATTTCTGGTTGAGATATCTTTTAAAAGAACCACATATTCCTGAATCTCCCAATTGCCTTACCTCACTTGCTAAGGTGCCCCCATTCCTAACCTTATTACCCAATCCATCTCACATTGATAAAGTTACTCACGCTACATATTTGATGGCTTCGAAGGTGTCTGTAACGCTTTTCATATGTTTCACTTTGGCCAAAAGCTTTTGAGGGTCGCGGTTACTGGTATAATTGTTGAAATCAAATTCAATTTTGACAGCGTCTGAAAACTGCACAGCAGCAAACTGGAAGGTTTGAAAGAGGAAATAAGAAGAAGCTGTACTGAACACATTGCTGTGAAATTCCTATCCTAAAACAGTATGCCTTATTGCCCAGGCTGGAGCGGGGGTGAAAAAGTGCCCATGAAAATCGTCACCACACCTTAGGAAACAAAACTGATCCCTGAGAAGACAGAGTTGGTGCATCTGTCTAGTAAGATCACATGGTGTAGTTTAATGTGGCTCGTTAATTTTTTGAATGGTTTTGAATGTTTCAAAAAAAATAACTTCATTATTTTTATGTGATTACTGTTTATTCAGTAAATTTTTTGGTGACATGTTCACGGCTTTCAGAAAGATGGAGTAACAATGCCTTTAAATAAGAAATAGGAAGGATGTGGTTCTCCAGAGGTGTTCCCAACATTTCTCACTATTGGCTATGCTCCTTAGGACTCTTGGGACCTTCACTCCAACAACAGCATTGTGCAAAAGCTCAATATTAAGTGAACAAATGGAACATGGTAATTCCATTTCCAGTACGGAAGCATTTCTTGGCTATGGGGAAAGGTTTTAACGGATAATACAGAGTACTTCCTGACATGTGGCTCCCAATTATACTTATTATCTTAATTATACTAGAAAATTATGACAGATTCTCTTGCCAGGCTGTCCCCACAGTACCAACTCTGGGTTCCTGTCACTCACCCTGCCCATTTCTCCCCTTAATTCCTTCCCAGATTAGGTACTTGAGTCTCAAGGTGCCGCCCCTCGCCCCCCCCCCCAATTGTGGACCAGTAGCTGTGTTGTTTTGGTGGGTTCACTGTAGTAAGCATGACCAGGCCCTCCACAAAACTTAATATGAACAGACAGAAACATTGGTAGAAACAAACAAGTGAACGCTTATTAAGACACATGAAAATAATACACCAGCCCTTGAGCTTTTAAATCATTTATTGCTCCGCAAAACCATAGTCAGTCCTTTTCTCTGTCGGACTCTCTTCTCTCTATTTCATCGGTTCCTATCTCACTGAAGTCTGTTCCCTATCTCTGTGTCTGTTTTTCCTTATCCACCTTTTGACAGAGACAAGTCTCGGTTTTGTAACATTTCCTCCCTATATTTCCTGAGTTGTGATTGGCTGCCTTCAGCCAGGCTCGCCCAGGTCCTCTCTTCACAACAATGCTCCTAGTCTGTCTTTTCCTCCTCAACAGATTTTTAAAAGACATACGGGGGAAACTGGAGAAAGATCAACAAATCGAAGATGGTGACATTTTGTACCCTCGCAAAATTCTGAATAAGGGCAAATTAAAGTCTCCTTTGAAAATACCATGTAATGTAATGCAATGAATGTAATGCAATGAATGTAATGCATCAGCAGCACTGAAAAGCTCAATTGTGGCCTCTTGAGGCCCTGGGTAATAATCAGACATGTAGCTATGGGGGCAGGAAATTAGGGCATTGCGTCCCCAAATAAAAATTCTACCTCCTCCAGATGAATTTTTCCTTCGGGCCCCAAATTCCTAGCAATGCAGTAACTTAAAAGTTCAGTTGAGCATTTAGAAATACAGTTTAAAAGTCCAAAGAAAAGGGATAGGCAAAGTAACTAAGGGAAAGCAAATATAGCAACTAGAAAAATTCTAGATGTGAACAATTCTCTCTCCGTCTCTCTCTCTGCAATGCTAGAAATTTTGGAACTGACAAACAATTTCATGGCAGGGGCAGAATTCTTATTTGGAAGGGCAACGGCCTCATTCCCTTCCCTGGCAGCTCACAACTACACTCCTGGCAATAACCTTGTTATCCAACAAATACAACTTACATGTATGGTGCTATTGCGTAGTTCGTCCATTACATTGATCATGAAATCCTTAATAGTATTGAAGTCATCATTTCTCATGCTTTCTGACCCATCAAAGAGAAATACCAGGTCCACATTCCCTTTCAGACATTCTGTGGGACGAAGGGAGAGATGTGGTAGGTTATAAACCAGATGGAAATAAGGATCGCAAGGTGACAGTCGGATCCCTTGAGTTGTCGAGAAGGAAAAGAAAGTAAATTGCGATGGAACAGGAAAAGGTTTCTGTTCTACTGGAACAGGAAAGTATAGAAACAAGATACAATCCATACAATCCCTAGAAACATTAGGAAGAACATGAGGCACTTAAAAAAAAAATAAACCTAGCATCTCTGCAAGGAACACCAGAAAAAGTTCTCAGGGAAGTTCTTTATTCCCTGAAGATGCTGCTAATGGCTGAACATGCACCCTCAACTTCTCAGTAAATACTTGTCACCTGATTTCCCACCTTTGTGTAACCCTGGAAGTCTATGTTAATTTTTTTAAAGCTGCCCCATCTCCTGCCTAGGCTATGGATTGTGACATCCTATTGATGACATGAGCAGGTGTGTTCCTTGAATGTGCATATGTCTCTCTCTTTTTTTTTTTTTGGCCAGGGCATGGGGAGGGTTACTGTCTAGCCCTCTGCACCCTGTTCAAAACCTCTTCCCTGGCAGCTCCTTCTCCCGGACGCCCAAAGCAGCCAGATACTCATCATCTGAAGACCAGAGTTTGATTCCCCACTCAGCCATAGAAATCCACTGGGAGACCTTAGGCACATCACACTCTCCCAGCCCCAGAAAACCCCATCACAGATTCACCTTAGGATCTCCATAGCAATAGCAATAGCATGTGTTTTTCTATACCGCTTAGCAACTCAGTGCTCTCTAAGTGGTTTACAATGTGTTAGCTAATTGCTCCCAACAAGCTGGGTGCTCATTTTACTCATTTTACCAACCTGCAGAAGGATGGAAGGCTGAGTCAACCTGGAGCCCAGCAGGATCGAACTCGCAACCTTGTGGCTACAGTACCGGCATTTAACCACTGCACCACCAGGGCTCCATAAGTCGGAAACAACTTGAAGACACACAACAACAACAACAACAACAACAACAACAACAACAACAACAACTAACTGTTGCCTTAGCACCCTCATGCTATAGGGTTATAAGGATTACTGAGATGGCAGCTATGAAAAGACTGAGTATCCTCATTACTTGTTGTTGCTCTTCTGAGGTCAGAAACCCCCCATGTTCTATGAGGGTGTAGGTTCAAGTGGGCTAAATCTATGGGTGCTGCTGAGAGATTTAAATGGTTTCCACCTACAGTCAAAATACATCTCCTTCTTACTTTGATACCCAGTAGTTATGCTTTTGGCTTTACGCATTTTGGCGTCAAACAGATAGCAGATTCCGTTCACGTAGAGATTTTTGTCACAGTGCTGTTCAACCCCTGGTGCACATACCTGTAGGAGGGGAAATTTCATGTAAACACTACAACAGCAACAGCAGGGCTGCTCAAATCCTCCCTCCCTCCCAGCATTCCAGTGCAGACTCACAATCATCTTAGATCCCTGCCTGTCACTTGCCAGGGTCATGCCCAAGTGGGGAACTCCAGAGCTCCCTGTAAAGAGGCAGAAAAGAAATTAATTAATAATTGAGGAAAGGCACACCTGACTGTCCTGATCCACAGACACTCTGTCTGCATGACCAGGATCCCTTTCACACAGTATCGTTAAGGACTTTGATTCCACTTTAACAGCTATTACTTCACCCTACAGAATCCTGGGGTTGGGGTGAGGCACCAGAGCTCTGTGGCTCAGAGTACCGAACTTCACTTGAAACTACAAATCCCAGACTTCCAAGCGAAATCAAAGTACTAGATAGTCAGTCCTCCACATCTGCAGGTTAGACTTTAACAGATTTGATTATCTGAGTTTCTCCAACCACTGCTCCCACACCTCAGGCACTTCTTTCCTCTCAGTGACTCTGATCAGACTGTGCAGTATTTTAAAAGCCTGCCTCTGGACTTCCTCCTCCTCCTCCTCCACCAGCCATTGTCTCGACAGCTAAGGACAGACTGCAGTGCAATTTCTCAGCACCACAAACCCTCTGCTGATGCCCCAAACATAGCCGATGGAAGAGAGAGGAAGTACAGGGCCACAATACCAACCCACCCATTTTCCTTCCCCTTTCTCTGATCTGGTTTGGACTGTGGGTACCCATTCTCCCCACCATGCCTCAGCCCCCTTCCCACAAACACACACACAGTTTGATATTTTCCATTTTCCCACTTTTGTGAGGGTCCTGTGCCCCTAACCCTAATCAATGTGGAGGGTCAACTGTAACTGTCTAGCATGAAAGAACCCCAAGTCTAATAATAAGCAAGACTGGCCACTGACCAAGGCCTAAAAACCAGTAAGAGACCCACCAAAATGAACACACTTTGGACAGGACACTATCAAGGCTGGCTGAAGGAAGGGAGTGTCTCCCCAAAGTCACCTCTAAAATTCCAGGGCAATTCTCATTAACTGAGAGACCACAGAGAGTGTGAAAGAGGAGTCTGTCATGACACAGAGAATTGTAAGGAAGCATATGAATGAAATGCACGATGAAGAAGAGGCAGGAGCACCCATTTCAGACTTCAACCTGGGGTCAGTGCCATCTCTACCATTCAGCAGAGCAAGGCAACTACTTAGGCAGGCAGGTCACGGGTGGGCAGCAATAGCATAAGCCTATCAGCTGCCCCCTCCCTTTGTTGGAAGACAGGGCTGTGTAGGCCACACAATCTGTTGTAAGCCACTAAATAAGCCTGCTATCAGTTACAGTAGAGGATGCTATCCCATTACTAATGCTAAAGGTCAGTTGTCAATTCAGTTTGTACACAGACCAGGGAGCGGCTTCCATCTTGTTGTTTACTTCAGGAAGCAAAAGGTCCAGAGCCGGCCCTGCCAGAGTCACAATCGTTGCTCAGCTATGAAGCTCTCTGGCTGAGTTTGGACCAACAACTGTCTCTTAGGCTGACCCATCTCATCAAGTTGCTTCTATGTGAAAACTGTGGCAGGGGACCAGCTTGCCACACACAGGTTTTCCTAAGCAACTTGGAAGAAGGGCAGCAATAAAATGTAACAATAAAATGAAGATTCTGGGTTACTGTTTATCTTTGTCAATTATGCCTAGTTTCACCAATGGCTTTTTACAGTCCTGCAACAACTCACCATCAAGTGGAACATCCTCACACTCCTTCTTCTGCATATCACACTGGTACACCTTGCCTGTGGAGTTCTGCTCACCAGGGGCTCCCACAATGATCCTTAAATTAATTAATACATAGCGTGGAGTAGTATAAGTAACCAAGATATAATCTTTCCACAATTATTTCCCAGCAAACACTGCTTCGAAACCAGGGATAATAATTGCCACCATCCACAGCTCTCTATCTTTGACAGCAATGTGACAGAGAGAAATTAAAGTGTACTCTCCAGCTGTCCCAATTTGGCAGCCCCAATTAATTCTTCACAGTCCCACTTTTCAGCAGCTGTCAAAATGTCCTAGTTTTAATTCACCTTCTCCCACTTCTCCGTTCATCAGTTTACTTCAGTTGTTACAACCTGAGTTCAAAATGAAAAAGTAGTTTGTACTCCATTAACTCAGTGGGGGGTAGAGAGGAGAGAATGGGGCAGAATCTCATCCTTCCCTATAGATTCAGCCAAAAGCAAATGGATTAAGCTTCTCCTAGCTTGTGTATTCTTCCTCATTAATAACTTTTACCATCTGGACCACATTCTAATGTTGCGTGGTCACACATGTTCCTGTTTTTATCTGTGAAGTGTTGGAGGGCACATTAGACATGTACAATTTCCTAGCATAGCGATGTAACCATAGAAGAAGGCTGCATCATCAGAATTTCTGCTTATTATACAGCTCTTAGAGAATCCTTATTACTGACTATAAATTAAAGAGTGCCGGCTTCATTCCATACCACAGCTGTTCCATCACAACCTTTCACTTTCAGTTCCCCAGTGAAAAGAGGAACAGGTTAGAGATGGCTCCCTCCTCATACACCCTGAATGAACCTGAACAGGGTGTGAACATACTAGTTGGTCAAAGACCAAAAATCCAAAATAATGAAAGCACCGAAAGCACATGTCTGTGATTCTTCTTTTCCAGCAAAACACTATGTGGTGGGGTATATGGGTATGCTGTTTTCTCAGAGGTGGTTTCACATTTCGCACAGGGTTAGAATACCCAGATCTCAGGGATTGTCCCTGAGTTGCCAGTTTCAACGAGTCATCTCCAAGTGGGAGGTGAAACTACAGATTCAATAGTTTTGTGGGGACTTAGGTCCAGGAAAATCTCAAATCTATGTGAAAATCCCATGTTCAGCTAGGAGAGCAGCAGCTTGTACAATTTCCAAGGTTTCATCGATTTCTTGCTGCAACTTGCAAAGACCCTCAGGAAGGAGAGGTCTATGTACACCTTCTTTTCTCCCAGTCACTGTAGCACAAGGCCTGACCCTCCACTCTGCTTTGCAGTCACCTTCTGGCTAGAAGTAACCAGGGCAGATTAAATGCTTCTTACCCTCTCTTCCTCTCTCACCTTGATCTGGGAACAGCCCCTTTAAGCTAAGACTCCTCTCTTACTTTCCACACAGGAAGTTGTGTGCGTGTCTGTCTTTGAACAACAACTTGTGAACAACTGTGGTTGGTTCTAAATGCACGAAGATCGCCAGTGGCCCTCTCTAGGTCTACTGTTTAAATCCAGAAACCTTGTGGTCTGGGATGTTCCTGAGCTGGCATCCTACACAGGGTGCTTTTATAGTGCAATCATTTAAGAGTCACATGTAGGGTTGTTCTTGAGCTCCAGATGACATTTCAGTTCCTAACATTCCTATGTTTTCCAACATACCTGCTCCTTGTGGGAACCTAAGGCACTGAGTATAGTTGTATCTTTGTGGGAGATACGCAATTCCTACAGTTGTTCTGGTCTCACTTCCTGACTCTGTGCCTTGTGTGACACCAGCTTTTCTTACTGTACTTCTAACAGTAGCTAGGCAGGTAGAAATTTAGCAGTTGAAGCCTTTGTCCCCACTTTATATCAACACCAGGAAAAAGCCCTACCTGCTACACTTCTGTGTACCTAGCTGCTGTTAAAGTCACTCAAACAACTACCATGAAAAAAAAAAGAAATTATAATCCCTTATTTTCCAAATCAAGAGAATCCCATCTCAAAAATTCCCAGAGGTAGGAATTTTAAAACATAACTAACTAACTAACTAACTAACTAAATATCCCAAATCCCCCCAGCTATCTTGATCTGTAGACATGCTAATTGGGAGTTTCTGGGACAGGTAGTCCTAAAACATAAGGTTTCCCAGCTTTGAAAATTACCCCAAAAGAAAACCACCACCCCTTCCTATCCTCCACCTGTCCTGATTTGGCAGGGACAGTCTCCATTAATCCTCTATCCTTCCACATTTTCAGCTGCTTTTAAAATGTCCCAGTTTCTCTTTCTTCCTTCTACCATCCCTCTTTGTCCTGAGGGACAAAGTTCAGTTGCCGTAAATTGAGTTCGAAGTGTAGAAGTAGTCTGCATGCAATTAACTGAGAAAGGAGAAGAGGAGAGGAAGGAGGTGGAATCTTGTCCTTCCCAGTAGGCTCAAGCAAAAGCAAACTGCTACAGCATCTCCTCAATTGTCTGTTCTCCCTCATTAACAGCGTTTGCTATCTTAACAACTGTGATATTATCTGGCTGCACATGTCCCAGTTTTCATCTGAAATGTCGGGAGGATATGCTTCCTCATGCCTAGGCATGACTGCATTGCACACCCCAACACACATCTTTCTTGTATCAGGGGGAAGGCCGGAGGATTACCTTGCTTCAGGACCTTCCCCAATCTGCAGGACCTGGTAACCAAACTGGTTGCTGATGTTGGAAAAGAGGGCGGCTGGAGAAGCATCTATGTTGTATCCCAGGGATGGTAATGCTCCTGTGGAAAGAGAAAGTTTATTCAGGAATTTGGGAGAAACAAGGAACAATAACTTGTTTGTATCTTTCAATTTTACAAGAGGGTTGCTAAATGACAAGGAAAAAAGGACCTCGTTTGCTCCTGTGCCTTTAGTAGCTGTTTGAGCTGCATAAATTGAGATAAGAATTTCATGAGATAATTGTATATACTCATATATGAATCAACCTTATGCATAAGTTAAAGGTGAGTTTTGGGGTCAAAATTATGGATTTTGATATGACCTGTGGGTAAGTCAAGGTCATTCCACAGGGGGGAGAAAGTAGCAGTGCTGCATCAGGGGGCCAGCCACTATTTTCTCCCCCAGACATTTAAAAAGGCCAGAAGCGCACTATGGTGGAGAGAACAGAGGGAGTCAGTGCTTCTTTCAGTTCTCCCAGGATGGACTAAGCTCTTGCTGTTTGCCACTCTACTCAGAGAAGGAGATGGCTCCTTTTGTGATAACAAGGTATACTACTTACAGTGACCCCTAGATAAGTCAGCCCAGTCTTTTTGGATTGATTTTTGGACTAAAAATTCTAGACTTATATAGAAGTATATACAGTAATGCTTGCTACCCTAATACAAGTGTGGACAAAGTGTGGGTTGTGGCCATACAGTCCCTTCAGGGGCATTTTTTTTTTGACTCAGGGGAGCCCTCCATGGGTCAAAAAAAATGGAATAATTCTTTATTAAAAAGACACCCCAGCATGAGGCCTCCTGTACATTAAATGATTGTGCAGAAGAGAGCATTTCAGCACTTTTCCTCATCACACAACCAGGTCACAAGCAATATCTGCTGAAATTCCCTCTTCTGCACAACCATTGACGGTTCAAGAGCCTTATTCTGCTTTTACCTCTGGCAACCTGAATTAAGGCTGTTACTTAAGGGAGTTACAGTCCCACTACCTATTAAGGGCTATACTTTGCCCTCCCTTGGTTTATGTCCTTGTTTCTGTTTTACCTCAGACTGCTAGCCACAGCCTAGTCCTCTGTGATAGATAATGCCTCTGAGACTGAGGAGCAACTGATTGTCCCAAGGACCGAGCCAATGAGTGGCATAGATGATGCCTCTGAGATCGAGGAGCAACTGACTGTGCCAAGGACTGGGCAAATCAACTTGCAAACATCCCCCGCACTGGAAGGTCAAACAGAGACAGAGTTGCCCTGGCCAGCTCATGACGGAGAGGGAACCAGCAGCAATGCAGAGAAGTTGCAGCCAACTGTGCCCATCAGCCCTCAATCATGCAGAAGGCTGAAACGGGCTGCTCAGAGGGAGGATGCATGGACTAGGTTGAGGAAACAATAACAAGCAGCACCTGTTCACACTGGCTATTTAAGTCTGCTGGCGTGGCTGCTTTTTGCTTGCAGGAAATTACTAGCAAGCCCTCACAACCTTCATGTCTCCTGCTCCCTGAAACTCTCCAGACAGATCTCTGCCTCCTGAACCTTAGGACTGGACCTTGATCTGGTTCAGCTTGCGTTTTCCTTGTGTTTGGTATATTCGGACTCTCCCTTCAAGTATTCCTGACCTCCCTCCTCCCTTGCTGGCTGCGGCTCGGCAGGGAGAGCTTCCTAATACCCTCTTGAAAGAGCCCTGTAATGTATATCTACTGTCCCTGGTGGGTAGGTGGGCAACACCACATCTGTTAGTAACGTTAGCAAGAAAAAGATGGCCAGCCCACATATCAGGCAGAATGAGGGCACCACCTCAGACAGAAATACTGTGGAAGGAGGGCAAAGATGACAGCTTCCCAGAGGTTCTCTGTTGGAGGACAGGAGTGTTTATGCCACCCAATACATATTTTTATGCTACTTATACCAGCCTGTTGTCTCAGGTATCATGGGAGACACTGAAGTAAATTGCCTTTGCTGGAGTAAAATATAATTGCCCACCTAGCCAACTTCTGTATGTTGATTATGGGAAGGGCACTAGACCCAGAATCCTATTGTTTAATCCCAACCAGAGTAGGCCCATAGCATCAACTGGCTGATGAGTTAACATACAGGTCAAATCCCATTGTTTTGGGGGGACTAAATTACTTGGAATTAACAATAGAATTTAGCTTTATCTCCCCAGAAAAATATCTTGTGCTAGCTCTGAAGGGCCCATTCACACTACCCAATGATAGCACTGTATTCCACTTTAAGTGTCATGGCAACATCCTATGGAATCCTGGGATTTACAGTGTAAGGAGGGGCATTTAGAATTCTCAGCCAGAGAAATCTAGTGCCTCAGCAGACTACAAACCCCAGGAATTCTGGAGGGAAAGATTGTGGAAAATGGCATAAATGATAACATTATCTATAAATAAATTTGTTTTGTTATAAATAAAGATGATAAAGTTATTAAGCAAAAAAGGTACATCAGGTAGAAAATAACAGTTGTTGAGATAACTTTAAAATGCTTATCATTGTAAAATGTACATCTGCACACACATGCAGAGGCACACACACACGGCTTCCTTTCCACATTTTGCACACACCATCCTAACTTATCTAAATATTGAGTTGCTGCAATACCAAGAGAAGTATAACCAGATCAGTTGTGAGATTATGTCAAGCAAGATTATTTCCAGAGAGATAATTTCAAGACAGAAATGAAACGTAGACAGTACAGCTGTGATAACTATATGTTACTAACGGTGGCCATTCACTGAATAGTTGCTGGTTGCGATAACACAGACATCCTGGCCTTGACAAGCTAATTAAAATGTGTCTTGTGATAAAACCAACAAACCAATTTTTACTCTAATTCAAACTGCTGGTGATAGAAATGAGCCACTTGATGAACTCCAAGCCAGTTCATCTGAAAATCTCCCTCTTAAATTTCTTCGTTCAAGAATTGCTGCTTAAAGATCAGAGATACAGAGGATCATGTGAGAGGTTGAAATTTCTCCTTCACTGTTTTTTCCCCCCTCTGCTATTTTCCTATGTACAATTTGGGATTATAATCCCCTAAAGGCAGGGCCTTATATTTTGTAAAATGCCATGCACACTGGTGGTGACTCTGTACAATGAATGAAGAAAACAAAAAAAAACTGTTATTCCTTGTGCTTAGTAACTTATCTTCCACTCCATCCAATTCTCTTTTCATAGGCAAGCCAACCATAACCAGCCTACAAGCAAGACTTGATGAAACCTAACTGTTGGCTGAGCAGTTCTGAGATGAATGGAAGGTTAGGTTCCCATTTCCCCTTCAGATGAAATCCACTGAAGAAGAAAACAAGTATACCCTGCAGGACTCTACTAGGCTGTCAGCGTGGTTCTGTCATTAGAGCAACTGTCCCCAAACTGATGTCCTCCAAATGTGATGGACTATAACTCCCCACAGCCAAGCTGGTTGGGGATAATGGGGGTTGCAGTCAGTGCTGTGATGGCAAATTTTGAAGTGCATTAGCTCACTGTGACAGTTCCCATAACCACATCTCAAAGGACAATTAAAAAATGCTGGTACCTGTATTGAGCCATTATGAAATAAACAGTGTTACCAGTTTTCATCTCTACCTGGTGCAGCAGATCTTTTATAGAACTAATGGGTCTTAATTGCCCGTTCAAGGCCAAGCCATGACCCCAACAGTAATAGCAGTACATTGCTGCTGGGAAAATCCATCCTGTCTTTCTCCCAATTAATTCTACATATCCTCCAATGCCTGGTTTGGCAGGGACAATTCTGAATAATCCTCTGCTGTTCTAGTTTCTCAACTGCTTTTAAAATGTCTTGGTTTCTCCGACTTCCTTGCATTTCCCCCCTTGGTCCTCACTTTACTTCAGTTGCTGCAAATTAAATTGAAAGGGCAAACTCCTCTGCGCTCATTTAACTCAGCAGGAACAAATGGAGTGGAGAGGACCAAGGCACAGCCTTGCCCTTCCTAAACTTGATTCATAAATTCCAAGTAGCCTTGTGTGTTAGAATAATAGAACCATAGAAATGTAGAGTTGGAAGAGACCACACAGGCCATTCAGTCCAATCCGCTATCATGCAGGAATACCCTCAAAGCTCTCCCGACAGATGGCCATCCAGCCTCTGCTTAAAAACCTCCAAGGAAGGAAACTCCACCACACTCCGAGGCAGCATATTCCACTGCCGGACAGCCCTGACTGTCAAGAAGTCTTCCTGAGGTTCAGGTGGAATCTCCTTTCCTGCAGCTTGAATCCATTGCTCCTTGTCCTGGTCTCTGGAGCGGTAGAAAACAAGCGCTCTCCCTCCTCTACATGGCATCCCTTCAAATATTTAAACATAGCTATCATGTCCCCTCTTAACTTTCTCTTCTGCAGACTGAATATACCCAGCTCTCTAAGTCTATCCTCATAGGGCTTGGCTTCCAGGCCCTTCACCATTTTGGTCGCCCTCCTCTCGACCTGCTCCAGCTTGACCACGTCCTTCTTGAATTGGGGTGCCCAGAACTGGACACAGTGTTCAAGATGAGGTCTAACTAAAGCAGAGTAGAGTGGTACCAGTACCTCCCTCGATCTAGACACCATACTCCTATTGATGCAGCCGAGAATTGCGTTGGCTTTCTTGGCTGCCGCATCACACTGCTGACTCATGTTCAGCTTGTGGTCTATTAAGACTCCTAGATCCCTTTCACACGTACTGCCATCCAGCCACGTGTCCCCCATCCTATATTTCTGCATTCCATTTTTTCTGCCTAAGTGTAGGACCTTACACTTCTAAGTGTTCTTCCTCATTAATAGCTTCTGCTTTCTTTTTGCCTGGTCACACCCTTTTGACCACACTGATGTGGCTCAACCGCATGTATTCTGGTTTTATCTGTGAAATGCTGGCAATATGCTTCTATAAGGACTTTAGCTAAGGTCAGAGAGGATGGGGAAGTTGTGGTGTTACTGCCCTGGCTAGCCCGTGCTTGTGGGATATAAACATATCTCTTGATATCAATAATTCGGCCTCACATACCCATTCCCCTCCACGTGCTTGCGAGGCCCCTGGACAAGCACGCACACAGGTTCGGCCGATAATCGCCGTAATATTCCAACACAATACAGGCAGGCCAGAAATAGCCGACTCGCAGCTTCAGGAGACCTCAAGGCAAGTACCTCCATTAGGTAT
Source organism: Cyclura pinguis (assembly GCA_030412105.1). Taxonomy (NCBI): domain Eukaryota; kingdom Metazoa; phylum Chordata; class Lepidosauria; order Squamata; family Iguanidae; genus Cyclura; species Cyclura pinguis. The sequence continues at coordinate 12,189,461 of CM059604.1, forward strand.
GCACACAGCTCTCAAAAGATCCTCTGCCCCGCGCTGGCAGCTTGACGATCGAACTATACAACGCTCAAGTACTCTGCGTTTGCATACTGGCTATCCTATTGACAATTTGGCTATAACTCAATCATTCAAATTCTGACCTTTCGGAGGCTTTGTCTCCAGCCCCAAATCTATTGTTTTCCCAAAGTCCGACCTAGCCTGCGGTCACAATTCTCCTTATAAAAAACCCTGACTTTGAGCGCTTCCTTGGATTGCTCTTGGCTTCCATCCCGCCTTGCTGTCGCTTGGTCCAGCGAGCCTTCCCCTCAGCCCCACGTGCTGAGATCCACGCTCCCCAGCTTCTCCGCTTCCAACCGGGCTTCAGGACAGGTGAAGTATCACCCAAACCAACAACTCCTCTAAAAATCCCTCTATCCCACTCCAACCTTTATTTCTTTAGTTATCTTGTGTGAGTGTGCTGCATACACTGTTTGACTGTGTTTTAATAAAACATCACTTATTATTTCAACTTCTGCCTGCTCCTTGACTTGGTCTGACCCCGTAAACATAGGGTTCAAGATCTCACTACGTTACCTTGCTTCTCATATTGCTAGGCAGTGCTCTTGGCTAATTTCTCCAACTTATACAATTGAGAGCGCATTTAGGTGTCCTTCCCGGGACTCCCGGGAATCAGGGTAACACAGGGGAGGAGCAGATGGGAATCACCATCTCTGCTAATCAAAATATCCTGGCATTTTGACCCTGTGTCCCCTGATACCACTACAACAATGGCTGTATCCAACATATGTGGATGGAACCAGGGCCCCCTTCACACTATACAACTGACTCACTTTGATACCACCTTACTTGCCATGGCTACATCCTACAAAGTCCTAGGGTTTGTAGTTTGGTAAGCTGCTAGATCTAAGCTAGATCTCTCTGGCTAAGAAGTCCAAATACCTCATGAAACTACAAACCCCAGGATTCCATAGGATAGCATTGGTCTAGTCTCTCTGCCTCCCAACTTTGCAGGATTGCTGGGGTGAATAAAAGGTATGCTGCCCTGAAGGAATGGACTAAAAATATAATCTATCAAATAGCAGAATAAAAAGTAAGTAAGAAAATATCTCAGGTAACCCTGTGCCTGGATTCTCAGGTACACCCTTCCTGTTTTGGAAATTGTCTGAATATGGACACATTCTCTCTCATAACACCCTGTCTCACCCATGTGCATTGGAAAGTTCTTTTAGTAGTGGTAGACATCTAACAGGACATTCCTGTGAGGATTCTATTACTTTTCCCTCAGATGAGCCTCTGGGTGCCAATTTGTTGCTGTTGTTATGTGCCTTCAAGTCATTTCTGACTTATGGCAACCCTAAGGTGAACTTATCACAAGGTTTTCTGGGGCTGAGTGTGTGTGATGCACCCAAAGTCACCCACTGGCCAAGCAAGAATCAAGTCCTGGTCTCCAAGGTCGCAGTCCGACACTCCAATCACTACATCACACTGCATTTCCTGAGTGCCAATACTTTCCCACAAAGCTGCGCAATGGCTTTAAGGGGGTGGGCCCATCTTTCTGAGATCTCAGGCATGCATCTTAAAAGTGTTGCTGCCTACGTGGCACATTTCAGAGCAGATACCTTGAACCAACCACATAATTGAGCAACTATATTTTTCCAGCATCGATTCATGTCTGTGGGTTTTTTTAATTTAAATTTACATGCAAATACAACAGGCAAATCTTATAGTTCAGGTTCTTTGTTTCTTCTTACTAGGGCAAACATGATCTACTCTTTTTTTTTTTTTTAACTACAGGGGCCACCCCTTCCCCCAGATTCACGAGAATCGCTGAGTCAACATGCAAGGAACTCTTTCAAGTGCAAACCTTCTGGTTTTCCAGCAAAGCTCATAAAAAATTTCTGTCACCTTAGTGCAGCAGTGACATACCATCCAACAGTCCCAATGAATCCAATGTCATCCCACTTTTTCAGCTGCTTTTTAAAATGTCCCAATTTCTCCTTCTTCTTTCCCATTCCTTGTGTGTTCTCAATTTACTTCACTTGGTGCGAACTGAGTTTAAAGGGGAAAAGTAATTTGTACTCAGTTAACTTGGCTGGGGGAGAGGAAAGGCAGAATCTTGCCTTCCCTGTCAACTCAGGCAAAAGCAAACTGCTGCAGTTTCTCCTAGCTTGTGTGTTCTTCCTCCTTTATAACTTTTCTCATATTGCCCACCCTCTGATATTGCTTGGCTCCATGACTCCTGGTTTTCATCTGTGAAATGTTGAAGTATGCAAGGGGCAATTGCCTCCGTCTAGATATTTTGAGCCTACAACTTTCAGTAAGGCACTAGCTGATGCTGAGGAAGTGTAGAAAGTAGTGTTAAATATGGAAGATCACAATTGACCATCCTTGCCTTAGCTTTTCCCATTGAAATAGTCTGACATTTTCAGGCATTTTCCTATACTCTCCTATTATCAGACATGCCAAATTTTAGAATTTCTGCTGCTGTGGAAGAAATTTTAGAACTCACAGTCCTGCCATATCACACACTACAATCAATAAAACTTGTTCTGAACTAATATGCTGTTATGTAGAGGAAAAAGAAGAAGTTATGAATTATTGACAAAACTATATCAACAAATATTTTACCGTAGGACACTGAGGTTAACTAAATAAGGTTACCAAAATGGGAATACAGAGAGGAAAGTTTTAAAAGTTTACCTTTTTGGACTGTAAGTTCTGGAAACCTTCACCATGTTGGCTGGAGATTCTGGTTATTGTGCCCCCCCCTCCCAAAAATACCCCAAGTTTTTAAAAACTGTGGTCTTCATTTCCATTTTGGTAATCTTCTGTTTTAGGAAATCTCCATGTATCTTGGTAATACCTTTGTTGACATAGTTTTGTAAATAATTCAAAACACCTTTCCAAACTCTGATGAAGCATGTAGTTAAAGCTGCAATGTCATTAATATATGCAATTAAAGCTGTGTTCCTGAGTTAGCCCTATTGAACTCAACAGGACTTACATTTCGATAAGCAAGCATAAGACTGTACTGTACATCATTTAAAAACCTATACAAGTCCCGAATGGAATCAACAAAACTTGATCAATACTATATTATCAACTATAACAAAACTTTTGGGTTTAATTTTAGACAAAGGCAGCATCACCACAGACATAGGGTTGGATCCAAATCTAGAGAGAAAGTGAGAGCAAGGTATAAGTGTTTTCAAATCACCTGTTGACTTATGGTGACCCCATGCATGCATGCCATAGCGTTTTCTTAGAAAAAGAACACTCAGAGATGGTTTGCCATTGTCCTCCTCTGAAATATAGCCTACAGCACCCAGCACTCCCTGGTGGTCCCACATCTAATTAATAACTAGGTCTGATCCTGCTTAGCTTCCAAGAGCAGATAGGATCTGGTGCCTTTGGGGTATTGAGGTGACTCATACTTGGAGAAAATCCACTTAAATTTAGGGTAGCAATTACATGGTCTTCCAGATGCTGAACTGTGACTCTCATCATTCTTCATAATTGGCTGTGCTGGCTATGGCTGCCAGAAGTTGCAGTGCAACAGTATCTGAAGTCCCACACATTTCCCCATCCCTAATTTAAATCAATGTGACTGAGAAGTTCCCTTCATTTCAAAGGGTCTGTTCAAAGTACAACTACGTTTGCATCTAATTCCAAACTACTCATCTTGAAACTCAGCTAGGATTATACAAAATGACAAGAGATGTGGATTGTAGTCAAGGTGAAACTTGTCAGGGATTTCCCTTGAATACACATCACTATTCTTTTGCTTTTCTCTGATACTAAGCCATGAGAACATTCACTTTTCATTGGCTGGTAGATTTGCTGCCCCCCCCCCCCCCCCGCCACATCAAATACACTCCAACAAGATCTGGACACCAAATTTTTCTCACCCCAGTTCTATCCATTTATTTGTCTATCTTATATCCTGCCCTTCTCCTAGCACAAGACTTAAGGTGGTTTGCATCCAGTTAAAACAAGGTACAACTAAAAAAAAACAGTTGCACAAGTTTTTTAAAAAAACACAAACAATTCTATAAAAAACACAAAGTAAATCAGTTTAAAACACAGTTTAAAAAATAATAAAATACAGCCCCACTAAAAACCCCTTCCACCACATGAATTATAAGCAAAAGTCCTACCTACATAAGAAAGTCCACCTACCAGCAGAAAGAGAGTAGAGAGAGGGCTGACTGAACCTCCATGGGAGGATATGTGGTCCTTTTCAAATCTATGATTCTATGGTACTGAAGGAGGAGAAAGACAGAGGAGTGGAGTTGGATGTTAAGGGACTGGTTGCTGTTCTCCACTCATTCCCAGCTGGTTCCAGGAATCACCTGCTTGGTATGAAGGTGTTTTCTATGTTACACTTCTGCAATGTCAGTGCACCAAAAAGCCTCAAGGCAGGCAGGGGATTAGGGAAATTGCTGGCTGCTTATGTACTTGAGCCCATCATGTCATTTGGAGCAAGACTGGGGCTGAAGTGATAACATTGTGACTTACGAGCCTTCTTATTGTAGAAGCCCTGGAAACTATGGTGCAGGTAAGGCCACATGATAGAGACCCTCCCAGGAATGGTGGCAATTGCTGCAGTTGCCAACGAGCACTTTACTACCAGCCCATCGACTGCAAAAAGTTTTGTCTGCGTTCTCAATCCCCTCCTCCAAATGGGAATTATATTGCCTGATGTCAGGAATCTCTCCCTTCCAGGCCACAGTCAGCAAGGGAGAGAGAGGTCAGGAATACTTGGGGAGTCCAAATATACCAAACACCAAGAAAACACAAGCTGAGCCAGGTCAAGGTCCAGACCAAAGGTTCAGGAAGCAGAGATCCGTCTGGACGGCTTCAGGGAGCAGGAGACACAAGGTCATGAGGGCTTACTAATAATTTGCTGCAAGCAAGGAGCAGCCAGGCCGGCAGACTCAAATGGCTCCTGTGAGTAGGTGCTATTTGTTATTGTTTCCTCAACCTAGTCCATGCAGCCTCCCTCTGAGCAGCCTGTTTCAGCCTTCTGCTTGATTGAGGGCTGATGGGCACAGCTGGCTGCAGCTCCTCTGCACCACTGCTGGTTCCCTCTCCGTCATGAGCTGGCCGGGGCAACTCTCTGTTTGACCTTCCAGTGCAGGGGATGTTTGCAGGTTGACTTATTCACTCACTGGCTCGGCCCCATGCACAACCAGTTGCTCCTCAATCACAGCATCATCATCTATCACACCTGATGACATGGGTCCTATCCAAACTTTGGTTGTAATTACCCAGATTATTCTCATGCTTTTTCTGACAGTCAGCTGACTCAGAAACATTCCCAAGTCAACTCCCAACTTTTGCCTTTCCTTGCCTCTGTGACCTCACAAGAACCCATCCCTACGCCTGTGTTTTGGCCCTGAAATTTTAAAGACTCTGATGTTGTAATCTGGCAATCCTCATTGTCACACCTCTGTCAGGAGCTAATTCTATAGTTCTGAAGCCAATACTAAGGAGTCTCTGTTTCTTTGAGCAATAGTCCTAATAGACCAAACATAATGGAAACACTGCAATTGGTCGCAGCAGGGTATGTTTGATCTTATCTTTCCACTGTTCACACATAGAACGATCGAAACCCATGTCCCATTCTTGCTCAAAAGTTCAGAACTTTTTCACACTCTTATAAACTCCAGCAGTGAGGTCTCTGTGGTTCCTGTAGAGGTTTCACACTCAAAGCATTATAGGAAATAAAATATGCTGTTCAGGCGACACCTTTATTTTCCCAGCCCAGCACACTCTTCAGCTGAAAGCTCCACCTGACATCATATGATGTGTCCACATCATTTAATTAAAACAGTGGGAAAGGTGCACCATTGTAGTTACACAACATTGGACGTTGGCTGCTAGTTTCCATATGCTTGTCCATCATATACATTTGACATGCATACAATTTTACACAAACTCCTAAACAAACCTAATATCCCCATTTCACTTTTAGTAATGGCACCATAACTAGAAATGTCATTCTCTTATATGACAAAACCACTTTGTTACAGGGAGCACATAACTCCTTTGTTAGAACAGCTTCACTGTCCACCTGTTTGTTTCTGGACACAGTTCAAAGTGTTGGTCATGCCCTGTAAAACCCTATATGGCTTGGGTCCAGACTATTTGCAAAACCATATCTCCCTATACGAATCGGCTAGAGCCCTAAGATCAGCAGGGGAAGGCTCTCTCTCTGTCCTGTCACCCTCTGAGGCTTGCTTGGTGCAGACATGGGGAAGAGAGAGAGCCTTCTCAATGGCTGCTCCCATCCTGTGGAATGCTCTTCCACAGGAGACTAGGCTGGCCCCCTCCCTGCTTTTCTTTCATAGGCAGGCCAAGACATTTCTTTTTGAGAAGGCCTTTAATGGGTGAGCTGGAGACCTTTTACTTAGCTGTTTTTTAAAAAAATCTATTGTTATTTTTATAATTTTATAAGTGTTTTAATTGTTTTTAATTTTTTTAAAAACTTTTGGAAGCCACCTTGGGTCCCACTTTGGGAGAAAAGATGGCATATAAATTCAATAAATAAATAAGGACAAACTGTAAGACACCCTTTGTTGATATTCCTCAGAAATAATGCTACCACCTCTCACATTTTTAATAGATTCTCTGAATACACAAGACACCAGGTCTGCACACACATATAAAGAAGAGCTTAGTATTTTCAGAATTTCCTTTAACTCCTCTGTAATTCAGTTTAGTGCAACCAAGACATGTATGAAGCCAATCTACAGACTGGAGCCATTTCTCCACTAGGCTGTTATAGGGCTATTATTCCATTTTGCAAACCCCAGGATTCCATAGGAAGTTGAAGGTGGAATAACAGCACTGCAACAGTCTAATGTAGAAATGTCTTGGGCTGGAGTCAGATGAATTCTTGTTTCCAGTTCACTCAATTTATTAAGGAACTGAGCAGATAGAAGTTCAAAAACAGCCACTTCCTTTAAAATAAAATGAACAAAAAATTTTAGGTGAAGTAAATTGATTAAGTTCCTAAGAAATACTCAACAGATCAGGTGTGGAGAAGGATCAGGCTGTCCATCAGATTTCTTGACAAAGTTTAGACTGCTCTTGCTTTGTTGCTAGGCTCTCAAATCTACAGAAACTTTCTTTTACAACCAAAGGCTGTAAAATTTGGGAATGGGAAGGAAACTGGGCAACTCCCAGAGGGGAGACTCAAACAGAGCAATCAAAAGCTTTGGATGTCCATGTAGCCACTCACCAGGTGTCGTCTGTCAGGTTGAGTCAGCCCACCAATGTTCTACAGATGCAGATTTCTTTGTCTCTGGTAACCTGCCATGCCTGGGCAGGGTTCTTTGTTTAAACCAGGGCTGGGGAGCGTGGATCTTCGCCAAAAGTGGCTGGCATGCTAGCTTCTATCACCATTCACCCCTGACTGCTAGTTAAGGACATACCCTCCAACTGTCCTGGTTTAGCAGAGACAATCCCAACAGATACTGTCTGAGAGGAGAGGTAAGAGGAGGGCAGAATCTTATAGGCTCAGGCAAAAACAAACTGCTACTGCAGCCTCTCCTAGCTTGTACATCCTTCCTCCTTAATACCTTTTTGCCATCTTGACAACACTGGTGTTGCTTGGCCAGTTTGCAGCAATTGGAGCCAGCTGGCAGCACTTCAATTGTGCTGAGGACAAAAGGGAAGAGTAGGAAGAAGGAAGAGAGAAACTGGGATGTTTTAGAAGTAGTTGGAAAAAGTGAAATAAGGACTGTCCCTGACAAATCAGGACAATTGAAAGATATGCCTTTATTCCCTATGTTTCTTCCCCCACCGCTCTGTTAGGTACACTGATTCAGGCACAGCCAAGAAGCACAAAAAGGCAGAAAAAGGGGAGATGGCAATCACCTGGCTCAATGCTGAAAGGAGCAGCACAAGGTCATCTGTGAGCGATCCTGCTCTACATGATTGCAGCACATTGGTTCTACTTTAACTGCTACAGTTTCATCCTATGGAATCCAAGGACTTGGCAGTTTGGTGAGGTATTTAGAATTCTTGACCATACAGTTCTAGTGGTTCAAGAAACTACAAAACCCAGGATTCCACAAGATGCAGCCATGGCAGTTAAGAGTGGAACCATTGTGCTATAATTGGGTAGTGCAAAAAGGTGCTGCAGCAACAGTGTAAAACAAATTATGTAGCATAGTGGGCTGAGTGATACCTTTGCATGCACACAAATGTCTATATCAGTGGTGGAAACCATGCAGCTCTCAAAAGTTTCCTGGTGTGCAGGTTATTGACTACGCTTAGGGGCTGCTGGGGTTATAATCTAGCAACATCTGAAGGACTGCATTCCTAACTTACAAAAATCTATCTAGCATTAAGGATCTGGTTCAGAAGCATCTGCCATCAACATAAACAGTAACTTAGTACGTTTGGGTTGTCCATGGAGGACTGCATTCTTAAATGAAAAGAATCTAGAAGTGTACTATCCAATTGATAAACAGTGAGATGGGACAGTAGAATATATGTGCTTAACTGCAGAAAAGATAGTTGGAAGTCATTTTTAGATAGATAGTTTATGTAGTAGCATCTTTGTTTTTTTTCCTGTTTTGTATATTTCTTTTTTTATCATATGTGTTTGTGTTTGAATTGTGAGTCGGTTAGCATTTAGTTGGTTGGTTAGTTTAATTATTATTCTCTTGACTAGTTAGTTCTTTTATTTGTGGTTTGTTATAAGTTTGTTTTGGATAGGTGTGTTTGCTTTGCAGTGATGGAAGTAAGCCAAGGCATAGCGGGAAAGTGGGAGGGAGAGAAAGAAATTGGGACATTTCAAAACCAGCTGAAAAAGTGGGATGGCAGAGGATTAATTAGAACTGTCCCAGACAAATCAGAACAGTTAGAGGGTATGAATTCTGTGCATGTTTGTACAGAAGGAAGTGTTGCTGTGTTCAATTGGCCTTAACTCTGTAGAAGATTGTGGCCTTATAAGTCTGCAATCAGCTGACAAAACCAGCAGAGATTTTTTTATGTGCTGGAGACATGCTACCCTCTTCATTCCTGCTTGTTTTGCAGCTGGCTAGGAACAGGTGATGCAGATCGAAAGAGGAAGAATTGCCCTTTGTGTCGAAATACTGGAGACAAATGAAAAGTTAAGAAGGCTGAAGCTTGGTAAAGAAAATAAAACCCTGCCAGGAATGAGGTTTTTAAGAAGAGGAAGATCTTGGGCTAAATCTGAGGCAGTGCTGGTCAAAGTTCAGCCCTCCTTCTTTTAAAAGGGTGAGCAACATTTTTGTGCATTTCATTTAGCAGCTGGTGGTTTTCCTAGCAAGGAGCTGAAATGACAGGAAATCCTTAATCTGCTAGTGTTTCCTATGCTCTGTTGCTGTTAAAGGCAAGGGAGCATAATTTGTTAAAATGTTGGCAATACCTAATTCTTCAAAGGTGGGGCAACCATAAAACCTATAAAGTCGGCTGATTCTGTCCCGAACATTTGAATTGTTGGGCACAGACCAATGACTTTTTTTTTAAGTCCATGCTACCACAGAACTGTCTGCATTTCAAATGAGTTGATTTTCTTCTTGTCAGCTTTCTTCACTATTCAGTTTTTACAACCATACTTGGAAACTGGAAATATTATGGCGTGGATTTTGACTTTGATATTTAATGATATGTCAAGTAGGACATGCAGCAAGAAATTACTATTGATGCGAGTGCATCAGTAGTAGAGTGCATTCCAGACACTTTATTCTATTCATCTCCAGTTCAATTTTCATCCCCACCAACATCTGGGATTGCTTCCAACTCTGAATCTGTAACAATTTTGTGCCCACTCTATTTACTAAGTCCTCACTGGGCTGTATTGGGGTTCCCTCGCCCTTTAGCACATAATTTTTGTACTCCTACAAGCCTTGGAGTTCTCCAAGGTAGTTAAAATCTTGAATGTTGGTGGTGTCATTTAGGCTAACAAAAGCATTGATGCTAATAGCCTGTGTATCAGATATATGGAGAATGGTTTAAAGGTATGTATTCCCTGAGACTTGTTCTCTTTAAAAAAAACTATTTCTCCTTTGCTGTTCTTATGGAACCTCAGCTAGGGAGGGATTAGGGAGATTTTGTAATCCAAATCAGTTCTAGGATCATACAAATCAGTTTTCTCTTTATGCTAGATTCACAACGTCAACTGATCAAGAAAGCAGCAACAAAGCACCTCTCTGGCTGTTAGGCTTTTAAAAGTAGCTTGATCTGCCAAAATCAGCTACCAAAGTTGCAAGAAGATAAAGGTACCCTTGCTAATCTCTGTGGATCATGCTTGCTGTTTCAAGGAAAACAACATCAGCCGGTAGGCTTTACTCCTCCTCATCACAGCAATGAGCGGTGCCAACTTTCTTCCTAGCAAGACTCCTGCTTGATTTCATTTTCACGTCAAGGAAAGCCGCTCCCTTTCTATAACGACTTCTTGCTTTCTGAGAATTGTTAGAGGCATACCCTCCAACATTTCACAAATGAAAAATGGGACGTATGTGACCAAGCAACATCAGAATGTGCTCAAGATGGCAAAAGTTATTTATTAATGAAGAAGAGCACACAAGGTAGGAGATGCTGCAGCAGTTTGCTTTTACCTGAGCCTACTGCTTTTACCTGAGGGGGGCCCCCCCCCATGAGTTGATTGCAAACTACTTTTGCACTTTGAACTGAGTTTACACCAATAAAAGTTAGTAACTTTTACCATCTTGGCAATACTGGTGTTGCTTGGCCAGTTAAGACAGTTTGCAGCAACTGAAGCAAATGGAGGACAAAAGGGAGAGGAGGGAGGAAAAGACAGAAACTGTGACATTTTAAAAGCTGCTGAAAAAATGAGAAGACATAATTAATCAAGACTGTCCCTGTCAACTGGGACAGTTAGAGAGTGTGTAGAAGCATAGGGAGGCCCATCCAGGAAGAAAATCATATTGGTCAATAATACCATCAGGGCAGAACTGCAGGGTTCAAGCCACCCTTGCCCATTCAACAGGATAAGCTGGTGGGACCCTGACCGCAGCAAAGCTGATAACCACACAATTGATGTACTGCAATGCAGTTTTAAAGTCTGCCCTTTAAAAGGGCAAAATCTAAAATTGTCAGATTGTATCACAGAGTCTAAAACTGTCAAATTGTACCTCAGGTTGTAATTCTGGAACAGGTTTCATAGCAGAGGTAGAAGGTACTTACAAGAAACACACAGTATATACTCGTGTAGAAGTCTAAAAGTGTCAGATTGTACCACAGAGTCTAAACCTGTCAAATGGTACCTCAGATTGTAATTCTGGAATAGATTTCACTACGGAGGTAGTTACAAGAAACCATACCGTATATACTTGCGGATAAGTTGACCTCATGTATAAGTCAAGGGCAGGTTTGGGGGCCGAAATTATGGATTTTGGTAGGACCCATGGAGAAGTCAAGGGTCACTACACAGAGAGGAGAAATCCCAGCTCTGCCTCAGAATGCCAGCTGCTCCTGGTGACGGCTGCCGCCGCCGCCGCCATTTTCCTGCCTGGGCTTTCAAAAAGGCCTTTTGCCACTCTACTCAGAGAAGGCTGAGGGACCTTAAGGTACGGTAGTAACTCTTAGCAAAAAAGGAACCATCCTCTTCTCTGAGTAGAGTGGTGAAAGGTGAGGACTTAGTCCCTCCCAAGAGAACCTAAAAGAAGCCCTGGGCCCCTCTACTCTCTTGGCGCGCCATTTTCCCGCCCAAGCATTCCAAAAGACCAGAAGTGGCATGACAGCAGAGACAGCAGAGAGGGTTGGTGCTTTACATAGGACAGACAAAGTTCTTGCCTTCTGCCACTCTACTCACAGAAGGAGAGGGTTGCTTTTTTGATGAAAGTTAAGGTACAGGGGAAAAGTCTCTGAATAAGCCAACCCAGGTTTTTTTTCCCCCCGATCAACTTTTTTTACTAACATTTCTGGACTTACATGAGGATATACAGTCTGTAGTTATCTTACTGATATAAAGGAATCCTGTAGCACCTTTGAGGCTAACTGAGAAAAATAAAGTTCTTATGTAAGCTTTTGTTTACATTTCGTTCCGTCCATACATAGCATTCATTTCATCAGATATCAGACTGGTTTGGGGGGGCAAGGGGACAAGAGAGTAGTTAAGTCATAATTCAGAATTATCACTTTAATCTTGGAAGTAAGAGAATTTTTCTTGTTACTTACAAAGCTCTTCTTTAAAAGGCATTTGAAGGCATTTTGAGGAGCGTATGCTAGGAAAGTTTATTGTTAGGAAGTTCCAGTTGTTGTTGTGTGCTTTCAAGTGCCTTTAAGTCACTTTTGACTTATGGTGCGCGTAAGTGTGATAATGGGGCTTCCCATTATCTAGACTTAGGCCCTTTCCACACTAGACTGTTATAGCGCTATGATTCCACTTTCAACATCCTATGGAATCCTGGGGTTTGCAGTTTCGGGAGGGGCCGGAGGGCCCCTCCCGAAACTGCAAACCCCAGGATTCCATAGGATGTTGAAAGTGGAATCATAGCGCTATAACAGTCTAGTGCGGAAAGGGCCTCAGCTGCAGAGGGATACTTCCCTCTTCAGGTAACCCGAGGGTTAATGGGGTGTTGGGGTTAAGTTACACTTTTATTATGGGTCAGCCTCACAGGTCATGGGGAGAGAATTGCCCAATCAAGGGGAAAAAGAGTGAGAATCTTCAACATGCTTCGATGGAGAAGTTATAAAAATCCTTGAGAGACCCTGCGGGGGAGAGAGACAACAAAGAAGCCTCCTGGAGATGAAATCCGTGCCAGTAGTAGGCTGCAGGCCCTAGGGCTCGCCTCGCCTCGCCTCCTGGCCTCACTCTTCTCTTAGACCATCTAAGCCTGCGAACCCCAATGCGAGTAGCTAGAATATTAGGTAGTTAGTTGCATTAGGGCTTTTGTTATTTTGGAGGTTGGCTGATCTTAAGAATGTATCTGTTTTTTTATAACTACTTGTAACTTAAGCATACCGGAGAGAGAGGAGCCTCTCATGAGTATTATTGTCTTGTTTACTTGCGTGCCTTAAAATAAACACTTGTCTGTAGAACTTCTGTTTCCTCTGCGTTCCCACGCCATTCTTCGCTTAGATAGGACTTCTCTCACTCAGAAGGGGGAAGTGAGGGAAAGGAAAGGTCCTTAAGCATAGAGATTGGCAATCCACTGAGCAGGGTCCCACTGTAAAGTTCAGTTAATTCTGAATTCAGTGGGTGGTGGCAGTGTGAGAATTAATGAATGCTGAGGAATTTCCTACTCTTGTTCAAGGGTAGAAGTCAGTCTTGGGGGGCTGAAAGTTATACCAGTATGACAATAAGGCAGATAGGTCATGGCCAAATGAGAAATCAAATGCTGGTTGGTTTACAGGGCAATTGAAAGCTGGCACAACATTCAAACCACCACACCATCCTGGCTCCATTCTCTTACTGTGGAATGGGAATGCTGCAGCCCTCCAGATGTAACTGGGTTGCAGTTTCCAGCATCCTTGTCCATTGACTATGCTGGCTATAGGCTGCTGGAAGCTGGAGTGGTTCAGCAGTGGAACCAATTGCCTAGAGAGGTGGTAGGGTCTCCTTTTTTGGACATGTTCAAAATGAGGCTGGACAGCTACGTCCTGGGGATGCTTTAGCTGGAGATCCTGCATTGAGCAGGGAGTTGGACTTCATGACCCATGAGGCCCCTTCCAACTCTATGATTCTGCTTTTTGACCCTATAATGAGACGCAGGAGCAAACTGATTTCTGCTTTATTCAGGTCCTAGAAAGAAATGTGCCCCTTCTAACCCACAACTTTTTTTATTATCGTCCACTGATGCTGTTAACAAGAATTGTTGCCACACTGCTTTCATTTCTTCCTTTTTTTCCATCCCCATCTTTTAACTACAATTGGAGGAAGTACTCTGTTTATCCAACTCTTAAGGGTAGCCAGCTTGCCCAAGCAGCTAATGTAACTGTGCCATTAATGACACTTGTCTCTATAGAGACACAAAAAGCCAAAAATGTCTCTCTGCAAAAAAAAAGCTTCACTCACTGACTGGCAGCTTGTTTGATGTAGTGCTTGGTGTGGAATCATGACTTGGGATATCCAAGTTCATTTCCCCACTGAGCTATGAAATTCCCTGCTGACCTTGAACTGGATCTACCTCACAGGGTTGTTGTGAGAATAAACTGAGGATGAGAAGAGCCCTGTGGACCACATTGAGCTTATCTGAGGAAAAGCAGCATATAGGTGAACCTAATAATTTAAACAACCAGTGCAGTATAGTGTTTTGAGTTTTGGACTAGGATTCTGGAAGACCAAGGTTCAAGCCTGTGCTCAGCCACAGAAATTGTACTGGCAAGTCACTCTCTCTCAGCCCTAGAGGAAAGCAATAGCAAGCCTCCACTGAGTAAATCCTGCCAAAAACAACAACTAACCTACAATGTGGTCACCATACACTGAAGTCAACTTGAAAGCACATAACGATAAATAGCAATATTCTCTATGCATACATGAAGTTCCCTCTTACTCTCATACCCCTCTAGCACAGTGTCATCTACTGGAGGGGTAGGCAGAAGAAAGAAGAGGATCTGCTGGTAGATACCTGGGTAATTTTCAGCAGACCTTCAAGAATTTCTAACTCTCGTAAATTAACACCAACAAAATTATAATGCTAAAATGAAAGGAAGTTTGAAGTAGATTTTAGTGAGGACGGACTGTGAACTCCATTCACAATTCTGGTAATTAAAAGCAAAAGAGAAATTTCTTCTCAGAATTTTTTTGAGTGGTTTCTGATTAAAAACTTTGTCATCACCCTGTCTCAAAAACTGAATTTTACTGGAGATTTCAAACATCAACAACCTCCACCCATAGCCTTCTCTTATTTCCTGCTTCTTTAGTCTCTCCCCCATCCATCTACCAGGGCCAGTCCCCAAGGCATCAGCTGACAGTCCCTGGAGAGCATCCAGGAAAGAAAAAAATAATTGTAGCAATGAGCACAAATAAAATACCAGTCCCTGGAATATTAGTGGGAGGAAGGCAGTGATGTATATAAGTCTTGTACTCCAAGTCTCAAGTCAAGTCTCAAATCCTTGAAGATATGTTCCAAGTCAAGTCTCAAGCCTGGAAGCCAACTTTATACCCCAACCAAAATTTCAGAATTAATGGATAGAGTGAAATAACTTCAGTTTTAAAATTTAAGCAGAGTTGGTTCTCCACATTTGCAATTTTGCCATCTGCAGCTTCAGAAGTGGGAATAGGATCCTATCTTACTCCCCATTACTGAAGATTCAAAAGCTTTAGAAGGAAGGATCCTTCCTCCTCAAGCCCGTTGCCTAACACATTTTCTGTTCCCCTCTGAGAAATGCACCCTGCACTCTGGGGGCGAGTTTTGCTCTTAGGAAACATTTTCGAAGGCTCCTCCGATATGCAGTAGGGACAGGCTGCTGAGCAGACCTCAAGCCTGCCTCAAGCCCACTGCCTAACCTGTTTGATGTTCCCATCTGAGAAATTCACCCACATTTTGGGCTTGAGAGAGATTGTAATGTGACCAGTAAGCAAAAAGAGATGGAAGCATTGTTCAAAGTCATAAGGTTTCTGGATGAATGTGTTATGTTAACTGAACCAAGGGCATCAAATCAGTCATTAAAAATATACAAGTCTTGAGTCGAGTTGAGTCAGTGCATCATTTATGACCAAGCTGAATCCGAGTCGAGTCACTAAAGCAACTTAACTCCGAGTTGAGTCCGAGTCTATCGACTCAAATCTACATCACTGGAGAAGGATTGCTGGTTCCTTACATAAGGTAGCTTAAGAAGCACAGCCTAGATGACAGCAAACAAATTGAAGCTTAATCTAGACAAGATGGATCTGGGCATCTAAACTCAGGACTGAATTTAAGAGTATGGAAAGTAGAATTAGATTCAGAGGAAAGCAGGCATGAAAACTGGGGGAAAGAACATCAACAATTTAAGATAGCAGATGATGCCATATTACTTGCAGAAAATAGAAAAGACTTGGAAAATCTACTAAAGAAAGTTAAGGAAGAAAGTGTAATTGAATATTGTTGTTATTTGCCTTCAAGTCACTTCCAACTTATGGTGAAGCTATCACAGAGTTTTCTTGGCAAGATTTGTTCAGAGGAGGTTTGCCTGTGCCTTTGTCTGAGACAGTGTGACTTTTCCAAGGTCACCCAACAGGTTCCCATGCATGAGCAGGGATCTGAACTCTGTTTTCCAGTGTTGTAGCCCATTGGTCAAACATTACATCACACTGGCTTTCGCCATTGAATAGTAAGATGACAAAAATATTAGCCACAGAGGATTTACGTAACTTTAAAATTGGTAATGAAGACATTGCAGTAGTTGAATGTTTCTTATACCTTGGCTCAGCTGATAACCAAAATGGAGACTGTAGTCAAGAAATCAGAAGAAGGTGAAGACTTGGAAAGGGAGCCAAGGAACTGGATAAGATCCTCACTTGTAAAGACACATCATTTATCATCAAAGCCAAAATAATCCAGGCCACAGTATTTCTGATTTCTATATGTGGTTGTGAAATCTGGGCAATGAAGAAAGCTGACCGGAAGCTGGTGCTGGAGGAGGGTTCTGCAGGCAGCATGGTTTGGTAAAAAGACAAATGAATGGATCTTAGAGCAAATCAAGTCTGAACTTTCACTGGAAGCATAGTTGACTAAACTGAGGCTGTCATACTTTGGACATATCATGAGATGGAAAAGATAATAATATTCGGCAAAGCGGCAGGCAGTAGGAAAAGAAGAAGACTGTGCTACAGGTGGATTGATTCTATCAAGGAACCCATGGCCCTGATCTTGCAAGACCAGAGCAGAGTGGTTGATGACCAGGGATCTTGGAGGTTAACATGACAGCAAAAGAACAACAATTGACACAGCTGGATTCTATGCATATTGACATGGCAAGGGGTTCAAGTCAGCAGCCTCAATCCTGTCCTCACCATCACTATGTGAATGCAGTAGCCATTTAGAATGTCTGCTTAGGACTAAAGATCTTCAGGCTGTGCTATGACACCCGATTGTTGTGAAGCTAAAATGAGACAAAATAAAAAGACAAAAGTTGTTGCTATTTTTGAAGCATAGGTTCTTCACGCCCTTATTACAAAAATCTCCTAATTTCTTGTGAGGGATCACACTTAAAAAAAAAACTTGCTGCTTCTTAGCTTTGAAGTGAGGTGCCATTTGTTAGCCTATCCTAGGCAGTAAGATGGATTACGCCAGTCAGCCTGCAACTGAAGTGTGGTACCATTTTTACTGCTGCTGCTGTTGTTTCACATATTTTACAACCCAGCTTTGGCACTGAAAGCAGATGCTAGGACTCAAATCACAGGCTGAATTTTAAAATCAGATTAACTTTGCTGAAACTGAATAGAGAAACTTGTCACCAAAGACAGGTGAATAAAATTATACCTTCCACTGCAAGGAAATGCCTTGGCTGAGAAGAGAGCTGCCAACAGCTGTCCCTTTATCAGCACAGACAGCTGCCTTATAGCAATTTAAAACAGTGGTCTGTGTTGCCTATTATTGTTAGCACAGGTTGGCAGCAGCTCTCCCAGGTTCCAAGGAGGAATTTTTCTAGCTCTGCCTGCAGATGCCAGGAATTGAACCTGGTGCCTTCTGCATGCAATGCCTGCACTCTGCTGTCTAGCTGTGATGACATCCTCCCCAGCAAAGTCTGATCTGTAGCAACTGAGGGCGTTTCGTCCCTTGTTCTGAAACATCAGGTATCTGTGAAAGGAACAGGAGTGTGGAACCCAGTTTTGCTCTCTCTAAATTAGTTGGCAGCCCTAGTAGGAATCAGAAAATAATGAAATGACGTTATATGGGGAATTTCTCAGTCCATTAAAAAAAAAAAATGAAGATCAGGTTGTCAGAGTGCTACGTATCTCCAACTACCAGCAGCGTACTAGGCTCAGCAGTGCCTGAGGCAAGTGCAGAAGTACCCCTAGGCACTGCTGCTGCTGTTGCCCCCCCAAATGGGCCAGGAAGGACGGGGTGGTGGTGAGCGGGTGCGGAAGGGTGCGGGGGCTGGCGGGTGAGCACAGAAGTGTTGTGGAGGTGTGGTGGGCGGGCACGAAAGTGCACGGAAAGGCGGAAGGCGGCGCGGAAGGGCACGGGGGGTGGCAGGTGGGCACAGAAGGGCACAGGGAAGTGGCCAACATCATTAATTGGGACTGTCCCTGCCAAATCAAGGCAGTTAGGTGGGATGCACACCTTGACAGCAACTTTAGTATTCTTGGCTAATGAATATCACAAATGTAGATCACTGCTGAGGATCTGTAATATCTCCCAACAGTAGACACTTTAGTTCCTTTTTACTCACTCAAGTGACATACCTGTATTTATTCAGTGATGGATATATTTGACTTTTTACATAGTTGAGTACCACCGTGTTTTTTGTTATTTTAAAGTGCATTTTAAAAAATGTTGAAAATAGGAAGTATCCCAGAAATAGTTTTAAAAAAACACACACTTAGATGTATGTACACTTTCAGGAAAAAAGCTACTCTTGGGAGGGAAAGAAAAAAAGTATAGATGGATAGTTGCCATGACCCATACCAGCCAATCTGGTTCATGCAGAATTATTGTGAAGTCATTTTTGGATTTTGAACCTTAGTGCTCTCATCTCCCTGCTGCCAACCCAGGTTTTCCACACGTAAAACAAAGTTTTCTATTCTGCTCAGCAAAGAGGACCCAAAATATCAAGTGTCTGCATGAATTCAGAATGAAAATTGCCACCAGAGTCACTGAGAGCATGCAAACAATTGTATAACATGCATACTCCAGGCAGAGCTGCTGATACCATAGGAAGTGAATTTATATCAATCAGAAGGCTTGGTCCATGTAGCTCAGCACTAGCTTGCCCTGACTGGCAAGAGCTGTTAAAAGTCAAACAAGGGTCTTTCTCAGACCTAACAATAGGTGTCAAGGATCTAATGTGGGACCCATGCATGCATGTGCTCTTCCCATAGAGATTTTAAAAGTCATTCTTTTGCTTTTGAAGTCACATCTGCCAGAATCCTCCACCCAGCATGGTCACTGCTGGTGCTTTTCCAAGTTTTATACATCACCGCTGACTTACTGACTTACAAACATTTCCCAAACTTTAGCTGAGGACTAGATCATCTTCCTCACCATTATGCCCCCATCTCCCCAACACCAGCACACACATACACCTATTTTTGCAACTTATTTTCTGCCTCATTTTAAATTTCCACCTCCCTCGTGATTCCAAACCAGAGCGTCGAGGGTGCTTCCTCCCAATCCTGCCACTGTTACAGACTCATTTCATGAGGACGTGGGAGATAGCATTCTCAGTGGCTTGTCCCAACCTGTGAAATTCCCTTCCATGGGAAGCTAGGCTGGCCCCCTCCCTGCTCTCCTTTTTCTGGCAGGCAAAGAGCTTTTTGTTCAAACAGGCTTTTAATGAGTAACTGCTTGCAGGGAGATTTTTTTATTGTGAGGGGCTTTTTAAAATGTTTTTCCATGATTTTATACTTTTTAAAATATAAGGGTTTTTTAACCGATTTCTTTCAATTGTGTTTTAATTTTTATTCTCAGGCTTTTAGCTGACCTTGCTTTTAGGCTTTGTAAGCCACCTTGGGTCCCATGCTGGGAGAAAGGGGGCATATAAACTCAAACTCAAACACATGCGTGGGTGCATGCATGCACACGGACACACACTCCAAGCCTCCCCCCAGTTTTCCAGACTTGGCTGCCTTGGTTCCAAACCTTCAGCCTGCTTGCCCTTCCCTGATAAAATAGCCACATAAACAAATTTTCTATCTTGTCTTTCTTAAAAAATTTTACCAGCATATTACAATAATTAGAATGGTTGACTGGGACTAGGGGAGACCCAGGTCCTAGTTTCCACACAGCCATAAAATTAAGTAATACTGGGCTGGTCATGTCCCTTTCAGCCTAATTTACCAAATCATAATTCCCATTTTAACTGACTGATCCTCCAGTCATGTTTCTCTTAGTCTAACCTGGAAGACAAATTGTGTACTGCCTTGAGCAAATTGGAGGGAAAGTGGGATATAAATGTAATAAACAAACCAGTAAGTCAAGGATTTTTGTCTATAAAAATGGACTTACCTTCAAGTGCTAATCCAACTATCAGTGTCCAAAAATGGAGTGGTAATGATGTACCAGCCATGGTGGAATGACATTAAAGGCGCAGGGTCTTACTTTCTGGAGGCCATTTGACAAAGATAAGAAACAAAAGCAATTGGTTGAAGCAGAAGGAAGCAGAAGAGAGGAGAAAGAGGACTGAGGCTTGCTTCCGAATTTCAAAATTTTTACTTTCTCTCCTCTGCATGGTTCGGAAGGGAGGGGTAACTTGGGGAGGAGGAGAAAAGCAAAGTTGCAGAACATATGTCTTCCTGTGCAGACTACAACGTGTGTGATGAAAGACTCAAACATGCATGAGGGACTACGTTATATCCGCCAAATCTACAAGTCAGAAGACAACTTTGGCATTTGATCGCTATGCATGGGTCTTTTGCTATGATTATGAAAAAAGGTATTATCAATTGTTGATGAGGACATGGATGAACGGAGAGATGGACAGACAGATGGACAGGCGCATGCACACATGCGCGCACTCTCTCTCTCTCTCTCTCTCTCTCTCTCTCTCTCTCACACACACACACACACACACACACACACACAATCAATCCATGATATTTCTTTGATAGATGTTTCCTGAATGTATAATTAATCATTGCAAAAGGGGTCTTGGGACAGTCCTCTTCAGAATGTGTGTGTGTATACACACGTGTGCATGAGCATATGTAAGAGAAAAATAGAGAGAGAGATGTGACACATTATATGACAAAGCACCCATTTGATGAATGCACAAGAAAACAATTGTGAAAGAGAATTTTTAAAAACAACAACAACAAAGTACTAGGGGTCCTCCCTACGGAGATGATTGGATGGTTAGAAGACATGAGATCTAAAGGAATACTTAAAGAGGATAAGAAGATTGCAGAGATGTTAAATGAATTCTTTGTGGCTGCATACATTCCAGAGAAGGGAGAAGAGATACCAGTGCTGTGTGAAATATATTTTCCTGCCTGGGGTGGTGACAAACCTACTTTCCCATCAAGGTTAACCAGGAACTCCCACAAACACTTCTATCCCATAAGTAAAAAGAGAGCAATAATAATGTTAGGAGGGAGGCTTTTGTACACATCTCCTGCTGGCAGTCTGCTTGTAGGCATCTGTATGGCTACTGTGGGAATTGAATGGTAGATCAGGTGGACCTTCAGTTTCATTCTTTGGTTCAGCAGGCCTTTGATCTTTCATGTTCTTTACAATTCACTATCCCCCAAACTAATGCTTCTTAAACTATTTGATATGGTAGACTATCAGTTGTTTTCCCCCCAGTGCGGCAGGGACTGGCACCATATTTGTGCCTATTTGTCCTATGCTCCAGTCAGCAAGTGGCCCAGGAAGCAAGTGGCCCAGGAAGCAAGTGCAAGAGTTGTCAGGTAGTTAACTCAGTCCAGGTGAGTCACGGGTTATCTGGCAGGAAGAAGAGAGAAGAGAGAAGCAAGATGGTCAGATGGTCCAGAAGTTGCACTGTAAGTCAGTAGTCCAAATAAGCAAATAACAAATAAACAAAGCCAGGCAAGGAGTAAAACAAATTTGTAAATAGCAGCCAGTCCAAGGTCCAGAGAACACAAAATGCAAAAGAGTACTGAGATGGTTGTAAGCAACAAAGCTGCCAGTGAACTGCTGGGATATTTATAGCCAGGTGGCCAAAGCACCAGGTGCTTAATTAATCAGCATCTCCTGCTTAAGAGCCTCAGACCAATGTAAGTTCTCCTTATTCCCCCTGCACTTGGTAAATGGCTGCACCACATCTTCAACCTCCTGTTGGGGAATAGACCCCCCCCCCCGTCTGCCTCAGCCCCAGCACCTCTGACTCAGAGACCACTGACATCAGGAGTTGTAAATTCCTGGCATTCTGTGTCTGAATCTTCCAACTCCAACAGGTGAGTTATGACACCATTTGCTGTGCCTGTTCTTTCTTTTCTGGAAACACGCCATAGGCCAGCAGCCAACGACTCACAGATTGGCACTGGTCCATGGACCACCACTTTGAGTAGCACTGGCCCAAACGCCCCATTCTGACTGATAGATGGCAGGGCTGATCCACAGGAGCCTGTATGTGAAGTGAATTTTTCTGGAAGAGAATCTGAAGAAGTGAGAGTGTCAAGTAAAGGTGTTCCAGATTTTGTTAAGGAATTGATAACAGTCGTCCCAAAGAATTCAGATACAAAATCAATGATCCTCTAAATATCCATACACACACACACACACACACACACACACACATGTATCCAAAACTAGCCTTTGTATCAGAAGATGGGTAAGTAGCTAAATTAACAATAATTTTAACAAGACACTCAACCCAGAATATTAAATGCCAGTTAGTTTAACATATATTATGGGTAAATTGATGGAAACCATTGATAAAGATAACAAGTTAAGGCACGTGCAAAGAAGGTAAAGTGTTGCTGAAAAAGAATTAACCTGGCTTTGACAAATGCTAAATGCTTGCTTCACTAACCTTGCAGAGAATGAGAATGCCAACAGCATGTAGGCAGGGATGATCCTGTAGACAAGATGAGTTTTGTATCATGCAATTGCCCTACTTTGTTCAGTAAATTTTATGGAGGTTTCACATAATGTCACTTTGGTTGCCAGACTGAACACTGGAGATACTCTTGTATCTTTATTGGTTGTGTAAAAGCAGGAAATTCAGCAGATGTTGCTTGTTATTTGGTGGTGTGACAAGCAACACCTGCTGAAATGTCCTCTTCTACACAGCGATTAAAAAGAGAGAAGATCTTTTCAGTCTGCATTCTGACAACTGTAATGTATGTCTGTTTCAAAAACTGTCTAGTAAACTTTGTTTCTATCAACTAAGGCTGAACTAAGACATTTTGTTTCCAGAGGCACGGCAGCAAACGGCATCCTTTCTTCCGCTAAGCCAAGGAGAATGTAAACCAAAGCCAGCCAAATAATTTTGACAGATGAATGTAAAAATTCCTAAAGTACTTCTTCCTATTCCTGTTAGTAATGATACAGTACAAAGGAACTAACCATATGCAGCTCTTTTGTGACACCTCGAATCTGCTGCCTGAGCCAGCAGCTTCATCTGCCCTATCGTAGGGCCGGCCCTACTGGCAAAATTAAATTAAATAACACTTGACAAATTTGCTGGGTGAGAATACGAATTGAGAAAAGGCAAGGTACCATGTGGGCAGCAAACAACTTGAAAAGTGGGTCACATTTTGCAAGTAAGTATAACTAACCAACCACAGGTGGAAACTAAAGGAGGGAAATGAAAGCGGAGCAGCGAATTGGAGATCAAGAGGCCTTGATAACGAGCACAGAGTTGGTTTCCTGTTTCTCTGCAACAGGAAGTGGATGTTGGAGACACAACAAGGTGCACAGACATCCTTGAAGCGTCCCTCCAGTGCAACCAAGAGATTAATTATGGTAAGAATCCAGAAAATAATCTGCCCCCCCCCCCGGCTTTATTTCCATTTAGCGTCTCCTCCTTAGAAGACAGTTGGTACCCCTCAAAATATCCCAGGAATCCCCAGAGAGAGAGAGGTATCTTCTGATGTCATTTTTTCCTTGTGTCTCAGGATAAAGATTACGTTGGCTTTGCCACCCTGCCCACTCAAGTCCACAGGAAGTCAGTGAAGAAGGGGTTTGACTTCACTCTGATGGTGGCAGGTAAGGATTTTAAACACCAGTTTTCTCCATCCTAGGCGAGCGTTGCCCGGTTCCCAAGATAACAATAAGAGACGATTGAAGCTTTCAACCTGCAGAAAACAGCTCTTAACAAGTTGCATTCTACTTAAAGATCAAGGGCCTTTCTGCACTACACTGTTTAAGTGCTATTATTCCCCTTTCAACATCCTGTGGCATTCTGGAGTTTGTAGTTTAATGGGGCCAAACAGCTTTTTGGCTGAGAATTCTAAATGCTCCTCCCTAAACTGCAAACCCCAGGATTCCATAAGATCTTGAAAGTGGAATAATAGCACTATAACAGTGCAGTGTGGAAAGGCCCCAAGTGAAAGTATTGATTTCAGTTAAATTTGCCCTGCATTTATCTGCAAAATTAACAGATTGCCCACATTCAGAAATTACATGATGCACACATTTTTGTCTTTCTGAAGGGCCCATGCCCCAAGATGTAGGATTTGGGGGCATCTGCTTCAGTCTATATGAAAGGAAAACCTTTCCAGACCTCAAATAGAAGATATCCCTAAAAACAGGGGTGTCAAACTCAATTTCATCTTGGGCCGCATCAGAATTATGGTTGCCCTCAAAAGGCTGTCTGTGTCTGTAAGACTATATAAATATATCTACTGTTTTATCATATTAAATAATTGCCTCCGCATTTGATTATTACTAGTTTTTAAATTGCCTTCCCTCTGCATCAGCTTTGCTTTTCTTGGACATTTTGGGGCTATTTGATCATAGTTTATGGTCCCTATACCTTTGTAAAATGACATAGAATTGGTCAGTGTATCCAAAATGTGCCACTTTCTGCTCTCCAGACCTTCTCTGTGCCTCTTTCTGCCTCTGGGCTCACCAGGTGGGGAGAGTGCTGCAGCTGCAGGAGAGGTGCAAGGGCCACATGAAACGGCCTGGCAGGCTGGATTTAGCCCACGGCCTTGTGTTTGACACATGTGCTTTATAAAAAGGGACACCAGCGAGTCCTACAAGGGACGAGCTTTGTGACTCTCAAATAAGACATATTCCTGATAACAAGGGACACTTGGCCATTCTAATCCTAGCACACTGTGAAAGCCCTGCTCCTTGCATTAGCCCTCCAGTGTTCCTTCTCCTTCCGAAGCGAAGACAGAACACAAAGGTCTTGGGCCCGGAAGTGCTCAGCTATTCTTCTTGTGGTTTCCCTGCTCTCTTTCTGTTTGTGTGGATTGCAGAGAACAGGGACTGACTGATGAGAGAGCCAGTTTGCCTCTGTCTTGCATAAAGGTACCTTCAGAGCTTGGGAAAGTTACTTTTTGAGACTT
Source organism: Cyclura pinguis (assembly GCA_030412105.1). Lineage (NCBI taxonomy): Eukaryota > Metazoa > Chordata > Lepidosauria > Squamata > Iguanidae > Cyclura > Cyclura pinguis. Next base: position 12,214,530 of record CM059604.1, read on the forward strand.
TGTTGTTGTTGTACGCCTTCAAGTCACTTCTATCTCATGGCAACCCTAAGGCAAACTTATCACAGGGTTTTCTGGGGCTGAAGAGTGGTGTGATGCACCCGAGATCACTCAGTGGGTTTCCATGGCTGAGCTAGGAAGTGAATCCTGGTCTTCAGGGTCATTCTCCAATGCTCGTTCCACTACACCTCGTTGACTCTCTATAACTCCTAAAATCCTCCAGTCGGCAAGGCCAGTGGCAGTGCTGCTCTCTGGGGAATTCTAGGAGCTATAGTCCACAAAAATAACTTCCTTAAGCTCTGGATGTTATTTGATTAATTAAAATTAAAATCTATTATTAATTTATTTTTAAAATGTTTCTTCCTCTCTGCTCTTCAGGGCTCTGAAGGTGGTCTACAAAATATTTAAAAAAACTGAAACATTAAAAACAGACTAAAGACTCCTCCAAGTGGTGCACATGTGTTGGGAGTCTGCAATATTTGTTGCTTCAGGTTTCTGGGAATATTTTTGATAAAATATTCGAAAGATGTTTCTGTTGTCCTGGACTATTTTCTGTCAGTTCCCAGCATCAGTTGCAATAATTTACTACCACTCTCAGGAGAGTTTCTTTTAAATTCTGAGACATAGCAGTATAAGATATTCCCTTACCTTCTCTTCCTTTTTTTTAAAAGTGTGTACATCAGTGAAATGGTACCATAATGCTAATTTTTTTTAAAAAAATTCGAATAGAAGATAACTCGTACTTCAAATCATAAGACCATCCTAGTGAAGCATGCTGCCATTAAAAAAGACACTTTTGGGGGGGAAAAACTTTGAGCAGAAATAATTAAAAACAGCTTGGAATAGGAATAGAATAGGTGGATGCATAGGCGAAAACAACTAGCAAAACCAGACCCAATCTGGAAAAGCCCAGAAACAATTTCTTGGAGAAAATAGCTTTAAGATCCACACACATAGTTAAAACAGCTTGAAAAAGTTGCTTGGGGATTTTGAGGACCAAATACCATGCAAAACCACCCAGTCTGAGCAATTTGCTGGAAGCTCAGAATAATGGAGCCAGCCTGACTTACCTTGTGACGGAGTTCCATAGGTGGGGTGCTGACAGAGAAAATACATGTTGTGATTTCACTTTAGCTCCCTTGGCTGCATCCTATGGAATCCTGGAATACGTAGGTTGGTGAAGCATTAGAGCTCCCTGGCTGAGAATTCCAAGTATCCCTGCTGAAACTGTAAATCCCAAAATTCCAGAGGATGTTGCCATGGCAATTAAAATGGATTCATAGCACTGTGTAATATCAAAAGACCCCTTAGCCTCTCCCCCAGTTGCCATCTAGTAGCCGTTTCACCAGGATGAGGAATCTGATAACATTAAAAACTCGTGCTTTACTTGTCTTGTTTTCCTTTTCTCTCTTCCTTACCCTTTTTCCTTTTGTTTCGTATCTTTTTATATTAATAATGATAAATAACTATTATGTTTATTTCTATATTTATAATATATATTTATACTTAAGTTTAAAAACATGTTGTTAAAAATCCACAAGTTAACAAATTTAAAACTAAACGATCAAAAAATTAAATCCAGATTTAAAAAATACGTATCACTGAACATATACCTGGACAAACACACCAGCACAACAATTAGCAAGATCCAATTAGGAAGATGTTAAACCTGAGGGCAGGGATTGTCCCATCTTTTTTTTTAAAAAAAAATGGTGCCTAAGCTTCTTTGAACCTTTCCATCTGTGAAGAACAGGGGATAAAAATGCTTCAGTCAATAAATAATAGTTCCTCCCTTGAGAACTTCAGAATCAAAATGATATTCTCTCATCCATTTTATAGGAGAATCTGGACTGGGAAAATCCACTCTTGTCAACAGCCTTTTCTTGACAGATCTATATAAAGACCGTCTGCTTCCAGATGCTCAAGGTGAGTAGAGAGATTGACACGTGTCATGGTGTGTGACAGAGAAGATGGAAATGGAATCTGATGAGGAGTCCGTAATCCTGACTGCTGTCCCCTCATCTTCCTTGCTTCACAGACAGGATTCCCCAGACTCTGGAAATCGTTAAACATGCCATTGATATTGAAGAGAGAGGAGTGAAAGTTAAACTGACGGTGATCGATACCCCAGGATTCGGGGATGCAGTAGACAACACTGAGTGGTAAGAGGGGGTCTGAGCATGGGGGTGTGCCTCTGCGGTCCTGTACAAATTTACAGATTCCAGATTCCACATTTTGAATATGCAATTCTTAACCGGGGTTTTGGCTAGTTCTGGTTTCTTCCTTAACTGTGGTTAGGATCCCAAGCATACAGTGAAACCCTGATTTAGTTGATGAGGTCAAGCTTGCACCACAAATATGTATATCAAAGGGACATGTCTATTAACTTGTTTGTCGTCTCCGTCCCAAGGCTGGAGAAACAGAGAAATGGGCTTGATAATAGTTTTCTTACTGCATGTGTAGCATTAAAATTATGGTTAATACTAACTATGGTTTGCAACTGGTCCTTTACCATGGTTTAGATAGTAGGATGCCAAATTTAGACTCGTTAAAGCAAACACATAGTGGCTAAATCCAATTGCTATTCTCAGCTGCAGGAGATCCATAAAATAAATGGGACCTTGGTAAGTCAACATCTTAACCCCTAACGTTTCACAGCTGAAAACTGGTACACTTGTTGCCTAGCAATGTTGGAGTGTGGTGAAGATAGCAAAAGTTATTAATGAGGAAGAAAAGACAAACTAAAAGAGACTGCAGCAGTTTGCTTTTGCCTGATTCTACAGGGAGGGGCAAAATTCCATCCCCTCCACTTTTCTCCCCCATTGAGTTCCAAGTACTTTTGCATATTGAACTAAGTAAGCAGCAGCTGAAGGCAGCTGAAGACAAAGGGGGAAAGTGAGAAGAGAAAACTGGGACGTTTTAAAAGCAGTTGGAAATGTGGGATGACAAAGGATTACTTGGGACTGTTCCTTCCAAACTGGGACAGTTGTAGGGTATGCAGCATTTATATAAGTTCTCCTAATTCAGTGCATCTCTTCTAGCAGAGGGACTGGCAAGTGGATTTAGACCTATGACTACATTTTTTCATCCATTATGGTTTTCAGTTTCAGTCCACTCATCTTTACTCCTGAATGCTTAAACTGTTTTTCTTTATTCCAAATTAGAGCTTAAATGGGAAGAGGGAGCTTATAGCCTTAATATTACTAAACCTATGTCTCCCAGCAGCCCTGGCCAACATAGCCAAGGATGATGGTAGGTGTACTCCAACACCTGAAAGCCCAGCTTAAATGTTTCCTAAACTCTACATTCAAGTGACTGTTCTTAAACAGAGAATATCAGAAAATTTCACATCCTGAAATTCAAATATGAAGCACCAAAGGAACTTGAAATTTTAAATTCTTGTTGAAACAACACTGAAAGCTAATGCAATTTACCTTTTCTTCTCCTCAGACCTTTAATCTAGCAACATCTCTAACTTGAAATGTTCTATCTTTTTTCTAAAAAAATCAAGGCTCTGCAATTCAAATGAAGGCTTGGAAGCTCTCTCCCAGTCTCAGCCCATTTCCTTTCTCTTCCAGCTGGAAGCCAATTGCCCACTACATCGATTGCCAGTTTGAACAGTATTTTCGTGATGAGAGTGGCCTTGACCGCAAGAACATTCAGGACAAGCGTGTTCATTGCTGTCTATATGTCCTGTCACCTTTTGGACATGGGTATGATATATGGAAGCTTAGAACTCTAGTTTAGCAGTGATAGTATGTACCTCTTAGATGGTCAGTAGGACTCCTAGTTAAGATAACAAGAAAGGACTTTGAGCTGATCTGTTACAGCATTTATATTCAGCACCCAGTTCAATGCTGGGACAGGTCAAATGAAGATAAAAGTACACTAAGCATGTGCAGAATGCCATCACTACTGATTGTCCAGTCTGTGGGTATGTTTCTGTTATCACTGTGTGCCTTCAAGTTGTTTCTGACTTATGATGACCCTAAGGTGACCCTATCACAGGATTTTCTGGGGCTGAGAGTGTGTGACACATTCTAGGTCACTCAGTAGGTTTCCATAGCTGCGCAGGGAATTGAACCCTGGTCTCCAGTGTTGTAGTCCAATGTGCACACCACTATGCCATGCTGTAACTGGGGTAAATAAAGCTGCTGTTGGACTTGAATCTGCGCAGCTGTCCTCTATTTGAGATAAATTAATGATTGGGAAAACGTATCAGCATGTTGAAACACCTTCACTACAACCCAGTGCAATGGATTCAAGCTACAGGAGAAGAGATTCCACCTGAACCTCAGGAAGAACTTCCTGACAGTCAGAGCTGTCCGGCAGTGGAATATACTGCCTCGGAGTGTGGTGGAGTCTCCTTCTTTGGAGGTTTTTAAGCAGAGGCTGGATGGCCATCTGTCGGGAGTGCTTTGATGTGGGTTCCTGCATGGCAGGGGGTTGGACTCGATGGCCCCTGTGGTCTCTTCCAACGCTATGATTCTAATTGGGCAGACAAGTCCAGGTTATAGTAGAAACTTGGGGAGGGAAGAGTAAGGAAGCATGTTTCCTAGATGCTTTGGAAGCAGATGTCATGTCTGACTCCTTCCATTCCTCTGTCACAGCCTTCGCCCTTTAGACATTGCATTCCTTCAAGCCATCCATGACAAAGTCAACATTGTGCCAGTGATCGGAAAGGCAGACAGCTTGACTCCAACAGAGGTGCAGCATAAGAAAGAGAAGGTGAGGTTAACTAAAGGAAGTGTTGGAGATCCACAGATCTACCCAGGAGGAAACCTACCTTTCTGGAGCAGGTACCTGACTGCAGTGGTTCTCTGGATGTTTTGGACTTCAGCTTTTGGAGCTCCAGCCCTCATGGCCAGGGGTTAGAGATTATGGGAGCTGCAGTCCAAAATATCTGGAGGATCCCAGGATGAGAACCACTGCGATAATTGGCATCCTGTGACAACACTTTTCTCTCTGGTGGCTTATTGCTGTTATGTACGTTCAGGTCTGTGTCGACTTACTCATGCCCTATCATAGTTTTCTTGGCATGATTGATGCAGAGGACGTTTGCTATAGCCTTCCTCTAAGGCTGAGAGAGTGTGACATGCCCAAGGTTACCCAGTGGATTTCCCTGACCGAGTGGGGATTTGAACCCTGACCTGCTGAAGTCCTAATCCATCTTTCAAACAATTATATGATGATTTTCACATTGGTGCCTAGGTGCTCCTAATTCTACCTCTAACCTCTTCCCTTCCACAGTTACACTTCATGGGTATTTTAGTTTTGTTGTTGTGTGCCTTCAAGTTGTTTCAGACTTATGGCGATCCTAAGGTGAACCTATCACAGGTTTTTCTGGGACTGAGTGTGTGTGACACGCCCAAGGTCACTCTGTGGGTTTCCATGACTGAGCAGGAAATCAAAACATGGTCTCCAGGGCTATAGATCACTACACCATGCTGGCTAATTCTTTTAAATCCTTTGGATGTACAGATCCGGCAGGAGTTAGAAGAAAATGGTATCAACATTTATGAATTCCCTGAATGTGACTCAGATGAAGATGAGGAGTTCAAAGCTCAGGATGCTGAGATGAAGGTGAGAACTGAATGGGAAGCAAAGTGAGAACTGAATGGGAATTAGTTTACATCCACTATGGGGAGTGGGGGAGGGACTTACGGCAGTGGGGTGGGGAGAAGGAGCACTGCGTCTTATGAGTCCATTTGGTATTCTTCCTACAGCGCAGCATCCCCTTTGCTGTCATTGGATCTAGTCAGGTGGTCAAAGAGCTGAAGGACAAAGTGTTCAGGGGAAGGCAGTATCCCTGGGGAACAGTGGAAGGTAAGTTGTATTAAAGTCGAAGGCTCAGTGGGGGACGCTGTGCCACAGGGACCTACTGATGACTTCGTGTTTTGTTATCCCTAGTGGAGAACCCTGCTCACTGCGACTTCCTCAAACTCCGAAATATGCTGATCCAAACACACATGCAGGATTTAAAGGATGTGACTCATGAGGTTCATTATGAGAACTACCGCGCACAGTGCATTCAGAGTCTGACCAGAACTGGGGCTCGGGACCGCGGCACCCGCGCGTAAGCAAATTCTGGGACTCTGCATTTTCTTTGAAGGCAGAGGCATTAGTGCACAGGACTGAGGCCAAAGGGTTAGTTAAGAAATGGACAGAGGCTGAGTGGATTATAATGACGAACTTGTTACTGTATGCCTTCAAACCATTTCTGATTTATGATGTCCCTAAGGTGGACCTATCACAGGAATTTCTCGGCAAGATTTGTCGAGAAGTGGGTTTGCCCTTTCTTCAAAGGCTGAGAGAGTGTGACATGGCCAAAATCACCCAGTAGCTGAGTGGTGATTCAAACCCTGGTTTCCAGAGTCATAGTCCAAAGCTTTAACCACTACAGAACTTAAGAAAATTATGATTCTTAAAACATAATCATGCATGGTCTCCACTAGTACTTTGGTGTAGGAATTAGAGCTGGATTGGTACTTGGGAGATCCAGGGTTCTGTATTTTACCAAGCTGTGGGACACTGGAGATGCTTGAGCCTAACCTGCCCAACAGGGACATTGTGAGAATAAATTAAGGAGGCTTAGTGTACAGTATATATCACTTTGAGCTCACTGAAGGAAAACCAGGGTACAAACCTAACTATAATCAGTCCTCCACATTTGTGGGTTTCATTTTCATGGATTTGATTATTTGTGAGTTTCTCCAACCCGTCCCCCACCTCAGATGCTTCTTTTCCAGGGGAACCTTCCTTCTTAGTGTCTCTGATCAGGCCATGCAGCCCTTTAAAAATGCATGTCTGGTCCTCCTCCTCCTCCTCCTCCTCCTCCTCTTCCGTCAGCGGCTGCCTAGCCATCTTGCAGCCCAATTTCTCAGCACCACAAACCCTCTCCCAATGCTCCCACCAACCCAAAGGAGATGGGTCAGAGAGATGACATATGGGGCCACCATACTGACCTACCCTTTCCCTCACCTGGTGTGGATCAGGGTGCCCATTCTTCCCACCACAGCCTTCCCTCATTCACCACCCCCTTTGATATTTGCGATTTTACCACTTTTGCAGAGGTTCTGTGCCCCTAACCCTAGTGAATGTGGAAGGCTGACTGTACAAAAATTATATAAGAGATATTCTAGTCAATACTGGGGAGCAGCCTGACAATTCTAGTTTTCTTCAGTTAACTGCAAAAAATGACTTTATGTATGGTGCTTCTAAGAAGCGGAGAAAGAAAAAACAATGTTTGTATGTATCCAAGGGTACGTCAGGATGTAACTGTATAGCCAATTACTTGGGCCTAAGTCCCTACTGAAATCAGTATTGCTTACCTCAAGTACACATCAGGGATTACATTTTCACTATGTGTGTCAGTTATGCTTATCTGGTTCATTGCGTCTGTATCTGTACAAGGATTCAGTTAAAACCAAGCAAAATATTTGTTTTTTCAAAAATCACCTTTGGGAATCTTAACAAAGGCTACAGACCCGTTTGCCAATGCAAGACAAATTATTACTTTCTTTGAGGCATATATGACATGTCACAAACCTTTAAGCAAAACTTTCAGTCAGAAGTACTAATAGTTACAATACTCCTGAATGCTCAAATTACCTCTTGTACATTGTCTGGGGATAATTTTCACAGCAACTCCATAAATATTATTATCCCCATATTGCATCTGGATTGACTGAGGCAGAGAAAGAATGGAGTTTGCCAAAGGCCACTTAGTGAGTTTATGACAAAGATGAAACTCTCACTGGGAATGTATTTGTAGCTCAGACACTCAGCCTCTGTACTACACCATCTTACGGAGGCAATCAAGTGAAGTTACAAGGAGTAGCCCAGTCTCTTGGGTTTGATCACAAGCTCCCTATTGCCTCCCTAGGAAACTGTCCCGTCAGAGTGCCACCGAGCTGCCACTCCTGCCTCTGGCTGAGACGGAGAAACTGATTCGCGAGAAAGATGAGGAGGTGAGTTACAAAAGGGAGCAGACATGCACTGAAAACCTTGTAATTTTCCTCAGAATTAATGTGTTGCAGCTTTGCATCTGCAGTCATAACAGATCAGGAATTCTATGCAGGTGAGCGAATGAGAGGAAGATGGGCAAATGGATTTCTATGCCTGCTGTGGAATAAGGAGGCACCTGTCCTTTACAACCAGCATAGAGGTGCAGTGTAATGGTGGAAAGAGGACAGATCCCTTCCCCATGATTCTTCCTGATTGACAAATGATGGTTGTTCTGTTAGTTTTATAAAAAGGCTGTTTGTACTTTTAAGGCCTTCTCTGGATCATCTACTGGACAAGTAAAAATATGTACATGATTTGAAAGTTCTAGTGTAGAAATTTTTATTCCCAACAGCTCCCTGAAGAAGGCCTTAAAAATACAGTTTTTTAAAATTTATTTCTATTGTATCTTAAGTTGTACAACTTTGTAACAATTAAAGTTTTTTTCCAAAATTAAAACATTCAAAATTCATTAACTAGAAATTAATCAGGTTACACTATGTTCAAGTTAATTCATACAGTTGATAAATCTTGTTTTATTTAGAGGACTTGTATCTTGGAGTGGTCAGATGTTTCATTATTGGAGACATCTGCGCTTAGGTTTAGATCTGTCCAGAGTGCCAGATGATTCAGTTTTTTAAAAAAATAAAAATACAACCATCATTTGACCATCTTGAGATATGTCTCCATTTTCTTCTGTGGATTTCACTAGGTCCTCCCCAGTTTCTGTATTTTATTTCTTGATGGAAGGCAAAGGTTCTTTTCAGCCTTCTGTAACTTTTGTTTACATCCTGGCTATGCAGAAGGGAGAAATGCAGGCTCTTATTCTCTTTGTAGGCAAGTGGAATTATTAAAAGACTGGATTACTGATCCTCTGATACAGATTGCAAAATGCAGCCTATACCTGTTTTTGCAGCTCCTGGACTCCCCACCAGCTTCCGGAATTCCTTGTTGCTCAAAAACAGGGAATTGCATTCCTGCAAGCCTCCAGAAGCGGTGATTCTCTTCTCAAGCAAGATATGCTAGGAAAAGGGTGCTCTTTCCAGCTTTTTTAAATTCGTGAACTTCTAGTCCCTTCTGGTTTTGAAAACAAGCTGAACAGAAATGATTTTTGGTGGGGGTGCAAATCATGATGAGACCCAGACAAGGTGGATTAAAGTGGGCCTGAAGCTCACCAAAGCTGCCTCTCCCTGCTTTGTTATTAGCTTTTTCTGCAGTTAATCCACAGTTACACTTCAGCAGTGCTCAGCAATTGATCAACCACTGTCTATACCTAAGGTGGGTAGAATATTAACATTTCTCCCTTTCTTTTGTCCAGCTCCGTCGGATGCAAGAAATGCTACAGAAAATGCAGGCACAGATGTTACAGAGCCAGGGAGAACAAAGTGACAACCTCTAAAACATCATAGATCTCTTTTCTCATATTGTCAAAGAAATCCTGGAAGAGAGAGGAAAAGAGGGACACTCCTTCTACATGGCCAGGCCCCAAAGAGATCCATGAGCTTTGGCAATGTCTCTGTCAGTGGGAATTCTTCACCTTTTGAGAAAGGGAATACACCACTTAACTTCTCCAGTGGGCTAACCTGTCTCTGTTTCATAGTGTACCAGTGCTGCACAACCGTGGAATCTCACTAGCATGGTACTGCTTCAGTAAACAGGCAAGAATGGTCAATGAAAATAAAATATATGTATTTTACAAAGAACAGAATGGAAAGATCGCGGACAGATCTCAGATTGCTTTTAATACATCCATTCTCCCACTGTTATCAGTCATTAAGTGGTTACCTCTCTCTGTCCTTCACCAAACAGGTACTTCTCTCCTACTTCCTCCTGATCCAGGACTACATTTATGCATTCAGATTATTTTTTGTGATTCCCACAGATCCTCTGCAATAACAGTGTTGCAATATTATAACAAACATTGTCTGTCAGCAGGCCACATGGATAGTTTTAATACCTGGCAGCTGGTGAGACCTCAGGAAAACATCATGTTAGAGAAACAGTATCACTGAGCTCTCAGTGTAATGCTGCAATCTAAAGAACCAATACATTTGTCACCTTGCTGAGGGCTAAATGGGCCACTAGACAGAAGAGGCACATCATGACTTTTTTAAAAAAATGAAAACTAATTGTGCAGAGGGAAGTTCACCTTTTCCTATCCAGCCTTCCCCTCCCCTTAAAAATGTTTTCCTCTCAGCACTACAGTCATACTAGTGGAGGGGAGGAGAGACAGAAAACAGCTTGTTGGGGCCAATATTTTTGTCAGAGTACCCACTGGAGACAAAGGAGCCCTCCCTCCCCTTACTTAAACTGGAAGCCTATGGTACTTTCTTAACAAAAACAAAATGAAGGAAGGTGGAGACATCTAGCTTGTCCCTAGTCAGAAGGGGGCAGATATGCTTGTTGTTTTCACATTTGACAAGAAGTCATCCTGGGTGTGAGGGAAGAGGCACAACCCTTCTGCATTTTCTGATTTTAAGCTGCTCAGTTTCAATTCTTTTTACCAAACATGCTACTCTGCTCAGCCACTTAAACCCACATCACCCAAATTCAACTCCTATCACTCTTCAAGCATGGTTATGGATGTGGCCATAGAGTGTGGCAATATCTGGAGGGCCACAGTTCCCCACCCCAGCTTTACAAGAATAAGAGTGACAAGGAAGTAGCAGAGGACAATACACACACGCACGCACAGAGGCTATCCTCTCTGAATCAGGACTTAGCTAGTTCTACTTACAGTGGAAGCGGCTACTCTGAACAGTTAGTCTGGACAAGGCCCAAGTCATAACATTCTTTGAATCCTCAAAACACACAGTTTTTACATGTTCTCCTTCACTAGCTGCAGGTACATATCCCTCCTGTCAGGAAGTGGCTGAGACTGCTCATTATTTCTGATACTCAGTGTATTTCTTTGATGACCCATAGACTTGCTCAACAGGATATTTGAGGCGGTTCTTCTCTATTTTTCGGAGGGCAGCAGCGGGAAGGTCCACATGGCATTTATTTGCAAGAGCCACCAGATAAATGAGGACATCACTGAGTTCATCAGAAAGGGCTTCACGCTCTGATGCTGTCCATCCTGGTAAGCCTTCAGGGGCATCTTCCCGCCATTGGCTAAGGACAAGAGACAAAAATACGGAGGTGAAGGGGAAGTCTTGATAAGACCCAAATCAAACAGAAAGCAAGAAAAGCTCAGAAGGCAGGGGCTCTGAATTTCTGAAAAGGATAGATCAATAGTGAATATCATATCCCTGGCCCCAAAAGCAGGGGTGTGGAGTTGGTACACCAGACCTCTGACTCTAAGTCCTCTATTTTTCCACTGCCAGGCTCCAACTCCTTCATGAATGGCAAACGTGTATTAATCAGTAATATCAAATTTACCGTAGTAAAATGGTAGCACAAGGTACTTCATCATCCTACATGAATAATCAGGCTACTAAGATACAACATAAAATAAATTTACTTGATTAAAATTTCTGAACCAGAAACCTTTCCTAAATGCCTATGAAAATAAGTATGTGACAAACTAGGCATTTAGTGAATTTTAAACAATATATAAGTATACAATGATACATTTACTATATATTGTTTTAATATTATAAGTTTTTATTTTGAAGCCAGAGTCAGTAAATTTCTTTTGACTCCACTCCAAATTACTTCTGACACTGACTTCACAGTCCTGCCCAGAAACTATTCTTAACTTCAGCTTAGTTCTTTCTATTGCATGGTTTTGAACATGACCAAGTTGCTGAACCAGCAAAGCACAGATTTTCCCACTGAGGTGCCATGTTCAAACTTGCAGAATATTGTTGCCGTGGTGTCCAATAGAAGAGCAAGTGCTTAAGTGGGCAGATGGGCTTACAATAAAGAACGAAATGACAACAGGGAAAAGACAAGGCTATTACTTCTCTACAGCAAAGAAACATGGCTACTTAATGAGGTTGTGTGTCCAAGAAAAGACTAACACAAAACTAAAGCCTGGATAAAGATGAAAAATATTCAGTGGAAGGATCTTGCCCCCTCATCACCTCTTTAGAAAGAAAGATGGTGATGACCACAAATGCCCTCCATTAATATCTTTTTTTCCAAATACAGCATTTTAGTGTTATAGCACTATAGCATAACACGTTCATTTAAAGAGGATTTTACAATAATTTGTAAAATCATTGTAACAAACATATTTGTACTGCTTAAAGAAAAGAAAAACAGCAGTGATAAAAATGGTAGACTCAGTGTGGTGCAGTGGTCTGAGCACCAGACTATGGCCATTTCCACACTACATTGTTACAGTTGCTATTATTCCATTTTCAACATTTTGTGGAATTCTGGAGTTTGTAGTTTCCTGAGGCCAAAGAGCTCTCTGGCTCAGAATTCTAAATGCCCTGCCCTAATGTGCAAATGCCAGTATTCCATGGGATGTTGAAAGTGGAATAACAGCACTGTAACAGTGTTGTGTGGAAATGGCCTAAGACTGAAGAAGGCTAGGGTTCAGATCTCCACTCAACCATGCACACTCACTGGATGACTTTGACTAAGTCACACTCTGTCAGCCTTAGTGGAAGGCAACAGCAAACCTCCTCTGAATAAATCTTCCCATGAGAACTCCAAGATAGGTTCGGCATAACTTGTAGTTGACTTCAGGGTACATAATAACAATTATGAAACTTAAAATGAATGTGTGCTTAGTTGTGATCAATTCACTTGCCAGCTCCATCACTACCCATGTCAAAACCATAACTCTCTTTAAAAAAGAAAAAGAAATAGCAGGCTTCCAGATGAAATGCAATGGATGAAGAAAGAGATAAACTAGAAAATGGTTCTCTTTGTGACTGTGCTGTAAGCGAAAGGCTTCAGCTGACACATGTGACGTTCACAAAGTTGTTGTGGCATCACCCAAGAAAGCACTGTTTGGTCTATCCCATTCTTCTTTTCAGAACTTGGAAATGTTATTCTTCTGGACTATGACTCTCAAAATCTCTCAGCCAGTGTTGTAGTCCAGAAAGAGGAACATTTTCAAGATCTGCCTCTTTACTTCTCGCGGGATCCAACCTGCAGCTCCAGTCAGTACTCACAAGAGCTCTGCCAACTCTCCAACTTCCCCAACGAGCGCAAGAAGCAGATTTCGAGGCTGATGGTACCTTCCCCAGCCACGCTCCACTCCAAACGCAACCTGGAGCCTTCGGCTGTGGGACAGAAAAGAGAGAGAGCTGGAGATTAGAGCGGAGATGTATGACAGAAGAGCTTACACAGAATTCCAGACTGAAGTGAACTGTGTGGGGTGTGAATCAAAAAAAAAAGGAGGAAAGTGAGAGTGAATATGAACAGACAGTGAAAGGAGTGGGGTGGGGAATGAGCGTGTCTCACATGTCTTCCAAGGTGGGTTCAGCACTGAACTGAAAAGCCTCCGTTGAATTTCCGAGCCCATTGACCACTACCGCCTTCTCTGTTTCTTCCTTTCTTGTCTTCAGTGGACCAGCTGGGGAAGACGATGCCTGGTAGAAAAATCACAGTAACAGAAAACATGAAGAAACATTTCTGCCCATTTGCTGTTGCCAGTTTAAAATTGGACATCAGAATGTTTGGTGTCGCAAGCCTAAACTGGCAGCAAGTGAAGTCAAGCACTAGTCTCCTATTCCCTACTAAACAGAGGAGTCGAGTTGCATTTGAGTCCCTATCACCACAACACAGAATCATTTGGGTGACAGAATCAGGTGACACGTGCCTACTATAAAAGTTCAGAGTCAGAACCAGTCAAAAGGAAAATAGGGGAGGTGGAGTCAAAGGCTTGGTATACTGATTCCCAGGCAAAAACAGTCCTGAGGGTCACACTTGGTGCACCCTGATATAAAGGAAGGCATTAAAACACACAGACACATACTTTTTCCTGAGGTAGAAATGAGTTTTAAGTTGAAGCCTATGAGGACCAGCGAGACCTTCCACCTTCCCACCACACAAGCATGCAATCCACTCATGGATTACGACCCATCCATTACCTCCGTCTTCATCAAAACAGCAGCTGCAGCACCAGAGTTCTTTGAAATACCAGGCCCCTCATCATCAAGGGGCACCGCGCAGCCTGGACTGGCATATGTTTGATGTTTGGTGGTAGCCATCTGCTGCTGGAGGTTGGCATAGTTGGCATGTTTCTCACACTCACAGAGCTTGCAGGCTGCTATGCCCCCTTCTTCCACAACAGGCCGAAGGCAGCCTTTCACATCCTTCTCCTTTTCCCAGTCTCTGCAGTATTTTTCCTCTACTTTGCCTGTTTTTGATGATGTCATCGCTGGCCAAGCCTGCAAGAGACGGAAATGGGGAGGCTGGGTTGACAAAATGGCTGTTACCATCTGCGGCAGGCGTAGGAATCATGTGGCCCATCAGATGTTGTTGGACTGCAAGTCCCAAAAGCTCTGGTCAGCATAGTCAATGGTGAAGAATGCTGGGAGATGGTTTGGGCTGATGGGAGTAGTAGTCCAACATCTCTGGAGGGCATCTTGTAGAACTGTTATCAATGCAGCTTGCTCAGTGCTGGCATACAGGGAGATACGGATACTCCAGGTCATACATGACACATGTGGCTGATAACATCCTTCAAAGAATTTATCAGCATTGGAAATTCATTCCAAATTAACTCCCCATCAACAATATTCTCACACTGAGAAACATAAGCTCACACTGCTTTGTTGATTCTCGTAACTAGGCCTTCATCTGAGTGAAGGCCCAGGCTGCAACCATCATATGGAAGGAGATTCTCTGTGGATGTACAGAAGACCTTTAGAGCACTGTAGTTCCAAAATCTCATCTTCCCAACTTTTCTCCTGCTGCCTGACTCATCCGACCCAATCCTCACTACTAATTTGTTAAACAGCAATCAGAGGATAAAGACATCTGCCTTCCACTCAGTCAGACCATCAGCCTATCTAATTTAAGTTGTCTTTGCACTCTCTAACTGGCAGTGGCTCTTCAGTCTTACTTCACTGCCAATCCGACTGGCAGCAAGTCTTCAACCAGCCTACCTGGCACCTCAACTGTTTATACACAAGCTGTGTCCTCTGAGCCTTAACTTCCTTGGGCTTTCAAGTTGTCTCTGACATATGCCTACCCTAAGACAAAACTATCTTGGCAACATTTGCTCACAAGGAGTTTGGCTTTGCCTTCCTCCGAGTCTGAGAGAGTGTGACTTATGCAAGGTCCCTCAGTGGATTTCCATGGCTGCGTGGGGAACTGAAACCCGGTCTCCAGAGTTGTAGTCCAACACTCAACTACTGCACTGCATTTCCTTCTGTTCAACAGGGTTGTTGTACTTTTGAAAAGTTCAGGGGAAAAAAAGGAAAAGTCCATGTGGTGCAAGTGATTTTATCCTTGTGAGCAACTATGGAAGACACAGCTCAACACCACACCAGGGGCCCATTCACACTACAGAACTGTAGCACTATTATTCCACTGTAACTGCCACGGACCTATCCCATGGAATCCTCGGGTCCGCAGTTTGGTGAGGCACTAGAGCTCTCTGGCTGAGAATTCCGAATGCCCCTCTCTAAAACTAAAGATCCCAGGATTCCATAGCACCCAAAATGGAATAAAAGCGGTATAACTCTGTAAGATGAATGAGCTCAGGGTTAGACAACCTGCATGATGTAGCCCTGTAGTTAGAATATTGGACTGAAATTCTGACGTTCAAACAAACCTCCACGGAACCATGAAAGCCTCTGGGCGACTTTAGGCCGGTCTCCCCTCGCAGCCTGACCTACTCTGCAATGTTATCGTGAGGACAGAGTGAATAAGCTTTAAGGCACTGGAGGAAAGGCAGGATATAAACATTACAAGTCATAAATGAAACCAATAAATGATCAATAGTAGCAGAAGAAATCACAAGCATAACCTACCTTAATTACTCTTAATCACGTACTGGAAAAATCCACGCATGCAAACAAAATCCTATTTCATTAAACCACGTTTTTTTTCCCGGGTTCAACACACAGAAAGCGCCAACCTACACAGACCACATGTGGACTCTAATTCGATGGCAAGACTGTGACGAATACATCTGCGGTCCAATCAGGGGTAGCTAGAGGCCGCCTTTCTGAGGATCACTGTACCCTATCACAGAGTAGGGACGGCGAGCGGGGCGGGACATGTGACTGCTTTTATTCTTTAGACTGGCATACAGGGTAGCCAATAGGAAACGAGATGACCCAGAGAGCGCCTGGAGGTGGCGGGAGGAAGTGACTGTATTACAGGCTTTTAGTTTTTGTCAAATGCAAACTGACTGGTGCGTGTATTGCCAGGTAACCAATAGTGGCACAGCGGAATAGCTTCTGATCTCTAATTAACGTGCGATATTCGATATTTTAAAAAGCTCCCTGTTTCCCTCAACAGGCAGTGGAGAAGGAGGGAGAAGTCAGTGCGGAGCAGTAGCTCATCTCTAGGTGTGACTGCTTTTTAGAGTTCCAGTCTGGGATTTTAGCGAAGGGGTGTGAGAATGCAGAACACGTATATTGATACCATGGGGGCTTTTACAAACGCTTCATTGAGCAGAGTCCAAACAGCACCTCTCAACAACCTGGGGCATTTCCGCACTACCTTGTTAGGGTGCTATTATTCCACTTTCAACATCCTGCGGAATTCTGGGGTTTGTCGTTTACTGAGGCCAAAGACCTCTCTGGCTGAGAATTCTAAATGCCCTTCCCTAAACTGCAAAGCCCAGGATTCCATAGGATGTTGAAAGTGGAATGATAGCATTATAACAGGCTAGTGCGGAAATGGCCTATGACAAGACGCCTGTGTTTTGGATCTGTTGCATTCTCTTAACTCTGTTGTGGCAATGCTTTGGAATCCGCCCTCCATAAATCTTATTTTTGCAGCACGTAGCGCCAGTGTAGTGTGGTGGTTTGAGTGTTGGGACTAGGACTCCGGGAGACCAGGGTCTGAATCCCCGCTCAGCTGTGGAACCCCACGGGGTGGCCTTGGGCAAGTGACATTCTCTCAGCCTGAGAGGAAGGCAAAAGGCAAACCCACTCTGAACAAACTTTGCCAAGATAAGGTCATCTTGTTGTTAGGGTCACGAAAACTCAGAATTGACTTGAAAGCACATGACAACAACAAAAGCCACAATACCTCTCCTCATCATCAATCTGGGCTAGTCTGAGGGTGAT
The DNA here is from genome assembly GCA_030412105.1 of Cyclura pinguis. Lineage (NCBI taxonomy): Eukaryota > Metazoa > Chordata > Lepidosauria > Squamata > Iguanidae > Cyclura > Cyclura pinguis. The sequence goes on from CM059604.1 coordinate 12,231,683, forward strand.
CTTTTATCTAAAAACACTCCCAAATGCAAAAATAAATAAAATGTTTGCAAATGTTTTTGCTCCCTCCCCCCCCCCAAGACTTTTTTTCCCAGGCAAAAATGGGGACTAGAAGTGATTGCTTAAAACAGAGCTTTCCAAACTTTTCATGCTGGTGACACACTTTTTAGACATGCATCACTTGGCAACACACTAATTCAGTTTTACTAGCAAACCAGAGGCTAAATTAACCCTGTATAAGAAATATGGGCACATACATAAACTGTCATAACAAAATGTATGAGGACACAACATATCTCATGAAAATCTTTCATTTATATTTTTAAAAATATATGATTTATAAATAATAACATACATTTCTAAGGGTCAGGTGGGAGGGAGTTATTCTTGGCCCGGGGAGGTGACACACCTACACACTTCAGGTGACACGCTAACGTGATGCGACACACCATTTGGAAAGCCTTGGCATAGGATCTAAGTTTTAGACATGGGCTCCCCATCACAACAGGCATCTTAATCTGTTTATTTATTCTAGGACATCTGTTATCACCTCACTGTTGTTCGGTAATGACTGTTGTTAAGGTAATGATCCATAGTAATGCACCTTTTGCATTTCAGTTTCTCCTGCCTCAAACATTTGGATAATAACCTGCCTACTGATGGAATTTTGCGTGTATCTGGCCAAGTAGGATGACATGCCTAAAAGCTTGGGTCAAATAAAGCTTGTTCATCTTTCAGCTTTCAGTCAGGGCTTTCCAAATGCTGTGCCGTGACACGTTAGTGTGTCGCCTGAAGTGTGTAGGTGTGTTGTCTACAATCTTGGAAATGTATGTTATTATTTATAAATCACATATTTTTAAAAATATTTGAAAGGTTTTCATGAGATATGTTGTGTCCCTATACATTTTGTTATTACAATTTATGTATCTCTTGTAAGGGGTTAGTTTAACCTCCAGTTTGCTAGTAAAACTGAATTACTGTGTTGCGAAATGATGCATGTCTAAAAAAGTGTGTTGCCAGCATGAAAGTTCGGAAAGTCCTTTGGTTACCCTTTTCTCTTTGGAAATCCTAGGGAAGAAGATATTCTCTTCTCCAAAGAAATCTAGGAATAATTACTTTTTGTGTTACAGCTCCCAGAATCCCCAGCCACAAGGCCATGAGAGATTTCCTCATGGGACACTGCAGTTGGACTAGGATTGGGAGACCAGAGTTCGGATTCCACACTCAGCCATGGAAACCCACTGGGTGACCTTGGGCAAGTCACAAGCTCTCAGCGTCAGAGGAGTGCAATGGTAACCCCCTTCTCAACAAATCTTGCCACGGAAACCCTATGATAAGTTTCCCTTGTTGTTGTTGTTGTGTTTTCCTTAGGGTCACCATAAGTTATAAACAACTAGAAGCCGCACAACATCATCAACAACAACCCTGCACTGGCGTTTCTGATAGGTTGTATATCCCAGGGGTCTTTTCAGTTGTGTTGGCCAGCAGACTTAAGTGACACGGTTCACAGATACCTCCTGCAGAGTGTGCAGGGCTATAACCTTGGAGACCAGAGTTTGATTCCCTGCTTGGCCATGGAAACTACCGGGTGACCTTCGGCGTGTCACACACTCTCAGCCCCAGAAAACTCTGTGACAGGTTTGACTTTGGGTCACCATAAATTGGAAACGACTTGAAGGCACATGGCAGAAAGAAACTTTGGAACTGATTCTTTTCCTGAGAAGAGAGCAGCGAACTGGACTTAAGGTATCTCCTATGTACTTTGGCCTCAGATTCTGTTATCAGCTGTTTTGCTGAATTATAAACCAGCTATTTTAAGCTTTGGGAGGGAAGCTTTAGCTGCAGTTCTCTGATTGCTTCTTGGAGTAGTATGGAGCAATGGGACTTAACATCCTAAGTATGCTCAGGATTGCACCCAGTAGGCCAAGGGTTGGCAAATTACAACCTAGAGGTCATTTCTGTAGGTCCCCCTGACCGGACATCATTTTTTTTTTCTGGCCGAAAAAGGGTGAAAAACTGGAAAGCACCCCCTCTGGAGTGGCAGTGTGTTTTTCACAGCTTCTCTCTGCACCATTTGACACTACAAAACAAAGCCCCTTTTCCAGAACTGGAAGTGGACTTCCAGGCACTTATGTTTTCTCTGGTCACCTCCCACCATTGTTGTGGCCCTCAGAAGTTCCTGGAGCTGAAAACTGGCCCAGGATTTACCACAACTGACCACCCTGGCGCAAGAGATTAACTTAACTCCTGGATTTCCAAGAGCCAGCTGTCTCTGTTGGAGTCCCTCTCTGTATTAATATGTCCTCTACAATATTTTTAATTCTCTGGAGAGGTTAATTGCATTTTAACAATGGCTTTTTAAATGTTTTTACTTACGTCTTTGTATATGCTTTGATGAATATTAGTTTTAATTTTTGTAAGCCTTCTTGAATCTCAGTTTTTTTGGGGGGGGGGAGCAAGATATAAATGAATTCTTCTCCTGCTTTTCTATTATCATAATTCTAGGTTGCTGAGTCCTGAGGCAGTATCATTTAAATTACACTCTCAGGTTCAGCAGGACTGAGGTCCTGCTGGAAAGGGTGAAGATATACCTCTCCAGTCAGGCCAAATTTCTGTTGTTTCTGTTTCTGTGGCTGCAAGAAGGTGGTCCCGGCTTTGAGGTCTGTTCCTCCATTCATAGGACTTCTTATGCTCGGACAGTAACATTATAGTCAAACATTGTAGTCTGAGCTGCAGCTGCGACTTGTGTGGGAGAAAGGCCATTTCTACAAGTAAACAGGTGAGGGGTCCAAAGTGCCAGAAATCCTGATTGTAGCCCTAATCCCACCCCTCCCAGTGCTGCCTCCCACCCCTCAGGAATGCAGGAAATGTGTCTTGTGCAACCAGTTGGACAAGGGGAAGAAGTTGCAGGGAGACAGCGCAGAGCCCGGCTCTTTGGGTAAGCAGCCAGCACAGCAGCCTTTTTAAAATGAGCTACGCCTCCGATCCCTTCAGATAGGGCATGACGAGAGGGGGATCACGGAATGAAAACCAAGTATATCACCAAAGGAACGGTTGCTGGGGTTTTGTCTCTTTTCTGTTAACTGGATGAATGGGAACTGCAGCTAGTTTTTCCTCGTGATTTTCACGATTGTTGGGTTTGAGGAGGGTTCTCTTGTTGCAGGTTTGTTTTTTGCTTTCTTTAAATCTTTGTCTATATCGTGGCTTTAGAAGCCGGTGTGTGCCATGTATGGCCTCCAGATGTTGGACTGCAACTCCTATCATCACTCACCACGGCTATTCTGGTGGGGGCTGTTGGCAGCTGCAACACCAAAGCTTCTGTCTTTTCCTCTTTCTTTGACACACTCACACACTTCTTGACATGAGATTAGACGTCTCCTTTAGAAGAGCTGCCCATACCATTAAACAATGTGGCTGTTGCTTTCGTTGGGCAGGAAAAATTTTGGCTCTCATGAAAAGTACTTGTCAGATAGTTAGTATGATTTTATGTATAAATTGCCAAGGAAATGGAGAGAGAAGCAAATGTGATATTTTTTTCTTCCTGATATGGAAAGTAGTGACTATCTTCCTGGGAAAGTTACTTGTGTGGCCTACAAATTTCTGTAGAGCCTGGAAAAGTTACTGATGTAGACTACAAATTTCTGTATCCTCCCGCCAGCATAGCCGGTGGCCATGCTGGCTGAAGAATTCGGGGAGTTGTAGTCCAAAAAAGTAACTTTTCTGAGTTTCGCTTGCTCATATAAGCCTCCTTTGTGGAATGTCGTAGAAATCCAGACAGTATCATCTTCTACATAAAACTATCCATGTTTCCTTACTGCTTCTTTACTCCCCTCATACATTAAGAAGACAGAGACAAAAAGGGTCTTCATTGTGTGTTTAGTTGTGCTAGGAGTTGTCTGTCTAGAAACACCCCCCCAAATGGGGCAGCATTGGATTTTGGCTGTCTGTTGGAGTCTTTTAAGCTCTTGCCACTCTGTGTTCAACCTGTACAAATTTTGAATGAATATAAATATTATAAAATGCCAGTATTATAAAAAGACAAAGTGTTGTGTTGGGCCTTTGCAGAGCCTGGAAAAGTTACTTCTTGCACTACAACTCCCAGACTCCTGCAGTATGCTGGTTGACAAGCTCTGGAAGCTATAGTCCAAAAAGGTAACTTTTCCAAGCTTTAAGCCTTTTTAAAAAAGCCTAGACATTACCAAATTTAGCACTTCTTAATTGTTCAGATAGTGATAGAAACACTATAAAAATAAATAAATGAAGCTAGATCTTTCCAATAGAAGAAATCCTGTAAGACAGAGGTGGGAAATCATGTGGCCCTCCAGATGTTGCTAGACTGCAGCTGCTAGCAGCCCTAGCTAGCAAAGCCTGTAATGAAGAATGCTGGTGGCTACAATCCAACAACATCTGAAGGGTCACATTATTTCCATCCCTGCTACATGATAAGATATGAAAATTTGCCAGTAATTCCTGCCATTAGGTTGCACCATCAGTGGCCATTAGGAACAATTTGGTCTGGTATATCTTTGCCAACATCTCTCTGTTTTCTTCTTCCCAGTCTTCATGGCCTCATATCCAAATCTTTCACATCTCCTCTCTGCTGCCCGGTTGCGTCAGCTGGCCCGGGACTGGCTGCAAGAAGACGTTCCCAGCTTTGACTATGGTGGCTATGCTGTAGGAGACAGACAGGAATGTACGGTGCTCCTCTGCAAGTCCCCTGGAGTCTTGGCTGGCTTCCCATTCTTCGAGGCCGTCTTTGCAGAAGTGGGCTGTTCCGTGGATTGGCTCCAGTCAGAGGGGACGTGGGTAGAACCAATAACCCGTGTGGCCGAAGTCCGTGGGCAGGCGAAAGACCTCCTGTTGGGTGAAAGGGTGGCTCTGAACTGTTTGGGCCGATGCAGTGGTGTGGCCACATCAGCAGCCAAAGCCTGCCGGGCGGCACGAAATGCTGGCTGGCATGGAGAGGTGGCGGGGACAAGGAAGACCACCCCTGGGTTCCGTCTCCCAGAGAAATATGCCCTCCTAGTGGGAGGAGCTTCCTGCCACCGTTATGATCTGGGGAGCCTCATCATGTTGAAGGACAACCATGTGTGGGCATCTGGAAGTATCACCCAGGTGAGCAGGCCAAAAGCAAAAATAGCCATACCAGCCCAGAAGAAAAATGCCAAACCCACAGTAGGACATCTGGACTGATATGCCGCACAACACTGACCAAAGAACCTGGCAGAGTTTGGCTGTTTCCAGATGAGACTTTGACTTTGCAACCACACTGACTCAAACGTGGAATTTTATGAGGGGAACAGATGTGGTCCACTGTTATTGTGGTGATGGTGGTTGTAGGGGTGTGCCTTCAAGCCGTTTCTGACTTATGGGGACCCTAAGGTGACCTCATCATGGTGTTTTCTGGGGCTGAGAGTGTGCGATGTGGCATAGATCACTCAGTGGATTTCCATGGCCAAGCAGGGAATCGACCCCTGGTCTCCAGAATCATAGTCCAACACTCAAACCACTACACTCCCTCCCAGCTCTGTTCCATATTTTTCCATCATGTCTGTCCTTTTTTCTTTCCAGCCCCAGAAACCCCTATGATAGGCCATTTCCGCACGACACTTTTATAGCGCGATGATTCCACTTTCAACCTCCTATGGAATCCTGGGGTTTGTAATTTTGGGAGGGGCCAGGCAGCCCCTCCCGGAACTGCAAACCCCAGGATTCCATAGGAGGTTGAAAGTGGAATCATCGCGCTACAAGGGTGTCATGCGGAAATGTTCATAGAGTCTCCTTAGGGTCACCATAAATTGGAAACAACTTGAAGGCACACAACAGCAGCAGCAACAACAGCAGATAATAAATACAGAAGATAGTCATATTTTTAATATGTGCTTCCCAAAGTTTACCTTGGATTAAGTAAAAAAATTATGTGAATTTTTCTGGGGGAAAAGGGAAAAACTCAGTTGTTTTTTTTTTTTGAGCAAGTCTTCAGCCCCCTCCCCAAGTCTTTGCCAGCCTTCTTGGTCTCCACCTTCTAGCTCTCCGCAGCTGGTGTTATCAATGGCAGCTTCTTTCTTTATGTGAATTGCAATTTTGTGTGGGGGCATCTTCGCAGAGGGAAACAGGTAGTTTGACCCTAAATGCAGGGGAGACAGCCCCCATGTCCTCCATAGGCCTCTTCCTGGAGCAAATTGATTGCATGGTATGGAGAGCAAGGTGCCAAGGGGAAAAGTTCCACTGTGCATTTAGGCCACAGATCTGATTATGACCACAACCCTGATAGGGTTGCCAGCATAAAAACTGGAAGCCTCTGCCTTTAATGATTGTGTAGAAGGGGGAATTTAAGCAGGCAGCACTTGTCACACAAGCAGATAACATCTGGAAACATCCACATCTGCCACGTAAGAATTCCTTTACTGCTTCTGAGTAACCGTGCCTTATCCAATAATTTGTTCACTTCTCCACAGGCTGTCCAGAGTGCCCGGCGTGTTGGAGGCTTTGCCCTGAAGGTAGAAGTTGAGTGTTGCTCATTGGAGGAGGCTATCGAAGCAGCAGAATGTGGCTCTGATATTATCATGTTGGACAATTTTGCTGCTGAGGTACTTGTGTGGGACAGGATGAGGACAGATTTGGAAAATGAAATCAGTATCCATTTGAAAAACAAAACGAAACAATGGTATGTGTGAGAGAGGGGAAAAGAGAAGGAAAGACAGAGAACAACAGAGAAAGACACTAATCTGACCTGCTAAAGGTCCCACCCCTCATAAAATTTTGTCACCTCCCACCAGGAAAGGGAATTCTGTACCCCTTTCACACTCACAATTATGGCATGTTGATATCACTTTAATCGTCCTGGTTCCATCCTGTGGAATCCTGGGATCTGTACTTTGCAGAGGCACTAGAGCTCTCTGGCTGAGAACTCTAGATACCTCACAAAACAACAAATTGCCCAGCGGGCTTTTCCTGGAACAAAAGCTCTTATTGCTCTTGGACTGGATTCTGCTTATTTGGCATTTTATGTATCACACACACACACACACACATAAATATCAAAGCAGTTTAAAGGAGGCATGCACAAACATGTTTTTAATGAAGTTGTACAAAGTCTTAGCAGGGGTCTGCATTTAACTGTAGATTTTGTTCTAGCTTTGAACAAAATAACCGACTGCATACTCCTTTTGGGGATTGTCTTGGGCCTCAGCTTTTGGCCGTTGAATAAGTGGATCTGCCGGGGTGTTTAAAAACCGTCTTGCCCCATGCGTGAGCCACCTCCAGAGGTTACTGGGACAAGAACAATCATTTAGCCGGTGTGGTCAGCGATCGTGCCAGCTGAGGGATTTAGAGAGCGGTTGTTCTGGCCACATTGTGGGCTCCACAGTGCATGCAGCCAGCATGCCGTACCACAACCTCCTGAGGCTGCCAGGAGATGGGTAAAAATTCTCAAGAAATGCCAGGTTTTGCTCTTGTACCAATTGATTTTGTTTCTGATATGCAGAAGACATTTTGCTTCTTTTAATATCTTTCCAGTGAACTCTTGGTACTACTGATGACTTTTTATTCTTACTCCTCAGGCAGGTTTGCTTTTAATCCAGCACATTCCAAAATGAAATGCATAAGTTAGTTGCCTGTGTGTTTCTACTGTCTTAGAACCAGTAAAGATGGCTGCTGCCAAGTAAGCGCAGCTATTGTTTTCAGGACACAGGTTCAACGGAGGTCAAGCAAGAGAAAGAGGAAAGCTAACACTGAATCAAAATGATCCTAATAATCCTACTATTTAACTAGTGTAATATTGCTAGACCGCTATGGCTGTGACTCCTGAATAATAATAGAAAAGGCTTGGTGGAAGTTAGTGAAAATCAGTTTCTGAAATTTTGCACGTGACTGGATGTGACCTGTGATGAGAGGGGAGGACACAAATGAGGAAGAGAGGAAAGGAAGGAAATCGCAGATATTTTTTGAAGAAGGGCTGGATTCAAGAGAAGGAAAACCCATGAATATGCAGGTGAAACAGAACAGAAAGAACTAGAAACTCCAGTAGTTGTCTGGTTGAGGCCTAATGCATGAAGCACTGTTTGTGTTAACTTCCCTTGTTTTCTTCCTGCAGGACTTGCACCCCACAGCCAAAACACTGAAGGCCTCTTTCCCTCATGTGACAGTTGAAGCTAGTGGGGGAATCACCGAGGACAACATAACTCAATTTGTGGGGCCCAGTATCGACGTGGTCTCCCTGGGATGCCTCACTCAGTCAGCCAAAGTAGTAGATTTCTCCCTCAAGATCAGCCGGGAACCGCTCTCTAAGCCACCTGTGCGAAATTTTGTCTTCTGATCCTTCAGGATGGCAGGAAGTCAGTAAAATTAGGAGGGAGTTTGTAGCTAAGCTGGGTAGGGGCAAATTTGGGGATGGATTGTACCTGTGGTGTCTGGGACTTGTCAAATACCAAACTGTGTATCATGCCTGCGTTTTTAAACTGTTTAACTCTGTTCGTTTCACCAGCATGATCAGTGCCTATGCTGTCAGGGGATTCTGGGTGCTAGAGTCAAAACAGCAACTTCTCCAAGCTTTGATTTTGATGAGGTTGCTCCACCAATTCCTCTGCCTATTGTCTTTCCTTCAGGACTTGCTTGGAGTGAGGGAAGGGTGGGTGAAAGTCGGGTAGCAGCAATGTAAAAAGCACAGTTACTGCATACGCTTGCAGCTGAAAGATACAAAAGTGATCTCAGGAGGTACCGGTCTCTGGCTGCTCTTAAGATATGTTCAGTCTTTTCCTTTTATGCCTCCTGCCCCCCTGCTTCAGGCAGATCGGGTAAAGAATAAAATCACACACACATTTGAAAGTGGGCTTGTTGTTGTTTATCTGCTTTCCCTGCCTTAATGCCATCAATACTACTTTTTCTAGATATTGTCACAAATCTTCCCTGCTCAATGTCACTAACACATTGGGTGGGTAGAGAAAAAGTTAGCAAAAAAGAGAAGAAACTGAGAGACAGAGACATGAAAAGAGACGGCAGAAAGAAAAGAAAAGGGGACGAAAGGAGAAGGCTGCCTTCATCCTTCCTGCTTTTTGCTCCCATTAGTTTTGGGCCTTTCCAGAACCAGCCTGTGGCTGCTTCATCTAAATAGTCCAGGTTCTCAAAAGAGTCCTATGCACCTTCACCTTTAATCCAGTTCTTGTCAATGACACATCCCTCAAACCATTCTGTCTTTCACTGCACAACTTTCCATCCCTCCTTTCGTCTCCCATCACAAACTTTCCCTGTCAAACCCCAGCCTGCTCTGCTCTGCTCCACAGATCCTCCAATTGTAACAGAAGAGTTCCTTTAATCTTCTGTCAGATATACCAAAATCTTGGGGGGGGGGAAGAAGGTAGCATGGCTGCAACCTCGTTCTCCAGAGACTCTTGGCATGAGGGTTTCCTATTAGCCAACATCATGATCACCCTCTTGACGTCTGTGTGGATTAATTACAAGGAGGGCCCCAACTCTCCACTTTACCCCACATGAGTACTGCAAAGGATGGTGAACAACCTGCTAGCCCTTTCTTCTTCAATCTCTCCTGATGGTGAGAACAGCTCATAAATTGGAACAAGGGTGAGCAAATTACCAACCTGGGGCTAATTTCAAAAGCCCTTGCAAAGCTATCAGTTAAATGCCATAGCTTGGAAAACAGCTCCTACAAGCCTCTCAGCCGGATTCTGGTATTCAAGGAGTTGGTTGTGTTTTTTTTAAGTAATTTTTCCAAAATTTGGAAAAGATTTCCAATAAGTGCCATCCGCTCTTCTCTCAAAAGCCTGCTGGGTGTAAGGGCGGGCGGGCAAGGGGACACAGAGAGAAGAAGGTAGCAGAAAGAAAGCAAAAGGGGCTGGTCCCACTGATTTTTGCCTCTGTTCCCATCTACCTCTGGCATGCACCTCTGCCCTCTGACAGATCACCCTTGATATTAATTTAAAATTAGTTCATTAAACAGATTAATTTACTTAACCAGTTTTTCCAACCATCCTCACTGCAGACATCTTGGATGCTCCATAAAGCATGGCCATGCAGTCTCTAGGGATGATGGGAGATAGAATCCTAACCTGAAAGTCATCAGTTTGGGGAAGGCTGCAGCCTTGAAAACAAGCAGAAGAATGCTTGGTTTCCTTTTCTGAGTTCTATTTTTGGGGAAGTACAGGAAATAGAATATTAACTTTTTAAAAAAAATGTAGGGCAATCTTAGCTTTCATATGAACCCATACAAGATGTATCTCTGTCCACCCTGTGTGAAGAATCATAGAATCAGAAGATTGGAAAGGACCAAAGGGCTCTCTAGTCAGACTCCCTGCCACACAGGGATATATAACTAAAGCACTCTTGAAAAATACCCATCCAACCTCTGTTTAAAGATCTCCAAAGAAAAAGAGTCTACCTCCCTCTGAAGTAAGCTATTCCATTGTTAAACAACTCTTACAGCAAAAAAGTTCTTCCCAATTTTTAGATGGAATCTCTTGTAATTTGAATCCATTCCTTCATATTCTGGTCTCTGGAGCGTCATGAAAATAAGGTTGCTCCATCTTCTACATGACATCCTTTCAGATATTTAAAGATAGCTATTATGTCACCTCTCAAGCTTCTCTTCTCCAAGCTAAACAGACAGACAGACTGTAACAACAGGGGCATTAGAAACAGAGCTGTCTTCATCTTTATTAAGACATTTTACAGAGGAAGGTCCCAGTTAGGTTAAGACTAATTGAAGTGGGCAGGGGATGGGCTTTAGAGAGGTATAGTTTCCTCCCCAAACAATAATAATAGTAATAAATAACAGATTCACATGTGTACTGTTGGGCTACAAAAGTGTATGGATCATCAGGGACCAGCATAAGGGAAACTCCCCCAGCCTGGGGGTGTTTGGGTGGATTCCCCCACAGAGCAAGGGTGGAAAATTGAGAGAGCTTATTCCCCTTCCTTGTCCTCTCCGTGTGTGATGACATAGCAAATGTTCTTGTAGTCAACGTTGCCAGCTACATCTGGAGGGAAGGCGTGCCACATGTTCTTGATCTGCAAGAGAGAGGAGGCAGTTAAGATCAGAGATGATCAGATCTGGGAATTAGTTTCTTAGGAGTTAAAGCATGTATAATCCATTTCAGTAAATGCCCTGGTAATTTTTAAAAACCAGAACACTAAAAAGGTGGAAGGAGAGAGCAAAGAACAAAGAGACCACTTGGTGTTAACTTTGTCAAAAGAACTATTTAATCATTTTCACAAAATCTCCCCTTCCCAAACTGTTGTGGTTGTTCCAAGTCCCTCCCCTCTGTCAATTACCTACCTACTTTCATTCTGTGATGTAACTTTATCATTTAAATTGTCTAGCCAGGAAAGAGATGCCAGGTTCAAGGCCAAGGGAGCCAATTTCGTGACATTTTCTAACTGACTAGATGTTTTCCCTCCTTATTCAGATTAGCATGAGGGATACAGTTCTAAAAATAGATGGATAAAGATGTAGGTGCCTGCATGGATATCATACTTTCTAGGACCAGCTCTACCATTCGGCAGAAGCAGCTAGTCACTGCAGACAGCAGGTTTTTGAGTATCATCAAAGTGCAGCAAAGTGTTAGTGACTTGTTATGAATCTGCTTTTTTAACTGCTAGGAACAAGGAATGGCACTTGCGATATTTTTTACTTCAAGTGCCAAAATAACTTTACCAGCCTACAGTCCAGTACATCTTTACTTGTGTGTATTTGTGTGTAAGGTTTCGCTATTTATCACTCTGCCCAAGGTAACAAAAGGTTTTGGGCTGGCCCTGGATTAACATGAGGGCTCTACAACTCTAAACATAGGAAACAGAATTATAAGACCTCACGCTTGTACTGAAGTCGTACCTCAAAATCATAGGGCCTTTCCACACTACACTGTTATAATGCTATTATTCTAATTTCAACTTCCTGTGGAATTCTGGGGTTTGTAGTTTCATGAGGCCAAAGAGCTCTCTGGCTGAGAATTCTAAATACCCCTCTCTAAACTGCAAACCCCAGGATTCTACAGGATTTTGAAAGTGGAACAGTAGCACTATAACAGTGAAGTGCGGAAATGCCAATAGAACCATAGACTTAAAAGAGACCTCATGGGGCACTGAGTCTAATCGCTTGCTCAGTGCAGGATCTCCAGCTAAAGCATTGCCAGCAGATGTCTTTTTTGAAGATGTCTGGAGAAGTAGATCGCATCACCTTGCAAGCTAAGAAATAAGTGTGACTACTGATTGTTACTGCTTCATGATGACAGAAAAGCCTTTGTGCATGCGCTCAGAATAATTTTGATTCTTCCTGTAGGTTGAAAAAAGATTTCAGAGCTGGGCTTAATTTCAAATAAAATTCTGTATGTATTATCAGGTTGAGAAATGAGTGGCACAAACAATATTTTACATACCCATATCCAAATGTAATATTTTATCCTAAGCCCCATATTCTAGCTTATGCAGAATTAAACAGCACATTAAACAAGAAAAATTGAGAAAAAGGGAATGAGCAGGAAGAATACCAGCAAGTGAAGACAAGATTAGGGCAGCACATGTTGTGGGCATAGTGCCTTACCTCTTCTGGGGTGAACCGGTCACACTGAGTGGTCAGGAGTTCTTCCAAGCTATAGTGGTGCAAAAAGAAGAGAGTGCATTAGAGGGATTCCTAGGTATTTTGGCCAAAAGCCCCTCCCTAATCTGCAAACCCCAGCATTCCATAGGATATTGAAAGTGGAATAATAGCACTATAACAGTCTAATGCAGAAATGGCCTCGATGACATGGAGTCCGCACTGAGAGAAATATTTTTGTTTGGAAATACTATCTGCTCTTCAATGCCCATCCCATCCCTCCAAATGGGCCTTTTTCATAGGGCTCCTCCAGACAGGGCAAATGTGCCAGGTGGTTGCTGGAAATTGCAGTATTTGTTGCTGTGCAGCAATCCCTCCTTATCCGTGGGAGATACATTCCAAGAACCCCAGTGGATGCCTGAAACCGCGGATAGTTCCAAACCCTGGTACCAAAGCTAGAGGGCTACTTCCAGTAACGCAGGAAAATAAAGGGCTACTTCCAGCAGTCCAAGAACATGGGCTTGGGGTCAACATGCAAACCAGTCCGGGCCTACTACGGGAACCTGAGTTGGGGCATAGATACTCACAACTGCTTCTTCACAGTGCCCTTGCCATCAGGGTCCAGGACTTTGAAGGCGCCAATGATTACATCCTCGGGATCAGCACCTGGTGGGGAAAGAGGAATTGGTGGCGCAGTGAGAGGGATAAGCTATTAAAGAGGCAAGAAGGAAAGGCAGGGTGGATAGGGAGAAATCACTCACCCTTCAGCTTTTCCCCAAACATGGTGAGGAAGACAGTGAAGTTGATTGGGCCACTGGCCTCTTTGATCATGGCATCCAACTCCTCATTCTTCACATTCAGACGCCCTGCAGAGAAAGGAGGACAGCATTTGCAGCTGAGGATTGGGTTTGGGATTTACATCACCCATTGAGCTTTGCATTGCCTCCTGCTCACAAGATCATCCTCCTTCCAAACTCCCCTTTGTCTTACCCATAGCAGCGAATGTATCTCGCAGATCTTCCTTGTCAATGATTCCATCTCTGTTCTGGTCAATGACAGTGAAGGCCTAACAAAAACATTTAAAAAAAACTTGTGAGACTACAGAAAATCCACCTTCAGTTTCCCAATGCCAGCAAATTACCCAGCTTCCTTCCTTCCTTCTCCTTCCTTCTTGCTGGCATTTGGATTTGTGGAGTAGCTCTATTTCATCTCCAAAATCTGCCTACTCTCAAGAGATAACTTAGGTTGTACAGATGTCTGCATTATGCTACCAAAACCTTGGAAGAAATTTGCAAGCAAGTAGGGCTTCAACTTTTAAAGCTTTGTATGATGCTTGCCTAGAATTAAAGCACTTCATGACTATAAAGCATCAGTGGCAGAGCTGCAAGATTTTGCTGGTAGTTTTAAGGACTGATTCACAAATGCATGTTCAGCACTTGATGACTTCTTGCTTCAAGTGGTACTTAGCATGTGTGAATGAGCCAAACTGCAACAAACATCAAATTTCATAGTCCCTCAAACAGCACAGTTTTCAGTGGAGTCAGACTATACATTTAGCTGCTTTTTACCAAGTGATAAGAAATGAAGCAAATACTGTATTTGCTGGCATATAAGATGCACCAGCGTATAAGACACACCCTATTTATATGACAGCAAATATTATTTGCTGGTGTATAAGACACACTGGTGTATAAGAGGCACCCCATTTTCAAACAGTATTTTTCAGGGAAAAAAGTGAATCTTCTACATCAGCAAATAGGGTAGTCATTTTTTGGCTAAACATGCTTTGTAAAAAATGTATGTTGACTCAGGGAAGGAATGTTACTAAAGAGTTTTCTGATTGCAGGGAGTAGAAGTGATATTGTGTGGTCCTGATAGATTAGGGACCGGTGTGTACACCTACCCACACTAGGCATACATGTAAGCACACAACTTGCATACATAGACATCTCATTCACTAAATTAGGGTTGCCAGAATGAATATATTTTTAATGGCTGTGCAGAACAGGAAATTTCAACAGATGTTGCTTGTCATGCTACTAGGTACCAGGCAACACCTGCTGAAAGTCCATCATCTATGCAACAATTAAATGTACAGGATCTGTCTCCAGTTTTCACCCTACTATCAGATAAATAAATGGCTAATGAATGGCTTTCCCTTCTTAGACAAAATGGTCACAGTGTTTGGTTCCCTTCTGTCACAGCATTTTAAAAATGACACCTCTAGAACACTACAATTAGAGAAGGATCTGGATTACAGTCTTAAAACTAAAAAGAATGGGTGCATCCAGTCCAAGATAGCAATGGAAGGATACGTGGAAGAATATGTATTAGTGGCTTCTAACTATACAAAAGCTCCAAATTTTGAAGAGGGAGACAACAAAAATTAATTGGGGTGGGGGACTGAAGGTTATTAAAGAAACAGCAGCTGCAGCCATTTTATTTAGGGAAGTTGCCACATTGCTTGCATACCCTCCAACATTTCACAGATGAAAACTGGGACGCACATCGGAGTTTAGTCAAGATGGTATTGTAAATGAGGATGGACACACAAGCAAGGAAAAGCTGCAGCAATTGGCTTTTGCCCGAGTCAATTGGGAAGGGGAGACACCATCCCTTCCCCTCTTTTCCCTCCTGTTGAATTAATTGCATGCAAACTACTTTTGTACTTTTAACTCATTTTACAGAAATTGAAGTAAGCTGAGTAGAAAGCAGGAGGAGAGAAAATCCGGGGCAAAACAAATGCAGCTAAAAGGTGGGACAACAGAAGATTACTTGGGGCTGGCCCTGCCAAACTGGGACAGTCAGAGGGTATGTGCTCGTTTTGAGAATTTGAGTGAGGCAACTGCAAGTTTGAATTAAAGTGTTTCTGAGCAAATGATCAAGGCTGGAGCAACCACCCCTTCTTGCTTTTCTTCCAGCGTTCTCCCCTGCTGCTTATTGCTGTGCCTCTCTTGGTAAGTGTTTGAGGAGAGACTCGGCACACCTGCAGCTTAGCTGGTGTCGTCCCAACTGTTTGCACAGAAAAACTGGTCTCCCCAGGGCAGGGCTTTCCAAATGGTGTGCCGCAACACGTTAGTGTGTCGCCTGAAGTGTGTGGGTGTCTCACCTACAATCTTGGAAATGTAGGTTATTATTTAGAAATCATATATTTTCGTAAATATATGAAAGGTTTTCATGAGATATGTTGTGTCCCCATACATTTTGTTATTACAATTTATGTATGTGTCCGTATCTCTTATAAGGGGTTAGTTTAACCTCTGGTTTGCTAGTAAAACTGAATTACCATGTAGCGAAATGATACATGTCTAAAAAAGTGTGCCACCAACATGAAAAGTTTGGAAAGCTCTACCCTAGGGAAATAAGGCAGCAAATGCTCTACTACCCTTGGAAGCACTGCCAGCCAGCCATTCTGTAACAGACCTCTAAGCCAGCTCAGAGACTCCGCTGTGTTCTCAAACCTAGACTGCTCTTCCATGCCCCCCACCCCCTGGTCATCAGTTGTGGTTGCCCAGCTTTGGATTGACTGAGACCTTAGGTCTTAGACCTCTGGACTGCCAGTCAACCACATGGCTTCTCATTTCCCCAAGTGAATTAGGACACTTAAGTAGGAGTGCATTCTGGAACTGGAGAGGCCTCAACCCCAATTCCCTTTGGTCCTCCCCCCTCCTCTGCAGCTGTGCCCTAGAGGCACCTGTCATTTGATATCCCTCTTGGCCTCTAGCAGGAATGGGAACAATTTTGAAACATCTCATATTAATCTCAGTACCCCTCCCTGAGGGGACAGGTGGCACATTCCAAAGGAGCTGTTGATGAGGTCTCCAAAGGATGGAGGGGAGGAGAGGGGAGGGAAAAGTAATTCCTTTCTAGACTCACTGCCTGCTCTCCTTTTCTGCTTTGTGCTGAGTATCTCTCTTTCCTGCTAAAAATGAACTGCAAGGAGAGACTGTACAGCATCTTCAGAGCTGTGTCTGCTCATAAGGCAGGCAGGAGGAGGAGAGCTACCAACTTTCTCTTCATTTTAAAGACGTTAATTACAACTTAGGGTCTTTTCACACTTGCACAGTTACATGGCTAACCCATCCTATGGGATCCTTGGATTTGTAGTTTGAGGAGGCACTATCGCTCTCTGGCTAAGAATCCGAAATGGCCTTCCCTAAACTGTCGAATTCAAGGATTCCATAAAAGGGAAATTTGGTCGTTAAAGTGGAATCATAGTGCAATAATTGTGTAGCGTCAAAAGGCTCATAATACAATGGTCTCAGTTTGAACTAGATGCAATTGGGAAAAGTTGCATCTGGAGTACAAGTCCCATAATCCCCAGCCAAACCACACTGGTTGGGGATTCTGGTAGCTCTCGTAAAAAGCAAACATCTTCAAGCTTTGGAAAATTGTATTGCCTTACCAACTCCACCTTAACGTTTGAGATCAGAGGCAGGGAGGCAGGGAGGCAGGCAGGAGAGGAGCCATGTGTTCTGATGCATGTTGTAGTAGCATTGTAGCACTGTGCATGTGGCCACTCAAAGGAAGAGAGACTCATGTGCTTGAGAACCATCACTGAAAACCCTTTTCAGTCCAAGTATCGAAACAACCCATTCAATGAATTAAAACAATGTGGAGGGAGAAGTGGACATTTTCCTATCCCTGGACAGATATGGAGAATAATTTATAGAGCACTATCAGGGTAGGTGGAACATGGAAGACAACCAAAAAGTCCATGAACAAAAATGAGGTTCCAAAAAGTTTGAGCTCAGTACATAAAAGCATAACAGTCTGGCAAACTTGCACCCGAAATGCAAGGGATACTAAGCTCCACCACACAATAATTGACTCTGTACATTGCTTCCTCCAGCTCAGCCTTTTTACTCCTCCAGAGAGACTCCTTCTAAATACGTGTATCAGCAAAGCAAGAGGATGAGAAAATGCTCATAGAGGATGTGGCACCAGAAGAGGAAACCAACATTCTTTTGATAGCCCATGTTGAAGAGATAGGGGAGTACTGCGCTGAGAAGAACAAGAGAGACCTGCATTCAAATCCCCTGGGTGATTTTGGGCATTACCTATCTCACAGGACACTTGTGAGGATAATGTGACAGGAGAGAAACTGAGGAGTAGCACCATGCAAGCTATTTGAATTCTTGGGAAGGAAGGAGAAACAATCAATGAGAAAAAAAATTCCAACAGCAAGGTTGCTGTTTTCATGCAAATATTTTAAAAAAGCAAGTTGCCACTAAAAAGTTAAGAGGTGCCCAATATCTATATCAATAATAAAAAAGGAGTTGACAAGGAGGTAGAATGAATTACAGTAATTCTTCTGTGGCCATTGTGTTCTTTTCTCTAGATGGGGATCTAAAGCGAAACGGGTTCCTGCCTTTCCAATGTGGGGTCAGTCTCCATTTTCAATGAGTTTGGAGCCAAAAGGTGGTTGGTTGCGAGTCCTCCTCCTCCTCCTCCAGGCCATCCACTCGGAATTAGTCTCCAAAGATCTCCTTGTAAGGAGTTGGCGCTTGTTCCATCCAAGCGCAGATGTCATCTACTCTCTCTGTCCTCTCTCACCCAAAATAGATACCAGTGTGTCTCCAGGGTCTCAGAAAGGAAACATCACCATTCTTGGGGGTGGAGGTGTCCAGAGACCACAGCGTTGCAAAAGGGTGAGCATTTTATGGAATGGCGAGTAAGAATCTCACATGTGTGGAAGGCAGAGAGACCTTCATATGGAGGGCTCTCTCACCACCATCTATGCACGCACTTCCTAAATGGAGATTATGACGTGAAGAGGGACTCTATGTAAATAGCGTGTGGAGATGGTAATGAGTCTGTTTTACAAAATGGAGGAGCTAAACAAGAAAGGAACCCTTTCTAAGGTCGCTTCCGCACTAGACTGTTATAGCGCTGTGATTCCACTTGCAACATCCTATGGAATCCTGGGGTTTGCAGTTTTGGGAGGGGCCAGCCGGCTCCTCCCGAAATTGCAAACCCCAGGATTCCATAGGATGTTGCAAGTGAAATCATAGCGCTATAACACTCTAGTGCGGAAATGGCCTAAAACTGCGATCCTTTGTACACTTATCTAGGAGTAAATTCTATTGAATAAAATGCAACTTACTTCTCATGAGCCAAAGTCAAAACGAACTGAGGAAGGGAAAATCAGTATGTAGGTATCCACTTGTGAAATGATGGGTGGATTTCAGAGGCTGTGGTCTGCCATTTTCAAATAAACAGTTCTATCTAATCAATCTGTCAACAATTTCTATCCATGTTTTTAGTTAGTTTTTGGATTACAGCTTTCAGGAAATGCAAAAAAAAAGTCTGTTTTTTCCCCTAAGATCGTTTTTTGACTACAGTTCCCAAAATCCCACCCAGTGGCCATGCTGGCTAGGGATTTTGGGGAGTTGTAGGTCAAAAAAAGTAACTTTTTCAAGCTCAGCCTCTAATGAAAATGCCACGGATTTTTAAGGTATTTTGAAGTAGGTGTTTCTTTTTTCTTTACCTTAATGAACATAAAGAATTCTAATTTCTATACTGCTGATGATAGCAATCTCTTCTACAACCTTCTGCTCTCTGAGTCAGAGATACATGCCTAGATAACCTAGCATCTCCCCACGCATTAACTGTTTGTTGCATCTAACAATTTCACAATTTGTCCTTAATATTCATGAAGAGCATAGACAAAATCTACACTGAAAAGTTCACGTAAGTTTTAAGAAGAACATTATTCCATGGGTTCTTTAGTGCAGTTAGACAATGCTAGACTGTCCATGATGGTCTTGGTAGATGGTAACATGCACTAATTCACTTCTAATTTTGGGTGGGCTTGCTATATTTGGGGCTGTCTCCTACCCATCCTGCTGAGTGGGGCCCTGGACTTGTATTTTCAAAGTTCTGACTTGATGGTACCACTGCACACACTATATTTCAGAGAAAATTACTGTACATCCATTCTGTTCTGTCCTTCCTATCTTCTTTCTTCCTTACCTCTTTGAACTCCTGGATTTGTGTTTGGTCAAACATGGAGAAGACATTTGAGCTTCCTCCTTCTGCCGCTGCCCTCCTCTTTGCCTTCTTGGGGGCCTGTAAAGAGTTAAGATGGGAACTTATGATTAGGTCACTATATCCTTGGGTGGTCATCCGTCCTTTATAGAAGTTAGTCTGATAGTCCTCCGTTTGAAGGACTGCTCAGTCCCAGTCTGAACTGAAGATGAGGAAGCTTAAGAAGAGAGAGCAGGGGTTTTGAAGCAGTTCATCAAGGAGTTAAAGCAAGACAGCACACTGAGCAGAAACACCAGGACACCAGATCACAGCTTACCCCACTACGTATTGTATTTTGTATTTACATTATAGTCCTTCTTTCTAGCTTGGCACCTATACAAATAATTTTGTGTATGCAAATTGATGGTGATATTTATTATGTTGGCTTAAAAATGGCTGCTCCAACAATTCCTGCTTCAAGGCGAGAGGTGGAATACTTCCCCAAAGTTTCTATTTCATGTTTGTGACAGCTCTTTATTAGTGCAATACTTTTGTACGTATGTGTGTGCATGCGCGTGTGTATTACAGAATGTTCAGCAAATGGCTGTAAATCAGGATGATCACAGGTGAACAGCTTCTAGTGCTACCAATCAAAACATGTCTTTCTGTCTTTAATGGGTTTTCTGTGGTAAGACAGTAAAGATGCACTGGAAGAACACAAGAAGGATCTGAATGGATGGCAATAATGTCTGGACACATTGCCCTTTGTAAAATTCCATTGAACCTGGCATGGCTTATACGGTAAACACAGCCCTTTACTTATGCCTTCCGGAGCTGACAAGGGCTCTAGTTAATACATAAATGGATATTACTGATATCCTGCCTGATATTTTTCTGAGGGGGAAACATGCCAATTTGGGGCAAATAAAACACAAGGGCACAAACTGCTTTGGTGATAAATAAGAAGACCTAAATCCTGTTGTTATTCTTGACAAAGTAGACTAACTGAATCAGTGGGATTTACTGATGTTTTAATGCACCTGTCAACAATTGATGAAATAGGCCTTCTTCAGTTGAAAGAAACCAACAGGATTCCAGCCTCAGTATATCAGAAAATATTACCACTCCAGAACTGAGTGGGTGGGAGTCATGCAACTCTCTGGATGTTGTTGGACTGCAACACCCAGCAGCCCCAGATAGCAAAGCTGCTGCTAGGAAACTCTGGGGATTGCAGTCCAAATGATTCTCACTCTTGAGCTAATAGCAAGACATGTGCCAATAAAGAGAAGGTGGTTTCTGAAAACAGCAATGTAAATACCTCATATTTTAAACATCTGCTCCCAGACGGAAGAAAAAAACTACCTGGAAGAGATATTAACTTTTTCACTCATATTCTTTTCCAGTATTGATCCATTATATGTCTTTTATACAAGACTATTTTGACTATGTATTAGGGTTCATGCATGCTTTTGTCTATGTAGGTAATAAATTAATACGATTGCATCCTACACCAGATTTGGAAAGTTACTTATGGATTTCAGCTCCGATAATTCTCCATCCAACATGGCCACTGTTCATATTGGCTCAGGATTCTGGGAGTCATGGTCTAAAAATAATTTCCCCAAGTTCTCCTCACAGCTTTAGGTACTTGAATCTGCTGCGCAGGATGGCTACTGGCCCCCTATTCCCTGTGGTTTTGCTTCTCTACTCATCCACACACACAGGGTCAAACACGATCATTTAAACACGAAGCACTTGAAGCATTCTCAGTGCCTTTTCCATATCTCCAAACCTATTGGGAAGGTGAGGTGTCGGATCTCACAGCTTGTCCCTCAGCTGGTGGGAGAGACATTTGAAGATGCTTCCGAAAATGTTGGTGGAATGGCAAGGCAAAGATTTCAGGAGATTCAAAGGTCCAGTTTTACCAAGTTTGCACAGTGGGACTCCTAGACTTGTTATGTGTCTTCAAATCAACTCCAACTTATGGCAACTTATCTTACAAGTTTCTTGGCAAGATGTATTCAGAGGAGGTTTAGCCATTGCTTTCCTCTTGGGCTGAGAGAATGCAACCTGATCAAGACTACCCAGTGGGCTTCTGTGGCTGAGCTGGAATTTGAACCCTAGGCTCCTCAAGTCCTGGTACAACACTCGAGCCACTAGAGTTAGACCACACTGGCTCTCCTATGGGCTGCCAGCTGATGTTCAAGCTGCATCTTCCTTCTGCTGCAATGCTAAAGCCGGTAAAGCCAACTGCATGTAGAGAATCTGGCCTACATGAGATAGAAGGTAGCAAAGAAGCTGAGCCTGCCTTTAGCTGTGTAGTCCAGGGTGGTGGATTCCCATCAAATGTAAGTATGCTTGTGATTGAGTGTATGCATGAAGCTGAAAAGTTAAGAAGTGAACAGAACCTCCAAAATATACTTTGCAAAAGTTTCAAAACTCTTGTATCATACAGTTGGGGAGGGGGGAATGGCAGCTTTCCTGAGCAGGGACTGGTGGGACTTGTAGTCCCACACATGTCTATCCTACTGCCTGAGAATGTCCCTCTTAATACTGTTGGCAGCAGAGCTTCTTGACAGACTACAGCTCCCTGGATCCTCCAGCCAGCAAACCGACAACCAGGAGCAATAGCTTTCAATGCACACCAAGTACATCAACTAGTGAGTATTCAAGTTGTATAAAGTGACTCTCAGTGCAATGGCAGAAACACGTACACATAATCCTTGTGTTTCTTGTCTGAAAGCCAGAAGGGTCGTACCATCCCATTTTTGTGTCTAGATTTTACTGCATCTCCCCACCCTCAAGAAGTGTGACCTCGAAGCTCCTGTCCCCTAAATTGCCCCTTTGTGAGTTAAAACAAGTATCAATTCAGAAAAGAGTCCAACTGATTCCAAGCAGGATAAAGCATTCTACTGCAATATTCGAGAAGTAAAGAGAGCATTGACATGGTTGTTTTGGGAGGCCGCAAGGATTCACCAGCAGATTTCAAGTTTTGGAGCTGAGCAATGGAAATGTGATATTAAGTTCCTTTCCCTTCGTCAAAACCCTCCAGCTGTTATCCCACATGATCCTACCTTCTTCAGTATTCCAACTCATCCCCCAAATACACTTACTCCTCCTGCAAAGGCAAGGCAATGTATCAAGAGAAAGAAAAGGAAACTGGTGGTTTGTGAGAAATTGTGTGAAGGAGGAAAAAAGATCTGTAAGAATAAAAAGAATCATTAAGGGGAGTTTCCTTCCCCTGGTTGTCGAACATCTTTTGTTTTGAGCCATCATCAAACACTTTTTTGAATGGCAGCCTCAGCTCTTACTCTTCCTTTGAAATGTAGCAGATCAACAGAGTAATTAACTGATACTCCATTGGCATTTTCTCTCCACTTGGTGCATTCCCATGAGACTGGATGAAGGTGGACAAAAGATGGCGTGAGAAGTTGCCAATTTTCTCTGTGCCCAATTTACTTCCTAACCCTTTGGCATCTGTCCCCCTTTCTGTGCCACTTACCATTTTTTGTCAGTGCACAGGCAGGTAGGTCAACAGCAGCTGTGGGTGCGGTGGGGATGTCCCGGGGCCAGAAGGACGAGCAGCCTAGACACAGGCTGTGAATTCCCCCGGGGTTATATAGTCTCTCGTGGTGGGAGGCGGGACAGCTAACTATAGCCAGATCTTCAAGTTTGGCTCCAGGGATGAGGGGGTTGGGAATATAAACCAGAGTCCAGAAATAGACTCCAGCAGAATGCAAACGGGCCAACTCCTTTCTTGGAGAATGGAAAAGTATATTGGGTTGGGTAGCTCCTTGTTCATAAATCTTATTATCTTAGGGGGTATGTAGTACCCCAACCTCCTATCTTACTCCAAGGGTGGTCCCTACCTCCATCAGTTTCACATCTGCGTGAGCTTCTGCCCTGTTTGGGGTTCATCTGATCTTTTTGCAAGACAAAACATATTATTGTTATGATGGTATTCTTGATTATGGGTTGTCATCAACATACATGGTGCTGGATAAAATATAAAAAGTTAGGTCCCTGCTGGGAGGAACTTACAAAATAAGAGGATGGAAATGGAGGCCAGTGTGGTATGGTTTGAACATTAGGCTACAGCCCTGGAGACCAGGATTTGATT
This sequence comes from Cyclura pinguis, assembly GCA_030412105.1. Classification (NCBI taxonomy): domain Eukaryota; kingdom Metazoa; phylum Chordata; class Lepidosauria; order Squamata; family Iguanidae; genus Cyclura; species Cyclura pinguis. The sequence goes on from CM059604.1 coordinate 12,255,316, forward strand.
CTCCACTTGGCCATGGAAAACCACTGGGTGACCTTGGGCATGTCACACACTCTCAGCCCTCAGAAAACCCTGTGATAGGTTAGCCTTAGGGTTACCATGTCAGAAACAAACTGAAGGCACACAACAACAAGAAGACAGAAGAAAACACATTTATTTCCATTCTCTGTATACAAGCTTAGTTACATTAGGATTATACCAAAGTGTTTGCGAAAAAGGTTGTGTTTTTAATTCCCTTTTTGACATTCAGGTTCTTGAATTCACATCAATCATATTTTGTCAGATTCAACATTCTATATTTTTACAATGAACCAAAAAATTAATCCTCTTCCCAGTAGTTATCTCATGAGTCTTAAACTTGACAGCTTGCTTAACTAAAAGTCCAGCCACTCACTCCCTGAGCTATAGGAACTTGCTTGACTGGCCATCTGATTTGCTTCCTTAACCTGCTGTGTTGGACTCCATCTCCCACCATCCCAGTCAGCATGAGCAATGGCTGTGCTGTCTAGTGGATGATGGGAGTTGGAGTCTCACCCTAACTGGAAGACATCATTGATTACAGTGTAGGAAGCAGGAGGCATACTTCTTTCTGTCCTTCTTTCCATCCCTCTACCTACCCCTTCCTTTCTCACTCATAGCCCAGGGTATCCAATGTCTCTGAGAAAATTTCCTTTTCAGGATGGCTGGTCCCAGCTGTCACTTGGAAGACGCCAGGGAGCAGCAGAGGCTCCTAAAGATAGCTATCTGAGCTTCTTCCCCCATCCAGCTGCTGGCAGACAGGTCTGGGAAGTTCAGTCCATTCATCCCCATAATCCCAGCAATTTTTCTTCTAAAGAGCCCCTATTATACCCACCAAATGCTCTGAGAATGGAGATGAGGAAAAGAAAGGGAGAAACAGACTGAGATTGGGAAGAATATAAGGGCAGGGGAACTGTAGTCTAAAAGTCTGAAGGTATTCAACTAGCAATCCCAGGGTGAAATCTAGCCTTCTGAACATTGCGGCTGCCAAATCCATAGCAAAATAGGCTCCATTTGAGGGAAGGAAAAATCCCTTCCTCTGTTGTGCTCCTGTAAACCTCACTGCAGATTTGGGGAGCCTGTTGGTTTGAAAATTAACAGTGTTGTTGACCAGGGTTGCCATCATTCATAGGGGCAGATGCCATGTCACGTTCAATTTTCCAACCCTAGTATTCACAGTATGGCAAAACGCAGGTAAACAGCACAAAAGGGCAGCTATGTTGGAACACTACGTTTGGGAAAACACTAGCACTCTATTCCAGAGCTTGGGGAAGTTACTTTTTCAGGGCTACAATTCCCAGAATCCTCTACCCAGCATGGGCAAAATTCTGCCTGGAAGATTCTGGACGTTAGAAGCCAAAAAAAAAAAAAAAATCGATCTTCTGAAATCCTGCGTAATTTGAGGGTGATGGCTGAGAAAGACTGAATAAGTAAATTGTAACAGGAGAGGGAGGACAGAGACATAAAGAAACACTGAGAGAGGGAACAAAGAAAGGAGAAATAAAACCTGACTGAAAAATGATGGACACAGTGATAAAGATCTGAGTATACAGATTAGGAGGACAGGCAGGCTAATTTTTTTCTGCTAAGATCAGGAAAAGTGCAGGAAGGATAGAAGCCATCAATTCAGCCAAGGGTAACTTGAGCCTCTGGGCCTTTTACATTTACCTATGCTGAGCTGACACATCCTCCTCCTGGACACATGCCCAGCATGGAAGATGATATTCCCTGCTAGCCTAAAGAGATACCTTCTGTCCTCTCAGCTTGGGAGTAAAACCCTAGGGTCCCTGGCAGTGTGGAGCACAAAGGTGCTGCCTTATACCAAGCCACATCATTGGTCCTTCCAGCTCAGAAATGTCCACGCTGATTGGAGACAGGGTCCTTCTCAGTCTTTTCTAGAGAGAGGCATGTGCCTCTGGGATTTTCTACACATAAAGGATGTACTCTGTCATTCAACTCTGGTTCTTCCCTTGCGCAAATGTATGCTCTTCAAACATTCCCGTGTTTACAGCTGCATGGCAAACATCCAGAGTAAAGTTCAGTGGCACAGCAAACACTTTGTATATAAAGAGGGCAGGCTCAGTCTCCAACATCTCCACTGCAGGACCGGCAAAGACTTGAGCCTGAAAACCTAAGACGGCCGGCAGGGATTGTTTGGATTGCAACTCCCATCAGTCCTAGCTAGCATAACTGACAGTGAGGGAATGTGAAAGCTGCAGTCCAGCAACATCTGGAATATCACACATTTCCCAAACTTGGTCTAGACAATACGAAGCAAGATTGAACGAATAGGTCTCTGCCTTGTTAAAAGGCAACTGTTCATATACGCATGAGACAACATTTCTCAGTGGATAAGTGGGAAGCTGGCCCATTGAATTTTTGAACTGCTGAAGGTGAAACGACACTTCCAAGAAAAGAGGCTACATCTTATGTTTTGCATTATATCAATGTAAATGTAGGCTTATTATAATTTGCATAATATTCATGTAAAGTTATGCATATTTAACATTTTGTTACACATCAGAGAAGGCACGATCAATGCAATTAGTCAGTTCTCCACATTCACTACGGTTAGGCACACAGGACCCCCACAAACATGGAAAATCACAAATAAAGTTTGTGAGATGTCTGCTGAGGCATGGCGGGGAGAACAGGCACCGGGGTCCAAACTAGGGCAGAGACAGGAGAGGGAAAGCGGGTGGGTCTGCATGGTTGGCCCTATACTTCCTCTCTCTTGCCCACCTCCTTCCTTGGTTGTGGGGAGGCAACGGGAGAAAGTTTGTGGTGCTGAGAAATTTGGCTGCAAGCCATCTTAAGCTGGCCAGCAGCCACTGGTGGAGGTGGAAACGTGTGTGTGTGTGTGTGTGTGTGTGTGTGTGTGTTAAAGGGCTATGCATCATGATTGGAGCTGCCAAGAGGGAAGGTTCCCTTAGAAAAGGAGTGCTGGGGTGCAGAAGGGTTGGAGGGCAAGGGTTGGAGAAACTCGCAAATAATAAAAGCCGTGAAAGTCCCACCTGAAAATGTGGAGGGCTGACTGTATTAATGTAAATATTTATCTAATGCCATCTATCTACATAGTACTACAGAAGAAGCCAAGCATAATAGAGATCTGTACCCCAAAGTAAATATGCTCTAAAATAGACACAGAGAAACAACAGAGGAAGGGCGTTGCATGGCTGGGCAGGCAAGGAGTATGTCATTGTTTCCAGTACATATAATAAATGTACAATAAAGTATAAGGGCTAACAGGCAGATAGGATATGTGTGGCATTCCCTCCCCCCTGGGGTTGCTAGATTGTGGTCGTTTCCACACTAGCTTGTTAAGAGTTCTATTATTCCACTTTCAACATCCTATGGAATCCTGGAGTTTGCAGTTTAGGGACGGGCCTTTGAGGGGCCCCCCCTGAACTGCAAACCCCAGGATTCCGTAGGATGTTGAAAGTGGAATAACAGCACTATAACAGTGCAGTGCGGAAACGTGGTGTATCTCCCAGGAAATCTAGCCAACGACCACAGTCAATAGGGAGGACAGATCCTCCAACAACATTTCACAGATTAACAGGACATGTGTGGCCAGACAGGCATCAGACTGTGGTTAAGATGGCAAAAATTATGAATGAAGACCATACAAGCCAGGAGAGGCTTCAGCACTTTGCTTTTGCCTGAGCTTCTTGGAAAAGGCAAGATTCCGCTCCCTCCTTTCTTCTCCCACTGCTGAGTTGAGTTCAAAGTACTGTACTTTTACATGTTGAACTCAAAGGCCCCTCCCTAAACTGCAAACCCCAGGATTCCACAGGATGTTGAAAGTGGAATAACAGCATTATAGGTCATTTCTGCACTACACTCTTATAGCGCGATTATTCCACTTTCAACATCCTGTGGAATCCTGGGGTTTGCAGTTTAGGGAGGGGGCGGTCGCCCTCTCCCTAACCCGCAAATCCCAGGATTCCACTGGATGTCGAAAATGGAATAATGGCACTATAAGAATGTAGTGCAGAAACGACCTATGCCTTGTGCGGAAATGGCCTTAGACTCAGGCCAGAGGGGGTCGTGACCACGACAGCATGACGTCAGTCACGCAGCAAAGGCTGCTGGGAGTTTGGTCATCGCTTTCCCCATTGGACGCTCCCTTTTGTTTCCCATTCGGAAACCTCGGTGCCAGCCATAGCGCCCTCGGTTTTCCCGGTCAGTCAATCAACCATCCACTTCCCCCCTCCACTATTTCCTTATTGGTCCCCGGTCGTAACACAGCTTTTCCACAGCTTTAAGTCTGACATAAGCGTAAGTCAATTAAAAAAATTAAACCCCTCCCAGAGTTATTAAATAGTCTGAGAAAGCTTCCGCCTCGCCCCCCACAAGAGCTCTATCTGGCGTTCCACCCCATTGGCCGACATCAGAAACGTTCGTGCCCCGTAGGCATACCTTTTCGCGTCTAATTGGTTCGGAAACACGCCACTCAACCCAGCTGAGCACATTTAACGGGAATTGCCGCTTGCATTCCGCTGCCCGTAAACGTCATGCGCATTCGTGACTTAGATGGGTTGGTTTTTTTCGTTCACGCTGGTGATTGGAAGATCTTTGCCGGCTATTCTTCCGATTGGTTGAACTTTTTTTTAAGTTCACGCCTTCTTTTATTCTTTCGACAAGAGCTATAGTCAGCTCTTCGCTAATTGGTTCCTCTTCCCCGGCGTCCCGACTTAAGAAAACGGATTTCTGGTTCTGGGTCATTATCTGCGATTGGCAGATGCTTCCCGCTAGTCCCACCTATCGCCTGAGTGTCTTATCACCGCCCTTCCTCATTTTGATAGCCATCTCTTAAATCCACTTAGCGATTGGCTGAGTACCATATTTCTTCCCAATCCGATTGGTTCGCCCCCGAGTTCCCGCCCTCGTGCCCGCGCCCTCCCCATCGCTTTCCTTTCCCTTTTTGTGATTGGCTAAAATAGTCTTCCTCCTTGATGCTCATTGGCTGAACTTCGGCCTGGGCGGCCTGGAGATGCGCGCGCAGCTTGGGGTGGTTGCTTCTGTTACTGCTGGTACTGCCGTCTAGGCAGAGGGGGGGAGTGTGAGGCTTTGGGCTGCCTCCCCCCTTTCCCTTCCCCCTCCCCACTATAGCCCAGGCTTTGGCTTGGCTACTAGGCCGCGTCCCCCCCTTGGGGGGGAGGGGGGACCTTTGTCGCAATGGAGGCTGGGTCTGGGGAGCCCCCAACCCCGCCGCCCAGGTATAATGCCCCCCGCTCAGTTCTCCATGGGCTCAAGGGGGTGGACCCCGCTTCCGTGGCGTTGGAAGGGTCTGGAGGCAACAAGGCAGCTTTGCCCCTGGCAGCGGCCGCTGCAGTAACAATGGAAACCGTGGAAGCCACCGTGTGGACCAACGCTACAACGGCAGCAACTTGTATCGCTACAGAGGTGTCGTTAACCACAATGACTGCAGAGATGTCTCTTGTGGCCAACGATAAAGGAAAAGTGGCATCTCCAGCAAAGGTGGGCTTTGAAGCCACAGCTGTGGATGGGACTTCAGTGGGAGATGGATCTTCTGGGGAGACGGCACCTGTGGCCAATTCAGTGGACAGTTCTATACCTGCCACAGTAACGGTAAATGGGACATTTCTGATGTCATCCAATGATGTTGGGATGGTGTCATCGCCTGTGGCTGTGCCTAAGGAAGCCATGGTGAAATCGCTCCCACTTCCACCATCATCACCGACTGTGGTAGTGGTGGCACCTAGTCCGTTGACGCCTCCAGAAAAGACCTCACCCACGTCTCCCAAAGATTTGGCACCTCATGATGCCTCAGCACCACCAGCACCATCCCAGGACATGGGTTCCCAGTCTAGTCTGGGCACTGTGGCATCCAAGGCCCCTCCTGCTCCTGATACCCTGAGCTACTTGGATTCTGTAAGCCTTATGTCAGGCACATTGGAGTCACTGACTGGACCTGGATTCCTTGACGATGCTAGCTCCTTGGGCTCGGATTCTGAGATCAATGGATTGGCGTACCGTAAGACGGACAAATATGGCTTCTTAGGAGGCAGCCAGTATTCTGTTGCACTGTAAGTATTACTAGTCTGAGAGTTACAGTCCACAGATTTCTGCATCCAGTTCTGTAGAAGTCAAGTGCAATTTGTCAAGTGTACAAATTCAGTAGCTGCCAAACTCAGCAGGTTGAGCTAGAGTAAAGCAGAAATAAGGATTTTGCCTGAAGAGGGATGATCTCATACATCCAAAGAAGGGGGAAGGGCAAAGCATACAATATATTGTACTCTCAGGAAATTGCAGATCACAGCCAACAGTTCTGTGTAAAAGGATACAGTTCAAAAGGTTTGATGGACAAGCTGTTATAGATGCTGCCTAGTAGTGGCCATAGCAGGATGGTCCAGCTTTCCCCCAGCCTAGTGTCCCACTGCCCAGATGGGTGGAGATACTGCATCTACCATCCCGAGCCAGCAAAGCCAATGGTGACATCAGCTAGGGATCATGTAAAATGAAGTCCTCTACATCTGGAGAGGACTACACTGGAAAGGCTTGGAGGGTTGAGGCAGCACTTTATGCAAGGGTTCTTCCCAAATCTGTAATTCCCTGATAAACTGTTCCAAACCTCTTCTCACTTTCTACTGAATGAGAGCTAGTGTCCCTTAAAAGAGAAGACCACATACTCCATCCAGCAGGTTAGCCTACTCCTTCACTGAGATGGTGGCCCACACTTGAGGTGTGTGCTGGTCTTCTGTTCGGGTCAAAATAGTCCAAGAGGATGTTTCCAAATGGGAGAGGCCCAAATGATCTGATTTTATAGCTCAGATACTTTTTGGTGTTCCGGAAACTGCCTTATTATTTAGGAAAAAGTGCACTGACTCTTTTGGGATAATCCTAGTTGATTGTGTCTTCCTAAACCTGCACTGTTAACACTTCAGTACAGTTCTTTTGTTACTCTGAATGAATCAGTTCTCCAATCCAAATATGACTCGGAACTCATCATTGTCCTTTTTTCCATAACTTATGTTTTTCCTCTTCTGCTTGAATGTTACCCTTATTGGCCTGAAATCTGAACCATATCTTTAGGTGTCTAGTTTTATTGGAAGGGTGCTGGGTGCTCATCTGGATTACTCATTGTGACTCAGTGCCTATATTTCTTGCATGCTAAACTTTGTCCCAAATGTGTTTTGAGGTTGGTTGGTTGACACCTCGTGCTGTAGCATTAACTATAATAGTATGGATACAATTTTTTTGTGATTGAACTTCCTCAGGAGCTCCTAGCTTGTGACAATAGTCCAGTTGGCATCACTTCTGAACAGACTCTGTTAATAACGCGCATTAATGGTGAGATGAGGAGAGAAGAACGACAAGGGAACCCCTTGCTTCTGGATGTTAGCTTGCTAAGGATTAAAAAAATGTGCATAGAGTGTCTGCATCAGTAATTGCTAACCTGTACAGACAAAGGAAGCAACCACATGCTGAAGTTTTCCTTCAGTTTTCTCGCTGTTAGGAGAGGATGGAATAGTGAGTTGGTCAATTGGTATCTTATCACATCATAGCCTCCCTTGGAGACGGGATGCAGGGATGGGTGCCCTGTTCATCTGGCTAAACCATGCTGTTCTTAGTTGACTTTAAGCTCTCAGTAAAGTTCAGTGGGATTAGAGAGCCAGTGGCATTTCCGATGGTGTTGGACTGGCTCCTATCAACTCTAGCCACCATGACCAGTTGTCAGGGTGATGTGAGTTGTAGTCCAGAAACACAGCCAGGGTCACAGATTCCATGTACCCTTGTGTACAGCTTTGGCTTTGGTTGTTGAAGAAGCATTAAGCAAGGAATTTCCTAAGATCTAAGAGGCAGGTATTTATACCCAAAGTATGTCTTCTGTTTGCTTATTTCGAACACTCCCTTTTCCCCATTCTTGATCCTCTCCTCCCCCAGATGTCATCATCTACAAGCAGCCTTCAAAGCTTCTATGAGTTTTAAAGCAGCTTGCTATGCAGTTGGGGAAGGAGTAGGGGTGAGGTTGCCAGAAGGGTCAGTTTCTCCAGAGTCTGAAATGGTCTTTGCAGTGGTGTGCGTGTATGTGTGCATATGTGCTGTTCAGGAAGAGCTTTTGAACTCTTGCAAATAGAATGTACCTTGCTACCTTTCCCTTCTCCTTCTCTGTAGTGTCACATAGTGTTGCGTTCAGAATTTGGAATAGATGCTCGCTCAGAAATTCTGGGGCTATTGACAGCTTTTTCCAAGCTCTGGACACACCACCGTGGTTAATTCTCCATCCTGGTTTTTGAAAGCTTGGAGATTCCGGTTTACTTAGAAACTTAGCTTGTAGGACCTGCAACTGTGTAAGAAAATAAATAGGAATGGCCTTCAGACACACAGTGAAGCCCCAATTTGTAACTAGTCCCACTTCCTTTAGTTTCTAAATAATGACAATAAGGTTGGAGGAAGGGCGAGGGTCATCTTTTTAGCTTACTATAAGTCACCTGAGAAACTTAATCCCTTGTTTTTAAAGGATATGGACTGGGGAATGATACCTTGTTTCCTTGACTTCTTGAGTTATGTAAACAGCATATATTTGTGAATTTAAAAATTAGCTTAGCTAGCATCACAGTGTGTAGATAGCCCCTAACAATGAGTTCAACAGCCGTGTCTGAATCAGAGCTTTCGTTAAAAAGAGGAAGACACAAACTGTGCTGATCTCATGGTTTGATGAGAACAACCTTATTGGATGCAAGTCCTCTTTACCCAGCGTGGTGTTGTTGTGTACCTTCAAGTAGTTTCCAGTTTATAGCAACCTGTCACACGGTTTTCTGGGGCTGAGAGTGTGTGACATGCCCAAGGTGACCCAGATCCATGGCCGAATGGGGAATTGAACCCTGGTCCTCCGGGGTTTTAGTCCAGTGCTCAAAATCACTACGCTACGCCTTCTTTCCCAGCATACGTAATAATAACTAAGAATATAAGAAGTGCCTTTTCTGGTTCAGACAAAAGGCTTGTTTAGTCTTGCCTTTCAACTTCAACTGCCAGACAAGTGCTCCAGCGAAGCCTAAGGCAAAGTGGCCGTTTGAAGAAGCAGTTGTTTCTCACCAATGATAGTTAAATGGAGAGACTGTCTGAACAGGAATAGGAAAGTTTGGGTCCATTGTAGGATATAATGGCTAATAACTTTGGAGCCAGCATGGTGTAGTGGTTTGAGTTTTGGACTATGACTTTGGAAGACTGGGGTTCGAATCCCTGCTCAGCCATGGAAACTCAGTAGGTGACCCTGGGCAAGTCCTACTTTCTCAGGAAGACCCCCTCTGAATAAATCTTGCCAAGAACACCCTGTGATAAATTCATCCTAGGGTTGCTGTAACTTGAAATTGACTTAAAGGCACACAGCAACAACAACTCAAACCAGTTTGGATTACATCTCTCTGAGTCCCCCAGGCAGCATGGCTATTCCGGAAGTACCAATACATAAGAATAATTCTTGAGAGCTGTATAATAACCATTGGTTTGTTTGTTTAATATCCCTCCCTTCTCCTGGCACATTATCCAAGGCAGATAACACGCTGAAACAAAGTTCAGGTGCAACCTTCAGGAACTGGTCTTATTATCTCTTAGGCAGTACTGCATGGTAGAAGGCAGTAGCAAAAGAGGAAGACCACATTACAGATGGATAAACTCAACCAAGGAAGCCACATCCCTGAATCTGCAGTTGGGCAGTTGAGGACAGGGTGACTTGGAAGTCTTTCATCTGTGGGATTGCCGTAAGTTGAAGTTGACTTGACAGCAGTTAACAACAACAAACAGGCCCTTATGTGATGTAGAGGTAGGCCAGATCATTCCAAATTTTATCGGAAAGAAAAGCTTAGTGCAACTGTTAAATATGAAGATGTAAGTTTGTCTAGGGCAGTCACTGTCTGCAGAGACCAGTGAGTGATTTCAGTTGCAGAACATGTTTTTAGTTGCTAGTTTGATGAGTGCAAACTTTTGGTGGTTTTATAGTCTGCTGACTGGGAGGTTTGTTCCTCTGCCGAATAGTGGATTGTGATGGAGTGTGTTTGTGTTAGGGATTAGGTTCTGTTTTGGTTTTGTTTCTGCTGGTGCCTGTGTGGGGGGTGGAGCTTTGTTTTCTGGGAGGGGATGGCAAACCCGATTGTGTGAAGGTTCCCTTCTTGGGTGTAGTTTAGCTGCTGTTCCTGCTAGAGCATCTGTATTACCTTCTGTCATCTCTCAGCTGCCTATGGAGCTGGACCCCTCCAAGCAAAGCCAGTTACTGAGAAAGGATAATCAACAAAGAAGATAGTAGCCAGTTGCAACAGATCTTCAGGTATTAGGACCTAAATAGAGTTAGAGCTGAAAAGAGGAAGGCTATTCCTCGGGATGGCGGAAGACCAAACTCCCAGCATCCTTTACAGCTGAATTCACTGTGGTCCATCTGGAACAGTCTTGGATTGAAATGGAGAGGTTAGGATTCTTCTGAGTTATTGGGGAGAATGTAAGAGCCAGGATTCATTGTTGTGTATTTATTTTTTTCCCTACCTAACTTCATTCTGTTTTAGAGAAAATCACTCACACTTGCTACCACTGGTGCATGGCCCAAGTATGTGTGTTTGTGTTCTGCCTTTACTTTGCAGTCAAGTACTGCCTCCCTCCTTGACCGACACACCATCCCAATTTTAGACTGTGAAGCAGGGTTCCATTATCCTGTTTCTGTATTCTGCTCCATGAACTTCAAGAATAGGTAGACCATTTGTAGACCTCAGGTACTGAGTATGGATTGGATAACCATAGTTTAAATGGGGACATGGCTATCTCACTTGGTGGTGTTTGCAGTTTTCTCACAAATTGTTGTAAGCATAAAATGAAACGAATGTCTGCTGGTTTGAGGTCGTAGGAGGAAGAGTATGTATTATGTAGTTAGTCTGTTTATGCCTCTTCAGCTGGAAAGGCTTCCAGAACAGTTAATGGAACAGTAAAAACAAGTGCCTTAAGGCTTACTGTTTGAGAAGACATGACACAAAAGGAAGAAGGAATGTGGAGGGGAAAGGAAAACTAAAGAACTGGCGGCTACATTTTCAGTGTGATAAGGTTTTTATAATGGCTAAATGTAATACGGGAGGATGTTGAGTCACCTTAGCATTACTACCTGGAATGGAACTGCTTCAAATAGTGAAGCAGATCAAAATGAGTAGTTTCATCAGCTGGGGAGGAGAAGGAGTAGCCTTTCTTCTTGCTTCTTCCTCTTCTACAACTTGATGGAAAGGCAACTGAGTGAAAGGGAGGGGAGGATGGAGCTTGACTAAGCTGGTTTTTCGGTAAAGCTGATGTTGCCACTTATAACATGGGAATATTGGCCAAACGCAGAGCTCCCTCATTATCGGGAACTGAACAGAGGCAGTTTCATGTGGCATCTGTATGCATAGGCTGAAATGAAACTGAATAGTGTTTAGTGTCCAGGGTTGCTTAGCGGAGAAAAGAAACCCCATAAAAAGTACCCATTGTTTTCAAGGTGTGGCTATGGGAGAAAAGTCCTCTTTCTCTTCTCTCCCTGCCAACCCACTTCTTCCTTGCCTTTTTTTTTTTTTAATCAACCCCACTGCTTCCTGTTCGGCACACAGCCCTTCCTGTTTCTTGCTGAGTTCTTTTAAAAGGAGCCCTGCCCATCTCCTTTCATGTGATCGCCTTCCCCAGGTCTCCTTGACTAAAGCTAATGTGTCCCTGTATATGGAACGCATGAAATTGGATGCCTCTCCTTTCTTTTTGTCATACATGGATTTCGTTTGGCTTCTTGTATAAGATTTAGGGAGCTTGCTTATCAACCTGTACATTCTGTCATGAGAAACCTAACTAATTCTGAATCAGAACTAGGCTGAAGGGTTTCCTCATTCCAGTTATGGTTGCTGTCTTGCCCTGAACATTCTTCTATGTTTTGTTTTCTGTTTGCCTTTGAAAGCTGAGTTCATTGTGACGCTTATGCTTGTCTACTTGTATACATAGTTGATGAGCTCGAAGGAAGGGACAATGAAAAACCACAAATATTTTTATTGCAGAGGCCTGTCAGGAACGTGACGTGGTGAGGAAACCGTGTTGCCCCTTCTTGTCCCATAATCTTGCAGGCTACAAGGCCAGGGCAGGGAATTTGGGCAAGATCTAATCCAGACGTTTTCCATGTGAGACAGCTGACTGCATGTGTATTTGAAGAAACACCACCAAAAGGAATTGTGTCAGCCTGCTTTCCCTTTAGCTGAACACCAATGAAATTACAAAGAACATGTATGTTCAGGTTGGGTTTGTTGTTATTTGCTGTCAAGTCAGGTTTTTTCTTATGGTTTCTCTGTAAATATGAGACCTCCATGATCCCCAGTCACCAACTGCCCTGCTCAGCTCTTGCAGATTCAGGACTCTGGCTACCTTGACTGAATCAATCAACCTGTACCACGGGTCTTCCTCTTTTCCTACTGCCTTCCACTTTGCCGAGCATTATTACCTTTTTCAGTGAGTCATGTCATCCTGATATGTATAACAGCCTCAATTTAATCATTTTGGTTCTGGTGATAATTCAGGTCTGATTTGTTCTAGGATCCATTCATTTGTTTTTATAGCAGTTCGAGGTATCCATTCAACTCAGGTTGGGGATAGCTTGGTATATGCCATCTCAGTGTGGTTGTGACATGCAGAAAATATAGGATAGAAGGGACTGACAGGGACTATGAACCTAGAGAATTAAGTAGTTTAGCACCATTACAGTGCTCTCTCTCTCACCCAAACAGCAAAGCACTTTCTTTTATTTACTTCTCAATGTGGCTGTGTGGTTTGCCTTTTCAAGAGTGGGCTTACAGTTGCTTCCTTCAGAAATTTCAGACACCAGATGAGAGCATCAGGCCCTGGTGTGTTGTATAGCTGTTCCCCGAATAACAGAAATAGCATGTAACTTGTTTAAAATAGGCACATAACATTGATTTCTACAGAATTCAAACCTTGGCAATGCTCACAGGCCTTCTCTTTTGAACTCGTTATCCACATTTTATCTTATTTTTCTTATTTCAGAGAAAGTGCCATCCCTGTAGATGTGGCCAGACAGAGAGAACTCAAGTGGCTGGACATGTTTTCCCACTGGGATAAATGGCTGTCACGCAGATTCCAAAAGGTCAGTGGAGATCAGTTGTGAAATGCTCTGTTCCTACCCACTTGAGGAAAGGACCCCAACTTGTAGCTGATGGCTGGTTGTTAGTGTGTGTGTTTATTTCATTTATTTATAACTTCTCAATTTTGTTACAGGTGAAATTGCGCTGCCGGAAGGGAATTCCTTCATCCCTTCGGGCCAAAGCATGGCAACTTCTTTCCAACAGCAAGGAGCTTCTGGATCAAAATCCAGGGAAATTTGAGGTATTTTTGAGTGCTGTTTTGATGCTACTGTACCAGTGGGATGGGACTTGGGTCTCTCAAGCTGGGAAAAGGCATAGAACCATATCTTTATTTTTTGCAAGGCTTTATACTCCACTTTTAAGGATACGAATCTTTGCAAAGCACCATACAGGTAGCATCAAAACAGATGGGTAAAATAAAATAGTAAAATAGTTAAACGCTGCTAATTCATATAAAGTCTTCAGGATCCTTCCCATAGGCTGAACTTTAAGTATTACTGTTTTTGACTTCAACTTCCCTGGGGGATGCTGGGGTTTGCAGTCCAAACAGCTGATTATTTCTGTGCCAGCTTATAGTAGTTGATACAGTGTGGCAAGGGGAGAGTGCATGTGGAAAAAGAGCAGATGCTTCCTGTCTCTTTTGCGTGTGTGTTTCTCTTCCCTGGAATCCTTTCCAGAAGTGGAGCTGTTGTGTGAAAGGGAAAGTCCTCTCCCTCTTGCCTCCTTCCTTTTCAAGTTCTCAACCTTCCCCACTTTTATCTGCCTTTTATTAGGAACTGGAACGACAGCCTGGAGATCCCAAATGGCTTGATGTGATTGAGAAGGACCTACATAGGCAATTCCCATTCCATGAGATGTTTGCAGCTCGGGGAGGCCATGGGTGAGGACGAAACAAAAGAGGGAAAAACCATGATACTCTTAGGTGTTTCAAACCTTTTGAAAGTAAACTTCTCTGTATTAGAAACCCTCTTAAACATACTTGGTTGATTCTTCCTGGTGTTGCTTCTTCCTTGCCTTCCTAGCTTGTATTTCCACTCATGTCACTGTTCCTTTCCTTGCATTTTCTCACTCCCAGTTCAAGGTTAATAGGACTTGCCATTAGTAAGACACTTGGGAATCCTACCTCTCTCCTTGCTTTCCAAAATGTATTCTGGTCCGTGACTTGAAAAATCCTGAGCCTAAGCTCTTCCCTAAACCCTCTGACTAATGAAATGCTCCAGTGAAATGGGGTGCATAACTATTTGGTCACCTGGCCTTAGGCTGGAAGTGGTGCACCCTAGATTCATATTTCCAGTCTTTTCCAAAAACCAGCAGTCCCAGTTTAGGTTGGATGCTCCCTTGAGGCAGGGAAAGATTCTGGTTTCCCATCTTTCATGCTTCTGCTCCATCGCAGGCAGCAAGACCTTTACCGTATCTTGAAAGCCTACACCATCTACCGGCCAGAAGAAGGGTACTGCCAAGCCCAGGCTCCTGTGGCTGCAGTTTTACTGATGCATATGCCTGCAGAGGTAAGGAGCTTCACTGTCATGTTGAAGAGTGTTGGGGAAGACAGCAGACTGTTTTAGAACTTGAATTCTCTCAGAAAAGTGTGGGATGTAGCAGGCCTGTTTTGGAAGGAGCCATGCTTCCTGAATTATCTGCATTGGCACCGAACTGGAGCAGGCTGAAATGTGAGACGCATCACACCTCTGGAAACCTTGGGGACTTGGTGGTGACAAGGGGTGGCTCACATCAGGCTTACCCAGTGGCCTCATCCTTTGCTGAATCTCTGTGTCTTGGAGTGTTTAAGTGGGCTACTGGGAGCCTGGTTACCTTCCTTTGCTGCTCTCAGCTGCTGCCATGTTTCCATATGAGGTCATGCATAGCACTGAAATACAGGCACTAATATAAAGAATACTGTAAGTCCACAGCTCTTTCTGGTCTCAGCTTGGCTTTCAGCATTTGCCTCTTGCTTCTGCAGTATCATCATACTGCCTGTGCAGTAGCCAGGACAGAGGAAGTAGCAGTCTTGGGAGAGAAAGCTGGCTTGCCTGAATTGACTAGGATTAACTGTTTGCATCTGAGTGGGGAGCAAGTCAGAATCCTTAGATAGAGTGCCCAGCCCCTGGAGATATGACTGCACAGATGACTTGTGCTGAGAATTTCTTGGTCTCTCTCTGCAGCAAGCTTTCTGGTGCCTGGTGCAAATCTGTGAGAAATACCTCCCTGGCTATTACAGTGCTGGACTGGTAAGTGTGACCACATTCCTATGAGACACGACAGTAGGTGTTTCACAGGGAAAGCTTTCTGTGCAGTTGAAAAGATTTTTATATGTGGGAGATACCCCACCCCACTACTTCTTCACAAAAATGACTGTGCATTGTGGTGTTGTAGCAGGGTATCTCAGTATTTGCTTTGTGGGGTGGAGGAAGATGCTTCCTGTGAGATAGAAGCCCACTGAGAAAAGATGGGAGGCCCAGAGTCCAGGAATATTCAGAAATTGAATCATGCATTTCATGGAGAGAAAAAAGGGTTTTCCTTCCTTTCATTTTTCTCTGGGCCTGGCTCGTCTGAATTACTTTCTAGAGTTTGTTTTCCAGCCCATTTCACTTCCCTCTTTTTAAGACAACCTGAAATTCAACCCCCATGACTGATCTTGAAACTGAAGTCACTATGCACTCAAATTAGCTGGTCCATTTGTTTCTAGGAGTATTACTTGCATGCAGCTGATGACCGGACCCCTCTGTTGATGATGGGCAAATATAGACTCACTAGCCTGACCTCTCTGAAAAGTCAACCCTTCTTGAAATTAGGGCTGTAGTTCCTGAGTTGATTAGTCAGGAATATTAAAGACCCTCATTTGTCAGTTAGTTTTAAATAAGTAAATTGAATTACTTAACAAACTGTGATCAGCAAGCATCATCTCAGAAAAGGGTGTTCTTTCTTGCAGGAGCAAGAGCACTTTACAGAGGTTGGAAAAAGATTACTTTTTTGGACTACAACTTCTAGAATCCTCCAGGTACCATGGCAGTGGCTGGGAAGTTCCAGGAGCTGTAGTCCAAAAATGTGACACTCCCAAGCATTGGTTGGGATAGTTCCTGGTCTTGTGATGTGTACCCACATTTGAAAACAAAATAAATTTCTCCTCTTCCCCTGAAATATTTTTATTCTGTTACAGATATATGCAGACTGTACTGATTTTATGAGACTGCGGTCTTAGTCTGATAAGTCTTAAGCGTGCGTACTGGGGGATAAGTCCCACTGAACACAGTGGGATTTTACTCTAAGTAAACATGTATAGACAATCAATTCACTCTCCAGAAGTTGTTGGACTGCAGTTCCCAGCATTCCTCACCATTGACAATGCTTGCTGGGAGTTGCAGTCCAACATAATTTGGGGAACATGATTCTCATCTCTTGAATAAAACAAACATGCTCATACTTAAAAAAGAATGGGGTGAGATAATGTGAAGAGTTAATTCAGTTTGAAGCAATGTTCTTAGTTTGTTTTGAATCCCCCCCTCCCCCCAGGTACACCAATTTCACTAGGGCAGGGGTAGGGAACTTGGGGGTCTTTCACATGATGAAACTAATGTGCCCATCATCCTTGCCCAGTGACTGTGTTGTCTTGGTTAGAGTTGAAGCCTAGCATCATCTGGAAGACCACAGAATCCATATTCCTTTCACTTGGACCTAATGCAATTTTATTTTGACAGAAATGCTGTTTTTAAACAGTTGCAGAGCAATCATGAATCAACAAACAGGGGTGTTGCTATAGGGGGGCCAGAGTGAGGACATCACCTCCCAAAGAAGAATCCTTTTCCCCAATGAAATTGTTCTTCAATCTCCAAATTTCTAGCGGTACAGAAAATAAGATATTGAAAATGGAGGTTATTAAATGTTAATTCAATTTCCCTTGCCAAAGGACCCAAGACAGGTTATGAAACTTAAAGTTTAGCCATGAAATGTACTATATAAAAGTTTTTTTTAAAAAAAAAATTCTGTTAAAAAAAACATAGCTTAAACAGTTTTGAAATACATTTAAAAAGTGTTCAAAAATACTAAATAAAAACAGAATATACCATTTTAAATAATATTCTGCCATATGATTAAACTTGGTCAAATGCCTGCCTAAATGAAAAGGTCTTATGTGCAATCTAAAGGGTGGGGACAGGGCTGAGTGGGTCTCCCAGAGGGGATAGTTCCATAGTCCAGGAGCAATCACTAATAAGACTCTGCCTTGTGTCCTCACCAACTGTGCCTGTGAAGATGGCGGGATTGAGAGGAAGCCCTCCCCCTAAGATCTTAGAACCTGAGTTGCCTTGTAGGGGGAGATACAGTCTGAAAAGTCTGGACCCAATTCACATAAGACTTTAAAGGCTATAACTGTCCATACCTAGCACTCTTCTGTTTGCTAGGTTTTCATTCCCTTGATAGTTTTGTCTGGCTCTTTTCTTTGGATGCTTAAACTCTAATGCTAAATGCTCAAGTCAGGTTTTAAGCCTGTGGCTACACCCCTATAGACAGGTGATGTTTTTTGCTTCAGTATTGGGAGAACATCTCTAGTTTTCAGCCATTAACACAGCTGTTAAGAATCACAGAACACAGAAGCAATTAAGAATCACAGAACCTTAAAACATAAGGCAGGCATTCCAGCTCAAGGAAGGTGCAAAGTATGTTATTGGGGCCACTTCAAATCTGCAGTTTCTGTCTCCAGCCTTCCCATTTCTTCTGCCACTCATGAAGGCCACAAACACAGCATGTGGAAGTGGGTATAGTGGGCTTCTCTTTGGCTCTGTTCTCACTGAAAGAAGAACAGGTTAGAGGGAAGAGTGTGGATTGCCAATTTGATGGCCCTAAGTTCACCTCCCATCCCAGCTGTGTCTTGTTTATCTTGTACAGGAAGCAATCCAGCTGGATGGGGAGATCTTCTTTGCCCTGCTCCGACGAGCATCCCCCATTGCCTACCGGCACCTGAAGAGATACAAAATTGACCCAATTTTGTATATGACAGAGTGGTTCATGTGCATCTTCTCCCGGACTTTGCCCTGGTGCTCTGTGTTGCGTGTATGGGATATGTTTTTCTGTGAAGGTGAGGCTCATCCTTTGGTTCCCCTTTGCTGTCATTCAAACCCTGTGTGTTCTGGTTATTCGCTTTCCTCCTTGCCTCCCTCACAATGATCCAGTTGGGATCAGTGGCTTTCAGCTAGAAATCTTTTGTCCTTACTCCCTTTCTGAACACCCTTTCTATTATTGTAGACAGAAGGAATGCTCCTGAACTGCTCTTCACACAGATGCAGTAAACACCTTGGCAAACATGAGGTCTAAGAACTGGGGTGAGGAATGAAAGAGGTGGGGGGGGGAATCAAGATTTTAATGATACCAGATCAATAGTAGCATCATAATACCATGTGGAAGACTGCTTAATATTCTCCCAGGGGAGGAAAATAATGAACATGGTAGAGATGCATAGAAGTAGCCATGGTTTGCCTCTTCTCTCGTACTATACCCATGTGCATGTTGACTTGGAAGTAAGGCCATTTCCCCTTTCAACATCCTATGGAATCCTGGGGTTTGCAGTTTAGGGAGGGGCCTTTGAGGGTTTGCAGTGTGAGGCACCTTCCTAAACTGCAAACCCCAAGGCTCCATAGGATGTTGAAAGTGGAATAATAGCACTGTAACAGTCTAGTGTGGAAATGGCCTAAGTCTCACTGCCTTCAACTCTGCCCAGTCTACTGATTAGCAAGTGTGTTTATTATTTGTGGCCTCATAGTATTCTTACTTGGGTTATCTGTGAAATTGATCTGATGATAGATTAAGGACAAGTAACAGAGAATCCTTTTGGAATTTTAGCTGGTGAGATTCACTGGTACAAGATTTGAGGAAGTCTCATAGCTTGGACAACTGTATGGATTAGAAAAATTAAAGAAGATGATGCAGTCATCTTAAATTAAAGAAGATGATAGAATCTTGAGATTGTAGAAGGCATTTTCACCACATTTTTGTCTTCCCTGAGCTGTTTTAGGACCGGGAAAGACTTTTTTTTAACAGGAAGTAAACAGGAAATCATTTCTGGTTCACTTCTTGTTTATGAAAGGCCTCTGGTGGACTTAAAATGACACAGAAGTCCCCAAAATGTGACAGAATTGCTGCCCTTGCCCCGTAGAGGGTATCTGGGAGAAATATGGAACAGTTTGTAATCTCTGTCCCCTGTTTGTCTCTGTGGGGCACAGAAATGCCCATGGGGGCCACATGTGGCCTATAGGGTGCACTTGTCCCACTCCACTGTGATCCATGGTAGATATTCAGAGATAGTATACTAATGCATACCATTTGCTGGGCATATTAGCAGGCAAAGCCTGTTGCTTCAGTGCCTGGCTTATGAGATTTCTAGAGACCTCTGGCCTGCTGGTGGTCTGGGTAGTAACTGCTGGATGCTAGATAGGTACTAGTCCAGCATCTTGCTTCCTATATTTTTCTTTGGAAAGCTACCAAGTGGGCAAAGGCAAATGCTTTCCTAGGGAGTTGCCCGCAGAAGACAGGACTTTGTGGTAATTTTCTTTTGAACAAATTTCTCTGCCCACATAACCTTCTCTTGTTCATTTCCCATTTCTGACTCCTCATCCATGGCAGCCAGCCTCCCTCCTGCTTTCTCACTGATTCATCCATGTTTCTTCTGTCCAGGGGTGAAAATAATCTTCCGGGTGGGGCTAGTGCTGCTCCGGAACACACTGGGCTCAGTGGACAAGCTCCGCTCATGCCAGGGCATGTATGAAACGATGGAGAAACTACGGAATTTGCCTGTTCAGACCATGCAAGAGGACTTTCTGGTCCATGAGGTGGGAGTCAAGTCTTTTTTTTTTTTTTTTTTACAATATTTAGATAGCCATGCTATAAGGCAAGTTATCTGGGTGGCTCACAGAATAAAGAAAACAATTAAATCTACAGTGGCCCCATCCACTTTCATGAGAGTTTGGGGTGCAGAACCCTTGCAAAAGTGTAAAAATGGCAAATAAATCCTCCTCACGCTTCCCCCTTCCTTTGCCTTTTGCCCAGGCGCACATGCCTTCTTTCTCCATTTCTGGGCAAAAGGTAAGGGATTGGAGGGGTGCATGTCTCCCCCCCCCATTCCTTTGCCTTTTGCCTTGGTGTGCATTCTCCATGCTTGGGCAAAAAGAAAGAGAATTGATGGGGAGTACCAAGTGCAGAGAAGGAAGACATGTGAATGCCCACCCTGTGTTGCTTTGCCTTTTGACTCAGAATGTATTCTCCATGCCTTGGCTAAAGGCAAGGAAATGGGGAGGGAAGGTATTCCCCCTCCCCCATTTCCCTGATTTTGCCCAGGCATGCCTGTCTTTCTTCTGTGTGCCCAGGCTAAAGGCAAGAGGCAAGGGAATGGCAGGGAAGGCACATGGGCCTCCCCCCCCACCAATTCCCTTGCCTTTTGCCCAGACATGGAGATGGAAGGCAGGCGCCTGGGCAAAAAGCAAGGGAGTGGGAGGAGGAGAATGGGGAGGGAGACATGGGTGTGCCTTGTGAATAATCAAATTCGCAAAGATGAAACCTGCAAATGTGGAGAGAGGACTGTAATGTAAAACGATAATAATAATAAAAGAGTCAAAAGAAAGCAGAGAACAAGGAGCCTGAATCTGGAGTAACTTGGAGATCTGCATTGAAGTTAAGTTATTGTACGTAGAATATCTGTCATGCAAAAAATGAAGCAGGGCAATACTAAAGATGGATAGAAAGTATCAGTGATTATGAGAAATATCAAATTGAAATAAGAGACTTTTTTCTTCTTGCAACAATTCTGATTCCAGTTTTGGTCAAAACCATTCACGGCAGATAATCCAGCAAATATCTTCCATCAGACCTTGCTTACATGTTTCTAAGCTAGACTAAGACTAGAAATATGTCTTAGTGTATGTCTTATGAGTATATGTGTGTCTTACGAGTGTATGTGTGTTTTTAAGGGAAAGTTTTTCAAACTTCTCTACCTTATTGTAATCAATTTATGTAGCACCATCAACATACATGTTTTCTGTTCTTGCATAGTAAATATATACATGTATGAAATAAACAGCACCTTGATTAGATTTGTATCCAGCTTGCTACAAAAAAAACACACACAAATTGCATCCCTGTTTGTTCAGATAAACATGAAATAGAGTCACTGTCATTTCAAATAGAAATACACTCAAAATTCTGAAGCTGAGTAACTGAGTGAAGGTTTCTAATGGCTCTCTGAATAATACACCTGCATACACAAGTAATTACTGATAGCTCATCCATAGAAATGGTGCATGATGTTTTTCTTAAAGCTCTCTAAGGGCAGTAGAGGACAGCTGTGGTGTCCCACATGATTTTGTCCTATAACTTCCATCAGCCCTGGCCAACATAGCCAACAGTGAAGAATGATGAGAGGTGCAGTCTGGCAACATCTGGAGGACCACAGCTGTCCACTCCTGCTCTGAGGTGTGGCTTGTTGGGCCTTGCTTGGTTATGAGCTCCAAAGAACTTGGGTGATTATTAGGAAAGCCTTGACATGCTGCCCATGTTATTGTTCAGTTTTTTGTGGTGAGGGGATGCTTTAATATTAGCAGCAAACAACACATTAGATCGAGTGCTGTGGCTTTTTTAATCCTTACTTTTCATTTAATGTTTTAAGAAAACCAAGCTCAGCTCGGTTGAGATGGAGAGTGTGTGTGTATATGTGAGGTGCTGCTTAAACTTTCGCCTTGCTTGATTTTCTGTCTAAAATTTCTGTCTCTCACACACGTAAGTGTAGGTGGGGCTGTGTTTTCACTTTCGAAGGGTGAGTCCTGAATTGGTATTGCTTTGCCTGATTAAGAAAACAACACGTACAACCAAACCAAAAAACCCATGAGAGGTATTAGAATAAGGAACTCTGTATAGCATGTAGTTTCAGGCTCTGCTTGTATGAGGAAGAGCACACCTCTTACTCTAAGCAGGCATGGCTCCCAGTGTGAGCATGAAGAGGGGGTTGGTGGTGTGGATGCTTGGCTGCAGATGCCGTGTGGCTAATTCCTCTCAATTTTGCTCCTGTTCCACACTTTACTCAGGTTATTAATCTCCCAGTGACCGAAGCCCTGATAGAGCGGGAGAACGCCACCCAGTTGAAGAAGTGGCGGGAGACACGGGGCGAGCTCCAGTACAAGCCTTCTCGCCGGCTCCATGGCTCCCGAGCGATCCATGAGGAGAGATACCGCATGAACCCCCCCCTCTCTGCCAGTGCGAGCCTCTTGAGCCTAACCGGCCTCAAGCAAAGGGTTTCTCTCAGCAGCGCGAGTGGGCCCTCCTTCTCCCCAGCACACTCCACGGGCAGCTTGGCAGTGTCCGCTGCACCACCCCCAGTGCCTCCTGCTGCCCAGAGCCAGGTGGTGGTGTCGGAAGGCCTCCATCCTGCCTTGCCGTCCCCGACGGGGAATAACATGCCCTTGGGCGGCCCCAAGAAAACGGGGAGCGGCGGCGGCGGCGGCAGCAAAGAGGAGAAGCGGAAAGAGAAGGAACGTGAAAAGCAAGAGAAGCTAGAAAAGGAGAGGCAGAAGCAGGAGAGGGAGCGTGAGAGGAAACTGCAGAAGGAGAGGGAGAAGCAAGAGAAGGAAAAGGAGAAGAAGCAGCAGAAGGAACGAGCCAAAGAGGAAGCCAGGATGAAGAAAGAGAGGAAGTTGTCGCTAAGGAAAAAGGAACCCAAATCAGCTCCTCTGCCACCCCCTGAGGAGGGGAAAGATGGGGAGAGCGCAGGGGCATCTGTGCTGCAAGACACATACTTTTGAATAGGGCTAGGGGAGGGGATGTGAGTCCCAACA
Source organism: Cyclura pinguis (assembly GCA_030412105.1). Taxonomy (NCBI): domain Eukaryota; kingdom Metazoa; phylum Chordata; class Lepidosauria; order Squamata; family Iguanidae; genus Cyclura; species Cyclura pinguis. The sequence continues at coordinate 12,278,249 of CM059604.1, forward strand.
ACTGCCTCCTGTCAACCAAGGACCAAGATGGCAGCTGCTCCCAGAGACTTACCATGGTAGGGGGACCCAGCGGGCAGGCAGTGGTGTGCCAATAGCTGCTGTGCACTGAAGCACCCAACTTAGGGCCACAATAGATAGGAGGATATTTACCTAGTGCCCATTTTTTCACCTCCCTTTGTGTGCCTGAGGTGGATTTGACCCTTCTTTTTTCCCTGCTCCCTTAATGAACAGGGCCAAAGCAAAATGGCCACTGTGCTCTGGCTGCCCCAATGCAAGTTTTGCCAAACCTGACAGATGCGGCTACACAGCCCTTCCATTTCCCCAAAGCTTGGAGTCTTAACCAAGGAGCTAATTGTATTATTAACAACAACTCCAACATGGTCCTCTCAAGTACTGTATATAGAATAATCTCTCCTGACAAATATTTAACTACTCCAGGCTAGATACACCAGCTCTTTCCAGGGAAATTAATTTTCAAAGCAAAGTATGGTGTTTCCTCCCCTCTGCTCCAACAAGTTAACAAATTCTTCCATTTTGGGTTGGGTTGACCTTCATAATACCACTGTGTTTTATTTCCAGCTCCATCCCAAATTTGATGGTCTCCCATCTTATAAAAGAAATCCCGTGTAAGTCTCTTTCTGTACATAGACCCGGGAGGCTTCTCCCAGCATGGATGTACCACGTGGAAGGAGACATGCACCTGTTGGCTTCCTGTTGTGTCACTTTTAGAGGCAGGAAGTGTGTCCGTATTGCGGTTGAGAGAGAGTAGCTGACCCTAATACCCACAGACTCAGCCATTCAGTTGTTCCTATGCAAATAAGTGGTCAGGGAAAAAGACCCACACTACTGGTGCCTAGAAATGTCTGTCAAGATTCATGAGCAAAAGAAGAGAAACAAGATTGGAGGAATAAGTTGGGAGCATCCCTCCCTTTGCTGGCAAACAGCTGAGAGAAACTTCTGTTTTTTAGTTAAAAAAATAGATCTCTTCCCCTGCCCTACAGTATTTTCATCTGGCACAAACATTCCTGAAACACAAAGCAGGAGGTAATCCTTGTTAACTGTCTGCTGCATGCAGATAAGAGGCAGCCATGTATTCTGGGAGTGTCTGTCACTGAGGAGAAGATATTGATAAACTGTTTTGACTTAAGCCCCCTGTACTATAAGAATCAATCTAGAAGTCTTTGCCCTTTGTTGTTAGAATGCATCTGATCCTCCCTCTGTCCCTGCCCGTCCCTTGGATGTTAAGGGCACATCTCCATTACAAATTTAAACCAGTTGAGAAATCTGTTTTTAAAAATATGCATGTGCTCACCCAGAGGATTCCTGGGATTTGTAGTTTTGGGAAGATGCTGAGAATGGCTTCTGAATTTTAGAGCCCCACAGTCTCTTCACAGAATTTTACAGAGCTTCATGAGCCATGGCTGTCGAAACTGTTGAGCAAATGGTTTTAGTTTGTTAATGTAGAACTACATTCCTAAATGGTGCATGCTTTATCCTGTTGCCCCTCAGTGAAGAGCAAACTGGTCCTTTTAAAATAACTGGAATGTATTTGACCTCCTTTTTCTCTGTGGTACGCTGTGCGACCACAAAAGGGGTCCCTTTATCTTTTTTATATTACCACACACTGGTATCAGCTTATTAGGCCTTTGTGGGAGGGCAGAATGGCTTCCTTTCCACATGGTCTAGGGAGGCCAATGGTATCAGCAGATTAGCAAGGGCTGTGGATCAAAACTAGGAATTCTGTGGGAAAAAATGGCCTTGGAAAGCTGGCAGTCAGCAGACTGAACTCCGGGATATCAAGTTGGGCTACAGTTGCAAATGTGGTTTAGTGTACGTCCATAACTTTTTCTCTTTCCCTTCAGTTTTCACCTTCTGCAGGCTCAGTTTCTCCCTCTTAGGTCACATTTTCTGCTGTTGTGAATAGTTTGAAAATCATGACGCTGTTTCAAAATCTTATTTCCCACAGTATACCTGCTCCCAGTGGTGGCTTCTTCTCAAGTCCACAGTCCCATCCACGATCCAGCAAAAAAGATCAATTAGCCCACCTTCATCTCTGTACATAACTTTTCTCTATAACACATATATTATATATATGTTTCAGTATTGTAATTATGTATACAGATACTTGGGATTTTTTTTTTGACCTTGTGCTTTTATTTAATGGGACAGACACTGGAAATTAGGAATTCATTTTCTCCCCTTGCCTTTTATTATTTTTTTAGGGCTTTTTTTTTTTTTTTTACCACCACTCCTAATCAGGAAGAGCAGAAAACTAGAAGTTTACAGCTGATGTATTCTTGCTGTCCTACTTGTTAATATTTTTTTTTGTCATTTGTGCCTCATTCTCATTGGATTCCCTCTTTCTCCATTGCTTTGTTTAAAAATGTTAACAAAACAGAATGAAGTTTGTCCGCCAGTTGTCTTTATTAATCAAGGATGCGTTGAGTTGTCACGGTAGGGTTGGGATGTCCAAGTCAATGAAGAGAGGAATGGAGGATTGTCAACAGTGAGTATGATTAGGGGGAGCGTAGCTTTGCCCACAGGTTTGGATAAACCTATGAACAAACCTTTCCCTAACCTGGTGTCAAGATGTATTGGACTACAAGTCCTGTCAGTCTTAGCCAGTGGGGCCAGCACATTTGAAGAGCAGTAGATTGCAGATGGCTGCTATAAAATATTAGTTTGAATCAGTTGCTTGGAGAGGGCTGTTGGAGCATTCTAGCCATTTGATCCGGCACACTGTTTCTTAACCCGGGGTCTGGGGACCCCGGCAGTCCATGGAGCTCTGCTTTTGGATACCAACAGCAGCAGCAGCAGCAGCAACAACAGGGTTGTGGCAGCCCAGTTGTATGCAGGCGCCAAAACCTCCCACTGCTGTTGTATACCTGACAAAAAGGACACAGTGCTAGGTGTCTGTGCGTGCCCAAATTGCTCTCGTTTGCAAACGAGGGAGCGGTTTCAGCTCCTGTACACGCACAGAAGCGGTAGGTGTGTGCACATGCTCAAATTACAACTCTGGAGAGCATGGTTTGAATCCCCACTTGGCCATGGGAACCTACTGGGTGACCTCAGGGAAACCACATTCTCAGCCTCAGAGAAAGGCAAAGGTGACAAATTTTGCCAAGAAAACCCCCATGATAGGTTCGCTTTAGGGTTGCCGTAAGTCCATTTTCAAAGGAGAGAGACATGATGGCTTGAAAGAACCTCCCTCTGTCAGCAGCATTTTGTTGTGTGCCTTCAAGTCACTTCTGGCTTATGGAGACCCTAAGGCGAACCTATCACAGAGGTTTTTTGGTAATATTTGTTCAGGAGGGATTGTTCACCATTTTATATAAGAGACACCATTTTGCTACACTATTGTATATAATAGGACTTGAAATCCATGGCTTTTGGTATCTATAAAAAAATCTTGGAACCAAATTCCAGTGGATACTGAGGGCTGACTGTATGTTCTTTCTCTAAGGAGTTTATGGATACTACACTTTGGTTTTATTTACAATGATCCTGCAAGTTAGGTTAGTGTTAAGAGAGAGCCTGGCTCTTGAGAGTCATTCTGAGAGTTTGATACTAAGTTTAGATCTCAGCTTTTCTCTCTCACACACACCACACTCCCATGACTATTACACTTGACTGCCATGCTGGCTCTCTTGTTCGTATTAATTTCTGTTTCGGTGGATGAAAAATGTGTGTGTGTTTGGCTCAGGCCAGTCTCTCTGCTGAATGCAAGATATCATAATGGTTCTTAACCTTTAATCTACAGATATGCAAATTGCAGCCCTCCAGATGCTGGACTACAACTCCAATCAATGAGGAATATTGGAAGTGTCAGTCCAAGAACATCTGCAGGGCTCCAATTCATTACTGCTCACCGGGTGTTCAGCTTCATTACCGGATACCAACAATGTGCTCTTAGCTAGTGGAACAGAGAGACAGGATATAATGCACTGTGTTCTAGAAATGCATGTGGACAAGGGAGAATCAGGTCTTTAAAAATGGGGGGGATCCCTATTTAGGCCTTGAAACCTTTTGGTGAGGGGGGACAGTCTGCTGTTCTGTTACTTTTGTTACTCTTACAATGCCCTCTGTTTTGTTTCTTGACGCTCACAACAAACACTCAGTGATTTCCAACTGTGGATCCCCACCCTGTTGTTGGATTTTACTTCACAGAAGCTGAAGCTAGCATGGCTCCCAGTAATCTCAACTGACCTTACTGGGGCAGTGTGGTCAGAATGGGATGAAGTCATAAGAGGCCTTGGGGCCCTTGCCCACAACAAGCACTTCCCAGCATATTCCACTGCAAGAAACTGGTCTCCTTGGCTAAATATGACTGGCACAGACACATGCACAAAAATACTTCTCAAGCTTTCTTTAAAATACAAATTTATTCAAACCTTATTTAAAAGATGGTAATCTGTATTGGCTTTACATAGCCTGGCTTTCTGTGTGCATCTCTTCCCACAAACTTCATATCAATTCTAGCTTTGGCTAAAACTTAAGTGTTTGGAATTGTTCATTGCCCTACCCCAAATCTATCAAGCTCTCGTCCTCCAGAGCTTCTGGAACCCACTCTAGTTGCTGCTTTCTTCTCCTCTCTTTCTGCCAGATGTGTCTCGCCTTCATAATATCCTCCCCAAATTCCTGATGGAGTTGAGTAAAATCCATGTTGGAGGATTCCATTTCCAACTTCAGTTTTGAAGGAGGCAGGTAAAAGTCCATTTGGTATTTTGGATCTCCCTTTAATTTAGGACATTCTCGACTCTTCAGCATCTGAAACTGACCTTCCAGCTCAGCAACCAAGGCTCGGAGGTACTCAAATCCTGCTGTACTAAGAGCTCTCACCCAACCTTCCATGGTCTCTTGATTCTCAGCTGCCATTTTGTAGGAGCGGTTACCAGGTAGTCCTTTCGGGTAGCAAATTTCAAAGGCATATGGTTCAGATGCAGATTCCTGCAGTTCCACAGTGCAGCCTTCTAGGACAATAAGCTGAGGAGGACCGCGGTCTCCATGTCGATCCCGATAGAAGAGAAGATTGCCCCGGAGTTCACACCAACGTGGATGGTAAGAGCCACTGCGAATGCTCTTCTTATACAGAAGACCCTGTCGGTCTGGGGCATGTACAAAGGTGGAAGAAAGAATAGTGCTGGACATATGGAGTTTCATGGTGAGTAGGTCCTGAAATAGGGAGTGAGACAACAAGAGTGAAGAAAATATGCAAGACAACAGTGGATGGGTTGCCAGTCCTCGGAGCCTGGCCTGGAGTCTCTGGTTTTCGTGGATCATCTCCAGGTGGAAGACAAAGGTCTAAATTCTCCAGGTTTTTTGGGGGGCAGGGGAGGGGAGTGTTAACTCCAGATAAGAAAAAAGGACTGGGTGCAAACCTCCTGGTCAGCTGAGAGAGCATCAGCTTGCTATAATCTGCAAACCTTAATTGATTTGTTATTGCAACTTGCAGAGACTCTCCTCCTGGAAGGTCTATGTATGTACAGTCAGACCTCCACATTTGTGGGTTTCACTTTTGCAGATTTGATTATTCACAGATTATTTGCTGTCACCTCTGCTGCCTTCCTATGCCATTTTTAATAGAGACTGCAAGCCTCATGAGACTGAGAAACTGCGAACGAGGCTTGTAAGTCCCTATTAAAAATGGTGTGGGGCAGCAAGGGAGGTGGCAGTCTGCCCCACCAGCCACTCACTTCTGCCTGGTGAAGGAACCCTGATGCCTCAAAGGAATCCATGGTGAGTTGAATATGGTGATCATCCTTTTTTGTGTGTGTTAAATATGGTTTGGGAGGGCCTGGAGCTAATAACAATGTTCCCACTTTCACGGGGATCCTGTGCCCCTAGCCCTAGCAAATGTGGAGGGATGATTGTACTTTGCTTTCGCTTCTCCTAAGTGTTGTCGCATTAGGGCACGTTCACCTTCCAGCTAGCAAGTAGGCTAAATGAAATGTACCGTATCTCTCTAAGTGAATGAGAGGGAATAGTCCCTTCATTTTGCCTTGATCTAGGCACAACCCTGTTAGCTAGAATTTCTTGATTTCCAAGCAGCAAAATATATTCTGTGTTTGTCTGAATGACAAGCTATGAGCAACTGTGGTTGGTACTTGATGCATAATACTTAATGCATAATATCACCACCAGGGACCATCCCTAGGTGTCAGGTTTGGGCTAGGAAACCTCAGGGCCTGAGATGATCCTGAACTGGCAACCCTACTATAGACTACAGCTGGAAAGAGGAAAATGGAGGGATCAAAGGAGGAAGTAGATAAATTAAAAACTAGGAAAAGTGAGAATGCATGGTGGTCGTGTAATGAAGGATAAATACTGTAGAACAGAGGTAAGAGGAATGGAAACAACAGTTGAAACAAGTGAAAAGAGCAAAAGTGAAATATCAAACATTAAAATAGGCTTCTACACTTACAGAGATTCACTTGTGACAGCCAAACAAAGCCTTTTGTTTGAAGTACAGCTGAGTCACACCACAGTGCTGAGTTTCTGAATTTGATTTGCTTGAAATCTCCATGTGTGTATCATGATGTGAAGTATTCAGTTTCTGCTGTAAGTTGCATGCTTTGGTTCTTAGTGTCAATAAGACAAAGCTGGCCTGGTGAAAATTATATGGGATAATAAATTAATATAAAGTTTTTAAAAAGGGCAAAAGAACAAGAACTGCATTGGAGATCGATCATGCACTGGAAAATGGAATTTTAAAAACAAATACCAAGCAAAAACACGGAAACAGAATATAAGAGCAAAAATGGAAATAAAGTTAAGGAATGAACAAACTCATTGTGACATGCAGACATGAAAAGACAAGAGTCTTAAACACTTTTTTTATGTTGTAAGGACAAAGATGAGATTTAGGAGGTAGAATGTTTTGAACAATGGAACTAAGGGAGATGAACGAGAAGACAAATACAGAGATGATGTGTGAAAGTTTTAGAGAACGAAAACATGGAAGATTGGCAAAAAAAAAAAAAAAAACCAAAAACCCTACTCAGATTGAGAGAAGGAAATGTGGGGCAGAATTCCCCTTCTGGAAATACTGGTTGTGCAGTTTTTCTATTTAATAAGTGTGAACATTCTATGAACACTGTTGAAGTAAGTTAATGACAGCAGAATCCCAGGCAATCCTAAGGGCTTTTGTCACAACAAATACTCCTTACCTTTTTGGGAGCCAAATTTATCAGGTTTTCCTTTTACGAGTTTCCTTCAGGTCACGCTTCTCTTCCCCCATTGCTCCGCAAGAATAGTTTCCCAGGTGAAAAGGCGGGGCTTGAACTCACCTGTCTTTTCCCATCCAGTAGTTCAAAAAGTCATTTGATCCTGTGTTCCGGGAAGGGTGGAGAGTAAGAGTATTGTCCAGTTTGATCACAGTCTCTTGCCTGTTTCTCTCACATTCCTCTCCAAAAGCAGGAAGAACAGGCAGCTTTTTAAAAAAAAGGAAGTAAAAGGATCCTAAGTGAGTACTGGAACTTTTTAACCACAAGTGGAAGTTCTCCCTAATGAGACCCATTTCAAGAAGTGAATGAAGTAGTTGCAAGAACACATTGTTGTGGGGAATGAAAGGCAGAAGAAGCTAAATTCGGGGTGCTGCTAGATCCTATTAATGGCCAGCTTGTCTGAACTTTCCTGTCCACCCTGTGATATATCAGACATTCTCTGGATTGTTATCAGTGAAGAACAGATTAGTGATTGGCGGGGTGTGGGAAATCTTGCAACCACCTTTTGCCGTCTTTAAGAGTTGTAACATTTAATATTTGCAAGCTTCTTCCTCATGTTGTCTTTAGAAGGTGAGTAAGTACAGACAACAGTGCATTAACATGAAGCAGAATATCTCCTCACCCCAGATGAGGAATTCTAGAGAAGTTAAATGCTTGTCCACAATTATACAAACTTTGGATTGGTGTAATAAAGCTGCAAGCCTAATACAGATTCAACATCAGAACTAGTACTGGCAAGATCCAAATTCAGATCCCCACATGCCATAAAGCATGCTGGGTGACCCTGGACCAGCACTGTCTTTAACAGGGTTGGGGGAAGTTTTAAAACAGGGAGAACATCAGTCTTACTCACATTAGGTCTAATATCTTAATTCTGTTCCGGATACATTCATATGAGTAAATCCTATGGTCTCCCCATTTTAAAACTTGACATTATTATTGTACTTCTATCCTACTTTCTAATCTATGGAGCTCAAAGCAAGGTATTTTTTTTCTTCTCCCTCTTCATTTGCTCCTCACAATGACCTTGTTATGGAAAAACTGGCCCAGGGTCACTCAGCAAGGTTTATGGCTATCTGGGGATCTGAATTCAGATCTTCCCAGTACTAGTCTGATGTCAAATGTTGATGTACTTTCCGGTATTCTTTTTGAGTGCTTTTTACTATTGCTTTTGTAATTCCTATTATGAACCACTCTGGGAAGACATAATGAAAGGTAGGGTGAAAGTGGATATAAGAAATTACTTCAGGAAAAATGCTAAACTCTGAAAGAAAATGCCTCTAAGTATGGAGAAGCTGTGACCTGTTAGATGCTGTTGAACTCCAACTGCCATCACCACCTGCTATGAGATTAGAAGATGAGGCGATGGATTCAAACTTCATGAAAAGAGGCTTCATCAAGTTCAAGAAGAGCTTCCTGATGGTAAAAGCCATTCCACAGTGGAATACGCTGCCTTGGAGCGTGGTAGAGTCACTTTCTTTGGAGTTTTTCAAACAGAGGCTGGATGTGTTCCTGCATCGCAGGAGGTTGGACTTGATGGCTGTTGTGGTTTCTTCCTACTCTATGATTCTATGTGGTAAATGATTAGGGACAGTATTGTCTTCATTGTCCCCAAATGTTTGGGGGGCTAACACATTTCTAAAGCCCACCTAACTCAGCTTCAGGGTTCCTGGACAATGAGATGGGATTTTATTTTTTTAATAGTAGTTAGGTAGGTGTTCAATAGATTCATTTCCCTGCTTTGAAGACACACCAGCGGCATTTGAATCTGGCATGCAGCTGTGACAGAATACAAAAACGTTACAATTGTGAGGCCATTTCTGCACTAGATTGTTAAAGTGCTATGATTCCACTTTCAACATCCTATGGAATCCTGGGGTTGCAGTTTAGGGAGGGGCCTTTGAGGAATGATAGCACTATAACAGTCCAGTGTGGAAATGGCCTGAGAGTCCCAATTCTATTATAGAGGAAATAGAAGTTTTCTGCATAAGCCTAGTAACTGTCTATGAAATGAGGCAGCAATTGTTCAAAGATGTAGTTACACATTCACCCTACATTTGGGAAGACAGGTGCAGGTGCTGGGAAGGTAGTGGGAAGATCCCAAGGCAGTGGAGAAATCTTACTCCCAGAGCTTGGAGAAGTTACTCCTTGTTCTTCAACTTTTTGAATCCCCAACCCAGTGTTGCCACTGGGATTGTGGGAGCTGTATTCAAAAGTAACTTCCAAGCTTTACCTACTCCCCAACATTTCACAGATGAAAACTGGGATAAGTGTGGCCAAGGAAAATCAAAGTGTGGTCAAAATGGCAAAAGTTATTAATGAGGAAGAACATACAAGCTAGAAGATGTTGCAGTAGTTTGCTTTTGCTTAAGTACAGGGAACAGCAAGATTCTGCGCCTTCCTGAGTTAATTGAATGTAAACTACTTTGGCAATTTAAGTTCAGTTTGCAGCAACTGAAGTAAGCCAGAACAAAGTGGAGAAAGTGGGAGGACAGAGAAAGCAAGACATTTAAAAGGCAGCTGAAAAAGTGGGAGGACAGTGGATTACTTGGGACAGTCTCTGCCACAAACTGGCATGGTTGGATGGTATGCCTTTGCCTCCTCATCCACTCCTAAGATGTGCCAGCTGCCAAAGTCCTCTTTTAGCTCCACATTGATACTGCCTTGCTTCATCATCTCCATCTAATTGGCAAAGAGAATGAAAAATAAATCTCTCCTGTGTAGTTTTGCGAAGGGGAGATATCCTGTTTCGTTGCTTTTCTAAGGCTAGATTCTGGTGACACTTTAGAAGAATAACAACACAACTAAAATATCGTTGTTCCTGCCTATGGAGTTTCCATTGAACCCTTAGAATTACCAGTTGCTTCTTCTAGAGTGTAGATGTATTTCATGTACGTGCCCCAATCCGTTTTTAATGCCATTTTAAAAAAAAAAAGCAGCTGTAGCTACATCTTGTGGCAATGAACTCCTTAAACTGAACTCAGGCCATAAAATAATTACAAGTGCCGGCCCCTGGTTTAAAAGAGTTTTAAGAAACATTGGGCTCAGCATAAGTATATCATCCCTCTTAACTGGGTAAACTCGAAGTAGTGCAGTATTGCTCGGGACAGCGCAGGAGCCCAACACGAGGAATAAAAATGCACCCACTTTGTTCCTCTGATGTTTCATAGGCCGTTTCCGCACTACACTGTTATAGTGCTACTATTTCACTTTCAACATCTTATGGAATCCTGGGGTTTGCCTTGAGGCCCCTCCCTAAACTGCAAACCCCAGGATTCCATACGATGTTGAAAAAGAAATAATAGCACTGTAACGGTCTAGTGCGGAAACAGCCCTAGTCACAGGAGGACCAAAAACAACGCCTCCCCGCAACCTGCGCCTTTAAGCCTTGCCCACACACGCCTCAGCTATGCTGGTTAGTACTGGCGAAGTCACCGGTTGCCAGGAGCTGACGTCACTTCCCGTGCGCCAAAGGAGAAATCCTCCTAGTCTCACTACCGTCGCATGCACTTCGAATGGCGGCAGGACCCGGATGTTGATTGCTTCGCAGTGGTGGGCCGGGAGTTGGATGTCTGCTGCAGAAGTGGCTTAGGTGAGAGCCGGCTGCGTCGGGAGGAGGGCGGGGAGGCGGAGGGACGAGGGTGAATTTGCAGATTGTAATTAGCACTGAGGAGAAACTGTTGGGAGGTTGTCTGTGGGGGGAAATGACAGTTACCACGTTACCTTCGCATGGGGGGGGGAGTTCAGTTAACTCTCTATTAGCTGCTGAAAGGTCTGTCTCTGGCCATTTCCGCACTAGCCTGTTATAGCGCTATTATTCCACTTTCACAATCCTATGGAATCCTGGGGTGTGCAGTTTAGGGAGGGGCCTCAAAGGCCCCTCGCTAAACTGCAAACCCCAGGATTCTATAGGACGGTGAAAGTGGAATAATAGCGCTATAACAGGCTAGTGCAGAAATGGCCTCTGTTTCGTTCCCAGTTAATCAGCTGTGTTAAAATTAATCGATGTGGGAATTCTGGGTGAACCTGGGAGGATTATTGGAAAGGGTACCCCGTTCCTTAATTTGTTAGTGGGGTTTAGTTCAAAACGTATCTGGTGGGTTTCTTGTGGAATTCATTTGCAAGCGTTGAAACCAATTTTTATCAAAGGTGGTAGTGTGTTGTATGAGAAGAAGATAAAGCAATGTTTATAAAGAATGGTTTCTATTTTCTTCTGTATTCTCCCCCGCCCCCGGTAATCCAAAATACATTTCCAAAGTATGTGAAAACGCTTCTCTTAAAAGCAGAGCACATTTTGCAAACACACAAAATCTGAATTTCTGTATTTCTTGCTAAGAAATACACTCCATCCTCATGCAGCTGTTTTCAAGCAGGCTGTTGTGACAGAATATGCAATGATTTTTTAAAATCTGCTGTACATCTGTATGACTCTTTCACTATGGGATTATTTTACTGTCCCAGCTGCATTACAGTAGGGTATGCATGTATGCCAGGAGATAAGAAATTTGTGTAAACAGCACTGTCCCACGTGTCTTATCTGTACCTCAGAGATGGCACCAGTAGCTGCATGTTGATGAATTTTGCTTTACGCTGTGCTTGCTGGAGATAAGGACCTTATCGGTAGGGTAACCAACATTCAGCTGAAGCTGGTTGGCTTGGCCATATAAGAACAGTCAAAATTCCTTTCTAGAAAGCTATGCAGCCTGAACATAGGGCTTTTTAGTGCCTAAAGGGCTCTCCACATTCCTTTGAGCCTTGTTTGTTTTCCATAGAACCATCATGTCAAAACGCAAGGTTACCTTCGAAGACCAAGGTGATGAAGACGAAGAGGAAATGAGTTTGCCAAAGAAAAAGGTATGACAGAAAGAAACTTTTTTTCTCTCTCCCTGTAACAACCTTGCTAAGTCTAGATTCCTGCAGTGTAAGTTCCATCACCTTAGTGATATCTGGTATTATGGAAGTTGTAGGCAAAACACCTGGAAGGACTGTGAGTGGGGGTGGCTGTTCTATTACTTGGTATTTAGGTGAGAAAGCTGGGTGGGAACTAACATTTTTATATCATACTAAAATTCTGGAGCTATGTTTATGTCAGTGTGTACCTCTTAAAAATGGCCACCAGTATGAACAATTTTAAAAGACAATTAGAAAAATATAAACAGAGGAAAGTGTATTGGTAGTTGCGTGTTATTTCTGGTATCAGAGATGGTATGTCTCCCTCTACCAACTGATGCGGATCATAAATTGGATGGTGTTCTTGCACTCAAGTTCTGGTAATGGCCTTCAGTAGGCATCTGGTTGGTCACTGTGAGAACAGAAAGACTAGATAAGTCTTTGCTCTGATCCATGTTACATTGTTTTTAAGGTAAGCTTTCAACAAAGGTAAGTTGCTAATCTGAAGAAACCATAAAGAATAAGAAGGAACTTTAGTCTTTCTCAAAGTGCAACGTTTCTTCATTCTCTTCTCTTTTCTGGTCAGCTGGTGGAACCTGCTGTTGGAGGGCCAGGCAGCCGCTTTAAGGACAAGCACTCATTAGACAGTGATGAGGAAGATGATGAAGAGGATGAAGGACGAGGTAGTAAATATGACATCCTGGCATCAGATGATGTGGAAGGTATGTATGAGATTTTGTATTTGACACATTGGGATTTAATATTCTAAAGTACTGTACAGATAAAAGAGGCTACTTGGGTTTCAAAGTGCCAGCAGAGTGGATATGACTGCCCTTAGCGAATTAGGAGTGACTGAATGGCTATTGAAATACTTAAGAACAACTCTGTAAAGACTAAGTGTTCAAAAGGTAACAGCATATGTTACGCTAATAATATTTAAAACAAGAGTGGCTAATATGTGACCCACAAGCCACATGTGCCCCCTCACAATTGCTTGTATGACCAGCAGTCTCTATAACCAGCCATCGCTAGTAAAAAAAAACATAGGGACAAAACAAGGAGAGTTGTACTTCTGAAGTCCTCTCTAATAGGCTTTTTGGTTCTAAAACAATGTGCAGGACCTTTCTTTATTATATGTATATTCCCTAGTTTGACTCCTTGAGCTGGATCATGAGTCTCATCCTCTCTGAAGATGTGATTCTAAGGTTTTGTTTTTAAGTGATCAGAAATTCATTTCCAGTTGATTAAGAGGTTCATGATCCTGCTTAGGCAGTAACAATTGGCCTGTGGACCAACAGAACAGTTGTTCATCCGTTGCATACACCTTTTGTGTGTATCTTGGTGTGCAGAGACCCGCAAATTTTGACTGGCTTGGTTACCTTAAGCCCCCAAAAATGTAGTCATAAGGACTCCTATTTTTTTTCCCTTTCAGCACAGTCTGATACATATTTTCTCTGAATTCTCAGTGTGTTAAGTGGTGCTTTTTCCCACCTAAGTGTGGATTGGATTGCAGTGCTAATCTCTGTTCTTGGACTTTTGGGGCTAGAGTAGTGAGGAAGGGATTCATCTTGCATGCAGTCTTGGTTGCCTTTTGAAATGATTTGAGTACCTTGGCTACCTGCAATTAAACTGGCCACTACCAATGATCCCTTCCCACAAGGGAAAGTGCTTACTTTGGTGGTAGGCAGCTGAAATACTCTAAGCACCTTAGCTGCTCATCACTGAGCCCACTGAAGCCATGGCAAAAGTGGTGAGCAAAAATGTGGAAACCAAGAATAAACATGCTAAATTTGCAGTACTTTTCATCCCGTGTTCTTGGAGACTGGTTTATCAAAAATGCACCCCTTTCCCCCTATTTTACTCTTGTAGGGCAGGAATCTGCCACTATTGACTATGAAGAAGGCATTCGAATCACACCATTCAATTTGCAGGAAGAGATGGAAGAAGGCCATTTTGATTCAGAGGGCAACTACTTCTTGAAGAAAGAGGCAATGATTCGAGACAACTGGTTGGACAACATTGACTGGGTGAGGCCATCTGTATGGTTTGTTGTAAAACAGCCAGTATAAATGAAGCCAGGATTCCATGTGTGTCTAATTAGAGATGTGAAGAACTGTGAAAAGAACCCAGGAGAATTCAGGAAAAAAATCTCCCTTAGGCACAGGAAAGTGTATATGTTTTTATGCAAAGTCGAAAGAAGGAATTTTCAGCCCAATGCAGAAGCAAGGTAGAATGAACTTATCAATGGGAAGAAAGAAAGAAAGAAAGAAAGAAAGAAAGAAAGAAAGAAAGAAAGAAAGAAAGAAAGAAAAGAGCAAAATCAAGCTTGACAGACTCACCCAGTCTCAAGAATGAATTCGTTTCTGGACTAAGTTCTGGATGACTTGAGCAATTGGAGATAACCTTTGTAACATCCATATTGATGTACTATTGAATTGTTTAGACTTGTATGATCCTCAGGATTTGTGGCAGTTGGAACAAGTCAGAGACAAGGTGGACGTAGAGCAAAGTCAAGACGGCATGTGTCTCCATATGTTTTGGGCCTACCTAGCATAGGCAGTAGTGAGAGATTGTGGGAGCTGCTGTTCCAAAAACATCTGGAGGACCACAGTTTTGTTCTTTTGCCTTAAAAATTGTAGTTTCTTCAAGCTGTACCCAAGGAGCTTTTTGGCAGAGTAAAAAGGATATGAATGTACTGGCAAGGGAGTACTCATCAATAGTGATATATTCACATTACCATATCACACACTACCGTACACAGGAGACCCAGTGTGGTGTACTGATTTTAGTGCTGCACTAGCAGCTTGGAAGACCAGCGTTCAGATCCCTGCTCAGTCACAAAAATCCACCTGGTGAACTTCAGCAAGTGGCACTCTTTCACCCTCACAGGAGGGCAAAGATGAACCCTCTTCGAATAAATCTTGCCAAGAAGACCCCATGATAGGTTCACCTTTGGTCAGAAACGATTTGAAGGCACAGAACAATAAACCATACATTAGTGCAAAGGCAGTTGTGAGAATGGATGAAATGTTGATTTCTAATAGTATATTTATCACTGCTGTTATGTCTTTAGAATTTTGTAAGCCTTTTGAAAGTTGGCCACACTTCTTGAGTGTGTAATCAGATTTTGAGATGAAAAAGAAAGAACGCTGTTTGCTCATTTTGCAGTCTCACAACCATCGGGGTTACATTGGGCAGCCAGTAGTGTACACTGCAGCAAACAAGGTTGACCTGATACTTGGGAATATTGAAAGTGGAACACTGGGTACAAAGTTGTTAATAATGAATATTATTATTTGCTTAGAACAATGACTAGAATTCTCTGTCCTGACTAGAAATCCATTTTTATTGGTATAGCATCTTTCTCTTAGCACATCAGCCATCCATCCCTTTCTCTTTCCCAATAGGTCAGAATAAAAGAACAGCCTCCTGGTCGGAACAAAGCACCATTGGATTCTGTGGAAGACAATGGTGAAGGTGAAGAAGATGACCTAGAAATTGGCCAGACACCTTTAGAGAAGAAGGAGCTGTTAGAAGGGATGGTGGATTTGTTGCAACCTGGTGAGACGGTGGCTAGAGCCATTCAAAGGCTTGGAGACAGGGGTGGGCCCAAGAACAGTGGGCGCCAGCAGAAGCCCTGGAGCCGCCTCAAGGCAAGTGAAGCCGAACAAGCTGAGCAAGGGGATCCCCAGAAGCTTGGGTCACCGGAACGGAAAGAGCAGCTGGAGCGCCTGTCAGGTCTGGCTGACCAAATGGTGGCACGAGGTGTGTATGAGATCTACCAGGAGACCCGAGAGAAGCTGGCACTGAGGCTCCGGGCATTGGAGCATCCTCCTGAAGCACCTTCTGCTGCTGAGCCAGAACTTGATATGTTTGCTGAGGATATTGATGAAGAAAAATTGGAAGAGAAGACACCAGCAGGTGAGAGTCTTTCAGGGACTGTGAATGGATCTGGGATGACATCTGCCCCAGAGAATCAGTTGGAATAGTCCATTGCTGAGCTTTAGCACTGCATGTGGGAGGTTGTGTGATGTAAAGATTTCCCCTGTGCCTAGAAGTTAAGGGCATCAGGGAATGATCCGGTATTCACTGTGGTACATGAAGTTTCTGTGTGCATGGTGTTGATCAGAGAAAGCATTCAAACATGCAGTTTCCCCGTGTTTCTGTTCTTAGTCGTTGAGATTTATATGGATTTGGCAGCCTGACACATTTTAGTGTTCTCCAACAGCAGGAAGCAAGGAGCAGAAGGAGGATGAAGATAACTCTCTCTCTGAGGTGATGTGGGAATATAAGTGGGAAAACACAAATTCATCCGAACTCTATGGTCCATTTAGTAGCTCACAGATGCAGGTAAGAGACTGAAGGGAGGGGCAGGCAGATTTCTGTTAATTCACTCCCAGATTGTTTTTTTTCCTATGTGTGCATCTTTTTTGTTTCTTCATTAATTTCTCTGTATTCTGACTTGTATCTCCTCTTGTTTCTCCAGACTTTCACTGTCCTTTTCCCTTCCTGCTCTTGGCTTTTTCCTGCTTTCTTCTTCCATAAGCTGCCTTTATGAATATTCCAGCCTCTAATTCTTTGGTTTTCATCTTCACATAAATCTATTGATTGTTGCTGATGTTTTCATTCAATCACTGGTCTCATTTTGGAAGGAACTCCATTGTGGCCCTGCCTTTGATGCAAATCTGAGGGACTCTGGTGGGACACATCATTCCATCCTGCCTCTTAACATGGATGGGCTGTTCTGAACAAGAAGGAAGAATTCCTGATTTGCAAATGGCTGCAGTCAGTCTGGCTCAAAGATACTTGAGCACTAATCAGTTATCACAAGAGGTCATTTTTGTTAACATTCAGTGTACATTTCCCTGTTTAGAGTTTGCTGTAAACTGTGGAAATGGGTTATGGGTTGACAGTAAGAGATTTTGATTCTTAATGCAGATCTGTTGCCTAGAATTCAGTCTGGTATATTTTACATGATTTGGGCCTTATATCTTGGATACCAGCAAGTGGCAGATTCTATCATCATCTCTAAGGTGTATAGTGGGGGTGACCTTTGAAACAGAATCATATAACATGGGCAAGTATACAGTGTGCATACAGGGTGATATTGGTAATTCCTCCGTATTTGGAACTTCACAGTAATGAATTATTGATGAGTTATATCTGGGATCTGGATACTGTGCAGTCTTAGGCACAGAACTGGTGCAAAATTAAGCTTCCTGGAAATCAGCTTTTATCATAAACTGATTTCTAGTCCTTGACAATCTTCTTTGGAGGACACTGCTGATTTAAAATATTCATTAAATTCTGTCGTGGTTGAGTATACTGTCTAGCTTCCATTGCTGATTCACCATGTATTTTTATTTTGATTGACCTACTTGATACACTAACTTTAATTTCTTTAATTGAACATTTGCTGGTTACGTAAATCACTTTCTTTAGTACTTTTTGGGTCTGTTTGTTTGCTGTCTCACTCTACCAGCTGTTTTCTTTCTCTTTCACATTCTTTTCTTCTGTATCTCTCCAGGACTGGGTGTCCCAGGGTTACTTCCCTGATGGGGTTTATTGCCGGAAGGTGGATAATTCTGAGGGCCAGTTCTACAATTCCAAGCGTATTGATTTTGATCTCTACACGTGATCTGACCGCAAATCCTGTTCTGTGGAATGCAAGAGATGGAACTCAACCCAGTGGCAGACTGAAAGAACTTGCCAGACTTCTGGGGGTGGGGGCCAAAGGAGGGGAAGGTTTTCTGTGTGTGTGTGTGTGTACGTGCGTGTGCATTAGTGTGTTTGCAGAGAAGAGACTTTATTCACCATCTAATTCTGAAGATGTTTCAGATTTGGGGAGAAATAAAAAAAATCAACCTTAAGTTGGGTTGGTTGATCTACTGTTTCCCTGTTGGCAATTCGATGTCCTCATTTGCTAGGGATAGGCTAGTGACTGGCAGATATATTTCATCAATTCTCGTTCCACCCCCAGTCCAGTTTTCAGTTCTGTAGTTTCTACATATAGATTCATACTCCCGGAGGCAGTAATCTACATGTAGTCACAAGGCTCACACCTTACTTAAAAAGAGAGGGTGTTTTGAAAACCAAAGTGCCACTTTTTGCTGCTGTGCCCCCACCATTTTGGTGCTAGCAGCAAAGTGTGGTCCCCCGTGGGTTTCAGAGAAGGGGAAGAAACGATACTTGAAGCTGTGGAAGTCCTGCGTCTTTGCCTCGCATGGTGTCCAGTGATGCAGGCTGAATGAATGGTATAAAAAATGGATCAACACAAGAATTTTATGTCACATGCTTCCTATATGTCTCTTTAATTCTTTAGTTCCATATGCACTTCTTCCTCATGAAAGATCTGTAAGGTGAATGAGACAGAGAGAGATTGGCTGCTCCAGAGGCACTCAGAGGTCTTCGTAGTTCAGTGTGGATGTGAATCTGAGCCTCCTGGATCCCAGTTCAGTATTCTAATCTTTAAGCAATATTGCCTTCTTCTTTTTCTGTTTTTTTTTTAAGTGCACATCTTTGAAATTTCTGCCCAGTATGTAAAACAGAAACCTTTTTCAGGGGAAGAATTGATAGTCCATTTCCTCTCCTGCAGGTGGTGGGACAGAAGTTCACTGTCCTGAAGTTTTGGTTTTGCTTTTCTTCCAGAACAAAGGCTAGGTTTCCACAATTAAGAGCACAGGAGCAAACTTCAGCCTCAAGATGAGGCACTGATATGACCGAATACGCCCCCATAAAAAAGAAACAAAACAATTTTCTTGCATATAATAAAAACTAGGTACTGGGAAGAAGGATTATAACCCAGCCCTTCTTCTTGAAAGATTTGTTTTCTGTCTGCAGGGATTATGTGTGTGTGTATGTATATCTTAAATGAAGGAGCATTCAGTTGGGTGAACCTGCCACCTGCAGGTAGACATGCTACAGTCCGGAAACAAGTTATGACAAGTTGCTCAGTGGCATCCTTTAAGTTTTGTTTTATTATTGAGTGATTTCATGAAGAAATGCTTTGGAGCAATGGTTCTTAACCTTTTGTTTACCAAGGACCCTCTGTAAATATAGTTTGTGGGTACCCTCTTAACCAGCCAGGGCATTTTTTAGTCCCTTAAATCCAGGATTTCCCCCCTTTTCCAGAATGAATGGCAACCCTACACAGACCCCCCCCCCCCCGTGAGGGCTTTATGGACCCCAAGAGGTCCCTGGACCCTAGGCTAAGAACCACTCCTTTGGAGAGTTGCCATATTGCAGCTTCCCCCAAGCTAGTTGTCCATCCAGTGTGCTAGATTACAACTCCCGTAATCCCACTGTCAGCTATCCTTTGGGGAAACTCAAATACCAAACATGAAAACAATGGATATTTGCTTCAGCATTTGAGATAATAGTGGTAGACTGTCCTTGGATGATAGAAGTGCTGGTTTGGCTGTAGTGACAGTTACCTATTGATGGACCTTCCCCTGTCAATTTCTCTTATGCCTGTCAAGCAAAGGTTTCCCAGAGTGAAGCTGCCATAGTGGGAAAAGCTTTGCCTGTTGGATTTCTTTTTGTTGCATGTAACTGGGGAAAAGAACAGTTCTTCTGAATAAGAGGAGGGAAAAAAAGAAGTACCCTGCAAAGTCATCTAGAACTTCATGGAAGAAATGTTTTGTACCTCTTTGAATCTTTTGGTTGTAGAATAGTTAAGAAATATCTTAATAGATGTGGATTGCAAAAAGAAATGATTCAAGAAGAAGGGGGAGGAGCGAGTCCATTGCGAGGGAAGGCATATGGTGTGGTCAGAATAGGAAGTGATATGCAAAGTTCAGCAACAGCGTGCTGGCAGAAAGCCACAGCGGACTGAAGAAATAGGAAGCATGGGACACACCATGGAAGCAAGCTGGACTCTCCAAGCAGCATGTCTCCTTCTTACTGGTTCATGTAGGTATCAGACCTGTCCTTTGGCTTATGGATCAGTAGGGGAGTTGCTAACTTATCCGAAGAGATGCTAAGCTGATTTGTTCCTGTGCCTTTTAATACCAGCTCAGTCTGCTGAAAAGAGCATGTGATGTTTTCCTCAGCTTGGAAGGAGGTGTCACCATTTTCTCTTCATGCGGTTGTGAAAGGTGCAAGGGCCACATAGGGAAAAAAGGTGGCAGCTTCATGAGGAGTGAAGAGAACTGTGGGTGGAAGAAGAGTAGTCTAGATCCAGATTAGCATAGAATAGCATGAAGGACTTGGAAGTCAGGAGACCGCAGGATATCAGAAAAAGGTAGGTCCTTCAAGGCCCTGCCACTTGCAACCATGGGATCAGTTCAGCATCAGTTTAAAACTTGGCTGTTTATCCAGGTTTTGGGAGCTGTAGCTTGGTTTTGGGTATATTGAACTATGGGTTTTACTTTTGATTATGCTGAACTGTTCATATGAATTATTTTTAAGCTGTTCTTTTAACTGTACCCTATTCTAAGATCTTTGGATATAGAGATGGATAGAAATGTTTCAAGGAAATAATAAAAGGAGTGAGAAGCTTGAGTGGACTTAGAGAAAGATATGCCTAGTGATGCATTGCAGGAGGATTTTTTTGGGAATTTCTGGGAGCTGTCTTTTTGAAAAAAGTAACATTCCCAAGATCTGATAATTGGGGATTGAGAAATAATAAATAATGTTACTTGGCACTTAGGTCAGAAGTTCCTGTTTTCAAAGTGTGTTATGGGAATCCACAGTGAGATTTAGAAGACAATCAGCCGGAACCAACAAAAAGTCAGTGGTGAAGAACACTAGGAACTGCTGTGTGGCAACGCCTGGCAGTGCCCACTTTGCCCACCCTATATCTTGTGTTGTGGAGAGGCAGTTGGGGCTGAGAGTGTGTAACTGGTGTAAACTGGCCCTGGTGAGTTTGGGGCTGAAGTGGAATGAAAGTAGAGCTGTCTTGTTCTTCACCTCTGCCACAAAATTTATATTCTTATATCTCTGTACCAATTGAAACTTTAAGTGGTTTGCAAGCTAAAAATTAAAACTTAAACCGTAACAGACAATTCTACCTTTGAGTTCCCTAAGGTAAATCATTCTTCTGGTTTCGGTATCTGTCTGCTCTGCAATATGAGTTCATTAACCGATTGATTAAAGTTGGCAGTACCGTGCAAGGATTTAGTAAGAATAACAGAATCTGGCTCCATATAGTCAGCAGACACCCACTTCAGGCTACTACAATATGTTACACTAGGGGCTGCCCTAGAAGATTGGTAGCTCTAATTGCTCGAATGTACAACTGCGAAGTTGTAAACTGGAACTGAATGGCTGGAAAATAATTTCAGTGGCTTCCTTGCTTATTGCCAGATCCAGCTGAAAGCACTGCTTTTAGTCACATGCAGTGTGGGGCAAGACCACCTATATTTCCATATGAACCTGTTGTGTGCCTTCAAGTCATTTCTGACTTACAGTGACCCTATCATGGGGTTTTCTTGGCAAGATTTGTACAGAGGAAGTTTGCCATTGCCTTCCTCTGAGGATGAGAGAGTGTGACTTGCCCAAGGGCCGGAAGTTACTGCTTTTCTATGGTAATACCTTTCCTTTGATATATCAAGGCCATCTGAGTTTGAGGGGCCAAGTCACAATTGTTTTTAGCAGCTCATGCTTTCAAAGAACAGTCCTGCTATTTTCTGGTATTTTGTGTTAGTGACATATATTGTTCTTAATGTTGTTTTAGTTTTGTATTCTCTCCTTTTTAATTCATATTTTTATACTTTTTTTTGTTTGAAGTGTTACTGTAAGCTGCTTTCAACAATCTTTTTGAATTTAAGGGTGAGGGAGAATAAATAACTTCAGTAGTAACATCCTGTGTCTGTAGGTGGGCTGTTAGTTTGTGGTTGAAGCTGCCATCTTGCATTTTTAAAACCCGCAGAATACTTGGTCCAAGTGAAACAAAAGTCCATCAAAATAGCGTAGGGAAAAAGATAAACTTAAAACATTTTTTCTTACTGTATTAATTCTCTTCCACTCATATTTCTTAATTGTGGGGAGAAAACCCCCCATAGATCATCAAATTATTTTTATGGTGAGGGGGCTCAGCATTGCTAATTTTACCTTCTTGCAAGGGGAGGGTAAATCATTTTTCCCTCCCATTATCAATCAAATATCCTTAAATATGAAGATCATTGTATTCTGTGCTGGAACTGGGTAGTTCCAGGTCTTTGGTGTCAAACACTGTTACGCATTACTGCTATAGGAAAAACTTTATCGGTGGTAAGTGATTTAGCAGAGAAACATCCCAGCCCTTTTGCTGATGGGATCCGCCATCCCCTTACAGCCCATGGTAGAACTGGGCCCCCATACAAATTCCACACAGGTGATCCCTGGCTGGTGATCCAATGCAATCCCCATTGCTGGCTAAATGGGGGCCCTGGCCTGGGGTGCACCCTTCCTGGAGTGAAGCCCATAGGAGATGGACTCTCAAAGTTTATATATAGTCTTCATATTTGCTAGGGTTGGGGCACAGGACCTCTGTGAAAGTGGGAAAAACGTGAATAACTCTAGTCCCTCCCAATTCATATTTCACACATAAAAAAAGTTTGATCACTATATTCAACCCACTGTGGATTTCTTTGATGCATCAGGGTTCCTTCACAAGGCAGAAGTGGCTGGCTGGTGGGGTTTACTGCCACCTCCACTGCTGGCGCACTCCATTTTTAATGGGGACTTACAAGCCTCGTTTGCAGTTTCTCAGTCTCCTGAGGCTTGCAGCCCTTATTGAAAATGGCATAGGGAGGCAGCGGAGGTGACAGCAAATAATCCGTGAATAATCAAATCTGCAAAAGTGAAACCCACAAATGCGGAGGGCTGACTGTAGTTCAGAAGCAAACAAACAGAGTAAGCGTGACCAATCTTCCCCCACCTTTAGCTGTGATAACTGTGCAAGCAGATTAGCAACAGGAAAATTCTCCCCCGGTTCATTCCTAGCTTTTAGGTATGAAAGTGCCAAGCTAATTCAAAAAGTATCTTGTAAGTTCACCAATGCAAATGAACCCTTTCATGGCACTGTTCAGTTCATTTTGACCATGACGCCAACAAGGACTCTCAAAAAAAATCTGGTTGGTGGCAGAGGTCCAGTTCACTACCTCTTGCAAGCACAATGTGTTTCCATGGGTCTGCCCAGGGTTGCCAGATGAAAACTGGGGCTGGCTCTTGTAGTTTTAATGGTTATATGGGATGGAGCATGGGTGTGTAGCAGTTTGAGCATTGGATCATGACCC
Source organism: Cyclura pinguis (assembly GCA_030412105.1). Taxonomy (NCBI): domain Eukaryota; kingdom Metazoa; phylum Chordata; class Lepidosauria; order Squamata; family Iguanidae; genus Cyclura; species Cyclura pinguis. The sequence goes on from CM059604.1 coordinate 12,301,581, forward strand.
TATAGAGACCAGAGTTTGAATTCCTGCTCAGCCATAGAAACCCACTGGGTAACCTTGAGCAAGTCATGCTTTCTCAGCCTCAAAGGAAGGCAAAGGCAAACCCCCTCTAAACAAAGCTCACCAAGAAAGCCCTTTGTCTTAAGGGTCACTGTAAGTCAGAAATGACTTGTAGGCACACAACAAACAATGTGGAAGGGGGAATGGTAGCTAAACAACCAGGCAACTAGGATTGCCACAATGAAAACTGGAGATGACCTCTCTGTGTTTAATGGTTGCATAGAAGAGGCAACTTATTGTTACCTAGTTGTGTGACAAGCAACACCTACTGAAATTCCCTCTTCCGCACAACCATTAAAGGCACAGGAGCCCTTTCCAGTTTTAGCACTGGCAACCTTAGGCTTGCCCTCACCTCACAATGCCAAAGGGCAAGAAGGACCAGCCACCATTACCACCATTCATTCACCTGCCTCCTACTTCCCCAAAGACAGATGGTGTTGGCTTCAGTTCTTTGGTGTAGCCTCTTTTCAGGACTGGCCCAACACATTCAGCCATTCCACATACAGAAGCTGTTGGCAATAAACTCTGGTGAAAATGTTAGAGCACCAACCCTGAAGACTGGACGACAACCCAGAAGATGACCAGGGCACCAACCCTGAGAACTGCTGGGCAACAACTCTGCCAACCGTGAGAAACTGTTAGAAAAAAAAACACATAGGGCCAGACCTAAAATATTAGGTCCACACATAGCACCTCAGGTAGTCTATGCGATTGCGGGTGAGCTCTGAATCAGCCTGGAAAGGTCCCCAACTTTGGCCAAAGGGGCTCCCCTCTCTCAGCAAGAAAGGAGTCCAAGCTACCCCTTACGTGAGCAAAGGGAAGAACAGTTTGTTGAAAGAAGGGAAGGGTTAAATAGGATTGGGATGGCCATGATCTCATAAAGCATACGGCGCATGTGCAAGAATATTAAGAATATTCGCTTTCCCAGGACTAGAATTCTGATACATGGTTGACAATACAGTAACTTCTGGTTAGCAATCAACAGTGAACCTTGATTCACACAGGTATTCATTCAGCAATGAGGTACAGCAATATTGTTTCAGAAAGTACGCTGGGAACCGATGCTGAGAACTTAGGAATTTGCCAAGTAATGCCAGCATAATTTTAAGTAGGGCACGGGGCTAACAACAGGAACTTTAAAGATGATTAGAATTCAAAATGGAAGACTTTAGTTAAACAAATATAAAAGACAAAGAGACAGTTTCTTTAGCTTAGACATTTAAGCAGCCAATACCCTCTGTGAATTAAACTGTCCAGGGCACTGGATCTCCTAACAGCCCTGCAGAGTAGACTAGGGACAAAGATGGGAAACACTGTCCATTTGGTCTGTACGCTTTTACTGCCATCAAAGCCAATATAAAAGATTTATTTTGCTTCGCCACTGGCATTTGGAGAGCATCACCACACCTATTAGCCAGCTTAGGAGGAGGACCATGTATGTGGCACAGACAGCTCTGCTTACCAGCATTTCACCGGCTCTCCTCACAGCCACCCTCAGGCCATTTCCTCACTAGACCGTTTTAGTGAAATTATTCCACTTTCAACATCCTATGGAATCCTGGGGTTTGAAGTATAGGGAGGGACCTCAAAGCCCTTTGGAAGCGGAATAATAGCGCTATAACAGTCTAGTGCAGAAATGACCTTGTCATAGTCTGCCTGAGGCGGCTATTTTACTCTTCCTAATGCGAGAGCTGACCTCCGTTCTTTTGCTCCTGCCTGCACTGGCTGTTGGTCAATGGTAGGTCCCTCAGGGCATCTTGCTTAAGGGCAGACTTTTGCCCTCTGATGATTTGTGCGTTCAACACATAGACACTTTATTGAGAAAGGTCTTAGTTGTTTAAGGAAGCGGAGAGGTTGTCTCATAGCATGAACCCTTTCCTGTGTGTGTTGACACACTTTCATGTAGAAAAGTGTGGTAACGATAGGATGAGAAAAATAAACTGGGATTAAGGGTATGGCTAAAGAAAAGAAACCTTTCAGGCTCAACTATTAGGGGCAAGACTAGCTGAAGACTTTTTTTTTTTTTGGACCAACGAAAGGGACAAGAGGCCCATTCACACCACACAGTTATAGCACTACTATTCCACTTTAACTACCATGGCTGCGTCTTGAAGAATCCTAGGTTTTGTAGTTTGGTGAAGCACTAGAGCTCTCTGACTGAGCATTCTAAATGTCCCTCCCTAAACTGCATATCCCAAGATTCCATGCAATGTTGCTATGGCAGCTGAACTAGAACTTAGCACTGTGATTGTGTAGCATGCATAGGCCTAAGATGGCATTCGCTCCCATTCCATGTACAAAAGCTGACTAGACTTCATTATTTATTTGTTTAATGTGTTTATACCCTGCCTCTCAGCCAAAAAAGCTCCCAAATAGCTTACAAATAGTTATTTTGGCAGACTGCTCTCAGGATTACAATGTGAATTAAACAAGATACACAAAGAAAAAGGGACGGCGGTGGGTGAGGGGATGAAGAGAGGCTGGGGGTGGCTCTTCTTCTCCCTCAGAGGCCAGAACTATGGCAGTTGCAATATGGAGTGAGAAGCTACCAGAGCAATTCAGTCTTTGTGCAGTACTGGTGAGGGGACATAATCTTCTCCCACTCGAGAGGACAGTTGGCTAAATTGGGGGTTACATGACTGGTAGGCCATTTCCACACTAGACTGTTATAGTGCGATTATGCCACTTTCAACATCCTATGGAATCCTGGGGTTTACGGTTTAGGGAGGGGCCTCAAAATCCTCAAAGGCCCCTCCCTAAACCGCAAACCCCAGGATTCCATAGGATGTTGAAAGTGGCATAATCGCACTATAACAGTCTAGTGTGGAAATGGCCGTAGTGTCCACCACCATCTTTCTGTACTTTCCCTCCCACTGCATCTGCTGCCTGAGGGTGACACCACAGTCGAGCAAAGGGCAGGGACGGCTCTTGCGAGAGCTGGGGAAGAGAATGAGTATCATGGAGGGGAAAAGGTGACGAATGACTCATGCAACCACATCTGTTGGTGGAAAAAGCTGAGGGGGAGAATGGTGTCCAAATGAAGACTACTCCCCGAGCATAGCAAGGTCAGGCAAGAAGATGTAATGAAATCCAAATGCTCACAGGCTGAATAAAAGCAACACCCCTTGCTTCTGTATATAGGTTTGCTAGAGTGAAAACTGGAGGTTTATGTGTGTACACTGGCTATGGATTGCTCTACAGCAGAGCTTTCCAAACTTTTCATGTTGGTGACACACTTTTTAGACATGCATCATTTGGGGACACAGTAATTCAGTTTTACTAGCAAAGCTAGTATAACCCCTTGTAAGAGATACAGAAACATACATTAATGGTAATAACAAAATGTATGGGGATACAACATATCTCATGAAAACCTTTAATATATTTTTAACGATAGATGATTTATAGATAATATACATTCAGCTCTCCCCCAAGCCTGGCCCTTGGTGAGGAAAGACCTTGGTGAGAGTGGTGGCAGCGAGCCAGGCTCAGGTTTCTCAGCTTGGGGAGGCAACACACCTACGACACACACTGCAGGCGACACACACTGCGGGTGACACACACTGCGGGTGACACGTTAACATATCATGACCGCCATTTGGAAAGCCTGCTACACAGACAGGGTCACCAGAGTGAAGAATGGAGATAGCTCCAGCACCTTTAATGGCTGTGTACAAGAGGGAATTTCAGCAGGAGTTGCTTGTCACACAACCAGCTAACAAGCAACACCTGCTGAAATTCCCTCTTGTACATATCTATTAAAAGTACTGGAGCTGTCTCCATTCTTCACTCTGGTGACCCTGTCTGTAGAGCAATCCATATCCAGTGCATACGTATGGCAGTTATGCAATACCTTTGAGTATTCAAAGCACGCTGTGTATATTATTTGTCATAACATGACAACGTCATAAAGGAAGTAAGTATTATCGTCCCCATAGTGGAGAGCAAGGAGGGAGGACTGATGATTAATGCTGTCTCGTATGCTTATGGAGAGACAAGACTTCAACAAGACGCTTTTTGATTCACAGTTTAGCAAAGCACTATGTGAACTTCAGCTTCCTCACTGCAGCACTTCCTAGCTACTAGCACACCTTTTCATTTTGTTTCTCCACTTTCCTTCTCCTTTTGCCCTGATTCTTCAGGCCGTCTCCTTCATTTAGGTCACTTTTCCTAGCCGCCCCAATCTCTTTCCGTCTCCATGGGCCCATACTTCCTATCCTAGGCACCTGTTGGTTCTACTCTCATAGCTTCAAGGCCTCTTTTCCTCCCTAATATCACAGGAACTCAGCCAATGACAAGGAGAGATACTTCTTGCCTACCCAATCCCAATATTACATCTGTTAGGGTCTTCCTTACACTTGTGTGGTACTAGAGTAATTTCCGCACTACCCTGTTATAGTGCTATTATTCCACTTTCAACATTCTATGGAAATCCTGGGGTCTGCAGTTTAGGCAGAGTCCTCAAAGAGAATACACTGAGGGAATACACGGCCCTCCTCCTTGCTGCTAGGCCTTGTCTTCATAGCAACCGGCCAGGCCCAAGAGCTCTCTGCCTGAGAATTCTAAAGGCCCCTCCCTGAACTGCAAACCCGAAGATTCCATAGAATCTTCACAGGCAGCCAATCATATGAGGTCTTTGCCGGACACAGACAAACAAACATACAAACTTTGGCTTTTATATAGTAGATAAATAAATTTTATTTCATTACTTTCCATCTCTGACACCACAGTTGTTCCTACTGTTCTCCATTCCAGGTTTTCTGACATCTTCCAGAGCGCTGGATTTCAACATCATCGACACAAAGTCTCCAGTGATATTCACAGGTGACAAAGCCAGCCAGTTTGGCTATCGTGTCATCCCGATGAAATCAAGTGGAGCATCCTGGTGAGAAACTAGTGTGAGCATTTTCATTTGTGTTCAGATCAGTTGAATGCCAGTAAATAATTAATTATGAAAATTGCAAATTCCCTCCACAGGTTGTTGGTCAGTGCTCCCTTGTCAAACAACCGTACGGGGTCACTCTTCCGCTGCTCCTATGATATGGAGACGTGCCAGCAACTACATCTCAACCGTATGTAGTTTATTTCACCCCTTTATCTCATGAGAAGACAGTTATCTTAAAGTCATGGCCACATGATGCACCTACTGTGGTTTTATACAGGACTTGGAAAAAGTACCCATTTTGGATTCTCTGCTGAGTGGGGGATTCTGGCAGTCTGAAAAGTAACTTTTTGAAGTAGTGATTTTATACCCATTTAACTCTCACAGCCTCCCCTACTCCCCACCACCCAAACCCTGGAAACTGTAGATTGGTGAGAGTGCGCAGTTAGAAATCACAAGCCATTTCTGCACTACACTGTCGTAGTGCTATCATTCCACTTTCGACATCGTATGGAATCCTAGGCTTTGCAGTTTAGGGAGGGGAATTTAGAATTCTCAGCCAGAGAGGTCTTTGGCCTCAATAAACCACAACCCTCAGAATTCCACAGGATGTTGAAAGTGGAATAAAAGCGCTGTAACAGTGTAGTGCAGAAATGGCCACAGTGTTAACTCACTGAACTACAGATTTCAGTATTCCCAGTGGCAAGGGGGAAGGAGATTAATTAGTATTAAGTCTTGTTAAGTCTGCAAAGCATATGCATAGCTTCAGTCCTGTTGTGATGGGAGTTGTGGTTTAATCTGTTTGTAGAGAATCAGGCTGGGAAATGTTGGTAGACATTTATGAGATCATCTCTGTATTCCAAACATGACTTTTCTCTGTTATATCTCTTTGTCTTTTTCTTTACTCACATGCCAAAGACACCTCTGGGATATCTCTGGGCCTCTCACTGGCTGCAGATGAGGAGACCAATTCCAAAATAATAGTAAGTGTAGACTTGCATAGAATCAAATAGTAAAATGGCACAAATCCTCTACTTCTGCCTGTATTCTCAGAGAATCCAAGTCTACCTCTTAGGAAAAAGAAGGAGTTCTTTGAGACCAATTTTTCAGCACTGGGATGGGTTGTCTGAGCCATTTAAGTGAATCTGCTGGGCAGAAAATTACTTTCTTGGGATTAAAACTCCCAGAATCCTCCTCAACTGAATGGCCACTGGCAGAGGAATTCTGGGAGAAATCTTCCCACACTCTCTGCTGGAGGGCCTGAGAAGTCCCTGCTATTAATTCTACCTTTTCTACAGGCTTGCGGTCCAACCTGGGAGCGCCGGTGTGGGGAGATAGATTATTTTAACAGCATCTGCTATATCTTGAGCAACATTGATAAGAATTTGAAAGACATTCATCCTGCTTTTCAAGGTTAGATTCAGAGGGAAGAAACTTTTTGCCTCATGGCGTATTGTGGTATTAAACTAAGTCTGAAAACTGTAATTTAAGCTGGGTGAAAGGGAAACATATGGTGTGTGGATAGATAAGTGGAGTTTAGGCTTAGACTAGGACCGCCACTTTGTTTCAGCTATTGTTGTTGTTATTTATATTCTGCTTTATTCCCAGGTTGGGACTCAAAGCAGCTTAGAGCAATTAAAAAGACATCATTGAAAACCACAGAATATAAAAGTTACAACACAATTAAACAGTCAAAAATAGCTAAAGCAAAGTTAAAATATATCATTAAAAACTCACACACTCATACACAGCAGCAAGACAAAGAACAATATTCAGCATGTTCTATTAGACAGATCCCATCTAATCACAGATTGAATGCCTTTTGGAATAAAAATGTCTTTATTTGACTGCAGAAAGAAAGTAGGGAGAGTGCCAGACTGACTTCTCTGAAAAGGGAGTTTCAAAGCCTAACTAGACATTATAACAAGATGTTATAAACCCTATTTCCTTGAAGTGTTAAATGGCAAAAAGAAAGTCAGTAGGTTCAGCAATGTTCATTGCTACATGTCATAGCTCTGACTGATTTTAAGACAGAAGATCTCTCAAGGCCAGAGGTTAGTAGTCTTAGTCTAAAGAATCAGAAAGGCTATCGGACAAAGCAAATTTTAGGGATATAGTTGGGTGTGGATAATGGGAATGGTATGCTGCAGAGGCACAATGAATGGGAGATGATGGAAATCTATCACTCAAATATAACAGTGACACTGAAATTTCTACAATTTTGTTTGGGTTCCAATCCACTTTCAAGATTTTCTCAAAACATAAATTTTGCCATATTTTGTTCCCTCTTTGCTACTTTATGCCCAGGAGAAGTCTTTTTAAAAACAGGAGGTCAACTGGAAGTTAAATTCTGTTTTATTTCTTATTTTTAAGAAAATGATCTAAAAGCTCCCGGGAATCCCAAAAAGTGACAAAATTGCCTCCTTGCTCCAGGGCTTGGAGAAGTAGTCTTTCTAAAACACTCCTTCCCAAATTTTTCAGTCTTAGAGGGAAGGCCTTGGAGGCCTCAAAATGGCCTTGGGGACCAGGGCCATTTCTGCACTAGAAAGTGGAATAATAGCACTATAACAGTTTAGTGCAGAAATGGGCCCAATGTGGGCCATAGGCTGTCCTTTCCCCACCTGTTTGAAGCAATGTTTTAATTCCTGCCCTCTGTTAGCAGCATTGGAACAAGAAGTGTGTAGAACCTAACAACACAACTGGGGAAGAAGAGAACTTCTCTTCATTGAGATGTAGTAACTTGCTAGGTACAATTGGATTCATGCAAGCTGTTTTATCACACCCATGTTGCCTCTTGTTCTGTCAGAGTGTGTCTCTGGTGTAGACGCTGTGATCTTATATGATGACTCCGGAAGCATCACTGATGGTGACTTCAGAATCATGCAAGACTTCTTCCTGAACCTAATGAATTCTGTGGAAAAAAAGGATGTACAGGTGGGAGCAATGAAAAAGTGTCTGTGGGAAAACTGCATGTTGATGATAGCAGTGACTGGTTTGTGGTTGTCAGGATGCTAGGCTCCCTGTGGTATCGAAATGAGTACAATCTGCTGGATGCATATTGGGGCAAGTGTATTAAACCATTGTATAGAAGCTGCTACAGTAGGCCCTCCACATTTGTGGAGGTTAGGGACACAGAACCCCAACGAAAGTAAAAAAGCCGCAAATAGCTCCCACCAGTGAGCACTCACTTTCCTTGCACTTTCTTGCCCACAGATGCTGACGTGCCCATGCAGGCGGTGGGGGGCAGAGCGTCGGGTGGGAGTGACTGGGAGAGCGCAGGGGAAAAGATCTTCTTCCTGTACTCTCTTGCCCTCCCAGACAACGGGTGAGAGAGTTAAGGGGGAAAGTCCTGTGGGCCCATGAACCTTTCCCGCTCCCCATGCCTGGTCAAAAGGCCAGGGAATGGAAGAAGGAGAATGGGGGGAAGGCAAGTGGGCACCACAAATAATCAATCCCATGAGAATCAAGCCCGCGAATATGGGGGGAGGACCTTATGTGTTTTTGTTACGTATTGCTAACTGCTATTACAAAATATTCACCATTAATTGCTGTTATAATGTATCCATACAAACACCTATTGCAACAATGCATTTGGGATGGTGAGAGGGTGGAGAACAGATAAGGGTGAGAAGGAAAGTGCAGAGTAGAGAGACACAATGTTTTGAGAACCCAGTGCTTTTGAGATAAGAGCAGGAAATATGCAGTTAGGTCATCCTGGTCAAGGATGTGGGGGGATAGGTAGCAGGCACTGGCCTGAGAAAGTATTGTGGAGGTGGTGTGGTGTATGAGTTTATGGCTCTCACCAGTCACTGCCTTGTGTGCCTTAATTTATAATGTTAACCTATGAAAGCTGTAAGCTGTGTGTATGCTTTGGTCTCAGCATCTTCTGTGGAAGTGTACTGGGCTGCTCATGCTTATCCATCAACATAAGCTACTGTCTACCTCAGAGTGAATTTTCTGGAGTGTGGGTTATCCAGTACATGATGGAGAGGTGTGTGTGGATGCATTATTTTCAACCAAAAGTAGGCTTGGATCATTGGTGTGTGTGTACGTGCCTTCAAATTGCCCATTGACCTATAGTAACCATATGAATTTCATACGGTTTTCTTAGAGAAGGAATTAGAGCCAGGCAATGTATTGCAGGTCATATTAAATCTCAAAATCTTGATTAGATTTAAACACAATGTTTTCATGGTTTTCTGTGTACTTCCTGCTGTGCCTTTATAATATTTTACATGCAGCCTTGCAAATAAAGAGTGTACTACAGAAATGCCATACCTGTTACTTTAGCCCAGTGGTTCAACAGTGCCTAGGGAAAGTGTGGAAGTTGCACCCCTAGGTGCTGCTGTTTCTCCCATAGCTGCTGCCCTGGGCAGAGGAAGACCCTGGTGAGGTGGGGTGGGAACAATGGTGGGCCAGGCCTGGTTAGAAGGGCTGCTGCTGCCACTGCCGCCACTTCCCTCCATGTGGAGGAAGACCCTGGCGGGGATGGCGGCAGGCCAAGCCCAAGTGGAAGGGGTTTTTTGGCTTTTTCACACCCCCTAGCACTGCGCCGAGGGCATGTACCCTGCTTGCCCCACCCTAGATATGCCTCTGCTTTGGCCTTGATGGTCTCTTGGATTGAGAACTGCATCACTCTGCTCTTGAAGGCTGTTTGAAAGGGGTTGCCGATGCAGGATTGTTTGGTAGGATTTGAAGTGTTGTAGCCATATGGAGAGCCAGGGTGGTGTAGTGGTTTGAGTGTTGACCCTAGAGCTCAAGGAGTCCAGGGTTGAAATCCTTGCTCAGCCACAATCTTTGGTCCCTAGTCCTCACATAGCCAAGAAGGGGAGTGGCCTCTGCCTGCACTGACATCCTTTAGTACCATCTTTACTGATAACAGAGTAACTTCTGAGAGAAAAATGTAGGCTTGTGACTCTAACACTGGGCATTTCCTCACTACCCTGTTATAATGCTATTATTCCACTTTCAACATCTTATGGAATCCTGGGGTTTGCCGTTTAGGGAGGGGCATTTAGAATTCTCAGCCAGAGAGCTCTTTGGCCACAGTAAACTGTGAACCCCAGAATTCCACAGTGTGTTGAAAGTGGAATAATAGCATAATAACAGTGTAGGGTGGAAATAGCTATTGTCACCTTTCTTTTCCTGTATGATTTTTATCATCTTTGTCTGGTGAAGAAACAGTGAAGCTTCCAAAGCTTGCATGGTGTATTTGGTGCTTTGAAATTGACCCAATAAAGGTATCACTGCTTTGTGGATTTTAGAAACCCACTGGGTGACCTAGGGCAAGTCACACTCTCTCAGCCTTAGAAGAAGGCCATGGCAAGCCTTCTCCAAATCAATCTTGTGGAAGAAAAGAAACTCCTCGTGATAGATCCCTTTTAGGGTCACTGTGAATCAGAAACAGCTTGAAGGTGTGAAGAACAAAAACAAGCCACATGGAAGTTGTATGTTTTGATAAAAATCTAATATATAAAAGTCAAAGTTTGTTTGTTTGTCTGTGTCAGGCAAAGACGTCATCTGATTGGCTGTGTCAGGCAAAGGTTCATATTATTGGCTGCTCAAGAAGATTCTATGGAATCCTGGGGTTTGCAGTTTAGGGGGGGGCCTTTAAAATTCTCAGCCAGAGAGCTTTGAATAGTCTGATTGCTATAGAGACGAGGCCTAGCAGCAAGGGGAAGGGCAGAGTATTTCCCTCAGGAACCCAATCTCTGTATGTTAATAACTCTGAATATAGATTGGATTGGGTAATATGGAGAAAAGTTACAGGTACTGGACAAGACAGTTTGGGGAATTAGAGACACAGGATCTCAAATCTTTTGGACAAGTATTACCCACAAGAAAATAAAGTCCTGGGCAATGCTGGGTATATATGCTAGTATTTTTTAAAAAACGAGTTCTATTTAGAATGCATATGGTCAGATTTCAGTGAGCAGGCCTCATGTGCTCACTGAAGACCTCCCACGCAACCTGCTGCAGGTGCTTATGTTGTTGTTCCATACACAAACATGCTGCTGCGCCATGGCTGTGCTGCGTAAGGGAATGCAGAGATCCCTGTCCTTGTACATTCTGTTTCCTAGCACAAGTGGACTCCTCCGGCAGCCTACCAAATTCCTGTTTGATGAGCATGAGCATGAATGAAATGGGGAAAAGATTATATGGGGAGAGTAATTCAATTTACACTGTGCACCTCTCACCCACCCTGCCCAGATAAAAAAAGGGATGGGAGAGGTAGAGAGTGCTATTCAAAGTAGTGGTTTGTGAACAAATGCTGGTCCATAGACTGTTGGCTGCTGGTCTGCAGCGAGTTTCCAGGAAAGAAAGGAACAGTTGTAGCCAATGGGCACAAATATGATATTAGTCTCTGGCATGTCCGGAAAAAAAAAATCTGTTGGTCCCCCACATCAGATAGCCTGAAAAGCATTAGGCTAGATAGAGCACGACAGTTTCCTTTAATGAATAAATAAAAGGTTTGACGAAGGATACTGACTGTGCCATTGTGCATCTATATTCCTCAGGGCGTTGGGTAAGATGTGTGTGCAATTTGTGGTTGTGTTACTCATTTTTCTTTTCCTCCTCCACCTAGTTTGCTGTAGTTCAGTACTCTACTGAACCCTACCTTATTTTTGATTTTGCTGTGTATAAAAAAAGTGGAGGCCGGATTAAGGATTCTATCCATCATGTCCAACGTACCAAGGGAAATACCTTCACCCCGACTGCCATCCGCTTTGTAGCGTAAGTAGTACCAGAAAGATAGGGGCTGGGATGTGGGAGGGTTCCCTTTTATCCCCTGCCCCTTTAGACCTGACCTTGTTGTTTGCTAACACTCTTACAGTGAAGAGGTCTTCATCCCTGGGCGTGGCATGCGGCCTAACAGCAAGAAACTCCTCATTGTTCTGACCGATGGCAAATCCAATGACAACAAAAACACATTTGCCACAGCGAGGCAGGCTGCGGATAAAAAAGGCATCATCCGCTACGCCATAGGGGTATGGCTGAAGGGATGATGGGGAGGCAGTATTTCTGAAATGATTGTTTCATATGATTTTGTCTGTATAATCATATTTCCCCTAAAGCTGGGACTCCAGGCAGCTTGTGAAACGAAATGCAAGTAAAAACACACATAGATGAAATCATTAAAAAGTTGAAATGGCATAAAATTAGAATGAAAATCGTTTTTAAAACATGCATTTAAAAGTAAAGTAAGAAAGGCCCTGTTTTTGTAAAAACAGTCAGTTCCCTCAAAGACGACTGTCATAAAAAGGCTTTATCTGCTGAAGGAAGGACAGCAGGGAAAGAGCCGGTGTAACCTACTTAGGAAGGAATTTGCAGAGCCTGGGAGCAGCCACCAAAAACCTCCTGTCTGGTTTTCCCACCAAATGATCTTGTGAGGGTGACAGGATTGATAAAATCACCTCCCCTGAAGATTTCAGAGCTTGAACATGTTTGTAAGGAAAGTGATAGCTGATGGGGCTTTGAATTACAACAAGTGTGAAAATCGCATAGGTTTCTGGATGTCATTGGATTGCAGCTCCCAGCATCCTTCACCATTGACTGTGTTTCCTGGGAGTTGCTTGGACTTGCAGTCCAGCAACATCTGGAGAGCTGCATGATTCCCATCTTAGAGGATAAGAAATTATCTATGTACTTTCTGGGTGATTCCAGACAGAGGATGTCTAGCCTTTCCAATTAATAGCCGTTGTGCAGTTACTTTGTCTTTTTTTCTTCAGCAGATTTTTTGTGGTAAGAAGAAAAAAAGTGGGAAGTGGTGGGAAAAGTTTCCACTATTAGCCAAATGGACCTGAAACACACCTGAAGCAGAAAATTCCATAAGCATGTCCCTCTAGTGGAAATAGCAGTCAAAACACAACAACAAAAGAATTATGGCTAATTTTATTTATATCATGATTTCTTCCCAAACTGACTTCTTTTCTGCCCTCAGACCAGTGCTCTGAGGCAGCAGCCCCCTGATTTTGCCTAGTGGTAGAGATAGCCATGTAAGAGGTATCTGAATGATCTTGGAGGGAGAGATCAGAAATGTGTCAGGGATTCAGGTAGCAAAGTGGTAAATGTTTGCATGCACAGTCTCCAATTATCTCTAGGTTGGAAAGCCCCATATGGAAAGATTGTCTGCCCTTACAAAACTCCCAATAAGCTTCTGAGGAAGCTGTTTCCTCAGGCAGTCTTCTCATGCCATTTCCGCACTAGACTGTTATAGTGCTATTATTCCACTTTCAACATTCTACAGAATCCTGGGGTTTGCAGTTTAGGGAGGGGCCTTTTCCCTAAACTGCAAACCCCAGGATTCCATAGGATGTTGAAAGTAGAATAATAGCACTATAACACTCTAGTGCAGAAATGGCCTCGCTGGGCGTCGTAACTGGCCCAATTCTGCTGAAACACACTAAGGTCTCTAGGAACACACACGATTAGAAGAGTATGTGATTCATCCTGGAGTAAATTAACATCTTTGGCAAATGGGAAAGTCAAAGATTCTAGAAAGGCATACTTTCTTCTAAAAGAGCTAGTAGAAATTTTTTAATCCATTCCAGCAAATCCCTCTCTTGTGTGTTTCAGGTGGGTCAGGAGTTCCATGAAAATAAAGATGAGCTATATAAGATTGCCTCCTCAGCCAATAATGTTTTCCCTGTCAAGAGTTTCAGTGCTCTTGATAGTCTTCAAAGAGAGCTGAAAGATAAGATTTTTGGCATTGAAGGTTTGAAACTGATCCTTTTCTGATTAATTTTCTTCACCTGGTTTCTGGGGGGAAAAAATCTAGATTTTCTCTTTAGCAGTAGGATCATCATGTTGACTTGAACAAGGTGTGCATAATCTCCTGGTTTCACAAAGAATGCTCGCAGTGGGAAATGCTGTAAGAGATCATCATATACCTGCATTTACAACTTTTCATGTTGTTCTAGTGTCAGGGAAAATAAGCATTCTGGTGTTAGAACTGAGAAACACGTAACCTTTGAAGAGTAAACTTATAATAACCATAAAGATAGGAGAGAAAAAAATAGGCTCATAAAAGTTGGGAGAGTGTTGTAAGAAGAGACTGTTGCTTTGATGGTGGTTATTGCTCACAATTTTCAAAGTACTCTACAAACATTGATAGCCAATGCTGTAGTGATTTGAGCATTGGACTATGCCTCTAGAGACCAGGGTTTGAATTCATACTCAGCCATAGAAACCCAGTGGGTGACCTCGGGCAAGTTATACTCTCACAGCCTGTAAGGAGGGCAAAGGCAAATCCTCTCTGAACAAATCTTGCTAAGAAAACCCCATGACAGATTTGCCTTAGGGTTGCTGTAAGTTGTAAACAACTTGAAGTCACACAACAACTACACACATTTCTGTGCTTGCATGGTATGGAAGGGGAGGGTTTGGTTCCATCCGTCCATCTGTCTGTCCTTCCTTCGCCTCCCTTTCTCCCAATGTGAGACCTAAGTTGACTTATACAAAATAGAGCTAAAACAATATACAGTGTAAAAGTTTAAAAAAGATACAATTAAGGCAATTTTTAAAAAGCCTCTGAAACTGAATAGTGAAGTATAGCACACTCCCATTATCTATTAAAAGACCCTTCTGCAATAGCAGAACAAACAGGTCTTTGGTTACCAGCAGAAAGAGAACAGAGAGAGACCCAGCCTATCTTCCCAAGAGATGGAAGTCCATCATATGGGAACAACATGGAGGGCTTGTCCTGTGTTTTAACCAAATTTGCCTGTGATAGTGGTAGGACTGAGAAGAAACTATTTCCTGAGGATCTCAAAACCCAGTCAGGTTCATATAGAGAGATAGGATGTATGGCCTTTTACTCCAGGGATGGATGTATTTCCCCAGCAATGGTGGGTCGATATTCTTCTGTGCGTTGCCCCTCTCTCTTATTCACATAAGAAGATGTCCTTCCTGCACTACTGAAAATGAAAGACTTATGTCAACAAGTTCCTTTTTGGCCCTGAAGGCACTGGTACTCTGCTGTGAGCTCCTTTGATGCTCATACTGCTCCGTCCAGCACTAACAACTGCAAGTTAAGGACTAGTATGGAGAAGGCAAGGTGTAGTAGTCAAACTAAAGTTTGATTCCCTGCTCAGCCATGGAAACCCACTGGTGACCTTGGGAGTGTCACACACTGTGAACCCCAGAAAACCTAATGATAATTTTGCCTTGAGGTCGCCTTCAGTTGTACATGACTTGAAGACACACAATAACAACAATGGAGGGGGCTGAATTTTCCTGAAGGCCAGATGTGCCATGGGCAAGAAGCATTTCAAACATTTATTACTGTCATGTACAGGATAATGCCAGTTCCAGAAATTATGCTTAGAAGTTCACAAAAGCTTTGTTCAGGAATAGCAGAGTAACAGCAGCACATTCTGGCCATTGCCAAGACTAAAGAACTATTGAATTTACAGTGCATTATAAGCTGTAACATTACAAATTTGCATGCACAAGCCTCCTATTTGACAGCTAATTAAAACAACTCTTTCCCCAGACTCTCATCCTGCTGCCAACTGCATATCATTGCAACTGCGTTTGTTCCTTCTTCTCAAAGTTTGCTAAATTACATTCTCTCATTCCCAGAACACTGCTTCTCGCTCAATTCCACCACCCCTTCCAGCCTTTGTTTCAGACATCAAAGTGCTACATGGCACTGTCTGGTGTTCTTTTTGCCCCAAACATCAGAGCCCTACATGGCATCGTATGGCATTATGTATCACATTGTCTGACATTATAGGACATTAGAGTACATGGCATTACATAACATCATCTTGCATGGGAGGGAGAGCAAGGCCGGCCTGACAATTACACTGCAACATGCTCTTTCAGAAAAGCCAAATTTTGAAGCCATCTTTCTTTGTCTGTCTTAATTTTTTTTTCCTCTGCAAAGGAACCTCTGAAAATTCATCTAGGAGCTCATTTCAGCAGGAATTTTCACAGGGTGGATTCAGCACCCTTCTCACTGCAGTGAGTAGAAAAACTTATCTGTATATTTATGTACTTCCATCTTTTTTTCTCTTAATCTTTCCTTTGTGGTTTTAGTAAAGACCTATCCACAGGAATTATAAAATAGAGGGGCCAGCTCATGGATGGTCACAACAGGATGTTGGAGCTGGATAGAATGAAGTTGAGCGTACATACCCACCCATCCAATCTCTGCTTGGGGAGACCTAGGGAATAATTTTTAACTATAAGCCAAAGTTTGCTTGCTGCTTATAGGAAGGGATAGTCTACCTTGCCTCACACACACCAATCAGATTGGTTAGCATGAGAGGTAGGGTGGGCAAAGGATGGTTCTCATGATGATATGAGATAGCAAGTCTTCACAATTATTTAATACTGGCTAGAGCTGCTGGATGTTGCAGTCTTATAACATTTGGAGGGCTATGATTTGCCCTCCCTGGCTAGCAGAATAGGAATTTAGTTGCCTTCCCACCTATGTATGAGCTTGACTTGCTCGCTCAACTGATTGCACTATTCTACAGTGATAACACTGTACCACAAGTGACAACAACTGCATTGCAGAGTCCTACTTTGCAACAGAGCTTGATAAAGTAACTTCTTTAGGCTATAATTATGAGACTCTTCCATCCACATGGCTAGAGGACCCTGGCGAAAGTAATCTACAAAATTATTTTTATCCCCCAAACTCTGTTTTGCAAGTAGGGCTCTGCAGTGCAGCTGTTCTCACTTGTGGTATAGTGTTATTTCAGTTTATATGTTATTGCTGTACAGCTGGGAATGAGATGAGCCATCTGTGAAAAAGATTAAGTAATAACAAGAATTCTATGGTGTCATATAGGAAACCGTGTGTTCTTTTAAAAAGAAATAACAATTCATGTAGAAAGCCATGCTTTTAACAAGGAATCTTAAAAATTTCTTTAAAAACAATAAAAATTATATGATTTCACAAAGAAAACCCTTTTAAAAAATAAATACAGTCAGCCCTCCACATTTGCATGTTTCACTTTTGCAGATTTGATTATTCATGGATTATTTGCTGTCACCTCTACTGCCTCCCTGTGCCATTTTTAATAGGGACTGCAGGCCTTGTGGGACTGAGAAACTGTGAAGGAGGCTTGTAAGTCCCTATTAAAAATGGTGTGGGGCAGCAGTGGAGGTGGCAGGAAGCTTCACCAGCTGCCCCCTTCTGCCTTGCAAAGGAACCCTGATGCCTCAAAGGAAGCCATGGTGGGTTGAATATGGTGATCATACTTTTTTGTGTGTTAAATAATGTTTGGGAGGGCCTAGAGTTATTTATGATTTTTCCACTTTCACAGGGGTCCTGTGTTGCTAACCCTAGCTAATATGGAGGGATGACTGTACTAAAAAGTTTATGATCTCATACAGAAACCCCTGTTATTTTGTTGCACAAAATTTAACAAAGCTCTTGCCCTTGGCTGTATGGTTTGCTTATGCAGGTTGAGGGATTCTGGCAGCTATAGTGCAGGGAGAGGGGGGACTTTTCCAAGGTTTTTTGTCCTTGACTTAAAATGTGTGTGGTGTCCACCTGCCTTCATATCTCCACCCTTCTTTGCTGTCTTTCCTCCTCCTCAGGAGCACATGGTGTTTGGAACTGTTGGTTCTTATGAATGGTCTGGGGGTCTGGAGGAAGAATTTTTTGCAGACCCTCTCCAAACCAATTTCCTGAATGTGTCCGACAGTGGCTTCAAGTACTCATATCTGGGTGAGTGAGTCCAGCAGGCAGTCCTTTCCCTCCATTACACACTTGGGGCAAATTATCCAAATCCAACAGCCACAACTTTCTTCCTGGTATCCAACAGGTTATTCAGTGGCTCTGGCTCATCATAGCAGAAGGACGTTCTACGTAGTTGGGGCGCCACGATATCAGCACATTGGGAACGTTGTCGTTCTTGAGAAACAGAGCAAGAAGTTAATGGGGAGCACTGGGGGCAAACAGGTAAGGGAGAAACTGGGGTGTGGGAGCTCAGTCTTCTATTTGCTTCTTTTTGGGTGGAAGAATTTTAAACTGCCCTGGCAGTTTTGCTTTAAAACAAGGGGAGATAAAATACTTTCAATCAATACAGAAAAAATCTAGAGCAGGCTGATTTTTGCTTAGAGTGTGCTTAGAGCTAGAAAATGTTGGGAGCTCTTAGTGATTTCAAATTGTTAAATATGTACAAAACATTCTGAGCCTTGTTTCAAAACATTTTGACGTGCAAAGTTGATAAGGTAACAGCTAGAACACTGGAAAAAGATATAAAGCATTGGGCTTTTCGTACTACACTGTTACACTGCTGTTATTCCACTTTCAACATCCTATGGGATCCTGGGGCTTACAGTTTTTAGAGAGGGGCATTTAGAATTCCCAACCAGAGAGCACTTTGGCCTCAGTAAACTACAAGCCCCAGAATTCCACAGGATGTTGAAAGTGACATAATAGCACTATAACAGTGTAGGACAGAAAGACCCTCGGTCATAGCTTTTTGTTGCCCAGTTGCTCCCATTGCATGTTTTTGTCAGAATTCCTTTGGTTTAATTTTTTGGGGTGGAGGGGAGAACCCTGGACTTCTAAGCAAGAGTCTACTTAGCAGAGTGTCATGAAATAAACTGCTGAGTTCAATCTACCATCAGACTCCATTCATGAACTTTAAAGCGTTTTAAGAATATCCTTCAAGGTGGAGAGATTTGTTATCAAAGACACTTAAATTTGTGGGGGGTGGAGTAGGGTGGAGAGACTAATGACTCTCCAGATTCCTATTATCCTTGACTGTTGGCCATGCTGGCGGGGGCTAGTAAAAGTTTGGATCCAACAATGTCTGGTAGGTCAAAAAAGTTCTCCCCTATGTTGTAAATCATTATCGAAATACTCATCAGCAAACGTATAGTCTGTCCTTCACATTTGCAGGTTTAATTGTCACTGATTATTTGTGATTTTCTCCAACCCCTGTGCCCCCAACTCACACGCTTCTTTTCCAGGTGAACCTTCACTCCTGATCGCTTTCATCAGGCTGTGTAGCCCTTTAAAAAGCTGCCTCTGGTCCTTCTCTTTCTCCTCCTCCTCCATAGCTGTTGCCTGGCCAGCTAAAGACAGCTTGCACCCCAATTTCTTAGCACCACAAACCTTCTCCTGATGCCCCCCCTTTACCCAATGGAGGAAATGGGTGAAAGAGAGAGGAAGTACAGGGTCACTATACTAACCCACCCCTTTTCGCTCTCCTTTCCCTGAGCTGGCTTGGACCCCATGGCTTGACCCCCTTCCTACAGACATGCAGACATATTTTGATATTTTGTTTTTTCCACTTTTGCGGGGTCCTGTGCCCCTAAGCCCAGTGAATGTGGAGGGCCAACTTTACTCTGAAGAGACTTGCTGGTGTCTAGTGTGCCTATTAGATGTTCAAGCACCTATAAGAGGGCCACAGGTTCCCTTTAGACCAACAAATAGGACCCAAGGCAACTTCTTTCTTATATTCCTTAGCAAACGATACTGAGAAATTAAAAATATTTTTTACTGAAATTAGATGTAGATTTCGCTGGTCTTGTCATAGACTAAGCCCTGTCATTTTATTGGTTCTCATTTCTGCTGTTCTTTGTCTTGCTGCTTCCCCAAACATGGATAGTTGTGCATTTCTGTCTTTTTTTCAGATTGGTTCTTACTACGGTGCTGAGCTCTCTGCTGTGGACCTCAATGGAAATGGAGATACTGACCTCGTTCTGATTGGGGCTCCCTTTTACTACAATGGGACACAAGGAGGGCTTGTTGATGTTTGCTTGTTTGGCACAACGGTGAGCAAAACCATTGGAAGCTGCAAAGGCAATGCTTTTCATTGGGGCCACGTTATTTGGTTAAACACCTTCTCCTTGCACATTTCAGCACTAAAGATTGGCTGCTCTTTGCACAAAGTGATTATTTTTTTAAAAAAGCCTATGCATGTGAATTGGTGTCTAGTTTGACCCTTAGACTGCAAGGACCACCTCTTGATTTCATAAGCAAGACAAGATTTCATTGGGGAGCTCATAATCACTAGCACATTAGTGTACAATATGTTTTAATTCAGTATTTACAGCATGAGGCTGTTTTTCAGGTGTCAGTATCACCTGAGGCAAGGCAGACAGTAACCAGATCAAGCCTTCTCTGTCATGGCACCCTGACTATGCAGTGTCCTTCCTCAAGGGCTGTTACTCCAAACTGTGGGTGCCACAAGGGCCAACCCATGATGCCAGTACTTCTGTTCAAAAGTGGGGAATTATTAGCTTAAAAATGGAAGCTTGTGAGAGTGGGCCAACTTAGTGATGCCTTCCCTACCAATGTTTACAGGCTTGCGCAGGAAAAAGAACCAGTTGAAAAATAAATGTAAGCTAAAAATGTGTTTTATTGACAGGATTCACACAAGCACGCAAGAGCTCAAACACTCACACACTCTCACACGGACTAACCAAAGGAAAGAGAGGAAAGTGAGACAGAGGACATTGAGGGATTTGAGCAATATTTGCCAGTCTGGAGAGCAGTGGAGAAAGCAGCAGCGTGGCTTAGGTAGGAACCTAAGGACAGTTTTTGTTCAGGAATTGGACGGACAGAGTGGCATTTGGAATGACAAAACACTGTACTAGACAGCCTAAAATCAGGGGTATTTGCACCTGAAAAATGTCCCAAGGATATGATTGTGACTCACACTCTCATCTAAGCAGACAATGGGACTTGCAGCACAAATAATGAAGTCTGGACAGAGTCAATGGGTTTTTTATTTGAGTAACAAGAGGACAACGGTTGTCATAATAGCTGAGTGTTGTGGAGAGGTGGTGAAACAACAGGAAAATGTCCAAGTGTACAAGGTCCAGGGTTCAGTCAATCATAATTTGGTGGGAACTTCCCTATTATAGCTCTGAGATTCCAGCCAGATATTTCACGCCTATTGTATTCAGAGTGGCCGCGCTATTGTCCTGAACTAACTGGGTCTCTTCCCTAAGAGGTAGGTGGGGCTGACCTTCCTTGCCAAGTCATGTTTACAGTCAGGAATTTGCCTCTTCCAGTGTGACCTTACTGTCACCTCAGGTATCATTTATATCAATGCCAATTAATATGGTACCAATCAAATATTATTTGCTAGTTAAACCATGCTAATCATGGGGGGCTGCACAGTGCTGTAACAGGGCCAGCTCTGCTTTTGAACAAATTGGGCAAGTGCTTTGGGTAATAGATGCTGGATGTGGGGGCAGGCCTGGTCATTCATCTCTCCTAGCCATTCGACACTTTGGCAGGAGAAAGCTAAACCCAGTCCAGAAATCATGCAGCCCTCTAGATGTGGCTGAACTGTGATTCCCAACATTGGCTATGTTGGCTAGGGCTTTGGGAGTTACAGTTCAACAACATCTGGAGAGCCATATGATTCCTACCCTGCACTAAACAGCTTTGCTGCCCTCAGGTGCAGTCATGGACTCTGTACCATTACTAGCAGCATAGAAATGAAGTTCACCAGCTACACTCAGGGCTCTTCCAGGTTGCTTCAAAGAACACGAATTCTCACAATATAGCTCATTTGATTTTTTTTGTGGGTTTTGCTGGTCATTGTCACCTCTGCATCCACTCATTCCATTCTTTTGGAGGACTTTCTGTAGCAACTTCTCGGATCTGCAACTGGGGGTTTTCCAAAAGTGACCTTGTTTGTTGAAGTCATTGTATGATCTGAAGGACAAATTTTCTCCTTTGGATTTTTTAAAGCAATTTTTAAAATAGAATTATAGTGTTACTGCACAAAAGTGACACTTCCCTGATGCACTCTAAGGGAACTTTTTAAAAAAGAGAGGAAGAGAAGAAAACCTTTTTTGTCCCAATATGTCTATGAATTTTTAAAAAGAAAATGTAGGTGGGAGTAAAATGATGCAGCTGGTGCTGGAAATTGCCAGAAAATAGTCCAGGACAACAGAAATGTTACTTTGAAATTTTTAAAAACCCTGAAAACTACAACAACAAATAATCTCAAAACATTTGCCCTGTCTAGAGAAGCCCTCATTTGTTTCCCTATGGTAGAAGTGCTATTTTATCAATTGCCTCAGACAATAAAACATTGTGGGCTGGCTGGCTGGCTGTACCTTTCTTTAAGCTGTAGGCTTATAAATTTCAAGAGCTAGGTAAAAACAATATTATTGACCTGCATCTTTTAAAATCCATAATGCTTGCTTTGGTTTTATCTGTTTAGTGCTTGCAACTTTTGTGCTACCTTATCTGCTGCTTGCTTTTAATGTGGATGTGTGTTTTCAAAAGACTGTATTAAAATTCTGTTTTAAGTGCTCTTTCTTATTATAATTATTTATTGTTTATACTGTTTCTTTTAGCGGCAGCCATTTTATTTCTGAATATGTGAAGTGCCTTGACATCTGGTTATAAGATCGGGCGTACCTATTTCACTTAAATGAATACCTCTCCTTCCAGGGTCAACTTACTCACCTCCAGATCCTTCATGGAGCTCCTGGCAATGGATTAGGCAGGTTTGGGGCTGCGCTCTCCTCATTAGGGGACCTGAATGGGGATGGCCTGGCTGATGTGGCAATAGGCGCTCCCATGGAGGATGAAGAACATGGAGCCATTTACATCTTTCTTGGAGAAGGGGAAAGACTCAGGGATGTGCACAGCCAGGTGAGCCTGAGGGTCAAAGCAGGTGGAATGCAGTGCATGAGTATCTTCATTTATTGATTAAACTAAGCAAGGCAGTGGAGTCCGGTGGTTAGAGAACTAGCCTTAGATTTAGGCCAGCTTTCCTCATCAGTGACCTACAGATGTGTTCTGGGCCATTCCAGACTGGCTGGGGATAGTGGGGGCTATAGTCCAAGGCGTCTGGAAGGCCTCAGGTTGGGGAAAGCTGGTCTAAGATACCCAGATTCAGAGATTCCAGCTCTGCTTTGGATTTATACAAGCCAGTTTTGCTGCCTTATTGCTGCCACTGCCCATTGGGGAAATGGAAATGTATAAAATTCTTACCTCACAGGGAAGCAAATGCAGTCCAGGGTGTAACATACTTTCTCCAGACATCATGATCAATCTGTATTCTTAAAATGCAGTGAAAATTATTATATGGCAGCCATAAAGAGCTTGCAGTCTGGGGTTTCTTGTACTAGAAGAGGTAGCATTTCTCTTTTAAAATTCTTACATTCCCCATGGTTTGATCAGAAGTTGGAAGGATGATCCAGCAACTGTCAGGTACAGGGGTAGTAGGTCGAGATAAATCACTGTGCTTGCAGCCCAGTGCAGAGTTACTTTTTTGGACTACAATTTCCAGAGCCCTCCAGTTAGCATGTAATGACAACAACAACAACAACAACAACAACTTGTTGTTGTTGTTATTATTATTATTATTATTGCTACTACTACTATTTCTGTCTTGCTTTTCCTCCCAAAATACAAAAACAGTTAAAAACACTGAGAAAGACATATGTAAAAACACACAGAAAATTAACATGCAATTACATTATCCATAGAACTAAAACCATTTTTAAAAAAATCTATAAACAGATATGCTGGTAGAGGGATTCTGGAAATTATAATCCCAAAATAACATTTCTAGCCTCTGGTCAAGTGGTAACCAGTTGAATCAAACCAGCTCCTCTCTCCGTCTAGTTGCATTGGACATGTGAGGGTCAAGGATAGGGTTAGCATAGTGAAAACTAGAGAGGTCTCTGTCTCTTTAATGGCAGTGTAGATCAGAGAATTTCAGCAAGGGTTGCTTGTTACCTGGTTGTATGAAGAGCAGCCCCTGCTGAAATTCCTTCTTCTATACCATCATTAAACAAACTGGAGCCTTTCCCAGTTTTCAATCTGGCAACCTTTGTCAGGGACCATAACTAAGGCCCTTTCTGCACGGGGCTGGTGAATCGGTTCGTACCGTTTCTTACCGGATTTTCTGGGCTTGAAACAAGGCGGACTTTCCCTCATTTCCTTTCGCACAACTACTGCGTATGTTACATTCTGATTCAGAGGAGTGCGATTTCATGAATCCACACTGCCTCCACCGTCGCCACTCCCGCTACTCCCTGCCCCGTCGGCTGTGATTGCCCCCCCCTTTTTTTGCGTGGTTTGGTACATCATGCGTACGTGCATAAGTCCATACAACCCTCTGGCCCCTCTCATGAGCCCTCCCTGACCACCAGTTCGCATTGGGGCAAATGTACGTGTCTGCACCACTGTGAAAGTACGAATTAGATAGATCTGGAAAATTGGAAAACCGATTTCTTCGGGTTTTCAAACAGCATGGTTTACCACCACATGGGGACGCATTTAGTAGGAATTACGTGCGGAACGAAGGTAAATAAACCGAACGTAGTCTGCTCCAAGGTGCAGAAGACCTCCATGGCAAGACGCATTGGCCCGCCTTAATAACTCTGTGCAGAAAGGGCCTAAGTTATAGTTCTTTCCCATATTGCAGCATCACAACAGAAGATATTTGTTGTCACTTCCTTTGATCTGGGTTTTGGAACTTTTGACTCTGCAGATGTTTTTGTACTGCAACTCCCACAGTCCCTTACTATCAGTCATGTTAGATGGGGCTGGTGGGATTTTCAGTCCAACATCTGGTGTACCTCATCCCTTCTTCAGTCCTTTGAGAGGCAAGCAGCCTTCTTTTAAGTAGGGAGTGTGGCTAAGATAAACAAAATAGGTCTACAGCTTCTAGTTAATTGGATAGATTCATAGATCAGATTTCTGATTTGCTAATTTACTGGGCAATACACATAATTTTTAATAAAAGTATTGTCAAAACTACAGATGTCAAGGGTTATGTAAGAAGAGGCATTCCCTTTCACTCTTGCATGGGGCACCTCTTCCAGTGTTGCAAAATCATAAATGTATCAGCTGCAAACAAAGAACCAGAACCAGACTTACTCACATTTAGAGGAAGCCCACTGAAATCAAAGGAATTTCAGGATCAGCCATTGGTGCTGTGGTTTGAGCATTGGACTATGACTCTGGAGACCAAGGTTCAATTCCCTGTTTGGCCATAGAAAATCCTCTGGGTGACCTTGGGTGTGTCACATACTCTCAGCCCCAGAAAAGCCCATGACAGGTTTGCCTTAGGTTGCCATAGGTTGGAAACAACTTGAAGGCACACAGCAGCAGCAACAACAACATTCATAGAGTAGCCCCTTTGAAATCATCTGGAGTTCAGTTAGTGATAATTAGCATTAAATCCCGTTGCTTTCAGTGGGTGTGCTCTTAGTCATATTTATTGGTCCAACCAAAGAAGTTCCCCCTAGTTATCTTCAAAATAATTGTCATATGGCAAATGTATGTATGTATAATCAGGTAACTAATTAACACGTTAAAACTGATCTGATTAATTGGCTAAGATTTCCTTAATTGGATGACACCTTTTAAAGTAAAAGTTTTTTTCCCTGGGAGAAATAATCAAGCTCACGGTGCTTCAATCTCACTTGTTCTTGTAACCAACCTTCCTTCTCTGTTTCTCTCCCCCTCCATCATACAGCGTATCTCTGGCGTTTCTTTCTCTCCCATGCTTCAGTTTTTTGGACAGTCCATCCAGGGAAAGTTGGATCTAAGTGGGGATGAACTGACGGACTTAGCTATTGGAGCACTAGGAAGCGCAGTGATACTTCGGTAGGCATGGGTGGGGTGGTAATGGAACTGGCTTGAGAGCAAAAGGAGAATAACTAGATTTCCGATGGGACCTCTGTGTCTCTTTCCGCACCATGTTGACTCTGGACGTTGCTATATCCTTCAAATGTCTTGGTTTGACAGGAAAAGTCCCACTAGTATTCTTTTTCAGCTGCTTTTAAAATGTCCATTTCTCTTTTCTCCTCCCAGTTCCCCCTTTGTCCACAGCTTCTTTCAGTGCTGAAAAGTGAGTTCAAAGTGCAAAAGTAGTTTGTACTCCATTAACTCAGAAGAGGGGAGAGGAGAGGAGGTGGTGGAATCTTGCCCTTCCCTGTAGACTTAGGCAAAAGCAAACTGCAGTAGCCCCTCCTAGCTTATGTGTTCTTCCAAATTAATACATTGTGCCATCTTGATCGCACTCTGATCTTGCTTGGCTATCCATCTCCCAGTTTTCATCTGTGAAATTTTGGAGGGTATGCATTGCTACAAGGTTGTCTAAATGCTAATACCCAAATGAGATGAAAGAACACCACATACACTTGTGCCTGAACAATAGAGAAAAATCCAGAACTTGGGGAAGCTAATTCTTTGGGATGATAATTCCTCAAATCCCACAACTAGAATGGCACTAGCCATTTTTATATGGGGATTCTGAGAGCTGTAATCCAAAGAGTAACTTTTTTTCTGAGCTCTGAGTATCTACATTATCCAGCCAGGGCTGTCTTATGTGCAACATTAACGATTCCACTGACAATAAAGAGGACATCCTCAGCACAGTGACAAGATAACTGCCACCCCCTGTGATAGAAGGGGGTTTCATGGGGTGTAAAAACTGGAGGTGAGGTAGGCTCTTGCTATCGGAACCTGCAAGACGTGCATAGATATGTCCTATCACAAGCTAGGTATGTTTTGGACTGCAGGACTCCTATGCTGGAGCCAGCATAGCCAGTAGATAGAGATTATGGGAGCTGTAATCCAAAAAGATCTGATAGGCCTCCAGTTTCCAATCCCTGAATGGTGGCTCTAATTTGTAAGGAATTAAAAAGGAAGTGGGGTGGATATCAGGCACAAATATGTGGGCATCCTAACTATTACTATTTCCCAGAGCTTAGAAAAGTGACTTTATTGAACTCTCAGAGTCCCCTGACAAGCTTACCATTATAACTGCCAGAATCTCCTAGACTATCATGGAGATTCTTGGAGCTGTAGTTGAAAAGGTAACTTTTCCAAGTTCTACTTCAGCAAATGAATGAAGCCGATTCAGCTTGGACTATGTTCTTCACTGGGAATATTGGTCAGGGACTTTGGGCAGGTGCTAGTTGAGAAAGATAATCTCTTCTGTCTCCTGCACTCCAGATCCAGGCCTGTTTTCACTGTCATGCTTTCGCTGAATTTCACTCCTTCCTTGATTCCCCTGGATGACCCTAACTGTGGAAGTAGGAAAGATTTGAGTATTGACCCCCGTGGCAACCTCAGTCTTTGCTTCACCCTGAAACTCCTCAGCACAAAATGGAGCAGTGGTAAGATCCCAGCTTTGCTGTTGTTTGCCAGCACTTCTACCCAGTTACCCCTAAACACAATTATGTTCCTTGTTCTTTCGTAAGTATTCTGTATACAAATCTTTTCAGCCTACCCGTTCATTTGTTCACATTTAAGACTGTTTCACCTCCTCATTTTCCCACTGTTTCCTTTGACTAAGTTGTTGTTGAGTACTGCTCATTCATTTTCTTTTTTCATTTTAAATTATGTTTCATTTCAACCATTCCTTCTGACTTGCTAATTTTCTTGATGATTCCTACATTGATTCATAGTCTTCATTGATTCACAGTCTTGTTCTCATTGTGGAGTGACTTGTGAGTTGCCTCAATGAATTTCCTTCATTCATGTTTATCCTGTACTTTTCTTTTCTTTTCTTTTCTTTTCTTTTCTTTTCTTTTCTTTTCTTTTCTACTAGGTACTCTGTGGACAAACATTACCTTTGATCTCCAGTCTGATGCAGCCCGGGGTGGTGGTGCCCAATCTGTCCCACGACTTACATTTGAGAACGAGAAGCCAAATACCTCAGCAACCATCCGTGTTGGAGAGATGACAACATGTGTCATAAAGACCCTCCATGCTCCAGTAAGGATGAATATGGCACTGGGAATCATGGGAGATGAAGGTCTTGTACATGGGAATGTGCAGGGATGGTTATGTGAAGGGGTCTCCTTTTCTCTCCAATTTTCTCAATTTGACAGGGATGGTTCTGATTTATCCTCTGTTGTCCCACTTTTTCAGCTGTGTTTAAAATGCTTTTTGTACTTTACTTCCCAGAATCCCACAACCAGCCATGTCAGTTTGGGGTACTGTAGTCCAAAAAAAGTCATCTCTCCAAGTTCTGTTTGCTGCTTCCTATATGAGGCAGAGAACTTTTGGGCCTCCAGATGTTTTACACTTTGACTTCCAGAAGCTATAGACACATGGCTTAAGGCACAGATGGAGGCTAGGGACCAATTTCTCCCCTACTCCCAGCTCTGTGTGCTGCATCCCATGCTTAAAGCTCAAATACCTCAATTTTCCCTTGCTGTCCCTCTCAAAATGGCAAGTGGAAGTGATACCACATTTCTTCTTGTTGCCATTCTGAGAAGGTATGCAGGAGAAAACAAAGATTTTGGCAGGGGCGGCAGGAGGTTGTGTGAGTGAGGTCAAGTGGGGGTATTTTTTTTGCATGTTTTGATGTGTTTTGGGGAGGACTTCTACAGGGTTTGGGGGCAAAATTCCCCCAGAAATAGAAAATTTTGCAGGTGGATAGGGCTTTGGGAGGACTGATGGAGGCTTCAGGGGTACAAAGGTGGGTTCCAGGGACTATACATGGCCTCTAGGCACACTTTGCCCACCTCTGCTTTAAGAAATTAAAGGAGCAGTAGTCTAGATTGTCTGAAGGGTGAAAGTCTCCTCATTCCTGCTACAACTTATACATGGGTGTACCTCCTCTGGGTTCTATAAAGACAATCATAAATGAATATTCCAAACATAATCACAGTTTAAGTCTCTCATAGATGCATGTGTATATGTGTGTATAACAATATATTATATATTAAAATGAAGAAAACTGATAAGAAGAGAATCAGCTCATTTGAAATGTGATGCTAGGGGAGAGTTCTGCAGATACCATGGAGTGTCAAAAAGACAAATAAACAGGACCAAGGAGCAAATTAAACCTGAAATCTCCATAGAAGCCAACTGAATTGAAGAATTGATTTAGCTTTGCAATACAACATATGCCTAAAGAATCTCATAACAAAGGACTAGTCCATTAGAGCAACCTAGCTTAATTGAAGCTCACAGAAGCATTGCTATGAGGCTGATCATTGCCTCTCCTCCTTTTGGGAGGCAGTGAGCTGATGCATCTGGAAACTTGTGATCCTTTTTTTAATTCTCCTTTAGGCCTGCTTGGATGACACCTTCTCTCCAGTTGTGTTTCAAGCAAGATTCTCTGTTCGGGAAGAAGCAGCTGTCTCTGTCAGGAATCTGCAACCAATCCTTGACCCTGAAACTAACTCTTCCACTGTGATTAAGGTGTTGCTTTTTGGTTGTTTTCCATCATGTCCATAAGCTGGGATACTTGCAAATGTTACTTTTGGGACCTCTCAGAATCCACAAGCCAGGATGGTCAGTGCCAAGACGAATCATGCCTTCTCTCCACTGCAAAGAAGATTTCTGGTCATTTCCACACTACGCTGTTATAGTGCTACACTGCTTTCAACATCCTATGGAATCCTAGGGTTTGCAATTTGGGGAGAGGCATTTAGAATTTTCAGCCAGAGAGCTCTTTGGTCTCAGGAAACTACAAACCCCAGAATTCCACAGGAAAGTGGAATAATAGCACTATAACAGTGTAGTGTGGAAATGGCTGTGGTGGCCAAGACAGCTGAAGGGTTCTGAGAGCTGTAGTTTGAAATGGCAACTTTTCTGAGTTCTCTACAAAGGTTTCCTCCACCAGAGAAAAAGGATGGTTCTGAAAGCTTGAGGTTTCACACCAGTTTCGCTTTGCTTCCTGTCCTGTCTCCAGAGCTCCTAGTGGTTGTGCATATGATTAGTTTCATTTCTGCCTTCCCAGCAACCTTGAGATAAACCTCATTATTATCATCATCGTTTATTTATCTAGGGTCATCAGTGTACATGGCACTTTCCAAGTAAAACAACCAAAAACAGTGGGTCCTGCCAAAGGCATAAAATATTTTTGTATACACACAAAGACAAAGAGAAGGAAGGAAAAATGAAATTACTGTTTTAAAACAAATTATCCAGATAAAATGCAAAAACAAAACAAAACAGTATAATGTAAAGCAAACTGACGAGTACATTTAATTAAACTATACAAAATTATAAAATAATGTTAAACTAAAACTCCAAAAGCTTTTGAAAACAAAAAGATTTTTAACTGAGATTTGACAATAACAAGGAAAGGAACAGTCCACAATTTTTTTTTTTTTTTTTGGGGAGAGGGGGAGCAATTCCAAGAGTATGGAGCAATGAGTAAGAAAGGGTGAGGCTGAGCCAAGGAAGAGCTAAACGTTGCTTAGGTGGGAAGCCTAGAATTCCTAGAATGCAAATCTTGAGCAAACTCCTAAAAAAAAATATGGGCTCAAAGATAGTGGGGAAGTAGGTTGTGTAGGGCTTTGAATGTTAAAATGACATTATTCACTATTGTTTTGGACTATAGGTCCCAGAACCTCCCAGCTAGCAGGATCAGCAGTTATGCTAGCTGGGGCATTATGGAAGCCATAGTCTAAAAAAGTAATTTACTCTGTAACTATCAAACTACTGTCACAGTCTTTTCCCCACCTGGTCCAAATTGCGGGCAGTTTGGTCAGAAAAGCTGTGCAAGGGTTGTTTCTGTGCAGCTCAGAAGTGTATGGGAATTATAGAGAACTGGGACTGAAGACTTGATGTGGGGACAGGTAGCAATCTGCTGCTTCTCAGCAGATTGAGGTCTTGTCAATCACTGCCTGACAAGGCAATTGACTGGATAGCCAAT
The DNA here is from genome assembly GCA_030412105.1 of Cyclura pinguis. Classification (NCBI taxonomy): domain Eukaryota; kingdom Metazoa; phylum Chordata; class Lepidosauria; order Squamata; family Iguanidae; genus Cyclura; species Cyclura pinguis. The sequence continues at coordinate 12,332,103 of CM059604.1, forward strand.
GCCTACTCCTCTGAGGTCTACAGAGAAGAAATGTGATAGAAATATAAATCTAAACTCAGCTTGAAAATCTAAACTGAACAGCTTGCCTTGTGTTGTTTCACAATAGTGACAAAAAGGGAAAGAAGAAAAACAGACATCGTCACAGAGGACTAGAATGCTTGTGGAGACTTTAACATAAAATAAATATAGAACACCATGGTACAGATTTGTATCTGTCTGTTCTCCACTCTCTGCGCTTCTGTCTCCCTTCCTCTGCACTCCTCTGACATGTACAGCACTCTTTCGATCTATCTTGTTCACCATCTTGCTGTTTTTTTTTCTTCTTATAACACCAGGTTCCCTTCAAACAAGACTGTGGCCAGGATAATATTTGTGTGTCAGATCTTCGGGTCTCCTTCAACTTTTCAGGGTAAGCTGGATTCTCTGCACCTCTGATGAACTGCTTCCAAGGCATTCTACTATCCTTGGCTGCTGTACTCCAGAATCCCTCGCAAAGACACAGGCCATTTCCACACTACATTCTTATAGTGCGATTATTCCACTTTCAACATCCTATGGAATCCTGGGGTTTGCAATTTAGGGAGGGGCCAGGATAAGGGAGCCAAAAAGGAAGCCCCATCCATCCCCTTGGATATTGCAAGGGATTACGGAGCTTGACTCTCTAAGAAAGCAGCTCATGAGCTGAAAGTTGTACCCAGGTTCCCCTACAACTTTAGAGGAAATTTGGGAATAATCCTTCTTGGATCATTCCATGACTCTTTTCTAGTGTGCAGCCTGAACGCTGCCCCTGGAATCAACTTCACAAAAGATGCTACAATGCTTCCCTCAGATCGTGCGCAGCATCTGGTTCTTTCACTCATCTTGTGCTGAAAATGGAAAACCTACGGCTCTTTCACACTACACAGTTAAAGCACTATGATTCCACTTTAACTGCCATGGAAACATCCTATGGAATTCTGGATTTTCTGTTTAGAGGGGGACATTCAGAATTCCTTGCCAAAGAGCTCCAGCAGATTCTCAGCAGGCTAACATATTTCCATAGGATGTGGCCATCACAGTTAAAGTAGAATCATATGGCTAAGATTAGGTAGTATGAAAGGGCCCTGGGTGATTGCCTTCCGCAGAAAGCATCCAAAGAAGGCTTTACACCAAATTCCCCTTTCACAGACCTAGGAAAAGTTACTTTTTTGACTTGGACATGCTGGGGATTCTGGGAGTTGTCATCCAAAAATAACTATCCAAGACACTGCTGTTTCATATACTTATATCCATGGACTTACCCTGATAACTAATAATTAGGCCAAATATCTTGCAACCCTTTCCTCACAACTACTTCACAGTAGGCGGTCATTATCCCCAATTTTCAGCACTGGAAACTGAGGGAAGAGGCAAAGATTTGCTTGAGGTCTAGGGCTTCTCTTCCTGACAGCCAAGCAAGACAGGATTCCTGAAGTGTTGATCAAATACCTCTCTCATTTCAGATCCAAAGGTCTTAAACTGAGTCCAAATTTCATACTGAACTTAACAGTAAAACTAGAAAATGTGGGAGAGACAGCATATGAACCAAGCCTTTCCTTTTACTACTCCCCTATCTTGTCTTTTCAGGGGGCTTCAGTCCTTCAGGTGAGTTGAAGGAACTATTTGGAGAGGGGGTTAGGTGGGGAAGAAGAAAGGAGGAGACTGCATGATGGGAGATGTTGGGGATTTAGGAAGGGAATTGTGGTTTTGAGGGTCAAGATTTGGATGTTACCAATCACACATAGGCCCAAAAAACATTGAATAAAATTGTTTGTAAATTCATTGTAATATCTAGATTATTTTTTTTTTTGAAGGGGAAATTAATGGAAATTGAGATTGGAGGCTGTAATCTTGAGCAGAGCAACTGTAATGGAAGGGCACTTTAATCCTTCTCCTTTTGATCAGTTTCCTGATTGAACTGAGACCCCTGTGTGTGCCCAACAAAGCAACTCAATAGCTGCAGCCTTTTTCCATCTGCCTTGCACTCTCCCCACACCTAAAGGGGACAGTATTCTGGCTCAATGAAATGCCATGGGCTTCAGCCAAGCAGGGGTAAAAGTATAATGTTGCTGCACACTCTGCCCTTCCCTGCATACTAAAGTTGCCTACTAATATGGTAGAAAGCTTTTCTAGCCAATAATTCACTGCATTGCAAGGTGAAAGGGTGCTTACATCTGTCTGCCTGTTGATTTTGTCCAGTGGTGTCTTCTCCCAGAGTAAACAGACTTTTAATTCTCTCTGCCTCCCTTCAAGTCTAATTGGCGTCTGTCTCCAGCTTGCAAGATGCACGGATCCCAAGGGAACGCATCCATCCGTCACAGCTCCTGCAGTTTTAGGCCCCCGGCCCTCAAGAGAAACACTCAAGTAAGAAATGGAAGTAAGGGGCTGGGGAAATGAATGTGAGAGTGAAATCAAAGCGTTTAGTCAAAATGAAAAAAGGAAGAGGAAGTACAAAGAGTGGAGCGTTTGCCATTGCAGAATATAATACTTTTGCAAGCAGGGCTGCACGCTTCCTCAAGTTCTGCACAGTAGAGGGCCAAGTGCAGAATTGTTGTTGCACTTTTGTTCTCCAGAGAGCAAAAACTTGCCAAGTCACAGGTCTGTGAAAATGATCTCGATCTTTTAAGAGTGTGTTTGCTGAAACCCCACACCCAGAGAAAAGCTCAGTAGGGTGCCCTGTTTTTCAAATACAGTGACTCCTTGACTTTCACAAGGGTTCCAGGTGCAGAACCCTCATGAAAGTCAAAAAACTGCCAATAACTACCCCCTCCTTCTTTCTGCGGCTTGCTGGGCAGAAAGGCAGGAGAGTGCAGGGAGAAAAGCCTCCCCCACGTCTCCTGTCTGTCTCTCACACACTCTGCCTTTTTTCTGCACACCCACACGAACGAGGGGCAGTAGAGAGGCGGGGAGGGAAGATCAGGTCTTTCCCCTTCCTATTCTCCTGCCCATCACCCTGCCTTCTTTCTGTGTGCCTATGTGGGTGACAAATAGTAGAGTGGAGGGAAGGTAAAGTTTTTCCTCCTGTACTCTCCTGTCCACTGCCCATGCACCCTGCCTTCTTCTTGCACAAAATAGTTTTGCACTCTGTACTCAGTTTGCAGCAACTGAAGTTAGCTGATGACAAAGGGGAAAAGCAGGAAGAGGAGAGAGAAACTGGGATATTTTAAAAGCAGTTGAAAAAGTGGGAAAACAGAGGCTTGGGGAGACCTGGGTAACAACAATAATAATTATTTAGCACCATCTCTGCCTGCCAAATCAGGATACTTGGAGACTATAAATAGTATCAGAGTCAAATGACAAAGCAAAAAGTGAGTGTGATCAGAGAAGTCCCTGTGCAGAGACTTAATAATAGACTTATTTGTTCCTTTAAGGCCTTCCTCCAGTTTTCCTTCCGCTCTTCCAAAGGTGACTCCTGGCCTGGCAAGTTTGTCTCCTTTACCATCCAAGCACACAGGTAGGGGAAGCCACCATGTATCTGTCTGTCTCTGCAGTTTCTAATTTGGTGATCCTAACTCTGTCTTTGCTGTTTGTCTTCCAGTCAGAATGAGAATGACACACATACCCTGAGTGACAATGAGGCCACAGGCTACCTACCCGTGCTACACCCAGTTGATGTCATTGTGAAAGGGTAATCCTACTCTCCCCACACACCTCTGTCCCTTTTCTCTCTCTCTGTCTCCTTTCTGCATTCCTTCTCTTGACAGCATGTTCTCCATTAAGTACAATGGGAAATAACTGGTCAACACACCAGGAATGTTGTCTGAAAATAGTCATTGTTGTTGTATACCTTCTAGTCTTTTCCAACTTAGGGTGACACTAAAGCAAAGCTTACTGTGTGGTTTTCTTAGCAAGATTTGTTCAGAGGGCAGTTGCCATTGCCCTCCTCTGAGGCTCAGAAAATGTAACTTGCTCAAGGTCAACCAGTGGGTTTCTTGGGCAGAGTGGGGATTTAAATGCTGCAACCATACTTAAGAGAACCAACTGTGTTTAAGGGATCAACAACCGTGCTTAAGGGGACCATTTGTACTTCATGCCCTTCAGTCCCTGAACACTAAGTTGAACTCCAGCTCCTGATGTTGTTGGACTGCAACTCCCATCAGCCCTTGTGTAAGAATGACAGAGAAAGACCTGCTAGGAATTGCAATCCAGCAACATCTGGAGGGATGAATCTTTGCCCATCCATGTCCTAAGCAATCCACATAAAGTCTAGAATTGTCTATTAGAATATAGGAGTTGCTTTATACTGAGTAGATTGTTGATCTGTCTAGTCCAGTGTAGTCTACACGTAGGTGGGAAGGGATGGGGAACATGTGGCTCTCCAGATGTTGTTGAGTTGCAGTTCCTATCAGACCTTGCAGTGTAACAAACTCTGAAGGACTACATGTTCACCATCCTTGGTCTAGGCATAAACAGGCAATAGCATTAGACAGTCAGCTTTCTTCATCCTAACTAGGGTGAAGACGCTGGGCACTGGGCTCAGAAATTCCTGCACGCAAAGCATGTACTCTACCATGTAAGCACTGCCTTTATCTGAAAAGTCTGCCCATGGTTTTTTGTGAAGCCAGAGCACAGTTGCATTTACACTTTGGTGATACTCCCTGTGAGAACTGCATTGGCAACTCAACTGACAAAAGATCAGAGGTATGAAGGACTGCAGTCTGCTCCTCCCCACCTGGTGATCTATATCAAGAGTGGGGAAAATACAACTACCGGCCTTCCCTTCCTTTTTTCTCTCGCCTCAGATGCTTCCAGACACTCTCTACAGAGTGTGTGGAACAATTTCATCACAACTGAGGCCCAAGAGAGGCTTTTTTTCTACAGGCAATTGAGATAAAAGACCACTAACAAATACCAAGTGCTGTAGGCCATATTTCAGAGGAAAGAGCTGGTGAAACCACCTCTGAGTATATCTTGCCTATGAAAACTCCATTAAATTCATGGGATCTCCTTCAGGCAACTTGAAGGCACAGACACACAGTATGCTGGAAATTGGCTTCCACATCACTTTCTTTTGAGGGGGGGGGACATATCTTAGTCTAAAATGGACCAGAGGGGGAGAGAGAGAGTCCAGAGCTTGGTCTTGGTGACATTGGAGCCATTTTTTTCTGGGAGGGGTGCAGAAGAGAGTGGGGCCCTCCAGGCTCTCCTAGGTGCCCAGTGTGGCCCCCTAACCCCTGACAGTTGCCCACCTCTGAACTCCATGAACATTTGTCCCTTCTCTTTTCTGCTAGGCTTGAATCCACCACGTACCTCAATTTCTCTACAAAGATCCCACAGAAGAAGATACTTTCTCACACCTATGAGGTAATATTTTGGCTCCCATTTACCCTGCTCAGTGCATCTACACACTTATCCATCCAATCTGCCTATCATTCCAGCCAGTGCTCACTTCTCATGTTCACTCATTGGCAACAACTTTTTCTCCAACTATCACCCCTTGTACCCTTACTTCGTGTTCCGTTCACTAGAGAAAACAAAGTTGGCAAGGGCCCCTTAATTTTCTCCATCTCATCCATCCCCCAACCTGATGTTCTCTAGGTGCATTGGACTGCAAATTCCAGAATCTTCCAGCCAGTTGGCTGGGGGATTCTGGGAATTTCAGTCCAACACATCTGGAGGGCATCAGATTGGGAGTAGTTGATCTATATAGTAAGAAACGGCTTTAGAATCTTTCGTAGCTGGAGCTGATTCAAGCACATCCAAACACACTTGGAATTATGAAAAAAAAAATACCATGAAAGATACATGTAGCTGATTTTCTTCTTGCAGTTTCCCCGTTTCCTCTTGTAAACAGTCTATCATTCCCTACTCCTGTTATTTTGCTCATGTAGGTTAGAAACCTGGGCTCACATGCCACCCCAGTCAACGTGACCTTTGAACTCCCCTTAAAGACTAAGTTGGGCTTCTTCTGGAATGTGACTGCAACCCACAGTGATGCGGTGAGTAGCAGATCTTGTTAGGAGAAGTGTGTGATAGATCCCCAATCCAGGTTGGCCTTGCAGTTCCAACCCTGGGTTCCTGTCATTCACCTTGGCCTTTTCTCCCTTTAATCCCTTCCTGGCTTAGGTACTTGGGCCTCAAAGTGACACCCTATTGTGGACCAGTGGCTGTGTTGCTTTGGTGGGTTCACTGTGATGTGACGAGGCATTTCACCAAACTTAATACGAACAGACAGAAACAGTGGTGGGGGGGGACAAGTGGAAGTTTATTAAGACACAGGAAAATATTATCCTAACCTTTGAAATACTAAATCATTTACAGCTCTACAAAACCATAGTCAGTCCTTCCCTCTATCTGATTCTCCTGTCTTTATTCCATCTGTTTCTATGTCTCTGAAATCTTTTCCCTATCACTGTGTTAGCTTTCCCTTTTTGCCTTCTGACAGAGACAAGCTTCAGTTTTGTAACATTTCCTCCCCTCAGACTCTCTCTCCTTTCACAGTGTTTCCTCAGCTGCAGTTTGCTATCTCCAGCCAAGCTTGCCCAGCTCCTACCTTCATATAAATGCTATAAGGTCTGGGGTGTGTGTGTAAATGAGGCAAAATAGAATCATAGTGTTGGAAGGTTCCTCAAGGACCATCTAGTTTGGAGGTGGTCAAAGTCTGGCCCTGGGACGACATGTGGCCTACCAAGGATGTTATTGTATCCCTTGTCACCTCCAGAATCCCTAGACTGACCCTTTTTCTGATCAAATTAAAAGAGGATGAAGCTGCTCCTGGAAGCCACTGGGTGCAACAAATTGCCGCTTCCTTGTACTATTTAATGTCAAAATAATACTCATCTTGAGAACCAGAAATGAACCTCCAGCCAATTTGAGGGCTTTGGTTTATTTTTCAGTAATGCATGCAGACCCTGGAGTGTCATGGCTCATAAAAGGCCCCAGACCTACCACAGTTACCCATTTCTGATTTAGTCTAATCACCTGGCAGTGTGGGAATCCAACACTTACAAACTCTTGAATGGTGGCCATCTAACCTCTGTTAAAAGCTTCCAATGAAGCAGAGTCTGTCATCTTCCAAAATAAGGTATTCTATTGTCAACAGCAGTTGACACCAGAAGATCTTTCTAATGCTTAATCCTTTCTGACAATTTGAATCCATTGGTTTGTGTTCTTATCTCTGAAGCATCAGAAAATATACTTATCCCCATCTTCCTGGTGATAGTCCTTCTGATAGTTAAAGACTGCTACCATATCACCTTTCTCAGTCTTCTCTTCTCTATCCAGCCCCCTCAGCTGTTCCTCACAGGCCCAGGTTCCAAACCTTTTGTCACCTTGGTTGCTCTCCTCTGCACATGTTCCAGCTTGTCACTGCCCTTAAATTGTGGGGCCTGGATCTTTGCACAAGAGGAAAGGCTGTATCAGCAGGACTGGGATGTGGGGACTCCAGTAAATCTTCATCAAATGATCCACCCAAAAAAACAGCTCAGTAAAAAATTCATATGCTTAGTCAGCACAGTGAGCTTAGTGAGTCCTGGCACAGAATAATGATGGACAATTGGGAGAAGGAAAATAAGAGTAGGCAGTAGAAATGGCATATCCTAGAAGAGGGCATGGCTAGCTGACTAAAGCTGAACAGGAGCACTCTCTGCTGCAACATTTTCTTCGAGGTCCCCATTGCACAGAATATTCTATTTTCTTTTAGATGAACCAGTTCACCTGCACTCCATTATTGACCCTCAGGATGGGAATCAAGGGTGCGGATTTCAAAGAATCAACTAGGGTAAGAAGATCTTGATAGAAAACACAACTAAGTTTGGATGTTGGTTGGTGGCTGGCTGCTTACAGAAGGATCTCTCTCATCTAGGGCTGAGAAGTGGCTGATTGTGAGCTGATGAGGGCAGCTGGTAACACTGGGGTCCTTTTGTCTTTTGACAGAGAGGGTGCCTGGGAGCAGCTACCTGTGCCAAGTTTCACTGCCTGATAGCCAGTCTCTCTCAGGGAGAGCAGGTCACATTCAATTTTTGTGGGGAATTTTACAGACAAGATGATGCTTCCAAGGTAAGCAGCATCTCCTTCAGGTAGGAAGGACTATTGCAGCCTACTGGTTGGAGGAAAATATTCTTTGGGCTAAAAAAGAATACTTTGAACTATCATCCAAGCAGATTTTTAAAAAATGTACTGAGGGACTTCTGGGGTATTTTCTGATCATATGGGAGTTCCAGTGTAATTACAGTATGTAGAAATGCCCCATGGCCACAAGAGTGCTTTCAGATCGAGAATGAAGGTATTCCACAATACTTGAATTTCCAAGGCAAGGAAATACATGTTCACATTTGTTTTAAGTATTAGAAGGTCTCTTTTCTCCAAAACCAATGCACCCAGTACATGTTTTGTGTCTTAAAAATACTATGCTGTCATTTCTAATTCAAAACAACACTTTTTTTTCAGATGCTCAAATAAGGAAACAAACATGAACCTAGAAAAATACACTTTTTTTCCATTGTAGAAAGACCTAGCATTGATAGTATCATGGGATAATTTTCTAACCCATTCATAAAATGGGCACTAGTGCTAACATGCTGACATTAAGTCAGCAACTGACTTGCTACATTCCTTCATCCCTGCTGAAGGAAACATTGTCCCAATGAAAGGCCATTTCTTGTTTCCTAATTTAATATTAGCAGGTCAGTTGCTGATTTAATGTCAGCATGTTAGCACTAGTGCCAATGTTCCCAGATTCTTCCATGTGGTGATTCAGATAGTTAAATTTTTGAGGTGGGCCAAAGAATAGGGTGGGGAGAGGAGAGAAATGGAGGACAAAACAATATTTATTTAATTTGCCTGACAACTCTACAGCTGGATTCCCAGAGTCTTCATCTTCGCAGCGAGGCATCTGTGGTTGTTGATGAGACCAAGTTTTTCCAGAGTCATCCAGAGGAATTCCATTTTAGCCAGGTAACTTGAACACACCAAGGAGACTGTGCCCATCTCATCATGCAGATGTTTCAGCTGGCTACTGAGCACAGAATTTGGTTGCTCGGAATGTGGGAGACAATACTTAAGATGGGGACCTGCATTCTTACTTGTTACTGGGATACAGTTCCCCTTTTTCCCTGTGCTGGCTGGAGCTTGTAAGAAACGGACCCTTTCCTCACCGCAATCAGCCTTCCAAAATCTGCAACGAACATCTCCATCACCATTTTTCTCCCTTGCTAAGAAATTAAACAGTGCAGTAAGGTGCTACTTTTTTGGACTTGTTTTGGAGATGTGTGAGCAATTGAACCTGCCAAAAGAGTTCCCTTCCAGAATAAATTTGGCTCAGAGGATTGGAGGGGGCATTGGTGATGGGCAAGCACTTTGAACCTTGTTCCTCTCTTCTACAGATCATTACTGAAGTAGAACTGATTTCGCCTTTCAACCCTGTTCCCATCATCATTGGCAGTACCGTTGGTGGTATCTTGCTCTTGGCCATTCTGGTAGCTGTCTTATATAAGGTATGCATCTGTTGATATGGCATATGGAATAGTCTGTCACTTTTGCCATCTGGCAGCCCAAGGGACAGAACAGATGTGACAACCATGGGATCTGTGATAAGGTCTTTCACCACTACCCCATTTGAAAATGAAAAAGGCAAAGATGTAAAGATGGCCAAGGCAAGAGAACTGATTGGATAAGGATTGTTTGTAGGAAGAATTTGTGGCTTTCAAAGTTTTGTTGGACTGTAACTCCCAGCTTTCCTCACCATTGACTATGCTGGCTTGGGTTGATGGGAATAGCAGTCCAACAATATCTGGAGGGCTGCGAGTTGAATGAAGACCATCAGAAGAGAGTACTACTGAGTTCAGCAGAATTTAGTATTGCAGACATGTTAATTCTAAGAAAGTGGGTACCTGTCTTATGCAATGTACTGTAGTATGTCACTTCTTGCAGTCCCCCTGCCTCAAGAAGTCTCTCTGTGTATGCATGCACTGTCTTGATGACCTGTGCTGCAAAATTTACCACTACGTCACTGATTAAAATCTTTCTATACTCTGAGGCTGCAACTGGCCTCACTAGTGAAAATATACACTGAGACCCTAGTTGTTATTTCTCAATAAGAGGGTTAATAGCAGCTTTGGGAAGTGGAGACAAGTGAGTTTCAGTTGGAAAAATTGGTGTGTGTGTGTATGTGTACTGGGAGGAGGGAAGACCTCTTGCTTTTCTAGCATTGCTGCTAGGAACAATTCAGGTCTCTCTGAAGCTGCTTTTTTTTTTTAAATTGAGAGAACCTATCATGACTATTTCAGTTGCTCTTGTGGCTGAGAATGACATGTTGATTCATTCATTGATCTTGGTTGTTTATTTCTCTCTCCACTCTTTTCCAGTTTGGATTCTTTAAACGGAAACGCATCCCCCAGGTGGATGAAACCACTTTGACCCCAGCTGCCCCAAGTCAAGAAGCTCCTCCGCCATTAAGTAGTTCCTAAGGGAGTGGGGACTGACCTTGAATTTGACAGTGGCTTGAGAGCCAGGATTTCTAAATTTGTTGGAACAGAAATGGGGAGGCATGGCATCTGGATTACCTGAGGGTGGAATAAAGTGTGGGAGGGAGTTAGGAGTAAAAGGCTGGGAGCCAAGAAAAAAACATGTTAATAATCAAAGCTTTTGGGATTGGAAATCCACAGTCTAGGAGTGATTTTGTCTGACAATTTAATGAGAACTCATTTATACAGGCAGGAAAAAAGGTGTTGTATAGTCATGTTGGACTGTACCACTTTTGAATGGAAGTAAGCGGAGTATTTCCACATGTCAAAAATGTCCTGCTTGTGAGATTGTAGAATGGCAACAAGAAGTATGTAGCTCAGTTCCTTTCCCCAATGTACTATTCCGGCTCCCTCCCCATTTACCGCAGAAAACCTCTGTAGACGGCAAATGGAGCTCACATGATTGGCTGTATTCCATCAGTGACAGACACACACTATAGAAAGCTAGTATCACAGAGAAGAATTTTAGCCTTTGTCTTCCTGACATTCCAGTTTCCTGTGTAGAGGGAGTATATCTTCTGGAGCAACATTTGTGTGTGCTGCATTTGCAGTCTGAAGTGGTACAGGCCAGATGCAGAGGTATCACTTCAGCAAGAAACACTAGGCTTTCATATGTGTCGGCCCTATTCATATGCAAAGCAGAGCCTGGACTTACTTTTTTGGACTATAGCTTGGACTATAGCTCCCAGAATTCTCTAGCTAACATGGTCAGTAGTCATGCCGGGTGGAGAATCCTGGGAACTATGTCAAAATAAGTAAATCCATCCATCCATCCCTGTCTGTGCCTCTGATTCTAACTTTCACCATGTAGGTTGCCATGGGAGGATCCTCCTATGTCAAATTGCCCAAAGTCTCATCTGCCTGAATCTGGAGCCAGCCTTACTGGTATAAGCAACAGAAGGATTTCTTTACTCAAACAGAAAGCCTGCAGAATTTTATATTACCCATGCACCGTGCAAAGCTCTCCATTAGTGCTGGAGGCAGGATGCCAGGCTTCCTAATGGGCTTTAGCTGATCGAGACATGAGATGTGTGGATGGCGATTGGCAGACATTGATTTCTGGCTGGGGCAGCAGCTGTTCTAAGTGATGAGATGGGAAAGAGAACAAAAGATAATGGAGTGTAAGGCAGTATTTTGCTCTCTGCATACTTAGATGTTTTGGTGAAGCTCTGATGAAACAGAGGAAGTTGAGCCAATGGGTGAGTTTATCAACATGTTCCATGAAACCAAAGGGATGTGATTCAATCTTCTGTTGACATCTTCCTGTACTTTGCAGTGCTTGCTCCAAATGGCTGAATTTCAGGCTGCAGAGTTCATAGAATTTCAGGGAAACCCACTTTTCTTTCCTATTTGCCAAATGATTAAATATATTAAGAATTGAACTTAATGGCAGCTGGTGTGGTGCAGCAATTTCACGGGGGAGTGTATGGGAAATGACTGGAAGACCATTGTAATCTTGAGGAGGTGTAGGAATGTCCTGCACCAGTTTGTTTTTCCATATTTTAAGTTTCTGTCTGCTGCTGCTGCTGCTGCTGCTGCTAAGAATTCTGGGCAATTAAGCACACCTGTCTTTCACCTTGATTTGCCCTCAGAGAGTCAAGGACTCTGTATGCTTGTTAGCCTGAGAAGTTGCAGATGAAACTTGCTAATTGGCACGTACTCTTGGCTTGAGACCAACTGCCAAGTAGCACTAGACAGAGGGTGTGGGGAAAGAAGTTAGCTTGTCCCAGATATGTGAGAACTCTCCAAGATTCTGTGGAATATGGCCAAGTCTTCTGGGTCAGGGGATAAATATTATTTGGAATGTGCTCTTATGTGGGGAGCTCAGCATGGGCTGACAGCTGCAATGCCATGCACGCTGGCTTCCAGAGTGGAGGGGAGGTCTTCTTTGCCACTTTCTCTATGGGCTCCTGCCAGTGGCTGATTGAAGGAACTTGCTTGGGTGATAACTTCTATCTTTATGTTATCTAGGCATGATAGGCTAAAGTGGATTTCATCTGTAACTGTACAGTAATGCTGCATACATGCTTGTATTCTTTAAACTGCTTGCTGTTGAATAAATCTGAGACTTTTTCACCTACAATTGGTGTCTTTTGCTGCCTTCAGATCCTCTAAAAAGAACCCCCTTGCTTTTGGTAAACTGCCTTTAGCAAGACAGGGAGAGCTGGGTCCCAGTTTCAGAAGGGGTAGCTGTGTTGGTCTTTAGCAGCAAAACCAAAGGGTTTTGTGGCGCCTTCAAAAGCTAACGCATTTGTGATGGCATATACTTGCACTGGATACTGTCCACACTTTGGGTCCCTCACTTTGGCGATTTTCACACTAGACTGTTCTGGTGCTGTTATTCCACTTTCAACATCCTCTGGAATCCTGGGGTTTGCAGTTCAGGGAGGGGCCTTAGAGGCCTCTCCCTAAACTGCAAAGCCCAGGATTCCAGAGGATGTTGAAAGTGGAATAACAGCACCAGAACAGTGTAGTGAGGAAATGGCCTGTCTCTGCCTAACCGATTTAGGCAGGCTGTTCTGAAAAATAAGAGGTGGGTGGACTACACATGCTGCATTAAGCTCTTGAAAGGTAGGTCAGGATAAAAATATTTAAAATCAATGTCTTCTTCGGTAGAAGTTTTCCATTTCTTTCAAGATCTTTCCCAGGGGAAGGAGACTTTCTTTTCTTAAAAGTGTTTGGGAATCCACTTGAAAAAGTATAGTTCAACTGCGCTTTTGATCTAGATAAATGATAATAGCACTTCAATCCCACCAAATAACACTCAGAAGACTTAGGCAATCAAGATAATCCTGTATGGTGCCAGTCCATGTGAGCCTCCTATGGAGTCTGGTTGTGGCAGTTCATGGCAGCATAGCCAGGAGATTTAGATGTACTCACACCACATTTCTACAAGGCTGGAGGGAAGGAAGCCGTTGTTGTAGCACATGGTTCTGAACCAGATCTTACCTCCTTCTGCCATCTTCTCTCAAATATCAGAAGAACAAGACAAAGAGTGGAAGATGAGTAGGACTTTCCAATTTGGATTTTATTATAAAAACAGAAGGCAATGCACATCCTATTTGCATCTTGTCTACCACTGTGCCCCCTCTCTCCAGTGCCACTGTTAAATGACCAAAGTTAATGCATCATCCTTGTTTTTTCTGGGAGGCAGTTCTGGCGGGCAGCTGAATGTTTTCTTACATGTATGTTGCAGATTCAGTTCATTAATGTGCCTAACACCATGCTGACTTTCAGACAGACATGACTTTAGTTGCAGAGGGGTGAGCAAGGGCTGCCCACAAGCATAGCCTTCTTGGGGTGCATACTTATAATACTGAATGCCCCATTTCCTTCTCACCTTTTGTGCAGAGAACTCTGGTGGGGGTGCACATAAGGATGGATGTGCTTTGCCAGGAGGTATTTTCTTTTTCCTCATCAATAATCACACTTTGGAGTCAGGTATGAGCTTAAGCCCCTGTCATGCCTCCAAGTGAGACAACGAAAGGAGACGTACTATTAGCTGGGACAGCTAATGCTAGACATAGAATTTGGGATGGGAAGAGCAAAAGTGAGCTTGGAGTGACTTTAAATACAGCCTCAAAGAGTGTGAATTAATAGAAAGGGAGGGACCTCTGAGCATGTGCAGAGTACATGTCTTTCATCCCTGAGAAATGAAACTCTTGTCACACACCTGAGACTACTGAGGAGGCTTACAGGTGAGTGGGTGTGACCATCAGGTAGCCTAAAAACTCAGCACCTCTTCTTTTTTTTTTTCAGTTCTGTGGTTAGTTAAAAATCTAATCACAAAACTAGGGGAGAGGAGGTACAAAGAATGATTGGAAGGAGAGGTTTTCTGAGAGCACCACGTAATTGTAAGAGAAACCAAACCAAAGGGAAAACAGTTGCTCAGAGGCTGTTCCTGCGACAGCTGTTTCCCCTTGCCAGTTGGTCACTTCCTTTGGCTACATAAAGTGCACTGTTTTGTCACTGGCCAAGGGTCAGCAGATGGCCGGCATAAAGATGACAGCCCACGTAAAGATGATGATGCAAGGTAAGAGGAGTGTGACTTTTGGGGCAGCCCTTGAACAAATACACATCCCGCCTTCCCCTTGTCTGGGGGCTGGAGGGGAGGAAGGGTCAGGACCCTCGCAGTGCATCCAGTCACGGGCAATGGAGTGCGGGTAGCCAGCATCTGACTCCACATTGCCGCCTGAGAAACGCCAATATAGAGCATCTTTGAAGAAATATGTGTTGCCTGCAAGAGAAAAGAGAGCATCAACACTGAAAGCAAGTGGCAGGTTGTTGCATGATTTGGAGGAAAAGCAATGAACACTGTCTGGGGCCAGTTGGGGGAGCCAAATCCTCAAAGTATCACCCTGGGGAGGTCCAATTCCACTGCCCTTTGATATGGGCAGAACTGTTAACCAGTGTGATCAATACCTGCAGGGTCCCGTGCTGTTGTTATATCCCTTCAAGTTGACTCTGATCAATGGCAACCCTATCCTAGGGATTTCTTAGCCAAATTTGTTCAAAGAGTGTTTGCCTTTGCCTTCCTCTGAGGCTGAGAGAGTGTTACTTCCCCCAGGTCATGCACTGAGTTTTTCGTGATGCATTTTTTAAAAATTAATTTTTAACACAAAACATCTAATTTACAATCAAGGTAATATACATTCAAAAAATAAACAGAAAAAAGAAAAAGACAGACAAAGGAAAAAGAGAAAAAAGAAGGAAGGCATACAATTAATACACAGTAGGGCTCTGGCCCCTTGAGCCCTGACTGCAGCGAAAAGAAAAGTAAAAAAGAAACAAAAATATTATTCTACTATTACAGAGCTAACTAAATAAACTTACTAAAATTGCTAATAATCACAGTCACAGATTATTACATCATTAGATTTCTTATTGCTCAAAAAAATCCATAAACCATCTCCAGTCTTTCAAAAAAATCTTCAATCTGTTTATCCTTTCACATTCATGTTAATTTGGCCATTTGAGCTAATTCAGCAACCTTAACAAACTATTTTTTTTGTTTGGGCTTCAGTCTATTTCCAAGTTTCAGCAAACTATACTCTTACTGCTGTTGTCATATACCGAAGAAGTAATCCAGTTGTACTCTCCAGTTCTTCATCTATAATGCCCAAAAAAACATTTCTAGTAACATTACCAGAACAAAACCAGGTGGTTGTGATAACTGAGTGGGGATTTTAACCCTTCTTTCCCAAAGCCCTGGTCCAACACTCAAACCAGTATACCAGAACCTATGCAAGAACCTTTACCACTTACAATGACATTGTTTATAGATCTTCCCTGCTGGATTCCACAAAATTAACTTCATAGACATTGTCCCTGAAGAGGCCTAATTTCTTCTCCGATTTTTTCCCCCCAAAATTGAGCAATACCATATTGACTCTATTCTTTGCCACCAAGATGGCTAAAGTTTCTTTTAGGGCATTAAATCCCAGATTAAAGATTTTATTCCACACTTACATGCTCTATAGTAATTATCACTAACTCATGAAACCACATTCCAGCATATTATCAGGCTTGTTCAAAACCCTCCACAAGCAAATACGCTTCAGCCTAGCCATACCATCATTCCAGCGTGTGACGTCATCCAGATCTGTAGGTACTCCTTTCCAGAGGGTGACAGGTTTGGGGTACCCTGGTTCCACGTGACCCAACTGATCATCATAGCGCCAATATTGATCTTTTTCTATGAGGTATGTCTTCCCATTGTGAGGCCACACAAACACAGCACCAATGACAGTGCCAGGAGGGACGCCAAGATCCGATGTGGGACGGGGGTAGCCTGGATTGACCCGAGTATCTGTGAAAACCCAGTAGTGGGTTCCTGCAAATAAGAGGGTAATAGGGTGGTGACACTAAGCAAGAAAAAATGTATAGGTAGAACAGATCCTAACAGGTTTGCAGAAGCAACTTCAGTAAAGCGCAAACCATCTGTAACCTCCCCTTGCATCTTTCTCTTTGGTAACATCATGCGCTGTCAGCCACTCCAACCCCTTGGCACCAACTCTCTCGCTTTCTTTGACTTAGAAGAAACTTAATACAGGCTTGTATTAAGGATCCTGCCAGGAATCTGTACTGAATCCTATTCCTAAACCTGCTAAGTTAACAGTTATGTGGAATGTGGACCTGGGAAGCAATATTCCACAGACAAATCACACCTAGCTATTGTTTGTTGGTTGAGTTATGAATTACCCCACAAACAAACCATACATTCGGCATTTGTTTTCTGTTTCTCTTCCATCCCTGTTTCAGGGTGGGCAATTGAGGAAACAAGACATGAGCAAACCACAGTTCCCTGTTGAGATGTAATAACAAGCCATCATTCAAATAAGGCAGAGTTCATAAACCAACAAATCATAGCCTTGCATTGTGATTTGTGGCTGGCTAACAAACCATAGTTTGTGGGGAGAGATTCAGGTCCCTACCACACTACACTGTAATAGCGCTATTATTCCACTTTAACTGCCCTGGATGCACCCTTTGGAATTCTGGAGTTTGTAGTTTGGTGAGGCACTGGAGCTCTCTGGCTGAGAATTGTACAGGGTTCTTCCCAAACTGCAAATCCCATAATTCCATGCAACATTGCCATGGCAGTTAAAGTGGAATAATAGCACTATAACAGTGTAGTGTGATAAGGCCCTCAAGGCCCTCAGACACAATGAGAAGCAGGATTCACCAAACCATAACCTAGCTTACTCATATGAGTGAACCCAATCTTGGGCTTGATCCAGACGTAAATATACCTAAGATCAGATCTATCAGTTAGTCATGATAAAATTCTGAAGTCTCACTGATTTCAATGAATTTACTCCAATAATGTCTAAAGTCTGGATTCAGCCCACAATTATTTATAAGATGCACTCTGCTAAGAAGCATCTGCTGTAATGTACATGTTTTAAAAACAGATTTTTAAAAGAATGAGATTAACATCTTAACTGTGTAAATAAAGGACAAGCAAAAACAAAGTTTTTCAGGCATTGTGATATCTATAAGCACAGATTTTAATGGCTCTAATGTGTTGCTTCATTTAAGTCAAATAAGGAGTTACATGACGAGGGATGTTTCAGCCTCTGAGATGGTGTGAATGTGTGTGCTATGCATCTGCCTGCTAGCGGACGGCATCTATGGAGGCATGACTGTGTTGAAGGCACCACTTCCTTACCATTGCAGGGAAATTTTAAGATTTAAAATTCTTGGAATCCTGCAGTTGCAGAAGATGCCAGGAATCCCAACTTCTCTCACAACCCTTTGGGATTCTCTGGAACCCTGAGACTTCATCTGGACACTTTAACATATTTGGTTGTGCTTTCAGTCTCCTACAGAGACGGAAAGCTCTATTTTCCACTGCTAGCCAGCCAGACTCACCTATGAAGAATACAATTTGACTATCATTGGCACGTTCGTACACTGCATCAATGGCCTGGAAGTCCTGGGGAAGTCCATTCCAGAAGCGGAGGGTCTGCGCCGGCTCCAGTGAAACCAGGTGCTGGGTTGGTTGCATCCTCCAGAAATGCTGCTCTGCAAAAGAGTGACATGGTGCTGTTCATTACCTCAGAAGCAAAAGTTCCAGAAAAAGCTTCCAGAAACAGCTTCCATCACCCCAGAGCCTCCAGTTTCCAATACATCTCAAGATAAAGCCATTTCAGCTCAGAGGAGAACTTCCAACATGCAAATGATGAAGTGATGCTGGTTGCACAGAGTGGCAAATAGCCCAGGTAAAAGTGGCACTGGTTGATGCAGCTTTTTATTCGTGTTGGCTGAAGAAGGGATTCTTTTTGTGTTTGCTGAAGAAAATGTTTGCTGAAGAAAGTGTTTGCTGAAAAAAGGATTCTTTTTGCCATCACTCTGGCAAAAACATTGTTGTGCTGGGTTTTTCTTGTGCATGTCAAACATCTTTACTGTGTTCCTCAGGCCAAAATTACAATGCTGAAAATTAGTGGTCAGATATCAATGCATTCTTTCATTTACTTAAACACTGGGGTAGTGTTTGCTACTCATTTTATGGGCAAAGTGGTACTTAGGTTGAGCTTTGCATGCGATTCCAAGCATTGGATGATATTCCGAGTGTTATCTGCTACTTTTGGAGAAGTAATACATTATGACTGCGTGCTTTCTTGACAAAAACACACTTATAAAAATACAAAAATGTCTCCCAATCCCCCCAAATGACCCCTGAAACGATGTTTTATAATGATGAGTAAACATTATTCAATACCAACAGCAAATGTCACTTTCAGTGCCTGACTTCTTAATATGACATGGTAATGCAGGATGGTGGCCCCTTCTGGCTAGCTGTATTAATTAGCCTTGATGTTATACTCAATATTTGGCTTGTGCTATCAGCTTTGCAGCCAATGTCGACTGATATCTCAAGGGCCAAGAAGCTTTCTCCACAGCAGGACAGAAGCTTCTTGTAGGACTTTTGGATGACCAAACAAGGATGGAATTCCAGCTTGTTGATCAGGCGAACTAACTGCCCTGGCAACTTTTGAATGCATGCTATATCAATGAATGCTGAGGTCTGATCTGTGTTTATAATCCCATTGGCTGATATAACCATGCTAATGTCAGTGTTGCCAGCCTAGCAAAACCACCATTGAAATGATGGTGTGGGACAGGATAGGGGATGACACAGGAAGTTGTCAAGAGAGAAAGCTCCTGTGCAGACTCTCAAACCATTCAGAAACTGGCAGGGCAGCTTTCTCTGATGATGGAGCATGATGCCAGTATAAGCCACCAAGAAGAGTCCAGTACCTATATGAACATAAGGAATATATATATATATATATAGTGGGTTGGTGTGGTGGCCCCATTTTTCCTCTGTCTTGCCCATCTCCTTCCTTGGGCATATGGAGGGCATCAGGAGAGGGTTTGTAGTGCTGAGAAATTGGGCTGCGATTTCTCCTTAGCTGGCCAGGCAATGGCTCATGGGAGAGGAGGAGTACCAGAGGTGGGTTTTCAAAGGGCTGCATGGCCTAATCGGAGCCACTGATAGGGAAGGTTCCCCCAGAAAAGAAGCACTTGAGGTAGGTGCCAGGAGTTGGAGAAACTCACAAATAATCAAATCCATGAAAATGAAATCATGAATCAAATCCATGAAAAGTTGGCCCACAAATATAGAGGGCCAACTGTTCCTGTTATTTATATTGTTACGTGTAAAATGTTCTTTCCAAGCTCTGCAGCTGGGGTGGGCAGTATTTCACTGTTCCACCTATTTCTGATCTAAATTAGTCCTCAAAGGTGCTATCAGTCCTAGAAGGGAGAGGCAGGGAGAGAGACAAAGAAAATGAGGGTGGGAGACTGAGGGCAGAGAAACAACATAGCAATGCTGGAGAATCGAGCATCTTCTCCCCATACCAGCTATGTAGAAAAGCAAGAAATCTGTTAGGAGATCCAGAAATGTATTTTCCACCATGTGTATAGTTT
The DNA here is from genome assembly GCA_030412105.1 of Cyclura pinguis. Taxonomy (NCBI): domain Eukaryota; kingdom Metazoa; phylum Chordata; class Lepidosauria; order Squamata; family Iguanidae; genus Cyclura; species Cyclura pinguis. Next base: position 12,352,019 of record CM059604.1, read on the forward strand.
GGCCCTTATTTTTATTTTATTTCTTTCAATGTATACCCCACCTTTCTCCTAATAAAGGTCCCAAAGTGGCTTACAATATAAATTAAAACAAAAGTAGCGGAAACAATATATAGCACAGATGATAAAAACAATTAAACAACCTACCCAATCAAAATGTTTGTTTAAATCAATTAAAAACAAATTCAGCCCATACTGAAAGATAGGGCACATCCACTGAACATCCTTCTTCCTGAACCAGTTAAAAGATGAAGGCCTGTTTGAATAAAAAGCTCCTTCCTGATGGCCAAAAAAGAGAGCAGAGAAGGGACCAAGTGAGCCTCCTTTGGAAGAGACTTCCATACCCAAGAAGCAGCCACTCAGAAGGCTCTCTCTTTTCTCCTCACAAGGGCCATTTCTGCACAAGACTGTTATAAGCGCTATTATTCCACTTTCAACATCCTATGGAATCCTTGGGTTTGCAGTTTAGGATTCCATAGGATGTTGAAAGTGGAATAATAGCGCTATAACAGTCTCGTGCGGAAATGGCGAAGGTGAGCCTGGGAGGGTGGTGGGAATGAGTGGACCCACCATTGGAGAACTGCAGCACAGGGAAACTATTTTATCACTTTCCCCATCATGCTGAAGCACAAGAAATTCCAAAACATGAATTTAACAATACCCCCCAACAAATGCTCAGTCGTGGTAAAACTGGACCACCACTCCTGCTGTACATGAAAAATGGAAGTACGGATGACCTCAGCTGCTCTCCTCTATTTATTTACTTATCATTCAATGTATTTTTATTTTCTCTATAAAAGTATGAGCCACTTTTCAGCCCAAATAGGTCCCCCAGCAACCTACAATTAAATTTTTAAAACAAATTTAAAACATTAAATTTTAGAATGTCTCCATTATTTATTCAGAGCCAAGAGAACACAAGGCTGATTTAATCATTCAGTAAGTTTACATGAGCCACAAGAAACTAGGTCTGTCTCCCGCACCACACCAGCTGATTTGACCAAAAAAAAAAGAATACCAAACCTTGAAATGTAATTCACTTTACTTACTTTTGAAGAAAAAAACTTCCCCCCGGATGTTAGCAATTGCATCAAAATGGGCCTTACAGCGATCTGGTGATGGCGAGCGTGGCCTGAAGAGAGACAAATGTTTCTGTCATCCAGGAACTTAGATCCCAAGATAGGGCTGCTGTTTCAAATCAGTTAGATTCAGTTTCCTTGTGGCTTGTGGCTGATATGCACCCAGTGTTAAGGAAGTGGGTTCACCAATAAGCAAAGATTAGTGTTTAGTTTTAAATCTTCTTAAGAATCTTGCCAGCAAGGTCATTAGTACCTTTACATCTTCCAGTTCATTGCTTTATAGTTCTGTTAGGAAATCAAGACTAATTGAGATCGAAAAGATTCAGTAACATTTTTCCACGAGGTCTTCTTTCTAAGGAAGCTTCTCCCAGTGCATTATAATTTCTCTGGTTTTGCTGGTTGTTGTTGCCTCTGTGCCCACCCATTCTGGCTTTTTTTGGGTGCCAGGGGGAGACTGTTCATAGCAATTTCTTGGCTTAGCACTAGGCCTCTTCCAAGGTTTTTTTAAAACCAGGGTGTGTTTCACTGAGGTGGTCCTACGGTCTGAAAGGCAATTTTTCTCCTCTCCGATTTTTTTAAAATCTTAGATTTATAAGTACTAAAGTTACGGAAGTGATGCACTGATATAAATGATTTCACTGATGCATTATAACTGTAAAAAATACTTTAAAAAGAGAAAGAAGATATATCTCCAATTTCTGATATGTCTTGGAATTAAAAAAGAAACCTACTTGACATGGGGAATATAACGTTGTGACTGATGCTGGGAATTGCCAGAAAATAAACCGAGGCAGCAGAACCATTATTTGGATTTTTTTTTTTAAAGCTGAGAACTGCAACAACAAATACCGCAAATACCTCCTGACAAATTTGTCCCATTTGGAGGAGCCCACTATCACCCACTGGTAGCCATCAAAGTCTGTCTACCAATTTTTCCTGTATCTTCACACTTCCACTAGTTTGCACGGTGGTGCTGACCTCTTTTGCTCGCACTGAGCTTTATAAAACCACTGCAGTGTATTTTCAAACTACTAGCAGGAAATTCGCTTTTGGATAGGATTTTTGCTTTGTTTTGCCTCTGGGCTCCCATCCTATTCGCAGCTGGATTGCTAATTTTCCTATTCTAGACTGAATGACCAGGGCTCCTGAACCCCAGCTCTCACCACGCTGCCACCAATTTGTTTTCCTTTCACAGTCTACATCTGGCCAGAATTTTGCTCTCTCTGGGAAGTCTGAAAGAGCTTTGAAGGGAGTGTCCAAGAGGATGTGAAACCATTAAGAGGTGCCTGCATATGGTGTGAGTTTGGCAAGGCCCCTGGTGCGTCAGGATCGGGTCTTCTTGGGAGTCAAGTTGCTTGGGAATGCAGCCCAAAGCAGGTGGTAAACTCTGTTCAAGACTAAATACCAGCATGAGACAAATACCATAAGTTGAAAAGTTGAAAAGACCTTTGAAGAGAGAGTTCAAGGGGGCACTGGAGCTTGGTTGAACACCTACAGCAATGGACACATCACACTTGGTCAACGGGTCATAATGAAAGGAGAAAGAGACTGTTCGGTAGATTAGCATCCCATAAGAAAGAATACTCACCCATGTGTGGGTCTGTATGGTGGCAAGTCAGGGATGGGGCGGGCTGTGGGGACTGGTAGACCCGGGTGGCCTTGATCTGGGTGGGAACCAGCTTGGCGCTTCCCTAGAGCCAAGAAAATAAAATGAAGGAGGAAGAAGGTAACCAAAGGCAACCAACTAATCACTTGCTCAACCCACAATTGAGTGTGTGTCGGGGAATGCTCTAATAAGCATGCAGATAAACAGAGGGAAAAACATAAGGAAAGGAAAGCTGAGTGACTCTTTCTGCGTCCAGGCAAAACATACATGAATTTTACTTTACCAACTTCACGTTTTTCAGAATTAAGCAAAGAAATAATAACAGAGAGTTTCTACTCACATATATGTACTTCATCCTTTAGTGGAACAGTTGTTGTGACATCGGCGGAGAGAGGGGCTCACCTCTTCAGCTTTAAAAAAAGGTGCCCGTATTTTTCACTGGATGAATTTAGGCACATTTTTTAAAGCTGAAGAGGTGAGCCCCTCTCTCCACCAATATAAGTCACACCAACAGCTCCACCAAAGTGTGAAGCACATATATGCGAGTGGAGACTCCCTCTGTTATTACTGTACTGTATACAGTTCCCTTAGAGAGCCAGTGTGATGTAGAAGTTGGAATGCTGGACTACAAATTTGGGAGGTCAGGGTTCAGATCTCCCACCTGGCCATGAAAACCCCGACTCTTTCATCCTCAGAGGAAAGCAACGGCAAACTCTCTCTGAACATATCTTGCCAAGAAACCCTTGTGATAGGTTCACATTAGAGTCTCCTTAAGTTGGAACAACCTGAAGACACACAACATAAGCTCCTTAACCCCCATCTATCAGTGGAGGGTTGCTATACAAAATTATTACTAGGAGATTAGGCTCTGACTGAGAGAAAAAGAGAATGACAGAAAGAGATACTTTCATGGGCTGAGTTGAGCTTCTCACCATAGAGTTGTTCAATTCCCATGACATCATCCAATGGAAGCTGGTACAAGTGAGGCATCCCGACCGGACCTTGGTAGTATGGAATCATGATGGACTCCTTGGCAGAAGAGTGACCCAACCCCAAGGCATGGCCAAACTCGTGTACGGCTACAGCAAAGAGATCTGTGCCATGACCTGGTACCGAGAGAAAGACAAAATTTCACTTATAATATGGCTTTTCAAGGTCTTGCTGTCATAACTTGTTCATCCATTAGCTCCACCCCCCTACCGCACCGTGGCAGGTCCTGGTGTCACTCTTTTAGCCTCAGGCAAGTGGGCATCATAAAGTAAGGAGGTTCAAATGTTCTCTACCTTCTCCTTCTTGGATGTTATATGTGTGTTGTCACCATGTGTGACGGAGTCTGAGAGGAGTGGCTATCCTGAGTGGCAGACAAGCCCCAGCAACAGGTTGCCAAGCAACCAGAATAGCCACTCAGGAGAGAAACCCAGCCGATTAGTGTGAAGGAAGGGTTGGTGGCCAGAGAAGGAAATGTATATATAGAAGGCACACTGGATTGCTTTTGTCAGTCCTTCAGCCAGAAAGTGCTCTCACTTTCGCTTGTGCTCTCACTTTTCACATGAAGGTCGTGTTTTAAAGGGGAAGGCAGAACTAAGAAACGTGACAGGGTGCTTTAGCCGACTGAGGAAGATGCCATACCAGCCATACCAGCAAACAGGTCACACCATGTTTGCCATTTCTTTTCTTTTCTTTTTTTTTTGGTGAGCATTTCTTCTGCATGTGCATGTGTGTGTGAGAGAGAGCAAGTGGTTGCTGTGCCTTGGCAGGTGGGTGGGTGGGTGGGTGGGTGGATGGGTTGCAGTGTTCCTCTTCCTGGTTCTCAGGACGGACATGCATGGGCACTACCAGCATGGTTTCTTTTCAGGCGAGGGAGGATACAGGCATTGCCGCTGCTACCTCATCCTCTACCTCTTGGACCACTGGGCACTGTCATAACATCCTCCTCTAACAAAACAGGTGTCCACACCACTGGAGCAGAACAATGGAGTGTATGAATTTAGCTTCTTGCCTCAAGTGGTGGCAGATCTTGGAGTGCCTCTGGACAGTGTGCGGCCTGACAATTCGTACCTGCCAATTTATTCCCTGGGTCATGAATCCACGTCTCTTCATCATCGAAATGAGTGTCACCAGAAATGGGGTGTTCACCGGGAAAGAAAGCATGGGCCAGAGTGCCACCAGGCCCATCAAAGGGGTAACTGTCTTGGTGATAGGAGTGGGTGAAATCCACCAGGATGTCAGCTTGGTCAGACAACACCTCACGGAAGTTCAAGGCTGAGGAGTTGCTCCAGGCCCGGAAGGCATAGTAAAGCAGATTCCGGACATCATCTTGAGATAGCCATGAGGAGCGGGGGAAGGAACGAACACTGCAGAGGGAAAAGAAGAGGAGACTTGTTGGGTCTGACTCTGCAGCCAAGCATTCTGCTCCCCATAATGCCTAGCCAGAAGCAAGACATGAGTGCATCAGCACTGTCTTGCTTGTGTGCTCACTGACTGATAATCACATAAAAAAGAAATGAAGGCGAGGAAGGCTGTTGGTGACAAGATTATAACAAAGCAAGCAAAAATAAGGGAGAAATAAGTATGTAGGAAAGTGACTGAATGGAAGCAATAAATTATAGCGTAACTTAACGTATGAGGTGAAGTAGAGTAGAAGATGAAGAAAGAAAGAAAAAAGAGAGAAATGAAGTATAATTACAAAGAGGAGAGAGTATCAGGAAATGACATGTGGTTTAACCCACCCAACCCTGCTCTTTTACTGCCAAAGGTGGAGTGATGGAGCATTGCTTACCTCCATGTCAAATCTGTCTTTTTCCAGACACTCTCAGTGAGAGCATAACGTTTTTTCCTGCGTCGGCGACGCATCAGCTCAGAAGTGCCAAAAATGTCGGGAAGGGAGCAGCGAGGCTTGTTCATCATGTCCAAGGTCTTCTGATCTGAAAAGGAGAAGACCAAAGCAGCTGAACTTCAAGGACTTTGCTCTGACTGGGCCCTTCCTGGGTCCCCTTTGTCGGGTCAGATCTGGGTAAACGAATCGTAAGGTAAGGAGGTTCAAATGGTACAACTTGTTTCTAAAAAGAGAGTACAGGGCCTGAATCCATTTGGAGGAAAGAATTACCTAGAAGTTTAATTGATCCCCAATTTTAGAGGAGTGTGGTTGCTCAAGGCCATTTTACAGAGGTTAGATTTAAAGGGTAGTATCATGACTCAAGCTTAGTTTGGAGTCAATGGATAATCTCTGCTGAGGTACGAGTTGCGACATCATGAATAAAATCCAAAGTCTATGATCATTTGAAACAAATGGCTGCTAGTGCCTCCAGTCAAAATACATTATGTAGGCATTCGCTCTTTTCCTCATGTCATGTACAGTTGTCATACAGGATACTGAACTAGCTTGTTTTCCACTGCTTTGGAGACTAGGGCCATTTCTGCACGAGAATGTTATAATGCTATTATTCCACTTTCAACATCCTATGGAATCCTGGGGTTTGCAGTACAGGGAGGGGCCCAGGATTCCATAGGATGTTGAAAGTGGAATAATAGTGCTATAACAGTCTAGTGCAGAAAAGGACACAAACCAACGGATTTAAATTGTGAGAAAAGAGATTCCACCTAAGCATTAGGAAGAACTTCCTGACAGAAAGATCTGCTTGATGGTGGTATGGACTCCCTCAAAGTGTGGCTGATTCTCCAGAAGTTCGGTGGCCATCTCTCAGGAGTGGTTTAGCTTCGTGGCTCTGCATGATGGAGAATCGGACTAAATGGCCCTTGTGGTCCTTTCCAACTCTATGGTTCTATCATTCTATTCTCTGATTTTCTATGGTAGGAAAACTGACCAAAGAAGCAGTGAGAAATAAGTGGGAAACAATGACATCTGGACCTTCCAGAAAATTCTGTGAACAAGGTATGAGAGTTGCAGAGGGGAATCTCACCGGGAAACAGCCTTACTGTTCACAGATTATTTATTTATTTATTTATTTAGTTATTTATTTTAATTAATTAATTAATTAATTTATTATTGACTTTATTGCCTTTATATGTCACCTTCCTCCCAGTGTGAGACCCCAGATGGCTCACGAACAATAAAACAAAATTAGCTAAAAACTTATTAATAAAATTAAAACATAATTAAAGTATCACCGTTTTTAAAGCCATACATCAAAAATACCATATAATATAATAACATTGTATAGTATAATACAATGTAAAATCTTTCCAAAAAACATGCAAAAATTAAAACTAGAGTACCCTGCCCCCTGCACTAAGGAAGCTCACCGCAAATCATTAGTCATTGAAAGCTGGCTAAAACAAGATTTCTGCCTATTGGCCAAAGGAAAACAGTAAATCCCACAGGAGCCGAGCAGCCACTGAGAAGGCTTTCTCCCGTGTCCTCACTCAACAGACCGGTGATGGTGCTGGAACCAAGAGAAATCCTTCCTTTGAGGATCTTAAGACTCCGGCAGGTTCATATAGGGAGATATGGGCCATTTCCGCACTAGACTGTTATAGTGCTATTATTCCATTTTCAACATCCTATGGAATCCTGGGGGTTGCAGTTTAGGGAGGGGCCTCAAAGGCCCCTCCCTAAACTGCAAACCCCAGGATTCCATAGGATGTTGAAAATGGAATAATAGCACTATAACAGTCTAGTGCGGAAATGGCCTTTCAAGTAGTTTGGACCGCAGCTGTATAGGGCTTTACAAGTCCGATGTCAAAGGCTGAGGTCTGATGCTGCAGAGGTCATAGAGAAAGAGACAGCAGCCATATCTAACCGTCTTTTCCCCCCTCCATGAACGAGGATAACCCGACTCTTCCCAGACCTCTGCCCCCCTAAAAGACCATACATACCCAACTCCCCAGTCGTAGGCAGCCCTGCGAACCTTTGCATTGTTTTGATGGCGCCGGTCAGTTCTTCTTTGGTCTGAAGGCGGGCTGCCCTCGGGTCCGGCTGAGGAAGGTAGCCATAACGGGTCAGCCACTCCTGAGAGAACATAATTCGTATTGATTGATTTATTAGTTGATCAGCAGGATGATATGTGTGGAGCCGCCCATTTCCTACCTGTGGGGCTGCTGTGCTTTCAACAGATATTTGACAGGTGTAAAACAACCGGGAAAGCTTACGCAACTGAATTAACAAAGGCGTTGCTAGAAAAAAAAATGGCAACCCAACAAAAGAATGGCTAAGAGGTGCTACATGGGAGAAGGCCAGCTCTACCATTAGGCGGATTGAAATGACAGCAGATTGCTGGCTAGTTTTGGATGTTATGCACCTTGGCCAGGATGGGTAATAGGCTCCATTCTCTGTTCTGCCTCAGGTGGCAGAAACACCTGAGCAGGCATTGCAGCCAAAAACACTGAGCTGCCTGAGGCCAAGAACAAAATGCATCCTTCCCACTCCACATAGGAAAGCTAAAAAGACTGGCAGAATACTCTTGTGGTGGTGGTGGTTGTGTGCCTTCAGGTCATTTCCAACTTACAGTGACCCTAAAGCAAAGCTATCATGAGGTTTTCTGGATCTTAGCCCAAGCATATACCTCAGTATCTGCCACTGAGGTGTTTTGCTTACTCTGCCAAATGCTAGAACCTAACCTGTTAAGTGTCATCGTATATATTATCACATTCAGGATGCTTTGGAGAATTAGAAAAGTATGAAAAAGTCCCTAGTTCTTTCCTAGTTCATTTCCTCATTTCCTTTCCCAATTCATTTTTGTGAGTAAGAGGACAGATGTTCTACTCAAACTGTGGTCTTGAGGGGATTCTAGCTTCTCCTTTGGTTTCTCCGAAGTAATTTCTCTGTAATTGACTTCTTTGTTATTCGAGCAGAAAGAGGAACAAGAACTAAAGAGTTCCCTACAGCCAATCAAAACTAGAGATTAAACTGCAAAGACTAGACTGGTCTTCTTTCAACCTGCCTTCAAGGCTGCTGCTAAATAGAAGACCTCTGCTACTACTGATCAAGAAATACTCTCCCTTTCATCCCTTTTTCTGTGATTAAGGGATATTTCTTCCCAGGGGGACTGGAAGGGGGAAGACATGGGCCATTTCCTGACGAGACTGTTATAGCGCAATTATTCCACTTTCAACATCCTATGGAATCCTGGGGTTTGCAGTCTAGGGAGGGGTCGGCTGGCACAGTAATTATCATAGAATCATAGAAATGTAGAGTTGGAAGAGACCACAGGGGCCATCCAGTCCAACCCCCTGCCATGCAGGAATACCCCCAAAGCACTCCCGACAGATGGCCATCCAGCCTCTGCTTAAAAACCTCCAAGGAAGGAGACTCCACTACACTCCGAGGCAGCATATTCCACTGCTGGACAGCCCTGACTGTCAAGAATTTCTTCCTGAGGTTCAGGTGGAATCTCCTTTCCTGCAACTTGAATCCATTGCTCCTTGTCCTGGTCTCTGGAGCAGCAGAAAACAAGCCCTCTCCCTCCTCTATATGGCATCCCTTCAAATATTTAAACATAGCTATCATGTCCCCTCTTAACCTTCTCTTCCGCAGACTGAACATACCCAGCTCTCTAAGTCTATCCTCATAGGGCTTGGCTTCCAGGCCCTTCACCATTTTGGTCGCCCTCCTCTGGACCTGCTCCAGCTTGACCACGTCCTTCTTGAACTGGGGTGCCCAGAACTGGACACAGTATTCAAGATGAGGTCTAACCAAAGCAGAGTAGAGTGGTACCAGTACCTCCCTTGATCTAGACGCCATACTCCTATTGATGCAGCCGAGAATTGCGTTGGCTTTCTTGGCTGCCGCATCACACTGCTGACTCATGTTCAGCTTGTGGTCTATAAGACTCCTAGATCCCTTTCACACATACTGCCATCCAGCCACGTGTCCCCCATCCTATATTTCTGCATTTCATTTTTTCTACCTCAGTGTAGGACCTTACACTTCTCTCTGTTGAATTCCTTCAAAGTAATAAGCTTTACTCTGTTCCCAATGTATTAGACTTTCCTTTATCTCTGGATATCTTTAAACTACACATCCATATTATTCCTGTTTTACAGTCATGCCTTCCTCCAAAGAATCATGGGAATTGTAAAAGGTTATTATTAACTTTAAAAGGCTATTATTAAATTATTATTATTAAAAGGCTATTATTAAACCACCATCTCCACTCTTCCTTGTTTAACTACTGTTTGCTAGGAAGAGGGAGTAACTTTCTATTACAAATGCACATTCTCTATATTTAAAGTTGTGTTAGAATTTGTGGGGTACTTCCAGAAGCCCACCAAATGCTAACATTCATTTGGTCTTCCACTGCAAGCAGTTACGTTCAATTCTGAATAAATATCCATAACTACACTTTTTTTCTCTTTTTTGATGTGGATGTCTTGCTAACTTCCCCTCAACCATTGATGGTCACCAGAGCTTGGAAAACTTACTTTTTTAGACTACAAACTCTAAACGTTTTGCTTGATTTATACAACCTTTGCTGTATAGCACTTCCCTCTCATGTCAAAGTGGCACATGAGATTCATCATCTGAAAGACTAGCTTTCTACCGCCTTATGCTTGTTGGTATATGCTAGGTCTTCTTTGGCTTTTTGTCTTATTATGTATTTTTAATCTGTTTTTAACTGGAGCCCCTTCTTACTGTTAGCTGCTTTAAACGCCCGGGGCACAAAAGCAATCTTGACATATTAAGACCAAGAAATCACAAGTAAACAGAACTATGTGCATGTACAAAATGAAACATCAGGAGGAAGAATCTGCTAAGATAGACACTTTCCCCCCAGAAACATGGATTTTATATGTAGAAAGAATATCATTTCCTTTAAATATGGACGTAGGATATTCCACCCTGCCGCAATTCCCCTGCCATTTGAAACGGTAAAATCAAAGAAAAGCTTTACGGCTAAGTGGCCCATGTTTTCTTATTTATTTTGTTTATATCACCAAAGAATTATGAGGCCCTCCTCTTCCTCCCAACAACTCTGTGGTCAGCCTTATATGAGAGTGACTTGTTCAGGGCTATCCAGTGAGTTTCATGGCTCAATGAGAGAATGGAACCTGGATGTTCGAAATCCCAAGCCAGCACTCTAACCACTGTACTGCACTGACCAATATACCTCTGTTTTCCCTTCCTTCTCCTTTTATACCAAAAAGCTGGAATAAGATGGAGCTGTATGAATTTCTTGCATCATACTTCTCCTCCTTTTTGGAGAGCGAGGAGACAAAGCTCAATGGCAGAGTGTATGCTTTGCAGACAGAAGATCCTGGATATAGTAAAATGCCAAGGAGATAGGATCTCTCTAAAAAGTAAAGAAGAGTTGAATGAAAGTGGAACGTCCACTCACTGGCTTTTACAGAGACAATTAGTGGAGAAGTTTAAAATTTAAAATAGACCAAGGAATAATAGGGATAGAAATTAAGGAGAATGACCTGGATAAATTGATAAAACCAGGAGCAGAACACCTGATTGCAAAGCTATATAAGATTTTATTGAGTCTGGAATTGGAAAAAGAAACCATAAAAGAAAACATGATAAAATGGGCACAGAATATTGGACACCCAATACAATTAGAAAGTTGGGAAAGCTCCTGGAAAATAGCGCCTAGATTATTAACAAGTGCATCTCTAAAGGAAAATTACGATAATATATTCTATAGGTGGTATTATACTCCAGTCCAAATAGCAAAAATGACCAAAACTAATAAGGATAAGTGTTGGAAATGCAATTTAAAAGGAACCCTATATCACCTATGGTGGACCTGTAAAAAGGCAAAAAAAATTTGGATGCAAATACATAGTAACACAACAAAAATCTTAAAGATTGAGTGTCTGATGCAACCAGAAATATATTTGTTGAACATATATGAAGGAATAAGATCGTTAAAAAAAAGATCCCAAAGAAAGTTATTAACCCACATGATTGTAGCAGCTAGAATGACCTACGCAAGCAAGTGGAAACAGGAGGAAATACCAGAAATGGAAGAATGGTTAATTAAAATATATGACTTAATAGAAATGGATAAATTAACAACAATACTGTCTAAAAATTCCATGAAACAATTTAGTGAAGATTGGGAATTAATCCTACCAATATTTGAAGCTAACTGGGGAAACTTAGCTATAAAAGGAATAGAAGAATAAGGAGTGTACACATTAAAAATTTAAAAGAGAAAGGGGGATGTGATATGGTGGAAATAACCCGTTAAGACAGGAATAAAAAATTATAGGACTAAGTGGAAGGTGATTTTACAAATAATACAGAGGTGTGATTATAGAAAGATAAGTGTGGAAAAGGGAGATAATAAAAGATATATAATCTAATAAGAGAAACTACTGAGGTAAAGCGAAAATATAAAGGAAGAAGTAGCTGACCCTGAGAGGAAGGCAACATAGGGTGAAACAGAATTAAGTAAAATATAAGAAGGTAGAGATTTACTGATAGAAATATACTGGATAAACTATCGTTGGGCATTATTAACTAAGGAATAACCAACATGAACAGGAAAAGAGAATAAGGGAAGAGTTTCTTAAGTGGAAACAACTATGTAACTACTAGCCATGCAATGGAATGTTATGTTAGGGAATCAACTAGGAAAGGATACGAGAAGTAAAGTATGTACAGATGGAAAGAAGAAAAGTAAAGATGACGAATACAGGAAATTTGATTTTATTCTACAGTTTCTTTTTGGGTAAAGCTTATGGTTTATGTTTTTAATTTATTTGTAACTTATAAGGATGTAAAGATAAATAATGTGGTTATATTGTTATATTGGTTAATAAAAAGATTTGAACAAGCACACAGAAGATCCTGGGTTCAAGATTCAGCATCAATAGAAGCTGCCCAAACCTTAGATTACTGCTGTCAATCAGAGTAAAGCAAGATCAGACAGGCAGAAGGCCTGACTTGGTTGCTATTGTTGTATGCCTTCAAGTCATTTCCAACTTATGGCGACCCTATGAGCCAAGCAGGGAACTGAACCCTCGCCTCCAGCATTGGAGGCCATTTCCACACTGGACTGTTACAATGCTATTATTCCACTTTCAACATCCTATGGAATCCTGGGGTTTGCAGTTTAGGGAGGGGCCTTTAAGGATTCCATAGGATGTTGGAAAGTGGAATAATAGCACTATAACAGTCCAGTGCGGAAATGGCCGTAGTTCAATGCTGAAACTGCGACACCACGCTGGCTCTCTGGTAAGAGGTAAGGCTGCCATATTCTACTTCCTCAAATCTAGGTGTCTAATTTGCATATTGTACACATTATTCTACTTACGCAACTTCGTCTAGTTTGCATTCTGCTTATATACATCTGGTGCATTAATTGTTGCATTTTGTCTCATGTTTCAACCTTCACACAGTTTTTACAGTTACAGTTGGTCTGAGAGAACCAGTACAGAGTCATATTTGTAGTGCTAGACTGGGAACAGGGAGACACAGATTCAAATCTCTACTATGTTATGAAATTTGCAATGTGGCCGTGAGAAACCACTAGCAGAACTCAGAAAGTATGATTCACAGGCCCTTTGCCGCTTGCCTTCTGGCAATCGCAGGGCTCACTCTTCCTCCTTTGCCTCACCTTGCGTCTGGCAACGTGCCCCTCCCTTGCTTCTTGCACTCCGCAGCTCATGCTGCTCATTCCACCTTCCCTTCTGCTGGGAAGGCAGAGGCACATTTGTTTCTTGCTGAACCATTTCACAGAAGAGTGCCTCCACCTTTTGCCCTGTATCTTAGCCCCTACAAGGGTGGAGAGTGTGGTCAACATTTTGCTTTATAAACAGCCTTACGTGAGTGCAAAATTCAACAGTTTTGCACGGTTCTTATTCACCTAGGCGCTGCCATGATGTTACAAGCCATACGCGTTCATTGCACAGTGGTGGAGGGACCGATGCACCACAGCCTGATGCGCACTGGGGCGCTCCCTTATGCCTATCTGGACACCAGCTGGGAAGTGCTCAAGCACCAGATGCACATCCAGAAGTGCCCAATGCCCCAAACAGAGGTGGGTTTCAAAGATGAACCAACTGTAGACTTTCTGAAAGACCTGAAACCATTTATGTATTTTTTATTTTTTTATTTTTTTAGCAATAAGAAAGTTAACAACGGACAAATCTGTAGTTATAGCTACTAGCAATTTTAGGGTTTTAAATCTTGAGTTAAATCTTGGTGGCGCACAGCAATAAAAGATATTTAAAGGGGGTCCTTGGTAAAGAAAAGGTTAAGAACCACTGTGTTATAGTTTTAGTTTGGTTTCGCTGAGTTTTAGCTTTAGCTATACATACATATTACATATAGATCTTTCTCTTTTCTTCTTTTTTTTCTGAATGTTGATCATCCTGTTGTGAATAAGTTTGTCTGTATTAAAATTAATAAATATGAATGAACGCCAAAAAGAGAAGTACCTGATGCACGTTCACTCACCCTTGCTAGTGCCCACACGCATATCTTTGCAATTTCCTAACTGGATTTTATTGTGTTTGTGCTTTGCAGTTATGGATAGTAAAGTTGTGAAACACAGACTGAGAGGTAGGATCTTGGCCTTACATTATTTTATTTTATTTCATTTCATTTCATTTCATTTCATTTCATTTATTTTTTTATTTTATTTTATTTTATTTTATTTTATTTTATTTTATTTATAAACGAAAGCTTAGAATCCAGAGTAGATTATGGTTTGGGTAGTATGCCTGTAATCTGGGTAAAACCGAGCCAAACTGGAGATACGGCAACTCCAGTAACAGAGCAGGTTTACATGTTCACCCTTGCATGTTCACTCCCAACAGGGAATCACCGAATCATAGAATTGGAAGGGGGGGGCTATGGGCCATCAGGTCCAACCCCCTGCTTAATACAGGATCTCCATCTAAAGCACCCCCAGCAGGTAGCCATCCAGCCTCTTTTTTACAGCGTCCAGAGAAGGAGACCCCACCATCTCTCTAGGCTATTGGTTCCATTGCCGAACTGCTCTCACTGTCAAGAGGTCTCTTCTAATGCTGAATCAAAATCTATCCGCCCGTAATTTAAAACCGTTCTGCCCTCAGAGGCAGCAGAGAACAAGCCAGCACCTTCCTCTTTGGGGGATGCTACAGAGATCAGCCGCCAACTCCAAGGGGCAAACCCCTAGGAATGGCCATCTCAACTGGACGACTCTTCTGAGTGAGCTTCATACATTCCCAATTCACCACAGCACCCTGTCCCGCTCAAAGGCACCTTTGTTCCCTTCCGCGGAGGCTGTTACGGAATCTAAGAGCCGCCCCCTGGTTTCTCTGGACCCCCGTGACCTCCCCACAACTACCCTTTTTACATCCATTTCCAGGATAGCTCATTCTTCCTCTGTATCTATAGCTATATATATACACATACATACTCCCCTGCTGTTTCCAGCTGGTGGGCTGGGTGAGCTGCCATTTTCTTGAAGAAAGGTCAAGCTGCTAATGGATGTTACTAACCAGAGTACAGAAGTACCAGAAGGAAAAAACAAAAAAGAAGAGAAAAGAAAAAAAGAGGCATGAGAGCTAACAAAAGGATCCAAACTGAGAAGTGGTAGTTCTAAAAATGGGCTAGCGAAGAGGAGTGTGAAGTCCCTCTCCCAAGGCACACAAACATACACACCCCTCCAGAGGAGCACAGCCCTGCTGCAGAAGCTGAGATGGAGAGGAAAGATGGGAAGGGGGAATTCCTTGTATTTTCCTGCATCATAGCTAAACATACCAGAAAGTGCGTTATTAATCATTTATTTAAAAAGCACTTTTGGAAACACGTAAAGTCCTCTGCAATATTTATTCATGCCTGCCGTCACAATAGCCTTGAAAGCTGGGTTGCTCTTATTTCCCCTTCGTGGAGCACAAATTGAGGCCAAACAGAAGATGAGTTCTATTGGAGAGGCGCTAATGGGCAATCTCCCCTTTGCCACAGTTTCCGGGCAGGATGCAAAAAGACTATGGCCTCTATCTGCTTCCACTGTCCTTCAGCAACTAACACTCAGGTATAGTGCCTCTTAATGTGGAGGTTCCATTTGGCCATTACAGCTAATAGGTTCAGATAGGTGTGCGTATGTATGTGCCTTCAGATCATCTGTTGATTTATGGGAACCCCATGAATTTCATAGGGTTTTCTTACGCAAGGAAAACAGCACCTGGTATTTGTTTGTGGTCTCTCATACAAGTACTAACCAGGGTTGACCCTGCTTAGCTTCCAGGATCAGATAGGATCTGGTACCTTCAGAGTATTTAGACCCACTTCTGAGAGGTATAACCTTCATGAAATTGACTAATCTTTCAAAGCAAGACTGGGCACCTTTTTTTTTTTTAATTAAGGGACTCATTCACTCTGGTTTAGTCTGTTGGAAGGTGCATGCTGTAACGCATGGAAAAGTTATTTTCTGGAATATAACTCCCAGAACGCCCCAGTCAACATGGCAAGCTTTCCACTTTTTCTGCTACCAGCTTTCTCTGTCTGCCGTCCATTTCTCTCCTGCCTCCATTTTCCTTCCCATCTAGAAGGCTGCTAGTGAAGGGGAATACTGATTTCAAAAGCTCTCTGCAACAGCAATCCAGAGGCAATCCAAGCCAGAGGTTATCCACCTCTGTTTTAAAACCAGCCATCTAAACCAGCAGTCAGTCAATTCCATGGATGATGTATTCCATGAGAAAAGAAACCAAAGTATGCAAAGAACATAGTTATGCAGAAAATCATCTACTCTGATTTTCTGTCAAAAGGCAGGATATAATCTAGACTACAGAGCCCAAAGTGATTATTTACACTGAGAAATGGCTGTAGTGCAGACAGCAGCGGGAGGTTACTCAAGCAAGTGAGCAAAATTGCATATTAACGTCAGCAATAAAAAAAATCCCTTTCCATTCCAGCTGACAATGATGATGAACAGATGCAGTGCATAAATTCAAATGTAGCTAGTGTAACACCAGCTTGCTTTCTAGTGTGCCTCTTTGGGATGCGGTCAGTGAGTTTCTTACTATTTCTGAGTCATACAAAAACTCACCCATCTCCTCACCAGTGTGTAGCTGAAGCGATTTCTGCACTAGACTGTTATAGCACTATTATTACACTTTCAACATCCTATGGAATCCTGGGGTTTGCAGTTTCAGCCCGTCCCAAAACTGCAAACCCCAGGATTCCATAGGATGTTGAAAGTGGAATAATAGCGCTATAACAGTCTAGTGTAGAAATGGCCTGAGTCATTTGATGTATACACACAGAAAAGCCAAATGCTGTTGTTAGTGGGGTTAACAGACATGTCTCAGGTATTCTCAGAATGACTGTGCCCACAGTCTTGCTAGCTAGCCATGCCTCTCCCCATGTGTGTTTAAAATTATGGTTTAAAATTGTGATAGGGACAATCTCCTCATGTTTTAAATCTGACTGGTGCTGCTCTGGCCCATGTTCACTTTAAAGGGAATAGAGCACTGTCCCCTAATGGACACTTTGCAGCTGTGTGGGATTATAACTCCATCAGCCCCAAACAACATGGCCAATCTTGATTGGAGATGATGGGATTTGTAGTTCAACTCTTCTGCAAGGTGCTAGAGTGCAGAACCCACAGATAGTGGCTGAGACAAGACAAAGGTATTAGGGAAACAACAGAAGACTGATCTTCTGAACTGGTCTTGGCAGTTGGAGCACTGTGCAGAAAGCATTTGATTCAATAAAATGAAAAGGGACCAAGGACAATATAAGCCAGTCCTCTCCAACCTAGGGACGTCCAGATGTGTTGCCTATTGACCATACTGGCTGGGGATTTGGAGAGTTGTAACCCAATACATCTAGAGGATGCCAGGTTTGGGGAAGCGGAATTCAGAATAGTTCCTGTTTCCCCTCCACCCTGTTAAAGCTCTTGTGTATCTTTAACAGCTGCACAACAAACAACAGTTTCAGGAAATGCAGCTGAGCCCCACCTGAAGACTCAGCAATGGGAAATGTTTTCTCTATTTGAAGAGTTATGCCAGGTACAGATTTTATCAAGGGTACAGCAGCCCTGCCAGAAAAATAAGTAGCAACTCTAGTTTTAGGAGGGATCTGTACCAGCAATTGCCTCCCAATGGACAGGATATGAAACGTGTGAATGTATGTACTTCCAAGTCGCCTGGTGACTTATGGCAACCCCATGAATTTCATAGGATTCTCTTAGGCAAGAATGCCCAGAGGTGCTTTTGAGTTTCTTCTACTGAAATATAGCCTAGAGCACCTGTTATGCATTGGCAATCTCCCATCCAAATACTAACCAGGGCTAACCCTGCTTAGCTTCCAAGATCAGATGGGATCTGGTGTCTTTGGGGTATGTAGGCCATATCCATGGATCTGGGAGGGAAATGCACTTTGCACATGCTCAGGAGTGTTCACCATAGCTCAGTGTTGGCAATCTTGAGAAACTGGGTTGAGTTTTCTTTCTTTCTTTCTCTCTTTCCTTCTTTTTATTATAAGCCAAACTAAAAAAAAAGCTAACAGAACAGCAACAGCTGGAATAGCCCTAGCTTCTTCTGAGTTACACAGATGTCTGCATTGGTACTTTTGAGACCATTTAGCATTATAAAAAGGTACATGCAGTCAAAATAACTCAAAGTTTATTTGATGATCTTATTGTTTTAAATCTTTTTTTCCGGGGGCTTAGGGTACCTGGGAAGAAATAAGTCTTGCAACAGTAGCAGCAAGTGTTTGCAAACAAAGGAGATGGCACGTTTCAGCCACAGTTTTGTTTTGTTTGTTTTTTTGCTTTTTAAGTGGATCAATCAAATAGCAAATGCCTGTGATACAATCCTTGACACGCAGAGGTAAGAACAGAGGAAGAGTCACAGTGGGCAGATTTAAGAGGAGACAATCTAAGCATGCTCAGTTTGTGGATTCACAACTACATCAAAAAAGATAGCAAGTCCTTTGAACCTCCTTTGCACGAAGTCCTTACAGATTTTTAAATGTGCATTTTCCCCAGATCTTAGGAGAAAAAAACGACTATGCATATCAATTGAGAAAGGACTTGAGAAAGGTAAAATGTCTCAGCTCTCTGCCAACAGAGACCTAGCAATGGGGACAAAAAGTTGGTCCCTTTCCATGGATGTAGATGAGGAAAGAATGAGACGGAAAGATCTGATCGCACGTTGCTAAGAGGTGATGATTTATTCACACACACCCCACCCTGCATCTCTAACTCATTGGGGTTGGGGAAATGGAAGGAAGGAAAGAGATTGGCATTAAAGGAATCAATGACTTCCCGGCTGCAGGCGGTTTGTAACATGAAACCCAGATGGTTCAGTGATACCCCTCTTTCTTGGCTAAGAGACAACAAAGATAGCAGCTGTGACCCCTGACTTTCCAAAGCATCTGAGCGCCCTGGTCCCCTTTATTCAAACCCACCAGATAAACCTCTGTCTTTCCAGCTTCTTACACAGAAACAGTTTTGCACACTCTCCCCTCATTTCAGCCCCTCACCCTCCAGTTCCTTCCCAGAGGGTCGTATCTGGCATATCAACCTTCCCTCCAACACTATAACCTCTGAACCCCAAATATCTCCTAAAGATTCCAGCTTTCCTTCCTCCCCTTTTCCTGACACAATGCTTCTCTCTTACAGAAAAATCAGAGGGTCTCAAGATCCTTGACCCTAACTCATGCCTCTCCCTCTGCCCTTCCCAGAACCCAGGCATCCTGGACTCACCAATCCCTTGTTGAATTCTTGGGCGCTGGAGGGTCCTGCCCTGGTCTGGGGGATGTGCCAGAGACAGAGGGAAGCCGAGAGAACAACCAGCAGTAGCATCTTAGCTTGTCAACGAGGAGGCAGTGATGCCTCCAGCCAGCCACAGCCTTCATCCTATATAGCCACTGTTCTTCCCACCCTCCCCCTTCTTCCTGTCTTACTGCTCTCCCCACCCCTTTTGGGCAATTCATTGAGCAGAAAAAATATTCCAGGTTCCTTGAAGGAGAAAGCAGATCTAACAGAGGGGAAGAGAAAGAAAAATTAAGAAGTAGGACTCCTGGGTTTGCTTAGGAGAGAAGCGACAGAGCACGAAAGGGCTTGGATTCTTGCAAGGTAAGTTGAGGCTGGCAGGTAACATTTACTGTTTGTGTGTTTCCTGATAGTAGCGACCCAGTAAATGTCTGAATTATCTGAAAGAGGCAGAAATCTATCAGTTTCATTTTCTCACACCTGCAAATGTTTAAACCTCAAGTTCTTTTCATCCTGGCTGTAAGGAAGTCTGCAGAATTTGGTAAATTCTTCCGAAATGAACTTAGATAGTGCTCTCCCCGTCTACACCAGTCAAATTCAATAGGTATTAAAGATTAGAAACTTCTCACAGGAAAAAAAAAGATAAAAATTTTCATTGAGTACTAACATTTTTTGAATACACATGCAGATATTTTAAACACTGAAAGCCTGGAGCACAGATGGATGAAATCTGTTGCTTTTGGTTTCTCCCACATTCAAATTGGTTAAACTTAAAGGAAGGGTTTTTTTCCTTATCAAATATGAAAAAAAAAATTGAAAATATGGTCAAGTTCTTATCAGAACCTTACTGAAACAAAATTCTCACCCCTTCTGGTCAATTTCACTTGACACATTTCTGCCTGTTAGAGGAGGTGGCAGAAGGGACTAATTCTACTATCCCATGCATTTTAAGAATGAGTACCCTATTTACTGGTGAATAAGACTTTTTTTCCTGAAAAATACTGTTTGAAAATGGGGTGCGTCTTATAGGCCGGTGCATCTTATACGCCGGCAAAAAGTATTTGTCAGCATATAAACGAGGTATGTCTTATATGCTGGTGCATCTTATACAATGGCAAATATGGGTAACTTGCATCATATTCAGTGAGTTTTATTTCTGAGGGCCTTTCTGCACTACACTGTTATAGTGCTATCATTCTACTTTCAACATCCTGTGGAATTCTGAAGTTTGTAGTTTATGGAGGTCAAAGAGTCCTCTGGTTAAGGCCCTTTCCACTTGTGGGGGGGGGGAACGGGCGAAAACGCCCAAAAACGGAGCTTACCGGCAGCCGGGTAAGTCCGTCACGACGCGGAGCAGCGCGAGCTCGCTGCTCCGCAGTCCTCCGGCGTCCCAAATGGTGGCTTCCGGTTGGTGGAGGCTCTCCACCAACCGGAGAAGCTCGCCAGCTGGAAGCCCGCCCCCGGCAGATCTGCAGGCACGCACTTGCGAGCGCCTGCAAATCCGCGTCGGACCCGGGCGACGGAGCGGCACGGGGCTGCGCGCTCCGTGCTTTTAAAAAACCTCGAAAAAGAGGTTTTTAAAAAACACGCACCGCGGCTAGTTCCGGCCGCTCCTGAGTGGATTCTGGTGTGGAACTACAAAAAGTAGTCCACGCCAGTCCACTCTACGGTGTAGAAGACCTCCGTGAGAGGTCGCTCTGCACCATTACAGAAGCCCGGTGTGGAAATGGCCTATGAATTCTAAAGGCCCTTCCCTAAACTGCAAATCTCAGGATTCTGTAGGATATTGAAAGTGGAGTAATAGCACTGTAACAGTGTAGTGCGGAAAGCCCTGAGTCAATACACTGAAGCTTACACTGTTAAGTAATAGCGGCAAATAGAAGCCAGGATGCCTGTGTTCTGTTTTTTTAGAAAGTTGCAGAGGTGGAGCAGGGAGGAAACTGACTAGGCCAGACTAACAGTCTATCACCTATTGAGTCAGAAAACTGAATGGCAAAACCTTGATCTCCCCACACAAACTGTCATTACACCACAGGCCATTTTACTCTGTTTTCTTTTACAGAGGACATGCACACCCCTCCACTCTCTTTGATTCTGGAACCATTTCTCCCTCCCCCTGTGCCCCCAGCTTTCCTAATCTTCTGGTCTCATTTCCCCTTTCACACCTGACTACCTCCCGACAGGGCTGGGTTGTTCTACAGGAAGCAGAGTTAAAGGTGTGGAAAGATGCCAGGATGTTTTAGGATGGATACTGGTTTGAATGGGTCAGAGGATAAATAATGGATTTTAAGCCCAGTGATCATACTCACTCAGCCCTGCGTAGAAAAGGCTACCTTACAGCTTCATCAAGACCTGCCCTCCAGAGACAGGTTTTTCTTGCAAAAATGGCAAGGGGGATTTTTACAAAATAGGTATCCCTACTCTGGGGGATTGCATTTCAGAAAATAAGAGAGGTAGGGACACCTGTCAAGAACTTCCTCCACCTCAGAAGGGTCGTGCATTGGGTTATGTGGAGAGGGAGTTCTGTGCCTATATTGGCAGATACCCTGCAGATTCACACATACTCGTCTTCATGGGAGAACAGGCCAACTGTGCCATACTGAAAATCACTGAGGTGAGACAAATCACACAACCTGGGAGATGCTTTAGCTCTTTCCTATAAACTTGTCAGGTTGCAAACACTGCAAAGTGACGGTTAAAGTACATTTGTAAACTTTCCCATAGAGCAGAGCTTCTAGTCTTAAAGATGACATCTGCCAGAATTGAGAGCTGTTGTCTTAAAAATTGAGAGCCAATGTGCCATTGTGGTTTCAGCCCTGGACAAGGATGCTGGGAGGTGGGGGTTTGAATCTCTGTTTGGCCGTGGAAACCTGACTTGGTAACCTTGGGCAAGTCATACTCTCTAAACCTTGAAGGAAGGCAATGGCAAGCCTACCTCTGAATTAATCTTGTGAAGAAAACCTTTGGATGGCGTCACCGTGGGTCTGAGTTGACTTGAAGTTACATAAGAACATATAGGTCATCTTAAACTTGATATATTTTAGGATATATCAGCATGTCTTAATCCAATCTGGATGAACATAACATAGGTCATTTTAAACTTGATATATTTTAAGATATATCAGCTTGTCTTAATCCAACCTGGACCATTTCCACACTAGACTGTTGTAGCGCTATTATTCCACTTTCAACATCCTATGAAATCCTGGGGTTTGCAGTTTAGGGAGGGGCTCGCCAGCCCCTCCCTAAACTGCAAATCCCAGGATTCCATAGGATGTTGAAAGTGGAATAATAGCGCTACAACAGTCTAGTGCAGAAATAGCCCTGGTCACTGGAAAACATTAAAACTAACCAGTTTGGATGGTATTGCCCATTCATTATGTTACTTGCAATGGCAAACCCCTTCTAATCAAATCTTGCCAAGAAAAGCACATGAGGGTTGCCATAAGTCAGAAGCAAATTGAAGGCCCACGAAAACAAGAAAAATAACAGATTAAAAAGTAACCTTTGGAAGCCTCTGCTATACAGTAAAGTAATTCTGTCCCCTACCTTCCTGGGCAATTGTATATGCTATATCATGCCTGTTCTGCTGCGTAGGACCTGGTTTCCACCATTTTTTTTCTAGTGTTGTAGCTTCATTTTAGAAACTGTGAAAGCAGTACTTGAAAAGGAGGCTTCTGGGCATGTGCAGAATTTATTTGTGATATCATGGAGTAGCCTCTGGCACTTTGACACGCTTCTTAGATTAGGGAGCAGGGTCCCATCACCGTGTCGGAGATCAAGAAACGTCAAGCAAGTGTGAGTGCCAGCGAACTTTGTGCGTGCTGCAGGCACGCCAAAGAACAGCATATGTGTGGACTTTATCTTGTCCAGGTCACGAAGCGTCTTTGTGAAACATGAGCAATTGTGGAATAAAATTATATTCTGCCTTGGGCTACCAGAGGAAAAATGAGTAGACAGACTACTTTCCTCAGTCTGACTAGACTGTATGTCTTTCCCACAGAACAAACGGGCTCTTATTTCTAACTGGCCTGATTTATTGCTTTGCACAGCTTTTCCTAAACCAATGCCCTCCAGATCTGTTATACTACTACTACCACTATGACCAGTCAACATGGAAGCCTGGTAAATTCTCTTTCATTGGAGGGCTCTAAACAGAGGGATACTTCAGCTGACAGGGACACTTTAGTTATGGTTTCCTGCACTGGTACAGGGTTGGACAAGATGGCCCTTGATGGCCCTTTGAACTATACGATGCTGTGGTCCAGGGGGAGCAATTTCCATCAGTTCTAGCCAGCTTTGGAAATGATCAGGGAAGATAGGACCAGTACAAAGATCTGGAGCATCACTGGTCCCCTAGTGCAAAATTTGGCAATGCTGACTGTGGAATTGTGGGGACTGCACTCCAAAAAAGTGGCAGTTCCAAGCTTTTCCTAAATTTAGACAAGGCTGAATTAGGTATTACAGGTAGCAGTTATTCCAAATTAACTATGACTGAGCTCAAAGCTATGATGGAGACCAGACAAAAAAGCCGTTTCATTCAATGTCTGATTAAGGAAATTAGAAGAAGTCTTAGCTTCCAGTTTAAATCTATAGGCCTGATTTTTTTCTCCAAGAGATTTTGTGATCCCTTTAATAGATCTATGTTTTCTGTCAAATTGCTTATGATATGACAGATCGGATTGCCTCATCTTTCGTCCTCCTCCAACAAAATTTACGTGGTCTGGATCCAGATTTAACAACCGAATCCTATAAATGTTGACCCAACAGTGAGTGCCACTGAATTCAGCGGAACTTACTCTCAGGTTAGCTTGAGTATGATTGCACCTTAAGTTAAAACTTAAGTCCTGTTGAAATCAATGAGATAAAGCTGGTCATGAACTGAGTTGCTTTGGATTAGCCTTTTTGCATGCAGTCTTCCTACCTCTTGTATGGATTTTCCAGGTAGGCCCTTATGCCATAGCTTTCCACTTGCTGCAAATTGCTGTCTGTTCTCTCTCTGTAAAAAAACATGTTGAGCAGGAAAAGGCAGAATAGCTTTATAAAGTGTTTTTTGAACTGGTACACTACCTCTGGCACCAAACACAATAGGATGTTGAAAGCGGAATAATAGCGCTATAACAGTCTAGTGTGGAAATGGTCCAGGTTGGATTAAGACAAGCTGATATATCTTAGGAACACATCTACTGTGTCATTATAGACAGAAATTCTACAGGTCTTGCTTATCTTGCACATGTGGTGAAGGAAGGCATCACCTGTTGACCTGTTGCCTGATGAATTTTATAAAACCAAAGAGAATGCTGACAGAATTCTTCTTAGGCCACCTCATTTTGCTGCTAGGAAAGTATAGCTCTGCTATGGATTAACTTCATTTAAAAAAATGGCCTAGTTTGTAAATGCTACTTAAAAACAGTTTCTGAAGTAGAATGAGGATGTTTGCTTCATTTCCTTCCAGTGAAAAGATAAAAAAATTGTTGAAACAGGATGTGGGGCATGAACACCACTGATTGTTTCTTCACCTGAAATGCTACAAATGGCAGAACCTGCTGTGTGCTATGCCAGCCAGAGCAAACGGGGTCAGCCCTTACCAGAGCTGCAAATACTGCAAATACGGTCCCACTCATTATGCAGATATAGCCGGTAGGAACGTGAGAAATGGGGACTAGCTGAATACAAAAGCTAAGAAGCAGCAAATATTCCAACTTGCTTAGTGTTGATGCTGTTGTGTACTTCTGCGTAGAACTTTAGGTCCTCTAGATGTTTTGGCTTGCAACTCCCATCAGCCCCACCCAGCATGGGAAACTAGAAGTGAATTTGGGGAGTTGTGGTCTAAAACATGTCATTGGTACAAGGCCAGTTATAGCAGAGGGTTTTTTTCTCACTTGCAATTATTTGTTGTGTGCCTTAAAGTTGTTTCTGACCTATGATGACCCCCATGGTGAACCTATCACGGGGTTTTCTTGGCGAGATTTGTTCAGAGAGGGTTTTGGTTTTGCTTCCCTCTGAGGCTGAGAGAGTATGACTTGCCCAGGGTCATCCAGTGGGTTTCCATGATTGAGTAGGGGTTCAAACCCTGTTCTCTAGAGTCATACTCCAGTGCTCAAACCACTACACTATGCTGTCCCTTAGCAATTATATCTGCTGTTGTTAAATCATTACAAGTTAGACAAAACCTTTTCTGACCTACTGCAAATCACTCAGAGATCTACTGGGCTACATGCTGACCACCTCTGCTCTAAGGCCATTTCCACACTAGACTGTTATAGTGCTATTATTTCACTTTCAACCTTTGAGGCCCCTCCCGAAACTGCAAAGCCCAGGATTCCATAGGATGTTTAAAGTGGAATAATAGCACTATAACAGTCTAGTGTGGAAATGGCTAGAGAGACTTATCTGGACACCCACATTGCAGAATGGCACTGATGGCAGATGACAGCGAAGGTAGTGCTTTGTGCCATCCAGTTGGCTTTGATCTATGCAACCCTACAAATTAGAGAATTCTCTGTTATTAACAGCTCTGCTTGGGTCTTGCCAACCTTCAGTTGTGGCATCCTTGACCGAGTCAATCTACCTGTAATTTGGTTTTCCTCTTTCCCTACTGTCTTCCTCTTTGCTAAGCATTATCTTTTCTGATGAATCATGTCGTCTCCTGATACAGCCAAAATCCATCAGCTTCATTTGAGTCATTAGTGAGCATTCAGGCTTGATTTGCTCTTGGACTCATTTATTTGTTGATTTGGTGGTTCGTGGTATCTGTAGAGCTTTCCTCCAGCACCACATTTCAAATTACAAGAACTTAAAAATAGCACCAACAATAAAATCTATATATACCAATACCACCAACAGTCAGACCATATGCCTTAGTTTTATGGATGTTAGTTTTATTTATTTCATTTCTTTTATATCTCCAAGTTGTTCAGCTTAGCATGCAGTACATGGTACAACCTACTGGACATGAAGAAATGTGGAACTACGGTTGCAGAAGTAACTATATGCCTCCAGGGGGCAGAAAAAGTAGAGGCAAAATAGAATTCCCTGAAGTCTCCCTTCTTACCCCTTCTATACCTAGTTCTCTCATCTTCCCTTTATTAGATCAATATTATCAGGTCTGAATTCCCCTCTTTTCTTCTTCAAGTGGAATACTAAATAAAGAAATAATTTTCTTTATAATAAATAAAGAAATAAATAAAATAGTTGTGTAGCTGTCACAAGCAACCCCCACCTTTTTCTGTCTCATAGATAGTTTTCTTGAATGCTTTCTCTTTGCTTAAGACAGTATTTAATTCTGATTCCAAGCAGCCAGCTTCCACACAGAGCTAACACTCCTCTGCCCTTGTATTCCCACACCTGTCCTGCAAGAAAGGCATGGCTGAGTGATAGTGACTAGATGAAGGTCACCTGATGAATTGAGCCGGGATCTAAACTTGCTTTTCTAGAGCTCAGTCCATTTAATCACATTGTGGTTCTTGTTCTGAAGGAACAGAGGATGAGCAAGCTTTACATGTGGCAGGTCTGTCTTTGACTTAAGTAGATTAATTTCAATTTCTGAAGGAACCCTATTTGCCTATTTGGGTATTTTTTGACAAGTGCAGGGGCTGAGCTTGAGGACAGATGGGTGGACCCTTGCTCAGCAATTTGAATGAGCATCTCTCTTCGCCTAAATTGTTTTTGTTGTACCTTCAAGTTACTTCTGACTTGTGGCTGCCTTAAGCCAGACCTATCATGGGTTTTTCTGGGTTTGAGAACATGTGATGTGCCCAAGATCATGCAGTGGGTTTCCATGGCCGGGCAGGGACCTGAACCCTGATCTCCAGAGTTGTAGTCCATTGCTGAAACCACTACATCATGCTGGTTCTCTCCTCCTAATACCACATTTTAAAAAGAGAAGAATATGCACTGCTGAAGCAACAGGGAGACATAATCATTCTCTGTTACCCAAAGGTAGTTGCAGCCCCCAAAAGGTAAGTTTCTCAGGCTTTCTGAAAGGCCCACAGAATCCTAGAGCCAGTTTTGCATGTTACCAACTCATAAGGAGGGAAGAGGGCTATATGACCATCTGTTACCCTGATTTCTGGGGTCCCTTGGGTACGCCTTAATGTGCTCCGTGTGATAGGGAATGGAAACTAGCCAGAGCACAAGCAATAGCAATGCGAGAGGCAGGTTAACCTAGTGGGGTCTTTTTACCCAGTTTTTACGGGGTCAGACCAAGCCAAAAACCAAACGAAGATGTCCAATAAAATGATTTTATTGAATGAAAGTCTCATGCACCAACGCAATCACTCACACACTCACTCAAGACCTATTAGGAAGCAAAAGAGAGGAAATTGGATAGGGGAACTATTGAAGGGATTGTAGCTGGGGTAATACTGCACCTTTTCCTGAAGTCCTTGGTCCAGGAAAGACAGTAAAGAAGTAGAGCTCAGCACGGAGAGAGCTGAGGGGATTACTCGACTGACGGAGAAACGGTCTGCTGGTATGACCGGGAGTGATCCAAAGAAACACTCAAAAACTGGGACTATTTGTAGGGGAAAAAGTACCTCGAGGGCAAATCCTCTCCCGGGAAGAACAATGGGTGTTGTAACGAAAAAGAAGCTCCACAATGGTACCTCCTTTTGCATGATGAGATTACAAGGTGTTGCCAAAGTTTCAGGATCTTCAGTTACTTTGGTTTGTGGTGTGAATTTATGTAAATGGTCCTTGCCTGATAGGATTTTATTGCTATCAGTGCTCAACTTGGGGGAAAACATACTAATCCCCTCAAGTTGGCTCTTTAGTGGCTGAGGACCCTTTGTCTACTGTGGGCTTGCACAGTTTGAGGTCTCCTGGGGCTACTTGACGAGGGATTGTACTGGCCTGACCTGGTTTTCAATTGTCCAACCATTGCTGCCTACATGATCATCCGGGTGGCCTCTCAGGCACATTGAATCATATTTTAATGTCAAAATTGTAGACCCCAGGACAGGGTTTACCACTGAGGTAACACATCACAGAGGCTTCCACGTGGTGCCTCCCAAAACTGCAAACCCCAGGATTCCATAGGATGTTGAAAGTGGAATCATAGTGCTATAACAGTCTAATGCGGAAATGGCCCAGGTCTAATGGTTTGAAGTTACAGGAGGGTAGAACTTTAGAGGGAACTTCTTGACAGTAAGAGTGGTTTGGCAGTGGGATCAATTGCCTAGAAAGATGATAGGGTCTCCTTTTTTTGGACATCTTCCAAAAGAATCTGGACAGCTACCTGGTGGGGATGCTTTAGCTCAAGATCCTTCATTGTGCAGGGGATTGGACTCAGTGACCCAAGAGGCCTCTTAAAACTCTATGATTCTATGATTATAAGACTTTTCATAGCAGAGAAATAACCCTATCACATCTGAATGCTTGCCAAAGAAATGGTCTTTAATGGTATAGAAGAAGAAGCCCATGTCACAGTGGGGAACCTTCATCCCCTTAGATGTTGGTGAACTACCACCCCCGTTTATGTGAAATTATTTTCTGGCTGGCTAAAGCAGATGGAAATAGGAGTTGAACAACATCTGTAGGACTAAAGATCCCCTGACCCTATGATAACATAGTATTTCTATTGCTTTTCCAGATGTTATAAAACTGCAAGTCCCAGCATCCCTAGCTAACATAGCCAATGGTGAGGAATGCTGGGAGTTCTATGGCCTTTTCTTGACATGTGTCTCCCTGTTCCTACCCAGATTAATAAATATGAACCTGGCAGAATGTTCTGAATTTTCTAAGAATTTACTATGTAACTCCTTCCCCTCCTCTTCCCTGATTTGTGAGAAAAATAGGATTGTTTCCAAATATCCAGTGACAGAAGTTACACCCTACTGTTGCCAGAAAATGGCTTGCCGACTTTGCTTCTTTATAAGCAGCTGGATCTTTCACAGGGATTAGGAGGTAACGATGCTTGCCTCCTGCAGAACAGTCTGCTGCTAAGGGCATAGGAACATGTGGCATCTTTTTTGCTGCCGTCAGTTGGCAATCCTAAGAGGGAAGTAAATTTATTAGCATGTGGTTCCCACAGTTGGAATAAAAAAAATCACAGTTGGTTTTAATTTCCAGTCAGCCATTCTGTGCTCTGAATATATATGAGCAAGCCTCTCTGTATGCATCTCACACCACGGCACGTATTTGCTTTGGCAATATATTCACAGAAACTCTTTTTCTCAATTGCCTCCTGTCCTTGGAGGAGAAGGAGTGGGAAGTCTGGAGCCATGGATATTGATCAAGTATTTCTGACTTATGCTCTTTTTAAAATGTGTGTGTGTGTGTGTGTGTGTGTGTGTGTGTGTCCAACTTTATTAATGCTTCCGTGCACCATGAAAATGGAAGGACTTCAAGAAATGGAAAAGAGGCATTTTGCAGCTGAGGGTGCTGTGCCCAAGGGCCAACAGGAAACTTGTCAGCAGGATCTAAATGGAGCATATGTTGTTATTGTTGTTATCACTGTGTGCCTTTGTGGGGAGTGGCAACCCAGACTGAGGACTTTGATGATGCCTTCCTCAACCAAATGACTGCACATTCAAAAAGGAGAGATACAGTAATAATAGGAGATTTCAATTACCCGGATATATGTTGGCAGTCAAACTCTGCAAAGACAGCAAGGTCCAGCAAGTTTCTTGCTTGTCTTGCAGACAATTTCATGGTCCAGAAGGTGGAAGAGGCCACAAGGGGATCAAATATTCTAGATCTGATCCTGACCAACAGGGATGACCTTGTTAATGAGGTGGAAGTGGTTGGATCTTTAGGGGGGAGTGACCATGCCCTATTGGAATTTGGCATTCAGTGGGAAGGAGAAGATAAGTGTAGCCAGACACTCGTCTTAGATTTTAAAAAAGCGGACTTCTGTAAACTTAGGGAGCTGCTGGCTGGAATTCAGTGGTCAAGAATAGTGAAAGGGAAAGGAGTTCAGGAGGCATGGGAGTTCCTTAAAAGGGAGATACTGAAGGCACAGTCTAAAACTGTGCCAATAAGGAGGAAAAATGGAAGGCATCTGAAGAAACCAGAATGGTTGGCTAAAGAACTCTCAGCTGAGCTAAGCGTTAAGAGAAACGTGTACAGGGAATGGAAGAGGGGGGAAACCACCAAAGAAGAATTTAAGCAAGTAGCGAGGAGATGTAGGGAGAAGGTCAGAAAGGCTAAAGCACAGAACGAACTTAGGCTGGCCAGAGACATCAAAAACAATAAAAAGGGCTTTTTTAAATATGTCCGTAGCAAAAGGAAAAAGAAGGAGACAATAGGGTCGCTGCGCAGAGAAGATGGCGAATTACTAACGGTGGGGGAAAAAAAGGCAGAACTACTTAACACCTTCTTTGCCTCAGTTTTTTCCCAGAAGGATACAAGCACTCAACCTGGCGGTTGGGGAGCAGGTGAGGAAGCAGGGGAAATGGGGCACATAATAGGTAGAGAGGTGGTACAGGAATACCTGGCCACACTGGATGAATTCAAGTCTCCAGGGCCAGATGAATTGCATCCTAGGATATTAAAAGAACTGGCAGAGGTCATTTCGGAACCGCTTGCTATAATCTTTGAGAAATCTTGGAGGACAGGAGAAGTTCCAGCAGACTGGAAGAGGGCAAATGTCCCCATCTTCAAGAAGGGAAAAAAAGAGGACCCAAATAATTATCGCCCAGTCAGCCTGACGTCAGTACCCGGAAAGATCCTGGAGCAGATTAGAAAGCAACGCGGTAATCATGAGAAGTCAACATGGATTTCTCAAAAATAAGTCATGCCAGACTAATCTTATCTCTTTTTATGATAGAGTTACTAGCTTGATAGATGAAGGAAATGCTGTGGATGTAGCATTTCTCAATTTCAGTAAGGCCTTTGACAAAGTTCCACATGACATTCTTGCAAAGAAGGTAGTAAAATGCGGGCTGGACAGGGCTACTGTTAGTTGGATTTGTAATTGGTTGACCGACCGAACCCAAAGGGTGCTCACCAATGGCTGCTTTTCATCCTGGAGAGAAGTGACTAGCGGGGTGCCACAAGGTTCTGTCCTGGGCCCAGTGCTGTTCAATATCTTCATCAACAACTTGGATGAAGGAATAGAGGGCATGCTCATCAAATTTGCAGATGACACCAAATTGGGAAGGGTTGCTAATATGCCAGAGGACAGGATCGGAATTCAAAATGACCTGGATAGATTGGAGAGCTGGGCCAAAGCTAACAAAATGAAATTCAACAGAGAGAAGTGTAAGGTCCTACACTTAGGTAGAAAAAAATGGAATACAGAAATATAGGATGGGGGACACGTGGCTGGATGGCAGTACGTGTGAAAGGGATCTAGGAGTTTTAATAGACCACAAGCTGAACATGAGTCAGCAGTGTGATGCGGCAGCCAAGAAAGCCAACACAATTCTCGGCTGCATCAATAGGAGTACGGTGTCTAGATCGAGGGAGGTACTGGTACCACTCTACTCTGCTTTGGTTAGACCTCATCTTGAATACTGTGTCCAGTTCTGGGCACCCCAGTTCAAGAAGGACATGGTCAGGCTGGAGCAGGTCCAGAGGAGGGCAACCAAAATGGTGAGAGGCCTGGAAGCCATGCCCTATGAGGATAGACTTGGAGAGCCGGGTATGTTTAGTCTGCAGAAGAGAAGGTTAAGAGGGGACATGATAGCCATATTTAAATATTTGAAGGGATGCCATGTAGAGGAAGGAGAGGGCTTGTTTTCTGCTGCTCCAGAGACCAAGACAAGGAGCAACGGATTCAAGCTGCAGGAAAGGAGATTCCACCTGAACCTCAGGAAGAACTTCCTGACAGTCAGGGCTGTCCGGCAGTGGAAGATGCTGCCTCAGAGTGTGGTGGAGTCTCCTTCTTTGGAGGTTTTTAAGCAGAGGCTGGATGGCCATCTGTCGGGAGTGCTTTGAGGGTATTCCTGCATGGCAGGGGGTTGGACTGGATGGCCCGTGTGGTCTCTTCCAACTCTACATTTCTATGATTCTATGAACCTTTGCATGCTTAATTAACTGGCTAGTTTGTTTGCATGTTTATTGTAGGCATAGAGAGAGAGCCTAGAGAAAACTTGCTGTTTGTTTTGGTCAACACCTCTTCCTCCAGCACATACACATTCTTTGGTCTTAAAAAGGTTCTCTTGCCATTTACTCCTTCCTTTTGTCTTCGCCTTTTGTCCTGAAAGCATGCTCTGAGATCTCCTAACAGGGATTATTTTCAGCAAGCATGTGAGTGCTTAATTTTCTTCCTACCTTCTTCAAGAATTGAACCCGTGTAGACTATGCACAAGATTTTGTGAGTAAATTCTTTTATATTTTTAACCAAATTGTTTCTTGTGTTTATTTTGAGCTAGGTTAAGTGTGTTTGGAGTGGAGTGATAGAAGTGGGACTGGTAATCTGTTCAACTTCCGTTTTTTGTGCAGTTACTAAGACACTCTGCTGATTGAGTCTCATTACCAAAAATCTCTCAATTCCCCAACAGCCTTCACGTTGTTTCTGACTTATGGAGACCCTGAAGTGAACTTATCATGGACTTTTTCCACACTAGACTGTTATAGTGCTATGATTCCACTTTCAACATCCTGTGGAATCCTGGGGTTTGCAGTTTTGGGAGGGGCCAGTCCAGAACCAGGATAATGGTGAAAATATTGGGAACTGAAGTCTAGCAGAGTTCCTCAGGAAGCAGTTGACTGTTTTAAGAGCTAGAGGGCCCCAGTGGTTAAAGGCACGAGCCATACACAGAAGGCCACATTTCCATTCTGCCGTAAAGGTACAGGTAGCCTTAAGAAAACCCTATTCTTTCCTCTACAGGCCTGGCTTAGGGCATTTTGTTGGACAAGATGGAGCTCTTCCCAGTCCCTCCCTACACAAGCCAACTGGACTTCAATCATATGAATCGGGTAACAGTCTGCACTGAACTTGAGGACAGCTGGCTAGCTGAGGAAATAGACTGAAAACATGGAGATTCTGTCCTCCAACAGAGAGGAATGGCCTGTGTGCTGCTACTGCTTCCACCCAGCTTCTGCCACCTGAGGCAACTGTCTTACTCTGTCTGCCTCAGGGTAGGGCCAGTGCTGATCATCCAACCTGTAATGCAAAACAAAACCCATCTGCCTTTTAGGGCTGTTGTATTACTGTGCTAACGTTTGCATTAGTCATTGCATTATTGTGATAATGTTTGTGGCTTCATGGTAGAACACATGCTGTGATGGCACTCAGAAGAGATCCCAAGTTCAAACCCAGGCATCTCTGGCTAAAAGGATCAGCTTGTGGATAATGGGAAACATCTCTGCTGGAGGCCCCGGAGAGCTACTGCTTGTCAGAGTATGCAGTCCTCAGCAAGATGGACCAAGTCAGATCTAGAGCTTTCTGTTTTGGACTACGGCTCCCAGAATGCTCCAGCAAGCATGGCCTGGGAGCTATAGTCCTACAAATGAATGCTTCCTGATTCTGGATCAGAGGGTTTGGATTTCAGGACTCAGGTTTTTTTAGACTCCCTGTAATGTGTGATATTGCTGGGAATTCTGGGAGGTGCGGTCCAAAAAGGTGAAATTTTCCAGACACTAATCTGGCTTAGTACAAGGGAACTTCATACGTACTGTGTACGTACGTATATGTTATATGTTTATGGATCACTTAGGCAACAGGCTGTACACACCACACTGTTGTTCTTATCCATACTTTATCCCAGGTGGCTGCGAGAGATGAAGGGTTTGTGAGCATTCAGCCGAGACTTGGCTGGCTATTCAGTGGAAGAAATGGGTTGTCTGAAATTTTCCAGTCGGTAGGAGGGGGAGGGTACAGGCACAACAGGTGAGTTGGGAGTGAATGAGGGAGGCGGAGCGAGGGAAGTGTATAACCTCACCTGTCACAAGCCCTGGAGGGCGGAGGCAGGAATCAGGAAATAAACAGCAAAACCCAACTGGGAGAAGAAAAAGAAGAAGGAGCAGAGAACCGGGAGTCTTGGGCAACCTTGCTGTTTTTCCCCGTCTGAGCTTTGGCTAGACCTCAGGAGTTTGGATTGTCTTTTACCTGGATCTTTGGATGCTGCTGCGTACCTGCACCCTCCTTTTCTAGAAAGCATCATTCTTCTCCTACAGGGAAATAGAAGAACCCAGGTGTCCTCTTGGTTACCACCGCTCTTTCTCCCCACTTCCTTGAACTTCATAGACATCGCTGCCCTGGCAGTGAATTTAGGCATCCTGGCTTCCAACTTCTGCCCGCTTTGATCGGCTGGCTCCCTGCCCTTCCCCTCCTAGAAACTCCATGACAACAACCACGGCTTCCTCCATGTATCCCGAAGAGGAAGCCCTTCGTGCTCCTTTCCCTCTCTCCCCTCCGCCTGCTCTGGGGGATGAGTTTTATCCCTTTGGGGATGAACACCAGCAGCCTTTCACGGCAGATGTTGCTCCTGGGGATGAGGACCCCGAAGAAGGGGACTTGGGCTTGCTGCTGCAGAGAAAAGAGCAGGATTTGCTCCTGGCGGCGGAGCTGGGAAAGATGCTCCTGGAACGTAATGAGGAGTTGGAAAGGCGCTACGAGGAGCTAACCAAGGAGCATATGGAAGCCAAAGAGGTGAGCAGGGTAAAGTGGATGCCATCCTCAATTGGGGTGGCACGTGGGTTGAGCATACGCTCCAACATTTCACAGATGAAAACTGGAACCCGTATGGTGAGGCTACATCTAAGTGTGGTCAAAATTACAAAAGTTACCAATTGGAAAGATCAGACAAGCTAGGAGAGGCTGCAGCAGTTTGCTTTGGCCTGAATCTACAGGGAAGGGCAAGGTTCCACTCCTGCTCTCCTCTCCCCTCCTGCTGTGTTAATTGAAGGCAAATGAATTTGGAATTTTAAAAGCAACTGAAAAAGTGCACTAATAGAGGATTAATCAGGGCTGTTTCCGCCAAACTGGGATAGTTGGAGGGAATGGGCGAGATGTCAGACCTGGACCTGAGATTCCCTTCTCTGCTGTCAAATGTTTTAGGTAAAACTTGTCCTGTAGCATTGTCTCAGTTTGTCCTACCTTGCAGGGCTGTTGTTGAAATGAAAGCACCTTCCAAAGAAAACAAAAATGAGAGTTTCTCCCAAAGAACTTAGGAGTCCTGGTTTTTTATTTCTGCATATGTTAGACCAGTTTTTTTCATCTTGGTGTTTCCAACTGTACTACAACCCCCATTATCCTCATGCATGGATCACAGGGGCTGGGGATGATGGGGACTGTAGTCCAGTGCAGTTGAAAGGCAATGAGATGTGCGAGGCAATGCTCTTGGGAGTCCCGTTCTCTTTAGTCCCGAGACTCACTACCATCATAACCTCCTTTGAGCTCCCAAAATCAGGAATTTGGTTTTCTTTATGTGCTACACATTTGTTGACACTGAGCACGATACTATGTAGGAAATTCCACAAACCCCGCTGTGTAGGTTGTTGAGGCTGGCCTGGGTCTTGCTGCGTGCACGTACAATGTGACTGAATGGCCTGTCAGGGAAGCTTTTTCTGCGACGCGACTTTGGGCTTGAGCCCCCTGGAATGTAGGTGCTTCTGGAAGAACGAAAGTGGTGCGTGGTTCCTGGAAGACTTCTCTTGCCTGATTTGGAATTCAGGACTTCTGTGTCTCACTCCTCTCTTTCTCAGATCCGTTTCTCCTCTCAAATAACCCCCTGAGGCCTTGACCTAGGGTGAAATTGGCACTGCCGGGACAACCTCTGGGCATGATACCCGTGGCAACTGGTTCAACCAGTTTGGCATTAAAGAGGGCACTGCTACTGGAGCAAGGTGGAGCTGGGTGTAATTACTGAGTGAGAAGGAAGGGAGAACTGAGAGTGACCGAATGGAACAGGGGAGCCGTAGAAAGAAAGCGCCCAGTATGATTCACTCATCTCTGAAGAAACCTCGCCCACTGGCTGTGCCCTACGGAGATCCAAATATTTCTTTTCGTTATATAAGGTGGGCGGTAAGGCAGAATTTGGTGTCTCTTTCAGAGGGCAGATTGGGCAAGGGGGCATTTTGGAATTACGAAATCACCAAAAAGTGAAGCTAAAAATTCTCGCAGGCCTGCCCAACCAGTATTAAATGTGCGTCCCTGTCATTAAAGTTGGCGTCTCAGCGAGCAGCGTTCAAGGTGTGTCTCAATGGAGTAGAAACCAATTGAGAGACTTTCCCCTCGTGGATGTATTTGTCTTTGTTGTTACTGGGGGCACTATTATGTGAAAATTCCCAACACCTTCGTAGGAAATTTGTAATAGGATCCCAAAAGCTCAAGAAAAGGAATATGCGTGGCACTTAAGTTGAGCCCAAATATTGGATCCCAGGAACATAGTTATTATTTTGCCTTGTTCGACCATCCCAGTTGCTGTTTTTATAAATGCTGTTTCAAGCACCTCCTTTGCAAAGATATACTGCCTCTGAAAATGGAAGTTCCATATCCATATTCTGGTCAATAGTCTTTAGTAGCAGGGATTAGGATCCAGGGTTTGGGAAGTCAAAGTAGAATTTGGCCATGTTATCTGTAGAGACTATGGGTCTTTCCACACTACATTGTTATAGTGCTATTATTCCACTTTCAACAGCCTGTGGAATTCTGAGGTTTGTAGTTTACTGAAGCTAAAGAGCTCTCTGGCTGAGAATTCTAAATGCTCCTCCCTAAACTGCAAACCCCAGGATTCCATAGGATGTTGAAAGTGGAATAATAGCACTGTAACAGTGTAGTGCAGAAAGGCCCTATAACTTTCATTGTCTATGTTGGCTGGAGATATTTTGGAAGTTTTACTCTAAAACAAGTCATGTTTCCTAGCTCTAGGTCAGAGGGTATGGACTCAAGGGAGATGAATCCAGGTACCCCCTTTTTAAAAAAAACACTCTGTTGTGTCAGCAACATGTATGACTGTAGGACAATTTCAGATGCCAGGGGGAATGCAATGTGAGGTCAAAAACATACAGGTGATTATATAACAGTGACATTATCTTTTTGCATTATCTGTACGTGCTGAGATTGGAGCAGGTATCAGGGTCAACAGCTGGTGTTAAAATTGTGTTTACACATAGATGTTATGGAAGCAAATGAGTTAGTGCTAAAGTTACTACCAGAATTACAAGGCTAAAAAGGTAAATGAAATACAGTTGGCTCTCCACATTCATGGGTTTAACATTCATGGATTTGATTACTTTCGAATTTCTTCAACCCCTGACCCCCCAACACCTCTTTTCAGGGGGAACCTTCCATCTCGGCAGCTCTGATCGGGCTGTGCAGCCCTTTAAAAACCTACCTGTGATCCTCCTCCTCCTCTACCAGTCACTGCCTAGCCGGCTAAAGACAGCTCACACCCCAATTTCCCAGCACCAGAAGACCTCCACTGATGCCGCACCACACACCCAAAGAAGGAAATGGACAAGAGAGACGAAGTATAGGGCTACCGTACTGGCTCACCCCTCACTCCTTTTCCTGTCCTTTCCCTGACTTGGTTTGAACCTTGGGTACCCATTCTTCCCACCATGCCTGAGCCCCGTTCACACACACACACACACACACACACACACACACACACACTTTGATGTTTGCCATTTTCCCACTTTTGTGAGGATCCTGTGCCCCTAACCCTACTTAATGTAGAGGGCCAACTGTATATCATTTTGATAGCCTCTTTTTCCCTCTTAGGAACACTGATTTTTTTTTTTACCCAAAAGTCTCAAGTAGCAGTGCAGAGGGAGAGTAATGTTATACGGAGCTGGAAGAGGCCGTCTAGTCCAATTTCCTACCATGCAGGAAAAACACAACGACAGCGTTCCTGAAAGATCGTCATCCAACCTCTGTTTAAAGACTTCCAAAAAAGAGAGTCCACCACCGTTGAAGCCATTCTTATGAACTCTTTGACAGTGCAGTAGAAGTTCTTCCTAATGTTTAAGTAGAATCTCTTTTCTTGTAATTTGAATCCATTGGTTGGTGTTCTGATTTCTCAAGTGGTAGAAAACAAGCTTTCTCCATCTTCTACATGTCATCTCTTCAGATATGTAAAGACAGTAATCATGGCACCTTTCAGTCTTCTCTGCTTCAAGCTGAACATACTTAACTCCTTCAGTCCTCCTCCATGGCTGACTGTATGCCAATCACTTGTCTTCTGACACTAGTGTTCCTCACCAAAAAACCCAGGTGAGGCTATCATACTTGGAACACATTGTGATGTGACATCACTCACTGGAAAAGATAATAATGCTTGGTAAAGTGGAAGGTGGTAGGAAATAAAGGGAAACCACACTACAAGTGGATTGATTCAATGAATGAAGCCATATCTTTGCGTTTCCAAGATCTAAGCAAAGCTGTTGATAATAACTGGGGCTGTTTGAGGTCTCTCATACTTAGGGTCACTGTAAGTCGAAGTCAACATGGCAGAACATAACAGTAAATGAGTGGCAGCAGAGGTTGGAAAAGTGGCTTTTTGACTATAGCTTCCAGAATCTCCCCTGGCCATGCTGGTATAGGGATGCTAGGTATTATAGTCTAGGAATTAACTGTTCCAAGCTGTGATTATTTGGTGGTCTTTGACTAGTTCTTTGTCCATCTCTGCTGGTCAGTTTAGAGATTTGAGTTTAAATCGTTGAACTGCACTAGTAACTTACAAGTTTTTATTTCTATATTTATTGGTTACATTTGTTTTCCTCCAGTCAGCTCAAGTGGCCTGTGTGGTTCTCCTGCTTCCCACTTTACCCTCACCGACAACCCTGTGAGATAGGACAGATTGAGAGAAAAACAGCTAGCCCAACATCTCCCAGATGTTGGATCACTGATGCTCTGAACCCAAATCTCCCAAACTGCAGTCCAGCACTAGCCATCAAGCTTCACTGTACAGTTAGGCCAGTTTATATGGCTCATAGAGTGCAACAGGCAACCAGAGTTTCCATTTATATCAGAGGTGGGAATCAGGTAGCTCTCCTGTTATTGCTGGACTGCCACTCCCATCAGTCTTAGCCAGACTAGGCAATAGTGAGGAATGCTGGGCATTACAGTCCAGCAACATCAGGAAGGCTACGTGATTCTGCCCCTATTTACGAACCACAGTTTTGTATCTCATTTTGTTTAGTGGACCATGAAATGCTGCCATAAACTCCAAAACTGAATCCAACATACCTGAAATCAGCACAATCCATTCTAGCTTGGTGTTTGTACTCAACATAGCCGCCCCACCCCGCAACTGTCCTGATTTGGCAGAGACAGTCTTGATTATTTCTCTTTTGCTCTACTTTTTCAGCTACTTTAAAAGGTCCCAGTTTCTGTTTCTTCCTCCTGTTTTCCCCCTTCATCCTTGGCTTACTTCAATTGCTGTAAACTGAGTTCAAAGTGCAAAAATAGCTTGTACATAATTAATTCGAAAGGAAGGAAAAGACAGGAGGGACAGAATTTTGCTCTTCCCTGTAGACACAGGCAAAAGGAACTGCCACCCAGGCTCTCCTACCTTGTCTGTTCTTCCTTGTAAATTACTTTTGTCACCTTTACCAAACCCTGATGTTAATTGGACACATGTGTCCCAGTTTTCATTTGTGAAATGTTACAGGGCATGACTTAAACATGTTCAATTAAAGAAAGTAACCATTGATTAACTAAGGGATGCCATCTGTCACTTTGAATGACAGTGACGACCTTAGAGTTCAGTTCTGAATTCCCTCTTTACAATCACTGGATGAAACAGATCTCAGAAAAGTGAAATTTTTAGTAGTAGAGCACATGCTTTCCATACAAAAAACCCCAGCTTTAGGGTCCCTGACGTCATTAAGTAGGGCCAAGTAGGGCCAAGAAAGGCACCCTACTGAAAACATGGAGAGAATCCGATAGGTGGTTTTGCTGAGTAGGAAGAGCTAGACAGTCCAACAACGTATAAAACAGATTCTAATAACCTCCACCAGGAATATTATTCAGCACTAAAGAGTAACCTTTTGCCAGGTTTTTCTGCAGTATATAGATTGCTTTTAATAGCTTTTTACCTTTTAATAGTATTTTCTTCTTTTAAGTGTAGTTTTAAATCATTTTAACATTGTCAAAAGTTTAATCCTATTTTAATGTTTACCTTTTTGGTATATTTTCAGGGGTTACAGGCATTGAGTTTTTAAATTGTAAGCTGCGTTGAAGCCCAGTTTTGAGAGAAAAGTGGGATACAAATAAATGTAATAGTAATAGTGGTATTATTATTGTTATTTTCTGTTAATGTCAGTAGTTAAAAATCTGTTCAAGAGATCTCATAAGTGCTGAGAAGACTTCTATTCCTAATTACAAGAATAATTAATGCAAGAGCACTGAGTGGTCTTGGCCATTTCTGCACTAGTCTGTTATAGTGCTATTATTCCACTTTCAACATCCTCTAAGGCCCCTCCCTAAA
Source organism: Cyclura pinguis (assembly GCA_030412105.1). Classification (NCBI taxonomy): domain Eukaryota; kingdom Metazoa; phylum Chordata; class Lepidosauria; order Squamata; family Iguanidae; genus Cyclura; species Cyclura pinguis. The sequence goes on from CM059604.1 coordinate 12,392,646, forward strand.
CTGCAAACCCCAGGATTCCATAGGATGTTGAAAGTGGAATAATAGCGCTATAACAGACTAATGCGGAAATGGCCCTTGTTAGGACGGAGGTATTTTTAAAATGCCTGGTATTGCAAAGCATTAAGCAATTAAGGCACTTTCCGTGCAGCCTTTCCTTAATTCATCCTGTGAGGCAGGTCAGTGTTAGAAATACGGCCAGCTGCGAATGAATTCCTAGCTGGTGGGAGATTCAAACCCATGGCTCACAGCTAATGTTTTTGATCATTATTTTATACCAGCTCCGTTTCATTGTTATCTTCTAGCCCTTATCATTCTCACTCTGGTCTCTCCCAGCATCTTGAACAAGAGAAGCATGAACTTCGCCGGCACTTTGAATCGGGTCAGGCTGAATTTGAGACTCGCATAGCAGAGCTGGAGGCAGACTTGGCAGCTGCCCGAGCCCGATTGGGTCAGCAGCGTCTGGAACAACAGGACACGAGCCGAGAGAGCTCACAGGCTGTCCTGGACCTTTCGGAGCAGAACCAGCGCCTGGTGGAGCAGCTCAGTCAGGTAAGGATGAGAGAAATTTGGCTAGTGTGGCTTGCTTGAGTCCAGTCAGTGAGTAGATGAGAGGGTCGGAAATAGGGCTGCAGTACATCCTTCTCCAGAATGGCTCAGCATATGCCTTTTAACAATGGTAGGATGGGCAGGAATTCAACAGATGAAGCTATCTGTTTTACTGCAACTCCGTGCTAACAAGTACTGCAACCTGTTGAATTCACCCACTGTCATTAAGCTGAATTGCACTTGCGAATGTCAAAGAGTCCTTCTTGGCTATAAGGAGAACAGTTCACATTTATGGTGGCAATTTTTGTGAGTTTGGTACTCTGATTGTTAGCGGGAGAGGAGGCACCATTTATATATGAAAGAAGTTCAAGGAAGTTATTTTTATACTGTGTTTCCCAGAATCCTTCAGCCAGCATGTTCAGTTGTAGCCCTCCCAAAGTTAGTTTGCCAAGTTCTGCCAAAGAATTTAGTGGCTGTAAATATGTTTTAGTATAGTTTAGAATTCTAAGGCTGTGTGACTTTGGAATTACAATGAGGGGCTGGACAGCTGCACAAAAATGAAAGCACTCCCCTCCTTCAGAAAGCTAACATGCAAGGAAGTTGTGGTCTCACCTACTCTTTTCTGGCATTTGCTCATTTCCTATTTCCGGAGGGTTTTAGTGTGGATGGGAGGGGGAGGTGTAAACCACTAGATTTCAGCTATTTTAATATTATTGAAATGTGACACAAGGAACATTTTTGTTCAAATATGGAACATGGCAATGATGCAGCTGATAAGACTCATGGTGCCACATTCCACCTGTTAACACTTCATTCCCATAAACAACAGCAGCACATAAACTCAACAGCATCTATAATTGGGGAGGTTGAAGGAGCAAATTAAGAGGAGAATAAATTTGTTCAAGAATTTAAGAATGTAAGAAGATCCCAGCCGGATCAGGCCAAAGATATCTGTAAGCCTAGTATCCTGTTTCTTAAGTGGCTAATCAAATGCCTCAGGAAATCCATAAACAGGGCATGAAGGAAAGGGTTTTCTCACACTGTCACTCCCCACTGAACCATATTTGAATCTGAACATGGAAAAATACATTTTGTGAACTATAGCTCCCACTATCCCACATCCAGCATCACCCAATTACTGTGCCAGTTGGGGAAATCTGGGATTTGTAGTCCTCCAAATAACATTTCCTTGCCTTCATTCAGAGGTACACTTCTCCTGAACATGGAGATTCTATATAGCTATCAGGACTACAATATCCCTTCCCCAGTTTGTTTCACTTCTGTGTGGGATCTATGCACAGAAACCCATGCATTGGTCTTTGGGAGAATAGAACTTTAAGGCTGCTTTCTTTGGGCACCTTTCCTTTTTTCTCTTTCTCTCTGTCTCTTAAAACAAGTGGTAAACACCTTAAAAAGCTGAAACCGGTATTGAAGATGAAGTTGAGAAATTCATTATCTTCCTTTGCCTAATATTTTCCTGGAATAGAATTTGCATGCCTGGGTTCTGTGCATACACAAAATATGCACCACCCTGATTATTATCATGTTTAAAGGCATGGCTGTAGCTCAGTGGCAGAGCCTGTGCTTTCCATGCAAGTGGTCCCAGATTCAACCACTGGCATATCCAGATAAGGCTGGGAAAGAGCCCCCCTAAACTATGAAGAACTGGCCAGTGGAGTGAAATTTGTGGTCCTTCAGGTGTTGCTGGACTATAACTCTCATTATTCTAGGCCATTGTCCATGCTGGATGGGGCCAATCCATTCAGCGATATCTGGAGGGCCCCAGGTTCTGTTCCCATTATGTCAATAGGACTGGGTTAGATGGACCAAAAAGACTGGGTTAGATGGACAAATGATCTGACTGAGTCAGTATACAGCTGTTTCCTATTTCCATGCAAATACGAGTTCATTGCAGCCACCACAAAAGCAGGCGGGAAATAGGTATGCAATGCTGGAAGTTCCATTACGGAACAAGGAATGCATTTGAGTCAAACAAACCGAAGAGTGAGATCACACTGCATTGTTGTCACAGCAGCAGCGTTGACCAGACTGGCAGGTTTCCGGGAATGTCGGAAACTAACCAGGAGGAGGAGGAGGTAATAATGAGTTCAAACAAGTGAGATAAGCTTTTATGAAGCACTCCATACACTGCAAAAGTGCAAAGTTCCTGAAGAGATGTAAAACCAAAGGCTTTCACGGCCGGAATCCATAGGTTGTTGTGAGTTTTCCAGGCTTTGAGGCCATGTTCTATTAGTATTTTCTCCTGATGTTTCGCCTGCAGAAAATACTAATAGAACACGGCCTCAAAGCCCAGAAAACCCACAACATCCTGAAGAGGTATTTTTTGCTAACCTTCTAGGATTTGTGATATCCAGGTTCAAGTGCCCGCCGAGCGATGAAATCTCACTGGGTGGCCTTGGGCGAGTCATTGTCTTTCAGCCTGACCTACCTGACAGGGTTGTTGTGCAGATAACGATGAAAAAGGGAGCTGTGTATCTCACTTTGAGGGAAAGGCAAGATATAAATTTAACTAATAAAATAAATCTGTCTGCTCCCTGCTCCTCCCCTCCCAGCTTGCCCAGCAGGAGCAGCGGCTGCAAGAAGAGCTGACATTATTGCGTGGGGAGCATCGGACTTTGACCCTTAGCAGCACCGAACACACGGCCCGGACGCAAAGCCTGCAAGCTGAGGTGAGAAAAGAGAGCTTTCTTCTGCTACCCCTTCTTTACACCAGGAGGTGCCAGATGACTGAGGAGGACAGCAGAGGATATGACATTTTATTCTCATCCCTTCTAGGAGGCATAGTTTCTTAATATGAGTCTGGATAATTTATCATGGAATAATGAAAAAAACAAAAGGGGCCATTCTGCTGAGTGCCTCTGTGTCTGGGACTGGCATCAGTGTTTGGCATCCTTGAGTCGCTGTTGGGACCTCGGTAGAGATCCTTGCTAATGGCTAACCTTGGCCCTAGATGTCCAGCACTTCAAATAAACATTTGGCAGCTTGGAATTGATACTTAAATGTCTGATGATGTCTTGGAGCATTGTCCCAAAGTATTGTGAGAAATTAAGGCAGTAGTTCCTCTCTCTACTTTCCCTCTGGCTGCCAGGAACAAGGATGGTATTTTTCTGAAGGATAAGTTGGCGCTGATCTCCATTTCATGAATGACTCAAACTGGGAATTGAATTGTATTTCAGCACTTTGATGGGACAGTGTCCGCCACCTGAAAGCAGCAGGCTAGCTTAGGAATCTCAGGACAGGCCATGTGGCACACTTAGCCCGGTCCTCCAACAGATTGCCACCACCTTTTGTCCCTCAGCATCTGCTGCCTGAAGTGGCCACCTCGCTCTGTCTAATGGCAGAGCCAGCTCTGCTGGAGCATATTTGGAATTGCAATGTGATGGCTCTGATTTCAGACATTACAGTTGGAGGGGACTGAGTTGAGGTAATGGCGGTCAAGGGGAAAAGTAACAGTTGCCAAAGGGCATTTTGCCATTTTCAGTGGCATTTTAGTGACAAATACATTGTGTGCCGAGGCCTAGTTTGTGTAGGGGAAAGTGGAGAATAAAAGTCTATTTCTTCCTGCCTATTCTTCAGTTGCTTGTTGTTCAGATTACTCTACAGTCACATGCTGATATTCCATACACCAGTGGCAGCTGGTGACTTTCATGGGAGTGGGTTTAAGTCTGAACTTTAAAGAAGCTATCAAAGATGCAGAATCCTATTGTCCCGAAAAGGCTCAGCACCCTAGATAGCTCCTTTGAAGTTCAGACTACAACCCAGCATGGATTTAGAGTCCCACTGTCATGGAAATCACCCACTGTTGTTACCCTGTGTACTGGGGGTCCCGGGAGGGACACCAAAATGTGCTCAACTAAAGGTGGAGAAAATTAGCTCAGAGTACTGCTTAGCGTTACGAGAGGCAGGGTAACGTAGCGAGATCTTGAACCCTATGTCTACGGGGTCCGGCGGAGTCAAGGAGCACACAGAAGTTGAAACAATAAATGATGTTTTATTAAATACACAAGCAAAACAGTGTACGCGACACACTCACACAAGGTAACTAAAGAAAATAAAGGTTAGAGTGGTATAGAGGGATTGTTAGAGGGATTGTTGGCTTGGGTGATACTTCACCTGTCCTGAAGCCCGGAAGAATGGAGAGCGAAGCCGGGGTGCGATGTAGCTCAGCACGTGGAGCTGAGGGGAGGCTCGCCAAGCAAAGTGGCAGCAAGGCGGGATGAAACTCGGGAGCGATCCAACGAAGGTCTCGGAATCAAGGGTTTTTATAAGGAGAATTGTGACTGCAGGCTATGCCGTACTTGGGGGGAAACAATAGATTTGGAGTTGGAGACAAAGTCTCCGAAAGGTCAGAATCTGAATGATTGAGTTATCGCAGAGGTTTTCAATAGAGTAGCCAGTATGCAAACGCAGAGTACTTGGGTATTGTATAGGTTACCCATCAAGCTGCCACCGTGGGGCAGAGGCTCTTTTGTAGGTTGCGTGCATACCTAATTAGAGTACTTGCCTGGAGGTCTCCTAAAGCAGCGAGTCAGCTATTTTCTGGCCTGCCTGTGTTGTCCAGGAATATTACGGCGATAATCGGCCGAGCTTGTATGCGTGCTTGTCCGGTGGCCTCGCGAGCACGTGGAGGGGAATAGAGAAGTGAAGCCGAATTGTGATATCAAAAGGATATCTTTTAATATCCCCAAAGCTCGGACTAGCCAGGGCAGTAACACTGTCACTTCCATACATCCTCATCCTAACCCAACTTGGCTCTCTCAATAGAATGAGTGACTTGGCTACCTCATGTAGCATCATATATGGGGTGCCATTAAGGCATGACAAACAGTCAATGACAGGGAAGGGGTGTCATTTTAAATTGTCTGCTTCAGGCAGAAAACTGCTACTCTTATGCCATAATAGGATATGGGCCCTCTATGTGGCATTGCAACCAGTTGATAGTTGAGCAAAAATGAAGATACGAGGCCTAGTTTTGGCAGCATCTTGAGTACTTGTTTTATTCCTTGCACCTTCCTCAGAACCTTATGTTACAAGACCGGAAGCAAGATCTGGAGAAACAGATCCAGCGGCTTCGAGAAGAGAACCATTCTATCCAGGCTTTGGTGGACACGCTGCATGACAACCTCCTTCTTCTCCGCAAAGAAAGTCACGAGAAGGAACTCCGGGTATATACTGACTTAACTGTTAAGTGTTAAGATTATGTGAGGGTTAAGATGGAGTTTGGGAGTAAGAAGTTAAATAAATATAGAAAGATAAGGGATGCATGGGGCTGATATTCAAAGAATGAAGAAGAGAGAGTCATTGAGGGCAACTGCATCTTATGAAGTAGCTGTTTCCCATCTTACTTTCATTTGCCATAACCTCCTCGTGTTTCTCATCCGAAGCTGCAGCAAGTAGAAGTGGAGGCAGAGGAGCTTCGGGTCTCCAATCGTCGGTTGCAGCACCAAGTCAAGGAGATGAAGGAAGAGATCCGTCTGCACGACTTAGACACCTCAGTCACTTCCATCCAGTCTGAGATTGATAATAGTTTGGAAGATGCTCCTGGAGCACCTGGGCAAACTCCTAAGGTATGCCAGGCGGTGGTGATGGTGTCAAGCTCACCTGTTTGTTCCAGAGATACATTTCTCAGTGTCAAATGAAGCCTACAATCTACGTGTCAATCAGGGAAATGCAGATTGTGAATGATATTTTCATTGCCAGTCTCCTTCCCATACACTGGACAAATTTTAAAAAAAAGAAAAATTACCCATCTGGAACATCTGAAATTTTCTGTAGTAGAAATTTTACTACTGTAATCTGGAATGTAGAATGAAAATAAATCTCAGAAATTATATTGTTTGGTGCTGAAACCCTTTAGTCTCCAAAATTTCTGACTGTGGGTATTCCTGGATTTAGAGGACAAACGATGTACAAACATATCATGTTATAAAAGTTCACACCTGAAAAATAGGAAGCATAAAGCTAGAGAAACTTGTAGAAATATGTTATATTGACGAATTAGCCTGCCAAGTATTACCTCCTTAATATGTAGAAATAAGCTTTTTAATATGTTAAAAATCGCCAAAAGTAGGGCTGCAAGAGTGAAAAATTGAATGGGTTTCTGTACCTTTAATGACTGTGTAGAAGAGGGAATTTCAACAGGTGTGCTTGCCACACAACCAGGTAATAAGGCAACACTTGCTGAAATTCCTTTTTCTACACACAAGGTACAGGTACCCTCGCCAGTTTTTACACTGGCAACCCTAGTAAAAAGGGATTTGGAGATCAACGTTTTTAAACAATTTAATTCTCACAATTTTTTAGGTTCTGAATAAGTGAAAAAAAATCTTGTTTTCAACAATCAATTGCTGCAGGTCAGCTCTTCTACAGCACAATTTTGTACATACATACTCAGATGTAAATGACAAGCTAATATTATGTGAAGGATACCCATGAAAATTTGTTCATTGCACTCAAGCAAGGCACTGTCCCAAACAAACAGCTGCTGTGTCCTGCCTTAGTCAGCTGTATCTTTGTACCATGGATATCTCACCTTTTTTTGGGGTGGGGTGGGGTTGTTTTCCTGCTTTAGTTGTTGACCAGTGATACCCGCAAGCCTTGTCCTGTTTCCACGGCTCCAAAGAACCCTTCACAGTGGAAATCAGAGGAGGAAGAAGCTGAATACATCAAAAAAGTTTCAGCCTTGAGTCATCAGGAGCAAGATATACTGAGCCAGAAGGAAACAGAGATCATGAAACTCCAAGATCAAGTAAGGTTTGCTATTCTTTTCACCAGAAAATACAATATAGTAATAGTATGGCAAAATTTTTCTTTGAAACACCTTTTCTGCTTCTCATTTTTGCTTCTAGATTACGTTGCAGTATGTGGAACTGTGCCACTTAAAGTCTGAAATAGAGAACCAGAGGCGTCTGTATCAAGAGAGCAACCGGGACGAGGCCTTGAAATTAGCTATCACAGAACGGGATGAGGCTATAATCAAGTGAGATGCCCCTATATTCCTTTTAAATGTATTATTTGCACACACACAGAGAGACACCAGTGCGTAAACATGATATAAATATCAAAAGGCAATAAACAAGTAATAAATAAACAACAATTTAGCCATTTCAAGCCACCTACCATTCCATTTATGTTTTGGCACTCGTTGTATACATCTTATTGTTAAGTCTGACTGCTGGATGCAGATTTTTAAAAATGTGTCTACTTCTCTGTGACATTATATTGTTTGTCTAGAAACTTCCTCTTTATATAGTCTTGAGCTAATTTCCAGTTTCTTGCAATATTTAACTTTGCAGGTAAAACTAAGTCTTCTGCTAATTCTACCTAGTCCTATGGTTTGAATCCTGACTATGTTAGTCACAGTTTAATCCCATCAGAATTAACTCGATTTAAATCAGTAGTCACTAAATTGTTCCATTGATTTCAATGGGAATAAAGCATGATGTACTCAGACTACATTCCTATACTTACTTCCTTGTAGCAAATCTCATTGAATTTATGAGGGTTTTTCTGAATATGCTCAATATGTTTTTAAATTCATTGTGATAATTTAAACTTTGAAATAATTAATTCAAATGAAATTATTACTTGAAGTTGTTAATCATTTAATTAATGATTAAAACGTTGCCCTAATGGCTAAATGCCAAGTATGTTTCTTTGAAGTAGGAATTCCTAATTTCCATTACTCTATTTGTTACCATCATTTGTTACTGGCCAATTCTATTTTTAATTCAACAATTTAACAAATTAATTAATTGATTGATTATCAAATCAATTTTATAAAAAGAAGAATGGTTTAACATTAACAAACAAATTGCTTAATTTTAACCAAGATGAATCCACCCAAGGTCTGGATTTTTAGCCATATTGTTGTATATCTTGTCTTGAAAGTGGATTTGTTGATATGAAGCCAACATTCTTTTGGAATTCTCTTTGGTGCAGGGAGGGAATTGTGTAGGCCACGAGCCACATAAAAACTGCAGAGGTGTCCCATGTTGTCTCTGGGCCACTGGAACTCTGCCGGTTCCTCCAAAACCTCAAGAAAAAAAGTTTCAGCAATCATGCCCCCTGCTGATTTTGGGACAAAATAATGCTCAAAGAGGCAAGGCTTTGGTGGAAAGTGCTGCTTTCCCCATCCTGAAAGTCAGGATGCAAAAATTTGGACCTGAACTTGACTGGAAACAACTTGAATGTCACTTCTGATTCAAGGAATGGCAGCAATGTGGCCCTTCGATAGTCAGAAAAAGTTGAAAATGGCCCCCTGTCCCTCTGAAGTATGCATCCTCTTACATTGGAGATGCATACCTGCCAAGTGTCCTGATTTGTCAGAAACAGTCCCAATTAATTCCCGGTCATCCTACTTTTTCAGCTGTTTTTAAAATGTCCCAGTTTCTGTTTTCTCCTGCCATGTTCCCCCTTTGTTCCCAGCTTACTGCAGTTGCTGCAGGTTGAGTTCAAAATGCAAAAATAGTTTGTGCTCAGTTAGCACAGTGAGAGCAGAGAAGGGGCAGAATCTTACCCTTCCCTGTAGACTTAGGCAAGAGCAAACTGCTGCAGTCTCTTCTAGTTTGTACGGTCTTTCTCAATAATAACTTCTGTCATCTTGACCGCACTCTGATGTTGCTTGGCCATACATGCCCCAGTTTGTGTCTATGAAATGTTGCAGGGTATGCCCAGTGCAGCAGGCACCTTCATATGTTGAAAACATGGAATTATTATTATTATTATTATTATTATTATTATTATTATTAATTTCACTACAGTTCCCAGAGTCCCCTGATCAGCATGCCACTCCTGGCTAGGAAATTCTGGTTGTAGCCCGAAAAGTAACTTTTCCAAGCTCTATTTTTACATTGCACAGTTTCAACTCCATGTCTCCAGTGCAGCTTCATATTCATGATCGTTTTTTTCATCATCGGTGCTTGAGCTAGTAGGAGGAAAGCAAAGAAAAGCACTAGATGAAATCCACAGCTCTTAAGAGGGCAATGTGAGCCAAATTTTGCCCTCCAGCCTGGTCTAAATATAGTAACTATAAATAGACGATCACAAAAGATGAGAGAGCCAGATCCTCTCTCCAATCGGAGTAAACCCGCTTCCTTCATTAAATACCCTCAGAATATCTTTTATTGTTTGGGAAACTAATGTTTATTCCTGTGGGTTAATTAATATATTAAAATGCATGCAGTTAGCTAACATTATCATAATAGGTTGTCAGCTGTAGGCGTATCACTTCAGCACTCTTTTAAATGAAATGTTCTAGCCCCAGGGAACCCTTTTTTTAAACAAATTAGTTCTCTTCAGAGGCGCATCTGAATGTCTGCCCCAGAATCCCAGGGTAACAGGGAGGATCCTGGGGAAGGATGCTATCAGTTTGTGCAAAGCGCCAGCCAGGCGTTCAGGGCCTGTCAGTTTCTCAGATAAATTGAGGGCACACCCTGGGGTACCCCCAACATTCACTTATAGCTCAGTAGTTTCAGGGGAGACTGAAAATGGTGGACAAATTTACTTTCAGGAAATCCTTTCTGGCACCATTAATAATAGGTCTCTATGCCTTATATGGGGAGGAATACTATTAAACCATAAAAGAGTGACATCTTCAGGTCATAATGGGAACTACATGTAAAACCTTTCCATAAATGTAATGCTGAGGTGGTCAGATGGAAGATGTAGATGTGTCGATAGAATAATTTGCATAACAATTTAAGATTTGTGGTGGCACTTTCAGGCCTAACATGTGTTTTCGTGTGTGCTGGGACAGACCTACACAGCTCCCTCTTTGAAAATTGCCACAGTAGATAATTTGCAGCAAGTCTGCTGGGATTTTCGATGGTTTAATAATAATAGCAACAAAACTCCTCCTCCCAAACAAACAAGGTCATACCCGCCACCTGGCAGGGACAGTCCCAATTAATCCTGAGTCATCTTACTTTTGCATCAGCTTTTAAAATGTCCCAGTTTCTCTTTGTCCTCAGCTTATATCAATTGTTGTACATTGAGTTCAAAGTGCCTAAGTAGTTTGCACACAATTAATTCAGCAAGGGGGAAAGGAGAGTAAGGGTGGGATGTTGCCTTTCTCAGTAGGCTCAAGTAAAAGCAAACTTCTGCAGCCTCTCCTAGCTTGTCTTTGTTTCTTTATTAATAACCTTTTGCCATCTTGACTGCCCTTTGATGTGGCGTGCCCATATGTGTCCCAATTTTCATCTGTGAAATGCTGGAGGGTATATAAGCTAACAAAAGTTGCTTTCCATGGGTGTAACTAAGAGGATATTTTTGTGTGGAAGGACTATGAGCTCCATTTGGTTCTGGTACTTCAAACCAACTATTGAATTCAGAGTACAGTACTTTAATTTTAAGGGTGTGCATCTCTGGTAGCTGTGTTTTGCTGGTGGATCTTGCGTTCTAGTTATAAACAAGACAGATTCTGCTGTCTTAAGTCTCCTAGGTCCTGTTGTAATGGGCTTGACAAAAATATATGTGTGTATGTATTGTTTACTTTTCTTTGCGTTTCCACTTCCTACTAGGAAAGGCGAGATAGAACTGGAAATGGCAAAAGTCTCTCTGGAACGCGATTCCTTGAGCCAGCAGTTGCTGCGTGTCATACGCCAGAAGATGGCACTTTCCCAGGAGCTAGAGGCTTGGCAAGTGAGTAAGAAAACATCAGTAAATATTTCCGGAGATTTTATCCAGAATGTTTAAACCTGCCAGCTGTCATTGTAGTTTTGAATACCGCAGAGGTGGTGGTGGTGGACCACATTCTGCTCCAGGAAACTTTTAACAGTGTAACAAGCTCCAATTTTCTGAAATTCCAAATGGGCAAGAAGGTGGAGCTTTGGCTCATGGTCTTGTTTAATAAATTCCGGCTTCGGGCAGTGACACAGCTGAAATAAGCATGAGAATTTTTGATCCTATCCCTGCATTCTTAATTTGTTCCAAGGCCACTTTGGAGATTCATTCCAGCTCTGAACAGGGAACTAAAATGGAAAGGGAACCATGACAAGATAAGAAGAAGAAGCATAGCAGCTGGAGGAAAAACTAAGAACAGGGTTGCAGAGTCAAGGGCTGAACATCAAGGGCCAAGATCTCATGATAGATTTTGCTCTCTCATGTCAGCAAAACCAAGACCTTCTCTCTTACTGCAGCCCTCTGAGTGAAGCTTGGAAAAGCTGCTTTGGGGAGACAACTCCCCAGTTGGCTGAAGGATTTTGGGAGTTATAGTACCTTGCAAAGAATTTTTTAAACCTCTGTCTCTAAAGCATCAAAACTTAGATCCAAAGGGTCTTCCAGTCCACTGGTGCAAATTTTTAGGATGCACTGGAGTGCTACAGGTAGGAAGGAGGTCACTGATTTTGGGAAAAGCTGTGGGATCCTGCAAAAATACACACAAGAGTCCTAGCCAGACAAGTTACTGGACAAATTGCTAAAGAGATAATAAGGGTGCAAGGAATGAATGTGAAACATAAAAATTAATAATTAATAACTATAAAATAAAATATAAAATAAAAATAATAAAAATAAAAATAAATAATTGGAGGTGGCAGAAGAAAAGGAAAATGGAAAACAATTGATTTAAGTAATCCACATTACAGCAAACAAAATTAGTGCTTAATTTACGTTGACTTATGGTGACTTCCAAGCTACTCTGTCCTCAACCATTCTGCTCAGGTCTTGCGGATTCAGGGATGGGTCTTTCTTGATTGAGTCTGTCCATCTATAATGCAGTCTTCCTCTTTTCCTACTGCCTCCTACTTTACCAAGCATTATTGTCTTTTTAGTGAGTTATGTCTTCTCATGATATGCCCAAAGTACAACAGCCTCTGGTTAGTCATCTTGGCTTCTAGGGAGAAATACCCCCTCCGCATTTCACGACACCGCCCATAGTATGTGATGTTGAAGGGGGTGTTTTGGTGACAGGAGGTGCAGACAGGAATGTGCGGCAAATGTGTCAGCATTGATATTTGTGGTCCTAATCATTAGTGGGTGCTGTCTTTTTTTAACCTCAAAGTCTTCAGAATAAGGGGAGAAAGCATAATCCTTACTCTGATACAGCTTTATTGATAATACACGACCAGCAATAAAGTGAAGTCAGAAGGAGGGCAATTTTTGTTGTTTATTCTAGAATCTTGTGGATTAAAACTATGGCACTCATCTGCAGTCACGACCCACGGGAAGAGGATTATTTCTACTCCCCAGATCATGAAATAAGGGCATTGGGACTGGTTAAATCTTTCATTGTCCCTGCCCCCCCCCCCAAAAAAAACCCTTCAAAACAAAACAAACAAGGTGTAGACAGAACTTTTGATTTGGCTCTGAAGACAAAGAAGAAGGAAAGTCTCCTAGAAGGATTGAGTTCCAGTTCCTGTAGATTAGTTTGTTATTTATTTTTCCTGTCTTCTCGCACACAGGATGATATTCAGTACATCATTCACCAGCAGCTGCTCCAGAAGCATCAGGAACAACAGGCCCACCCTGTCACCTCACCTCCTAAGACTGCAAAACAAGGCAAGAACCCTCCTTTATTTTGGCGTGGCACCAGCGCTCCCAACAGTACTAGCTTCTTCTCCCTTTTCCGAAAAAGCTGAGGGGCCTGGAAATATTGGCAGGCTTCCAAAGCAGCTGAAGGCAGGAAGGATGGTGGAGGGAAGATGAAATGCCAATACTGTACAAAGGCAAAGTCCCATCAGCAAAAGCTGAACTAGATGATGGGAAATGTAGCTGCTGCCAGTGAGGTGAAGCTTGAGGGGTAGAGCGGAGCTGAATTGGTCTCTTATTTAGCAGCTTGTTGCCTAACTCTAGACCGAAGGAATTGCACTGTTCTCCTAATCTGAGTCACACCGAAGTCCAATCTTGTGTCAAATGTGTGTGGCACACCTGTATGTCGAAGTAAGAAGCAGGACCATGCTGGTAGGCCCAGCTCAACATCATATGCCAGGCCTAGTCCCACTTGAGATACCCAGCATTGAGTGGGGGCTTCCATGTCACTGGGACAGTGAATCTGCTCAGGGCTTTGAAGTCCAGCTTTTAAAGAAGCTATCCAAGGTGCTGAGCCCTATTTCCTTTATAGTTTGGAGTAAAACTCAGGGCAGAGTCACTCCCTCCTGATGTGGAAGCCACCACTGTAGATGTCCACATATTGAGTGTGCTTGCTTGTAAATCAGCATCTACAAATCATATGTGGGTTTCCTTTACAGATGGTCAGGCTCAATGTGTTGCTGCTGTCAGGGGGTGGGACTAGCCTGGGTAGAACTTAAAATTTCATTTTTGGGCTGTAACTCACAGAATCCCTCAGAATTCTGAAAGCTGTAATCCAAAAAAAAAAAAGGTAATTTTCCCAAGATCTAACTGTCTGGTCATAGGACATTGGATAGGGAGGGGTTAAAGTTTCCAGAGAGCCACAAGGGTCAGGGTGGGCCTGATTTTCCTTCCATGTGCAACTGTTCATGCGCATAAATAAGGTTAATGTTCATAGCATTTCTCAGTCAGTAAGACTGATACCGTGGATCAATCACTGAGTTCCAGCCTGAACCACACAAAAAGGTCATGCCTGAATGCTGGTAGAGTGGACATAAACCACAGCATCCAAGGGGGTGGCCTGAATTGGCACCTATTTATATGATAGGTCAGTTCAATTCTTGTGACTAGATGAAACTGCCTTTCTCAAGTAGCTAGCAGGTTGACTTTCACCAGACGTCTAGGATGATACCAGATGTTCTGAGTTTCTCAACGTTTAAATTAAGTAGTTTATTTTGGTCTTCTTCTTCTTTTTTAATACTTCTAGCTTCTCAAAACCAGTTGGCCAATCTGTGTTCCAAGTTCTAAAGTTATCCTGTCTTGCTGACCAGTCAGTGGCATGATTCAACTAAGAGGATTTTTCTAGAATTTTCTACAGATACACCAGTATCATCCAAATTTTTACAACTGCCGAGCTTTTTGACTGAATGAGTCTGAAACTTAAGCACTGATCCTTCATTCTCTTGTAGCCCAAAAACTCTGGGCTAGAGCATAACATCCTTCTCCTTAGTGAGATGGGAAAAACATGATTTCTTAGAACCTGGGAAAAAATACTGTCAAAATATCTGTCTGGGAACAGAACAGTACTATGTTATTTGGAGACTCATTTGTACGTTCTTAGATTGCACTATTGGCAGTTCAGTTCCTCATATAATCTTGGATTGCTTGTGTTTCTTTCTTTCCCTTTAAACTTCCTCTAAACTTTCCTAGTGAACTTAGTATTGCAGACTGGAATAGGGGGTGGCAAATAAAACAAGAGAGTCTGACTACGTAACTTCCTCTGGCATCTGGGTTGTCTAAATGTGGGCAACCTCAACATGAGTGTGGGAGCATTTCTCTGAAAAAGCATAAGATTTTGCAAATTCCCTGCTCAAACTTTGCATAATATCACAAGCAGAATAGCCCCCCTCAGTAGTAGCAATATTGTTACTCAGAATGCAATTTACAATTCCTACGTTGGCTAGATTTTTGTTGTTGTTAATATTTTTTAAAAATGTGATAGGCAGTGTGCAGCTTCTGAAAATCAGCATTGTTGTTGCGTGCCTTCAAGTCACTTCTGACTTATGGTGGTCCTAAGAGGTTTTCTCAGTAAGATTTGTTCAGGGAGAGGTTGCCTTCCTCTGAGGCTGAGAGAATGTGACTTGCCTAAGGTCACCCAGTGGATTTCAAGCCCTTGTCTCTCAGAGCCCTAGCCCAACACTCAAACCACTACAACAATAGTTCTCAGATCTTTTAACCCTGTGACCCTGCTTTACGTCTACATGAGGATGTTGTGCCCCCTGGCTCCACATCATGCTCCCCTATGCCTCCTCCTCCCCCCTCTCTCTCAGGCCCCTCATGCTACACACACCTTCCATCCTAACACTGAGTTCTCGTGGTCCCTAAGGGGCTGCGCCAACGACGGAACCTTTGGAGAAGCTGAGTGCGAAAAACATTTAAAAAGGGAAGCCAATTTTTCCTATGTTTGAAGTTGGAGGAAGGCATAACAGGGAAGACGCTTTACATCATTCTTTTACGGAGGCCAGTCAGTCCTCGACGCAGTGATGGAGACCTGAGTCGATTGACTTGGACTCAAGTCAGACTTAAGTCGCTTCAGTGACTTGACTCGGACTTGACTCGGAAAAAATTACACGCTGACTCGACTCGACTTGAGACTTGCATATTTTTAGTGACTGACTTGCTACTCTTGGTTCAGTAACACAACACATTCATCCAGAAACCTTACAACTTACTGATCACCTGATGATCTGTCTCGAGCCCAAAGTGTGGACGCATTTCCCGGAAGGAACAGCAAATGGGTCAGGCAATGGGCTTGAGGTGGGGTTGAGGTCTGCTCAGCAGCCTGTTCCCACTACAGATAGGAGGAGATTTCTAAAACTTTTCCTAAGAGCAGAAGGGAAGACTCATGCCCAGAGCACAGGGCACGTATCTCACAGGGGAACAGAAAATGTGTTAGGCAATGGGCTTGAGAAGGAAGCTTCCTTCTAAAGCTCTTGAAGCTGCAGTAGTGAGGAATAAGAAGGATCCTATTCCCCATTTCTGAAAAAGCCTCCAGCTTTGCAAGTAGGAAGTAAGAAGGATCCTATTCCCCACTTCCAAAGCTACAGATGACAAAATCACTAAAGTAGAGGGCCAACTCTACTAAAATTGTTAAAACTGCCTTTATTTGACTCTGTCCAGAAATGCTGGAATACAGGTTGGGGTATAAAGTTGGCTCCCAGACTCGAGACTTGACTTGAAAGTATCTTGCAAGGACTTGAGACTTGAAGGTAGAGACTTAAGACTTGACTTGAGACTGGAGTAAAAGACTTAAACACATTACTGCCTCAACGGTATACACATACACACACACACAGACAGGCCCTTCTTTTGGTGTATTTGCTTTACTTGCAGGCTGACTTTTCTCGCATTCCTCCCCAACCTTGGAGTCTCACCTCACGGTTTGAGAACTCACTACAATACTCTGGCTCTCAAAAAAATCAGCATACCTTTATGCAAATGGGCCATGCTCATGATTATGTCATATGAATACCAGCAGAGGGTAGTCATGCTCTTCCTCCTTCCTTTCCCTTCTTTTTCCATATGTATACTTTATATAGTGTCTCTGGCCATTTCCACACTAGACTGTTTCAGTGCTATGATTCCACTTTCAACATCCTATAGAATCCTGGGGTTTGCAGCTTACAGAAGGGCCTCAAGGCCCCTCCCTAAACTGCAAACCCCAGGATTCTGTAGGAAGTTGAAAGTGAAATAATAGCACTATAACAGTCCAGTGCGGAAATGGCCTCAGTGTATCTCTAAGGAGTTATTTTAACTCTAAGGAGTTATTCTATGAAAGCTTATTAAAAATGTGGGTCTCGTCCCTCTCTCACACACATGCATAAAGCAGATGCTCTTTTGCAAGTGTAATTTAATTTTTCAGCTGCTTGAGAAATAGAAAACTTTTAAAAGAAAACAATATCAAACCTGAGAGGATAAATCTAAATAAAGATTTATTTATCTATGAAGAAGAAAATGTATATTGTTATGGAGTATTTTTGTTGTATATTTGTTAATACAGGCTTTATAATATTCTGTTTATTAAATAAAAGAGTGTCATTCTTATGCATCATGTGTCTCTATTATTCTTGTCTGGAAGCAGGTTCCATTACAGAATAGGGTATGCTGGGCAAACAGAATCTTTGAAAGGGAAGGAAGTTGGTAAAGTTTTGGGCACTTATTATCTGAACCTGCAGCCAATCACTAATGCTAATAGCGTTTAGTTTGCAAAATCCAAGTTTCATGGCCTGTGTAATGGAACATCTATCCAGGCTGATCCTGCACTTCCAGCCCTAGGGCTCCTGTCACTCACCTTGCCCTTCTACCTCCAAGATTCCTCCCCCAATCTGGTACAGGAGGTCCATGGTGACCTCTACACTGGACAAGGGGTTGTGTTGATCAGTGCATTCAATGTGTTGAAGTGTGAGCCTCTTCCCTTTGGAGACTTTCATATAAATAGATACAGCTGTATAAAACAAAAACAGTAAAGATTTATTATATAACAAATAAATTAAACATGAAGTCCCTGAACTCTTTCCACAGCTTCCCAAACCCTGATATCAGTTCCTATCTCCCTAATTGCTCTTTACTCTGTCTCTGGCCATTTTCGCACGAGTCTGTTACAGCGCGAGGATTCCACTTTCAACCTCCTATGGAATCCTGGGGTTTGCAGTTTCGGGAGGGGCCAGCGGGCCCCTCCCGAAACTGCAAACCCCAGGATTCCATAGGAGGTTGAAAGTGGAATCCTCGCACTGTAACAGACTCGTGCGGAAATGGCCTCTGACTGCCCTAGCAAACCCTTTTCCAGATGCTCTGTAACTAGCTGGGTCTTCCAGGCTTCTCACTTGACAACTTGTTAGTTCAGAGCTTGGGGAAAATTACCTTTTGGAGTGACAACAGCTAGCACGGATGGGAGCCCTGAAGAAAGGCCCCCTTCTCAGGAACTAAGGATACACTACAACACTTTGTTGCAGCCTCTTCGCTGTTTCCTTCTCAAAGCCAGACTGCAGAACTGGGCTAGAATGAGGCTTCCCTTTCAACAGGGCAGAGCTGTTGTTCTTTTTGGAAAAAAAGCAAAACAACTGCGGTTGGTGGAGATCCCAATCAGACGGCAACCAATCCCATCAGAGTTTCGTTTAACTTTTAATTTGACTCCCAACAGCTAGTTCATGGGCTGTTGACTCTGAATTCACTTAAACTAACAGGAGCAAAGATATTTTATCCCACACGGGGAGAGATGGCGCCCACT
This sequence comes from Cyclura pinguis, assembly GCA_030412105.1. NCBI lineage: Eukaryota > Metazoa > Chordata > Lepidosauria > Squamata > Iguanidae > Cyclura > Cyclura pinguis. The sequence continues at coordinate 12,411,007 of CM059604.1, forward strand.
GTTGCAGCAAGGAGCACCTCCTGGCTTTCCTCTCGGGTGCCTTCGTTCCGCCCTCCACACCAGCTGTGCCCATTTGGGTGGCATTTTTCTACCCGCAAGTGGGCCTGACAAGAGAACAATGCAAGTATTTCTTGTAGCACCGAGGGGGTGGCTGCAGTTGGCATCTCAACCCTCCAGAGAGGAATGTGGAACGGACAGATGAGGCAGATGGACAAAGTAAACAGGGAACGCCACTGCCAATCTCTCCAGCGTCTCCTCTCTGAGCCATGGAATTGCATTTTGCAATGGACCGAAGCTCTGGAGAAAGAAGCTGGGAGGCTCCCCGGGGGTCCTCCAAGAGGGAGTGGCACCCAGTGGGTAAGATTACAAGCAGCTGGGAGCCAGATGTCCTCTTTCTCTAAAGCCAGGGTCTAAAAGAGGAGGGACACTCCTCTTCTCATCTCCACCCACTTCTCTGTAGAAGGCGAAGTCAGAGCTCCATCGCTCCACCCATCCTGCAAGGAAGAGCTGTACCTGTTGAACTTCTGCCTGCCATCCAACTGATACAGACAGAGAAACCATGTCCAACAAACAAGCTGCACCCTTAAATCAAATTCTGCTCTTCCACGTAACTCATTCATCCTACTGGATCTCTGCACCTTCCTCTCACTACCCTCTAATAAAGGTACCCTTATTACTACTACTAATAAATTCTTCTCTTACGGAGTCTTCTTAGCAATCATGCAGTCTCCATCTATGCCCATCTTCACTGAAATTACTTTTCTGGACTACTGTATATATGTATATGTATTTCGTGCTCTAGAGTTAACCCCCAATGAATCTACATTGGATTGCAGGGCAATTTCAAGCCTCCTTACTTACAACATAAATCTATGTTCTCTAAGATTGCTTCCAAGAATGCCAAGGATCACAGCCTTCAAAGGCCGATTATTCTCTTAGCTGTAATCCTTACATATCTGTATCTGAGAGAAAATGAATTCTGAGTGATGTCTGAGACTTATGAGTAAAATTACATAAAGGACAACAAGGGTAACACATCTGAACACAGAAATGCATATTTACAAGTCAGTGAACGTTTTTGCTCGTGAATGTAAACTACAGCTTGGAAGCACTGGGTTACAATTAACATGGTCAGCAGCAATTACAGTAGTTTATTTTTGGGCAACAAGGAGGAACTAAACAGGCATTTAAAAAACAACAAATTAACAGGCAGCCACCATGCAAATGTAAAAAGCAATAGTTCCTTATAGTCCCTTTAAAGGTCATTTGGTGTGGGGGGGCTAACCTTTCCCCTCCCCAAATTTTTTTCCATGACTTCAACATTTCTGAAAATTTTGTACCAAACGAAAAATCATTACGTTTAGAAGGTGAGAGTCATTCTCCTCATTACTCAGCACCCTGAGAGATATAACTAAATGCGTTCCAGTTCTGATCCCTTTAAGAAAAATGGATGAGAATATTCTATTTATTTGGCATATTCTTATCAAAACGAAAGCTCCTCCCCGCTAACAGAATAGTAACGAGCAGTAGCACAGCAAGTTATCCGTCCTCAAATCTCAACGAATTACAGCAGCTGGAACGCGTTACTCTCAAAAAGTAATTTTCCAAACTGTGACATAGGCCGTTTCCGCGACAGACTGCTACAGCGCTATTATTCCACTTTCCGCATCCTATGGAATCCTGGGATTTGCAGTTTCGGGAGGGGCCGGCCCCGCCCGACACTTGCAATCCCAGAATTCCATAGGATGCGGAAAGTGGACTAATAGCGCTGTAGCAGTCTAGCGCGGAAACGGCCATAAACTCGGCTCCAACCCGGGAGACTGACGAATGACAGCTCCAGCCTCGGTTTCCCATTTCTCCCCCCGCCTCCCGAGTCCGCCCTTAAGCCCCGCCCCTTCTTTCTTCTCCCCACTCGCAAGCCCCGCCCCGCCCCCGGTATCGCCCCGCGAAGCCCCGCCCACTACAGGCGAAGCCCCGCCCCTCGCTCTCCGCGCTCTCCCCGCCGCCCTCCCCTCCAGCTGGGTCGAATCGTACTTTCGCGTTCCATCAGCCCGAGCGGCCGGGAGAGGCGGTGGCTGCCGTCGAAGTCGGGAAGGAGGCTGCCGAAGGAGACTGAGGCTGGCAGGCGGGAAGGGAGGGAGGAAGGAAGGAAGGAAGCGAAGGGGCGGCTGCGGGGTCCTTGGTCATCTGATCCCGGCCAGCCCAGCGTCCGGCGGGGAGAGAGGACAAGAGAGCCATCGAGAACAGCCGCAGAATCTGCCTGGCCGGGCCGCTTGAACGCTCCCTTCTCCTCCCGTCCCTTTCTTCCCTTTGCAATGCCTGCCGGGGCCCCCCCTTAGAACCTCGTTTTTCTGCCCTCCTGCCCCCGATCCTGAAACCCCCGCGCCCCTTCCTCCCTGGAGACGCGGCGCAACCCACCTCTCTTCCTCTCCTCGCCCCCCCTTCCCCTTGGCAGAGATCTCTCGGGTGAGCAGGAAACTCCCTCTTTCGCTGACCCTCGCTTCCCTCTCGTTTCCCATCTAGTCTATTTAACCCCCCCCCATTAAAAAAAAAAAAAAGCTCCGGTCTTCTATCCAGCCTCTCTTCCATCATTGAGAATAAATGCCAATTTCGGCTTCTTGACATCGCTTTTTAATAAACCGCTGATTTTTGAAACCAGGTCGGATTTGGAAAGGAGAGGTGGAATTCCTGACTCCTGTTTTTTTCTCTTCGAAAACCAGTTTTCCTGGTCAATGATACTCCCTTTTTTGTGGCAAAATCTGGAATTTCGATTGAGTTTTGGTCATCCCTCTTGAGTGCCGGATTTTTATTTTTATTTTTTAGAAATACGGTTGGGAAGAAGTTACCACCTCTCTCTTCCCCGTTTTCGTTTCTTCTGAATTGTAGTTCTTTTTTTTTCCTTCTTTTTTTTTTTTTTGGTAACCTCAGCTGGAAGGTCTTTGTAAATTGCAACACCCGTGGGCACAAAGTTTCCAAATTTTGGAGAAACCAGTCCCTTTGGGAAGAAAGGTTGCTATCTCTGTTTGCATCTTACGTTTTCATATCCTGTGGTATTTTTCCTCGGGTTTTCCTTTCCTTCAGAGAAAAAGCCAAGATTTTAAGAAACTCATTACATCTGAAGAAGACGCGTTTTGAGGAGGAAAAAACCTGTAAGCGGTTGGGCATACCTTCTGCAGATTTATTGACATAGGAAGAAACTTGCTGTCCAGACTGAGCCCTGCTCTTCTTTGGCCTAAAGAAAGCAAAGCATTGGAAGGAGAAGTGGACCTCTTTACTCCAAAGGCTGGAAACTTCCACATTCCTGAAAATACCCTTCTGGAAGCCTGTTGAGAAACTAAAACCCCTGGATCTCCTACTCCTATCTTGATGTGGGCGAGACTGGCACACCTGATGTTGTGTCCCATTTAGCTGCCATGGGGCTTTGAGGCAGAGCCGATTTCCCACTGGGGAGCGTGGGAGTTCAGCGGAGAAACCCCGCTGCTGGCAGGACGGACCTTGATCAAAGGAGGAGGAGGAATTGCCCCGGCACGTGAATGGCTGCCAAGGATTATGACCACTTGTTCAAACTACTCATCATTGGGGACTCGGGTAAGGACAGGTTCTCTCCATCCCCTCTTTCATTCACTCTTCAGTCTTATTCTGCCGTCCCCTTCTCTTCTTCTCCCCACCCCCGTTTCTTGAAGCCATTTTGCTCTTTTAAATATGTTTTTACTCCTGCTACACAGTCAGTTTTTCCTGCAGTCCCCCCTTTCCCTGTTTTCTGAGCGATGGTGTTTGTCTTTGTTCCTTCCATCTTTTGCTGTGGTTCCTGTTGCGTGCCTTCGAGTCTTTCCGACTTGCGGTGACCTTAAAGCAAAACTGACACTGGGTTTTCTGGGGCTGAGAGTGTGCGACATGCCCAAGGTCTCCCAGTGGGTTTCCGTGGCTGAGTGGGAAGTCGAACCCTGGTCTCCGAGGTTATAATCCAGTGCTCAAACCGCACCACGGTGGCTCTACATCTTCCATCTTTTCCTCCCCCTGTAGTGTCCTCCTCCGGTGCTTGTTGCTCTCTTCTAATCCTTAAACTTTTTCATATTTAAATCTTTTTATTTAAATATTTTTCATATTTAAATTCTTCCACCCCAATTACTTTGATAAATTCTAGGGCAAAATGCCTGCGCACAACTTTGGGAGGAACAGGTCCTTACTTTCTTCCTGGTTACTTACTTTGTTTTGTTTCCTTCTCCCATCCCTTGTCATTGTTTCAGGCCATTTCTGCACTAGATTGTTGATAGTGCTATTATTCCACTTTCAACATCTTATGAAATCCTGGGATTTGCAGTTTAGGGAGGGGCCTTTGAGGACAGGATTCCATAGGATGTTGAAAGTGGAATCATAGCGCTATAACAGTCTAGTGCGGAAATGGCCTCAGTATATCTCTACTCTAAGGAGTTATTTTAACACTAAGAAGTTATTTTATGAAAGCTTATTCAAAATGTTTTAATTGGACTGTGGGTCTGATGTGAAGCCTACAGCTGCAGTTTTTCCCCAACTCACAGTTACGCTAATTTGTAAGGTTCCTGGTGTCCTCTGGGCCTAGTTGCGCCAACCTGTGAGGGCTCCCATTGCAGAAGAGCCAAGATTGCTTCCCTACCTTAAAAGCTGTGTTTATAAGCTCGCTTAAGCTGCAGCTTTGTACTCTGAGGCAAGATGAATTTAGACTAAGGCCATTTGAGAACAATGCTTTTAAAACAGCATTTAAAACGCCTCATGTGATTGCCTCTGAGAAGCCCCTCCTGGATATGTCCTTCAGCACCCTGCAGCACAGGTTCATTCATACCTGGCCCTTTATGTTTTTAAGGCCCGGGTCAGAGGCTGGTTTTCTTGGCCTAAACAGCTAACAGAAAGACTTGAAGTTGCTGAGCCATAGTTTAAAACAGGTATTGTGAACCTCTGACCCTACAGATGTTATTGGACTCCATTTCCTAGCAGGCAGCATAGTCAACAGTCATGGTGGATGTAAGTTGTGGCCCTCCAGATGATGAACTAGGAATTTCCCATCTTTTACTAAAGCAATCCATTTTCATCTCGTTAAGAATGGTGCTTCCGGCCTTAGTCGTGGAAACTGCACAGTTCATCATCGGACTGCAGTTCCCATCAAGCTTAGCATAACTAGTGGTGGGGAATGCTGGGAACTGCAGTCCAACCACATCTGAATGTCACATGAGTCTCATTCCTGCTCTTCCTCACTTACCTGTGAGTGAACTCAGTTGATATTGGTGGGATCCCACCCCAAGCAGAGAGAGAGGGATTATGTGGTACTTTATTTGCATCCCCCTCGCTTTTGCTGTTGAAAGCATGGTGTGATTCAACAGCCAAAAAGCAGAGATAACGGGAGTTGTAGTTCAGCACATCTGGAGGGTTCCTGTTGGGGAAGGTTGCATTAAACAGGTGAAGTCCCGTCTTTCCAGGTCCTCTGCAGTATTCCAAGTCTGCATATCCTGTCCTTAGTCCATATCCAAAAACACTGTGGGGAGAGGGGAGCATTTCAAAATGTTTCTACCAGAGGGAGCCAGGAGTGCCTGTTGCGAAACCCGAGACATGAATGGATGTGAAATTCTTTAACAGAAACGGCTACTAATTATCGTGAACATACATTTGTTTTCAGTTCCACTTCTCAGACGCAAACTGTCTCGTGAGAAACTTGTTGCAATTAAAGTTGGAGAAGTGGGAGGCTAGTTGTGTGTGTTTGTATACAATTAAAAAAAAAATGAGTCCTGTCCTCAGAGGTTAAAGAGGAAAAGCCAAGACTCTCAAGGGAAGTGGAAGGCAAAAGCAGAGGAGGGAAACCAGCTTGCCAAGAATGGAGTTCGCAGGCATGTATTTATCTATCCAGTTTGGAGGGTTGGTTCATCTTTCATTGTTGGCTGTTCTTTCTGACAATGGAAGTAATGTAACTCCCAGCATGCCTTGTTCCTCTGGCCAGAGCACCCTTCCTGTTGCTCCGGAGCCATAGGGCAAATGATAGCTGGAGCGGAGTCCGCTCTGAGAGGCAAGGAGGGAAGATAGGGGGAAAGCAGGCTTCCTGCCGCTGCTCATTCCAATGGCTGCGGCCAAGCTCATCTTCCTCTTACTGTGGTGTGCTTCTGTGTGTGAGAGAGTGTGCGTGCGCTGGTGTGCAACCTCCCAGTGGCCCTTGCTCCTTTCACTGGTTGCTGAGTTTCCAGTAACCTTCCTTTTCGGATCTCATTTCCCCCACTTCTATTCAGGCTGCTCACAACTAGCTTTGCCAGTCCTTGGCAGTGGAAATGCTTGATTTGCTTCCTTTACTTCCTGATGGGAACTTTCCTCTATTTTAAAGCCCGCTCTTTAAGGCAGGATGAGAATCATGCAGTCTGCCAGGTGGCCTTGGACTTTCACTTCCAGCTAAGGTTGCTGGATTTACAAATAAGAGACAGTCGAAATTCACCGTGCATGGTGTTGATGGTTAAGAAGTGGCTGTTAACAATAATATCTTCTACCTAAATTCCAAATGAAGGTTTTGATTTTGGTTAGCTTAGCCATGCTCTGCAAAGTTAACGTATTGTCCTCTTTCTCCAAACATAAGTCACTTTTTGATGCACTTTACAAAAATCCCTGTTTGGTTTCTTTTTTTGGCATCCATCAAACATCCTGAATCCCATGTTAATCAAATCAAAAATGCTTGACAACTGTCATTAAAACACAAAATAACTTGAATCTGATTTTTGGTTAGATTACAGAACATCTACTCCTTTAATCATGCCCACACTCCCAAATATGGGATCTTGGGTATCTGATTCAATTTCTTCAAGGGACAAGCTTTCCAGCCCTCAAATAATGGATATCCTTTATAAATAAGGGGCACCTGGCAATTCTACTCCCAGAAACCTAAGCCAGCTTAGCAAATGGAGAACAATGCTGGAAGCTGCAGTCCAAAACATCTGGAGTCCCTCACCATTCCCACCCTTGTTTTTATATATGCACAGTTCCAAACTGGATGTGAATAGAGCTGAAGTTTTAAACAAATTAAAAAAAGTTATAGCAGCAGCAGCAGGAATTTCTGCTGAGTGCACATGTAGCCCCAGATCTGCTGGAACCAGTAATTTCTGCTTCCAGCATCATGTTTATATGCTATGAAGATTAAAGGAGTTCCTTGGTTCCCTGTCCCAGGGCACTTACAATTTGCAGTGGAGATGTAGGGTGGGAAAGGCAGACTTGTATTCAACCAGTCACGTTTGGTGAAGTAATTTCTTTCTGCCTTCTCATCTCTGTCCCTTCAGTACACAGTTCTCCTTCTCCTTTTTAACCTGAAACCCTTTTCAGTTTCAGTTTAGAGTACAATAATGGTGGAACTGAATGGGACAACTGAGCTCCTGCAGTACTTAGACTGAGGGATGGTGGTGATGGAACCCAGTTCAAAAACTCAGAAATAGCAACTCTGAGGTTTCTAGGTCTGTGGAACCAGACTAGTGATGAATTGAAGCACTTGAGTGGACTCCAAGACTTCCCTAAACTTTTCTTAACTTACTGGAGAGTGGAAAACAGAGAACCTGATTTAGGTCAGGAGTGCAGCTTATTGCTTAGACTTTGGATATTTCTGCTCATGGGTGCTGATGTTTCAAGACATCAAGAACTCGTGCTGCCATGAATCATTTCTATGGGTTTTTTGGAAAGTTTGGACTCAGAAAAAATTCCAGAAAAAATGCTGGGAAATCTTTCTCAGTCCAAATTTTCCAGAAACCCCATACTGCTGATTCATGGCAGCAGAATGCTTTCTGGAAATTTTTCCAGTATCTTAAATTGACACTCATCTTTCCAGAGCTCTGAATTGCACTGAAATTGACTGGCATCTCACTTCAGCATGTTTGATATATTTAGTTGAAGGTGAATTGGGGTAAGGGAAATAACTGGACAGTGTGGGATTTGTGCACTGGACCAGTGATCTATACCACAGGGCCTCAGATAATGAAGGGCTTTTAAGTAAGCATGTGTTAGTCTAATCTTTTTTTTTTTTTTGTAGCCATAGCATCTCTTAGTGAGAAACAGCATGATGTGATAGTTTGAATGTGGGATTTGGACTCTGGGAGACAAAGGTTTCAATCCTTCTTTGGCCATGGAGACCCACTGGATGATCTTGGGCAGGTCACATTCTCTCAGCCTCAGTAGCAAACCTTCTTGCCTAGGAAAAAACTATGATAGAGTTGTCATAAGCAAGAGTTGATTTGAAAGCATATAACAGCATAGTATCTCTTCAGTTTGACATATCTTAGGGCCTCAGCATGTCTTAGTCCAGCCTGGTCACTAGAAAACATTAGAACTAACCAATTTGGTAAAGCCCAGACATTATGTTACTTACTTACCTTATCAATCAGTGCATTTTTTAAAAATGGAACAGAATGCAATACAGAAAAGTCTACTATGTTGATGGCCATCTGCATAGGATATGCTTCAATTCACCATCTGTAAAAACCAGAAATCCTGGGCTAATAAACCACAGTGTGAACAGGTTGTATGCTCTTCCATGCCACGCATGTGCTCCTGCTTTGCTCTCCCTTTGTGTGACGAACGTACGCAAGCCAGGAAGGGGAGATCTTTGCATGTCATTCCAAGCCCACAAGGATTTGTAAACTGACTGGAGGATTCAGAAAACACTAATCCATCTCAGTAACTTTTCAAGGTCTGCTTAAGGTGACACACTTGATCTTCCTTCTTATGTTTCTCTTCATAGGTAGGTTAGGATGAAATGTTGTGACTGCCCCAAGGTCCCTCAGTGAACCCCAGGGTTGCAGGAGGATTTGAACTTGGGCCTCCCCAGTCCTAGTCCAGTACTCTGATCACTACACAATACTGCCTATGTAAATTCACATGGGCATGGTTCCTCTAACTGCTGGGCATCCTGAACTCTCTGTGAATTCTGAATGGGGCTCATACAGCTGCAGGCTGTCTTTCTCTATCCCTTATTTCCCTGTTTCTCCCCTTTGTAATCCCCAAGAAAATTAGCCAGTAAATGGGATAAAGGGATGAGCAGAGATGGAGAACAGCTGCCCAGATCCTTTCCAGCTTTCTCTGGGGAGCTTTGTGAATTCTAAACTGACAGCTTGCTTTAGAGCCAGCTCAAGTGAGTCCTGCAGCAACTGTTGTGGTGTGGAGGCATCACTTCTGTCATCCAGCCTGCTGCCTTTTTTTCAAGATACACATTGAATTGGAAAAGTTACATTTTTGGACTACAACTCTGAGAATCCAGCCATGCTGACTGGGGGATTCTTGGAGTCCAAAATCAACTCTTCCATTTAATTCTTCCTTTCCTGACATAGCTTTTGATGGCCTTTCAGCATGCTTACTCAACACTGGGCTGCTAAGTTACTATTAATTTCTCTCCTTTCTTTCCCCTTACCTAACTGAAGGGTGCTGCTTCTGCAAATATTTTGTTTATTTGACTCTTCCAATACCTCCTTCTCATGTAGCATCATTTTGGCTGTAGTTATTAGAAGTGAAGGAAATTTTAATGTCTTTGTCATAAACTTCTGAAGGCTAGCCTAAGTGGTCTTGCACATTCTTATTTTTACCCATGTTCATCCAGTCCTTCATCTTTCTCTTTGACTACATCGCAAGTTTTGAATTATAATCTTGCTGTATTATATTATTCTGTAATATTGTGGATGAACATTGATTTTGCTGTGTAAAAACTCTGCCTCTAAAAGCCTAAACAGCTCAATTGGGGATGTCTGAAGTAGGGGTGGGCAACCTGGTACCTTCCAGCTGTTTCTGACAACTCTCGCAAGTCCCAGCCAGCATAGCCAGTCCTTGAGGATTATGATTTGTGGTTGAGACCATCAGCATAACAGTAGGTTGCCTTTTCCTGGTTCAAAGGATGGTCTTTACTCTTACAAGCCAGTGTATGTGTGGCTTGAATTACATATCAGACATCTTTTATTTATTTATTTTTAAATTTATATCCTGCCTTTCTTCTGGTAAGAGACCTTTTTCCATGGCCCGTCATTTGAGGTGTATTTACCTGGCTTGTGAGAGGCTTCTTTCTGGTTATTTATTTATTGCCCCATATTGTGGGATCTAAGAGGCAGCGTGGTGTATTGGTTTGATCTGTGGACTATGACCCTGGAGACCAGCGTTTGATTCCGTTTTCAGCCATGGAAACACATTGGGTGACACTCTCCGCCCAGAAAGGATTGCTAGAAGTCAAAAAAACCACTTGAAGGCACACAATTGTGAGATCTCAGGGCAACATGAAATGAAATCAGTGTAACCAATTTAAAACAGTAAAAAAAAAAGTTAAACATACTAAATGCATATTAAACAATGTGAGAAATTAAAAACAATACCATTTAAAGCCAAGTAAAATAGTTTAAGACCATTTAAAACCTTGCATATGCAGGTAAAATCAGGCCTCAGAACGTGAAGTTAAAAGCCATGTTCTTTCTTGGCACTGGAATGACACTGGTATTGGTGCCAGTCAGGCCTCATGTTCAATAACCGGAGTGTACTAGCAGAGAATGCCCACTCTAGCATCCTCCAGTATTGCCCACAAAGTGGTGAGCCAAAGAGGAGGGCGTTTCCAGCTAATCTCAGTCCTCAGGCAGGTATAATTAAGTTACATGAGAGTTGTGGAATTCTCTGCCCAATTAACCCCTCATTGTCCTCGAACTGTGCTTTTATTGTCACCTCTTCTGGAATACTTGGATATTTTGGCAAACATTTGTTTCGCTTATTGCGTTCTAGTTTTGACTCCCTGTCACTCTTGGTCAGTAGTACCATTAAAGTAGTTTTAGATTCTGCATATAATGGGCTTAATCCCATCTCACCACAATTCCCATTAAGAGAATAATCTATATTTCTTCACTTGTTTCAAAATGTGTAGGCGAGTCCTACTGAGTTTGGAGGCTATTTAACTGTTCAAATGGTTCTGTCCTTCAGAGCTGTCTTAACCAGTTGACTTGTTTTCAATTTTTTTTTTCCGGATTAAACTATTTTACTGTGTTAATTGGAAATTGTTTTAAGTTGTTGATACTGTTGTATTCTGTGCCACGTGGAAAGGGCGGGATGGGCATACAGTCATCCCTCCACATTTGCTAGGGTTAGGGACACAGGACCCCCGTGAAAGTGAAAAAAACGTGAATAACTCTAGGCCTTCCCAAGCCGCATTTAACACACAAAAAAAGTATGATCACCATGTTCAACCCCCTGCGGATTCCTTTGAGGCATCAGGGTTCCTTCACAAGGCAGAAATGGGTGGCTGGTGGGGCTTACTGCCATCTCCACTGCTGCCCCACACTATTTTAATAGGGACTTACTCGCCTTGTTCAGTTTCTCAGTCTCATGAGGCTTGCAGTCCCTATGAAAAATGGCATAGGGAGGCAGCAGAGGTGACAGCAAGTAATTCATGAATAATCAAATCCACAAAGTGAAACCCGCAAATGTGGAGGGCTGACTGTAGTTAAATAAAAACAAACAAAAAAATCCCTGCTCATTCTGTGAGGGAAATCCTGGATGTCTGTGTCGTGGGTTGGTTGCCATACTGAAAACTGGAGTGGGCTCCTACAGTGGGCTGTGTAGAAGAGGGAATTTCAGCAAGTATTGTTTGTCACCTGGTTGCGTGACCAGCAATGCCCGCTGAAATTCCCTCTTTTACACAGACATTAAAGGTACAGGAGCCCTCACAGTTTTCTATCTGGCAACTCTAGATCTGCTTTATAATTTTTGAGAGAGGAGCATTAAGTTGTAATCCTCTCTGCGTGTATGTGTTTTAAAGCAGAAAGGCAGGATGTGAATTCACTGACTTCCCAGCATCGCAGCCAAGAAAGGTGCATGTGGTGCATTCTTTCATATTTGCTGTGCTCTGTAGACTCAGCTTTGGCTTATGTCCCGCTGCAGCTGCAAAGCCACCAGGTTTCAAAGCTGCAGAGAGGCTGGGGTGGAGGAAGGCTTGGGAATGGCACGAGCCCTCGGCCGTCTTCACAAGAAAAGCTCACAGTGAAGAAAGAGCACCAGCAGCAGGCTTGATAAATGGAGAAGACAAGACTCGCTCGATTTCCAGGGTTATGTCAACAGGTGACATCACCCAGAGGTGGATAAGATTGTGTTATGTGGACATTTGTGGATGAGCTCCCACCCTCTTATATGGCCTGGTTGCTTCATGCCATAAAGCACACATGATTACAGCCTTGAAAGGGACGTGAGTTCTTTTCAGCTTCCAGCTTATAAACGTCTCGGTCCTATTTATAAGCAAGGTCATGGGTCTGTTGATTATTCAACATAAAGGGAGTACTGTCCTCTTCGATGTATACCGTCTTCTCCCCATCACCCTTTAGGATAGCCTTCAGTGAAGTCGTGTGAGGTAATCCACAATCCTCAGTGTTTCCCCGTGATCCTTTGCAAGCTCCTCTCACCACTCTTTCTCTTTCCTTGAATGGGACACAATGCTTTTGGATGGGAGTGGCTGTTCTAAGTAAATACGCTGGCACCGGCAAGTATATTTGCTTTGGGTGGGGAGCCTGAAACTTTTTCTAAGATGATTGGGTTCTCATCTGAGGCTGTTAAAAAATGAGTGGGTGGAGGGCTGATGATAACGACTGAATTGTTCCTAATTTTGTATGACCCTATTCTTCTTTTTAACCCCCAGGGGTTGGGAAAAGTAGCCTCTTACTCCGCTTTGCAGACAATACTTTTTCTGGTAAGTAACTTCTCTAGCCTATCTTCTGCCTCTTTAGATAACCTTGGGTTCCTGGCTTCTGCTCATTCCAAGCATGCTGCAACATTATTGCAGCACAGTCTGCTTATAGCATCCGTGGGCAACACAAGCAGTTGCTTGCAACAGAGTTTTTGGAAGCCATTCTAGGATGGTAATATAGAGCAATAGAGGAAAGATGGCTTAATTTGTGTAGTGTGTTTTCTGTTCATTGTGGCTGCAGAATGACCAGAGAGCCTGTTCCACTCAAATTAAATTTGTGTTTGCATTGCTGACAAAGCTACGGCTGAGCTCTTGACAACCGCAGATTGAGTAGCCTTTTAAAGTGTTGCGACATGAACTGTTCTTATAAGGAATCTTTCCTTCCCTCTCTACTTTGCAGACAACTGCTTTTGTTGACTGGTCTCTTTTGAGCTTTATTTGGTTTGGTTTTAGTGTCAGACGGAAACCATGGTTTATATGATTCCAGTTAGCCAAATGGTAGATAAAATGGCTTGTGTAGAAATGGCTTTCTTGCAAAATAGCATACTGTTATGTATTCTACTGAGGTTATATTTCACTGATTGTTGCATCAGAGCTTGCAGAGTTTACGATTACAAGTCCTAAACTACCCTTCAGTCAGCATGGCTAGTGGCCATGGTGCCTGGGGGATTCTAGCACTTGTAATCTCACAGAGTAAGTTTTCCAGGTCTGAGAGGTTGCTACTGAACCATTTAGCACAGGTAAAGGTCAGAGACTTGCCCGTTAGTGAATCTGTGGTCAGGGATGGACTCAGGGATGTCTAGATCCTGTTTCTAATCCAGCTACTTCCATGATGATGGTTTCAGTGTCCTTTGATATGCAATTGCTGTTCAGTTCCAAGAATTATAGATGTTATTTTTGATTATCTGTTTCTATCTCTGTGGCTGTCTGTCACCTGGTCTTTGTAACTCCTACTCTACCTTCCCCCCTTCAGTTTTTTTAAAAATTACTGGATTCATTTGAGTCTCACTGCTGGCATTTTTGTGTTTCTCTGTTCTAACTCTTTCTTTGTTCTGGATCTTCCCCAGGCAGCTATATCACGACAATTGGAGTAGATTTCAAAATTCGGACATTAGTGATAAATGGAGAACGTGTGAAACTGCAGATCTGGGATACTGCAGGACAGGAGCGCTTTCGGACTATCACCTCCACGTAAGCTTGGGACAGAATTGGGAATAACTGAGTATTCTGGAAACAGAAAATAGGGCTCATGTGGGGCTCTTGAGTGCTATGAAAGGGAGCTGTCCCCAGATTTTAGTTGGCTAGACTGTAGCTGGAGGTACTGCCTTAAAAGATTGTGCAAAGGTAGTCTATGAATATATTTTCAAACTGTAGACAGCTTGGCATTCAGAGCCAAAAGGCCTTGCTTTGTTGATTTCCCCATGGAGGGGTGAGGGGTTTGTCGTGGTCGTTGGGTCTCATCTTGTGATCTCTTGTTCTGGAGGCAGGTATTACCGTAACACTCATGGCGTCATCATTGTGTATGATGTGACGAATGCTGAGTCCTTTGTTAATGTCAAGCGTTGGCTGCATGAAATCGGGCAAAACTGTGACAGTGTGTGCAAGATTTTAGGTGAGTAACTTAAGAGTTGTAACCCTACCTTCCTTTGTTCAGTCCTATGGCATTGAATGGATGTTGTTCGTGAACTCTGAATATGTTGTTCCATCGTGGTACTTTGGAATCTAGATGTATGAAGCTGTAAGCCAAGGATGCACCTGCTATCATTCACACCAGGTTAGGGAGAAGCTTTGTATCCCTGTTTCTGACTTAATCAGGAAATATGTGACTGGGTCTCAAGGATAGCAATCCTGGAAGTGTCCTCCAGTGCCCATAAAGCTGTTCGTATGGTCAGAAGCATGTTATACTTTTCAGTAGCTGTAGAGTAGGAGTTTCTGGACCCCCCTCTTGTGGTCCCCAAAATCCCCCACTAGTTCCCAAAGCCAAGCCTTCCAATTTTTTTAAAAGAATTGTGATTTAGGGGCAGGTTTGCCTCCCAAATACGTGAAAATATGCAAAAATGTCCCCCAACCTATTCCTAAAATCACTCCAGAACTCTGTACTGCTTTCAAAACATCCATTTTCCTCTGCATTCCTTCTCAAAATGGCAACAGGAAATGATGTGACATCACAAAATGGCATCCTGCAGCCATTTTGAGTGGGAATGCAGAGGAATGTGGCAATACTTGGGCTTGCTGTGTGGGCTGCTTGGGAATTGGCCCCGACCCCTGTTGCAGTTGTCTGTCCCTGCTCTAGAGGCAAAATTGCATGGAGGATGTAACCTGTGGGTCTCACATTCTAGGATGGCTATAGAGGCTGGGCAGCAAGTCCTGTGAGTGGGATGGCTTGTGAAAAGGTAGCACTGCAGTTGTAGAAGATGCTTTGGGATTGCTGTGGCCTTATCAGTGGCTGTGCTGTAGCAAGGGTTGGCCTTTTAAAAATGCATTTACCAACCCAACTGCCAAATGCCATTTTTTATTCTATTTTATTTACACTTGCCAGTAAAAAACCTGGGGGTATTCCACAACTTACCCAGTTTTAAGTAGATATAAATCAAAGGAAAAAGGAAGAGGGGGGAGAGATGCATTTTCTGTAAATGTCAACACACATATGCTTGTCTGAGCTTTAGTTCTACCAAACAGAGAAGTGCCGGCAAAAATTGGAGAGCAGCCTTTCTAAAAGAGAACTGCTAATATATCAAATGACCGGATGCCAGAACTGATTGCAGATTGCATTTTTCACAATCCTACAATAGTTGTTTCAAAATATTTTTCTGCCTCCTTTCAAAATAAAGTTCCTCGTCATGGCAATTTAGGGTACCCAAAACAATACAGTTTAAAGTAGTTTAATTAAAAGTAGATAAAACATCTAATAGATGTAGTGGTAAAAATAACAGTATAAAAGTTAAAAGAGGGGAAAATGCTAATAATCATCTGAAAGGGATATGACATCACTTCTAGTGTACCCAAAATGTGATGATGTGCCCCCATGTGTATGCAGGGATAAAAATTGGCTGCACACCCCTGTGGTTGCCCCCTCTTACTTTGGAGGATGGTATTTGCATCCTCCATGTGATTGCCCAGGGTGTGATTCAGAGCTCGCCTAAAGGTGACTTTGATAATCTGAATCAGCCATTAGTTCTGTGAAGGCATCCCAGCATTTTGTAGCCATTGCAGTTCATTTGGTCTTTGAGATCACGGGGAGAAGCGCCCCTGGTGCTGCTATAAGTGACTGAGTTCTACTCTGTGCTTTCTGGAGCAACACATTTAGTGAAGTAGCACCTACTGCATGGAATATGCTTCTCTCTAGAATTTGACATGCTCCAATAATTTTTAGTTTTAAATGCATGTTTTGTCAGCTTTCACTGTGTAGTCCAACCTACTGTGTCGTTCTTGGGACACGGCAGCATCAATTAAGAAAGAATGCCAGACAGCTTTGGCAGGCTGGTAATTCCAGCTTGTGGAAAATGTTCAGTGACTGATAATATCTACTAAATAATGGGAAGATAACAAAAATGTAATGGGGTTTAATTAAGCCAAATTGTAGGAACTTTGGAGGGGAGGTATGTCCTTCATTTTAACTTAGGGAAGGCAGGTTCACAAGAAGCTTTTTGATTTGCTGATTGCAGAATGATTGACTCTGGTGTCAAAATGAAGTTAATTCATTAACCTCTGGACCAACTTTCCCTAACCTAGTGCCTTCTAACTTTTTGGACTTCAACTCCCATGTTGATTAGACCCATCTGTCTCTACAGCCATTACTCTTGCAGTGGCTTCTTCTGTAATGTTGAAAGCTATTGGATCCTTTTAATTCCCTGTCTATCTTCTTTTGCCTCCATCCCCAAATCGTGTCAGTGGGTAACAAATGTGAGGACCCATCCCGGAAGCAGGTGGAAACTGCTGATGCTCGGCGATTCAGTGAGCAGATGGGAGTGCGGCTCTTTGAGACCAGCGCCAAGGAAAATATCAACGTTGAAGAGGTACTAGACTGCATGGTTAAGAGGGAAGAGAAGGGAAAGCAGCATTGATTTTGGAAAGTCCTCAGTGCCTCAAGAGGGATGTCTGTGGGGAGGGCAACCATAGTAGTAAAAGCAGAGCTTTGAAAAGTTACTCTTTTTTTTTTTTGGACTACTAACTCCCAGGAATTCTAGGAGTTGTAGTCCAAAAGAAAAAAGGTAAAGTCTTTCAACTCTGAGCAAAAGGAAGAGTCATTCCTTTTCCTTGTGTCTCCACTCTTGCAGATGTTCAATGCCATCACAGCCATGGTGCTCCGAACCAAACAGGAGAACCTGGCACGCCTCCAGCAACAGAACGAAGTTGTCAAAATCAACAAGCCGAAGAAGAAGCCATCAGTCAAGAAATGCTGCTGAAGGGGCAATTCCTCTCCCCCTCCTTTCTCTATCTTTTCTTCTCCCTCAGAAAAATTCTCCAAAGGAGTGGACTGTGGAAAGCTGAATGGTTCAAAAAAATAGTTGCTGTATGATTTGTGTGTGTTGTGCGGGATGGGCACAAGAAATCTGTGTGAATGATGCCCCCCAAGCGTGGGAATCGGACTCCTCCTGTCCCCAGCCCTTGGGGAGATTTGAGTTGCTAGTGTAGAAAAATCTATTCAAACACGGACATCTCCTCTTGGAGGTAGTGAATTCTGTTAATGGAAGGAGCAGGGCATGTTGTGGACCATTAAAAATACAAACTACTGAAACAAACTGTAACAAGATGATGAGTAGAAGGATGTGGAATACAGATGAGTTAGAGGTTGTAGTCCTCTCTCCTCCCTCCCCCAACCCACAGCCATTTTGCCTGTAAACTCTTCTCATTTTATTTTACTTCTCACATCCCTGTCCTGTGTTGCCACTTTACTGCAACACACGTACCCATTGTTGGGTCACTATAAGGAGAGGGGGGTTAAGGATGGGTATTAATTGGGAGGCAATAATTCCTTGCTTTATACCTATTTCCTGTGGCCCGCAAAGCATAAGCTGAAGCTGGGGAAATGCAACAGAAGATGCCTCAACACACCATCTAGCAATACTAGGAATTTTTGCCATTTTCTTTGCCTTCCTTTTGCTCAAAAATGGGGTTCAGAAGATAGTCTTTGTGCCTGGGTTAGGAACCAGGATGATGTTCCTTTCCCACCATCTGCAATAGGATTGTCCATCTCTTCCTGATTAACCCCACAAGTCTTGGAGAGAGTAGCCGTGTGTATCCATGTACTTACAGAGGTAAGCTTGAAGAAAATCTTTCTTGACAACCTCTCCATGCTTGTACGTGCAACCTGGTTTTGGATTGCTTTCTCATCTGCCCAACTTCCATTCCTGAAACTTAGGAGCTAATCAGAAGCAGGGAGGTGTCTGCTTCAAGTGGCGGACTGTGAAACTCTTCCTGGGCTTGGGAGATGGTCTCCACTCTGCAGTTGCCCAAAGGTGGGTACAACAGGGCAGAAACCCTCCTTCTGTTATCTTTAGATATGGGGACCTTCTGACTGTGCAATATGTCTGCTTCATGAATTATTTTATATACACAAAAATGAATTATGTACATAATTAAAACATCTTGTTTTAACCCACTGCTAATGGCATTACATGTTAAGGAGACACCACTATTCAATAAAGAAATTTAGATATGAATCCATCTCTGCTGCTTTTTTATTTTTCCAAGGTGTTCATCAGTCACAGTGCCCTCTCTTGATGGCCTCTGGGATAACACTGGCATGGCATGTCAGCTACATAGAGAGCATGGTGGGAGAAGGAGGTTTAGAAAGTTTTTGTTGTTGCTATTAAGTGAAAGTGAAGAGAGAACTGAACACTGAACTTCCTTTTTGTTTTTGATATAGCCTAACACCTCACCTCTAATAAAGTATAAAAGATGAAAGTAGAAAACCCATTCTGAAATGTTTTTAAAAGTACATATTGCAAGTTAAGTTCTAGCACCATCTGACACCATTGCTGCACTTTTTGTTCATAATGGCTAGCCTCCTACTGGAAGAGAAAAAAAGAGTACATGACAATACGTACACCAAAAATGGTTGCATATAGACTTCACAATGAAAAAAAAAAAGAGAATCAGATTATTGCAATTGACCTGAAAAGCTGGGGTGCTGCTGTACAGAATGGAAAACATTTGTGGTACTCTCTGGGATGCTCAGTCATGGTGCGACTGTTTGGAAGCTGGACCAGCCAACAGGAGAAGACAACTTTGGCTTCAAGTCAGGAAGATGGATTGAAAGCTTCAAACTTCCATTTCCTCCTCTGCTACCGCTGATTTTTGCTGGGTCTGTACAGAAGCACTCATGGAAGAGGGCATAGTCATCAATGTCCGAATGGTCTGCAAGCTCGACTTATTGTGAGGGCTCCATAAGACAACCTCTGTGCAAGGATTCCTGTGAGAAGGAAGGAAGTGGTTACTGCCACAAATTACCTACTTTTCTGTGTGTCTCCTTCTTCCCCAAATTCACATTATACTTACAGAGAGAGAAACATTTCTTCGGCTGTAACGCTGGCTTCTCCAAGTCCTACTTGTAAGACAGAAGGATGTGTCAGCATGGGGCACTCAGGCATGATGTATTCCCCATCCACGATTACATTGTTGAGCTCAGTTTCATTGGCTGAGCTGGTTTCTTCATGTACTCCATCTTGGGAAAGCCTAGGATAGAGAAGAAGATTCTATGTAATGGAAGCCTTTTAGTTTCCTTTGACCCCATTCCCTATAAAAACACTACGTTGCAGTGGTCCCCTACTACCTCTGCTGCAGCTCTTTCAATCGTGTGTATGCCTGTTGCCACTTGGGGTCTTCATCATGGATAGGGAAGCCATTGGAACTATAGATGTGGTCGTTCTCCAGGCTGAGGGAATTGAAGCGGGCAGCCATCTTGTCCTCTGAGAGGAAATGTTTGGAACTGGGCTCCCTTTTGAAATAGAGAAAATGATGTCAATTTAGTACATCATCCAGCTGCACCAATCCTGCTTTCAGCTAGTCCAAGCCAAACTGATTTCCCGTGAGGCCTATAAGCATGGTCCATCATGGACTGTAACATTTGATTAGGTAGTGTGTTTAAAAACACTTCTGATAAAGTGTCAATCTACTTTCAAAATTCAGTGCAGTGCAGTATTGGGTGTTTACATTTGCTGCATGATAATGTCATGTTGAACTTGAAAGAGGACTTTCAATATGGTTCATAATGATGACAGTAGGCAATACTCAAAGCTTGGGAAACATCGGAGGGCTACAATCAGAGATGGGGTGATGGTAGAAAATTTTCCTATGCCATATTTTTCTGTGGAAAAGTTTTTTATCCATTTATCCATATCTGTCTGGGGTGTTGTACTGCAATCAACTGTTTAGTAAGCAGAACATTTAACAGTTATTCTGGATCATTTTTCTCAAGTTTGAAATAGAACTGACAAATAGTGCAGAGTGTGAGCAAGTGAAGCTGAAGGTATTACTGCCATACCTCAGCAAAGGAAAATTAAACTGCTGCTATGAAATATGTCAGGTGCAGCTCTCTTTAGGTGTGTGTTCTAAAAAATAATGTTCTTTCAGGTGTTGTCATTTTTTTGGCGGGTTATATGTAAGGGTATATCTCAGTTGATAAAGTAGATGTGTTCCTAGGTTTTACTTCTGTAATAGAAACTTTGATATCAGAGGTTGAAACAACATGGGAAGAATAGATAGGTTCCTACACACATACAAAAAGAACAGTAGTTCAACATGTTCCAGCCAACATTTTTAAGCCCTTGTGAAAGGAAACAACCCGGTCAGGTAAGCCTTGCATAAGTAGGCAAAAACATTTTGAATCTTGAAAAATTGAATGCTTTTCCCAAAAGCATGTTTATCTTTCAACAGCCTCCACTTATGATTTCCATTTTGATGATGAAACTTATAGATGGATGCTTTTCAGCATGCCAACAGGGTAGGGCAGGGGACTCTGCTTTCCCTCTTCCTTTCTGTTTTGCTTTTCACTCATGTTCAGTTAGTGATTCTGGATGTAGCTGTTTACCTTGCCTATTCTGCATAAGCGCACATTAACTACAGTGGGAATATCCAGAGTAGAATCCCATTCTTTCCTAGGTCCGTCTTTTTGCATTGTTTACTTCAGAGATGCTGCTGAAACCTAACACTGAAGGTCTGTTTTTCTTCAGCTCTCCTTCACCATCCTCCCAATGCCAGTGCTGCAAAAAACCCAAACCAAAATGGAAAACAGAAAAAAAATCCAACTAGACAGAAGATGGGGGCATCGGGGCTGGGCTCATATAAAAAAGACTTTGAAAAAAGGAGCTTCTTTGTCAGAGGTTTTGTTAACTGAGCTATGCCTGCATTAGAATTAATAACCTCTATGTTAAGTTTCGAATGGGTTTGAATACAACATTTAAGCCAAAGTTTCTAAATCAGATAACATTATATTGAGCAACAGAAAATTTTCCAGTTCTTTTTTTTTCTGGAAAGCTGACATCACTGACTACAGGTCCTCATGGCTATGGTATATGGGGAATTCTGGTACTCCAAAAACGTAATTTTTCCAGGTTCTGAAAAATACATTAAGAAAGTGCACGCTTTAAGGTTACAGCTTCCACAGCTTGTTCCCAAAAAGTCCAGTGCCCTGGAAAAATCTGTAAAATCATTTTCAGAAAGAAAGACAGACTATATTTTGCAAGCTGAAAAAAAGTCTACAGGAAAACAAGATCATGGGATTCTAATCTGTATGCAAGAAAAAAAAAAAGATTACAAAGATGAACTAGGGCCACTGTCATCAAAAAGCTTCTGTCCTACCCTGGCAAAGTTTCCCCTCATATTCTACTCTGACTTACTGATCTCTGTTCTCCAGGTGGCGTTTGAAAGTGAGAGATCCTGGGCGGCACCTAAAAGAAGACGAGAGAGTTGCATTCAAGAGCCAGATGTTTGCCTTTCCTAGATCTCTTTTGCACCACAGAATTATGACAGCTGGATACCATTTTAACGGCAATGGCTGCATCCTGCAGAATTCTGGAATTTGTAGTTTGGTGAGGCACTAGAGCTGTCTGGCAGAGAATTCTAAATATCTTACCAAACTGCAGATCCCAGGATTCTACAGAAGGAGTTATAATACTTAAAGCGGCATCAAAATGGTTATAATTGTGTAGTGTGAAACAGATCCTAACCACTGGCATACCTTTATTATGCCAAAATTAAAACAGCCACTCCTCACCCAATTGTAGCTCAAAAAAAACCTCACAGGTTGACAAGGCGTTCCTTTTGCTACTTTATTCCCATGTTCATCATCGTCTTCCCTCTCCTACATGTTTGAGTACACTCCCATAGTCCACTTCTAAGCCCTTTACAGTTTAGGAGCAGAATACCTGAATGACTCTTCGGCCACACATACCCTCCCCATACCTGAGGACTGAAGGTAAGGGTCTTGTCGGCTGCCGAGGACCAGTTTATTGGTGATATCTTAGTTAATGGCTGCCTTCTTCCTGCTTTCAGCAGTAGGCCAAAGATCTTTTTGTTTTCCCAAGCCTTCAAACAGGTGGGCAAAATGTTGCCTATAAGATGCATCCAGGCACTGGCTGATTTTTATTCCTGTCAAAAGAGCAAGACAAACACCCACCCCCTCCACCCCTGGAAGTTTCCAGGCATTTGATCACCTTTTAAACAGGTCACAGACATTTCAGTTTGACGCTAAAAATCAATAATCAAAAATTAGAAATGTGAGCTACTTTCGCAGTTTGAGGAGTTTATGTAACTCAGGATTTCTGGAACTTGCACACATCTACTTTAAAGGTTGTGGCTTACTGAGTTTTACCGGTTTTATCACCATTTTTGCTTTTAAACTAGATTTCTTAAACTGAACTTTATTGTAAAGTGCCTTAGGAACCTTGCTTTTAAAAAGTATATGCATATCCATAATAACTACAGCGAGCCTTCCACTTTTGCAATTTCAGCACTTCTGGTTTTGACTTTTGTGGGTTATTTAATTTATTTAAATTTTTTTTTACTCAATTTGGCCCTGCCACAGAAAAAAATATGTTCTCTCTAGGAATCTCTACGTCCTCCAGCATGATTCTGGTAAAAGTGGACCACAGAGTCACACCAGAAGATCTAGAGAGAACACCTCTCTAGGCATTGCTAGGTCCTCCAGTGTGACTCTATGGCCCATTTCTGTTGGACGTTGACCATAGAATTGTGCCGGAGAACCTCAAGATTCCTAGAGATGTGTTCCCAGGTAAAAAAGAAAATAAATGAAACAAAACTGCAGCATTTGTGATTTTTATTTTTGTGTTCTTTTCCCACTTTTGCAGGGGTTTTGTGCCCCTCACGCCCACAAAGGGCGTGTAAAAAGATTCATTGTAAATTGTAAATTGTAAAGATTCATTGTAAATTTACAATGTTCATTGTAAAAAGATCTGCTGCAAAGTTGCAAATATAGCTGCCTCTGTAACCCTCCCACTTTGTTTGCTAACCAAATAGCAAAGATGAACTGGGAAAAGAAGAACAAATAAGGGTGCACCTTTTCTTCTTTGGGTAAATCTGAAAGCCTCCACCATGGAGCCATATCTGTGAATAGGAGAGTGAGTGCTCTGCTGAAGTCATTCATTTCCCAATCCATCCACAAGATGGATTCTTCCTTCCTGCCATCCAGGGAAGAGCCACATATCATAGACTTACTGGGACCGTAGTGTACCACTGAAGTTCACCGCTCCTTGGCTTGACCTGACCCACGACACTTTGCGTGTCACATCTCGTTGCCAGCCAGAGGCTGTGCTGTGTCTCCAGCTTGCATTCCCTGACAAAAGAGAGCAATGCAGGGATGGGCTGGAGGGAAGCAACATGGCTGACTGATCACCAGCTGCTGGATCCATCTGTGAAGTAAATGGTAAAGAGATGATGGTCAAAGGAAGACTTTCCTCTCCTACACAGGCATGATAAGATACCCTCCAACCATCCCCATTTGGCAAGGACAGTCCCAGTTAATCCCGAATTGTACCTCCTTTTCGTCTACTTTTAGAAAGTCCCGGTTTCTCTCTGCTCCTCCCACTTTCCCTCTTCTTCCTCTGCTTAATTCAGTTGCTGCAAACTGAGCTCAAAATGCAAAACGACTTTGCACTCAACTAATTAAGTAGGCAGGAAGGAGAAGGAGGTGGTGCAACCTTGCCCTTCCCAGTAGGATGAGGCAAAAGTAAAGCGCTGCAGCCTCTCCTAGCTTATCTGTTTGTTTGCATTAATATCCTTTGCCATCATGACTACATTCTGATGTTGCCACATTCTGTTGCTGCCCAAATTTTCATCTGTTACATTTTTGAGTGTACATGAGCATGGCACATTATTGATTATTGATTGATTATTGATTATGTTAGTGCAACCTTGTTAGTGGAAGCATGCTAGAATGACAGCACAATGCTGTAGGAAGCTTTTAAAAAGCTTGATCTGGTGCAGAATATAAAGGTAATATCTTCATGCGAAGCCCACCAAAGCACAAATTTCCATTTTGCAAATATCACTTTAGGGGGCCTCTTGTCTTGGCATACAGATTGAGGCAGACTGAGATCTGGAATAGACAGACCAAGCCTCCCCAAACGTTGCACAATATTGGGAACCTACTGAACGAAGCAGTCTGTGGTATAGGGCCAATGAATGGAGGAACCTTCTGAAACACAGATGCTACTGGAGGTTCCCTCTCTGTTCTTCTATCTGCAAGCAGAGGAATTTGTATTAAGGTAGGACTTTGTCATTTCAGCTGGGTTGCTATTGAAAATAATTTAACTGGCTGAGTAATGTTATTTCTTTTTGTTGGTATTTTTACTCTGTTTTCTTGAATTATATTTCTGTTTTTATCTGAATTACTGTATGCTGTCTTGAGTGTCATTTTTGACAAAAAGTTGGATATAAATTAAATTCTCCTTTTTAATTTTTTATTATTAATTCTGAAAGCCAGTGTGTTATATAGTGTTCTGAGTGTTGGACTCCAGTGCTGGAGACCAGGATCTGAATCCCCACTTGGCCATAGAAACCCATTGGGTCCTTGGGCAAGTCACATTCTCTTAGCCTCAGAGAAGGGCAAGGACAAACAAATCTGAACAAATCTTGCCAAGAAAATCCCCTGATAGGGTCTCCTTAGGATCACCATAAGTCAGAAATGACTTGAAGACACATAACAGCACCAACATAAATTTTAGATGCAATCCTTTGTGTCATTAAATAATTTAGGAAGATATGGCAGAGGACCTTCCTGATTCATGCAAGACATGGACTAGACTTGCAAGGCCTAGTCATGTTGCTCATGTTGATGTTGCTCCAGATGATACACAATGACTGTCTAAAGCTGTATACTATAGGGGACTAATGACAGATAAACTGGTTTCCACTGAATGATCTCTTAAGAGAACAGAGGCTTCCTGGAAGACAGTTTGAAAAGCCAGCGCATTGAATTCATAGCCCAACATCTCCACTAAGTCTTTGTTGGCGCAGATCTGCACAATTCAGAACCTTGCTTTCATCTGCAAAGCCTTAGCCCAAGACAGAAACCTGGAAGTCCTTTATATCCAGTATTTGTTGATCAATTTCCATTGTATTTGATCACTGGACATGCTCGCTGAGGCTAATGGGAATTGCAGTTCAACATCTGGAAAGCCACAGGTTCCCATCCCTAGACTAGGCCCTACGTGTAATCAAAGAGCCTGCATCCAGGCACACCCAGTGTCGCCTGCCATCGGCTAAAATATATATTTCTGTGGCTGATCTTTTAGAACACTCTTCCTAGCAAATTCCCCACCTCATCTTCGAAGTAACCTCTCGGGCTGGACAGTTAACAGTATACTTCACAGCTGAGGGCTTAAAACATTAAGGCAAAATAGTAGAATGGGTTGTGTTTGATCCAAGCAACAACTGATCCTGGATTCTGTGGAACTATTCTTAGTATTTTTTTAAAGATGTTTTGCTCTGGAGTCTGCTTTCCCTGAAGGGCACTGGGACACTAGAGTTATGACACGGCTGTCTGCTTGCCACTTCTTTTTTCCCAGGGTTCAGGATCTAAACAGATCACCTGTCGGTCCTCTGATCTTTTCTAAGTTAAGGGCTTCCCAGGCCAACTCAGGATAAGGCAACTTTGCCTTGACCTGACTCGCGCCGGCTAATCCAGCCCCTACGACGCCCACAGAATGTCAAGAAATAGGGATCCCAGCATCCTTTGCACCTCCCCGCGGACATTTCGAGGGAGCCCCAGCGCCACCCGCCCAGTAAAAATCCCAGCAGGCTTTGCGCTCGATCCTTGCCACAACATGGTGGGCGTGTCGACGCCACAGGAAAAGGCGTGGCTATTTCTGAAAGTGGGGACGGGCGCCCGTTGATCCCGGGCACGTGCCTCCTGCAGGAGAGGGAACGCGGCTGCCAGAAACGGTTAGTAGAGGCCCAGGCGGCGGGAGGGGGGGATGTGGGCCTGCAGGGAGCCTGTGTGCATGCGCCGTGCGATAAAGGAGGGGGGTTATAGCTATTTCTTACCGCCCGGAGATTATTTATGACGCCCTTCTCTACAATAGTTCGTGGGAGAATCTCTTGGAAGCCGAGGATGAAGCGGCGTATAAAGTCAAACAAGATTCCCTTATCACGTGAGGGGGGATAAATCGTTGCAACCGTGAGGTAGGTTGGGAAGTGTAGTCCCAACGTCCGCTTTTTTACCGGCCTGGGGCTGAAATATTGGTCCCGGAAGCCTACGTATCCCTTCACGCCTTTCGCGCCGCTCTATGTTTGCTTGACCATAGAGATGGAAAGTTAAGAATGGACACGCGCCTCCTAGCGCTGGCTTGTGATTGGAGCCTGTCGGAGGTTGGAAGCGAGCCTTTCTCCGTGCCTTTGAATAGGATGGAGGGCAAAGAAAGGCAACCTTAAGTTCTTCGATGACTTTATTTTACGGAGTGTGTGTGCATGAAGAAATGATAGAATTGGAGGTTTATTCATCTCCGGAATTAGTACCCCACAGTTTAGTCCCCCTTCTTTGTGAAGATGGGTGGGGTGGAAACTTTGCAGAGGTACTTTTGAAGAGATGCTTCATGTTACAGTATATTGTATTTTTCATATTTTATCTGGATAATTTATTTTACAATTGTATTGTATAGTTTTATATTTTATTATTCTTTCTCTCTGTGTGGGTATGTTATACGTAAATATTTTAGATTGTACACCTTTGGGAGGACCCTCTATTTTTGGCTATTTAACTTGTAAAATACCATGTACGTTGATGTACTAAATGATAATAATAATAAGAATAGGGAAATGAGTTTGTAACTTCTCTGAATCAGCAGTGGTGAAGCTGTGCCCCTAAAAATGTCAGACACCAATGCCCATCATTCCTTGCCATTGGCTGTGATGTTTAAAGCAGATGGGAATTGTAGTTCATCATCATCTGAAGGGTCACAGGTTGGCCAGCCCTATTTTAGGGCCTTTTTGTGACAAAAAACAAAGTAAATAAAAATGTTTTAAAAACTTGGAGCAGTTTCCAGTTTTGCAGTGGGCTGAGATGTGTAGAGCGGAGCTGGATGTCAGTGGTCTTTTCCTCTTCAGGTTGTAAAATTCTTCTCAAAACCCAAAAGTTTAGCACACACAATTTACACATTATATCTGGGTGAAGGATAGAAAATGGCCCAGAACTCAGAATTTCAATTTTTAAGTACAGTTACAAGGATGTAATTGGATATTTAATCCTCTCCTCCCTGTATTTATCTGAACTTTATGTGTTCCTCACCCATAAGTGCTAGAACCTTGAGAATCAGTATGGTGAAGTGGTTATAATGTTATATTAATATTTGAGAGACTTGAATTGAAACTCTCTCAGCCAAGTGCCTCAGTGGTGACTGTGGGTTATGGATGATGATGTGAACTGATGAGAGCTACAGTCCAACAGCATGTGGATGGTCGTACATGTTCCCCGCTCCAACTTGATATGCTTTAAAGAGATGTATTTTCTTCTGTTGTTTCCCAGTAAAATATTTGTGGGTAAGGAGAGGTGGGACTCCGTATGATTCTCTAGATCAGGGCTTTCCAAACGGTGCGCCGTGACACATTGGTGTGTCACCTGAAGTGTGTAGATGTGTCGCCTGCAATCTTGGAAATGTATGTTATTATTTATTTTTAAAAATATATGAAAGGTTTTCATGAGATATGTTGTGACCCCATACATTTTGTTATTACTATTTATGTATATGTCTGTATCTCTTATAAAGGGTTAGCTTAACCTCCAGTTTGCTAGTAAAACTGAAATTACTCTGTCACGAAATGATGAATGTCTGAAAAGTGTGTCACCATCACGAAAAGTTTGGAAAGCTCTGCACTAGATGTTGTTGGACTGCAGCTACCAACATTGCTCACCAGTAGCTCTGCCAGCTCAGGCTGCTGGGATTTGCAGTCCTGCAACTCTGGAGGGTTGCATAGTTCCCACTCTAGTGTAAAACACGAAACCTAGAGGAGACCTGTTGTACGTGATGTTGTTGCACTTGGCCGTTAAAAGACAGAGAAACTGGAGACATCTTTGGTGGCCACGCTTTCTGCTTGCTAATATGTTTGTTGGCTTCCAGTCCAGTCGGTGTTACCTGTCCACATATGGAGCTGTCCGTGAGCACCTCAACTCCTGATTGGCCCGGGATCTCCATTGTGTGAAGGTGCTTTATGCCTGTAGGGCTTGTGTAGTGGGATGAAATATATGTTGAAAGGGAAGGGAACTACCAGAGGGCTGATTTGGGCCGCAGGGCTTGAAATCCCCACCCCTGGAGTCTGCTAGGGAATAACGTTGGACTGTGGCTGCAAATTACTTACAAACCACATTCTCGCAGTTTCAGCTTCACTTTTCTGCCCTGTAATATGGACAGGATTGTGTCGTCTCTAGAATAGATTGCATTTGAATTCACAGGACTTTTTTAAAACAAATAATATTTTCTCCACAAAATAAGTCCTGAGTTTGCAAAGGCATTGTCTGCTCTGTATGTTTGTATGTGCTTGAGTGTGTCTGTTTGTTTGTGTGTCTCAAGCTTTGCCCTCCAGATGGAACCCAGTATCCAGTAAAGTGAGTTGCTCCATTGTGGAGGGAAGCCAGAGGACAAGCTCATGTTGTGGTAGCTGTGCTGGCTGGGAGTTGCAGTTCAAACTTTCATTTGTGTCCAGCTGGGATCTTTGCATCTTGCAGAATGGTTAACTGCAATTCTGGGCAGATTTTTAACAAACTCTAGAATTCTTGGTGATCTCCAGGCCTGATCCTCTTCACTTCCAAAAACCAGACAAGACTGGCATCTTCAGGGTGGTACTGTAGGCCTGACTTCTCTTTTCACCTTTCTCCAGATGGATATTCAGCGATCGCTTGAGCTCCTGCACATGACCATCTACTCCCAGAGCGTCTCACCTTGTGGCAAGTATTTAGCAGCTGGGAACAACTATGGAGAGATTGCCATATTCAGGTAATCAGACGTCTATTAATACAAAAGATGTTTTTTGGGTGGGATAGTAACTCGAAATGATCTTACATTTCATGGTCTTTCTCCCACTGTACAGCCTGTCAGCAGCACTGAGTTCAGAGGCCAAGGAGGAGAGCAAGAAGCCAGTAGTATCCTTTACAGGTAGATATCTATGGTCAAATGAATTCCAAGAACTCACATGATGCACTGTGACTTCTTATGCCAACTAATTTCTTTGTTGCAGTTGGCCATTTGTGGCACTGTAAAGCACATTCCCCTTCAAAGCATATTCCAAGGCCCGTTGTCAGGTTATGTTGTGATTGAACAAATCCCAAGAGGATTCACTGTGGTTGATGTTTGTGTTATTTCCCTTAAAACCCACATTTTTACAGTTTAGAGCTAAGAAGAGAAGACTGGGGCCAGGTGGATACAGAAGTTAGTACCTTGCTGCCTCAGTTTGGCATCAAATTGTGTACTTCATCACGGGAGTTCCCCACTTGTGAGGAATGCAATTTTTTGTTGATTGCTTGTGGTAAGATGAGGATATCTCATGAGTCATCTCAGGAAGTTATGCCAAGTCTACCCTGAACCTTGCTCCTTCTTTCCTGGACATTACTCCTTCTTTCTGTAGCCCACGACGGTCCCATCTATGCCATGGTTTCCACAGACCGGCAGTTGTTAAGTGCTGGCAACGGTGAAGTCAAGGCTTGGAACTGGAGTGAAATTGTGAAGAAGGTAAGGAGAGGTTCTTTGTCAGTCACCTCACTGTTTCTCTTGTCCTCTGCTGCTGTTCTTAATCTGTCTGCTTTCTGTGTTAGGGCTGCAAAGAAACCTGGAGTAGGAGGCCACCTTACGGGTATAACTCTCTTCTCTCCTTCCATTTTCCTCACTACTTTTTTCTTTTATAGGCATCCACATGCTATATTTATGTTTCATTTTCTCTTCAGGAGCAGACTAGAGGTACCGGAGATCAACAGCCTTCAGCTGAACCTCAAGGTAACAACCACAGTATAGCATGGGAAGGTTCCAGCATGGCTTTTTCAGCTGCCTCACATTCACAGTTGTTTTCCTCCTTCAGGATAATAGTCTTCTAATGGCTGGTGGAGACTGTGCTATTCACATGATGGATCTAGAATCTGGAGCCTTTACTGTGAGTGTTTGGGGTAGGGATGAGATGTGGGAAAGATGGACAACATCTCCTAGATTTTGCGCAACCCAGCACCTTGCCTAATCTCTTGTTACTAAGTCATACTGGAATGGTTTCTGTGTCTGGATAAATATGTTTAGCCTGTTAACTTTCTCAACAGATAAAGTGTTTTTAGTGTCTATGTAGTTTTCTTCTGTACTCATGAACTAAAAGTTTATTAAAAACAAATACTGCTTTCTCAGATTCTTTGTCGAAGTGCCACAGCAGAGCTTTCCAAACTTTTCATGTTGGTGGCACACTTCTTACACATGCATAATTTTGTGACACAGTAATTCAGTAAGTAAGTGGAGGCAGCCCCTCCACCCGAGCCTGGCCTGCCACCGCCCTTGCTGGAGTCTTCCTGGCCCTGGGGGTGGTGGTGGAAGAGGCAGCCCCTCCACTTGGGCCTGGCCTGCTGCTGCCACTTCCCTTGCCAGGGTCTTCTTCAGCCCAGGCGGCGGCAGCAGAGGTAGCCCCTTCATCTGGGCCTGGCCTGCTGCACCAGTGGGAGAGGCAGCCCCTCCACCCGTTACCTACACCTACACCCTGCAGCTGACACACTAACGTGTCGCAGCACATAGTTTGGAAAGCTCTTGCTACAGCAACATAGCATACCAATATAACAGTCTTCCTCAATGAGTGCGCAATATCTGGGAATGATGAGGTTTGTAATACAGCTTCCCCTCTATCCAGTTCTCTGTTTTCTGAAGCCACCATACTACTTCTGTGAGCTATTTATTTGATATGACCACTGCGAGCATGGTGGATTTTAATTCACTTTGCTCTGTCTCACCCACAGCATAAATTTCAAGGCCACACTGATTACATCCACTGTCTGGCTCTTCGAGAGCAGCTCAGAGAGTGCTTGTCAGGCAGCGAGGATGGCACAGTGCGCCTTTGGGGTAAGGATCTGTGGTTTGGTGCTTCTTCCCAGTCTTCTATTAGACTCTTGGCTACCTGTTTTTATACCTTGGGAAGTTTGGCTTCTAATATATGCCCCCAACTCCCTCAAAATCAGCTTTGGAGGTTCCTGAAGGATGCTTAAATTTAGATGCTGTCTAGGCAGGGCCTTCTCAGGTTGAACCCAGTATTGTGAAAGGGGCTCCTTAAACGTGAAACCTGTAAGATTGATTGATTGATTGATTATAGCTTACCATGATGGTTATGGGAATTCTGAGATTTGGAGATCCAGTATAAAACTATTCTACCCTTATTCTGGAAAACCTGCCTAAAGTTGAATGTGAAGGAATTTAGGATGATATAGTAGGGGATCAGCCTTTAATTTAATGTGTCATTCTCCATTATCTGACAATTGCCAATACATTTACATATACTAATTTTATTTTTTTGAGAATTATGCTTTAGATCTAACATTTACTTCAGTGTAGGAGGGAACTGGTAGAATTTTCTCTGAATATTCCTTGCTTAAAAAACCCTATGGAATTCATGGGGTCAACATAAATTGACAGGTGAATTGAAGACGCACACGCACGTGTGCGCGCGCACATGCACACGCACGATAGTTTGAAATTTCTTGAAAAGAAGGACATTTATTCTAGAAATGTGAATTTGGAGGCTGCTTGATGTCTACGTCGAGTGCTTTTATTGGCCAAAAGTTGGGAAGGGGTGTTAAATAAATTTCTGTTTTTCAGATTTACGCACTGGAAGTCAGGTTCAGTCCATTGAAGTGCACAAATATGAGGTATGATTATTTTTTTTCTATCTTCCTGAAACAAGAGATTTCCTGTTCCTCACTGTTTTTAATTCTGTGCCTATCCGTTTGCTTTACTGTTTTCAATTATTTATGAAATAGACTCTGAACATTAAATCCCAGCTACTAACAGAGAATGAAAGGAGCTTGCAATTCATCAAAACTGGAGACATGAACTAATCGCATATGTAACTTCACATTTTACCGAAACTATGTAAGCCTTCGGGAGAATGAAGCATTACTCATTTCCGATCAGAGTCTTTATGTGTGGGCCTGACACCATTAGTTAACCAATCGGGAAATAAATTTCCTCCAGGCATCCTCCCTTAACATTCATCTCAATTCCCTTAGGATTGCAGCCGGCCACAGAATGGGAAGTGGATCCGTTGCCTGGCAACAGACTCTGACTGGATGGTAAGTGTGTTGACTTTCTGCTGATGAAAGAGAATTGCTAGATATCCCAGGATGCACTGGGCTAGTGCACCCATCTTGGGTGTTCACTAACTGGGCTTGAGTAGTCTCGTGGCCCCAGCATCCCTAACCTTCACATCTCCTTCCTTGGAGCACCTCGTTCTGCCTAGGCTTTCCTGAAATTGGGTGTTTGAAATTGGGTGCAAGGGGCAGTAGATGTTTGCAGTCTCAGAAAAATTTGTGAGGGTAGCAGTGACGGGGATCCAGGAGTCTTGGTAGATCAGAAGCTGAGCATGAGTCAGCAGCGTGATGCGGCAGCCAAGAAAGCCAATGCGATTCTTGGTTGCATCAATAGGAGTATGGTGTCTAGATTGAGAGAGGTAATGGTACCACTCTGTTCTACTTTGGTTACACCTCATTTGGAATACTGTGTCCAGTTCTGGGCACCTCAGTTCAAAAAGGATATTGACAAGCTGGAGCATGTCCAGAAGAGGGCGACCAAAATGGTGAAGGGTCTGGAAGTCATGCCCTATGAGGAGTGGCTTAGGGAGCTGGATATGTTTAGTCTGCAGAAGAGAAGGTTAAGAGGGGACATGATAGCCGTGTTTAAATATTTGAAGGGATGTCATATTGAGGAAGGAGTGAGCTTGTTTTCTGCTGCTCCAGAGACTAGGACAAGGAGCAATGGATTCAAGCTGCAGGAAAGGAGAGTCCACCTGAACCTCAGGAAGAACTTCCTGACAGTCAGAGCTGTTCAGCAGTGGAATATGCTGCCTCGAAGTGTGGCAGAGTCTCCTTCTTTGGAGGTTTTTAAGCAGAGGCTCGATGGCCATCTCTCAGGAGTGCTTTGATGCGGGTTCCTGCATGGCGGGGGTTGGAATGGATGCCCCCTGTGGTCTCTTCCAGCTCTATGATTCTAACAGTGGGCCAGTCTTTGTTTGTTCTCTAGTATTGCTAAAGCAGGCAAAAGAATTAAGGAGACAGGTTTTGGGTTCCCTTCCTTATCCAACCTCTTCCATGTTTTCTCTTCCCATAGGTGTGTGGTGGGGGCCCAGCACTCACTCTGTGGCACTTACGGTCAGTCATGCCTGCTACAATATTTCCCTTGTCCCAGTGCCAGCAGCAAGTCATGTTCTACCAGGACCTGGTCAGTTTTCTATTTCTGGACTAACGATCCATAACCTCTGTCTTCTTTTTTGTTTTGTTTTTTCTTCCCCACTGTTCTTTTTTTCTTTTGATTCCTGCATTATTCCCACTTCTTTGCTATTTTGGGGTTTTAAAGGGGCATATAACAATTCGTATTTTTTTTTTCATTCTTGTTCTCTGAAAAGTTGCTTCATTTCCGCTGTTTCATTCTCTGCTGGAGAAAGGCCTCAAAGCCCCCCCCCCAAACTGCAAACCCCAGGATTCCATACGATGTTGACAGTGGAATAATAGCACTATAACAGCCTAGTGCGGAAATGGCCTTAGTTTTTTGGATTACAACTGGCCGTGCTGTTTGGGGTAGTTGAAAGTGTAGCTTTTCCAGGCTTTGCCCTGCACACTTTCCTGCCTCTTTAATGCTTGGAACTGGCTTTTAATTGCCTCTTTTCCCACCCACCTCTTGCACTAAGTATCTTCCCCCACCCAAATCTGTCTCCCATAGATTCTCTCTGCTGGCCATGGCCCAACCATCAACCATTTACAGATCAGCGGGGAAGTGAAAGCCCAAGTCCCTTGTATCCTGCACTGTGTCCACTCTCTTTCCATCAATGAACAATCGCCTGAGCACAAGGTACTTCACGGACTGGGAGTAGTGCGTGGCAAGTGGGCATTGGCTGGCATCTTCATTAGTGGCATATGCACTTACGTGTGCAGATGTTCTTCTACAGGGTTGCAGAGGCTGGTATTCCCTTCCTCCCCCAAAAGCACCTCTCCCACAGCCTTGCTGTACGGAGTCTGAAGCCCTTCCACCGTGCATGGCCGTTCCTTGCATCATGGGGAATGGGCAGGATTGGAGAAGCATCTGGCTATGTCCCCATAGCCAGATGAGAAACAATTACGCCAGTGCTGAGTTCTTCCGATTCCTCTGCTGGGTTCCTCCAGGAGTCTCAGTGCTTCTGTAATCATTTCAGGGACATAGCCAGGCACCATTCCCCTTGAGGCACGAAATGGCCATGCTGGAGGTGAGGGCTTCAGAGGCTGTGCAAAACATCCATAAGTGTGGTATATGGTTCAGCCTAGCATAAGTTTTCATTTGGAACTACTGTGCCACACTGACTCATACAGGCTTGCAGCCAGGGAGTCCTGCAAAAAGAAGGAGGCTTCTGTGAATTCAGGTGACTGGAATTCAGCAATACCCAGTGATGTATTTACATCTTTTTACTCTGAGTCTCGAGTCAAGTCTCAGGTCTCTACCTTCAAGTCTCAAGTTAAGTCTCAAGTCTGGGAGCCAACTTTATACCCAAGCTATATTCCAGAATTTCTGCATAGAGTCGAACAAAGTCAGTTTTAACAATTTAAGTAGAGTTGGTCTTCCACATTTGCGTGTTTGTCATCTGCAGTTTTGGAAATGGGATCCTTCTTATTCCCCCTTCCCAAAGCTGGAGGCTTTTGTGTCAGTGGGCATAAAAGAGTCTGTAGTTTCTGAAGTGGGGAATAGGATCCTTCTTACTCCTCAATACTTGAAGCTTCAAAAACTATAGAAGGAAGGATCCTTCTTCTTCAAGCCCACTGCTTAACATTTGCTATTCCCCTCTTGAGAAACACACTCTGCACTCTGGAGGGTGAATCTTGCCTTATTCTCTTAGGAAAAGTTTTAGAGGGCTCCTCTGATATACAGCAGGGACTGCCTGCTGAGCAGTTCTCAAGCCCATTGCTTAACCCGTTTATTGTCCCCTCTGAGAAAGGCGCCTACACTTTGGGCTTGATACACACTGTCATATGACCGGTAGGCAAAAAGAGATGGAAGCATTGCTCAAAGTTGTAAGGTTTCTAGATACATGTGTTACGTTACTGAACCAAGGGCAGCAAGTCAATCACTAAAAATATACAAGTCTTGTGTTGAGTCAAGTCAGTGCGGTCAGTTATTCCCAAGTCAAGTCCAAGTGGAGTCACTGAAGTGACTTAAGGCCGACTTGAGTCCAAGTCCAACGACTGGAGTCTACATCACTGCTTGACCTGTTGGTGGTTGGGCCTCTGGACTACATCAGATAAGGCCAAAGATAACAGTAGAGGTAAGAAGGAAGGAGTCTGGCAAATGAGTCCCATTTTGGGAGGAAGACAGGCTGTAAATAAAACAGAAATAAATAAATTAGAGGCAGTTTTCCACTCTGGGTGATGGTGGCGGCATGCTGTAGTTATGAACTAGGGTTTTTGATCTGAAGAAAACCAGAGACCAGGGCAACTAGAGGGGAAGTCTAACATTATTTTTGCAAACATTTATATCTTGCCTTTTTTGACCCATTAAGTGAAGGGTGGATGACTTTGGGGAGGAGGGTTCCACTACCAGGACTCACTAATTTAAAAATTGGGGAAGGAGGGAAACTGGAAGCCACTGGAAGGCTCCTTTTTAGTAAAAATAGGGGTTTTTAAGTTGAAAAGCTGGTGAGGGAGGGTGTTTAAAAGGAGATCTGCTACAGTGAGATGCTTCCAGGAGTAGCAATGCCTTTTCCCACCAGTTTGTTTTTCTTTGTGGTGCTGGGGGTGTTCCAGGAGGTGCTTGGGAGCCACAAAAACAGCTAGAGGGAGCCATATGATTTCCACCCTTACCTTATGAAGCTCAGTGGCCTGATTTAAAACACAGCTGTGAGTGATGCCAGTAATCAGTATAATCAATACTGTGAGCACGGCAGCCAAGAAGACCATTCCTTGCATACCTGCCTACCAACTTTGCTTCCACTGAGGGTGGGATATGGAGCAGGACCTTCACCAAGAACTCAGCAGGTTTTTTGTGTGGGACAAGATGGTCCTTCAGTAGGGTTCAGGCCTTTCAGGGGGATCTTTACATAAGCAGTAGAGGTGTTTGCAATATTCTGCTGGGTGGTGTTTAATGCAGTTTGGAAGGATCACTTTGTAAAATGAGAAGAACAAGAAGTGGGATTTAAAGTGAGAGAGATGTAGGAAATGTGAAATAGGAAGAATGGGCGGTAGGGCAGTGGTTGGAGATTCAGCAGTCTTTTACCCCACTGACCAACGTCTTCCCTTGCTCTCTATCCTCAGGTCCTGACTGCGGCTGGAAGTAGCCACTGCATTGATGTCTTCACCAACTTTGGTTACCGGGCCTTTTCCCTCGTCTTCACCTAGGGCTTGTTCCTCTTCCCTTTTGTTTGTAGATAATTGTATTTTTTACACATATATAAATAATCTGACTTTGGATAAAAAGTGCCTGTATAAAACAGGCCATCCTGTCAGCTATCTCTGGGGATAAGTGAGAAGCTCTCTGGCTGTCTTGCCCTTGGCTGGTTCAGATAAGATTCACCACTAAGGGGAAAAATGCCCCTGGAACCGTATTCCTCATCCTGCTTGGTTGGGAGAAAATGGCACAGGTTTACAATTGTGGTTGGGAAGTTACCAAGGCTGTGTTGTGGGAGGAGGGATTCTGGGAGCTGCAGTCCAAAAAGTCAGTTCTTCAAATATTGTTTATAGTGTCATTGAAGGGAACTGGAGACTGTTCATATTTGTTGCAAGCAGAAGCCTTTGGTTCCCCCTTCAGAAAACATGTTGTATCACACGAAATAATTTGTAAAATATTGAGGTTAGGTGCATTAAAACCATTGGATTTTTTTAACATTGAGAAACTGATGAATTACATGCTCTTATACCTTTTATGCCATCTTTCCTTTGAAGAGATAAAATGTAGAATATACATCTCCTTTCCTAGGCCATTTCCACAGTACACTGTTATAGCACTATTATTCCACTTTTGACATCCTATGGAATCCTGGGGTTTGCAGTTTAGGGAAGGGCATTGAGAATTCTTAGCCAAAGAGCTTGTTGGCCTTAGGAAACTACAAACCCCAGAATTCCACAAGATGTTGAAAGTGGAATAATAATACTATAACAGTGTAGTGCAGAAATGGCCCTACTCTCACAGAATTTCTGTTGATGGGGAGCAGTGATGGAAGCAGGATCATTCAGTGAGCTTTTTAGCTGAATGGAGACTTGAATCCAGGCTTCTCTGGTCTGGCTGGAGATGGTGGGAGTTCTAATGTCAGGGGAGAGGCAGACTGAGGAAGGCTGTTGTAACTACTGTGCCATACTGGCGCTCAAATTTTTTGGTCAGACTTGGTCCATACAATTTCAAGCTTTGGTCCCTGTGCTTGTAGGACTGGAATCTTCTTTTCAGTGAAAGCTGAAAAATTGAAACTGTAGGAAAGCTATGTGGCAGAATGGCCAGTTCTGAGTTTTGGGAACAAGACTGCCCATGTAGATCTGTAATTCTTCTCCTAGGACTTGGCCTCTATTGCCTCAGCCACTTCCACATCCTCATACATATGTTCATCTTCCATCCTTTTCAGTTCCTTCAGCTCTTCCTTATGCTTTTCCTTAAACTCCTGGAGAGCTGCCACCACCTCCTCGTACTCCTCACTGACACCATCAGGCTGTGGCTCATAATCTGGCATCAGGTATCGCACGGTGTCAGCCAGCATCACTTCAGCCTCACGATGGAGGGCTTCCAAGCCTAGAGGCCTGTAGATGGCATTGCCAGATTTGTAGCACCTGCTGAAGAGGTTGACAGATGCTAGGAAGTAGTGAGGGAGGCTCTTCCTGGTGAGGGTATGGATTAGGAGCCTCAGGAGGGCCTGCACAGAGGACAGGAGAGTCCCCCACAGTTCCTTCTGGGGATAGATTTCACGGCACCACAGCAAAATAGTCTGCAAGAGAAGAAGAAATACTGGATCTGACAGTGATTTGTTGCAGTCCCGGTCTTACAATTCCCACGCAATGGAGTGCTTTGGTGTAGGTAAGAGGAGGTTGGGGGAAAAAAACTGAGATCACTTTCTAAATATAGGTGGCCCTCCACATTTGCTGGAGTTAGAGGCTCAGGACCCCTGCGGAAGGTGAAAAACTGCAAACAGCAAAATGCGTGAGTGTGTCTGTGGGAAGGGTGCCAAGGCATGGTGGGGGCACACCCAGGGCCCAGGTCAGGGAAAGGGGAAGATTGGCATGGTGGCCCTATACTTCTCTCTCATGGCTTTTCTTGAGTGTGTTTGGCGGGCATCAGTAGAGGGCTTGTGGTGCTGAAAAATTGGGGTGCAGGCTAGCCTTAGATGGCTAGGCAGCAGCTGGTAGTTGGGGAGGGGGGGACCAAAGGCACGTTTTTAAACGGCTGTATGACCTGACTGGAACTGCTGAGAGGGAACGTCCCCTCAGGAAAGAAGGGCTTGAGCTTGGGAGTCAGAGGCTGGAGAAACTTGCAAATGATCGGTTCTGTGAAAGTCAAACGCACAACTCTGGAGGGCCAACTGTACTGCAGGAACTTGCATAGTGTACGAGTTGAGAACATTATTATTGTGGAGTCAGCAATTGATGACCTCTGGGCAAAAGCTACCTCCTCTGAGAGCTGTCTCCATCATCTACGCACTATGGCAACAGGGTAGGAGGAGAAAGGGGAAAGCGTGCAGGAAAAGGAGAAGAAGCAAAGGCAATCATACAGAATCTTGCGAGATTGCTTTACTTTGAAGGGTGGAAGAAGGCAGCTTTTTAGCATCTTTCAGCAAAGGCTCTCTGCAGTCGTATTGGCTAGAAACATCTATTAAGTATCTTATAATACCAGAGATAATCGAGAGCCACCTAGTACCTGATAGGTTAACACCACTCCTGACCTATCATCTGAAATGATGGTGTATAGCCTCATTAGAACATTTGCATTTGTCATCTCCAGGACTCTTAGTGGCATATTTGCTCAGCAAGCTCACCTTGAGATGGTAGGAAGTCAAGAGACTGCCGTATTCTGGTGTCCATCTTGTCATGTTGACAAACTTCAGCAGTCTCAGAGCTGCCCGTCTCTGTCCGCCATCAGCATCAGCATCCTCAAGAATCTCAGTCTCTGCACGGCTAAAAGAGAGTCTACCCCAGGCAGGGACTGTAAGAACATGGCATTTACAGTAATACTTATACAAACAGTTGCTGTAGTTTAATGAAACTTTAATAGTCATTAACAGTACATGCAGGACTGCTCTTGAAGTTTAAGTCCCAGTATTTTGAGTGAGGCTAAATTCATTGTAGCCTGTCTTCTGTTTATATTGGGAGGCAAAAGGGAAGCATGAGTGTTGAACTGCAACTGCCCACATCCTAAGCTAGTGCTGAGGATGCTGTGGTCCATGTTTGCAGAGTGCCACATTGGGGCTGCCTGCTTTTGTGAGTACTTGAAAGTGATCTGGCTAGGAAGCAATAGCATGTACATTTCTATACTGCTTATCAGCACTAAGCTCTTTAAGTGGTTTACAACATGTTAGCTAATTGTCCCCAACAACCTGGGTACTCATTTTACTGACCTATGGAAGGATGGAAGGCTGAGTCAATCTGGAGCCCGGCAGGATCGAAATCACAACATTGTGGCTGCAGTACCAGCATTTAACCACTGCGCCACCAGGGCTCCTACATGTGGCTCAAGACTAGATATTTCTCCAAACGGTATTAAAAGTGAAGTTTTTGAATGTTTGAAAATAACAACCATACTTAATACTTTTTAAGAATAGTTAAAACCCCTTTTCAAATGGAACCCCTTTTAAATTTCAGAAGTCAAGCTCGGGAGATGGTCCAATTCAGATGGTCAGCTCTGGATTCTGAAATCATTGCCAGGTTCTGAATGTACGTTAAGGTTGTTTTTACTGCTGTTACATGGCCATCTCTGCATACTGTCTTGCCAACCAGACTGTTTGCTTACCTCCAAAATCCTCCCTTGGCGACCAGCTCCGGCCCAACTTCGCGAACCACTGCCGCTTTCCGGAGAAAGCTGCTCTTTTCATTGGCCAGGTCTCCGTCCCACCAGTCGGAAAGGTGGGTGAGGTCGTCCCTCACCCACTGGTTGGAGAGCTTGAGGGCCCCCTGAATGGCAGGCACCAGCTTCACTGGGAACGTCTCACCATCTTCCTCAAAAGCCAGCTGGACGGCTGGACCATCCAGATCCAAGGTCTCTAGTCTGAAGCTCTCTATCAGAGGATGAGGAAAGAAAAAAGTTATCCCAGGAATTAAGGGGCAGGACAACTGGCTTGTTTACCGTGTTCTTAACTTCATCACCATGTTTTTTGAGGTAGAAATGCTGAAGGCACTACTCAGCTTGTTAAAAACACCCAAAAAGGAATAATGGTCTTACCTTGTTTTTTTATTCACTGCAAGTATCATAGCAGTGAGGCTATCCTTTTCTTAAGGTTTTAAAAACTAGCTGGAGAGAGGGGGCAACTGGAAGGCTAGGGTCTCCATTAGCCCACCAGGAGAAATTAGAATGACCTCCCCCGCTGCACCTACTCTTACTTTTAAAAAATTGCTACCAAGCACCCTCTAGAGGGCATAGGTTCATTCTACCCACGGTTTTGGGACTTCCTGGACCCTAGAGGACATTTTGGGACGTTCTGAGTTAATAATAGAAAAATTATTTTGAAGAAATATGTTTTGACCCGTGGGAGGCCCGAGGATCCCAAACATGGTTGAAAATGCCCTCCACAGCCCTGAGCGGTTATTTGAGGACATTTTTAGAACAAAAATTATTACTCCTTGGTGGCCCGTCCCTAGTATAAGAGTCCTCTTATACAATGGCTAATAGAATTATAGAAACATAGAGTTGGAAGAGACCACAACGGCCATCAAGTCCAATCCCCTGCCATGCAGAAACACACACTCAAAGCGCTCCCAGCAAATGGCCAACCAGCCTCTTTAAAATCCTCCAAGAAGGTGACTCCACCACACTCGGCGACAGCATGTTCCACTGTTGTATTCAAGCCCCTTCTCACCCCTTTCAGTGCTTCCGTTTCCAAGAGTTACCTAATACTGCTCCAATTAGCTGGGCTTTTAATAACTTAAGACGAGAGAGCAATAAGCACTTCAACAGTATAAACTGAATACAAACCAGAGCAAAGAGAATTCAACGGAAATTAAACCAGCTAAACAATTAA
This sequence comes from Cyclura pinguis, assembly GCA_030412105.1. NCBI lineage: Eukaryota > Metazoa > Chordata > Lepidosauria > Squamata > Iguanidae > Cyclura > Cyclura pinguis. Next base: position 12,452,540 of record CM059604.1, read on the forward strand.
AAAGGCACCTAGGTGAGTGAGTGGCAGGTGGGGTGCCATCACTGAGAAAGTCCTGCTGACTAGCTCCTACCGAACTCACTTTGCCCCCAAATAGATTGTTTATGTGCCACATAGTTTTTCCCAATATTAAGTTGTTTTAAAAGGCTTCAAATCTGATTACTTTCTAATTAGAGAAAGGCATCAGACAACAGCAAATAGATGCTTGCTCTGGAGGTTTACAGGGCTCAACAATTTACAAAATAAATAAAACCCTCACGGATAAATAAATTCACCTCTCATCAGGTGGTCTATCTTGGGAACTCGGGAGGGGAAGAGTCTTTGCTGGAACACTGGATCTAGGTTGGGAGAGGGATGAGGAAATCACAGTGTCAGTTCAAGGAAGGAATTATTAATTGTACAGAATCTCTGAATGAGAAATAACTGAAAGGAAAATAACATTATACATTTCATTCTTTTTGGACTTACCGTTTTGCCGAGGATGGGTATACGCTGGGAAGTTGGGAGAAAAGCAAGAAAAAAGAAGAAAGAACTGTTTGTGGAATGAAACAACCGTCCCATCTCCCCCCCCCCCCCGCTAGGATTCCTGAAATTTTAAGAGCCACATACTAGGTTAAGAAAGTCATTTCAACAGATGCAGCTTTAAAAAAAAAAAACTAATGGCAGTGAACTGAAAATGTAGTCGAACCTCTGTCTGTTGCTTGCTATCTAGAGAGAGGAACACTTTCAGAACAAGAGTGACATCCTGAATTTCCCTAGCAGGGCTACATGTTTTACTCTGAGCAAAAATACCATTTAAGTCTGGAGAACTGAAGGGATGTTTGTGGTCTATGAGGGACACTACTCCACTGTGAGCTTCAAGGTTCTCCTTGTACTATCCTATGATGAGCCTAACCATACCTGGATCCAAGGCAATTTCTATACAATGGTGAAGGTCCGTCAAGATCTGAACAGGGTCCAGGTTATGGTGATTGAGACTCTCCTGGGAAGAGAAGCAAAGAAAGTTGCTGGGTCTCACAGACTGAGCTTTTAAGAGAAAATCTGATGGGAAGGAATGTCACATCCAATAAATCAAACCCTCCAAATGTTTCTGGGGTGGTAACTTCCATCCAAACATGAGGGATGATGGTAGTTGCAGTCCAACAATGTCTGGAGGGCTACTCTACTCACCCCTACTTTAAGTTAGCAGTGAACTGAGCTGTGCACCAGGGTTGGGGGCATAATTTCATATTATATTGGTTTACCTGGGAGGGGGAATACATGTGACACTTGCCAAGTTTTAAGAAAGAAGGCTGCAATCCTGTTGGTTACTCCCAACTAAAGTAGATCCATTCAATAAATTGTTGAATGGCTAGTCAACATATAGGTAAATCCCATTGATTCAATGGATCTAACTTTAGATAGAACAGAATTGAGGCCTAGATTTATACATTAAAAAGTCTGTTGTAGGTGAAACAGACATTCTAATGGTTAAAAATAAGGACATCTAAGGGGCAATGCACTTACGAAGGAAATTTCTTCCATGAAGAAATTTGTTGTTGTTATGTGCCTTCAAGGTGACTCCGACTTAACCTTGTCCTAGGGGTTTCTTGGCAAAATTGGCTCAGAAGAGGTTTGCCATTGCCTTGCTTTGAGGCTGAAAGTGGCTTCCCAGGATTGAACAGATATTCAAACCCTGGTCTCCCGGAGTCATAGTACAACACTCAAACCACTACCTACTGGCTCTAATCAACCGTGCCAGAGATCTTTTTGGCAACTTGTACAAGTCATCCTTTAAACAGAAAGCTCTGGGTTCATGTTCTGCCCCTGATAGTGCTCATTTTGTGGCTGTGAACAAATCTCTTGGACTTCATTTTTCCCTATATGTAAAGTGGCAGTTATTGTATTGAAAGGCTGACATACTGTACCCCAAAGTTACCAGATCCCATCTGATCTTGGAAGCTAAGCAACGTTTGCCCTACTTAGTACTTGGATGGGAGACAACTAATGAATACCAGGCGGAGTAGACTATTTCAGAGGAAGGAACTGGCAAAACCACCCACGACTATTCTTTGCCTAAGGAAACTCTGGAATCACCAGAAGTCAACAGACAACTTGAAGACATGCATGCATGTGTGCGTGCGTGCGCGCACACACACACACACGTACAGCGTTATTGCATTGATCTGATGTGAAAATTAATGCTCTATAGTTAGATACTTGGATAAATGCAATACTATATCCATTATCTCAATTGAAATTGATATATTTTATTGTATTCCTAATGCCAATTTTCATACCGGGTATGAGAAATCCTCCAGATGTTGGACTGCAAATGCCATCATTTTTTGGCCCTAGTTATGACAGCTAGGTCTGATGGGAGCTACAATATTTGAAAGGCTGCACATTCTCACACCTGTGATCAGTATATTACTGCAGATCAACATTTCTGGCTATTTACTTGTGAGCCTTTAGGGATGCCTGTTACTTGCACCCTTTCATGCATACCCACAGACATAGTTTTCAAAAGAAATTACTGTGTTAGCCTTTCAAGTACAAAAAAGAAAGGGCAGCAGAAGGAATCTAGTGGCAACCTTAAGACTCATTCATTTAGCATTCACTTCTGTCGATTTCAATCCATTTCTTCAGATTCCTTCAAATGCATCTGAAGGGGGTTGGATTCCATGAAAGCTCATGCTAAAATAAATCAGTTTTAAAGATGCCTCTAGATTTCCTACCCACTTGTCTCCTATTTATTTATTTCCTACCCACCTGTCTCCTATTTATTTATTCATGGGATTTATATCCTGCTTTGTTCCCAAAAGGGACTCAAAGTGGTTAGCCACACAGAGGTCAATCCTACTTCAGTACCTGGGGTGGGGCATCACGCAGCCCTCTGGATGTTAGACTGCAGTTCCCAGCATTCCTCATCACTGCTGGGGCTGTCCTGAGTCTAACAACACCTGGAGAGGCTTCATTTGGAATACTATGTGCATTTCTGGGCACCTCAATGCAAGAAGGATATCGACAAGCTGGCACGTGTCCAGAGGAGGGCGACCAAAATGGTGAACGGTCTGGAAGCCATACCCTATGAGGAACGGTTTAGGGAGCTGGGGATGTTTAGTCTGCAGAAGCGAAGGTTAAGAGGGGACATGATAGCCGTGTTTAAATATCTGAAGGGATGTCATGTTGAGGAGGGAGTGGGCTTGTTTTCTGCTGCTCCAGAGACTAGGACAAGGAGCAACAGATTCAAACTACAGGAAAGGAGATTCCACTTGAACCTCAGGAAGAACTTTCTGACGGCCAGAGCTGTCCGGCGGTGGAATCTCCTGCCTCAGAGTGCGGTGGTGTCTCCTTCTTTGGAAGTTTTAAGCAGAGGCCGGATTGCCATCTGTTGGGAATGCTTTGATGGGTGTTCCTGCATAGCAGGGGGTTGGACTCGATGGCCCCTGGGGTCTCTTCCAACTCTATGATTCTATGATTCTAATGAGGCCCGCATCATTCCCACCACCGGTTTACACGAAATTCTTGACACAAGTTGGCCGTGTGCCTCGGAGTGTGGCGGCGTCTCCTCCTTTGGAGGTTTCCAAGCAGAGGCCGGATGGCCATCTCTTGGGAATGCTTTGATGGGTGTTCCTGCATAGCAAGGGGTTGGACTGGATGGCCCCTGGAGTCTCTTCCAACTCTCTGATCCTATGCGTTCTGCAAGGGAGAACCCAAAAGGGGATTCCCACTCATAGGGGCGAAGTCCCCACCCAGCATCCTGCGAAAGCCCACCTCGCACTCCTCCAGTTTGTCCAACTCGAGGTCGTCGTCTCCGTCCGCCAGCCGGGCCTCTTGCTGATGGCAGTGGATTTCCACGTACGTCTCCCCAAAAGCCTCGAGATCCACCAGGACTCTGGTGCCCCAGCGAAAGACGGGCAGCCCTTCCTCGCGGAAGATGTGGGTGGGCAGCTTCGCTTGGTAACGGGGGGGCTCCTTGGGCAGCTCCCCGCTCACCAGCGCCAGCTTGGGGTTGTACCTCACCGGGATGAGGAAAGCGAAATCGCCGGAACTCCCCGCCACTTGAAGGTGGAGCCCTTCGCCGTAGCTGCCCACCGGGACGGGATCCCCGGCGAACAAGCCGGTGCTGGTTTCGTAGGCCCACCTCGCCATCTTCTCCACCGCGCTCTTCGCCAGGAGAAACCTCCGTCTCACCCGCCAGTCCTCGTCGCCCAGGAGGAAGACCCGCTCCGCGTAAAAGCGCTCCAGGCGCCGCGCGCCCTCCTCGCCCATGGTGGCGGCCCCCTCCCGGTTCCTCCCCGCCTGCTCCGGCGACTCCCTGGCGCTCGCCGCAGCCCGTCCCGCCGGCTTTCACTTTCCTTCTCGGCGCAAGCTTCCTTCCATCGGCGGCTTTCCTTTTAGGCCGCTTCCGCACCAGGCTGTGATAGCGCTGCTAGAGCTGGGCTGTTATAGCCGGCCGGCCCCTCCCTGAACCGCGAACCCCAGGCTTCCCTAGGATGTTGAAAGTGGAATGATAGCGCTATCACAGCCTAGTGCGGAAATGTTGACTCGAAGGACACCGGTTAGGAACGGTGAGTGTAACGTCTTGCCGGTGTAAGGCTAAAAGGAATTACAGTAGTCCTCAAATCCCAGGTTCTGCTTGCACGTCCACCTCCGCTGTTTAGGAAAGCGCCGCAGCGTTTGGAAAAAGTTCCCACGGCTGGCTGGGGAGGGGGGGGGTGCGTTCCGGGAGGTTCGATCCAAGCTAAGGAACTTTCCCAAGCTCTGAAAAAAAGACACGCAGGAGTGTACGTGGATGACAGTTGCTGGAGCCTTTTTTCCTCGCTCCTGCGTGGGAGAAGCAGAGAATTTTCAAGCCGTTCCAGTAATCCTCTGAATTGGCACAGTCGTTTCCCCGTGAGCAATTACAGTGTGAGCTGAGGGTTATACCTGGCGGGAGGACGGGGCGATGTATTTGAGGGGGTGGCAGAATAGGCTGCGCCACAATGCGCGGAGCAGGCAAGGAGAAGTCCTTGCAAATCGAAAACTAGCCCATCAGGGAGAAAGGTTGCCGCCTAACTTTTTGCTCTCCTCTTTTGGTGCCTGCTTTCTGCTCCTGGGAATCATTCAGGCATGAGCTGGGGAGTAGTTTCAAGGGCTACAGTCCATTCTGCCAGAAAGAGCAGACCATATTGTCAATGATGAAACCTAGTTCCCTGCAACTAGAAACCTAGTTAGTGGGTGAAGCTCAAAATTTCCCTTATCTACTAGTTGTTTTTTTTAAATTTGTGTTGTTTATTTATTATATATGTAAAAGACACTTGTAGAAAATGTGTGGGGCTAAAACGTCAGGGACATGCATCAATACTTTTAAAAAAATTCAGGAAAATTGTTTTCATGGAGTCTAGATATGATGCAGTCACTGCTACCATTGCCCTATATTCCCAAGCCCCAGTTGTAGGAAGCTGTTGTTCAACAGATACCTCCTCACAGGTGGTAGTTCTGTTTTGTTCTAATGGGTGTGCGTATGTGTCTTCAAGTGGCCTGTCAACTTATGGCAACCCCATAAGTTTCATAGGGTTTTCTTGGTCAAGGAATACTCAGAAGTGGTTTTGGCAATTCCTTTCTCTGAAATACAGCCTTACAGTACCTGCTATTCCTTGGTGATCTCCCAAACAGGGACTGACCCCGCTTAGTGTCCAAGATCAGATGAGAGCTGGTGCCTTTAGATAATTTAATCCCTTCTTTTAACACTTGACTTCAGTATGACAAAATTATGCTTTTGGTAGTTTTTTTAAAAAGATTTTTTGTGAAGTTCAACTTAGTAGTTGTAGTGATAGTTTGTAATGAAAGGGGTGTCACTCTTCCCTGACTTTGTCTTTTCTCTTGTCACCTAAACTTGTTCTCACTCCGAATCTGTCTGGTGTGAGAATGTCCACGGTTTTGTCCACAAGCCTTCCACGTCCTTAAGTTTTGTGCACATTAGAAGTGTGGTTGTTATTAACATAACTGAGGAGTGATTGCTACAGGACCGTGCTTTCTCTGTTTCCTTCAGCATACCCCAGCACCTCTGCCGTCACTGTGAAACATATCGTTTATCCCCAAGGATTTTGTAATGTTCTATCTTTAGCTTTCCACATAGGATACTCTGCTGAGGAACACCTGTTTGTCTGTCATGGAACGCGCCCCCCCCCCCGTGCAATGCGGGGAATTCTGGGGGGGGTGACCCACTGGGCAGCAAAAATAATGCCTAACCTGTTTTCTTTAAAAAAAAAAAATGGTTGAAACAATAACCCAAAAATGAAAAGAGCATTGTTTCTGGGGAGAACGAACAGGCAATGTTTGGGTTTGTCACCACCATAAACCGCTCTACCCCATCTATGACCTCTGACATGTTCAACAGGGATTCCTTCACTAAGGTTTACCCATCCGTTTATGCAGGGATTCCATTCCAGGAACTTCCGTGAATGGCAACATTTGCACATGCTCAGGTCTTATTATATTCACTGGTGATGTGTGCACCAGTGCTTCAGTGGGTCCATGCACACATTGCTGCCATTTTAGGTATAAGTTGCAATGCTCTGTGCATGCTGGAAGTTGCACATGTGGAGGTCACAGGTAAGGAGGGCCCACTGTACTAGAATGACAAATTTCTGCACTAGAGTGTTATAGTGCTATTATTCCACTTTCAACATTCTGTGGAATCCTGGGGTTTGCAGTTTAGGGAGGGGCCTCAAAGGCAAACCCCAGGACTCCATAGGATGTTGAAAGTGGAATACTAGCACTTATGGCATTGCCGCACTAGCCTGTTCTAGTGTTATTATTCCACTTTCAACATCCTGTGGAATCCTGGGGTTTGCAGTTTAGGGACAAGCACTGGATCGATGGGAATATCCTCAAAAGCCCCTCCCTAAACTGCAAACCCCAGCATTCCATAGGATGTTGATAGTGGAATAATAGCGCTATAACAGCCTCGTGCGGAAATGGCCTTAGTGCAGAAATGGCCTTAAAGAGCTGGCAGCCTTCATTTGTTGTCCTATTCTAGGGCTGACTTGCCCCACAAGTAATTTGTGCAGGGCTTGGATCAGATCTTTTGGGCCTCACAATAGCCCTGCTTGAGCTGGGAGCATAATTTACACCACCACCGCACTTCCCTATGATTCCATATTACGGGGCAGTGTTGTTATGGTGAGAATGCTGTTTTCAGGGAAGACTGTCTGCTGTTTATTATGTAAACCCTGATTAGCCCTTGCTGGCTGTTTTTCCGAGTTGTAAACCCTGATCAGGACATGCAGAGGACTATAATCTTGGGGATGTACATCAGTACACATGTAGGCCCTGCTTCCAAGTGTCTCCTAGGGTTGCCACAATGAAAACCAGAGTGTTATCCTACTTGCCTGGCAAACAACACCTGCTCTGGTTCCCCCTACACAACTGTTGAAAGTGCAGGAGCTCTCCCCAGGTTTCAATACAGCAACCCAAACACCCAGAAGTAATTAGGTCTTTGTGTCTTAAGTGTAAAGGTCCCAAGAGGCTCAGTAATCAGATTTGGCTGAATGTAAGAAAGGAGCTTTATAATGGCATTCAGCTGAACATGGTTACAGAACCCTTTTTATGCCTTCATGCTCAATGCATAACCAGGTGGGCCTGTGGGACATTGGAAACATGGTTTATGTGCCGCCCACATTCCCATTCCCCAGTTTTAGCCCTATGCCTGGGACCAATGTGCATTGCTTCCATTGTGCATTGGTCCTGCTGTGCATTAGGCTACTGGCTAGGGAGTGCTCAATGCCTCTGCTAGGTTGCTAAGTAGACATAAAGTTATTCAATGTACGCCCTGATAGAAGATTCCCACCATGCTCGGACATGCAATTGTAATTGTAGGTAGCACTTCCAACCACTAGATGGCACCGTAGTATTTCTTTTCAGCCTATAGCCCAGGGTGTTTGCTATAAACTAATTTTTTATCCTCGAGATAAAAGACGCTGAAATGAAGTTTTACCAAAAGATTAAGAATAAATTGATGTAGAAACTAATGGAACACGAATGTGAACCTCCCTGTCATTGCTCCACTTCTCATTGCATTCATTGCCAGGTTTTTCCTTTTCCATAGTCCCATCAAGGTCTAAAGGAGATACTAAGATGCAACTAGATGTGAACATTGGCTGTGTTTATTGATTTCTGTAATCTATGTAGAGGCTATTGTTGGTGCCTGTGTGGACGGGGAGGACTGATTCCCTGTTCCGAGCCATTGGTCTTGGTCCCAGTGGAACCCGAGAGCATTGACCAAAGAGCCCGACCGCCCGCTGATGAAACGCAGAACTGTGTTTGGGAACAAAGGCTCTGCTTCAAAGCGAATCCCTGAACCAGAGCCAGGCCCAAAGGCAAAGACACGTCCCAGGTTGGTCCGGAAAGCGAGGTACTCCACGTAGCTTCCAAAACGCCCCAGGACCTGGACAAACCCCTCTCCGTGATACAGCTCCATGCCAGACGGGCTGCCCACTGTACTCCCTTCAGTGGTGGACCACGAGTCACCGTAGCGAACCTGAATGCTACCATGAATAGAGAGAGGTGGTGTTGGTTAGGGTGGCTTTTCACTATCAGAGGCCGGTCGGCTTTGAGTAGCTGCATCTCTGGTAGAAAACAAAAGGTAATGCTTTTCCCAACAGAGGGGGGCATTGTGGATAAGGTTCAGGGCGGGGTACAAAACTGCTTGCCAGTTTTTGTATACAGCATCCAGAAAAAGAGCACATGCATACACATGTCATGCAGTCTTCAGAGATGCCATGTGTCTGCATGGTGCAGATTTGAGCAGGCATATCCCCTCCTGAATCAACCTCCCTCCCTCTATACACGCATCCAGAGAAAGAGAGAGAGGGAAAGAGAATCATTTTCATATGTTAAAAACTACATCAATTATGTTCTATGAACCAGTGCTATGACCAGATAATTCACATTTCCCCTGTTCTCTGTCATTGGCTTGTTCCTCTGTTCCCTGACCCCTCCAGCTGACATTTACATATATGGTGTTCCAAATAAGGGCCAGTATTCTGTATCAGCTACTTAGTTAAGTATACTTAACTAAAAAACTTAAAGTATACTTAACTAAGTAACTTTGTCTAGTCCAGCTCCCCCAAAATCTGATGGAAACTTCATTCACCCATGGTAAGCAGCTGGCAGAATGGACTTCCTTTCCCCCATGCAGCTGTTGTGTGATAAAATAGGTTGTGGGGGGAGTTGCAATTGTGGCAATAGTGTCATAGTCATGAAATGTGGCTTTATCACACAGGGCAGGTAAATCACAATTGTAGCAAGGTAATAGCATTTTTGGCTGGGGCTTATCACATGATGTTGTTCCTTTCCTGTTGTTCCCTTGGTGGGAGACCATTTGGAAAGCGTTTCTTTTACGAACACAGAGAATCTGTTAATGACCTCTTTTATATAAGAAGTGCTTTTCAAATGGTCTCGCATCGGGAGAACAGCGGAAGAGGAATGACTTCACATGATAAGTCCCAGCCTAAGACACTATTATCCTGTTGTAATTGCGATTTACCTGCCTCATGCGATAAAACTGAAAGTAACGGTTATGAATATGAAACAGTTCTGGTAAACTTAATTAAGGAGCTGATGTAGAATATTGGTCAGGGTTTCTAGACTTTAGATCTCGGATCTTCCTCTCCAGTCCTCATGGTAAAGAGGAAGGAATCTCAGGGTGAGAGCACTGCCTTGATAGGTGTGTGTGTGTTCTTCATTTGTTGTTATTATTTGTTATTATATTTGTTGTTGTTATTGGTGTTATAGTTATTTTGCTTGAATAGTATATTCCACAACTGTGGTTGATGCTTAATGTATCTTGCTTAACGGTACAGCTTCCCCTTGAAAGGTCCGTCACCCTTGCTCACATCACCAGGTTCCACCTCCTGTGACAAGGTGCTGTCGCTCAGTCTCAGATTTCGACTCTGAAATCTCAAAGCCTCAGGTAGCCCTGCCCTGGCAACCTTAGTCCACAAAGATATACATACCTTAGAAGGTACCTGTCATTTGCTCTTATTTTCAGGGCAGTCATGGGGCCATCTAGCCGGTTACTTGAATGGTCAAAAAGGTCCCCACCGTCACCACCATATTCTCCAGAGTAAGAGGAACGCCTTGTCTGAGCTGGATCCAAAAAAAGGGATGAGCAACAGGTTTATTAATTAAAGAGTTAATAGTTTATTAGTTAAATACCTTTTGCCATTTCCTTACTCCTTTGGAGTAACTACTGAGAGCTTCTTCCCCTTCCCCAGTTGTATTACATTGTTCTTTCGAAGGCTTTAAGGCAGGGATGGGGAAAGGGCAGGCGGCAGACCGCGTGTGCCCCCCGGGCTTTTTCTGTGGTCCCAGAACCCCCCCCCCTCCAGTGGCTATTCCTTTTGCCTCCAAATGCCCCCATATGGGATGTGGGAGACAATTCTAGTACCTTTTGTCACCTCCACCCACCCCGGGCTGTTTTAGACCCAGAAGAAGCCTTTTCCCCCCGACATGAAATGTTCTAGAAGTTCATACCCACCGACGTTTCACAGATGGAAACTGGGACATGCGTGGCCGAACCACATCACAGTGTGGTCGAGATGGCAAAAGTTATTAAAGATGAAGGGCAGACAAGCTAAGAGAGGTTACTTTGGCCCTTGGAATTCAGTTTACAGCAGTGGAAGTAAGCTGAGGACAAAGGGGGAACATGGGAGGAAGAGGGGGAAAGTGGGACTTTTTAAAAGCAGCTGAAAAGGGTTAACTGGAACTGTCCCAGGCAAATTGGGACAAGTGGAGGGTATGTTTTTGTGAACTTATTTAAAAGAGTGCTTTGAAATCAGAACACTTTTCTCCATAGTTTATATTGCTCTACCACAGATCCACGCATACATATTGGCTGCCAGGGAGCTGCAAGGCCCAATGCATAGTGTTAAGATTTTATCTGCCTGTCTGTCTGTCTATCTCTTTCTATCTATCTGAATGGCTTAGGACCCAGGTATTCAAAGAACTGTGTCTCTCTTTACTAAACTACCGAGCGTTTATGACCAGCCGGGGGTGTTCTGTTTATGGTGCCCCAGAGTAGTTTGGCAGGGGCTTTTTGGTGGTAACACTTTGGTTACACAGCTCCCTTTTATTAAGAGATCAGGTTGCCTTCCACACTCTTGTCTTTCATGTGCCAGTTAAAAACATACCTCTTTGTACAAGTTTTCAGAGTATAAACAAAATGTTTGATTTGTCTTCTGCTGTTCGTATTGCTTTCATTGCGTTTTAGCAGACATTTGTGATTTTAACTGCACATTTTTAACAATGTAAACCATTAGCCATTGTAAGCTAACAGCTAGCTCTGAAGGAGGGTGGGATATGAATCAAATAAATCATGAGCATCATCAGATGATGAATTTCATTTCTTCCAAAGTAGTGTTGCTCAATCCGCAGTTCAGAAATACTGCCATGAAATGCTGAAGCAAAGGGAAAGACACCATTTGCTAAGCCAGTTCCAAGAAACAAAAAAACTAAATACTGTATAGAAGCATTTAAAATTACACGCACTTTTTAAAAAAAATAATTGAAAAGAATACAAAATGTAAACACATTACTTTCAATGCCAAAAGGCAATATATAAATGATGATAGACTTTTGAAACCTAGATAATTGCACCATGCATTCCAGTATACAATAAATGGAGATTATATTATTATTAGAGTTCAACCCCCCCTCCCCACAGCCTGGGAGCCAAAGCTGGCTCCTCTGTGAATTTTTTCTGTTAATTGTTCTCTTTTGGCAATCCCCAGAACTTTGATCTGTTGTTCTTTAATTGTTAGGATTACAGGATTTCTGCGGGAAGTACAATCTTGGCAGCTAACAAAAGATGACAACGCTTAGAAGTTAAGGGGTAATTATCATCTGAAATATTAGGATTTCAATGATTTAATCCAGGACATGCAGTGGAGTGAAACCACAGTTGCCTGCTGCCTGTTAATAGGATTCAGGTTGCTGTGTTTTAACTTGCTCCTGAGGCTGTTTTATGAAAGGTGCTCTGATCTGCCAATGGATGTGTGTGTGTGCCCTCATGCCACCGGTTGAGTTGTGGTGACCCCATGAATTTCATAGGATTTTCTAATGCAAGGAATACTCAGGTGCTTTTGCTAGTTCCTTCCTCTGAAATGTACTCTACAGCCTCTGGTATTCCATGATGGTCTCCCACCCAAGTACTTACCAAGGCTGACCCTGCTTAGCTTCCATTTACCTTGGGGTATTTAGGCAACCTGATCCACCAGTATGTAATGTGGTGGTGGTGGTGGCGGTGGTGGTGGTGGTGATGGTGGTGATGGTGATGGTGATGGTGATGGTGATGATGATGATGATTTGTCTTGTGGTCTTTCTACACTACAGAGATACAGCAGTTTGATACCACTTTGGCTGCCTATGCATCCTGTGGTATCCAGGGATTTTTAGTCTGATGAAAGATTTAAAGAACTCTAGTGCACTCCCCTGACCAACAGCCGCAGAACTCTGTCGCACAGAATCCCAAGTGCTTCACAAAAGTACAATGCTGATTCTGTAGGGTAGGGCCATGACAGTTAAAGTGGAATCAGACTGCTATAATCATATAATGTGGATACCCGTTGATCTCCTTGTCCTGAAAGGCTTCATGGCATGATTCTTGTATACCAAAATGCGGCAAAAGGCACAAGAGCAGGCCAGAACTTTTCTTCCTGGTCAGTTGGCAACCCCAGGGAGTCAACAATACCTTTTCAGTGTTTGTCCAAAGTTTAGCTTTAGTGTTGAGTGCTGTGGCTTTCTTTTTAAGGGTAAGCCACCTCTGCAGGTCTTGCTGGGAGAGCCAGGCTCCTGTGTTGGGGTGGAGATCTGCCCCATACAATCTACCCCTTGCCTATGGGGCCAGGGTCTAGTCCTAAGCCATATGGAAACCAAAACCAAAAAACCAAAACCAAAGATGCCTCTGAGCATGTGCAGTATGTATGACTCCTTTACACAGAAAATTTACAGGGAGTTCCTGCTCATACTGAGGTCATTTCTGCATTAGACTGTTATAGTGCTATTATTCCACTTTCAACACCCTATGGAATCCTGGGGTTTGCAGTTTAGGGAGGAGCCTTGAGGCCCCTCCCTAAACTGCAAACCCTAGGATTCCATAGGATATTGAAAGTGGAATAATAACATTATAACAGTCTAGTGCGGAAATGACCTGAGTTAGTGTGACAAGCTTCCATGTCAAGGTGTGCGGCTACTAGCTAGTCTCGAGCCCTGGGACCTTTCTTCTTATCACCATCCCAGAGAGAGGACCGTTGGAGGGGTAAACAGACTGTGTTGGTATCATAGTCTGTAATTGTTCCCTTTTTAACTACAGGCATAACTTCAGTTAACAGCCCCTGACAAAGAAGCTCCTTTTTAGACAATCAAGACATTGAAATAGTTCAAGATTTTCCATATCTTGGCTCCGTTATTAATCAGAAAGGAGACTGCAGTCAAGAATCAGAAGAAGACCAGGACTTGGAAGGGCAGTTGTGAAAAAACTTGACAAGGTCCTGAAGTGTAAAAATATTTCACTGAATACTAAAGTTAGGATTGTCCGTGCTGTCGCATTTCCAGTTTCTACGTATAGTTGTGAAAGCTGGTCAGTGAAGAAGGCTGATAGGAAGAAAATCAACTCATTTGAAATGTGGTGCTGCAGAAGATTTCTGCGGATACTATGGATTGCTAAAAAGACAAATAAATGGGTGTTAGAGCAACGCAAGCCTGAACTCTTCCTAGAATCCAGGACGACTAAACTGAGACGATTCTTTGGACATATTCCGAGAAGCCATGAATCCTTCAAAAAGACGATAACGCTTGGTAAGGTAGAAGGCAGTAGAAAAAAAGATGGAAACCACAATACAGATGGATAGACTCAATCAAGGAAGGCACGGCCCTGAGTCTGTGGGACCTGAGCCAGGCTATGGATGACAGGGCAACTTGGAGCAATCTCATTCATAGGATCACCATAAGTCAAAGTCAACTTGATGGCAGTCAACAAGAGGGAGGCTATCACTATTCTTTCCCTGGCCATTTCCGCACTAGACTGTTATAGCACTATTATTCCACTTGCAACGTCCTATGGAATCCTGGGGTTTGCAGTTTCGGGAGGGGCCATCTGGCCCCTCCCGAAACTGCAAACCCCAGGATTCCATAGGACGTTGCAAGTGGAATATTAGCACTATAACAGTCTAGTCCGGAAATGGCCCCTGTTATTTCTGCTTCTGGTAAGAAAGTTTCTGTTAATGAAGTAATGTCCAGAAACACATCTACTTCATTAACTGAGATACACCTGTATTTCATACTCTCCAGCATTTCACAGATGAAAACTGGGATGTGTGTGGTTCAGCAACATCGGAGTGTGGTCAAGCTGGCAAAAGCCATTAACAAGAACACACAAGTTAGAAGAAGCTGCAGCAGTTTGTTTTTACCTGAGCTTACTGGGAAGGGCAAAATTCTGCCCTCTCCTCCTGCTGAGTTAATTGAATGCAAGCTGCGGTGCTTTTACACTTTTAACTTAGTTGACAGCAATTGAAGCAAGCTGAGGACAAAGGGGGAAATGGGACGAGAAGGCATTTTCAAAGCTAGCTGAAAAACTGGGATAACACAAGGATTACCCGGGATTGTCCGTGACAAATCAGACAGTTGGAGAGTGTGCAATTTGTATTTCAATTTAGCATTATTGGTGTGTGCCCATACATATAATAGGTGTGATGAACTGGCTTTGTATAGACATTCAGTGCATACATGGCTGCCCCTAGAACAAAGAGAGTTTCGGGTACGGAGCTCCTTTGCTTCCATTGTTATTTGTCCAACTTCTGAATACCCATTTCTTTTTAAAAAATGCATGCACGGTCCATTTCCTGACTCTGATTCATTACTAACGTGCAGGCATTATCCTCGTGATAAGTCCTGTTATAAATTCACATAGATGGGTCTCATTTAATTTCATTACAGGCACACACTTTGCCTATATGAGCACTGGTGTTCTACCATTTGCTACAAATAGTTTTCTTTTAAAAGTGGGACTCATGCAGCCCTCCAAATGTTGCTGGACTGAAACTCCCAGCTTTCCTCACCATGCGCTATGTTAATTATGGCTGCTGGGAGCTACAGTCCAACAACATCTGGAGGAATGCATGATTCCCAGCCCTATTTTAAAGAAACTTTAACCTGATATGCAAATCAGTACCACTGGCCTTAAAAGCAGAGACACAAACTGTCTGGAGTACAATATTTCTTTCACCTGTTGGGTGGAGACAGTCAAGTAGATATCCCATGATAGATATACCAAAAGCCAAGGACCACAGGTTCTGGCAGGGCTCCATCTAGTCCCACAGTTTGGAAAAGATTGCCTCCCTTTTGGATTACAACTCCCAGATTGCCCTGCCAATGGCTGGGAAATTCTGGGAGCTGTAGTCCAAAAAAAAGGGGAGGGGGATTTCCAAGCTGCGTCCGCTCATTGCAGTCAACACACTTACCTTGTTGCAAGTGATCACATTTCCATCATTCCTGTTGTCAAGGTACATGATGCTATTTTATGACAAATGCCCTCTTTGTTGATCTTACCTGGGCTTCCTGACACTCCAGCACAGAGAAAGGACAGGAGAACTACTGCCACCATCTCAAAGGATGAAATATGGTAGCCCTGAAAGTTGCAAAACAAATGAAAATTACAGCTATCCAAGACCTTTCAATTTGTTATTCAGTCTGCAGTCCCCTGCACATCTCTCCACCTGAGAGGCTGAAGCCAGTGGGACCTACTTCTAAATAGGCAAGTGTGTGTTGTTGTTTTGTTGCCCAGTCAGCTTTGCTTTATGGATGAGAGAGCTCTGAAAACCCCACTCATCAGCCAGCTCTACTCAAGTCCTGCAGACCTGAGGCTGCTGCTTCCTTGAGGGAGTTAATCCATCTTTAACGTGGTCTTGCCCGTTGTCTAGTGCCTCCTGCTTTCCCCAACATTATTGGTTTTTCCCCAGCAAGTCCTTTCACCTCACAACATGTCTAAAGTACAGTAGCCTCCATTTGATCATACTGGCTTGTAGTCCTAATTCAGGCACTTGGCTTGCTATCAAACTCATTTATCCTTGTGGTAATCCATGGTCTCCATCACAACCTACTTACAAAATGTTGGTAGTTTCTCTTGCGCTGCCCCTTGCTTAAGAGGAGGACTTGCATCTAGCGGTAGGAACACAGCGACGTGACTTTCCCCTTTGGTTTTTCATATGTCTGATGTTCAGGAAGGCATTTCACGTTATCAAAAGAGTTACTCAAGTCTCTCTCTCTCGTCTGTGGGAAATAGAGCCAGTAGCACTGGTTGATCTGGCAACGGGCCGTGTTATTAGGGGAGGGTCATTTTACCTGTCAGTGGCGACAAGAGAAACTAACAGGCCTTCTATTGTGATCTCATATTTCCTCTCCTATTCACCATTGGTAGCGAGGGGGGTTCAGTGCCAGAAAATACTAAGCAAATGAACAAATGCCTTTGCATTTGTATCCCGCTCCCAGTTCTCCCCTGCCCAAAAGCTTTCTGGTAATTTAAAACTTGGGCAGCTCCTAGAATTTACTACTGTTCAGGAATAAACAGAAATCGTTTGATGCCAAATATTAGGAGTTACCAATGTAGTGGTTTGAGCATTGGAGTGCAGTCTTGGAGTCCAAGGTTCAGTTCCCTGCTTGGCTGTAGAAACCCACTGGGTGACCTTGGGCACGTCACACTCTCAGCTCCAGAAAACTCTGTGACAGGTTCACCTTGGGGTTGCCATAAGTCAAAACGATTTGAAGGCGCACAGCAATAACAGTGAGAATTTACAGAGTATGTGACTTCAGTGGCAACCTAAGGCACAGTGGAAAAGAAGAAATCAGTGGCATCAAAGACTTCACAAAGAGTGCCTGCAGCAAAATGTTGCAGCATGGAATGTCCTAATTCAACACTTTCCTCTGGGCTATTCCATTCCCCCGCCTGGTTTTATTTTCCTCCTCCAACAGTCAGTCAGTCAGCATTCGGTAGCCACTGGACATGCTCAGTCCTCACTGGGCTGTTCAGGGGTTCTCCCTGCCTTTCTTTTATCTAATTATTTTTACTTTTCCAGTCTCAGCCTCCCCTGAGAATGTCCCAAGACCTCTCTCTTTTGGTATCAGGTTTCCTGAACTCCAGATATGAACAGAGTGATATATGTAATTGGCATAAGTGTAATTGGCAGCTCCAGTATACGTACTGTCATCCAAATGGGTTTACCAATTTCCTTGGCACGGGTGGGGAAAACACCAGACTAGATTCCTCTTGTACTTCTAGAGCTTGTTTTTTTTATTATTTTATTTTATTTTTTTGAGTACAGCTCCCAGAATCTCCCATCCAACCTGAGATGAATTCTGCACTTACAGGGAGTACTTCCAGATTTCGCAGGGTAAAATTTTGTATGCCAATTTTGTGGCTGGAGTGCATTTTTATCAAAGTCATTTAGAAAGATTTGGAAAACAGTTCTGCTGAGTGGTGGCTTCCAGGGCTAGCATTTGAGAAAAGTAACCTTTCTTATGCTCTGGTTTTAACAGATTTGTTTTTGATGCACAAAAACCAACCAGTGAAGCTTTTCAGATCCTAGTGTATCATCTGCATTGCAGTATCATCTGATCATATCTAGAGAAGAAGCTATTGTTTGCTGTTCTAAAAAGCGTTGTTCGGAAACCTAGTTACTCCTTTCAGCAGAGCCAAAGAGAAACTGGCACTAACAAACCTTCTTCCAATTCCATAAAGACAATACAAGCAGTCTTCACTTGGTAAATGCCTGTGTGTCAGCTTGCTATCAAAGGAATAAAAACAGCCAGCTCTAAAAAAAAAAAAAAAAGAGGACAACTCTCCTTCAGAGACTGCCGGTCACTATACATTCTGGTGAACATTACCATTTTTTTGTGGGGAGGGGGAAATTCTGGGATTTTAACTGCAGCCTGCCAGTAAAACCTTGCATTTGGCAGCTCAGAAGTAAGCCCTGTTAAGTTCACTGGGGTTTACTTCCAAGTCTTGTGCATGGGAATGCAGCATTAATACATTTTCCTAGAGTGAATGAAAGCACAGATGGAAATTGTGTGGCTCTCCAGCTGTTGCTGGACTGCAACTCCCCATAGCCCTGACTGATATGGCTGATGGTGAGGGATGCTGAGATCTGTAGTCCCACAACATCAGGAGGGTGGCATGATTCCCACCATGTCCTATAATCTTGAGCCACGATGCCCATTGGCTAGGGATGATGGGACCTGTACTCAAATACATTTGTTGAGGACAGCAAATTGTGTGTGTGTCTGTGTGCGGAGAACCAGAATCTCTCTCTCTGGCCATTTCCACACTAAAGTGTTACAGTACTATTATTCCACTTTCAACATCCTATGGAATTCTGGGGTTTATAGTTTAGGGAGGGCCCTTTAGGATTCTCAACCAGAGAGCTCTTGGGCCTCAGTAAACTACAAACCCCAGAATTCCACAGGATGTTGAAAGTGGAATAATGGCACTATAACAAGGTAGGGCAGAAATGGCCTCTCGCTCTCTGTTCTACAATGCTAGTTGATTTGAAGCAGAGTTTGGTGCAGTAATATTTTGGACTACAAGCCACAGCAGTTTTGTAATATGACTCTCAGCCATGTTGGGAGGGGCATTTTGGGCACTGAAGTTCCTAATAATTATTTTAGGAACTTATTTTCCCAAGTCCTGGCATGAACTAACTCACCCTGAGAGGTTTCTGTTTCTTGCAAATAATGTAAGAAAGTTGAGGAACCATGAACTGCTGTGTCCACTGGTGAGCAGACAGACCAAATTATTCCTTTCCAGTGAAAAAGGTGAAACTCTCAAGCTGGATCTTTTGCAACTTTTGAACAAGTTGAATTTACAATCCTGCAGCCATCTTTGCAAGTTGTTTACAACGCATGGCACAGATGGGGTCACATTTTTGCGGAGGCATAGAACTGTCATAAGGTGGCGGTAGACACCACAAAATTGGGCCATAAGCTTGCTCCTGTTTGTATTAACTACCTAATATCTGAAGAGCAGCCTTTTAAGGACTTCAGATCACTTTACCAGAACTCAAGCTGATATGCATTACGTCTGTCCACAAATATGGCTTCTGCTACTGTGAAGGCCATTACACTCTTCTTTGAGATATATACCTCTGAGGTGACCCAGATAGAATTTATGCTTGCTTAATTATTTTTTTCATACTTGTTCTGCCTCCAAAGAGTTTGGACACGCACAGAGATGCCTCCTATTTCGCTTCACAACAACCCTCCGGAGTAGTTTACATGGAGGGTGAGTCAGGGATTGCCATCTTTGGGCAGCTACCTGGGCTGCAGAATGCATGGCTGCAGCCTGCCTTTCTTAATGTTCCCCCTTATTCCACCTCCTGCCCACAATTTAAATTTCCCACAATGCCCTCCATCCACCGTTACTCTGAGGAATGGTGGGAAACTCTCACCGTGGTTAGGCACAACCACCAGGGCCAGCCTTGGCCAGAGTGAGAGGGTTGCCTCAGAAGATTTTAAGTGTTATTATTGGTACCGATTTGCTTTGGTGTCGCTGTATTTTCACCACCAAGGATGGGAAGAAGGATTTTCTGCCTTATGAGCCAAAATAACCTGATTGGATCTAGGCGCTGTGTGACTTGGTTTGACAGCCAAGAGGAAGCACCATCTACTGCTCCGTTTCAGACAGTCAAATGTCTTGCGATGGCCCTACTGCCTACTCAAGTGCTGTGTCACACTCTCTGGCCACAGCTAGGGCCCTCTCCTGGCATAGTAAGAGGTTCAATGGGCAACACCCTTTGCCCACCAGACCCCAGTGGCTGACCCCATATTGACATAGTGAACTTTCTACCTGAGTAGAATTTGAATTCATAATCCTGCACTCAGATGCCCTGAATGTTATTTGACCCCAAGTCCCATCAATATCAGCCAGCCTAGCAAATGTGGGGCTGATGGGAAATGGAGTTCAACAACACCTGGTGGGCCACAGCTGTGTCTGCTCTGAGTCTCATCCAGTCACTCAATCAATTAATCACTTTATTTCTATCCTGCCTTTTCCCCAATAGTGGAATTCAACAGTGGTTTGCAGAATTTTTTTAAAACTACAAATAAAACTACACGCAGCTAAAAACACAGCAAAAGTTAAGATGAAAATAGGATTAAACTGCCTATAGAATTAAAACCATTTGTTGTTGTGTGCTTTCAATTCATTTCTGACTCATGGAGACCCTAAGATGAACCTGTCACAGGATTTCCTCTGCAAGAATTGTTCAGAGTGGGGTTAACCACGTCCTTCCTCTGAGGCTGAGAGAGTATGATTTGCCTAAGGTCACCTAGTGAGCTTCCAGGACCAGGCAAGGATTCGAACCCTGGTCTCCCAGAGTCCTAGTCCAACATTCAGCTATTCCACATTGGCTCCCACCGAAACCCCATAAAACATTAAAGACATAGATTAAAAACAGTACAAAACTAAAACAGAAGGCCCATTGTATAAAACAATCACTTGCTAAACACCTGCTGGAACAGAAAGGTCTTCTGCAAGGACAGCATCAGTCACCGTGAAGGAAGCAGCCGTGAAGGAGGCCCTCTCCTGCGTTCCCACCAAACATGTCCGTGAGGATGGTGGGATGGAGAGAGCCTGAAGTTCTTAAGAGGGTCAGCAGGCTTGTAGGGAAGAGTACGATCAGGGACTCTGGACCTGACTTGGGTTCAGAGTTTACACGACATAACCAGGACTTGGGTTTTACCTGGAAATGAATCAGCAACTCGCGGCCAAACCGCACAGATTGGCAGCCCGCGCGAGTTTCCCACACTATGGTGATGGAGAGAGCTTCACTGGTTGAATTTCTGCCCGTTATGCCCAGTGAACGAGTCCTGCCAGGCGTGTGTGTGTGGTCGTGATGTCACATCTCTGGTTCATTAGAAAAGTTTTCAGCCTTACTCAGGCCGTTTCCGCACTGGACTGTTATAGCGCTATTATTCCACTTTCAACATCCTATGGAATCCTGGGGTTTGCAGTTTCGGGAGGGGCCAGCCGGCCCCTCCCGAAACTGCAAACCCCAGGATTCCATAGGATGTTGAAAGTGGAACAATAGCGCTATAACAGTCCAGTGCGGAAACGGCCTCATTCTTCATATATTGATATATGTTTCCCCCTTTCAAACCACAAGGAGGAGCCTGTCCTGTGAATTGCAGAGGGCTTTTGAGCTCCATTGAGGATTGGAGGGGTGGGAGCCATTTTCTTTGTGGAGGCCGGAAGCACCCTGCGAAAGCAGAATCAAGCATGTACAGCAGTAGCGGTAGCGGCAAAGCTTGCCAGCTGACCTATGCCTTTCACAGCAGCTGTGGCTTTTTAATACACAGGAAATAGCCTATGCTTTGTTAAAAAAAATAATAATAATAGCGTGGCATGATGAACTGCTAATGTCTGCAAATGAAATGACTGTCAAAGGCACAGGAACAAAATGCCTTTAAAAAGCTGGCAACCTTTAGTGGAAGATTTTCCCACAGGCCAAAACCTTTCAGCAGTGCGCCTGCTTCCTACATCTTTTAACACCTGAAACAGAACTGTGACTTTTGTTGTCGGTTTAAGAAAAGCACATTTGCCACCTTTTTTCCCAACAGAGCTCCTGTGCCTCCACCATCGCTGCAGCAGGTAGAAAGATCAACGTTTGCGAATTTTCCTGCTGACTCAGAGATTAGAAAAGCCTAATCTGTTGAATATCTTGCCTTCCAGGGAGCACAGGAGCCTGACCAGAAGAAGAGATGGCAACCTAAGCAGCTTTTATCACGTCTTTGGAGAAGATGTCAAAATGAAATACTCTTCCGATAGTCCTTATACGTGAGCCTTTTCTCAAGGGCTCACAGTGCTTCACGTGCACGGTCACAGTCATTTTCATAACAGTCTTGCAAGCTAAGCAGGATCAGGCTTGGTTAGTACTTGGATGGGAGACCACCAATGAATACCAGGTGCTGTAGGCTGTATTTCAGAGGAAGGAACTTCAACTCTGAGGATTCCCCTTGCCTAAGAAAACCCTATGAAATTCATGGGGTCACCCTAAGTTGACAAGTGACTCGAAGGCGTGCGCGTGCGCGTGCGCACCCACACAGAGGGTGGTGGGTTGTTGCTCGCATGGGAAGGAAGGAGGCGAAGAGAGAGTGACTGAATGGCTCCGGCAGGGGTTTGGGACGGGGCCTTTCCACCTCAGAGGGCTGCAAGTGCAGCGATACCCCCTTTCGTTGAATTTCTCCCTGGCTTTCAACTGTTAAGGATGCAAGAACATTACTGGAGTAAAAGTGACAATTCTTCCCTCTCCCCCCCCGCCGCTTCCACTCTGGAACTGGGCCACAACCTTCCCCCTTTTCTTCCTCTCTGACTCATTCCCTCTTTCAAACAATCCTTGGTTAGGGCTTTGCCGCCCCCGACCCCCCCCACCCCACCCCTTTCTATCTGGCCCGAAGCCCTTGGAGTGGCTGGAACATGTTCTCTCGACTTTGTAGTTCTTCTAACTTTTGGACTACACGGCGGGCACGGTGGGGTGGAGGAGTCGGCGAACTGAGAGGGTTTTCGAGGAGGTGGCCCGGCATGCCAGTCTCCGAGGTGGCACCGGGCAAGGCGCGGGGCAGGGGTGGGTGAGCACAGCAAGTGCAGACGGACGGATTCTGAGCCAGACTTTATGGGCCTATTCTCCCTCTCCCTCTCCCTCTCTTGTGTCTGACTCTTTCGCCCCCCCCACCCCCCAAACTCTCCTTCCCCAATCTGTGATTCATTTCTCTTGTTCCGGCCGGGGAGCTCCAGCCTTCCAGAGAACACACACAGGCAACTGCTCCCTGCTCCGCATTCCTTCCCCATGACTTTATCCGTCTGGGCATCCTCGTCTTCTGGTTTCCGTCTCTTTAATCTTCACCTTCTCCTCCTCCTTGCCTTCCACTGCTTCTGTTTATTGATTTTTTTAAAAAAATCATTATTATTATAAAAACATGTTCAATACACAGATTCTTGTTGGTTTACCGTCGTTACTGGAATAACAATTAAAAGGAGATTTCCATACGTATCAAAAGCAAATATAAAAAAAACCCAAACAAATAAAACAGATACTACAACTAAAGTATATTCCGTCCGGATCGGATCAGTCTCTGTAGGCTATTATTGAAGAATCTCCCCGTGTTTGACCCAAATATATAATTAGATCTTCCCAGTCCTTCCTAAAATTATCTAAAGATTTATTATTTAATAACATCGTTGATCTATCCAATTCTAATATTTTATAAATGTCCACAAGCCACGAATCAATGCTAGGTATCTCTTCTTTTTTCCAATCTTCGGCATAGAGGATTCTGGCCTTAGTTATTAAATTAAGTATCATTTTTTTTTATGTTGTCTCTTTATATAACTTCCCACAGAAGTAAACATATTCAATAAATACAATTCTGGTTTCATGGGGAAGTTTTTCTTTATAATCTTAGTGATTTCTAACTGAATATTCTTCCAGTGTTCTTTTGCCTTCCTGCAAAGCTGGATTATTGCAAAGCTGGATTCATGCGGCTTCCATACCTCAATATTTTTAATCAATTACAGCCGGCTTTGCTTTCTCTGGGACCAAACGTACAATAGAACACACAACAATAGCCATTCTTCCAGAAGAAGGCAATAGTAATGTATTAAGTCCCCTAAAGGCACCAGATCCCGTCTTATCTTAGAAACTAAGCAGGGTCAGTCCTGGTTAGTACTTGGATGGGAGACAGCCAATGAATACCAGGTCCTGTAGGCTATATTCTGGAGGAAAGAACTGGCAAAGCCACTTCTGAGTATTCTTTGCCTGAGAAAACCTTATGAAATTCAGCGGGGGGGTCACCATAAATTGACAAACAACTGGAAGACACATATATATGTACTGTATGCAAATTCCCATTGTGTTGTACAGAAATTGTTCTTATTGCATGCACTCTAACAGTCCCAGTTTGGCAGGGACAATCCCAATTAATTCTCCAGTTAATCCCAATTCATCTTCATCCCACTTTTGCTTTTAAAATGTCCCAGTTTGTCTCTCCTCTCCACATTTCCCCCCTTTCTCCTCAGTTTATTTCAGTTGCTGCAAACTGACTTCCAAGGGCAAAAGTAGCTTGTACCCAACTCATCACGGGGGGAGAAGAGAACAGAGGGAGGAATCTTACCATTTCCAGTCGGCTGAGGCAAAAGCAAACTGCTGCCGCCTGTCCTATTTTGTGTGTTAAAAACTTACACCATCTTGACTGAACTCAGATGGTGCTTGACCACACATTTTCACCTGTGAAACGTTGGAAACATTGTACGCTGTAGGCCTTACCAGCAAATGAATTTACTTTTTTGGACTACAGTTCCCAGGTCCCTTCTGCCATGATGAGACTTGCAGTGCAAAAAGGTAAGTTTTCTAGGTTCTGGGGCTTTATCACTAGTAACTCTGAAAAGGAGTGTAGCCGTCAGCTAATGTATTAGATTGGGCCCACACGTGGACCAGATGGCATAGTGAAATCTTTAGGGGTGGCAAGGGAAACAGACTTATTTCTCACTCCTTCACCCCATGCACCCTTATGTAAAATAGAAATAGAAGTCCCATAAGAAATAATTTGCTAAATAAATAATAAATTAGCAAGTGAATTGAGACAGAACCATTCTCCCTAATATGCTAGGTCAGTGGTTCTTAACCTTTTCTTTACCGGGACCCCATGCAAATATAATTTTTTGCCGGAGGCCCCCAAAACTTAACTCAAGATTTAAATATCTAAATTTAGATTTAAATATTCAAATATTTATTTAAGGCAAATCCCCACTCAGATAATGGGTGACCTGAGGCAAGTCACATTCTCTCAGCCTCAGAGGAAAGCAAACCCCCCTCCACTGACGGGGGGAGGTTCTTTCTAGCCATCAGCTGTCTCCCCTTTGAAAACTGACTTAGGGCGACCCTAAAGTGAACCTACCGCAAGAGTCTTCGTTGCAAGATTCGTTGCCTTTACCTTTATCTGAGGCTGAGAGAATGTGACTTGCCTGAGGTAGCCCAACAGGTTTCCATGGCTGAGTGGAGATTCGAACCCTGGTCTCCAGAGACATAGTTTGCAAACGAAGGAGCAGTTTCAGCACCTGCAACCCTGTCCTCGTTGCTGCTGTTGGTGTCCACCAGCAGGGCATCGCAGACCCCCAGGGGTCCCTGGACCCCAGGTTGAGAACCACTGTGCTAGGTTATTTTGTTACATTTTTACTTGTTGGAAGTCTTTTACATGGAGGTGAGATTTCAAGAAATAGCCAACTTATCCTGTATTTTGAACAGGTGCAGTCTGCTGCTTCATTCCCCCATTATATACAGTCCAGATACTAGTTTCCTTAACACGGGTTTAAAAATAGCGATTCACTTGCTCACCTCTGGCGAGTAGGACTTGTCTACAGGTAACCAAGTAGGAAAAAAACATGTACAACCTTAACAGACTTTAACCCAGGGATGGTCAAAACATGGCCTTCCAGATGGTTGGTGTTAAAATTAATGTTTTAATTGAATTGATTCTTTAATGGTTTTAAAATGTTTGTACTGAATATTGCTTTAGATATTTTGTCTTAGCTTACATTATAAGCCACTTTGGGTGCCCTATTGGGAGAAAGGCAGGCTATAAATGAAATGAAAAAATAAATGCTGTCAGACCACAGCTCCCATCAGCCCTTGCCCAGTATAACCAAAGATGTGGAATTGTGGGAGTTGCAGTCCAACACCAATTGGGAGGCAGGGCTTTGCCCACTCCTGCTTTAGGATTTATACTAAATATCAGGATGATTTAAAGCAGAGGTCTGAAACATCCGGGTGGTGTCAGACTGCATTTTCCGGGCTTAAAGCATTGGCTTTCAGCTGGTGGATTGCACCACCACTTTGAGTTTTTAATAGTTTTCTCTAGGCTTCCCCTATATAGACATGGAGAGGAGGAGAGGAGGAGTAAAAGACACATAGACTCAAGCCTAAAATATATTCTATATATATGCTTTTTAAAAATGTACCATTTTCCACAAGTGAAAATATTGTGGACTAGCCCCAGCTATGAAGGAGCTCGAGAAGATCCTCAGACTTAAAAGATATCTCTTTGAATACCAAAGTCAGGATTGTCCATGCCATTGTATTCCTGATTTCTATGTAAGGATGAGAAAGTTGGACAGTGAAGAAAACTGACAGGGAGGGAGTCAACTCATTTGAAATGTGGTGCTGGAGAAGAGTTCTGCGGATACCACAGATGGCTAGAAAGACAAACAAGCGGGTCATAGAACAAATCCAGCCTGAACCCTCCCTAGAAGCCAAGATATGACTAAGCTGAGACTGTCATACTTTGGACATATCATAAGAAGACTGGACTTGCTTGAAAAAACAATAAGGTAGAAGTTATCAGGAAAAGAGGAAGGCAACACTACAGCTGGGTAGACTCAGGCCATTTCCACACTTGACTGTTATAGTGCTATTATTCCACTTTCAACATCCTACGGAATCCCGGGGTTTGCAGTTTAGGGAGGGGCCTTTGAGGCCCCTCCCTAAACTGCAAACCCCGGGATTCCGTAGGATGTTGAAAGTGGAATAATAGCACTATAACAGTCTAGTGTGGAAATGGCCTCAATGAAGGAAGCCGCAGTGCTGAGCCTGGTAGACCTGAGGAGGGCTTTTGATGATTAGGTGACTTGCAGCTCTCTGATTCATAGGGTTGCCATAAGTTGAACCAGGTACTAACAAAAGCCCCCTTTAAACCGGAGGATTCAAGTGCATGATCTAATGAAGCTGGGGGCAGGTCGGGGTCTCTCTCCCTCCATTCTAATCTTGCACTGACCAGACATGACTCTGCTTAGTAATAAACCAGCAATGGAAATTATACCTAATTAATGTGGACTCAAACTGTGTGAGCGTCTTTCTACAGATGCCTAGTGGTAAAGACGTTGGACAATGTCTCCTTAAATACTTGGAGCAAGCGGAGCCTGTTTGGGAAGAGGGACAGGAAGCTATGGTCTACCACCTTCTTACCCTGATAAGATTATTTTTTTGAGCAGTTCCCAGTCAGGAAATGATAGAAGCCAGCTCACTTGACACTGGCTTCCTCCAAAGAATTCTAGGAATTAGATTTTTACCGGAGAATGCTGACTATTCCCTCTTATACCACAGATCTGCAGGGGCCAGGACACAGCTGTAGCAGTTGGACTTTATATAGCTCAAATAAACTCCTTAGACGGGTTTCACACGAGTGTGTCTTATCATTCATCCCAAGTGAAAGGAGACATGTTGCCATATCAATACAATCAATACAGAAAATTAAGCAATATTTTTCTATTCTGCCCAATGGCAGAGTTCTGTGTAACTCAAAGACTCTCATACTTGGTGCTCTAAACTGAGCAGGTGCTGGATTTACCTGCTAAATTGGAGAAATTCCATACTTGAGGGTGTAATCTGTTTCATAGTGGATGTTGTTGTTGTTGTTGTGTGCATTCAAGTTGTTTCTGACTTATAGTGACCCTATCATGGTGTTTTCTGGGGCTGAGAGTCTGTGACACACCCAAGGTCACCCAGTGGATTTCCATGGCCAAGCAGGGAATCAAACCCTCGTCTCCAGGGTCATGGTCCAATGCTCAGACCACTACACAAAGCTGGCTGGTTTGATCTCCCTTGCAGGCAAAACACCTCCAGACCAAACTTCCTCATTGAATTGGGTTGAGGAGCAGCAGGACCAGCCCAGGAGTTTTTGCCGCCTGAGGCAAAGGTCAAGATGGTGCATCTCCACCATGCTACCTGACTGGCTGCTGAATTTTACTTCCGCGCAGTTCTCAGATGGAAACGCTTTGTTGCTGCCAGAGGAGAAGGACATTTTTTTCTTGTATTTCTAAAACTGCCTTTATTCCCATTCACCTCATGGCTGTGACAGACGTGGCTTTTCTATTTGTGTCAACCCTCCTCAAGACCACCTTTAGCAAGACGTAGACTTGAACTTGTCACCTTTCTTCCCTTGCATGATTTTTTTTTACCACTTTTGATCTCATGAGGATGCCAGTGGGCTTCAAAAGCTAGTGTGATGTATTTTGTGCTTTTGGGGGCCCTTTTGCACTGCAAAACTGTAACACTATGATTCACTTTTAACTGCCATGGCAACATCCTATGGGATGTTGGTTCTGGCAGTTTAGAAAGAGGCTAGTAAAATTCTCTGCCAGAGAGCTCTAGTGCCCTGCCAAGCAACATACCCAGTATTTCATAGGCTGTTGCCATGGAAGTTAAAGTGCAATCGTTGCACCGTAATTTTGCAGTGTAAAAGGGTCCTTTGCTGGCCTAACAAAGGTACAATCACAAGGTTGTCAACACACTTGACCTTCGCCATACCTGAGAGGAGGCGACAGGGGGAACGTGGAGGGCAGGCTGCCTGAAGCGCACTGCTCACAACATCCACACTGGCTAATGGTAGGACCAATCCTAGGGAGGAGAGGATGATAGTTACGGTTTGTTTTTGTTGATGTGCGCCTACAAGTCATTTCTGACTTCCGATGAACCTAAAGTGACCCTATCATGGGATTTCCTGGCGAGATTTGTTCAGATGGGGTTTGCCCTTGCCTCCCTGAGGCTGAAAGAGTGTGACCTGCCCAGGCCACCCAATGGGTTTCCATGGCCAAGAAGCATCTGAACCCTGGGCCATTTCCGCACTAGACTGTTACAGCGCTATTATCCCACTTTCAACTCTGAGGCCTCTGGCCCCTCTTGAAACTGCAAACCACGGGATTCCATAGGATGTTGAAAGTGGGATAGTGGCGCTATAACAGTCTAGTGCAGAACTGGCCCTGGTCTCCAGTGGCTTAGTTCAACACTCAAATCACTATACCATGCTAGCTTTCCAGAATGAAAACTGGAGAGGGCTCCTGTACCTCTAATGGCTGCGTAACAGCGGGGATTTAAGCAAATGTTGCTTATTCCCTGGCTACGTGACAAGCAACACCTGCTGAAAGTCCTTCTTCGGCACCACCAGTAAAGGTGCAGGTGCCGTCTCCAGTTTTCTTTCTACCAACTGTAACAGCCCTGCAGCTGGGGCTGCGGATCCCGGGCTTTGGGAGATTCCCGGGAGCAGCAGTGCCCCCCACCACGAGAGAGAGACATACCTCTAACTTATCTCCTTTTCTCCCCCTCCCGTGCTCCACATTGCCCCGCCACCTTCGGATGACTCACTGGGTGGTGTCCCGGACAGGCTGGTATGAACTAAGGGGACAGGAATGTGCCGCCAGGCGAGGCCATAAGGCCAAGCGCAAGAAAAGGGAGAGTGAGTCACCGACAGAGAGAGATTGAGAAGGAAGTTATGGGGGAGGAGAGCCCTACCAAAGGAGCATGAAGCCTAAGAGGAGAAAAAAGTGGGAAGTGAAAAATAGAAGACAGAGTAGGGAAAAGCGTGGGTGTGTTGGGGGGGAAGTGTTACCCCAAGCCAAGAACCCAAGGAGGAGGCAAAATGAGGGGGGGGGGAATAAATACAGGTTGGTTAATCCTTTCAATAAAGAGTTTCTTAATCCATAGAACCCTCTTCTTTCTTCCCCCGCTCGGCTGTCTTCTAACTGAATGTCACAAAGAGGAAGAACAAGTGAAAAGTTGGGGAAATGGTAAAAATAACTGGAACAATTAGCACCGAGAAAAGGAAACTTTAAAATACACAGATGCTGTGTGTGTGTGTGCACAAGCACACTTCTGAGGCAAGGACGCACAATAGTACAATGGATCTTCGGGGCTCCAGTCACAGCCTGGCACTTTCTTTTGCAAGTGGTACCTGTACATTTTTAAGTGCAAGGTTTCCATACCACTAGGAAAAGTAGAAGCACGTGCTCATCTTACTTCCATGTAGGAAATGGCTGGGAATGTCACCTATGGGTCATTCAAAGGTGGTGGTCCTCCGGGGCTCTGTGCTGCTTGTTTGTTTAAAACTGTTTTTTAAAGAATGGCTTTGCAGTACGTTGGCAAGGTGAGGAACAGCACATAAAACAATCAACACATGTCAGTCTAACACCAGCTGGAAAGCGCTAATCGCCTTCTGTCGGCAGCAGACTGGCCAGCCGTTATGTCATATCACTGCTCAAGTGGCCAGGAAAATAAAACCACTGCGCACCTCCTGTCTAGATACTAATGCTGTGGGCATCAACCTACTGTTCCGAGGGAAATTGTTCCAAATATAAGGTACCGCCCAAAGTTAGGACCTATTTCTGCCAGCCTCTGCAATGCAGCCACCTCCAAAGAGTTTGAGGCAACAATCTTAGGTGGGAAAAATCTTTTGGCCTGAAGGCCAAATTTTCTCCTAGTTATTGTTAACTGTAAACCTCAACTTATGGTGACTTCCAAGCCGCTCTGTCATCAAATTCCCTGCTCGGATCTTTATGATTGGGAATGTGTCTTTTTTGATTGAGTCTACCTATTTGTAATGCGGTCTTCCTCTTTTTCTGCTGCCTTCTACTTTACCAAGCATTATTGTATCTTCTGTTGAGTCATGTCTTCTCATGATACGGCCAACACATGACAGACGCGGTTTCATCATCTTGGCTTCTAGGGAGATTTCAGGCTTGAGTTGCTCTAGGACCTATTTATTTGTCTTTTTAGCAGTCCAGGGTATCCATAAAACTCTTTTGCAGCACTACATTTTAAATAAGTTGATTTTCTTCCTGTCAGCTTTCTTCACTGTCCAGCTTTTATAACTATACATAGAAAGTGGAAATGCAATGGCATGAACAATCCTAACTTTAGTATTCAATGATATATCTTTACATTTCAGGATTTTCTCTAATTCCTTCATAGCTGCCCTTTCAAGTCCTAGTGGTCTTCTGATTTCTGGGGTCTCCATTCTGATTAATCACAGAACCTTGTGAATGGAAGCTATTGTACTTTTGGACATATCATGAGACAACCTTGTTGTGCTTAGAGGCCTAACTTCTCAGAAGTAAGACAGCAGGCTCTCCAGATATTTAAAAGATGCAGCTTTATGTTCTGTAGTTCCTTTCCTGTCCTCAGGCCAAGTCTTGTAGCTTTCCTTAACAACCAATAGAAAGCCTGGGGTAGACTTACCTTTAGCTAGTCCAGGACATTCTAACAAACCTGGCCTGAACTGATGAATGGATCTGCAACAAACATTACAACAGAGCTTTCCAAACGTTTAATGTGGGTGACACAGTTTTGTAGACATGCATCATTTTGCGACACAGTAATTCAGCTTTACTAGCAAAGTGGAGGTTAATAATTCATGTGGTAAACAAAATGTATGGGAACACAACATATTTCATGAAAACCTTTCATATATTTTTAAGAATATATAATTTATAAATAAAAATATACATTTGCAAGATTGTAGGCGACACACCTAACCACTTCAGGCGACACACTAACGTGTCGCGGCACACCATTTGGAAAGCCCCGCGTTACAGACATTATTTCTTGGAAATGGCCCTAATGCTCAGTAAAGTTGAAAGTGATAGAAAAAGAGGAAGACTGCATTACAGGTGGATTGACTTGATCAAGCAAGGCACGGCCCTGAATTTGCAAGGGTTGAGCAAGCCTCTTAATAACAGGACCTGTTGGAGATTTCTCACTCATAGGGCCACCTTAAGTTGAAGTCAACTTGTGTCTTCTCCAACATTGCACAAACAAAAACCAGGAGATGTGTGGTGAACAACCTCAGAGTGTGGTCAAGATGACCAAAGTTACTGATGAAGAACACATAAGCTAGGAGAGGCTGCAGAAGTTTTCCTTTACCAGAACTTACTGGAAAGGGCAAGGTTTTCCTTTCCTCTCTTCCCTGCCCTGCTGAGCTTTTGCACTTTAAACTCAGTTTGCAGCAACTGAAGTCAGCTGAGAACAAAGGGGAAAGTGGGATGAAGAGAAAGAAACTGGGACATTTTAAAAGCAGCTGAAAAAGTGGGATAACAGAGGAGTAATCCGGACTGTCAAATCAGGTCAGTTGGAGGGTGTGGTACGTAACAACCACAACACACATCATGGTAGTAGTATTACACCTGTCCTGCCTCACCCCAGCTCTGTCAGCCCATGCAGTGAGAAAATAAAGTGCCTTTTTCTGAGGGTGGGGCTTTTATCTATGCCTCAGTGGACCAGATGCGGAGGTGTTATGGGCCAGAAATACCCCATCCTTGATCTGAAAGGAAGGCCAGCTTCACCCTGGAGACACAGCTGGCCTTCATAGACCTGCCTCAGAAATGCAAGGAAGGCCTTCTCACAGTTTATACACATGAGCCATTGAGATTATGGCCTCGGCCATTTCCGCACTAGACTATTATAGTGCTATTGTTCCACTTTCAACATCCTGTGGAATCCTGGGGTTTGCCTTTGAGGCCCCTCCCTAAACTGCAAACCCCAGGATTCTATAGGATGTTGAAAGTGGAATAATAGCACTATAACCTATCAGTCTGGTCCGGAAATAGCCCAAGTTTTTGCTTGGGTCAGAAACCACTAAGGCAATTGGGTTTTGTGTTGTCATAAGCATCCCACGGAAATAGCCAGTGGCAGCGTATTCTTTCTCTCATCTGGGGACTGGCTGGGTTCAGACCTGTACAGAAGGAACCACATTAGGAGTGCCTTGAGGCGGTATCCTGAGCATACAGGAAGGCAGGAAACTACTTCTGTGGCTGCATTGCCTCCCACACACTCTCCACTTTTCTTTCTCATAAGCAGAAACTGGAAGTACTTTATTCTCTCACTGGTTTCCCACCATAACGTGAAAGGTCAAGCGGTAGCAAGTGATTTTGGTAGCAAGCGATTTTGTTTCCATTTGGCATATTTAGGTTTAAGGTGAGCTGAAATAAGGCCCAAGCTCGTCTTGGAGGTGGATGGAAGAGGCAAGGACTTGTTCTGAATTCCAAAACTTCAGCCATGGAATTTACGAAAGAACTGAACTTCTGGCCATGTGCAGAGAAAATTTCCCTTAAGCACATGAATTGCCACTCTCATCCTGCATACATCTGGAGTTGGAGAAAATGTTTCCAGGCAGGATGAAATCCACCAACCTTTCATTTGTAGGGGTAATGAAATCTTTGATTTTGTGATTTTTTTTTTAAAGAAGGCATTCAGCGAACAACCACATCTTAGGAAACAGAAAACTGCGTAACACCCAGAACTAGCAATTAGTAATGTGCTAATTAAAAAAAAGGCGGGGAGGGCATTCTAGAGCTCTGGAAAGAAAAAGTTTTTTTGACTCCAGCTACCAAAATTTCCCAACCAACAGTCTGTGGTAGTCTGAAAAAGATCTTTTTCAAGCTCTTGACTATCAAAAGGGGACTAGGGCCATTTCTGCACCAGACTGTTATGGCGCTATTATTCCACTTTCCACGTCTGATGGAATCCTGGGGTTTGCAGTTTAGGGAGGGGCCTAAACTGCAAACCCCAGGATTCCATAGGATGTTGGAAGTGGAATAATAGCACTATAACAGTCTAGTGTGGAAATGGCCTAGGTATAACAGGTCAAGCAACTTTAGATGATCTGGTGGCTGTAGGCATAAACTTTTTAAAAATCCACTCCACAAATAGCTAGCAGCCCATTTCAAATCTCATTTTTCAAAAAAGTTCCTGAGGAAATTTTTGGAAGAGGGTCCTGGAGCCTGCTTAAACACAAACCCACTGTTTCTGAAAGCCTCCAGGAGCAGAAACCATTTTTTAACTCCAGAGGAAAAAAATATTTCAGGGAGAAGATCCCGAAACAGCCTTGGGGATGTGTGCCTCCAGGCCATACTTTTGCCATCCTAATGTATAACCCTCTTGGAGTAAAAAGTAACTGTAAGAGATAGAGGGAGACAAAGAGTGAATGAAAATTATAAGCACAACATCAATGAGAGTTGCGAATCTGTGTGGTGTAGTGGTTTGAATGTTAGGCTAGGACACTTGGAGACCAGGGTCTGAATCCCTCATGAAAACCCAGTTGGTGACCTTGGGCAAGTCACTCTCTCTCTGTCTCTCTCTGTCTCAGAGAAAGGCAAAGGCAAACCCTCGCTGACTAGATTCTAACAGGAAAACCTGTGATAAGTTCATTTTAGGGTCACTGAAAGTCAGAAATTACTCAAAGGCACACAACAACAATCAGTGACAGCTGATGTATTATAGAACCATAGAGTTGGAAGAGTCCACAACGGCCATTGAGTCCAACCCCCTGCCATGCAGGAATACACACTCAAAGCACCCCCAGCAAATGCCCATCCAGCCTTTGTTTAAAAACCTCCAAAGAAAGTGACTCCACCACACTCCAAGCCAACATATTCTACTGTCAAACAGCTCTTACTGTCAGGAAGTTCTTTCTGATGTTTAGGTGAAATGTCTTTTCCTGTAGATTGAATCCATTGCTCCGTGTCCTAGTCTCTGGAGCAGCAGAAAACAAGCTTGCTCCGTCTTCAACATGACCTCCCTTCAAATATTTAAACATGGCTATCATGTCACCTCTTAACCTTCTTTTCATCAGGTTAAACATACCTAGCTCCCTAAGCCTCTCCTCATAGGGCATGGTTTCCAGATCCTTCATCATTTTGGTCTCCCTCCTCTGGGCACATGCCAGTTTGTCAACATCCTTCTTGAATTGTGCTGCTCAGAACTGGAAACGGTGTTCCATGTGAGGTCTAACCAAAGCAGAATAGTACAGTATCATAGTGGCTAAGCCTGCAAAGCAGGAAGCTGTGCTATTTCAGACCTCTCAACTGTGCTGGCTTGTACTGTCTGCTTGGATGGGCAGCGGCTTTTCAGGTTGTTAAGCTGAGGCCTTCATCGTCAGTTGCTTCCTGAAACCTCTTAATGGGGGATGCCCAGCACTGACCCAGGGACCATCTGTATACAACGCATATACTGTACCCATGATCACCGGGTCCTATTTCTTCCAGACCAAGGGTGTATCAATACTGTGCAATTATAGCAGTTTAATACCACTTTAACTGCCACGGTGCCATCCTATGTAATCCTGGGATTGGTAGTTGGGTGAGGTATTTAGAACTCCCTGCTGGAGAACTTTCATAAGGTAGTTCAAGGGAAACAGACTAGAATAACAACCAGCAGAAAGAAGTCTAAGAACTTTGTCAAAGTACAAATTTCAAGATTCCAGAGGATGGAGCCATGGCAATTAAAGTTGTATCAAACTGCTATAATTGTATAGTGCGGATGCACCCCAAGCCTGATTCTCAAAAGTGGACTCACTTAAGGCAAATGACACTTGCACCCTTCCATCTGTTGAACAATAATCCTGGCCAACTGTACAAGGTTGTTGTAAGGGTTACTGATCCAATCTCTGTGATATGCTAATTCAAACACTAAGCCTAAGCTAGAGTTACACTCCTGAATGATATCTCCTCGAATTCCCCAGACAACATGGACACAAAATGGAACCGAAATCATAAAAATGTAACATTTCAAAGTTCTTGATGAGATCCCACATCAGAGAGACACATTGTAACTTTATGCTGCTGATGTTATATCATGATTGTGCTATGCCACCTCATTAACAGAATTGTGGAGTTGCACAACCAAAGACACACAACACGCAATGAGTACACAGTGCTTTTTTAACCTTTGTTTGAAAACAGAAACTATGCAGTAGCCAAAAAAGTACTCCCATAAGCATATGGGAACTTATTCGTGTATAAGATGCCAACAGGATGCCCGTCTCTGTTTAATGCCATGAGCAGACCTGATACAAGGAATGAAAGCTGACACCACCTTTCTATATCAAAAAAGAACACACTCTTGTTTCATCAAGAATTAACTTTATTTCCTTTAAAGTCACAAACTCTAACTGTTGGTGACATGCTGTTTATCATGTGTGAAACGCACACTCAAGATAATTAAAAGTCCTCTTTGTTAGAGCACCAAGATATAAATAGCCCTCCCTCTGCATAAGCACCAAAGAAGGGGAGCAGGAGGGAAGAACCAACACTAGTGTAGTTCCTACTAAACTTGTGACTTCTCTTTCTCCGTTCACCATGGCCCAGCCACTGAAAAGAGAAAACTGCACAAGCAGCTCATTTATACTTCTCCTGGGGCTCTGTTGCACTAGATAGTGGCCATTTCCACACTAGACCGTTATAGTGCTATTATTCCACTTTCAACATCCTGTGGAATCCTAGGGTTTGCAGTTTAGGGAGAGGCCTCAAAGGCCTCTCCCTAAACTGCAAACCCTAGGATTCCATAGGATGTTGAAAGTGGAAATAATAGCACTATAACAGACTAGTGCAGAAATGGCCAGTGATAACACCATGATTCCACTTTAACTGCCCTGGCTGCGTCCTATGGAATCCCGGGATTTGTAGTCTCTTGAGGAACTAAAGATTTTCTGGCTGAAAATTCTGAACACCCTCCCTAAACAGCCAGTTCCACAATTCCATAAGACAGAACTATTACAGTTAAAGTGGAATCACAGAGCTATAATTACAGTATGTAGTGTAAAAGGGACCCTAGAGAGCCTTGATACTCTGTTTCTCTACATATAAATCATAGAAGTGAATCTCATTCATATTTGCTTTAAGCTGCTCCTCAGAGGGAAATGTCAGAGCAGCTGCTGTGGCCTTCCTGGCCAGGATTTGGGAGCTGGAAGATTCCTCACAGCTGTACCCCCGTTTGATCACCCCAATATGGGGCATTAGACACTGGGGGATTGAACAGACCCCTTTTGCTCCTTCCCAGAAGCCTAAAAATGAGGGGGAAGGTTGATGTGCCTTTACAAAAGGGACCACCAATACTTTTTGTTTCGTTTTTCCTGTGTACAAAAGAATGTAAGGCCCTGAATTCCAAGGCAGAAGAAAATGTCCTGCCGACATCCTCAGGAAAAATCAGAGGTAATGAAACGTTGACACATCTCTCTTCTCCGCTGCATTTGAAATGTTGAGGGAAAGATCTGTGAAAGGTAGAAAAAAGAAGGAAATGTGAAAACAGAGGACCAAAGATGGAGAATCAGTGTGGTCAAGGGGTTAGAAGAGGCTTCTGCCAACAAGGTGCAATCCATGGCTGGGATTGACAGGTGAAGCGTAAAGCTCTGCCAGGGCAGCCTCCCAACCTGGCAGCTGTCAAGCCCTGGGGACAGGGTTGTTGCTGCTGCTTACTTGTAGATGGGGAGGGAAAGGAGAAGCAGCTAGTCTCAGCTCATAGGGAGAACGAAATGAGGGTATACTCACATAAGGGAGTGCATATTCCTTTCCTTCCCCTGGGAGCCCAGAACAAACGCACTTTAATTGTCTGAATTTCCCCCCTTCCACACCAATAAGCAGTTGCAGTGCCTCCCTGGGATTGCTTGTGGGTGTTAAGTATTGGAGAGAGTGCAAAAGTCTAGAGAATAGCTCCTTGCAACCTACCCAAAAATATGTGCATAAGCCATACATACATGCATCTATGTTACTCATAGGATGCTGTCCTACGTGTGTTGTATCATAGCTCCCAGCCAGCACGGCCACTGTGATTAGTGAATTTGAGAGTTGTAATGGAACACATCTGGAGGATAGAGGGTAGACTCAAGCCATTTCCGCACTAGCCTGCTATAGTGCTATTATTCCACTTTCAACATCCTATGGAATCCTGGGGTTTGTAGTTTAGGGAGGGGCCTTTGAGGATCAGAGAAACCCAAAGCTCCAATAGTTTCTTATCCAGAAAATTAACTAGATTGATCTGGGCCCAGTCCTTGTCTTTCAAATTAACCAACCTCACAGGGTTGTTGTGAAAATAAAAGAGGGAAGCATATACTTTACACTGTCCTGAGCTCACCAGAGAAACAGCTTGAAAAGGAATAGCCCATTTTTGAAGTAGGGGTTAAAATTAACAATCTAAGCCTATGCATGTCTATTCAGATGGAAGTCCTACTGAGTTCAGTAGCATTTACTCCCATAGTTGGAAGCCATTTCATCCACAGGGTTCTTTAGAAATGAGCACACATTGTGTTAAAAAAAAAAGTATTCTATAATCTGCTGCTGCAACTGGCTGGCTAGCTATCTGGGGAGGATCAACAACTTTTTTGTGTGAACTAGAACAGAGAAAAAGGCGGCATAGATATGTTTCAGTGCTTTTCTTGAGAACTCTTGAGGGCTAGAAACTTGGCGCTCTTTTTAAAAGCAAAAAATGCCAAATCAGCATAGTGGTTCAGTCAACCAGTGCAAGTGTAAGGGCAGGGCAGGGCAGGACAAAACTATGGGCTGAGGTCAGAAACATCCATCCTCACCTTCAGTGTATCAGTGACTCCTGAGCTGAGTGGCCTCCAGTCTCTTCAATGGGGGCTGAAAACACAGAAAAAGAGAAAGCAGTTTTAAAAACAGGGTTCACCTGGTAAACCAAGGAGACTGGAGCTCTGCTCCTGAAGTGTTCACAGCAGTAGAAATGCCTTAAATAAAGAAGAGGGAACACTTACTGGTGAATTTTTCCCGCCGCCGACAGCGGGCATAAGTTATAATGCCTGCAATAAGACTTGCCAGAACGACAGCCCCCAAAGATGCTCCCACTAAAAGCCACATATTGAATGTATCTGGAGGTTGGGGGTCTCCACCTGTAAGGGAAAGGATTGGGTTAAACTTAGCTGAGCTTACTAAAAAACCACCCCAAATACAACTCACCCTCCTCCTCTGCCTGTCCAGCCAGGTTCTTAATCTGAACCAGATTTCCACCAGTTCCATTACTCAAAAAGCCTTGTGCTTCCTGCCAGACTTTTTCCCACAAGAGCAGACAAGTAGATCTGCCACTAGAAAGGAACCATACAATATCTATCCATCCATCCATCCATCCATCCATCCATCCATCCATCCATCCATCCATCCATCTATCTATCTATCTATCTATCTATCTTGAAAGCCAGCCTGGTGTAGTGGCTAGTGGTTTGGCCATCTTTGCACCATAGTGCCATTATTCCACTTTCCTTTGTTCCATTTTCCTGTGTTCCATTATTTCTTTGAGGTCCCCCCTAAACTGCAAACCCCAGAATTCCATAGGATGTTGAAAATGGAATAATAGCACTATAACAGTCTAGTGTGGAAACGGCCCTTCTCACCCTCAGAGGAAGGCAATGGCAAACATGCTTTGAACAAATCTCGCCGAGAATCCCTGTGATAGATTTCCCAGAGAGTTGCTGTAAGTCAGAAGCAACTTGAAAGTACAAAACAACACACAGACACACAAACATATATAGATAAAATAAACACACGTACATATAAAATCAATGCAAATGTTTCCAAATTGTCCAGTTTCCAGCTCTGATTTTGGGACAGACAGAATGGAAAAAGAATCAATTTTTTTTTTCTTTTCAACATGTGGAACTGACATGATGGGCCAAAGATTTAGCCCACACGTCATGAATTGGGTGTGTAGCCATATGAACGGAAACAAAAAGAGAACATCACTCAGAACTCAAAAATTCCATTTTTAAACAGAGATGTACGTCATTTAATATTTGGTCTTCCCTTTGCCAAGCTGCATGTACCCATCCCACACACAGTGCTGCACCTCTTGAGAACCAGAGTGGTGTAGTGATTGTAAGGGTAGAGTATGATTTTTGGAGACCTGAATTAATATCCATTCTCAACAATAAAGCTCTGTGGATGACCCAAGACTAACAAGGAGGAGTTTATGGCTGGACAGCAACTTCTCTCACTGAAAGATATGCTGGCTAAGGCTGATGGATGCTGCAAGTTTTTCAAGGGCTACTTGAGGGCTGGGAATCCTGTGGTCCTCCAGATACTGTGGGACTGAAATTCTCAGCAGCCCTAGACAACATAGTCCATGGTGAAGCCTGCTGCAAGTTGCCGTCCAACAACACTTGATGGCCTGCATTTCATTAATTTCTCCCATATGAGACCCAAAGTGATTCCCCCATTGTCTGGATATTCCTTAACTCCCATCATCAGATCTATAAATCACTGAGTGTGGGGTGACAGTGGGATAGGTATGCCACATTCAAGGTTTGGAACAAACAGAACAAAGAAAACCCCTCACCTTTGGGACTGGGCCCTCATTCACACTATTCAATTATAAAACCATGATTCCGCTTCAGTCCCTATGGCAACATCCTATGAAATCCCGGGGTTCATAGTTTGGTGAGGCACTGGAGCTCTCTGGCTGAAAATTCCAAATGCCCCTCCCTCAACTGCAGATCCAAGGATTCCACAGGATGTTGCCATGGCTGTTAAAGCAGAATCATAGTGCTGTAACTGTGTAGTGGGAACAGGCCCTAGTTGCTACATGGAGGTGATTCTATCTACTTTCTATAATTTCTCCCAACCACTGCCTTGTTTCTCAGTTCCTCCACTACCACATACATAGGCTGATCTCCTGTTAGTGATTTATACAGCCTAAGTCCAACTTCTTTCACATCAGTCGTTTTTCCTGTTGTAGAGGTCAGAAATTCTCTACCGACCTCAAACAACAAACTTTCACCCCAAACCCACATGGAAGTTGTTGCTCTCCCCTCCCCACCCCCACAAACACAGTCATTTACTGACCAGTGAAAAGCGACATGGGGTGGGGAAGAAATATTCTATTATACTCTGAATGCCGAACACTGATGCCATGATGCTCTGTATCCATCCAGAGAAACATCACTGGACCTTCTCTAGAGCCGCCAGCCCACTCTTCACCAGCCAGGAAACAGCCATATGGGGGAGATGTGGTGAACTGGGCCTCTGCCACCAGGCAGATGGGTTTTGGAGTCTTTGTTAGCACATGACCAAACAGTAACAGCTGTCCAGTGGTGTGAAAACATTTAAACTGCATTAATGACTTTACTGGATCCTTTTTGCATTCGCTTTGCAGTTTGAGGCTGGGAAAAGATATGAAGACTGAGAACCAACAGAGACTTTTTCTCTGTTGCTAACCTGCGTATAGTTCTCATGCCTATTGAGGAGGGATAGGTTGTGCTTGTGTGCACAGATTTTGTTTGCTTCTGCCCCATATTACCTTTTATCCTTCAACGGGGATTGAACTGGATCACCAACCAAGGATAGCCCAGTGTAGAATTTGCACAGGGGCCCAATTCTACCACGGGCTATGAGGGGATGCTGGACCCACTCAGCAAAAGGGCTGGGATGTTTTTCTGCTGTGCATCACCCGCTGCATCACTGACCACCAGTAAAACTTATGCGAGAGAGCGAGTGTGGTGCAGTGGTTTGAGAGCTGGACTCTGCTCCTAGAGACCAGGGTTCGATTCCTGGCTCAGCCACGGAAACCCACTGGGTGACCTTGAGTGCATCACACCCTCTCGGTCCCAGAAAGCCCCCTGATAGATTTGCCTTAGGGTCACCAAAAGCTGGAAAGGACTTGAAGGCCCCCAGCAACAGCAACAAAGCTTATGCGATAGCAGTAATGTGTGTCAGTGTTCTGTCCTGAAAGAACCTTTGGGGAGGCCTGGAACTATCCCCAGGACTGGGACTAGACGCGGGCGCTGCAGAAGGTAAAATGTGCTTTTTTGTGGGGGAGGACAGTGATGGGGAAGACACAGCATAGTTCTGCCTGATGGAAATTTACACCACCTCTCCTTGATCCAGGCTCTCAGATTTTGTCTGCTGTTTGTGGCTACTGGGAAACACCAGTCATGACGGCTGGAGGTTTTTGGAAGTTAGAGGCCAAAAAGTGCCTTTTCAAACAGTGCCCTTCATTGGGCTACTCATAGACTTCTCATTCGCCTATGTTCTACCCTCTTAAGAAATCTTGTACTTCTGGAGTCCTTGGGAACAGATGGTGTTTTGGCTACAATAAACACAACCGCAGCTTGAATGCTGGGAACAGACAGAATAGTTGCATCATTCTTCCCATAACCTAGGGCCCTTTCACACTACAAAGTTTATGGCACTCTGGTTCTGTTTAAACCAACATGGCTGCAGCCTGTGGAACCCTGTGGTTTGTAGTTTGGTGAGGCACTAGAGCTTTGAGGCTGAGAGATCTAAATTTTCTTCCTTCACTGTAAATCCCAGGATTGCATAGCAGGGAGCCATGGCAATTAAGTGGAATCACCGTGCTATAACTGTGCAGCATGAAGGGGCCTCTAATCTTTCAGTCAGTGTGTGTGAGGCAAACAGTTTCAAGGTGAAGAGCAAACATCACCTGTTTTCCCAAGACTGCAGCCAAGAAGGTCAAAAGACCTTTCAACATTTCCTAGGCCATTTCCACACTAGACTGTTATAGCGCTATTATTCCACTTTCAACATCCTATGGAATCCTGGGGTTTGCCGTTTCCGGGGGGGCCTGAGCCTATTGGGAAGGGCAAGAGTCCAGCCTTCTTCCCCCTGCTGAGTTAACTGAGTTCAAACTACATTTGCACTTTGAACTTGGCTTGCAGCAACCGAAGTAAGCTGAGAACATGAGGTGGAAGTGGAAGGAGGAGGGAGAAACTGGGACATTTTAAAAGCAGCTGAAAAAGCTGGATGACAGAGGAATAATTGAGAACGTCCCTGCCAAATTGAGACAGTTGGAGGGAAGGGACCGCAGATAAGCAAACCAAGGCACCGGCTGCTCCACAGCACGATGGTTCGGTGGCAGCCACTCACACGCAGAGCAGAAGTCATTCTTGTTCTGGAATCGGCATACAACACAATCCATGCACTTCTCCAAGTCTGGACTCCAGGACTGGCCTCCAGGGCATGCAGTAGCTGATGGGGGAAAAAAAAAAGAAGAGGATTCAGAGTTGCAGCAACCCAAATAGTTTCATTTTGTGGTTTACTGGTTACATCTATATCCTGCCTTTCTTGCACTGAGCTCACACCACCATCAACTACTCTCTTTCCCCCACTTCATCCTCACAACAGCCCTGCGAGGTAGCTCAGGCGGATCGAGAAGGACCA
The DNA here is from genome assembly GCA_030412105.1 of Cyclura pinguis. Classification (NCBI taxonomy): domain Eukaryota; kingdom Metazoa; phylum Chordata; class Lepidosauria; order Squamata; family Iguanidae; genus Cyclura; species Cyclura pinguis. Next base: position 12,495,327 of record CM059604.1, read on the forward strand.
GCAAGTGTATTATCATCAAGGTCCTGCCGGGATCTGCTAAAGCACGTTTTCAGGGAAACGAGGCCTTTATCCAAACACGTCTTCGCTTCCTAATCTGGTTGGGAAAATCCAGCAAGTCAAAGGAGCGGGGAGCCAGGAAACACGAACAGGATAAGGGAAAGCGAAAACGAGGAGTGAAAGGAATGAATGAATGAAAAGAAGTAAACAGCAAGCTGGAACATGATGTGGATTAACAGCTGAACAAAAGTGGGGCGGGGGGAGAAGGAAGACCTCCAAATGCGAACCCGTGGCAGGTAGCCCACACGCACATCTCTTGCTCTCCCCCTCCCCGTGACTCCAGGCGCTATTTCCAGAGGGGTCACGTCAGTGAGGGGCGGGGTGTCGAGTTTCACCCCGAAATCCGAACCAGATCGGATCAGGAGGAGGAGGAGGAGAGCAGAAAGGGGTCAACTGCGAGGAGCATCAGATGGCCAGATCCAGAATGGAGGGGGCGAGGAAGGGCCGAGGAAGTTCCTTTTGGTGGACCACAACTCCCAGAATCCCCCGCCAGCGTGGCCAAGGGCCACGCTGGCGGGGGATTCTGGGAGTTGTGGTCCACCAAAAGGAACTTCCTCGGCTCTGAGTGGGAGGGCCTCCCTTCTCCATTCCTCCCTAGCCTTTCAAGTGACTTCATTGATAAAATATGCCCCCCCCCCGTGCAAGCAAACAGATGGCGCCGATCCCAGAAACTGGAGCACGGAAGGTGGGGCGAGTGAGTCACCCTGTGGGTCGCATGACGCGCACGTCACCTTCTCCTCCCCCACTTTTCCCGCCGGCCCCCCCCCCCAGGTCTGTCCGCGTCGCTCTTCTTTCGCACCTCGGCTCCCGGCCTCCCTCTCAATTACAGGAATCAGAGACTCTCATTTCTCGAAGGCGGCCAATGAGGAGGCAGCGCCGGCGGAGGGGGCGTGGCCCCCGCGGGCATGAACATTCCGACGGCTGACGCCGCGACTGATTCGCGTGGAGGTGGGCGTGCCCGCAGGGGCGGGGCCTAGGTGGCGGCGCGTGAAGGGGTAGCGCGCGCCTCCGGGGCATGTGCAGAGTGCGTAACTCCCCAGGCAGCTCAGATGCCCGGCCCCTTCGTTTCTTTAGCCTTCCTCTTTTGGAGAAGTAAGCCGAACCTTGAGAAAAATCGCCCGTGCGTATTTTTTTTTCCAGCCTCGTAAAGCTGGGATTAATACATAACCCCGCTACACGAGCTGTTCAACAAATGAGTATTCGCAAGACTCAAGACCCACCCCCCTTCCATACGAATGGAGAAAAAAAAGAATGCTGCACCTGTTGAACTTCTTCCTTACATGCAGGAGTCTATGACTACCCCACTCCAGAACTTTGTGGCGACTGCGTATGTACACGCACATCGAAATCCACGCTTTAAAGTATGAGCACACGCCACCAGTTCACGACACAATCGGAGTTCTGTGTGTAACTCGAAAGCTGACATACAAAGTTAAGCCCATCAAAGGCAATATTGTTTTATCCGGGACCGTTTGTTATTTCGTGTTCTCTAGGAACTAACTTTCCTCCCTCATCCCATTTCCACGCGTGTATACCCGCCGTTGCTACGCCTCCCACGCCAGTCCCCAGCCAAACTCGAATCAGTGACGAGCAAAACCCAAAAGAACAGGAGCCAACACTCATTCATTCATTCATCCATTCACCTGCTCCCTCGTCCTCTCCATCTCTTTTCCATTCACTTTCCCCCCCTCCTTGCTCCTTTCTTTCCCGAGATGTCCAGCAGAAGTTCAACAGGTGTAGCCTTCTTCAAAGCCGAGGGAAAAACCGCCCCTAGTTTGTTCTTGCTTGGTTCACAACCAAGCGCAAAAGGGCTTTTGCTGGACTGTAGCTCCCAGGCTCCATCCTCCAGCGCTCGAGGAAAGGGCACTCTGGGACTACAAACCCCAGAACCCGACCACCAGCGCTTGGAGAAAAGGAGTCTTTTGGACTACAGCGCCCAGAATCCACCCACCAGTAAGCGGGGACAGGGCAGCTGTCCGGACTGCAAGTCCCAGTACCCGCTCCACAGCGCTCCCAGACGCCCTCCTCCAGCGCTTGAGGCAAGAAGACACATCCCGGAACCCCACCACCAGCGCTGGAAGAAAGGGACTCTTGTGGACTACACCTCCCAGAATCCACCCACTAGCCCTTGGGGAAAGGGGCAGCTTTCCGGACGGGAGCTCCCAACATCCATCCCCTCCAGAGTTGGAGGAGGAGGAGGAGGAGGCGGCTTTTTATCATCTTTGGAGCGCAGCACCCAAAATCCACCAGCCAGCGCTGGGGCTGCAATGTTTCATCCGAAGGAGGGTTTGGGGAGTTTGCCCTCTTTTTTCCCCCCCGCCCCCCCCACGCCGTGGCTCCCAGGGGCCAAAACGTTTCCGCCAGGCCCCCCCTTTTACCTGGCACGGGCTCCCCGCGGGCGATCCTGAGCGCCAAGGCGAGCAGCCCCAGGCCGGCGACCGTGGCGAGCATCTTCGCCGCCGCCGCCGCCGCCTCCTCCTCCACGGACGTGCGGGAGCCGGAGCGCCGGAGCCGCGGGCTGGCTGGCTGGCTGGCTGGCCGAGGCGGAGTGACCGGCGCGCCGCCCTCCTCGCCCGCCTTCCCTCTCCGGGGCCGCGTGTGACTCAGCCGCGAAGCCTTTCCTCCCCGGCTGGCCCGCGAGCGGGGAGAGGGACGCCCCCGCGGATCCGGGCGGCGGCCATTGGCGGGCGCCGAGCCAGGGCGCCGGGGCTCCCTCCTTTGATCTGGGGAAGGCGGGGGGGGGGGTCCAGCAAGTCGAAGCAGGATGGGAGCTCAAAGCGAGCGACGTCGCGGAGGATCGCTTTATTTATTTCCCCCCCCCTCGGGCGAGGAAACGCGTTGATTAAACCCGAGGGAGGGGCCCGGCGGCCAGACGCCTTGCCTGCCCCGAAACGTTTTAAACCCTGCTACGTGCTTGGGGCGATTTTCTTCTGATCTTGACGGAATTGGGGAGGGGGGGGAGTTGCTCTGATGGGCCGCCCCCCCCCCGAACCGCCGGCAGCAAGGGGTTCTGCCAGCTGCAGTCCGAAAAAGTAACTTTTCCTAACTTCCGCCCCTTTCTGCACTAGACTTTGATAGCGCTCTGATTCCGCTCGAAACATCCTATGGCATCGTGGGGCTTGCAGGATTCCGTAGGATGTTTCAAGTGGAATCATAGCACTGTAAAAGTCTAGTGCGGAAATGGCCTTTCTCTCTCTCTCTCTCTCTCTCTGGCCATCTCTTCACTAGACTGTTAGAGCGCTATTATTGCACTTTCAACATCCTATGGAATCCTGGGGTTTGCAGGTTCGGGAGGGGCCAGCCGGCCCCTCCCGAACCTGCAAACCCCAGGATTCCATAGGATGTTGAAAGTGCAATAATAGCGCTCTAACAGTCTGGTGCAGAAATGGCTTCTGTCTGGTTTTGAGTTAATCTCTATTTTCTTTTTTTAATACTACTAGTGTATATACCCGGTGTATATTTTATTTTCTCATAGGTAATATTTATTAGAAAGATTTGAGAGCCTTATTAGAAAGACTGGGAGAAAGACTTGAGATTTCTCATAGGTAATACTTATTAGGAAGATTTGGCTCTAATTCCCCAAACTCTCTTGTCCAGTACCTGTAACTTTTCCCCATATTCTCCAATCCAATCTGTATTCAGAGTTATTAACATACAGGGGTTGGGTTCCTGAGGGACTGCGTTGCCCTCCTCCTGGCTGCTAGGCCTCATCTCCATAGCAAAGGACTTATTCAAGACAGCCCCGAGAGCTCTCTGTCTGAGAATTCTAGAGGCCCTTCCCTAAACTGCAAACCCCAGGATTCCATAGGATGTTGAAAGTGGGATAACAGTGCTATAACAGTCTAGTGCAGAAATGGCCTTAGAAAAATACAGATATAAAAGTTGTCCCTATATACCTAGAGGTACAGCAATGGTGAAGTGGCAAAGTGAGGGCTTTCCCCCCGGAAATACACATTGGGCCTCCCACGTGGAATTTTCCTTCAGTCTTCAAACGTCTAACACTGAAGAGAGTGAGATGTTGCTTTGTGCCTTCCAAGTTGGTTCCAACTTATAGTGATCCTATCACGGGGTTTTCTGGGGCTGAGAGTGTGTGATGAACCCAGCATCACCCGGTGGGTTACCATGGTTGAGTGGGGAATTGAACTCTGGACTCCCAGGGTCTTGGTCTGATACTCAAACTACTACTCCATGTTGGCTCTCAGAGCATGAGATGCAGCACTGAACATCTTTCCCACCGGAAATACTCATTCTCACTTGGTCCTTGTTATCCACTACTATGGTTTAATTCCAGGACCTCTTGTGGATATGAAAATTTGTGGATGCTCAAGTCCCATTTTATTCAATGGTGTAGTAAAACGGCATCCCTTATATAAAATGGCAAAATCAAAATTTGCTTTTTTGAGGGATTTTGTTTTAATATTTTCAAGCCATGATTGGTTGAATGTATGGATACAGAATCCGCAGATATGGAGGGCCAACTGTATTTGCCAAATTCACTTTCCTACAGTCACTTTTCTTGCCCTTTTACTTTGGATGTCTTGACGGTATTTCTAAATCCCCATCTGAAGTGTTTAGCTACTGCAGTGGTAGAAATTTGGGAAGTGAAGGAAGATGGGGGGCGAGTTGGGGGATAGAATTTGTATTTAGAAGCCAGCATGGTGTAGCGTTTTGAGCAATGAACAATAACGCTGGAGACCAGGGTTCAAATCCCCACTCGGCCATGTAAACCCACTGGGTGACCTTGGGGAAGTCACACTCTCTCAGCCTCAAAGGAAAGCAAAGGCAAACCCCCTCTGAACAAAATCTTGCCAAGAAAACCCTGTGATAGGTGCGCCTTGGGATCGCCATAAACCAGAAATGATTTGAAGGTACACGACAACATGATTTCATATTGGGGATTGTCAGTAGCTACACACCTCTACCTATTTCTGTGCTATTTGTTGTCGTGTGCCTTCAAGTTTTTTTCTGACTTATGGCAACCTAAGGTGAACCTGTCATGGGGTTTTCTGGGGCTGAGAGTGTGGAACATGCCCAAGGTCACCCAGTGGGTTTCCATAACTGAGTAGGGAATCAAATCCTGGTCTCCAGGCTTGTGGCACAATGCTCTAACTACTACACCACACTGTACCTGTGTCTATATCTAGACAAACAGAGATATACATAGAGAAACATACACATCTGATAGCAATTAAGTAGGGCATGGAGAGGGAGGCGGCCCGATTTGGCTCTGAACTGACTGGTGCTCTTGTAGATTATTTGTTTATAGGGTTTCCCATACGCTGTTTGTCCAAAACGTGGTACGTGCAGGATGAATGGGTGCATACAAAGAGCCCCTGTGGAAGACCGCGCCAGGGATGGGCAGGAGGGAGGTGACCAGAATCTCTGAGGCTTTGGAGGGGATCCGAGTGGGTTTAAGTCGGGCAACGAACCGGGACGTCTGGTTTCTTTGGAAAACCAAAGAGGACTCCGGGAGACAGACAGGTCTCCAGGTCTGTCTGGTCTCAAAGGAGGTTTTTCAGTCTGTTCCTTAATGAATGGAACCGTACACGTGTGGAATAATAAGACATACATTTTTGATTTAAAAGAGCAAGTGGAAATTGAAGGAGAGAAGCAGTAGCACCAGTCAGGGTCAACCCAAGATATTTTGCTGTCCAAGGCATAGCAGGAAATGATGTCCTTCCCCTCTGCTTCCTCGTCACAGTGCAAGGCATCCAAAGCCAGCCAAGTTCCTTTGGCACAAGGAAGCAGGAAATCCCAGAAGCCACCATCCTTCTTAGTAAGAAATACAGCACAAAGAAGCAGAAAGAAGTAAGAAATACTGCTACTGGAGGTGGCCACCTCACTGTGCCTAATGGTAGGATTGTCCTTGGCAGTGGCAGGAATATCTGGGCAGAGAGGAAGGAACTGTACTTTCTAAATGCCTTGAGAATGATGGGTCGGTACACAATTTCCTAAAAACGAGAAGATCTGAGACTCACTTCACCTTGAAGCCAAGCTATACTGGCTGTTGGAAGCCACAGCATCTAATTCTTGGGGCTGGCTGTGGTTATTCAGCAATGATGGAAAGACATTCTGTATATGCCTAGTGGCACTCTTGACTTCATTATTTCAAACTTCCTTTTTTGGGATAGTTGCATCCCAGAAAACTGGTTCCAGGCCCAAGAAGCCCTCTGCTGCCTGGGGAAAAAAAACCATTCAGTTCTGTGGAAAAGAGGGTATGGAACACATTGGAACATTATCAGCTATTTGGCTCAGAATGTTCTGACTTCCAGCTAACTAGTTTTACCAGGTTTTTTTTTTAACCTTCTTTTCAAAAGTTGAAAACCAAAACACCCAAAGTGGATCAGTACACAGAAGGATCTTGTAGCACCTTTGAGACTAACTGAGAGAAAGAAGTTGATAGCATAAGCTTTTGTTGGCTTATGTCTACTTCATCAGATGCATGAAGTGCCTCGGAACAGACCTTTATGTGCCAGCTGTAGTGTGCCAGGAAACCATTGTGTCCGTTCAGTTACCTATCTACAGGAGGACACACAACACAGGTGGGGAGACGGGTACAAGACCTTGCCACAAACCCAGATGCCAACTCTGCGCACACGTCTACTCAAGAGATGTCATCAAGGACCTAATCACATCACCCACAATATTAGAAGTACTTTCACTTATTCTCCTATAATGTGAAATATGCCATCTTTGTGAGCAATGCCCTGCAGCACTCTTCATTGGGCAAACAGGGCAGTCTCTGCACCAGAGGATGAATGAATACAAATCAGACACTAGGAAGGGGAACACACAAAAGCCAGTCGCAGAACACCTCAGTCTTCCTGGGCACTCCATTTTGGACCTCGGAACAGCAATCCTTGAACAAACAAAACAAAACACTACAGAGAAAGAAAAACAGAATTGGAATATATCCACAAACTCCAGTCCACCAACAGAACAGAGAAAAAGGTTTCCTGGCACACTACACATATTATGACACTAGTTAACACCCCAGCCTCACGGGGGCACTCTTGGTGAGTTTATCAGATTTCCTATCTGGTTCCCTGTCAGCATCACACTACATTCCAATAACTCCCTGTACCATTCAAATGGTTATCTACTCACGTTGGCTTTAGGCAACATCTTTCTTTATGTCTTTGTTCCCTAAGAACAATTGTCTGTGGTTAAAACTGAAGTTACCACCTCACCCCCATACCCACAAGTTTTGCATTTCTATTGCTTTTCACGCGTACAGCCCAGGTCTATTCCTAGGCACTTCTTTCCATACATCTGGTGAAGTGGACTTAAGCCATGAAAGCTTATGCTACCAACTTCTTTCTCTCAGTGAGTTCCAAAGGTGCTACAAGATCCCTTTGCATACCAAAGTGGAACACATTCCTCTGAAAGCTGCACCTTGCCTTGGGGTAAAACAACCACACAATCGTCCTGCCTTGCAGCATTCAACAAAAGAAAGTGGTCCCATAGGTTTGCATTAAGCATTTTTAAAATATAGGAATAGACTAGCTCTTTCTCTGTTTCACTAAGTCCTACCTGCTGCCTCCAGCCAGTACCATCAGGTGGGTTGAACTACAAGGCATATCAACTCCAGCCAGCCTGTCTGGGGTTGATGAGAGATGTAGTCCAATCCACAGGCAGGTGTTGAGTGAGGGTTGCAGGAAGGATGTAATGGTGCCATAGCACCATAGTGCCAAAAACACCTAGCTTGGCAAGGGATATTTTTCTTCACAGCCTCTAAGAAGGACACATAAGTTGCACTGAAGAGAGTGTCATCCGTGTCTACATTTTGGTTGCCAGCCAAACTCGTGATCTACAAAACTGAAATGTCCAGAATTTCGATAGACAGGACATGCTCAGTGGAAGCGTTGTGCAATTCAGGAATTTCCCTCCTGCTGTGAAGACAGGCAGGGCTCTGCCTGCCAAAGCGCTCTATGGGCATTTGTGGGCGAGGGGGGGCTCCGTTTCAGGAGAAGGAAGTTGGCCTGAAGACAGCGTGTCTCCCTTCCCCATCCTCACAGCAATTGAAGATGTCAAGGTGAAACATGTGAATTCATCTTTAAAACCAATTCTGTGCCTCTGCCACCAATTACACCAGTGTCTTATTGCCAGTACCTTTCTCCTACTAGGGGAACCAAGGCAGCTTACAAAATTTAAAATAATGGTTTAGCTAAAAATATATTACTACAAAAGATTTTTAAAAAATCAAACATCAATTCTGTTAACAATACCTAGTTAGAAAAACAATATTAAAATGCATTTACAACACGACTAAAAACATATAAAATACGAACAGAAGCACACCTCTTTGAATGCTGCTTTGCTGCATAATTAGTCAATGGCTTGCCTAAATTAAAAAAGAAAAAGTCTTAACTTGCTAGCAGAAAGAGAGCAAGGTACAGGGCTAATTGAACCTCCAATAGGAGGGAGCACCACAGTCTCGGAGCAGCCACTGAAAACGCTCTCTGCTACGCCCTCATCAGCCACATCCCTTTCGAAGTGAACCTTTCTAGGAAAACTTCATACCTTGGGAATAATTTTACTTCTGCACTGGAGTGCAGAACCGTTGGCCCTCCAGATGTTTTTGACTTCGACACCATCATAATGCCTCAGTCAGCCTGGATACTACTAAGGGATTATGGAAGCTGTAGTCCAAACCATAGGAAGGTCTACTGTTTCCTTGGATGGCTTGCAGCAGAGGTTGGACTGTCACCCATCCGGGTTTCTTAGGGCTCTTTCACACTCCTCAGCTATAGCGCTATGATTTTAACCGTCATGGCTCCATCCTGGGGAGTCCTGGGATTTGTAGTTTGACGAGGCACTAGAATACTGTGGCTGAGAATTCCAAGTATCTCTCTCTAAACTGCAGATCCCAGAATTCCATAGGATGGGACCATGGAAGTTCAAGTGGAACTGTAACGCTATAATCATGCACGTGAAAGCTCCCCTACCCCGTGGATTTCCTGCATCAGTGGCAGTGGATAGGATGCCCCTGGGGTTCCTTCCACCTCTATCCTTCTGTGTTCCCCATCAATATATCCACTGGGACGCTTAGCTCATCCTGCTCAGAGCAGCAGTCTGAGACTGGTGCTGGTTCCCAAGCCATCAGCTGTTGGTCCCTGGAGAGTTTTAAGGGAAGAAAGAAACAGTTGTGGCCAATGGGCACAAATATGGCAGTGGTCCTTGGCACATTTGAAAAAAGAAATCAGTCTCAAGGTGTTATACCTCCACAAGAAGAATTACAATTCTGGAAGGTGGAGTAAGTTGAAACATAGTTGGCTCTGGGGGGTGGGATTCTTTTAGAAATAGTTTGATATGTTTAGTAATAAGATCATATTTAGTAATAGTAGTAGATAAAATGTAATGGAAAAGTATAGAGTTAAGAATGAAATTATTATAATAATAATAATGAGTATAATAAGAATGAGATCTAGATATAGGTAACGAAAGTATATAAGCAGTATGATATAGAATATGCTGAATAAGTATATGATTGTAATGAAATTGGAGAGAAATAACAATGTAAGTTTGGTTTGTTGAATTTTTTTTCACTGTTATGTATATCACATGGTGTTCTTTTTGGTTGTTTTTTTTTTCTCTTTATACTCAGTAAAAAAAATTAAAAAAAGAAAAAAGAAACCAGTCTCCCATGTTTAGAGACGCACTGACCTAACTGAGGATTGTCTATAGAGATGAGGAATCAGTGGGCCTCCAGATGTTGGGCTGAACCTCTCTCCCATCATCCTGACAATTGGCTTTGTTGGCTGGAGCCGATGGGAGTTGGAGTCACGCGAACATGCCACGTTCACTACTCCTGGCTACTCTGAATGACTGGCTCTTCAGCTGGGCCCTTTTCTCAGCTCTGTTTCATGAGAGCCTTTGGCCGTAGCTGTTCTACCTTTAGGTGATCAAATTAGGACTTTGGGGCAAAGGACCAGGCCCCCTCAGCACCATGAGCAGGATTGCTCCCAAACACAGCAGAGCTTACTGACCATATTTGGAATTAAATGAGGTAATAGACATTACCGCGCTGGGTGGTGGGTGGCTGTATTTGACCATGAAGTCCAAAGTCTAAACTTACCTAATTGCACACACTGACTGAACCTGGAATCTTTTACAGAGGGAAGATATGTTTTGCTACTTCTTTGTGGTCCCAAAGGTAGCACACTATTCTTGATCTGGGGCGCCCTTTCCCCCCACACCATTGATAGCGCTGTGATTCCACCTCAGTTACCATGGCTGCATCCTGGGGGATGTTGGGATTTGCAGTTTGCTGGGCACTGGAGCTCTCTGGCTGAGGATTCTAAATGCCCCTGCCTAAAGTGCAGATCCTAGGATTCTGTACAATGTTGCCGAGGCAGTTAAAGCAGAATCATAGCACTATAATTCTATAGTATGAAATAGCCCCTGACAATTTGCAATGGCTGAATAAAGATTTAGAATTGTGCCTTTTTCGCTTTTGCTAGACTTGTTGTTGTTGTGGTGCACCTTCAAGTCATTTCTGACTTATGGTGACCCCGAGGTGATCCTATCATGAGATGTTCTTGGCAAGATCTGCTCAGCGAGGGTTTGCCTTTTGCCTTCCTCTGCGGCGGAGAGAGTGTGACTTGCCCAAGCTCACCCAGTGGGTTTTCATGGCCAAGCGAGGATTTGGACCTGGCCTCCAGAGTCACAGTCTAATGCTCAAACCACTACACTATGCTGCCTCAGGTTGCTGGGCTCTTTTCCCTTTAAATAGCTGCTCAGCCCTCACAGAACTGTTGGTAAGGTGTAGGAGGCTCAACATCGCTAGGCTGGTTGTTGTTAATTTTTTTTTAATTACTTATAGGGAGTGGGCAATTACTTTATCATTCAACCGTCCTTTAATATGAAGAGTCTTATAAGTGCGATACTTAGAAGCAACTTTCAAGCGTTCAGCATAGCTTATTCACAGGCAAAGCCCAATATTTAGAAGTGCTCTCCACGTGTTTGGTGTAGCTTACTCAAAAGTAAGGGTGCGTAGGAGAGATTGCAGGCAGCCTCCCCCACCCCAGGGCTCAGCAACAATTGCTGCCTTTGTCTTTCTTAATGCTTAATCATTGAGACCTCTGACTAATAATGCCTGATGAAGCACAACAGAAGAATCTTGGTGGTGCAATTTTGTGGAATCATTTTGGGGAGAGGGCTCAGGCCTTCCCAGCCTAGTCTAGGAGGGGGGTCTTGAGTCCCTTTCCAGTCCTGGGCTTCTGCATAGGTGACCATTCCACAGGTGCAGCTCTTGTTCAGCCGCAGCTGGACGTGGAACGCTAAAAACACTAAGAACGTTTGGCCACCAAGGGCCGTGGATTTAAATGCCCCCACAAGGGCCACGCTGTGTTGAAGACGCCCCAGAGGGGTCTGGGTGTCCTCCCCCGCCAAAGGAACTTCCCCAAACTTTGGACGGCATCCAAATACTAAAGTTTCAGTTCCCAGAGACATCCTCGCTCAGTGAAGGATGACAGAAATCGGAAGTCTGCACTTCCCCTAGATTATGAGGACACGTGTCTGCCTCGGCAATCTCTGGCCATGTTAGCACAGACGTCTTTGGACTGAATTGTATGGACTGTGCGTGTGTCCCCACCTTGCCCTTTATTGGACATCTCATCCCCCTCAAAGCTCAGCCTCTTGCAAGTCCCCTATACCATACTGGGCAAAAGAGGCAACGGTGGGAGGGACTCGGATTGGCACCATCCCTCCCGCTGTTAATAATCTGGAGTAATTCATCTCTCTCCCTCTTCCCATTTTGCCATTCCTTTTTTCACCCCGCTTTCCCCCTAATTCTCAGGAGAGAGTGTTTGCTGCCACCTGCTGTTGAGTTTTTGCATTGCTCTCTGTCACTTTTCACCTGAATTTCGTGCAAACACTGGGGTGGGTGGATGCTGTGCAGGGTAAATTAGAACATGGCATGCTATGGGGAACCATTCATGCATTGCCCTCTAAAGGAGAACCAGTGGGATCCACATGTGGCATATGCCAATTTTACATGCTGGAATTTTTTATTAGCTTCTTTCCCTTTACATAATTGTATCACTTTGATGCCACTTTAGCAATAGCATTTACATTTCTATACTGCTTTATAGTGCCAAGCACTCTCTATGTGGTTTACAATGTGTTAGCTAATTGCCCCTGACAAGATGGGTACTCATTTTACCAATCTATGGAAGGCTGGAAGGCTGAATCAACCTGGAGCCCGGCAGGATCGAACTCACAACGTTGTGGCTGCAATACCAGCATTTAACCACTTGCACCACCAGGGCTCACTTTAACTGCCGTGGCTGCATCCTACAGAATCCTGGGATTTGTAGTTTTACTGAGGTACTAGAGCTCCTTGGCAAAGAATGCTAACTGCCTCATGAAACTATCAATCCCGGGATTCCACAAAATGGAGCCATGGGGACTTGAGAAATCCAGTCTGGTCCCCACTGGACCATGAAACTCACTGGGGAACTTGAGCCAATTGCTCTTTCTCAGCCTGATCCACCTCAAAGGGCTGCTGTTGTCAGGATACAGAGCTTATAACAACGCTCCTTTATGCTGCCTTATTCTATTTGAATTTTGCTCCAGCCATTCTTGTGAAGGTAGCGGATTGCTGATGCCGTTGCACCCTTTCCACATTGGCACTTTAATAGCAGATTTTACATGGTTTGTTCATCCACATTAAGGGGTCATTACAGGAGGAGGTCCCTTCTGGATCTGAATCTAGTTAAGGCACACAATTATTTGACTGATCTTTCTTTCTGAGCCACATTTTGTCAGAATGATAAATGAAGACCAGCAATAGTATCAATAATTGTACATCCATCCAGAGAAGTGCCAACATTCTCTTTTATGTCCTTATCATGTTTGTTGTGAGCTTTATGTCCATCGCAGACAAGCAGATAAAATATGAGACCAATGGAATCAAATTGACAAATTAACAAATGGAGCATGAATTAAATAATCAATGAAATTGGAAAACAGGAGGCAGCACCACCCTGCAGACCTGTTTAAGAACTGGCCCTTAGAGGTGCAAGCCTCTCTCTAGAAGCCAGTGCTCAATACACTGGTAGACGGTTTCAAAGGGATAAGACACATTGGCCTGTTTCACTAAAAGAAAAGGCAGTGAGAGTGGAGTGTCACCTTTAAGACAGATTGATTTCAGTCTGAGCTTTCCTGGAAAAATCGCGTCCACAAAGTGATGCTTCCGGCATCATAGGGACAGTGTTCCCAGGGTAATGAGCTCTCTTGGCTTTGCACGACACATAGAGTTTTGCTAGAAGGCCAAAAAGTTCCATTTTGATTTCCTCATAACTTTTCCCACTCTCAGTCTCATCTTGTCCCTGTTTCTGTCAATGCTCTGCTAAATTTTCTTGGGAAACTTACAAGCAGAGCATGAGGGCACACATAGAGGCACACCTAGTTTAACAAAATAGCTGTGTTCCTGGGCATTAGTCCTGTAACAGAATATTTGGTACCGGAAGCAGGAATAACATGGAAAGAATAAGGGTAGGTTATCACCAAAACAAGAGGATTTCATATCTGAACAAAGTTTTTATTCAAAACAAACAATATGCAGATGTGAAATGAAACAACCAGATCAAGTAGAGTTTGTACACCTAAATGAAAACATTTTGAATTTTCCAGAGACCCCTTGAAAATTTCTTTCTGAATGCATCGAGGGATTATTTTTTTTTCTTTCACCAGATTCCACTTTCTTGTGATTTACATTTTGATGGCGAACTTATTGATCTGTTCCTTTTTAACATGCTCCTAGCTAGTAATGCAGGCTTATTTGTTCTCTCCCTGTCTCTCTGTTTTGCTATTCAGGTATGATCAGTAAGGGATTTTGCTGTTTACCTTGCCTGTTGTGGGCAGGTCCCCACAGCTACAGAAGGGTAAACTAAAGTATAATCCCATTTCTTCCCAGCTCAGGCTTTATTGTAGCCTTGCACTGAAAGTGTTTTTCCAGTCCTTCTTCAACATGCTCCCAACACTGATGCTGCCAAAAAGTTTTAAGACAGACAGAGGACAATGAGCAAAAGGGGGGGCTTGGTGGGCATAAAAAGATTTTGTAAAAAGGAGCTTCTTTGTCAGAGGCTTTGTTAACTGAAATATGCCTGTATTCCCTGGGGTTACCCCTCACCCTCACACGTTCTGTTCAAAGGTTTAGGGCTTCTGAGCATTTTGTTGTTGTGGTGTACCTTTTAAGTCTTTTCCAACTTATGGCAACCATAAGGTGAACCTACCACAGGGTGTTTTTGGCAAGGTTTGTTCCGAGAGGGTTTTGCCATTGCCTTCCACTGAGGCTGAGAGAGTGAGACTTACCCAGGGTCACCCAGTGGGTTTCCATGACTGAGCAGGGACTCGAAGTCTGGTCTCTGTACTCAAAATTGTTGTTGCTGCACGCCTTCAAGTCATTTCTGACTTATGGTGATCCTAAGACCGTAAGTCAGAACCTATCATGAGGTTTTCTGGGGCTACTGAAACTTCTCCATACTTGGATAAGCATTTTGCTACGATTTCCTTGTGGTATTTTCTTTGATTCGTTGCTCCAGTTGAAAGTTTCCCACACTTTGAAGAAGACTGGACTATGTATAATACCTGAAGATTTTCTAGTCCGCTATTTGAAAATTACACCTGAGGAGTGTTCTCCCTAACAGAAATGAAGGAGCATTTACCAACCATTAGATTTTGTATTGATCAAGTTTGGAGAACATAGTTCATTGGCACACGACTACACATTGAACACCCTTGCGCTCATAGGTCTTGCAGGAATTTTATTTATATTTTTGTTATTTTCTGTGGATTATCAATTAAACTGCATATATTATATTTACAGTACTAATGTATTTGTATTCATTTATTATTGTTGTTTATTAACATAAGTTTGTTATTCCTGTTATATGTATTTGTCAAAAAAAAGTTTTTCACACATGTCACTGCATATTTTCATAGCTGAAGTTCCAGGTTTTCCTAGTTTCTACCCAACTTATACCCCAATTAATATATTTGTTTACTCCACCAGTTGCAGCCAGTGAGTTCCACAAATGCACTGAAGCCTTACCTTTGTTCAAACCACACAGGGCCTTTGTTCTGAATCAATTCTCCACAAAAATCTGCTGAGAAGGAAATGTTTTTTTGCTGCTTACAGGTGGAAGGAAAGAGCCGTAATGCTCCACGAAACATTCCTCACATTCTTGTGTCCTTTTCAAATATTTTTTTTTTAAAGGAAACCTGCTCTAATTCTAAAAAGGAGCGGGGAGGGATGAATCCACTGGAAATTTTAAGACTAACTCATTTTAGCATGAGCATTCACGGATTTCAATCCACTTCTTCAGATTCACCGAGGGAGTACAACACTTAACCCATAGTTATTTAAAAGGAGCAAGGCGCTACATAGATGTCGGAGAGCCAGAGTGGTGTAATGGTTTGAACACTGGACAATGGCCCTGGAGACCAGGGCCATTTCCACACGAGTCTGTTATAGCGCGATGATTCCACTTTCAACCTCCTATGGAATCCTGGGGTTTGCAGCTTCGGGAGGGGCCGGCCGGCCCCTCCCGAAGCTGCAAACCCCAGGATTCCATAGGAGGTTGAAAGTGGAATCATCGCGCTATAACAGACTCGCGCGGAAATGGCCCAGGATTCAATTCCCCACTTAACCATGGAAACACACTGAGTGACCTTGGGCATGCCACACACTCTCAGCCCCAGAAAGCCCTGTAATAGGATCACCATAGTGTTGCCATTAGTTGGATATGACTGGAAGGCACACAAAAACAACAACAACAACGATGTTGGGCCTCACTAGCCCCTCCTTAACCTGCCAGTTCCCCTCTCTCCCAAAGAATATCCTCTCTGAGCAGTACAGAGCATAAGTTACTCACTTGTGGAAGGCAAATCCTATTGTATTTAACGGTTCTTTCTTGGGGGTAAACACACACAGGACTGCTGCCGCAGCATCTCAGATGAACATACACATAACATTGTTTTTTCAAAAAATGTTTTTGTTAAAAGTTGCAGAAGGGACAGGAATGGCACTGTAAATTGGAACTCACACACGAGTCATCCCTTTGGAATTTTGTAAAAGCTTCTCTTCTTGGTAGGTGCCAATTGGTGCCTTTTTGATCCATGTCCCATTAACAAGAAAAATTGATTTCCTACTTTGGGGATGATGGGAGGTCTAGCCCAACCAATCTTGAATAAATACCAGTGGAAGGGCAGAGGGGAATCTAATGAGGGGGATTGGTGTGTGTGTGTGTGTGTGTGTGTGTGTGTGTGTGTGTGTGTGTGTGGGTGGGATGTTGACAGCTCATGTGCAACTGGGTGGAGGCGTTAGTGCTGGCAGCTGTTTTCGCCTCTTGGGGTTTCATTTCAGCTTTTTCTGTTTGTGAGTGGTTGGCCTGTTTCTTGTGCAGGCAGTTTCTGATGTGATGGAACAAAAAGTTAATTTCCCTTTTCTGGATCAGACAGCACAAGATAGGAAGAGCAAATACACACCAGAGTGAAAGGGAAGTGCAAGACAGTGGACTAACCAGAGGAGAGACCAGGCAGCAAGAAAGCCTAAAGGAAGAAAAAGGTAAAGAAAAGAAAACGGGGAGGGGGAATTTAACAGTGTAATGCCACATACCATATTTATCAAGAGGCATGGAAAATATGAGAGTAGGTCTGGTGAGCTGCATAAATCTTCAATGAGTCACCAGATTTCCTCTCATCTTTTGAAGGACTCAGAAGTAATGGGTGAAGGAAAGGAGGCTTTGGAAAGAGAACCAAGGACATACCAAACAGCTTTTCCAGATATCCCTCTACCTGGTCTCCTTTTCCTTCTGAATGGGCAAATGTATGTCTTGAAAGCAAGGGTGATGGACTTCTTCTCCAGTAATCTTTATAGGACTATCTTCAAAGGACAAAGGCAGAAAAATGTTCTCTTCCCCAATGGCCAGTTTTGTCCCTTGTTATGGAGATGACAGAGTCCTGTTAACTTGCCTCCCATCACCAACGCTATCTCATCTGGACAGACATTTGCTGCCTTTGCTCTGCAGCTCTGTTTTAAGTGTTTCTGGATGAGACTTTTCATGCAACTACCCTGTCTCCATTCACTGAATTTTACAGGGGGTCCATAGTTGTCGTCTTCCATGTGCAACTCTCCTGTGGCTTTTTACCATATCTTCCCTCTTTTTTCTATTCAGATTCATTTAAGGATGGAATGACAGTGTAGCTAATGTCTTTTTTGGTGGTGCTAGCAAGCTCTGTGTCTTTTAGAAAAATATCTAAAGAATCCTGGAATCCTGAAAAGTGTCAACTTGTCAGGGTCAGACCTGCCCTCTTGCAGATTCTGGGAAGTCAAGAACAGCAGAACTTGTTTTTGAAAAAAGATACTCGAGGCTTCATTTTAGCCAACGTTGACCCGTGGAAGATCTTGTTATTTTGCTGTATGCCAGGTCTGAAGTCTTGAAACATGGGAAGTAAAAGGAGTGTCTGGGCTTCCTGAGCATGTGTTGAGTGAATCTTGCCCCTTGCTGAATAAATTTCTTGAGCGTGTGTTGAGTGAATTTTGCCCCCTTGACGATGCTCTGATGTTGCTTGGCCACATGTATCCCAGTTTGCATCTGTGAAATTTTGGATGGACTGTATAGCTAGATGGATGCAGGAGGAGGAGGGGGAGTAGTGTCTGTAGAGGCCTGGGAACCGGTAGATCTGGGAACCAGTTGAGGTTTCTTTATTGATGATTTTGGAGCAAACTCTGGAACTCCCTGCAGTGGTTGTTATGTTTCCAGTAAAGCCAGAAAGATATAGGAAACCTGATATCTTGGGGTTTTCTTTGAGACAGGCAGGTCTGTTTTCTTTATAACAGAAATAAGCTTTTTAAAGAATAGGAACCCTTTAGCCTTGGCACACACGCCTGTCTGTCTGGAATCTGGAGCCAGATGGAAATGAAGGCAGAGCAAACCAGAGCAGAGCCAAACACCAAGGCGGAGGAGAGACTGGAAAAATTCAGATGAGGATCATAATGATGAGATAACAATAGCCCAGCCTGCTAGTGAGATAGCATCATACTTGTGAGAAATGTTTTACATGGAAATAGTCCATCAGTGATCATGATCACACCAATCAATATCAAAAGTTGCAGAACAAAGGCTGCAGTTGCTGCAGACAATCCCTGCCTGATCCCCTAAATGCCTCTGGTCTGAAGGCTGTGCATATTTTAGGTTAAGCACACACACACACCCAGGATTAAAGTGGAACAAGCATCTGCAAGCGTCCTCACCTAGAAAGTGGCTCTCAAAAAATCCAAATGCTCATCATTTTCAAAGCTCTTCTGTTCCTATAACAGAGGGGAACCCCAGCTCCCTTTAAGTATGCACCTACATCAGGGATTGGCATTATTTGGCCCTCCCAAGAACACTGGGCTGCAACTCCCATTGGCTATGCCGGCAAAAATGACGGGAGTTGCAGTCAACAATATCTGGACGACTATAGGATCCCCCCCCCCACTGCCTTACATCAACATTTAATGCATATAGGTCCTTGGTCACAGTCTGCCCCAGTATAGTGAGGTATGTTTTATTTTTTTTTAATTGTAGCAATTTTCTACATTTTGCTCTCTCTCTCTCTCTCTCTCTCTCTCTCTCTCTCTCTCTCTCTCTAGTTTAGCATGTGGAATCTTTATGCAGACCGATCTTCTTTTCTGCCCCCCCCCCCGCTTTTTTTAATATGATGTATCTCCTCTGTGTAGGTTACTTGTAAATGACTATTACCAGAGGGCTGCCAGTTCAGGATCAACCCAGGCCCTGAGGTTTCCAGGTCAAAACTTGAGGACTAGAGATGGCCCCTGGTGATGACATAAAGCATTATGCACTAAGTACCACTCACAGTTGTTCACAGCCTGTCATTCAAATGCATGCGCACATAGAAGGAGAGAGAGAGAAAGAGCCACAGAGGATCATACTGAAAGTAATGCCTGTCAGGTCATAACTTATTTATTAACGATATGAGACACATGCAACTAAATACACGTGTAAAGAAATCCTTTGTCTACAACATGGTATTATTCAACATAGTCTCCACTTATGCATTAAATCCACTTTGGACAAACTTTCAGACACTCCCTGGTCTGGTGTCTAATAGCATCTTCCAGTTCACCTACCATATCGAACCACTTTCCTCTGAAGGCTTTCCTTCATCTGACCAACTAAGGGAAAGTCTGAGGGTGCCAGATCAGGGCTGTAAGGCGGATGTGTCACCTCTGACCATGCCATTTGCGCAAGAACCAGTGATGTTGCCAAAGAAGTATGGGGTCATGCATTATCATGGCGCAACTGGATGGTGCTAACCTGTTTCTGTGGTCTTTTCTTATGGAGTGACAAATGTAGCGGTCACTGTTTCTTGTTGTCCCACACTTAAGGAAATCAAGTTAAATCAGTCCCTTGTCGTCCTGGAAGACATTCACCATAATCATTTGTGCTCAGCACTGGCTTTTGAATTTCTTTGGTCTAGGAAAGGTGGACGGGTTCTTAGTGTCTGGATCATACAGGTATTCCCAGGTCTCATCACCAGTGCAGACATTCCTCAAAAAAAGGATCTTCATGGGCTTCAAATGCTGCCAGAGTTGTTGTCTATGTTGTGGAGTTGTTGTCTCCACATTCAAAGGAGCAGTGTCAACTCACTCCCAGACACCTCAAAATATTTAGTTAGTGAAGAATGAGAGTGAAAAAACAAATCTGTTTAGAGGAAAAATAATTTGGAGAGGCTCTGCTCGTTCTGGTATGACTGCCACCTTTTTTTTTCAAAGAAGGATCTCTAATTCTCTATCTTTTACAGGCACTAAAGAAATATGAAGCCTTTCCAAACACTGACATCCTTTACAGTGTGAGGAGATAGAATGGAAGGTTCCATTTGTAAATTTCTCTCCAGGGAAACACAAGGATCTTGTTAAAAGAGAGAGAAAGAGAAGGGGAGAGAGAGATGGCTACCTTACTTAGATTCTTCTTCCTATCCTTTCATATCTCAGCATATACTCCCAACATTTCACAGATGGAGACCAGGACACATATGGCCAATGGACATCAGTGTGTTATCAGGATAGCAGAAGATATCAATGAGGAGGAACACAAAAGCTAGAAGCGGCTGCAGGAGTTTGCTTTTGCCTGAACCTCTCTCTCTGCTTAGTTAATAGAATGAAAACTATGTTTGCACCTTGAACTCAGTTTGCAGCAGCTAAAGTAAGTCAGGGACAAAGGGGGAAAGCGGGAGGAGAGAGAGAGAAACTGGAACATTTTAAAAGCAGCTGAAATGGTGGGACAACTGAAGATTAATCAAGACCGTCTCTGCCAAATTGGGACAGTTGGAGGGCATACCTCAAAGCATCTAATCTGTTCAAAGAGACTCGTCGTCATTCCCTGACCCCTCCCTCTGCTTTTTTCTCCCCAGATGGCTGCTGTCGTTGCTGGTCTAGCCCGGGTACTCCAGCCCGCAATGGCACTCCCTGGGGGTGAACCTGGTTGCCATGGCTTAGCCCCCTGGTATCTCCTTCTGGGCTTACGCCTGGTAGCCCTTTTTGTTGCTGATGCACCTTGGTCTTCTGTCAAGCCCGACCTGACCTGTAACTGGACCTTGGCAGATGGGAATATTCAGCCATTTTGCATCACCCTCTGCTTCAACCAACGCTTCTCTTCACCGGTGTCCTCAATGTGGGGATTTGCCTTTCTGGTTGCTCTACTCCCGGTGGGGCTTATGAGGCTCATAAGGGCCGGAATGAAACAGCAGAGGAAGGTTGCAAGGGCACCAGATGAGGAACAGACGGACAGCACTGGCACGAGACGCAGCATGGATGCTGGAATCAAAGTGGTGGCAAGATCAGCTCCAACCCCCAGCGTGGCTGCCTTTGGAAGTGACACAGTTCCCTCGGATTCCAAGACGGCGTCTCATTGTACCTGGTGTTCAGTGGCCTTTGTCTGCTGTGTGATTCTTCTCTTGGTAATGGAGCTGTGCTTCCTCTGGGTTGTTCTATCTCTGCAGATCCCATCAGTGTCTGAGAAGACCTTTTTGTGCCTTCCAGGAGCACAAACATGTCCTCAGGCACTTGAATGTGCCGTGGCAGGGCAAGCGGACAAGCAGGTGGCATTGTGGGCGCTGGCTTTCACAGCGGGGGTCGATATAGCTGCTTGCCTGGCTTACCTTTCCCTACAATTAGTGAGGGTTTTTCCATGCCATAGAAAATAACTGGGCCGATGGGGGAAAATGTCAGAAACTGCATCATGAAGGCAGAAAACGAAAGATACCACTATACTGTAGCTGGCTGTGACACAAAAAACAATGGGGGTATTAGACTATTCAGAAATATCTGCTCTTTGCTTTCAGTTTGGTGAATAATCCTCAGAGCTCTGGACTCGATTCTACTTTTCAAGTCTGCTGTTTTGAAATTCTCTGTTGTTTTTCCCTTTTGTACCCTGCATCCTTCCTTCTTGCACCGTGAGTTTTCCCTCCGTCCCTCCCTCTCTCCCTCCCTTCTTCTTTCCTTCTTGTGGTCTTTCTTTTCTTTTGCGGTTTTGTTTTAATTGACTGACTGACTTTTGTGAATACTAAGAGCTACTTAGGGGATTCTGGCCAAAAAGTGAGATATTATAAATATTAAGAACAGATTAGGTCAGCGAGGGGAAGGTTTGACTTAAACCAAGCCTGGGAAACCTTGGCTTGTGGGCACAATTTAGTTGCCACAGGAGTTCTTGGGCTGTGTCGTGGTGGTGTGCGGAGCCAAAGTCAAGAGGGTGAAGCCAAAACAATACCAGCACAATTTTTCCCCCTCTAAAGCAGTGGTTCTTAACCTTTTCTTTACCAGGGACCCCCTGTAAATATAATTTGTTGCTGGGGACCCCCAAGACTTAACTCAAGATTTAAATATTCAAATAGTTATTTAAATATTCAAATAGTTATTTATTTATTAAAGAATTCTGGAGACTAGGATTCAGATCCGTGTTTGGACACTGGGTGACCTTGGGCAAGTCACATTCTCTCAGCCTCAGAGAAAGGCAAAGGCAACCTCTCCTCTGAACAAATATTGCCGCCCACAAATCCTGTGACAACCTGAGGGTTGCTATTAAGTGACTTGAAGGCACACAACAACCAAGTGTGCTGGTACAGGGAGGTTCTTTCTAGCCATCACATCTTTCCCGTTTGAAAACAGAGTTTTGGTGACCCTAAAGTAGACCTATCATGGGGGTTTTCTTGGCAAAATTCGTTGTCTTTGCCTTTCTCTGAAGCTGTGAGAATGTGACTTGTCTGAGGTCACCCAGTGGGTTTCCATGGCTGAGTGGGGATTCAGACCCTGATCTCCAGAGTCATAGTCTGGACACATGCACATGTCTGTGTCCCTTTTGTCAGGGACGCTACAGCAAGGTGTGTGTGTGTGTGTGTGTGTGTGCGCGCGTGCGTGTGCGCGCCAAACTGCTCCCTCATTTGCAAATGAGAGAGCAGTTTCGGTTCATGCACATGCCTGCATTGGGTCCCTTTCATCAGGGATGCAGAAATGGGCAGTGTGGGGGCAGAGGGACAGGGCAGAAGATGTGGACCCAACTGTCTCCTTGGATGTACATGAGAGAGCAGTTTGGGCATGCACACATTCCTGCCACTTTGTCCCTTTCATTGTGGGTATGGCTGCAGGGTGTGTGGGCACCGAAGGACATGGTGGAAGGTGTGTGCACATGCGCCCAGACTGCTCCCTTGTCTGCGAATGAGGAAATAGTTTTGACACCCACACCCTCTCCTGCTGGCATGTCCCTGTTGCTGCTACTGTTGTTGATGTTCAGCATCAGGGCTTCCTGGACCCCCTGTGAGGGCCTTGCAGAACCCCCAGGGACCCAGATTAAGAACCACTGCTCTAAATCTCTTACTGCCAGTTTTTAAGCCTTAGTTGAAATGTTTCAGTCTTTGAGAATGGGAAAAGCCAATATGACTGTTGGAAAAACAGCAGACAGTTAAATGATGGGGAAGGGAATATCTGGAGGGCCCTGAGAGGGGTGGATTGATATCCAAGGCCTGATTAAAACAACAGGATGAAAACTAAGAGCAACATTTTGGCTGTCCAGTAGTGTGTTCAGGTTATCAAAATAGCAATAAGTGCAGTGGCGTCATTCAGCTGGTTTGCACCAGTTCATCCAAATCAGGCATTAAAATTTGTCAGGTTCGCTGAACCATTTGTTGCAAGGACAGAAAATGGAAAGTTTCACTGCACACACACACACCCCAACACTGGCACACGCTTTGATTTATTCCCAGCCTCTGTCACAAGCAGTGGCAGCAGCAGCAGCAAGCCCAAAGCTTTCCGGGCCAGCCCTGGCTCTGTCCCAGTAGCACGTGCTGCCAGGGATGGCTGAGGAAGAGGAGTCAACTGCAGCTCCACAGCCAGGCCCCATTGGGGAAGGAAAGGCAGGAGGGAAAGAAGAAAGGGGAGAGACCGAGGGAGAATGACAGAAAGCGGGGGAGACAGGGTGATCCGGAGAGCGCTTTGCCATTTGCTGCAAGCAAGTGCACATCCCCACACATTTCTCAAATGATGACTCATACAACAGTTGACTTTTTTTGTTAGCATGTACATATTTTAGAAAAAAAAATAGAACCGGTTGTTAATTATTTTGAATGACACCACAGGATAAGGGACAGTTGAAATTCCATGATATGTAGGATTTATAATCTGAAAATAGTTGTCAAAAGTAGTTTGTGCCCTACCTAAATACCACATGAAAGTAGCAATTTCAGTTAACTTGGCCATGTGTTCCTTTGTAAAATCAATATATTGCTCACATTCATAAATTACACAATGCACACATTTCTGTCTTTATTAAAGGCTCATACCCCCAAATATGGGATTTTTAAGCTTCTTGTTCAGTCTACAGAAAAGGAAAAGCTTTCCACCCTCAAGTAGGGAGCATTCTATGTAATAAGGGATACCTGCCAGCCCGTAAGAGACAAGCTTTTTAGCCCTCAAATAGGGGACATTCCTGATAATAAGGGAACCTGACAATCCTATTTCCCATCCAGCTTACTTGGAAAATAAAAAGAGAGATGCAAAAAAGAGTTTTCTGATACTTCATCCTTCTCCAACCTGGTGCCTTCCAGAAGTGTGGGGTCGCATCTCCCATCGTCCCCCACCAACATGGCCATAGCCGCCCTGGCTGGGTTTGATGTAGTGCACCCTATCTGGAAGGCACCAGGATGAGGAAGGCAGGTGGTTGCATTCAGTGGCTCAGTGACTGTCCTTTACCAACCCAGAGGGTCAAACGCTTGGCAGGCTCCCTTCAGAGATTTTGTCTCTGGGCATCCAGATCGGGTATCCCTTGGATTTTGGAGGCAGCCTCTGGCTTGTGGTGGTGGAGAGGAAGCCAGCTGCATTTTTTTCTCCAGAGACATTCCCTTGACCACAGGGAGAATCCTAGAGGAACTGATGAGTCATTGCTGACTTCACTGGTCATGCCCTGTAGTTAACCCCTCTTGTCCTCTGTGGTGGCTGTTGTAGAAACTGCGGAGAGAGAAGCAGCAACATCACATAAGGTTGCCTGTGCTGCCTGACAGAGCCCTCCTCTGATCATAGATTCATAGAGTTGGATGGGCCATCAGGTCCAACCCCTTCCTCATCGCAGGATCTTCAGCTAGAGCATCTCCAGCAGACAGCTGTCCAACCTCTTTTTGAAGACATCCAGAGAAGAAGACCTTACCTCCTCTCTAGGCAATTGGTTCCATTGCTGAGCTGCTCTCATTGTCAAGAAGTTCCTTCTAATGTTCAGTTGAAATCTATCCTCCTGTAACTTGAAACCATGAGACCTAGCTCTGTCCTCTGAGGCAGCAGAGAACAAGCCTACACCCTCCTCTTTGAGACAGCCCTTGAAGTGTTTAAAGAATGTGATCATGTCACTCCTCAGTCTTCTCTACACCAAGCTGAACATGCCCAGCTCCTTCTACCTCTCCTGATACATTTTATTCTCCATGCTTTTTATCATCCTTGTGACTCTTCTCCGAACTTACTCCAACTTGTCTATATCCTTAAAATGAGATGCCCAGAACTAAATGCAGTACTCCAAATGAGGCCTGACCAACGCAGAAGATAGTGGGATTGTTACTTCTCTTGGTTTGGGAACTATGGTGTTAATGCAGGCTAAGATAGCAGTACAGACCCAGCATAATGTATTGGTTTGAGAGTTGGACTACAAACCTGGAGACCAGGGTTCAGTTCCCTGCATGGCCACGGAAACCCACTTGGTGACCTTGGGCGCATCATATTCTCTCAGCCCCGGAAAACCCTGTGATAGGGTCACCTTGGGGTCATCATAAGTCAGAAACGACTTGAAAGCACACAACAACAAGAAGACAATATTTGCCTTCTTTGCTGCATCATCACGCTGTGGCTCATTTTCAATTTATCAACAATAATCCCAAGGTACTTTTCATATGTAGTACTGATGAGCCAAATATCCCTCATCCTATATTTCTAAAGCTTATGTCCATGATTTCTTGATGTTGCTAGAATGGTGAGGGAAATGCTCTTTGTACCTATTTAAGGCTCTCAGAGGGGGAAATTCCATACTGGAGGGGATCCTGGGTTCCTAGGAATGTAGACCAAGGTCCTATATCACAGTCTATGTTTTGTAATTTTACCAATCCATAGCTATGCTGCAGAAACACAATGAAAACCTGTTAGTGAATTGTGAAAATATATATACAGGCAAGGTGAGAGGCAGCATGTTAGAATCGTTTAAGCAACAGACCATGACTTTGAAGACCAGGGTTCAAATCCCTGCTTGGCCATGAAAACCCATGGGTGAGCTTGGCCAAGTCATACTCTCTGAGCCTCAGAGAGAGGAAAGGGCAAACCTCTTCTGAACAAATCCTGCCTATAAAACCCCATGATAGGTTCTCCTCAGGGTTGCCATAAGTTGGAAATTACTTGAAGGCACGTATCAGTAATAAGTGGAAAACAGTGCTCTGGTGTGTTTCGACGCACCTCCTATGCTTCAGTACTTCTTAGCTGGGATCCTCATGTGCATTGGGGAGCATCCCCGATGCACACCAGTGCCATCAGACCATTGTGCATCAGTCACTTCCCTGGCTTTCACTGTACAATGGATGCCTATACATTGCAATGTCACATCAGCCCAGGTGAATACAGTACAAACATTATGGAACTTCTTGCTGCTGTTTTTGGCTTCAAGCCATTTCCAACTTATGGTGACCCCAACGCAAAATTATCACAGGGTTTTCTGGGGTCTGAAAGTGTGCCAGGTGCCCAAGGTCACACAGTGGGTTTCCATGGCTGAACATGGAATCGAACTCTGGTCTCCAGGGTTGTAGTCCAACATTCAAAACACTACATCACACTGCTTAGTTCTGTTTCTCCCACACTTAAGTCTGTTTATGAAGTCCCATACTGAATTCCAGCCTTTATTTGTTCTGAATAATATTATGAGTGATTTATACATTAAAGAAGAAATGAGCATAGCATTTAGATAGTAAGTAACGGGAAAGAAACACATATCACAATGGTAAGAGTACAAAAATCCCAAACTTTTAAATGAATATACTTTCAACAAAACACTAACTTTTTTTGTCTTTTGCTAGAGAAAAGCATTATGGGGATCCTGGTGGAATTGAAGGCCATAAAAATGGCTTTGTGAGGCTGTGTGCAACCCCAGGGCTAGTATTTGCCCATACCTGAGTTAGACAAAGGCAGATAAATCACCTCCAGTTCCAAGGATCATGTCTTCCATGTAGTTATTGAGGAACCTTTGGAGAAAGAGAGAGCCAGGTGATAGCAGAAGTTGACGGCCATTGCTAAGATACATTATTCAGCACATTTCCAGTGTGAAGGAGTTTTGGTTTCCATTTCAGTGCATACTGGCTTCCTGTTAAATTCTCACAGACTTCATTCATTTCCTCCCTGTACCTAGTGGGCGTCAGAGGGAGAGAAAGATCTGTTGATCACCTATCCCACCCTTGTGCCATGGATGTAGGTACACTGCCGGGGCTTTAGCTACAGGGAGGTAAAATGGGGGTATTTCTACCTAAAATAAGAATTCTTCTCCCCCAGTAAAATCCTCCAAAGTTCTAGCACTGCAGTGACTTAAAGCTTCAGTTCAGCACTTAGAAATACAGTTTAGGCATCCAGAGAAAAGGGGCAGGCAAAGGTACCAAGGTATTGCAAACAGCAAATAGAAAAGTTCTGGGCATGAATCATTTTCAATGTCTCACTCTTTGCAATGCTAGAAATTTGAAGAATGATGAAAAACCCCATTGGGGTCAGAATTCTTGTCTGAGGGACAATGTCCCTGTTTTGCTCCTTCTCCACAGCTACACCCCTGCCTTGTGCAAGTGTTGTGGCAAGCCAGAGAATTGAGACCAGCAGATCAGAAAACAAGGTTTATTTTACTGCGCAGGGATCTCAGTGGAATCAACTTGCAAAAGACTGAGAGCCCCATTTTAGGTTTCAGCATACATTTATACGTTTTAAAAAAACAGGTACAGGAAATGATTATCATATGTGAAAAGGGTACAGGTTACAACAGTTTAAGTTTCGAAATGATGTATTACAGTTTCAAAAATGAAGTATCTCTGTACCAGGGAGTATTCTCCCTGGGTCGCATCGACTCCCAAACTCCCTATATTCCATGCATTGCTAAGCCGCATACCTAAGCCCTTGGTAAGATAAGAGACGCACCTGCCTGACTTATTTTTCTCTATTTTTCTACTAAAGCAAGCAGTTTCTACAATTTAACCCCTTCATTCCCCCCTTTTCTGCCAAATTCTATTGCAATTTGAGCATAATTTGCTTAAACCTACTTTTGAGCCATAACAGCAAAATGAGCTGCCTTT
Source organism: Cyclura pinguis (assembly GCA_030412105.1). Classification (NCBI taxonomy): domain Eukaryota; kingdom Metazoa; phylum Chordata; class Lepidosauria; order Squamata; family Iguanidae; genus Cyclura; species Cyclura pinguis. Next base: position 12,523,236 of record CM059604.1, read on the forward strand.
CCCTCCATAGCTTCAGAGAGAGAGGCCCATACACATTTCATAGCACAGGAAATACATATCATCATTACAAACCCTCCTACAATCAAAACTATAATGCCTAAAAACAGAGTTTTCAGCCAGCCAAAAGCTGGTAACCAGGAAGTCAACCAATCCCAAGGATTACTAATGCCACTATCATTATTTCGTATTAGCCCTTGTAGGTGTTGTATCTCATCTTCTATAATCTTGTTTAAATCATGGAAGGTGATTCTGCATCCTCCCTTGACTATAGAACAAACCCCCCCTTTTCTGGCTAACAAGTGATCCAAGGCCATCCGATGTTGTAACAATAACTGATTGAGCTCTTCAATTTCCTGCTGAAGGGCCCGTATCAACTTCCCAGTTGCATTTACAGTTTTCTCCAATCTACAAGTCAATCCTTATATACTTTTACGATTTTCTTGAGTTACGATTCCTGGATAGGATCCCAAAGTAAGGACCCCCGTTATCAATCCACCTCCTACTCTACTGGCCTCAGTCTTAGCCAATTTCCCTCCTGCCATGACCAGATCTTCACATTGGCCACCCAGTGGTCCCACCAGGTTCCTTCTTCTTCTAACAGCCCGTTTTGCTCATCCTGGTAGGAAAACTTGAACAGGTATAGTCATATACCCAATTCCCACACACTGATAAGTCCCTGGGTGATAATTGGTGGCCCATCCATTAAAATAAAACCATAAATTTGGATCCTGAGCCATCAATCTGGAGCATATACTGCCAGAATCTGTATAATTAGGAGTAAACATAGGATATTCCGGATACAAATCTCCAAAACTGGTTTCATTTAAATCTGCCTTGGGTTGACAGGAATTGTTATATGAGCCATACAGATAAAATCTATTACTACAGGCTGAATAATTTCCCAATTTAGCATAAAATGAGAGGTGCTGTATATATCCTTTCCACTTAGAATTCCATCTTCCACTATGGTGACAATAAAAACACATTCCATATATGTATATATCCTTTCCACTTAGAATTCCATCTTCCACTATGGTGACAACAAAAACAAAATTTCAGCCGCCTAAACCGAGTTTTGTTTAGGTTACTGTCAACTTTGGCAAACATATTGGGATTTCCCTTTAATGCTGACTGCAGGGCTCCTACAACCACTCCTGGTTCATTAATGAGGGAGGGCATAAAACCGAAATCCGCCACGGTCTGTGGGTGTTCATAAATTAGAGTGACATTGGGTTCATGTTGTTGAAACATATGTGCAGCGTGTTGCTTAAACCAGTTGGCCTCAATCATTCCACACATCATGCCCCACACTCCTATCGACATTACCCACTTCATCTTCAGAGTCAAATAGGGGTCCAAACCTACTTATCCCACACCAGTACCTTCTATACATATACAAGAAATACAGCAGAGCTAAAATTCCAAAGAGTATACACACTACTATTATTACTAGTTCACTAGCACTCATTGCTCATTATCATCATCCTCCATAGGGGATCTGGCCGTGCGTAGAATAGTCAGCCTCCGGAGTGACTATAGCAAAGCCTAGTCCCGATCTTCTTTCCTCTGCAGTTGCTAGGTCTGACCGTACGTAGAGCTACCAGCCTCCAGACGTGTGGCAGCAGTAGGGTCTAGCCTAGATTTTTCATTCACCTGTTGCGGATCTGACTGTGCGTAGAGTGGTCAATTCCCTGGTATGACCACAGCAGAGTCTAGTCCGAACCTTCTCTCTCCTCTTTCCGTCGGGACAATTTCAATTTCAGAGGGTTTTCTTGTGATGAGATCACAATCCAATCAGTAAATGCTCGTTTTACCCTAGTATAATGTATCCAGGGTTTCAGTCCCGCTACATTTACTGCTGTGGGGGTAACTAACAACACCTGATATGGCCCCCTCCACCCTGGTGATAGGGGCTCTCCTTTCCAGTCTTTAACCCACACCTCATCCCCAGGTTGAAAGGAATGTGCTTTCGTGAGGAACGGAACTCGTCTAACCTCTAAGGCTTGGGCTTTAACCTTCTCTAGAGCCTTTCCTAATGCCTGCACCTCTTCTTGGAGAGCCAGACTTCCCAACTCCCGAATATCCCCTCTTAGCCCTTTTAGGATGGCCGGGGGTCTTCCGTATTTCAAATGGAGTTAGCCCAGTTGTCTTATGGGGGGTGCATCTTATCCTCAGAAGTGCTATAGGGAGCACATCTAACCACTTGAGTTTCGTTTCCTGGCACAGTTTCGCAGGCTGAGTTTTCAATGTTCTATTCATTCTCTCCACCTTCCCAGAGGTTTGGGGTCTATATGCACAATGTAGCTTCCAGGTGATTCCTAGGGTCTCTGCAAGACTCTTGATTACTCCATTACTCCAAAGCTGGGCCGTTGTCAGATCCAGTGTGGAGGGGCAATCCATACCTCAGTATGATGTCCCGAAGCAAGGCTCGTACTACCTCTTTTGCCTTCTCAGTCCTGGTGGGATATGTTTCAACCCACCCGGTGTGAGTGCATACCATTACCAACATGTACCGGTACTGTCCCGTCCATGGCATTTCTGTAAAATCCACCACTAGGGATTCGAAAGGAGTCGATCCTTGATACTGTACTCCCCCCTCCAATCTTGGTCCTTGGCACGGGTTATTCCGAGCACAAGTTTGACACCACGATGATGCTAGCGTGGTGTACTGGCTCATTCTGTCTATGAACACATCTTTCTCTAATAGCTGAGCTAACACCATCTTTCCCAAGTGTGTAGCTTCGTGCGCTTTCTGCACAACTGACCATCCCATAGATTGGGGTATGTACCGCCTTCCATCTGGCAGGACCCACCAGCCGTCTTTCTCAGACCTAGCCTTCAGATCTTTTTCAGCCCTCTCGTTTTCTTGCTGGGTGTACCTAGGGGTCTGGTCACTCAATGATACTTGGAAGAGTGGCGTTACCAATTCTTGGGGCAAATCTTCCATCTCATTTTCCGGTTCCCTCTCCGCAGCCTCCTTTGCAGCCGTATCTGCCTTTCGATTCCCATGAACCACTGGATCATATCCTTTCTGGTGTCCTCTACAGTGGATTACAGCAACTTTACGAGGGGCCCATACAGCTTCTAACAGATGCTCTATTTCTCTTCCGTACTTGATCTCCTGTCCCGAAGAGCTGATTAATCCTTTTTCTTTGTACAGTGCCCCATGCGCATGTAGGGTAGTAAAGGCATATTTTGAATCACGATGAGTCCCTCAGCTAGTTCCAAAGCTCTAATAAGGGCGATGAGTTCTGCCTTCTGGGCTGAAGTACCAACAGGTAATGCTCTGGCCTCTATTGTCTTGTCCGCTGTGACCACTGCATATCTGGCCTTTCGCTTTCCTTCTCGTACGAAGCTGCTTCCATCTGTATAATAAGTAACATCAGGATGGGGCCATGGGGTGTCCCGTAAGTCTGGTCTGCTTGAATACACTTCATCCATGGTTTGAAGACAATCATGATGTGTGACCTCAGATTCTACGGGGAGCAACGTTGCGGGGTTCAAAGTGGTGCATGTTTCCAACTTTACTCTAGGATTCCCATATAACATTCCTTGATACTTGGACATTCGGCTATTTGTGAACCAATAATTGCCTTTGTACTCCATTAGAGTTAATACGGAGTGTGGGACTTTCACTGTCAGATTCTGGCCTAGGGTTAATTTGTCTGCTTCTTTTACCAACAAGGCGGTTGCCGCTATTGCCCTTAGGCACCCGGGCCATCCTCTGGCAACAGGATCTAACTGTTTAGAAAGGTACGCCACAGGGCAATGCCAAGATCCCAACATCTGCATCAGTACTCCCACTGCTATTCCTCCTTTTTCATCAATATATAAAGTGAATGTCTTTGTCATATCAGGCAGGCCCAGCGCTGGAGCTTCCATCAATGCCTTCTTTATCTGCTCCCAGGCCCTCTTCTGTTCTGTTCCCCACGTAAATTCAGAATTCTCCGGGCCTTTGGTAGCTTCATATAAGGGTTTACTCATCACTACAAAATTAGGAATCCAAATTCTACAAAACCCAGCTGCACCCAAAAATTCTCGCACCATCTTCCGATTCCAGGGCTCAGGTAGAGCACACACAGCCTCCTTCCTTTCTCGGCCTAGCGCTTGCTTTCCTTGAATCACTTGGAATCCCAGATACCGCACTTCTGTCTGGCACAACTGGGCCTTCTTTCTAGATATTTTGTAGCCTGCTTCCCACAAAAGCTGGAGCAACTCCACTGTAGCCTCTTTACACTCTTCCTCACTGGTAGCTGCCAACAGCAGGTCATCTACATATTGCAGCAAAACTCGTTTCTCGGGCTCAGATCTGAATCTTCTCAAGTCTTGACTTAGAGATGTCCCAAAAATTATAGGCGAGTTCTTCCAGCCCTGAGGCAAGCGACACCAAGTAAACTGGGTTTTCTGGCCCGTAACAACATCTTCCATTCATTACTCTTCCTCTTCTTCTTCCTCTATTTGCCCCTCTTCCTCTTCCTCGGTCCATTCCTCTTCCTCTATTCACCAATTCTCTCTGTCTAGGGCATTCGTTTTTCCAGTGCCCCACCTGACGGCAGAGGGCACATTCATTGCGTCCCAATGGAAGTCCACTTCTTCCCCTTCCTCTTCCACCTTTCCGATATCCTTCCTTTGCCGTTAGTGCCGCGGCCAATAATTCCACTTTCTTGTGCATTCTCCTATCTCGCTCCCGCTTTTCTTCCTGCTCCCTATTTATGTACACCTTCTGAGCAATGCTCACCAATTGACTGAGATTCATTCCTTCAAACCCTTCTTGTTTCTGTGACTTCTTCCGAATATCAGGGTAGCTTCCTGTCACAAACGCCGCAGTCACCATTCGGAGGTTCTTGGCAGCGTCCGGATCTATGGGGGTATACTGCCGGTAGGCTTTTAACAACCTTTCCAAATATTCCCCTGGGGCCTCTGTAGGTCCTTGTGTCACTTCCTGTACTTTGGCCATGTTGATAGACTTCTTCACACCTCTCCTCATTCCGGTCAGCAGTATTGCCCGATATTTTGCTAATCTGTCCTGTTGCTGGTTATCATTAGGATCCCACTGTGGATCCACAGTGGGGACTCGCTCCCGCACCCAGGCATTTACATCTTGCACTTCTGGCCCCGCTCTTGCCATTGCTCCCTTCTCTACCTTCTCCAATATTCTCTTCCTCTCTTCAGTAGTGAATAAAGTCAACAATAATTGTTGGCAATCCTGCCAGGTGGGGAGATGAGTAGCCATAATGCTGGTACACAGCTTTACCATCTTTTGAGGCTTCTCAGTATATGACCCATAGTGGGTCTTCCAGTTCAGTAAATCTGAAGAGGTAAAGGGGTATACTGGTAGCTCCGTACTCGCCAACACCCTCCTTCTTCATTGGGGCCTGCCACCAGTTGAGTAACTTGTCGCAATGGTGCGACCACATCTCCACTTTCCCCATCTGTAACATCTGATTCATCCGTCTCCTTCTGATGCTTGGACTTTTTAATCTTGGCTTTCTCTTTCATCCCTGTTCTGAGATCATAGGCTTCAGGAGATCCCACCATCCCCTGGGCAACTGGGCTAGAATCCGTCAACCCCCCGGCTGTGGTGCCCTCCTGTTCCGGGAGGTCCAGTTGCAAGGATAGGGCTGGCGGCAGCGAAGCTGGCTGCGGTGGGGGTAAGGCTGGTGGCAGCGGAGCTGGCTGCGGTGGCATGTATGGAGGAGGGGGAGCGCTGGGTTCCTCCGGAACCGATTCCGCCAGTATCTGTCCTTTCCCAAACTTTCACCTGGTCCGATCCTGCATTACTACCATAGCACTACTAATTTGCTCCTGACATTTCCGTAACCAAGGGGGGTTTTGAGTGACCACTGTGTCCCATGAATCTATGTATGGATATTGATCGGGTGGCCAGGGTCGCTGACCACCACTGAATACACTGCCCTGATTCGTGAAGGTTCCAGGCTTCCCTCCGGGAGCCACCTCACCTTAAAGGATGGCCATTCTACTTCACACAAGGTCCTCAACAGTTCAGGCATCATTCGGGGGTCTCCATAATCCCCACTAAATCCTTCCTTAAAGTTTTTCAACATACAGGCTAAAGGGGTTTGTCGGGTCTGCCCCCCTCCCATTTCCTCCCAAGGCGGACAACACACACAAGGAAAAAGGGGTTTGACCTGTGGGTAGGGGGTCCCATGAATCGACACAAAGGGGGAGAGACACCACTCAATTCACGCCGACCCAAGCACCCGGAAACTCAACGGCATGACTTGGAAACTGCGGCATCACGCAACCTTCCTTTCACACATTCACACCAACACACAACCTCCCACCTCCAACACCACACCCAAAAGCTCTGTGGCTTCACCCACAACAACAGTGGGGTACTAGGGCAAAGCTGAAAGGGGTTGATCAGGCCCCTCTTCCCCCCGAGTTTGCGGGGAGGTCACTCACCAACAATCATGGGAGGGTTCTGTTTTCTGCTCCAACCTTGGGTTCCTTGGCTGGAGCGCCGTCGCCCCACTCCAAACCAATCCTTCCGACAAAAGAAAGTCGAGGGCGCCCTGGGTTGTATCAGGAAGGGGCGACAGTCCCGACACCCTGGCGTCTGCCAAAGTGGGCAAAAGCCCTACACAATTCCAGGCCAACGCACCAGAAAATGTTGTGGCAAGCCAGAGAATTGAAACCAGCAGATCAGAAAACAAGGTTTATTTTACTGTGCAGGGATCTCAGTGGAATCGACTTCCAAAAGACTGAGAGCCCCGTTTTAGGTTTCAGCACACATTTACACGTTTTAAAAAAACAGGTACAGGAAATGATTATCATATGTGAAAAGGGTACAGGTTACAACAGTTTAAGTTTCGAAATGATGCATTACAGTTTCAAAAATGAAGTATCTCTGTACCAGGGAGTATTCTCCCTGGGTCGCATCAACTCCCAAACTCCCTATATTCCATGCATTGCTAAGCCGCATACCTAAGCCCTTGATAAGATAAGAGACGCACCTGCCTGACTTATTTTTCTCTATTTTTCTACTTAAGCAAGCAGTTTCTACAATTTAACCCCTTCACAAGTGTATATCCTCCTGATACACATCAGTGGAATGTTACTGGCTTGCAAGTCTTTTTTTTGTCAAGACTTAAGCACCATTACTTCAGGACACCGGCACAGATAGCTTTTATTACAAAAGTCTCAGAGTAAAGAACTACAGTGTTGAAAGGATTCATGAATTGGTTTGCAATCTATTTCCTTTTTTTCAGGTAGAGGAGGTTTAACTATATTACAGTGAAGAATTTTGTGGCACCTGAAAGACTAGGGGCTGGCATCGTGTTAGGCAGTTTCAACGGCATATGTCAAACTGGACAGCCAGCATGGTGTAGTGGGAATGAGCATTGGATTCTGTCCCTGGAGACCAGAATTTGATTCCCCACTTCACCATGAAAACCCACTGGGTGACCTTGGGTGCCTCCTTGGGTGCCTCACACACTCTCAGCCCCACAAAATACCACAGTAGGTTTGCCTTAGGGTCACCATAAGTCAGAACTGACTCTCCAGAAGAGGGAAGTTGCTGATGTCAGGAATAAGGGGTATGCCCTTTTCACCTTTTCTCTCCCTCCTTTTGAACTGAACTAGTAAGAATGACCCCTTCTGTAGCATTTCCTTATCCAATGCGCCAGTGTAATAAATTCATAGGGCTTGCTCACTGTTGCCCATTTCTTGATAAAATGGACTGCAACCCACAAAAGAGTCTGTCTGACAGGACTTGTTAGTCCTTCTGGTGCCACTAGGTGACTCTTTCCAGTAAGAGGCACTGAAATAGTACCCAAAAAGGTCATGTAGAGTAAACCCAAACCCAGCACAATATGGGCACAACAGACATCTTAAATCTTTTCTTAGAAGTTGAACAAACAGGGCTATAAAAGAAATGCTTGAATGCAGTTTCACAAACACTGCTCCTTTTTTCCTGCCTGTAACTGACAGTAGGTCCACAAATCAAGCAAACTGTATCTTAAAAATGCAAGAAACTTTGTAGAAACACATCTTGATGGATGCACATTTTTTGGAGATAGGTCACCTCCTACACAATGATCACATTAATCTGGGGTTGCCTTCCCACCAACTCAGACTGAGTAGATGTTTGAAAACAGGCGGTATACTGACAAGGGGAGGGACAGCATAATTGAAATGCATGCTTCTATGATGGGAGGGAGTTGGTTTGTTCTGAAATTAATATTTCACTGAAATATGTAATGAGTGCATTGTTGATGTTTGATGCTATTAAGCCAGCTTCAATATATGGTGACCCTATATGTGAGAGACCTCTAAGACACTCTGGCCATTTCCACAATAGACTGTTATAGTGCTATGATTCCACTTTCAACATCCTATGGAATTCTGGGGTTTGCAGTTGCAGGCCCCTCCCAAAACTGCAAACCCCAGGATTCCATAGGATGTTGAAAGTGGAATCATAGTTCTATAACAGCCTAGTGAAGAAATGGCCTCTGTCACCAACAGCCCTGCTCAAGTCCTGCAAACTGAGAGCTGTGGCTCACTACACATGTGGTGCAGCTTTGGACCTTCCTTTCACCTCAGTGCACATCAGCAGCTGCATGGTATTTCATTTTGCATTCAGTTGCATCATTAGACACAAGACTACTCATATTTTGTCCTCTGCTCTTCCTCACTGGCTGCCTTCCAACCTGGGAGTTTCATCTTCATCTTGTTTCATTTTGGATTGTGTCAACAAGGTGTTTTCACAACACATTCAGAAGTGGTTTACTGGCGCCTCCTTCTGGGCAATATTAACAACTAACAATACCAACACTGCCTGCATTGACATCTGCCTGCATCTGGAGATGACCATCTTGACCGACAACAGAAGTAACATCGGAGACAAAATGCAGGCCTGTGACTCTAACATCGTGGTCCCTTTTCTTCTCCTGTATGATTTTTAATATCTTTGCCTGAGGAAGAAGCCAGTGCAGCTTTGACTGCCTGTATGATGTATTTTGTGCAATTTGGTTGACCAATAAAGCTATCACTGTTTCGTAGATTTTGGATTTTGCTGTATTTTGTTGCATGGGTATGCCAACATAGGTATACCTGAATAAGAGTACTACCAAGAGTTAGCTAAAATGGCACTGCCATTACTTCTGACAGATCCTCCACCAGAGTCACCCCTGTTACCGCTGTTTCTAGCCCGAGCGTGTGGGATATTAAGATATCACTTGATATCAATAATTTGGCCTTCTGTACCCATTCCTCTCCACGAGCTTGCGAAGCCCCCAGACAAGCACGCACACAGGCGCGGCCGACAATAGCCAAACCATTCAAATCCCAATCCAGGCAGGCCAGAAATAGCCGACCCACCGCTTCAGGAGACCTCAAGGCAAGTACATTTTAAGATCATATTATGTATGCAGGCTACTTACAAAAGATCCCCTGCCCCGAGCAGGCAGCTTGATGAGCGGACTATACAACTCTCAAGCATTCCGCGTTTGCATACTGGCTACTCTATTGACAACTCTGTCATAATTCCATCATGCAAAGCATTGACTCTTCGGAGGCTTTGTCTCCAGCCCCAAACTCATTGTTATCCCCGAGAACGGACTAGCCTGCGGCCACAATTTCCCCTATGAGAACCCCTGACTTTGAGAGCTTCCTCGGATCGCTCTTGGCTTCCATCCCGCCTTGCTGTCGCTTTGTCCAGCGAGCCTTCCCCTCAGCCCCACGTGCTGAGAATCCACGCTCCCCAGCTTCTTTGCTTTTACTGGGCTTCAGGACAGGTATAGTATTTCCCATACCAAACCTCCTCTCAAATCCCTCTATCCCACCTTTTATTTCTATAGTTCCTTGTGTGAGTGTGTTGCATACACATGTTTGATTGTATCTCAATAAAACCTCCATTATTATTAACTTCTGTTTGCTCCTTGACTCGGCCTGACCCCGTAGACATAGGGTTCAAGATCTCGCTACGTTACCGTGTCTCTCGCATTGCTAACTAGTGCTCTTTGCTAATTCCCTCCCCATTGTTGTGAGCACATTTAGGTGTCCCTCCCGGGACCCCCAGAAATCAGGGTAACACCCCCTATTACTACTGCTGCTTCCCAGCAGCTATTTGGCACCTGTAATCTGGCTCCTCAGACCTCACCATCAGCGGTGCTACCATCAGCATAGGTTCTTTCCTCAGAAGAGCACACAGTCTCACCATCAATGGAAAGGTGGTGCCTTGGTGGGAATGAATACAAACCACATCTCTGTTATCAAGACACGCTTCGTTCAGGGCCACCTTATCCATTAGGCACTTTAGGCACAGTGCCTAGGGCCTACAGAAATGTTAGGGGCTCTGCAAACAGGATTTTAGAGCCTACAAAAACATCCCTAGTGGTACGTTGAGGCAAGGTGAGTGCCTAGGGCCTATGGAAACCTTAACACCGCCCTGGCTTCATTGCCTGCAATGTAGTGAATGCTTGCTGTGGTGAATTACACCAATAAAAGATGAAACAGAAGGACTAAAGAAGTGTTGTTGAAAGACTACGAAACAGAATGCCCTTCGAAAGCAATTCTCCACTGAGGAACATTGTCAAGGGTGTGGCTTCCTTTACTACCGTAAATATGGCCACAGGAAAGGAAGTTGAAGCAAAACATTAGAAGCAGAGAGTTGGTTCTGAACAAAGTCGCATTCAGAGCAGGCCTGCTGTAATCGCTTGTATGTGTGTTCATCATGAGCAATGCACCTGAAGTTTAGAAAAGTCCCTTTTTTGCTTAATAACTCCCAGAATCCACCAACCACCCTCCCATGCTGACTGGGAGATTCTGGGACTTGTAGCCCAATATTAACCTTTCCAAGGCCTTTTATGTTCCATTCATTCAGTGAACTTACTCAATATCTAATTAATTCTGGCTCCAACTCTATGAGTAGGGAGTCTGTAAAATAAGTTTCATGGATGAGAAAATTATTGAGGTAGAACACTAAGCAAATACCTTGTGATGAATACATTATCATTGGAGCTGCATATTCTCTGTTTCAGTGATTTATAATTATTACTGGAAGAGTCAGCATATCAGGTTCACAGTGTTTGTTTGTTTAACATATTATTCTTCCTTTTTCCCAGAACTGGACTCAAGGTGGCTCACAGCAAGAATAAAAACAAGTAGAGACAAAAATGGATGAAGATGGAAATGTTTCTTGTATGAATGTGGCTCAGCTATCTAGCAACACAGCCAGAGGAGTCTGTTTATCTGAGCCCTAGAAACAAACCTCAGAAGTATCAAAGGCAGCACTGAGGGCCAGAAACTACCATAGTTATTTTTAGTAACTTTAGAAACTGTCTCAATGCACCAGCATGAGCCAGCACTTAAATCACACAGTATTACTTTTCTATCATTTAATGCAGCCTCATCGCAGGAATTTAAAAAGGAACTAAGAAATTAAAGTACAAAAAGAGTGATGTTATCTTGCATTAACTAACATTCCCAATATAACGTATTAATACATTTGTTACTTGGGGAAGGAACTAATTAGAAATAACTCATTGGCCAGCATCCTGTTAAGTGACTTATGCGAGTATAAGTCAGCCTTATGGCTGCGTATGTCTTTTTTTAGTCATTATAGCGGTAGGTATTCTCTTCCACTGTCCACAATGCCCAAAGCTTTCCCTTAGGCTTCACAGTTTTGCTGCAATAACCTCCCAGAATGAGCATTCCATGGCTGGTGAGGAGTGTGGGGAATGAAGAAGCATCTGGCTGTGTCTCTGGCCATTTCTGCACTAGACTGTTACAGTGTTTTTATTCCTTAAAGGCCCCTCCCTAAACTGCAAACCCCAGGATTCCATAGCATGTTGAAAGTGGAATAATAGCACTATAACAATCTAGTGCAGAAACGGCTGAGAGAAATAAAATACATTTTAGTTTCTGCAAGTATTATTAACATGTATTACTCACATATATGTATTAGCTCATAAGTATAACACATTTTAGACATATTTACACATATATTTTAGTATATTTTGTATCTGAGCTCCAGTAATAAAATAAATCTAATAAGGAAGATTTTTAGAGACGTAGGGCCTCCCAAAGACCTTGAAGAAGTAACTGGTATATTTCAGATAACACAGTAGATAAGACAAGGTCGCCATCTGTAAAGGAGTAAACTGATTTGTTACTGCCCTGGCTAGCCCGAGCTTGTGGGATATAAAGATATCTCTCGATATCAATAATTCGGCTTCACATACCCATTCCCCTCCACGTGCTTGCGAGGTCCCCCGGACAAGCTCGCAGACAGGCACGGCCAATAATCGCCGTAATATTCCAACGCAATACAGGCAGGCCAGAAATAGCCGACTCGCAGCTTCAGGAGACCTCAAGACAAGTACCTCCATTAGGTATGCATGCAACTTTCAAAAGATCCTCTGCCCCGCGCTGGCAGCTTGATGATCGGACTATACAACGCTCAAGTACTCCGCATTTGCATACTGGCTATCCTATTGACAACTCTGTCATAATTCCATCATGCAAAGCATTGACCCTTCGGAGGCTTTGTCTCCAGACCAAACTCATTGTTATCCCTGAGAACAAACTAGCCTGCGGTCACAATTCTCCTTATAAAAACCCCTGACTTTGAGCGCTTCCTTGGATTGCTCTTGGCTTCTATCCCGCCTTGCTGTCGCTTTGTCCAGCAAGCCTTCCCCTCAGCCCCACGTGCTGAGATCCACGCTCCCCAGCTTCTCCGCTTCTAACCGGGCTTCAGGACAGGTGAAGTACCACCCAAACCAACAACTCCTCTAGAAATCCCTCTATCCCACTCCAACCTTTATTTCTTTAGTTATCTGTGTGAGTGTGCTGCATACACTGTTTGATTGTATTTTTAATAAAACAACATTTATTATTTCAACTTCTGTGTGCTCCTTGACTCGGCCTGACCCCATAAACATAGGGTTCAAGATCTCGCTACGTTACCCTGCCTCTCGTATTGCTAGGCTGTGCTCTTGGCTAATTTCCCCAACTTATAAAATTGAGAGCGCATTTAGGTGTCCCTCCCGGGACCCCCAGGAATCAGGGTAACAGATTGATAGGGACATACCAGAACACAAAGGGGTACTTTGAAACTGCTGATAAGACACCTGGGATGTAACATGCGAAACAAAGGTACACGAGAGAGATGCGTGATCAACACGGGGAAGGGAAATGTAACTTCTTAGGCAATCCTGATAGGCCATGCCTTTGGGGTCCTATCCAATGGGATCCCAGGGGAGGGAAAACCTGCAACGGGGGGCAGGAGGATAAAATATGAGGTATTCCATAGTGGAGGGGTCCTTCTCTCTCGGAGGCACCTGGCTCTGCAGAGACGTATTTTAAATAAACATTTAATGCTTCAGCCAATCCTGTGCTAAATTGTTTTATGAGTCTTTTCAGCTATCTTTTACACGGCCACTGTAGACAAACGCAAAATTATGCTGAGGTAATTTATGTTATGTCATGCTATGTTAATTTATGCTGAAATCTTGATAGATGGTGGAAGATACCATAGTCTGTGTCTGGCTATGGGGAAAATCAGATGTTTCTCTGGTCCCTTCCTTTCAACCATGGAATAGCTGTTTTGTCACCTACAACATTGCACAGAAGAAAACTGTGACCAAGCAATACCAGAGTGTGGTAAAGATGGCAAAAATTATTCATGAGAAGAACACCCCAGCTAGGTCAAGCCAGCTGGCAAGTTTTATCATATTTGTTTTGCACAGCTGCTCCCCCAAATGGTGTAAGAAGTATTTTTGTCATATCATGTGATTTTCCTCACCTACATATCTTGCATTTGTCATCCTGTTTTTGTGACTGGCCATTGAAAGTTACCTAAGACTTAACTGGCATATGTGATTGCTGAGGTATTTATAAATGATGAAATCACATTGTGATAGGGAAACAGAGTAATACCAAGGAATACTTGTTCCTGTTAATGTCTAATTTGAGCCTTGGTTGCCATCCATAGATAGCAATGAGAATACTGTCAGTTCAGCAATGGAAACAAATCTGTGAAAAAAATCATAGCATATTGGGAGAACATGTAATTCCTAAAATTTATGGTCTGTAAGAAAGAGAGCATGGTGTAGTGGTCTGGGCATCGGACTATGATTCTGAAAAACAGAGTTTGATTCCCCGGTCAGCTTTGGAAACCCACCGGGTGACCTTGGACACATCACACATGCAGCCCCAGAAAATCCCATAAAGTCATACAACAACAACAGCAACAACAACAACTTGAAGGCATACAACAACAACAATTTAGAACAGGGAGGATTAAATAACAGTAGTAATATGAATTATATATTAAGGCTGCAGTGGAATTGCTAATTTTTCTCATTGTAATTGGGCTGACTGATGTGATTTTGACTTGGGGCTTTGCTATTGTATGTAAACATATTTTTAAAGGTTTGATGAAAATGGTTAGGAAGTTTACGATATATTGTGTATTTATGATATACTGTGAATTATTATAGTATATGTTCTGCCATGGCTGTTGCCAATAACTTCTTGATATTTCTGTTCCTAGATTTCCTAGTTGACTGCAAACTTTTAGATCTGAACTCAGTTTGCAGCAATGGAAGTCAGCTGACGGTGAAAGGGGGAAGAGGAAAAAGAAATAGAGACATCTTAATGAGTAATGGAAAAGTAAGATGACAGAGGATTAATTGGAAATGTCCCTTCCAAACACTGGGACAGTTGGAGGAAATGCAGCTCAGGAAGGCTATTCTATCAAAACCATGAGTTCTGGGCCATTTCCGCACGAGACTGTTATAGCGCTATGATTCCACTTTCAACATCCTATGGAATCCTGGGGTTTGCAAACTGCAAACCCCAGGATTCCATAGGATGCTGAAAGTGGAATGATAGCGCTATACCAGTCTTGTGCGGAAATGGTCCTGGAGGTGATGAACAAGTAGCTGTAGCCAAGTCCTGTCTCCAGTAATCTTTTGCAATGCTTGAGATCTCTAGCACTGCTTGCAACATGTTACTTCTATCCTTTGTCCACTGCAACCCCTTCAGCCCCTTAAAAATACTCCATAGCTCAGTGACCTTATTGAAAGGAAAAGGTTGTAGTATAGTAGTGGGCTGAAGAAAAAAAATCTTTTAAAATTGGCCAGGGCCATCTTCTGTCAGTAGAGTTGCTCACAGAAGTTGCCTACGTTTGCTTTCATTTTTGGAGAGGGGAATGTGTGGTGGTTTGAGTGTTGGACTAAGGACACTGGGAGACTAGAGTTCAAATCTCTGCTTGGCCATGAAAACCCACTGGATGACTTTGGGTGACACAACCTCTCAGCTTCAGGGGAAGGCAAGAGCAACCCCCCTTTGAACAAATCATGCCAAGAAAACTCCATGATAGGGTCACCTTAGGGTCACTATAAGTCAGAAATGACGTGAGGGCACACAACAAGAATAACAATTCTTTTTCTACCCATATTACAGTTTTTTATGTTCAAGGAGTTCTTCAGTGTGCCCCAGGCACGAGAGGATCAGGAAATCCACTTTCCTCAATCTAGCTGCTTGTGTACATGCCTTCAAGTCACTTCTTGGCTTATGGTGACCCCATGAATTTCATAAGGTTTTCTTAGGCAAAGAATACTCAGAAGTGGTTTGCCAGTTCCTTCCTCTGAAATATAGCCTATAGCCCCTGTATTCCTTGGCAGCCTCCTAACCAAGTGCTAAGTAGGTCTGAGGTCACTTAGGCTTCCAAGATCAGGTGGGACCTGGTGCCTTCAGGGTATTTAGCATGGCTGTCAATCCAGTTGAACACATATACATCTGGGTCCAACCCAATATGTGTTTGATGGAGTACAGTTCTGCATAGAATTCCACAAATCAAAAAAAAAAAAAAATATAAAAAACAGAGAGAGAGAGAGAGAGATTCAGAGAGAACTGAGTACTTCAAGCTCTTGCTTGGACCCAAGTGGCCTTGCCTTTGTGTTTATAAATAAAACAAATCTTGCATTAATCTCTTTTTTCTCATTCATCCAAAGGGAACTAAGCCCTATAGCACAGCCCCCAGAATTCTCACTACGTGGTGTGTCAAACTGTTGGACAGAAAAGAGTAAACTGGAGATTTCCAAACTGTGTGTTGAGACACATTAGTATGTCGGCTGCAGCGTGTACATATGTCACATGAACATAATGGGTGGAGGGGATGCCTCTCCCACTGCCATGGCAGGCTAGGCCCAAGTGAAGCGGCTGCCTCTCCCGCTGCTGCCACGCTGGGCTGAGGAAGACCCTGGTGAGGGCAGCGGCAGCAGTGGGCCAGGCTCAGGTGGAGAGACTGCCTCCACTTACGGAATTACTTACTAAATTACTGTGGGCCCAAAATGATGCAAGTCTGAAAAGTGTGTCACCAACATTAAAAGTTTGGAAAGCTCTGGAGTAACCACTAGATCAAAGATGATAACACAGAAGGAGCATTCATAAAGAAAAGAAACAAGGGTTAATTGATGAGGGAGAGTTGGCATTCACTCTCTAATTGTCTTTGAACAGCTGAATTGGCTGGCTTTCTTTGCTGTTTGCATTTTGATTTCCTCCAATTGCCTGATGTTTCTGAGAACACATTCAAGGGATGTGGCCTACACATCACCTGAGTTGAGTTCAAAGCTTCTGTAGGCCTCCAAAACCGGTTTGCCAGTAACTATAACAAACCCCGAGTCATTGCCAAGGACAGTGCCTGAGCGCTCCTTGATCCCTGATGCAGAGTTTGGAATTAACACAGGACGAATAACAGCATTACCTATAATGTGCCATCTTTTAGGGCGACAATGTTAGTAATAAATATCAATACTTTTTAAAAGGAGAAGGAACAACCAGTACCATTGTTATAATTCTAATATAACATAGGTTGCAACTCATCATCTCTTCCATGTTGTGTAAATATCGGCATGCAGAGATATGCTGCACCAGCAACTCCTCATGCAGAATAGCAATGTTGGGCAACAAATGTCACTTGCCGGGTGCCATTGTACCATATGCAAAGCACAATGAGCAATATGCACAACTGCCATGTGCAGTGGATAACTGCAAGGGGGAATATTGCTGCCTACGCAACTCCACTTCTGCTGTTGTCAACAGAATACATCTGTTGCGCTACAGCAAAGAATTTTACTCCACATGTGTAGTACAACTTATGTACACGTATATAACTAACAGAATGCCAGCCATGAAATGCTTATGACTTATTCTAAAATATTACTATGAGAGGAACATTTCCCTGGATGGGCCTTTTTTGTTTAGTTTTTTTTTTGCTACATGTCTATTTTACGTGTTTTTTAAAAAATTATAATGTAACTAAAAAGTAGTAAGAAATGCACATCCATGTATGCTTCTGAATACCAGAAAAGACAACAGTGCTTGATAAGGTAGAAGGCTGTAGGAAAGGAGGAAGACCACATTACAGATAGATAGACTCAGTCAAGGAATCTGCAAGTCTGTGAATCTGTAAGACCTGAGCTGGATGGTTGAGGATGGGGTGACTTGGAGTTTCTCATCCATAGGGTCACCATCAGATGAAACTGGCTTGACCACAGTTAACAACAACAGGTGGACTAACCCACATTTCTTTCTGTGTGTAAGATATTGCATTACTTTGCTCTCAAAAAAGTCTGAAACTTCTATGTTGCAATATGGTTTTACTTAGGTCCTTATCACATCACGCCATTATATCGTCTTAGCAGCAGCCTGGTCCTACTTGTGCCTCCACCTCATTGTATGACGTGATTTTCCCAATGCTGCTATGCTCTACAATCATTGGGAATGTGTTTTTTTTCCCCATGCCGAAAATAATCCATTAATGACCCCCTTTTTGCATTATGATTCAGTAGCCAGTTTGAGCACTTCATTCCACTTTATTGCAAGAAGAGCAGATTAGTGGGTGTGGTGTGGGTGTGGTCTGGTGACCTCCCCTTTCAGATGCCCAAGAAAAACTTGATCAGGGAAACCTCAGACTATTTCCAGTGCTTGGTGCGAAAGGCAAACCTTCTAAAGAGAATAGCTGTGTTTTCTGTGGTCTATGCATTTGAAATCCTTTTCAGATTTTTTTCCTATCTATATCTATATCATCTATATCTATGGGCATTTCCACATGAGGCGAGGGAATCACTCCGTGCCGTTACTCACGGGATCTTCTGGCTCCTCGGTCTGGTCCAGGGTGAATCGGAGCAGTGCGAGGTCTTAGATCCGCACTGCTCCGGCTTCCAAAATGGTGGCTTCCGGTTGGTTGTGAGTCCCGACCAACCGCTGAAGCTCGCCACGCCTAAAGCCCGCCCTCCGCAGATCGCAGGCTCGCATTAGTGTGAGCCTGCGAATCTGCACAAGGGAGCAGGTATGCAATGGCGTGCTCTGGAAAAATGAGAAACCTTTTTTCTGGTCTTTAAAAAGCACACTGGAGGACCAGTTGGGGGTGTTTTGGAGCCGACTGAGTTGCGGATCTCCGGTAAGTACTCCGAACCTAGTCCGCTCCAAGGTGCAGACATCCTCCGTGGAGGACGCACTGCGCCGTTTAATTCCCTCCTGCCGAAATGGCCTGTATCTATCTGGTTTGCTGTTATAGTGCAATAACTCTGCTATCCTGACCTGTTAAGCATTGAAAGTCATTATTCAGATTCCTTTACTGCATGGGGGTGTTTTCCAAAAATTCTCCACTGCTTTCCTGTGGTGCCACACACCACAGCATTTACTTTTTTAAAAAAATATTTTTTAAAAAATTTAAAAATTAAAAATAAATTTTTTTTAAAATAAATGGTGTAATGATGCTATGACATTATAATGACATTATTATGGCTTAATGAGCACAAATGAAGGTTTTTGAATAGAACTATCTGAAACAACTGACTAGCATGATAAACACTTTTGTTTTTTGCAGGAAAAGATATCAAAAAATGCAGCTCCAAGGTGGCAACGGTGTGATACACAGTGTCAACCATTAACTGTCATTGTTAGTAGAGCCAAAAGTGGTTTTTGAACAGTATAAACTGGCATAATAGCATGGTGTGATAAGGACCTCAGTCAATGAAGTCATTGATTTCATTGAATTTAGTTAAGTTATTCTCTATCAGTTTATCACTGGGTTAAATCTACTGAGTAATTAAAAATATGATTGATATTTTTCTCTTGAAGACTATGGGCTGTGATAACTGAAGCCCCTGTCAGAGCTGCTGATGACGAGCAGCAGCTGTTGGTCCCTGTTGCTCAGGGTGGAGATGAGTCCTGCAGCTCAAGAGCTCCCCCTGCTGCCATGGACCAAGCAGGTACGGATGTCCCTCTGCCTGCTCCCTTAGAGCAACAGGGATCCAATTCTGCGCCTGCTCCTTTGGAGCAACAGGGATCCGATTCTGAAGGGGCTCTGGAGCCTGGTTCAATAAGCCCCCAATCAAGACAGAGACTCAAGAGCACTGTGCAAAGGGAGGCTTCCTTGGCTAAGTTTAAGAAGCAGTGACTGGACACACCTGTGCCTGGGGCTATATAACTGCCTACCTGGAAGCTTCCCTTTGCTTGTGGCAAACTTCTTACAAGCCCTCCTCTTGCCTGTACCTTGCTCCCAGTACCTGGTTCTTGATACCTTGAATTGATCTCTGGACTCTTGACCCTTGGCTTTGAAATTCTGACTAAGGCTTTGCTTGGTGCTCTGGGTAATTAACTTTCTTGAGTAGGTGCTTGCTTGTCTCCTCCCAGCTGGTCTTTGCTGGCTCTCCCACTCTCTTCTCTGGGCTGGCTCGCTGCCCAGGTCTCTGACCTTGACATGGGCTTTTCCACACTGCACTGTTATAGTACTATTATTCCACTTTCAATATCCTGTGGAATCCTTGGGTTTGTGGTTTACTGAGGTCCAAGAGCTCTGGCTGAGAATTCTAAATGTCCCTCCCTAAACTGCAAACCCCAGGATTCCATAGGATGTTGAAAGTGGAATAATAGCACTATAACAGTCTAGTGCAGAAAGGCCCATAGTTAAATTGCCTGAGAAGAATATTTGTAAAATTGCACTCAACAGGATCATGAAGCAAAAAGTGGTGTGACTGCCTCAGTCCTACTTTCTGAATCCCAGTTAGTTGATCTTTCCATTGTCCTGAAGATTTTGGCACAGCTGTCTTTTTAAAGGATACCAGAAGGGAGAGCTCGCATCATGTAGTAGTTTGAGTGTTGGACTGTGATTCTAGAGACCAGGGTTTGAATCTTTGCTAGGCTATGGAAACCCACTCGGTGACCGTGGGCAAGTCACACTCTTTCCGCTTCAGAGGTAATCAACAGGAAATCCCCTCTGGACAAATCTTGCCAAGAAAACCCTGTGATAGGTTCTTAGGGTAGCCTTAAGTCAGAAACAACTTGAAGGCGCACAAGAAAGAAGGCCTATCTTTTTCTGACTATTCTGGGGAAGATGAGTATCTAAAGTTCATCATGATCTTGTAGGTGGAGGGGAAAGGGTATTCTTCTTGCATGAATTGATTGGAATCTGACTATTATTTTGCTTGGATTGGCAACTGTCAGACTAGGTGTGGAAAAACATAGCAGACCTATTTTACTGGCAACCTTCATGAAATATATATGCTGAATCATCTTTATTTTTAAGGTCCTGTTTTTCTCTAAAAGGTTGGTATATCAGATAACCTCTAGTGACTCCCTACAGTATAATCTCTGGCAACAATATAACACTTGAGAAACAACCTCCCCATCATCAGTTCTCTGAGTTCATTGCAATTTGTTTGAAATTTTGTGGTTTGTTCTAATTTTTGCAAGCTTCCTTGAATTAAAGGGGTTGAGAAAAAGGTGGAATATACATGATAATGATTTTAATAGTCAATAACAATTATTTTCTAACAACAACAACCAATGCAAAAAATAAAGCTAATCACATTTTATTCTCTCTAAAGTTATTATGATTTTGCCTCAGATGAGAGGAAATCTACATTTTTCTAGTCCAGGGTGGACAAGTTTCTTTTTTTAATTTATTATTATTCTTATTGAAAGTTTTTGAACATTTTCAGCCACATTAAAATTCTAAAACTACACCAACTGTTCTCTCACCACTGCTTGGTTACAGACAGTCTTATTAGCTTCAAAGAGATAGTGCCTCTATTTTTCCACAAAGTAATTTCTCTTTACTGAAATTCAGTTTGGTCATATAGATGAAGAAAGTCCAATCCATCCACTGAAATACATGCTCTTAAATTCTTTGTTATATCCCTTTACACATAGCAACCTCCAAACTTTTTATACAAGTCCTGATCATGTAGGATAAACAAACTTACTTAGTTCATAGTTGCGAAAAGAAGGCAACTCAAAGTCTTTTTGACCATCTTAATCAGAAGAATTCTTCATGTGTATGATCACAAGGTTTTATTTGAGAATTTTAAGAAAGCATCTGTCAGTGCTCTCAGAACAGTCGCTATTCACAGCAAGGGCAAAGTGTAACTTCCTTCGTCCATCCTTGTTTGTTCTGCTTTTACTCATGAGTAAACATGAGTAATAAGAATTTCAGACCCTCATGGACAATCCCCTCACTTCCCCTTTTAATCCAGGATGAGTTTCATTAGTTTGGTGCTTTAGCTGTGAAAGCTGTATTCGCTGCAGAGATCCAGCATGGCGTGTCAGTCCACCATCCTGCCGGGAAGTGGAAGCCAGAATGGACAAGTTTCAAGTCTGCAGAGTTTACTTTGTCGTTGCTGTTGTTTTTCACTAGAATCTACCATGTGGTTCCAAAGGTACATGGGTCAAGATTCTCAGCTGAGTGACTTAATGTAAAATTCCACACAAGTGGAATTGTAAAATGTCATTCTCCCAAACCCACCCTTTTACTTGCTGCAGTCTCCTCAAAATGCCAATTTACTGGCTGGTGGAAAGCAATGGAAAAGCAGAGAAACCTATGCTCCTACAGCTGGATGCACAGTGATGAGGCCTCTGCTGGGACCTCTCAAAGGTCTTCTGGATGTCCTGGGGGATGACATCAATGCCTGCCCAGATTTCCATGCTTTCCACTGATCAGTAAATGGCCTTGGGGGGGGGGGTACACCTAAAAGGTAAGTTTTTTTTTGCGGGGGAGGAGTTCGGTTTTTGTATGAGGTCACTAGAAATTCTGACCTCCACAAGAGCACTACTAATAAAACAGATTAACACAGTCATTCCTAGAGGAAGGCAAGGGCAAACCTCATCCGAACAAATTCTGCCAAGAAAACTCTATGATTGGTTGGCTTTAGGGTTGCCATAAGTCAGAAATGACTTTGAGGCACACAACAACAAAGTCAGACTTATGTCCACTAACAGGATGCTAGCCTGAGACCAGAAAACTGTTTTTAAGAACCAGAACTGAATGACATTGGCTGCCTCCAGATGGTTAAAAAGAAAAAACCCTGAAAGTTCTGAGTTTTGTATCCATGTTTTCTGGGTCCACATGACATTCAGTTCATCCTAAAAAGTTTCCTGAGAGCTCCTGGCATTACCAAGGACTTTTCATCCAACTTCCTTGGTCAGATTGAATTAACCAAGCATTTTCTGAAGTATTTGTACTTGGCCGTGTGTTCGTACTATTCTCGGAAGCACTGAAAACGGCTAATATCAGTAAACACAATTGCTTTTCCAGGACAACAGATTCAACCGAGATCAAGTGAGAGTAAGATGAAGGCTAGCATTTAAACAAAATGATCCTAACACTGTGATTTCGCTAGAGTGCTAGAGCACTTTAGCACTTTGACTATAATTCCTGAGTAATAACTGGAAATGTGAAAATCAGCTTCTGAAATGTTGCCTAAGACTGGAAGTGACAGGTGATCAGTGGGGGAGAAGGAAGGGGAAAGTCACAAAGGACAGGCATTTTTGGGGGGGGGGGGAGACGTGGCATATTTCAAGAAAGAGACTGGGTGCAACTCATGAATAAGCAAGTCCAATCAACACAAACAATCAAAAGAACTGGAAAGTCTTAATACTTCCAGAGGCTTTTTCCCCCTTCAGGCAGTGGACACTGATATTCCTTCTATACACAAACCCACTCCTTATTACGCTATCATGTCATTGTCATTTGAGGAGGGGGTTAGCTGGCTACCAGTGATTGGTTGAGAGTTAGAAGTCATTCCAGCCTTCTACAACTCACCCTGTGGCCTACCAGATACTTCAAATTTACCTTTTGGTCATCCCTGTTCCATACTCTCCAACATTTTATAGATGAAAACAGGGACCTGTACAGCCAAGCAATAACAGAGTGTGGCAAAGATCGCAAGAAGGTATTAATGAAGAAGAACGCTGAAGTTAGGAGAGGCTACTGGAGTTTGCTGTTGCCTGAGCCTTCAGAGAAGAGCAAGATTCTTCCTTCTCCGCCCCTCCTGCCTGCTGATTTATCTCCTTTGCACTTCGACCTCCACTTGTAGGAACAGAAGTAAGCTGAGACGAAAGGAGGAAAGTGGAAGAAGCTGAGAGAAACTGGGGCCATTTCCACACTAGGCTGTTACAGAGCTATGATTCCACTTTCAACATCCTATGGAATCCTGGGGCTTGCAGTTTCCCGAAACTGCAAACCCCAGGATTCCATAGGATGTTGAAAGTGGAACCATAGCGCTATAACAGCCTAGTGTGGAAACAACCTGGGACATTTTAAAAGCAGCCCCAAAAGAGGGATGATAGAGGATCAATTGGGATTATGACTGCCAAATTGGGACAATTAGGGATGGGATGTTTCTAGGAAAGGGTTTGTACTGGAAAGTAGTTCAAGTATACGGAATTTACAAACTGAAGTAAGTAAATTTCAGAATTTGGAAATGCAGTATTTTGACCACAGCTCCCCAAATCTTCAGACAGCATGGCAGCAGGCCATACTGGCTGAGAGATTGTGGGAGTTGTTGTGAGCATGGTGAATCTTTCCAGGTTCTTTGATTCATACAAGAGACTTTTTGCTTAACTTACTTAAGCTACAAAATCGGGATACAAAATTTTAGGCTGGTGCAGAAACCCTCCTAGGTTGTTTCAGTTTCATGCATATTTACTCCTAGATTACTTCAACTGAAATAAAATGGTGTTTTGTTCCCATCAGTTTGTTCAGAAGCATTCACTGGGTAGATGCTGCAGGCTTACCCAATTCTATTTTTTAAAAAGAAGAAAGGAAAAAACAACAACTAAGATGCCGCACACCCTCTGATCAATACTGTAATCATGATCATTATCAGGTTCAATTACTGTAATTACTCTTATCTTGTTATATACTGTTGGCATTGTGTCTCCTCTCTTGGCTTTTCAGAATTCCAAGGAGCCCAAATTTGTTCATGAAAAGATTCAAAAGAGAAGCTTTGAGTCTGAAGTCCTGCATAACAGACAGAAAACTCCACAGGTGCAGCCCTTCCAAGCAGGGGATTCATTTGATGCCACAGTGATAGAAATGGCAGCAAATCTTGCCTCTGAATTTCTGCCTATTTGAAGTAGAACTGCCAGGCTGAAAACTAGAGAGGGCTCCACTACCTTTAATGGATGTGTAAGAAGAAGGAATTTTAGCAGGTATTATTTGTTACCCTGACTGTATGAAAAGCAATGCCTGCTGAAATTTCTTCTACAAAACTATTAAAGCTCCAGAAGCCCTCTCTAGTTTCCAATCTGGCAACCTGAATTTAAGATGTAGGAACCCAGATGGAAAAGAAGTGGCAACCCTATGAAAATTATTGGGGTTGGGCACCTAGGTTCCTCTCGCAGGGACAATCCTGCCCAGCAGGTTAGAAGAACGCATTAATTGCTCAGGTTGTGTGGGAAGCTTAGAGTACTTATTGTGCCAGCAGTTTCTCTCAGTGAAAAGCTTCATCTGGTTAGATTGGGTACCTCCTTGGGAAGATTTTAGGATGATGGGGTGTGGCCAGTTTACATAGGAATGATGAGTTGGACCAAGGAAGGAAAGGAAATAAGTCAGGTGGATGAGGAGGAGACAGCTCTTTAAGGAAAAAAGGTACTCCCTAAAAATGGGAGGGAGGGACATTTTATGGGGCATCCAGAGAGGTTCTCAAAAGAGAGATCCCTTCTAAAGAAAGGGAGGAGGAAGAGGGGAAAGGAAGAAGTGATGGTGGCAAAAAGAAGAGAGAGAAACAACACTCACAAAGAAGGAAGAAGCCAGATGACTGTGTGTGTGTGAATGAATGAGAGAGAGAGAGAGAGAACTGTGAGTCAGGAGGAGACAAGGAACCAGTTTTCTAGGGGGCACGTTGGCAGAGGTGAGTACATGTTCTTTACTACACTGATGGACAGAAGCAGATGATACATCTGGAAACCACTGGGAAACCTCAGGAGGACTATATGGTTCTTCCAGTTCTTCTTGTTGTTTGGTACCTTCAGGTCAACTACAACCTGTCTCCAACTCCATCCTTTCTTGGCATGAGTTGTTAGATGAGATTTGCCTTTGCCTTCCTTTGAGGTTTAAAGTGTATGATTTGCCCAGGGCCACCCAGTTTCTGTGGCTGAGTGAGGATCTGAACCCTGTTCTCCTCCTGGAGGCTTAGTCCAACACTTAATAGCAATAATAGTTACATTTCTATACCACTTAGGAGTGCTGAGCACTCTCTAAGCAGTTTACAACATGTTAGCTAATTGCACCCAACAAGCTGGGTACTCATTTTGTTGACCATGGAAGGATGGAAGGCTGAGTCAACCTGGAGCCCTGCAGGATTGAACTCACAACATTGTGGCTGCAGTACTGGCATTTAACCATGATGGTTCTTTCCAACTTTATGATTTTATGAGTTGCATAGTATCCAGAAGTTCCATTTGTTTAGCAATTTGAAAAGACAATCTCAAAGAAGAGAATCAGAAGAAGCCCATCCCCATCATGGAGGCCCCTGATATAAAAAGCAAGGGTGCACCAAAGCCTGCCTTGGGAGGAACTTGTATTGCCTCAAGCTCACATTAATTTGCTGCAAGTCCTACCTGTTAGAAACCACAACTAGTATCATTTATTCTACACAGCTGTAGCAGTTTTATAATAATTTGTTATCTACAAATTCCAAACAGATTGGAGAACTCCATTGTTCTTCAAGGAGAATCCTAACTACCTCACCAAACTACTAATCCCAAGATTCTGTAGCATGGAGCTACGATGATTAAAGTGGTACAAAACTACTATAAATATGTGGTGTTAATAGGGTTGCTTTACTGAAAACTGGAAAAGATGCCTGTACCTTTAGGGACTATATAGAAGAGAGAGTTTCAGGAGGTGTTGCTGGTCACCCAGCCAGATAACAAGCAACATCTGCTGAGATTCCCTTTTCTGAGCTACCAGTAAAGATACAAAAACCCTTTCATTTTTTGTGGTGGCAGTTCTAATAGTGAATGCCAGCTTGTTGTAGTGGTATGTGCATTGGACTATGACTCTTGAGCCTAGGGTTTGAATTGCCACTTGGCCACGGAAACCCACTGGATGAGCTTGGGCAAGTCAAATTCTCTCAGCCTCCAAGGAAGGCAAAGGCTACCACCACCCCCTGCCCCGAGCAAAACCTGCCAAGAAAACCTCATGATAGGTTCACCTTAGGGTTGCCATAAGTAAGAACTGACTTGAAGGCACACAACAGCAACAAATTCCAGTGGTATAGATACAAAATAAGAGAGCTTTAATATTCTGTGGGTCTGGTAAAAGAGATTTTTGTGGTGCTCTGGCCTGAAATGTTCTGCCCCTGAGCTTCTGTCAGAAACAGGATCTAGAAAGGTGACTGCATGAAGGGATGTGGATTAAGGCTATGGACTAAGGCCATTGCTGCACTAGACTGTTATAGCGCTATGATTCCACTTTCAACATCCTATGGAATCCTGGGGTTTGCAGTTTCCCGAAACTGCAAACTCCAAGATTCCATAGGATGTTGAAAGTGGAATCATAGCGCTATAACAGTCTAGTGCGGAAATGGCTTAAGAAGAGGAAAGCGTGCAAGTTCTGGATGGACATCCCGTTAGGTTGTTCAGACACACTGAAAATCAATGAGCCTTTAAGCTAAACAGTCACAATTAATCTAATTCTTGCTGTTTTAAGTAGGTTTACTTTAAGTACAACGACATCTAGATCTAACCTATTGTGTATATGGAATTTATTAATGTAATATCATAGCAAATCTATAGATCAGTGATTAACAGTTCCATTCTGTAAATCTTTTACTTTAATTAGCATAGCTTTTTATGCTTAGCTATACTGAACCTATTCAGTGTATGTTTTTGATCGTGATTTGGTAGGGACACCTTGATCCTATATATGATTACCTGGAAGTTAATTCTCACTGAAATTCAATGAGATTACGCTCTAGAGTGTATTCAATATTATTTATGTTTTTACCTGGCTAGTCCTCCAAGGAGCTCCAGGTGTGTACATAGTTGCCTGTTTATCCTTTCACAACAAGCATCAGAAACAGACTCTTGCCGAGAGATGATGACAAGCCTTTTGCAGCTGAGTGGGGATTGGAACCAGTGTCCCCAGTCTTAAATCCAGGACTCTAACTATTGTACCACACTCTGGGTCTTTAGTTTTTTTTTCAACTAATTTTTAAAAAATGTTAATATGTTCCCTATACATCTACTAGCCTTTAGAATAAAGTGCATATCTCCTAAATATACCAGAATTTCAAATGTATCACTGGATGTTTATTAGCACTACAAATACCTGAAGGATTTCTACTTTAAACCTTTCTGGTGACATCCAATGACATTGCAGGAAGTATCCATGAATTGCTACTTAAAGTCTTGAAGCACACACACTTTCCCAATCTTTTCTTTCATACTTAGAGGTGATTGAAAGCTGTCTTTTTCAATTTTGAAGTGTCCAGTTCCATCTGGCATCTAAACTTGGCAACAATGGTTTGTTTTAGCTAGGGTATGAGAATAAACAAGGCCCTAAAATAAAATTTAAAAATAAATAAATAAAAATAAATAAATAAAGTGCATATCCAGGCAAATATGTTTTATGAAAATATTTAATACAGGTTTGGGGAACCTTTAATCCCTGAGATGATTTCGGACTACACAGCTCCCATAATCTCTTCCCACTGGCCATGCTAGCTGGAGTTTCAGGGAAGTGAAGCTCAAATGCCTGGAGGGCCAAAGTCCTTTGCCTTTGTTGTAACAAGGACAGTCTCTTTTAACTGTGTACATGAGCCATTTTGAGATCTCAGGTACAAATCACCATATTTATGAGAAAAGTGAGTTAGAGAGAGGAAGCAGAGCAAGGTAACGTGAAATAGGGTGTGGAAAGAACATGAAGACTGAAGAAGGAATGAGGAAGGGTCTAAGACTAGCAATTAAAATACAGGTAGAGCCAGCATGGGATAGTGCAGTGGTTCTTAACCTTTTTGTTACTGGTGACCCCCTGTAAATATAATTTGTTGTGGGGACCCCCACGACTTAACTCGAGATTTTAATATTCAAATATGTATGTATGTATGTATGTATGTATTTATTTATTTGAGAATTTTAGAGACGAGGATTCAAATCCCACACAGACACACAAGTCACATTTTCTCAGCCTCAGAGAAAGGTAAGGGCAACCTCCCTCTGAACACATCCTGCCCAAACAAACCAACCAAAACAAAACCCTGTGACAAGTTCACATTATGGTTGCTTGAAGGCACACAACAACAAAGTGCTGCTGACAGGGGGAGGTCCTTTCCAGCCGTCATGTCTGTCTCCTTTGAAAATGGACTTAAGGTGATCCTGAGGTGGACCTATCGTGGGGATTTTCTTGGTAAGATTATTGCCTTTGCCTTTCTCTGAGGCTGAAAGAATATGACTGGTCTGAGATCACCCAGTGGGTTTCCACGGCTGTGTGGGATTCAGACTCTCGTCTCCAGGGTCATAGTCGGGGCATGCACCCACACACACACCTATGTCCCTTTCATCAGGGATGCAGCAGGAGGGAGTGTCTGCAGGTACTGAAACTGCTCCCTCATTTGCAAAAGAGAGAGCAGTTTGAGTTCATGCACATGCCTGCACTGGGCCCTTTCATCAGGAATGAGAAAGCGGGGGGTGTGGGCACAGAGGAACAGGGTGGAAGACGTGTGCCTCAACTGCCCCCTTCCCGCCATTTGTAAGTGAGAGAGCAGTTTGGGCACATGCACACACTAGCCACTTGGTCTTTTTCATCAGAGAGATGGCTGCAGGGTGTATGAGCACAGAGGGACATGGTGGAAGAGGTATGTGTATGTGTGCCCAGACTGCTCCCTCACTTGCAAATAAAGGAACAGTTTTGACACCTGCACCCCTGCTGCCATGTCCCTCTTTGCTGCTGTTGTCCAGCAGAAGGGCTTCGCAGAGCCCCAGGGGTCCCTGGACCCTAGATTAAAAACCATTAGTGTAGTGATTTTAATGTTGGACTTCAACTCTGTAAACCAGGGTTCGATTCTCTATACCGCCATGAAAACCCACTGGGTGACCTTGGGCACATCACACATACTCAGCCCCAGAAAACCCTGTAAGCTGGAAATGACTTAAAGGCATACAACAACAACATCTCAGTTAATGAAGTAGATGCGTTCCTGGGTATTACTTCTTGAACAGAAAATTCAGCACCAGGGACAGAAATAAGGTGGAAAGAACAGGGATAGCTTCCTACACCACAAAAAAAGAGCAACTTAACATGTTTCATCATTTTTTTAAAATAGAAATCTAATGCTGGCCATGTGAAATGAAACAACCAGGTTAGGGAAGCCTTGCATAAGTAAACAAAAACATATTGAATCGTTTAGAAACTACTTGGAAGCTTCTTCCAAAATTAATCCAGTGATGATCTGGGAGAAAGTGGGTTGTTGTTATGTTGTTGTTGTTATTTCTCCACCATCAGCTTCCACTTTTCTCATAATTTCCATTTTTGGCATGCAAACTCATACATTTACACTTTTAACATGCTGGGGGTTAGCAGGGGAGGCAGGTTTATCTGCCTTTCACTTTTCTCTATGTTTTGCTGTTTGCACATGCTCAGTATGTGTGGCTTCTGGAGGCAGCTGCTGTATACTTGCCTGTTGCAGACAGGCACACACAGCCGCAGTAGAATCAGCTGGAGTAGAATCCCATTCTTTCCCAGTTTTATTTCATTCTTCCTTGCAGATACCTGCTGAAACCTGACTCCAAAAGTCTGTGTTTCTCTAGCATTCCTCCACCTTTCTCCCAATACCAATGTTGATTAAAAAAAATCCTTCCACCTCGGCAGAGGACAAGGAAGAAAAAGAGGTGTGGGTGGGCATAAAAAGACCTTGTAAAAAGAAACTTTTTTGTCAGAGGCTGTGTTAACTGAGGTATGCCTCTAATTTTTTTTTTAAAGAATAAAGGATAAGAAAAGTGAGAGAAAGAAGCAATAAAGAAAAAATGGCACAATGAAAGCATTAAGGGACTTCAAGAAAGAGGGAAGGGAAGTGAGTTGTTGTAGTACCTGATTAGTTTTTTCCTCTTTATTTTCCATATCCTTCTTGGTTTACTTCCCATTTGCACAGATGGCTGCTGTTGGAGGAATTCCCCGTCTCTTTCAGCCAACTATTGGGATACTTTCAGGGGAGAAGAGCTGCCAGGGCATCAATCCGTGGTATTTTCTGATTGGGCTTCGCATGGTGACTCTGTATTTTGCCCTCGGACCCTGTGAGTCCCTCCGTCAGGATCTGATTTGTCAGTGGCCCTCAGATGTCGGGGACGCAAAAGCATTCTGCTCTGCGCTCTGCTACAACCAGCATTTCCCCATCCCCATAGCCTCCATCTGGGCCTTCCACTTTGTCACCATCATCTTCACTGTGGCACTCATGAAATGCGTTCACGTTGTGAAGAAAGACGCTTCTGCAAAGGATGTGGAAGCAGTGGCAGAACCCAAGCCAGCTCATGGAACTGAGGAGTGTTGTGACCCAGGAGGTCCAATTACCTTTGGTGGCTGGAGATATGGAATCTACATCTTTTGCATTGTCCTGATTTTGACCATCGATCTCAGCTTCATCTGGATTCTTCTGGGGCTCCAGTTACCAATTATGAATCAAGCTGTCGTGATATGCCATCCTAACAACGCTGCTTGCCCCCTATCAGCCCAGTGCGTACTTAATGTCCAATCCGACAAGAAAACTGTTTTCTGGGCTTTGGCCTTTTGTGCTGCAATCAATGCCAGCGTCTGCCTGGCCTATTTGGCCGCTCATGGGGGTCAGGCCTGTGGGCATTGCGGTGGCTGTGGCAGAACAGGAAAGGCAAGGACTGGTTGCCACGGCAACTGTGCCCGGGAAGCCATGAGGCCCAGCTGTGCCTGCGACAAGGAAGGTTGCCGTCGCTGCCAGGATGGAAGCGGTGGATGGACGGGACCGCGCGGTCACTGGGGCGATGGTAGTGTGGGAACGGCACCATGTAGGTGCCAGGCTGAGGGACTGAACTGCTGCTGTCGTCGGGACAACAACAGTGGCAGGGATGTAGCCTGTGGTTGTCAGGACAGTAAGCAGTGTCCCTGCTACTTCCAGGGCAGTGAGGCTGGGCACAGCTGGAGCTTGCAGCCCAGCAGGGACAATTCAGAGGGGAAGTTACTAAGGGGGGACACTGAACTGGGGGGTGAAAGGAAAGGCTGGAGACTTGATGATGGGAGCATACCAATGGGAGAGCCATTGAGGACTGGAGCCAAAAAGAGCCAAGGTTACCCAGGAAGAGAAGGGAGGGTGGTAAAATATGGGGCAAAATATCAGGTGCGGGGAAAGCAGAGAGTGTGAGGGTGTGGATATGTGAGAAAGAAAGAATGAGCAAGAGAGAGGAGAGAGAAGAAAGGACGCAGAGAGGAGAACTCCTTTGAAGGATGGCACAGGGCTGATCTTGTCAAACAGCAGAGTGGAGCAACCTGCCTCAGGCAGTAGGATGACGAGGGAGCTAGTAATAATCCATGAAGGCAAGATCTGGCACCCCAGTGATGGTGTAAGACTTTTTAAAATGTTGGTCCTAGCATGCCCACCAACATTTCACAGATGAAAACTGGGACACATGTGGCCAAACAACATCAGAGTGTGGTCAAGATGACAAAAGTTATTAACAAAGATGAACATACACCTTAGGAAACGTTCAGCAGTTCCCTCTTAAGTCTACCGAGAAAGCCAAGGTTCTGCCCTTTCCTCTGTTGATTGCAGTGCAAACTGTTTTTTCTATTTTGAACGCAGTCTGCAGCAGTTGAAGTAAGCTGAGGAAAAAGGCAGGGGGAGTGGGAGATAGAGGAGAGAAACTGGGGCATTTTAAAAGCTGCTGGAAAAGCAAGGTAAAAGAGGATAAATTGGGCTGTCTCTGCCAAATTGGGACAGTTTATTTTATGTATTTATTTATTATATTTATATGCTGTCTTTCTCCCGGAGTGGGACAGTTGGGGTGCTTTAGGAGAGGTGAATGTATGTTATTTGAGTTCTCCTTCAGACAGTAAAATAGTTTTGGGCATCATAGGATTAGTTGCCTTGTGTAAATATGCCACTTTAAAAAATGTATGTAATCTGAATGCTGTGATACAGTCAGCAGCAAAGCAGATCTACCGTGTTTCCCCGAAAATAAGACATACCCATAAAATAAGACGTAGCAGGATTTCTAAGCATTTGCACAATATAAGCCATACCCCGAAAATAAGACATAGTGATAGGCGTGGCTATGCAGCGTACCGGCGCGGGCAGCCCCATCAACAAGGTCGGCTCCCCATGTCAGGTCCCGGTCATTCTGTGCGTGCTACAAGCTAAGGCATAGAGGGAGACAAGGTAGAAGCAGCAGGAGGAAGAAGGGGGAGCGAAAAACCAAAGGTTCCCAAGTTTCGCAAACTTTCTTTTTCTCCTCCCTCCAACCCCTCCCTCGCAGAATCCATCCTGGATATAGAATTCCGTTGGATGCTTTCCTTTAGTCACTCCCCCCCTCTTTCCACTGTACACTCCGGACCCCACCTCTCCCCTCCCACTTCCCTCCCCTTTACACAACTTTGTAAGACAATCCCCCCCCCCCCGCGTTCCCCCCTTTGTGCTCTTGAATCTAGCGAAGGTTAAGGAAGGGGAGGGGAAAGCCCCAAAACAGATGCAGGAAAGGAGACCCAAAACAACGCGCCAGCCCGCCCGATCCTCCCAACAATTGGAGGGGGCGAGGGAGGGATTACACCACCATGCTGAAGCCGAGAGTAAGGAGGTTTGGGGAGGGGAAGGGAATCCTGCTTGTTTGCAAACACGACGGTGGGCGGAGGTGGTCGAGACGAGTGGCGTTAAGGAGGAACTGCAAGGAAACGGGCTGCCAAGGGATCGAGGCGGAGGAGGGAAGGCTGGACTTAACTATATTTGAATAAATGTAGATTGTTGTTGTACCATACTTAATAAAAATAAGACATCCCCTGAAAATAAGCCATACTGTGTCTTCTTGAGGAAAAATAAATATAAGACAGTGTCTTATTTTCGGGGAAACATGGTAGGTTAAAACAGGGATTAATAGTGTGCTACAGACCCCCAAGTCTAGACTGCTTTGTGTTTTATTCTCACACTTCATCAACTCCTTGACGTTAAAAAAAAAAAAAGGAATGAAAATGGTAAAATTCACGTAACACTGGAGTATCTTAAAAAATGAATTAATTTTAACCAACATGGACTAATTGCATAGCAGCTATTTTCTCAGAATTAAGTCAAATCGCTTACTTATTTATTTCAGCCTGTACAAGTTGGGGTTACACTCTTGGTGAAGTGTATCATTACAGTTTAGGTGTTCTCTTGAATTCAGCTCTGGCCTTGGATTCCCAGGTTTCTCTGCTGGCCCGCTAGTATGTCAGCTGCGCCCATTTCTGGGGACCTCTGACCAAAGTGACTCATGGCTAAATTGCATCCCATTTGGATTACTGTAATGAGGTCTGTGTGCTTTGGAAGAGTGTGTGGAAACTTCAGCTGGTTTGCACTTGGTGGCCAAGCTAATGACTGCGATAAGGAAGAGGTGGAATTCCAGGAAGATGAGAACACAACAGATAAGTCCTGGGCACATTAGCATGCTAAAAATCACACCTAGAGGAGGAGACTTGGAGAAGTTAGCTGCATCCCCGCACTGCAGAATATTATGGGATGTTGGTACCTGGCAGAGCTTAGTATGTATCTGAGTATTAATGATGATGTAGCCATGACTTGGTCTGCTAATTTGCTTGATGAAGTATTTCAACTTGCTGACCTAGCTGACTGGTGCACTTGATGTGAGAAAAAACTCCTGACACCCTTTTCTGTTCAGTGAAATAAACACTTCCTGGATCTCCACCCTGGTGTGGTCTTCACTGGACACAAGGCACACTTAGTGGCGGAGCTTGGAGTGTGTGGAGGGTTTGTGCACGGGGTGGGGCTATGGTGCGAGGGACACGGCCACGGTGCAGGGGGCGTGGCTGCAGTGCACAGGGGCGTGGCCAGGGCGTGTGTGGGTGTGGCTACAGGCCAGGACGCCCCAGAAACATTGACGCCTGGGCGCGAATCTTCCCTGCCCCCCCCCACGACTGGGCACTCTGGGCAATTCACTCAGAACTTGAACTAGGACAACAACTGATTAGAATGACCACATAGCTGCTGTGTTATCACAGCTTCAATGGCTACTCGTGCATTTCAGGGCACAATTCAAACCACTGGTTATGACCTATGACATCCCATACAGCTTGAATTCAGGTGATCCAAAGCACTGCATACACCCATACAGGCCTGTCCAGGGTTTGAGATCTACAGGTCAGGCCCTTGGTCTTTTCCATCCTAAAGGACAGTTTATGCAAACATGAGTGAGGGCATTCTTGGTGGCTGCTATAGAATTATAAACTATAGACATTTCAGAAAGGCCTTCTGTTTCTGCCCTGGCTAGCCCGAGCTTTGGGGATATAAAGAGATATCTTTTGATATCTATAATTCGGCTTCACATATCCCTTCCACGTGCTTGCGAGGCCCCCGGACAAGCACGCACACAGGTTCGGCCGATAATCGCCGTAATATTCCAACACAATACAGGCAGGCCAGAAATAGCCGACTCACAGCTTTAGGAGACCTCAAGGCAAGTACCTCCATTAGGTATGCGAGCAACTCTCAAAAGATCCTCTGCCCCGCGCTGGCAGCTTGATGATCGAGCTATACAACGCTCAAGAACTCCGCGTTTGCATACCGGCTACTGTATTGATAAATTCAGCTCTGATTCAATCATTCAAATTCTGACCTTTCGGAGGCTTTGTCTCCAGCTCCAAATCTATTGTTTTCCCCAAGTCCGACCTAGCCTGCAGTCACAATTCTCCTTATAAAAACCCCTGACTTTGAGCGCTTCCTGGGATCGCTCCTGAGTTCCAACCGCCTTGCTGACGCTTTGCTTGGCGAGCTTCCCCTCAGCTCCACGTGCTGAGATACATCGAACCCCAGCTTTGCTCTCCATTTTCTTCCAGACTTCAGGACAGGTTTCGTATCACCCGAACCAGCTATCCCTCTGAAAATCCCGCTATCTTACTCACACCTTTATTTTCCTTAGTTATCTGTGTGTTTGTGTTGCTTACATCGTGTGCCTGTATTTAATAAAGACTATTCATTATTTTCAAACCGGTCTGCTTCTTGACTCGGCCTGACCCCGTAGACACTGGGTTACAAGATCCTGCTAAGTTACCCTGCCTCTCGTAACGCTAAAGGAGTGCTCAGAGCTAATCTTCCCCACCTATTGCTGAGCACATCTTGGTGTCCCTCACGGGACCCCCAGTAAACAGGGTAACACTTCCTGTTTTCCTTTTGCAGACAAGCCATCAGCCACTGACTGACCGATAGAGATTTCAAATGGGTGAGACAGACTCTTAAATATTTTTATTATTTCATCCCCTCCTCACATTTCACAGATTAAAACTGGAACACCTGTGGCCAAGCAACATTGAAGTGTGGTCAAGAAGGCAAAAATTATTAATGAGGAAGGACAGACAAGCTAGGAGAGGCTGCAGCAGTTTGCTTTTGCCTGAACCTAACGAGAAAGGAAAGATTCTTCACCTCCTCTCCTTTCCCTGCTGCTGAGTTGATTGCAAATTCCTTTTACACTTGCAATTCAGTCAGCACCAACAGAAGTAAGCCGAGGACAAAGCGGGGAAGTGAGAGAGAAACTGGGACTGTGAGACAATGGTAGATTAATCAGGACTGTTGTTGCTAAATGCTATTATTAATAAGTTTTAAATCTGCTTTAATTTAATTTGTGTTTTGATTGCATGAACGGTTTAATTTGTTTGTCACTATGTACAGTTTATTGTATTGTTACTGGAACTTTTTTTCAAAATTAAGTGAAGAATTAATTAATGAGAGAAAGGCAGGATATAAATCAAATAAATAAATAAAGCTTCAGGAGAAAAATTTAAATCTACAGTGGAAAAATCAGTTTAAAAAATGAAAGCAAACAAAATAACTACAATGATAGTGAATTGATTATATCTGAAAAATAAAATAATTAACCATCACCACAACCCCTACCACATTAACTTTCAAGAACATTAGACTGCATGGCAAGTTCACTTTCTCAACTCTGCCTGCTACATTTCTTTGATTACTTATATGGAAAACTGACCAAGCACTGTGAATATTTCTGTATGCATAGCTACTGCTCTGAGTTATTGTGTGATACATAGCTTACTGACAAACCCTGTGATATAACTGGATTCTTTCCAGTTCCTCTGACAGGGATTCACACCTGAAGAATTTACAACAGGCATGCCGAAATCACATTGTTATAAGAAGACATCAAGCATTCACCAAGCAGTGAAGAAACACATTGGCATGGCCAAACCAGGAGAAGCCGACTAAAGAACACGCCCAGAAGAGAAAATGACAGATGTATAATCAGTGATCTACAGCCTGTCCAGAGTAATTATATTTTTCTTTCCAAGGCCCTGAGCATTAAGCCTGACTCTGTTTTCTTCCTTTACAGATATATTCCTAATCTAAAACAATTACTCAGACACAAACATGAACCACTTACAGAAATACAAACTCAGCACCTCAGTCCTGCAACAATCGTGGCTTACATCTTCTCTTACTGTCAGAGAGGAACCATACCATTAGGATATGGTACAGTGCACCCACCATATATGTGGGGTTCCACTCCATTCCAGGAACTCCTGTGTAACACAAGCATCAAGTCCCATTGTAGTCAATGGGTGCAACATATGCACACCTGTGGCAGCCTGGGCACCCATCTGTCATATCCACTGACTATGATGGGATGTGACTGCTTCGTCCAATCTTGCATTTGTATGTGTGAAGTTTGTGCCAGAAAAGGGCACGCTGCATCTACCTGCTCATTTTTCAACAATGATATATGCCAGTTGTTCCTAACCTTTTCTTTACCAGGAACCCCCTGTAAACATAATTTGTTGCCTGAGTCCTCCAAGATTTAACTCAAGATTTAAGTACATAAATTTAGATTTAAATATTCAAATATTATTTATTTATTTATTTATTTATCAAAAGCTTCTGGAGACTAGAATTCAAATTCCTGCTCAGATCCTCGGTGACCTTGGCCAAGTCACATTCTCTCAGCCTCAGAGAAAGGCAAAGGCAAACCTGCCCTGAACAAATCTTACCAAAAACAAACAACCCCTGTGATAGGTTTACCATAACTCTGCCATAACTCTGAAGTGACTTGAAGGTGCACAACAGCAAAGTGCCACTGGCAGGAGGTTCTTTCTAGCCATCATGTCTCTCCTCTTTGAAACTTGACTTGTGGTGACCCTAAGGTGAACCTATCATGGGGATTTTCTTGGCAAGATTTATTGCCTTTGTATTTCCATGAAGCTGAAAGAATGTGTCTTGCCTGAGGTCACCCAGTGGGTTTCCATGGCCAAGCAGGGATTCAGACCCTGGTCTCCAGAGTCCTAGTTTGGGCACATGCACATGCCTACTGCCATGTCTCTTGCATCAAGCATGCAGCAGTGTGTGAGGGTGTGTGAGGGTGCAGTAAAAGTTTTTTTTTTTTAAAAAAACTGCTCCCTTGTTTCCAAATGTATAATGTATAGTGAGGCATACACTTTGTCCGGAAAGTAGGAGCAAGGGGTGTGGGTGCCAAGGAACACAGCAGCACGTGTGTCTGTGTGTCTAAACTGCTCCCTCATTTGCAAATGAGGGAGCAGTTTCAGCACTCACCAACCTACACCCCACTGCTGCATCTCTGTTGCTGCCACTGCTGCCCTCTGGGTCCCCAGACTCCAGGTTAAGAACCACTGATAGGTGCCACCACTGACCAACAATGCCCTGCTGACTTAGGCAGGCCAACATCCTATGGAATCTTGGGATTTGCAGTTTAGGAAAAGGTAATTCGAATTCCTTGCTAGAGAGCTCTAGCACTTCAGAACCCAGATGTCCGAAGGGTACAGCCATGGCAGTCAAAGTGGAATCCTACTGCAGTATTTATCTAATGTAAAAGGGCCATGAATAATAAGTGGACAGGAATCTGACCCAAAAAGGGCAGCATTTAGAAACCAATGGAATATAAGTGGGAACTGTGGCAAAATGGTACAGTATGGAGAATTTTCTGTTCAGGATTTCTGTTTGCTGCCCCAGGGGTCATACAGCATCCTCTGCCTGTACAGCACATTCAGCTTTCACTGAGTTGTTTTGAGTCCATTCTCCCCCGTTCTTCCCTACAGATTTTTTGTAGTTTTATCAATCTTAGGGTTTTCCTGAACATGTCGATACCTCTGACATGTGGATGAGTGATGCTATTTTGGCTACATTAAGGACTGCAGCACAGAGAATTGAAATTCCCATTAATGCGCACAAAGAATGTCAGGATCCCATGATACTTGGATGCTAATTGGCAAAGCACCTTTCAACAGGACCAGATTTAGGGAGACTCCAACATGGAATTGCTAAACTAGAATGTACATTCTATTCCATTAGGATTCAATCAAAATCATGGTTTTCTCTCCTACCACAGGTTTCAATGTGATTGCATTATCAATACTAACTTCAGTTGTGAATAGCTATTGTGTTTATCTTGTATAAAACTGAGATTTACATCAAAAGAGCACTGAGCATACCTGTTGTATTTGACGATCTCATTTGGACACAACATTTACATTTTTTACACACACACACACACACACACACACACACCCGTATGTATGTCAATATGCATCTTTGACAGCTTGGGTTAACTTTTCAAGTACCTGATGAAGTGGCCTCTGGCCCCCAAAGTGTATGTCACAATAAAATCTGTTAAATCTTCAAGATACTACAAGTTTCAATTTTGCTTTTGCTCGTAGAGGAAGGGAAAAGATTTTACAGTATGACTTTTCTAAGAAAGGCACAGAAGAACAGCCTTTTAGTTTTGAATGGAGGTTATTTTTCAGGCTTGAGAGCACAACTGTAAAGGCCCTAATGAAAATGGTTGTGGCTGCTGTTGTATTGCTCATCACATGACAAACATCTGTTGTGGGCAACTGGGAATTTGGTTGGGTGTGTTCCTTTATTAAAATTGTATACAAGTAGTTATTCGATACATCCCTTTAAGGACAAAGCAGTTGCTTTAATTCAGTTTCCCTTTCTATTCTGGTTGTTTCAGTTGGTATTATGTCCAGGCACACGCCAGAACAATTACTTTAAGTTCTAATAAAATTTTTAGCATTCCATTACTGGGTGTTCCTAGAAAGACTACATTAACAGAAACAGGCTGTTGAGCAAAAATGGTGAGATGTTTAATGTGAGGATATGTGAATCCCAGCCCCATTTTACAGTTTGGAGGACAAAATCATTATTAAAATAATAACACCACCCAGAGGTAGGTTACTTATTGTTGAACTGCAATTCCCATCATCTTTCACCACTGGGGTCTGCAAGATAGAGCTGATGGGAGCTGGGTTTTGCCACTGTCCTCAAACTTGAATGCATGAATATTGTTTGTAATATTCATTGTTTGAATTAAAAAAGAATATTCTTGATTTATAAGTATGATTGATGGGGTTTTCAAGGAATGATGGGAGATTTAACTCAGCACATCTGGAGAGTGCCCTAGTTAGGTAAAACATTGTGCAAACTTTGTGCTAATTAGCTTGCCGTCTCTGTAAAGAGTCTTACTGGTGAGTGACATTCTGCAAGACAGGAACCTGGCAGATTTCAACCATACCAGCTTGCATAATGTGACAGGTACAATTTGGGCACACGGTAATTGTCAGTTAAATTGTTCCAGCTCATATTGGTTAATTTCTGGCTCACAGGTTACACTTTTGATGCAGGCTGATTGGCTCATGTAATGGAAAAATCCACTACAAATTCATGTGTAGGCAGCAGGCTTGGGAGTCCTCAGTAGTTTTTGAGCCTTTGATAATAGGGAGGTGTACTAGCCTCTGTGTTTGGGACTTTCACTAATCCTGAAAGGTGCCAGATGTTTGGAGCCAAGGGCAAGGCAGGTGTAAAGTAGACAGATGCCTAGCATGCCACTGAGTCAGATAAGAAGCAGAGGAAAGACTGAGGTGTCTGACAATTTGTAGCTGTTAGGTGCCTTCAAGTCATTTCTGACTTATGGCAACCCATAGGTGAACCTATCAGGGAGTTTTATGATGCTGAGAGTGTGTGCGACATGCCCAAGGTAACCCAGTGGATTTCTATGGCTGAACATGGAATCAAAGCCTGGTCTTCCAGGTTGTAGTCCAGTGCTCAAGCCACTATGCCACACTGGCTCTCTTATGTTGTTGTTGTTGTGTGGCTTCAAGTTGTTTCCAACGTATGGTGATCCTAAGGTAAACCTATCATGAGGTTTTCTGGGGCTGAGTGCGTGTGAAGTGCCCAAGGTCAGCTGGTGGGTTTCCAGAGCTGAGCAGAGAATTGAACCCTGGTCTCCAGGATTGTGGTCCAATGCTCAGACCACTACATCACACTGGCTCCCTTACATACAGGCTCCCTTACACACTGGTGCCCTCCTTAAGCTACAAATTGCCCAGACCGAACAGTGGTGCAGTTAGATAAATTTAGACTGGGATGGACAAGACATGGACTCTGCACTATGTATGCTCAAAGCTGGTTTTGTGTTCTCCATTGCCCTGCCCATCAAATTTGAGGTAGCTTGGTGGCAAAATCACTGGGACATTGTCAAGACGCATGAAGAACACACACCTTTTTTTATATATAAAAGCCAAAGTGAGATTTAGCTTAAAAACTGGGTGCATGTACAACGTGTACCTTGTTTTAAAGCAAAAGTGCTTTGATTACTAGGGTGTCAAAATTTGGTGGCATGGTTGATGGGATAGCCTCCTACCTATGTGATTCTCCCACAATTCCCAGAAGTTGTGATCTCTGATTCAAACTGTGGACTTAATGACCTTAGACACACACAACCTTTAGAGAGCAATGTGTATTACTTTACTTACTCCGAAGTATTGTAAGACAGCCCATGGGTGGATGGGTGGGTCAGTGAGGGATTAGCCTTTTTGCTGAGTCTGTTGCGTACAGCCATGGATCTCTGTCCTCAGCTTCTATTCTGGTCTCCCACTGAAACTGAAAGCAGACAGCAGAAGAGTTTTTCCATCAACTCAGCCTCTCACCATCAGCAGAGAAAAATGAGAAGGAAGACACCATGCTAATTTGCATGTCTCCAGTGTGAAAGGGGCCTGAAGACAAATTGAAGCTGCTTGATTAATGCTTCTGTTTGATTAATGGACTAATTTGGATTTAGGCAGTCAGTCTTAACAAACAAAAAATCTTGCACCTGACCAATCAACAATCCAGACTGGTGGCTGCTAATTGAAGGTTATAGAATGGTATCCTAGGAGAACATTTTGATAAAGTTGACAGATACATATTGATAAGGTAGACAGATTCAAACTGGGTTTGCGTATGGCTTCTGCGTACTGTACTTTCTTACGACTGGTTGGAGAAAGGAAGATCCTGTTTGAAGGGATCCTGTTTGAAGGGAT
The DNA here is from genome assembly GCA_030412105.1 of Cyclura pinguis. NCBI lineage: Eukaryota > Metazoa > Chordata > Lepidosauria > Squamata > Iguanidae > Cyclura > Cyclura pinguis. Next base: position 12,565,045 of record CM059604.1, read on the forward strand.
GTTTGGAAGACAGCAGAGTGTGGTAATTTTTGGAAGCTATGAAGGGTGTTTTTTTTTTAAATTGCCCTTACCAGGAAGAGGGCAAAGGGCATGGTATTTAGCCCTTCTCACCAGTACTATGGAATATGTGTGATTTGTTGTCATTGTTGTGTGCCTTGAAGTTATTTCTGACTTAAGGCAACCTTAAGATGAGCCCATCATAGGGTTTTCTGGGGCTGAGAGTGTGTGATGCTCCCAAGGTCGCCCAGGGGGTTTCCATGACTGGGGCCGCCCAGCCCCTCCCAAAACTACAAACTCCAGGATTCCATAGGATGTTGAAAGTGGAATCATCGCGCTATAACAGTCTCGTGCGGAAATGGCCTGAGTGGAGAACTGAATCCTGGTCTCCAGGGTTGTAGTCCAACATTCAAACCACTATGTTAGGCTTGAAATTTGAGGCTCTGTAACTTGCTATAGAATTAATACTTGATAATCATTAACTGTGATATTAATTGGCCTTTTAGACACTCAGGGCTCATCAAGCAACCTTGCTTTAGAATTGTTTATTCCGCTCTGCTCCTGTTTATAATCAGTATGTACAAGCGAAGGACTCTTGAAATGTCAGCAATATCTTTGAGAATGACCTAGGATGTAATAGGGTCATGTAGACTGAGGAAGTTAAGGGTCACATAGAATGTAACATGCGTACAAGCTGTGACTCTGCTAATGCTGATGCATGAATCTTTTCTTTTCTGTAGGCATTCGTTAATGTAAACATAAAATGGTATAAGAAGGGAAGCCTGAAAGAATAAATCATCCTTCCTGGGATCCTTTGGCCAAAGTTATACGTGTGCATGGTCTGTCTTTCTTTCCTTCTCTTTTCCACCTTCCTACCTTGAATTTGGGGTTCAAGTGAGCTCCGTGTTCCACCTGTGATACAGTGAAGGTGTGGTTATTTATCCACCCTAACAACTACACCACACTGGCTCTTGTGTAATTATTACACAGCATTTTCCATGCTTGCTCTTTGGTTCTACACTCTATGACAGATATAAACAACAAGCAGTGCCTGCCATTAAATGTTGCAGCGTGGAATCCTCCAGTTTGCTGTTCAAATCAGCCAACCATCCCCTTTATAGATAATTCCATTCCAACCCCCCTTCTAAGTTAGTCAGCACTGATGAGGCCAATCAACATGCTCAGGCCTCACCAGATTTGTTTTTTTGCCAGGGGTTTCCCTCTTGAGATTAAAAAAGGGGAATTTTTTCCCATTTCCATAAATCTTCATTTTCCTGGAAGCCTAATAATATCTTTCTTTGCTTTGGTCACACTGGCACTCACCTCTGAATATCAGATATAAGAGGGAGTGATTGTAATCACTAATATCACACTTACTGACATGAAACATACGTAATAATTGAAACAAACACAAATTCTTTCCCCTGTTCACTCTTATATCTCCATCTTGCCAGCTTTTATGTCAAAATTCCGACAGTAACTCCATCCTCTAACACTTCTCAGTTGAAAACTGGGTCACATGTGGCCGAGCAATGTTGGAGTGTGGTCGGTGGCAAAAGTTATTAATAAGGAAGAAGGCGCAAGGTAGGAGAGGCTGCAGCGGTCTGCTTTTGCCTGAGCCTACTGGGAAGGGCAAGTTTCTGCCCCTTCTCTCCTCTTCCCCTTCTGAGTTAATTGAAGGCAAACTATTTTTGCACTTTGAACTTAGTTTGCAGCAATTGAAGTAAGCTGAGAACAAAGGAGAAAAGTGGTAGGAGGAGAAAGAAATCAGGGCATTTTAAATCAACTGTAAAAGCAGAGTGATAGAGGATTAATCAGAACTGTCCCTGCCAAACTGGGACAGTTGGATGGTACTTTCCTTGGGGGCAGGAAACATTTTAATTTTGTTATTCTTTCAAAATGCCATGCTCAGATAATGATGATTATACCCAGCTTTCTAGGCTTATGTTTATAAATCACTTTGAATTTAAAAGTTTCTAGTAATATTGTGCAGATAGCTATAATAAGTCAGTCTCAAAGGTAATGCTTGATTCCTCCATCTTGTCCGCACCCTTTCCATTTTATGCTCAAGTTGAGGAAGAATGTGGAAAAAGAAACAAAATAATGTAGAATGTCTACTTGCAACATCAAGAATGTACAGTCACAGAATGGTCTATTGTCTATTGTAGAGTATCCAATTAGATTTATACAACGCATCTGGTGCCATAAACGTACATGATAACACTGTACCAAAGAATGTATAAATTGTTGAGAATTTATGGGGGCAGGGCTCTCGGTCTTTGGAAGCGATTCCACCAAGACCCAGCCGGCTGAATAAACTTCGAATTTCCACTCCATGGGTCTCGATCTCTATTTTCTGCAACATTTTCTGGGGGATCATCCGCTTCCCCGGTATCTGTGCCTCACCAACAGGGACCTTGGGCGCCCCCAACATTTTGTCGGACAGTCCCCCTCATGAGGGCGTCGGATCCAGGGATCGGTCTGCCAGCTTGGGAACCCAGGGCGGTTTGGAAATTTGCCATAGACACGGTCTTAGGTAAGTGCCTCCCCAAGAATTGTGTGAAAAGGGGAGAAGAGGGGCTTGATCACCCCCTTAGGACCTGCTCTAGTAAAGTAGCCCCAGAGGGGGGCTACTGAAACCGCAGGACTCCTTAGGAGGACGGGAAAAGGAGGGTGGCTGTGTTGTTTGGGTGAAAGAACATGTGAGTGGCATCGCAGTTCCCAGCGCATACCATTGAGAGTCCGGGTGCCTGGGTCGGTACACGTATGTGACTGTCTAAACTCTGCTGTGTCGGACTGTTGGGACCCCTTATCCGCAGTACAATTCCCTTGACCCACTGTGTGTTGTTACCATCGGGGAGGAAAATGGGTGGGGGTAACAGTCGACAAACGCCGCTGCAATGTATGTTGAAACACTTCAAGAAAGGGTTTAGTAGAGACTTTACTTTTCGGAGGCTTCTCGTCTGCTCCCTTTGGGCTCCTTCCCGAGAAGCGACAGCGGCACTGGCCAGCAGGCACCATGTCCAAGACGGCTCCCGAAGCTCCGGTTGTGGCGGGGGCGGCCCAGCGATGGGCCTGCGCAGCCGCTCCATCAGCTCGGTGGCCGGCGTGGGCGTGGGGCTAGGCGTCAAGGCCGGCAGGCCCCCCTAGCGCCTCCACCGGCAGCGTCCCCTTCGGCCTCTACTCGGTGACGATGGCCTCAGCCTCCTCTACCACCACCATGGCGGCGGCGGCGGCGGCGGCGGCCGCCTTGGCCATGGTGGCGGACTTGGAGATGCTCCGCGGGGGGCAGCGGCGGCTCAAAGCCCCGCAAGGCCTCGGGCCCCAGCGTGACGGAGTTGCTGACAAGGTGGTGGCGGCGTCCAAGGAGTGGAACGGGGTGCTGAAGAAGGCGTTGGCGGCCACCAGCTACAATGTGGAGAAAAACAGCAGCAGCATCAAGCTGGGCCTCAAGAGCCTGGTGAGCAAAGTCACGCTGGTGCAGATGAAAGGCATGGGTGCCTCGGGCTCCTTCAAGCTCAACAAGAAGCAACAGGAGGGCAGGGCTGGCGGCGGTGGCGGGCAAGAAGAAGGCGGCTGGGGCGGGCGCACCGGTGAAGAGCAAGAAGGTGGCAGGAGCCAAGAAGCCCAAGAAGGCCTCGGGCAGAGCAGCCGTCAAGAAGAGCCTAAAAAAGGCGGACGCAGCGGGAGCCAAGAAGCCGCTGGGGGCCAAGAAGGCAGCGGCGATGCACTTCACAATCTTAGACTTCAAGGACGACCTCCTGCTGGCGGCGACTGGCAAAGAAGAGTGCCGAAAGGAAACCAATGAGTTACTCTACCTCCTGTGGGAAGCCGGATACAAAGTTTCAAGAAAGAAGGCTCAGCTCTGTTTAACAGAAGTGCGCTATTTGGGATACCAGGTTTCCCAGGGAAAGCGCACCCTAGGACCCGAAAGAAAAGAGACAGTGTGTGCTCTCCCAGAACCCCGGAACCGAAAGATGGTTCCTGAATTCTTAGGCGCATCCGGGTTCTGTCGAATCTGGATCCCCAACTTTGCTGTGATAAGCAAGCTCCTGTATGAGGCAACAAAAGGGCAGGAGACAGCGGAGTTCCACTGGGGAAAGGAACAAAAGGCAGCACAGTTGCAGATAAAGAAAGCCCTGATGGAAGCCCCAGCGTTAGGCCTACCGGATGTGACCAAGCCATTCACCCTTTATGTGGACGAAAGGAAGGATGTGGCTGTAGGGGTTTTAACCCAGCAGTTGGGTTCCTGGCAGCGGCACATGGCTTACCTCTCAAAACAGCTGGACCCCATGGCACGGGGGTGGCCGGGATGTCTTCGAGCCATTGCAGCTACGGCACTATTGGTCAAGGAAGCTGACAAGTTTACCCTGGGCCAGACGCTGACTGTCAGAGTCCCTCATGCCGTTACTACCCTGATGGAGTACAAAGGGAACTACTGGTTCACCAATAGTCGGATGCTGAAATACCAAAGGATGCTGTGTGAGAACCCCCGGATTCGACTCGAGACTACAACCACTCTTAATCCAGCTACACTGCTCCCCGTGAAAGTCAAGGGTCCCCAGTACGACTGCATCCAGATTATGGATGAAGTATACTCAAGTTGCCCGGACCACAGGGATACTCCGTGGCCGCACCCAGATGTCACATACTACACGGATGGAAGCAGTTTTGTACAAGAGGGGTGGAGAATGGCTGGATATGCGGTGGTAACAGAGGATAAGGTTATAGAAGCCAAACCCCTCCCAACAGGGACGTCTGCACAGAAGGCAGAACTTATTGCCCTGATCCGAGCCCTTGAACTTGTGGAAGGACTCACAGTGAATATTTATACTGACTCAAAATATGCGTTCATCACCCTACATGCACATGGGGCTTTATATAAGGAGAAAGGGTTGATCAATTCAACTGGCCAAAGTATAAAATACGGAAAAGAAATAGCAGAGCTGCTCCATGTAGTCTGGATCCCTAAAAGGGTGGCTGTGATCCACTGCCGAGGACATCAACGGGGAAGAGACCCAGTAGTCAAGGGAAATCAGAAAGCGGATCAGGCGGCTAAAGCAGCAGCAGCAGAAAATCTACTGACAGGATTGGCAAGAGACCCTCTCATGTCCCCGCTATTCCAGGTTTCACTGAGAGAGCTGAGCCTAACTTACTCCAAGGAGGAAGATGAAACAGCCAGGCAAGATTTCAGGGCAGATAAGGGAAACGATGGATGGTGGAGGTTGCCAGATGGAAGAATTTACCTGCCCCGACACCTGGGATGGTCAGTGGTCCAGAAGGCCCATGAAACCATGCATTTAGGAAAAATGGCTCTAGTTCAACTGCTGGAAAAGGAAGTCTATCTAAATGGGATACATGGATTTCCCGTGCTGGCCTCCTCAAGGTGTTGGGTGTGCGCCAAAACTAATCCCCGACAGGGACCCAAGATGGCAGAAGGACAACAGTATCAAGGGAGTAGTCCTTTTGAATCGCTGGTAGTAGATTTCACTGAATCGCCCCAGGCCGGAGCCTATTGCTACCTCCTGGTCTTTGTTTGTACTTACACTGGATGGGTGGAAGTTTACCCCACCCGCACCGAGAAAACGCGGGAGGTCATACGGGCCCTACTTCGAGATATTATTCCCCGACACGGACTACCACACCATATAGACTCAGATAACGGACATGCGTTCTTCCACAAAATCATCAAAGACTTAACCACCGCTCTGGGAATCACCTGGAAGCTACACTGTGCATACCGACCCCAGAGTTCAGGGAAGGTGGAAAGGATGAATAGGACCCTAAAGACACAGTTGTCCAAATTGTGTCAAGAAACGAGGTTGAAGTGGTTCGACGCTCTTCCCATAGCCCTTTTCAGGATAAGGTGCACGCCACATCGAATCATAGGGCTGTCCCCTTCCGAGTTGATGTATGGGCAACCCCCTACCATTTTGAGTGGGTTGAGGGGAGATACAAAGGAATTAGGGAATATGGCCCTACAGGAGGAGGTTAGTGCCTTAGGGAAAGCTCTGAGTAAAATGAGGGAGTACACGTTAGAGCAGCGTCTCCCCTTTCTACAGACTCAGGCACACCCTTTCCAACCAGGAGATGAGATATGGGTGAAGGACTGGAAAGGAGAGCCACTTAGCCCTGGGTGGAGGGGGCCATACCAGGTTGTATTGACAACCCCTACTGCGGTGAAGGTAGCAGGGTTGAAGCCTTGGGTGCATTACACTAGGATAAAGAGGGCCCATACTGACTGGACTGCCACCCCAATTATAGGGCAACCCTTGAAGATGAAGATCACTAGAAAACAGTAAGGAAGACTGGGACTAGACCTTGTTGTGTTCACATTCTGGGAAGCTGAACACCCGGAGCATGGCCAGATCCCCATCTGGAGAGGAAAGAAGACTGGGACTAGGTCCTACTGCAGTTGCTACCAGGGACGCACTGCTTTACGTACGGCCAGATCCTGAATGTGGGAAACAATATTGTGGGTCGGAGCAGGTATGGGGGAGCGGCAGGCCTTGGCTATCTATTGTATCATTTCAGACGGTGGTACTGCAGGTCTGAACAATATGTGGATATGGGGACTGTTGCTTGTGATGGGAGTGAAGTCGGGCGAGGGAGGCTGGGAAGTGAATCGGTTTCACCAGCTAGTCAATCAGATCTTGAGCACCCTGAATGTCAGTAATTGCTAGGTATGTTCTCATGGGCCAAGCTCACACATGCAAGGGTGGCCTGTAATGCGGGCAAGTACTATGAATCTGACTGGATGGAATAGCACTACTATATATGCATTTACTATGAATAAGACACAGCCCTTAAGGGACTCCGGCCAGTTTGTACTGAGTAGAATAGGAAAGGTACCCCTGGCTCCTTTGTGTGTAAGAAGGTGGAACATCTCCCAGGAAGGGTACTATGTAATTTCTGGGTAAGTGGGAACACAACAACATCCCTTGCCTAGAATATCAGTGGGAGATTACCCCAACTGTAATGTAACTATTCTTGTCCTGGAATATAACAACTCCAATTGTAAAAAGACTAACCAGAATATTTCCGCCCCTTTTGCGTGTGGAACAGGGGACACTGTTGATATAGTAACTATGTACGGGAATCTAAGAGCAGTTAACCCCCTGATCAGGATTCAGGAAGTTGCTATAGGGCATAGCAGTCAATGGATCTACGGACTGCCCCCGGTATGTATTGGATATGTGGGTCCTGGGCAGGAAAGGCTCTCCCCCCCGTTTGGAATGGAATGTGCACCATAGGGAGCCTAGTGATGGCTGGAATTACCTTTCACCCATTACAACAATCAACTGAAGTTTGGGATAGACAATTTGGATGGTCTAGGGTCAAAAGGGTATATGATGAGAGCTACGGATATGACCCAGACAATACTTACCTAACTGAGGGTGAAAGATTCAGAGCCATAATGTTCCCCATAGTAGGGGTGGCTCTGAACATAAGACAAATTAGGCGCTTGTCAGCCCAACTGGAGATATTGGCCAACTCGACGACCAAAGGGATCAGTGCCCTAGAGACAGAGGTGGACTCGTTGGCTTCCATACTGACTCAGCATAAAATAGCCCTGGATTACCTCCTCAGCCAAGAAGGAGGCTTATGTGTATGGTTAAACACCACTTGCTGTCATTATGTTAATGAATCTGGAGTAGTAGAAACCAATCTGGAGAAAATACACTCTGTGGTATCTAATATTAGGAAATCATACCCCCAGACTACCTATATGTGGGCATGGTTAACTTCTTGGCTCCCGAATTTAGCATGGTTGAAGACGCTGTTCGTGGGATTTCTCCTTGTATTAATGGTAGGGCTAATGATATGTATGATAGTACCTTGCTTGCTAAACTGCTTCCAATCTGCAATGCGTAAAATCATGGATGGGAAAGCTGCAGCTTATGCCTTAATGGCCCAAACCAAGTAATTATGCTTAAATTGCTGTGTAGAATTTAGCATAAAAGGGGGGAATGAGGAAGAATGTGGAAAAAGAAACAAATTAATGTAGAATTTCTACTTGCAACTTCAAGAATGTGCAGTCACAGAATGGTCTATTGTCTATTGTAGAGTATCCAATTAGATTTATACAACGCATCTGGTGCCATAAAGATACATGATAACACTGTACCAAAGAATGTATAAATTGTTGAGAATTTATGGGGGCAGGGCTCTCGGTCTTTGGAAGCGATTCCACCAAGACCCAGCTGGCTGAATAAACTTCGAATTTCCACTCCATGGGTCTCGATCTCTATTTTCTGCAACAAAGTAAGCAATTGCGTGAAACAGGTGGCATGCTACTGTACATAGAAAGTAAAATTTCAAACACCCACAACTCACAACTGGGATCATAGCTGCATGTTTGGGTCAAGTATATAGTGATTTTATTAGACCACTTAGATGCCAGTGTTCTTTGCCTCCACATCAACTTGCTTTGCACTTCCATGGAAGCAAAACATTCTTGAAGGACTCTTGTCTCCTGCAGGATGATTCTGAATGTATATATTACACAGTTATAGCAGTGTGATGCCGCTGTAATTCTTATGGCTACATCCTATAGCATCCTGGGGTCTATAGATTGGTAAGGTATTTGGAATCTTCTGCTAGAGAGCCATAGTTTAAGATATTATGCTAAGGACCTCCCTACACTACAAATCACAGAATTCCATAGGTTGCAGTCATGACAATTAAAGTGACATCAGGCTGTTGTAACTTTGTAGTATAGATACTGTCAGGGACTCCAGGCAAGGAACCCTGGGAAAATGATCAGCCCACTGCAAAGATGTTGCATCATGCCCCAGATGTGGGTAATTGCAAAGTTGCATAAGAAACTGGGGTCGTGTGCAGATGGTAGAGGGAGGTGTGCAAACCTCTACCTGATTGGTTGTAAATATGTATATAAGAAAGCAATCCCCAGTATGTATTTGTCTGTTGACCAAACCGGTGTCTGGCGCAAGCCTTTGTCCGTCTGTTCCATGTTTTATATATAACGGAACTTTGCTGCAAGATAAAGTGCCTCCTGTTTGGAAGAAACTCCTCTGTGTGTGAGTATCCTTACTGGGGAACAAGGCTGCTGCTGTTGGCTCGCTGAACTCTGGTTTTTCCGCTGCATTTCTGTGGGGCTGAAACTCCTATCATCCCCCAACAGATACAATCTGAGATATCACTGAATGTCTACATGTCAGATCTGGAATACTCTTGGACCTTCTGGGACAGGATATACAACAAAATATGATTGTTTAGCTTCTCAGCCTTCTCTGCAACAACTTCCATGGACATCTTCCCCTTTTCTGTTTTGAGGCAACAAAGCCAGCATTTAGTGTGACTGCATTTGTGGGTATCCACAAATTGCTGCATGTCCAAAGAAATCTCACACCTGGGACCTAAATGCCTGCCCAGAGCAAGAGGAGGAGTGTGGTGTGGTAGATTTCTTCTTACACAGCTCAGAAGGGTTAAGTTTCTATAATTCCCAGAATACTCCATCTGGAATGGCCACTAGCCACTGGCCATGTACCTGGGGAATTCTGGGAGTTGGCAAGCCCAAAAAGTACACTTGGCCCTCCATGTTTGCAGGTGTCACTTTCATAGATTTGATTATTTGCAAATTTCTCCAACCCCTGCCCCCCTCCATCTCAGGTGCTTCTTTTCTGGGGGAATCTTCCTTCTCAGAGGTTCCAAGCAGGCCACAGCCCTTTAAAAACCTGCCTTCGGTCCTCTTCCTCCTACATCAGCAGCTGCCTGGCTAGCTAAAGATGGCTCTCAACCCAATTTCTCTGTACCACAAACCCTCTTTCGATGCCCCCCTCGCACTCCCAAGGAAGAAGCTGGGTGAGAAAGGAACTACAGGGCCACTTTGTCAACCCACCCCCTCTCCCTCTCCTTTTCCTGACCTGGTTTGGACCCTGCTCTTCCCACCATGCCTCAGCCCCCTTCCCACAGACACATGCACACATTTAGATATTTGTGATTTTCCCACTTTTGCAGGGGTCTTGTACCCCTACCCTTAGAGAAAGTGGAAGGCCAATTGTAATAGAAAACCACTGAAGAGAAGGGATGAGATGGATTTCCTGGGATGGCACAGACAGATGTGAAACATTCCCTGTGCCCCTGAGGGAGGGTGAGTTTTTGAGGTGACTTTATTTTGCCTGAGGTAAAGGACAAGATAGTTACCTCCACCATTCTGTGTACAAAAGGCTGTTGAACTGGCAGTGGCATCTCTATTTCAACACTAGCCATGGTACTGCTTCCTCTCGTATACCTGTGGCTGGCTGCCTAGGCTATAGACCCCAGATCAGGCCATGTGACCCACACAGTGCTAGACTTCAGCACTTCACTGCCGCTCCCCTGCATTTGCTGCCTGAGCTGGCCCTGCTAATGGGATATCTAAGCAGGAAATGCTGGCTTCTCGGGGTCTCAGAAAACCAGCTGTCATATTTTGCTATGCTCAGCTTCAGGAAAGGCAAGTATGGACAACACTCCAGTATGTGCATTTTGACCAGCTACCTGGTGTGTTGCCTGCCTCTAGCTGTCTCCTAAATAACAGATTTAAGAAAGGAAATATCACTCTTATGACTAAACAGAAATTGCCCATGATCCAAATCAAATAACTGGAAGCACTGTGTGGAAGCTCTCTGTGAGGAAACCCCAGTGAGCAGGGGAGATTTCCCTGACAAGAAATGGCAGGCAGAAAAGAGTTTCATAACTTTTCCTCTTTAGCGACTTCCTTATGAAATTCCCCTTCCAAACCACTGATTTCCCTGCTGTGAACAGGGCAATCCCAAGACATAGTGCTGTCTGAGGCAAAGGTTAAGATGGTGCCCCACATGCACTGAGCTGAGTGGATTGGCAACAAAGCTTTACTTCAACACTGGCAGTGAGCTAGTTTCCTCCACGAGGGGTGTATCCACACTACAGAATTATAACATTATTATTCCACTTTAATTGTTATGGTTTCATCCTAAGGAATCCCAGCGCTTGTAGTCTGGAGAGATACTAGAGCTCTCTGACTGAGAATTCTGAGTGCCTTTCCTTAAAATGCCCATAGGATGGAACCACAGCAGTTAAAGTGGTACCAAAGAGCTACAATTGTGCAATGTGAGTGGGCCCCAGACTTGAAAACAGCATGTTATTTTTGTCTTGAAAAGTGGTTGCCGGTGGCTTTTATAGCAATAGGGCTTGCAAAAGGAAGAGGTTTGCCACAGTTTTTGTTCCTCTGGTCAAGTAAAACTTCTCAGAAACTCTCTTTTTCCTGCTTCTCCCCTTACTGGAGGGCCAATTTCTCAGGTTAAGTTTGTGAAAATTCTGCTTTGTCAGTTGAATTAGGCCACATTTATAGGAAGTGATCTGGTCTGATGACAGGTTTGGCCATACAAATAACCTGTGTGCAGGTATGTAAAATTTGTTTGTAAGCAAAATCCTTCTGCCTTAGGGAGTCCTAGCTGACTCCAAGGATTAATTTGAGCCAATCTTCCTCCTATAATGCCATAAGATGCCAGGCCTTGGAATACATAAAACAGGGTTGCATAACAATCATCACGCCCTCAAGAGAGAAGATGTCCCTGGACAATTTTTTTGGGTGTCATCTCCTTTGAACAAAGTCAGCTGGGGACTTCTACAGTAGTGGCGCCGCGACTCTCCTTCAGGTTTTAGTTAGAATTGTAAAGTGCTGAATCTAATCCTTTAAACAGGTTCAGCACTTTAGGTAGCTTATTCAATGGTCACACTAAAACCCAGAGAGGATATGCTGCCCAACAAACAGGAGAGTGACCAGACACTATGGTCCACCTCCAAGAAAGTGGGCTGGCCAGGGGATGAGAGAAGAAGTAAAAGGACTGGTACCACTTTCCCGAAGGACTCTGCTGCCTGAAGCAGTTGCCTCATTCGGCTATCCCATGGTATTCAAAACCATGTCTTTATGGTACATACAAGCCTGGAAGGTTGGCGTCCATAAACACAGTTCAAGGGGTGATTATCTCAAAGGGATCACTCCTGAGGATTTGCTTTTTCTGACTGTATAAACTGTGAAATTGTATAAACTGAATTCCTCTTTGGCCATGGAAGGCCATTGGGTAACCCTGAGGAAGGCTATTTCCGCACTAGACTGTTATAGTGCTATTATTCCACTTTCAACATCCTATGGAATCCTGGAGTTTGCAGTTTAGGGAGGGGCCTCAAAGGCAAACCCCAGGATTCCATAGGATGTTGAAAGTGGAATAATAGCACTATAACAGTCTTGTGAGGAAAAGAATCAAGTCAGGCTCCCTCAGCCTAACAGGAAGGCCATTGCAAACTTCCTCTGAAAAAAAATCTTGCCATAAAAACCCTGTAATAGGTTCACCTTAGGAATGCTGTAAGTCAGAAATGACTTACAGGCACACAAGAAGAGGAAGAGGAGGAAGAAGAAGGAATTGTGTAGCTCTATTTGCCCCTCAAAAAAAAAAAAAAAAAAAACTAGACCAAAAGTTACAAAAAAGGACTAGCTAACATTGGTTAGAAATACAAAGAACATCACAAAGTATTGAGCATGTTTTGGAGTCTTCCAGTAAAACCCCAACTGATTTGTCTTGCAATAGCTTCAACACACCTGCCTAAATACTCTCTAAAGGCACCCAATTCTGTCTGATCTTGGAAGCTAAGCAAAGGTAGGCCTGGTTAGTACCTGGTTGGGAAACCACCAGTAAATACCCAGTGCTGTAGGCTATATTTCAGAGGAAGGAATTGGCAAAACATTTCTGAGTGTGCCTTGCTTAGGGAAACCCCATGAAATTCATGGGGTCACCATAAGTTGACAGGTGACTTGAAGATGCACATACATATCAGTTCAACACGTCTTCTTCTGGGTATCTCACTTGGTATTTTTTGTTATGAGGCCTTTTATTATCTGTTCCACGAGGGGGCAGTAAAGGGCTGGCAAAAGGCAAGCACTCATTGTCAAAACAGGGACACAAGGCACACCTTGTGTTTCAAGGCAGCCTAACTGCTAGTACTTCGTAATTGTTGTTCCTGTGTGCATTCAAGTTGGTTCTGACTTATGGTGAACCTAAGGAGAACCCATCACCAGTTTTCTGGGGCTGAGATGTGTGATGCACTCAAGGTCACTTAGTGAGTTTCCACAGCTGAGTGGGGAACTGAGCCCTGAACTCCAAGGTTGCAGTTCAAAGCTCAAACTTCTGCACTACCCTGGCTTTGTTATAATGCTTGTGTGGAATGTGCCTTTACTCCTGACATTCCACCTGGTTCCTAAATGACCCTGTCTTCTCGATTTTCACTCTTTATTTATTAATTAAAAGTTTTATATCCATTCTAATGTCCAAAAATCTTGTGGAATTGTATATAGTACATTAAATCAATTTAACAATTAGAAATTGCGGGAGTGTTGTGCCCCTAACCCTAGCCAATGTGGACAGCCAACTGTGTGCACTTCTGTGCTCCTCAAAATAACCTTTTGGTCGCCTCAGTTCTCTGTCACTGTGAGACTGTCCTCACAGAACACTGTGGCCATTTCTGCACTGCACTGTTATAGAGCGATTATTCCACTTTCAACATCTTATGGAATCCTGGGGTTTGCAGTTTAGGGAGGGGCTGTCTGGCCCCTCCCTAAACTGCAAACCCGAGGATTTCATAGGACGTTGAAAGTGGAATAATCACGCTATAACAGCCTAGTGCAGAAATGGCTTGTGACTGGCTAACACTTCATTTTTGCACAAGACAATCACAGAAGTAATGCCCCGACATCAGCATTTCCCAAACCAATAACTGAATGAATGAATGAATGAATGAATGAATGAACAAATGAACAAACAAATGAACAAATCCAGTGTTCTTTAGTTGTTCAGCTGGCCATACTGAGAATTAACTTTTCCAGCACCTGGTTTTAACTCTCCTCTGCTGTTCTTGATTTCTGTCCATTGTGAGTGGCGGAATCTGCCAGTTTTATAAAGGCAAGGTGAGAAAAAGTGAGGCCTGCCACAAAAACTTTAACTGAGAACTGTTGCTTTAGACAATGCTGTACATGTGGAAAGCATTTCCTCTGGGAACCTAATCTATTTAATATTAATTCCATCTATTAATCATGTTGCAGTGTTCACATTTTTTAAGAAGCCCTTTCTGCACCCCCATGGCTGATTTGAATTATTTTAGGCTAATTTCAGATTTGCTTTTTTTGGACAAGGTAGTTGAGTGAGATAGCACAATGGATATTCTGGACTCATAACATGTCAGCACTCAGGTGTGGATTTGGGATTAAGAAGTGCTGGTTGCCTTGTTTGACCAGTCTATGCATCTATGGAGGGAGGGAGTGTGAAGCCACACCTCTGTAGGTAGTTTATGCTGGCATAGCCCCATTTAGGTCCATATAAGTACTTTTAAAGACGCTGACTTATCAGGTGTGCTGTACATCCTTTGGCAACACTTTTACAATGGATCCAGAAGAACAGCCAGACAGTTTCTCGGAACAGCTCCTCCTCTTGATCTATAAAACCCTAGCTGGCTCAGATCCAGGATGTCTGAAGAATGTATCTTTCTAAACGAGCCTGACTGAGCTCTGGGATTTTCTGGAGAGGCCCTTTTTTCAGTGTTGCCGCTTTCCCAGCCACATGTGGTGGGTACAAGGAAGAAGGCCTTCTCTGTAGCAGCTCCCAGAACTTACCCTCAAAGAGGCTAGGATGGCCTTTTTTGCTTTCTTTCTGCTTCCAAGTGAAAACTTTCATATTCCATCAGACTTTAAGGGATTTTAATGGGGTATTGTTTTCTTGCTTTCTATATCCTGTCTCCTAATGCATTTTTAAATGGTTTTAATTCTATAGATGATTTAATTTCTTTTTAGCATAACTTTTATGTTTTTGTACATTTTTAATCTGTTCCGGCTTTAATATTTATAAGCCACTTTGAGTCCTAATAATAGGCCCTGGGGTTTTGTGTCTGTGAACCACCTCAGCTGCCCTTGGGCATCTGGGAACAAAACAGCTTGTACCCTTGTCCAGGGTGCAACAACTGCTTCTACGCCAGTGCATGTAAAGGTCACATGTGGCCCATCACTGGCTGCAGGTGGAGCTGCACCCTTGAGGACCTGTGGGAAGAGAAGAAGCTCTCCACCTCTCAGACCAATGGGGAGCTGTGCTGGCAGTGGTGGCACTATATCTTGGCCTAACTCTGCTCATTCTGCCAGATCTTTCAGTGACCTTGGATGTTAGTGACCATCACATCCTTCCTGAATTGCCTCTGGCATGAATGGGAAACAAATCTTGGGCAAAGCTTGGGGAAGTTACCTTTGGAGACTGCAAGGCCCTTAATCCCCCAACCGGCCTTGGCCTGAGTGGATGGGGATACTGGGTACTGTCATCCTAAATAACATCTGCAAGCTCTCATCGGTACAAGATGCCCTCTAAATATATTGGGCTGCATGTCTTCTGGTGCGAGATGCTTCTTTCACAGGGTTCATTTGGGAAACAATTCCTTTCTGAATTAATTATTCTGTCTCTGGATGCCTCATGTGCTTAACTATGATAACTCTCCCATCCAACCTCTTTCCCTCACAACATAGCCATTTCTTGGCCAGTGGAGAGCAGAGGAATTGCCAGAGAGAGCATTCAGACAGAGGACAGAGAGAGAATTCAGTTTTATAGCTGGACGCACAACAAGCATCCTCCAGGACCTGTAAAAACATACCTAGACATTTCTCTACCACTCTCCCTGCTCTCCACCACCTAGGAAATGGCTGTGTTGAGTGGGGGAGGAGGGCTGCAAAAGAAAAAAAGTGGAGTTGAGGGGGATTTGGGTCACTGAGTGGTCAGTATAGAATTCTAGTGTCCAAAGTGACCCCCGCCCGCCAAAAAAGTGAGTTAGGATACTATAAACTGGATATTATTCTTATCCTATTCTTAAGTTGCTTTCATCAGAAAAAAAAACAATTAAGAGTACTTAAACTATTACAAAATTAAAATCAGTTAAAAACATACACAACAAAGATAACAAATAGAAAAACCAGCATTTGTTTAGGAGAGGCGATCTATGTATGATCAGTTCTCAAAGGCCTGCTCACACAGAAAGCTCTTTACCTGTCGACAGAAAGAGAATAGGGAGAATGCCAGTCTAATCTCTCTGGAAAGGCAGTTCCAGAACACGGGGATGACCACTGAGAAGGCCCATGTTCTGACCAAACGTACCTGGAGGGTGGTGAGACAGAGGCCATTTCCGCACGAGACTGTGATAGTGGTATTATTCCACTTTCAACATCCTACGGAATCCTGGGGTTTGCAGTTTAGGGAGGGGCCTCAAAGGGGTCTCAAAGGACCCTCCCTAAACTGCAAACCCCAGGATTCCATAGGATGTTGAAAGTGGAATAATACCGCTATCATAGTCTTGCGCTGAAATGGCCAGAGAGCAGGGCCTCCTCAGAAGATCTCAAAACATGGGCAAGTTTGTATGAGAGAATATGGTTCTTCAAATAACTTGGACTTGTGTCATATCTAGGGCTTTATAGGATGCTTGCCAAGGGTTGCATAGCATGATCCATGCATAATTCCTGTGAAGGTTTATGCTACGCAACTCCAGTGTAGCATCTCAGCCATTGCGTCTTCTGCAACAGTGTAGAGGCAGGAGTAAAACATCTGGCAAATCAGGCCTATGCACTGGGGATTCATCTATTCCTTTTTCTTTTTCTTGTTATCTCCTCCTCCTTTCATCTTCCTTTTTTTTCTGGTTGCTTTAAGTCTGAGAGCTACTCTAGTGCTGAATTTATTTATTTATTTTAAAACTCAATTAACACTTTGATAGAGCTTTTTTTACATTAATTACAAATGCAAGGAAAGAGGTTTCCATCGAAGAGATGAAGCAATTACACTGCACGTTATAATGGAAAAGACAGAAACGTGGTGATGGGAAAAAGCCATTAAAGTTTCCACACAGACACAGAGGTCAACCAGTAAGCAATTTATTAGCTGACACCTGTGGAGCAGTAAGATCTTTTCAGGAAAGAAGGAAAGAAGGAAAGAAAGAAGGAAAGAAAGAAAAGGGTTTGGGATTTAAATACTTCCTGTTTGACTAACCTTTTTGAGAGGCAGGTGTTTAAATGTACAGGTTCCTTTTCTCCAATTGCATCACCACACACCTGAGGGTATCAAGATGTGGTTTTAGGAGAAACAGATCTCCAATGTTGAGGAAGCTTCAAGTAAATTATGGTACAAGGGAAGGCATGATTTTTTTAAAAGCTGTTTAACTCCAGGGGGAGGAACAGGGAGCCTAGAAGGCAATGTGAACTGCAATTCATCAGATATCACACCTTTGGCTATACTGGTTGGGGCTGATAGGAGTTGTACTCCAAAAACATCAGGATTTACAGCCACATATTCGTCACCCCTGTTTTCAGCCAAGGCCCCATTAGTAGTACTAGCCTGGGTTACAAGGTAATAGATTGGTCTACAATATCATCGTCAACTGTTTGAGAGAGCCAGCATGGTGTGGTGGCTTGAGTATTAAACTTTGGAAGATCAGGGCTCAAATCCTCACTCAGTCATGGAAACCCACTAGGTGACCTTGGATAAGTCACGCTCTCTCAACCTCAGAGGAAGGCAAAGGCAAATCCCTTCTGAACAAATCTTGCTGAAAAAAACCCATGATAGGTTCAGTTAGGATCACCGTAAGTTGGAAATGACTTGAAGGCACAACAATACACAACAACAACAACAGCAATAGCAACTGTCTGAATACTGTTTTCCAGAAAGTAAAAGATAAATGGTAAAGCTGCCATGTGAGGTAAAAACTGGCAAGATTGTTCCAGTTTCTCTAGCAGTGTGCTCAAGACACATGTATTTGTAAATATGCTTGAACTTCACTGAGATAAGATGCCAAGTTTGGAGAAAGTGTTAACAGTTGCCTCTTTTTAATTTTAGCTGAGCAATAGTTTTAAGGGGGGCTCAGGATGGACCATATCTCAGTACTAAAGAGGAAGGGGCATAGCTCACATGTTTTGGATACACAAGGTTCATTCCCTGCATTATTCAGTCACAAAACTCCATTTGGTGTCTAACAGAAACAGTTTTACAGATGATTATTGTTTCAACATTTTACACGACCTGATTTACAAAAGATTACAATTAGTAATGGTAGTTATTAGAAGAAACACTTTTACTTTCTGTGAGTGGCCTCCGCAAATCATATTTAACTGTGCAAATTATAAACATGAAGTGATTGAGTAACAAACATGCTCTTATAGAGATTTCATGCTGTTGTATGCCTTCAAGTCATTTCTAACTTATAGCAATCCTAAGGTGAACATTTCTGACAAGATTTGTTCAGAAGGGGTTTGCCTTTGCTTACCTCTGAGGCTGAGAGAGTGCGACTTGCTCAAGGCCACCCAGTGGGTTTCCATAGCCGAGCAGGGATTCAAGCCCTGGTCTCCAGAGTGGTAGAAATTTGTGGGATTACCACAAATCGGCTGGTAACTTAAAGGTACCTATACACACACACACACACTTCAGTTGAATCTACTCTGTTTTCTGTTGGGGCTCCTACGGTATGGTACTTTGATTACTTCCTTTAAAATCCAGAGCAAAACCTGAACTCCCCACCACACTGCCATGGAAGCCAACAGCTGCCTCTTGTCCAAAGGAAATGACACCCAATAACATCACCCAGGGCCATCTGTTCTCTTGGCGGCATGGCGATTGGTATACAGTCCTATGTGTCCTAAGCTGTAAGGCCTGGTGGCTCTACCTGAGAAAGAGTGACTCAAATTACACCTTGGAGTCAGGGCTCCCTATGGCAGAAGGATCTTGCTTACGAACAAGTTTTACCCAATGCACACAGAAGTTATTTGTATGGCCAAACCTCTCATCAGGTCACATTACTTCCCATAAATGTGGCCTAATTCAACTGACAAGGCAGAATTTTCACCAGCTTAACCTGAGAGACTGGTGCTTTAGAACAAGGGGAGGAGCAGGGAAGAGAGAGTTGCTGAGAAATTGCTTCTTCAACAGAGGAACAAAAACTTAAGCAAATGTCTCCATCCTTTTGCAAGCCAGAAACTGCAAAAGCACAGAAATAATCCTTTCTTAAATAGCACTGCTTTACCGTTAGATATTTTACTATGAAGGTTAGCAGTTTCCTGTTTTTTTCCAGTTGCTTCCTCTACTTTCTCTGAGATATGAGGCCTGAATTTCCATCTCCATTTTTGTCTCTGTGTCACAACGCAGTTCCTCTTTTTAGCGGAAACTTGACTGTTGGGCACTCCTGACAACATGTAATTCAGTAAATTAGTTGTCATTAGGGTAAAGACACTAGATACCCCTAAAAAAATCTGTTGGGAAATGACAACTTTGACATAAAACCAGGGGGAATGTAGGGAAGGAAATGAGGGTATAGCCCCCAAATAAGAATTATGCTTCCCCCAAGTGACATTTTCCTTCAGCCCCCAAATTTCTAGCATTGCAGTAATTTGAAACGTCAGTTGAGCCTTAGGAAATACAGTTGAAACATTGAAAGGAAAGGGGGCAGGCAAAACTCTCAAGGGAACATAAATAGAGCAAATGGAAGATTCCTAGGTGTGAATAGTGTTCAATGTCTTGCTCTCTGCAATGCTAGATATTTGGGAAGTAAAGGAAAATTGAATGGGAGTGTGCACAGGATTCTTATCATATCCTCCAACATTTCACAGATGAAATGGGAACATGTGTGGCCAAGCAACACCCAAGCACAGTCAAGATAGCAATAATGAAGAAGAACAGACAAACTAGGAAGGTCTGCAGCAGTTTGCTTTTGCCTGAATGACTTGGGAAGGGCAAGATTCCACTTTGTTCTGTCCTTTCCCCATGCTGAGTTAATTGATTACACACCACATTTCCTCCTTGAACTCAGTCTGCAGCAATTAAAATAAACTGAGGATGAGGGAGAAAATGGGAAGAAGAGAGAGAGAAACTGGAACATTTTAAGAGCACCAAGAAAGTGGGATGATAAAGGGTTCATCTGGACTGTACCTGCCAAATCGGGACAGTTGGAGGGTATGTCTTATGGGGGAGGAGGGTAAAGCCTTCCTTTTCTTCCCCCGTATTTATACCGTAGCAATATAGCTCATACATATTTGTAATGTTTCCTAGTGGTTGAGATTCCTTTCCCTAATTTCAGGTAAAAACAAAAACTGGAGCCTGATCAAAGAAATACTGGCAGATGAATGGATCCATGTTGAAATCAGTATTTCCTGGAGATAGGGCCTGATTGTGGAACACCCTTCCCTAGGAGGCTTGTAAGGAGCTTACAATGGCCTCATTTTTGTTCCAAATTAAAACCTGGCTGTTCACCTGCACACTTGGGGCCTCGTGATACCTTGGCTTGATTTTTTTTTTTAAAATCTGTTTTCTGGTTTGGTTTGAGCTGTTTCATTGCTTTAAAGTGCTTGAACTGTCTGAAGACTATTTTAAGGCTATTTTATCCATTGGATCCTGCCCTAAGATCTGCTGGTTTAGGTTGAGTAAGAAACTAATTAACAAACAAAAACTGAGTACATGAATGATTGAGTAATGGATGACTCAAAACAATGCTCAAAGAGGTCTGGATTCTATTGTTAGTCTCAAGTCATCTCCTCCTCTCCTGAAGGCTCACCTGGAACACAGCTGGCTTCCCCTTCCCAAGCATTTTCCTCAGCAAGGGTAATCCTGCAGTCAAAGGGCTCTGAGCTACTGGAAGCCAGCAGGGCAGAAGAAAAAAAAGAGGATAATTTGCTGCTGCAAAGGAATGACTGTTTCTACTTAAAATCACCTCAGTTTATTAATACAATGGAATTCTGTACTGGAATTACAAAGATTAAAAAGCGTCTAGATTGTAGGAGTGTGGTTAAACAGGTTTTGGCTGATCTATACTTTATAACGCCTAGTCTGGCTGTTACAGGTATTGGCACCATAAAAACCAGCCTCCACTTGTTCCTACCAAGAACGCTTGCCTTCTGGGAATTTCCAACCCATTTGGAAGGTGATTTTTTGTGTGTTGGAGGCACCAATGTTTTCCTGCTAGGTGATGATGACTAAGAGTAGACTAGGTCTTCTAAACATGCCTCCCCTGTCCTTTACCCCCTATGGATAGCCAGCACCTGCTCACCCTCCCTTAATTCAGCATTGGCTTTACTGGTCTTATAGAGTCAAACAAGAATTTTTGGTTTTCATTCATTTTAGTGGAGAGTTTGTTTACTCTGAACTGAATGCAGTGGGAGGTAGTGGCTTGCTAAGTTATGGGTTGAGGTACAGATTCCAGGGCCTTTTCTTTATGATTTGGTTGACTGGGTCATAGCTGATTGATCTGCAGTTCATTGCTAATACTGGCCAGAGGAATTTGGCTTTATTTGATTTATATCAAGTTTAATGGTAATACTGGTTAGGTTCATTTGCTCACATCTGGCAGAGGTGTGTTGGAATTGAGGGTCAGAATGCACCCACAGCAACCTTTAGGGTGATTCGTGATCTCTGTCCATCTTGGAGATCAGGATTTCAGGAGCCATGAGTTGGATAGGGGATCAGCTTTGGAACCAATTTTCCTCACCGGAGACACTGAAGCACTGGATGAGGGCTGACACAGCCTGTTGTTGTTGTTTGGGGCGTTCAAGCTGACTCTGACTTTTGGTGACCATTTTATAGGGTTTTCTTGCAAAGAAATGGACATTTGCAGTTGCCTTCCTCTATAGCTGAGTTATTGTGACTTGTTCAAGCTCACCCAGTGGGTTTCCAGGGCTGACCGGGCATTTAAACCCTGGTCACCAAGAGTCCTACGCCATTTCCGCACTAGAGTTTTATAGTGCTATGATTCTGCTTGAAACATCCTATGGAATCCTGGGGTTTGCAGTTTCGGGAGGGGCCGGCCAGCCCCTCCCTAAACTGCAAACCCCAGGATTCCGTAGGATATTTCAAGCAGAATCATAGCGCTATAAAACTCTAGTGTGGAAATGGCCCTAGTCCAACACTCAAATCATTACACCATACTGGCTCTGGTGACAGGAAGGCGCTCCATTATAACAACAACAATGTTTTATTTTGTAGCCACCTCTCCCCAAGGCTTGAGGCAGGGTACAACATAGATTAAAATCTACTATATACAAATCAAAGTTTGTGAGTGAGTTTGTCTGTTTGTCTGTGTCAGGCAGGTGAAGACCAGCTTAAAATCAACTGGGTAGGCCTGCTGGAAGAGATAGGTCTTTAATACTTTTTAAAATTCAGACAGTATGGTTAGCTGTCAAATCTCTTCTGGTAGGTCATTCCACAGTCTAGGAGCAGGTGACGAAAAGCTCCTCTGGGTGACCATTGCCAGTCTAGACCTGCCTGGTTTAAGCAAATGGCCCCCAGAGGACCTGAGTGTATGCGGCAGATTGTGCAAGAGGAGGTGATCCTGCAGGTAATTTAGACCCAAATCATGTAGGGCTTTAAAGATAATAACCAACACTTTGTACCTTGCCTGGAAACTAAGTGACACCCAGTAGAGTGATTTTACTGTCGGAGTTATACGCTCACTCCTGAATGTATCTGTAACCACTTTAGCTGCCATATTTTGGACCAGCTGGAGTTTCCAAACTTGGTACAAAGGTAACCTAAAATATAATGCATTGCAGAAATCCAACCTGAGTGTGTGCACTATTATATTTAGGTCTTCCAATTCTGGGAAGGGGTGCAATTGGCATATCAGCCGAAGTTGATAATAAGCACTCCTGAATGTTGCATCTATCTGAGCTGATATTTGGAAAGACAGATCCAGGAACACTCCCAAGCTGCAAACAGAGTCTTTCAAGGGGAGTGTGACCCCATCCAGAACTGGTTGACACACTTCCATCCTCAGATTAGGACCCTTAATAGTAAGCACTGCTGCCTTGTCTGAAGTCATTGTCAATTTGTTTTCCATTGATGTGGGCCTATGAAGAGGACATGCATTTTGCGCCCCCCTTTCTTCAGGTGTGGGTGGATTTGCTCACTTGTTTCTTTGGGTTTGTTGCCTATACAGAATGGAACTACCACACCGGTTGTCCCTACTTTACTGTATCTCATTAATGTTAGTTAATAAAAGGAGGCCCTAGTTAAATCCATTTCTTGTGTTACACCTCTTTATTACTCCTTTCCCACCTACCTACAAAGTCATACCAAGTTCAGAGACACTCTTTCTCCAACTATCCCAGGAGCTGACAGAAATGAATTGGGCAATTCTAGGCTCTCCTGCTTTTTTTAAAAGACATTAGCACGAAAACCCTCAGGACAGCATTGAGAGGTTGACAAATCCTTGCCTGAAAAGGGTTGGCTGATCCATTGTTTTGTCATCCAGCTGCCTTTCAAGGATGAGACTCTAAGTGTGTTCCTGGTAAGCAGATAATGAGTTCTCAAAAAGGCAGCCAAAGTATTGTCAATTAATCACTGGGTTTAATCCATTAATAAGCAGACTGGGAAGTGATGCTTTTGCCTGAAAGGATGATGGTATTGGCTGATTGAAAAGGGGATAGGAAGACAGCCATTTTGATTTTATTTTGAGAAAACACAGGGGGGTTGGAGAGTATTTATGCTGAGGCACAGGACTTGCAGGCAGACTGTCCTAGGTGATGGATGGGTTACCACATCTGGGCTGCAATCTTGCATACCTCAGCATAGTGCTGTAGTTCTGCATTTGGAACTACACTATGCTGAGCCATCTACCATCATCACCAACCTACCATATTGCCTCTAAAGCCAGCCCGGACAAGTTGTGCAGTGGGGCTGTTGAACTGCAGAATCATCTGGCTATGTCCTCATAGCCAGTCATGAAGCAATTACAGTCATCCCTCTGCATTTGCTAGGATTAGGGGCACAGGACCCCTGTGAAAGTGGAAGAACCATGAATAACTCTAGGCCTTCTCAAACCATATTTAACACACAAAAAAGTATGATTACCGTATTCAACCTGCCGTGGATTCCTTTGAGGCATCAGGTTCTTCACGAGGCAAAAGTGGATGGCCGGTGGGACTTCCTGCCACCTCCACTGTTGCTCCACACCATTTTTAACAGGGACTTACAAGCCTTCTTCACAATTTCTCAGTCTCATGAGGCTTGCGGTCCCTATTTAAAAATGGCATAGGGAGCTAGCAGAAGTGACAGCAAATAATTCGTGAATAGTCAAATCCGCAAAAGTGAAACCCACAAATGTGGAGGGCTGACTGTATATCATCTATTGAGGTCTGCCAGAGTTCTCCAGAGGTATCAGCAGCTGAGGTTATCATTTTGCAGTGGTTCCAGGGGCATAGCCATAGTTTCTGCAATTCCCTGCCACTATCATCATGGTGGAGTCAGTGAACTTGATCTTCAATTGCTGGAATGCAGCCCATTATAACATGTCTGTAAAATGTAGTGTTGTTTCTTGTAGTAGATTAATGACCACACCATCTGTGCCTCAAAAAGGGTGATAATTAGACATTCATACCCGAGGTGTTAGAGATAACCTATCTGATGGCATTACTCTAGCAGCTGCATAGGGGTTTCCAAATATTATCTTACTTAATAAACATTTGTTTTAATATTTAGGTGAGCAGGTATACTTACATATGAGAATCAGCATGGTGTAGCAGTTTGACTGATGGACTATGACTCTGGAGACCACAGTCTGAATCCCTGTTCAGCCATTGAAAAACCCACTGACCTTGGGCAAGTCATACCCTCTCCACCTCAGAGGAAGGCAATGGCACCCCCTCCACCGCCCGGACAGATTCCGGCAAGAAAACCCTGTGATGGGTTCACCTTAGGGTTGCCATGAATTGGACATGAGTCAGAAATGACTTGAATAATACACAACAACCATTGACAGCTGATCTATTACAGTGGCTAAGCCCGCAAAGTGTGAAGCCGTGCTGTGTCAGACCAGCTGTCTGAGAGAGCTAGCGTGGTATAGCGGCTGGAGAGTTGGGGCTTTGACTCTGGAAGCTCAGAGTTCAAAACTCTGCTCAGTCATGGAAACCTACTGCGTGACCATGGACAAGTCACACCCTTTCAGCCTCAGAGGAAGGCAAAAGCAAACAAATTTTGCTAAGAAAACCCTGTGATAGGTTTGCCTTAGGGTCACCGTAAGTTGGAAATGACTTGAAGGCACACAACAAAAACAAGCATACTTATGAAATAAAATCAAATTGGGGTTTGTAATAATACTCTGCCTTGAATCAGCAACTGTGTGGCATCCTATCAGTGACATATATCCACATACGTGTGGTTTATAGACACTTATGGCTCTTTCTTGATGGTGTACATGGAGCTATTCTCTGGCCACTTGTTGTCCATCCTCTTTCACAATCTCCAGGAAGGGCTGCTGTTGTTGGATAGTGGTGAAGGGAGGGGGCAATTTGGCCAAAAAAGATAAAGCTGCTTCAGACTCCAGGGGGAAAGAAAAGGAGGGTGCATGCCATCTGTCAGTGCACCCTTGTTTCTTTCCCACTCTGAGCTGAGACCAGCTGCTGCTTCTTCATCTGGAATCCCACCCACCCCCACCCCGCCCCGAATGGGAAGTAGCGCCAGGGCCCTCTCCCAGGGTTTGACAGCTGCTGAGGAAGTCAGGAGAAAACATGGAACTCTGTGGGCAGAGTGTTGGACTCTGCCTGGTCCAAGTGGTTGCCCCTAGTTTCCAATTCCATGTGGAAACTGGATTTCATGAACAGATTGCGCCTGTAATTTTGGGGCTGGCTGGATTTCTTGTTGGATAGAACTTGTGAAGTTAGCTGTCAAATTGTTCATCCTTCTTACACCTTTATTACTGAAAATAATTTATCTGAAGTGCTACTGGGGAAAAATTATGAGTACATTATGATGGGGCGGTCAGAATGTAGGAGCTGTTGTGGCAAAGGCATAATTTGACTTGAGCTTATAGCCTCTTAAAACTGGTTTATGATTAATGAGCTGGTTTATACCTAGGCTTGCCAGACTGAAAACTGGAGAGGGCTCCCCTACCTTCCGTGGTTGTGTAGGAGAGGGATTTTCAGCAGGTGTTGCTTGTTACCTGATTGCATCACAAGCAACACCTGCTGAAATTCCCTCTTCTACACAACCATTAAGGGTACAGAAGCTGTCTCCTCACGCTGGAAACCCTACAGGACCAAGAAAATGTCTGTTCTATGACTACACATATAGTTGCCAGAGTGAAAACTAGGGAGGGCTCCTGTGCCTTTAATGGCTGTGTGGGAGAGGGGATTTCAGCGAGTGTTACTTGGTACCTGGTTGCATAACAAACTACACTTGCTGAAACTCCCACTTCTATACAACCACGAAAGGCACAGGAACTTCCTTTAGTTTTCAGTTTGGCAACTCTAACATCAGCTGAATTTATTTGTAGAACAGAAAAATCAATCTGGAAAAGGCGGTTCAGAAAAACAGAATTAAAAACAACAAGCAAGCAAGGAGAGCAGAACATTTAGAAAAGTTTAATATAGAATTAACTATTTAAACCATGATTTAAAAAAAAAAAAATTAAGGAATTTTCTTCATTTGAAAAATGAAACCAATAGATTACCAATGAGAGATTTAAAAACTATGAGAGGGGATGCTGAAAGAAATTGATAAATATTTAGGTGACACACAGACATGTAAAGAATGGAAAATAGAGAAAGGAAGACCTTTGGATTCCACTTTGGGTACCATTCTTGGGTAAAAGGTGGAATGTAAATAAAGTGATTTGATTGATTGATTGACTAATTGATTGATTGATTGGATTCTAATTCTTGGCTAGTGCAACTTGAAATAAGCATTTCATGAAAATAAAAAGTACACAATAGGAAAAATTATAATATTGGCCACAATCCTGTATGGAAGTTATGTCTTTGTTGATGGACTTACGTATGCGGGAATTAGAATTGGACAGTTTCAAAATGTCTATATCCAGAAGGGGCCTCCTGTTACGTTACTACACAGCAGAACCAGCACAGTGACTGTTACACAATGGGTCCAATGCCCAACAGAACCAAGGCCAAACTAGACTCCTGCCATTATCCTGATATGAATCTTTGCAAGTCACTAACAGGCTTTCTTAGCTCTTCTGCTACTTAATTAAGTATACATAAAGTTAAGTAAACAGTGTTATGAGATTCTGGTGGGTGTCTCTGATACTTAAAATTGATAGATTCCTGCGGTATATCCATACTACAGAATTATAACATTTTAATACCAATTTAATTGCCATGGCTTCATCCTATGGGATTCTGAGAGACATTCAGAATTCTCTGCCAGAGAGATCTAATACTGTAATACAGAAGAACTGTCTACAGCCGTGATTCCAAGGTATCTAATGAGCAGGAACCAGCCATTATTTTTTTTCCAATAAGCCAGAAACCCATACTGTATTTGTCCTCATTCACTACGAGTATTTCTTTCTTTCTTAGAAACTTGCCAGGGGCCAACAGCCCACGGCTCATGGAGTTACACCAGTCCATGGACCATCATTTTTACTAGCATGGGAATAGAGTGCTCTAGTAGAGAACTCTAAGGATCTCAACAAACTACACACCCCAGAATATCATAGGATGGGGCAAGAGCACGTCAGGTTGTATCAGACTGCTATAATTGTGCAATGTGGCTGCACTCCAGATGTTTTAATTGCGGGAAATGTAGGAGGAGTTTTAAATATGGACACTTGCAGACAAAAAAGTGTGCTTTATTATTTTTATAGCATATACACATGCCACAAGCCACAGCACAGGGCTGCAGCTGAGAGAGAAGTAGGAGATCCTAGTATCATTTCAAATTCCTTGAGAAGAAAAGTCTGATAAATGAATACACAGCTGTGCAAGAATCCAAGTTTTAAAATTATGATTTCTACTTATTCATAACTGTGCAAACATTTTGAAAAATAGGCTGTCGCCTCCTCTCTCCTATGTTCAACTACCTTGAATATAGATGAAGAAGGAAGAATAGCCCATCTCTGCAAATCCTCCCCTTCCTTGAAGTCCAAAAAAAAAAAAAAAAAAGGCAGGAAAAATATTGTAGAACAGGTTCTACAGCTTTGAAGCCATTCCCGCTGGTAGTTAGAAATGATTACTTATTTGTAATTAACTCATATCTGCAACAGCCAGGGGATAATTATGTTACCTAATGTTTGCAATGTAATGGAGGAGAGCTCACTGTCTTCATACCCTCTAACATTTCACAGATGAAAACTGAGACACATCTGAATGAAAAACATAACAATGTGGTCAAGATACCAAAAATTAATGAGGAAGAACATATGAGCTAGGGAGGCTACAACAGTTTGATTTTGTAGGAGCCTACTGGGAAGCCAGCGTTGTGTAGTGATTTGAGTGTTGGACTACAACCCTGCAGACCATGGTTTCCATCCCTGCTTGGCCATAGAAACCCACTGGGTGACTTTGGGAATGCCACATACTCTCAGCCTCCAGAAAACTCCATGACAGATTCACTTTAGGGTTGCTATAAGTTGGAAATGATTTGAAAACACACAACAACTACTAGGAAGGGCAGATTCCCCCCTCTTCCTATTGTTGAGTTAATGGAGCATGAAGTACTTGTGCACCTTGACCTCAGTTTGCAACAAGTGCATTTAGTTGAAGACAAACAGGGAAGAGGAGAGAGAAACTGGGACATGTTGAAAGTAACTGAAAAAGTGGGAGGGTAGAGGATTAATTGGAATTGTCCCTCTCAAACGGGGTCAGTTGGGATGCTATGGGTTCAACTACTCTTAGGCCCTTACTGCACTACTGCCCCATCCTGGCATGGGGACATGCTGAAGCTGTTCTGTGACGCATGCTACCACATGATATCATCGCGGTCCTATTCCTGTCATGTCCCCAGCCATTGCGATCCTGTGTTATATTATATCTGGAAAAAAATCCAGCAATAGGCTCCTTCTGCATGGCGATTGAGTCAGCTGGTGCTGTGTGGGAAAGATGAAAGCACTATCAAAGCACTTCCTTCCTCAATGCAGCACCAGAGGAGGCCTTCTGCACTGCAGAAGGAAGGAAGTGCCCTGAATGCTACCATCCGCTGGCAGCTGGCCAGATGCAGAGAGGAGTGTTCAGGACATGCTCCCATCCCACCAATGGCACTGCTGGGATGATGCTGGAATGTTGCAGGATCATGGTGTAGTGTGGTAAGAGCCTTAGAGTTAGAGGAGTGTGTTGCTTTAATACAGTAGGCCCTCCATATCCACAGAATCTGTATCCACAGATTCAACCAACCTTGGCTTGAAAATATTTTTTTTTTAAATTCCAAAAAGCAAACTTTGATTCTGCCATATTATATAAGGGATGCCGTTTTACTACACTATTGTACATAAGGGGACTTGAGCATCCATACATTTTGGTATCCACAGGGAGCCCAGGAACCAAACCCTAGTGGATACTGAGGCCCACTATAATTTGGTGTGTTTGGTACCACAGCATGGCCATGTTGGCTGGGGAATTCTGGGAGCTATAGGCCAAAAAAGTAACTTTTGTGATAACTTAATTGGTCTGCACTGAACAATATCAGCAGGAAACACAGCTCTGGTAGAACTTAGTACCATCTAGGGGAAGAAATTAATTCCAGTTTTCTTCTTGAGCAGAATTTATTCAAGTTGAACCACCTGGACCAAATGTGGCCCAGAACACATTTTCTGTGAGGAAATTTATACATTTGGAATTTGTACTCTGATCTAGGCTGCAAAAAAAGTACTTAATATGTACATTTGGGGGAAAAAAGTTGTGTGCATTTTAATGCTCACAAACATGCTTTAATCAATAAGAGAAGAATGTACACAGCAATGCATAAACATTTTTGTGCCAGAAGGGGGAAAGAAGAAGTCTGCAATTCCTTGAGCTGGAGTGAGCTTTAAGGTGGAAATCAGAAAGTCTCCAAAAGCTCAGCTTTTGCTTATTGGAACATCTCCCAGCATTCATAACCATGGAAGGTAGCGCTGATAGGAATTGAAATCCAAAACATCTGAAGGACATTGGGTTGTGGAAGGCTGCATGATTCTTAGGACTTGCCCACCATATGTGGAGAATTGTCCGCTTGCCCAATTGTCCCATAACAAAGTCCTGAACTTGGTTGCTTCCTCTCTCAAGATTGTAGTCCTTTATGTACTTACCATCTGAAGAGATCTGCAAAAGATTACAGTGTAGAAGTCCTTCAGCAATGCCGAGACATTACTTTTCCACATTTAGGTGCCAGAGGTATTAAAACGGACGTTCTACACAGCACTTATTAAGGAACAATTTATACAGCGATGCCCTTCCTCACAGCAATAATTTTCTATTATGTCTACATACAAGTAAGTTCCCAACAATGTTGTTAATTAAAGTTTTGCTTACGCAGTTTCTGCCCCCTTTATGGCTTCCTTCTTATGTCTGCCATGGGGCAGAGCAAATTATTAGTATTATCCATGAGGAAGGATTAAGCCTGACATATTGAATTAAGCAAAGAGAAAGAAGGACTCAGATGTTCCATGTATCTAAATGAATCCTAGAATCTTGTCACAATAGAATGATGTTATTTTAATTGGAGTTCCTGGTTGACTTAAAGTAGCTGTTAACAAGAACTGGGGCACTGATGGAAGAATAGCTTAGGCTTCCACTTGTCATAAGTGCTGAGTCAAAATTGACAGTCCATCAGTAATCCCAGACTTTGGGTGTGGGAATCTGGAGAAAGGATTTAGGGAGCTGCTAGAGTTTCATCAGTTCCCCTGTTTAGATGCCACCTTGCACTCGTGCAAGGGAGCACATATCTACCTGCTTGCATATAAATCATGGATTGGCAAAATGCGGACTAAGGGCTACACTGGGAGCTTGTGGCCCCTTTGATGCCCCCAAACTTCAGTCTGCAAACTACTAAAGAACATTCCCAAAAGTATTTTGTTGTTTTTCTGAGTCTTCAAGTTGACTCTGACTTACGGTGAATCAATTTTAAGATTTCCTTGGCAAGATTTTTTTTTTTTTTTTGCAAGTCTTATCCAAGGTTATCCAGTGGTCATCCAAAGTGATCCAGTTGGTTTCTAGGGCTGAGTAATTATTTGAACCCTGATTTCCTGGAGGCCTAGCCCAACACTCAAACCCCTAATTGCACTATGTGCTCACTATCAATATGTCTCAGGCCATTTCTGCATGGCTTCGCTGTCCTGCAACAGGGATGCATTGGCAGTGGTCTGCGATTCATGCTTTTGCATGACATCGTTGCAGTTCCTCTGTCAACGTGTCTCCACCTGTAGTGATTGCGGAATGGAAAAAAAACCCTGTTAATGGCCCACAGTCGCACGATGCTCCTGTCATCACCAATCATGTGGAACAGGAGGAAGCGTGATGTAGGTGCTTCCTTCCCCAGTGCAGCGTGGGAACGAGGCAGGGAGCTGTCTGGGTACAGAGGGAGCGTTTGCGTCATGCTCCCATCCCAGCAAAGGCACTGCCAGCATCGTGACAGGACTATGGTGGGAACCAGTAAGGTGTGGAAATGGCCTCCATGAGCTACAATTTTGCTCTTGAGATGTCAGTTCACCTGCTAGCCTTTTTAGAATAGGGCAGCAAACCTTAGAAAGAAAGAAAAATAATCAGAGGTGAGTTGTCATCTTAACTAGGGAACTCTGGGGGATATAGTCTAAAAGAATAACTATTCCAAGCTTGGAACTTCAGTCTTTTATAATCTTTTGCCATGTTTTTAAGCAGCCAGATTTGGGCTAGGTGGAGTCTAAGCACAGAAATTGATGACATTTTTGATGCTGCCTGAATCTGTTCTCCAGCTTTTCCACACCCAAAGCTTAATAACACTGATGAATCTGGGCTGTCAATACTGAGCCAGCATTTTTTATTTATGGAGCCCAAGCCACTTCTTCAAATGATGCCCCAGTTCTTTGTCAACAGGCAACCCAAGTCAATTAGGAACTTCAATTAAAATAAAATCTTCCTCTTGGGAGCAGCTTCCGGTAATATTTTAGCCAAGTCCTCAGCCTTATTCTTATTGGTTAGTCTCAACTAGAGTAGATCCATTGAATCAAACATTGAATTTGAAGTCAACACATAGGTATCCATTTAGCTAATAGATCCGTTGTACTTGGGACAAACAATAGTCCTCCCTCTCTCTTTGGAGGTGAGAAAAAGAAAAGTGCTGTGGTAGAGTGGAGTATCCAAAGCAATTTTAGCAATCTTAACCTCCAAGTGTTTCTAAGATGAAGCTGCACAGTGGCAAAGATACACCTTCAAACTTCTTTAAACTGGGACGAGATGCTATGAGACAAAACAAGAACATTAGCACAGTTATGGTGGCCTGTTTAGTTCAATGTTTTGAAATTAGCCAACCAGTTGCCTCTAGCTGACAGCACCCTCCTCGCCTGTATTCTGAAGCGACTGGTATAAAGAGGCACACCGCTTCTGACCCTGGAGGGAATACATAGCCATCAAGATGCACATACGCTCCAACTGTCTTGATTTGGCAAGAACAGTGACAATTAATTCTCTGCCATCTTACTTTTTCAGCTGCTTTTAAAATGTCCCAGTTTCTCTCTTCCACCTCCCATTTTCCCCCTTTGGTTTCAGTTGCTGCAAACTCAGTTCAAAGTTCAAGGATAGTTTGCACTCAATTAGCTCAATGAAGGGGAAGGGACAGGAGGGGGTAGAATCTTGCCATTCTCAGCAGGCTTAGCCAAAAGTAAACTGCTGCAGCCTTTCCTAGCCTGTGTGTTCTTCCTCATTAATAATTTTTGCTGTCTTAACCACACTCTGAGGCTACTTAGCTACATGTGCCCAGTTTTCATCTGTGAAATGTTGGAGGTGATAGAATAGTAGCCATTGACAGCCCTGTCCTCCATGAATTTGTCCAATGTTTTCTGTTAAGATTGTCTCAAATGGCTGGCTGCACCTGGTGAAAGCAAATGCCCCTGTCCTAAGTATGCATAGTGGGAAGGAGTACATAATATTTTCTTTTCTAAATCTCCCACCATTCACCATCAATAAATAACTCTGTATTCAAGGGAAGCTCTTCTCCCTATTCAGTTTCTCCAACAGTGCAAAATTACATCTGTCTCTATCATGTCAGGAAGGAAGGACGGAACGAAGGAAGGAAGGAAACATTGGTGGTGGTGAATCTGCTCTAGGTTTTAGTCCAAACTTTAGAAAAACTAAAAGATAGTCCTTTAAAGTTCCTATTAAATTCTATTAAATTCCATGCTCCACCAACATGGAAGCCACCAGCTGCTGGGAAGAGCTGGGATGGCCCGAGAAGGTGATGAGTGGTATAGACTCATATACCTTCCCCTAGCTAGACAAGGGAAGGTGATATGTCTGTGAACCATTTCACATGCTATAATTATAGTTCTATGATTCATTTATAGTTGTCATAGATTTGTAGTTTGGTGAGGCACTGGAGCTCTCTGGCAGAAGACTCCAAATTCCCTTTCCTAAACTGCAGATCCCAGGATTCTATAGGATGGAACTGTGACAGTTGAAAGTGGGATCATTGTTGTACCTGTGCATTGTGAAAGGGCCATCGGAGTGAGGTCTCTCTGTATAACAGGAAGTCAGTCTGTGTGGGAAATGGGTCTGAAAAGGAGGCAGAGAGCTGACCTGGCTCTCTGATGGAAATCCTGTGGAGCTTTGGGATCCCAAGAGAAGTGTGTTTTGATGGCTTGCATACATGTTGAAATAAAACTGGTAGTGGTGGTGTCTCTTCAAGTCATTTGAGATCTTCAAAGGAGGCCTGTTGTGCGTCCCAACACCTCATGAAGTTAGGTTGGTAGATACATGTAACAGGACTTTCTCTATAGCAGTACCTTGACTGTGGAACTCCCAAGCCATGGAAGTTAGGCTGGTCCCATCTCTTTTAAACTTCTAGTGGGCAGCCAAAACAGTGCTGCTCCACATGGCATTCAGTGTTGAAATGGCTGTTTTAACTGTTTTAAAATTGGGTTCTAGGATTGTTTTAACATTTCTTTTAGGACTTTTTAAACAGCTCATTAACGTTTTTTAAAAACATTTTTATTTCAGTATTGTTTTAACTGATGTTTATTTGCTCCTTGCCTTGGGAGCCCTGTGGCTGGAAGGTGATACAGAAATATTTTAAATAAATAAATAAATACATTTCAAGCTCATGGCAACCTGAAGGCAAACATAGCATGGGTTTTTCTTGACAAGATTTGTTCAGAGGGGGGTTGTCACTGCCTTCTCCTGAGGCTAAGAGAGCAGTGGCGGCGCTTGGAGTGTGGGGAAAGCAGGAGGGGAGGTGGGGCTACAGCACAAGGGGTGTGGTCACTGTGCTGGGAGTGTGGCTGTGGTGTGTGGGGGTGTGGCCAAGGCATGTGGGGGTGTGGCCAGGGTGTGCATGGGCATGGCTACGGGCCAGGATGCCTCAAAAACATTGCCGCTCGGGGTGAAACGCCCCCCGCCCCCCCATCCCTATGTGACTGTAAGAGAGTGTGACTTGCCTAAGGTCTCCTAGTGGTTTCCATGGCTGAGTGGGAATTTGAACCCTGGTCTCTAGAGTCCTAGTCCAATCAATACACTGTAATCCCCTATTTCTCCCATATTCCCTTTCTTTGTTAGATTGTATGCCTTTGGCAGGATTTTCTGATTTTACTGTTTTATTTTTATACACCATCACAGACCCTGATCACACTATAATAATACAAAAAAATGGTAAGTCTCCAGTGACCTGCTTCTAAGAGAATTGAACTCTGGCAGTGGGCATTGGAATCCTTCAAACTTCTCACTGCTCTGAAGCGGGGTACGTGAGCGTAATAATGAAAATCCAAAAGAACCCAAATTATCTGTTTAAACCTGCAGCAGCACCTTCAGTGCCTGAAGGAATACAAAATTCCAAGTCTTTGTGGTTTAGAGCCTAAAAAGGATGATTCTAGCTTGCTGATCAAAGACCTTTTGTCAGAGAATGGCCGATGGGATGTGTTGTGATTTTATAAATCTTATCTAAATGTCGTGTTCATTTACCTGAGATTTGGCCTGTCAGAATAAACCCTGACTGATTAGAAGTAATGTAATGTCTGATGGATGATCAGGGCTTGGCTGAGATTTCTGCCTAGCCTGGATGTTGTAACGTTCTTTGCCGACTGACACGTCTCTGGCTGTCTGCCTTTTTCTCAGGTCACATTCAACAGCTTTGACAAGAGTACTAAGAGTGCACCAAACTAGACATGATACTTGCCATGTAGACACTGGAAGCTTACAACTTTTCTGTATTATTATAGTGTGATCAGGATCTGTGATGCTGTACAAAAATAAAACAGTAAAAACAGAAAATCCTGCCAAAGGCATACAAATAGTCCTTGTATCATTGTTTTTCTTTCACAAAGAGCTGTGATGGAGAAGGAGATGCTACTCTGGATTGGGACTGTGGGGGTGGGGGGGTGCTTTTTGACCTGTACCTTGGCTGTAGTCCTGACTGGAATCACTCCCTCAACCAGAGGAGAGCTTGGAAACATTCCTTTTTTGGACTACAACTCCCAGAATTCCTCTAGTCAGTGTGGCCAGTAGCCATGATGGCCGGGAGAGTCTGAGAGATATACTTTGTTTGTTTAGGTGAAAAAGTAAAGTTTCCGAGCTCTATTACAACAGAGAAATTCCATTTTCTTACAGTGCTCTGGTCCCTAAGCTGTCAGATAAGTGGGGACTGCCTGCAAGAAATTTGCTGTAATAAAATGGTGGCCCAAGGCATTTCATCAACACCCTGTGAATCATCAGGCTACTTAAATTGATAGAACATAAAAAAATTAAAATTTCTGAATAAAACTTTCCTAAATTCCTATGAAAATCAATATGCAACCAAATAGGCATTTAATGTTATAAGTTTTTATTTTATTTCTATGAACTCTGACTTCACGCTAAATTGCTTTTGATTCTATCTCCGTGACTCACACTCCACAGCCATGTTATTATTTCCCCACTTCCACTATCCAAATTGGTAGGATGCATTGGCAAGGATGTATTTGGCCCCTGGTGGGTTCCAAATGAGAAGTGACCTTCAGATCTTCTGAAATTGCCTCCCCTGCTTTAGAGGAAGATCTTCTGCCCTCAAACCCATTCCTTACAAGCTGGCATCAAAGAGTGTGCTGGCAATGCCACCTCTTATATAACATAAGGGCTTTTAAAACATTTTTTGCAGGATGCACTAACTGTTCTTTCTTCATGGGGCTCAGCACAGGAATGACTGACACAGAGATTGTCAAAAGACAAGACGACAAATCCTCCTCTGTCCTCAACTACCTCCTCCATCAACTGCCATCAACCACCGGAAGAGTTAAGCATCCGGTTGAGGACGAAGGAAATGGGAAGTGCTGCAACTGGCAACAGTGGATAAATAATTCATGAGCCCCATTGCCACACAATGAAACTCATTCCCGGGGCAGGACTGAGTCAGGATGCTTTATCATTGACAAGCACAACACAGAGGCTTACCTTTGGCCTATTTTGTAAGCTGTCACGTCAACCCCTTCAGATTCAAAAGGAGATGACACTGCTTCAGGACCTAGAAAGAATCACTAATTCATAACATGTTTTCCTCTAACTAATTAACTTCTCTGATGTTTCCCCCCTGTAATGGGAACACACCTAGTCACATTTCTAAAGTACTGAAACATGTGAAACCTGAGTTACATTACTGGTGTAACTAGTGATGGCTAGCATCCTGTTAAGGATCTACACACATATACGTTTCCATTATTATCTCCTTCCTTCGCAGCACCCAGAGCCACTCACCTAGATGAACTGTATAGCCTCTGAAACCTGCCCCCATGGCCTCACGGGGAGCAGGTAGGATTGGAGAAGCATCTGGCTATGTTGCTATAGCCAGATGCAAAATGTTTACGTTAGTGCTGGGACTTTAAGAGAAGCTCAGCATTAATGTAATCATTTTGTGTCTGGCTATGAGGACGTAGCAAGATGCTTCCCTGATCCGGCCTGCTGCTCATTGGGCATGGAATGGCTGTGCAAGGGTGTGGGGTAAGGAGATTCAGAGCCTCTATGGGAGTTCCTGGTGGGTGTTGTATGTAGCTCATCTTAGCACCGGTCCCCATGCAAAACCAGTACATTACACTGAGTTATGTAGAACTGCAGCCTACACTTCTAGTTACTTTACTGTAATTTTATTGGTGTGCAACAGGTGATCAGGATATTAACCAACTGGTTTCTTTTTAAAAAATGCTGTAATGAGGAACAACAAATTCCTAAACACTACAATTAGTAATGGACATTCCTTATTTTTAAAAGATCAGTTTCTAAGCTGAATATGCCATTCAAATGAGCAGGCCATTCAAATAAAAAGCACTGAGTCTAACAACAGAGAAAATATGTATACAGATGCACATCTTTCAAGGTAGTAATCTCACCCTCAGATTCCTCCCCCTGAGGACTGAAGAAGAGGGGCCAGGGCCTCAGATCTGTTCCTGAGGTGGTCTCACAAATGGAGGCTACTAGAAAGCTTTAGTAGTAGTAGGCCTACCAATGACACTACCTTTCCATGGAATGCTCCTGTGAGGCAAGAGGCTATGCTGATGGCAACAGTGCTGTTAGATCTCTCATGTCAGAGAGGCTTTTGCTGAGAAGGCAGACTAAATGTGCCAAACAGCTATCGGGCAGCAGCAGTAGTAGGGGGTGACACTGGTGGAGGATCTCTGAGAGACAATGGCAGTTGCTGCATAGCTAACAGTTAGTACTGCACAGAAGGAGGCAAGATAAATGAGAAACGTCAAATCTCTATGTTAGGTTCAGGAAATGTAGAGGCACTAGGGATCATATTGCAAACCTACATTGGATAATGGAATACACCAAAAATTTCAGAAGAATATCTGCCTGTGCTTCGTAGATTATAGCAAAACCCTTGACTGGGTAGATTGGGTAAAAATTATAGATCGCTCTTAAAGAAATGGATGTGCTACAACATTTGATTGTCCTGATGCATAACCTGAACTCAAGAAAAGAGGCTACCAGCGGGACAAAACCTAGAAAAATGGAATGGCTTCCAACTGGCAAAAGGGTCAGGCAAGGCTGTATTTTATCACCCTATCTGTTTAAGTTATTCACTGAATGTATCATACATGAAGCAAGATTAGACTTGGAGTTAGGAACATGAAAATTGGAGGAAAGGACATCAGCAATTTAAGATATGCAGATGGTATCATCCTGCTAGCATAAAATAGCAAGGACTTGGAACAAGTACTGAAGAAAATGAAGGAAGAAAGTGCAAAGGCAAATTTACAGTTGAATGTCAAGAAAACAAAAATCATGACAATGAAGATATTGAAATAATTCAAGATTTTCCATACCTAGGTTCAGTCATTCATGAGAATGGAGACTATGGTCAAGAAATCAGAAGAAGACTAGGGCTGAAAGGGCAGTTATGATGGAACTAGACAAGATCCTGAATTGTAAAGACATCTCATTGAATATTAAAGTTAGGATTGTTCATGCCATGAAACGTAAAACATAAAACACAAATAAACAAATAGAATGCAACCAAACAATTATCTTGGTCAAAATATTAGATATGATTGTATGTTGTCTTCACATTTTATATTCCAGCAGTTGATAAATATCAGTTTTCCAATGAATTTATATGATTCTGTCCCTCATTCCTTCTTTTACAATTTTAATATTCTTATTATAGAATTTTTTTCCTTCTTCTGCAAAAACACAATTCCGGGGCAGCTTACAATGCTGAAAATGCTTTTGTTGCAGAAACAATACTGTGTAAAACCATCCACCAATGAGGAAGGGTCAGCAATGAAGAGTAAAAAAAATAAAAGCATTACTTGCCGCAATAAAAGGCTATCAAAATAAAAGTCAAAATAAATATGTGCTAACAACGATACTCTACAGGAAAAGAGCATTCTATATTCTAGGTGCAACTACTGAGATGTCCTGCTTTCTTATGGCACTCAGGCCATTTCTGAACTAGACTGTTATAGCACTATTATTCCTCTTTCAACACCCTATAGAATCCTGGGGTTTGCAGCCTCAGTGGCCCCTCCCTAAACTGCAAACCTCAGGATCCCATAGGATGTTGAAAGTGGAATAATAGCGCTATAACAGTCTAGTGCAGAAATGGCCTCAGACACAGCCCTGGGAGATATTATTCTTAGACCCCCCCAGTCCAGATTGGAACATTCTCTCCAGCTGTCCCAATTTGGTAGGAACTGTTCTAATTCATCCTCTGTTATCTCCATTTTCCAGCTGCTTTTAGAATGTCCCAGTTTCTCTCTCTCACTCCCACTTTCCTTTTTGTACTCAGCTTACTTCAATTGCTGCAAACTAAGTTCAAAGTTCAAAAGTGGTTTGCACTCAAAAAATTCAGCAGAGAAGGGGAAGAATCTTGCCCTTCCCATTAGGCTCAGGTGCAAGCAAACTGCAGTAGAGTCACCTGACTTCTGTGTTCTTCCTCATTAATAATTTTTGACATTTTGATCACACTCTGATGCTGCTTGGCCACATGGGTTTCTGTTTTCAGCTGTGAAATACTGGAGAGTATGTTGGAAACAGAAATAAATCTCTCCTCCTGGTTTTAGGAAGTGAGGCAGCTAGGCAATATGGAGGGAGGTGTTCCTGCGGTCTCTTGGACCGAGCCATATAGTCCTTTAAAGGCAATTACCAAGACATTGTGCCCGTAAGCTATTGTTCAGACTGCTTATAGCATGTTAGGATTACAGAGGGTATTTCTGTGAAGTTACAGTTTGTCAAACTGGTATGCCAGTAAACTGGCAAGCTAGTCGTAAATGTTTCTTAATTGCAAAGACCTAAATCCTGTTGGTTAGCCAAACTAAAGCAAACTCCTTAATTCAACTGTTGAATGAAGAACTTACGCATAGGTAAATCCCAGTGACTTAATAGCCCCTCCCAAAACTGCAAACCCCAGAATTCCAGAGGATATTACAAGTGGAATTATAGCGCTATAACAGTCTAGTGCGGAAATGTGGTAAGAAGTGCATCTTTTACATGTGGATGATGTTATTCCTGATCAGTCTGCCTATCTCTGATTTTTAAAATTAAATTTGTATATACACAAAAAGTGCGTTCACTTTTGACACATTATGGGTGTTGTCATGTGCTTTCAAGTCGTTTCTGACATATGGTAACCCTAATGTGACCCTATCACAGGGGTTTCTGGGGCTGAGAGTGTGTGACACACTCAAGTTCACCCAGTGGGTTTCCATGGCCAAGCAATCAACTGAACCCTAGTCTGCAGAGTTGTAGCCCAACCCTCAAACCACTACATGATGCTGGCTCCCTATACATATAGGTTAGTAAATAAAAGTAACTTCGCATAGAGAAAAGCTACTAATAATTAAAAATGCTAAATGTTTCATTTAATAAAACCTGAATAGAAAACACTTTATTATACAAAGAGAGCAGTCAGTCAGTCAGTCATCCATCACCCATACTAATAGTTACAAAACTCCTTCATATTTCATGGAGCTAAGTCTGCATAGGAAATAACCATACCATGTAATTCAGTCAGAATCTATTCATGCACCTCGTTATAAATTTTATTACCACTAGTGGTTCTTGCTAAAAAGACCCCATAATTTGTGTCTCTCATCCTAACTTGCTTTTCAGTCTAGCATATATTTGTCTTGGAAACCCTTTGATTCAGCATTAGTTGCAGAATTGTTTGCCTGAGAGTAAAGCTCACTCTTTCATAGTAAAAGCAGGTTATTATCGTAGTTTTCCCTAACCTGGGGCCCTTCAGATGTGTTGGACTGCAACTCCCATCACCCCAGTCTGCATAGTCAAACTGTACCACAGTGCATCTTGGAAATACCCAAAAGCTGCTGTAGGGAATCTGGTCTCATTGGATAAACTCAGTTCTCACAAGAGTTCTTAAACCTATTGTGATGACGTTACTCAGGTAGTGAGTTCTTGGAGCCAACACATTGCTGAAAGCATATGGTATTGTAGTTTTATGTAACTACAGGTGAAATCCTGCAAAGTTTCAGCAAGCAGCTCTTACATAACTGTTCTTATCTTCCTTGACCATAAACATGTGATGAAGGAAATGCTTGTGAAGGCTTAGGCTAAGCAAGTGTGATAGGAGATATTTAAACACTGTAGAGCTGCAGAGCAGTTATATGATAAGCAGATTTGAAATGAAAGGCTCACATATTTTTAACCTCACTGGATGTTGACACTTTACTTTCTGGTATCTTAAGCATCCTTCTGTTTTGTGTTTCCTTCAGCACCACTAGCAGGTCATGCAACTTCCTTATCTCATTGGATTGACATTGCTGTGACTCATAAGGGCTTGGTTTGGTAACTTACTCCATGAGGGGAGGAGCGGGAGGAAAATTATAGCCCACAAAAACCGAAGGTACAAAACAACCAGTACACCTGAGTTAGCTGCCTATTCCGCATCACTCACTAAGATGTAACTTTTTGGAGTAACACAAGCCTTTAAAATCTCATTTGGATCTGAGGAGACTCTGGCCATTTCTGCCCTACACAGTTATAGTACTATTATTCCACTTTCAACATCCTGTGGAATGCTGGAGTTTGTAGTTTACTAAGGTCAAAGAGGCCTCTGGCTGAGAATTCTAAATCCCTCCCCCCCCCAAACTGAAAACTCCAAGATTCCATAGGATGTAGAAAGTGGAATAATAGCACTATAACAGTGTAGTGTGGAAATGGCCATTGTCTTCGTTTTGGTCAGCTGAAGTGCCCTAGCCTATTCTTCCTGCAAATCTTGTCCCAGGTTGTATTGTCAAATATTTTACATAATCCTAGTAAATTCTGCAAGCATGGACAACATTCTTCCCTTGCATTATCTGGGGACTGTTAAAATATGGGACGAGTAAGGTTCAATGCATTATGCATGTGTGAGCAATTTGCCATAATGAGTAAAACATCCTCATGATTTCACAAGTGAAGACTGGGGCACTTGTGGCCAAACAACATCAGAGTGTTGTCAAAATGGCAAATCTTCTCAAGGAGGAAGAATATATAAGCTAGGAGATGCTGCAGCAATTTGCTTTTGCCTGAATCCACAGGGAAGGACAAAATTCTGCCCCTCCTACCTTCTCCCCCAGCTGAGTCAAGTGAGTGCAAACTACTTTTGCATTTTGAACTCAGTTTGCAGCAACTGAAGTAAGCTGAAGACAAAGGGGGAATGGAGGAGAAGGAGAGAGAAACTGGAACATTTTAAACGCAGTTGAAAGAGAGAGGATTAATTGGAACTATGGCTGTCCCAAGCTTGCTGGTGGGGGCTGATCATGTCATCTTGTAGTGCCCTGCTTGGTACCAGCACAGAGCTCTGTTGCTTTGGAAAGCTGACTAGCCTTTTTTATTTTTATTTTTTATTTTTATTTATATTTTATATATATATATATAAATATAAATAAATATTAAAATTTTTAAAAGCATTAAAAAAAACCCTCCCCACTTCCAAACATCTTTTTTCCAGTTGAGTCTGTGTTTACATTCCATACATACATTGTTTCTGTTTAAGAAATGTTACACTATTACTTTTAAACATTGTTACATTACTACTTACGCTTTTTCTATATCACCATTAGTTCACATTGCCCATTGTCACCAATCTTCCTTTATCCCTTCTTTTTCTTATTCTTTCATCCAATTCAAAACTTCCTTCCTCCAAAACATCCAATTCAAAACTTTTTCAAAGTTCTGGATTGACTTATTTTTTAAGTTGAGAAGGTTAACTTTTCTATCTCTACCATGTCCAGAACTTTTAATTTCCATTCTTTTATGTCAATATAGTTTCTTTCTTTCCAATATTGTGCATATGTCAGTCTTGCAGCAGTTATTACATATTCTTCTGATGAGATCTTATTTCTCTTTATTGCCCTAACATATTTAACAGATAGAATTCTGACTTCATTTCAAAATTTAAGCTATACAGGAAACTGACTAGCTTTTAAGGTGGGTTGCAGGGGTCAGATGGAGAGTGAACGCCTAGCTATGACATTGTGGCTATGTGCTTGACACAGGATCTCACCCAACTTTTCAAATATATTTTCCCTGCACATTTGTCCTAATGTAAGAGGAATATTTAAGGAAGAGGCACAGGGAGAGGGGAAGGTAATGGAAACCTTAGAAGGAATAGTGTCTCACTTACGATAGGTAATGCAACATGATCACTTCATTTCCGCACTATACTGTTGTCGTCCTATTATTCCACTTTCAACATCTTATGGAATCCTGGGGTTTGCAGTTTAGGGAGGGGCCTAAACTATAATAGTCTAGTGCAGAAATGGCCTTAGTGTCACAACTTCACAAGTGGGTCAGAAACTTGTTCCTGTAAGTCTACAAAGGCACATCAGAATGTAGCTCTGCAGTTCAATGCTACATCAGATATAGGGCAGGATATAAATATTTTAATAAATCAATCAATAAAATAAGTAATGGAGTAAATCTGTCCTCTATAGCCTGTCCCAATAACATTTGCTGATTGATGGCAAGACGGCAGTACCTTCCTCCATTTCACGTAGAGAAGTCAAAAGGTTCATAGTTGCACCATGCTTCAGCAGTGGCAATTAAACAGCATCTTCCACTTGACCCTGAGGACAGCAGTCTAGTTTTGGGAGGGTAGGGCAGGCCATGTGGCACATATATGTCTGTCCTCCAAGAGAGGGCAGTGGCCCAGGGGCTAGGGAGGAAGAACTGGGAGGCTGCCTTCTACCTTCTGTCACCTGAGGCAGTTGCCTCACTCTGGCTAATGGGCCAGCCCTGCTTCCAATGTTGTAACATCAACAGAGCCAGATGAAAAGGAGGCATTGTTCCTGACCTGGAGAGTGGTTCTGTATAAACCAGTCCTTATAGGCATATTTCAGAAACTCAAGGGAGTTTCTGTGATGAAGTTGACATCTTTGATTCCTTCTATAAGATCTCCTTTGGGCTTGCACATCTCTTCAGAACTAGTGTGCCCAACTTTTTCCATAATCAGTTCAACTTAATTACTGTATAGCAGGGGTTGCCAATGGTGTGAGGGCCAGGGACCAGTTTTCCTCCCTTGAGCCCTCCATGGGCTACCCCCTCAACAAGCCCAAGTGGTCCCTCTCAAAATTGCTACTGGAAACAACACCTTGGCCATTTCCACACTAGGCTGTTATAGCGCTATGATTCCACTTTCAACATCCTATGGAATACTGGGGTTTGCAGTTTAGGGAGGGGCTGTCTGGCCCCTCCCTAAACTGCAAACCCCCGGATTCCATAGGATGTTGAAAGTGGAATCATAGTGCTATAACAGGCTAGTGCGGAAATGGCCCTCATCTTTGTTGAGAAAGTCTGAGTTAGCCAAAGAGAAATGCAAGATAAGTAGTTCTGATAGCTTTGTCTGGGTTGTTGATGGAAATTATATTGGCTGTTATTCTTTCCCAGCTCAAAAAAATACAGTTCCTGATAGTCACAAAACTTTATCAGGAAGACCAGCAAGACCAGCAATAATGGATCAGCAAGAATGTTGAGTAATTTTCTCCCCATATTCAAATATCCCAAAGTGTTGTAAAGGAATTATTTTGATTAGAAAAAGCTGTGGGATTTCCCACCCACAAAAACCCATCTTCCTATATGGAAAACCCTTTTATTTTTCTGTGCAGGCTTTTTTTCCCATGTTTTTTGTTTGTTTGTTGTTTTTAGAAAACCAAGTGCTTTTTGACACAGAATAATTCCTCTGCAACATTTTGGGATGTTCAAACAAAGGGAGACTATTAGGGAAGAATATTTGTTTTCTCCACACAGTGGGTAGAAAATGACTGCAAATTACTCATCCCTGCATGTGAAGACAAAATAGTCACGGATTTACCTCCCTTGTGTGGATAACAAAGTAACTGAAATCTTAAGAAACCCCTGTGGGTCATCTGCTGCAACAATGTTTGTT
Source organism: Cyclura pinguis (assembly GCA_030412105.1). NCBI lineage: Eukaryota > Metazoa > Chordata > Lepidosauria > Squamata > Iguanidae > Cyclura > Cyclura pinguis. The sequence goes on from CM059604.1 coordinate 12,609,813, forward strand.
TTCAGAGTCAAGTCAACCTGACTTGGTGAAAACCACTTATACATTTCTTGGATCTTAGAAGTACTCTTAGGGAATTGAGTTTTGATGTCCCAGTGAGGCTGAAACATTTTCAACAACTTGTCAGGAAGCTGCATCAATTGTTCTGCAGAATTACTTTTGATTAAATATCAAGAAGACAAAAATGTTGGTTGGCCATAGGATAAATCTCCTGTTCTAATGCTACTTGAAGAAATGCAAGATAGTAAATATCTTGTTCTCTAGTGCCCTGCTTCTCAAGTTATCTGAGCTGGCAGACCTGCAGTTTTTCCTCACAATGTGCCAGGGACCAATACAATATTTGTGCCATATTATTCCTGGAAACTATGCAACAAACTGGCAGCCAGTGGCTTGCAGAGTGGTGCCAGTTTGTGGAGTGTCACTTTGAAGAGCACTGGCAACCACATGGGCACATTCAGTTTGCTTGCAGAACTCTGTGTAACCTGTAAGAACCTCTTATGGGCTGGAAACGCTTTTAACTCAAGGAATATACAGGATGCATCAAGAAAAGTTACAACTCTCTTTCTAATGATGAACTCAGGTATGGGTGCCAGCTGGAATAGATAAAATGAGGCCACTGAGAAACAAGAAGAGATGCTTAGAGCACCCTAAGGATTTATTTCATTTTTGTTTACAGTCAGCCCTCCACATTTATGGGTTTCACTTTTGCAGATTTGATTATTCACAGATTATTTGCTGCCACCTCCCTATGCCATTTTTAATAGGGACTGCAAGCCTCGTGAGACTGAGAAACTGTGAAAGAGGCTTGTAAGTCCCTCTTAAAAATGGTGTAGGACAGCAGCGGAGGTGGCAGTAAGCCCCACCAGCCACCCACTTCTGCCTTGCGAAGGAACCCTGATGCCTGAAAGGAATCCATGGTGGGCTGAATATGCTGATCATACTTCTTTGTGTGTTAAATATGATTTGGGAGGGCCTAGAGTTATTCACGCTTTTTCCACTCTCACGGGGGTCCTGTGCCCCTAACTCTAGCGAATGTGGAGGGATGACTGCATTTATTTGGGCTGACATTCTGTTAGTTATGATGTAAGTTAGATGTACAGCCTTGTACCTGTTTCCTATTTACTTTTACAAATGTGGTACTCACATTTGGTGCCGTGATTTTAAATGCAACTTAAAATCCATCCAGCTACACCAAGGAACAGAGTTCTGTGTCACAGGCAAGTGGCGTACTGAAGGATAACACATTTTGCTTCCTCCTGCCTGTGAACCACAGTGTGAGGAACAGAAAAAAAGGACCTTTTGGGGGGTCCTGTTGCAACCCCTTGGCATACCATGGCTTTCTGTTAAGAGGGGCTGACTGGACCTGTCATCCTTCCAGCACCGCACTCACCGGCACAGCAGAACCAGGTAACCAACCACTGTTCTCCCCTCCTCAGCCTAATTTATTGAGCATCAGTACATTGGGGGAAGTGGATCCATTCCACTAGCAATCAGAACATGAGTGAATGACATTTCTGTTGGGGCACATTGGATCAGGAGAAGGCACTTCATAGCTGATGTAGAAAATTAGCCTCTATTCCACAAAATATCACAGCATTCCTGGGCTAATTGGGTGTGGTTTTTAAAATGGTCTCATTACTAACTATTAAGTCTACTTAATCTCTGCTCCACTCCTTTCCGCTGGGTTTACTGCGTTCCTCTATTTCATATGAGTTGTTATTAATTGTGATTTTATCAGCCAGTCAGAAGATTAACATGCACAGGTCAGCCGAAAACTGTCACCTTTTAACTCTCCCCATATTTTTTAAAACAAAGAGAACTCTTGAGAACCAGATCCTTCCAAGTGCTTGCCACAGGATCTTCTCATGGACTGAGGGGAGGAGGTTAGGGGATTCTGGGAGCTGCGATCCAAAAATTGTATGTTTCCGAGCTCTGGAGGTGACAGAAATATCTTTTAGAGGCGGAAGCCACATTCCCAAGAAGCTGCATGGTTTAGGTTTAGATCAAATTAATTCTTAGCATCATTACCAGGAGATCAAGATAGACAAAAACTCAAAAATGAAACTCTTAGGAGGAGACACCACAACAGGTTCTCCCACTACAATCAAGGAATAACAATGGTTGAAGACTTGGAATAAAAAAAAAATCAACCAATGAACCAACCAAAACCTGTTTATTTCTACTTAAAAAGGATGAAATATTTCCACAGTCATTGTTCCCCCTGTTTTCTGCCCACACTAGGTTTATTTTTTTTAACTTTTCAGACTCTTTTAACCTGTTAAATTGTTTGTTTGTAGACTGATAAATTACTTTTACTTCTTTCAATTTGTTTTTAGTCTGTTTCAACTGTTATTTTTACTTGTATACCAACCTAAGATCCCATGATGTCAGTGAGATAGAAATATTTTAATAAAATAAATAATTTTTTAAAAGTGTACAAATTGCCCATCAGAGAAGATGGTTCTAAACAAATTGGTGACCCAATATAAATGTGATGTGGGAAAACAGTGATCAGATCTCCCACCGTGTTTCCCTAGGGGGTGAATGGAGATGAAAGGTGGGGGACAGTACATTTTATCAAAACAGCAGCAGCACTGAGGAAGGAGATGCTGGTTCAGAACCCTTATAGTTGATTTTTTAGTAAAAACAAAACAAAACACATTCTCTTAAAGACCTTCAGCTTTCCATTTGGACATACTCATAGTCTGGGGCTTTCCATGAAGGCTGTGTTTCAGGTGTACCACTGTTTAAAACAAGGGTAGGACATGTGTGGTCAGCTAAGGATGAAGGGGAAAAATAAGAGGAGGGAGAAACTGGGACATTTTAAAAACTGAAAAAATGGGGCAGATGATTAATTGGAACTGTCAATGCCAAATCAGGACAGTTGAAAAGTATGCAGTTTTTATCTGTGAAATGTTGGAGGGTATGTGAGTCTCAGGACCTGCACCTTTTTTTTTCTTGGGGAGGACTCTCAGGATAAGAGCAGTGGCTTAAAAAGAATGTGTATGTGGTTGTACATAAGACTGCATATTGCTGGCCCTGCTGCAGATTGGTTTGGAATGGCAGTCCACCTTCCCCACTCTCCCTTTCTTTCTTCCCTCTCTCAAACATCACCAAGGAAGTTCTACATCTCAGAGTCTGAGACCTTAAATCTCACATCTTGAGATGCTCTTGACTTGGCAATCCTAGGGCTGGCCCCAGAAATTTTGATGCCTAAGGCAGAGCTACATCTTCCCTTTACTGAAGTCAAAGTGCATATAACATAAAACTGGCCAAAAGATTTTGGCATATAAAGTAGAAAATGCCACAAGTATTCTTCTAATTTCATAGCAGTAAAGGTACAGTAATAACAACAAAGTAAACAACCAAGAATTTGTTTCCCTTTGTGACGCCGGTCTTTGAAATAGCTTGCCACTTCAGTCTGCTATACAGATGGTGAGGCTGACCCTCATGTATACGACTGTACTGTAAGTTATACTATGGATTTGTATCAACAATTATTACAAACTATTGTGATTTGTTTATAAAGGAAGGCATACCTTCCAGTGGTCCAGACTTGGCAGGGAGAGTCCCAACAATTCTCTCTTATTCCACTTTTTCGGCAGCTTTTAAAATGTCTGTTTTTCTTTCCTTTTTCCATTTCCCCCCTTTATCTTCAGCTTACCTCCATGGCTACAAACCAAGTTCGAAGTGGAACTGTGGTTTGCCCTCAATTAACTCAGTGGGGGATGGGAGAGGAGGGGGTGGGATCTTGCCCTTCCTAGTAGGCTCGGGTAAAAGCAAACTGCTGCAGCCTCTCCTAACTTGTGCATTTTTTCTTATTAATAACTTTTGCCATCTTGACCAAACTCTGATGTTGTTTGGCGAGACATGTCTCAGCTTTCATCTGTGCAATGTTGGAAGGTTTGGGAAGGTCATTCTAAGGCTCTTTCTACACTAGAGGCCATCAGCACGTTATACTGTTCTAATGGCAGCATTGCCATTCGGGTGATGCCATCAGGCTGGGGACACTCTTTGTTGTACCCTCCCCCCTTAAGCACATGGGTAGTGGTATTGCCACTGATGTCCCTTCTGTATTACAGCGTCCTTGGCCACTCCCATGCCCCGCCTTCACCCTGCCCCACCGCCCCTGATTGGACAGTGATTTTTTTTTTTGAAGTCGTACTAAAACAGCAATGTTGTAACAGCATGACATGCCAGTACACTATTGCACTTTTGCCCTATACTGTTTAAAAATGTATTGAAAAAATTAAAAGTTTCGACTCAAAGGAGACAATTAAAATAAGTAGGGAGAGGTGATAGGAAGTTACCATGCCATGGGAGTCGCTGAGGGAGGGATGAGCTGGCCACGCCCACAGCCCGCCCACTGATGGATCCTCCGTAACAGGAAGCGCTATTATGGTACCGCATTATGACGGCTGACAGGATTGAAGTGCTAAAAGAGGCTCTTAATGGATTTTTTCTGGAAATAGAATATGGTGATTTGGTGATGCTTGGGGACAGGATAGGAGCTGGATAATGACAACGCCATGCAGAAGCATGGCTCCTGGACCAGTAACAACCTGCTGCTAGAGTGTTATAGTGATGTCATGCAGAAATGCCCTAAATGTTCTCTAGAGAACTCTCTTCAGCCAGACCAACTAAAGTAACACCTATGAAAGTCTAATTTTGTAATAACAAAGCATTCACATGAAACCCATTTAAAACTGCATATAGGAGAAAAGAACTTGCAGCTGAGAAAATTACTCTGGAAAAGGGCCGCCTTCTTCCAGCTGACCTTGCCTGTTAGGTAAGATCATTTTCCGACACCCTTCCCCTACGGAGGTGAGGTTAGGCAGCACAACTACTGGGGAATGCGTGCCTTCTCTGTGGTCACGTTCCAGTTACAAAGATTTGCTGGTGCCATCCTTACTATCTTTTAGATACCAGTCTCAGCATACCCTGTTTGCCTGAGATTTCAAGAAGAACCGATACTAGTCAGCCACAATGGTTTTAGTGGTACCTTGGCATATAAGTACTATTTAAGCTGTCTTTATGGACTGCTCTCATTATTGTTTGTTGTGGGATAATGTGCAGCTTGTTAGTTGCCCTGAAGATTATTCTGTCTGCAAGGCTGGGGTAATTAAAAAAGAAGAAGAAGAAGAAGAAGCAGCAGCATTAATATTAGCCTGTTGCCATGCTTTGCCACTTCCTTCAAGAAGAGTATAGTCTTCATGTATAATCTGGCATTGATGTAGAAGAGACAGGACAGGAAGAACCACTGCTTCCTGTTACCCTCACCTCCATCTCATTTAACATTGACTTTGATGTCTCCCTTCCCCGAGGGAATGCAGCATTTTCATTAAGTACACATTCATTTCCTTGGCAAAAATGGGCATCAGCTGAGGAATTACATCTTGTTGAATACAGTTGGTAAACACACATTTCACATGCAGAAAGTTGCAGATTTAGTATTGCCAGATGAAGAATTTGAGTCTCTGTTCCTGTAAACTGCAAAGTGATAAATGTAACACTGATGATCTAAAGGGCTTTCAACAGAGAGTCAGAAAATTACTGGTCATTTACCTTAACGTCTGTTCCAGATAAACTGGTGGAAAGCATTTTTAAAGATGAAATTATTGCGCGTATAGAAAGAGATGTCTTGCTGAAGAAGAATCAACATGGGTTCTCCACAGGTACGTTCTGTTTCAATAATTCTTTAGAGTGCATCGAGAAAGGTAAGAATTACCTGGTAGACAATGAATAAGTGGCCTTTCAGAAAGTGTTTTTGTTTTTGTTGTTGTTGTTCTCATTTTTGTTTTGACAAAGTCCTTCACTAGACTGTTGGTAAACTCAGAAGTCACGTGATAAGAGGCCAAAGGTCCTCTTCTCTCATAGGCCCTTTCCAGAGGTGGGGGGGGGAGCCGCGCGAAAACGCTACTCACTGGACTTCTTCAGCGTCCGGGCGAGTCCGTCGGGACGAGGAGCAGTGCAAGCTCGTCGCTCCGCACTGCTCCAGCGTCCAAAATGGCGGCTTCCGGTTGGTGGAGGTTTTTAAAAAACACGTGCAGAACCGGACTGAGGTGCGGAACTACGAAAAGTAGTCCGACCCAGTCCACTCCACGGTGCAGAAGACCTCCGTTGGAGGTCGCTCTGCACCATTTTAAAAGCCCGGCGCGGAAATGGCCGTAGACTGGTAACTGTTTAAAGAATAGGAAGAAAAGAGTATGAATAAATGAACAGTTCTTGCAAAGGAGAGATGTAAACAGTGGGTTTCTCATTGATATTTTTATTGGGGCTAGTGCTTTTTACTTTTCATAAGTGATCTGGAGTTAGGTATAAGCAGTGAGATGGCTAAATTTGGTAATGACACCAAAATTATTGTAAGTAGTAATAGCAGAGCACTTGGGCAATTCTGGGGATTGTACTCCAAGAATGGAAGCTTCTCAAACCCTGGGTAAGAGCAAAAACGTATAATGAAGAAGTCAAAAATAATGTATTTAGAATGGGGGCGGGAGGTGAACATTAAAATGGTAGGTGCAGTTCAGTGTAAGTAAGGAGATAGTGATGAATATTGAGGCAAAGAACCTTAATCTCATAAATACATTGATTATATCTGAGCTGCTGATTGACCAGGAAAAAGCTCTTGTGGTCATGATGGGTAGCTCTCTGAAAATGTTGACTCAGTAGCTGAGTACAGGCATTGCGAATGAGGCAAATTCAGGGTTGGAGCTAGGGTGGGGGTGAGCAAGGCTCTGAGGCCACACTGCAATTGGAGCTACCACAGATTGCTTGCCTTCCCACCCACCAACAAAGGAAGATGGTTATGAGAAAAGTGTTGGTGGGTGTAGCAAGGGCTCCCACACACAGCCAAGAAGCAAAGGCTGGAAGAAGACTTGCTACTACTCTGAATATCTTCTGGATCCAAGAGAAGACTGGGAAAATCACCTGTGTCATTACAAAAGAGTCTTGTAAACAAAACTGCCAATATCACCACGATTTCAGATAAGTCTATGGCATAGTTACATCTGAAATACTAGATATAGCTCTAGTCCTGGCTTCAAAAACAATATTGCAATGCTGGACAAAGATGTGGAAAATTATATCCAAAATAATGAGAATGGACCAACTTCCCTGTGAGGAAAAGTTAAATGTTTGATGCTATTTTAGGCCATTTCCGCATGGGGCGAGGGAATCGCCCCGTGCCGCTACTTACCGGACTTCTTGGCTCCCCGGTCCGGTCTGCGCTGCTCTGGAGCAGTGCATGCTCATCACTCTGCACTGCTCCGGAGACGAAAATGGCAGCTTCCGGTTGGTCGAGGGTCTCGGGGGTGGGCTTTAGGCTGGCGAGCTTCAGTGGTTGGTCGAGCTCCTCGACCAACCACCGAAGCTCGCCAGCCTAAAGTCACTCCGCACTGCTCCAGGGACGAAAATGGCAGCTTCCGGTTGGTCGAGGACCTCGACCAACCACTGAAGCTCGCCAGCCTAAAGCCCACCCCCGGCAGATCGTAGGCTCGCACTGGTGCGAGCCTGCAAATCTGCACTGGAGAGCGGGCACGTAATGGCACTCTCCATGCTTTTGAAAGACCTGTTTTAAGCGGTCTTTCAAAAGCACACTTGACGACCACTTGGGGCCGTTCCGGAGTGGGCTGAGGTGCAGATCTACGTTAAGTAGGTCTGACCCAGTCCGCTCCCAGGTGCAGACGTCCTCCCTGGAAGACGCTCTGCACCGTTTCTATTAGACCATGCGGAAATGGCCTTAGTATAAGGAAAAAGTACTGAATGCGTGATGGTGGTATATAAAATCATGCATGATGTGGATAAAAGGGATAACCCCCCATATTATTCGTATGTCTGCGTTTGTGTGTGTGATTTAATTTATGTCCTGCCTTTCCCCCAGTATGAGACTCGAAGTAACTAGAACCCCATCCAATAAAGCTGAATGCTGGGAGATTCAGGAATAATAAAAGTGTTTCTTATTTCACAGTTAAGCTACACAGTGTTTTAAACACATATTATTATAAAAAATTAGGGCCTAACTATATAGTATTTTAAATATGCTGCTTGAAATTTTAAAAAAAGGTTTAAATAAAGAATATCAAACATTTCCCACTTGATTTGGACTATAACATTGAGGAAGGAAACATTTAATTCTTTTAACTTCCATTTTTAACCATAAAAAAAATGTTCCCTATTCAGCAAATAGCAATACACTAATAATCTTTTAAAATTCCATTGAGAACAATACAAAAATTATTCAAAAATAGGAGCAGCAGCACAATAAAAATTTAAAACATCCCAGAGGGAAATGATCAACAAAACATTACAATGTTAGAGCCTCAGCACGAGCACTGAGAAGGCCCACATGTATTCCTGCCATACTTTGAGCAAGAAAGAGAGCTTAGCCTCTGAGGCAGATTTTAGAGCATGGGCAAGTTCACTGAAATGAAAACTGGTTTTGAATATAGTGTGCTTCTCAACCCTTAAATAGGATCCTGTGCAGAAATGTCATTCATAAGACAGCAAGATGAAAAAGTAAGGAGAAGCCTTGAGGGAGCTGCAAAGATACATACAGTACTTTCGAAATCTCCTGACTGGCAGGAACAGTCCCAATTAATTCTCTGTCATCCCACTTTTTCTGATGTTTTTAAAAGGTTCCAGATTTTGGAGAGTATATATATATTACTTCCATTGCTATAAAGTGAGATCAAAGTGTAATAGTAGTTTAGTTAACTCAGCAGCAGGGAACAGAGAGGAAGGTTCAAAATCTTGCCCTTCCCAATTGATTCAGACAAAAGCAAATTGCTGTAGTTTTTCCTAGCCTGGATGTTTTTACTCATTAAGAATTTTTGCCGTGTTTACCACATTCTGATGTTGTTTGATCACATGTGTTTTGGTTTTAATAATAAGTGTTGGAGGGTATGAAAGATAAAAGAGCAAAATTTACTGACAGCAGCAGAACCAGCAGCATACACTGGCAGCTGCTGGGATCTTGCATCCCACAGCTGTGCCAACACCTGTCCTGAACCAGCATGAAAGAAACATTTCACAACCTAGTGCTCCAGCCAGCTCTTGGCAGATGGATATGAAAACCATTTTAATTTCCCACCATGCTCCCAGTTTAGCATCATGTGAGAGGTGATGGGTGTCGCTTGTTGTAAGGGATGTTTTTTATTTAAAGGCCATGAACCTTAAACAGGATGCACCAAATCTTGTATTGTCAGATATCAAACACACTGTCTTTAAATAACACATCAATTGTTAGAGGGCAGGTCTAGAGCTGTCAAATATCAGGGCCTGGCCCTCTTCTACAGTCTTTATGGCAATGGGGAAGACTCTTAGGGCAAGAGCACTGCCTTTAAAGGTATGTTTATTTCTTTGATACTCTTGGTGTTTGTTTTTTAATTGAATGGCATACCTTGCACCCTATAGTTGATGCTAAATGTACCATGTTCAATGATATCACCAGGCCCTGCCATCTGTGACACCACCAATATCCACCCCTTGTGAGATCACAAGATGTTTGCATGCCCTCTAACATTTCACAGACGAAAACTGGAACACGTTTATTCAAGCAACATCAGAATACGGTCAAAAGGGTGTGGCCAGGCCACAAGAGAGCAAAAGCTATTAAGAAGGGAAAATACACCAAACTACTATTTTAAGCAGAAAACTTCTGGAATTTATGTACTTAGTTTAAGAAAGCCTGGAACAGAAAAAAACTCAAAGGAACCTACTGAGAAGGGCAAGCAGTTTCCAGCAATTGTAGTAAGCCAAGGACAAAGGAGGAAAATTGGAAGAAGAGAGGGAAATCAACAAATTTAAAAGCAACTGGCGCCAGGGCAAACTGGGACACTTTAGGGTACAGGATGCATTTGTTCTGACTGGGAAAGGCAAGACTCTACTCCCCCTCTCCTCTTCCTCCTGCTGAGTATGAACTACTTTTGCATTTTGAACTCAGTCTGCAAGTGAAATAAGAGGAGGATGAAGGAGGAAAGTAGAAGGAGATGAAAGAAACCAGGACATTTTAAAAGCACTTGAGACAGTGGGATTGCAGAGAATTAACTGAACTGCCCCTTTCCAAACTGGGATAGGTGGAGGGTTTGGGATTGTCCCAAGGTCTCAGGTTTTCGTGCTGAAATATCAAGGCCTGGGCTAGTCCCGAGCTAGTGTGAGCATGGCTGTCAGCTGCCCTTTTTATCACACTGGGGAAGCAATGCACTTGGCCTGGAAGCAATAAAATTCCTCCCCTTGTGATGGCCACTGGCCTGCCATTCCCAAATTTCCAGTGGTCTGGGGGTTTCTGCAACACTTGAGATCTCACAGGAACCTAGAATTCTTCACATGCGGGCCTCCTTTCACAAGAGTTGAGGCAGGCACTATATAAGCCTGCCTTGTGTGTCCCAAACAGTCTCGACCGTCCCTTACTACTGTTATGAAAACCTCCCACCCTAGAGCATGTTAAGGCCTTGTGCGAAATTAAAATGGTACCTCTTTCCACCAGCTGCATAATGGCGTCTGAAGTACAGCTGTTGCCTGCCACCCATCTGGTCAAGCCCACCAAAAGTGTACCAAATAGGGGATGAGGGCTACCAGTCTGCCTTGGGCCTCCTCAGACCTAGAGCTGACCCACCACAACAGAACACAGAGAAGTGAGGTTGCCATGGCGACGTACAAGCGTGGCCCTCTCCTGCAGCTAAGTGAAGCAGGAAAGCTAAGGCGAAAGGTGTAGGCCTTAACTAATGCCTGAACACTGCAGTGAGGCTTTTAAAAAGTGTTGGCCCAGGAGAGGAGAGAGATTTGGTTATTCGCTTCAGGCAACAACATATTTCAAGTTGTCCCTGGGCACAACGGAGGCCTTGCCTCCTGTATGTTAAGTCCTGGTGGGCTAATCTCACAGGGGAGGCAGCAGACAGCAGCACTAGTCAAAAGAGCAGTACTTGCAAACGAACTCTGTACGGGGAGAGTGAAATTGAAGGTGGATTGGGAACGGCCCTGATTCTCCAGGAGATTATGAGTCTGGCTTTTAAAAAAATCTTTAGGATAGTAAGGAGAGGCCAATATTTTCCTCATTACAAAATTTATGCGGTTTGGGGCAGTCTTTGTGGTTTGTTTTGAGTATGCACAAAACACCTTTGCAAAATCTCCTAGGATGTGGTCTTCTCCATGCCATGGAGTTAATCTTCCTGATGATCAGGATAGGACTCTGTTTCTCCGTGACACCCGGAGATGCCCCGTGGGTGGCTGTGGAATGCATTGGCAATTGAAATAATGCCACCTGGTTGGGGCAGGGTTTGCCTCTGTGCGCAGAGAGTGACTCAATATATTGTCAGCCGGCATCACACATCTGTATTTTTAAAAAAGGTCTCTGCTATTGTCTGGCTGGCAGGTAGTTTGACATCCTCCAAACTGGGATACACACTCAAGATTTGGCAGGACGGATTGGACTTCCAATTAGGACGAATGAAAGAAGAAGGGGAAACCCACGTAGCCAGGATATCAGGTATGGAGGAGAGATAACAGAAGAATACTTCTTGATCTGGATTGAGGAGTTAATGCATATGTGTGTTCTGAGAAAGAATGCAAAGGGGCACCTTAGGGACTGCTTCCTCTCGATCTGTCACCCTTTTCCAATGTGTTGGTCTATAGGTCCGGTCACTTCCTTGCTGGCTGGGATGGAGAGGATTGTTTTGGATGTTACAGCAGTATGATGGGTTGGAGTCAAGTCACTCAGTGAAGATCAGGTTGCAGTTCCAGAGAGATGCTTTAGAGGGGAATCAGAGAACAGAACAGAATTGATCTCACCTTGAAGAATTCTACACCATTAATTGAGTCCATTTATTTATTTATGTGTTTAAAATACTTTTTCCTGACTGCCATAGCAGAGGATATTGATCAAAATAGGATTAAAAAATGGGTTGGATCCAATTAGACCTGCTGAAATCAATGGATTTCAATGGAGATATCCCATTGATTTCGGTGGGCCTACGCTTAGCATACTAAATGTGGATCCAAACCAATAGTTTTAATAAAATCTCACAAAGATCCAGTTACATAAGCTACCAAGCAGGAGTCAGTGTCGACAGAGTAACATCACCAAAAGACCGGCCATTTCCACACGGGGTAAGTAAAATGGTGCGGTGTGTCCTCCACGGAGGATGTCTGCATCGTGGAGCGGACTGGGTCTGGACTACTTACCGTAAATCCGCACCTCAGTCCGCTCTGGAACGACCCAAGTGGTCCTCCATCGTGTTTCTGAAAGACCCGATTTTTCAGGTCTTTCAAAATGCCGGTGCGCGCCATTGCGTGTCTGATCTCCGATGCAGATTCGCAGGCTCGCACCAATGTGAGCCTGCGATCTGCAGAGGGCAGGCTTTAGGCTGGCGAGCTTCAGCAGTTGGTCGAGATCCATGAACAACCGGAAGCCGCCATTTTGGATGCTGGAGCAGTGCGGATCTACGACCACGCGCTGCTCCTCCTCACCCCGGACCAGACCGACAGAAGATCCAGTGAGTAGCGGCAGGGAGCGATACCCTCGCTGTGTGCAGAAATGGCCACCATCACCCTGTGGGGTTCCCCTTTTTGTGGCAACCTATTTCCCAGGGTGACCCTTGATAAGTCCCAGTTCCCAAAAGAAAAGGAATTTTTCTATTGCTAGTGGTGAACTTAGATAGTGGATGACAGTTGGCTTAACAGCAACTGCCTTACTTGGTCTGGTCATATAAGAATTTTGACAGGCATGATTTAAGATATGTTAAAAAAATGTTTTTACTCAGACATAAATAAGTATTTTTGCACCACTGCCCAATCGCAACAGGATCTTAATTTTAGCTGGCCATTCATCAATAGGTGGGTTGCTTCTGTGGGGTTTGCATCGTCTTCCTGACTGGGCTCCTGAGTAGACCCTTCCAAGTTCCTGTGCTCTGGATGGAAGAGCCCAAAACTTGCTCGATGTCATCAGCTGTCAGTTATCAGAAGACTCTGTTGAACATACTTCTGTACTGTGTATCCCAATTATAATTATACCTATTGGCCAAAAAGCAAGGGGTGATAATGGATAGATATAGATGATATATAATTAGAGATAAATAGATAGGTCATCAAACATAGGTTCTGTTTCCCTTTTTTTTTCCAGAGCCTGGAAAAATTACATTTTAGATTACAACTTTCAGAGTCCCCCAGTCAGCCTGAGATAGATGATTCTAGTATTTCAAAACATTTCCAGGCTCCCTATTTAACAGCCTGAGACAAAAGATTGAACTCCCCATTTCTCTATTCAGTTGGCCATTTCATCCTCTCCCTCTCCAGATACTTCCTTTTTCTCTTTGTCCTCTTCATCTTCCTTTTGCCCCAGGATGTGTGAAAGTGCTTCCAAGACAGAGCTGAATCTGTTGATTGCATACTGGGTTTCTGAAGCAGCTATGCTAAGCCAGCAGTGTCTAGGATCAAATCGCAGCCCCTCTGATGAACTTCCAAAAGAAACATACATACAGTGTTCATGTTGGGTGCCATTGTGGAAGTTGTATTCCAAAAACAATACAAGAGACTGAACTGATCAGGGTTACAGCTTAGGTATATTAGTCCACCATGGTTGGATTAGGACAAGCTGAGGGCCTAAAATTTAAGAGCTCACAGCATTACCACAGTATATTCTAACAATTATGCAAAAATTTGCATGCACTGAATCCTATTGTGAGTGCCAGCTAGAGTGGACCTGTGGAATTATTCAGATTTACCTGTGTATTGACTCAATATTCACATTGATTCAGTAAGTCTACTCTAGTTGGGATATACCAATAGGATTTAATCCAGTACCTTTTTTTTTTTAGAAGCCCTTCACAATCTGAGACCTGAAAATATAGCATACTTACTTAGACATAAATCTAAAACTGTTGTTCCCCATCCCCAGAAAGCCAACCTTTCCCAGCCCCATGACCTCCAGATGCATTGGATTACAAGCCCCATGATCCCCAGTCAGGATGGCCCAAATGGTTCAAGTCTAATGGATATGCAGAACTGAACTAGGGAGGGGTGATACAAAGAAGGTTCTGCTGGATCAAACCAAATGGCCACACAATCCAGTGTGACTTCTTTCTGGATTAATACTAATCCATAAACCATCCATGGGACACACAGTCAATGGTCTTCCCCTAATTCTGCTCTCCATTCCTGTAGCAGCTGATATTCAGTGGCTGACTTTGAACTAAAAATTCTATATAGCCAGTAGTCATTTGTATACCTCTCCTCCTCCTCCATCCTGTATGGATTTCTGTAATCCTTTTTTACAGCCATCTACATTGGTGCTCAACTCCACATCCTGTGGCAGCAGATTTCATGCCTTAATTCTGCATCCTTTGAAGAAGTACTTTGTCTCTCTTAAACCTACTGTTAGTTGATTTTGTTGTGTAACCTAGAGCGCTAAGGTTAGAGAGACAAAATTCTGTAAGCCTCCCCACTACAGATCTTCATTCAATTTACTTCCTCCACAAGTCACATAGTTTCACACACCTCTATTATGCCCTTCACTGGAGGTATTTAACCAGAGAGTGGGTAGCCCACTGTCAGAAGGACATAGTGGTTACATCCCACGCTGTAAATTGAAGGGACCTTTTAAATCTGTGATTTAGCCTTTTTACTTTTCCTTCTTAAACACAGATGAATAGAACCACAGTTTCCGAGTCAAGGGAAGTAATAGTTCCCACTATATTTTGTGCTAGTCAAGTCTCCCCTGAAGTACTGTGTTCAGTTCTGGGTGCTTCATTGTGAGAAGGATATAGGCACATTGGAGTGGGTTCAGAGAAGGGCAACAAGGATGATAAGAGGTATGGAGAACAAATCATAGGTGGAAAAGTTGAAGGAATTGGGCGTGTTCAGCCTAGTGAAGAGGAGAAATGAAGAGAACACTCAGGGGTGACATAACTGCACTCTTTAAATATCTAACAGCCTGTTGCAGAGAGGTAGATGCAGGTTTGCTCTCCGCTCCCCAAAGGGTAGGACGAGGTCAAATGGTTTTAAGTTACAGAAGGCAGATTTTGCTTGAACATCAGAAGGAACTTCTTGGCAGTAAGAACAGTTCAGCAATGGCACCAATTACTTAGAGAGGTGGTGGGGTACCTTTCTCTTGATGTCTGCAAAATGAGGCTGCCAACTGGACAGTTACCTGCTGGGCATGTTCTAGCTGGAGTTCTTGCACCGAGCAGGGAGGTTGGACTTCAAAGTCTATAAGTCCTTTTCTAACTCTATAATTCTATGACCCCAAAGCTTTGATGTTTGGCCCTTCTTTGCAGGAAACAGGTAATTTTTCTTCATAAAGAAGGATTCCAGTCCCTCCCTTCTATTATATTGGTTGTCCTTTCTTCTAGCTTTCCCAGACGTTAACAGCCATTTGAAATGGAGAAGGCAGAGTTCTGTGGAGTGTTCCAGATGTAATCATGCAGTAGTACAGCCTTCCTTGACCTGGTCCCCTCATGATGTATTGAATTCCCAGCATCATAGCCCACCATAGCTGGGGATGATGGGGTCGCCAGGTTGGGGAGAAGGCTGCATTAGAATTATATCAAGGCGTTCCTTTATTTTATTTTTTCTCCTTCTAATCCATAGGATGGAATGTGTAGCAGCTGTCCTGTTTCTTGCTGCATTTTTCACTGTTGTTATACTTTCTGTTGGAGTTTTTAGTGTGACATTCAGCATGACCTCAGGATACATCTGACTGGCCTCATTCAAGTGTATATGATGGGTCAGTCACGTAGGGATGGGGTGGCGCGGGGAGCGGTTTGCCCTAGGCAGCAATGTTTTTTGGGGTGTTCCTGCCTGTAGCCATGCCCTTATATGCCTTGGCCATGCCCCCAGGCCACCCTCCCATGCACCACAGCCACGTCCCTTGTGCCATAGCCCCCCCCTCCTGCCCCCCCTCCCCACACTCCAAGCTCTGCCGCTGTGATGGGTGTACGATTGTCAGTTCAGAATTGAGGTTTTCAGGCCAAAACCTGAGATTTAGAGATGGCTCCTGATGATATCATTAAGCGTTACTCATTAAATACCGACAACAGGTGATCATAGAATCATAGAATCATGGAATCATAGAAATGTAGAGTTGGAAGAGACCACATGGGCCATCCAGTCCAACCCCCTGCCATGCAGGAACACCCTCAAAGCACTCCCGACAGATGGCCATCCATCTTGTCATCTTGTGATCATAGCTTGTCATTCAAACGTACACACACAGATTGAGAGAAAGAATATATTTTCCTGTTTGGACAAAAGCCTTATCTAAAGGGGCTGTTCCCAGAACAAAGTGAAATGTTTGTTCTTTCTCACTTACTTAGGAAGACAGAATAAGGACCATGTAATCTAGCCAACTTGCTTCTAGCCAGAAGGTGGATGCAGAGCTCAGTGAACAGGGAGCCCTGGTACCACAATGAGGGAGAGGGAAAATGAAAGCTAACTAACTAAATAGATAGACCTCCTCCCCCAGAGTCTTTACAAGCTGCAGGAACAAATCAGCTAAGCCTTGCATATTGTAGCAAGTTGGTTCTTTACCAGTTGAGCTGGAGATTTGCATACAAGCGTTTTCTTTTGTTCAGAGCTGAGCCGCTCAAAACTGTAAAATTCAGCCCTGCTTGGAAAGGGCTCCAAGCAGGGCTGAGGCTTTTCAAGTGGGTGGTCTGACAGTGAAATCATGCTGGAGGTTGAAAATGATAGTACTATCCCTGTTAGATCAGAGTTTGGGAAGTTGTATATTGTTGTACAGCACTGTTCCCCAAATCCTCCAGCCAGACTGAAGCAATGGTGCTTGCTCCCCAAGTATGTAATCTTTGCTGCTGTCACTACTGGCCTTGGTGTGGAGTGGGCATCAGTAGGTACACAACTCTACAGCTTTTGACCCTGTGTGGTTTCCCAGTTCAGATCTGGCTTAATATATTTCTTTGTTTCTGTCTCTCTCTTCCCCATCCCCTAACCACAGATGTCCATCATCCTTTCGGGTCTTATCCACCTCTTCCGACCACTACTGTCCTCCCTTTCTGGTGCACTCGACTGCGAGGGCTTAGGACCATGGTACTTCCTGCTGGGCCTCCGCATTGTGGCAATCTTTTTCTCCAATGGCCCATGGGACACGGTAAAAGAGGATGTGGCCTGCAACTGGGTGGGACCCATGAACGAGAAGTCGCGGGAATTCTGCATTGCCTTGTGTCACAACCTCCACTTCCCGGTCTCTGTTGCTGCTTCATGGGGGCTGGTGTTCATTGCATTGCTCCTCCTTGTGGGGCTCATGAGGCTCAGCAGTCCCAAGAAAAAGAAAGAGAATGGGAACGGGAACGAGAAAGAGAAAGAGGATAAAGACAAAGGCTTAGCTGTTGTTGCCACTGCACCACATGGAGATGCCCCTGACATCTCCACTGTGTATTGGGTTGGGCGTCGTGGTCTCCCTAGACGCTATGGCAACCACCGTTCTCACCCCCACCATCCTCACTATCTTCATCACCACTACACTCACCATGGTGACTGGCATGATTGGGCTGATTGGCATGGGACATCTGTGACCCCCATGGCTGATGGATATGGTACTGATGTGGGCTTTGTTCCACAGGATCTTGGAGGATATGGCATGCCTGTCCACCAGGAGCACATTAGCGAGACCCAAATGCCTGATCACTGCTATGACATGGCTCAACACAAAATGGGTGTCTACCCAAAGGACATGAGACAAACTAAGATGCCCACACATTGCACTGGAGCAGATCAGCATGGAACATCTGCCTCCTCGAGTCATGTGAGACAAACCCGTGGTGCACCCTATTATACAGAAAAGGGGCAGTACAGTGCACCCACCAAGCGTATCCCTGTTCCCATTCATGGCTCACCTCATAAAGGCAAGATGGCCTCCCATGGTTCCCCAGGCAATGAACATGATGAGACCTTCGAGCAAAGGTATACAGACCATGATGAATGTACACAATATATCGGCCAAAACAAGATGGCACCCAGATACTATGAGGATGGAAAATATAGCATGGCATCAAAATGCAGACCAGACACTGAAGGTAGCATGGGCCATATTGCTATAGGAGATGATAATGCAAACATGGCCATCAAGCGTCGGCCAGTTCCGGGACATAACATGCATGCCAAACACCACATGAATTTTGATGCCACCAGCAGAAGCGAGATGGGCTTTGGCAGCAACACATATGCCCAACCTTGGATGGCCAAGGATTCCAGCTGCAGGACCACTGGTGGGAAGAAAACCATGACCGGACCTAGTATGGCCACTGGGCCAACTGTTTGTTGGCATGGCGATGCAGCTTGCATGTGCACTGAGACTGACCCGTGTCATATGGCTCCCCAGTGGGAGCCCCATTGGGAACCCCACTGTCAGCCCTGCTGTAATGCTGAGCCCACCCACCACGACAGGCACAGATGTAGAGAAAGTACTCCTGGTCCTCAGGAGAAGGCCAAGAGGTCTATCACTAATATCTGTGGTGTACCCCTTTTTGATATCTGGGTAGCACTTCTCCTAGCTACTGAGATCTGCTTCCTCTGTGCTGTGCTTATTTTTCAGGTGCCCACCCTTTTGGGGAGGTCATGGATATGCTCCCCAGGAGCAGTTGGCTGTCCCCAAGCTGTTGAATGCACTATGAAAGGGAGAGCTGAAAAGAGAGTGGCTCTTTGGGGACTGGCTTTCACCTCCATTCTTTTTATAATCGCCTGTAGTGGCTACTTTAATCTGCGCTTCTGCTGGAACAAGAGATGCCGCCAAATGTGCAATGAGAATGAGGAAGAAAAAGGGGAAGAAGTGTGCGCCACTGACAGAGAGACTGAAAGGCGGGATGAAGAGGAAGGCGGCAATGAGGAGAACAAGGAAAGAGAATGAGAAGGAGGAGGGAGCATGGAAGAGAGGGTGAGGCCTGCTTGGCTGTGTCTGGGCTCTACCACTTCAGACTGCAGCTCAGTCTAGCAATACAGCAGTGTTTCCCAACCTCAGCCTCCCAAGCTGTTGCTGGAATTAAAATCCCATCATCCCAAATCAACACAGCCAATGGCTGGGATGGTAGAAGTTGTAGTCCAATTCTAGCTGGGGACCCATGATACAGAGAAAGATTGCAAAATTCTGTCTCGGAAGAAGCCTAAATGTCACTCTTCTGGCCTATCTCTTTTACCTAATAGCTTCATTTTCTGTCTTCTAGGACTTTTTCCATTTTTATTTCTTGGTACAGAGAAGCAATTTGTCATGGGAATCATCTCCTGCTTGTCAGCTCAGTGGTATAGTCAAGTATCCTTCTGCCTCTCTAGTATACATAACTTATGGGATTTAGATTCCTATTCTGAGTCTTGTCCTCTATGAGATAACCTGTTTGTGGTCAGTAGCACTTGAGATGGTGGGATAGATCTAAATACCCTGAAGGCACCAGGTCCCATATGATCTCAGAAGCTAAAAAGGTCAGCCCCGGTTAGTACTTGGATGGGAGACCACCAAGGAATACCAGGTGCTGTAAGCTATGTTACAGAGGAAGAAACTAGGAAAACCACCTCTCAGTACTTGTTGCCTAAGAAAACCCTATGAAATTCATGAGGTTGCCAAAAATCCACACAAAGTCGACGCAAAAAGGAGTATGTATACAAACTGAAAATAAAATTCCCCTCTCCTTTGTATAGAAAACTAGGTGCCAAGAAGAAGAGTTCTGATCTTCTGATCTCCCTGACATCTCACTATTTTGTTTGCAAGAACATTTTAAACTATGAGTTTCTGCCTGCCCTGTGAAGAGATACAGTCTGAACCTGGCATCCTTATCAACTGGTACCCAGAGTCCACTGTCGATATTTGTCATGTCTCCTCTATCTTCTTCTGGCCCAGCTATCCAAGCAGCACCAGGCTGTTGACAATAGCCATGTTCTAAATATCACATAGAACCTGAAACCTACAGTCTCTGGAGCATTGTGGGTAATGCAAAAATGGACCAGCCCAGCCACTCAGGCCTGCATTGCTGCTATCACAGCCAGGTAGGCCTGTTGTGACCACTGAGAGAGAAGAGTGCCCACCTGTGGACACTTTGTCCACGGCCCCCTCAAGTCTGGAGGCTCCTGCTGAGGAATAAGATGACAACTTGAAGGAGAGGACAGGAAGACAGTTAAGTTGCTGAGGTAAGGGAAGATAGTCTAGAAGGACCAATGTAGTTGGTATACATTCAGCAGATTATACTAAAATGGAGGTTGTAGTGACAGAAACAAGGCAGTTCTAAATTTATGCAGCATGCTCTCACAAGGGCTGAGTGTACTTCTCCTTCCTCCTCAGGGGCTAAACACAGCCACAGCAATACCCTCCAACATTTCATGGATGAAAACCGGGACACATGTGGCCAAGTTACATCAAATTGGTCAAAATGGCAGAGATTATGCGAAAGAACACAATAGCTAGGAGAGGGTGCAGCCTCCATCCAGGAAAAGGCAAGATTCAGACACCGAGTCCCAACGACTTTGGCATGTTAAACTTAGTTTACAACAACTGAAGTAAGTTGAGGAAAAAGAGGAAAGTGGGAGGAGGTTTGAGAAACTAGGACATTTTAAAAGCAGCGGGAAAAGTGGCAGGACAGAAGATGAATAGAAACTGTCCCTGCTAAATCAAGGACAGTTGGAGGGTGTGCCACAGAACAAGCTATGCAAATGTGAACATGTTCTCAGACTGTGAAATCTGCACCATCCATCTGACGGTTGTCGGTATTGCCTTTCAAAAGATTTGGCAGGAACTGAAATGAAAAGGACAAGTGAGGGGGAAGAAAGAAATGAAGAGAGGAAGAAACTGGGATGATGTGCTTAACAGGTAGAAGATTTGAAGGGCTGAAGATGAAACGCAGAAAACAAAGGAATGTTTTAACGTGT
The DNA here is from genome assembly GCA_030412105.1 of Cyclura pinguis. NCBI lineage: Eukaryota > Metazoa > Chordata > Lepidosauria > Squamata > Iguanidae > Cyclura > Cyclura pinguis. Next base: position 12,630,663 of record CM059604.1, read on the forward strand.
CTGTGGACCTTTCCACACCACACTGTTATAGTGCTATTATTCCATTTTTGACATCCTGTGGAATTCTGGGGCTTATAGTTTACTGAGACCAGAGAGCTCTTTGGCTGAGAATTTTAAATGCCCCTCCTTAAACTGTAAACGCCAGGATTCTATAGGATGTTGAAAGTGAAATAATAGCACTATAGCACTGTAGTGAGGAAAGGCCCTGTATGTCCAGGTCACTGCTACTTGTTAGGTTGGTCCTTCTAATAGACAAAGTCAGGTACCTGGCCCCAGGTAGCAGATTTGGGAGCCAGGGAAGAGCAACAAACTGCTAGTTGTTTAATTCATCATTTTTGTACTTTTTCTGTCAGGAAATGGGAGTGGTGCTTATGAGAATCTCTGCCTCAGGTACCAAACTAACTTGTTCGGCCTAAGGTTATATGCCTTGACTTTGGGTATTCGGGGGTTTCCATTTGCTCCTCATCTTCAGGCAGCAACATGTCTTGGGTTGCCCTGAAGCTTATTCACTGACTGTTTCATTTCCTGCTCAGTTTGCCTATTGTTTCCTGACCCTTCACCAAAATTGCCTGCATGCTTCGTCACAGCCATAAAGAATAGAACCTTGATTATAATTTTTAAGAAAAGGGAACTTGAAGTCAACAGCTGCTACACAAGAGCCTCAACTCTGCCCAACTCATGGAGTCTTCAACTCTAGTACAAAGCTCTTTACAAACTTTAGGATGAACCCCCACCTTCTTGTCCTATCTGTTGTCATGTCTGTGTGAGGTCCAGATACTAGATCTTAATTGTCTTTCTTTAGCTGTTCTTGGTAATTAACAGGGCTAGAACTATATTTATTTTATTCTCAAGATGTTAAAAAGCTGTCCTTCTGTTGCATTGCCTTTAAAGAGCTCACGTTGGTCTAGTCACTGGAGAACATCAATTAACTGAAAAAAAGGCTTGTGGTAGATGAAAATCTTTCCCTTAGACAATTAATATATTAAAGAGAGTTATATGGATCCCATAAATGTTAGCTCACATTGCAAGACTGCTGCTTGTAAAGCAAAGTGCTTCTTCACTTTATTTCAGCACATGATGTATATTTTTAATGTCTGGTATTAAATAATAAAAATGCCCTAATAACTTTTGGGGCCTGTTCAGAAGAAATTGTGCAATGAATGCAAGCTCACAGAGAGAAAGAAGGAGAGAAGAGCTGGCTAATTTGCTTTCTTTTAAAACTGCCATGTTATTGGCATAATTGGCTTTGATCCAGTTTTGAACACAAAAAGTAAGAGGTACTGCATTTGTCAGTGAGGCAAAACCCAGCTTGTTCCAAAACTGCTAATGGCATCTTCAGTATCAGAGGTGAAAAAAGTTACTTTGGGGGACTACAATTCCTATTGCCCGATAACCATGGTGGCTGGAGATTCTGAGAATTATAATCTTGAAAAGTAACTTCCCCAAGCTTTTTCTGAGATATGGACATCATGGCGAGGAACTTTCCTTTATGTACTATAGTCTATTATTCAGGACTAGACCTTCTATCCATGATCCACTGGCACTAGTTTCCACCATGGAGGATCCAGGAGGAATGGCAGAAGAAAGAATACTACTTTTATGCTAGATAAATGCCACATGGAAGGATTTTTCCAAGGAGGAATTCCAGTGTCTTGTATGCACTCATTGTTTCCTTTGTGATGAAGTACTGTTACTTAATAACAATAACAACAACAACAACAACAACAACGGGCAGCACCTTTATTGCTCCCTTTGCCATGCTGTGGAAGATGTGGTACATGTTCTTTGTGTATAGTACATTTTGCCTCAGAAAAATTGGCAGGTTGGCAGAGAATACTAATAAATATGAAGGCAAGTCTGGGCTTTCACAATAATACCAAAAAGACAATGTACATCTTCCGCACGCTGATTGCACATCCGGCTCTCTGCTTGACACCACAGCACCATCTAGTGAATGATTAATCCCAACGATGTGATTTCCTCAAAGGAGATTGCATCCTTCTGAGGAGACAGTGGCCAGACTGGCTGAGGAGGATGGGAGGTGTAGACCAATCAGTCCAGAGAATGCTGAGTTGGGGAAGGCCGTTCTAAGTGGCAGGAGGGAATTGTAGTTGCCTAGCAAAAAAAATTGAGCACAGTAGGCTGGGAAAGTAAATGTATACGGTCAGCCCTCCACATTTGTGGGTTTCACTTAGAATCATAGAATTGGAAGAGACCACAAAGGCCACCCAGTCCAACCCCCTGCTATGCAGGAACACACATCAAAGCATTCCCAACAGATGGCCATCCAGCCTGTGCTTAAAAACCTCCAAAGAAAGAGACTCCACCACACTCCGAGGCAGCATATTCCACAGAGCTGAACAGCTCTGACCATCAAGAAGTTCTTCCTGGGGTTTAAGTGGAATCTCTTTTCCTGCAGTTTGAATCCATTGCTCCTTGTCCTAGTCTATGGAGCAGCAGAAAACAAGCCCGCTCCCTCCTTGACAGGACATCCCTTCAAATATTTAAACATGGCTGTTATGTCCCCTCTTAACCTTCTCTTCTGCAGACTAAACAGATCCAGCTCCCTAAGCTGTTCCTCATAGGACATGGCTTCCAGATCCTTTTGCAGATTTGATTATTCACAGATTATTTGCTGTCACCTCTGCTGATGCCCTATGTTATTTTTTAATAGGGACTGCAAGCCTTGTGAGACTGAAAAACTATAAACAAGACTTGTAAGTCCCTATTAAAGATGGTGTGGGACAGCAGTGGAGGTGGCAGTAAACCCCACTAGCCACCCACTTCTGCCTTGTGAAAGAACTCTGATGCCTCAAAGGAATCCACAGTGGGTCGAATACAGTGATCATACCTGTTTTTCTGTGTTATATATGGTTTGGGAAGGCCTAGAGTTATTCACGTTTTTTTCACTTTCACAAGGGTCCTGTACCCCTACCCATAGTGAATATGGAGGGATGACTATACAGAGGAAAGGGTTTGACAGACCCAGTCATCTGGTCGGGCTGCTGGATATTGTGCTGTGCTTTAGACTGAGTGCTTTTGTTAATGTGCCTTCAAGTCACCTGTCAACCTATGGAGACCCCCATGAATTTCATAGGGTTTTCTTAGGCAAAGAATACTCAGAGGTGGTTTTGCCAGTTCCTCCTTCTGAAATATAGCCTGGTATTCCTTGTCAGTTTCCCATCCAAGTACTAGCCAGGGCTGATCCCGCTTACGGTAGCTTCCAAGATCAGATAAATCAGTAAACTGATTTTTCACCCTGTATGTGTTAAACATTTCACTACAATTTCAGAATCTGTTATTTTAATCACTAAATACCTAAAATATGGTTTCTGAGCGACAATTAACAATTCTCCTTACTTTAATTCATTACTGGCTGGTTTTAGTAAACTTAAATGATTTTAATTTAATGACTTAACAGATTAATAACCTATTAATGAATTAATTTAATGCAACTGTCTTAAAAGATTAGCATTAACTAATCACTTTTCTCCATTGTTTTAACATTAACACATTAGCTAACACATAATGTTTCTAAGCCCTAGATTGAAATTTTGAAATTACTAATAAAGCAGACATGATGAAGGTTGTTCTGGACTATCTGAAGCAGGCCTGTAGCCAGAAGTGTTGTGATACAGTGATGTTATGCTGAAGTGAATGATTGCAGATTAGCTAAAATATAAATACAGGTTGCCTAATGTATTTAAAGTTAAGGGCAGAGGAATCCACCGGGGCTCAGGAAGGAGAATCTATGCCATATTTGGTTGTGAAAACTGGACAAGTTTCCTGTATCTTTAACGGTTATATAGAAGAGAGAATTTCAACAGGTGTAGCTTGCCATACAAGCAGGTAACGAGAAGTATCTGCTGAAATTCTCTCTTCTATGCAGTCATTAAAGGTACAGGAGCCCTCTCCAGTTTTCACTCTGGCAACCAAATCCAAAGCTCTACTGGCAAGGTACAGGGCCAAATGGCCTTTCCCCAATCTTTTATCGGTTTTCTCTAAGATCTTCCCAGCCATTGGTTCCAGTGGGGCAAACACAGCAGCCCAACATCATTCTGGAGTAGGTTTAAGGAATGATCTCCTAAACCAAGAGCCATCGCAACCAGCCTCTTGATACAACCTTCTGTGTTGTGTACTGGTTAGTGTATTGGCCTGAGATTTTGGAAATCCAGATTGTAATCCTCACTAAAGCCATGAAAATCACTGGGTGATCTTGAGTCAGTCATGCTTTCTCAGCTGAACTGACCTTACAGGATGTTGTGATGCTAATGTGGCTTGGAGCAAAATCATATTTACTGCCAGCAGCAGTGAAGGGGCAAAGGCAGCAGACCTGTCTATCAGTGCTGCAAAAAGCCTTTTGGGAGTAGACCTCACTTTGTGTGCCCACAGATGGCCCCTTAATACTATACAGTTATAGCTCTATATTTCACATTAACCAGCATGGCAACATCTTGAGTCAAAGCATGCACCAGCCACCAATGATGCAGCTAAAGATGGTCCAAGACAAACCAGAGGACACCTGCATGACTATCCAGAGTGGCAAGTTAAAAGGGGCAGCAGCAGACAGACCTGGGGCCTTTCCACACTACACTGTTATAGTGCTATTATTCCACTTTCAAAATCCAATGGAATCCTGAGGTTTGCAGTTTAAGGAGGGGCATTTAGGATTCTCAGCCAGAGAGCTCTTTGGCCTCAGTAAACTACAAAGCCCAGAATTCCACAGGATGTTGAAAGTGGAATAATAGCACTATAAGAGTGTAGTGCGGAAAGGCCCCTGGGTTCTCTTACACTACCTAATACAGCATTGTGATTCCACTTATCTGTCCTGTCTGCATGCTGTGGACTCCCAGGATTTGTAGTCTGGTGAAGCGCTAGATCTCTCTTGCTGAGAATTCTAAATACCCCTCCCTAAATTGCCAGTCCCAGGGTGCCACAGGACAGAATCATAGCAGTTAAAGTGGAAACATAGACCATTTCCTCACTACACTGTTATAGTGCTATTATTCCACTTTCAATATCCAGTGGAATCCTGAGATTTGCAGTTTAGGGAGGGGCATTTAGGATTCTCAGCCAGAGAGCTCTTCGGCCTCAGTAAACGACAAAGCCCAGAATTCCACAGGATGTTGAAAGTGGAATAATAGCACTATAACAGTATAGTGTGGAAATGGCCATAGTGTTATAATTGTATAGTGTGAAAGGGCCCAGAGAAAGAAAGAGATCAACAAACTCCTGTGACTGTTGGAATCTCGTGCCTGCATTGAATTGTATTAAATGTTAAGAAAATAAGATTTATTTTATATAAATTAAAAAATATTATTCTAGTTTATCAGTTATCCCAGTCCTTGTGCTCGCTGACTAAAGTGTCGGTAGGTGTAAGTAACTTAACTTGTAACCTACCTGTTTCCCGTTATACAGTATTTGTTGTTGTTTGCCTTCAAGTCAACTTATGGCAACCCTATCACATGACTTTCTTACCAAGAGGTTTGCCATTGCCTTTCTCTGTGGATGACAAAGTATGATTTGCCCAGGGTCACCTACTGGGTTTCCATGGCCCAGTGAGAATTTGAATCCTGGTGTCCTGGAATGTTAGTCCAGCAATGAGACCATCACACAACACTGGCTCCTTTTTTTGTTATACATCAAGACATAAAGGACTTTTGGCTAGAATCCCCTATCAGGATGTACGTTACATAACTTTACATAGCCTTGGCTATATAGCTGAAGTGCTAAGGAACTCTGTTGGTGAATTATCAAGATGTGTAACAGGACACTGGGAATGGCGTCCCTATGTGTGTTGGCACTTCCTACCCTGTGTTCTGATACACAACAGGAACAATGTGCATCAGTTCCATTGCACCTTGGTCCCACTGTGTATCAGTCCCACGGCATGTTAGTCATTTTGTTGGCTCCCCTACATAGTAAAGTAACAGCAGCTCTTTCCTGGATATAAACGTTATAGAACTGCCCAGTTCTAATTCCCACAGCTATAAGTCCATTTATGAAGTTCCCAACAGGATTCTGGCCTTTAAATTTAGGAAGGGGTCTGGAGTATCACAGAAGGCTAAGTTGCTCCACATCCATTTCCTGCTTCCAGAGCCCTGGTTTTAACAATAATGTGCATTCCCAGATCTGATCATCACTGTGGATTTCAATACTGTCATATACTGTACGATCCCAAATTAAACCAACATTAAACATTTTCACTGATAACACTAAGACAAGTTAATGCACACATAAAAATATATCTCTACAAAAAAAAATGAAAACAAAATATACAGCTATCAAGAAGTTGGATGGAAGAGAAAAACAATTAGAAAAATGGCACAGTACCTTGTGAGCACCTCCCACTTAGTTCAGTGAAAGAAAAGAAGAAGAATGGCATGTGAGCAGTTCATGTTCAGTTCAATAGGGCTTGCACTGGAGAAAGTCATAATGTGCTTTACAGGACACCTATGATACAAAACTCAATTTGAGTAAATAGCAAATAATTGTCATGGCATCCCCTCTAGAGAACCATGGGATCTGTAATTTTGTCAGGGTGTTAAAGGCTTCTCTCAGATCTTGGAAGTTAAGAGTTACATATGACACAGCAACCTGTGTCATAAAAAAGAAATTAATGAGAGCATAGCCAAAGCACATTTCAAAGGTATAATGAGTAACTTTTTCTTGCTCCTTTTAATAAAGGGCATTTCTAGAGGCATTTTGAGAGCAAATTTTCTTATACAGTCAGCTCTCCGTATCTGCAAATTCTGTATCCAAAATTCAACCAATCACGGTTTGAAAATATTTTTAAATATCCAAAAAGCAAACTTTGATTTTGCCATTTTATATAAAGGATGCCATTTTACAACACCATTGTACATAATAGAACTTTAACATCCACAAATTTTAGTATCCAAGGGGAAGGGGAGTCTTGGAATCAAACCCTAGTGAATACAGAGGGGCCCACTGTAACATGCACCTTAGTTCTAAAGCATTTTTTAAATGGAAAAGACATAAATGGTGCCATAAGTAATGCACCCAGTTACTTATAAACATTCTAACAGGTAACATTAATGAATTACTGTACTTGCCAAGCACAATACTGAGTAATGGGAACAAATTATTTTCTCAAAGTATCTGTCCAGCATCTGAACTCAACTGCAGTGACCTTGACCCTTCAGCAATCTGTAATAAGGATTTCTTGGAAGAAGTCATGCCAATCAGTTCAGTTCAGAGATAACAGAATAGGAATAAATTCACTTTTTGTTGTAATTAATGTGAGATGGTTAGTAACTGATTCCAGCAAAACCACAGAGAGACTTCTGGCACCTTAAAGACTAAAATATCTATTAATTACATCATAAGTTTTCATGGACCGGGGCCCAGAATTTATTAAGTAGATCTGAGACAGTGAAACCAATTATTTATGACATTAAACCAATGTATCTTTAATGAACCACACCCTTATGTTGTTTTTGTAGCTCTAGACTTCCTCAGCACCTTCTCCAGATCTTCTGATTTTGTGGTCTCTAAAATTAAATAGAATGTCTTACCCATAGACAGCATTATCACATACTTACACCAAAATATCCCCCTTTCTAAACCTTTTGGTAGGATGTACAAAAAAGTATGTATAGGGGTAACAATCTATGTCAGAAGATGTCCTGAGAATGGGATTTTGAAGGTTAATTGTACAGTTGACCTAGAAATAAACCATCTGTGCTGGCCCCAGATCACTTGCTGCCTGAGGAGAAGGAGCACAGCGTACCCTCTCCTCTATTCCATACTGTATTCAAAAGCTGACCGAATTGCCAGCTGACCCTCGTATATTGGTGGTAGGATAGCATCCTCCACGTTCAAAGGCAGCAGGCCAGAATTTGAAAGATCAAGGTCTCTTTCATGCTACCCAGTTATAGAAATTTGATTCCTCTTTAACTGCTGTGACTGCATCCTGAGGAATTCTAGGGGTAGTAGTCAATTGAAGTGCTAGTTTTCTTGCAGACAATTCTAAGTACATCACAAAACTATAAATCCTAGCAGTTAAAGTGGACTCAAAGTACTGTAACTGTGTATTGTGAAGGAGAACCAAGATGCATATGGCACAAACAAAGCTCTATCCTCTAAGAGAGGAAAATAGCCTGGGGCTCAGCGGAACAACTCAGACTGTCATGGCTGCTCCCTGGCATTTACTACCTAAGGCAGTGGCTTCACTCTGCCTAATGGTAGGGCCCTGTTAGCCACCAGTCCATTTTGACTTGCCTCGTATTAGATGGGATGTGTGTCCATTGCAGTATCAGCTTCTGTATAGCCTGGCCATTCTACAATAGCTGCTCAAAAGCTTGTCTAATAAGAATACCAGTCTCTTTCAGGCTGCACTCCTCTATATGCTTATTTGTGAGTAGGTCTCATTCAAATCAGAGATATCAATTTATAAACATGCCTAGAATGGGCTGTAATTTCACTCTCCAGGGGTTTTATCTGTATATTAGCTAGCCTGTTATGAATTCTGATTTGGCATTGGTTATGTGCTGCATGGGATTGTGACACCATTCAGGATCAAAGAATGTTCCTTTAGGAATGGGGGGGAAAAAAGAGTATTGTCTAATAGGACGAGCCAGTTTCACATACTGGTGTTTCTGATATGCATGATATCTACTCAGGGAACAGGCAGGACTTTAATGCACTGGGTGGAATGTTATTTTGTGCTTTGTGTGTTTTCTTATATGCCAGAATATATACTCAGTTTCTCCCAAATAAACATTAGCTTTATTAAATGGCATCTTTGTTTTATCCCTATGTCATTTAAAAGCCCTTTTAGCGCAGAAAAGATGTCTCTAGCTTTTTGGAAACATGTCTTTTGAAATAATCCTGAATAATAAGTGCTGCAGTCATGTTGAATCGATGCCTGAAGAAAGTGTGCCTAGAAACCTCTGTATGTTTTAATTGTGGATGATGGTGGATGCCAGTGGCAAGGTTTATCCTAGAATTAAGGAGAAAGACTGATTATTCGCACTTCTTAGCCTATTCCTCCCTCCCTCCCTCCCAAGCACCTGCCCCACAACCAAGAAAGTGTTTCTGATAATAAATGGTCACTCACAGCAGTTTTTGATATAATGGAACATTAAGCAAATTTGAAGATTTACGTACAGAAACAGATGATCCAGATTTCCTGCTTTGTTGTTGTCGTGTGGCTTCAAATCGTTTTGGACTTACAGCAACACCAAGGCAGACCTATCATGGGATTCTCTGGGGTTGGGGGTGTGATGTGCCCAAGATCACACAGTGGGTTTCCATGGCTGAGTGGGGAATCAAACCCCGATTTCCAGAGTCATAGCCCAACGTTCAAATCATTACACCATGCTGGCTCCCTAAATTTCCTGCTACAAACTGAAAGTTTTGCCAGTGCTCATACTTCTATCATAAACCCCTTTTTCTTGACACATCTGGTTTTCCCCCTTTACACACACACACACTCACACACAGAGAGATCTAAAAGAAGGCCTTCCCCTTACTGACCCCTTACAAAAAGTCACCTTATCTCCTAGAATTAACACAGAGTTTGGTGAATGGGTACCGAAAGTGGCTGGGAAACCCAGACTCCTGATTTATTTCTGATTTTGTCTCCACCCTGCATATATCATTCAAACAGGAAAAAGAATGAACGTGAACAAGATTGTGCCTCAACTCACCTTCCCCTCAGGAAGGTGAGTCAAGTTCTATGTCCCTATCCAAACCAGAATCATTCAGCAATGCCGCCTGCCCTGTCCACCCTGTTGTAGGAATATTTGGTATCTGTATCAAGCGGAGTACAGTGTGGCTAATGCAATATGAGCGTGTGGTGTGGTGGGGTCAGTCTAGATGATGTCTAGGTATGGGGGGAAAAACAGTTATTTCTCTCTGAGTTTATAAAGAACTGTTGGAATGCAATGGAACCTTGAGAGCTTGAAATGTTGGCAGCTCGCCTCCGCTTGGCAAGCACGTTTCTGCTAGACCTCGATACATTGAGAATTGCAACATTAGAGAATGGTCTATTGTGCCGGTGGGAACCTTTGTATGTATCTGTCTCCTTTCTTGAACAATGTGATGACTGTACTGGAGAATGTATAAATTGCTGTGAATATGAAGAGGAGGGGCTCTCAGTCCACTGAGATCCCTGCACAGTAAAAATAAACTCTTGTTTTCTGAAACTGCCGGTCTCGCTTCTCTGGTTGCCCACAACATTTCTGGTGCGTTGGCCGAGAAAGTGAGGGGCTTTTTTGCCCACTTTGGCAGACGCCAGGGCGTTGGGACCGTTGCCCCTTCCTGATACAACCCGGGGCGCCCTCGACTCTCTTTTGTCAAAAGGTTTGGTTCGGGGCGGGGTGGCGGCTCTGGTGACGGCGCTCCAGCCAAGGGACCTGAAGACAGAGCAGAAAACAGGAACCTCCCACGATTGTTGGTAAGTCACCTCCCCGCAAACTCGGGGGGAAGAGGGGCCTGATCAACCCCTTTCAGCTTTGCCCTGGTACCCCACTGCTGTTGTGGGTGAAGCCGCAGAGCTTTTGGTTATTTTTGGTTGTGGTATTGGAGGTGGGAGGTTGTGTGTTGGTGTGAATGCGTGCAAGGACGGTCGTGTGACGCCGCAGTTTCCAAGTCATACCGCTGAGTTTCCGGATGCTTGGGTCGGCGTGATTGAGTGTAGTCTCTCCCCCTTTGTGTCGATCCGTGGGACCCCTTACCCACGAGTCAACTCCCCTTTTCCTTCTGTGTGTTTGTCCGCTTGGGGAGCAAATGGGAGGGGGCAGCAGCCAACAGACGCTGCTTCAATCAGACTCTGCTTCGATGTATGTAGGAAAAAGCCCAAGAAAGGGTTAACTAGAGACGCACTTTTCAGCAGTTTCTCGCCTGGTTTGAGGTAACAGACAAACACTGCTTTAATGCTTCAATGTATGTAGGAACAAAAAAAAAAAAATCCAAGGTTTGTGTGTAAGCAAAGTGGCATTTCGCCTAGTTTCTGGTTTCTTTCTTTTTTCCTGTTCCTCTCCTGTGCTCAGAGCCACCTTACCCCCCCCCCGCAGCCCCTCCTCCTCCTCAGGCTCTAAGATTCGGATTTAACCCTTAAAGGACCAACTCCCTAGCATTCAGTTCAATATTTAATAGGGGCTGATGTTGGAGAAAAACTGGGGACAGTTCTACCCGGGGGGGGGGAGTAAAGATGAAAATTGCTGTTTTCAGTGGACTAGCAAGCCCATTTAAGCCATGAGGCTTGGCTATAACAGGAACTAAGTCAGCATGTTAATGAGAAAACAAACCTTTTGACCAGAAAAAAAAAAGGAGGCTTGATCCTGAATAATGGGAGACATGCCTAAGGAACTGGAAAAGTTATAATGGATGTCTGGATGGTGCAAGAAGCAGCCAGCAGCAGGAGCAGCGGAGACTGCCAGAGACAGCGGCAGGAGAGCAGCTGATGAGATGGGGCTATAGATGGGTGAGGCGAAGGGGGGACAGGCAGCAGGGTTCCCCCCCCTTTTTGATGACAGCAAGCCGCTCGAAACCCCGCAAAGCCACGGGCCCCAGCATGAGGGAGCTGCTAACCAAGACGGCAGAGACAAGTGTGGCAGAGAAGAAGCAAGAAGGAGGAAAGCAATGTGTGGAAAGGAAATGCCCATAAATCGTGTTTTTCCAATCTGAGCCTGTGAGAGAGAACAGTCATTAACAATTGGAATGAGAATGAAACTACTTTTCCTGAAAATAGTAACAGTGTGTGATTCAAGATTTTCAAGCTTCTGTCCTGCAAGTGTCTGATTCAGCATAGGATGAACAGGTGGCTGCACAGATGCCAACTGTACATAATGGTTACAACTGTGACTTTGATGCTGAGCGGCTAAAAATTCCTGAAGGCTTGTTTGACCCTTCCAATGTAAAGGGTTTATCTGGCAACACAATGCTTGGTGAGAGCCACGTGGTCACAACGAGTGTTGGAATGTGTGATATAGACATCAGGCCAGGTCTCTATGGTAGTGTGATTGTAGCAGGAGCCAATACACTACTGCAGAGCTTCACGGACAGGCTGAATAGAGAACTCTCCCAGAAAACCCCTCCAAGCATGCGACTGAAGCTGATAGCAAACAACACAACAGTGGAGCGAAGGTTTAGTTCCTGGATTGGAGGTTCCATTTTGGCTTCTCTGGGTACCTTCCAGCAGATGTGGATCTCCAAGCAAGAGTATGAAGAAGGAGGCGAAAGCAAAGCAGCTGGGAAGAAAGGAGAAGCAAACCAGGGCGACTAGCCACAGGAAAGGCTGGCAAGGCAGCGCTGGAGATCCAGCTGCAAAGACCCCACCAATGAGCCCCGTGTGGAGGTCTCTGGTCTCCAAGAAGGGGCAGCCAGAGTCCAGAAGCTGGTAGGGGAAAGAGGGAGTTGGAGGAATTGCGCTTGAAGAATGACTCTAGCAGCGAAGAGCTGAGAGACCTGCAAAGACAGACTGTCAGCAAGCTGAAAGGGGAGCTGGCTTCTGTGAAGGCACTGAAGGAGAGAGAAGCAGAGCTGAGAGGATAGGTTCAGCGGAATCTGACTGTATTGGCTTTGCAAACCAAGGTGTCTGTGGCCAACTGTCAAGTGAAGACTGAGGAAAAGGTTTTGTCCCTTATCCCACAGATAGAGAAGGGCAAGGGCTTGGAGCTGTGACATCCTGGAAGGAGAAGTTGGCAGCAAGAGCATGGAGAACAAAGGGAAAGGCAGAGTCCTAGATGCAAAGCAGTCCAAATTGCAAAGCCCCCCCCCCCCCAGTTCCCGATAGAGCGGCAATTGGTAAGGCTCTCTGGCCCAGCCCCAGCAGGCTAAGGAGGTGATAGAGCACCCCTTCAAGCTGGGAGGAAGAGGCGATAGAGCACCTCTGAGAGGCGATAGAGCGCCTCTCCAGGCTGAAGTGGAACTGCGGCTGAAGGACTCTCTGACTGAGAAGGTGAAGAAAAAGGAGTGGCTGAGCTGAAGGCTGTGAGACAGCCAGGAGACCAACGCCAGCCCCAAAAGCCCACACCATATAGGCTCAAACAACAGGCCTGCATTTGTCCACAAGATCATCAAAGATTGAACCACTGCTCTAGGAATCGTGGAGAGGATGAAACAAAATCCTGAAGACACAGTAGTTCAATGTGTATGGCCCAGACAACAGCCCTGGCTATGTCTTTGGACTGGATGTCAACACAGGGCAAGTGGCACGATACCATCTTCCTAGCCCTTTTTTTACAGAGACTTCTCACTCTTATTCCATGTGCAGCCCACAACAGAGAAACCAGGAGTGTTTTTGTTCTTCCCGTAGCCCCATTATGATAAGGCATAGGATAAGGTGCACACCTCACAGAACCATAAGGTTGTCCCCTTTTTAGCCAAAGTATGAAGCCATTTTGGGAGGATTAAGGAGAGACACAAAGGAATTGGGAAATAAAACTCTACAGGAGGAGGTTAGTGCATTAGGAAAAGCTATGAGTAAAATAAGGAAGTATATGTTAGAACAGTAACTCCCCTTTCTACAGACACAGGCACACCCCTTCCAACCAGGAGATATGGGTGAAGGATTGGGGGCCACTTAGTCATGGGTGGAGGAGACCCTATCAGGTAGTAGTGACAACTCCCACTGTAGTGAAGGTGGCCAGGATGAAGCCTTGGGATAAAAAGGCTCACTCTGACTGGACTGTTGCCCCAAACATAGGGCAACCTCTGAAGCTGAGAATTACCAGAAAGCAGTAAGGAAACTGAGACTAGGCCCTGCTGTGTCTACAGTACCTGGAAGCTAGACACCCAGCACACGGCCAGATCTCCATCTGGAGAAGGAAAGAAGAATTGGGGCTAGGCCTTATTGCAGTTGCTACCAAGGACGCACTGTTCCACGTACGGCCAGACCCTGAATGTGGGAGACAATATTGTGGGTTGGAGTAGGCATAGGAAGAGCAGGAAGCCTGGGCTACCTATTTTACCACTTCAGACGGTGGTTCTGTGGGGTTGGAAGATATGTATATATGAGGATTGTTGGTGCTGAAGAGGATGATGCTGAGCAAGGGAGGCTGGGAAGTGAATTGGTTTCAGATCTTGAGCCCCCTGGATGCTAGTAATGGCTGAGTATGTTCTCATGGGGCAAGCTCAGGAGACTATCCCAATTGGAATGTAATGTTTGAAATCCCTGAATCTCCACAGGCATGCCCAGGAAAGTATCCCAATGTCGATATCTTCTTTAGTTGTAGCAATGGTTTCATTGAGTTATATGGGAATAAGGGGAGCTGGTCCTCCTTAAATAAGTTCCAGGAAGAAACCAGCTTTCATAATGGTAAATGGATATATGGTCTACCTCTAGGGATGAGTTGGTTGTGTGGAAACTAGGGAGGGAAAGTACTTCCCTAGGTGTGAAACAGCACCTGTGCCCTCGAGAGTTTGGCCACTGTGGGTATCACCTTTCACCCAGTGCACCAACCAATGCAGGCATGGGATAGGTAGTTTGGCTGGGAAAGAATGAAAAAGCTTATGATGAAAGCTATGGGTATGATCCTGACAACACGAATCTGAGAGGTTGGGAGTCTTCATGTTCCCCATGGTGGGAGTTGTTTTTAATGTAAGGCAGATGCGAGTTGGCTGTCAGCCCAGCATGAAATAGCTTTAGACTATCTCCTCAGCCGTGACATGAGGAAGGTTTGGGTGTATGGCTATTATGTAAAAGAATCTGGACGTGAAAAAAAGAAAAAAATGCATTCTGAAGTATTCAATATTAAAAAGTCATTCTTGTAGTCTGCAGACATGTGGACATGATTATCTGGCTCCCTAATTAAGCATGGGTACAGGCACTGCTTGTAGAATTGCTTTGTGCATAAATAATAGCCTTCTTAAATCTGCCTGTTAGTACGCTGCTTGTTAAAGTATTTTCAACCTGTAATGAATGAAATAATGGATGATGAAGACTGCTGTATATGCTCTGATGGCACATACCGAATAATTATGCTTGAATTGCTAAAGAATTCTGCATAAAAGGGGGGAAATGTGGTGGGGTCAGTCGAGATGACCTCTAAGTATGGGGAAAAACAGTTATTTCTCTCTGAGTTTATAAAGAACTGTTGGAATGCAATGGAACCTTGAGAGCTTGAAATGTTGGCAGCTCGCCTCCGCTTGGCAAGCACGTTTCTGCTAGACCTCGATACATTAAGAATTGCAACATTAGAGAATGGTCTATTGTGCCGGTGGGAACCTTTGTATGTATCTGTCTCCTTTCTTGAACAATGTGATGACTGTACTGGAGAATGTATAAATTGCTGTGAATATGAAGAGGAGGGGCTCTCAGTCCACTGAGATCCCTGCGCAGTAAAAATAAACTCTTGTTTTCTGAAACTGCCGGTCTCACTTCTCTGGTTGCCCACAACAGTGGAAGGAAACAGGAGAAAATAGTATGCTCTTGTAATGTTAAAAAAGCGTTTTTAAAAAAGAAAACTTACATTTATTGTTTCTGGAACTTGGGATAGGAAAAGAGATAGACAGAAGAAGGTTGCCTAAATTTAAGTAGAAGAGTCCCTAAGGTTTGTTCTGATGTGTGCATGTAAGCCATCCTAAGATTGGAGCCTCATAGATGCTCCCTTGCCAGTCAAAGGGAGACAAAAGATGAAGTTCTGGAAGAAGGGGAAAGTGACCTCTGCAGGCAGGAAAGAAGACCAAAGGCTTGAGCACATAAATCAAAGAAACAGAGAGGTGAAACAAAAGGGCAAGCACGCTCTCTAGAATTCCCTCTCACTGAACTCATTTTATGGGGTCAGTGCAGAAGGCTACTGCCAGGATTATTGTGATGTAGTTCTTCCCTGAAAAGCTTGCACCAGCAGAACCATGCTCTAGTCCTTTATCTACCACGACTGAAGGACTATAATCTGCAGCAGCCGTGGTGATGTTGTCCAATATATCTTGTGCTGGTGCTATTGTCATCTCGGTTTCCTCCTCAGTCAGTCTTGGCTTTTTGGATGGTTCTGGCGCAGATGCAACCCACAAGATTGTGTTGATAGTAGGAGTTGTTTCACTGAAAGTCTTCTTGCCAGTTGTTGCTGCATATTTTTGTCCTACAGTGGCTTGAGCATGCGTATGGAGGATTATCCAGCTAGAGGAAGCGGACATGTCAGAAATATACCCCAAGAATTTCCTGTGCAACTGAAGTGTTCTCTGGCTCAGAAGGAGTTGGCCCAGCGGTGGATGTGACTAATGGCGCTTTTTCTTCAGGGTGTAACACCAAAGGCATGGTCACAGCATGGGTTTGCTTGGGAGGCACTTTGGGCTTTACCATTGTGTCCTTGCTGCTGGGTGTGTTGGAAGGTGATTTGGATGGTAGCCCAGACCTTGTGGGAAATGCAATTGAGATATCACATTGCTTTCCTAGACTGGGTGTGGTGTTTACAACCTCCTTTTTTTTTTTCCAGCTGTGGTAGTATGAGGTGCAGACATAGGATCAATGAGAGGACAGTGATAGCAGGTTCCACTTTTGTCATGGCTGTATGCACAAAGGTACCCATAGTGAAAAGGATAAAGAAGCCAAAGGGTTTGTTGTAGCCACTGAGGAGAGATCTTGAGTTTTTCATGGCAGCAGGACTTCAAAGGAAAGCCAGCATGGTTTGAGTGTTGGTCTATGACCCTGGAGACCAGGGTTTGATTGTCCACTTGTCTATGGAAACCCACAGGGTGACCTTCGGCACATCGCACACTCTTGGAAAACCCCATGATAGGTTCAGAAAACTCTGTGGTAGGTTTGCTTTAAGGTCACCATAAGCCAGAAACAACCTGAAGCCACACAACCACAATAAGAACTTCATGTCCAGGATTTTCTTAGTTTGTGGTGAACTGAGAACAAAAAGAAAGGAAGCTGTAAAACAAAATTCCAAGAAAATATATCCTAAGAGTATATCCCAACTCTAGGAGGGGCTTTAAAATGAGAGTCAGAAATATTCCAACTCACCAAGAGAGATGGATTCTGCACATAGGTTCCTCTTGCTACGTTGGGAACTTTCATGCACGTGCAGATCACATGGATATACATCTCCACATCATAAATGTCCATTTGGATGCAATTCTTATTGGGTAAGAGCGTGTATGTTTGTGAAGAATATTCACTGTGAGCCTAACTTGTGAAACAGTTTGGTTGAAAGTGAACACACCCATCTGTAGGTTGACATGGACAGGGATGCATATTTCCTTCTCCTTCTGCAATGAGGAACAATTTGTTATCCACGACTAATGCTGGACTGGGCCAAGATTTCTAAGGTTTTTCTTCTCACACAACCTTTAAGGATGAAAGAGTGTGATTGTCCAAAGTGACTCAGTGGGTTTCCATGTCTGAGTAGGGATTTGAACCCTGTCCCCAAAACTCCTAGTTCAACATGCAAACCACTATGCCGTGCTGGCTGTTCAGACAACTTGAGAGATGGACAAATCTGTCTGAATAGCTTCGTTCTAGATTTAGGGTTTTAACCCACTAAGTGCTTTATCCCACAAGGCAGGTAAATCACAATTGCATCTGAATAACAGCACCTTCAGTTGGGGCTTCCTGCATGAAGCAGTCACTTTTCAGTTGTTGTCCTGTAGGACTGCACTTCAAAAGTGTTTTTTTTATTAACGCACACACACCACACACACACAAATACAATCTGTTACTGACCTCCTTTCCCCTTTCTGGTGTTCTATGATTTCCTGAGCAAAAGTGCAATTGTGCTTGCCAATTTTGTGTGATCAGGGGGTGGTCAGTGGGTGTATGTTTTGGTGGGAGATACAGCCCTTTTCTAGAGTCTCTATTGTTGCAGTGGTACAACAGTACAACCGTACAGTGCCATGGCATGGTAATACCACATTCTCTCCCTTTTTTCTCACAAACATGTACGTACACACACACACACACACACACACACATCTGTGCTGCTGTAGGATCGGGGTGCATAGGATTTGGATGGAAGAGAAACACAAAAGAGAGGACAGGAGTTCTTGGTTTCGACTTTCTGCTTGTCCCCTTCCACCATGGCAAAACACGGGGAGGAAGAATGGGACATGGGAGAGACTCCACTGAGGAGGGGCCCCAACTAGCTTTGATTGGTGCTGTGCTCAACCGTGGGGCTTCTCACTTATGCTCTCCCCTCCTCCCTCTCTGACACTTCTCAGAAAAGGAACAACGAAAAGGGCCTAGGATAATGTTGGAGAGGTAGTCAGTAGGCAGTTCGTTTGAAATAAGGTTTGGGTGTTGATAGGTGTTGTAACCTCAGAATGGTTCCGAAGGTGCACAAGGAAAGACAGCAGTTATGGTTGCATGGCATTTTTAAAGACAACATGATTGTAGGAAAAGAGAGGCCTTATGTGATAAGGCTCTAAATCTCGGCTCTGTCCACTGATGGTGAATTTTGCAAATGTTAATAAACTGTTATTAAAAACAAGCCAGCAAACTGGTGGAAATATTCATCAGCCTGCACTGGTTAAATTCAACAGGTAGAGCCAAATCTTGCATGGAAAGGACTGTGTGCTACCTGCCTGCCATATACTGTTAAGGATGGAGCTACGTTGTATTAAAAAACATGTCTACCCTAATTCAGCATTAGAGCTTGGAAAAACTACTTTTTTGGTAGGGGCATGCTTGCTAATGCATTCTGGGAGATATAGTCCCAAAATGACTTTTCCAAGTTCTGTTCAGCATCATGAACATGACTGAATTTACACAGGAATTCAAACCCAGAGTGGTATCAGTATGGTCTGAGGGTTCATGTTTTCCTTCTCTCAGATGTATGTCACATAAATTCTGAACCCATTTCGATAACTATCGTGAAACCACATTTCACTAAGTCAACATTAAATTACTTTTGTGGGTATACAGTGAAGCAGCTGTACCATCTGACCAAAGAAGGGGACCTGTGGTGTATAACTCTGGAGACCGGGGTTCAAATCCCTGCTCAGCTATGGAAACCCACTGGGAGACCTTGGGCAAGTTACATTCTCTCAGCCTCAGTGAAAGGCAAAGGCACATCTGAACAAATCTTGCCACGAAAACCCCACACGAGGGAGGTAAATCATACTTACGACATGTTAATGGTATTTTTGGCTTGGACTGATTAGATGGCATCACTCCTCTTCTATTGGTCTCCCAGTGACAGATTGTTTAGAAAGTGGTTCTTTTACAAAGGAAGTCGTTACTGAATGTACAGCCAATGAAATACAGCTAAAAAACATCAACTCCCGTTACTCTTCACTCTGCAAGCATACTGTCCCCTCTCCCATTTCCAAACAACGTTCTTCTATGTCGTTACAGCCCCACGGGATCTTCCTGCCTGCCCCCATCCCAGTCCATGCTACCTTTGACTAGGATGGCTTCAAGCAAGGGTGTGACTGTGCTCAGTTCTTGCATGACAAAGCTTGGGTTTTCCTTACCAGTTTTTCACGTGGCCAGGCAGGAAGTAGTGAATAAAACTGAGAAGGTGGTGGTGGCAGTTGAGAAATGCTGGAAAAAAAAATAAGAAGATACATATCTTTACAATGCTAGGATGTATTTCCAGCACAGATGAAGAAATAAAGAGTACGTCTGAGCTGGTACCGAGTGCAATTTTCCCTTACTAGGAGGGAAAACTGGACTCTGCACCAACCACCTTCTTGACATCTATATCCATAAGAGAGGACAAGCAACTCCTTAGTGGCAAAGGAGAAGTGATTACTGCTTATTACTGCTTTTTCCTTTGGCATAGACTCCGGCACCTTTAATCACTGTGTGGCAGTCAAAAATTCAGCAGATGAATCTCCCAGTCTCCCTTTCATGTTAAAATTTAAAGAGGAGATGGAAGAAAAAGAATAGGGGACAAAAGATGAAAAAGCGAAACTCAGGATGGAATTAAATACAGGAAGACCCTGCCTATCTGACAGGTTAGGGACCAGAACAATGTCAAAAAGTAGAATCAGTTGAAAAAGTAGAATCCAGTTTGTGTGTGTGTGTATGTGTGCGCTGCAAATTCATTTTGGCCATTGAAAAACATAAATAATACACTATATATCACTTCTGAATACATGCAAAATCTAAATAACACACTATATACCGTATACTATATTACTGTATTGTATTACTGTACATATTTTATATTATATTGTATACTGTATTATGAGCACAAACACTTACAGTAATATTGTTAGAGATGCACTGACCCCAACCTCAGAAGCACCACAGACTGGCGGATCACTAGCCACAATCTCAGAAGCACTCAAACTGAACAAACAAATCAAGATGGCACACCGTCACAGAGAGAGGGAAGAAAAAAGATCCTTTCGTAGTCAGCTTGGACCCTTTTTTCTCCCTCTCAGTTCACTTTGTAAGTAGCATGCACATGTTGAGGGAAGAGAGATGTGTACGTGGGCCCAAGCAAGCCTTGTAGGCAAGAAGAACTGTCAAAAGAGCAGACTCTTCATTGAATTAATGGACCTTATCTGTAATTTGCAAGTGTCAAAAGAGTGAGTTCTCAAAAACAAACAAACAAAACAAGGTGTCAAAAGGTGTGGGATATCTGTATTTTGACAAAACATGCAGTTTCTAGCCAAAGGTTTTGTTAAAAATTAACCATTGGGAATGGGGAGGAGACAGTACATATGGAATTAAACAAGCAGAAAGGGGCACAAGGGTTCAGTTCACCAGGGAATGACATCTTGTCTGGATGTGGTCAGGACTTGCTATGAAGCAAGTAAAAAGGAGATGATGGTGAAAGAGAAGTGGGTGGCATACCAAGATTGTTGGAACATAATTCAACATGATTGTAGAATTAAATTGAATGAGGAGCTCACTTTTGAAGGGTACTCTTTTCAATGGTTTTCACACAGACAAATATGGAGCGATGTAAAATGGATTAAAAATGTATGATTTTGACTTGGCTAAAACTGAGTTTGAAAAGCAGTTGTGCACTGATGATGAACATTTGATTGGTAAGATGTATAATGCATGTCTAATTTATTAAAATTAGAAATGGAGGAAGAAGTAATCAAAGAAAGTATGACAAAATGGGCACAACATATTGGACGTAATATTTAGTTGGTCCAGTGTGGAAAAATGTGGTTAGAAGGAATCAAGTTTACTTCATTTTATGATCTTAGAGAGAATTTTTATAAGGTGATGTATTGATGGTATTTGAAACCAGAAAAATTGCCAGAACGCATAAAGAGGTTGGTAATAAATGTTGAAAAACTGGGCCACCAGTGGGAACTTTTTACCACATGTGGTAGACTTGTGAGAAGGCAAAAAAAAATCTGGAATCTAATACACTTTATGCTGCGTAAAATTTTGAAAGCTGAGGTTCAACTGATCCTGGAAATGTATCTGTTGGGACTAATGGAAGATCAGCTGGAGAAGAAGTATGGCAAGAATCTATGACTACCATGGCATGACGACATATGCACAGAAATTGAAGACCACAGAGATCCCAATGAAAAAGGACTAGCTGATAAAATAGCTGGATTTAGTAAAGATGAACAAATGGAAAATATTGACAAAGGAAGAAAAACTATGATGTTTTGTGAAAGATTGGGAACCTTTAATAAGCTTTTTGTGAGAAAAAGAATAAGATTTACCAACAGTAGGATTCACAATTTAGTATTTTGGAAAGCATAGCAGTGGAAGTTTCAGGAAGTATTCAGGAGGGTGTGTGTGTGTGTGTCTGTGTGTGTGTCTGTGTGTTAATCTTATGGAAAATCTGTGCTAGGAAAGCTAGAACCTATCTTTTAAAGAATTTTTTTTCTTTTCCTTTTTCTTTCTCTTTCTTATTTGAGATTAGTTTAGTATTTAGCGTATAGTGCATAGTATACAGTGTATAATGTAAAGTACTGTTCCTTGTTCACTTTTTTCTTGATTGATGTATACTTACCTATGATTGTAATTTGTCATTGTCCTGTTTTACTTGTTTTTCTTTAGTTTGCTTGTAAGTGTTTTTATAAAACATCTAATAAAAAAAAACCAAGGAAGAAAAAAGAAAAGAACTTGCCAACACATCTTTAATTGGGAGGCATCTACAAATGAAAGGAACAGTTCTTAAAATGCCCAAGTTCTTATCTCTCCTCACCAGCCTTGCTCTTGCTCTTATAGCTTCTTCGAGGGTTCCTATTGTCTATAGATAATTTTGCTTGAACTCAAGTACTTCTTGACTAATCTAGTAGCCACCACTGAGTAGACATTCTCAGTTGTGGCTCCCAGGCATTGCCAGCATTTACCAGTTGAGATCCATTAATAAATTTGGAAGCTCAATCTTTTAAAAAAATTGCTTTAAAAACCTGCCGATGGATGTCTGTACCAAATGGATTTTACTTGATTTGCTCTTGTTTGGTCTTCTTCCTCAATGAACTTTTTCTGGGTTTGATTGTTATGTTGTATCTTGTTTTAATTTGCCGAGAATTTTACATTTCCTAAGCAAATAAATGATCTAAAGCAATAGATTAAAGCTGGACTAGTCCTGTTGCCATATCACAAGGTGAAGCAGCTTCCTTCAGATAGTACCATGAGGGGACAGGATGGATGAAAAAGAAGTTGAAATTTTGACTGGTGCAGCAAGCAAAACGTTATAAAGCTTTGGCCCTTGCGGAGTGGAGGGACAGTGGTACTTTTTCAGCCAGCAGTGAACAAAATACAGTATGTATAATAAAATAAAAACAAGCTATTGCTCTTGGTCAGTGTTCCTGGTAACTGTTGGCTGTCCACATAATGTGCTATACCCACAACATGTGTGGCTACTATCATGTATACATTTTGTATGCTTGCAGTGTGTGTGTGTGTGATCCAAATAAAAGATGATACCCTCCAAAATGTCACAGACGAAAATCAGGACAAGTGCGGCCAAGCAACATCAGAGTATGATCAAGAAGGCAAAATTTATTAATGGGAAAGAAGACATAAGCCTGGAGAGTTTGCTGCAGCAGTTTGCATTTGCAAGAGCCTACTACCATAGGCTTTCTCCTATGACAGATCCTTCTCTCCACTCCCCTTGCTATTCTCCGCTCCCCCTGCTACTTTTCCACTTTGAACTCAATGTAAAACAATTCAAGTAAGCTGAGGATGAAGGAGGAGGAGGAGGAGACAGAAACACGGGCATTTTAAAAGTTGAAAATAAGAGAACAATTGAATAATAATTGAAAAATAATTGAAACCATTTGGGACAACTGGAAGGTATGGAGGACCAGAGCAGAGGTTCCCTTTCTACTAGGTTGTGTGTTTTCTCATCACATTATGTCGTAATTGTTCTTACTACTATAGTATTCTGCAATTCAAAACAGCCCAGTTGAACCCACAATTAGAAGGAAAGTTCAAGACACCAGGAAATGCTAAATACTGAGAGAATGAATGGCAATCCAGGAAATCTTATGCTAAAATAATTGAACTTAGTATTAAAGAATTCTTGTTCTTCCTTCATCCACCCCTCCCAACCTTATTTTTACACACACAAAGACTGTACACAAGGAGGTTGGATTTAGCATGTACCTTCCGTGGATAGAAGGGCTCCACTCACAGAAGATTCCCTCTGGCCAATCTGTGGACCATCCCATATATCTTATACCACATCCCACTCCATTCTGCAAAGTTCCCCAGATCTCTGTGTTGCATTTTAAGAGGTTGGAGGCAGAAGTCTGTAGTAGGGGAAAGCAGAGAAAGAGGGAAATCTTTTGCTACCAATCTAGTTGCACACATCTAAATTCCACTCATCCACTCACACTAAATGAATTTCATCTGAATGATTCACACTAAGACATTTCCTAGGATGTGAAGTTAATCCATGCCGTGAAGTTATGGTAATCAGCCTGATGATCAGGATAGGCCTCTGTTTCTCTATGACACCCCAAGATGCCCTGTGGGTGCCTATGAAATGAATTGGCTATCAAAGTAACGCTGCCTGGTTGGGGCTGGGTTTGCATCTATGTGCAGGGAGTGACTCAATATATTCTCAGCAGGTATCACACTTTGGCGTGTTTAAAAAAGGTCTCTGCTCTTGTCTGGTTGACAAGTAGTTTGATAGCTCCCAAACTGCCTCCAAACTAGGACTGAAACACTCTTCAGATTTCAGGATCTACAGTGCTTTGGCAGGAGAGACTGGACTTCAAAACAGGACAAATAAAGAAGGGGAAACCCACATAGCCAGAACATCAGGTAAGGGGGAGAGACAACAGAGAAACACCTCTTGATTAGAACTGAGGAGCTAATGTATGTGTGTGTTCTGAGAAAGAAAGCAAAAAGAATCCTTATGGATTCCTTTCCCCCAGTCTGTCAGCTTTTTCCAGTGTGTTGAACTATAACCACCATCACCTCCATGCTCGCTGTAGTCCAACACTTTTTGTGAAACACCAGGTTGGAGAGGGTTGTTTTGGATGCTGCAGAAGTATGTAAGGTTGGAGTCACAATACTCAGTGATGATCATGTTACAGTGCTAGAGAAATGCTTTGGAGGGAGAACAGAGAACAAAAGAGAATTGACCTCAGCAGATCCTAAACTAAGAGAATTCTATACCATGAATGTGCGTATTTAAAATAATTTGTCCTAACTACCATAGCAGAAGATATTGCTGTAAACAAGAGATAAAAATATGTCTGACCTAAACATTGGCATGCCTCAAAAAGACCTGTTGAAATCAATGGGACTTCATTTAGGCCCTATGGAGATATCTCATTGATTTCAACAGGTGTACCCTCAGCAGGACTATATGTGGATCCAAACCATTTGTTTTAATGAAATTTCACAAAAATCCAGTTACATAGACTACCAGGCAAGAGTCAGTATGGACAGAATAACACGACATGAATGTAAATGCTGGGGAAGGGTAACCAGGCAGTATTTTTATAACCTGTTGGTTAAATATGCAAATACCAGTGCAGCAAGGCAGTGGAAGAGAAATATCCAGCAAAAGAGCATCATCCATGCTCTTGCTGCTAACCAAAGTGGTTCACCAAAGTACCATCATTCTTTGATGTTCCCTTTTTTATGATAACTGTTTCCCATGGTGACCTTTCATAAGCTCCAGTTCCCAAGGGAAAGACCATTTTTCTGTCTCTGGTGCTGAACTTAGATAGTGGATAGCAGACGGTTGGCGTAACGGCAGCAGCTTCACTTAAACTAATTGTGTAACAATTTTGGCAGGCATGATTTAAGCCTTTTTACTCAGATGCAAATAAGTATTTTTGTACCACTCCCCAATCACAATAGGAATCTTAATTTCAGCTGGCCATTTAGCAATATGTGAGTCGCTTCTGTGAGTTTGCTTCGTCTTCCAGACCAGGCTCTTGTGCAGATATTTCAAGTTCCCTTGCCCTAGAGGGAAGAGCCCAGAACTTGCCTGATGTCATTGGCTGCCATTGATCGAAAGGCTCTGTTGAACATCCTTCAGTTCTGTGTATTCCAATTATAATTATAGCTGTGTGCATTGTAATTGTAATTGCTTCTTGAAGCTAACATTGGCCCCAAAACAGGGGATGATATGGGACAGACAGAGATGATGCATAATTAAAGAAAGATAAGCCACTGTTTCTTTTTTTTCTTCCAGAGTCTGGAAAAGTTACATTTTAGATTACAACTTTTAGAATCTCCAAGTCAGCTTGGGCTAGATGATTCTAGGAGTGATCATTCAAAACATTTTCACGCTCTCTTTTTAACAGCCTAAGACAAAAGGTTGAACTCCCTACTTCTTTATCCAGTTGGCCATTTCATCTTCTCCCTCTCCAGATACCTCCTTTCTCTCTTTCCCTTTTGCCCCAGGATATAGGAAAGTGCTTCAAAGACAGAGCTGAATCTATTGATTGCCGATTAGGTTTCTGAAGCAGATACACAAACATGCTAAGCCAGCAGTGCCTTGGATCAAATCACAGCCCCTCTGATGAACTTCCAAAAGAAACATACACACAGCATTCATGTTGGGAGTCATTATGGAAATTGTTCTCCAACAACACTGCAAAAGACTGTACTGGTTAAGATTACAGCTTACTTATATTAGTCCCCTGTGGCTGGATTACCACAAACTGAGGGCCTAAACCAGAGCTTTCCAAACTTTTCATGTTGGTGACATACTTCGTAGACATGCATCATTTTGCGACACAGTAATTCAGTATGTAATTCAGTAAGTGGAGCCAGCCCCTCCAGCTGAGCCTGACTCCCTTGCGCCCACCCTTGCCAGGGTCTTCCTCAGCCCTGGGCGGGAGCAGGGAGACGCAGCCCCTCCACCCCTTAGACTATAACAGTCTAGTGCAGAAATGGCCACAGTCTGGAAAGCTCTAGCCTAAACTGTTTAAATTTAAGAGCTCTCATCATTATCACTATGTATTCTAACAATTATGAAGAATTTTCCACAGACTGAATCCTATTTGAAGTATGGAGCACAGTAGGCAGCAAATCCACTCTACCCATCCACTCTGTAAGGCAGCAAATCCACTCTACTCACCTATAGCCTATTTGGAGTCCTTTCCTAAACATAGGTTGAGTTCCTGGGATAGCACCTTTCTAGTCTAGATGATAACAAGTTTTGACTTACAGATATTGAAGGCAATGGTTTTTACAGCCAAGAAGTATTTATGGCCAATTCCTTCCGCACTTTAAAATTAAAGAATTATGGTTCCATTTTAACTGCTATGGTGACATTCTATGGAATCCCAGAGTTTGCAATTTAGGGATGGATATTCAGAGGTTTCAGCCAGGGAACTCTAGTGCCTCACTCAAAAATCTCTGTGTTCCATGGGATGCAGTCATGGCAGTTAAAATGGAATTATGGTGATATAACTGTTTAATGGAAAGGGCCCCAAGCAGGACTGAGGCTTTTCAGTGGGCTGTCTGACAGTGAAATCATCTTGGAGGTTCAACAGGAGAGTACTATCACTTTTAGATCAGAGTTTGGAAAGTTGTATATTATCTTGAACCACTGGTCCCAAAAATCCTCCAGGTAGGCTGGAGCAATGGAGTTTGCTCCTCCAGTATATAATCTTTGCTGCTATCACTATTGGGCCTTAGGGTGGAGCCAGCATCAGCAAGTACACAACTACAGCTGTTGGTCCTGGGTAGTTTCAGTTCTGATCTGACTTAATATCATTCTTTATTTCTGTCTCTCCCTTCCCCATCCTGCAACCACAGATGTCTATCATTGAATCAGGTCTTATCGATCTCTTGCAACCACTGGTATCTTCCCTTTCTGGTGCACTCAGCTGTGACGGCGTAGGATTATGGTACTTTCTGCTGGGCCTCCGCATTGTGGCTATTTTCTTCTCCGGTGTCCCATGGGACACAGTGAAGGAGGATGTGGCCTGCAATTGGTTAGAGTCCATGAACGAGAAGATGCAGGAGTTCTGCACAACCCTATGTTACAACCTCCACTTCCCGATCTCTATTGCTGCTTCATGGGGGGTGGAGTTCATTGCGCTGGTCCTCCTCGTGGGGCTCATGAAGCTCACCAAGCCCAACAAAAAGAAAGACAAAGAGAAGAAGAAAGAGAAAGGGAAGGTGGATAAAGACAAAGGATTAAATATTGTTACCACTGCATCTCATGGAAACAGTCCTGACATCTCCACTGTCTATTGGGTTGGGAGTCATGGTCTCCCTAGACACCCTAAAAACTACTGTGCACACCCCCACCATTCCTTCTATCTTCATCACCACTACACAGGCCATGCTCATTGGCATGATGGAGCTGATAGGCAGGGGACACGCATGGCCCCCATGACTGATGGACATGGTACTGATGTGGGCTTTGTTCCACAGGGTCTTGGAGGATATGGCATGCCTGTCCACCAGGAGCACATTAGCAAGACCCAAATGCCTGATCACTGCTATGACACAGCTCAACACAAAATGGGTGTTTACCCAAAGGACATGAGGCAAAATAAGATGCCCACACATGGCACCAGCACAGATCAATATCAAATGTCTGCTTCCCCAAGTCATGTGAGGCAAACCCATGGTGTACCCTATTATACGGAAAAGGGGCAGTATAATGGACCCACCAAGTGTATCCCTGTTTCCATTCATGGCTCACCTCATAAAGGCAAGATGGCCCCCTGTTCTTGCCTAGGCAATGAACATGATGAAATCTTCCAGCAGAGATATACAGACCCTGATGAATGTACAAAATATACTGGCAAAAACAAGATGGTGTCCAGCTACTGTAAGGATAGCCAATATAATATGGCGTCGAAATGCAGGCCAGACACTGAAGGTAGCATGGGCCGTATCATTATAGGAGATGGCAGTACAAACATGGCCATCAAACATCAGGCAATTCAAGGAAATAAGACGCGCACCAAACACCACAGGAATGTTGATGCCACCAGTAAAAGCGAGACGGGCTTTGGCAACACATATGCCCAACCTTGGATGGCCAAGGATTCTGACTGCAGGCCCACCGGCAGGAAGAAAACCATGACCGAACTTAGCACAGCCACTGGGCCAACCATGGGTTTCCATGCTGATGCAGCCTGCACATGCTCCAAGACTGACTCGTGTCACATGACCCCCCAGTGGGAACCCCAGTGGGAACCCCACTGTGAGCCCTGCTGTAGTGCTGAGCCCACCCACCATGATGGGCACAAATTTAGAGAAAGTGCTTCTGGTCGGCAGAAGAAAGCCACAATGGCTGTCGCTAAAATCTGTGGCATACCCCTTTTTGACATCTGGGTAGCACTCCTCCTAGCTACTGAGATCTGCTTCCTCTGTGCTGTGCTTATTTTTCAGGTGCCCACCCTTTTGGGGAGATCATGGATATGCTCCCCAGGAGATGTTGAGTGTCCCCAAACTGTTAAATGCTCTCTGAAAGCAAAGGCTGAAAAACGAGCGGCTCTCTGGGGACTGGCTTTCACCTCCATTCTTTTTATAGTTGCCTGTACCATCTACTTTATTCTACGTATCTGCTGTAACAAGAGGTGCCACCGAAAGGGCAATGAGAATGAGGAGGAAAGAATGGAAGAAGTGTGCACTGCTGACACAGAAACTGAAAGACAGGATGAAGAGGAAGGTGGCAATGAGGAGAATAAGGAAGGAGACTGAGAAAGGGGAAGGAGCATGGAAAAGATGGTGAGGCCCGGTCAGGTATGTCTGGACTGTACCACTTCAGACTGCAAGTCAGGCTGACAATATAGCACCGTTTCCCAACCTAAGCCTCCCAAGCTGCTGCTGTAATTAAAAACCCATCACCTCAAACCAGCACAGCCAATGGCTGGGATGGTGGGAGTTGTAGTCCAAAAATATCTGGGCACCCACAATACAGAGAAAGGTTACACAAACTGTCTCTCAGAAGAAGCCTAGATATTGTTCTGGCCTATCTCTTTTACCTCTTCCAGGACTTTTTCCATATTTATTTCTTGGTACAGAGAAACAATTTGTCATGGGAATCTCCTCCTACTTGTCATCTGAGTGGTGTAGTCAAGTATTCTGCCTCTTTAGTATATATAACTTACAGGACTTAGATTTCCTGTTCTAGGTATTGTCTTCTATGACATAGTTTGTAGGTAGTACCACCTGAGGTGAAGAGATGGATCTAAATACCCTGAAGGTACCAGATCCCTTCTGATCTTGGAAGCTAGGAAGGTGAGCCCTGGTTAGTACTTGGATGACAGACTATCAAGGAATACCAGGTTCTGTAGGCTGTATTTCAGAGGAAAGCGCTAGTAAAACCACCTTTCAGTACTCCTTGCCTTAAAAAAAAAAACACTATTAAAAGGAACATACACATACACTACAATAAAATTATCCTCTCCTTCATATAGAAAGCTAAATAACAAGAAGAAAGGTTCTGATTTTCTCCCTGACATCTCAATATTTTATTTGCAAGGATATTTTATTGTCTGGAGGAGAAGTCACTACTATGAGTCCCCACCTGCCCTTTGACGAGGTATGGCCCGAATCTGGCATCTTTATCAGCTGGTACCAGGCAGTGCTGTTTCCACTCCAGACACTTGAACTGGCCTAGCTATCCAAGCAGCACCAGGCTGTTGACAATGCTATATTCTAACTATCCCACAAAACTTACAACCTACATGCTCTGAGGCAATGTGAGCAATGCAAAAGATGGACTGACCCAGCCACTAGGGCCTGCACTTCTTGGATGCTAATACCGTGGCGAGGCAGGCTCTGTTGTGACCACTGAGAGAGAGAAGTGCTCATGCGTGGACACTTTGTCCATGGCCCCCTCAAGTCTGGAGGAATAAGTTGATCACTACATAGGAGGAGGATAAGAGGACAGGTGAGTTGCTGAAGTAAGGGAAGACAATCCTGAAGGACCAGCATAGTGTTGGTGTCCCCCCCTGCAGATGTTGATACTAAAATGCAGACTGTAGTGACAGAAACAAGGCAGTTCTAAATTTATGCAGCATGCTTTCACAAGGCCTGGGTGTACATCTCCTTCCTTCTCAGGTGCTAAACATAGTCACAGCAATACCCTCTAACAGTTCATGGATGAAAACTGGGACACCTGTGGCCAAGTAACATCAAATAGGTCAAAATGGCAGAAGTTAGTGATGAGAAAGAAGGCACAAGCTAAGAGAGGATGCAGCAGTTTGTTTCTGCCTTAGCCTACAACGAAGGACAATATTCAGCACCCCCCACTGAGTACAAACTACTTTTGAATTTTAAACTCAGTTTACAGTAGTTGAAGTAAGCTGAGAAAAACACTGTTAATAGCGCTATTATTCCACTTGTAACATTCTATGGAATCCTGGGGTTTGCAGTTTAGGAAGGGGCTGGCTGACCCCTCCCAAAACTGCAAACTCCAGGATTTCATAGATATTGCAAGTGGAATAATAGCGCTATAACAGTCTAGTGCAGAAATGGCCTGTGAAATCTGCACCATCCATCTGATGGCTTTCAGTCTCGGCTTTCAAAGGATCTGGCAAGAACTTGGATGAAAAGAATAAGTGAGGGGGAAGAAGGAAGTGAAGAGAGGAAGAGACTGAGATGATGTGCTCAGCGGGTAGAAGATCTGAAGGGTTAAAGATGAAGCATAGAAAACAAAGGAATGTTTCTGTCTGTGTGTGTCCAGGTCACTGCAACTTGTCAGGTCAGTCCTTCCGATAGGCAAGTCAGGTGCCTGGCCCCAGGTAGCAGATTGTGGGAGCCAGGGAAGAACAGCAAATTGCTAGTTGTTTGATTCAGCATTATTTTACTTTTACTGTCAGGAAATGGAAATGGTGCTTGTGAGACTCTCTGCCTTGGGTGCCAAACTAACTTGTGTTTCCTAAGGTTGTATGCCTCGACTTTGGGTATTCTGGGGTTTCCATTTGTTCTTTATCCTCAGGTAGCAACAGGTCGTGGTGTTACCCTGTGTACTGGGGGTCCCGGGAGGGACACCAAAATGTGCTCAACTAAAGGTGGGGAAAATTAGCTCAGAGCACTGCTTAGCGTTACGAGAGGCAGGGTAACGTAGCGAGATCTTGAACCCTATGTCTACGGGGTCGGGTCAAGTCAAGGAGAACACAGAAGTTGAAATAATAAATGATGTTTATTAAATACAAGCAAAACAGTGTATGCGACATACTCATACAAGATAACTGTAGAAAATAAAGGTTGGAGTGGTATCGAGGGATTTTTAGAGGGATTGCTGGTTTGGGTGATACTTCACCTGTCCTGAAGCCCAGAAAAATAGAGAGCGAAGCTGGGGTGCGATGTAGCTCAGCACATGGAGCTGAGGGGAGGCTCGCCAAGCAAAGCGGCAGCTGTCCGCTCCCAGGCCTGGCAGGCAGCCTCAAGAGCCGGTTAACAAGTCTCTCACAAATGAGGCAATGAATCAAAGAGCTTTCCAGGCAAACGGCAAATGAATAGATAAGGCAGCAGTAAATAAAAGGGCTTCTGGCAGCAAGGAGACTCCCTGGCTGTTACGTCACAGCCGGGTTCTCAGTGAACAGTCTGAGCTAGCTCAAGCAAGAGAAGTTACCAGGGCCGGTCCAAGATCCAAAGGAGGCAATGTTCCAGCAGCTCGGGCAGCGTTCCAGGAGGCAAGGCAGGGATCCAAGATACCCAACACATAACACACACACACACACACACACACACACACACACACACCCACCCACCCACCCACCCACCCACCCACCCCAAACGGGACGGTTGTGAGCCAACAACGACCCAAGGCTAAGTGAGTGCTTTTATAAGCAGATCACTTCTTCAGGTGTTCTCTCAGCTGGACCCTGATTGCCTGGTATTTTCTATTTAAATGCTCTGACCTCCTGAGAGCACTCTTTCACTCCCGATGCTGCTGGTAAGTAGGCACCTGCTCTTGAATCTCACTATCTGACTCTTCTGGCTTGGCTGGGTCTGAGGCAACCCCTGGCTCTGTTGCTGGGGCTACTGGGGCCAAGGGCTCTGTGTCTGGGGCAGCCTCTGGGACGGCCTGTGTTGGTGCCGCAGGCTCCAGGGCCTCTGGCTCAGACTCAGAGCTTGTGTCCTGGAGTTCCAGGGTCCTGACAGCAGCAAGGGGGGATGAAACTCGGGAGCGATCCGAGGAAGGTCTCGGAATCAAGGGTTTTTATAAGGAGAATTGTGACTGCAGGCTATGCCGTACTTGGGGGAAAACAGTAGATTTGGAGTTGGAGTCAAAGCCTCCGAAAGGTCAGAATCTGAATGATTGAGTTATCATAGCGGTTCTCAATAGAATAGCCAGTATGCAAACGCAGAGTACTTGGGTATTGCATAGTTTACCCATCAAGCTGCCATCGCGGGGCAGAGGCTCTTTTGTAAGTGGCGTGCATACTTAATTAGAGTACTTGCCTGGAGGTCTCCTAAAGCAGTGAGTCAGCTATTTCTGGCCTGCCTGTATTGTCCAGGAATCTTACGGCTATTAACAGCCAAGCTTGTTTACGTGCTTGTCTGGTGGCCTCGCAAACACGTCAAGAGGAATAGAGAAGTGCAGCCGAATTGTGATATCAAGGGATATCTTTTAATATCCCCAAAGCTCGGACTAGCCAGGGCACTAACAGTGGATTGCCCTGAAGCTTCTTCACTGACTCTCGCATTTCCTGCTCAGTTCACCTGTTGTTTTCTGACCCTTCACCTGCATGCTTCAAGTCAAAGCCATAAAGAATAGAAAATCTTTCCTTTAGACAATCCTTATAATTGAAGAGAGTTACATGAATCCTATAAATGTTAGCTCAGATTACAAAACTGTGGCTTATAAAGCAAGCTACCCATTATTTCAGTGCTCCATGTATAATGAAAGATTATTCTTTTTTCAATGGGGAGTGTTAAATAATAAAAATACCTTGATAACTTTTGGGGCCAATTGAGAAGAAATTTTGCAATGAATGCGTGCTCATAGAGAGAAAGAGAGAGGGGAGGGTTGGCTAATTTCATTTCTTTTAAAACCACTGTTACCGCTGTTTCTAGCTCGAGCTTGTGGTATATTAGGTATCATATGATATCAATAATTTGGCCTTCTTTACCCATTCCTCTCCATGTGCTTGTGAGGCCCCCAGACAAGCACACATACATGCGTGGCCGATAATAGCCGAAACATTCCAAACTAATCCAGGCAGGCCAGAAATAGCCAGACTGCCGCTTTAGGAGACCTCAAGGCAAGTACCTTTTAAGATCACATTATGTATGCACGCTGTATACAAAAGATCCCCTGCCCCGAGCAGGCAGCTTGATGAGTGGACTATACAACTCCCAAGCACTCTGCATTTGCATACTGGCTACTCTACTGGCAACGCTGTCATAATTCCATCATCTAAAGTACTGACCTTTCGGAGGCTTTGTCTCTAGCCCAAAACTCATTGTTATCCCCAAGAACGGACTAGCCTGTGGCCACACTTTCCCCTATAAGAACCCCTGACTTTGAGCGCTTCCTCGGATCGCTCTTGGCTTCCATCCCGCCTTGCTGTCGCTTCGTCCAGCGAGCCTTCCCCTCAGGCCCATGTGCTGAGAATCCTTACTTCCACGGACTTCGTCTTCAGACTACCCAGGCTTCAGGACAGGTAGAGTGTTTGTCAGGGATTCCAGGCAGGGAACCCTGGGAAAATGATCAGCCCACTGCAAAGATGTTGCATCATGCCCCAGCTGTGGGTAATTGCAAGGTTGCATAAGAAACTGGGGTCGTGTGCAGATGGTAGAGGGAGGTGTGCAAACCTCTACCTGATTGGTTGTAAATATGTATATAAGAAAGCAATCCCCAGTATGTATTTGTCTGTTGACCAAACTGGTGTCTGGCGCAAGCCTTTGTCCGTCTGTTCCATGTTTTGTACATAATGGAACTTTGTAGCAAGATAAAGTGCCTCCTGTCTGGAAGAAACTCCTCTGTGTGTGAGTATCCTTACTGGGGGACAAGGCTGCTGCTGTTGGCTCGCTGACCTCTGATTTTTCTGCTGCATTTCTGTGGGGCTGAAACTCCTATCATCCCCCAACAGTATTTCCCATACTAAACTTCCTCCTAAAATCCCTCTATCCAACTCCTACCTTTATTTCTATAGTTCTCTGTGTGAGCGTGTTTGCATACACATGTTTGACTGTGTTGTACATCAATAAAGCAACTATTATTATTTACTTCTGTTTGCTCCTTGACTCAGCCTGACCCCATAGACATTGGGTTCAGGATCTCGCTACGTTGCCCTGCCTCTCGCATTGCTAACTAGTGCTCTCAGCTAATTCCCAATCCCCATTATTTTGAGCACATTGAGGTATCCCTCCCGGCACCCCCAGAAAACTATGTAATTAACTGAATTAGTTTGGAGCTGCCTTTGAACACAAAATAAGAGGAACAGTGTTTATCAGTGAGGAAAGGAATGCAAAATCTGATCTGTTCCAAGACCCAATAATGGAGTCTTCAGTATCAGAGGTGAGACAAGTTACTTTGGGGGCTACAATTCCTGTGGTCCTGTGACCATGGCAGCTGGGGATTCTAAGAATTATAGTCCTGAAAAGTCACTTCCCAAAGCTTTTTTCTGGGATATGGGCCCTTTCTGCACGGTATTTGCCATGTGAAAGGGCCCCGGGAGCATCGGGCGATTGTGAGGAGCGGTCCACACGACGCACTCGCAATTGCGCAACACTCCAGGGGCTGGCAGGTGCCAATCACGCGCTACTTCATTTTTGGCTTTAAGCCAAAAATGGTGCGCAATCGCATATTGCTCCGGGGCCCCGCACACATTTATTGTACATGCAGAGCTCCAGAGCCTTGGCGCTCGTACTTCCTGCCCCAGCGCAGCCTGGGAAAATCCCAGGGTGTGCTGCGGAAAGAAAAGGAGGGGCTCTCATGCTACCTGCTCGCTAGCAGGCAGCAGCTGCGGAGCTGAAGCAACGGGGACGCAAGAGCCTCTCGCAAGAGGCTGCTTGCGCGATCCCTGCACCCCAGCTCCACAGAAAGGTAAGCTGCAGAAAGGGCCATGGACATCACGAGAGAAACTTTCCTTTGTATGAAGTCTATTATCTGGGACCAGGCGCAGATTATATCTGTCCATGATACACTGGCACTAGTTTGCACCATGTAGGATCCAGGAGGAATGGCAGAAGACAGAATGTGACTTTTATACAGTTGGGTCCCATAATGGTGTGACAAAAATACACAATTTCAGTTACGTACATTGGAATGTGGTCCTGTCGCTTTTCCTTATTTGCCCCTCACAGTCCTCCTTTTGCCCTCTTCCTTTCCTTGGCAGCCCTCCACACAATTCCTGTCCTCATTCTATCTCCAGTTTTTTCCTCTCTTCTCTCCCTTGCTTCTACTGTCGGTCTTCCACATTTGCTAGGGCTAGGTGTGCAGGATCCTTGCAAAAGTGGAAAACCTGCAAATATCAAAATGTGTGTGTGTGTCTGTGGGAAGGAGGCCAAGGTATGGTGGGGAGAGCAGGCACCCAGAATTAAAACCAGGTCAGGAGACAAAGGGGAAAATGGAGTGGGTTGGCATGATGGCCCTGTACTTGCTCTCTCGCCTGTGGGAGAGAGTTTGTGGTGCCGAGAAACTGGGCTGTGATCTGTCTTTAGCTGGGCAGGCAGCAGCTAGTGGAGAAGGAGGAGGACCAGAGGCAGGTTTTTAAAGGGCCGTGTGGCCTGATTGGAGAGGCAAAGGGAAAGGTTCCCCTGGAAAAGAAATGCTTAAGGTCAGAGGCAGGGTTGGAAAAACATGCAAATAACCGAATCTGTAAGAGTTATCTGCAAATGTGGAGGATATTTCTGTTTGTCTTCCACCCTCCTGCACACACTCTCTCTCCCAAGCTCTCCTCTGGCCCAGCCCTTTGGCAGTGCATGGCTGGCTGACTCTGCTTCCTTTCTGCCACCCTCTTCCTCTCAGTTTATCACTGTCCATTGCTGCACCTTGTTGCTGCCTCTTCTTCCCCCTTTTCCCTAAGCCTCATCTCTCCCTGTTCTCACAGGGGACCAGAGGCAACGTCCTCATTGCTTGCTCTCTCGCTCTCCCTGCCATCTCTGCTCTCTGCGCTTCTTTCGCTCCCCTCATTCTGTTCGGCAGCTGAGCAGCTCTGGAGGGCAAACTCCCGACCACCGGCTCTGCCATCACCACTTCTGCTAGCTGTACGGACAGCCTTTCCCCTTCTGCATCCGCACTCCTTGGCCTGATCGAGGGCCTGCTGGCCGGGTTGGCTAGCTTGGGTCTCGGCCAGCTACTGTGCTTCCTCACTGCCAACTCTAGCTCATCTAGGCCCAAGCGGCCCACTGTCATGGCTGCTCGCTGCGGTGACTGCACAGAAGCTGGCAGTTGGGTGCTTGGTGCGCTCACCTGACCAGAGGGAGAAAGCAAAGTGGTTGCCAAGGAGATGGAGAAAAATAAAACAATGGCATTCACTATTAGTGTTTTCCACTGTCCACAGTGAGTCTGGAAACATATTCTTTCTGGATATGGAGGAACTACTGCATTAGGTAAATGCCATGTGGAAGGCCTATACCAAGGAGGACTTCTTGTGTCTTGTAGGCCCTCTTCATTTCCTTTGAGATGAAATACTGTTATTAAATTAGTATTATTCTTTGCATTTGCATTGGCACATGTGCCCTGTGGTATGGGAGACACTGTACATGTTCTGTGTATGTAATGTTTCACCTCAGAAAAAAATGTCAGGTTTGCAGGGAATACTAGTGAATATGAGGGCAGACTAATTATCCCCAGGCAAGCCTGGCCTTTCACAATAATACCAAAAAGACAACGTACATCTTCTTCACACTGATTGCACACCCAGCTCTCTGCTTGACACCACAGCACCATCTAGTGAACGGCAAACCCCAGTGATACGACTCCATCAAAGGAGATCGCATCCTTCTGAGGAGACAGTGGCCATGGTGCCTGGGGAGGATGGGAGATGTAGACCAACCCATCTGGAGGGCGCAAAGTTGGGGAAGGCTGTTGTAAGTGGTAGGAAGGAGTTATAGCTGCCTATCAAAAATGTTAAGCACGGTAAGCGGGGAAAGCAAAGTGTGCACTGAGGCAAGGGTTTGACAGACCCAGTCCTCTGGTCGGAGTGCCGGATGTTGTGCTGTGCTTTAGACTGAGTGTTTTGTTAATGTGCCTTCAAATCGCCTGTCAACCTATGGAGACCCCATGAATTTCACAGAATTTTCTTAAGCAAAAAGTACCCAGAGGTGGTTTTCCCAGTTCCTTCCCCTGAAGTGAAGCGTGCAGCACCTGGTATTCCTTGCTAGTCTCCCATCCAAGTACTGACCAGGGCAGACCCTGCTTAGCTTCCAAGAACAGACAAGA
This sequence comes from Cyclura pinguis, assembly GCA_030412105.1. Lineage (NCBI taxonomy): Eukaryota > Metazoa > Chordata > Lepidosauria > Squamata > Iguanidae > Cyclura > Cyclura pinguis. Next base: position 12,668,288 of record CM059604.1, read on the forward strand.
TCTGGTGCCTTCAGGGTTTTTAGGCCCTGCTGCTCTGTTAATAATTCATTGAAATTGATTTATAACCGTTTATTTGTTAAACATTTCACTGCAACAATTTCAAAAGTTGTTATTTTAATCACTAAACACCAAAAATATGGTTTTTGAGTGGCGATTAAAAGTTCTCATTACTTTAATTCATTAGTGGCTGGTTGTAGTAATTTCAAATGTTTTTAATTTAGGCCTCTCCCTAAACTGCAACCCTCAGAATCCCATAGGGTGTTGAAAAGGGAATAATAGCGCTATAACAGTCGAGTCTAGAAATGGCCTTACTGATATAACAGATTAATAACCTATTAATGAATTAATGTTAATACAGTTGTCTTAACAGATTACCATGAACTAATCAATCTTCTCCATTGTTTTAATGTTAACACATTAGCTAAGACTAAGACTGAAATTCCAAAATATCTGACATAGTGGAAGTAACATCTATTGAAAATGAAGGGAACTGATAAAGCTGGTATGGTAAGAGTTGTTCTGGACTATCTGAATCAGGCCTGTAGCCAGAAGTGTTGTGATGCAGTGATGTTATGCTGAAGTGAATGATTGTAGATTAGCTAAAATGTAAATACAGGTTGCCTAATGTATTTAAAGTTAAGGGCAGAGGAATCCACCGGGGCTCAGGAAGGAGAATGTATGCCATATTGGGTTGCCAGACTTAAACCTGGAGAGGGCTCCTGTGCCTTTATCAGTTATGTAGAGTGCCATACAGCCGAACAGTGTCATTAAGTAACGCAACCAGTTATTGGAAACTTTCTGACCGATAGCGTCAAGGAATTGCTTGCAAGTACAATACTGATTCATGAGAAACAATTATTTTCAGGTTCATTTTCTGAACTCACTTGCAGTGACTTTGCCCCTTCAGAAAACTTCAGTAAGAATCTCCTGGAGGTTCTCATGGCAATCGATTCGGTTTAGAAATACAAGATAAGTAAACATTCCTTTATGACATTTTCAAACTCCACTTTTTGTTTTATCTATATGACATGATTGCTAAGTGATTCCAAAAAAACCCACAGAGACTTCTGGCACCTTGAAGACTAACAGATCTATTAATTTTGTCACAGGTTTTCATGGACTGGGACCCAGAAATTATCAAGTGGCTCTTAAATGGATTTATTAAGTAAATCCATTGATCAGTTTATGACATATCCCCCATTTGTGCTAAGGAACCACACCCTTGGGTCGTTTTGAGAGCTCTAGACTTCCTTAGCTTCTTCTCCAGATTTTCTTTATTTTTTTATATATTGAAAATTTTTTTAAAAACCCTCTCCACTTCCATACTTATTTTCCAGTTGAATCTGCTTGTTTTCATTCCATTCATACATAGTTACAGCTTACTCAAAGGAGAAGATGATCTTACATTGTCAGAAGATGTCCTGGGATTGAGATTTTGGAGCTTAATTGTACTGTTGACCCAGAAACAAATGTCAACCATCCATGATGGCCCCAAATAATCTGCTGCCTGAGGAGAAGGAGAAAAGCATGCTCTCTCCTCTATCCATACTGTATTCAGAAGCTGACCAAATTGCCAGCTGACTCTGGTATACTGGTGGAAGGATAGCATCTTCCACACCTGAAGGCAGCATGGTAGAATTTGAAAGATCAAGATCTCTTTCATACTACCCAGTTATACCAATTTGATTCCTCTTTAACTGCTGTTACTGAATCCTGAGGAATTCTGGCTGTTGTAGTCTGTTGAAGCAATAGAGCTTTCTTGCAGAGAATTCTTAGTACCTCACAAAACTGTAAATCCCATTTGGAACCATAGCAGTTAAAGCAGACTCAGGCCATTTCTGCACTAGACTGTTATAGTGTGATTATTCGACTTTCAACATCCTATGGAATCCTGGGGTTTCCAGTTTAGGGAAGGGCCTTTTAAAATGGTGTGGGGCAGCAGTGCAGGTGGCAATAAGTCCCATCAGCCACCCACTTCTGCCTTGTGAAGGAACCCTGATGCCTCAAAGGAATCCATGGTGGGTTGAATATGGTGATCATACTTTTTTGTGCGTTAAATATGGTTTGGGAGGGCCTAGAGTTATTCAAGGTATTTCCACTGTCATGGGAGTCCCGTCCCCATAACCCTAGCAAATGTGGAGGGATGACAGTAGTTGAAGGAAAACCAAGATGCATATGGCACAAGCAGAGCTCTATCTTCTAACTAAGGGAAATAGCCTAGGATTCATAAAGAAGAGCTCAAAGACAGCCATGGCTGTGCCCCAGCATTTACTACCTGAGGCAGTGGCTTCACTCTGCTAATGGTAGGGCCCTGTTAACCAACAGGATAGCAGTGGAAATATTAGGAGTTATTACTTGTCGGAAAATGTTTTTTCCAGCTGAGTTAATGTTACCAAAAATCTTTATTAGGAAAGCTAGAACCTATTTTTTTAATATCTTTCTTTTTCTTTTTTCTTATCTCTTTCATAGGCTACATTAGTATTTAGTGTATAATGTACAGTACTATTCCTTGTTCATTTCTTGGTTGGTATATACTTATTTGTGGTTGTTAATTTGTTGTCGTTTTCTTGTCTTACTTTATTTTTCTTTCTTTTGTTTGTAAGTATTGTTATAAAATGTCTAATAAAAAAATGAAGAAAAAAGAAAAGAAATTGTCAACATGTCTGTGCCTAGGGGGCATCCACAAATTGAAAGAACACTTTTCAAGATGTCCAAGCCCATCTCTCTTCACCAGCTTTGCTCTTGCTCTTGTCGCTTCCCCAAGGGGTTCCTACTGCCTACAGATCATTCAGCTCAAACTCGAGTCCTTCTTCACTAGCTGGTGCCACCACTGAGTAGACATTTTCGGTTGTGGCTCACAGACATTGCCAGCATTTACCAGCTGAGATCCATCAATAAATTTGGAAGCTCAATTTTTTTTAAGCTTTAAAAACCCACTGGTGGATGTCTCAATGTGCCAAATGAATTTTATTTGATTTGCTCCTGTTTGGTTTTCTTCCTCAATGAGATTTTTCTGAGTTTGATTGTTGTATTGTGATGCATCTTGTTTTAATTTGGGAATTTCATATTCCCTAAGCAAAGCAATGATCTAAAGCAATAGATTAAAGTTGGACTAGTCTTGCTGCCATATTACAAAATGAAGCAGCTGCTTCAGATATTACAATGAGGAGACAGGATGGATGAAAAACACAGAAGCTGAAAATTTGGTGCAGCAAGCAAGACATAAAGCTTTTGGCCCTTGCTGAGTAAAGGAGGAATGTTTCTTTTTCAGCCACCACTAAACAAAATGCAGTATGAATAAAAAAAGAAAACCAAGCTTTTGCTATAAGTCAGTGTGACCTGGTAAGAGTAACTGAAATTTTCCCTGCCAAATTGAGACAGTTGGACAGTAGGGAAAACCAGAGCAGAGGTTCCCTTTCTATTAGGTTGTGTGTTTTCTCATCACATTCCGTCATAATTGTTCTTACTACTATAGTATTTAGCAATTCAAAAACACCCCAGTTGAGCCCACAGTCAGAAGGAAAGCTCAGGATATCAGGAAACTCTAGATACTGAGAGAATGAGTGCTAAACCATGAAATCTCATGCTAAAATAGTTGAATTTAGTCTTAAAGGAGCACAAGATTGTTGTTCTTCCTTCTTCCCTCCCCTTATTTTTACATGTACACACAAACACTGTACAAAAAGGAGGAGGTTGGATTTAACATATACCTTCTATGGATAGAAGGGCTCCACTCACAGAAGTTTCCCTCTGGCCAAACTGTGGAGCATCCCATATATCTTATACCACATCCCACTCTATTCTGCAAAGTTCCCCAGATCTCTGTGTTGCATTTTAAGAGGTTGGAGGTAGGGGTCTGCTGTAGGGGATAACAGTGAAAGAGGGAAACCTTTTCCAACCAGTCTAGTAGCACACATCTAAATTCCATTCACAGTAAATTTATTTCCCCTGAATGACCCACGCTGAGAAGAAATCTCCTAGTGTGTGAAGTTAATCCATGCTATGAGTTTATCACTCTGATGATCAGGATAGTTTCTCTGTGACACTCCAAGATTCCCTGTGGGTGCCTACAGATTACATTGCCATCAAAGTAATGCTGCCTGGTTGGGGCAGGGATTGCACCTGTGGGTGGAGAGTGACTCAATATATTCTCAGCAGGTTTCATGCATTGGCAAGTTTGAAAAAGGTCTCTGCTCTTCTCTTGTTGACAAGCAGTTTGACAGCTTCCAAACTGCCTCCAAACTGGGATACGCTCTCCAGATTTCAGGATCTATGGTGCTTTGGAAGAGCGACTGTACTTCAAAACAAGTCTAATAAAGAGGGGGAAACCCACGTAGCCAGGATATCAGGTAAGGGGGAGAGACAACAAAGAAACATCCCTTGATTAGGATTGAGGAGTTAATGGATGTGTGTGTTCTGAGAAAGAAGGCAAAGGGAGCAGCTTATGGATCTCTTTTCCCTGATCTGACACTCTTTTTCAATGTGTTTGACTACAACCCCCATCACCTTCGTGCTGGCTGTAGTCCAAAACATTTGTGAAACACCAGGTTGGAGAGGGTTGTTTTGGGTGCTGCAGCAGTTTGATGGGTCAGAGTCACATGACTCAGTGAAGATCAGGTTGCAGTGCCAGAGAGATGCTTTGGAGGAGAATCAGAGAACAAAAGAATATTGATCTCAGCAGATCCCAAACTAAGAGAACTCTACACTATGTATGTATGTATTTAAAACACATTGGCCTGGGTCTCATAGCAGAGCATATTGCTCTAAAAAGGGTTTAAAAATAGGTGTGATCCAGTCATTAGCATGCCTGAATTATGAGACTTCATTTAGGCCCTTTGAGATATCCCATTGATTTCAACAGGTGTATCCTCAGCATCACTAAATCTGCATCCAACCCAATAACTTTAATAAAATCTCATAAAAATCCAAAATTACATAAACCACTAGGCAAGAGTCAGTGCTGATGGAAAAACATGACAGGTATGTAAATGCTGGGGGAAACCAACCAGGCATTATTTTTAAAACTTATTGGTTAAACAAGCAAATACCAGTGTAATCCAGGCAGTGGAAGAGAACAATCCAGCAAATGAGCATCATTTATACTGCTGCTGCTTTCCAAAGTGGTTCACCAAAATTCCATCATTCTATGATGTTCTCGTTTCTGTGGCAACATGTTTCCCAGGGTGACCCTTAATAAGGCCCAGATCCCAAGGGAAAGGACATTTTTCTATCTCTGGGGATGAATTTAGATAGTGGATGGTAGACAGCTGGCTTGACTGCAGCAGCCTCACCTAAACCTAAACACCTAAACTCAACTAAACAATATTGTATAACAATATTGGAAGGCATGATTTAAGCCTTTTTACTCAGATGTAAATAAGTATTTTTGCACTACTTCCCAACCACAGTAGGATCTTAATTTCAGGTGGCCATTCAGCAATAGGTGGGTTGCTTCTATGGGTTTGCAATGTCTTCTTGACTGGACTCATGTGCAGATCGTTCAAGTTCTCTTGCTCTAGAGCAGGGGTGTCAAACTCAATTGCACAGGGGGCCAAAATCCAAAACACACTTTAGGTCGCGGGCCGAACAGGATAAACATTTATTGAACACACTAAAACTAAACTTTTAAAACTTTAAAACTTTTAAAACTTAACTTTTTTGAACATAAATATGAATAAAAACAGACAGGAATATTATTCCGGAATAAATCAACTCAAACCTTAAATAACTTATAATATTTTGCTCTCCATAAAAATATATCCTGTCTAAATTATACAAGTTAGAAATAAACGTTAAAAGGACAAACATTCAAATTTCTTTACTCTTATGTCATTTTATATAAAAAATAAACTTAAATTTTAAATATCCCAAAAGATTTTGCTCTCCATAAAAATATATCCTGTCAAAATTATACAAATTCAAAATATGAACATGCTGCATAACAAAACCTGGAAATATAAATAAAATTTGTGCTTTTCAGCAGTAACAAATCAAATCATTCAGTTGTCTTTGCTCTTATGTCATTTTATCAGAGCTGGATGCCTGGCATCTTTTTTTGGCAACAAGTTCGTTTATGTTTGGTGTGAGGTTCTGTGCTGTGGAGATTCTCAGGATGGACTGCAGGTGCTCATCAGTGAGACGACTCCTGTGTGCTGTTTTGTTAGTCTTCATCACTGAGAAGAGCTTTTCACACAGATATGTGCTACCAAACATCCACAAGGTTCAAGCCGCATGTAGACGGAGCTGGGGCATTTCTGCGGGAATGGAGTGAATAAACTGTGCGGGCCCTGCAGTGTCGTACTTTGCCTTCAGTGTGCCATTACACTGCAGCTCAATCAGCTCCATCTGAATCTGCACAGGTGCAGTTTCCACATCGACGGCAAATGGGTTGCGAAGCAACTCAAAATTCTTTTTTTGTTCTTCAAAGTCACCAAAGCGCCATGCGAACTCAGTGCGCAGTGCGCTCAGTTTATCAGCAAAGTGCGTATTTGGGAACACCGTTGTGCCGACTGGGTTCAACATTACTTGGCAACAGGGAAAGTGGGGCAAGTTGCACTGGTGCATTTGTGTCTCCCATAAAAGCAGCTTCACTTGAAATGCCTTCACTGCGTCATACATGTCAGTGATCATGCGGTCACATCCCTGGAGCTGGAGGTTTAAGGCGTTGAGATGAGCTGTTATGTCAGCCAGAAATGCCAACTCGCATTTCCACTTTTCATCCCTAAAATTGGTGGAGTCTTTTCCTTTACTGTCCATGAACTGACAGATTTCGTTGCTGAGCTCAAAAACTCTGTTGAGAACTTTTCCCCGACTTAGCCAACGCACCTCTGTATGATAAGGAATGTCAGCAAACTCTGAATCTATCTCCCGCATAAAGGACTGAAATTGCCGGTGATTTAAACCTTTAGCTCGGATAAAGTTTACGGTTTGTGTTACAGTGCTCATTACATTGTCCATCTTCAGGACTTTGCCACATAGTGCTTCCTGGTGTATGACGCAGTGATATGCCGTTAACTCACCAGTACAGTTCTCCTCCTGCATCTTTACTCGCATCCTTCCCACTAGTCCACTTTTTTCACTACACATAGATGGTGCTCCATCAGCTGTAAGTGCAATAAGTTTGTCCCAGGGCAGTTTCATGTCGGTTATACTTTGACATACATGTTCAAAAATGTCTTTTCCAGTCGTTGTCCCGTGCATCGATTTAATGTCCATTATTTCCTCTGTAATGCGCAAATTGGAGTCCACTCCACGGATGAAGATGGCCAGCTGTGCAGTATCAGTCATGTCAGTACTTTCATCCACAGCAAGAGAGTATGCAATAAAGTCTTTGCTTCTTTCACTCAACTGTGTTCTTAAATCAGTGGCCATCTCACAAACTCGATCAGCAATCGTATTTCTACTCAGGCTTACATTTGCCAGCATCTGCTTTTTGTCTGGACATAAGACGTCAAACACCTTGATCATGCAGCTCTTCAGAAATTCTCCCTCGGTAAATGGCCTGGCTGATTTGGTGATCTCCTCTGCCACGATAAAACTTGCTTTCACAGCAGCTTCACTTTGTGATTTTGCACGGGTAAAAAACGTCTGCTGAAGTGTCAGATTCTTCTTTAACTCTTCTGCTTTCTGTATCTTCTGCTCTGCATTCAGGTCTTTCAGGTTATCCTGATGTTTTGTCTCATAGTGCCGTCTTAGATTAAATTCTTTAATTACAGCCACATTAGCTCCACAAATGAGACACACGGGTTTACCGGCAATGTCAGTAAACAGTAAACAATGTCAGCATCCCATCGGTTTTTAAAGGCTCTGTTTTCAGAATCAACTTTTCTCTTCGGCATCGTGAGGGCTAGCTTCACAATAACTTGCAGCATCATAAGCTAGACTTGATTAAAGCGGGAAGTGTTCGGCAAGGCAGCTGAAGCGCTGCATTATGGGATCTGTAGTTTATTGTGTTACCAGCGCTTCATATCGCCGGGCCATTAATAACAATAATATATAAAATGATCTCGCGGGCCGGATATAATTACATGCCGGGCTGGATGTGGCCCGCGGGCCTTGAGTTTGACACATATGCTCTAGAGAGAAGAACCCAGAGCTTGCCTCATGTCACCAGCTGTCAGCTTTCAGAAGACTTTGTTGAATATACATCTGTCTTGTGTATCCCAATTATATTTATACCTATTGGCCAAAAAGCAAGAGATGATAAGGGATGGATGTAGATGATGTATAATTACAGATCAATAGATATACCAACAAACATGGCCACTGTTTCCTTTTTTTCTCCAAAGCCTGGAAAAGTTACATTTGCTAGAATCTCCCAGTCAGCCTGGGCAGATGATTCTAGGAGTAGTATTTAAAAACATTTTCAGACTCTGTTTTTAACAACCTGAGACAAAAAGTTGAGTTCCCCACTTCTCTATCCAGTTGGTCTATTTCATCCTCTCCCTTTCCAGATACCTCCTTTTGTCTTTTTGTCCTCTTCCTCTCCCTTTTGCCCAATGGTGTAGGAAAGTGTTTCCAAGACAGAGCTGAATCTGTTGATTGCGTATTAGGTTCTTGAAGCTGCTATGCTAAGCCAGCAGTGGCTTGGATCAAATCGCAGCCCCTGTGATGAACTAGAAACATGCACAGTGGCCATTTCCACATTAGCCTGTTATAGTGCTATTATTCCACTTTCAACATCCTATGGAATCCTGGAGTTTACAGTTTAGGGAGCGGCCTCAAAGGCTAGTGTGGAAATGGCCACAGTGTTCATGTTGCGTACCATTATGGAAGTTGTTCTCCAACAACACTGCAAAAGACTGAACTGGTTAAGATGACGGTTTAGTTATATTAGTCCCCCCTGGTTGGATTAAAACAAGCTTAGGGCCTAAACTATGTAAATTTAAGAGCTCACAGCATTACCACTGTGTATTCTAGCAATTATGCAGAATTTTCCATGGACTGAATCCTACTTCAAGTGTAGAATACAGTAAAGGGAAAGTGAAGTGACTGAGGAAAAGATGCTGTAAAGGTTTAAAAGCCCTTGGAATTCCTAAAGTAAAAAGCTGAAGTAAAGTAGAGGATTAGCACAGGAGCAAAGTAAGAATCCACGCTTTACAGACACTCTGACATCAATAAGGTAATTTCTGAGGTAAAAGGTTGAGGTACAATAGGAAATCACCAAAGTAGTGAGGAAACAGGCATAAACAAAGGCCACTTCCACACGGGCTTAAAGAAACGGTGCAGAGCGTCCTCCAGGGAGGACGTCTGGACCTGGGAGCGGACTGGGTCGGACCTACTTACTGTAGTTCCGCAGCTCAGCCAGCTCCCGAACAACCCGAAGTGGTCGTCCAGAGTGCTTTTGAAAGGCTGCTTAAAACAGGTCTTTCTTTCTGCTTAAAACAGAAAGAAAGATTCACACCTGTAAGGCAGCAAATCCACCCTATCCACCTCAACCCTATTCTGAGCCCTTTCCTAAAATAGGTTGACCTCCTCAGATAGCACCTTTCCAGTCTAGATGATAACATGTTTAGACTTACAGATATAGAAGCTAACAGTTTTTGCAGCTTGGAAGTATTTATGGCCAGCCCTTTTCCACACTGTAAAATTAAAGCAGTATGGTTTCATTTTAACTGCTATGGCAACATACCATGGAATCCTGAAGTCTGCAGTTTAGGAGTGGGTATTCAGAGCTTTCAGCCACAGAACTCTAGTGCCTCACTCAGAAACCCCAGAGTTCCATGGGATGCAGCCTTGGCAGTTAAAATGGAATCATGGTGATATAGCTGTGTAATGGAAAGGGTCCCAAGCAGGACTGAGGTTTTCCAGTGGGCTGTCTGACAGTGAAATCATGCTGGAGGTTCTAAAAGATAGTACTATTCCTTTTAGATCAGTTTGGGAAGTTGTATATTATTTTGAACCACTGGTCCCAAATCCTCCAGGCAGGCTGGAGCAATGGAGCTTGCTCCAGAAGTACGTACTCTTTGCTGCTGTTATTGTTGGCCTTGGGCTGGAATGGGCATCGGCAGGTATGCAACTATAGCTGTTGCCCTTGCACAGTTTCCCAGTTAATATTATTCTTTATTTCTGGCTCTCTTTTCCCCATCCCCCAACCACAGATGTCCATCATTGAATCAGGTCTTATCGACATCTTGCAACCACTGCTATCCTCACTTTCTGGTTCTCTTGACTGTGAGGGCTTAGGACCATGGTACTTCCTGCTGGGCCTCCGCATTGTGGCCATTTTCTTCTCCGCTGTCCCATGGGACACAGTGAAGGAGGATGTGGCCTGCAGTTGGACAGACTCCATGAATGAGAAGATGCAGGAGTTCTGCATGACCCTATGTCACAACCTCCACTTCTCGGTCTCCGTTGCTGCTACGTGGGGGCTGGAGTTCCTTGCATTGCTCCTCCTGGTGGGGCTCATGAGGCTCACCAGGCCCAAGAAAAAGAAAGACAAAGAGAAGAAGAAAGAGAAGGAGGATAAAGACAAAGGCTTAGGAACTGTTGCCACTGCACCGCATGGAGCCAGTTCTGACATCTCCAATGTCTACGTAGGTGGACGTTGTGGTCTTTCCAGATGCTATAGAAACTACCATTCACATCCCCACCATTCTCTCTATATTCATCATGACTACATCCAACATGCTGATAGGGGTGTAGGGGCTGATAGGCAAGGCACACCTTTGATCCCCATGGCTAGTGGACATGGTAATGATGTTGGCTTTGTTCCTCAGGATGTTAGTGGATACAGCATGCCTGTCCATCAGGAGCATACTAGCCAGACCAAAATGCCTGATCACTGCTATGACATGATTCAGCACAAAATGGGTATCTCCCTGAAGGACATGAAGCAAACTAAGATGCCCACACATGACACTGGCATGGATCAATATCGAATGTCATCCTCCCCAAGCCATGTGAGGCAAATCCGTGGTGCACCCTATTATGTAGAAAAGGGGCAGTACAAGGCACCCACCAAGTATATCCCTGTTCCCATTCAAGGCTCCCCTCAGAAAGGCAAGATGACCCCTCATGTGTCCCCAGGCAATGAACATGATGAGACCTTCCAGCAGAGGTATACAGAACCTGATGGATGTACAAAATACATTGGCCAAAACAAGACGGCATCCAGATACTGTGAGGATGGCCAATATAGCATGGTGTCCAAATGCAGGCCAGACACTGAAGGTAGCATGGGCCATATCATAATCGGAGATGACAGTGCAAACATGACCATCAAGCACCAGGCAGTTCAGGGGAATACGATGCACACCAAATGCCGCGTGAATTTTGAGGCTGCCAGCAGACGTGACATGGGGTTTGGCAGCAACATGTATGCCCAACCTTGGATGGCCAAGGATTCCAGCTGCAGGCCCATTGGTTGGAAGAATATCATGACCAGACCTAGCACAGCCACTGGGCCAATCGCGTATTGCCATGGTGATGCAACCTGCACGCGCACTGAGACCGACCTGTGTCACATGATCCCCCAGTGGGAACCCTGCTGTAGTGCTGAGCCTATCCACCATGATGGGCGCAGATACAGAGAAAGTACACCTAGTCTGAAGGAGAAAGACAAGATGTCTGTCACTAAAATCTGTGGCATACCCGTTTTCGACATGTGGGTAGCGCTTCTCTTAGCTACTGAGATCTGCTTCCTCTGTGCTGTGCTTATTTTTCAGGTGCCTACGCTTTTGGGGAGATCATGGATATGTTCCCCAGGAGATGTTGAGTGTCCCCAAACTGTTAAATGCTCTCTGAAAGGGAAGGCTGAAAAGCGAGCGGCTCTCTGGGGACTGGCTTTCACCTCCATTCTTTTTATAGTTGCCTGTACCATCTACTTTATTCTACGTATCTGCTGTAACAAGAGGTGCCATCGAAAGGGCAATGAGAATGAGGAGGAAAGAGGGGAAGAGGTGTGCACTGCTGACACAGAAACTGAAAGACAGGATGAAGAGGAAGGTGGCAATGAGGAGAACAAGGAAAGAGACTGAGGAGGGAGAAAGAGCATGAAAGAGATGGTGAGGCCTGCTCAACTGTCTCTAGGCTGTACCACTTCAGATTGCAGGTCAGGCTGACAATATAGCAACGTTTGCCAACCTCACCCCTCAAGATGTTGCTGAAATTCAAATCCTCTTACCCCAGATCTGTACAGTCAATGGCTGGTAGTTGTAGTCCAATAATGTTTGGGGACTCACGATACTGGGAAAAGTTGCAAAAATCCTCTCTGTCACAGTCTGACCTATCAGTTTTCCTTAATAGATTTATTTTTGGATTTCTAGGACTTTTTCCATTTTTATTTCTTGCTATAGAGAAGCAATCTGTCATGTGAATCCCCTCCTACTTGTCATCTGAGTGGTGTGGTCAAATATTCTGCCTCTTTAGTAGATATAACTCGTGAGACCTAGATTTCCTGTTCTAGGCCTTATTCTCTATGAGGTGGTTACCTTGTTTGCAGGCAGTACTGCTTGAGGTGATGAGATGGATTTAAATACCCTGAAGTCACTGGATCCCATCTGATCTTGGAAGTGAAGAAGTCAGCCCTGCCTAGTACTTAGATGGCAGACCACCAAGGAATACCAGGTGCTGTAGGCTGTATTTCAGATGAAGGAACTGTGAAAACCACCTCTCAGTACTCCATGCCTGAGAAAACCCTATGAAATTCATGAGGTTGCCATAAATCAACAGGCAACAAAAAGGCACATACATACACACTGAAAATAAAATTCAGATGGCTTCTGATTTGCTTTCTGACATCTCACTATTTTATTTGCAAGGACATTTTGTTGTATAGGGTAACATTCACTACTATGAGTCCCTGCTTGCCCTGGGAAGAGTACAGTCCTAAGCTGGCATCCTTATCAACTGATACCCTGAGTCCACTGCCAATATTTGCACCGTCTTCCCTATTTTCTTCTGGCCCAGCTATCCAAGCAGTACTAAGCTGTTGGCAATAGCCATTATCTAAATATCCCACTAAATTGGCAACCTTACAGTCTCTGGCACATTGTGGGCAATGCAAAAGTTGGATTGACCCAGCCACTCAAGCCTGCACTGGACTGCTGATATCTTAGCCAGGTAGGCCTGTTGTGACCAGGCAATTCTAAATTTATGCAGCATGCTCTCACAAGGGCTGGGAGTACTTCTCCTTCCTCCTTAGGGCCTAAACTAACATAGCTACAACCTACCCTCAAGCATTTCATGGATGAAAACTGGGACACATTTGGTCAAGCAAATCAAAATGATCAAAGTGGTCCAAATGACAGAGATTATGAGGAACAATACAAAGGGTAGGAGAAGGGGCAGTAGTTTGGTTTTGTCTGAGACTCCAGGGAAAAACAAGATTCAGACATCTCCTTTCTCCCACCCCTGCCACCGAGTTGAGTGCAAACTACTTGTGTGCTTTAAACTCTGTTTATAGCAACTGAAGTAAGCTGAGAAAAGTGGGGAAATTGAGAGGAGGTGAGAGAAACTAGGACATTTTAAAAGCAGCTGAAAAAGTGGCAGGACAGGGGATTAATTGGGACTGTCCCTCCCAAATCAAGGACAGTTGGAGGGTGTGCCACAGAACAAGCTATGCAAATGTGAACATGTTCTTAGCCTGTGAAGTCTGCACCATACATCTGATGGTTTTCAGTCTTAGCTTTCAAAGGATTTGGCAGGAACTGAGATGAAAAGACAAGTGAGGGGAAAGAAAGAAGTGAAGAGAGAAAGAGACTGCGATGATGTGCTCAGCAGGTTGAAGATGAAACATAGAAAACAAAGGAATGTTTCTGTGTGTGTGTGTGTGTGTGTGTGTAGGTCGCTGAAACTTGTTAGGTTAGTCCTTCCAATAGGCAAAGTCAGGTGCCTGCCCCAGGTAGCAGATTTTGGGAACTAAGGAAAGAACAGCAAATAATGATTGTATTTTTCTGTCAGGAAATGGGAGTGGTGCTTGTGAGACTCTCTGCCTCGGGTGCCAAACTAACTTGTCTGTCCTAAGGTTGTATGTCTTGACTTTATTGGAATTGACAAGACTTACAACTCTAGTTACTATGGGGTTAATTGGTCTATTGGTGTTATAGAGGACTTCCACCTGCTACTGTTATTGGGAGCAGGTGTAAAAGCTCTATAAGAGTAGCATTGTTTTAGTGGACACTTATTTCCACTTCCTGATTTGCTGTTGCTGCAGTTTGTATCATATCCTGCTTCATTGTGGTATTGTATTATATTTTGATATATTTTGTATTTTAACTTGCCAAACTTGCTCATGTTCTCTTTTAACCTTTTGTATATTAAGAATCTATATGCTATCCTTATTTTTAACAAGAATACATAAAAGACTATTTCTCTTTCTTTATTTGTCTTCTGAATTCCCTTTTTATTTACAACAGATTTTGGGGGTTTGGGGGTTTCCATTTGCTCTTCATCATCAGGCAGCAACATGTCTTGGGTTGCCCTGAAGCTTATTCACTGACTGTTGCATTTTCTACTCTGTTCACCTGTTGTTTTCTGACCCTTCACCAAAACTGCCTATGTGCTTCAAGCCACAGCCATAAAGACTAGAATCTTGACTATAACTTTTAAAAAAATGATGACAACTTGGGGTCAACAACTGCTTCATAAGAGCCTCAACTCTATACAATTCTTGGACTGTCTGCCTTCAATTCTAGTACAAAGCTCTTTATAAACTTTGGGATTAAAAGCTCATGTCATATCTGTTGTTTGAGGTCTGTGAGGCCCAGATACTAGATCTTAATTATGTTTCTTATCTGTTCTTGTTAATGAACAGGCCTGGAAATGTATTTGTTTTATTTTGAAATGTTAAAAAATTGTCATTCCATTGCACTGTTTTTAAAAAGCCAGTGTTGGTCCACTCACTGAAGAACGCCAACTAACCGAGAAAAATCCTTGTGGTAGATGAAATCCTTCCCTTAGATAATTAATACATTAAAGAGAGTTATATGGATCCCATAAATGTTAGCTCAGATTGCAGGACTGCTGCTTGTGAAGCAAGCTACTTCTTTATTTCAGCACCCAAGGTAAAATGAGTCCAAGTTTATTCTTTTTTCAATATACGTTGTTAAATAATAAAAAATACCCCGATTTGGGACTAATTCAGAAGAAATTTTGCAGTGAATGCAAGCTCATAGAGAGAACTGGACTGGAGGCAACGTGTTCATTGCTCTCTGTTTCTATGCCATCTCTGTTTTCTCTGCACCTTTCTCGCTCCCCTGCATTCTGTTCAGAAGCTGGGCAGCTGCAGAGGACAAACTGCTGACTACTGGCTATGCTACCACGGTTCTTTCTAGCTGTCCAGCCTGCCTTTCCCTTCTGCACCTCCACAAACCCTCCAGCAGAGCCACCTTGGCCTAGTTGATGGTTTGCTGGCCAGCTTGGCCAGCTATTCTGCTTCCTCTCTGTCAGCTCCAGCTCAACCAAGTTCAAACAGCTCACCATCATGGCTGCTCAATGAAGTGACTGCACAGAAGCTGGCGGTTGGATGCGCAGTACACCCTGGCCAGAGGTGAATGGTCGCCGAGGAGAGGGATGAAAATAAAACAATGGCATTTACTATTGTCAGCGTTTTTCACTCTCCACAGTGAATCTAGGAACATATTTCTTCTTTGAAATGAAATACTGTTATTAAATTATTATTATTATTCTTTGCATTTGCATTGGCACATTTGCCCTGTGGTATGGAAGACACTGTACGTGTATATTTAATACATTTTGCATCAGGAAAAAATGGCAGGTTGGCAAGGAATACTAACAAATACGAGGACGGACGATATTATCCCTCGGCAAGCCTGGCCTTTCACAATAATACCAAAAAGACAACGTACATCTTTCTCACGCTGATTGCACATCCGGCTCTCTGCTTGACACCACAGCACCATCTAGTGAATAATTAATCCCAACGATGTGATTTCCTCAAAGGAGATTGCATCCTTCTGAGGAGACAGTGGCCATGGTGCCCGGGGAGGATGGGAGATGTAGACCAACCCATCTGGAGGGCGCCAAGTTGGGGAAGGCTGTTGTAAGTGGTAGGAGGGAGTTATAGCTGCCTATCAAAGATGTTGAGCACAGTAAGTGAGGAAAGCAAAGTGTGCACTGATGCAAGGGCTTGAGAGACCCAGTCCTCTGGTTGGAGTGCCGGATGTTGTGCTGTGCTTTAGACTGAGTGCTTTATTTTTTTTTTAATTTATTTTTACAAAAAAAAAATACATATTATTAAAAAACATAATATAAGATCGCTTTCATAACATCAATGTTCCATACTATACACAAAATATATTTGGTATCTTTAACTTTACAATGACTTCCATTGGCATTTACCCAGAATCATTTCCCACGCTATTGCTTTATACATTTGAAACTCCCTTATTTCCTACACAACTTCTATTACTTCTATGTTGATTGTATACTTCCTTGTCATTTTCTTTGTCTACAAATACAATTTTTTCCCTTATTCCATACTTTCTGTAATAAATCCGTCTTTTTTTTAATCCTGTAGTTATATATAATAATTTATAGTTTAATCCATTCATCCTGCTTTAAATTCCTAATTTAAATTCCTAATTCCATTCTTCAAATACCAAATGTCAAAATCCCCCTCCATATCAATTTTCATACAAATACCCGTATTTTTTTCATATATTCCATTACCTGATGTCAGTCTTTTTCTGCCAGATGGGTTTGTTTTCCTTTTAATTGATTTGAAAAAAAATCATATTGCTTCAATTCCAGTACTTTTAGGATCCATTGTTCTATATCGGGAATTATCAGCATTTTCCAAAGTCTTGCAAAAACCATTCTGGCAGCTGTTATGAGATAAAGCAATACTCTTTAGTTTTTCTGTTGGAAGTTTTTATCAAACATGAATGTCATATTTAATAGAAAAAATTGTGGCATCATAGGGAAAGACACTTTGAATATTTCTCTTACTACTTGATATACTTTTAACCAATACTTCTTCGTAATTGGACATGTCCACCATATATGGAAAAATGTACCCACATTATCCTTACATTTCCAACATTTATTATTTCCTGTGTGGTACATTTTTTCTATTCTTTCTGGAGTAAGATGATATCTATACATCATTTTGATGAAATTTTCTTGCAGATCTTGAGAACTAGTAAATTCCACTGAGTGCTTTATTAATGTGCTTTCCAATCACCTGTCAACCTATGGAGACCCCACAAATTTCACAGAGTTTGCTTAAGCAAAAAGTACTTGGAGGTGGTTTTCCCAGTTCCTTTCCCTGAAGTGAACCATGCAGCACCTGATATTCCTTGCTAGTCTCCCATCCAAGTACTGACCAGGGCTGACCCTGCTTAGCTTCCAAGATCAGATGGGATCTGCTGCCTTCAGGGTATTTAGGTGCACCTACTGTGTTAATAATTAACTAAAATGGATGTATTCACCCTTTCTTTGTTAACTATTTCACTGCAACAACATCAAAATTTGTTATTTTAATCACTAAATACCAAAAATATGGTTTTTGAGTGGCGATTAAAAGTTCTCATTACTTTAATTGATTACTGGCTGGTTGTAGTAATTTCAAATGTTTTTAATTTACTGACTTAACAGATTAATAACCTATTAATGAATTAATGTAACACAATTGTCTTAACAGATGAGCATGAACTAATCAATCTTCTCTGTTGTTTGGATGTTAACACATTACCTAATACTTAGATTGAAATTTTGAAATATCTGAAATAGTGGAAGTAACATCTATTTAGAATGAAGGGAACTGATAAGGCAGGCATGGTGGGAATTGTTCTGGCCTGTAGCCAGAAATGTTGCGATGCAGTGATATTATGGTGCATTGAATGATTGCAGATTAACTAAAATGTAAATACAGGTTGCCTAATATATATAAAGTTATGGGTAGAAGAATCCAGCAGGGTTGGGGAAGGAGAATCTATGCCATACTGGGTTGCCAGACAGAAAACTAGGGAGGGCTCTTGTACCTTTATCAGTTGTGTAGAGTGCCAGACAGCCAAACAGTGCCACTGAGTAATGCAACCAGTTACTTTTAAACATTCTGGCAGATAGCATCAGTGAATTACTTGTCAGGCACAATAGCGATTGATGAGAAACAATTGTTTTCAAGTTCTGGGGGGGAAAAAACCTCTGTCAAGTTTCAGAAATCTCTTGCAGTGACCTTGCCCCTTCAGAAAACTATAGTAAGGATCTCTTGGAGGAGTTAATGGCAGTTGATTTGGTTTAGAGATACAGTATAGGTAAACATTCCTTTATGGCATTTTCCAACGAACCCCACTTTTTGTTTTAATTTATATGACGTGATTGCTAAGTGATTCCAACAAAACTAACAGAGACTTCTGGCTACTTGAAGACTAACAGATCTCTTAATTTTGTTACAGGTATTCATGGACTAGGGCCCAAAATTTATCAAGTAGATCTTGAATGGATTTATTAAGCAAATCCATTGTTTAGTTTATAACATAATTCCCCATTTGTCTTTAAGGAACCACACCCTTGTGTTGTTTTTGGAGCTCCGGGCTTCCTTAGCTCCTTCTCCAGATCTTCTAATTTTGTTTTCTCTAAAATTAAGTAGAACCCACTGACAGAACTATCACAAACACACATACACCAAAATATCTAAAACCTTTGATAGGAAGTATGAAAGACTGATTGAAGTATGTAAGGTATATAACAATCCACATTAGAAGATGTCCTGAGATTGGGCTTTTGGAGCTTAATTGTACAGTTGACCCAGAAATAAATGTAAACCATTGATGGTGGCCCCAGATAATCTGCTGCCTGAGGACAAGGAGAAGAGCGTGCCCTCTCCTCTATTCCATACTGTATTCAGAAGCTGACCAAATTGCCACCTGAATTGGGTATACTGGTGGAAGGACAGCACCCTCCACATCTGAAGGCAGCAGGACAGAATTTGAAAGATCAAGGTCTCTTTCATACTACCCAGTTATCGCGCTTTGATTCCCCTTTATTTGCTGTGACTGCATCCTGAGGAATCCTGGGGGTTGTAGTCAGTTAAGGCACTAGTTTTCTTGCAGACAGTTCTAAATACCAAAGGATGGAACCACAGGGGTTAAAAAGTGGATTCAAAGTACAGTAATTGTGTGGTGTAAAAGAGAACCAAGATGCATATGGCACAAACAAAGCTCTGTCCTCTAAGAGAGAAAAATAGCCTGGGGCTCAGGGGAACAACTCAGACTGTCATGGCTGCTCCCCGGCATTTACTACCTGAGGCAGTGGCTTCACTCTGCCTGATAGTAGGGCCCTGTTAGCCACCAGTCCATTTTGACTTGCCTCATATTAGATGGGATGCATGTCCTTTGCAGTATCAGCTTCTGTATAGCCTGGCCATTCTACAATAGCTCCCCAAAAACTTGTCTAATGAGAATACCAGTCTCTTTCAGGCTGCAATCCTCTATACACTTATTTGTGGGTAGGCCTCATTGAAATCAGAGAGATCCAATGTGTAAACATGCTTAGCATATGGTGTAATTTCCCTCTCCAGGTGATTCATCTGTATATTATCTAGCCCGTTGTGAAGTCTGATTAGGTATTGGTTATGTACCTCATGGGATTGTGACACCATTCAGGATCAAAGAATGTTCCTTTAGGAACAAAAAAAAATCTTGTCTAACAGGATGAACTAGCTTCACGCACTAGTGTTTCTGATATACACACTATCCACTTGGGGACAGGCAGGACTTTAACAACTGAGCCAGGACAATGCACTGGGTGGAATCTTATTTTGTGCTTTGTGTCTTTTTCTTACATGCCAGAATGTATACTCAGTTTCTCCCAAATAAAAATTTGTTTTATTAAATGGCTTCTTCATGTTGTCCTTATGTTGTTTTATGAAGGAAAAGCAGCCTCTGGCTGTTTGAAAGTCTTTTGAAATTATGCTAAATAATAAACGCTCCCGTCATGTCGAACCAATGCCTGAAGAAAGCCTGCTTGGAAACCCCTCCACATTTTAATTTGGATCTCCAGGACTGGCTGTCTACCTGGATACAAAGAAAAAGAGGGTGACAGTGACAAGATCTGTTGTTACTGCCCTGGCTAGTCCGAGCTTTGGAGATATCAAAAGATATCCCTTGATATCACAATTCGGCTGCACTGCTCCATTCCTTTCCACGTGCTTGCGAGGCCACGGGACAAGCACGTAAACAAGCTCGGCCGTTAATAGCCGTAAGATTCAAACTACAATACAGGCAGGCCAGAAATAGCTGACTCACTGCTTTAGGAGACCTCCAGGCAAGTACTCTAATTAAGTATGCACGCCACTTACAAAAGAGCCTCTGCCCCGCGATGGCAGCTTGATGGGTAAACTATGCAATACCCAAGTACTCTGCATCTGCATACTGGCTACTCAATTGAGAACCGCTACGATAACTCAATCATTCAGATTCTAACCTTTCGGAGGCTTTGTCTCCAAATCTATTGTTTTCCCCCAAGTACGGCATAGCCTGCAGTCACAATTCTCCTTATAAAAACCCTTGATTCCGAGACCTTCCTCGGATCGCTCCCGAGTTTCATCCCCCCTTGCTGCCGTTTTGCTTGGCGAGCCTCCCCTCAGCTCCACGTGCTGAGCTACATCGCACCCCAGCTTCGCTCTCTATTTTTCTGGGCTTCAGGACAGGTGAAGTATCACCCAAACCAACGATCCCTCTAAAAATCCCTCGATACCACTCCAACCTTTATTTTCTTTAGTTATCTTGTACGAGTGTGTCGCATACACTGTTTTGCTTGTATTCAATAAACATCATTTATTATTTCAACTTCTGTGTTCTCCTTGACTCGACCCGACCCCGTAGCCATAGTGTTTAAGATCTCGCTACGTTACCCTGCCTCTCATAATGCTAAGCAGTGCTCTGAGCTAATTTTCCCCGACTTTAGTTGAGCACATTTTGGTGTCCCTCCCGGGACCCCCAGTTCACAGGGTAACACTGTCCTGGGCCATTTCCACACTAGACTGTTATAGCGCTGTGATTCCACTTTCAACATCCTACGGAATCCTGGGCTTTGCCGTTTCGGGAGGGGCGGCCTGGCCCCTCCCGAAACTGAAAACCCCAGGATTCCATAGGATGTTGAAAGTGGAATCATAGCGCTATTACAGTCTAGTGCAGAAATGGCTCTGGAGTTGGGGGAAGGCTGTTTATTCCCACTGACTAGCCCATTGAATTCTCCCTCCCTCTTCCTCTATCTTGTGCCCTCCAGCCTGCAAGAAAGTGGTTCTGATAATAAAGGGTCACTCACAGGAGTTTTTGGCATCATGGAACATTAAGCAGTTTGGAGGTTTTTTAAATTTACATACAGAAAATCCAAATTTTCTGTTACAAACTGAAAGCTATGCCAATGCTCATTTTTCCACCAGGACCTCCTTTCTCTAGTCTGACGCGGTTTGTCCCCTGTTGTTTGCCTTCAAGTTGGTTCGGACTCGTGGTGATCCTAAGGTGAACCTGTCACCTAAGATGAACTGCTGAGAGCCCAAGGTCACCCACTGGGTTTCCATGGCTGAGCAAAGAACTGAATTCTGGTCTCCAAGGCTGTGGTCCAACACTCCAACCACTACGCAACACTCCCCCTTCACATGCACATAAAGATCTGAAAAAAGGCCTTCACCTCACCCCTACAAAAATGCTACCTTAGCTTCTAGAATTAACACAACTTTTTGTGAATCTTTTCCTGAAAGGGAAACAGGAAAAAGGATGTGATCAGACATTTCTTTTATTTTTTAAAAATTATTTATTCATTTTAATACCAATAATTATTTCACAGTAAAAGTAATATACATTCAGAGGGAAAAGGCAGAAAAAAGAAAAAAACTAAACTAAAACTAAATGCAAACTTACTGAAACACAAAAGGGCTCTGACTCCTAAGCCAGACTAGTGAAATAATTAAAAATATATTATTTTACCATAACAGATCCAACAGAACAATCCTACTAGAGTTACTAGTAACCATATGCATAGATTATGTTGTCATTAGATTTCTTATTGCTCAAAAAGTCCATAAGCAGTTTCCAATTTTTCAAAAAATCTTCAGTTGGATTACCCTTTAAAACCCACAGTCATTTCTGCAGTTTGGAATAACTCAGCAACCTTAGCAATCCATTCTTCTTTTGTTGGCACTTCAGTCCATTTCCAGATTTGGGCAAACAGTATTCTTGCTGTTGTTATCATATATCAAAGAAGTAACTAATATTTGCTATCCAACTCTTACTCATAATACCCATCAAAAATAGTTCTGTGACATTACAAAATCCACCTTTAAATTCTTTTGGATTAACATGTAAATCTTAGACCATCATTCTTACAAATCCACCACATGTTGAAAAAGGAACCCACCTTATCTTGACTTCCCCAACATTGATGTGAAACATTCTTTGACATTTTTGACAGCTTATTTGGAGTTAGATAGCATCTATATCTCATCTTATACATGTTTTCTTTTAAATTACTACACAAATAGAAGTATAGTTTTTCCATAAGTTTGCACCAGCAGAATTAGGCTCTGGCTCTTTCTCTGCTGCAACTTGGGGATTGTGGTCCACAGCACCTGTCATGGGCTTTGCACAGAATAATTGGACCATCCATAAGCACATGGAATCTAGTCTCCTTTTTTCTGCTGATTTATTAAATGTGCTTTCCAGTACTTATTCTTGTTCCTGTAATTTACCATTTGCTTCCTCAGATCCCTCTGGACCAGAGCCTTGGCCAGCATCTCCATTAAGTAGCTGCTGGCACTCCTCCCTCTCTTTTTTCCCACTGATGTGTTCCATGGCTACCAATGGCACCCTGGATTGACATGTACCAAAGAACATATGTGATCAAAGCGTTGTGCCTTGACACCCCTTTCTCTGACGCAGTCACTGTCCCCAGTTCTATGTCCGTATCCAAACCAGAATCACCTAGCAATGCCACCTGCCCTGCCCATCCTGCTGTAGGAATATTTGGTGTGCATACCAAGCAGAGTGCAGTGTAGCCAATGCAATATGGGCTAGCAGTAGAAAAGAGGAGAAAAAAGTCAGAATGCTCTTGTAAGGTAAAAAAACCAAAAACTTACTTTCATTGATTCACAAAATCCCTCTAGGGATAGGAGAGGAGATAAACAAAAGATTACCTACATTTCAGTAGAAGAGCCCATAAGGCTGGCTCTCATGGGTGCATGTAAGCCATCCTGAGGCAGGAGTCCCGTGAATGTCCTTTCCCAAACAAAGGGAGACAAAAGACTAGGGCCATTTCTGCACTACCCTGTATATTCCACTTTCAACATCCTATGGAATCCTGGGACTTGCAGTTTAGGGAGGGGCCTCTAGAATTCTCAGCTTGAAAGCTTTTTGCCCCAGTAAACTACAAATCCCAGAATTCCACAGGATGTTGAAAGTGGAATAATAGGACTATAACAGTGTAGGGCAGAAATGGCCTGCATTTTGGAAGAAGAGGGAAGTGACCCTTGCAGGCAGAAAGGAAGACAAAAGGCTTGAGTGCATAGATCAAAGAAAGAAACAGAGAGGTGAAACAAAGGGGCAAGCATGCTCTCTAGAATTCCCTCTGGCTCATCCCTTGTACTTACAGTACAGAAAAACAGTGATAATCAGAAGGCACGGACACTGAACACAGCCAAGGTGATTAAGAGGTGGTTCATCCGTAAAGAGGCCGCAGCAGCAGAATCAGATTCTGATCCTTTCTCCACCACAATGAGAAGATTGTGGTATGCAGCACTCACAGTGATGTTGGTCAATATATTTTGTGCTGGTGTTGTTGTTATCTCTGGTGCCTTCTCAATCTGTTCTGGCTTTGCAACTGGTTCTGTCCCAGATCTAACTGATGGGTTGATGCTAATAGTAGGAGTTGTTTCACTGGAAGTCGTCTTCTTGCCAGTTGTTGCTAGGTATTTTTGTTCCACAGTAGCTTGGGTGTGGGTATGTGGGATTACCTGGTCAGAGGAAAGGGATGTGACAGAAATGTTCTCAACAGTTCCCTGTCCAACTGAAATGTTCTTTGGCTCAGAAAAAGGTGGCTCAGTGGTAGAGTTACCCAATGGCACCTTTTCTTCAGAACGTGAGACCGAAAACACAGTCACAGTGTGGGCTTCTCCGGGAGGCGATTTAGCCTCCACCGTTGTGTCATTGCTGCTGGATGTGTAGGAAGCTGATTCAGATGGTGGTGGTTCAGTCCCTGCAGAAGATGCCAGTGAGACATTAGAATGCTTCTTAGTACTGAGTGTGGCGCTTGCATTCTTGTTTTGTTGAGCAGTGATAGTGTGCGGCACAAATGTAGAATTGCTGTGAGGCACAATGGTAGTAGATTTCACTGCTGTCATCATGCCCATAGCGAAAAGGATAAAGAAGCCAAAGGTTTTGCTGTAGCTATGGAAGAAGGATCTTGAGGTTTTCATGGCAGCAGAACTTCAGAGTCCAGGATTTTCTCAATTTGTGGTAGCTGAGAAAAAAAATACAAGAAGTTATAAAAGAGAATTCCAGGAGAACATACCCCAAGAGTAAGTGTGTATCCTAATTCTATGTGGGGCTTTAAAATGAGAGGCAGAAATATTCCAATTCAGCAAGGGAGAAGGATTCTGCATAACTTGTGAAACAGTGTGGTTAGAAGTGAGCACACCCATTTTTCTGTTGAACTGGATAGGAACGCATATCTCCTTCTGCTTCTGCAATGAGCAACAATGTGTGTGGAGCACTGGACCCCTGGGTGGAGGAAATCTACCTGTGTTTTGTGCCACATGCACCCTTTGCTTGTAGTATTCTAGTCTTTAAAAAGGAAATAAAAGTAGCTATTTTAGTTATTTTGGAAAAGTGAAGGATTATATTTTAAAAACTACTGTGATAGTATAGTTGGATAACAATCATGGTAGTTACATAATTATAGCCTTTTTGTTTTGTTTTGTTTTTATGCATAATTTTTAAATCACCTTCACTTCTGTTTATTTATAGCTTAATTGTATGTTAACTTCTGTATGTTTTAATGATGTGAACTTTGATATATACCTGTTTTGACTTTGTAACCCTCCTTGAGTCCCAAAGGCTGGGGAAAGCATGGGTTGTTATTGCGGTTGTGGTTGTTGAAGTTGTCTGCCTTCAAGTCATTTCCATCTTACGGCTAAGGTGAAACTATCATGGGATTTTCTGACCATGATTTCTTCAGAAGATGTTTGCCATGGCCCTCTCTTAATCTGAGAGAGTGTGACTTGCCCAAGGTCACCCTATAGCTTTCCTTGATGGAGCAAGGATTTGGACTTGGGTTCTTGGAGTCCTAGTCCAAGACTCAAACCACTACACCATGATGGCTCCTAAAATATTTATCTCTGTCCCTCTTCCTCCTCCTCCTCCCCCAAATTGTATTATATTAAAAATAAACCATCTCTCTTTCTTTCTCTCTGTATGTCTGTACACACACCCACACACAAACACACAGTGTCAGGATTTGTTTCCAATATAAATGAAGAAATAAGGAGTGCCTCTGAGCTGGTGCAGAGTGTAATTTTCCCTCACTAACATCTACAACTACCTTTCGTACATCTCCTGTATCCATTAGAGAGAACAAACAGCTCCTTAGTGGCAGCAGGAGGGGAGAGAGATTGCTGCTTATTCTTTTCTAAGAGAATTCTAATAACCATTCTGTGGCAGGCAAAAATGCAACAGCTGAATAGTCTCCCTCTCACACCAAAATATAAAGAAGAGTTGGAAGAAAAAGAAGAGGAGGCAAGAGATGAAAAACTGAAACTTGGGATGGAATTGAATATTATGACATAGCATGCAGTTTCCAGCCAAAGTTTTTTTTTGTTGACGAGGCACTATTGGGTGTGGAGAGGAGACAGCACATATGGAATTAAATAAGCAGGAAGGGGTAGGAGGCTTCAACTCACCAGGCAATGATCCTTCCTCCCGTATGTGGCCAGAGCTTGTCTGCACGTCTGTGCCTAGGAGGCATCCACAGATTAAAGAAACACTTCTCAAAATGCCCAAGTTCTTATCTCTCCTCTCCAGTCTTGCTCTTATCACTTCCCCCGGGGCTCCTACTACTTACTGATCATTTAGCTCAAACTCAAGTCCTTCTTGACTTGAGTGGCCACCACTGAGTAGACATTCTCATCTGTGGCTTGCAGACTTTGCCAGCATTTACTAGTTGAGATCAATCAATAAATTTGGAAGCTCAGTCTTAAAAAAAACAACAGTAAAATAAAGAAACACTAAACAAGGAAAACTACACAACATTACAGGGGTTAAGAGTTGTTTGACTTTCGGCCCCTCAGTTGATGGTTATAAGCAAAATACTCATAAACTTTGTCTAAATTGCTAACAAATAATGTACCATCTAGTAAGCAAAGCTATAGTAAAACTAATGCGGTTAATTTTATATAATTAGTTTGTATTAATAAAACTAATATAAAAATACTTCTGCTAAAAATAATCCTTATCTATAATCACACCCTAAATTTCCAAAAACTTCCCCAAAGCTTAGTAAAGACTATAATAACACTATCCCAATCCTTTTTAAAGTTACTCATCAAGCCATCTTTCAACATCACAGTTAGTTTATCTCAATCAAGTCAAGAAGCTTCAGCGTCCAATTGTCTTGTGTTCATATCCCCTCCATTTTCATCTCTGCACCAACAGTAACCTGGCCTCTTGTCATCATATATTGTAAGATTTTTCTATCAGTTTTGCTTGTCTGATCATCTGTCAGTCCCAATAGACACATCTCTGGTTCAAGTTTAATCTTAATTTTTAAAATATCCTCTATTGATCTGTGTATCAAAATCCAAAATTTATTTATTTTTCACACATCCTAGGTCTCGGGTTTTGATCTGGAAATCCTGAACTGGCAACGCAAGTGTCTGCTCTTACACCTACAGCAGGTTTAGGGTTGCCAGAGCAAAAACTGAAGGGGCTGTTGCACTTTTTTATTGGCTGTGGGGAAAAGGGAATTTCATTTAGTCGGCCAGATTTACTTGCCAACTAGCTGCATGACAAACGCCTTTGCTGAAATTCCCTCTTCTGCCCAACCATTGAAGTTACCAGAGCCTTCTCTGGGTTTTCTATCTCGCAGTTGTAGCTGGATTTACTTGAAGCGAAGAATGCAAAGTCCTCTCAAATCTTTCATTTCTTTAATAATGTCTTCCCACCACATCACCCTCCGATTGTGAAAATAGCTGTCGCTGCCACCTTTCCCCACCTTCAGTTTCCAGCTGCCTGGAGAAACTGATATGCCACAGAGGAGATGCATGCAGTATGGGCACTTGAAGGGTGGAACACATTTAACCTACTTAATCTGGACTTGTCAGCTGGAGGAACTGTTAAAGGCAAGGGAGGAAATGAAAGTCAGGAGGCCACTAGTAAGCCACCAGGCAATTGAGGACAATCTGATAACATGATCTACACATCTACTGACGCAGGAGGAGTTGTGCTACAGAAGCACTCGATTCATCTGGGTTCTTCGTGTGTGTGTATGTCTGTGATGGCATACATGTAAAATGTTGTTTTCAAACACAATGGAAATCAGGAAGTGGGGTGAGAGGAGGGCAATCTAGGGGTGCCAAATCATCCTTATAGCAGGGTCCAAGGCCTGTGCTCACAGCTGTCTCTTCCAGAAATATAGAATATCTTGATCACTGTCTGCTCCAGCTAATGGGGCTTCTGTGCAGTGTGGTAGAGAGCTGTTGTGGGGAATTTTTCTGGTCCATAGGGCAAAAGTACCACAACTTGAGGAACCAGTTTCAGGATTTCGAAGTCTCAGGCCATTTCCGCACGAGACTATTGCAGCACTATTATTCCACTATTCCACTTTCAACATCCTATGGAATCTTGGGTTTGCAGTTTAGGGAGGGGCCTTTGAGGCCCCTCCCTAAACTGCAGACCCCAGGATTTCATAGGATGTTGAAAATGGAATAATAGCGCTACCACAGTCTAGTGTGGAAATGGCCTCAGTTCTTTCCCAAACAAAAGGAGATCATTGGGCCTGTTTAGTCAGTGAGGGGCAGTAAGAAACCTCTCTGTTTCTTCTGCTCAGATGTCATTCAGGTAGGTCACCAGATCTCAAGACACTGACTTTAGTCTCCAGATTCCATGGGTCAGCTCCAGGTGCACAGTCTCCTGCTTCAATGTGGTCCAGGCAATGAACAAGGGTTGCATATAAACCTTCAGCTGAGAGCTCTGTGCCTGCCATGTCTCTGTATTTAGCTTTCCTTTCTCCTCCCTCGCTCCCTCCTCCTCCTCCTCCTTCTATGCTCTTCTAGTGACTACACGCCTTGCTTCCACTTGCAAAGCTTAATTGATTTCAATCAAGTTATTGCAACTTGCAAAATCTCTACAGGGTCTGTATATTTACAGAGTCTCCTAAGCTTCCATTCCTGTCGTCTCTGACATCATGAGAGCCTGTCCTCATGACATCACCAGAGACCATCCCTAGGTCCCATGTTTTGGGCGGGAAATGTCGAGGACTATAAGGACCTTGCCCTGGCAACCCTACATCCAAGTGAGTCAAAGTGTGCACCGACCACCAATGATGCAGCTAAGGATGGTCAAGGACAGACCACAGGACATCCCAAGTGGCAGGTTAATGGAGGCAGTAGCCAACAGACCTGGGCTCTTTTACACTGACAAATATAGCACTGTGATTCCACTGCATCCTAAAGACTCCTGGGATTTGTTGTCAGGTGAGGCACTAGATCCTTCTGGCTGAGAATTCTAAATACCCCTCCCTAAACTGTCAGTCTCAGGATTCCATAGGGAAGAATCATAGAAGTTAAAGTGGAAACATAGTACCGTAACTGTGCAGTGTGAAAAAGCCCAGAGAAAGAAACCACAAACAGCTATGACTGCTAGGATCTCATGCCTGCCTTCAATTGTATTACATTTTAAGAATGTAAGATTTAATTGTATAAAAATTAAAAACATGACTCTATCGGTTATCCTAGTCTTTGTGGTCACAGATTAAAGCATTGGTAGGTTTAATCAAGTTACTATATAATCTACCTTCTTTTCCTTATATTTGTTGTTATTTGTCTTCAAGTCAAATTATGGCAACCCTATCACAGGGTTTTTTGATAGGATTTGTTCAAAGTAGGCTTACCATTACCTTCCTCTGTGGATGAGACAGGATGTCTTGCCTAAGGTCACCCAGTGGCTTTCCATGGCTGAGTGGGGTTTCAAACATGCTCTCCAAAGTCATTGTCCAACACTATAACATTCTGGTTCTCCAGTAATATCACTCAGCATGGTGCATGTATCATCAGCTACAGTTGCGCAAGGTTTACCATTCAATTTAAAAAAAACACACACCAAGGGTGTCAAATGAATAAAAACACCTTTCACGGCAGTGCTGGTTGCCCTAAGATTCTTCCCCCTTGCCATGACGATTGTAGAAGAGGGCCATTCTCTTGAGATTTGGTAGCTCTTGACCTGCCCCCCAACATTTGGTGTACAATTTAACAACGGTGTGTTTGATTGAAAACTGAAAATACAGGATTTGGGGCATCCTGTTTAATGCTTTAAACAAGAAGCAACAAATAAGTAACCTGTCAACACTCATGTGATGCTACACTGAAATCATTGTGGGAAATTAAAATGGCTGTCATATCCATTTGCGGCAGTTTGGTTTTGCCAGAGTCTACTGGAAAGGGCAAGATTCTGACCCTTTTCTCTGATCAAGTCAACTTATGGCAACCCTATCACAGAGTTTTCTTGGCAATGTTTGTTCAAAGGAGGTTTGCCACTGCCTTTCTCTGAGGCTGAGAGAGTGTGATTTGCTCAGGGTCACCCAGTGTGTTTCCACGGCCAAATGGGTATCTGAACCCTCGTGACATGGAACGTTAGTCCAGCACTCGGAACATCATACCACACTGGCCCCTTTCCGTATATATGTAGACCTAAAGGAACTTTGGCCGGAATCCCGTATCACAGTGTATGTTATGTTACTTTACATAGATTTGGCTATATAACAGAAGCACTGAAAATTCTATTGGTAAATCACGAAGATGTGTAACTGGACACCAGGAAGAGTGTCCCAACATTGTATTGGAACTCCTTTCCTGGTGACCTGATACACAACAGGAACAATGTATATCAGTTCCATCGCACATTGTGCATCAGTACCACTGCACGTCAGCCACTTTGCCGGCTCACCTACACAGCAATGTCACAACAGCCCTTTCCTGGATATGAACATTATGGTACTGCTCGTTTCGAATTCCCACAGATGTAAATCCACTTATGAAGACACAAGTTCCCAACAGGATTCTGGCCTTTAAATTTAGGAAGGGGTTCGGACTATCCCAGAGGGCTCAGTTGCTCCACGAGCCCTTCCTGCTTCCAGAGCCCTGGTTTTAACATGTGCGTTGCCAGATCTGATCAACACTGTGGATTTCAACACCATCATAAACTATATGACCCCAAAGTAAACCAACATTTAATTTGTTTTTATTGATAACTAACAGAGGTTAATGTACACATTAAAAAAATAACTCTGCAAAAAATGAAAACAAAGTTGAATTAAACATCAATACAATATACAGTGACTTCTGTGTTATCAAAAAGTTGGATGGAGGAGAAAAATAACTAGAAAAACAGCACATTAACTCATGAGCATCTCCAACTTAGCTGAACGAAATAAAAGAAGAATGGCACATGAGCTCTTGCACAGTTCATGTTCAGTTCAATAGGACTTGAACTGGAGAAAGTCATGTTGTATTGTTGCTTAATGGGACACCTATGATACAAAACTCAATTTGAGTGAATAAAAGAACAATTGTCATGGTATCCCCTCTGGAGAACCATGGGATTTGTAATTTTGTCAGGGTGTTAAAAGCTTCTCATATCTTGGCAGTGAAGAGTTACATATGACATAGTAGAAAAGAAAAGGAATTAATGAGAGCATTACCAAGGCACATTTCAAAAGTATAATGAGCAACATATTTCTTCTTCCTTTTGAAAGTTAATTTTAAAAAGCATTTCTAAAGGCATTTTGATAGCACTGTTCTTATAACCCTTTATTTAATCAGTCCTAAATTATTTTTAAAATGGAGAAGAAACAATGCAACCAGTTACTTCTAAGCATTCTAACATGTAACATCAATGAATGACTGGACAAGCACAATATTTATTAAAGGGAAGTAATTATTTTCTCATAGTATCTGTCCAGTGTCTCGACTCCCTTAACAGTGACCTTGCCCCCTTTAGTAGTAATAAGGATTTCTTGGTGAAAGTCACGGCAAATCAATTCAGTTTAGAAATACAGTACAAACATTTCACTATGGCATGTTCAAACTCCACTTTTTGTTTTAATTCATGTGAGATGGTTACTAACTCTGATTCCAACAAAAACCACAGAGAGGCTTCTGAAACCCTGGAGATTAACAAATATATTAACTATCTCACAAGTTTTCATGGACTGGGGCCCACAATTTAAGCAGATCTGAGAAAACGAATCCATTGATTTGTTTATGACATAAGCCCCATTTGCCTCAAAGGAACCACACCCTTACGGGTTTTTTAAGCTCTAGAGTTCCTCAGATCCTTCTCCAGATCATCTGATTTTATATTCTCTAAAATTAAGTAGAACATCTGACCTCCAGGAAATATAATCACACACATATGCCCAAAACTGTCCCACTTTTTAAACTCTTTGAGAGGATGTATAAAAGACTGATTGAAGCCTGTAAAAGAGTAACAATCTACATTAGAAGAGATCCTGAGAATGAGCTTTTGTAGCTTAACTGTAAGGTTGACCCAGAAATATATGTGAACTGTCTGTACTGGTCCCAGATATCTTGCTGCCTGAGGAGAAGGAGAAGAGTGTACCCTCTCTTCTATCCATGCTGTATTCAGAAGCTGACCAAATTGCCACCTGGATCTGGTATACCAGTGGAGAGATAGCATCCTCTACATCTAAAGGCAACAGGCCAGAATTTGAAAGATTCAAGGTCCCTTTCATACCAGCCAGTTGCAGCACTTTGATTCCTCTTTAACTGCCGTGGCTGCATCCTGTGGAATCTTGGGGGTTGTAGTCTGGAGCTTTCTTGCAGACAGTTCTAAGTATGTCACAAAACTATAAATCCTCGGATTCCATAGGATGGAACCACAGCAGTTAAAGAGGACTCAAAGCACTGTAATTGTGCGGTGTGAAAAGAACCAAGATGCACATGGCACACACACAGCTCTATCTTCTAACAGAGAGCAACAGCCTGGGGTTCAGGAGAACAGCCTAGAGCAGCGGTTTCCAAACTCTGGCCCACCAGGTATTTCAGACTTCAACTCCCAGAAACCTCAGCCAAAAAGTTGGGGATTCTGGGCGCTGAAGTCCAAAGCTTCAGTTTGGAAACCACTGGCCTAGAGAGTGCCATGGCTGCTCCTCAGCATTTACCACCTGAGGCAGCAACCTTACTCTGCCTAATGGTAGGGGCCTGTTAGCCATCAGTCCACTTTGACTTGACTCATCTTTTAGATGGGGTACGTGTCCCATTATAATGAAAGCATTGTATTGTAGGAGGACTCTAAGGCATATAAGAAGTAGGCACTGTGTATACTAGTTGTTTAGGAGGAGCCTCCGTCTGGTTTGCTTGGAGTGGAGGCCTCCTCAGAAGACTGTGTGGTGGGCTCTGGTAATTTACCATTTGCTTCCCCAGATCCCTCTGGGCCAGAATCTTGGCCAGCTTCTCCATCAAGCAGCTGCTGGCACTCCTCCTTCTCTCTTTTCCCACTGATGTCTTCCATGGCTACTGAGGGCACCCTAGACTGACGTTTACCAAAGAACGTAACCAAAGTGTTGCGCTTTGTCTCCTGTTCCCCTGAGGCAGTCACAGCCCCTAGTTCTATGTCCTTATCCAAAGCAGAATCGTCCGGCAAAGCCACCTGCCCTGCCCACTCTGATGTGTTGAAGCTTGTAGACCCAGAGCGGCGTCGGTGCCTACGGTACAAAAAAGCAATGATAACAAGCAGGCACAGGACGCAGGCGACTACTACCAAGATGATTGTCATGTAGTTCATCCTTGAAGAGCTTGCACCAATAGCATTAGGCCCTTGTTCTTTATCTGCCTCGAAGGAAGGATTGCGGACTGCAACATCGGTTGTGACGGTGTTTGATATATCCTGTGCTGGTACAGTTGTCATCCCTGTTTTCTCTTCAGTCTGTCTTGGCTTTTCGGATGGTTCTGGCCCAGATGTAACGCTCAAGATGGTGCTCATAGTAGGAGTTGTTTCACTGGGACTCTTCTTCTTGCTAGTTGTTGCAGGGTATTTTTGTCCCACAGTGGATTGGGCATGGGTTTGGGAAATTCCCGGACCAGAGGAAGGAGACGTGTCAGAAGTACCCCCCAGAGTTCCGTGTGCAGCTGAAGTGCTCTCTGACTCAGAAGGAAGTGGCTTGGTGGTGGAGTTAAATAATGGCACTTTTTCTTCAGGGTGTGGGACCCGAGGCATGGTCACAACATGGATTTGCTCAGAAAGCAATTTGGACTCTACAGTTGTGTTCTTGCTGCTGAGTGTGTTGGAAGCTGATTCAGATGATGGCCCAGTCCCTGCAGAAGATGCCAGTGTGACATCTGAATGGATCCCTGGACTGGATGTGGTGTTTACATCCTCCTTTTGTTCAGCTGTGGCAATGTAGGGCACAGATGTAGGGCTGTCAGGGTGCACAGTGCTAACAGGTGTCCCTGGTGTCGGGGTTGTACCCACAAGGGTGCCCATAGTGAAAAGGATAAAGAAGCCAAAGGGTTTGCTGTAGCCATTGAGGAGAGATCTTGAGGTTTTCATGATGGCAGAACTTCAGAGTACAGGATTTTCTTAGTTTGTGGTAAGCTGAGAACAAAAAGATGGGAAGATATAAAACAAAATTCCAGGAAAATGCACCCTAAGAGTAAGCATATATCCTAATTCTGTGTGGAGTTTTGAAATGAGAGGCAGAAATATTCCAATTTAGCAAGGGACAAGGATTCTGCACATCGATTCGTCTTGCTAGATTGGGAACTTTGTGCACACGGAGATCACATGGATATACATCTCCACACCATAATGTCCACTCAGATGCAATTTTTTTTGGCTAAGAGTGTGTAAGTTTGTGTGGAGTATTCCCTCAGAGCCTAACTTGTGAAACAGTACGGTTGGAAGTGAGTTCACTCATTTGTCTGTTGACGTGGACGGGACCGCATATCTCCTCCTGCTTCTACAATGAGTAACAATTTATCACCCATGGCTATAGCTGGAATTGGGTTTTCTAAGGGTCTTGTTCACACATTCTGTTGCTGTCATCTGCCTTCAGGATGGTATTTTCACTTTCACAGGTGGCTTTGGGTACTATTTACATTGACCTGGGCGGAGGTGTGGAGGGAGAGGGTGTTACTTGCTGTTTTACCTCAAGCAGCTAAATGTCTTGGGCTGACCCTGGCAAAGCTCAGCACTACAGTTGGCCTCCGCATCTGCAGCTTTGCCTTTCATGGATTTGATTATCTGCGAGTTTCTCCAGTCTCTCCCCTCCCCTCCTCAGGCACTTCTTTTCTGGGGAAATCTTCCTTCTTGGCAGCTCCAATCAGGCCATGCAGCCCTTTAAAAACCCACTTCTAGGCCTCCTCATCCTCCCCCTCCACAGCCACTGTGCGGTCAGCTAAGGATGGATCACAGCCCAATTTTGCGGTACCACAAAGCCTCTCCCAAGGCCCCACATGCACCCAAGGAAGGACATGGGCAAGAGAGAGGATGTATAGGGCCACCATGCCAACTCACCCCTTTCCCTCTCCTTTTCCTGGCCTAGTTTGAACCCTGGATGCTTGTTCTCTTTGCCATTGGTTCCCTTCCCATAAGCACGCACACACATACATTTTGATATTTGTAGTTTTTCCACTTTTGCAGGAGTCCAGAGCCCATAACACTAACAAATGTGGAGCGCTGACTATAAATAGAAATAAATGAATATGCAGGGAAAACAACCACCATCACAAGAACCTGTTTAAAAATGCACAGAGTTAAATGCAGCTTTACCCTTTGATAATAATGTGCAGAAGCTGGAAAACTATATTTTTTTAAAAGTAGTTCATTCTCATTATTCATTACAGTGTTTAAAAAAATATACTCTTGTCATTACTCGTTGCAGTGCTTTAAAACGTCATTTGTGGTACTCTACATTGCATGACTTATTAATTTTCTATTACTTTTCAGGATTTCTTAAGAGAAAGACCCTTATACGATCACTGAGAATAGCAAAAAACCTAAAAAAATTCCTGTCAGAATCTTTTTGAAAAATACTCCTGAAAATCACTTTTGAAAGTAAGCAGAAACTTATTACACCAAGAAAGTAACTACATTTTTGCATGACTTCTGAAAGGTGATTTTGAAAAAGTAGCCAGTTACCATGTTGCTTATAGCTCATTACTGCCAAATTCTGCCTGTAAATCTCGAGCAAATTCTGTGAATATGCTCCAGAACATAAAGGTTTTCATAAAACCTTTAAAAAGGGCAGGGAAGAGCAAACAGCCTTCATCACATGCAGCATAACATATGAGTAGCTCAAATCAAGCTGCGGGAGATTTGCCTGTTCCTGCAAAATGGCTGCCCACTGAGGGGACTCTCGACATTTCCACACTAGACAGTTACAGTGCTATTATTCCACTTTCAACATCCTATGAAATCCTGGGCTTTGCAGTTTAGGGAGGGGCCTCAAAGGCCTCTCTTCAAACTGCAAACCCTAGGATTCCATAGGATGTGGAAAGTGGAATAATAGCAGTGTAACAGTCTAGTGCAGAAATGGCCTCTCAGGCTGGGGGGGAACGGGGAAGGATCCAGGTTCATGCCCTCCTGAGTAATCCCCTGCCATCTCACTTTTTCAGTTGCGTTTAAACTGTCCCACTTTCTCTCTCCTCCTGCCGCTTTGCCCCTTAGTCCTCAGCTTACTTCGGTTGCTGAAGACTGAATTCAAAATACAAAAGATGTTTGCACTCCATTAACTCCAGCAATGAGAGAGAAGAGAAGGGAGCAGAATCTTGCCCTTCCCAGTATGCTTAAGCAAAAGCACACTGTTGCGGCATCTCCTAGCTTGTGTGCTCTTCCTCATTAATAACTTTTGCTATTGTGACCACACTCTGATCTGGATTAGCTACACGTGTCCTGGTTTTTATCTGTGAAATGTTTGTTGGATGGTAAACAGGTAGCAGTGGCACAAGGCATGCCAAGCAGGAGAAACTTCCCTTCTCAGGCCCCAAAAAGCCACTTCCCCTTCCGATGTCTCTCTTATACCTAAAATCTTCTTACATCTTTGTAATTTGAAGGGTGAGAAACGTATTTTAAAAAGCAAAACCTGTGCCAGTTCAGGACATTTTGTTGGCTGGAGTAGACCCCAAATGGGCATCTCTCTCCCTCCCTGCCCCACTCTCTTTCACACGCACACACACGAACTAACATTAATTTATAAAGTCTGCACCATCCCAAAGCCAATTCATGAGGCCACCTAAAGCAGATCATTTCATCCTGCTGCATTGCTAGGTTGGCTCTAACTCTGTTGAGGAAGGTTTCTGGAATTATCTCTCTGAGAGGACCGCTGGCTCTGAGGGGTCCTGAGAAGCGCAACCAGAGCAGGCCCCCAAATAGTAGTATAACGTCTCAGAGTTATTTGCACACAGCAGTGGAAGTGAGAATTCCCACCCAGAGGAACCTGTGTGAGTTTCGTCTTAGTGGTGTTATACAGGAAGCACAGATAAATAGATGCAAAATCTGGAGCTTCTCTGCTGTATCCGATGCAAACACATGACAGCTCAGCAGAGGCGGGGTGGAGAAAACTCAGGGGTGGGTGAGGTGGCTCTTTCACTCAATTTTGCAGCCTGGAAATAGTGACTCAAGAAAAATGATGCAGAGCTTCCATGTTGTGGCACACATGTTTTTCATCAGCAGGGAAATTATTAAGAAATGTGGCCGGTCCCTTGTAAACCAACTCTTGAGTTTAATTCTCAACTTGAGAGGAACTATCCAAAGGTGCTAGCTCCCCACCCCCATGGTTCTAGAGCCTTGAATAGTTCCTCTAAAGTTTGGACTAAATATCAAAGTAGATTCACCAACCTACTACCAGTGCCAGGATGTCTTACCCATCCTCAGCAGACAGCTAGCAACTATAAACCACTCTTGGAGGGTAGAGGGGAGAAGCCTATATGAGATGGCCCTATGACCCCATATTAAGGGAAGGATGGGGCAGGGACAGAAGAGACGTGGCAGAGATTTACTGGTTCCATTAAAAATAGGAAAGGCAGCCACTGGCACTCCTGGTAGAAGTCTCTACGCCCTTAATAGCTACACGGAGGCAGAAATTTATCAGGTGGAAGTCCGCTTTGTCCCTGCAAAGAGGCGTGCAGCACTAGATGAATTTCTGTTTCTCAGCCACTTGCTAAACATTCAAGATACTAAGGCAACTTTTATATCTGCATGAGCAGAACCTGGAAAAAACAGCCTCTTTTTTGCATTACAGCTCATACCATCCTCCGTCCAACATGGTGAGTCCAAAACTGCCAGTTTTTCCCAGTCTCTAGAGGCAGATTCACATTTATCACCATACTTGTGAATAATTTGCAGTAGACTTACAAGGATATTTGACTGCCAGTTATTTAACAGCTTCAGAACACATGCTCCCCTCCAACTAATGGTTATTCCGTTTCAAGAAACAGAGAGTAACCAGGAGTCTTTTTCTGTGGAAGGACTGTGAATTCAGCCATTTTTCATACAGTCAGAGCAAATTCCTGGACTCCTGTAATTCTGTGTATGTTATCTTTGGAACCAGCCGCTGGCTGGTGGAACCTGTGATTCTAAGAATTTAGATCTTTCAAGCCTGAAGTCTGCTTTACATGCTGGTTGATTGATAATACAGTATGAGCCCAAGACATTTTGCTACCTGAAGCAGAGCCCAAATTCTGCCTGCCTGCCCCACAACTAGTTTAAATACTTTAAAATATCTAGTTCCTGCCTTGATCTGTCTCCTTCACCCTATTGCATGGCAAAGCCGCTGACCCAGAGATAATGTATGGTTGCATATCACGCCCCTTTCTTTTGCTGGTGTCCCAAACATTATGGGGTACCTCTTAATCCTAGCATGATATAGTGCAGGCTTTCCCCTTCTGGTACTCTCCAAAGGTGTGGGACTACAGTATCTATCACTCCAGAAAATGTGGCTGGGGATGGTGGGTGATGGCTTGCAGTGGACTAGATTCATAGAATCATAGAGTTGGAAGAGACCACAGTGGCGCTCCAGTCCAACCCCCTGCTATGCAGGAATGCACATCAAAGCATTCCCAACATCTGCTAAACATAGGATAGCGGGGGGGAAAATTGATTGATTTAAACCTTGGTTCAAATCTCCACCCAGCCTGGCGGTTTGCCAGTCATCTCGTCAGTTTTCTCCCATGCTAATCTACCTCACTGGATTGTTGTGAGTTTAAAAGGGAGTCCACACTTTCCTCGCCGCATGTTCCTGAGAGAAACAGCGCATGTACACTCAGTGAAATATGGTTTTAAAAAACCCCCAACGACATCCATTCCTCTCCACTCTGCAAGCATACTATCCCACCCCCCCACATTTCCAAACAATGTTCCTCAATGATGTTTTAGTGCTATAGGATCTTCCCACCCACCCCCCATTCCAGTCCATTCTACCTTTGACTAGGATGGCTTCAAGCAAGGGTGTGGCTCTCCGTTTTTGCGTGCCAAGCCCTGGTTTTTCCTCACCAGTTTTTCGCCTAGCTAGGCAGGAAGGAGTGAATGAAACTGAGAAGATGGTGGCGGTGGAGAAATACCGAAAAAAAAAGAAGATGCAACCGTTATAGTCAGAAAGGAAGTGGCTTTGTGGGGTGGCAACACTGTTTAATTCCACCCGTTTTTAAAGATCAGATTGAGGCGGGAAAACAGGCTTTAGGTGGGGAGACTGAGGGTTTAGGTATAACGCTTTGTTGGAATGGCACATTATGCTTATGTATATGTGTGTGTGTCTGTATTTGTATTTCTGCATGTGTGTATTTTGGAGTGCCAGGATTTGAGGTGGTGCAGAGTACAATTTTCAATCACTAGCATGTACAACCATAGTCTACCAGAAGAGAACAGAGGAAGAAGGATGAGAAGGAGGAGGGAGGGAGGAAAAAGGAAAGCTGAACACAGAGACTTGGCTGGCACAGAGCTCTTGGCTGAAGGTTTGTACGCAACTCTTGCTTGTTGCCTGAAACTGACCGCACAGAAGCTGGAGACTGCACCGGAAGTTGACCAATGGAATCTGGAGACTAAAACCAGTATCTTGAGATCTAGAGACCCTACCTGAATGACATGTGAACAGAAGAAACAGAGAAGTTGCATATACCACTCCTCTCTGCCCCTCACTGGTTAAACAGGTCCAGTGGTCTCCTTTTGTCTGGGAAGGAACTGAGACTTTGAAATCCTGAAACTGGTTCCTTGAGGTTTGTGGTATCTTTGCCTTATTGACCAGAAAATATGCCCCACAACAGGTCTCTGCCACCCTGCGGAGAAGCCTCGGCAGCTGGAATCGACGGTGGTCAGGATATTCTGTATTTCTGAAAGTGACAGCTGTGTGCACAGGCCTTGTGGATCCTGCCATAAGGACAAGGTGGCACTCCTAGATTGCCCCCCTTTCCCTCCATCTTGATTTCCATTGTGTTTGAAAACAACATCTTACTTGTATGCCATCATCACAGACATGCACATACATGAAGAACCCAGATGAAAAGGCTACTCCTGTAGCACAGCTCGTCATGCATCAATGGCTGTGTATATCCCATTAGCCGACTGTCCTCAATTGCCTAGCAGCTTGCTGGCACCTGAGTGACTTTCGGTTCTTTCCGTTCCTCTCCCTTGCCTTTAGCAGTTCCTCTTCCTGACAAGTCAAGATTCAGTAGTTGAAATGTGTTCCACCATTCAAGGACCTATACCACATGCATCTCCTCTGTGGTATATCAGTTTCTCTGGGCAGTTGGGAACTGAAAGTGAGGGAAAATGAGAGCAACAGGTGCCTTAGGCAATTGGAAGGTCACCATAAACCAACAGGCCACACGCATGCACACCAGTGCTAGGATTTGCAGGCTAGGTACAGGATGGTGTTCCTCCAACTTTAATCCTGTAATTTTAACTTTAATCTTTCACAGATAGTGGAGCAGGATGAGGCACCATAAATCTCCATCAAGCAGGGCAAGGGTATTGATGTTTCCTCATTTTCCAAACCCCAACGTTGAAATGCAACCGTCCTTTCTAAGCGTAGCTGTTGCATCCCAGAGGGAAAGCAGGAAGAGGAGACATGGAGTGTCAGCCAGCTTTGATCTCGTCACAAGCAAGAATGGACTCCCTCCCAGTCTGTGACAAGAACAGGGCTGGACACTCCTCCACACGCCCTCCCTTGCTGTCAACAGCCATGTTGGGACGGGGTGGCTATGGCCGAAAGGTGGGGTGTTGGGGGAGCGTGGAGATAGGCACTGATGCAGGCGCGAGTCGATAGACTTGGACTCAAGTCAGACTGAAGCCACTTCAGTGACTCGACTCGGCCATAAATGGTGCACTGACTCAACTTGACTCGAGACTTGTATATTTTTAATGACTGACTTGATGCCCTTGGTTCAGTAACATGATGCATTCATCCAGAAACCTTATGACTTTGAACAACGCCTCCATCTCTTTTTGCCTACTGATCACAAGACGATCTCTCTCAAGCCCAAAGTGTGGGCACATTTCTCAGAGGGGAACAGCAAACAGGTTAGGCAATGGGCTTGAGGCAGGCTTGAGGTCTGCTCAGCAGCCTGTCCCCGCTGCGTGTCAGAGGAGCCTTCTAAAACATTTCCTCAGGGGAAATGACAAGACTCGCCCCCAGAGTGCAGAGTGCATTTCTCAGAGGGGAACAGCAAATGTGTTAGGCAACGGGCTTGAGGAAGGATCCTTCCTTCTAAAGCTTTTGACTCTTCAGTAATGGGGAGTAAGACAGGATCCTATTCCCCACTTCCAAAGCTGCAGATGGCAAAATTGGAAATGTGGAGAGCTGACTCTGCTTAAATTGTTAAAACTGGATTTATTTCACTCTATCCAATCATTCTGGAATTTTGGTTGGGGTATAAAGTTGGCTTCCAGACTTGAGACTTGACTTGAAAGTATCTTCAAGGACTTGAGACTTGACTTGAGACTTGGAGTAAAAGACTTAAATACATCACTGGAGATGGAGCCTTACAGTGCCTCATCTTGCTCCACAATATGTTAAGAATTAAAGTTACAGGAGGCCTGTCCCATAGCCAACCTGACAACTGCAGATATAACATAGTTCCAGAAGGTTCCACACAAAATTGGAAGCTGTTTCTTTCAGCTGGTGGGCAACAACAAGTTGAGCTGAGATAAAGGCAATGGGCTGGGAGTGGTTTCCCTTCCTCAGAGCTCCACAGTAGGTCTCATATTTTCTTCAAGATCCTGACAGCTTCTTCATCTTGATGTCCCCAGAGCTCTTTGGCTCCCTCCCTCAGAGTCATTTTTGGCAGAAGACAGAATACAAAACCAAGATTTGTGGAAGCAACACTGCAAATTTATTTATTTAATTATAACTTTATTCTTTTTGAGTGACAGAAAGAAAACTCTTTTTTATTCTGTTATTCTCCCTTTTGGGTAAAAGAATGAAGGCCACGAGGTTCTTTGCACTTCACAAATTCACCCACAGTCTTTGTGCAAAATCCACTGTTCCCTATGCAGAACATACATTTTATCCACAGCAAACTTGTTTTGCATAAACACAACTAACCACAGCTAGCCCCCCCCCCCCGACGTGTATTCTTGAGGGTCCAATCATAAATAGCTCTCGGAGTCTGTACCAAAAGAATCTTGTGCAGTGAGGAGAATAGTGAGGGAATTATTTGTGTCTGCATGTGAGAAACAGAAATGAACAGATTAACATCCTTCTTCTGCCCTAGTAACAGAAACTTTAGGTAGTTATAACAACATCATTTTTAGGGAGAATAAAAATTCAATAATAAATACATTAAAAAGCCTCATCAGCACAACAAATAAAAAGTGCAGACACCACCAGGATTAAAATGTCTCCAGATGTGACGTTATCTTGGCAGCAAATTTATGATCTTTCAGAAGGCAAGTAGGGGAATGTTTCATGGTGTAGATCACAGAACTGGAGGTCCATTCAGAAAAGACTCTGCTGCAGATGGTAACAGACTTTTCTGTTCCTCTGGCAGCTGCCCTAGATATGCTCCACAAACAGTAGGGCAAACCATGGGACGCTTAGACTGCATATCATATGCAGTCAAGGACCGA
This sequence comes from Cyclura pinguis, assembly GCA_030412105.1. Classification (NCBI taxonomy): domain Eukaryota; kingdom Metazoa; phylum Chordata; class Lepidosauria; order Squamata; family Iguanidae; genus Cyclura; species Cyclura pinguis. The sequence continues at coordinate 12,710,539 of CM059604.1, forward strand.
CAGAGTGCCAGGCTCCCTCATCTCACAGACGCGCTCCCATAGCCAGAAACTATGCCACCCCGAGAGCAACCTTGAATAGAAATCTGTTTTTCTCTCTAGGTTGGTCTGAGCCGGCAGGGCCTCAAAAGTGATGGTTCCTCCACCATGGATTTTATCCTCATTGCAGATTGTTCGTTTCAAGAGCCTGGTGAATAAAAAGGTCTTCACATAGTGCCCAAAAAGACACTGAAACTGGTACCAGACAGACCTTCCTGAGGAGAATTTTCTACAACTGGCTCGCTGTGACAGAAAAGACCCTTCCCATAGTCGTTTCTTTTGGAAGGCTGGAAAACAAGTCAACAAAACCTCCTGGGATTATTGTAATGTTTGGGCAGGTTAATGGTGGTGACAATGGTCCTTCAGAGCTGTCCTCTGTAAAAGACCGATTATGTGAGAGAGATGTGCTGTACAGGATGAGGCCATCTGGAAAGCTTTTTCAAAAAGGACATTTGATTTAAGGAAGCAGAGGCTGTGGGTTTCTTGTTTCTGCTTTTACAATTTACTGGTTAAGCTTCTCCAGTCAGATCAACCACCCCCTGACACTGTGTACCTCTTTAGCACAAAAGTTCTGTTTTCTAATGCCTTTTCCTCTCAGTCGTTTGAATTTTGTACCCTAGCACTCTTTTCATGTCCTCTAGTCTGCAAGCACACACGCACACAAACACGCGCACATGCACACTCACACCCCTAGAGCAAATATTTGTGTCTCATAGCCCACAAAAACTTTTCACCCTTCATGAGTTCAAGAAGGAAGGAGGAGAGCAAAAGGAGGAGGAAGGTCTGGGCATCTTAAACTCGTTCAGGTGCTGGCCACTCTTAAGTACCCCGGTTACTGTGCCGGAAAAACTCCTCCAGGTCCTGCAGGGTTACGCTTGGCTGGACCCCCCATGTTGGTTCATTGTGGCCCCAAAGAGGGGAAGAAGTGCCTGGACTGTATGTCTCCCTCTGGAGGTCATCAGTGGAATCACAGCTCCTTGGTTTTGATGGGAGAACATCCATAAACCAGTCATTAGAACGCTGGATCCAAAGAGGGACTGTTTCCGACTGTCTTGAGAGGACGCTTGGCTCTGCACGACTCCGATTGGGCTCTATCCACAAGGTCCCGCCCTGCCTCCAGACAGATGGCACCTCTCTTCTTTCTGGGGGCAGGGGCCCACGGAAAAGCCGTTCACAGAGGATGGCGGAAATCACCATGAACACGCCTGCGATGAGGGCAAGGCAGATCATGATCAGCAAGCAGTTGCCACACTCACTGAGTGGGGAGGCAGCAGAGGGGGGAGGCATCACAGCACCTGTAGGGAGCACCAATGTGAAGGAGGGGAGAGAAGGGCTGAGCCAGACCAAAGCTGTATCTGGAGATCCAATGGTTTTGTCAGTTGGACTGCAGGGGGAAAAAGGAAGGAGTAAGCAGATCAGTGCTATGTAATTAAGGAACAGGATTTCTTCATCATATAAGTTGAGGTAAAGCTAGCTAAACTTAGCCCAAATAAACAAAAATTAACTTATATTCTGCAGCCCCAGTAAACCCAGTAAACAGCAAATTTGCACACATTAGATTATAATTAAATATTTTATCTTTGTGCTAGCTGAAAGAGTGCAATAATTGGTGACGATCAAGAGCAATATCATTTTGGAAGTCTTGCTCAATCCCGCTCCACTCTTTTTAAGTTGCCTCAAAATTCTTTTCTTTCTTGCTTCACTTTACAATCACAATGACAAAAAAAAAAAGCAAGTTTAATACAACAATTGAAACATGACAAAGAAAGTGAATTCTGCACTTATTACCCCATTTTTATCTTAGCCTTACCCAACTTGTTGACCTCCAGATGTGTTAGTACTGCAGCTCTCATCATTTCCTAGCCGGAAATGATGGAAGCTGTAGACCAGAATATTTGGAGAGGGCCTGGTTACCAAAGGCTGTTCCATGCTTTCTCTGCACTCTTACACTCAACCTCCGTATAGTACATATGTATACTATTTACATAGTATGTATGTATGTATGTATATACATGTGTGTATGTGTGGGTGTGTATGTACATATACACACACACATTATGTATATATATATATACACAGTATGCACTCAGCCTCCAGAACAGACTTCTTCAACTTCCCTCCTGAAAGGAAGCATTGGCTTTGAGATGATGGGAGTTATAGTCTACAATTTCTGTGGAGCATCAGGCTGGACAAAACTGAGACAGAATGTAGTGTTGGGGTGTCTCTTGGACTGAGGGCTGAAGTAAAATAATTGACTTTTGAGTTTTATTCTAGTGGTGAGTGGGTCCAAAGGCGAATGTTGTTGTTGTTGCTGTTGTGTGCCTTCAAGTTGTCTGACGTATGGGCTGTTTCTGCACAAGACAGTTATACTGGATGGCCTCTCCCAAAATTGCAAACCCTAGGATTCCATAGGATGTTGCAAATGGAATAATATCACACTAACTGCCTAGTGCGGAAATGCTCATGGTCTCAAAGGCAAATCTGTCATGGGGTTTTCTTGAAAAGATTTGTTCAAAGGGGTTTTGCCTTTTCCTTTCTCTCAGGCTGAGAGAGTGTGACCTGCCCAAAGTCACCTAATGGGTTTCCATGTCTGAGCAGGGATTCGAAGCCTGGTCTCCAGAGTCACAGTCCAATGCTCAAACCACTACACCATGTTGATTCTAAAGGAGGGAATAGAAATACTAGAATAATTCAACTTAAATCTCTTTCAGTCAGTAACTAAGCCTTTAGAGAGTTGTTACAATCTTTTAGAATGAAGGAAAACATATCAAAGTTGGAAAACTATGAAATTTTCAATCATTAGGAAGTAGATATAGCTACCTGATGAAACCCAGAGGAATAGATTTGAACCCAAGGAGGGCTTGATTCGGCCCCATAATCTGAAATCTTCTCCCAATGGTCTAGGACAGTGCTATTGAAACCGGTGATTTGTGGACTGGTGTTGGTCCCAACCCACTGGCTGCTGGTACCTGGTGAGCTTCCAGGACAGTAAGAAACAATTATTGCCCATCACCATAGATGTGGCACCAGTCACTGGCACATTGGGGAACAAAGAACAGCCAGTTCCCTGCATTAGATATCTTGAGTTGAACTATTCTAAGGCTATTTCCACACTAGCCTGTTATAGCACTACTATTCCACTTTCCACATCCTATGTTGAAAGTGGAATAATAGCGTTATAACAGGCTAGTGCAGAAATGGCCAAGCAGATTAAGTCCATAAACCTGTGTGGTTACAAATCTGGATGCAGACTAAGCAGACCTGGTTCAAATTCCACTTGGCCCACAGGCTTATTGGGGCCTCTTTGATGTAGTCACAAGTCTAATTAATTCAACAACTAAATCTCATCCAAAAATGGAAAAAGAGGGGAGGGGGAGAATCTATCAACATCTTAAAAACTGATATTTTAGCATGAACTTTGGTAAGTATCAATCCCTTTCCTCAGATGTACTGCTGAGGCAATGACACGTCTGAGGAAGTGGACTGAGATCCATGAAAATTCAACCAAAAATATAGTGCTGAAAGAGCTGCTCAAATTTTGACCTCCCTCTTTACTTCTTCCTCTACAAGAGACTAACACACCTATTTTTGTGAAAACTGCTTTCTCCTTTCAAAAAACAACCACCTTAAGGTAGACAATAACAGGATATACAGTAGAAGCGGGCCTCTTGCTTTGTGGTGTTGCTTTGATGACAGCTTAAATTAGTCCCAAAGAAACGGCAGGCTTAGTACAGCAACGTATTTCCCCAGGATTGTCAGACCAAAAACTGAAGAAGGCTCCTGTTCCTTTAAAAGCTGTGTAGAAGAGGGAATTTCAGCATGTAGCAAGCAACACCAGAAGTTCCCTTTTTTGTTGTTGTTGTTGTTGTTGTATGCCTTCCGGTCATTTCTGACTTACAATGACTCACGGTGACCCTAAGGCAACCTATAGCAGAGTTTTCTGGAGCTGAGAGTGTGTGACACACCCAAGGTCACCCAGTGACTTTCCACAGCTGAACGGGGAACTGAACTTGGGTCTTCAAGATCCAAAGCTCAAATCATGTTCTCTCTCTCTCCCCTTCTTCTACATAGCTACTAAAAGGAACAGAAGCTCTCCCGGTTTTCCCTCTGGCAACCTTACTTCCTACATAGTAAACACTAACAGTGGTAGAGGATGAAGGAAAACGGAACTCTTTTGCAAGTATGCGCCTTTAAGTCGCCTGCCCACTTACAACGATCCCATAAATTTCATAGGGTTCTCGCAGGCAAGGAGTACTCAAGAGGTGGGTTTGCAAATTACTTCTTCTGAAACGTAGCCTACGGCACCCACTGTTCGTTGGTGGTCTCCCATCCAAATACTAACCAGGGCTCACTTGCTTAGCATCCAAGATCAGACAGGATCTGGTGCCTTTAGGGTACTTATGAGGCCTATTAAACTCTTAATAATTAGAGGAAATCTGGTAATAAATAGAGGGGAAACTGGGCAGGGATCCTGTACTTTTAATGGTAGAAGAGGGAATTTCAGCTGGGGTTGCTTGGGTGAGAAGCAACGCTTTCCTTCTTGTACACAACCATTAAACGTACAGGAGCCATTTCCAATTTTCAGTTTGGCAATCCTAGCTGTAAATGCAGAATGGAAGGGACGGGGGGGGGCACGTGGAAGGGGAGCAGACTCTCACCTCCGGTATCTTAAGTCAGCAGTGTATTCCCTGGCTTTTAAATCCCAAAACGCATCGGGTGCGGCATTGCCTCTGAGAATCTCCACGACAAAGCTAAAGCTGGCTCATCTTTTGACGGAGGAAAAAGGATGTGGTGGGGGAGACGCGGCCTGGTCGCATCACTTCCTCGGTACGCCCTGCGAGGCTGGTTGCTCACAGAACAGCATTTCCTGAATACAGCCACCTAAACAACCCTCAAAAGCGCTTCATGCTTGAAAGAACAATTTAAAAAAGAAAACACACAAGAAAAAAAATACACAGCATAAATTTAATTCAGCTACCATGGAGCATGATTAAATTAGGGGAGAGGGAATTACTACAGCCAAGACAGTTCAAGTTTTCAGGTTGTTGGGTGGTGGTTGTTTTTTTCTTCTTCTCTTTTTTAGGGACAAAGGAAGAATATATATAGATATATACACACACGCACAGACACACACGTGCTCAGAACTTGAACAAGTATATAAAAACCGCTGTAACCATAAATAAAGGAAACTGATGAAACAAACAAAAAAATCATGAAATGCCCACCAGCTAATTTTAAAAAGCAAAACACCAGGAAAACAAAATGCAAACAAATTAATACACCAAAAGAATGTTTTTTAAAAAAAAAACCTACAAGGAAGATAAGAGGTAGATTTTTTGAAGGGGCATGAAAAAGAAGTGAAGGAATATACTTAGTACCAAGGGTTATTGGAAGAAGGGACTGGAGAAAATCTGGTTGCAGCAAGTAAAGCTAATCTAATGGCAAGATGAAGGCCTAACTAAACTTTATGACACCCCAAGTGGTTTTATATTCAAATGATCTTCTTGATAGCATACTGGAACAGGGAAAGGACTGGAACTTTGGAGAGAATTACTTTTTTTAGACTACAACTCCCAGAATCTCAGTTGAAAAGGTAACTTTTCAAAGGTCTTGCCCAATCCAGCTGCCCCTCCCCAGTTCCCGGGGATCAACCAAGCAGTAGTTAAGGAAGGCATTTAGCATTCCTCCACACCAGCGGTTCTCAAACGTTGGTCCTCTAGGCATTTTGGACTCCAGCTCCCAGAAATTCCAGCCTGTGTGGCAAATGATGAGAGATTCTGAGAACTGAGGTCCTAAACATATGGAGTAACAAAGATCAGCGTCTCTACTCTACACAAAATTCAATCAGCCCTTTCCCAATGCAATATTCTTTCTAATTTGTATTGGTATTTCATTATATGTAAAGCATACTTAGGTTCAGTGTCCCTCTTGTCCTGAAGGCTATTGGCTCTGACATCACTGGGATGGTGAATGTGCTACAGAACTACTGTGCTACAAAATTTGCACCGGGCCTATATCCAAAGTGCTCAATCCTGTCCATAAAATGAGTCCAGCACTTCAGATAGCTCCTTTCAAGTTCTGACTAAAACCGAGGATGGATTCACATCCCACTGACATTGGAACCACCAGCCTCTCACGGCTGCAAGGAATGGCAAAGTTTCAGCATGCAACTTTTTTGGTGTATGTAGAAAGTTAATAAGCCTGTACAAACCAGGGAATCTGCCTTCTCCACCCAGCCACTGGCCTTCCAGGGCAGCTAGACCAAGGAGAGGGGACCTTTGTTTCTCCTGATGCTTTGGACTACAACTCCCACAGTCTCATGCCCTTGACCATGCTGGATAAGGCTGCTGGGAAATGTCGGACAAACCATCCAGAGCATCAAAGGCTCCCAGTAGATAACCTGAGGCTAATCTGGGAATTGTCAGGACTTAGATCCCAAGTCTTAAGAGGATCACAATAGCCCCTCAGGGGAGCTTTGAGGGTCACACTGTGCACACACACAAAAAGTATGGATTTGTTTTGTTCCCTAAATACCCCTTTGGGGCTGTGGTGAGCAATTTAATAATGTTTTTGGTCCTCTGTGGGCTATTTTAAGGCCAGGAGAGACTTTTTTTTCTGGAAGAAAGTGGCCCAGGGCCCACATATGGGACAAAACTGACCCTACATACTATTAAGTGGGCATTTCTTAATTTTTTTTTTAATTAGGGATTTGGAGGCTCCATGGGCCCTATGGGCCACACCTTCTCCACCCCAACCTACGGAAACTAAAGTAAAATGCCACTTATTTGGAGGATATTATCTTGTGGAGAGGAACAAGCACGCAGCCAGGTACAGAAAAGAGCTATTCACTGATTCTGTGGCTTCAGGAAACGACAGACAAGGACGGGGAAAGGAGGGGACATTGCAACATTTGGAAATGAATAACTGGAAATATATTCATGAAAGGAGATATATCCACTCCCATATCACTACCCCTTTGGAAGTGTCAAGAAAAAGTTGACATAAAAGAGTATGAGGAAAGGCTAACTTGGGAAGATGAAGGAAAATACAAGTGTGTCAGGAAACAGTGCAGATTTGGGCGGGCAGGGGGGTTGCACAAGGATACCTACAACCTGAAGGGTTTTCCAGTGCAGTCCAGTAACAGTGGAAGTGGGGGGAAAAAGACACCAATCAGTGCCAAAAGAATCCCTTCCCAGCCATCCCACCACAAATAATAATAATAATCATTAAAAAAGACACAGTCAATTCCCTCCCAGCCCCAAATGTCTGTCCATGAGTCAAAATATTCAAGAGTGCAGGATTAAGAACAGCGGCTCTCTTTTTCTTCTTTTTTTTTCTTTTTTGTCTTTCTGTCTTCCAACAGGAAAATCATCTGCATTTTTCATTTATTTTTTTTGGTCTCCCTTCTCTTTAGTTTTCTTCTCCTTTTTCTCCACCTGTTAAGAATGGTCACCTTCATCTCTCTTCCTTTTTGGAGACTTTGGAGGAGTGCCATGCTGTGGAGCTGCCGAAGGAAAGCAAAAACCAGTTTTAATGTTTCCTCAAAAAGAGCTGGAAGTCCCCTGATAAAGACGGTAGATGTTCTTAGGGCACAGGCCATTTCAACTAGGTTATTAAGGAGCAGCACCTCACACCTACCGGATGAAGGTTTTGAAGGCAGCTGACTGGGGGTTGATACAGAGTGGAACCCGTTTTCCCCGCTGCTGGTCCAAGATAAACCTGTGCACCAGCTCTGGGAAGAAAAAAAAAAGCAGTCATCTGAATTCCTGTGTCTCAATTATTTTCACTTTGCTTATCTCTCATTCACAAACTGCCCACATCTGTTATGGTCTCCCATCCTTGTTTCTTTCTTCCAGCATCTATGACAATCTTTTATGTTTGGTTTCTTTAGTTACTGTTATTTTTGCTTCTAAATAAGCTGTCTTGGATCATCTGAACCCTACATGCTACATGCTACACCTACATGCTAGGGGAGATTTTGAGTTTTCTCATTCTGCCCACTAGCCTGTCTTTTTCCACCTCCAGGCCAGCTGACGTTCACAAATTTGCAAAGGGCCTATATGCAAACAGCTGCCTCTGAAGACTTCTCAGAAGCTTGTTATTTCAGAACCTAAGTGGTTAACACCGCTAACTGGTGGCAACACATGTAGCTGGCCGCTTTTTACCACTATTTTAGACAACTCCCACTCTGCTTCTGAGTTCACTTCAAAGGTTCTTTTAAACCCAAAGGGTGTAGACACCTAGAAGGCCATCTTTCCCATATGAGCTTGTGAGAGCTCCAAGATCTTTGGGAAACACCCTTCCCTCTGACCCACCATCTCCTCCGGTTCACTAGGCAGAACAACGGAAAGGGCCTTCTCGGTGGCTGCTCTCTGACTTTGAAACTTCCTCCCTAGGGAGGGTAGGAGGGTCCCCTCTTTGCTCTCCTTCTGCCAGGAAGTCAAAACATTCCTATTCAGTCAAGCTTTTAAAAAACTGACTGTGATGAGCTTTCAACAGTATATCGTTGTGTCTTGCTGATTTTTAAGAGGGTTTTAAAATAAATTTTAAATGCTTTTAACTCTACAGATTATTTTTTATAACTTTTATATTCATATATTTTTAATATGTTTTTGCATACAGTCACCTCTCCACATTTGCTGGTTTCACTTTTGCGGACTTGATTATTCACAGATTATTTCATGTCACCTCTGCTGCCTCCCTATGCCATTTTTAATAGCGACTGCAAGCCTCGTGAGACTGAGAAACTGCAAACAAGGCTTCTAAGTCCCTATTAAAAATGGTGTGGGGCAGCAGTGGAGGTGGCAGTAAGCCCCACCAGCCACCCACTTCTGCCTTGTGAAGGAACCCTGATGCCTCAAAGGAATACATGGTGGGTTGAATATAGTGATCACACTTTTTTTGTGTGTTAAATATGGTTTGACAGGGCCTAGAGTTATTCACAGTTTTCCCACTTTCATGGGGGTCCTGTGCCCCTAACCCTAGTGAATGTGGAAGGATGACTATAGTTTTTAATCTGTACTGTTTTTAATATATTGTAAGCCCCCTTGAGAGCCAGCATAGGATAGTGGTTTGACTATTGGACTATGACCTTGGATATCACAATTTGATTCCCCACTGGACCATGGAAACCCACTGACCTTGGACATCACACACTCTCAGCTCCAGAAACCCCTTAGGGTCTCCATGTGTTGGAAATGACTTAAGACACACAGCAACAAGCCTCCTTGAGTCCCAGGACTGGGAAACAGGCAGGATGGAAATGAATAAAAGAACCACAGCAACAACAACCACAACATCTACCTTTGTGCAGATACTGTTGTCAGGCACTTTTCCCTGAAAAGTGAAAAGTGCTATAGAGGTGTAAAAAATGCTCACATTCTCATATTCACCTCAAGATACCCTGTTGAGAAATACTGTACTTTGGGACTTCTTTGCACAAAATCTGCAGGAAAAAAAACCTGTCCTGCACAAAACCCAATGTTTCTGCACAGAAAACAGTGTAGGAATACTATTAGTACTAATGCACTACCTTCTGTGGGGAAATGTTTGTTTCTGACAGGAAAAAAAAGCCTGTGTTTCTGCACAAACAATTTCTTCACAAAGCTATCCCAAAGCAAGAAAAATCATCAAGCAATACACAAAATCTCTCCCCAATGGGGGAAAAATTTTGGAATTATTCCATTTTCTACACAAGAACAAAATAAGTAAAGATTTTCAACCCTAACATTCTTGTGTCCATGTGCAGGCTCATTAAAAAATAAGTCTCCCCATGTTTACATGGAAATAAATCCCAGATGGTTTGAGACATACTGATGAGAGTAAATCCACTGAGTGGAACTTGAGGCTCATGGATATCAGTGGGTCTGTTCAAAGTATGAGTAAAGCTGGATCTCACCAATTCTCTCTAATGGAGTTAACTTTCATGTAAACGTGTTTAGAACCATAGCCTTTGCTGAGTAACCAGTATATACTGGCTGCTGCTGTTGTGTGTTACTTCTGACTTATGGGCAACCTCCAAGGCAAACCTATCACAGGGTTTCTTGATAAGATTTATTCAGAGGGGATTTGCCTTTGCCTTCCTCCAAGGCTGGGAGAGTATGACTTGCCCAAGTTCACCCAGCAGATTTCCATGGGTGACCAGGAATTCGAACCCTGGTCTCCAGAATCTTAGTCCACACTCAAACCACTACACCATGTTGGCTCTAAAGGCAAACATGGAACAATAGAAATACTAGCATAATTCAGTTTAAATTTCTTACAGTTAGTAACTAAGCCTTAAGAAAATGGAGAAAAGTATATCAAGGTTGGAAAACCACGAAATGATGAATCATAGGGAAGAAGGTGTTGCTACTTGAGGAAACCACTGTAGTCAAACCACTACACCACACTGGCTCTCCAGTATATACTGACAGGAACCGATAAACAGCAAACTGCCAAGGAAGAGCAAAGGCCTTCTTCTGTGTCACAGCAATCAGTATAATATGCTGCAGAGGATATGGGGGAGAGACTTCCTGCTGTGGTGCTCAGTTATGGAATAACCTTTCCTTTAGAAGCCCAATTAATACAAACGGTTATGTCATTCCCACATGGTGTTGCCAGATTTTCAAAACAGCAGTAAGGGACAGTCAGAAATTCACGAACTGGAATTTGCGACTGACAATCAGGAAAATAGCTATTAACAAGTTTCTGTTTTAACTAAATAACAAATTAAAGTAATTGTTTTATTCATCTTAAAGATGTGTTTTTCTGCAAAATGTACACATTATCCACATTTATAAATTACATGATGCACACATCTCTATCTTTATGAACAGACCACACCCCAAATTTGTTCCCCCATCCCCAGTTCTGTCTATATTAAACTCTCAAATAGGAGACATCCATTAAAATAGGACACACCTACCAGCCCAGAAGGGACAAGCTTTCTGGTCCTCAAATAAGAGACACTTGGCAACCCTATTTTGGTACCAAGTAAAAACATGGTTACCTCAAGCTTTAGGGGTATGACTGATCTCACCCAAATGAGTGTACTGTGAGCAATTTAAAATAGTTTTAGTTGTCTTTAATCTGTCCTTTCTCACATACTGACTAGCTTAATATGCTTTTAAATTATTGTTGTTGTTTTAAACTAATGTAGATGGTTCACTGATTTTTACTTATGCTGCCTTGAGATCTTTAGATAAAAATATCTGAATGAATGAATGAATGAATGAATCAGCAAATAAATAAAGAAATGCTTTAAATGTAATTTTCAGCCATTTCCTGGTGCCTGTTCTTCACCTGCTCATTTTATCTGCTATTGTTACTGGATTTTATTGTATTTTTAACATTGCAATAGCATATATTACTATTACCCACCCTGGGAACTTGGTGCTGGAAGGCAACCTGGGATTCTCCAGATGTTTGGGTGCAGTAACTCCCACAATCAACAAAAAATACCCATTCTGGCTTGGACTGATGGAAGTTGCAATCCAACAAAATCTTGAGGCCGCCCCAGCCAGAAGGGGCACTGGTTGAAGATTATAGGAACTGCTTGTGTCAGAGAGATACTGTATAATTAAATAAAAAGATGAGTTCAGGAGTTGAGACTGTTTTGAGTGCTTGGAGGTCAGGGCTGGTTGGGACAAGGCCAGCTACCTTTGACCTGCCAGACGGAGGTGAGGTTCTTTTCATAAGAGCCATCAAACTTGGTGTCAGCCCGGGGCTCAAAGTCACTGGTGTAGACTCGACCCGAGGAAACAGAAAAGCAGCAGGTGCACATACAGGTGTGATAACGCAGCCGCCCCTCATCCAGGTACGGGTGAGAAAGCGCGTCCTTGGCAGATATCCTCTTGGCCTGCAGAGAAGAGAGGGAGACTCCGCATCACAAAGATTCTCTGCATAAATGGCTGAGTTATACTAAACAAGGTAGCTACACAACTAAAAGAATCTTGGGCAATGGGATTTTCACCTATGGTCTTAATGATAATTTACTTCTGGACAAGCCTTGCCGAACCAACAGATTTATGTGTATCTCAAACAGAGCTTTAGGCAGCCAGCATGGTATAAGGGTTTTCGTGTTGCACTAGGACTCCAAAAGACAGGGGTTCAAATCCCCACATGGCCACCGGAAATCTACTGGGTGATCTTTTGCAAGTAACACTCTCTCAGCCTCAGGGGAAGGCCATGGCGAATGGCCTCTGAACAAATTTTGTCAAAAGCATCACATGAAAGAGCCGCCCTAGCTCAGAAATGAGAAATGAAGGGACACAACAACCATCAATAGGAGTTAACAATAAGCAAAAGAAGCCAATATTTTTATTAGCTTTCACTTAAAAAAAATTAGCCATCTAAGAGGCTATGTATCCATGTTGGCTGGAGAGAAGAGGCAGCATTCTCTTTCACAGCCAGTGTGGAATTGCCAAATAGTAGCCTTTTCACCTACTAGATAAAAAACTATTGTCTGTGTCAGTTTGGTAAATTGGCCATGCTGCCTGGGAGACTCTGGGACGTGTAGTCCAAAACAACTGCAGCTCCGTCTTCTACCAAATATGCTGCTGAAGGAGATGTAGATGTGAGAGGGGGTTTCCCTTCCTCCACAGCTAATATAGCAACCAAACAGAATGGCAGGTGAGGAGACATGAGAAATCTGTAAGTCCTTTGCAAGCCCCATTGAATTCTGGGTATTTGCCTGCATGAAATTCTTGGTCACCTGTTGTAACCAGGCAAGTTATCAAATACAAGTGCCGAGATTCTACATCGTGGTCTACGTTTCATAATTTTATGAACCTGTACCTATGTTGAGGAAATGCAAGAAAACCCTGTTAGTGAATTGTGAAGATGCACATTTGGCCACAGGCAAGAGGGTTCTGATGGACATCATGTGCTCCTGATTCACCCTGGATGCCTGTGAGGTACATCACGCACTTATGATGAGCATTGGGCATTCCTGTGCCACTCCAGCACTTCCTAGCTGATGCCTGGAGGTGCACTGGAAGAGCCCCAATGAGCACTAGTGCCCACTGTACATCAGAGACATGGTGCATCAGTCACTTCACTGGCTACCATGTGCAACAGTGCATACAGATGCTGTGAAACTACTCAATTCTATTTCTCACACACATAAGCCTACTGTCAAAGACCCAAGTCCAATGCCGGATTTCAAGCAAAGGTTAGCTTACATGCTAGTACTGTACTTGTAAGCCGTAGTTGATTAATTAAATCTACATATATTTGCATATAATTAGGTACAGCTGAGAAATTCATTTTCAATCATTTTTGGTAAGACTCTACCAAAGTATGAAAAAAAAATCTTCAGAATGGAAACAATCTCAGCATAATAGAAAGTGAATGTGGAACAAATGCCTGGTACTGAATCCCTCTGAGTCCAATCACACTGGGAGAAAATTAGGGTTGCCACTCATTTTTGCTGAACTTTGACACCTGTGTGGTAGGCAGATACAACATGGTTCTCTCTATGACGGTAACAGTTGGATCAACCCAACTTGGCCTGTGCAAATGGATAAGGATTTTGTTTCAGTGCAGTTATGATACAACTTTACCAAAGTCACCCACTTCCTTATAGAAAGGGTCAAAAAGATTTCAAAAATTTAAATATGGGAAAAAATCAAGAAGGACCTATTCTCCCATCTTGACATATGCTTAAAGCAAAACTTCTAGTGCAGAGAGAGACAAGGCAACATTTCTGATTTCATGTGTTGTGTTACAACCAAAGAGGAATTTATCTCAGCTTCCATCTCCAAATTCATGTTCTCTGGCTAAGCTACATGGTGACTTTTATCATCCCTAGCAAGTATGCCAAAGGCTTCTGGACTGGGGATGATGGGAGTTGTAGCCCAACGGATCTGGAAGATATCAGGTTATGGAAAACTAAGGTGAATTCATACCGTGACCATATTATCTCATATGTGCCCAATTTTGTCCAATTTCAGAAGCTAAGCAGGTTAGGCCTGGTATGTACTAAGGAATCTACAATAGTTACTGAAAAAGCAAATGGATTGCGTTTGCAAAGCTTATGTCTGCTTGGTTTGAGTTACAAAGCCAAGCTTCACGGATGCCCAAATAGTAAACCCTGTAACTGCAAAACGGTAGAATACTCACAGCTCCATTCTTGGGACCCTCTTGCTCTTCACTGGGCAAAAAGCAGCAGCTGGTCAATTTGTAACACATTTTGAACATTTTAACATATTACTTTTATTATCGACCATTACTCCAAGGTGTTCGGCCTGACCGCAATAGAATTGGACCTCTGTCACCTGGCAGATGGGTTTGACAATCCTGAGCAGAATCATTAACTGTTACCCGTGGCACAAGAAGGGTTATTTTGGGTTTGGTAGGCTTTGCCAGACAGTTTATGCTTTACCCTGGCAGTTGAAGGACACATAAGTAACTGTGAAGAGATCATGTGTGTGTAAAGCTTCCTGTTGGTACTGTTCTCCTATCTATTAGGATGGGAGACAGCTCACAGCTGCACTCAGTTTCTTTCATTTGATTCTGCCCTGTATAACCTCAGCGAACCCATCTTCCAGCTTTGTAACCAGGACAGTCAGGCGCACCCCACCCCAGGAAACTGTTATTCTTCTGTCCCACCACCTTCACAGGTACACCTGGTGGGAACAGGAGAGGGCCTTCTCAGTGGCCACTCCCAGGCTCTGGAACTCACTTCCCAGAAAGATTAGACCGTCCCCCTCCCTACTCTCTTTCTGCAAACAGGTGAAGCCTCTTCGGTTTCAAAAGGCCTGTGGGAGCTGGCTCTTTAGGCAGGACAGGTCTTATACAATGTGCCAGATTTTCTATTTCTTACTTTTGTTGTGCTGTTAGTGTTTTTGATGGCTTGTGTTTTTAATTGGTTTTAATTTGAGCGGGACAATTCCATCAATTTTTAACTATCTTATTTTGTGAATTTTTAACTATTTTTTTTAATCTGTTGTAAGCCACCTTGAGTCCTTAACAGGGGAAAAGGCAGGATATAAATACAAATCAACATGGTCATCACCATCATCCAGCCACAAGGATCTCCAGCAATGGCCCTGGGATGGGGTTGTTTAGAAGCCCGATGCTACCTTCTAGTTTGGGGGTACTCTGGAACCCATCAGCTAAAGGGCTCTGATGCTTCCACTGCTCCACTGATTTACAACCCATAAAGCTTCTCTCAAAGCAGTGGTGTGTACATGTGTCAATTTTTAGTACTGAACAAAGCCTTGGGAGAGGTTGAAATTGCAGCCATTTCCAATGGCATGGTCATTCGTCCCCACTCAAACTGAGTTTTATCCCTCTGTAAGAGCCTGGAAAGGTTTTGATGAAAGGTCATCACACACTCACCGGGTCAAAGACCAGCATCCGGCAGAGCAAATGGACAGCCTCATGGGTGGCTTCTCCTGAGAGCATGTAAAGGACAGACAGCGACGGCTGGAGAAAGACACATTAGAAACCTGTGAGGGGGCTGCTGCCATCCCCAGCCTCTTTCCTATCCACCCATAGGTGTCTCCCACTCATCAGAGTCCCAACTCCACTCACCGGCTTGTGACTGCCACGCAGGATATGTGCCCTGGCACCTTCACAGGCTGAATGCAAGGCGGCGGCAGGAGGCGTCCCCAGAAGGTCCGTGATCAGGTCCAGCTGCCATCCAGAGCAAAGCGGCACCAAAGTGGAGGGGGCAGATGGAGGGGGCAGGAAGATAATCAAAGACATGTTACTGTCTGCTTCAGCCTTTCCCAATCAGATGCCCCCACGTGTGGCGCAATGTTCTGGATGCGGACGATGGGAAGGACTGCTAGACACATCTGGAGGGCCTCAGGCTGGAAAGGGGCTAGTCAGTTTTGATTTCTTCCCAGAGCCCAGAGCTTCTTCTCAATCCACCTGATAATGCAATGGCTCTGACTCATCACTTTGGGCAGATCAGAAAAAGGCCCTTTTCTAATTTACCTTGTGGGAAAGTGTACATGTTCAGGTATGGCAATGAAGGGGAACATGCAGCTTGCAGGTTCAATGTGGCCCTCAGGATTCCCCAATTTTTTGTGTTCTTTAAAAACTTTTTTTGCTGAAAAATAGCCCCTAGGAAATATGGGAGACAATTCTGCCATATCTGGGCTTGTCAGAGGTCAGAAACATGGAGAATCTGGAGACATGAGGTGACATTTGGGAACAGAGACTGTATTTTTTTGTTCAGGGCTACATCCCTCCAAAGACCCTTGAGGGGCCGATTCAGCTCCAACCCCAAACAGCTACCAACACCTGAGATGCTGTCTCAGTTATTAGAAAGGCTTGTTTCTTAGATGGCATCTGAGGATATACATCTCGACATTAACCAGTCCCTCTTTCAACACACATGCTGCTCACTGATGCCAGTTAGTGGGCATTTTGTGGCATTACAAGCAATTAAAACAATGAAATATCTCTCCTGTGGCCTCATCTTCCGTCCATGCTGGTTCTCCCACTATAAATACCTGCTGAATAGGGCTCTGAGCCTGGAAGAGGATACGCCTGCCAAGGAGTTCAGCAAAGATGCAGCCCACAGACCAAATATCAATGGGACGTCCATAGTGCCTGGTCCCCATCAGGATTTCGGGGGCCCGGTAATATTGAGTTACCACCTCTTGAGTCATGTGCTGGGACTCATCAGGTTCCTCTACCCGAGCCAAACCAAAGTCACAAATCTGAAAGGGTAGAAACAAGAAGTGTGTCGAACACAAGAGATATCTAGATAAAGATTTGGCCCTGAAATCTTCTCTACTCTACATTGGCCCTGCTGGAACAATCACATCCCTTTGACATACATATATGCTGACCCAAGTGCATTTCTGTAATGCGAGATGGTGGTTTACAGAGTCCTGTCATGACCTTCAACCTGTCATGACCTTCCAGATTGCCTCTCTAGTTGTATGGGGATTATGTTTATTGAGCACTAAAATTCTAATGGAATTCTGAGTGTGCCACACTGTCCCTCTTCTTCATTGCTTCTCTATATGTTCCACATCTAAGCTGAAGATGAGCTGTGGGTCCAAGTCCTCATCTGATAGAGTTGATCTCTTTGCAATTTTGCACCAAACTGAAGTCTTCCCCACCTAATTTCTATAGTATTGATCATCTCCCAATCTGGTGATCAAATTTGCAGAGGACACCAAATTGGGAGAGGTTGCTAATACCCCAGAGGACAGGATCAAAATTCAAAATGACCTTGACAGATTGGTGAGCTGGGCCAAAGCTAACAAAATGAATTTCAACAGAGAGAAATGTGAAGTCCTACACTTAGGCAGAAAAAATGGAATGCACAAATATAGGATGGGGAATACGTGGCTAGATAACAGTACATGTGAAAGGGATCTAGGAGTCTTGGTGGACCACAAGCTGAACATGAGTCAGCAGTGTAATGCAGCAGCCAAGAAAGCCAATGCGATTCTTGGTTGCATCAATAGGAGTATGGTGTCTAGATCAAGGGAGGTAATGGTACTACTCAATTCTGCTTTGGTTAGACCTCATCTGGAATACTGTGTCCAGTTCTGGGCACTTCATTTCAAGACGGATATTGACAAGCTGGAACGTGTCCAGAGGAGGGTGACCAAAATGGTGAACAGTCTGGAAGCCACGTCCTAGAGAGCAGGGTATGTTTACTCTGTTAAGTTAAGAGGGAATATAGCTATGTTTAAATATTTGAAGGGATGTCATGTCAAGGAGGGAGCGGGCTTGTTTTTTGCTGCTCCAGAGACTAGGACAAGGAGCAATGGATTCAAAATGCAGGAAAAGAGATTCCACTTAAGCCTTAGGAAGAACTTCCTGACAGTCAGAGCTGTTTGGCAGTGGAATATGCTGCCTCTGAGTATGGTAGAGTCTCCTTCTTCGGAGGTTTTTAAGCAGAGGCTGGATAGCCATCTGTCGGGAGTGCTTTGATGTGTGTTCCTGCATTGCAGGGGGTTAGACTGGATGGCCCTTGTGGTTTCTTCCAATTCTATGATTCTGTATGGAAAGACTGCTTTCTGCCTGTGGGTGTGGACATAATGTTACTTAATTTGAACAGCTTCAACCCTGTAGCATTTGCTGTTTATAGAAGACACAGGTCTCTATTACCTTTATTGCTCTGGTCTTCATGATAACCCTACAATTCAGGTTTATGATATTTTCATTTCGGGAGTGGGGTGAATTATGATAAAAACTGAGACACAGATTAGTGACTCATCGGGGCCAGTAAACCCACTGCAGAGACACATTGTAAACCAAATTCTTACAAATTCCTGTTACTAGTTACCAGCCACATCCAGCAGAAAAACAAGGGCAAAGAGGAAGAACAAGTCAAGCAATTTAACTACCACATCCTGGCCGCCACTCAAGAAGTGAGATGTTATGTGCCTTTTCCAAGTCAGTTGCTTTTTTTTTTCTTTTTTGAGACAGGATGGCCAGAACACTAAAAAAAAAAAAAATCCAAATACAGCTAGCAATGGGTCTGTATGAAGAGGAGTGGGCCACCCCAGTCAAAAAAAGGGTGGGTTTTTTTGTCCCATAATTACATCTGGGTGTGTGGAGGCCACTTCCATTACATTTGGAGACAAACACACATACTCAGAGCCAAGATCAAAAGAAATGTTTGCATAATTTTTCCCACTGTTGTTGCTGCCTCAAAACGACCCAAAGTGGCCTCTAGAGACCCAAGAAGACTCCAGCACATGGTGAGACGGCCTCCCTGACCCCTAGAGGGTGTTTGAGAGCGTTTGGACATGCACACTTTTTTTTTTACTGTTTGTTTCTTTGTTTGTTTTTCTGCAGCAATGGAACCACTCTTAACGCTGGGGGGCTGATACAGCTCCCTAAACTTCTATAGTTGCCCACCTCTGGTACAAAAGCATGACAATACTGGCTCCTTCAACATTTTTCATGCTTCCCATTCTACCACAGAATTTGCTGCCTACATAGGTGTCACATGGTGAACTGAAGCTTTCAGTGATCCGTCCACCATGATCTAAAAAATCTCTTTCCTGGCTAGCAAGCACAGTAATAGCACAGGTGGGGAAACCTCAGACCCTGACGCCAAAATAAGCCTCTTCCAGAGTCCCAATCCAGCCAGCTCGGGGTACCCCACAATACTTGGCCTCATTCTTCATAACATCATTGTTGGCTGGCTTCCCAGCTTTCATGCAGCATACTTTCCCCCATTCTAAAATAATGAAGCATCTTTCCCAAGGCACAATTCCTAACTGCAGGAGCTTCAAGCTAAAATATGCAAGTATGTTTGGTTTCAGCCTCTGGCTGTGCTCACCATCGCTGGAATGAGGCCCCATGAAATCCTCAGAAACTGCACTGAGCCCTCAAGTATGTTTTCCCCTTTTGACAGCAATTAGCGGTGACACTGAGTACCACACCCTCAGTGCTCCCGCTGTGAGCTATGAGCATGAATTACCTTGAGGACACAGTTGCTGTTGACCAGTAAGTTCCCAGGTTTGATGTCTCGGTGGAGAACACCAGCAGAGTGCAAATATTTCAGCCCTGATGAAGACCGGGGGAGTGGGGAGAAAAAGAAATAAGGGTGATGCAACCACAATTGATGAAAATGAATGGAACAAAGAACCTGAGCCTCAATTTATTAAGCTGCCACTGATTAAACATCCAGATTTTTTACAAACTGTTTTAACATATGCATTTATAGGCACTCTTTCTCCATCTTTCTCTCTGTCTCATAGGAGGGAATGCCACTTCTAAAGTGATGCTTTCTGTGACATAGTTCTCGTTTCAAACTATTATGCAACCCATATGCCAACGTAACTGATATGAAACAGTCAACTAAAACTCAGTCATTCCACCAATTAACATTTCTTTTAACAGGCTACAGATCTACAAATAACCCCACAGAGTGTGAGAAAGAAACACTTCAGAATGGAAATGACGTACTGGAAAGATGACTAAAATGAATGAGTCATAGCAAAAACAAAAGGGTTTCAGAAAGATAGGAATGGTTCAGTACAGTAGAGAGAGAAGAACATGAGAAAGGACACTCTTTAAGGGGCAGAGGGAGGAAACATTTCAGGAACCAGAACTTCAGAGAGAGACTAGAGAGGTCACAAGAGTCGTAGACCGTAAGCAAATCCAGAAACAAAATATTAATTAAAAGATGGTCACCAGACACTAACTGAAGATCTGAGTAACAAGAGAGTCCACTCTTCATCTAGGTCCAATAACTGGTCTTACCATGTAGAAGTTTTCCTTCTGTCCAACTGAATCTCTCCTTTTCTAACTTAAACCAATTAAATCTAGGCCATTTCTACACGGGGCGAGGGAATCGCCCCGTGACGCTACTTACCGAACTTTTCAGCTCACCGGTCCAGTCCACGCCACTCCAGAGCAGTGCGCGCTTGTCGCTCTGCACTGCTCCGGCGTCAAAAATGGCGGCTTCCGGTTGGTCGAGGGTCTCGACCAACCGCTGAAGCTCACCAGCCCAAAGCCCGCCCCTGGCAGATCGCAGGCTCGCACTGGTGCGAGCCTGCAAATCTGCACAAGGGAGCAGGCTCGCACTGGCGCGCTCTGTGCTTTTGAAAGACCTGTTTTTAGCGGTCTTTCAAAAGCACGCTGGACGACCACTTGGGGTCGTTTCGGAGTGGGCTGGGGTGCGGATCTACGTTAAGTAGGTCCGACCCAGTCCACTCCCAGGTGCAGACGTCCTCCCTGGAGGACGCTCTGCACCGTTTTAAAAACTCCGTATGGAAATGGCCCTAGTCCTGCCTTCTGGAGCAGAAGAGAAAAAGGCTTTGTCCTCTTCTCTGCAGCAGCCCTCCGCCATCTGCAGAATGCTATCATTCTCCTGAGAGCCAGGATGGTGTAGTGCAGAGCTTTCCAAGCTGTGCGTCGTGACATGTTAGTACGTCAGCTGCAGTGTGCAGGTGTGTCACGCAAATGTAACAGGTGGAGGGGCTGCCTCTGCTGCTGCCACCACAGGCCAGGCTCATGTGAAGGGGCTGCCTCTGCCACTGCCACCACTGCCACTGAGGAAGACCTCGGCGGGGGCGGCAATAGCACTGGTGGGCCAGGTCTGACTGGAGGGGCTGCCTCTCCTGCCGCCACTGCCCTGGGCCAAGGAAGACCCCAGCGAGAGCGGTGGCAGCTGGAAGAGCTCTCTCTCCTGCCACTGCCGTTGCCCTCTCCCTGGACCAAGGAAGACCCCAGCAGGGCAGCAGCAGTGAGCCAGGTCTGGGTGGAGTGGCTGAACTCACTGAATTACTGACTGAATTACTGTGCTACGAAATGATGTATGTCTAAAAAGTGTGTCACCAACATGAAAAGTTTGGAAAGCTCTGGTGTAGTGGTTTGAGAGTTGGACTAGGACTCAAGGAGATGATGGTTCAAATCCCCATTCAGTCATGGAAATCCGCTGGATGATCTTGGGCAAGCCACACTCTCTCAGTCTCAGAAGAAAGCAATGGCAAACCCCCTCTAAATAAATCATATCAAGAAAATCTTGTGAGAGGTTCACTTTAGGCTCACTGTAAGATGAAAATAACTTGAAGGTATGCAACAACAACAACATATTCCTCCTGTAACTGAGTTTTCCCCAAGCTAAAAACATGTGCAGTACCTTACCACCTTTTTTCAGAGGACTTTTTTTCCAAACCTCCTACAAATCCTGTTCTAATTTGTTTACATCCTTCCTAAACTGGAGGGCCTAAGATTGGATACAGGACTCCACATAAGGTCTGAGCAGTACACAATAAGATGGAACTATTACTTTTTATGACTTTGAAAGCTATGGTTCTGTTAACGCAACCTCAAATCACATTAGCCTTTTTTGCAGCTGCGTTTCACTGCTGACTCACAAGCTGCATGTGGTCAAGAACACCAATATCCTTTCCACATGTTAGTGTTATGAAGTATCCACTGTGAAGTATCCACTATCTCAGATCTACAGACTTATCTGGCCTAAATGTAGAATTTTATGCAAAGAAGACCAAGCAAAGGCCAGGGTTCTTTAACATTACACTTACCCCTGAGGATCTGATATAGAAAGACCTTGATGTGATCAGCGCTGAGTGGTTGTGGAGACACAATGACTTTGTGAAGGTCACTTTGCATCAATTCAGTGATGACGTAGCTGATGGGCATCGTCAAGGAGGGTGATGGAGAAGGTGGGGTATCTGAGCGTTCAACCCTTCCTCCATTGTAGGTAAAAAATAAAAGTTGGTTCCCCACTTTTCAGTAGTTGAACCAACTTTCAGCAAAATTAGAAGAAGGAAACATAGAACTTGGGAAATTATTGACAAGACAAAGTAAAGGAATATGAAACAATGTTGATCACCTCTTGATAAAGGGCAGTAAAAGAATTTACAAAATGAAACATGTTAAGAGAATAGAGTTGCTAGACTGAAAACTGGAGAGGGCTCCTTACCTTTAATGTCTATAGTGTCTATAATGTCTGATGCAGAAGGAATTTCAACAGATGCTGTTTATCAGACAACCAGGTAAAAAGCAACAATGAAACTCCCTCTTTTATTCTACCATTCAAAGTACAGAAGCCCACTCCAGTTTTCAGTCTGGCAACACTGTAAGAAAATGTCAAGACAATTTGGGGCAATCAAAAAAAGCTGCACAGGGCCAGAAAGAAGATAGAACAACTGAGAAATGAGAATAAGAATAAAAAAAAGAATTGTAGAACAATTAATTGGAGAGGACAGAACCATAGAACTATCTAAACAGCAAATAAATGTAAAGCAAAGCAGGTAAAAGTATAATACCATAGTCTTCTCCAACCTGACACTCTCCCCATTTGTGGGATAACAACCCACTCCATCCACAAGCAGTATGACAAATTTAGTTTAACACATCTGGATGGCACCAGGTTGAGGAAGACTCTAGCAATGAAAGGCGTGAAAGCCAAGAATTACGGAGAATCGGATATGACGAAATGAGGAGTGAAGAAAACAAAACACAATGTGAGAAATAATGTTGGGAAAGGAACTGTGATTCTGTCAAGAATACATCAGAAGCTGTGAAAGAATTGTGGGAGAAGATGGGGGGGGGACTGAAGAAAGGCTGACAGCAACTGTAAATAATGGGAACTTACAGATGGTAAGCAAAAAGCAAAACAAAAAAAAAATAAAATACAAAACTAATGCAACAGAAGGAGTGAAGACAAACAAACAAACAAACAAATGTAACCTCAGAAAATTAACAAGAAACAAAGAAAATAAATGCCTAACAGGAAAAAAAAAGACACAAAAAGAAATGGCAGCAACATACAGGGAGCAAGCCATGATTAACAAAGAAATAATGGACAAATAATTACAGGGGCCCACCAGACTATGTGTAGGATGAAGGATACATTTCCTCAAAACAGTCGATTTGTGGAGGCTGGAGAATGTCCAATGCTGAGAGGACCTGAGATAGAAAAACATTCATATGGAAAAAGATGTTTCAAAATGTCCAGTCATAGACAGACAGGTGGGATAAAATACTTATGCTTTTGCACTACAACAAATGCAGCCCTGGACAGCCCAATCTTACATACCTTTGCAAAAGTAAGACTAACGGAATTCAAGTAGAGATATCTCAAGTGAAGGGGCACCAGCTGGCAGCCTGAACTAGTCCAGTAGTTATGGGTCCCTAACATCTGCCTGCCAAGGTTATTTTGGCACCTTAGAATGAAAATCCAAAAGTGTTCCCCCTCAAGACTAAAAATACAGTAGCAAAAAATTAAGTAACAGTTTGCTGCCATTTAATAATACCAAACATCAGATGGCTGGAAAGGCCAACACGCCCTGCCTAGCAGTAAGGCCAACCTACACATAGATGTCTACAATCGTGTAAGAAAACCCCTATTCAAAATTTGGTTGAGGGAGCTTTAAATATGTTAACACCACTGCTTTTCTTCCACCTTAAAAATCATAGATGAGTCCATGATTTCCACTAGTAATCTCAGTTAGTCCTGTACAAGAGAGCTCACCCTGCTCACACCCACCCCACGAGGTTTGACATGGCCAGGATATCTTCAAGCACTCCAGTCAGCACTAGATAACTGAGCCTGGGAACAGCCATTTTAATTTCCCACAGCTCCCCAAACTGTATCAGGGGCAATGAAAGGTAAATTTAAAGGTAAATTTAAGAGCAGCGTCTACCAAGGAATAACTGAAGTACTGACTATCACCCACTGGCAAGCCTGTGAGGGCCAGAACTTAGAGAGCTACCTTTCTGAATCTCAGCTCCCAGAGGCACCATCCTCCTGGTGACTTACACACGTGGCATTTTCCTTATGCAAGCAGGTGGACATTTGTGGCCCATGCGTGATGGCCATATTCAAGTGGAAGTTGTGAAAGTAGAGTTACGGGCGTGGTGCCATTGTGCAGCACTGCACATTGAGGGCTGCACATTTCACACAGCACACTGTGCACTGACTGCATGGTTGTGCACTGAAGTTAATGCTAACTAGCTGTGCAACACTGCAATTTCTGTAATAGCATGACACAGTGCAACTGAAGCACAACACCATGAGTGTAAAGTTATGTTATTCATCCTTTATTCTGGCAGTTGTATTGAAATATATTTCTCCCCCAAGCTCTGACTGCAACCTCAGGACGTGAGGGGAGAATGACCAGTAGCCAAAACAGTAAGACGTCTCCCTCGGGGCCACAACCAGCCCTGTGTCCCACACCCACTCACATTGTCGTGCTTGAAGTAACAGAGCATTCTCAACTCTCTGAAGACCCGTTTGCAAGAGACCAAGTTCTGGAAAACACTGGGCATCTTTTTGAGTGCAACTCGTGACCCATCCCGGGGATCTGTCACTGACCTGTGGACAGAAAAACATACAGCCTTTAATATTTAATATATATTTAATAATCCCTGGTTAGTCGATCCTGGAGCTCTTCCCACCCTGACTCCATCTTCATGGTTTTCACCTACTCCTCCAAGAAAATACTTCCTCACTTACCATACCACGCCAAAAGCACCATAACCGATGGGCCGGTCCGGTTCTGGTTCTACCATCACCGCGTTGCTGGGTGCTGTCTGCTGTTGTTGTGAGGAGGCTATCTGTACGCCATTATTGCAATAATACTTCTGCCCCCCGCCTAGCCCAGCAGCTAACGGGGGTTGTATTAGCCCAGTCAGTGCCCCAAAAACATTGCTACAAAGCTGAGCCTGTAGGGGGTGATTGGGGTCCTGAAAAGCCATTGGACAGAAAGACAGGGAAAGTTAAAGAAATATCAAATCTGGACGCTATGGGAGGGGGAAGTTGCTTGGGTGTGCAGCTGCTTCCAGAATCAAAAGTGTGATGTGCTCTTGTGGATCAAATAAGAATTTCAAGGTATCCTTCCGAAAGCAAGGAGTTGAGGGACTTTGTGGGTGCCTAGCCAAAAAGGATCATCTGAGTGCAGGTACACAGAGCTAAAAAAAACCTCTTCAAAATTGAGTGCTTAAAAGTTAAGTGATTTTAGACTCTATCTAAGGAGTGTTCTAAATAGTGCAGGGCTCCTCTAAAGTTCTACCATCTTACAACAAAAGGAGGTATCTTGGGGTACTTCTTATTATCGTATAGGAACTTCTTATTCTCAAACAGCTGCTGGAAGAGGGGTCTAATGTATCTTTGATTTTGGGGCACTACAGCAGCGCTTTGAAAGTCCTCGGATGCCTGTTTTCAATACACTCGAAACTGCTGTGATTCAGCAGCTATAAGTCGTAGTTGATCTAAACCATTTCCCTCTGATTTGGAGAGATGCTGGGGGCGGTATTTTCTGCGTCGGTTTAAGAAGTTATTGTTGGGTATGACATGAAGTTCAGAGTGCTGGATTTTTCAAAAAAGGAATCATTTGTCAAAACAGGAATCAAACCAGATTTGTGGGCAAAGGAGCTATCCAAAAAGCAGTCACATTGGATAGGATTGCACTATTGAGGAGCTAAAAGAGTTTGTGATTTTTTAATCAGATGTTTGCAGAATTAACAATTATTTTAGAAATGTGAACGTTCAGATTTTATCTCACCATATAACTGAAATTTATAATTCTTATTTTCCTTTCACAAGCTAATACCAACTCCGGCCCCTCCGGAAATGCTGTGGGGGACTCAGCCTCTCCCTCCCCAGAAGGCTAAACATTCTGGGGAACCGTCTGACATAAATGGGTGATATAATGTGCTGTGACCAAGTTTTAGGCAAAGTGAGCCTCTGGAATCAGGAGTGAATTTTGGAAGTGCACTTCAAAATACTGGAAGGAGGGGTCTATTGCCTTGGTAATAAGATGAAATGCGCAAATTTGGGGTAATAAAATTATTAGTGCCCTAGCGAGCACAGATCTCTCAGACTACAGAGACTTGGGAATCTGTCGCAGGATTTCCAACAATTATAATAAGGAGCTATGAGTGGGAGCCACAAGACTATGAAAAAGCTGTTGTTGTTTTTAAGGGTAGGTGGGAGGGGATCACTTGTGAGAAAAAGTTTTCTCAATCTAGGAAAGGGGCCTAGTCTCCCTGTTTAAATGCCCCTTTTAGGAAAACCAAAGTCCCTCCTTCGTTCTGTGAGATCTACAAAATCTGGGGTACAAGAAAATCCCCCAAATGTGGTTATTAATCGAAGTGTGTGTATTAGGAAGGCTGATGTCTGACAAAGAGAAGAAATAAAGGATACAGTGCAGACTTTGATGGGGCAGGATTTCTTTCGGGGGGGGGGGAAGAGAATAGGGAGCTATGCTTAGAAACGCAGAAGAGGAAATGGGAGGGGTGCCCAGAGACGGTGAATATTTTTCAGAGGTGGGGGGGGGTCTCTTACGCACCGGGAAAGGCGCCCCTACCGACTCGGAAGCCCCTTCCCAGCAGCGGCGGGGTGGAAAGTAGGGGCGCCCATGGCGCGGAAGGGGGGCGTCGCCGTCCCACCCCGGTCCCCCCACCCGGGTGGGCGCCGCGCAGCCTTTCAGCGAGGCATGGGGAGGGTGAAGGGATCGAGGTGGGGAAGCGCTGCTGGGGCCGGCGATCAGGGGGCTCCCCCCAACCCCGGGGGAAGGAGACGAGAAAGAGAGTCGCCCCCTCTTCCTCCTCCTCCTCCTCCCCCTCCTTCCCCCCCAAAACCGAAGGGCAAACCCGGGCGCGGCGCGGCGCGGCGGCGGCGGCGGCTGGAGGAGCTGCGTCGGGCCGGGCGGGCGCCTGGCGGGGTCTTTGTTAGAGGCGCTCCGGGTCCATCTTTACGGGGAGGAAGGGAGGGGGGGAGGGAGGACGGAAGGAAGGGGAAAGCAGGAAGGAACAGGCAGGCGAGCGGGCGGAGGAGGCGGCGGAGGGAGAGCCGGCGAAGCGCGCCGGAGGACCCCACCTGCCGGCCGCCGGGAGAGAGGCAGCCCAGCCGCCCAGCTCCCGGCGGAGCGGGGGAGGCAGGAAAGAGGCAGGCCGTTGCCGCACCAGGCGGCTGTAGCGCTGTTACTCCGCTTTCAACATCCTGTGGAATCCTGGGGTTTGCAGTTTAGGCCCCTCCCTAAACTGCAAACCCCAGGATTCCATAGGACGTTGAAAGTGGAGTCACAGCGCCATAGCCGTCTGGTGCGGAAATGTGATGCGCTCTCACGCAAACTGCGGGTGGATCTGCGGCAGAAAGAAGAAGGGGGAAGAAGGAGAGGAGAGAGTGAGAGGGGGATATTGGAAACAGAGGCGGAGGGGGAAGGATAAAAGGATAGGGTGGATAATAGAGTGTGTTGAGAAGGAGGGAGAGGAAAAAAAGAAGGAAAGCAAGCGGGGAAAGATAACTGGAAGAAATCTGATTCTTTTATTACATTCAGAGGCCACGTTTTATTCAAAGCAAGCCAACGTGTGAGGTGTACTTGGTCCAGATTAGTCTCCTGTCCTCCTATTTTTTCCCCACTTGGTCCAGATTAGTCTTCTGTCCTCCTATTTTTTTTCCACTTGGTCCAGATTAGTCTCCTGTCCTCCTATTTTTTTTCCACTTGGTCCAGATTAGTCTCCTGTCCTCCTGTTTTTTTTCCACTTGGTCCAGATTAGTCTTCTGTCCTCCTATTTTTTTCCCACTTGGTCCAGATTAGTCTCCTGTCCTCCTATTTTTTTTCCACTTGGTCCAGATTAGTCTCCTGTCCTCCTGTTTTTTTCCACTTGGTCCAGATTAGTCTTCTGTCCTCCTATTTTTTTCCCACTTGGTCCAGATTAGTCTCCTGTCCTCCTATTTTTTTTCCACTTGGTCCAGATTAGTCTCCTGTCCTCCTATTTTTTTCCCACTTGGTCCAGATTAGTCTCCTGTCCTCCTATTTTTTTTCCACTTGGTCCAGATTAGTCTTCTGTCCTCCTATTTTTTTTCCACTTGGTCCAGATTAGTCTCCTGTCCTCCTATTTTTTCCCCACTTGGTCCAGATTAGTCTCCTGTCCTCCTATTTTTTTCCCACTTGGTCCAGATTAGTCTCCTGTCCTCCTGTTTTTTTTCCACTTGGTCCAGATTAGTCTTCTGTCCTCCTTTTTTCCCCAGCTGCTTTCAGAATGCCCAGACTTTCGTCCGGTGTCCTTAGCTCACTTCAGTCGCTGCAACCTGAGTTCCGAGGGCAAAAGTAGTTTGCACTTAATGCAGTGGGGTGAGGAGGGAAGAGGCTCTTGCCCTTCCCAGTAGGCTCAGGCAAAAGCAACCTGCCGCAGCCTCTCCTAGCTTGTGTGTGCTTCCCCACTGATAAGCAAGGGAGATGTTGTTTGGCCAGGCACGTCCCGGTTTTCACCCGAGAAATGTTGGGAGTTGTGGACTGCTCAACAACTTGGCAAAGCAGGCTGGACTGGGAGATGGGGGCTGACCCAGGAGCCCCACTGCCGAAGTGAAGCTTAACCCCAGATTTTGGCTCTGGCTGTCCTCACTTGGAGTTGGCCACTACACAGTAGTGACTGGGATGTGGGAGGACAAAGAGATGGCCAGAAGGCAGGCAAGCGGGCGGCAAAGAGGTATTTGAGAGAAAACTGAAAAATAATATAAAAACCAGAAAAGGGCATTTTGAAGGGGAAGGAAAAATATGAAAAAGAGGTAGAAGATGTAGGAAAGAAAAGGGAAAAGTGGATGGGCAGAGAGAGAGAGAGAGAGAGAAATATTTAGGAAGAACTGATAAGAAAAGGAGAAACAGGAAATAATAGATGGAAAGGGGTGAAAGGCGGGGAAAATGGAAAGAGTGTGCTAAAAGAAGAAACAAAAGGAGAAATGGAAGCATCAAGAAAAGCAGAAAAAATTGAGAGTATTGAAAGGAAGTACAGATGCAGAGAAGTCGGGGGGTGAGTGAGTTGAGTGTGGGTTGTGTAGGTTATGAGAGGGAAGTGGGTTGAGAGGAGAAAGACTGAGAAAGATTCAGATAAAAGTATGCGAACTTGAAAGCGAGCGTGGACGGGAATATTGTTTATTAGCACTTCTGTTTGGTTTTTTTTCCCCCCCATTGCATCTTCAAATCTGGTTCAGACATTTTTTGTGCTGAGATTTCTTCCAAAATCTTGGAAGACTTTGGGGGTGGGGGGGGCAGACACAGGTTAGGAGGCATTAGGATCCTGAATTTTATTTCCCCTGATCAAACTGTATACATCCATAAAATATTTTACATATACATCGAATCATAACACCACAAACAACAACAATAATAAAATGCGTACAAGTGTGGCGTAGTAATTTTGAGCGCTGGACTAGGACCACAGGAGACCAGAGTCTGAATCCCTGCTCAGCCAAGGAAACCTACTTGGGCAGGTCACGCGCTCGCAGCCCAAGGGAAAGGCAGCGGGGAAACCTCCTTTGAATAAATCTTTCCAAGAAAACCCTATGATAGGAAAACCCCATGACATAATAACATATTCTTGTGATAAGGAACTAGGCCTCAGCTCTGCTTCCACGCACGCTGCGGCTCGGACGTGTTTGCCAGCCTGTAAGGGGTGGAGTAGGCCTTACTGTTAGCTAATACACAACTGTGCCCCTCCCAAAAAGCTGATTGCCTCTAAACCACGCATTCAGGGTTGTAAAAGGAGGGCACGGTGAAATGGTATCCATATCTTTCTTCTGGAAGGGACATCTCTTGAACACCCTTTGGACTTTTTCTCCTTAGTCCACCCATACTTTCGTAGAACACCATATGGCTGAGCTTTGCTGGCACCACACCTCTTGGGTGCGGTGTGTCCTAGTTGTGTGCGAATGCTGGAGACATACCTGATGTCTCTGCTAATCTCTGTGGCCTTTCTAGAAGCCCCACTCTGCAACTGCTGGCATGCAATCTGCACATTCCTTCAACACGGCCTTTACAGTGTTTATCTTAAAGGTCCATCTCAAATCCAGAAGCAAAGAGAACGGGAATGAGTGTCTCCTTTTTTTACCAACAGGCTGCCAGGCTGAAAATTGAAGAGGGTTCTTGTACCTTTAATGGTGTTTGATTCCTTGCTCAGCCATGGAAACCCACTGGACACATCACACACTCTCAGCCCCCAGAAAGCTCTGTGATAGGTTCGCCTTAGGGTTGCCGTAAGTCAGAAACAACTTGAAGGCACGTAACAATAAGAAGAGGGAATTTCAGCAAGTGTTGCTTGTAATGTGGTTGCATGAGAAACAACTCCTACGCTATTTCCGCACTACCCTCTTATAGCACGATGATTCCCCTTTCAACATCCTGTGGAATCCTGGGGTTTGCAGTTTAGGGAGGGGCCCTAAACTGCAAACCCCAGGATTCCATAGGATGTTGAAAGGGGAATCATCGCGCTATAAGAGGGTAGTGCGGAAATGGTCCTAGTGAAATGCTCTCTTCTCACACAATCATTAAAGATACTGGGGTCCTCTCCAGTTTTCAGTCCTGCAACTGAATGGAGCAGTAATCTCTGTGAAAGGCCATCAAAACACAGTCTTCTATTTCAGGGCTTCTCAACCAGAAGAAATGGGGACCCGGGAACTTTTTTCCTCCTAATGTGCGGTTATCTATTTATTATGAAAATATTATGATAGCCATGTTTAAATATTTGAAAAGATGTCATGTTGAGAAGGGAGCAGGCTTTTTTCTCTACCACTCCAAAGACTAGGACAAGGAGCAATGGATTAAAGCTGCAGAAAAGGAGATTCCACTTGAACCTCAGGAAGAACTTCCTGACGGTCAGAGCTGTCCGGCAGTGGAAAACGCTGCCTCGGAGTGTGGTGGAGTCTCCTTCTTTGGAGGTTTTTAAGCAGAGGCTGGATGGCCATCTGTTGGGAATGCTTTGATGGGTGTTCCTGCCTAGCAGGGGGTTGGACTCGATGGCCCCTGGGGTCTCTTCCAACTCTATGATTCTATGATTCTATTTATATCCTGCCTTTTATCCTGACACCTACGGCCAGCATACAGTATAAACAATGTAAAGCACTTCCGGATCAAAACCATAACTAATTTAAACAAGGTAAAAACATATTAAACCAGACAACAGTTTAAAAGACTTCAAAAGCTGTGACAATTTAAAACCACATACGTGTACACTTCGAAATGCATTAATGTATTGTTTTAATTGGGTAAGTTGTTTAATGCCTTTTAAATTTTTCCACCGTGTTCTTTTAGTGACTTTGTTTTAACTTATATTGCAAGTCACTTTGAGGCCCATTTTGTGGAAAACCCTATAATAGGTTCGCCTTAGGCCGTTTCCGCACGACACTCTTATAGCGCGATGATTCCACTTTCAACCTCCTATGGAATCCTGGGGTTTGCAGTTCCGGGAGGGGCCGGCTGGCCCCTCCCGGAACTGCAAACCCCAGGATTCCATAGGAGGTTGAAAGTGGAATCATTGCACTATAAGAGTGTCGTGCAGAAATGTTCTTAGAGTCACCATAGAAGTGACTTGAAGGCAAACAACAAATCAAATAAACAAGTTCCAAAAGACCTTAATAAAAAGCTGTGTTTTGGCTTGGCACCAGAAAAAAAACAATATTGGTGCCAATCAGACCTCCAAGGGAAGGGCATTCTACAGTTAGGGTGCCACAGCTGAGAAGGCCTGTATTTTTGCCCACTGGCTATGGTCCTTTCTGGAAATGCTTATGGACTGGCAGCCAACGGCTCACAAACCGGTATTTGTCTGTACACGTCACTTTGCATGGCCCTGCTCTTGTTGACAATATCTTCTGTTTGCAGGGCTGTCCAGTCTAAGTCCAGTTTAAAATGAAGCAGGAGCCAGCTTCCATTTGACCATCAAGAGTATCTGGACCGAGAACTAAACAAGCATGGAGGTCACCTGGACACGGGCTTCCCCACTATGGTGAAAGATACTGTATTTTTATTTAAATCGCAGTCACTATTTTCAAATTTGCATTTGTGAATAAAGTATTCGTGTGTGCAGATTAGGGACATCTGTGCCCTCTTTTTGGGTGGTGCTTATGTGGCCGCCCTAGATAAGGAAGATCATTCCAAGCCACTGAGCAAGGAAGTGAACTGGAGGAAGACGAAAACTGGGCACAGATTCAAAGTTCCATGTGCAACTGCATATGTGTGTGCACAGACACACACATACAAAATCCAGACTTTTCAGTGTTGATTGTTTGTGTCTACATCCTGGAAGCAATTTCCTGCAACCTCGTGGTAATTTTGTCAACCGCACATTGCGAAAAATCTGATTTTTGAATGGATGCAAATATAAACATAGGTAAACTTCCACTTCCCCATCCAGCTGTCTCAATGTGTTAATTACAATTCCCATCGTGGTGCTCTATCTATGTAGTGTGAAAGACCCCTAGACTAGTGCTGCACTGGGGGATATAATAACGGGGGGATATAATAAATATATAATAAAACATGACATCTCACCCCAATTCCTCCCTGTGGTCTGGAGTGTCTGGACTTTCCTACTTCATTTTACTGCAGTGGCAGATCTGTCCACAGTCTCACTGAATTCAGAGAGGCTCACTTTTGAGGAAATGTGGTTACTCATAGCTTTAGGAATATACAGTGCTGGCTTTCCCTCCAGTAATTCTAGATAGGCTGGCTACTTATACACGGCCCAAAGAAAAGAGGGTAAAAGAACACAGATTTGCATACAATTTGTACATAAATATTATGTGTATACATAATGAAAAAATGCAGAATGCACAATGAAAAATAACTGCTGAAATTTAACAAAGAGGCAATAAATCTCACTGCAGTAGCAAATGGTGTGACTAGAGGCCTTTTCACACTACACAATTATGGCACTATGACTTTAACAGCCAGAGTTCCATCCCATGGAATCCTGGGATTTGGAGTTTAGGGAGGGGTATTTAGAACTTGGGCATGTAGCACACTCTCTGCCCCCGAAAACTCTGTGATAGGTTGCCTTAGGGTCACCATAAGTCAGAAAAGACTTGAAAGCACACAGTAACAAAGATCAATTTAGATTCTCAGCCAGAGAGTTCTAGTGCCACACTGAACTACAAATCCCAGAATTCCATACTAGGCAGTTAAAGTAGAATTACAGTGCTATAAATCTATAGTGTGTCATGGACCTTCATGATATATACACCTGCTCAGTCTGCTGCCCAGGTGCTTAACACCTGATAGGCAACTTCCAAGTCCTTACTCTTTCTTCCAGTGACTTCAAGGTATCTTAACATGGCCCTCTTTCTACCTATTTAACCTCACAACACAACATTCCTGCAAGGTAGCTCAATCTGAGAGAGTACAACTGTCCTAAAATCACATGAAAATGAGTTTTCATGGCCCAGTGAGGACTTGAACCTGGATTTTCCAAGTCCCCACCCAGTACTCTGACTTCTACATGACACTGTCTCTCCCTCCATATAGTTCTTTGTGTTTAAACCAGATCTATATTGAGCAGCTCTTCAAACAAACAGCTGGAAATGGCAATACCAGAATCAATCCGGCCTCATTGCAGCAGGTGGCTGCCATGGCCCAGTACAGGGAGGAGCAACTTTATTTGGAAAACTCCCAGGAAAATACCAATTAACGAATTTTATAAGAGATGGATGGTGTTTGCCCAGCAGGCAGGTTCCCAAGATAAGAGGACACCACCTCAAACTTCACGGACAGTATAAAATATGAGATTTTCCTTCAGCTGAGTTTGCAGAACCCCGAGGTGGATCATCCCCCAGACCTAAGGCTGTTCAGGCTGCAATGTAAGTGAGGGGTACCTTATACATTTATATGTGAAAGAAAGGAAGGGGAAGTCTCCTCTACCCATGGCCACAATAGGGAGAGCTTTTGACATCCAATGTGGTGTCTCTCTCTCACTTTTATGAGAACTGGTAGGACTTTGGGGTGGTTTCCTCTCAGCCCTGTGCCTCAGAGATGCTCCGTGGTAGGCTTCTGCATCTGAATTTTGTAGCGTTTGGGGATATTTGCTTCAGGAAAATACAAACAGGTTCTTGTCTGTTTGACATTGCTCTATGAAGAGTGTGGAAAAGTTACCTTTTTAGCATGGTTGGGGGATTCTGAATATAAGTCTGAATCCTATTGTTGATCCCACCTAGAGCAGATCAATGGAAATTTATTTACTTATTTAAATATTTATATGTATAATGCTATTAAAACAGGTTAAACAGGTTAAAAAACAGGAAGATAATTTAAACAAGCTAAAAATGTATTAAATAATACGATGAGTTTAAAACATACAATCCTCCCTCCACGTTTGCAGGTTTGACCATCGCAAACTCCATTCTCCCCCTCCAGTTCCCCTGCCTTTTGCCCGGATGTGTGTTTCTTCCTTCCACTTCCTGGGCAAAAGGCAAGCAAATGGCAGGGGGCAGCCCCACGCACGTGCCTTCTTCGATCACGTCACTGCCCGCTCCCATTCACTTGCCTGTCACCTGGGCACCTGAAAGGTAGCGCACCTGGGCAAAACGCAAGCGAACGGAGGCCGGGGGAGCCCTGGAAAGGAATGGGAGGGGGAGAGCTCACTTGGGCAGGGGGGAGTTATTTGCATTTTTTTTTTACTTTTGCAAGGGTTCTATGCCCTGAACGACTGCTAACGTTGAGAAGCCCCTGTATTTTGAAAGCTTAAAAGTCTTTAAAACATATATATATATATATATATATATATATATATATATAAAAAAAAATAAAATAAAACTATAACATAGCTAGTACACAAGTTGCAACTGGCACCAAGCACTTAGAGTCACAGAGTCCATGTGGGACCTCAGTGACAGAGCATGCGCAACTTACGTACCTGCTTCTTCAGGGGATATGCCCCATCTAGAACAGGCTATTTGCCCAATTCCCAGACCCAAGAACCATCAATCAACAGAGCCTCCATCTTATTGGGATTCAGCTTCAGTTTATTGGCCCTCATCCAGCCCATTATGGCATCCGGGCACTGGTCCAGCATTGGCACAGCCGCAGCTTCTGATGACAAAGAGAAATAGAGCTGAGCGTCATCAGCATACCAACGGGAGCCCACGCCAGACCCACTCCACTGATTGACATAGCTGTTCAGGCAGCATATTTAAATACTAAATGAATGTGTATATATATTTATTTAAATATATATGCATTTATATTACTATTTAAATATTTAAATAAATATTTACAGTGTGCTGTTCCTTACTGCAATCTTGACACGCGCAAATGCAAAGTAGTGCGAAGTGTTGCATCTCCTTATAGTCAACAGACTATGGCCATTTCCACACTAGACTGTTATAGGGCTATTATTCCACTTGCAACATCCTATGGAATCCTGGGCTTTGCAGTTTCGGGAGGGGCCACCTGGCCCCTCCCGAAACTGCAAAGCCCAGGATTCCATAGGATGTTGCAAGTGGAATAATAGCCCTATAACAGTCTAGTGCGGAAATGGCCTATAAGGTTGCCTTGGGTCCAACTCTGGGAGAAAAGTGCCCAAACAAACAAACAAACAGGCAGGCAGGCAGGTATAGTGGGTGCATGCCTGCATGCCGGGGCGTGCACAGGTTGCAGCCATTGATTATAATGGGATGTAACACTTCACATTTTTTTGTTCCTAGAACAGAATGCTTGCGATAAACAGGGAGCATGTTGTATATCCTGCCTCATATCCAAGGACCCCGGAAAGACATACAATAAATTCAAATTGAACGGTTTAAGAACAGTTTGAAACAATAACAATCATTGGGAAGCGAATAATCTATTAAACCATTTAATGCTTAAAACAGGACTATTTCAAAGCAGTTACAATAGTTTAAAACTACTCCCGTTCACAACTTTGGATGAAATCAGTCATGCCCCGACAGCTTTAGTAAACAGCAGTGCTTTTGCTTGGTGCTAGAATGACTGCCGTGTTGGCATCAGTTGGGCTTCCAAGAACAGGGTCTTCCATAACTGGCACCCTATGTACTTCTATTGTGTATTGCCCTAACTGATGGAACACAGATAACAGCGATATTTCATAATGTAATAATAAAATGTAATCATCATATAAAAATGTGTAGCAGTAAAAGTACTGATGGATGAACAATAAAAAAATTAACAGGTTATTAATGCAACATTCTCTTTTTAGGATGATTTGTTTCACCCTCCTTGCCTTAATTTGTTGTGGCATCACCAGTGCAGGTAAATCATTGCTGGGCGCATCTCTTTTCCTGTGGGGAGTGGGTTGTTGGAATCATGGAATAAATTGTGGTATCCTCTCCTCATGGCAGGGGATGGCTTCAACATCAGTGGGACAGCGAACTCCACTAGAGTTTTTACTCTGAACATTAATGGAGCTCTTGAAGGTGCTGAAGGCTATCCCCAAAACAAGGCCGGCATCTCTGTTAGCCTCCCTAAAGTTTGGACTAAAACCTGGAACAGATTCACCACCACCTTAGTATCATAGAAGCCATCAACTGCCACTGTTTCTCATTAACCCCTTCCCTGCTTATTTCAGGAGTCATTCAGGCACGCTCTTCATCGTATTCCGGCGAGTATGGCGGGAGTGGTGGAAAACGCTTCTCACACTCTGGGAACCAGCTGGACGGACCCATAACAGCCATTAGGATTCGAGTTAGCCGCTATTTCATTGTGGGGTAAGGAATGTATGGAAGCCTGGAGGACAGGAGACTGGCTGTATTTTGGTGCAGGGTCTTATATGTTGTGGAAGGAAGTGGCAAATTTGAATATATTTATTATTGTTATGTGTGTTCAAGTTGGTTCAGACTTGGAACAATCCTATCACAGGGTTTTCATGCAAGATTTGTTCAGAGAGGGTGTGGCGTTGCCTTCCTGTGAAGCTGAGAGAGCATGACTTGCCCAAAGTCACCCAGTAGGTTTCCATGGCTGATCTGGGGTTCAAGCCCACTTAATATAAATCTTACTTTTTCTTCAAGTGTGGGGAAATTGAGGAGAATCTCTGTTAAGCCGGGATGGGAATCACGTGACCTCCAGAGGATTGCAAATCCCAGCATTCCTCACCATCAGCTATGCTAGACAGGGCATATGGGAGTTGCAGTCAGGCCACGGGAGGGGGTTCTACATGATTCCCGTCCCTACTCTAAAGTTTCCTTGGGACAGGAAAGCAGTAGAGCAGGAGTGGGGAACCTTTGGTTCTCCAAATATTTTGTCCCAAAATTCCCATCAGCTTCAGTCAGCATGGCCAATGTAAGGAACTGAGAGATTTGCATTCCAAATTATCCTACACTAGAGATTTATGACATCTGCATAAGAAATAAAATGAAATTAGTTTATCTGCATATAGAAGGGCAAAGAATGAATGGGTATATCCCCAATGAATGGATGTGGCAGTTGATCGAACCACTCCCAGTCCCAGTGGTGGACTAGTGCAGAAAAGGCTTTGAGCTTAGCCAGAGAGTTAATTTGAGCTAGGTTCTGACTGAGGGCTAAACACCCGGAAGGCACCAGATCTCATCTGGTTTTAGAAGCTAAGCAGAGTCAGGCTTGGTTAGTTCTTGAATGGGGGACCACAAAAGAGTACCAAGTGCTGTGGCCTCTATTTCAGAGGAAGGCCATGGAAAACTACCTCTGGATATTCCTTGCTTAAGAAAACACTATGAAATTCATGAGGGGGCCATAAGTTAACAGGCAGCATGAAGGCACACATACATACACAGAGCAGCTTTGACTGCACGCTAGCCTTTATAAGACAGCCCAGATTCAAAGGAAACATTGAAGTTTGGAGCATGCAAAAGAGAAATCATGAAGCCTTACTAAAAATTCCTTTTTTAAAGAAGAAGACAAACCCTAAGGTGACTGTAAGCCCTAGATGAGGTAAAGCCATGTAAAAGAAAACAGTTTGCTTAGATACAGAAAATGTTTTAAGTTCCTAGTGATTTCACTTAAGTTAAACATGTACAAAACATTCTGACCCATGTTCCAAACATCTTGGCATGTTCTAGAAAGAAATTATGCTTCTTCCTCATTGCTGAGTTTGCATGTATGCCATAGCCCTTTGTCGATCAATTGCTGCCGCTCCATGTTTTTTGTAAGAATTCTATATACAATTCGTTTAATTCCTTGTTTGGTTTGGAAACTTGGGCTACCCAACCAGAGTCCACTCAAAACTGTGTCATTAAATCTACCTTAAGATTCTATTCACAAACCCTAAAGGGTTAAAGAAATCCAGACAGCAAATTTGAAAAATGGTGCCCATTTCTAAAGGGAGTACAGTTTTGGAAAATGCATCCTTATTCTCCCCATTGGTGGTCTTCCATCCAAGTAGTAACCAAGGCTGACCTTGCTTAGCTTCCAAGATCAGACAGGATCTGGTGCCTTTAGTGTATTTAGGGAAGAAGCAGATGTTATAATCAGCAACACAGTGTGGTGGATGGCCTAAGACAAATAAATAACGAAGATGTCTTTATCATGCAAAAATAAAATTGCTACAAGGAAAATCAATAAAGAGCAATCAACTGAAAACTTTGGGGCACTGAAATCTGTGTTGGTTATCTGACACAAACTTAAACATACTATGGACATTTCCACACTAGAGGGTTATAG
Organism: Cyclura pinguis; assembly: GCA_030412105.1. NCBI lineage: Eukaryota > Metazoa > Chordata > Lepidosauria > Squamata > Iguanidae > Cyclura > Cyclura pinguis. Next base: position 12,749,379 of record CM059604.1, read on the forward strand.
CACTATGATTCCACTTTCAACATCCTATGGAATCCTGGGGTTTGCAGTTTCGGGAGGGGCCAGCCGGCCCCTCCCGAAACTGCAAACCCCAGGATTCCATAGGATGTTGAAAGTGGAATCATAGTGCTATAACACTCTAGTGCGGAAATGGCCTATGTTTCAGTAGGCTGATATATGCCTAATTCCGTTGCACTGTAGCCATCTTGGGACAGAAAAAGGCTAGCCCAAGAGAGGCTGGCATCCTACCCTGGCTCACATATCCTCTGCCCATTCCAGTCTCCAGGTCCGTTATGGCAAGCAGTGGAGTGACTACGTGGGCGGCTCATCGGGGGACCTGGAAGAGATCTTCCTGCACCCAGGCGAGTCCATCATCCAGGTCTCTGGGAAGTACAAGTGGTACGTTCGTAAACTCGTATTTGTCACCGACAAAGGGCGTTACTTCCCATTTGGGAAAGACACTGGCACCAGCTTTAATGCCGCACCGCTCTACCCTGGCAGCGTCCTGCGTTACTTCTCTGGCAGCTCGGGTTCTCTCATCGACGCCATCGGTTTCCACTGGGACAGCTACCCCACTGTCTGTACCAGCTGTGGGAAGTGAGGGGGCACAAAACAGCAAGAGGCAAGCAATGACAAAGGGAAGGGGGACCTCAGGGGAGAGATGGGGTATCTTTGGCTTCAGCCCCAAGTGGCCATCCTACCCACCCACTCAACCAATCTTCTAGTCTGTTCTCCCCAAGCTTCCCCTCTGTTGTTTCTCAGTGACCCACGTCTTGCCTCAGCCCTGGCCGGCTTCACCAGAGTTTTGTCTCCTCTCAGATGAACAGAACAACCAATCTGCTAGCAATCTGTGTCAACAAATAAAAAGCAAATCTTGAAACAAGTTATAACATGTCTCTTTATTTGTTGTCAACCTACACGTTAACATCATCACCATTACAGTGGGAGCAGAGGTCAAGACTGGCGCCTTCGGACACGGATTTTCTTTAAATGTCATGAGAACTTTCTACCTATTTTGAAACATTGATTTTTATGGTCAGTTGGAGCTGTGCCCAGCACCATTAGGCAGAACGAGACACAGAACGAGTATCATAAAAGGGCCACAAATGTTGTAAGTGTTTGACTTGTCATTGGGCTCTCCCAGGTTCATGTGAAAAAGCACGAGTTCTTGAGATATAGGTCTCTGGGCTTTGCTCATTGTTGTCACCTCCCCATCCACTCGTTCCATTCTTTGGGGAGGAGTTTGTAGTGATTCCTTGGATTTTCACAAGGGCTCTTCCATTTTTTTTTCCAACCAAAGCATGGTTTCCTGAGGTGGTCCTATGGTTTGAAAGGCAATGTTTTACCTCTGAATTTTCATATAATTTTTTAAAAAGAGTTTTGACTATTGTGCCATTTCATTGATACTAGAGTAGTATCACTCAAACAAAATTCTACAAGAGAGAGGAAGCTGCAGAAGAGAACGACACATTTTTGTTACAATATGCCTAGGAACTGAGAAAAAATACTACTGAGGTTGGGAATAAAATGTTGGAGCTGGTGCCAGGAATTGCCAGGAAATTGTCCAGGACAACAGGAGCATTTTTTCCCAAGAATGATCACAACAAATATCACAACCTCCAGCAGCCTCCAACATATCAGCCCTAGTATGGGGAACCCCTTTTTCTATTTTTTACCACTGGCGCATGGCAAAGAGCTCATGGGATTTTTTTGCCCTATGCCAGAATACTTTGGCTGGCTTTGGGGTCTTGGAGAGCTGGTGTCACAGTTAGAAACATGAGCAATGAGAATGGCAGTCCAGAGTTCATACCTGCAGAGCAGTGATGGAGACTCGAGGTGACTGACTCGGACTTAAGTCGCTTCAGTGACTCGACTCAGACTTGACTCGGCAAAAATTACACGCTGACTCGACTCGACTTGAGACTTGCATATTTTTAGTGACTGACTTGCTGCCCTTGGCTCAGTAACACAACACATTCATCCAGAAACCTTACAACTTACTGGTCACATGATGATCTGTCTCAAGCCCAAAGTGTGGACACATTTCCCGGAAGGAACAGCAAATGGGTCAGGCAGTTGGGCTTGAGGTGGGGCTCAGGTCTGCTCAGCAGCCTGTCCCCTCTACGTATAAGAGATTTCTAAAACTTTTCCTAAGAGCAGAAGGCAAGACTTGTGTCCAGAATGCAGGGCACGTTATCTCAGAGAAGAACAGAAAATGTGTTAGGCAACAGGCTTGAGAAGGAAGGATCCTTCCTTATAAAGCTCTTGAAGCTTCAGTAATGGGGAATAAGAAGGATCCTATTCCTCACTTCTGAAAAGCCTCCAGCTTTGCAAAGGAGAAGTAAGAAGGATCCTATTCCCCACTTCTGAAACGGCAGATGGCACAATCACAAAAGCGGAGGGCTGACTCTACTTAAACTGTTAAAACTGACTTTATATGACTCTGGACAGAAATCTGGGATATAGGTTGGGATATAAAGTTGGCTCCTAGACTTGAGACTTGACTTGAAAGTATCTTCAAGGACTTGAGGCTTGACTTGAGACTTGAGACTTGACTTGACACTTGGAGTAAGAGACTTAAATACATCACTGCTGCAGAGTCCAAATTCTCATTAACTTATTTGCACTTCAATCACAACCTGCAGAGACCTTGTTGGTGGCAAGAGAGGACAAAATCCCTGCATAAATGGGTATTTCTGGTCTGTAGGAGCCCGCATGTTGTAGTGGCCGGAGTGTTGGACTAAGATTCTGGGAAACCAGGATGCAAATCCCCCATGAAAGCCCAGTGGGTGACCTTGGGCAAATCACACTCTCTCAATCTAGGAAGAAGGCCATGGCAAACCTCTTCTGAACAAAGTTTGCCAAGAAATCCCAAGGCATAAGTTAGAGTCTACTTGAAGGCACGCATAACAGCTAGCCATGTACAGACTGCACCACAATTTAGCCATATCGAGGGATGGTTGTGACTGAGAATACAGCAGGAACGAGATGAGCTTACTCCTGTCTCCTTTCACACCATTGTTAATAGTGGTGGGGCTTGACATGTGTATTTGCCTTCAAGCAGCCTGTAGACTTAGGGTGACCCTCTGAATTTCATAGGGTTTTCTTAGGCAAGGAATCCTTAGAGGTGGTTTTGCCAGTTCCTTCCTCTGAAATGTAGCCTGCTGCATCTAATGTTCCTTGGTAGTCTCCCATCTGAGTATTAACCAGGGCCGACCTTGCTTAGCTTCCAAGATCAGACGGGATCTGGTGCTTTTGGGGTGTTTAGGCTTAGTAGGGCTTGACATACCAGGTCAAAACTTAAGAGGCAGCCGGAGAAGAGAGAAGGTAGGCGAGGCTGGTTGAAGATCAGAGTTCAGGGAATGGGGTTGGGACTTGGCGGGGGGAGAAAGGATTCAAAACTGAGGCTTGTCTGTGACAGAAAGTAAATAGAGAAAAGCTTCAACAGAGGTAGGATAGTCAGCCAGCGCAGAAGAACTGAATAGGGTTTGGGGGAACTGTGAATGATTAAATAGTTTAGCACTTAATGTGTGATCCAGTTTGTATTAATAAGCTTCTCCTTGTTTATTGTTTTTTACAACTGTGTAAGGCTGTTCCTATTAAATTGTGATAGAGAGTCTGGTCACACTTAGCACAGTGAACCCACAAAACCACCACATCTACTGGTCCTTATAGTGATCACCTTGAGGTCCAAGTACCTGATCCAAGGAGGGGGTTTGAGGGGAAAGGGGGCAAGGAAAGAGCCCAAGGGTTTGGAACTGTGCAGCCAGTCTGGAGAAGGGATCTGTCGCACAGCCCACAGGCGGGCTTCCAGGAGCAATACATGCAAAGATTAAGAAGAGTAAAATGACCGATGAAATACACGTAAAAATATTATTAAGACACCTTTTATCTAAAAAATATAAAACTACCTACAAAGGATAATACAATAACACATAACACAAAACATGCATCTGTGGCTGGCATCTTCAGAGGATGCCAGCCACAGATGCAGGCGAAACATCAGGAGAAAATACTAATAGAAATGGGGGGGGGAGGTGTGATATATCTGTCAACGGGGTATATCCACTCTGTTTTTTATGCAATGAAATTTTCAATAAAATTAAAAAGAAAGAAAGAAAGAAAGAAAATACTAATAGAACACGGCCTCAAAGCCCAGAAAACCCACAACAACTGATGGATTCTGGCCGTGGAAGCCTTCGACTTTACATCATCCTTAATATCTTAAAATATAATCTTCTACCATAGTTAATCTAACCTTATCCATTAGTCAGACCCTCAGGCTCCAGGTGACCTTAAAAACAATATAATCCTTTACCAATTTTTTTGTAATCCATAAGAGAGTCATCTTTTAATAGGATTGTCAATTTATCCATCTCTGTCAAATGCAATAATTTCATCATCCAGTCGTCTTGAGATGGAATCATGGGATCTTTTCACTTTTGAGCATACAGTATTCTTACCACCATGATCCTATAGTATTACTCTCACACAATTCTTATCAGTCTGATGGTTTGACAGACATTTTTAACATCACGTGTCATTTGAACCACAGTTTTATTTATTACAATGAAACTCTCCAACTATGACTCTGCACTAAATGTTGTGTAAGAAGCTGTCTGCAGAAGTGATTTTTCAAAGAAATGAAAAATTGCAGATAAGTATGGTGTCTTTAGTAACAAATGGACTATTGATGGTTCCTTTCTTTTAAAAGAGGACAAAGCAATTGAATTCCTATGCCTTGCAGCTATCTTGATATTAAAGGAATTCAATGTTAAGAGGCATTTTGAATCTTGTCACAAGGACTACTCAATACATTAAGGAGAGCTGCAAATGAACCAGATGAAATCTCTTTTAAATGCTATATATCTGCAGCAAAATGATTTTAGAAAGAATGTTGAGAAGAATGTGTCTGCTGTAAGAGCAGCTATAATATTGCTAGATGTAGTGCCAATACAGTGGGAGATATTACTGATGGTGAGTTTGTTAAAAAGTTCATGGTTACAATATTGACAGAAATGTGTCTTCATAGCAGATCTTGTATTAGATGTGTCAGTTCATCTGCATCTACGATCACCAGGTCTGTTGAACTAACAGAAGACTGTATACCACACTGACTGTTGTGGCAAAAACTCTGAATATTTTTCTTCCACATTAGATGATCGCCACTGCTGAGCTACTTATTCTTATGTGGGCCTGTAGTGAGCTAGATTTCTGGATGAATGGTGAGGAGTGTTTAACAGGCTCTCACAAGTGCCCTATACAGTAGACCTTCCACTTTTGTGGGGGTTGGACAGCAAGACCCCTGCAAAAGTGGAAAAATAAAAATAAAAATTGTGCATGCTATTTTTTTTAACTTGAGAGAACACTTCTTTAGGATTCTCTAGATCCTCTAGTGCAACTCTATCATCCACTTTCTGCAGAGGTTGACCACAGAGTTGCACTGTAGGACCTAGGGATTTCTAAAGAAAACATATTAGTCAAATCCGTAAGTCATTAAATCAGTGAAAGAGAAACCAGCGAATGTGAAGGCCTGACCGTACATGCGTTTCATATGCTTAAGAATTTATAGCATAGTAAATGGACATTTGCTAGTTAACCAAACAGGCTATTAACAATAACAATGCAGCTTTTCCAGAAGTTGCAACTAGTCTGTGCAAGATGAGTTCATGCCGTAGAGATAAGAATGTGCTGCTTTGGAATTCCTGGGCAACTGTTTCTTTGTAGAAGGGATGTCTGGTTTAAAGCCAACAAGTGCCCAGGTAAGTACACCTATAGTGTCACAAACATGGGGTTACAAACAAAAGCATGGTCAAGCTAGTCCAAGGTTCAAAGGGCAAAATCAATCCTGAGCAGAGTCCGGAGCTGAGGGGGGATTTCTAGACAGATGAGTCTGAAGATCAGAGATCCAGGAGGCCAGAAATGTCAGAGGAGGTTGCAGAAAGGTTTGGGAGCTGTTTTGTTCTTTAGCAGTAAAATAACTTGGGACACAGCTAATTTATAACCAATTGTTCATCATCCCAGCTGGCCTCATTATCCCAGCATCCAGCATTTCATGTGGAGCAGGGTGTTGTCTGATGACTACAATGATCTCTTCCTCCTCCATTGATGTGCTACCTGCCTCCCGAAACTGGGGCTCAAGGTGGCTTACCATTTAAAAGACAATAAGCTAAAGACGTACAAAAGGTGACTGTTCAAACAGGGTTAAACGATCGAAATGGTTTAAAACAACGCTTCAAAAGATAAAATGCTATTTCTTTAACCCTCCATAGCTCAAGAGGGTCAAGGGCCTCTGCCTCTTGATGGGATGGACGCTGCCTCTACCAGGGCCACAGGGGCTCTGCCAGCCTCCTCTGACTCCAGCCGAAGGCCTTCATCATCACTCTCCTCTTCCCTTTCTTCATCCAAGGAGGCTTCTTCCATAGAGGACATGAGGGTGATCTGTTTCTTGGCTTGTGGAGGTGTCAGCACTTTCAAGAACAAGGGCAGAAAGGTATTTAAGGATCAAAATAAAGTCAGGTCAGTGGTCTGGTCCTGTAGTGGTACAGTTGGCCGTAATCCAGCTGAGGAACTTGGTCTGTGGAGCGACGTCTGGCAGATCATGAGGAGCCGGGTGAACAACAACCGTCATGAAGGACCAGTTCAGTCAGCTGAAAAGACATAAGAGATTTCTGCCTAAAGGTTTTATTAACGTCTCTTTGTAAACAATAAACTATCATGTTATTGCACATGTGACTTCAATTCACTTTGACAGACCCAACTGAAGCTGGGATCTTAATGGATCAGAACCCCAGAGCTATTACAGCAGAATAGATTTCACCTTCAGAATTACAGAGGAGTTGTGTGCACTGCAGAGTTTACAAACATATCCCTGAAGGTGAGTAAATCTTAGCCTGAACTGATTAAACTGAGAAACACGATCATTGGTGGTATATAAAATCTGGTGGGAAGTAAAACTGGTGTCGCTGCAAAGACCAATCAGTTAAATATACATTTAACTGAAGTTAAATGTGTATTTCCCATGCAATTTCACTGCATCATTAACCAGCAAGCCTTGCATAGCAAGATTCTCCAGTGGGACACTGTGATGCATGTTGTTGTATGGAGCATTAATTAACTCAGGCATCATGACTTTCCGTCATTTCCAGTTTCAAAATATCTCTCAAAGAGAAATGCAGAAGAGGGAGATGAGTTTGTACCACTTCAGAAGTTGAATAGCTCAGCAAAGGCTAAGTCTTCAAACCTCTTTTTTTAGACTTCATCTTGGAGAGGGAGAGCCAGCATTGGATTATGACTCTGAGCATTGGATTATGACTCTGGAGACCAAGTTTCAAATCCCTGCTCAACCACGGCAACCCACTGGGTGACCTTGAGCAAGTCACACTCTCTCAGTCTCAGAGGAAAGCAAAGGCAAACCCCTTCTGAACAAATCTTGCCGAGGACACCCAAGGTTCGCCTTACGGTTGCCATAAGTCAGCAATGACTTGAAGGCATACAAGAACAGCATGGAGAGAAGAGAAGGTCAAGATGTACTTTCTAACCCTGAGTGGATGGTTAATTAACTTTCTTAACTGATACTAAAGAGCATCTAACACTTTGAAACCAAGTTGGCAGGAGAAAAGAAAGCATTTGTCCTGAGATGAAAGACCTTGAGGCAAAGTTAAACTTGTTTACAGGGAAAGTTAGTGCAGGTAACTTTGCAAACATTTCATTCTGCAGTGAAACTAAAATTGAGAAAGGCAGGAATTCACAATTCCATCTCAAAAGGTATGTCAAAGCACTGAAGAGATTCACTAACATCCATAAGCATGGAAAACAAAGAAGAATGTTTCAAAGCCATTTCAAGCGGCACCAGAAGATGGCCAAGTGATTTTTCTTTCACTAGAACCCACTAATTGATTTAGAGTTGGTCAAACTGAATTCTTAGCACAGGAAGGCAAATATGATTAATATGTGATGCAGAGAGAAGATGTTAGGGAAAAAAGGTGATTTTATTCTTCAAAGTAGCCCAACAGGTTTCAGCATGAAAATATGATTATAGCCCTCCTCAAGTGCTGTTGAAAGAAAACAGGACAATACATAGGCAATTGAAAAATCAATTATATTTACATTTAACTTATATTACATATAAATTGCCTCAGTTTGATAAAGGGATTCTAAAAAGAGTGTCTCACACTCATTTTTAAAGAATCCCTGCAGGTTGGTTTTAAAGTTGTAATGTAAGTATTATTTTGTATCTATACAAAGATTTTTTTTCTTAATATACAGTTTCCAAATTGAGACCATTTATATGTTATATTTTGTAGTTTAACTGTACATATAATTGATTTTACAAACTGTAACTTGATTCTTATTATACTTACTGTTACCTACGTATTGTCCCTTTTTCTTTCAACAGCCCTTGAGGAAAGCCATAAATATAGCTCAAGCTGAAATGCATTGAGCTATTTTCAATAATAAAATCATATTTTATTCAACATCCTGAGATTTTATCTCTCCTCTACATCATATTTATTGCATATTTCCCATCCCTTTTGTTTAAATGTGATCAATAGGTATCACTGAAATATGTTGGGATAAATCTCATCAAACAATCAATCACCTTATTTATACCCCTCCTTTTCACCAAATGCATAATTTACAGTTGGAATTTGGTGATCAAGAGGTGTAACCTGTCCCAAGGAAATAGACCAAATAAGAAAGGAGGTGGAATAACATTATATGTCAAGGATGTATAGCCAACACCTACTGAGAAAGATCCATGCATTAAAGCATGAAAAATAGGTTGAGGGCACATGGGTAAAATTTAAAGGGGAGGGAAACAACAGTGACATCACTGTGGGGGTACATTACAGACTCCCCAAGCTAGACTAGAGACTTGGATGGTGCCTTCTTAGAACAAATGACCAAACGTTCAAAAACGAGACATAGAATAGTAATGGAAGACTTCAGCCACCTTGATGTTTGTTAGAAGTCAAACTCTGCAAAGAATGAGACGTCATGAATCAGATGATGATGTGTTTATTAGAGAAATTAAGGTAAAATATAGTTGTGATGTAACTATAATAAGGTGAGTGATCTCTTTGAGGGTGGGAGCACGGAATATTGGGAGTGACTGCTGATTGGCTAAATGGGATGTTTAAAAGGCAAGTCTGTAAGACAGTCAGAGTGAGAGATCTGAGTCTCGCTATTTCCGCACTAACCTGTTATAGTGCTATTATTCCACTTTCAACATCCTATGGAATCCTGGGGTTTGCAGTTTAGGGAGGAGCCTGAAATGGCCTTTATAAGAGTTAGACCATTTCTGCACTACACAGTTACAGTGCTATTATTCTGCTTTCAACATCCTCTTAAATCCTGGGGTTTGCAGGAGGGGCATTTAGCATTCTCAGCTAGAGAGCTCTTTGGCCTCGGTAAACTAGAAATCCCAGAATTCCACAGGATGTTGAAAGTGGAATAATAGCACTATAACCATGTAGGGCAGAAAGGTCATCAGTCAGGGGGAGAGACAGGACAATTAGATTTAGCTAAATTATCAGGAAAGTAGGAAAGAATTAGTAGAATGAATTAGGATTCAGGTCTGTTCAATAAATAATCTTTAATTCTTTGCTGCATTTTGTTTAATAAACTATTTTTGTATTATACACCTATGCCTCCAGGAATACTACAATAGCACTATTGGCTGAGTTTGGACACACTACGTATGTGTTAACAGCAATGGTTCAAAGGGGTATTAGCCAGTGGTGGGATTATAAAGCATAAAATTTTACACAGGAACCATCTAGAAGATCCCCGCATATGGTGGAGACATATCAATGGGGCCAAGTGGGGGTTCCCACATTTGGTGGCAATGGTGGGATAAGTAGAAGTCCTCACAGTCACACATGGAATTTCTGTTTGTCATGTCATGGACTCCAGAGACAGTGTAGTTTAGTGATTAGACTCTAATTACTGGAAGGACAAATGAGGATCCGGGAGTCATAGGTTCAAATCTCCACTAAGCCATTAAAACTCATTGCATGACCATCAGCCAGTTTCTCTTGCAATTTAAGCTATCTCACAAAGTTGTTGTCAACATGACAAGTGCATCACAGGGGTGGAGATATCCAATTTCCTAGAAGAAAGGATGGAATACGTAGAATGAATAAAATGCCCAGGAGCCCTTCCCTAACTTGTTTCCCTAATGTGTTGGTTGGTTGGGTAAAATCAAATAAGGAACTTGCTGACCATGTCAGTTCTCTGCTTGTGTTTCAGGGGCGCATTCTTTTAAACAGATCTTCAGAATCCCTCTCCCTCCGGATTGTGTAAGCTTCAGCTATTTGTACAGGTTAACGCTCACTTACAACACCTCCAGATGGCGATGTTTGGCCACAAGAAACAAAGGAAAAGGTTTCTGTGCTCACCATTCATAGACCTCCCTCCTCCTGTGTGCCTTTTGTATGGGAGAAGGGCCAGAAGACTATTGTAATGAGGAGATCGGCGTTATACTTCATCTCTACCCATGCCCAAAAAGCGACGGAGTTAGACGTCACACATGTTTGGCAAGCACTGTTAGTTACTGGGACAGTAGGAGCCTGAGAATTAAGGAGGAATTGGGCCATTTCTGCACTAGACTGTTCTAGTGCTATTATTCCACTTTCAACATCCTATGGAATCCTGGGAACCCTTTGAGGCCCCCCCTAAACTGCAAACCCCAGGATTCCATTGGATGTTGAAAGCGGAATAATAGCACTATAACAATCTAGTGCGGAAACGGCCCTTGTCTTCTTAGGCTTCAATTGGTATAAACAGCTGCACCTGGGCAAAGTCCAAGGACAGTTGGTAAAGCGCTGGGAACATGACTTTCAAAGAAAGTGTGATGGATGATCTGTCATAAAGTCTAGACACACAGGTGGACTGATTAGGAGAGAGGCGTAAAATCCCACAAGGACCAAAGGGCTTTGCATATATAAATCTGACTCCCTGGGCTCAGCAAGCTTCAGCACAGACTTCGGACTGTCGTGGTGTGTTGCACTTGTGGGCCAGTGAGGAGTTCTTTTTGCTGCTCTACCAGGACTCCTAGCAGCTGAACGGAGAATGTTAGACTGTCCAAATGCTTTTTCTGTATCCTTGCCTATGCAAGTTGGCAATAAAGCTTTAAACCTTTCCCACAGGCATGGTTATTGCTCCTGAGCCTAGAAGAATGACAGTCATCCCTCCACATTTGCTAGGGTTAAGGGCACAGGACCCCTGTGAATGTGGAAAAACTGTGAATAGGTCTAGGCCCTCCCAAACCATATTTGACACACACAAAAAGTATGATCGCCATATTCAACCCACCATGGATTCCTTTGAGGCATCAGGGTTCCTTCACAAGGCAGAAGTGGGTGGCTGGTGGGCCATACTGCCACCTCCACTGCTGCCCCACATCATTCTTAATGGGGACTTACAAACTTTGTTTGCAGTTTCTGAGTCTTAAGAGGCTTGCAGTCGCTATTAAAAATGGCATAGGGAGGCAGCAAAGGTGACAGCAAATAACCTCTGAATAATCAATTCCACAAAAAAGTGAAACCCACAAATGTGGAGGACTGACTGTACTTGCTTTTGGCAAAACATCTTCCAGCTGTTGGAATATAGACAAGACTTACAAATTCAATCATTATAGGGTTAATTGTGTATTAGTGAGACAGAAAGGACCTTCAGCTGTAAATGTTATTTGTGGCAGCTGTGAAGCCTCTATAAGAGTAGTGTTTTATTTAGTGAGTTTATCTGCTCTGCTGTTGCCATTTGTCTTTGTATAGTATCCTGTTTGATCTTGCTTTATTGTGGTATTTTGTAGTTTGATATATTTTGTATTTTTCTATTTTTGCTTGCCTATATTGCTCATGTTCATGTTAACTTTTTTGACTATGTTTTTCCTTCTGTATATTGTCTTTATATAAATACCTATGTTTGCTATTTTTCTCTTTAATTAGAATAGATAAAAGAATTATTTTTATTACCTATTTGTCTTCTGAATTTCTGTTTTACAACACCAGCCGCATTTATTCCTTGTGCCTAGAACAGGGGGACCTGCATGTCTCAATGTTTTGACCGACCACATCGATCAGCCCATCCGCACATGGCAAGGGATGGCAGGGATTTTGCTACAAAACATCTGAAGGGCCAAAGATTCCCCAGGCTTTGACTGGAACTATTGTCCTTGCTTGATTACAGCTGACTACAAGAGTTTTGCCTCTCTTCTTTCGGCTGAACTCCCAGGCAGGTATTGTTTACATGTAACCTTGCTTCTTAGTCACCCCGGATGGTTCTGAGTGGTGTGGCAAAATGAGGGCTTTAACCCCCTCATAAGAATTTTTCCCCACTCAATGAAATTTTTCTTCAGCCCCCAAATTTCTAACACTGCAATGACTTATTTCAGCAACATTGCAGTTAACTTCAGTCTCCAGATTTGTAACACGGCAGCAATCCTTTGTCATTACTGCCATTCTGAAAGTATGAGTGAGCCAGGGATGCAGCTACTGAGGCCATTTCCACACTAGCCTGTTATAGCGCGATGATTCCACTTTCAACCTCCTCTGGAATCCTGGGGTTTGCAGTTTCGGGAGGGGCCGCCTGGCCCCTCCCGAAACTGCAAACCCCAGGGTGCCAGAGGAGGTTGAAAGTGGAATCATCGCGCTATAACAGGCTAGTGCGGAAATGACCTGAGACAGAAGGAAAAAGTGAAGGCATTGCTTCTCCGGTAAGAATTCTGCCTCCTCTCAGTGAAATTTTCTTTGGTCCCCAAATTTCTAGCATTGCAGAGAGTGAGACGCTGAAAATGATTCACAGGTAGGACTCTTCTGTTATTCTGTTCACATTTGCTTGCCCTTTTCTTTGTGCGGGGGAGCCAGTGCCTTCATTTTGGACCTCCACAGCTACCCTCTGGTGGTTCTTCTTTCTTTAATTCTTATAGCAGCCATCCTGTGAGGCACGTACAGGTGGGCCCAAAGTCACAGAAGGAGCTTCATGGCTAAGAAGAATTTTATCTAAATCTTCTGTTCTCCAAGCTATAATCATACGCAGCTCCCTAAGCCATTGCTGATCGGGCTTGGTTTGCATACATTTTACTATCTTTGTTGTCCTCTTCTGAACATGCTGCCTCCACGAACAGATGTGGCAGGTGGCTCCCAGGAACGTGAATTCACATGACCAGTGTCATGTTATCATTAGGTTATCATTAGGCTGCCAGACCTCAGGGCCTGGCTCCGAGCCTTTAGTTGTCATGGATCATCTCCAGCTGGAAGATGAGGGTACCAACGGGGGAGCTCGGCTCCAGGCAAGAGGAAAGGGCTCTGTGCAAATCTCCAGCTCACCTAAGAGAACAGCAGCTTGCTATGATTTGTAAAGCTTAACAAAGTTGTCACAGCAAATTGGAAAGACGGGGTGGAGAGGGGGAATCTACAGATTTACTTTGCTTCCTCCTCCTTTCTCAGTAGGCATGGTGCCAGGGCTCACCTTTAGCTCTGCTCTGAATCCACCTTCTGGCTAGAGGCAAGGAGCTAGATTAAATGGTCCTTCACCCCAAGTAGATCAAAAGCAATACCATCTCATCTTGATCTGGGGTCAAACCTTTTATCTAAGGTTTAGGTCTTCATTTCCAAACCAGAAAATATGTTCTTCTTCCATAGGATGTTGAAAGTGGAATAATAGCTCTGTAACAGTCTAGTGCGGAAAGGGCCCTTGTCTTCTCAGGCTTCAATTGGTATAAACAGCTGCACCTGGGGTGATGTCCAAGGACAGTTGAAAAGTGCTTTGAGGCTGCTCTCTAAACTGCAAACCCCAGGATTCCATAGGATGTTGAAAGTGGAATAATAGCACTATAACAGTCTAGTGTAGAAATGGCCCTAATGTACAACACTTAACAGCATTACCAGGAGTCAGTTTTTGGCCTAGAAACGTCTGGGCTTGGAACAATCCTGAACTGGCAGCCCTAATTACTAATGCCCAGCTGAATCTCTAGCAACATTTTCTTACGTCTCCAGCTTTTCTCAGCTCCCTTCCTTAGACAGTTTTGCCAAAGTTGCTAGTAAAAGCCCCAGAGCCTAGATGTTTCCTTTAAAAAGAATGAAGCTATTCATCACTGAGCAATAAGTCACTGCTCAAATAGGGATGGCTTCAAGATGTTGTTATAGTCATTCTAAGAGAAGCAACTTTCCTCACTCTGAAAATTCCTGATCCGAAGCTATGGAAGGTACATTTAGCTTCAGCCTTTCTGCCCCTCAATGTGACCTTTCTGTTTTTCCTTCAGGGCTTTGGACATTTTCTAAAATCAGGACCTCTGCAGTATCACACTGCAATGCGCCTGCCTTTCTTCTTTATTTAAAGCATTCATATAACCAGTTCTTGGCTGGAAAGGCTCCCAGAGCAGCTTATAGATCCATTAAGGCAACCACACCAAACAGTTTTCGCCTTCAGGCTTACAGTCTAACAAGACGTGAAAAAAAGAAAAGAAATGAATGGGGCGGAAAGGGAAAAACAAGAAAACTCAGACACCAGCTGTTAACTTTATAGGGTTCTTATAATGACAAGCTCCAGTGGAAACAAGCAGCACAGAGCTCAAAAGCAGGCCTTTGCAAACATCCAAGAAGTTGCCCAGTAACCTGAATTTTCAGAAAAGGCTGTAATTAACACGTTCAGAGAAGTTGTTGGTCTTACTCCACTCACTGCAGGCATGCCTTCCCTGATGTGCCAGCTCAAGGTCAGCTTTTTCCGTGGCAGCTGAAACTAGTAGCACAGATGTCAATTTTATGCCATTTCCGCACTAGACTATTATAGCGTTATTATTCCACTTTCAACATCCTATGGAATCCTGGAGTTTGCAGTTTGGGGAGGGGCCTAGTGCTATAACAGTCTAGTGTGGAAATGGCCTTAGTCTGCATTTCAAAAGAACTACCTAAATTGCTGAACCTTATTCCCCAATACAGGCATGGTAACTTTGTTAACTACTTCAAAGCTCAGACTAGCAGCCAGAATGGATTTACCACTTCTCTGACGTTGGAGCTACCAGCTGCTACTCTTTTTTGGGCCAGAAATGTCCTGAAATGGTAGCTACCATTCCTCACAGTGATGACTGATGGAGACTCCCTAAAGAATGCCCAGTGGCCAGTGTGAGCAAAGTCTGACCCTCCAGAGCTGCAGTCCTTGCCAGCATATGGTGAAGGACAGCTATTAAAAAATATTAATAGTGGGAGAAGATTATTTTTTTCTTTTTTCTTTTTTAAAGTAATGTCATCTGCAATCTGAACTAGGAAAAGCTGGAATTTATATTTTAAATATTTTCTTCGGCTCCATTCTCTTTTGTTTTCCTAGTTTAGTTTAGCATTTTGTGCATAACATATAGCACTGCTCTTTGTTCATTTTTATTGATGTATACTTATTTGTGTTTGTAATTTGCTGTCATTTTCTTACTCTGACTTATTTTCTTTTTTTCTTTTTCTTTTTGGTTTGATTTAGTTTGTATGTAAGTGTACAATATCTAATATTTAATAAAATTATTTTTATCTAATAAAATTATTTTTTTAAAAAAAGAGACCACAAGAACCATCCAGTCCAACCTCCTGCCATGCATGAATGCACAATCAAAGTAGTTCTGACCGACAGCCATCCAGCCTCTTTTTAAAAACCTCTAAAGAAAGAAACTCCATCACACTTCAAGGCGGTAGCATATTCCACAACGGAAATGCTCTTATTGTCAGGAAGTTCTTCCTAATGTTTTGATGGAATCTCTTTTCAAGGCCTTCATTTCACTTCCACATTTCCGGATTGTTCCTGAACGATGCCAATGACCCATCTCCCCTGGAGAATAGGGCAGCTCTCATTCTTTGAGGAAAAGAGACAGTCACAGACAGTTCTAGACTGTCAAGCACCAAACCAGCCACCAGTGAACAACTACCATTAGCAAATTTGATGTGTCACCCATCCCGTTCCACAGCACCATGCTGTATCTTGCCATGTTGCACAGGTGATTTTTCCAATAAACTTTGATTCCTCATCTGGATGTAGCTGTGGTCTTTCCTTCTATACCTCACCTCCACTACTTATCTGATTTTTAGAGTGGCTCAATAAAATATTCATCTCTACAAGAATGACATGGGAAATCACTTGGAGAATCTGGACCTAACTTGATTTACTTGTGAAAGTACATTTTCTTATCTCTGTAGATTTTATAAGCTTCCTTCATTTTGGACATTTTCCCTCAAAGTTGCTCTCAGCACTCCTGACCAGAGGCAACACGTGAACATTTTCATAGTTGCTCTTCAGCTTTGCTCCCTTAATGGGGCTTTGTCTCCTTTAGGCCTTTTTTGGATAGTTTTTTTAAATTAGTATTTTCCAAAAACCTCTGGACATGTTTCAGCTTGTCCATATCCCTCCTGAACTGTGGTGCCCAGACCTGGACACAGTATTCCAGGTGAAGTCTGACCAAAGCAGAAGAGAGTGGTACTATTACTTCTCTTGACCTAGATACTATACTTCTATTGATGCAGCCTAGAATTGCATTGGCTCTTTAAACTGCCACATCACACTGCTGACTCATGTTCAGCTTGTGGTCTACTAAAACTCCTAGATCTCTTTCACATGTACTGTGGGCAAGCCAGGTGTTGCCCATCTTATATCTGTGCATTTCATTTTTTTTCTGCCCAAGTGTAACACCTTATATTTTTCCCTGGTGCAATTCATTCAGATCAAAGTGAAATATGTGGATTATTCCTCCTCACTTACTTGGGAAGATTGATAATGACCATTTAATCTAGCCCACTTGCTTCTAGCTAGGACATAGATTTGGAGCAGAGCAGAGAGTGAGCCCTCTACAACAAGTGGGAGAGAATTGGAAACTAATTAAGTAAATTCATAGGCCAGCTGGAAAGTATTTGCAAGTTGCTTCAACAAATCAATTAATCTTTGCAGATTGCAGCAAGCTGGTGCTATCCTAGCTGATCTGGAGTTTCGCATCCAGCCCTTGCTTCTTGTCTGCAGATGAGCTCCTCAGTACTAAGCCACTCCAAACCTTCATCTTCTGCCTGGAGATGTCCCAAGATAACCAGAGACTTGGAGCAGGGCCTGAAAGCTGACAAGTCTGTCCGCTACCTGAACAGCAGACGGAGGCCATTTCTGCACTAGCCTGTTATTGTGCTATTATTCCACTTTCAACATCCTCAAAGGCCCCTCTCTAAACTGCAGACCCCAGGATTCAATAGGATGTTGGAAGTGGAATAATAGCACTGTAACAGTCCAGTGCAATATTTCTAAAAATAAAATAAAATAGGAATACAAATACACCTTTGACTTCCAGCTCCCCAGAGAATAGTAGTTAATTATCCTTAGTTATATCTGCTCTCCTTTCTTTATCTACCTAAGTCTATATTTGTAACAATTAAAAGAAACTTTATCCACTATAGCACAATTGCTTCAGTGTTAATATAAAGTTTCTTAAAACATTTCAAATGTATTGTTCAACCATAATAAATCTAACTTTATCAATTAATCAAACATTCTTGTTGCATGTATCCCTTCCGTTGACTTCAAAAGCAATATAGCGCTTTCCCAATGTTTTTGTAATCCATAAGAGAGCCATCTCTTAATAATGTCATCATTTTGTTCATCTCTGCCATATCCAGTAGCTTCATCATCCAGTTTTCTTGGGATGCTATCGAGGGATCTTTCCACTTCTAAGCATTCAGTATTTTCGCTGCCACAGCCATTTATTGTATGACTCTTACACAGTTCTTTTCAATCTGCCTATTTATCAGTCCCAACAGGAACAGTCCTGGTAATAGCTGAATCACTGGATCCCCCCACCTTTTTTTAAACAGTCTTCCTCTCTGCTATTTCCTGGCAAGCTACCTTGAATGCCCCAGTCTGTGACCAGTTGGCTTGGGCCAGAAAAAGGTCCCCAAACTTTCTCTCTCAACAATTGATGGGGTTTTCATCCTCTGTGAGGGACTGTGGCCTCTGAGGGTAAGTGTAGGAGAGCCAAAGACTCAAAGAGGATGGTGGCCTTTGTTTACACAGAGTCATCCTTTCCTTCTCCCAACCTCAAGGTCCGCTATGGCAATGAGTGGAGCAACTATGAGGGTGGCCAAAGCAGGACCCTGACAGAAGTGATCCTGGAGAAGGGTGAGACTATCACCCAAGTCTCTGGGTCAACCGATGACTACGTCCGTTCCCTGGAATTCACCACCAACTGCAGGCGCACCTTGGTCTTTGGAAACTTCAAGCCCTTCCGAGCAGTCCCGCTCTACCCAGGCACCATCCTGTGCTACTTCAGTGGCCAGAGCGGCAACTACGTCGATGCCATCGCTTTCCATTGGGACATTTACCCCCAGGGTGGGAGACGCCAGGAAGGAGCCGCAGAGTAAGGGAGAAGCTGCTGAGGGCCACAAGCGGAAGGCGATCATTCTTCTCCAATATGTTTTTTAATATTGTTGCCAGATGAAGAAGCCAGTGCAGCTTTGAAAGCTTGCATGATGTATTTTGTGCATTTTAGTTGGCCCAATAAAGATATTGCTGTTTTACCGATATTATTTTTTGTTGTATATGGCTAGATGGGCAATCTGTTCTCTTCACTCCTCCCTTTGAGCTTCACCCTCCCTTTCTTCCATCAGGCAAGAGGATCACTCAAGCTTCTCATCAGCACCAGTCAGTACGAAGCACATTTGAAAGAAAGTTCCAGCATATTTTAATTCATTGCATATCTTACCAAAAAAAAAAAACATGATAGGAAAGAATCTGTACAAATTGTTTAAATCTGACACTTGATATAAGGAAAGGTCTCTTATAGCATGTTGTATATGTTGCTTTTAGGTCTGAATGGATGCTATAGCTATACTCCACACAGGATTTGCTTTATCAGAATTTATCAAAAGCATGAGCTGTCATCCAAGGGTCCCTCAGTCAGATCCTTCCTCTGCCTCACACTCAGTACATAGCCTTAGTCAAGTTGTTTGCTTATAGCCTCCATCCCCCATCTGCAAAATGGAGATTAAAAACACTGCCCTGCCTTACAGGACTGTTGTTAGGAAAGCTGAAATAATGTGTTTGAAGCACACTGAATGCTCTAAAGTGCTGCATGAGTGGGAATCTCTAAAAATGAAATCATTATACACCAAATAAGGAAAACTCATAGAGTTTTTGGGAAGGTGAAGAGGAAGACAGTATCAGCCAAAGACCTGAAATTTCAGTTAAATGGTGGGAAGAGGGGGAGACCAAAAGTTACACAATTTCTGAACAAAAATGGCTGCCAAATGAACAGCAGAACAATAGTCAAGGCTAGAAGTGCCAACCTGCCGTATCTTGACCATTTCTTAACAGATCTGCCTGAACTTTGATCACAATGTGAGATTAAATGCATCAATATTTAATGCCAGATTTCAGAAAGTGTGGACAAATCCAGAAGTTATTTGTATCGAAAACATTTAAAACTGACATCCTGCATCAGTAAGATGGAGCACAGCTTTATGCTCCCAGCGCTGTATGGCAATCATACTTTGGCACCTCATTGGAGAACTGCAACATTGCTAAGTCAAATGTGTGTACTGCATGGATGCACATCAGTGTGCATTGTGCAACAACAGAGCCTCAAGCTTAACTTCGCTATTACAACCTTGAGCTGAAGAATGCCATTCCACATTTGACAAAATGTCCAACTGCTTCCATAGGTGAACATATACATGCATGGATATGTCAGCCAAGTTCCTAACTAAGGGGCATCTCCTGGTGCAACACCCTCCCCATCTTGCCACTACAAGCAATGGATGGCTGTTCTCCTATTGATCAGCGCTCAGAAGACTGACATTTCCATCCTTCTCCTATCAGTGACCTCCAGGGCAAAATCAGAAGTGCAAAATCAACTGTCCCAGTTCTTCCTCACACCAGAGATTGCTGGAAAGAGGGGGTAGAAACATCAGCCGGCTGCACCTCCAATCAACAGGAGAACAGACCTCCAGCAGCGCCTGCCCAAAAAAGCAGGATTGGAGGACTTCTATGATCTTGACAATAGTGCCACAATCACGAATATATTGGGACTGTGACTATGAATCAGTAAGAAATCTAAATTATCTATCTATTAACTGAGATAGTGAATTCCAACCATCACCAATGTGATGCAAGTCCACAGCTTCAGGTGGCCGTATAGAAAGGACCATTTTCTTTCCTGCTTTCTTTCTTTTGAAAGCATCATGTTCCTGAAGAGCTATTCAATCAAGATCATGTTTGAAGATAATGAACCTATAAAAGTAAGCCCACAGGCCTTGAAGTTACCACCCACAGTTTTCACCAGAATAATAGTATATAAGCGTCAGACACACAGGCCAACAGGTCACAAATTTCCCCCACTACAGTTGTTGAGATCTACTGTATTGCAGTTGTTGAGATCCATTGTAGTTCAACATTGAGATCCACTGTATTTCTACTTAAAATATTAAATAATTCTAAGCTAGTATCCCACCATGCAAATTAGCATACACAAATCACTACTCACTTTTGTCCTCTTAAATGGCTTAGCTTTTAGAGACACTCTTTATTACCATTCACATCACATCACAGTGGGGAATTAAATCAGGGAACACTTTTAAAATGTTGGCAGCTCCCCAGACCAAAGCAGAACCAGCAATTCAAGGATATTTGGGTAGCTCTCCAACAGAGCAGCAATAGTTTGATAGAAGAGACCCAGATTGACAGAGATTATGCTTGGCATTTTTAACTTGAAGGGGAAGTCTGTCATTTCAGATAGCAACCCTTTCCATTGCTCCTCAGTGTGGCCTTTTCATCTGTAGGCTTTTGGACATTTTCTTAAATTGGGGGCACTGTGGTATCATTTTACACTGCTGTTGGATTCATTTTTAATTGCTTGATTTATCGCTTACAGCAATTATACAGTTGCTCTGCAGTTAGGACAGCTTCCAAAGAAGCTTACAGATCAAAACAAAGCACAGTGGACCTTGCCTTCATGTTTACAATCTAACACAGAAAGTAAAAAGACCAAGAAAGGAAAAGGAAAAGGCAAACAAGACACCGATTCTTCACATCAGTTTTAATATAATACGCTTGAGATGTCAATGAGCCGTGATGGAAATGGGAAACCGACAGGTTAGAAACAGATCTCATCAGGCCTCCAAGAAACTTAAGGAGTTTCAACCCTAAGGTTGAACCACTCTCACTGTCAAGAAGTTCCTTCTAATTTGTGGTCAAAATCTACCCTCCTGTAACTTCAAACCATTAGACCTACTTCTACGCTCTGAGGCAGCAGAGAACAATTGTATACCTTCCTTCCTCTTTGTAGCAGCCCTAGAGTTATTTAAAGATATTTAAAGAGGATAGTCATATCTCCCCTCAGTCTTCGTCCCCAAGCTGAACATGTCCAGATCCTTCAACCTCTCTTTATATGTTTAGTTCTCCATATTTCTTATCACCCTCGTTGCCCTTCTCTGAACTCACTCCAACTGGTCTATATCCTTCCTAAAATGAAGTGCCCAGAACTGAATGCGGTACCGCAGGTGAGGCCTGACAAACGTAGATTATTACTTCCCTTATTTTGAAAACTATGGCTTTCCCATCCACGTACTAACCAGGCCTGACCCTGCCTAGCTTCCAACCAGACGAGATTAGGCACGTTCAGGGCGATACGGCAAGAAGGCAAGAACTCAAAGAAGGAAGAATTATACGTCATTGGTTGTTACATAGACAACTTAGGGAGACAACTTAGGCCCACACCCCAGAATATGGGATTTTGGGCATCTTGTTCAGTTTTTATAAAAGGAAAAGCTTTCCTACCCTCAAATAGAAAATGTCCCTTATAGGGCTAGCAGGTATCCTTTATTGTAAGAGACAGGATTTCTAGCCCTCAAATAAGGGATGTCCTTATAATAATTAGGGACGCATGGCAACCCTAAACACAGTTTCAAATTTCACTGCTTCATTTGCATTCCCTCTTCCAAACCCTCCAAACATTGTGCAATTTGATTTTTTTACGATCAAATTATAAATACTACACAGTACTCTATAGCAGGTTCCACTCAGAGAAAAGTAGGAGATTAAATCAATCCATCAATCAAAATCAGTCATTGTTCAGCATCCTTTCTAACATTATTTCAACAGGCTTAATAATAGTCCTGTAAGGTAGGCCAGTATTACAGTCATCCCTCCATATTTGCTAAGGTTAGGGGCACAGGACTCCCATGAAAGTAGAAAAACCGTGAATAACTCTAAGCCCTCCTAGGCCGTATTTGACACACAAAAAGTATGATCATCATATTCAACCCACCATGGATTTCTTTGAGGCATTAGGGTTCCTTCACAAGGCAGAAGTGGGTGGCTGGTGGGGCTTACCGCCACCTCCACTGCTGCTCCACACCATTTTTAATGGGAACTTACAAGCCTTCTTTGCAGTTTCTCAGTCTCATGAAGCTTGCAGTCCCTATTAAAAATGGCATAGGGAGGCAGAAGAGATGACAGCAAATAATCTATGAATAATAAAATCCACAAAAGTGAAACCTGCAAATGTGGAGCGCAGACTGTATTATATGTAAGGTTGCCAGAATGAAAACTGGAGAGGGTTCCTGTAACTTTAATATAGTTGTGTAGAAGAGAGAATTTCACCAGGTGCTGCTTGTTACCTGGTTGCATGACAAGCAACCCCAGCTGAAATTCCTTCTTCTACACAACCATGAAAGGCACAAGAGCCCTCTCTAGTTTTCAATCTGGCATCCCTAATTAACGTCTATCCTGCAGACAGGAAAATTGAAGCCACAAAGAAGTGACTTGCCTGAGGTCGTGTTGTGAATTCATAGATGAGAGAAAAATCGGAAGAAAGAGCTCCCTGGATTATTGTTCATATTTTTGACACAAGAATTCTGGTAAAGTTAATTCTGTGGCTTGAGCAACTTTCAGCATTCAAGTAGTGTGAAAAGAACTTTAAAACCTATGGTTCCTCATGCAGAACTGTTGCAGATGCCCTATAATGGTGGATACTCATGGTACATTGAGAGCCTTCACACCATGGTGTTACAGTGTACAACATCATTGCTTTCCAGGCACTATTGTGTTGCGTCGTGTTACAGAGTTATTGAAAATGTGTTTATTTTTCACAATGAAAATAACGTGTTAATGACTGCCTTTCATGCAACAACCAGTTTAGGTACGGATATCTCATAGTGCTTTCTTGAATCGTAGCATTGTAGCATTGTGATGTCATGGCGCAATCACAGGTACAAGAACCATTAATAGAAGCCAGGGCAGGGTATAGGAGTCTGCAATGATGCTTTAATGCAGATGAACTAGCCATGTAATTGCCACTAATCAAGCGCAAGAGTAGACAGGGTATGATAGAGAGCGTCGGCAATCCTGAAAATGACTGGAGCAGAATTGAAAAGGAATAACGTGGCAGAAAGCATGATAAGGCTCTGAGACAAGCCTCCGGAATCTCTTACTGAGCAGCATCAACAGCAGAACAGAAAAACTAGGGGAGAGCAGATAAGCTTGCCTTAGCCACTGCCACTAACATGCCAAAAAGAAGTGTAGATCTATTTGGCCGCCAAAATGGAAACCGTAAGAAAAGTTTATGCTGGTGAAAGAAGAGAAGCCTTCAAGTATTTTCTCAAAGATTCAAAGTGTTTTCATTTACTTATATGAGGCTTATCTGGCTTCATTGTTTTGTTTCATATGTGCACCTTGTTCGTTCTGAATAAAATGTTCGTTAAAACATTCTGAGCCACTCTTTTTCTTTGCGCTGTAGGAACCTCTCCCTGTTCTTTTCATGTTATTTCTGCCTCCAGCACCAAACTTTCTGTTAAACAAGCTGTGCCCAGGAACCCATCTACTTTGTCAACTGGAGCGCACCTGTATCACCTTTAATCACACCTGGGTTTCAGTTTCATCCAACATATATGCAACTGTTCACAAACATAGTGGGCTTCTCTCTCTTGAGCTCTCTCTTTTTGCAGGAAAGACCATAAAATAAAAGATGTCCGACACCTTATTTCAAATATGTTTTTTATTAGTTGGAATTGATAAAGAGCTTTGGACTGGACAAATGGAAGACGCAACGCAGAAATGGTTAAACAGATGGAGCGATCCACCAGAATTCTTGGGTACAGGGTGGTAGCGAAAGAGGCATCTGGTTCATGAATGAGGGAAAAGAAAGTCCCAAAGGATGAGTAAAGAGGATTCAGTCTGTCCTTAGCCCGCACTGCCCGGCTTCATGCCATCAAACGGCTGGTCTCTCTTGCCTTTTCAACCTTCAACGTGCCCAATCTGGGGATAAGCACTGTACTGCTTGTCCCAATGGAAAGTGATGGCATCAAGGAATAAAAGAGCCCGGCCGCTGATATAGCGCAGGACGGTTCCCGGATGGAGTGGAACAGCATTGAAACTGGTACCAATTGCATGTCCGAAGGAAAACTGACGCCCCTGGTCAGTGATGAAAATAAGTTGCTGGACATAGAAGAGGTACTTCCCAGTGACCTGGATGATGGATTCACCTGGGTGCAGGAAAATTTCTTGCTGATTCCCAATCACACCACCCTTATAGTCGCTCCACTTAGTGCCATAACATATCTGGATGCTGGAATGAAAGAAGGGAGGATGTGACTTAGGGCTTTTTCACACTGCACAGTTACAACACTGTAATTCCAGTTTAATTGCCATGGGTGCATCTTACTGAAGCCTGGGATTTGTAGTCTGGTGAAGCACTGGAGTTCTCTGGTCAAGATACCCCCTAGAAAACTGCAAATCCCAGGATTCCATCAATTGAAACTATAGCAGTTAAAGTGGAATTATGTAGTGTGAAAGTGGTCTAGACGAGGCCAGTTTTTTATGCTATCCTTCCTCTAACAGGCCACAATCTAGCACAAAATGTTAAATCCATCACTCCAGTGTGATGAATGCTAACTTCTACTCTAGGGCCAAAGAATACTTTCTTGGCCCAAGCATCAAACTGGTCCTTGACTAGGATGTTGGGGATATATGTCATCTGTGGGTGGGGTGGGGTCATTACTACCAAAAGCAGGCAGCTTGTATTTTCAGACTGAATGTGTGTTTTCAGACTTTATTGACTTCATAAAGTCACTTTTAAAGCACACTTTTATGCATTTTTAGTGGCATTCTATATGAATTTCCCACATTTTATGCCATTCATATTTAAACTATCAACAGTATTTGAACGGTGAGTGAACAGAATACATGTTCTAACCTGCTGCAGCATTTTAGCCATAAAATTTAATTGTACAAGTATTTAGATGGGGCATTCCACGCAACCTGACACTTTCTAGATGTTGGCCTACAAATCCCACAATCCACAGCCTGCAATCAGATTGTGGGATCTGGAAAGTGCCGATATGGAAGAGGCACCCTAAATTGATAAAAGACTCAATAAGGAAAGTTTATATGTTAAAAAAAACCCTGTCCCCCTGTCCCATCTTCAACGTTAATGTAAATAGATTAGATTTTCAAGTACATTAACAGTTAACAAAAGGCGTTAAGCCTTTTCACTAATGTTCCAAATCCTGCCCTGCTCCAGTTTTAAAAAGCTCCAAAAGGCAGCTTCTTTGCATTCTATAGCCAACCTGCTCAGCACTTTGCAAATGAGAGTATAGCCTGTGAGATTATTAACAAAAGTGTTCATATATCTTTTCATTTCCAGTCACTGGGAGAAAGCTGAAAGAACAATATGAAAACAAATATGAGCTACCAAAAAATGTGTATATACTTGAAAAAAGATGTAGAAAATATGCTTTAGGCAACAGGAAAATGCATTCAGGTACATATTAGGAAAAATGTATTTTAAAATTTACATTAGGAAAAGACTGTACCAACATATGGACAAATGTCCATGCAGAAAGTAAAAGATGGGAGGGCTCAAAAACCAAAACGGAATTTAGGCTGACTAGAATGTTGGTTTGATTCTGGGAAAGATAACAAAAACAAAATTATCTGATGCATATATTCTTAACAAGATCAAGAATGCACCTAGAAACAATGCTATATCATGGAACATTGTATCCATGGCAGAAGCCATATTTTTTTTCTTCAGTAATGCACCTATTAGCCGTACACGGCAAAATCATGCAACTGTCACCTTTGCCAAAATTCATGATTCTTTTTCTCTCTTGTACACATTTCTCCTCTCCATCCACCCACTTACTCTCTCTCTCACTCACACACAGGCACACACACACATCCCCACACATTTTTCCAGGAGATGAATATTCCTATGGAGTGAGTGAGATCTCCTCAATCTCAGTAGGGAAGTAGTATGATTAGTGACATATCATTTAATCATTAGATTAATGTCATATCATTTAATCATTGTATTAGGCTTAATTGCTTCAGGGTAGAGTCAAAGGTTTCCATTTGCTGTTATGTTCTTGATTTTGGAGAAGCAACATTATTTGGCTACTTCCTGATTGATGTGACATGACATACTTGATTATTTATTCTCCCTCCAAGGGAAGAAACAGACAACTGCTAATATCCAACTAGATTTACTGCCACCTAGAGACTCAAGTATATAATGACACTATCCACACATTTTCCGGAGAAATAGTTATAGCGGTCACACTCTGTACAAACTCATCTGGGCTTTAAAGCTCTGTGTTTTTTGGACTTTGAGGCTTGTCGTACTACTTCCTTGCAGCTAGGATTAGCTAAACTGGCTTCTGAATTCAGACCACTTCTTTCCCCACCTCTAAAATATCCACATAAATTGAGCTTTTATGTAGCCACGTGTTTGTCACAATCTCTCCAGCAAAGCAGATAAAGTTATGAGCCTTGATTCTGGGACCTAGAAGAAGCGACAACACCACATTTTGCATCTTGTCAAACAACCACAGAAAGGTGGGTGGGGTTCTTTTTCAGTTTAGATGCCTGCCCCCCAAAATGCAATTCCTTACCATTTCTAGACTTTCCTTAACTTACCCGACAATCTGGACAGGGTTAATTTTAAGTCTAATGGCTGTTATTGGTCCATCCAGTTGGTTCGAAGAGTGTGAGAAGCGTACTCCTCCTCTCCCTCCATATTCCCCAGAATGGGACGAAGAAGAGCCCAAGCCATCATATTCCACAAAGGAGGAGGAAAAGCTGGAGCTGTCATGTTCCCACAAAGAGGAGGAAGAGCCTTGGCCGCCATATTCCCCTAAGGAGGAGGAAGAAGAAAGACTTGATGAGTTAAAGCCAAGAAGCCCTCCACAGCACACTAACCACATCCTCTCTGTGGCCTAGTACTGGATTTACCTGCATGGATGATGGTAAATAACGTGAGGAAGGTGAACAAAAACATCCTAGAAAGAGAGATTTAAAAAAGAACTCAGTTAATCAAAGTATTACACTGTATCCCACCCTGAAGGCAACACATCCCATACAGTTCATTCTTGGGCACAGTGAGCTTCTGCATGACAAAGGCCCAAAAGATCTACAAAGGGCACATGCCCTACAATATTTCACAGATGAAAGCCAGGATGTATGTGGTCGAGCAACATGGGCGTGTGGTCACAATGGCAAAAGGTATTAATGAGGAAAAACAAAGCGTAACTGCTTAACTGCTTTTACACTTTTTACAGTTACTGAAGTAAGCTGAGGGGGAAATGGGAGGAGATGACGGAAACTGGCTGTTTTAAAAGGAGCTGAAAAAGTGGAACAATAGAAGATTAATTGGGACTGTCCCTTCAAGATCTGGACAGTTGGAGGGTATGGTGTAAGAGGTACAGTGAAAAAGACCTAGATTTGCCTGGCAAAAGTCCTGCATCAACCTGTTGAACTGTTGATTATTCTAAATCCAAGGTGGGCAACTGCCCAGGAAAAGGGGGTCAGAGGCCAATTTTTACCTCAACGCCTCTGTCTAGTACATCAAAGCACACCAGAAATGGCACTGTATCACATCTAGTCATCATGTTTGGGTGGAAATGGCCCAAAAGAGGTTGTTAAAGTAGAGTGGGGAGTAAACAAGCAAACCGCTCTGCCCATGTGTGATTTGGGGTTATTTGGGGGTTGAAAATCGCTTGAAAAACTGGCCATTAAAAAAAGTGGTTCAGGTGGCTTTGGGTAATCAGAGGCTGCAACAGTACATTTTGGTGGCCATATTTTCTTCACCCCTGATCTAAGGGAAATCCTTCCAATTTCACCGGATTTCTAAGATCTGTGCTAAATAGTCTCCATGCTCACTCCAGTTCCTCAAGGCTTCTTAAAAGACACCCCATCTCTGCCTAAATATTCCCTAAAACAGATGCCCCACCAGCAATACACAGCCTGTAAGTGACACCCCAGATTCTGTAGGAATAGAGTCACATAGGGCTCTATAGCAACCACCAGAAGTCCTCCTCTGAGAGACTTCCGGTCGCACGGCGTGCGCGAGTGGTCGCACGGAGTGAGCTCCGCAACTTCGTGCTATCTCCCGCTGGAATCCAGCTACTTTTTTCATCTGATAAGCGGCTAGACAGCCCCCCTGGTAAAGGGGATGCGGAAGATTGCTTGAAGGGGGCTCTGTAACTGGTGCCAAGCTCCTTCTGACAAGAGGGAGCAGGAGGCTTCAGGGGGGCCGAAGGGCTATGACGGATCCAGCAGGGACGCCGTGTTTGCGGCACCAGCGCCGCCGCCGACTTTTTAAAAAAGAAGACACGATTTGAGACAGTAAGCATCTGAT
This sequence comes from Cyclura pinguis, assembly GCA_030412105.1. Classification (NCBI taxonomy): domain Eukaryota; kingdom Metazoa; phylum Chordata; class Lepidosauria; order Squamata; family Iguanidae; genus Cyclura; species Cyclura pinguis. Next base: position 12,778,024 of record CM059604.1, read on the forward strand.
CTAGTTTTTATTTCATTGATACTGCAACAATTTGGAACTCGCAGCGGTGAACAGGAGTGGCAATACATAGTGACCCAGCAGACTATGAGTATGTAATGGTGGAAAAAAATTTTTTAGAAGATTACAACTTCCTAAGATAGACTGTATATTAAGAATGTAATGGATTTCACTAGCGGCTTTGATTAAGAGCATAAGCGGAGAGTTACAGAGACGGGACCGAAGTTTGTGCTTTTTTTGCCTATGCTTGGTATGAAGAGACTGGACTGGATTGAGAATATGGTTACCCTTGGTTTAAATTTAAGCTTTTGCCTTTTTGTTTTTGCCTTCCGTTTTGATTGAACTGACTTGGAATTTTGGAATCTTGGTACATAATTGATTTGTGTTTGTTTGGGACCTTACATCTGTGTTTTCGGGAGTATAGGATTTAAGACGTGGCTGCCGAACTCTTGTGTATTATAGTACCTTTTTTGGTGACGAGATGGGACATTGGTATTCCCTTTTGGATTTTTTTTCTTTTTTTGGTCTATTGAACAACACTGAACATTGAACTTGGAACAATGAAAATGGAATATTGAAATTCGGGACCGTGACATTTGGATTGTGGTTTGATTTTTAAAATCGGGGACTTTGCTTTGCAACTGCGTTGTTTCCTTTATTTTTTGTCCGTTTGGTTTTTGAGAACAATTCAAGAATTTAAAAATATTCATAAGGGAGTGTTTTCTGAGGCTGTGCTGGAAGGACAGGAAAGACAGAGAGACTTTTGCCCCCACGCAGCGGAGCAGCTCAGATTCCTGTTATCAACATTTGAGGAGAAGGAGGAGAAGTTCTCACAGTCAAAGTCTGGGAACAGTTCCAGAAGAGAGAGGAGACTCAGCATCCGCTGGGAGGGGGAAGTGAAAGAATTGGGCCTAGGTACAGCCCAATGATTATATTGAATGAACTCACTGTATGATTTTATTGAATGAATTTGATGAATGAATTGAATACAATGTACTAGATTTTAAAATAAGTGGTCTTTTCTATCTAGCTATATATAATCCTATAGAATAAATCTTTATATCTATATTTATCTATATCTATATCTATATAAATTCTACATATATAAATTGATACATAAGATATTTGCATAATCTACATATATACAGCTATTTTTATTTCCATTTCATTGATATAGTGACTGGGTAGCAGTGTTAATTTCAATTTAAAGTAATTAATTCAAGCTAAGGATATATGTGATTGATGTGATTGATTTATACATGCAATGAATTGGATCTAATGTGAAGGAATTATAGATATAACAATTTGAATTTTATTGGAATTTGAAAACTACAAGGTTATAAATAGTAAGCTTTTTGTGTGCTAATTGTAAAAAATATAGGTATAAGGAATTGATTTTTATATTGAATATTGATTAAGGTAACAAAAAGCAAAAAAGCCATTTGCATTAGGTACTAAAAAAAAAATCAAAAATGGACCAAAGGACAAGAAGAGGAGCAGCGGCAGCTGCAACAACAACAACTTCCCAGGCAACCAGATGGACATCAGTGGATATACCCCAGAAACCTCAAGATTTCATGTTACAGATGGTGGAAGAGTTTAAAAGCATGAAAGATGATATAAGAAGTGATATAAAAGAAACAAGGAAAGAGATGAGAGCTGACATGAAACAAGAAATAGATAAACTGGGGAAGAAATTGGAAAATGTAACAAAGGATGTGACAAAGCTAAAGACAGAAACAAAGGAGATAAAACAACAAGTTAAGCAAGTTGAAAAGGAAATGACTGAGATGAAGGGGAAGCAACAAGAAGATGAATTTCAAATTACTCAGCAGGAGTTACGATATCGGGAAAGATGTCTTCCATTTAGAGGTGTCCCAGAGGCTTCAGCAGAGAATCTGTATGAAAAAATTGTTCCGGCTTTGGCAGAATTCATTGACATTGAAGAAGAAAAGATGGAGACATATATTGACAGAATGTTCAGAGTTTCCTCCAGAGTAGCGAGAGAGAGGAAATTACCAAGAGACATTATTATAACATTCACGAGGACTATGGTTAGAGACAAAATATTACAGCGAAGCTACGATGGATTACTGAAGATTGAAGATAAAGACATCAGAATTTTCAAAGATATACCTTATCAAATCCTAAAGAAAAGACAAGAATATAAACCTTTGGACAACCTTCTGCAAAAGCATCAGATTAATTATCGATGGGAAAAGGTTGAAGGTTTGTCCTTTACTGCAGAGATATAGGATTAACTCAGTACACAAAGCAAAAGAAATGATGGATAGATTGAAGAAAAACTTACAAAAGGACACCTCTGAAGGAGAGAAAGATCACGAACAGCTACCTCCAGAGGAGGAAAGAAAACAACTACAAGGAGAAGAAGAAGATGGAGAACAAGAGGAAGTAATAGAAGTAGTGCAAGGAACTGTGGAACAAGAAGAAGGGGAGGTAGACGGAGACATACTGAAGGAATAAGCTAAACTTCAGTAATAAAATATTAATATAACCCACAAAATGGATTTGAAGATTTATTCTTGAAACATTAAGGGGTTTAACTCTGAATACAAAAGAAGACAAATTTTTCACCATCTAGAGAAACAGAATATAGATATAATATGTCTGCAGGAAGCGTGAATTAGAACTCAAGATTTGAGCTATGTCAGGAATTTGAAACTAGGTAGCTGTTTCGCAGCTACGATTGATAAAAAGAAGAGGGAGTTTTGATATATGTAAACTCAAAATTTGGTGCAAAGCAAATCTTTTAGGATAGCAATGGTCGTTATATAGGAGTTGAAGTTACTTTGAAACAGGATAAAATATTAATAGTTCAAATATTTGCACCAAACCGAGCTAAAGGTGAATTCTTCCCTACAATACAGGAAGAGGTATTGAGATATCTTAATGAAACAGGAAATTCTAACATTATTGTTTTGGGAGATTTTAATGGAGTAATCAGTCCCCAAGTTGACAGGACAATGCAAAAGTTAACTCCCCGAAACAACGGCAAACTTCCTAAGAGCTTCTTTAATATGATGGACAATTTAAACTTATATGACACTTGGAGATACAAGAACGGGCAACTAGATGGACATACATATTATTCGGATAGACATAGGTCAATGTCAAGAATAGATATGATGTTAGTATCCAAACAACTTTTGATGAAAACTACAGATATGGACATTCTTCCCAATTTATGCTCTGATCATAATCCGTTACAATTAAAGATAAGGATTAAAGACAGAGAAAGAACATGGAGACTGAATGATGAGATTTGGAATAAGGAGAAGTACATAGCAAAAGCTAAAACAGAGATAATTAACTATTTTAATGAGAACTTGACGTCAGAGCTGTCGATGAAAACCATTTGGGACGCAAGTAAAGCAGTGATGCGTGGTAACTTTATCAGATGGACTGCAGAGATTAAAAAAGAAAAGAGAAACATTGAGCAGCGAATTTTGGAAAAGATGAAAGAAATTGAACAACAGATGAGACAAAATCCGTCGGATAAACAGATTAGATTACAGATGAAAGTAAAGCAAGCTGAATTAAATCAACTTAATTTGGAAGAAACAGAGCAACAGATAAAAAGAACGAAATATAATTTCTTCGAACAAGCTAATAAACCTTCAAAGCTTTTGGCAGGTTTTCTGCGTAAAAGAAGATCCAGAAATATCATAACCGAGATTAGAACAGGAGAAGAAAGAATTACAAAACAAGAGGGAATAAAACAAGCTTTTTATAATTACTACGTGAAGCTGATGAGTAAGATCTCAAAGGGGAAAAAAATACAAGAAGTGAAAGAATATCTGGAGAAAAAGAATAAAATGAGATTTAATGAAGACCAAAAAACAATCTTGAACAAATCTATTGCTATGATGGAAGTAGTTGAGGCTATTAGGAATTTGAAGAATGATAAAGTTCCAGGACCTGACGGCTTCACTGCAAGATATTATAAAATTATGGAACATGAGATTTCAATACCTTTGCAAAGCACTATAAATGAAATAATAAAGGAAGGAATACCAGATACTTGGAACGAAGCTAACGTTGTGCTGACCCCGAAAGAAAGAAGAGATCTGAGCGATGTAAAGAACTACAGACCAATATCACTTTTGAATACAGACTACAAGATCTTTGCTTCAATTCTAGCAGCGAGGCTTTAAAAAGTGCTGTCAGAGGTAATTGATGAGGACCAGAATGGCTTTCTACCAAAAAGATCTTTGAGAAATAACATTAGAACGGTCTTAAATGTAATTGAATACTATGAAAAGCATAATGAACGGAAAATGGCCATGATATTTGTAGATGCGGAGAAAGCTTTCGACATGATCAGCTGGCCTTTCATGAAGACGGCGGTTAAACAGATGCAGGCAGGAGAAAAATTTGTTGCATGAATTGAAGCAATTTACAGCCAACAACAAGCTCGACTGGTCATAAACGGTGAAAGAACACAAATGATAGAACTGCACAGAGGTACGAGACAAGGGTGTCCCCTGTCTCCTCTGCCGTTTATCATGACAATGGAAATACTTAACATTGCTATAAGAGAAAATAAAGAAATAAGAGGAGTCCAAATTAAGAAATATCATTACAAGTTAAAAGCTTTAGCTGACGATCTGGTCTTCTTACTGGATGACCCAGGGAAAGGTATTGGAAAATTGATTACTACAGTTCAAGAATATGGAGAATTCTCTGGTTTTAAAGTTAATAAGGAAAAAACAGTCTTCTTAACCAAAAATATGACTGAAAGAGAAGAGATGGAATTAGTACAAAAAACAGGATTTAATAGAGGACAAAAGGTAAAATGTCTAGGTATTTGGATAGCCAAAAGAAACAATGAGTTATTTCAAAATAATTATGAAAAAAAAAATGGAAAGAAATAACAAAAGACTTGGAAAGTTGGATCTCCATGCGTTTGTCAATGATGGGGAGGATAGCTGCAATAAAGATGAATGTTTTGCCAAAAATGAACTTTTTGTTCCAAAATCTTCCTATAATAACGAACATGAAACCTTTCATACAATGGAAGAGAGAACTAACTAAGTTTACATGTTAAGGGAAAAAACCTAGGATAAAATGGAATACTATGACAGACTTAAAAAGTAGAGGAGAAATGGGACTACCAGACTTTCAAATATACTATAAGGCCGCGGCGTTTACATGGATAAAAGACTGGGTAGACCTACATGACACGAGAATGTTGGCACTGGAGGGAGCAGACCTGAGAATGGGGTGGCATGCCTACATGTTTTATGATAAAGCAAAAATAGATAAAGACTTCACACATCACTTTATCAGAAAATCACTTCTGAAAATTTGGGGGGACTATAAAACTAAAAACATACTGCAGCTCCCCACCTGGGTCTCACCGCAAGAGGCTTTTTTTGGCAGATGGACGGACACAGATAAATGGTTGCGATACAATGACATAATTGAGAGATCAACGTCCAACAACTTTAAGACTAAAACAAGAGAAAAACTAGAAAAAGAGGGAATAACATTAAGTTGGTTTCCTTACAGACAGTTAGCAGAAAGGTTTCAGATGGATATAAAAACATATGGAATTGAACTTAAAGAGAAAACTGGAGTAATTAAATGGCTGTTTGAAAATCCGCCTCATTTACTTGCCCAAATATATCAAGAAATACTACATCAGGAGAGGCAAGAAGAAACAGTAAAGGCAACAATGATTTCATGGGCACAAAATATCGGACGTTCAATACGATTAGAGTCTTGGGAGCAGAGCTGGAATAAAACACAGAAATTTACAGTAGCACAGAATTTGAAAGAGAACTATTACAAGCTATTTCATAGATGGTACATGACACCAGATAAATTAAAAAAGATTTATAATACAGGTACTGGACAATGTTGGAAATGTCAGAATGAGGTCGGTACGATATATCATATGTGGTGGACATGTCCTAAAGCTAAGAAATATTGGACTGAAATACATAACAAAATATGTGCATTAATGAAAATACAGTTTGCTAAGTTACCAGAATTGTGTTTGTTAAATATGACTGATCTATGAGAAGGTACTGGTATAAAGAAGTACTGGAGAATATTACTGTACATGATAACAACAGCTTGTATTGAATATGCAAAGTTGTGGAAAACTCAGCAAATACCCACATTAGAACAATGGTGGAGTACACTGATTGAAAACAAAAATGCTGATATGGTCTCTCAGAGATTAAAAGGGAAATCAGACGAAGAAATACAAAAAGAATGGCAAATTGTAATGGGTAATTGCTGGGTACTATCAGATGGAAATCTGTGATTCATGATTTAAGATAAATTATGAGGGGGCTACAGGATATATATCATGAAGCGGGAATATGGAGATGGAAATGCAAGAATCAACAAGTAATAATAGCACTAAAATGTAGTACAATATTTTAAGCACATTAAGAATTATTGATAATGAAATCTAGATCAGTGTGGAAGATCAGAACTATTTCAAATAAGTTGACAGTTATAATTGCTTGTTTTATATTTGAATTTGAATAAAATGATTATAAAAAAAAAAAAGAAGTCCTCCTCTGAAAGCATCACAAAACAGATACCAACCAGAGAGGGAAACAGTTCACCCTGCTCCTTATTGGAGAGCAAGACACGTTCCAGTTTTTCATTTGGTTTGCATGAGAGGTCCCACCATTCTTACCTGGCAGTGTGAGCAGTCCCCCTGAGGTCTATGTCTGGATTGTGAAATATCAGTTGGAGAGAAACCTTTGGTTTTTATAGCCATCCCTAGCTAAGATGTGGCATCACCTTTCTGACCCACTGGGCAAATACCAAGGGAAATTATTACAAAAATCAAGGAAGTGAGAGGGGAAGGGTGAGAGGTATGTGCGTGGGCCTTCAAGTCACCTGTTGACTTACAAAGACCCCATGAATTTCATAAGCTTTTCTTAGAGAAGGAATAATCAGAGGTGAGTCTGCCAGTTTCTTCCTCTGAAATACAGCCTACGGCACCTGGTATTCACTGGTGTTCTCCGATCCAAGTACTAAGCAGAGTTGACCCTGCTTAGCTTCCAAGAAGAGACAGGATCTGGTTCCTTGAGGGTATTTAGGCCTCAAAGGGTGAGGTAGAGGGTGAGAAAAAGGAGAAAGGCAGTTCAGATCAGATATAAGAGGAGATCTTGGACATCCCTTGGTAGATAATATTTCAAACAAGGATTAGATGAGGGAAACAGCCCTGCCAGACCAAACACTAAGGATGACCAAGCTCCAGACACAACACTATTAAAGCAAAACAATTCAGATATTCAAGGGCATTACTGGATAATAAATCAGTGAATTGTTTAATGCAGTGGTTCGTTACTTTGGGTCTGTGGGCCCTTTGGGTCCATGGAGTCCTCAAAGGGGGCCGGTCTGCAAAGCCCTGCTGTTGGATACCAACAACAGCAGCAAGGGGACGTGGCAGCAGAGGGGGCGTGGACCCTGAAACTGCTCCCTTGTTTGCAAATGAGGGAGCAGTTTTGGTACATCCCCACCGCCACCCCCAATGCCACTACCCTGACAAAAGGAACACAGTGGCAGGCATGACTCTGGGGACCAGGGTTTGAATCCGCATGCAGCCATGGAAACCCACTGAGTGACCTCAAGCAACTCACATTCTCAGCCGCAGAGAAAGGGAAAGGCAACCAATCTTGCCAAGAAACGCCCCCAAGATAGGTCTGCCTTACAGTCACGTAAGTCAGTTTTCAAAGAAGAAGGACATGATGGCTAGAAAGAACCTCCCCTATCAGTGGCATCTTGTTATGGTAACCCTAAGATGAACCTATCACAGGGATTTTGTATTTTGTTTTGTTTTTGCAAGATTTGTGCAGAGGTGGGTTGTATTTGCCTTCCACTGAAGCTATGTGAATGTGACTTGCCCAAGGTAACCCAGTGTCTCAGTGGGGATTTGAATCCTAGTGTCCAGAAGCTTTTACTAAATGAATAAATAAATAAATAAATATTGTATTTAAATAAATATTTGAATATTTAAATCCAAAATTTATTTTTTTAAAATTTTGAGTTAAGTCTTGGGGGTCCCCAGCAACAAATTATATTTACAGGAAGTCCCCAGTAAAGAAAAGGTTAAGTTTAATGTATATCTGAATTGTTACTCAGAGAAAATCAGGAAGAACTTGAAAAGCAAGGATTAAGATCTTGGAGGTAGCCCTAATGCTTGTATCATAGAATGTGTAGGTGTGCCAGGAAACCATTGTCTCTGTTCAACCCACTGTCAATGGACTGGAGTTTGTGGATATATTCCAATTCTGCTGTTTCTCTTTCCAATCTTCCTTTGTAGTTTTTTTGTTCTAGGACTGCTTTTCTGAGGTCCAAGATGGAATGTCCAGGAAAACTGAAGTATTCTGCAACTGGTTTTTGTGTATCCCCTTTCCTAATGTCTGATTATGTTCATTTATCCTCTGGTGCAGAAACTGCCCTGTTTGTCCAATGTAGAATGGTGAAGAGCAGTATTGACAGAGGATGGCATATATCACAACAGAGGATGAGCAAGTGGAAGTATTTCTGATATTGTGGGTAATGCAACTAGGCCCTGTGATGACATTTCCTAAACAGATGTGTGGGCAGATCTGGCAGCTGAGTTTGTGGCTAGGCCTTTTGCCATCTTGATCATGCTCTGATGTTGCTTGGCCACATGTGTCCCATTTTTCATTCGTGAAATGTTGGAGAATATGTAGTGTTTTAAATAAATGATTAATAAGCAATAAATCAAGCATTATAAAAGGATACCATGGAGGTGATTTAAGAAAATGGCTCAGGGCCAAAAAAAAAAAATGTGGAGCAATGAAGATGAAACTAAGATCTTCTTTGACAATCTCTTTGGTGTTGTCAAGGCAAGAATTTTGCTGATGACTTTGGAAAAACTCCCTAAGATGAGACAACCTTGTAAAACCCTGGGAGACAGGGAAATGCACTTAAACCAATAAGGCATGACCCAGATTTTTCAGAGCCATCTTCCTTGTCGTTCGTAGAGATAAGGATATTTTCATGGGGCATTGCAACATTAGATAACTGTAGCTAAGAAGACACAGCTAAGGAAGAACACGTCTATGTCAAGACAAGAGCCATATGCTTATTAGATCCCTTGTAAACACATAACAGGGTACAGCATGGGGTTATCAGACTGAAAACTAGAGATGTCTCCCGTACCCTTAATGTTTGTCTAGTTTCAGCAGGCGTTATTTGTTATCTGCTTGTGTGGCAAGGATCACCTGCTGAAATTCCCTCATCAAAAATACAGCAGCCATCTCCAGCTTTCAATCTGGTGATGTTATGAAAATGATTGCCTGTTTGGGGAATCTGTGAGTTCCCATTTCTGAACCTCTCTCAGTCTTAACTCTTTAAGAAATATGTCCTAATTTGAGCTCTGGAGCAGAATTCCTTATTTATTGAGATGTTAAATACAGAGAGACGGCAAACAATATTCTAGAATAAATGACATGCTCGGATTCCTCTCTCCTGGTTGTCTGTAATTGACACTGGAGACTCTGTACAGAGCCTCCAATATCAGTGTCGGAATTTTAGCCAGGAGAAGCATTTTATCGTCAGCTGGAGTAAATGCTAGGTTGAGCCACTACTTTTGCTCCCCTCTTTGCAACTGCCAACCACCCACCCACCTTCTGGCCATAGAGGATGTGTAAGAGGGCAGAAATAGCATACCCTCCAGAATTTCAGGGAGTGAAACCCATGTAGCCAAACAACAACACACTGTGGTCAAGAGGGCAAAAAGTTATTAATGAGGAACAGCAGACAAGCTAGGAGAGGCTGCAGAAGTTTGCTTTGGCCTGAGCCTGGGCAGATCGCACTCTGCCTCTCCTTTCCCCACACTGAGTTAAGTGAATGGAAACTATTTTTGCACTTTGAACTCAGTTGGCAGCAGCTGAAGCAAGGCGAGGACAAAGGGAGAACAAAGGGGGGAGAGAGAAACTGGGACATTTAAAAAGCATCTGAAAAAATGGGATAACATAGGATTAATCAAGACTCCTCCTTCAAAATCAGGACAGTTGTGGGGTATGACTTGCACCGTTAAAGTCCAAAAGAGACAAGACTAGACTTCTGGCTTTGTATGACAACCAGTTAAGACCTTGCCCCTCCATTTCCCTTCATCTTCCTGGATTACCTGTGCATGACCTCGACTGGACTGACTTCCCTGTAGCTGTTTCCCTTACAATGATCTCTCTCTCTGGCCACTTGCTGCCCACCAGCATAGGCCACCACCAGATTAGCCAGCCCATTGCTAAGGACAGCATCACAAAGTAGGTCCCCAGCTTTCATCCTTGAGAGAAAGCAGGTCCCTCTTTTTTTGTTAGGGGCATGTGAAAGGGCACACCCTCCAATTCACTGGTGTTCAATGCTTTCCATGTCAAGAGGTATAACTAACCCACTTTAGGTTTTATATAGCGGCCGTCAAAGGAGCTGTCCAAGGTACTGAACCTTATGCCTCACATTGATTCAAGACCCTGGACTAAAATCTAGAATGCCCCTCTTATGGCAGCCACCATCCATCACTTTTGACTTATGTTGCAGTTTGAACAGTATAGGGGTCTGTACCTGTATTCTGTGACATCAGATGAAGGAAAACCTGGCATAATCTGTCACTGGGAGCTCACTTGTTCAGCAAATTAAAAAAAAAATAACATGATTACAGATATTTATGAATATTGCCTACCTCACTCTTCCCCACAAAGCCTCCCAGTGGAGTTTGCAATAATTATAAAAGATGATCCTCTCCGCCCTCAGGCTTGTGATCTACATCGAATAGATTTTTCCACTGATGGATTTTCCAAACCCTAGTAATATCTTATTAAATGTAGACCACCTGAAGCCACGTCAAAATCAAATGTTTGGAAGTCACCAAGCTGAGGTCACCGCTCGTCCTCTGCCCATCTGACCTCAGGTCTTGTGGCACGTGCCCAGTAATTGTATTAAAGGGTCTGACTCTGTCCTCACCCCAAGCTCTTCCTCAGACTATGGCCAACAACCTGTTAGGGACATGCAAGTACGTAATTGTAACTTACATGCTCATATATCCTTTCTTGGGTGGAGCACAGGGGCATATTTCCTTGCCCTTGTGCTAGATCCCAACTCCCTGCCGCCACCACCAGCTGGCTGTAAAGCTGAAGGATGGGCTGTTGCTGCTCCTGCTTGTTATCAGTGGAAAAGGAAGGGAGATAGGAGACAATTCAGACCAGGAAGATATGACTGCTCTGGGCTGCTGGGGAAAGAAGAGGAAAGTATGCTCCATCCATGAGTGCATATTGGTTTCTGTTCCCCTCCAAGCTGAGTCCAATTGCTATTTCATGGTCTGAATTGCATCCCCCTCCCCACTGGTAAGTAGAAGCAAGGACCCTTCCTGAGGCTTGACAGCTTATCCTTGACAGTATAAGGAACTGCAAAGGCCAAGCTACACTCCAGCATGGGATTTTGGTCTATAAATTCCATCATTGCCACTGACCCAAGGGACTTGGCCTGCCAGAGAATGCTGAATTATGGATTTCTGAGAGTGGAAAGTTACCACAATTTGTGTCAGAACGAACTCAAAGCACAGTTTCTAAGGTGAGAATCAGAAAGAAGAAGTCACTCGGAAAAAAGAGGGAGAAAATAAGCAAGAAGGCAGCCAACAATGCAATAATTTGTGGATATGCTCACTAGTAATTCTGGTAGGACGACTTAATCGGACCTGTAATGATAGAATAACATTTTTTCTTTTCTTTTCTTTTTTCTTTCTTTCATTACAATTTGGCTGTGGGGGTGGTTCAGAGCTCTTATGTTTTAGTAGGTTAGTGTTCAGTGTTTTAGTCTAGTTAGTGTTCAGCATCATAGTTTAGTGTGTTAGTACTGTGTTTTAGTTTGTTTCTTCTTTTCTTTGAATATATATGCATTTTATTGTAACTCTGATTCTGTTTGTGAATCTAACTGTTTGGTTGCTTTAAACCTAATAAACAATTTAAGAGGAGGGGGGAGGAAAGAAGTCACTGATTAGCTCACCATGCTGATATTCTTGAAACAAGACTGTCCCTGCTAAATAGGATGTTTATGTGGGTTTGAACCTCTGCTGATTTATATCTGTGAAGGCAATTGATGAAACGTATTGTGTACTCAGTTATGTAAATTCTGCTAAAGCACCTCATAGAGCCTATGAAATCCTTCAGGAGTTAAGGGACATTTATCACAATGGCAATGTAGCAGTGAATCTACTCGGGGTTTAGTCCACACTTCAAAGGAACTGCTGAAAAGGCTAAACCCTGTCCCAGAGAGAGACTCAACACCTTGACTGGCTTATTTGAACTTCAGGCCAGAAGCCAGCCACCACCACACCAGCAATGGAAGCTACTAGCTATGACAGGGAAGAATATACTATACAATCATTTCAATTATATATCCTTTGGCTTAGTTATACTGAGTTGTAGAGCAATACAGGGGTTGGGAAGAAACATGGGCCCTCAAATGTAGCCAGCAGAGGCAAGAGTGAGGAATTATGGGAGTTGTAGTCCAAGAACATCTGAGAGCAGCTTGTTGCCCATGCCTGGTGTATTGAGTTTCAATGAGTGTGACCAACTTGAGAAACCAAAAAAGGAAAGTGCATGGACTGTGACTGATAACTGGATGAAGAAACAGCCATTTCAGGAGGAAGAGGAGATGGGAGAAGGAATGAGGGAAAGGACAATGAAAACAGATCTTGATAAAAGAAGATGTGTGGAATCCATCTTGCCTAAAACTGAATCTTGAGTTGTATCAGAGCCACTAAGGAGAAATCCAGCATCTCCAGGAACCCCAGTCTGTCTCTGGATTCCTTAAGGAAGAAGAGACCAGAGAGCAGCCAAGGTCACTCACACCCAAGCACCTTCTTCCACTTGGGCACACAGGATCCCCAACTAGGAGGACATAAGAACATTTCCAAATCTGCTTGGCTGGCCAGCATTTCTTCCCAGATGAGCATAATAGTGTAACAGGGAACCAAGGCAAGGCACAGCATCTGATGATGCATGTCACCAAATTATCCAAAACGGTAAGAACAAAAAGAGATTATGAAGAACTCCCAAAAGGCCTCTTGCCACCAGAGGAACAAGCATTAAAATGGCAAATGTGGTTCAGTGTAAGCAAGTATAAAATGATACATTTTTGGAAGCGAGGAGAATTTTTCCTCACAAAGCAGTCTCCTCACAAAGACTGTTATTGCCACAGAACTTGTTAGAAATGCTGTGTAACTTCGGAAGTACTGACATGACTACTTAATAAGATCCATCTCTCTCTCTCTCTGTCTCTCTCTCTCTCTCTCAATCCCAATCCCCAATTCCACTAATGGGGGCTGAGCTGTCAGGAACTGTCCAGGAAAGGGGTCTTGGGGTTGTGCTAGATATATCCGGAGGAAAGTGTCCTGCTCCTGTGAAAAAGCAAATCTGGGTGGGAGGGGGAGTTTTCTAAGTAACTGAAAACAAAACTGCCAGTTACTGCAATATGTATATATGCACCTGCAAGTCACCTATCAACTTGCAGAAAAGGCAAGGAATACTCCAAGCTGGTTTTGCCAGTTCTTTCCTTTGAAACATAGCCTACAGCACCCGATGTTCATTGGCAGTTTCCCATCCAAGTGCTATACATTTATACAACTCTCTGGAATGGCCATTCTCAGAATACTGTGTCCCTCAGGGGCCCTTTCCCACTACACAGTTATAGCATTATGATTACACTTTAACTACCCTAGCAACATCCTGTGTAATCCTTGGACTTGTCATTTTGTGAGGCCCTAGAGTTCTCTGGCTGAAAATTTTAAACATCTGTAAAATATTCTAAATTCTTCGAGAATTCCAAACTGCAAAGCAGAATTCCATAGAATGTCACCATGGTAACTGAAGTGGAACCATAGTCTGGCTTCTTGTTAGTCCACTACCATGTCCCAAGTTAGACTTAGGACATAGTTAACTCCTTCATAGTCTCATTTGCAACTGTGGCACTGTTTCCATGACTGCAAATGACCCTGAAACCTATTATAAAAGTCAGTCAGCAAGCTCACCAGGAGGAAGAAACTGGTCACATCATCCTGCAGCACCCTGCTTGGCAGCAGCACAGATATCTGTCACTCCAAACAGCTGACTGGCTTTTAGGGTGGGTTTCAGGAGTAGGAGGAGGAGTTACAGCACAGCTACAACCATGTGGCTATGTGTTTGAGTCAGTACCTCAACCACAGTGTTATAACAGTATAGTATGAAAGGGCTCCTGGTCATCATACTTCAAGAAGGGTATCAGAGGTAGAAACACTGCAGAAAAGGGCTCCAAAAATGGTTGAGCTACTGGAGCCACTCCTTTTTGAGGAAACCTTAAGAAAGGATAAATGGGGGTGAAGGTTATGACAGAAGCTTTAGCACATCTCCTCATATCTGAGAGATTACATGGTGAACTGTGTGGTTTTCTGTTTCTACTACAACTGACTAATGGCTTTACCCAGTTGCTGTTGGGGAATTGAGAGATTTTTAGTAATAAGTCTCCCAATCAGCAGAGTATTTAGTAATGCACAGGCAGAAGTTGAACAAATTACCAGTCCCACTTTATCATCTCCACCCCAGACATACTTAATCTAGCTCAAAATAAACACAAACAGTTTGGTTAAAAATATGTAACTCACACAGTCTCGTGCATAGTTTAGACAGGTTCAATCCTTGAAGAAAGTAAGAAGAAATTAAACAGTCACATGCTTGATGAAAATAATCAAGACAAAAGGTGAAGACAAAAGGGAAGAGGAAGAGAACATGCAAGGGAAGTGAGTGGGTGACCAAACAACAGGAGGTTTACTTGAGGCAGTCCCTCTATGTCTACAATAGACATGCAAACTAACTAGCCAGTTAATTAAGTATGTAAAAGTTGCCATTCCCAACAGTTGCTTCATTACTCTCACATAAATTCCAGATTAACCCAGAATCTTTTCCTCACATGAAACCATTCTTGCCACAGAACCTCTTAGAAACTCTGTTTTACCTCAGATACACAAATATGGCTGCTAAAAAAAAAAGATTTAAAAGGCCTGCTTCATTCCTTAGAAACATGACACTTAGCAGAAGGCCAACACAAACCGCAAAGGCCAATCCTTTCAAAATATCAGGAATAATCATAAGGTCCCCAAAAAACCCTAAAAGAGAACTGTTATCACTCAGTGCACATGGTCAGCTCTGCCCATTAGGCAGGGTAAAGTGGTGACCCCCTCAGGTTGCAGCAGACGCTGTGGATGAAAAGAGGTAGCGCAATCTTCGAAAACGGAGTCACGTATGTCCTGGGGTAGTCCCTCCATCCCTTAAGCAAATATGTTGCCCTTGAATATGGCAGAGGAAATAAGGATCCCTGAAAAAAACATCCAAAAAGAGAATTGTAATGTTTACCAGGCATATGCGTGTCAGCAAGAAAGGGCCAAAGTGGACATCCTTGAAAGAGATTTTCAAAGCCTTGGTGCCATTACCTAAGAAGGTCCCATCATAGGCAACTGCCCCCTGTACCCTAAACAGGAGGATAATAGACAGAAGGCCGTCTCTTGTTCCAGGATTCCTCTCTTGTTCCTAGGATGGAGCCATGACAGTTAAAGAGATATTAAATTGCTATAGCTATATGATATAGATACACCCATGTATAACTTTATATACCTCTGCAAGGTGATTCCTGGAATAGTGTCCCAGGGCAATAAGAAATCCTTCTCCAAAGTCAGAGAGCTCCAACTTCAGATGTCAAAATCTTAAGATTCTTCTGCTCTGCCCCATGACCACAGATTACACACCCTTCAATGTTTTGAAGATGAAAACTGGGCCACATGTGACCAAGCAACATCAGTGTGGTCAAGATGGCAAAAATTATTAATGAGGAAGAACACACATGCTAAGAGAAGCTGCAGCAGTTTGCTTTTTGTGTCAGCCTAGAGGGAAAGCTAAAGGAAGAATTCTGCACCCTCACCTGTCCTTTCCCCCTATTGAGTTAATTGAGGGCAACTGGCTTTTGCACTTTGAACCCACAGAATCACAGAGTTCAAAGAGACCACAGGGGCCATCCAGTCCAACCCCCTGCTATGCAGGAACACACATCAAAGCACTCCCAACAGATGGCCATCCAGCCTCAGTTTGCAGCAGTTTGCAGAGATTAAAATAAGCTGAGGACAAAGGTGGAAAGTGGGAGGAAGAGAGAGAAACTGGGAAATTTTAGAAGCAGTTGAAAAAGTGAGATGACAGAGGATTAATGGAGACTGGCCGTGCCAAATCAGGAGACCTGGCAGGTATAAGATTATTCCTTGTCCACTTGCCTCAGGGGAAAAAGTCAGTGGATGATGATGTGTCACGGGTGGGGTGGGACTGTTCTAGATAAACTTCGTCCAAAGCCTCATAAATCCTCTGATACACACACACACATCCCAAAGTGAAAGATTTAAACCATCCTTGTTGCTAGTTTCATTTTCTCCTTCAGAACTGTGGAAGGGGGTTTAGAAATGCCGATCCTCTCTTTCCTCCAAACTGCCAGCAAGAAACCCAGCAGGGCTTTGGGAAGGTTGGCCGAGCACTCCTGCTAAGGAAAACGATTGTTCTCAAGGGAAGATGACATTTCTATCCCAGCAGCATTTTGGCAATCACACACATTTTCTCCCTCACCTCCTAGGGATGAGCTGCTCATCCTCTAGGGATGATTCATCCCAAACCAGAGACTCCCCACGCGGCTCCTGTCAGCCTTCCCTCAGGAGCCAGTTTAAAAATTATTCTGCCACCTGTTTGATTTGAATCACGAGGAGTCTGGTTCCATTCTGGCTCAAGTGGAGCCTGTTCTTTTTTCTACATTCATGGCTTGTCCCAAAACATTTCCTGGTGCCCAGCCATTGACTAACAAACAAAAGCTACTTCTCCCAACACCACTGTCTTATTCATGCATTGAGAGACCCATCAGGTTTACCTGCCTTGCTGACCTGACTATAGGTACTCAAGATTTCACTGCTAGAGCACAGCTAAGAAAGTTGCACATTTTGACAGGATTTTCTCCACCAAGTACTGGTGAATAGCCTCTTGGAATTTTCTTCTTGGTCAGGAGGAGTGCCCATACTTAAGCTTCAGTGGATAACTGGATTATGATTTAATGCTGAATCTCCACCTATGCACAACCTTGAAATATGCAAATTTATGCAAACTTTAGAAATTCTCAGAAGCTTCTGGTGAACTTATTCCAGCTGCCTAAGTCCAGCTACCAGGACAGGTTCATTTTCTTGGGAAATATATCCAAGGAGAACCTACTGTATGTGGGAAATATGTAATTTTCTATACATTCTCTGTCTTTCTCTCTTCTCCCTGCTTTGAAGCTGCTCTTATGTTCTTTCTTTCCTTGTTTGGGTTTTACTACTGCACAGAGCCAGGGTAAGAATCAGGTAGCCCTCCAGATGTTGTTGGACTGAAACATCCAGCAATCCTAGCCAGCATAGCCAATGCTGAGGGGCGCTGGGGATTGTAGCACAACATCACCGGAAGGACTGTGTGATTCCCAACTTTGGTTTAGTGTCTTTCAAGTGGTACCTAAACCTCTGTTGCTTCTGGAACTCCTTGCCAAGGGAGGCTAGTAAAGCTCCCTTTCTGTTGCCCTTCCACCAGCAGGCAAAGATCCTTTTCATTCGGAGAGGTCTTTGGCATTTATACCGACGAAGGTTTGCCTGGTTGCCTGGTTATTGCATTGATTGTATGAGTATGTTTTTCCTACTTTAAATTGTTTTAAATTGTATGTAGTCTCCATATAAGTCCTTGTATTTCCTCTTCACATACCACCAATGGGTTAAATTCAAGTCCAGCTAAGTACATCTCCCCCATCTCCACTTCCTTGTCCATTGGTGTGACCATTCCCCATGCTGGTGGCAGGCTATTGGGACTATGAATAGGTGGAATGGAGAGTCTCATGTAATCAGCCTCACCTAGAGTTGCCAGGCCAGAACTAGCCCAGGCCCTCAGATTTCAGGGCCAAAACCTGAGACATCTTGTGGGAAGACCCCTTGTGATATCATGGGAGGTGGGTGCTGGTGATGTCATTAAGCATGATATATTAAGCATCAACCACAAGTGCACAAAGTATGGCATTCCAATCAAAAACACCAAGATTACATAACGATAAGAATAAACACATATTTTTAAGGCAGTGGTCTCATCCCTGGATTCCTCCCCTTTTGACCTTGAGGATGGGAGAAGAGAGTCCAGGCCCTGAAATTTAGGGGCTGGCATTAAGATCTGAGAACCCCAGCCCCAGTCAGGCTGTAGTAGACTTTAAACTTTACAGTGGTTTAGGAAGTAAACCCATGGAGATCTATTTCCTGAACCCGATAATCATGTTGGAAGGTGTCTAAAGGATACATGCCTCGGTTATATCCTGTTTGGATAACTGTAATGTGTTCTAGGTGAGGCTGCCTTTGAAAAATGCTCAGAAACTTCAGTGGGTCCAAAGAGCTACAACCAGGTTGTTAACTGGGACTGGCTACAATCTCCTCCTTGCAACAGCTCCACTGGCTACCAGTCCATTTCCAGAACCAATTCAAAGTGCTGGTTTTGACCAATAAAGCCCTGTATGGATTGGACCCAAGTTGTTTGAAGGACGCTTTATGAGCCCGATAGAGCTCTAAGACTCTCCAGAGAGGCCCCTCTCTTTGTCCCACCACCCTCTCAGGCTTGTTTAGTGGAAACATGAGAGACAAACTTTTGGACTTTTGGATTCTGGTTCCCTCCACCCCTGCTTTTTTTTAATCATAGTCTTAAATTTAGTCACTCTCGTTACCAACCTGTATCAAAGAAATCGGCAAACTGTCAAGATGATTATGGCCTGGATTTGGCTGGTTAGTCCCAACAAGAGTAGGCCCATGGAGTCAATTGTTAACTAGTGAATCCACACATAAATAAATCCCTTTGATTCAATGGGGCTATTCTAGTTAGGCCTAGCAATAGGAGTCAGGCTTGTATTGTTTGTAGTGATTTAATCTCAGTCACAATGAACACACCAGGGAATTCCTATGAAGCAGCTTCATAGGAAAAAACCAGGAGCAGGAGTGAGAGAAATGACAATGAAAATAATGAGATTTGGAGCAAGAAGATATGCAGAGCTCCATCTTCCAAAACTGATTACCATTAGCCTGAAGGCATGTCAAGAAAAGATTTTCAGATGTTACCAAACAGACCTCACCTCTCCTCCTGCCTACCAAACCTGGGTTCTGTGACTTGTATCTACTGATTGCACAGAAAGGTCTAACTTTGCCTTTCCAAGTCCCCAAATAGGAGAATAAAACTCCTATCTTCCATCCTAGCTGGGAATGACAGGAGTTGTAATTCCATCCCATGTGAAGAGCAACAAGCTGTAATAGTTTGACTTAAACTCCTGACAGTATTAAAATTGTCATGCCTTGGCCCAGCAGCTGGAAAGAGGCCTTCTCTCCATATTCCAACTGCTATTGCTCTAGTGCCAGAGGGGAGAAGATCAGCCAGCCAGAGCTCCATCATACTTTGGCCCAGTGGCTGGTGAGACACTCCTTCTGTGTTCCAACTAACATTTCTCCAGTGTCTGAGGTAGACCCTCCAACATTTTCACAGGTGAAATCTGAGACAGATGAGGCAAGGTTAAGCAACACAAGCCATGGTCAAGATGACAAGTTATTAATGAGAAAGCACACACAAGCTAGGAGAGGCTGCAGCAGTGTCCTTTTGCTTGAGCCACCTAGGAAGGATGAGACTCTGCCCTTCCGCTCCTTTCCCCCCTGCTGAGTTAATTGAGTATAAACTACTTTTGTGCATTGAACTTAGTTTACAGCCCTTGCAGTCCGGTGAGGAGAATGAAAGAAAGCAGGAGAAGGTGAGAGAACCCGGGACAATTAAAAAGCAAGGGAAAAAAGTGAGATGACAGAGGATTAATTAGGACTGTCCCTGCCATATCTGGACAGTTGGAGAGCATGCTGAGGGAGAGAGGAGCACCCAGCATGTGCCGAATTTAATCTCCTCGCCCACTACCATCCTCTTTTCCTTGTGGGTCATGTCTTATTTATACTGTAAGCCCAAGAGCACGGAACTGTCAGATTAAGGTTTGTAAGCCATCCTGAAAGCCTTTGGGCCAAAGGGCGGAGTATAAATGCTCTGATTAAAATAAATAAAACAAATAATAAAATTGAAAGGAGAAAAAGCAAAGAAAAAACCAAAAAGGGAGTCCATTGAATATTTTGGTTATACCTCCTCTCCTGCAGTTCGAATGAGCTAAAGTGTGGTACAGGTGTAAAGAACATACAGGTGTGATATGATTTCTGATGTTGGAAGGTTTCAGCTGCCATCAATTCTAACCAACACAACAGCAGTGAGGAATGGCAGGAACTGCAGCTCAACAACGTCTAAAGGGCCACCGGCTATCTCTGGTATATTAATATGGACAGGTAATTTGAGGGACCAAGAAAAGAAAAGGTGCTTAGATTACTGTGGTTACTCTATCTGGGTGAGGGGACAGCAATATCAGGGGGAAGAGGAGTCAGAAGTGAATGTGAAGGAAATGGCAATGGAAATAAATGAGATCTGGAGAAAGGAGATGCATGCACAGGTGCATCTAGGGTGGGACAAGTAGAGTACGTGTCCTGGGCGCCAATGCTGGAGGGGACAAAAAAAGCAGTGCCAGAAGTGGCAGAGGAGGAGGCAGCTAGATATGCCTCTGGATGCATGGGTGCCATTTTGTTTCCAAAAGGCCCTCCTGGGCTATATCTCCAGCACTGAGGAGAAACCCAGCCTCTCCAGGAACTCCATCCATCTCTGGACTCCTTCTGGAGGCAGAAGCCAGAAAGCAGCCATCTGGACAAAGTAGTCAGTCACATCCAAGAAGTCCCCTTCCAACGGAGCACACCAGGTCTTCAAATCCATGGTTCAGTTTGTGCAAGCGCTCAAGATCTCTCACTGGCTAGAGAAAATATGTCATTCACTTCCTTTCCTCCCATAGTCACTCCCTGGTGCTCGTAATATTTCTGTTATCATAAATATTTTATCTGTTACTGCATTGACTGAGTAAAATCAAGCTATTATTCTTAGTGGCCCAGCAGGGTGGACAACAGGCTCAGACATGAACATTTCTGCATTGTTGTCTATTGTATTTTATATATCCGCTATTCATTTACCAATTCAGTTTATTAATTCCCAGACCAGCACACCTAGAATAGCCCATATATTATAGATGAAGAAAGGCTTCTGGAACTGCTCCAGGACTCCAGCCACCTTAATCCAGCCTTGGCCCTCGCAATGAGAAAGACTTAAGAACATGTCTGAATCTACGCAGGTGGCCAGTGCTTTCCTCTCAGCAGCACATAAGTGATGTTTGCAGCTTGTGTGACAGGGAGCAAAGGCAACACACAGCATCTGATGATACACAGCACCAAATTATCCAGCATGGTAAAAGCAAAAATAGATTGTAAAGAACTCCCAAACCACCTCTCAAAAAATGAGCATTAAAATGGTAAATGTGCTTCAGTGTAAGCATGTATAAAGTGACAGCTATTGGATAGGCTTTAGAATTCCAAGATGCCCTTATAGGGTCTGAATCTGGCAGCAACTGATCAGAAAAGAGATTCTGGGGTTATAGCACGAGTGTGTGAGTCACCATCCCATGCAAGTCGTGGCTGGACTCATACTCTTGTTCACACCACCATCTATCTGTCATGTGGCCTTCTTGTTGTTAATTGCTGTCAAGTCAGCTTTGACTTACAGCAGCCCTGTGAATGAGATATCGCCAAGATACTCTGGCCATTTCCACACTAGACTGTTATTATATAACAGTCTACTATAAGTCTACTTTCAACATCCTATGGAATCCTGGGGTTTGCAGAGAGGGGCCTCTGAGGCAAACTCCAAGATTCCATAGAATGTTAAAAGTGGAATAATAGCACCATAATGGTCTAATGCAGAAATGGCCTCTGTCATCAACAGCCCTGCTCAGGTCTTGGAAACTGAGAGCTGCAGCTTCCTTGATTAAGTCTATCTACCTGTAATGCAGTCTTCCTCTTTTCTTACTACTTTCGCCTTTGCTGAGCATTATATTTTCTAATGAGTCATCTTGTTCCATGATACGTCCAAAGTACAACAGACTCAAGTTTACTTATTTTGGCTCCTGGGAAAAGTTCAGGCTTGATTTGCTGCATGACCCATTTACTTGTCTATTTGGCAGCCCACGTTATCTGTACAACTATCTTCCAGCACCACATTGCTAATGAGTTGATTTTATTCCCGTCAGCTTTCTTCAATAGCCAGCTTTCATAACTATATATAGAAATCAGAAAAACAATGGCATGGACAATCCTGACTTTGGTATTCAGTGATCTATCTTTGCACATCAGGATCTCATCTAGTTCCTTCATGGCTACCTTTCCAAGTTCTAGGCCCTTTTTGCAGGACGTTGTCCCACAATGGGGACGGGACAAGGACGGGACCACAACGATGGTTACGCATGATGTCGTTGCAGTCCTGTCCTTCTCCCGTCCCCAAGCAGCGCAATCATGGAGCAAATCATTGATGGGTTATCAGTATTATTGCATGGTTGAAAGACTGGATGACCTCTAGGATCTCTCTGAACTCATTAAATATAAGACCAGGGCTTTTAACATCCTTTAATAGCCCTGGTTTGGCCAACATCTCCCTTTTCATTAGGGAAATTAGAGGTAATATATATCCATGGCAACTGAATACTTGGCAGATTGCTCATAAAAGTAGTCCTCCTAATGGGAAGCAAATACCAGAATGTGAGAAACTTCTTTTCACCACCACTTCGAACCTTAGGAAGATGTGAGCAAGGCGTTTGCCTGTGAAAAAGACAACAGCATGGCAGATTTCATTTTGAGTTAAACAAAGCGAGAGTAAGAAGCTGAATGTGGGTGGGAACTTTGAAACAACAAATCCATTGATTGAGGGAGGAAGGTTGAGTGGGGCCAATCCTCCCAGAGATGCCTGCTTGGCAGATCCTGCCTCCATTTTCCCCTCTGCCAGGGAAGAAGGCAGGATTCGCTGGCGTACCACTTACTCTATGCCTGCCGTCCCACCAGTGAGGTGCGTTAATAGCTGCAGAGCAGGGAGGGTAGGTGGCAAGCAAGTGAGCATCAGAGCACAGCCAGAAGTGGAAGCCGCTACAGACACAGTCATCCACTCTCTACAACAGCCACCTCTCTCAAGTCCTGATAAACCTGAATCCCACTGATGTCAATAAATGCACTCTGAATATGACTGACTGTGGATCTAGCCTTCTGACCAGAGAGAGATGATGGGCGGGATATTGAGTAAGAGTATAAGGGGAGCTCACTGGACAGAAGGTTCATAAATGGTTCCCTCACCAAACAATACAGTTGGTCCTGCTTTAATGAGCAACCGACTGACAGCTTCTGAGCACATGTGAACTGCACAGGTTGCCATTCACTTCAGATGCTAGACCCATCTCTGTTTAGCATGGTCCATTATAGGAAAGTAAGAAAGAACAAGGAATATTACAATTGGGTCTGCTTTCCTAGCTCTTTCACTTACTGTCATATGTGATGATACAGGGCCTATCCTAACTCAGACACCCATCTCTTCTTCCAGTTCCCAGGTCCACTATGGCACTCAGTGGAACAACAGTCAAATGGAGCAGTAAATATGGATTACTTCTTTGTTATAGGATAACTGCAGCAAGAATATTGTTCTCTCGCTCAAACTCGGAAATGGAATGAAGCATTGACGATGGAAGAATGGATTTTCAAGTTTGCTGAGTTAGCCCAAATTACCTAATTAATATGGGCTTTCAAGGATAAGCCAGCTGAAGACTTTTTGAAAGACTGGAAAGCGTTTATGGACTTTTTGAGCAATAACAAATCTAACGATGGAATAATTTATGGCTATGGACCCCAGATGTGGAATGGTAGAATAAATTTTTTCTTTATATATTTTTTTACATTCATTGCTATTTGGTTCAGGGAATCTGAGGCCTTTTTTGTTTCAGTAGGTAAGCATTTAGTGCTTTTGTTAGCTAGTTAGCAAACAAACAAACAAACAAGTAACCTTTTTAAAAAAGATGGAACAGGCCTTCCTTAGTTCAGGAGAGTCTGTTATTCATGTCAGCAGGTTGTACAGCCTCATAATCAACAGATTCATATTTGTCACAGACCAGGGCCATGTCCTCAGCTTTGGACCAAACCATGGCCTGGACTTTGAGGCAACTCCTCACCAAGGAAGAGTTCTCCTGTATTATTTCAGTGGCCATACTGGCCTTGCACTTAACAGCATTGGCTTGCACTGGGATGACAAGCCCAGAAAATTAGCCAAATATCCAGCTGTACAGACAGGAGGCCAGACTTGCCTTAGGAGCTCACCTGGTCAAAGGCAAACTAGCTTTTTGTCCAATGCTTTGAGCTTTAACTCTGCCACACTGATGGCTAAGTAGTTCTTTGGGCCACCTCAATAGCAACCATTGATCCAGTTCCCAACGCTTCTACCAACCAATTTTTTAAAATCTCTTTTTTTACTTAATTGAATCAATAACTGTTACCACCTCTCCCTGTTTCTTCTGATGATATAGCTCATTGTCATCATCAGCATAAGCACCCTGGGTAATCTGCATCGAGCATTAAAATGCATATTTGAAACAAGTACCTTCTTATTCATGGTTGACCCTGAAAGCTGAAGGTGGAGGGTGTGATATGAACAGAGATCTTACCAGGTGGTCCCAGTCTGGAACTACGCTGTCATGAGAACATCTGTTACTTAACATTTCTCATAGAGTTTGCTGCATCCTAGCAGTTGTACAAAACACAGAATTGGTTTGACCCCAGGGATGCTGGAGTGGTGAAAAGCATGAGCAATAACCCTGAACTCCCCTAATTCAAATTCATCCACAGATATGAACCCACTGTATGGCTTGAGGGAAGCTGCTCCTTAGTAAACTCAGTCACTCCATCTGCAGTATCATACAGACGTGATAACACTAAGAGAGTTTACAGGACCAGCATACAGGCTACTGGGATGATGTGAGTGACACTTTTTGGGGTTTTTTGGTCCAAGTTGGTGTCCTTTATTTTTGGTAACAGTAAAAAGAAAAAAACAGTCCTTTCTCTTCAGTTACTGATGCTTTTTTTTTTAATAATCATTTTATTCAAAATTCACATATAAAACAAACAATTATAAGTGTCAGCTTAATTGAAATATTTCTGATCTCCCACACTGATCTAGATTTCGTTACCAAGATTTCTTAATGCTTAAAATATTGTACAACATTTTACTGCTAATATTACTTGTTGATTCTTGCATTTCAATTTCCATATTCCCGCTTCATGATATATATCCTGTAGCCCCCTCATAATTTATCTTAAATCATGAGTTACAGATTTCCATCTGATAGAACCCAGCAATTACCCATTACAATTTGCCATTCTTTTTGTATCTCATCGTCTGATTTCCCTTTTAATCTCTGAGAGACCATATCAGCATTTTTGTTTTCAATAAGTGTACCCTACCATTGTTCTATTGTGGGTATTTGCTCAGTTTTCCACAACTTTGCATATTCAATACGAGCTGTTGTTATCATATACAGTAATATTCTCCAATGCTTCTTTATACCAGTACCTTCTAATATATCAGTCATATTTAACAAGTACAATTCTGGTGTGTTAGCAAACTGAACTTTCATTAATGCACAAATTTTATTATGTATTCCAGTCCAATATTTCTTAGCTTTTGGACATGTCCACCACATGTGATATATTGTACCGACCTCATTCTGACATTTCCAACAGTGTCCGGTACCTGTGTTATAAATCTTTTTTAATTTGTCTGGTGTCATGTACCATCTATGAAATAGCTTATAATAGTTCTCTTTCAAATTTCAGTTACTACTGCTTTGACAAGGTCTTTATCTTGAGGCAGTTTTCTCTCTGGGTTGGGAAAGCTATTGTGCCAAACATGCTGCTTATACAAGCAGAACTGCATCAATGCACTCATCATTTTCTGGATTGTTGGCTACTCGTGCATACTTCCCCTGGACTACTTTGCCTTCTTGTGTTACAAGACCAAGCTCACTGACATTTACCTCGATGACTGTGCTTTTCATAAGTATCCCCAAAGATGTATATGTTGTAAATAAAAAGGGAATTCAGAAGACAAATAAAGAAAGAGAAATAGTCTTTTATATATTCTAGTTAAAAATAAGCATAGCATATAGATTCTTAATATACAAAAGGTTAAAAGAGAACATGAGCAAGTTTGGCAAGTTAAAATACAAAATATATCAAAATATAATACAATACCACAATGAAGCAGGATATGATACAAACTGCAGCGACAGCAAATCAGGAAGTGGAAATAAGTGTCCACTAAAACAATGCTACTCTTATAGAGCCTTTACACCTGCTCCCAATAGCAGTAGCAGGTGAAGGTCCTCTATAACACCAATAGACCAGTTAACCCCATAATAACTAGAGTTGTAAGTCTTGACAATTCCAACAGTATACAGGGGAGAAGAGGGATTCTTTTTTACACCAAAGATGGGTGCATTAATGGGTTTAATAATTAATATTATTTCATTTAATTATTTTTTAAAAATAAATTTAATATTTCATTTTATTCATTTATTTGAATTTATTGATTTAATTATTTTAATCTATTTATTTATAAATAATTTATTTAATTATTTATTAACAACTAAAATGTGAATGACACATTTTAGCCACTTTGAAGGACTAAGTATTTTTAGCTCCATGCCTGTTTAAGAGAGGCTATCCTATTCAAAGCATCAATCTGGGTTGTTTTCAAAACTATTCACTGTAATTATTGTCTTTTTTATATATATATCACTAGTAGATGCATCTAGATTTGCACAGGTTTGAAGTTGCAGAAATGGCCAGAGATACACATGATAGGGCTGTAAATTGAGGGAAGAAAAATCAGGTAACTGGCCAATTATCTGTATTTCTTCAGTATTCTTAAGTATTACCTAAAACATATCTGTTCAAATACTCCCATGCCCTCCACGATGTGTGGCCAAACAACACCAGAGTTTGGTCAAGATGATAAAAGTTATGAGGGAGGAAGAACACGCAAGCTAGGAAAGGCTACAGCAGTTTGCTTTTGCCCAACCCTGTTGGGAAAAACAAGATTCTTTCCCCCTTCTCTCCTTC
Organism: Cyclura pinguis; assembly: GCA_030412105.1. Taxonomy (NCBI): domain Eukaryota; kingdom Metazoa; phylum Chordata; class Lepidosauria; order Squamata; family Iguanidae; genus Cyclura; species Cyclura pinguis. Next base: position 12,805,187 of record CM059604.1, read on the forward strand.
TCCTCCACTGAGTTCACTGAGTACAAACAACTTTGGCACTTTGAACTCAGTTTGCAGTGACTCAATCAAGCCAAGGACAAAGAGGGCAAGTGGGAGGAAGAGAGAGAAACTGAGGCATTTAAAAAGCACTTAAAAAGTGGGATGAAACTTAATTGGGACTCTCCCAGCCAAATTGAGACAGCTGGAGCATATGTAAACTGCCTTCTTCACCACTGCAAAAGGCCATGGAGACAAAAAGAAAACATTAAAGGTATGATTGAAAGAAGGGAACAAGAATGCAGGGTAGACAGAGATCCTTTTCGCAGGACAGTGTCCTCCTCGTATGGGGATGTGAGAGGAGAGGGGCCGTGACAGCACTTTCACATGACATTGTTGAGGTGACGCCCTTCTTGCATTGCCAGCCAGCACAATCCCAGGGTATATCAAATTGACAGAAAAACCCCGTCAATGACCCCCATTCGCGTGAGCCTTCCATCGCAGCTGGCCACGCAGAGAGGCTGGAAGCACGCTCACACACTTCCTTCCCCACTGCAGCATGGAAAGAAGGCCGGCTGCAGTGCGGAAGGAACGGGTGTGTCCCTCGCGCTCCCTTCTGCAGACAGCTGGTCAGTTGCAGAGAGCAGCGCTGGGGACACACTTCCATCCCTGCAGAATTGCTGCCGAGATTGCAATGGGACGACACAGGAAAGTGCTATCCTGTGGAAAGGGCCAGAGAATAACTACGACATCAACTTTTCACCCCAGCGGGGCTCCTGTGTTTTTACTGCAGTTCTTCAGGGGAAGTTTTCAATAGCAACGGCCAGGCTGTAGTGCATGGTGTCAGCCTTTAGATGGAGTCCTTGAGCCACAAGAAGTCAAGTGCAGCACAAAGAAGGAATGATTAATATGATGCACACATGTTGTTGTTGTTGTTGTTTTCTATAGCAGGAGGTAAAATTGGGTGGGATGCCTGGGTTACTTGGAAGTGGAGATGCGTTTGATGTAAGTAGGCAGGAAGCGTGAAGAACCATAAACCCCGATTCTCTAAGAGCAAAAGCAAAGAGTGCTTGTGGGATAAAATGCAGGCATTCCTCAGTTAACAAAGCCTCTGATAAAGAAGCTCTTTTTTACAAAGACTTTTTTACAGGAGATCAGCCCAGCACCCTCTTTTCTTGTCTTCAGTGCTGCTTTGTTTTTGCAGCATGGGCATTTCAAAGTTGGTGAAGCAAGGCAGGCGAAACACAGATTTTCAAAACTGCAACAGCAACTGTAGTAAACAATGTGAAAATAACCTGACTGTGGAAAGAATAGGATTCTACTCTATGTGATCCTACTGTAGCTATGCGTGCTTACATACCACAGGCAAGGTAAACAGCTGCCTCCAGAACCACTTGCTGAGCATGTATGAAGAGCAAAACAGAAATAAAAGAAGAAAGTATATTGGCCTGCCTCTGGCATGTGGAAAAAGCATAGATCCAATTTTGCCACCAAAATAGAAATCAAAAGAAAAGTTGATGGTGTTCAAAGAAAATCTGGATGCATTTTGGAAAAAGCTTTCAAGAGGTCTCTAGAAAATTCAAAATGTTTTTGTTTGCTCACTTGACCTGGTTGTTTCATTTCACATGGACATATTCCTAGTTCTGAATAAAAAATCTGCTGGAACATGTTGAACTGCTCTTTTTGTGTGATATAGGAACCTATCTCTATTCATTCCATTTCTACCTATCAAACCAAAGTTTCTGTCAAAGAAGAAAAGCTCAGGAATACATCTACTTCATTAACTTCAAGTATACCTGTACCCACCAGTTGAATTTATTGATGTGATTTATTTGTCCTGTGTATTTGCTGTGTTTTGTTTCATTATGATAAATAAACGAACGTAGATATCCAGGAGGCAAATATCTCTACCTCCTGCATTCGCTGGCACATCCCAGTAGGAAAAGTTCATTCATCTTGCAGTGGTGAGCAGGTGGTTCTTTGGACTTGTGGCTTTCCAAATTGTTTGGACTCAAACAGCCATTAGCCCCAGACTACATGGCCGAGGGTCAGGGATAATGGGAACTAAAGGCTCTCCTAGGGAGGGGACAGAAATTCTTTTCCCCTGGTCTAGTAATTAGAACTGAGAGACTGACAGAGTTTTGTTTTGATGGCAAGCCCAATGCTCCCCAGAAGGAATATTAAAATAAACAGGTCTTGGAGGGAGCTTTTACAACCTAAACCATCTATTTTCAATTATACAGGACTCTGTCATGAAAACACAATTTGACTGCTGTTTCTATTTGTGTATTGATCTCTTTCACTTACTACAAAGAGAGGGAATGTCTGGCCTTCCAAATGTTACTGGACTCCAATTCCTATCATTTCTCACCATGAGCTAAGGCTGATGGGAGTTGCAGTTCAACTCTGGGGGGCACATGGTCCATCCACTCCTAAAGTAAACAAAATGGGTCTAAAGGGCCAGATAGGTTAATCTGGTACAAGGTAGCCTTCTGTGTTCAGATGACATTGCCATCTAGTATGTGAATATGCCGTCCCTCCCATGATGCTGAATTCCTCTCTGGTAACAAAATGGAACATTTTCCAGTGCATTCATTTTCAGTTTCTGATTTTATACAAAATGTATAAATTTCCACACTAGACTGTTACAGTGCTATTATACTATCCTATAAATTTTATACAAAATGATTTTATACAAAATATAGTAGTTAACAATGGGATTCTAAAACAATAGTAGACCACCCTGACAGTTCCAAAGGCATTTCAGCCAACAATGTCTTTTTTTATCTTCTTTAGCAAGACTTGAATCAAAACTCCATTCAGTTGTGCATGCATATACACACACACACACACACACACACACACACATATATATATATATATATATATATATATATATATATATATAGCCTGAGAATGCTTACCATGAGCTGAATTCTCCTTGGGTAATAAATGGAACACTGAATAGGGCATTAATTCAGTGAGCAATCTTGAATCCATTTTCCAGTGTTCCATTTCCTTATGGATCTATAATTAAAATATGTATGCGAATATAGAGGCTCTTCTGATATTGTCAGACTATACTTTCCATGTTGCCTGACCATTTGCCACACTGGCTGGGGCTGATGGCAGATAAGAGTCCAGAAACATCTGGGGAGTAACAGCTCATCCCCCTCCCAGAAGCCATAAAGAAACTTCTTTAAATTTTTTGCCTTCTCAAACAAAGCTATCACTCTTACTTATTTGGAAAGCAGCCTCCAAATCCACTGTGGCATTATCTAATTCACAGAGCAGTGCTGGAAAAATGAGAATTCTTTAAAAAAAATTATGAGATATTTCTCAATGAAAGTCATTCTGGTCTGTCTTAAAAGCCCCAAGTGTCCAAAGGAATGCCAGCACTGAAACAGCATTTGGATGATAGCCAAATTTTCACGGCACAAAATAATACAAAATCAATACATACGATTAGAAAGCTTTCAATAATCTAGCAGTGCCAAGGATTGTGAGGATCCAGAGTTGTTGTTGCTGTGTGCTTTCAAGTCATTTCTGACTTATAGCAACCCTAAAGCAAACTTATCACAGGATTTTCTGGGGCTGAGAGTGCATGATACAGCCAAGGTTATCCAGTGGGTTTCCATGGCTGACCAGGCAATCAAACCCTGGTCTCCACTACATGCTCAAACCACTACACCACACTGGCTCAATATCTAGAGCTGACCAAGATGTTTTGCTACACAAAGTATTTTGAGGCCACTCCCTAAACTGCAAACCCCAGGATTCCACGGGATGTTGAAAGTGGAATAATAGCACTGTAACAGTCTAGTGCGGAAATGGCCACCATCTCATACTGTCTAATGCACATGTGTCAAACACAAGGCCTGTGGGCCAAATCTGGCCCACCAGGCCATTTCATGTGGCCCTCGCACCTCTCCTGCAGCTGCAGCACCCCCCCTGCCTGGCAAGCCCAATCCCCACATTGAGGACCTCAGGCTGCCAGTATTCTAAAGAGGGGCCCAGCAGCCAGCACTCGCGATCTACTTCTACTTCTGACTGCTCCTCTGTCCAAGTCTCACTGTCAGAGCGTTGCCATGGGTTACCATGACAATGCTCTGTGCAGCTCGTGATAGTTGGACAGAGGAGCAGTCAGAAGTAGAAGTAGATCACAAGTGCTCGCAGCTGTGCCCTCCTTCAGAATACTGGCAGCTGGGGGCCTGCAATGTGGGGATCAGGCTCACCAGGTACAAAGGGGGCAAGAGGGCAGAAACAGCCAGAGGGGATGGGGGGGAGCAAAAAGAGGCACAGAGAGGGTCTGGGGAGTAGAAAGTGGCACACCTTGGATATACTGACCAATTCTATGTCACTTTACAGAGGTATAGAGACCATAAACTACAATCAAATAGCCCCAAAATGTCCAAGAAAAGAAAAGTTGATGCAGAGGGAAGGCAATTTAAAAACAAGTAATAGTCGAATTCAGAGGCAATTATTTAATATGATAAAAGAGTAGACACATTTATATAGTCTTACGGATACAACCGGCCCTTTGAGGGCAATCTTAATGCTGATGTGGCCCAAGATGAAATTGAGTTTGACACCCCTGTAGGGCTGGCCCTAGGCTTATCTGGATTGAGCACTGGTCATCTCAGATGCAGAGCTTAAGCTCCAGACCTGTTGTAAGGAAGATAAAGACTTTCTGATATTTACTTTGTAATGGGGAGAATGCTGAACCAATAAACACAATTGTTTCGGCTAAGACTATCAATTAAGCTGTTGTACTGTATCTTTGTTGATTTATCAGATGTGAATAAAAGGAGATTACATGCCCTATGAAGTTACACAGTAGAATAATGTAATTGATCTGTGTGTAGGAGGGTAAAGGGGAACTAGGTACTTCTATGGACTTCTTGTTATATTGCTGACTAAATTGGGCACTTGGTGTTGATTTTTTTCCTATAGGATTGTACTCAGAAAGTGGTGCAGGGGGATTACTGCTTGAAACCACTGCCTTTGGAGTACAGTATCCCACAGTTCCCCAATGCTCTTTATTTTATTATGCTTTATGTGTGTTTTTAAACACTGCTTTTAACCTGCATTTTTTTACTTGTGCGTTTTTTTTTAAATAGAAGTTTGATTTAATTGTATTTTAATTTTTGTACTGAGAGCATTTTAGTAGTACGGTCAGCCTTCTGCATTTGGTAGGGTTAGAGGAGCAGGACCCCCCGCAAAAGTCGAAAACCTGCAAATATCAAAGTGTGTTTGGGTGTCCGTAGGAAGAGGGCAGTGGCATGGTGGGGAGAGCAAGCACCCAGGTTCCAAACCAAGGCCCTTTCCGCACCTTACCTGTTCGCGGAGGTGGGGGGCGGCGCTTGCGCGAGCAGCCTCTTGCGCGAGGCGCTCACTTCGCTTCTCCTTCCTTACCGCAGCTGGCTTGCCGGTCGCACAAGCGCCGCACGAACGCCCCGCCCCTTCCTACCGCAGCGCAACCTGGGAATTGCAGGCTAGCGCTGAGGCAGGAAGCGCAACCGGCCTGGCTCCCGACGCACCGCACAGCAGGAGCATTGCGCGACTGCGCACCATTTTCGGCTTAGAGCCAAAAATAAAAAGGTGCGTGTCCGCTGTGCGTCCAGCTCTTGAGCGTCACGTAAATGGGAGTGCGTCGTACGGACCGCTCCTCCCGTTAACGCGATGCTCAAGGGGCCCTTTTGCTTTAGAAACAGCGTGCGAAAAGGGCCCAAGTCAGGGAAGAGGGAAAGGGAGTGGGTCATCGTGGTGGCCCTATAATTCTTCTCTTGCCCGTCTCCTTCCTTGGGTATGGGGGCATCAAGGGAGTGTTTGTGGTGCTGAGAAACTGGGCTCTGATCCATCCTTCGCTGGCCAAGCAGCAGCTGGTGGAGGAGAAGGAAGACCAGAGGCACATTTTTAAACGGCCGTGTGGCCTGATCAGAGCCACCAAGAGGGAAGGTTCCCCTGGAAAGGAAGTGCTTGAGATAGGGGAGAGAAGAGGTTGAAGAAACTTGCAAATAATAAAATCCACGAAAGTTAAACCAGCAAATGTTGAGGGCTGACTCTACTGTGTTTTTAAAAGGCTATATGCCACCTTGGCTCCCATACTGGGAGAATGGTGGGATATAAATTAAATAATTATTGAAATGACTTTAATGGTTTTATTGCTGGCAAATTTTTTTATTCTCTGCTTTGTGTCTTGTAATTATGTTTGTCAGCCATACTAAGAAATAATTGTCTCAAATGAAAAGGAAAACGGAAAACGTGATTAAATAAATAAATCAAATCAATAAAATTGTAGGTCGAAGAAGAGTGCAGGCGAGAAGGCATTTCTCTGCATTCCTAACAGCAGGAGGTCTCTTTTTCTTGTTTTATTTTCTCAGATAAATTTGGGCTGTCAAGATAAAATGCGGCACTGTTGCAGATCTTGGCTCTGCAGCGTTTTTTAGCTTGGCATCAACTTCTCTGTAAAAATAAGCTACATGCAAGCAATTCCGTTTTTGGCAGTAATTAAAGAAGAACTAATTTGCATTATAGCTGTAACATAACAAGGATAACCTTCACTCCTTTTACAATATAATGGTAGCTATTCAGTTACTTTTATAGTTACAAGGATGTACTTTCATTACTTACGTGTATTTTATGCAAAATGTCAGTTGCACGTAGCATTCAGATACATTTTGAAAACTAAGAGTATATCTCTTATGGCTACAAGGGTGTACATCACTGCTTATGTGTATTGTATACAACGTGCCAGTTGCCATGTAGTATTTGGATGTATTTTTGAAAGTAACTAAGAGTAAATGTCTTAGTTTTTTGGAATAATGAGAAAGTAACGTTACTTTTGCAGTTGCAATGATAGCTAACCATGTTTGTGAGCTTTGGAAATATAATGACAATAATTTTTTAATTCTCAATTGCCTCTCCCCATGACTCAAGGCAGAGTACATCATAAATTAAAATACAGCTAAAAACACATAAAACTATTTAAAATACACTAATTTAAATTTTATAGTTAAAAATTGACTGGGTAGGGCTGCTAGAAGAGATAGGTGTTTAGTACTTTTTAAAATTCAAACAGCGTGTTTTGCTGTCAAATCTCTCCCAGCAAGCCATTCCACAGTCTAGAGGGATCCAATGAAAAGGTCCTCGGAGTGCCTGTTGCTGGTTTAAGTAAATGGTCCCCAGAGGATCTGAGTATATGGGGCAGATTGTATGGAAGGAGGCAATCCTGTAGATAACTTGGACCTAAACCATGTAGGGCTTTTAAGATAACAACCAACACTTTGTACTTTGCCTGGAAACTAACTGGCAACCAGTGGAGTGATTTTAGTATCAGCGTTATAGGCTCACTCCTCAATGTATATGTAACCACTCTGATTGCCATATTTTGGATCAGCTGGAGTTTCCAAACTTGGTACAAAGGAAGCCCAATGTACAGCACATTGGGCTAATCTTTAGGTCTTCCAATTCTAGGAAGGGGCACAGTTGGCACATTGGTCGAAGCTGATAATAAGCACTCCTGACCGTCACATCTATCTGAGCTGACATTTGGAGGGATAGATCCAGGAGTACTCCTAAGCTGCAAACAAATACAGTCTCTCAGGGAGAGTGTGAACCCATCCAGAACTGGTTGACACACCTCCAACCCCCGTTTAGGACTCCTAATAGCAGTGATGTATTTAAGTCTTTTACTCCAAGTCTCAAGTCAAGTCTCAAGTCTCTACCTTCAAGTCTCAAGTCTAGTCTCAAGTCTTTGCAAGATACTTTCAATTCAAGTCTCAAGTTTGGGAGCCAGCTTTATGCCCCAACCCATATTCCAGAATTTCTGGACAGAGTCAAATAAAGTCAGTTTTAACAATTTAAGCAGAGTTGGCCCACCATTTTGTGATTTTGCTATCTGCAGCTTCACAAGTGGAGAACAAGATCCTTCTTACTTCCCATTTGTAAAGCTGGAGGCTCCCCATTACTGAAGCTTCAAGAACTTCAGAAGGAAAGATCCTTCCTCCTTAAGCCCATTGTGTAACACATTTTCTGCTCCCCTCTCAGATCTATACACTGGAGTCTGGGTATAAGTCTTGCCTTCCGCTTTTAGGAAAAGTTTTAGAAACCTCCTCCTATCTGTAGTGGGAACCGGTTGCTGAGCAGACCTCAAGCCCATTGCCTCACCCATTTGTTGTTCCCTCTGAGAAATGTGTCCACACTTTGGGCTTTGGACAGATCATCATGTGACCAGTAAGTCGTAAGGTTTCTAGATGAATGTGTTATGTTACTGAACGAAGGGCAGCAAGCTGCTCCAGAGAATAGGATAAGGAGCAATGGATTCAAGTTGCAGGAAAGGAGATTCCACCTGAACCTCAGGAAGAACTTCCTGATGGTCAGAGCTGTCCAGCAGTGGAATATGCCGCCTCAGAGTGTGGTGGAGTCTCCTTCTTTGGAGGTTTTCAAGCAGAGGCTGGATGGCCTTCTGTTGGGAATGCTTTGATGTGGGTTCCTGCATAGCAGGGGCTTGGACTGGATGGCCCCTGTGGTCTCTTTCAACTCTATGATTCTATGATTCTAAGTCAGTCACTAAAAATATACAAGTCTCGAGTCAAGTCAGCGTGTAATTTTTGCTGAGTCAAGTCGAGTCGAGTCACTGAAGTGACTTAAGTCTGACTTGAGTCCGAATCAATCAACTTGAGTCTACATCATTGCTTAATAGTAGGCAATCCTGTCTGGATTCAGTTTCATCCAGCCCATTACCTCCTCCAAGCATTCATTCAGCAGAGACACACTATCCTTAGCTAAGACTGTTTTTGAAGGCATGGAGAAACATATTTGGGTTTCGTCAGCACACCGATAGCATCCTGCCCCATTCCTTGGGGTGCTCTCTTCCAACGGTTTAATGATACTTTTAAAAAAAAATAACTTCCCAATCTCTAATTGTTTTCAACGTCTGTCAGCATATAGAAACTGATCTTTAAAACACTCATCTTTAAAAAAATGTGTACAGGACCCTTATTTCTGCCAAACATCCTTGCCACTAGGAACAAGATTCTTTACACAGGCTGTCCTTATCAAACTTTAATGTGATATAGTTGAGAAGCGAGCTCCAATAGATGGCAAGTCTCTTTGTAGAGCAGGGGGCTGGATATGCAGAGAAAGGGTTTTAGAGATACCGTGCGAGATTCTGTGACGCCTTTTCTCTCAGTCATTATTTGAAGCCAGACGATCTAGGAGACATATAGAAGAAGGCAGGACAGTCCCATGAAATGTTGCTTCAACTTGGAGAAGAGCCTGAAGGGAAAAAGTTTATTATCATCAGGGCTAGTCCAAGACCTTTTTGACATCAGAGGCAAAGCAGCCAATGGCTGCCACCATCAGCCCGTTTCAGTATAGCACTTATAAAAAGTTATCTTGGCACATGAGACAGGAAATCCTACAAGCATCTCTCTTCCTCGCTAGCAATAAAAATACCATAGGTTAAATCCTGAACTATCTGTTGTCCTTCCATGACAACCAAGCTTGTCACTCTGCTTCTCAGTAGAATCAATACTGTTTATCATAATTCTCTAGGAACCCCGGCTGCCAGGATTGCTGGAGTTAAACTGGAGAGAGCTCCTATACCTTTAATGGCTGCATAGAAGAAGGAATGCCAACAAGAATTGCTTGTCAGTCAACCAAGTAACAAACAGCACCTGCCAAAATTCCCCCATTAAAGGTACAGGAACTGTCTCCAGATTTCAATTTGGGAACCCTAGGCAGATTACCTAGAGTTGCCAGATTCCAGTGGTTCTTCACCAAGGGACCCAGGGACCTGTGGGGGTCTGCAGAGCCCTCACAAGGGGTCAGCGAAGCGCTGCTGCTGGACTCCAATGGCAGCAGCAGCAACAGAGACTTGGCAGTTGGCAGGGGTGTAGCAGGTGCTGAAACTGCTCCTTTGTTTGCAAACAAGGGAGAAGTTTGGGCACGCACACACACACAGACAGACACACACACCTCTGCTGCTGCATCTCTGATGAAAGGGATATGGCAGCAGGTGTGTGCACACGCTCAAACTATGACTCTGGAGACCAGGGTTTGAATCCCCACTCAGTCATGGAAACGCACCGGGTGACCTCAGGCAAGTCACATTCTCTCAGATTCAGAGAAAGGCAAAGGCAACAGATCTTGCCAGGACACCCCCCCCCCCCCCAATTATAGATTGGCCTCAGGGTTGTCAGTTTTCAAATGGGGAAGACATGATGGCTAGAAAGAACCTCCCCCTATCAGCAGCACTTTGCAGTTCTGTGCTGGTTGTTGTGTTCCTTCAAGTTACTTCTGACTTATTGCAACCCTAAGGAAAACTTATTACAGAGGGTGGAGTTGCCAAGATTAACTCAGAAGCAGTTTGCTTTTGCCCTCCTCTGAGGTGGAGAGAATGTAACTTGCTTGGGGTCACCCAGTGTCTGAGCAGGGATTGAATCCTAGGCCATTTCTGCACTGGACTGTTATAGTGCTATTGTTCCACTTTCAACATCCTATGGAATCCTGGGGTTTGCAGTTTATAGAGGGGCCTGAGGCCCCTCCCTACACAGCAAACCCCAGGATTCCATAGGATGTTGAAAGTGGAACAATAGCACTATAACAGTCCAGTGTGGAAATTATCCTAACCTCCAAATATAAATAAATATAACAAATATAAATATAAATAAATATCAGAAAAGTTTTAAAAATAGCTAAATTTAATCTAAATTTCAATATTTAAATCTTAAGTTGTCTTGGAGGTCCCTGGCAAAAAAATTATGTCTGCAGGGGGTCCCCAGTAAAGAAAAGATTAAAGAACCACTAACCTAGGTGACTTGTGGGTCGAGGGGGAGGACCCTTCTGTCCTCCATTTTGGATGGGGCTTTGCCACTCTGTCTCCACAGACCCATGACCCACCATTGCATAGATATCAAATGAGAACACTGCATAAAATACGTGGCAAAAATAAGTGCAAGAGAGGGTCACTATTCCATATAGCGGCTAGTCAGATTTCCTCTCTATATTAGGTACCACTTCAGTGTTCATAAGCTGAAATTCCCTGAATATTGCATTTTAATCACAGCCCACAGATGAACCTACACACTGTACATATAAAAAGATTCTCAGGCTTGCTGTCTAACGGACTAGGCACAGAAGGGAAGAGGAGTCGAGAAAAAGGGTAGAAGAGGGAGGTCTGTTTTGGAAATGTCAATACGACGAGGTGGGTTTTTAGCGGAAGAAACCTGGCAGTAGGAGTTTGAACAAAAGGGGAGAAGGATGCTGTTGGAGAAGGAAAGATGCATTTGGTGGTTCTGGTGAACGAAGCAGAGCAGCACAGAAGCAAAGAATGTATGATAGGTCACCGAAATAGATAATTAATAGACTGTGGGAAAGAAAGAAGGTCAATATAGGTTTAAATAGAAGACTAGTGAAAAAAAGGAAAGTGATACAGAGAAGAAAAAAAGAGAAAGGTAATTATAAAATGTGGCCAGTTTCAAATACAGATTTGCAGAGCATGGTGCAATTTTATAATTTCCACAGGGAAACCATATTAATTTTTTCAAGCGAAACCAACAAAGAGCTTTAAAGCTTTAAAGTTAATGCTGTAATAAATTTGCTAAGCCTTTAATGTGTCACAGGACTCTGTGAATATTGATTTTATGATAATATTTACATTTTGGGAAAAAAAACAGTAATCTTACAAGTTTTTAAAGAGATTACAGATAGATATATAACCTGAAAAGGACTGTTGCAGGACTGTACAAACATACTGGGTTACATCCAATTGCTAGTTTCCACTAGAGAAGATTCAGGGTGAAGTTACTTTCAGGGTAGGTGCAGTTATTTTCATTCCACATTCATGCCATAGGGCCATCCTATGGAATGTTGGGATTTATAGTTTAGTAAAGCACTTCAAATTCTCTGGTGCCCTCCCCTGAACTACCGTGTGAGTGCTCTCATACCACATGGAACTACAAATCCTAGGATTCCATAAGCGGGAGCCACGGTGTGACAGGTCCCTTTTTCCAGGCTGGCTTTGCAGTCCCCCCACCTTGGAATCCTGCCACTCACCCTGCCCTTGTTCCCCCACTTAATCCCTTTCTGGATGGGGTTCCTGGGCCTCAGGGGGACCCCCTTACATGTGGACCTATGGCTGTGTTGCTATAGTGTGGGTTCTTTATGGTAGGTCTGGTCTGACTCCTTATCAGGCTTGAAAGAGACAGTCAGAGACAGGCTTAAAAAAAGAATAACAAATGTAGATGTATTCAAACACAGTAGTACAATACATTAACTCTTGAGCCCCTTCCGCAGCTTACCTTTTTTTGGCACTGGGGTGTGGGGATAGCGCGAGCAGCCTCCAGCAAGAGGCTCTTGCATCCCCTCTGCTTCAGCTCTGCATGAGCTGCCTGCTCCCGAGCAGGTAGTGCAAGAGCCCTGCCTCTTCCTTCCGCCGCGCAGCCTGGGAGTTTCCCAGGCTGCACTGGGGCAGGAAGCATGACCACTGCGACTCCGGAGGCTCCGCATGCACGGCAAGTGGGCATGGAGCCCTGGAGCAATGGTGATTGTGCACATGGAAAAGTGCGTGAGCGGCGCCTGCCCTATCCTGGAGCGCTGCGCGATTGTGAGTGCGTTGTGCAGATCGCTCCCCACAATCGTGTGACGCTTCAGGCACCCTTTCACATGGCAAATGCCGTGCGAAAAGGGCCTTGGATATTCTATTCTTACACAGCCCCCTCAATACCGGAGTTGTTTCTCCTTTTAGACTGTCCCATCTCTCTGAAATCCACACAATAGCCATTTCCGCACCTAACCAGTTCCCATCACAATCCTGGCAGCAGTTTTACCAGGATGGGAGCATGATGGGAACACTCCCCTCCACACTCGGCCGCCTCCCTGCGGAAGAGAACACGAGCGACACGCACCTGACTTCCGCAGCACAGCCGGCCTCTTTCCCATGCTGCGCTGGGGAAGGAAGCACGTAATTGTGTTTCTGCCCCTTCTGCATGGCCGGAGGTGATAGCACTTAACGCAGGCACTTAACAGACTTTTTACAATAAGCTAATATCCTGTGACCGCAAGAGGTGAGAATGAGTTGGCAGCAGGACTGCAATGATGTCTTGCAAAAGCACGACCCGCAGACTGCTGCCATCCTGTCCCCATTGCAGGACTGCGATGCCATGCGGAGAAGTCTCTGTCAACTTCAAAATCCTGGCCATTTCTGCACTAGGCTGTTATAGTGCTATTATTTCACTTTCAACATCCTATGGAATCCTGCAGTTTGCAGTTTAGGGTATCAAAAACCCTATGTGCTCTCGCAGAGACAGCATCTGTATTTTTGTAACATTTTTCCACCCACTCCCTGAGCTGCAATAGGCTACCCTCAACCAGATCTGTCCAGTGCCTCCTTCACACACCCCTCCTTCAGAAATCATTGCTTTGTTGAGGCCTCAATAGGTCTCAATTAAGAGCAATGAGATCTAGCACCTTAACATGCACAAAACAGTATAAAAACATTCCAAAACATTAAACCTACTACTCTACTTATCACCTGCCATCCCCCCCCCAACCAATTCTTATCTTACAGGAAAGTAAACACAGCACATTACAAATAACAGCAGTAGAAGTCCGTTCATCTTACCATTCCAGTTTTTCATGGGACTATGATTCTGCCTGTCTAGACAGAGCGTCAACCACCACATTTTGCATTTTTTTTTGCTTAACCAAGATGGGCATGAGTGTAGCATCTCCAGTACTTATATAATGCCAGATACCTTTCACTCAGTCTGGGAGGTCAGAAAATATCTCATTTTTCAAAACACACTTAGCACTTCTTTGACTTGCTCCCTGGAAAGGAATGCGTCAATGTGTACCTCATTAACCCTGCTGCCCTTGGTTTCCACTCATTCTTGGTGTGATAAATAAGATTCCTCCTCCACTTTCAGTACAGGTATACCTGACATGATTTTCTCTCCATGAGTATGCTTCTATGTACCACTCTGGATAGATTATCCTTCTTCCTCAAGTTAACCAATCACTTAATCTGGCCTGAATTTTAATAGGTTCATCCCAAGCAAATTGCAACTTGTTCCCATTTTCTGGATGCAGAAGCAGGACTCCATCTCTGGGTTCATAAATGCAGTATCCTGCCTTTTGGTCTTACCAGTTCTTTTTTCTTGTCTGGACTTTCCAAAGATTCTCCCCATAACATCAATGTGGTGAGCGGTTTGAGCACTGGACTACAACCCTGAAGACAAGGGTTCAGTTCCCTGCTCAGCCATGAAAACCCACTGAGTGACCTTGGGCATGCCACACATTCTCAGCCCGGACAACCCTGTGATAGGACTGCCATAAGACGGAAACGATTTGAAAGCACAAAACTGCTACTACAAGGGGCAAAACGAAGGCAGAACTCCATCCTATGCCTGTAATTGAAGAATGCTTTAAAAGAGTAGGCATTGATATTGTAGATCCCTTATCTAAAGCAACAAGAAGGTGGAAAAAATACCTTCTAAACTTGGTGGATTGTGCTACCAGTTATCCAGAAGCCATTGTCTTGTCTAACAGTGAAACCACTGCTGTAGCAGATGCTTTAGTAACCCCCTTTGGCAGAGGAGAGCTTCTCAGTGGAATTGTTTTGGATTTGGGGACATCATTTACCTCCGAAATGATGAAAAGGCTGTGAGAAGTATGTAGGATCTTTACCCTATCAACCTGAAACCAACAGACTGGAGGAGAGGTTTGATGAGACTCTTAGCAAAATGCTGAAAGCATATATGGCTACTAATCTGCGTGACTGAGATGTAAAACTTCAGCATCTCCTATTTGCATATCAAGAGGTTCTGCAGGAAAGTGCCAGATTCAGTCCCTTTGAACTACTTTCTATGACCATTTCCGCACTAGACTGTTATAGCACTCTGATTCCACTTTCAACATCCTATGGAATCCTGGGGTTTGCAGTTTAGGGAGGGGCCGGCCGGGCCCTCCCAAAACTGCAAACCCCAGGATTCCATAGGATGTTGAAAGTGGAATCAGATCACTACAACAGTCTAGTGCGAAAATGGCTTATGTGGTTGGAAAGTGTGTGGACCACTGGACCTAGTAAGACAAGGAGAGGAATGAGAGACAGATTACCAGTAACCATCAGAAGTAGTTGTAACCTACGTGGAGAACATTGTTGAGATGCTATGCAGCTGTGTGATGCACCCAAGGTCATGAAGTGGGTTTCCATGGCTGAGTCTCCAGGGTCATGTTCCAATGTTCAAACCACTACAGAATGCTGGCTCTCTAATTATCTTCCTACTAGCACCTATTCACTGACATATATCACATGTTCTGCAAATCTTGCCAACTTGCTGACCTACTTTTGGCCAATAAAAATTCTGAGTCAACCAGTGGGTGGTTCAACTCACCCCCCAGTGTCCACCAGAAGGGCTTGAAAGAGCTATCTCCATCAGTCTTTCCTGGCATTTTGTAGGTACTGTTAACTGCTAGTGTTTCTCCCACACATTTTTATATCTGTGCTTCAGGGGTTCTCCACTTAATTTGCCTTGTACATACACATACCGGTATCTGGATGGATTCTCTTTAGACAGTTGAGGAGGATTTGGATCTGGTAGTTTCCTAAGTGGCTGTAAACTTTCATCCGATTTCTGCTCTTTAATAAATTGCCAGGAGCTCTCTGGAGGAACTTAGTTTGTTCAAATCCTGACAATCTAAATCCTTAACTACTCTCTCTGGGTGATGTCAGCTGAACTAGGATCATCTGTTTCAGGCTGATCTCCATTTTCAGATTTGGAGCGTAAAAGTTGTTCTTGTTCAGCCTGCTGGTAGGTTGTACCATGTTTGGCCAAATCATTCCTCATCAGAAACTAGATGGGAATATCTGAACAAACAGCTAAATCCCATGATCCATGCCAATCTTTATATCTTATGCTCACTCTTGGCCCTTTCACTGGAAAAGCTGATCCACCTAGGCCTTCAGCATAAATTGTTTCTCTTCTACCACAGTGAGCTCACTGTATTCACAAGCTCAGGATTCAAATTTAATCCAACACAAACTGAAAAGTGCAAAACATTTTTAAAAATAAATTACCTGACATCCAGTGCAGAAGTAGTCCCAGGGCAGGGGAGGTAGCAGCAAGGCATGGGTGCCAAGCATGCATTCTTAGGCCTTGTAAAGCAGGCATCTTGTGGACTCCCTGGAAGCAGGACCTCAAAAAGAAATCTTGACTCTTTTGTGGTGTCTGAGAGCTTGCCTTGCAGTGAGCTTGCTGATGCCACCCAGCTTCCAAAACTTGAAACTGATGCAAAGAAATGAACAAGCAGTATCACCACTGCCACCACGGCTACATCCCTGCAAAAGCTGCTCATTACCTGCGATTGTTGGCAGCAGTGGTGCCAATCCTGCTTGCTCATTTGTGAATGAACAAACAGGATTTGGTGGAAACAACAGCAGGGTAGCCAGCAGCTTCCACAGGGAAATAGAAATGGAGTGGTGCCAATCCTGCTAGTTCCTTTGCTCCCATAGCCCCAAGCCAGATCTGTCCAGTGTCTCCTTCACACGTGCATCCAGGACTGGTTGACACACTTCCAAACCCAGGTTAGGAGCCTTGACAGTGACCACGTCCATCTTGTCTTGATTCAGCTTCAGTTTGTTTTCCTCATCCAACCCATTACTTCCGCCAGGCGTCATTTAGGGCCTTATTGCATGAAGGTGTCATACTGCCAGAGCAACATGTTATTACTGATTCAGAATCAGTCCTACCGCATGACGCCGTTGCTAACAAGCAGCTATCGCTTTGCAATCCATTCAAATCAGCCTTTTTTTTCCATGCAGAAAGTAATCCATTAATGACCCTCTTTTCCTGCAACAATCCAGTTAGCTGTAGGAGTCTGGTTTCCTGATAGCAGTTCCTTTCATTGCTGATCCAGTAGTGGGCATGGCGTGGGTCTTCCCAGATTATCCCTCCCTCAGCTACTCTGCCCAATAACTTCCGGACGGACCACTTCCGGAGCTCCAGGGTTGAACACGGAAGGAGAAGCGGGGAGAGAATCACACGGCATGCCAATTTTTAAATTTTTATTTTTTATGTACTTTTAATTTTTTTAATACACTTTTAAACATTATAGTGCAAAAATGCAATAGTGTTGCAGCACAAGAATGTTGCACTGAAGGGAGGTTGCTTGAGAGGAAAAATGTCATGTTGTTACAGTGTTACTGTGCTAGTACAGCATTAAAAAAATAATCATGAGGAGTGGAGCAGGGAAAAGAATCGCCAATGACGCTGTAATGTGGAGGGAAGAACTGTGGCCATTTCCGCACTAGACTGTCATAGTCCACTTTCAACATCCTATGGAATCCTGGGGGTTATAGACTGTTATAGTGCTATTATTCCACTGTTATAGTGCTGTTATAGACTGTTATAGTGCTGTTATAGCCCTCCCTAAACCGCAAACCCCAGGATTCCATAGGATGTTGAAAGTGGAATAATAGCACTATAACAGTCCTGTGCAGAAATGGCCTGTGTGAATAATGCTACTCATCTGCTGAAGTTGAAAGACTGCCGTAGAGAGCGTCAGAACCCGATACCATAATGGAAATGACAATGCTGGGATTCAGATGGAAGGAACAATGCGGTATTAAGATATGGTGTGATAAGGTCCTCAGAGGAGACACACTATCCTTAGTGGAGGCTGTTTCTAAAGGCACAGAGAAATAAATTTGCATGGCACCGGCATTCTTATAGCACACTGACCCACGCCTCTGGCTGATCTCTCTAGTTTCATGCAGATGTTAAACAGCATTGGGGACAGAATAGAATGTATTGTTTATAGAATGTGCAGTTGGCCCTCCACTTCTGCAGGGCACAAGACACCCATGAAAGTGGAAAAACCAAGAATATGGCAAGTCGCCCCAAACGGTATTCAACACACACACAAAAGGGACCCGTACTGGCAAGGGTGACTGGGCCTGGCTGTGTGGGCATTCTGCTCATTCAGTCACTCATACGGGACAGGGTGGGGAGAGAAAGGAATGGGATGGGAGGAGCATGAGGGGGAAGAAAGGGGACATCCATCCCATCCCCTTCCTCCCCACTTGCATAAGTGAGCAAACACACGCACCTTCCTTCCTCCATCCCCTTCCCCTCTCCCACCCGCATAGGTGAGCAAGTGAGTGAGCTTGAGTGTCCTCCTTCCTCCCGTTCCATCTCTTTTCTCCCTCCAGCTCAGGCAAGTGAGCAAATGCATGCACACGTCTTCCTCCCCTCCCATCACCTTCCCCCCAGTGATCCACAAATAAATCAAATCCATGAACGCTTAACTCGCATATGTGGAGGGCTGACTGCATTATGTTACATATAGAAAATATTTACAAAAAAAATCTAAATCTGGGTACATCCAATTCACAGCTGTTAATGACAACATTTTCCCAGCAAGGACTAGGCCTGAGCTGAGCAGTATACGGTCAAATTTCCTATGGGTGGTCAGGAATGATTCTGGTATCAAAACAATCTACTGTTTTCTGCATGAGAAAAAAAAATAGAGCCTATCTTAGCACTCTGAAAACTGCCTGCCTGTGAGTGGCAAGCAGGATCAGCAAATCTGGTTGATCGGACCCCACTGCTTACCACGTTCTGGAGCCAAAACCCAAGACTGGATCAATTGGATTTGCTGATCACATCACTGTATTTCCTTTAGGTCAGCTTTCCTTGTCACTTGCCAGAAAAAGAGATAGGAGTTGGCAGGTAATAGAAGGCTTTCTATAAGTAATGTGATATAAGCTGTTACACTTTTATTGACAACTGTTGGTCTTTGTGGAAGATTTGCTGGGTAGAATTTCTGGGGAATAACAGTGTGTTTAAAAAAAAAAAATGATTCCCCTTCCACTCCACATGAGTTATTCATGTGCAAATAACTGATCCTCTGAGAAGCTCATCGTTCAGTACCTTTCACTAACGGTACAGACCTTTTCTTTACCAGGGACCTCCTAGAAATATAATTTGTTACTGGGGACCTCCAAGACTTAACTCAAGATTTAAATATTCACATTTAGATTTAAATAGTCAAATATATACATATACATATACATATACATATACATATATATATAAAAACTTTGAAAGACTAGAATTCAAACCCCCACTCAGACACTGGGTGACCTTGAGCAAGTCTCAGCCTCAGAGGGGGGAAAAGGCAAACCCCTGTTGAATAAATCTTGCCACAAAGTCCCTGTGATAGGTTCACATTAGGGTTGCCATAAATAAGTAACTTGAAAGCATGCAACGAAGTGCTGCTGACAGGGGGAGGTTCTTTCTAGCCATCACATCTCTCCTCTTTGAAAACTGACTTGTGGCAATTCCAAGGTGAAGCTATCATGAGAGTTTTCTTGGCAAGATCTGTTGTCCTTGCCTTTCTCTGAGGCTGAGAGAATGTGACTTGCCTGAGGTTATCCATTGGGTTTCCATGGCCAAGTGAGGATTCAAACCTTGCTCTCCAGAATCATAGTTTGGGCACAAGCACACACCAGCCACCCTGTCCCTTTTGTCAGGGACATGGCAGCAGGGGTGTGTGTGCATGTGTCCAAACTGCTCCCTGATTTGCAAATGAGGGAGCAGTTTCAGCACCTGCAACCCCTCCCTGCTGCCACATCCCGGTTGCCGCCACTGCTGTTGGTATCCAAGAGCAGGGCTTCACAGAGCTCCTGCAAGGACTCCATGGACCCACAAAAGTCCCTGGACCCCAGGTTAAGAACCACTAGTATAGGCAGTACAGCAGCTATTACACAAACTTTATACTATAGAAAAGATAATGCTCTCAGCTTACTACACAAAGAGTGATGGATTTTCTTTAGTTTGGGGGGGAGTAATTTAGTGTGGATTTTGCTCTTATACATACATATTGTCTGGAGAGGAGTAAATTTTCCTGGTCAGAAACCAGGATTAACCCTTTCGAAGAGCAAAGTGTGACATCTAGTGACAGATTATGATGTTACATAAGTTATATTATAGCTTGACAGATAGGTTTACGGTTTGTATGAAGACAGGAAGAGAGGCTGTGTTCTGAAAACAGAATGAGAGAAGAGTGGTGGTCTGCATTCTGAAGAGAGGGACAGTGAGAGAGAGAGGAATTGTGAGGGAAGAATATTTTTCAGGATAAGATTTGGCTCATTAGTACTATATTAATATAAAATAAACAGCAATTGTGTCTGTATGCTGGAGAGTAAAAAGTGAAATAACACCTATACAATACCTTATGTTGTATTGATTATATTTATTGTTTCACGGCTACAGCTATTGCCTACTAATATCAGTGTTATAGCCATGTTAGAACTAGGAGCTTAAAGAACATCCTTATACATGCATAATAGTTGATCCAGCAGTGAGTCTGGGGACAGCAATATCCTAGAAAAGGAGGTGAAGTCATGTGGCCTCCAGATGTTGTTGCTTTGGAACTCCCAGTATTCCTTGTCACTAACTATCCTGGCTAAGGCTCTGGGACTTCCAGTTCAGGACCATCTGGAAGTCTGCATGATTCCCACCCCTACCATAGCAGGAGATTTGAGGTGGGATCTCCACAGATGGAGGTCAACAGGGTAATCTCACAGAATCATAGAGTCGGAAGAGACCACAGGGGCCATCCAGTCCAACCTCCTACTATGCAGGAGCACACATCAGAGCACTCCCAGCAGATGGCCATCCAGCCTCCATGGTGAGTTCATTACACAGATCAACCCACTGTTGGAAGTGAAGAAAGACTATGCCACTAGGAAGCAACAGAGGTAGGGACAGGTGTCCTATTTGTCTCGTCTGCTTTCGTTTTTTTACCCATAGACTGATATTCTCAGCACTGGGTTTACTTCTTCTCACACATCTCTATCCTCTTCCCTTCATAATCATGCAACCCACGGCAGACCTCATCTTTACCCTCTTCCATGTAGGTCATTTTATTACCTCACTGAAGACAGTGATACCTCGCCAAACGTCATAGCCATCAAGGCACTGGAGGCTTTTCCCAACAGATACTCACCGCTGAGAGAGTTCCCTGTGGTGTCCTCTCCTTCTAGGGAACATTAATCCCCCCACTTTATTCTTTGAACCCTATTAGCCTATAGTTCAAAAGGTTTCATTGGTAGCTTCAATTGGGGTCTTCTTCCCCCAGGCTTGTAACTTTGAGTCCTAACCAAATAGAGCCTCTCCATGAAGACACCATTAAGTCATAGCTTTTTGCAAGTCTCTGTCCTTATCTCTTTTTAAGGCAAAGAACCCCTCCAACAAAGCCTTCCCTTGGAATTCTAAAATCCCAGGTTCCTTAGATCCAGCTTCCCTCAGAGGCTGACCAACCCTGCTACCTATCTAGGGTTGCCAGACTGAAAACTGGAAGGATCCCTGTCCTTTTAATGGTTGTGTAGAAGAGGGAAATATATTAACTGTTGCTTCTTACCTGGCTGCAGAGCAAGCAACACCTGCTAGAATTCCCCTTCTATACAACCATTAAAGATACAGGAACTATCTTCAGTTTTCAGTCTAGCAGCCCTACCTATGGGACTCACCTGGTAAGGGGAAGGCTCTTGCATTGGCCCAGCCATCCATCATGCTGCCTCCAGATCCTCCTGGCACACGGATCACATGAAGAGCTGCTGGGCATGATCTCCTTCTGCCTTCCCAGCTAGTTCCTCCCACCCTTTTAACTCCCAGCCAGCTCTTCCCAGGTAGCCTGCTATAGCCAAGCTATTACAGATTTCCCTGATCGAACCAACAGAAATGTGAGTTGCCTTCTCTCTTCTTCCGCCTTGCTGGCTCTACTGGTCACTCCTGCCTGGCATAAAATCTATTCCTCCAGGTTCCCTCAGGTGCCCCAGTCAATTCTACCCTGGTGAAGCCTTCCAGCTTCTCATACTCTCGTACAACCCACATATCCTCCATCATTTCACAGATGAAAACTGGGACACCTGTTGTCAGGCAACATCAGACTGTGGTCAAGATGGCAAAAGTCACAAAGAACACATAACCTAGGAAAATCTGCAGCACTTTGCTTTTACCCGAGCCTATTGGGAAGGGCAAGAGCCCACTCCCCTCCTCTCCCTGAGAGTACAAACTCATTTTGCATTTTGAACTCAGTTGGCAGTAACTGAAGTTAAGCTAAGGAGAAAGGGGCAAAGTGGGAGGAGGAGAGAAACACTGGAACATTTTAAAAGCAGCTGGAAAAAAAAGTGGGGTGGCAGAGGATTAATGGGATAGTTGGAGGATATGAACGCTAAATTAGCTGTAAACCCACAGCCACCTCCACACCAACATATCCAGTGGCTACCCGTTTCCCAAAGGAAGCTATATTTAAGCAAGAGTGTTGGACAGCTTCCAGAGAGGGAAATTCAGACTGACCCATTGGTGCCTGAGGTAAGCAGATCGTGTGTTCAGCAGCAATATATTCTTGCATTCGTTGATTTACCATAAGGATGAATCATAAAGCTGGGGGCAGGTATCAGTTGTGGCATAATGCCCATTTTTTATGCCTGGACTTGTCTTTTGTTCCAAGATGTGTTTAGAGAGGAGGAGGAGGGAAGGGAAGTTGTGTTCATCACAAGGCCTCTCAAGGCTAAGAGCAGCATCCAAACCAGCTGCTCTTTCAATCACTCACAATTCAAAGAAAGAGAGAACAAATTTCCCAGTGGGCCAGGCTGAAGATATTATATGTAAGCATGTCTCCATAAGGGAAGCCAGAAAAGATTAACCAACAGATAGGGCCTCCAGAGGAAAGGAAAAATTGTGCCAACTCTGGTAGGAAACATTTTCATCTGTGGCTTTAAACCACAGATGAAAATTCATCTGTGGTTTTATGCAAACCCTGTGGTTTTATGCAAACAATCTAAAAGATTCGGATGGAATACGTATGAGAAACACAACAGCCCACATGGGATTTGAATTGTATAAACCCTTCCTAAATTGCAGAGGGATGTAGAACAACAGGCCTCTTGGAGGTATTGAAAATGCAATTATTTACAGATTTGTGAACTGAATAAAGTGTTATGCAGTGCACAGCTAAGATTGCTAGCTCTATCCGTGGGTAGAAACTTTTACTGAAAAGAGCTCCAGGATAAAGAAATCATGCAGGCACAATTACTTTTGCAATAGATCTTTCCACTGGAGCAAGAAGGGACTGGACTGGTTACCTGTCTGAGCTGTGAAGATTTAGGATGGGGTTTAAGCCACAGAATTAATGAGGCAATATATGCACAAGAGCAGCTATCTTGAATTAGTAGAACAATAATGTGATAAGCAGAAGTCTGGCTTTGTGCGTGCTTATTGCTCGAGAATTAATCTGCTGTGTGATTTCCTGGATGGGTTAGAAATGTCAGACTCAATTCTCCCAATTTGTAAAATGGGATATGTCTTCCAAAATTCTCCTTTTCAGGACTACAATTCCCAGAAGGCCATACTGTCTAGAGAATTTTGGTAATTGTAGACCAAAAAAGTTACATTTCCACTCTCTGTCCCAAATGCAGCTGTTTACCACTAGTCATTGATCCTGGATTGTAAAGTAAAGTACAAAGTCCAAGAGGTCTAGGTAATAACTCATGTGAAGGAAGCTATCAGAGATTTTTTCAAAAGGCTTCAGAAAGTGGGCAGCTTGCCCAAATGAGGTGAAATTTAATTTTTTTTAATTTAAAATTTTTAAAAAGAATACAAACTTGCACAAAGGAACACAACAGAAATTTTGTTACTGATATGTTCCTTCAAATCAACTGTGACCTATAACGATCTTATCACAGGATTTTCTTGGCAAGAGTTATTCAGACAAGGTTTGCCACTGACAGTCCTCAAGCTGACAGAATATAACTTGCGGCAGTGTCATCCAGTGAGTTTCCATGGCTGAATAGGCATTTGAACCTTGATCTCTTGGAGACCACTATACCACATTGGCTTCCACCTGGCAGAAAATTAAGGATTTCACATTTTCTTATTAATTAATTGATTAAAACTAGTCAACTTCTAGTTTTCTAATGAGGGATTTCTAATTTCACACTATACCACATTTGGTAGAAAACTATGGGGATGCAAAGTAGGATGATCAACAATAAAAAAATAATTTAAATACCCCAGGAGTAGAAAGCTAGCCAGAGAGGCAATTGGATAACAATGGAATTAAATAAATTCTGAAGGAAGATGAGATTATAGAGATACTGAAATTACCACCTATCTATATTTGAGCTTTGATAATTGGTTTAGATACAAAAAGATAATATGGACATTCCAGTTCTATAAAACTTTTAGGTATCTCTTTAAGGGTCCTGAAGCTGTCCTGGGGAAGTAAAGCTGTCCACCAGAAGGCTATCTATTCTAGGGAGAGCTTGGAAAAGGTACTTTTTCAATATAATTTTGAACTACATTTCCAGCTGGCAGGGAGCTTTTGGGAACTGTGCTCCAAAGAGTAACTTTTCCAAGATCTAGTTCTAGGGAGTGAAAAACTTGAGCGCCCTGTTATGTGGAACCATAGCTGCTGTGCGTTTGTACTGCTTGTAATGCTTCTCATGTAGACATCATTTTAAAGCCTCTAATTCTAGATATAGAGAGAAAGCCAGAATTACCAAACTACCATGAAAGAAGATGGTCATTTTGCCTGCAGGCACAGGAAGAGTGTTATGATGGGCGAAGGATCATAACACAGATTGTCAGTATATTCCTACAAGATGTGTTGAGAAATATAATGGCACACAGGCATAGTGGAAAACATACAGAATACAAGAAAAAAAACCCTGAAAAATGGGGATTTATAAACACTTCTCATTGTGGTGCATAATAAAACATCTCTTTTTCCTTTCCAAACTTGTCAAGGTATATTGCTAACACTTAGCTGAAATTCATTATACAGGGTACCCTAGTTATTTAACAGTCTGAACACCTATTCGTTCTGTGGCAAAAATTCAGGATGTATATTTTTTTCACACAATGAAAAAAAAAGCCAACAATAAGATGGAACATTGGTCTGTGGAAGCTTATGGAGATTTGCAGTGACAGCCAGCAACATGAATCTGTGGTTGCAAAATGCAAAGAGGATTTACGAAGAACTGTCTGAAATGAATGTGTGTCCCTGTTTGTTATTCCCTGTTTTAAGCCTGTTTGTCACTCCCCAACAAAGCCTATGGTAGTCAAAACATATTTTGTGCAAGACAATAACATCCATAAGAAATTAGGACATAATGTCTTTCACTTTTCCCAGCAGACTTCCTCACTAGTTTGAAGCAGCTAAATATGGGGGTGGCATCTATACTATTCAGCTGATAAAATGTTTTTCTTATTTTTAGTTTATTTGTATACAGCCTGTTGGCCCCAAAGGTCCCAAAAGCTATGAACAACACATGAAAAATATAAGCGATAATAAAAATTACAACACAGCCATGAGACTGGATACCTTTTTTAAGGCCCTTGTATAGTTCTTTCAAGTTTTCACTCCTTTGAGTGTGTGTCTTGAAATTCTGTGGTCTGCTGTTGCACTTATTGGAAATAAAGCTCAAAGAATTTTGTTAAAGCCTTTCCACTCCAAATCTCAGGACTCAAAATCAGAGCTTATCATTAGTTTTATTTTTAAAAGAAAAAGAGGTGCCAAAAGTCAAGTTATACATTACAACACAGGATTTCTTTTACAGCCACAGATACAGGAATGAAGGTTTATAATGGATACACAGAGCAGCGATGCATCAATCACGCTGAAAAACTAAGTCCACAACTTTCTGTTTCGCTTTCATATAGTCAGCAAAATGGCTTGGGACCTCAATAACTGAGGGACGACCTCTCCCACAAGAAACCTGCTTCAACATTAAAATCTGCTGAGGATGCCCATGTCTGTTTCCCCGCTTCTCCATTGGAAGCAGTACATTATGTGGAGAGGTCAGACAAGCCCTTCTTGATTATGGCACCCTGGTTGTTGAATGCCCTTCCATTGGAAGCCTAACTAATGCTGACACTGGCCTCATTTCTACACCAAATAAAAAGCTGGCTCTTCACCAAGCTTTGCGGGTTCACTGATCATGCTTACTTCAGTTTGTTGGAATGTGAATTCTGATTTGATTCTGCAGTATCGCTTTCAGCTATTTAAAATTGTTTTTAAAAGCGCTCAAAATTCATAGAGTCACAGAGTTGGATGAGACCACAAGGGTCACCAAGTCCATCCCCCTGCCATGCAGGAATACACAATCCCAACAGATGGCCATCCAGCTTCTGTTTAAAAACCTTCAGAGACGAAGACTCCACCACATTTCGAGGCAGTGTATTCCCCTGTCAAACTGCTCTTACGCATCAGGAAGTTCTTCCCCATGTTTAGGTGAAACTTCTTTCCCTATAGTTTGGAACCACTGCCCCAAGTCTTACTCTCTGGAGTGGCAGAAAACAAGCATGCTCCAGCCTCCATATGACAGCCCTTCAAACATTTAAACACAGCTGTCACATCGCCTCTTAATTTTTTCTTCTCCAAGCTGAACACACGCAGCTCCGTAAGCAACTCCTCACAAGGCATGGTTTCTAGGACTTTTACCATTTTGGTTGTCGTCCTCTGGACACATTCCAGCTTGTCACTATCTTTCTGGAATCGTGGTGCCCAGAACTGGACAAGTATTCCAGGTGACCTCTGCCCAAAAACAGGATAGAGCGGTACTATTACTTCACTTAACATAGACACTATACTCCTAATGATATAGCCTAGAATCACATTGGCTTTTTTAGCTGCCGCAGCATACTTTCAACTCAAGGTCAACTTGTGGTCTACTAAGACTCCTAGATCTCTTTCACAGGTAGTTTTTACTTACAGTTCCCTGCTGTCATGTCTTTCAGATACAGAGTGAAATGAAACTATTTAAACAAACATGCTAACCTCCTGTTACCAGTGGCAAATAAATAAGATTTCACTTTGTTGTAACATCATCTGAAGGCAAGCACAGCCCTTTTATAAATCTCAAACTGAACAGAGCAAGATGAGAAATAATGGAGTATAGAGAGACATTTTGCAACTGATTGAAGCCATGGTTTCTTATCCCATCAATAATGGACACACAGAAGCTGTGCATTGCTGATCTGGACCAGGATATTTATCTTGCTATATTGTGATGACAACTTCTCTGGCAAAAAAGGAAAAGGCATGGCATGGCAATATGCATTCCTTCCTTCCACCCTTGTTCATTTCCTCTCAGCCTTGTCACCACATCTGATCTGCTACATGAAGCTATGATGTCACCATAATACTGGCTGTGTGTTTCCTGATTGTCTAGAATCCTGTAGCCAGAATAAAAACTGTTTTAATGGTGCCAACATAGATTTAAATCAGATTTTAAAAGGGATGCATGAGGAGAAGTAAACAGTAATATGTTACATTTCTGAATATTCTTTTTCATGTCAAAATGTTTCCATCCATGATGGTGTGGCACCAATCTACTCAGAGCCTGGAGAAATTACTCTTTTAAACTTCATCTCCCAAAATCCCCAACCAGCATGCCACCTGGGATTTAGGAGTGGTAGTCCAGAAAGTAACTTTTCAAACCTCTACTGTTAAAGCCCAATTGTGCCATCAAGATGCACTTTCCAGAATAGAAACTGCAGAAGAGTTCAGCAAAGGAAGATATATGGAGTGAGAAGGAAGGGCTGTAGTGTAGCTGTGGAAAAGTAAGACAGCATGGTTGCTATCAGCTTCTGAAAGAAGATTGAGCACAGTAGAAGCTAAGAAGATAGACAAGAAAAAAGGAGATTTGGGACCCTTTAATGCTAAACAATTATAGCACTATGAGTTCATTTTAACTACCATGGCTATATGTCATGCAATTCTAGCATTTCTAGTTTGGTGAAGCCCTAGAGCTTTCTGGATGAGTATTCTAAATGCCTCTCCTTAAACTGCAAATCCCAGGAGTCCATAGGATGGAACTAGGGCAGTTAAACTAGAATCACTGTGCCATAATGGTGTAGTGTAAAAGGGCTGCTAGTCTCAATCCCAACAAAATATACAACCTCCATTTTGAGGACCTTGACACCTGTAGGAGAAAAACAGTCAAAAGTCAGAAGAGAATAGGACCAACCCAAACACTAGGCAGCAACAAGTCAGGCTAATATAGATTTGGCATATAAAGAAAGGGTAAGAAATTGTTGGCTATTCAGTTATTTATCACTGTACCTTTCCTGCTGGAGGAGAAGTGCTTGTAACATTTTCTGTCTGATATATTAAAATAATTGGCAGGCTTTGGGACCTATACACTTGAGTGAAGGGGAGGGTGTTGTTTGCTGCTCAACCTCAGACAGCAAAATAGCTTTGTCTGATCCTGGAATACAGTCGGTTTCTACAACACCGCTTTTCCCCCACCTCAGTAAATCCATCAACATGCATCTGTGATCCTGAACAAAGAAATAGGAACAAAACACTGTACAAGAACATGCCAGGAACTAAGGAGCTAAGAACTAAGAGAGCTATGAAAATAAAAAACTTAGTCATCGTTACAAAACAAGGTTATGTGTGAGAATAAGCAAAACGATTTTTTAAAAATGTAGCTGAAAAGCTCATCTGTGTAGCTCTCAGAAACAAAGATCTCATATGCATTTTGCTTTCAGCATCTTACCAAGAAAACATAAATGAAAAGATGCATACTTTGAACAAGGGGGGTTGGCCCTTCCCCAGAATCACTTACCATTGGCCCTGCAAGCCAAAGGGGCTGGGAAAATGCGGCAGCCCAAAGCCTCTCTAGTGACATCTGGCAAATCCAAAGTTGACTTGCCTCCAGGCGACCATTGTGGAGGCTCTGAATTCTGGGATACAAGCCATAGCCTAACCTGGAGCCAATGCCACTCTCAACAGAATACTGGAGTCATAGGAACCCCTGGTGTGTATTATGTTACTGGGGAAGATTCCAAAACAAATGCAACTGTGCCGAGGCTTGGCCAGTTTCCTTGCTACAGGATGACCAGGAAAATTAGCCAATCCAACAGCAAGTTAACAAGGGATGAGAAATCCAGTCTCTATTACGGGGAGTGGGGAGGAGTAAATTGAATTTTCCACATTGAATTTCTTGTCCATTGTTCGCCACAAAACCCAGAACACACCTGTTTGTTGTACCCATTCCAAACAAAACAGAACAATTCCTTTTTGGATTCCAAAGAAGCAGAGAACAGAGCTGTATTTTTCTTTTCTTCGTCAGGAACAGAACTAGTGACTTCTCTGCAGAAGCTTATGAAACGGGTGAGCAAGGGAGTTGACTATAGCAAGCGTAACCTGAAGAGAACTCCCATGTCTAAAGTCAGGGAGATTTGATGAGAAGATTTGGAGACTGAAGCAAAAGAGAAACAAAGCTTCTCAGGTAAGCTGATCTGGCCTTTGCTCAAGACTGTTGGGATGGAAGGAATACAGCCGTTAAAAATGCAGAGCTGCTGTGGTGAATCAGTAAGAGCTCCAGCTTGTTCTGAGTTTGGTCTACAGCAGCAGCTATCCAGATGCTTTTGGGCTCAGACAACTAGGATCCAAAAGAAGTGACCCTCCTCTGCTGTTTCCAGCACCTAACACTTAGAAATGTATTTTTTCTTGTAGGCATGGGGGTTCTGTTTAGCTATCACAGCCATAAAACCGGGAGGTTGAGAGAAGCTGGGAGTAAAAAGAGCCAAGAAACAACCTCTTCAACATCAAAAATAACCAAAAATCCTCAAGTGCGTCCTGGGGACAAGGGAATTCAACAGGGAGTTCCAAAGCTTTGACAGAACATAGGAAAGTTATTTTCTGGGTCATAACTCAGTGCAGCAGTCCAACTTGGAGGTGAGCAGAACATGGGTGACCATGGGCTGCCTATCTCTGGCCAGGAAGGGCTGCAGTTGGTGCATCAGTTTAGGCTGCCTCCCCCAAAAAATCTCTGCTATCTGAGCCAACTTGAGCCTTCAGAGTGAAAACTGGGTTTTTGACTACCACTGAAAGGTAAATTTGATCATTTTAAGGGACATACAGTCTCATCTGGAGCAGAGTAAACCATGGGTGAGAAACCTTTGTTGGATGCCAGTTCCCATCAGCACTTGCCAATCTGGCCAGTGGTAAGAGTTGATGGGAACAGTTCATCATCATTTGAAGGGCTAAGGGTCCTTCCTAGACCAGATAAACAAGAGTACTTCCTTGGGCAGACAACCCCTTACCAATAGTTCCTCATTTTGTCAGGATTAAGCTTTATTGGCCTGCTGCAGAATCTAATCCATTATTACTTAGAGATCTCTTGAGAGGTCAAGTGGAAGGTAGTAGGTCCAGCTGAGACCCCCGAGCATCATAGCACAGATAACAGAGGGTTAGATGGACCAATAACCTGATCTAGCATAAGGCTGCGCCATGTGTTCAAACTGATTTATGTGTCCTTCGGCTCACAAAGAGCTTGAATTTACAGTATCATCTACAAATCTATACTCTGTCTCACAGTCTA
This sequence comes from Cyclura pinguis, assembly GCA_030412105.1. Lineage (NCBI taxonomy): Eukaryota > Metazoa > Chordata > Lepidosauria > Squamata > Iguanidae > Cyclura > Cyclura pinguis. Next base: position 12,835,569 of record CM059604.1, read on the forward strand.
CCTATCTTTCCCTTTACATATAGCTGTGTGAAATTAAACTAATTTTTATGCCATAAAAGTCTTGACTTCCTCAACTGTTGTAATATATGCATGGAATAAATAAATATATTTACATACATTGTTGAGGGGACTGAGTACTTTATTCTGCTTCTCATAATTAGAAGGAGCAAAAACACAGTTTCCTCAGCATTTTTTGATAACATTCTGAGAAAACACATTTAAACAACCTCCTAAAGCTTATTGTAACACTCCTACAGAGGCAAGCACTCTCCGCACAGACTCAGAGGCACTCCCTTTTTATTTGCACCTTGGCACTGAAAGCAAGTTCTGATTAATATGGTCCATTGAAAATCCTTCTGTGCCACTCTCTGGCTTTAGGCATTTAATTCAGACTTTATCACACACTCTGAAAGCAACTTTTGTAGTCTTGAAGGCTAGAAACTTCCTTTTAGATAAGGAAAATTTCTCAAAACACTGACTTTCTAATTTTTCATTCACTTTGTGCCAAATTGGGGAATCGCACATGACAGTAAACATCGATAGATCAGGAAAGGTCTCTTTCTCTCCTTACTCCTACTCTCTGCCACCAACTTGGGCCCCCCGCCATCTGTCCCCAGCAAACATTGCATTTGATGACACCCAAATGGCTGAGCTGCTAGCGCTTCCACCCACACCTTGTTGCCACAGAGCATTCAACTTGCTGTGGGCCACAAGCCTCACAATCTGTGTCGGGGTATAAAAGAGCATCCTTTGCTACTCTCAAGAGGAAAGGAAGCCAACCAAAGACCAAGGAAAACCTTTGCACCGCATCGAAACTAGAGGGACAATCCTCAATCCATTCAGACCATCCTAGGGCCCAGGAGTGCAGCTTGATCCTGTAACTGCTCTCTTCTTAAGATGCCCCACTGGACACAGGGAACCCCATTGTTCCTCCATGAGCCATACCCATTCAGCCTCCCATATTTAACCAAGTATGGTTTATTTTCTCTTTAAAAGGAAGACATAAAATTATGTTAATATCTATCCATCTATCACTGTAGGGGTGGGTGTGGGTGTGGGTGTGCGCACGTGCATGTGCCTTTAAGTCTCCTATTGAGTTATGGTGATCTTTTGAATTTCCTAAAGTTTCCTTAGGCTGCACCATGCAGGCATGAAGGAGGACATACCATTACCAGGAGGCCACAACTAAGAAAGCCCTTACGTCTCCCCATAATGGACCCTTCCCTACAGTAGAACCAAGAAGGGGGGCCTATCCATCAAGGCTTAGAAATGTTATGTTTGGACTACAAGTCCCATATTCCCCCAGCCAGCTTGGCCAGAGGTAAAAATCACATGGGCTAAGGGCTAAATGCTGCCCCACAGATGAGACATGACACATGGCTTCCAGTCATTCAAAATGGCAGCCAAATGGACACACTGCGGCTCTCTGGAGGGGCAGAGAAACCCCAGATGTGGTAAAACAGCCCCTCAGGTTCTGGGGCATGCTCGCCCCTGCTCAGAGGACTGCATAAGGCTCTTCTTTTTGTAATGGCCGTTCTTTTATCTTTAGGCTCTGACCCTGCTTGGGAACTAGTAGAGTGGACCAGCAGCAGCCATGGCTACATTGAGCAAATAGCATAAGTTTACAAAAGGTAGGTTAACATCTTTATGGATCTTTTGCTTTTGTTGATGTTATGTGCCTTCAAGTTGACTCGGAGTTAAGGTAAATCTATACTAGGTCTTTCTTCGCAAGGTTTACTCAGAGGTTTGCCGTTGCCTTCCTCTGAGGCAGAGAGAATATGGCCCCAAAGTCACCCATCCTGTTGTCCCAGAATCCTAGTCTAACACTCAAACTTTCCTTTGTAATTTTATGGCAACTGGTTTTAATGCAAAATAGTTTTCCCTTGCAGAGTCTCTCTTCAGCACTCCCTCTCTCTGACTTCATCCAAACCATCATCCCCAGTGGCTGAACTCTCATGCTCCTCATCCTTATCACTTCCTTCTTATAGCACCTCCCATTCCCTCCACCAATCACCAACCATATGCAAATTCATCTAAGATTCTGCTCCTCCTGTCACTCAAGTCTGATATACTTTTCCTACCTATTTTTGTTGCTTTAGTTGTGTGCCTTCAAGTCATTTCCAACTTATGGTGACCCTAAGGTGAATCTATCCCAGAGTTTTCTTGGCAAGATTTGTGTTTGGAGAAGGGTTTGCCTTTGCCTTCCTCTGAGTCTGAGAGAGTGTGACTTGCCCAGGATCACTTAGTAGGTCTTCACAGCTGAGTGGGGATGTGAACCTTGGTCTTCAGTCACAGTCCAACGCTAAAAACCACTACACCACTCTGGCTCTCTACCTTCCTACCTGTATGTACAATTTAAGAAAAATGTGAGCACAGTTTTCATCTATGAAATGTTGGAGGGTATGTGCTCTACTCTGGCTTTCCATTTGCATTTCCATTTCCAATTACACCTAGCTAAAGCAGAGTGTGCACTGTGCGGTACAGAGATGGAGAAAGTCCACTCCATGTGGCTCTGAGGATGTTATTAAAGCAAGATACTCCCAACACTCGCCCCATCCCAAAAAACAAAATTGGAAAAGAAATAAAAGGTTGTCTTCCAGGTTATTTACTGGGTGAACGAAGGTCTCTCCTGGACCTAACAGAGCATAGGGAAGACTCCAAAGTAGAAAAATACCCCCCCCGCTCCCTAGAGAAGGGTTTTTTTAAGATAATTTTTTTTAAAGCATTAAAAATGAGGGGATGGAACGGGTTCACCCCAATGAGCCCAATGTACTCTCTCCAACCCTCAGTAGTTATCACCCTGATGTAGCATCTCCTTTAGGACAGAAGGATCCAAAAACTGGCATGGAGGTGGAAGAGGTGCAAGGACTGATTCCACCAGTGGCCACTAGAGGTAGCACTCAGAACACCACCACCTTTCTCTCACCAACAGTCGTTCCTACCTCTTTCTTGCCCAACTTTTTCTAAACTTCTGTTTCCTCTCCCTAAGCTTTTGCTTTGTGTGGCCCCCTGAATCCAATCCAGAACAGGTTTTCTGTAAATTGATATGACGACATTATCAAGAGGATGTGTGGAAGAATCTCTGGATTTGGAGTACCAGTGTTGCTCTTATTCTGTGTCTTCAAGTCATTTCCAACTTATGGTAACCCTAAGGCAAATCTGTCACAGGGTTTTCTTGGCAAGGTTTGCTCAGAGGGTGTTTGCCTTTGCCTTCCTCTGAGGCTGAGAGAACATGACTTGCCCAAGTGGGTTTCCATGGCCAAGTTGGGATTCAAACCCTGTTCTCCAGAGTTCTAGTCCAATGTTCGAACCACTATACCACCAGCCTTAGCCCTTTCCTTGTTGTCGTGAGCCTTCACGTGGTTTCCCACGTATGATGACTTCGAGGGTCTTCTCAGCAAGATTGGTTCGGAGGGAATTTTCCATTGCCTTCCTCTGAGGCTGAGCGTGACTTGCCCATAGTCAACCAATGGGTTTTCCGTGGCTGAGTGGGGATTTCAGCTGGGGTTGTCCAGGGTCCTAATCCAAACTCAAACCACGATGACACTCTGGCTCTTGAGCCTTCTTCAGCCCCCATAACAAGCTATTAAAATAACCCCTTATTCTGACCTTCCCGAATGTGGATTCAGATGCAATTCTCTACTGAGAACAGAGCTTGGGAAAAATTACTGTTTTGGATTACCCCTCCCCAGAAACACTTCAGTCCCTAGAGTTGCCAAGGTGAAAACGTGTGAAGGCATTTTTACCTTTAATGGTTGTGCAGAAGAAGGAGTTTCAGCAGATGTTGCTTGTTACTTTGCTGTTTGTTCCTTGTTACCTGGTTACCTGATTACAAGCAACTTCTGCTGAAATTCCCTCTTCTACAACAACCATTAAAGGTACAGGAGCCCTTGCCTTTCCTAATTGTGGCAACTGAGTTCAGCCTCAGAGATCTTCAACGTAAGTGTCTACTAAGAAATGAACTACCAGCTGGCATGGTCCTACTGCAGTTAATCTACTGAGAGCTTTCAGCCTCAGTTGGTGTTGGCTGGGATGCTTTGGGGGAGGGTCCCTCAAATTATAAGATAGATGTGAAGCATTTCCAAAGTAGTGTTCCAAAGAGACGACAGCCTGTTTACTGAAACATCCCTGATAATTCTGCCTTCTACAGACTGAAATATTTTAGCTAATAATGGAGCGATCTCTTCCAAAGTGACCTTCGCTGCCTGGCAACAGCTGGTGACACACAAATATATTAAGAAAAAAGAAGAAAAAGGGGGAACTAGGGATTTATGGTCCAGAGAAGTAACTTTTCCCATTTTCTGGTGGCTTGGAAAAGGAAGGTGCCACATGCCCCCAAGCAAGGAACTTTATGGTTACTTTCTACATAGTCCTAAAACACCTTACCCTCATTGGTAATCCCAAAATATTTCACTGCCCTAGTCTCCAATTGTCCCAATTTGAGAGGGACAATCCTGATCAATCCTCAGTCATCCCACTTTTTAAAGAAGTTTTTAATATGTCCCAGGTTTTCTCTCCCACCCACCTTCTTTCAATTACTGCAAACTGAGTTCAATGTGCAAAAGTAGTTTACATTCAACTGAACAGTGGGGAGAGCCACAATCCTGACCAGTAGGTTCATTCTAAAGGAAACTTGCTAACGCCTCTCCTAGCATGTGTGGTTTTCCTTATTAATAATTTTTGCCATCTTGACCACACTCTGGTGTTGCTTGGCCACATGTGCCTTTAGTTTTCATCTCTGAGATGTTGGATGGTATGTGCTGCCTCTCATATTTCGCACACAAATCTAACTAGGTGGGCAATTAGATCTTTCTTCAACATGGGTATATGGGACAACATAACTTCATCCAAAGTTGATTTGGATGGTAAAGGTAGGCCATATAGCACCCAACTCTCCCCCTCCAGGTCTGTGCTGCTGCTGCTTCCCAACAACTGAAGTGACTGCTTCACTCTGCCTAGCAGTGGAGCCTGTTGTGGTCCTTCGTACAGTTTAGGAACGAGGGCACTACATAGAAAACAAGGGTAGTGATTGTGTGACTCTCAGCAGGTGGCTGAACTTCAGCTCCCACAGACCTAGACAGCATAGCCAGTGCCAAGGGATTCTGAAAGTTGTAGTTCAACAACATATAGAGGCCCACACAATTTCCATCCCTGATATAATACTGTGGCCCTGCGTGAATATATGTTCATGTTTGGCTATGTGTTTCTCACTTCACATGTCACTGGTTTCAGCTTAGAGAAATGCTAAATGCATGAGGGAAAAGAAAGTCCCTCAAAACTTTTGCAAAGAGCATTTGCTTACTGCTAACTAACATAAGCCATACCCACACTAGCCTGTTACAGTGCTATTATTCCACTTTCAACATCCTATGGAATCCTGGGCCTTTGAGACTCCTCCCTAAACTACAAACCCCAAGATTCCATAGGATGTTGAAAGTGGAATAATAACACTATAACAGGCTAGTGTGGAAATGTAGTGGTTTGAACATTGAGCTATGACTCTGGAGACCAGGGTTCAAACCCACTTGGTGACCTTGGACAAGTCATACTCTCTTAGCCTCAGAGGAAGGCTAAGAAATCTTGCCAAGAAAAGCCTGGGAGAGGTTCACTTCGGGGTCTCCATAAGTCAGAAACTACTTGAAGGCACACAAGAATAGCAACAACAACATAGATGGCAGAAGTGCCTGCTGTGTAGCCCTGTGTGACTCCTGGTATGTTCCTGGCAGCGTACCTGATCAGCCAGGTGAAACTGCTGTTCTGGTGTTGCCATTAGGAATCTCAGTGGAGCTTGCCCATGGGAGGGAACCACCTGGGGAGTGGAGAGTTCAAGGCTGGAGATTGATGGTGATTTGTTCACCTTCCCTCACCCAAAGATCAGCAGGTAGGGAGGAAAAGCTTACAGTTCTCCATCTCCCCCCACCCACAGCCAAAAAAATGGTGTTTGCATGTGTATGTTTGCATGTTCCCTCACCCAACCAACATGTTCAGGTGGCTGGAGCCCTGAAGCAATTAAAGTAAAACCCTATTCCTACGCATGTGTGATCTATTCTAGGTGTCACAGAAATTAATCGATTAAGCATATGAATAAATAGTAAACACAACACAAAGACAGCAACCCCAAAATCTGAAAGGTTTAGCGTCTTCAATCCTGCACCTCTGATAAGATCAAAGGCACTTCTGCTCAGTTATACATGTAACAGACAAAATCTTGATAATAACAGAAATATCGGGAAATTCTGGAAAGGACCTGTAGAAGGAAAAGAAGTAAATTGTGACTAGCTTCCTGTTAGTGATTTATGCAGGTGTAAGTCCAACTTGAATATTTGTAAATCATTGGTTTGGTCATCAGCATTGCCAAGATCAGACTTGTCTACTAACCTCACATGACAATCAAACTCTGTCCCTAAACCAAGCTTTTACCTGCAGCAGATCCTCCAACGTGGCAATTTACAGGGTTTACAGTGGAAAAATATTCAGCTATATTCCTATAGCTGTACGCACAGCATTGATGTCATCCTCCACAACCTCTGAAGAAACCCCAGGAGAGCACGAAGGATGCCTTGTCACTGTATGTCTAATTATAGAAGAGGTAGGGAAAGTGTCACCCATGGGTTACATGTGGCGCTTGGGATCCCTAAGTACATCCCCTGAAGGCCCCCTGAAGCTTCAAGATAATCCAGTTTTTAAAAATTGGACTGGTTTTGGGTGATTTTTTCGAAGCTGCTCCTGAATCACCCACAAATGGGTGGCTTTTTTTTCTCCAACTCACAAGAACTGCTAAAAAAAATCCTGAAAAAAATGATTGAAAGTTAGCCCAATGGTGGCCAGAAATGGCGTTATGCCAAAACACCCCAGCCCAGCCCACCAGGTGGGTGCAGGGGGGAAATGGCTCCTCCTCCGTCTTCAAAATGTCCATCCCTAATATGTAGGAACATAAATGGATGCTTCTCTGTTGCCATGGCTATGTTGGGGGTCTGCAGCAGGTGAAATGTGGACTTGGGGAGTGATACAGGAGACATGGTGTGGTTCAGTGGGTCTTGACCTGGAGTCCATGGACCCCCAGGGGTCTTCGATGCCCTCACAGTGGGTCCACAAAAGGTTAGAAGGCAGTCTGTCTCCTCCCCCACAATGGAGTGGCGACATGACAGGAACCAAGGTAAAAGGAGGCAGGCAGGCAAACTGGCTGGCTGGGCCTGGACGAGGAGGAGGTGGGCTCAGCAGCTCAGTGACAGCAGAGCTAACAACCAGCCAGTCAGCGTTTGCCCTTCTTCTTCTTTTTCTTCTCTCTCTCTTATTCTCTCTCTCTCCCCTCCCCCTCATTTCCAATGGAGAGGAGAGCAGTCCAGTACACTATAAGAAATCCTCAAATATCTCCCCTTTTCCCTCCCTCCTTTGTCAGTCTTGGTGTCCTCTCCTCCTGGTGAAAAGGCAAAAAAAGGGGGTGCTTCAGCATTTCTGATAGACTGGATGGCTGGAAAAGAGAGAGAAAGAAGGGCAAATGCTAGCTGGCTAGCTGGGGCTGCATGTTGCTGTTCAATCCACTATAGCCTTAAGCTATCAGGAAGAAGCAGGGGAAAAGTCTTACCCCCTCCCCCCGGAGCCTCTCAGGGAAGTGTGCATTTGCTTATTTTCCCCTTCTCTCCCAATTTGAAGATCTTGATTAGCAATTTTAGATAAATATTTGATATACTTTAGGGTTATAAATCTTGATTTAAGTCTTGGGGGTCTGTGGCAACAAAAGATATTTAAAGGAGGTCCCTGGTAACGAAAAACTTAAGAACCACTAGTGTAGTTCGATCTACTTCATATTTCACTGTTCCGGGATCTCAGTCTCTATCTTTTCCTGTCAATACTGGTCTCGTAGCCAGAAAAGGGCCTGGACCAAACAATGCCAATTGAACTGCCGATAATCCAGCTATAGGTTCAGTAGCTAGGGTTACCAGAGTGCAAACTTCTATACCTTTAATTGTTGTGTAGAATTGCTTCTGTATCTTTAATTCTGTGTAGAAGAGGGAATTTCAGCAGGTGTTTGATTGTTACTTGGTTGCTTGACAAGCAACACCTGAAATTCCGTCCTCTACACAACCATAAAAAGAACAGGAGCTGTCTCCAGTTTTCAGTTTGACAGTTCTATATCAGCACTGAAAAGACCATGCACCCTAATATGTGTTATTAGGAATGCCGGTAACTGTCCTGGCATCTCTCTTTTCTCAGAGGATTTACTTATTTGATTGGTGTACTGCGTTTGGTTTTCCCTCATTTTTACTGAACATTTGTGAGCGTGATCTGGGAATTGCCTCAGGGGCTCTTTTAGGAGAAAGGAGAAATTCTAAATTAAATTAAATTAAAAAAATAAAACAAACAAGTTTTTTCCCCACCCCTCACCCCACACAATTTCAACATGTGCCTCTCAAAAACACTAAGCCCTTTTTCCTCTCCCAGAATCCCCAGTGGTCCTTCCCGGCTGCCAGTCTTTCTGCCTTAGAACAACATGTTATACTTCAGCCTTTATTGCTCAGATGTTTTGATCCGTTTTTGCGGGAGGGAAGAATGCTGTGTGCAGACCTCTTTGTTTTTTTCAGCATCTGCCACATTCTTCTGCCCCTAAGATAACCCAACTGTTTGAACGGAGACTCTTCATCATAGATCAGTAGGCTGTTGCTAAAATTGGGGTGGGGGAGAGAGACAAGGAAGAAAGAGATGGATGAGGTGGATACTTTTTTTCTTTTAATGACCCGGATCCTGGAGATATCTGCAAATTTATATGCATTGCTGTTTACCACAGATTTATAGTTGGTAATAGCTCTAGGCATTGCTGCATACTTCATTCATTTAACCAACAGTACACTGGCATTAAATTACTGCTGGGAGATCTACCAGCAGACATTTACCGCCATTCCCCCACAGTAGCTGAAACAGCCAAAACAGATAATTGTGCAATAACATCTAACTCCTTCAGTCCTCCAGGGGAAAAATAGTTGGGGAGGGGAAGAGAATGTGCTTGCCTTCACGTCACCTGTCGATGTATGACAGTCCCATGAATTTCACAGGGTTTTCTTAGGCAACGAATACTCAGAGGTAGTTTTGCCAGTTCCTTACTCCGAAATATAGTATTGTCGTCCATGGCAAAGACAGTCCAAGTCCACAGATGAACTTAAGAAATTATAGGTTACCTATTGAAAAAGCCATGGGGCTTGGGAGTTCTGTGGGTTGTAGTCCAAATGAGTAACTTTTCCAAACTCTGGCTGTTGGTCTCCCCCATCCCCTTCAGCCAATGGTCAAACAAAGAAAAGCAACAATAACCTAGTCCTCATTAAGTATGCAAGTGTGTCTACTTTAATTACATTAATGACCTGCAGTCCCTGTTTTTGCCGCAAAGGTTCTGCTAACAGATATGCAACTATTAGAAATGCCAATGACAGGAATGAAAAGGGTATTGTGATTTTTGTTAGATTTTTCTGGCTCATCACTGATAAGGAAAAAAAAAACATTTTGCACATGTTCAGAAGTAATCATCTTTTTGTTACTTGAAACATCCCAGGGCTGACTCCTAGCAGTGAAATCTAATTCAAGGGATGTCCATGGTAGAAGCAGTGGGAGGACCGGGTATAATCACAAATTCAAGCCCAGACTAACTGGATTTTTCTAGGCTGTAGCTTTTTAATCTTGTTTTCTATTCTGCAAAATAGGAGCAACGGAAGCTTTCCTTGGAGTTCTGCTTTAGTTATTAATCAACAGAAGTAACTATCTAGTACATTTTTAAAATGCTATAAAATAATAAAAACCACAGTAAAACCATGACCTTGGTTAAATTTAAGCATAGCAGCTTATTACTGTATGCACAAAGAATTCTTCAGTTCTCTGGGGAGGAAAGTCATGTGTACGCATAGAAAAATAATTACCATCTTTGTAAGCATGCTATGAAACCATCATTACACAAAGAAGTACACAAACATTTCAAAAACTGTCTACACACTAACACACACAAAAGATGCTGCTGCTAATATTCACATTCTGCAAAGCAGAGAAACTGTCAACACACACACACACATTTCAGACCACAAGAAATTATACTGCAACATGAAATGTTAAATGGCTCGCACACTTATAACTACACATGGCCATGTGAGCAATAATTGGTGACACATGGAGCAAAACCTTTATACCTGAACAAAAATGAATAAAAAGAGTAAGCAAAAAAGAGGATGGCTCCATGCAGAACAGATAAGCGATGGAAAAAAAGAGAACAGAATTATATAACATATGCAGCAGCCACCACACCATAGAAAGCTCTCTCTCACACACATACTCCCTCTCCCTGCCTCTCTCTCTCTCTCTCACACACACACACACACACACACACACAACAAATGCATACATTTCCTCAAGCTCAGAAATCATCTGAAGGAATAATTACTCCAGAGGATGAATAAACTGTCAGAAGTATAATCACTCTCTCTCTCTCTCTCTCTCTCTCTCTCTCTCTCTCTCTCTCTCTCTCTCTCTCTCACACACACACACACACACACACACACACACACACACACACAGAGGTCCCTTCCCTGATAAGAATACAGAAAGGGAGGGAAGGATAGATGGATGGTAGGGTGGGTGGAAAGATGGATGGATAGACGGATAGATAGATAGATAGATAGATAGATAGATAGGTAGGTAGGTAGGTAGGTAGGTAGGTAGGTACATAGATAGGTACATAGATAGGTACATAGATATTAGGCAGTGAGCAAGCAAAAAAAGGTTAGTTAGACGTGGGGGTGTGAAGGCCATGGAGAAGAGGGAGAGAGATGACTTATAATTAAAGTCAGAGAATAAAAGGCATCTCAGGTAGAGACTGCGGCAGCCAGACAAAGAGTCGAGAAAGGTTAGAGAGGGAGGTGTCTGCAGCGTGGTGCTGACTGAGGGATCCCTGTACAAAGAGCCATCTCCAAACCCCCCTCCTTCCAGTTGCGGCTGTATTGCCGCACTGGGTGAAGCAGTGCTCCTCACCTATGAACAGCCGTCCCAGCCCACCCCACCCTATGACTGGCTGCACCTCAGCTCTAGGTGAGAAATCCCTGTCTATACAGCCAACCCTGGAGGCTCAAGGAGGGTAGATAAAGAACTCTCTTCAGCACCTGGGATTCTCCCCCCACACACACACACACATACACTTCTCTTCCTGTTGCCCCTTTTTGTGTTTTGTTTCACACAGACAATTCCACAACTTGAAGAGAAGACAGCCGATGGAGTCCGGGATCCTCACATCCTATTTCAGAAGTGCATCAACGACAGGCAGGGGAATCCCTGGGTAAAAAGTCAGCCAACTTCTAGGCCGTTTCCACACTAGACTGTTATAGTGCTAATATTCCACTTTCAACATCCTATGGAATCCTGGGGTTTGCAGTTGGGGAGGGGCCTCAGAGGATTCCATAGGATGTTGAAAGTGGAATAATAGCACTATTACAGTCTAGTGTGGAAACGGCCCTAATCTAAGTGAACTAGAAGTAGACTCCCCACCAACGGTTGTGGGGGGAGGCAATTTAATTGGCCAAAGAAGGTGAAAGCTTTGGGCTTCATAGCACTCCTCACAATCCATCAACATGAGTATCTAAAGCACAGAAGGCAGGATACATTCCTACATGTCCATTTTGTGTTTCATATAAAAATGCTTTTTTAAAAAAAAAAATCCAATAAACAGACTCCGTAATGGAGCCGAAGGTTTTTATCAGCAGGCTGGCAAGTGCTACAAGAAAGAGTTTTAGGAACCGGATGGGGGCGGGCACAGTTAAGGCCAAGTTATCATTGATCGAAGAAGCAATTGAGACGGGGAAGGCAATGAAAGGAGAGGTGAGGCGAGCGAGGGAAAGAAAGACTAATTGGGCCAGCGTGAAGCCGGCAAACGAGACCGTGGATTTAAAGGTTAGAGAGAATCTCCTGAGCTCCCAATAAAATTCCCCCACTGCCTGTCAGACAGCCGCCCCCGTTGGGATATAATTAAAAAGGGGGGCCCAGCTGGTGAGGTGAGGCAAAAATGACAGGTGTCGCTCCAATGGAACGAGGCCTCAGCTGGAAAAGGATGAAGCGACTGAGTTGGCTGAGCCAGAAGAGGAAAGGAAAGGAAGATGGCATTGGGGAAATGTGGGCAGGCAAGTGCCTTGCTTCTCTTTTTCCCCTTGGAGGACCCTGGCACCAATCCAGAAAAGGCTGGCATTGGTCAGGGGGTGGCAGGTGGGGACAAAGCGAACTGCGTCAGTCTCCGAGGAGGAGGGAGGGTTAACAAGGGGATGTTTTAGGATCTCATTAGCTCAGTGTGACTCGCTGCCTCGCCACGGAATCTGCCACTTAATTAGGTCTCTGCTGGGACACAGACAACCAGATGCGTCACTCATTACTTCCATGTCTCTGCTTTCTGACAGGGCTCCTGGGTTTTGTGGGAGGAGAGTAAGACCTAGTGGGACACAGCCAGAGAAGGAGAGGAACCCACGTTCTTCTCTAGGGAAAGCAAGGGGAAAGTGGTTAGAAAAGGAAGGCTACTGGAGGCTAAGATGATGTTTGGAGAGGGGTCTGATGGGCAGTGGGTTCATCTAAGAGAAAACCCCTGCTCAGCCATTGGATTAGACTTGCTCAGCTTCCTGTGTCTTGTCCCCTGATGATGGGTCTCATGGAAAAATTCAAAAACCTGGTCTTGTGTAAATGGCCCCGCCAAAAGGGCACAAAAGTCTCATGGTCTCCACGGACAGTTTTGTTTTGCGCCTCATAAAGTTGCTATGAAAACAAATCCTGTGGGCATTTCTACGTGGCTTCTGGGGAAAAACATAAAACAGGAGAAGCAACCAACCACAAGACAAGGAAAGAAGGAAGGAGGGGAGCCTCAGGGCACATGGCGGAGGGCCTTCTGAGCCAGCTGCATTCGGAGCTCAGATCTTCCTCAGGGGCACTTTTAAACCACCAATACCAGTCGTAGTCTTTCCACATTGTTGCAAAATAATTGAAAGGGGACTGAAATTGGTTGCAGAGGTGTGCCCTCAGGAGAGAACCAATTCTGAAAAACACTGAGTTCAATTTAAAGGGAGGGGAAAAAAGTAGATCTTGTGAACCTGGATTTTCCTTCCTTCTTTTTTCTTATAAGGATGCTGGACCAGCTGGTTTTTAAGGATTTTTCCAGTAATTTTTCCAAATATATTTTAGCCATTTTCTGTACTTACCCTGGAACTCTCCAAATGTATGCCTTTCTGGAACAATTTCTAGATGCCAATCTAGAAATTTCTAGATGCCAATCTAGAAATGTCTTTGTTGCTTTTGCTAGGCAACTAGTAGCTATGTTTTAGTGTTTTGAGTTGTTCCTTGAATCCATTCAAGCAATCATTCCCACTTGTCTCAGAACAATTTTCAGATTCCTTCAGATTCCTTCTGAACACAATCCTTGATTCAGTTCCACCAGATTCTAGGCCAAACCCCCTGCCCCCCCCCACAAAACCCACTGGAGTCCAGATGTTTTCCAATTCACATTTCAGATATGTTCCCCTCTCTTCCATAACGAGACTCCAGACTCCTCCTCAGCATTGGCTATATTCCAGTCTCCTACAGTTTCTAATGATTTCCCAGATGATAGACATATTACAATGTCAACGATGCATTTTCTAAACTACAAGAGGAAAAAGGCCCAGCCTTTTCCATTACCGGCTGACTCTTCTACCCTTCCGCTAATAACTCCTCATGTCATAAATGCAGCCCTGTCTCCTTATAAATCAGGCACTGAAACTGAAACTGACTCTTGCAAAGAAGGTCTGGGAAGGGAGAATTAGCTTTGGGATGGATTTTAGAACACGGGAGGTCTGTACTAAAATATATGAGGTGTGGGGAGCCATTACTTGTGACACAGAAATCACACTATCCCATACCCTGCAACTGTCCTAGTTTGCCATTCTCAATTAATCTTCACCTGTCCAACTTTTTCGTTTTCTTTTAAAATGTCCCAGTTTCTTTTTCTTCCTCCCACTTTCCACCTTCATCATCAGCTCGCTTCAATTGATGCAAACTGAGCTCAAAGTGTAAAAGTAGTGTGCATGTTAATTTAGCAGTGGGAGATGACAGCAAGGGGTGGGATCTTGTCCTTCCCTGTCGACTCAGGCAAAAGCAAACAGCTGGAACATCTCCTAATTTGTGTGTTTTTCCTCATTAATAAATTTTGCTATCTTGAATTGCTTTGCCTCGCATGTTGAGTTTTCATCTGTGAAATGTTGAAAGTTATCCTGCCCTGAACACATCTGGTCTCGTTTAATTTTGGAAGCTAAGCAGAGGAGAACTGGTTAGGACTTGAAAGGGAGGCTAGCAGGTAATACCAAGGATCTTCAGGTGGGCCTACAAGAGAATCCTTCCTGAAATCCCACCAAACTCCTGCCAGTTAGTACTGACAGTACTAGGCTAGGTGGAACAATCATGTGCCTCAGTGTAAGACAGCTTCCTACCCTCTTATTTTCTGCCAACATTCATACACTTTAGTGAACCTAAACAAATGCAGACAGACACACATTTTTATATATCCCTCTCAAAACCCTCTTCTGCACTTCACACCTTCTGCATCACTAAAGGGATTTCTGCTGTCAACACTAGCTGTGCAACAAGAAGGTCACCACCTGTCTCTTCTGCATGTATAGGCCACCAGTTAAATAAAACAAAAGCAGTGGGACTCTAGACAGCCACAGCTAGGCCAAGTTGGCAGATCCTCTGGCTAGACAGACCACCAGTCTGTCGCCAAATCAGACAGCTCCTTCAATTTTGCATTTTTCCTTCAGCCGGGAACATGGCCATCCAGGCAAGAACCCAGCAGAAAGATGCAGTAAACCACAGATTAGTATGTGGAGTCTTTAAAAAATGCAGTCCCAGATTCCTTGTTGAGCCATGAAACCCACTGAAGTAGAAAGTCACTGTGCTCTATGGCCATATCATATCATTCCACACAAATCGTATATGCAGATAAGGGATAGTTATACAGGAATTAATGAGAACCCAACCACTTGATGCGAGAGGGACACTAATGGGGTGTTTTTCCCCAGAAAGGGCTCATATGCAAAGAAGCTGTAACTGACAAAGTCTCCTTGCTTATTCTGGTCCGCAAATATCAGAGATCACAGACCAAGGACTATTCTGCACATCAACTATCAGGGATTACAAAGATGGAAAAACCCACTATTAAGACCTTACAGCAAAGCAGAGACATCCATTCAACACTGCCCACACCACTTACCAATCAATCTGCTTTATCCATACAATAAAGAAGCACCACAGACCAAATAGCAAAAGATTCTATCCCAAACTTTATACAAGGAATTCAGGGAACCATAAATCACCACCATGACCACTTTTCTCCTCAAAGCCATCTTGTAAGATGGATTTAGAAATTATGAGTGGCTCAGTGAGATTTATTTATGGCTGAGCAGGTATCTCAGCCCAGGTCTCCTTGAACAACATTTGGCATTCTTGCTATCATACCGTTAGGCAGCACAAGCCAAATGCTTCGGATAGCAGATGCTGAGTGGTGGGTGGGACTGATGGCACAATGATAGAAAACAGAGTTGCGTGGGCCTGAGTGCTGAGATTTTCTGGGCAGCCCCTCCTGTGTCCCATCAGTGGGAGCAACCAATTACATGAAGATAGACAGTGGGGTCTTCTCTAGCGTGGCACCCTGGTTGTGGAATTCTCCCTCGTTGGAAGAGGAGGTGGTGGCTGGTGGCTTCCACCAAAATGAGTTAGTCAATCCACTCTGGAATTTAGTCCAAACTTTAAAGGGACTACCCAAGGTGCTGACACCAATTTGGGGGTTAGCAGTAATCACTTTAGGTAGCACCCTTAAAATTATAAACTAAAACCAAGCATGAATTCATCGCCTGCACTGATATGGAAGCCGCTAGCTGCCACGAGGGTTGCCAGAGTGAAAACTAGAGAGGGCTCCTGTACCTTTAATGGCTGTATAGAAGAAGGAATTTCAGGATGACTTGTTTGTAATGCAACCACATAACAAGCAACAAGTGCCGAAATTCCTTCTTCTACACAATGATTAAAAGTACAGGAGCCCACTCCAGTTTTCAGTCTAGCAACCCTAGCCATCACTGCTCGGAGACACTCGTTTCAGCGTGAAGTTAAAACCTGGCTTTTCACCAGAGCTTTTGGGGTCTGGAAATCCTGGCCTGATTAGGCTTGCCTTGCTCTGATGCAGTGTGTGCCCAGTATGTTGTTTTCAATTGTATCAAACTGTTTTAGATGATTTTAAATTGGGTTGCCCAAGTGAAAACTGGAGATGGCTCCTGTACGGAAGAGAGAATATCAGCAGGTGTCGCTTGTTACCTGATTGCGTGACAAGCAACGCCTGCTGAAATTCCCTCTTCTGCATCACCATTACACGTACAGGAGCCGACAATAATTTTGGTTCTAGCAACCGTATTTTAAACTGTTGTTTTGTTGTCTATACGTTGCCTTGAGCTCTGTCAATATACGGCAGGTTATAAATATGTTGGGTCACCATTACTCAGAAATGATTTGAATAACACAAACATGCAAAACAACCAATAAATCAGCTAGCCTGCTGCCCTCAGGCTCAGTGGAGGATGTTATCCTATGCCCAGTGCTGATTTAATGGCTAGCTTAGCAGCTTCTGTAATGGAATGGGGGTCGTATAGGCCGCCCTTCCAGCTAGGCAGAGGGAGGCAATTGCCTCAGGTGGCAGATAGTGGGGGGCACTGAATGGGCAATGCTGACAGGACAAAGACATGGGTTTTAGGTACCAGCACAACCCCCCAACAAAGCTGGCCTTCTGTCCTTAGGTGGGTCAAAGAGAATACTCCCCTGCCCATCACTAGCGCTGAAATAAGATTTAAATGACAGTCCAGTCAGCTTCCGTACAGAAAGGTACCATCTTGATCAATGCTGGGCAACTGTCAGGGACTGAGAGGCCATGTTGGCCTTCCATGAGATCCTGGAAGACCATAGCATTCCCAGCCCAATTGTGCTCTCTATGCCCCCACCACTGAATTGTTTGAAATCTATATTTTAAAATTGGCCAAAAAAAAAAAAAAAAAGTCCTTTATGGAGGAAAATTTAGCTGTGCTTTTGGCTCCCTCTTTGCCATGATAGACCCAAAAGAGGTCTTTTTAATAAACTGAAAGTCAATCAGAAATCAAAGCCCAGCTTCCTTCCTATTTTAAAAGGCCATTTTTCACAAAAAAACGAGGGGAGGGACTTTTAGGAGAGTGTTGGTCTGCGGAGAGCTGCACTTTCCCCCTTTGTCTCAGATAGTAAAAATGACTTGGGGAGGCCTTGGATGTTTGGGGGGTTCCCATGTAGCCCTTCTCCTCAAGCGGCAAATGGCCTTAGTCACGGCCTGTTGCCACCACACCACAGTGGATCACAAATACAGGCTTCATGGGTCAGGAACAGGAAGCCTAAAGAGAGCCGAGGGAAATCCCAAGACATGTGGGGGTGGCGTCAAGTCAAGCAGCTGGAATTTCTGGATGAATCAGGTCCCTCAGCGGCTCGCTGTCAGGGAATTTTGGGGCAAGGCGTTGGCAGAGATTTCAGCTTCAGACTCTTTGCTTCTGCTCGGTTCCCTCGATGTCTCCGGGGACAGGTGTTGGCACCCAGATTCCAAAACCAAAATATCACATACACGCAAGAGACACACACACACACACACAAGCTTCTGTGCAAGATGCTTTCCTCCACACCCACTGCTCCCCCCCCCCAATAAACAGCCCTGCAGGCGGGTGTGAAAATGCTTCCAGGAATAGCAGCTGAAGATAGAAACGTGCCAAGTAAAATCTGGACAGGCTGTGCTAGGATTATCAAGGGGCTTGGAAAAAGGGGGGTGGTTCAGTATTCTGGCAGAGGCTGGGGAGTGGAAGGAGCAGTTTTGAGAGGTCCTCCCCCTCCCCGTTACCGCCTCACCACTCCGCATCTCCAAATGCCAGGTATGTCATGTACAGCGGCTGGGACAGGAACAAAATGTCACCCGCCACTTGGACCGCAACTGCATTCTAATCAGGCAGTCAATTAATATGAAAGAGAGATATCAAACAAAACTATTATAATTTTCTCTCCCCATCTCCCAGCTCCTGCTCCCACCCACATTCACAGTGGGAGATCCGGGGCTCGGTTTCGGGTGGTTAGGGGTCTAGGGCAATTGGGAAATCTGTTTTCCGTCCCATCCCCCTGCTGCTTATCTGCTTAATTAAACTCACTGTTCTCCAGTCTCTCACCCCTCTCTGGCTTCAGAACTTGACAGATAGCGGAGAAAATTAATGGCTGGAAAGAGCATTAAATTGATCCTTCTTTGTGCTATGGCTCAGAGGAAAATAAACCCATAGAGGCCAGGCCCCTTGGCGCCTCTGATGTTAACACCACAGCAACCACCCCCAGATAAAGACTCCAGAAATGTAAGATCCAGTGCCCTCTAGAGGGGGAAGACCCCAAGTCCTAGTTTCTAAGCCTATTTTTATGCCTAGGTGTGTTCAGTGGTGGCTGGTGACTCTTAATGTCAGAAAGATAGTGAATCCATTCTGGTTTTTAGTCTGAACTTTAGAGAAGCTGTCCTTTAAAGGAGTTTTCTGATTCTGTGGGTAGTGGTCAGGGTCTTGAACAGATCTTTGAAAGGTCAGGCTAAAAGCAACAGTGGATTCACTACTTCACTGGGCCCCTGACCTCTCCTGGATATCTGCCTGTATAAATATGGTACACACAGAATAGAAACTGAAGCAAAGAGGTAGTGCCAACCAATGAATGCTCTATAGTCACATCAAAAATAGGATAGTAAATGTTTAGTGTAATGTAAAAACACCACCAAAAAAAAACAGCCTTCATAGGAGCAGTGCAAAAGTAAAAGCAAAAGGTACTCTAGGACAGCAATCTATATCCCACAATGGCCTACTAGACAGGTCTGGCAAGCCCAAGACTAGGACACAAGCCCAAAGGCAACATCTTAACCGTGTCCCCCAACAACTGGCATTTAGAGGGCTACTTCCTCTGGTCCAAGAAATAATACACAGGCACAGGCAACCAGTGCAATTCTTTTAAGACTAGTGAATCATGCCAGTCTTAAAAGAATGATACTGACTGCCAGTTCTTTTCCAGTCTGAATTCAAGGCACTTCGGATTACATTTAAAGGCCTAAATCGTGTGGGACCCTGATAGTTGAGGGAGCAGCTCTCCCCATATGTGCTTGCCTGAAGATTGAGATCTGCTGGGGGGCTCTCCTCCATTTCCCACGAGTGAGGTCAATATACTGTGTTGGGACATAAGAGAAGGCCTTCTCAGTCATGACACCCCAATTGTGGAATCCCATCCCTTGGAGGCCCAAGTGGCACCCACACCTTTAAGTTCCAAGTGAAAACCTAGATGTTCATCAAGGCCTTTGTGCCTCACTAACTCATCCTAAATACTGTTTTACATAATTTTTTATTAAATCTTTTAAATATGTTTTTAAGTCATTATGATGTTTATTGTGCTTTTAGCTTATTTAAATTATTTTTACTATTTAAGCTCTTTAACTTGTTGTAATGTTATTTGTAAGCTGCCCTGAAATCTTTTGATATAAGGCAGGGTATAAACATTTTAATTAATAAATATAAATCTAGTAGCCATTGATAGCCTTACCTTCCATGAATTTCCCTTATCCTCTTAACTATCCAAGTTGGCAACCTTCACTAAATCGTGTTGCGATGACTTCCAAAGATTTAATAACTCCTTTTGTCAATACTCTAAAGAATAAATGTAAGAAATTAATGTGCTCTTTGCTCTGGGTCAAGGTCTTTTAGGCAATTAACTGTTTCACTTTTCCTCATTTAATCAACTGAAGGATCAATGAATTTGTCTGTGGAAACAATCAGATCTGCATATAATTGCATACAGCAGCATCTCACTAAAGGAGCATCCTGCAGGATGATGACAGTTTAAGGAGATGACTTTATATTTAAAAACAAAACAAAAACAAAAAGCTGTCACTCACTTTTCAGAGGATGGAAAGGTGTCTTTATTATTGTTGATAGATTTGTGAAGGCAGGTAACACACACTCTTTCTTTGAGTTATGGGCTTAACTGGCATGTTCAGAAACAAAAAAGCTGACAATGCTCTACTCTCTTAGCGGGCTGGAGATTTTCAGCTTCTGCTTTTTAAACACCAGCAGAATCAAGAGATACGTGCAGCTCTTGTCTACCGTTTTTCAGCAATGCTGAACACCCTCCGCATGGCAGAGATGCAACTGCAAGACACCCAGAATTTTCTTTAGCTGGACTTCATCTTCCTTCTTGCAAGCCAAAGCAGTTTTGGTGCTGCAATTATCAGGTTAATAGGCTGCTTTAAAAAAACAAAACAAAAACAACACTGACAGGAAGCTCCAGTTGATTAATTACCTTGGTAAATTGATTAAAGTTGGCATCCCTAGCCAAAACAAATCTTGCATATTCTAATAAGGTCTAGGAATCTAACACCTGAAATGATTTGTAGGGCACCTCTGTCTTCCACAGAGAACCCAAGAGTTCTATATTTTTCTCTGGTCTGCTGTTCTAATTGGGCTTGCTGGTTGTGCAATCTTCAGAAAAAGGAGACACGACTCAATTTCTTCTTTATTATTAATTTGACATATTCCAGAGAGATGAATCCCCGACATCAAAAAACGGTCCTGGTCTTAAACAAGAGCTGAGGAAAAATTCTTCTTGCTCCAAAATTCACAGATTTTTCCAGTTACCATAAAAAAGTAACTATTCCAACATGTTAGTCATTTATTAATTTATTTATTCATTGATATACTACTACATTTTACATCATTACATATTACATTAAAGGCCATTTCTGCACTACACTGTTATAGTGCTATTATTCCACTTTCAACATCCTGTGGAATTCTGGGGTTTGTAGTTTAGGGAAGGGCATTTAGAATTCTCAGCCAGAGAGCTCTTTGGCCTCAGTAAACTACAAGCCCCAGAATTCAACAGGATGTTGAAAGCGGAATAATAGCACTATAACAGTGTAGTGCGGAAATGGCCAAAGTTGCTAACAGGAACAAAAAACAATTTGAGTAGGAAATAATAAAGTTAGTTCAGTAATTTAAAACAAATGGAAAGACACAGTCTCAGAACTTTTCTGAAAACAATGTTAAGGATTGCAGTTCATTCTAACATTGGGGCAGCCTTCCAGATGTTGTTGGACTGGAATTCCTATCAACCCTAGCCAGCATAACCAGGGCTGTGGAATGTTCGGAGTTGTAGTCCAACAGCATCTGGAGAACCCCATGATTCCCCTCCACCGGTTCTACTATCTGGGAGCAAGGAAGCCATTTCCCACACATTCCAACATTTAACAGATAAAAACTGGGGCACGTTTAACCATGCAACATCAGAGTGTGGTCAAGATAACAAATGTTATTAATGAAGAAGAACATACAAGCTAGCGTAGGCAGCAGCAGTGCTTTTGCCTGAGTCAACTGGGAAGGTCAAGATTCTGCCCCTCCTCTCGTCTGTTCCATGCTGAGCTAATCGAGTGCAAACTACTTTTGCATTTTGACCTCAGTTTGCAGCAACTGAAGTAAGGGAAGCTGGGACATTTTAAAAGCATCTGAAAAAATGGGATGACAGACTGTCCCAGAAAAAATGGAAAAATTGAAGGGTGTGTTCTCTTGAGTTGCCACCAAACAGGCTTCTGCAGGTGCTGGCATTCTCAAGAGCTGAAGATCTTAGGTTCATAACAAGACAAGCCTTAAAGGTTAAAACCGTCTCCTTGAAGTGGGTCCCTCAGAAAGCAACTGGCAACCAATGAGTTTATCAATAAGCCTTACTTACCAGGAACCTTCAGATTTCTTGGCTCCTGATTGCCTTGCCTGATCCAAACCCAGGTTTATCTATTTGAGTAACACTGAAAATGTCATTCAACAGCATATGCGGCATCACAAATATTTCCTGGTCTGGAGTAGGTCCAGGACAAAGTTGCCATAGTAACAGAGGGGAGGGAGGTGGGGAAGCACATTAAAAAAAAAAAACTTCTATCCCCCAAATTCAAAGGATGTCATGTTGCCATGCAACTTCAAACATTTTAGCTGTCCTCAGAACTGGGGCTTGAACCTCAAGACGCATTCTCCACTAAAAGGTAGATGGGATGTCATGGTGAAGAGGCAATTAAGGTCTTCTTCCATTGGGAGACCCCAGAACCTGAGGGAGTAGTAGAGAAACAGTGGGCTGGGATTGCAGGACTTTAGTCAAAGCAGTATCTCTGTGCTCCTTAAAAAGAACTCATAGACTAGATTCTAAAACTTCCTTGTAGATGGGGCTCAGTTAATTCCCTCCACCCATTTATCTCCTGGAACTGTTCCTGCAATTAGTGTGCCTTCTCCTACAGTTTTACCTGGCATCTTTCTTCCCCCCTCCCACTCCCTGCTATGGTCCAAACCCTGGAATGTGTAAAATCCCTCCTGTCTCACTGAGTACAGATGGTTCACCTCCTTGCATGTTGGAAAAGCTTCCAGAAAAGAAAATGATGTTTCAGAGCAAAGTTGAGCCCTGGCAAATAAACACATAAAAACAGAGTTAATGATTTCTCATCCATTTCTGTCCCAAATCTCTTTTGTGGTGTCATCCCCATCACAAGCCTGCCTCTCTGACCACCTCTTGAACATTTTCCCCAGTATCACCATGTCTACAAATACATCCAGCTTCCCTTTACTTTTCCCCATACAGTCTCAGGGGTGCACTCCCCACATCTTTTCATCCAGCTTACAGGCAGCTGCAAATTTATTTTTCCTATTCATTCATTCATTCATGCATGCATCCATTCACACACACAAACACACAATGGGCTCCAATCTGATCTGCATCAGATCTCTCTCCTCGGTGTAATTCATTCCATTTGTGGATATTCTGGACTGCATTTTAATGCAGTTTCTTTCTTCCCGCCCCCCCCCAACACTTTTAAAGCAAAAAAGAATCACCATCCACCCTAAGCCCAAGGGATATGGCAGGATCAATCAAAATGCATAATTCTGTACTTTCTCATCTTTCCCCTGGGTGCATAAAGAAAGAGCTTGTGCTATATCTGTATTTGATCCAACCCTTTACTACCTAACACTGCAGACCAGATTCTTTTTACTGCCCCTATATATTCTCTTAAATCTATCCTCAAGTCTTTATACCTGGTTATCAATTGGGAACATCAGGTCACATCCCCCCTTCTCTACAGCTTAGATGTGTTCACAAACATGCACATCACATAGGAACTGTGCCACAGATGTACAGTTCCAGGATCGATGTCACAGTTGTACAGTGCCATCCTTTATCAGCTATCTCCTAATCTAATCTATGTATTGCAACTCAGATCTCAGCACCCTCCACCTCCCTTTCTCTATTGTCTCCACCTCCCTGCCTGCAACCCCCCTTCTCTTGCACTCTCTCTCCCTCTCTCTCTCAGTCTTCCTCCCTCCCTCCCTCCCTCTCGCCTGCTCTCTCTCTCGAAGTCTGTGGGATCCCCCCAATCGGCAGTCTCTCATTCGTTGTTGCACCATACCCCTCCCCACTGTTACCTGTTGACAGGACCAGCACCCAGGTAGGATGGGGCTGTGGGGGGGGTAGGGTCCCAGGGGGATGAGAATAAAAGGTAGAGTCAGCACTTTGTGGACACAGGGAATGTGTGGGCAGTTAGGGGAAACAAGTTGTCTGGGGGGGAGAAAGGAAACGAGGGGCTACTCTATGGCAGAGTTTCTTTTAAAAGAGTTTTTCAGGAGGTGCTATTGTGTGTGTTTTAGAGTATTTCAGAAGGTTGGGGCGATTTGGGAGAGACTGAGGGAGGGTGGAAAAGGTGATTTTTGGGTGCAGTTGTGGGGATGCGTGGGGCTAATGGGAGTAAGGATGGGATGATAGCAGGAAGATGTGCTTCTTGGATTGTGGGGCTGAGGGTAGATTTGGGTGATCCACTGAAAACACCAGGGAAGGTAATGTTATCAGTTCTTTAGAGCTGGGATATCCTGGGGGAGAAGTTGGCGTGGAGAACAAGCAGGTGTCAGGGAATTATATGGTTCGCAACACATATCCATATGTCTTAAGTTAAACGCTGGGCAAGGAATACAAAAGGGCAATTGTGGGAAGGGATGAATTAATAGGAAATTGATTGACCAAAGCAACATTTGTTTTAAAAAATCTTTCATGCAAATCATCACTTTCTCTCAATCTCAATGGCAGAGGGGGAAACAACTCAATTTAGTGGATTTGTTCTATTAATATTGGCTAATATTCCAGTACTAATTAATTAAATATAACCCTCTTGAGAATGCTGATCTCTAAATAAATTGTTGTATCCAAATGCAATTAAGCTTCCAGCAATGAAATTCCTTATTCTATTATAATAATCTCCCTGCAACCCCAGCAAAAAGAAAACAGAAAAAAGAAAGAATAGCATAGAAAATGAATTCTGCATGTTCTGTCCATATAACTGGAGTTGGGAATTTTACTGTTTGGGATTTTGCCAGATTACATTGATTTGCAAATGCTTCAGTGAACGCTACCTTTGCTATTAATATCTAACAAGTTGTATTGTGACTGTTTAATCTTAACGAGATTGAAATGCAATTCTGTACATGTTTACTCAGAAGTAAGCTCCACGGAGTTCAATGGAACTTCCTTCTGGGCAAGTATGTGGCACCTCCAAAATGTTAAAATTTGGATTTTTCAAAGAAAAAGGACCTGCCATCATTTTTTTTTTCTTATTGTGGCACAACTTTTGATCTGGGAGAAGTTAATGGAAAAAGACACATTTTAAAAATAATAGGTAGCAGGAAGCAAAATTCCATGTATATCTTGTACAGATGTGACTGGAAGTGAGCTGATGGAGGAGCAAACAGAGGAACAGAGATCTGGGAAAATCCCACCATAAAACTGAAACCATTCCGTTTTAGCACGGAAAGTCTCCCCACTATGGCAAATAGTGAAGCAGTCAGAAAATGGTCCCCTGTGGACACCTGTAGTATGCCAAGGGGAGATGCACATCTATGAACAAAAATTGGGCTCAGAAATATCTCATGGCTATACAAAGCACAATAGCAAAATAATCAGGAGATGCAGAATCTTTTCCATAGGAGAAAATTAAAATACATTCCAGGGGATCTTTCTTTTTGGGGGGAAAGATGACAGAGCGGGGAATGTAACAACAGTTTATAGACATATGCATGATGTGGAGAAAGTGGGTAGAGATATTCTTCCCACCTGCCTCCTCCCTGATCTGGTGGGGGGGCTGCTATGAAACTGAAGTGCAGGAGATTCCAGATCAAAAAAAAAAAAGTACCTTAATTCAACATGTCATTAATGTATGAAATTCAGTGATTCGGGATAGAGGTAGCAGTCATGGACTTAGATGTATTTAAAAGAAGATTAGACCATTTATGGTACTTAGGTCTATAATTTCTCCAAGAATGAACTCCACTGCTGATAGGAACAGAGACAAAACTGAGATTACTGAGAAAGAAGAGGGATCTTTTAGCATGAGGAGGGGAACCCCATGGTCTAGGAATACTTTAAAACTACTCAGTGGGAACTCAGTAAGGTCAGTGTAAGTGGATTGTTAACTGTCATTTTAATCTCAAGGTATGTATATGGAATGGAGTGTGCAGGAAGAATGCACAACCAAACTGAGATTGGAACAGAAACACTTCCACTAGGAGGAGAATATACTGCAACATTTTGTTGCAGGTCCCACTTTGTTAGTGGCCATTACTTGTTGCAATTCCATGTTACCTTCACTTCATATTGATAAGAAACTTCGCATCCAACACACCACTGAATATTCCCTCCTAGGAGGGAGGGTGCAAGGGAGGGTCATTGTCTTCATGCCTTGCTGGAATGCTTCCTGTAAGCAACTGGTTGGACACTGAAAAGAACAGATGCTATACTAGATAGATTGAAATGAGTGCATGCAATGAATCAGAGGTTTGGTAAAGTTACTTATTGCATGAGAGCTCCTAGAATCTCCAGCCTCAGTGACTAGGAATTCTGGGAGTTGTTGTCCAAGAAGTAACTATACCAAGCTCTGCTAAGAATGTACTCTCCCACTTTTCACAAAAGAAAGGAGTAAACTTTCAAACACTTTTCTCATTTGGTTTCTAGGCTGCCATTTCAAGTAGATATAACCCAAAATGTAATACAATAATAAACATAAGATTTGTGTTGCAGCCATCCCAACAACTGAGTGGAGACACAAATTGAATTAAAAAAATGTCTTTTTTCATCTTTTGCAGGTGCCACCACCGCTAATGACGGTGCGCCGTGGAGGTCGTGCCCCAGTCCCAATCCGGGAACACATGGCTATCGATGTGTCCCCAGGGCCAATCCGACCCATTGCTCAAATCTCAGCTTATTTCCCACATCCTGGGCTGGAAGGAGTGCTGTCAACACGAGACCGAATGAGAGGCCAAGGGGCAACTACTGCGTCCCCTGGAACCGGAGAAGGAGAATCAGCGGACGGATATGATTCAGATGAAAACAGTGAGTATGATCCTCTTCCTGCAGGCAGCAAAGGGGGATCAGGTGTTCTGGATTAAAGCATCTGTTTATCACACATGGGGAGAGGTTCCGTTGGCTGACACCACACACTTCATTCCCTGTTCTCTTGCTCTGATTGTCATCTCATGCACCCATTTTTGTTCTTTTACATTAAGGGCATGCAACATGCCTCCCTCCAAAAGTTGTCTGATCCTCTCCAGAGCCCCCAAACAACTTTTTCTCTTGCCTCTTCCAAAACCAAACTGCCTTTCCTAAAAGCCTCCAAGAAAGGCAACTCATTTTTAAAAATATATCATAGGGCATCTTGGACTGTCTAACCTAAAAAGCTCCATTTTAAAAAAACAACCAGTGGACTCTCAGCCAGTTCCTTTTCTTTTTCTTTGGGAACAGGGCATTTGTGGCAGTCTGTGTGACCCCCTCTGAGGCAGAAAATGAGCCCCAGATTGGCCACTGTTGTCTGCTTCTGTTTTACATGTTTTTACATGGAGACTTTATACAAGTACTTACTCCATACACACAAAAGTGAACAAAAGACTGTATCACAGCATCTCTTGTACTGCACATGCCAAAAACTGCATGTACACTCTAAGACATTTCTTCTCACACAAACTCAGAGCAATGTTTACAGATTGCCATCCAGAGCCTCTTACCAAAAGTTCAACCCATTCTTCATCCAATCCTATATTCCACCCCCATCTTAAACATACATGCCCGCTGTTGCTTGCTCACAGAATCCCACAAGTACTTTCCCTCTCAGACCTGAGTATACAACACACTCTCACTTGTCCATATACAGACTTTCTTCCTCCATCCGATACACACATCAGGGTTGCAATCTTGTAAACATGCACCTGGAAGGAAGTTCTGTTGAACCAACTGGAACCTAATACTGCTCAACAAGTGTGCATAAAGGTTGCACATGGCACATCTCAGAGAAACACATGTGGATATAGACCAAGTCTACACTCTTGCATAGGTTCACTTAGACACAAGTTCTACTAAACTCCATGGAACTTGCTTCTGAGTCAAACTGTTTAGGATCAGGTGAGCACTGAAGACTGTGCGGTATCCTTACTCTCATGGGGCACACACAGCTTCTTTCAGCCACCTGTGCTCTTTTTGTGTGCACCCAGATCTTGTTTCCCTTGCATACCTGCAAGTTGACATGTATCATTTCTTTTCATACACAGCTCTTCCTGGTTCATAATGGCAGAGACTTTGAAACATTTGCCTTTACACACACACACACACACACACACACACACACACACACACACACTGCTAGGTGATGTGATGTACAAGTCACTGTTTTGCCACAGCACCACCACCCCCCAGCAACACAGCAGCCCTACTCTCTGACACTATCACCCACCCACCAGCCTGTCAACACGCTGGGGATACTGACATACACAGAGATACAGAAACAAACACAGAGACACACAAGAACACTGCCCACACAAGCACAGACAAAACACGGCTGGGGCTTCATGATCCTTGCACCAAGCCTTTACCTGTAGCAAACCGATGACACACACTTGACAAATAAACACCACAGACCAAAGCCTTGTCAATTCACTGTAGGCAGAGTGACAAATGCTTTATGCAGATCCCATCCATTCACAGTGGAGGGTGAGTCTTATCAAGGGCTGTTCATGCAAACGGCTACGGGGAGCCTCTGGATTCAGGCAGGAGAGGCCAGCAGGCCCCTCTGGCAGGGAAGAAGAATGAAGAAGGGCTCTTGCCTTCCAGTTATATCTGTGGGCTTCCCAGAGGCATCTGCCTAGCTTACTGTAGGAAGCAGGCAGCAGCTCAAATAGACATTTATGTCAAATCCAGCAGGGCTTCTTTTGCATCCTTAGAGCAGCAGCTCTATAATGCAGCAGGTGAAGCAATCTGTTTGTGGTGACATCATGGTGGCAGGGCCAGGAGGGGAACAGAAGAAGCTAAGAATGGTTGTCTGAAGGGTACAGTGAGACCTTTCAGAACAGTGGAGTTGGGGTAGCATTTGAGTTGCACTCTAGACAACAAATGTTTCAGGCCAGTATTGAGTCCTTCTGCTCTTGCATTTACTGCCTATATTTCAACACACAGAAATGCTGACAGCCACATTTGTGTACTGTGTTAGTGACTACACATACACAATGCATGTGAACAGACCATTACACCCACATACCCATGCCAACGCAACGGGGTCTGTGTTAGTGACAAATTCCAAAGTTCATATCATGGTAATAGTTTTATTAAACCAACCAAAAGGGCATCAAATGTTCCATCCAAGCTTCCGAAACACACCTGTTTCTTCATCAGGCTTTTTAAAAACCAGATGGGGGAAAGTGGGAGGAGTGGCATTGTTAGAGTCACATAGTCTTCATATTGTTTTGAAGTGGTGTGGAGGAAGATTCTACAAATATCAAAATAGACGCATCAGAACACATATCCTAAAAGGTCCTGAGCTGAGTGCAAACAACAAAGGAACAACAGGTTCCATGTACCACAACACCAGAAGTCACTAAGGAACACATTGGGAGGAAAACACAACATTTCACTCAGAAAGAGACCAAAAGGAGCACATATTTCTGGGGACAAACTCACACATACAAATGCTCACTCAGCCGTCGCCTTTTAACAAAAACAAACCCACACAAACTCACACCCTCACTGACACAACAGCCTGCCATAAGAAAAGATAAAAATCCATATTCTCTCCTACAAGCAGGCAGGCACACTCACCCACACACAAACTCACAGACAAACCCCTAGGAGGGAGGAAGAAAGGAAAGACAGGAAGACGAATTAATGGACAGGAGGCAGGGAGGGAAGGAGGGCGGGAGGGAGACGTAAAAGGAGACTGATAGACGGAGGCCAGAAGGGTGGGTAGATGAATGGATAGGAAGAAGAAGGGAAATAGATAAATGGCCATGCAAGTGGAGTGCTGTAATCAGATGGACAGAAACTGATTTGGAAACCAATCCAGCTCCAGATGGAGGGTAGCATAGCAGCCATAGGTAGAATGACAAGTAAGCCCTGGTTGCATAGTCTGCTAACAGTACAAGCAGCCTCAATGGTTGCTATTATAGGAGTGTTAGGATCTTGCTCCTGACTTCTGCACTTTCTTTAGCAATCAACACACAGAATGCACATGCATACAGCTTGTTTGCATGCATGATTCTCTCTATGCGTCCTGAAATTCTGGTTTTCTCAGTCATGTGGGAGAGCATGTGTGTGCAAACTTGTACACACAGAACCTCTGTGTATGTAGAACTGAATAGCACATATAGTTTGGAATCAGGGACAGAACCCAACAAAGGACTCCACCCAAGAAGTTGGTTGCCATGGCAGACTTCTGTCCTAGAACACATGAAGTTATCATAGTAGTTGTTTGGAGCATGTGGAAAGCACAGAACACTGTCTTCTCACCAGTCAATCATTGACAATTAGACACTAAACATTTGAAAATACAGGGTAGGGTACCCAGATTCCAGGGATGTGCTTTCTAGCCCAGTGGCTCTCAACCTCTGGTTTTCCAGATATGTTGGACTTCATCTCTCAGAAGACATAGCCAGCATGGCCAATGGTCAGGGATTGTGGGAGATGAAATTCTAATCATCTGAAAGGCTAAAAGCTGAGAACCGTCTGCTGTAGATAGCATCCAACTCTCAGTCCTTTAGATTTCTTCTCTTAAAAAAAAAATACCCAAGAAAAAAATATACCCCAAAAGAAGAAAAAGATGTGAGTAGATGAGGGAGAGTGGGTGAAAATGAACTTGGTTGCTGGAGGATCCACCTTTTTGGAATGAAAGATCTCTGGGAAGTTTCATGTTTCTCTAACTAAAAACCACGGGATAATCTCTACGTGCAGTTACAGCACTTTGATCACATTTTAGCTGTCATGCCTGAATCTCATGCAATCCTGAGAACTGAAGTTTTGTGAGGCATTTAGAATTCTCTGGCAGAGAGCTCTAG